>CM077452.1:22096876-24746957 GCA_039654765.1 Mylopharyngodon piceus | reverse complement strand
TTTGTAGTTTAATGGAAAGACACTAAATATAGCACACAAACATGATTGTACATTTCCAGCCACTTGAGTTATTTTCGAAGGACTGAAGATGTTCAGCAATCGTACATCTGATCTATTTGAACATCAGTGTTATGGTCTTCGATGCTGCACACACACAGTCACAAGTCACGCCGCTGTTTGATTGATTTCTTTGTCAGCGCAGGCATCTGACCTGATTTATAACTATGGAGGAAAACAGAACTGTGAAATTCAGAGATGTTGCAGAGAACTATTTCTCACAGACGAGGGTGGACTGTCGCTACACTATAAGCAGTCAACACAGTTGGAGCAGTCATGACTGGATAGGTCTATTTAAGGTAAAACACAGTGTTTATTCACTACAGAACACAATAGCTGTGTCCCAATTCAGAGGCTGCATCCTTTGAAGTTTGAACCGAGGGTTGTTAAATGGGACGGTCTAGCCTATAGAGGAGCCTTCGAATTGGGACAAACTTCGTCGCACCGCTGTTACGCACTCAGCCTTCGAGGGATGCAGCCTCTGAATATGTGTGGAAAGGATGAACCTGCAAAGCAAATACAATTTTTTTTTTTTTTTATAACTCATCTTGTTTCACAGGTGGGATGGCTGACAGTGAAAGATTACTACACTTTTGCCTGGGCTCTAGCACCGGAAGGGTACCAAACGGGAACAGATGCAAACTGTAGTGTGGCCTTTTACTGTATGTTTACATTTGATATATAATATACTATTTTATTAATGTTTGTGTATATAAAGTAGCCTATTTGATACATTTGCAGGTCATGCATGCGGTCACATGTCCTACACCAGCAGAGACAGCAAGTGAAATAACAACTGCAGTTCTTGGTAGAACAAGACCACTCAAGTTGCCATCTGATACTTTATAACTATTGCAACACTTTTGCAAGTGCCTGACATCTTTAAGGCTGTAGCAAATTAGCCCAAAAGGAAATATGAATAATTAATTATAACTAATTATAATAAATATTTAGATCAGCTGTAAGAATTAACTTGATATAGCAGAATAAAAGGGATAGTTCACCCAAAAATGAAAATTTGCTGTTAAAGTGCCCCTATTATGGCATTTGAAAGGTTCCTGTTTTTGTTTTGGGAGTCCCCAACAACAGGTTTAAAAGCATGCAAGGTCAAAAAACACTTTCATTGTCTTATAATATGCATTTATTTTTACCTCATTTACTCAACGACTCCCAAACGATTCGCTCAACGATTAATTTTTCCAAACCCCTCGTTTGCGTGACGCTAATCTGCGGTGATTGGTCAGATGACTTCTGCTGGTTAACACGGAGTACAGTACACAGTGCTTGCATCACTTACATTGTATTATA
This sequence comes from Mylopharyngodon piceus, assembly GCA_039654765.1. Lineage (NCBI taxonomy): Eukaryota > Metazoa > Chordata > Actinopteri > Cypriniformes > Xenocyprididae > Mylopharyngodon > Mylopharyngodon piceus. Next base: position 24,745,592 of record CM077452.1, on the reverse strand, counting down.
ATAATGATGGTGCTCTGCTCTTTTCTAAAAATAAAGACTCAGAGAGGAAATAAGTTGTTTTATGTTTATGTTAGTGAACCTAGCCCACAGCTTGGTGGTAAACACCCAAACAGTCATGGTATATGCGTTAGCCCAACGCAGAAACTTACTGATAAAGCACTGCAGTTGTACACCAACGTATTGCTCTATTCTTTATCATAACTCCAAGTAATAACAACGACAAACATTTGACACATTTCTAGACAATTGCGAGCGAACACATTGATGTTAGCTGGTTAGCTAGAGACCTACAAGCTGCGCGGCGCGTACACAACACACACAACTAAATACGTATTCTGCATGCTACAGAGAACATAATAGCAACAATTATTAATCATACTTACAGGTTGTGATTCGGAAGAGGAAGAAGCTGGTCCAAATAAATACTGACCCATCCTTCAATAACAACCAGCTTGCGAATCCCTTGTTGAAAGCATTTAGGTTGAAGAAGCGGTCGTCAGTAAAATGACAGGAACACAGCACAAGGTTCAGGTTATACTGCTGTGGTATGGTTGTAAAGATGAACTTTAACCACTGATTCTTCACATATTGGCAGTGTTTGAGGGGTTTCAAGTTTTCCCTGTGTCTGCACGCACAATAAGTGGGCGGGCAATATGCTAATGTTTCGTCTTGACGTCACAACGAAACGACTTGGGATTCGTTTTACAAACGACTCGTTTAATTGACTCGGAGTCGACTCTTACTTTTGAGAGACAATCCCTGCGTTCCATTCGGAAGGGCTCATCCCTATGCCCTAATCCCTTCAAAGGCTTTACCCTCCGGAGTGAGAGCTTCGAAGGGATGAAGGGTGTAGGGGTCAAAAAAACTCTTTTTTTGGAATGCACCTCTGCGTCATCTTAATGAGACAATCAAGGAGTAGATCGTGCAAGCTGCGCCTTTTGTTTAACGTTAGTTTATTTATTTTTGGTTTATTGCACCATATCGTATATTGTGTCTATGTATTTGAAACATTTGAATGGACTGATAAAGGGAGCTAAAGTATTTTTGTTGTAGTACAATGTCATTTTGACCATAATATTGTACCAAATCTAACTCGTATAGGCTAAATATTACAGTAGTATAGAAAAATTCTATACATACATTTATTGGTAAAATCGAACTCCGAGCCACCTGTACCCATTCTGTGACGACAAACAACTTGGCCTGAAGTGTCCATCAGTTGTACCCTTCGAAATCCTTCATTCCGCAGGGCCCTTTGAAGTGGCCAGTTTTGAGCACTTAGGTTTGGAACGACCCTTCAATATGGCGGCCATGATTATTTTCACTCCGAAGTGCCCTTCAGAGGGCGATATATATGGAACGCACCGAATAACTTAATGTACGGTGCACTTTCAGATTTAAAACTTTGGAGGATGTTTTCATTCACTTAGAGATGTTACACAGTACATGAAAGGAAATTTTCAAAAATCCATAAAAGGGGCACTTTAATTTACTCACCCTCAGGTCATCCTAGATATAGGAGGAGCTCAAAATGTTGAGAATAAAATTAAATCTTGCCAATTGAGACCACGCATATATAGGTTGCGACATCCAGGGTAAGCACAAGTAAGTACAATTTTGATGAACAATATAATACATGCGTCAGGAAGCTCGCGCTACAGACTGTTGTGAACGCGGTCAGGACTGTTTGCCGAGGCTGTGGATTACAGGTAAAAATGTTGTAAATAATGCTCAGTTTCTTGCATAGACCGATCGCTTCGCTTCATAAGACCTCAGTGTATTGTCAGGAGTCAGGGGTATTAATTTTGTCTGCATATGTTTTTTTTTTGTTTTGTTTTTTTGTTTTTTTTAAATTTCAACGTAATGACTTCCATTATATGAATCACCACGGTTTCAGATAAAAATCTTCTTTACTGTTTTACTGGATAAAATAAGTCACCTACATCTTGGATGGCCTCAGGGTGAGTAAATTAACAGCAAATTATCATTTTGGGTGAACTATCCCAGTAACACCACAATCAACTAACCTGTCCAGCGAACACTCAGTGTTAATTGTTTAATAATTCTACAAAATGTTAATTTCCAGGGTATGGGAAATAACTTTCTTACTGTACAATACTACTCAGAGCAAATCTGCATAATTTGGGACTCAAGTATATGAGTATGAACCACAAACAAGTGAACAAGAACAAGACTTTATTAACTAAATGAAATAAAGCAGATTCTTAGTTTTAACACACCGTTCATTAAACTAATGAGACTAAGATTGATACTTGCATGTCTCGCCCATTTGAATAAAACTGCCCAGATGCAATTTTTTGAGGCTCCAGTTGATCTTTGATGAAGTTGCCTTGATGAGAGAGAACCAGTTTGAGTCAGAGGATCTTTGATGAATGGAAAGACAAGGCCGCAGCCTGGCACAAACTTAGGGCTCCTTAGAAGACTTCTAGCTCATCTTGAATTTCTCAGAATCAGCAAAGGGAAAAAAGGGGGCCTGATCTTGTGATTAGTGATCCTTTAAAGTATGAAGATGTCACGAGTGAGAGGCGAGTGAGCCAATTAGGAGCTGTTCCTTTGGAGGGAATCTTTACGATCCTTAGTCTTTGAGCATGATGTTTTGCATATGTAATTTGATTGGGTGTTGATGGAGAAACTATTAAAGATTCTTATAATACTTATATGCTGCATAGGTTTTGACAAATAATGTTCATGATCATTCAAGAAATTAAAATAGGAAATCACTGATACCAAACATGATATACATGTGATCTTGATTAAGTAAGGCTAACACATTCATTCAAAGAGTTTAGATTAATACATAGGCAAAACACTGAATGCGTTGGGAAATTGGATACAAGATTGTACAAATCTAAAGTGACTATTTATAGAGGTTATAGGATTAGGATGGACTGTATAGAAAAAGGGCACATTTGTCTGTTTCAAAGTGAATTTAGCCTGAAACTCTACATCCTTTGAGTTGTAAACAAGTCTTTGCTCATTTGGTGAGGGGTATTGTGGATTATTTGTTGAATATACCAAATAATTGTGTGTCTGATCTGTCTTAGTCACTACAAGGCTGTACCAGGCCGTTTATGTGTATCATGTTTTTTGGTTTTCTGATCTTTATTCCACTTTTCCTGCCATCTTTCAGCATCTTATCTACCAAAACCCAATGGGGAGGCGTATCATTTTGTGTATGTGGATGAACATGGCGAGATTTGTGCGGTCAGTTCTCCGTTTACTTTCTGTGCTCCAAGACCTCTGGATGAACTTGTTACGCTCGAGCAGGAGAAAAACGGTGAGGAAGAGGAGGAGGGAGATGACCTGCTGCTGGTGGTGCCGAAGGCTCTGATCCTGCAGGTGGGGCTTCCTTCAGCACAAGAGATCAGATAGCAGATTTGACTGTAACAACAGAGCTTTTTAAAAACCCCAAATAATTTGGACACCTAAGATACAAAAATGTCTGTCATTGCATCATATAACAAAATATCAAAGCATTATTTTAAAGTAAAAAGTTATTTCAAGCAAAATGTTTCACAATGCAAAGTTTGAAACCAGTTGGTTCAAAATAGCTAGAAAAAAGCTATAGCATCATTTACAGATATATTGTTATCTAACAACGACATTCAGAATTTTTAAGTGTGACTTTAGTGTCCAAAAAAACTTTTTTAGGCCACTGTTTCGGCCATACTGTTTTGCTCATTCTCTTGCTATGTTTTGAAATGTTTTTACAGAGTCTCTTAGAAGGATGTCAGCGTGAGTTACACGAGTTGCATAAGAGGCTTGAGGTTGCAGATGATGAGGTGGAGAGAGAGAGGGAGAGATGGAAGATGGACAGAGATGAGTTTGAAAGAGTGCGAAAAGAGATGAGGAGTCAGATTGATGAGCTAAAAGACAACCTGAGGCAAAGCACTGAAAAAATTGAGGAACTGGAGCAAAAACAAAAGGTACAATCAAAGTTAACACTTTATAATAAGGTTCCATTAGTTAATGTTGGTTAATGCATTAACAAACCTGAACTAACAATGAGCAATACATTTCTGTCATGACAATTCTCAGAGTGTTTAGCATGGTAATGGATATGATAATGTTGATATGTTTGGTGTTGATCTGCTATGCTGCTGCTGTAGAGCAAGTTCGGGACTTATACTGTCAATACATACATGACACGCTGCTGTGAGCAAGTCAGACATGCTGCTGCTGTACAAAATAGCATACTTGAATTAGCATACTTGTATATCAGATCTATACAGGTGGAGCTGGGGAAGGTGGAGGGTTTCTGAAAGCATGCTGCAACTGCTACAGCAAATGCTGACCAAATATTTGAAGGTTGAGCAGCGAGTTCATTGGCTGCTGATAGAGCAGGAACCAATCAACTGCCCTATAGAGAGGGATGTGTTTGCAGGCAGATTGAGTTAAGAACCTATTAGCCTGCGCCATCTAGAGTTTCATGACAGAACTTAATTTTTCATTGTTAGTTCATGTTAACTAACATAGTTAACTATGGGACCTTACTGTAAAGTGTTACCCACTCAAATTTTGAGCATGTTTCTGGACCACCACAAATTTGTAATCAGAAAAGCAAAAACAAAAACACAGAGACCTACTGTATATGAAACTCTAAACTCCGGTATCTTTACCATCAGGATGTGCAAAGCACACATGAAAACATGTCTGCTGAACGTAGTGGACTTCTAGCAGAGAGAGCTGAAAACCATCAGCGAATCAAAGAACTCGAACAGGATGCTGCCACTCTGACTCAACAAAAACAGGACATAGAGGCCGAGCTGGACAGGTGATTTGGGACTCATGCTTCACAATCACATATTATACTTTGTTTAGGGACTGTTAATTTCTATAATATAACCAACTGATTAAGTCAAATAGCAGTTAAGGAAAAGAAAACACATTAAGATAGAAACATGCCATTTTTCTCGGCAGAATGAAGGAAAGAGTTAAAAAGATGACCACACAAAGGCGAGATGAAGAAAAGGAGAAGAAAGATTTGCAGGTGAATTAGATTGAAATTTTGTCAAGTCAAGTCACCTTCATTTATATAGCGCTTTATTCAATGCAGATTGTTTCAAAGCAGCTTCATAAAGAGTAGGGGTGTAACAATATATCATGTCACAATATATCGCAGTACAAAAATGCAACAATATGTATCGGGGATAGTAACAATATGTATTGTGTATAGTTCACCCAAATTGAAAATTACTGTGTGAGAAAAAAATCAAGTTTACAGAGTTTTAGAGTCAGTACTACATTAAACTACTATATATAATGTTGAATATAATGTATAATAATGCAATGCAATGGGGGAATATTTGAGGGTTCTGAAAATGTCAAATGTCTTATGTTACCAGTAAAAAGTGGCCTACATTATTTTAAATATATCTACACTGTAATAAATTATTTTCATGATTTGTTATCACAATATGTTTTCTTTTGTTAAATCAACTTAGATAATTAATGTGGTTCAGATAACATAATATTTTGAGTTTCTGTTGATTAAACCAATCGCCTTCATTGTATTAACTCAAATTTTTAATTTCAATGAACTCAAAATTTTAAGGCAACCAGGTAATTTACTTTTTTAAGTTAAACCAACAATTCTTTCTTACAGTGTAGTCAGTGACAGAGTGCAAGCATATTCGTCTAAAATAATTCTGTATTTTCAGCTTCAGAATCATGAATATTTTTATTCTGGTTGTCACAATTGTCCTGTGCATTGGGTTACCAGCACCAAGTGCAAGCCTATTCATTCCCACCGCCAATGTAATACCAAATGTAGCATTTTAATTAACAGTACATTTTTTGTTAACCTTTTACCATATGTCTTGGAGTATTGCAATAACAACAATGAACAATGAACTCTGTTAGAGAGTTACATATGGTGATATATCTGTTCAATAAAACTCATTACTCACCTGGTGAATTAAAAAAAAAAAAAAAAAGCCATCTTTGCATCACTTTTACAACATTTCGATCCTTCATTTCCCAAAAAAGCCAAGCCAATGTTGATTCTGGTTTTATAGCAAGCTCTGCAGTCTCTCCTCTGTCCAGTGTTTGTTTAAAACAGGCGATGCTACGTTACGTGGACTTCAGAATTTATATCCCGGAATGACACTGTAAACTGCATGATTTGTATGAGAATGAATATTTCCTCTGCAGATTGAGAATGAGCATTTACATGCTGAGCTGCAGACCTTGCAGGAGCGTCTGGAGGCCAGCGAGCGCAGCACTGACGCCCTCCGCAGGGACCTGAGTGAACTGGGCTCCATGCAGAGTCACAGCCATGCAGAGCTGCATCAGGTCAGACTGCAGTCTGCACAGATTAATTTACAACTGTCCCAGGCTAACCTGGCTCTGCGTGAGGGACAAGCCACCTGGGCCCAGGAGAGAGAGACACTGAGACAAAGTGCAGAGGTTACTATATTACTACCACTTTAATCAGTCCAGCCATAACAATACTAGTAAGTGTGTGACACAAACTCTTTGTGCTCTTGTTAAAGTTGGATAAGGATCGTGTCCAGAAACTGAGCCGCGAGCTTCAGAAGAAGGAAGAGTGGCTCCAGGAAGAGAGAACGGAGCGAGAAAAACTGGAAGTGGAGCTGGGGAACGAGAAGGATTGTAACCGGGTAAATATTCCATGACAAACACTTGGCCTATAATTAAACTTTCACGTCATTCAGAGCCTTCTGTATACCCGGCATATATGTGGGTCAGGTTACTGGTCTTGGAGTAACACCAGTATGAGGCAAGAGTTGCTTTAAAAGAAACCTGTAAATAAGTCGACCAAAATAGATTTGAAACACAACTATAAATTGCACATGTATATGTTTACAGAAGTGTTTTCCCCCCGATTATTCATGTGAATGTATACCGTGGGACACTAGTTAACTTGGTTGATAAGAAATACTTAAGAAAGTGTTTAAATCAAACACTTGATCTCATAATATTGAATGTGAAACATTTTAATTTCAAATAAAAGCACAATATTATGTATAACATATGTAATTGCAATGAAAGGATAACATTGGCTGATATTCAGATGAACAAACATTTAAGTTAAAAATGAAATGTTTAATGTTATATTATTAAAGTCGACATGAAGTTGCAACAGTCTTTTCTTCCCTATTGTGACATACACTGATGGGGCATAACATTATGACCACTGACAGGTGAAGTGAATAACAATCTCTTCATCACGGCACCTCTAAGTGGGTGGGATATATTAGGCAGCAAGTGAACATTTTGTCCTCAAAGTTGATGTGTTAGAAGCAGGAAAAATGGGCAAGCGTAAGGATTTGAGCGAGTTTGACAAGGGCCAAATTGTGATGGCTAGACGACTGGGTCAGAGCATCTCCAAAACTGCAGCTCTTGTGAACAGTCCCTCCTCTCACACTATATGAAGTTTTCTCTATCATGTGTGTAAAAAATACAGGAACTGAGAGCCAGTCTGAGAGCCCTGCAGAAGGAACAAGAGCAGCATCAGCTGGAGAAACAGGTCAAAGCTTTATGAAAGTCTGAATCTTTGTCTGACTGGTCTGATCTTATCTGATGTCATGCTTGCTGACTAGTGTTTTATTCAAAAACAGGAGCTCTTAGATCATATCCATGTGCTGGAGCTGAGGCTAGACACTGAGACAGATGCTAAGTGGGCTGAAGCAGCGGCTACACCAACATGTCAGTTCACGTGATCCGTCATTTCCTCTCATTCTTTATGCAGATATACATAAAATGATGTAGTGCTAGTGATATTACAGTAAATCAACATCTTATTTCTTGCAGCTTGCATTGATAGTCCTCCATCAATTGAAGAAAAGCCACCACAAGAGTCTTTACCCGAGCTGTCTTCAAGTGTGCTAGACAGTGAGCAGTTCAGCTCTCATGAGTCAACAGAGCAAAGCCAAAAGGATAATGAGAACGATATGATGGCAAGTACCACAAAAATGAAATAAGGTTGATTAATATTAAACAAAACTTAATGTACAACTAAAGCATTTGAAGCACGACTTCCAAAAACACAGTATTGCCCTCAGCAGGGATTTTGCATTGTGGCCACAAAGTAAGAATGATGTTTTTTTTGCAAAATGAACTATAGCCTCAAATTATTATGGTATTCCAACACATTAATGATGTGTTGCCAAAATTAAGTGAACCAAATCTATCTATTTCTGAACACTGTAAATCTATTACAAATATTTCACAAACCACTTATTTGCTTTCTTTGTAATATGTATAATAACTATAATTTGTCACAATTTCAAAACAGTGACCCCAAAAAGTATTTGAATAATTTTGGACACATAAATCTTAATTCAGTGAAATGCACACTTTAAAATGTCTGCTTTTTACTTAATTAGATACAAAATGTCAAACCAAGTGACAATTGAAAACAACTGATGCTGGAACTTTTGTTGTTGTTGTTTTACAATGAACTTCACTTTTCTGAGCCACTTTTATTTTAAACCACTTGGTCACTTTTCATGGATGTAAGTCAGTTCAAATCAACTTCACACTGGTATTTCTGCAGGAAAACCACCGTTCATATTATTAGCATTTGAACATGTTCCAGAAAGTCTGACCTGACGTGTACACTGTAAAAATATATACCATATATATAAAAATATATACCACCACCATAATAATGCAGGTGGTAAAAGATAAAGCCACATAAAGAATCAAAGTTCATCACAAGTAGCTTTTCCACGAGATGAAATATATACTAATATAAAGAATGTGCACAAGTCATTCATGCAAACACAAAACACCATCATGGTAACCCACAACACTTAAATAATGCACTAAACATTAATTAAACAACAGAAGATGTGAAGAAAGAAACATGATTATTTAAAGGGGGGGTCTAATGCTATTTCATGTGTTCTGACTTATTTACACTGTTAAAGAGTTGGATTCTCATGCTAAACATGGCCAAAGTTTCAAAACACGAGTTGGACGTATGACGGAGTATTTCTGTGCCAAAAATACTCTTCCAAATCCTCATAAACTTCGCAATCTTTTTTTCGAGTATGGGCCTTTGTAACATCATTAAGGTCGGAATTCCTTGTATGGGCACTTCTCCCAGAAGAGCGCGCACGCACACGTCGACCAGAGCAAGAGAGCAAGAGCACGCCCATCAACGTGCTTCGTTCGGCGTTACGGAAGTCATCGGCAGCCCTGCACAGGACTTGCTCGAGAAAGATTTATCACTTTGTTTTTAGACCACGAAATCAACAATGTCACCAAAGAAGTGTGTTTTTGGTTGTGAGGGAAAGATAACCTTGCTTCCCAAAGAACCCAGTGTTAAGTGGAGCTGAGAGATTTGTACTCACGCATTACATTGATGCGCTCTCAATATTTGTTATTAAAATAACCATAGAAACTGATAGTTGCAATCACTTTTTTATTGGTTAAAATGAATGGAGAATATCTCGTGTTTTTCCGTGGTTGCTCGAGCCCTCAGGATCGGCGTTATGGTTTCATAAACAAGGCCCAGTTCTACGCTGGATTTACAGATCGTTTGAAACTGAAAGATGGAGCGGTCACAGCGGTAATGATCCCGGTCATAAGTCGGAACCGCAGGTGGTGAGTAAAACTGCTTCAGATGTCTGTTTTGTTGGAAGTTGGCGCCTAGTGCATATAATGTAAACAACACGAACGTAGTGAATTCATAAATTAATTATTCATCATTCACTATACGCTATATTCTTTATAGTGATCCAAAAGTTATCCAGGGATAATGCGATGGTGTATTGTGTGTGTTTAAATACATTTGTTTAACTGACCATTGATAGCTTGCAGACGGTCGATACGCAAAAGCTGCGTGTTCTCGTCACTCTTTAGATCCGCTCACACGGCATGCCTTCAGGCGCTCGGCTGTTTTTGGGAAAGACTCGGTACAGCGTATGTATCTTTTATAAATATGATAAAACTAAAGACTTTTCAGAGATATGAAGGATGCACTACTACTCTATAGGTACTCAAGATGAACATGAGATTGACAGAAACTGTGTGTGATACCCCCCTTTAAACAAAATACTTTCAATTGTGGAGTGTCAAACGGAATTCTGGGAATATCAGTTTACAGTTTTTGACTGTAAATTATACGTTGATTTGTTCTTTTTTACTTCTAAAAACTGTAAAAATTAGCAGCATTTTACTTCAAAATTACATGAAATGTCTGGTTAGTGCTTTTACAGTTTTTCCCTGTATATAGTACGGGAACTAACAGTTTTTTTTCCGTAGTGTTTTTGCAATATTTTACAGTTAAAATTACACTCATTTTTTTACAGTGTATATATTTTGAATAATATTATCTATAGCTTCATATTTTGAAACCTAACAAATTTGTGAAATATTTTGACTGAAAAGAGCACTTTTATGCTGTGTTACTTTGAAATAAATGCTACTCTTCATAAAATAGTGAAATTTTCATCATCATAAAAGTTTATACAGCTACTACTGTACATGCAAAAAAATGTGATTAACTTTTTTTGTACCAACCCCCTTATAAAAAGCAAGAGGATCTAGAAGTGAAGCCTTATTCCAGTGTGATTGCTGACAAACCTTCACTGCTTTCTGAACACAAAGACAGTGTCTTCAGGTGATTATGATGCACAGATTCAGTGAACTGGAGCTTTTCTGTTGTAGAACTCAAGCCTGCTACATCTTAATACTTCAGGGACATTGTGCTCCTTATGAACAATATGTGTTTGGAAATTATTTCATATACCTTTTCTCAAACTAAGCTCATGCTCCACTCGTCACAATGATGGTTAAGTTTGTCGAAATTAAAACAAACAAGCTCATAAAACTCAAAACAATGAAACAATTCAGATTACTTAAAATGTGTCAGTTTCGCAAACTCAAAAAGTTCTAAATACTCATAAAAGTTAATTAGATTGAACTAATTTGTTTAATTTGAGTTTGCCTACTTCAACCAATTAATTATTTTGAGCGTTAGGGTTTACAGTGGGACTCTTGTGGCATGTTGCATTTTGATTAAGTTTCATCCATATAGAATGTGTTAGGATGAGCCAGAACAGCACATTTACAGCAGACAAGCCCAATAAAAACCAAGGCCCTGTCCCAAATCGAACCCTAAGCCCTCGCAATCTTCCTCCGAATCCACACTTTCGTGACGTAATGCCGCTTTGACTGTCGAGTAGACGTCTGCTGCGGAGCTCGCTTGAGTGTGGGCTCGGCAAAATGAGCATCGAGGACGCATATCAGCCACAAAGGCGGTGCTCGCAAGCACCCTTCTGAAACCTAAGGGACTCCCTATGGTCTTGTGGATTTAACGGACATACAGCAGCCATTGTAAGACCACAAGTGCACATAAAGTGTGCCATTTGGGACAGGGCCCTCTGATGGTCGGAGTAATGGGCATGCCGAAAGGTAGAGGTCTGCCGAAAGCCCTTTACAATTGGTTGTGAAAGCTGCCTGTTAAGGTGTAGGGTAGGGGTTAGTATTTGTTGTAGCATTGTGTAACTTGGCACGCCCTTACCTTTCGTCACACTCATTTTTGAATTCAGAACTGCATACTAGTATACTACTCATACTACGTTTACCATATTCTTCATGGCAGAAATAGTAAGAGTAGTATGCGGTTCTGAATTCAGCACCTGTCTCTGTTTCCCCTACAGTGGTCTTACTGACGCCCCCTTGTGGTGAACCAGAGGTGGAACAGAAGAACCTGTGTGCAGCTTGTTTACATCAGCGCATGAAGATCATGTGCTCTTGATCAGTGTGAAATATCAAAACAGTTTTCTGAGCTGGCTTATTATGTAATCTAATAATCTAAGAGTGAGGTCTGTGGTAGATCCAGTAGTGTGAATGTGTCTGTCAGTATGAGTTTCCATTAAGAGTAAGGTGATGTGAACTTTAGTATGTTGTCTAGATATGCCATTTATATCGCATTCAACATGAAAGATCACTTATGTATGATGAAAAAAATGCCATTATGGAGTGCTATAACACAAAGTTTAGATTTAAAATAATGGGAATGAATTGTTATACATTTGATGTAGCATAAATGAGTTCTTTTTAGATTTTGAAGGAGCAAGTCAAGTGTCTCTGATCAGAGGAGTTGCTAGAAGGGGAAAGGTGGGGAACTATTTGGGGTCCCAAAAAATATCCCCTCGAGGGTCCCCCAGACAGCAATCTTAACCGAGGAGACAATTTCAGCTTTTGATTCGACCTTTCTCTGTTCAGAATGTTATCTCTAGGTGTGCTGGTTTGTTGTTCTGTATCACCTGACAATGACTTGAGTTCAGTTCCCTATTTTAGATTTTATAAATAAATTTTATCACAGTTTGTTCTCTTCTCAGTTTGTGATGCTGTTATCCTTGATCTAAACTCTATATGTCGTCCTCAAGGCTGGTTTGATCTCATCCTCCTCCTGCACTACTCTTTTCTCTCTCATTATGAATTTAATTGTGGCACAGGCCTTATTTTACTGCCTCCTATAAACCTTTAACCAAGAAATAAAAGGCAGAATGATGGCCCTCTGCTCCTTTACCTTTGATCATTAGAAACACAGAAGGCATGGAGTCCAATGGATGGACCACAATAGATGACGACTCTATTTTATCTTTGAACCTTGAGCATCTGTCCTTTCCCTGATCAGCAAGTTTATGCTAAACTTATTCTTTTCACCATTTTTATTTTTCTAGGCATCTGCTGGTTAACCTTTCCAGCATTGACACAAGAAGACTAAAATTGCTAATGTGAAATACTGTCAACAAGTTTAAGACTTAATCTTACACATGGACATATTTAAAGTTTAAGCACAAAATGCTAGCAAGGAAATAGACAAAGTTTAAGAAAACCACCCTTTGTCCTCAGCATGTCCTTACTGATTTGCATTGCCATATTACATTACAGTAGCCTTATTTCTAGCATATCAATTATACATGAAGACAGAAGCACATAAAACAAAGGAATAAAAGATATGGCAGAACCCCTCTAACATGTAAAGTTACCATGGAAACAGCCCTTGGTGGTCAGATTAATGAGGTTGTTAAATGTTATAGCTTGTAAAACAATGTATAATGTATGGACCTAGTTTTAGTCTGTGCAGCACATTATCGATCTCTGTTCAAAGAACCTTAATTATGGCAGTGATTTAATTAGTCTTATCCTGTTTCTCTGTATTTTAATTCTCTATTCATAATTAATGAACTTCCTAACCAAAAGCATCTATCTTGTGGTGCCAATAAGTCTAAAACATGATGCATATCTCACGTGTAGGCCAGATTGGTAGGCTAAATGTCTTACTAGTGATTTGACCTTTGGGGAGCCACTTTAGATCACTTGCCATCCTAAAGACGTATTGTCTTTAGAGACCTGCAGAGTTAGGTTTTATTCAAAAAATAGTTCAGTTTTAAATTTTGTATGTTTCAAATAAGACAAATCCTACTTGAGATTAGTTAACTCAGCTGATGCTTTTGTTCATTCCTAGCAGTTCCTCTATAACTACCAGAGGTCTTCTCTATGGCTCTATTTTAGCAAAATGACTAACCGGTGTCTTTATCCAGGACATATCAAGACTACTGATTTCCTGTCCTGGGGTGCGTTTCCCATACAACAACATGACTTGCTGCCTCACTACCATAGTACGATGCATTGTTGAACAAATCAACTAGCTAGTCAAGACTGTTTCCTAAAAACGTATTGTCGCAAACCTGTCGTTCAGCCACGTTGGTTAATGATGTCACGCAGGTGGTGGAGTAATAACTTCTTTAAATGAATCTGTTTGAGATCGAATTAATGCTAGATTTTTGCTATGAATTGCGAACATGGCATCTGAGGACTAATTCTCATTTTTCTCAGTTATTTTGCTTTATTTCCAGATTCAATCATAGGCTCGTTCTTAAGTACCAGAGCATGTACGCACATGCGCACTCTTCAAAACGACGCTTTAAATCTCTTGACAAACTAAAATATGTAAATGACATTTGTATATTCAAAATAAAAGATATACATTGTACTTAATGTCAGCTTGCTTATTTTGCTCAATATAACGATTTATTAAAGGGGTGGTTCATTGCGATGTCACTTTTTAACTTTAGTTGGTGTGTAATTTTGCTGCTTGAGCATAAACAACGTCTGCAAAGTTACGACGCTCAAAGTTCAATTCAAACGGAGATATTGTCTTTTAAAGAATTCCCTGTTTAAGGACTACAACAGACGACTGGTAGGGACTACAACGAGCCTCTTCCTGGGTTGGTGACATCACTAACCCATAAACCCTGCCCCCCAGAACACGCAACAAAGAGGGTGAGACCATGTTATGGCATTACAGTACATAACAACACAAATGCAAGAGCATGTCATAAAAGCAAGATAACAAAATGACAAGTATCTTAAGCATCTTACAACAGTTCCCACACGAGCGATTTATAGATTATCATGACAGAATATGCTAATCAATGACTTTAAGATAGTTAACTCCACATCAGCTACATAAATTCATCAGCTAACTGTTCAGAAACATCCTGTTGCATTCAAAATGTTGTCACTTCTTCTTGAGTCTCTCCATCATTGTCCGACTCCGTTTTGAATATAAAAGGCTGAACAGTTTCTGACATTTTCAGTTAGTCTACGTGTGGCGCCGCTAAGTGCTAAAACCAGCTCCAGAAACTCCGGCCCCTTTTGAGAGCAGCAGCTCATTTGCATTTAAAGGGACACACACAAAAACGGAGCGTTTTTGCTCACCCTCCAAAAGTGACAAATTTAACATGCTATAAAAATAATCTGTAGGGTATTTTGAGCTAAAACTTCACATACACACTCTAGGGACATCAGAGACTTATTTTACATCTTGACTTATGTTCGTTGGTTTCAGGAAACACCAAATCGTTGAACTATGTTAGTAACGACGGAACGTGCGATGTTAGTTGGCTAAGGATGCTTTTGGGAAATGCGCCTTTGCAGGGGCGCCTGCAGGATTTTATCTACGCACAGAACTAACACCCCCCCACCCACCTCTCCTTTTTTTGCTGTCTGCAAAAAGCGATTAAATCAATTATTGCGTTGGTGGGAACGGTCTAATGCTGTACAAATCGACTGTCTCTTTCCACGCACTTCGAATATATGATGCATGTAACTGCACTCTGATGTGCTTGAGTAGATAGATGCTTCCTACATTTTTTTTTTTTTTTTTTTTTTTTTTTACGTTATCTCTGAGCGGCTTTGTCTCGAAATGTGCGTATTGTTTTCAGAGAAACATGCGATTAACAAAAAACGAAGGCTCACGTTCTTTCCAGTCACGTGAATGCTTCACTTTGCCTGTCAGAATGTTTGAGACCACTAGCCTACTCTACAGGTATATGGAAGTTCAAGTCCATTTAATAACATTTTAAATATATACGCCTGTACTCTATATTACATTATCATATGTTCTGTCATATAAACAGAATAAAAACAATAAAACAACAGCACAATTTACTTGCCTCAAACAACTCAGTATATATTATTAGTATTAGGCCTATTATAATTATTGTTTTTTTTTTGTCACATTTAATTTATTGCCACACCTTAATATGTGAAAGAAAACTAAGAAATCAGAAAACTAAACACATTTAGCGTCGTCAGGCTTTTATTTGTGCTTAATGGATAAAACAACGGAGCTGCGCACTCAGGTTTATGGCTGCTGTAAATTTTACCCTCCACAAGATGGCACTGTTTTCGACACTCTTGATGCTTTGAAACTTTTCCCGAAACATTAGGCTTCATTTCTCCATCCCTACTTTAGGCTTTTTTTTTTTTTTTTTTTTTTTGCAAATGTTTCAATCGAATTTAGCTGTTTTAGAGAGCGTTTACTCATTTTGAGCCTGTTTTTAAACACTAACTATAATGTTATTTTTCATGTGTGGAAAAAGCGACGAAACTAAACTAGCCAATCAGATTTCTTTTCACCCATATCCCCCACGCTCGCCCATGCACGCACATTTGACTTGACACACATTTGACTTTACAACACACAAACGCACACCTTCATTTGTTCTCATTCTCTCTTGCTTTCTTAATGTGTCAGGAGTGTACGCAAATAGATTTTAATAATCAATTTAAAAATTATGTAAAAAATAAAAACGGCATTAATTAGCGTCTTCTCATGGTACACACAGTGCGTACAGCCGTACGGGTGCAGGCGCCACTGCACCTTTGTATGTTTCACCTCTCCTTTGTGGATGGTGTTGGATTGATTGATTTGAATTATTATCAGTAATTTAGATTATCTGAATAATTTTGATTTGGCAGCTGCTATTTGCACTAAGTGAAAATAGCAGTATTTTCTTGGCACTAAAATAGTAGTTAGATGTTATATATAG
This sequence comes from Mylopharyngodon piceus, assembly GCA_039654765.1. Classification (NCBI taxonomy): domain Eukaryota; kingdom Metazoa; phylum Chordata; class Actinopteri; order Cypriniformes; family Xenocyprididae; genus Mylopharyngodon; species Mylopharyngodon piceus. Next base: position 24,729,249 of record CM077452.1, on the reverse strand, counting down.
GCCAACTTAGTGGAAATAGGGACAGATACTTTTTGCACCTCAGTGTATTGTAGTATATTATAACATATTCAGTGTGTATTAGAATCATTAAAATAATAAATGGACGCCACTTTATTGGGACATTACTTGTCCCTGTCCCTAAAGCCCTTCCCTACACTTACCCCTAACCCTACCTGTTAAACGCTTTATTCCCACTATTAAATACCCATTAGGCACTTTATTTCCACTTTTTCAATATTTTCTTAATTTTTATTTGAAATAAACCTCTCTCCAAGCTGATATGCAATAGGAAAATGGAGAAGAATGACTTCCGAAAAAGGCGGATTTGAACTTGGGCCGGTTGAGTCAAAAAGCTAACGCCAACCGCCTTACTCTCTCCACACCACTGCTCCTGTCATCAGACAGGTTTCTTTTGTAATTTTGTCTGGCTCAATCAGACATTGGTGGGTGGAGTTAGTATAAATCACCTCTGCCAACAAGGTGGCTATTTGCACTTGGTACACTTACTATAGCTGTGTTTCCACCGAAATTACCCGGAACAGTTTGTCCCAGGAATTTTTTTTTCCCCCAGACCCATTGCTGTCTGCGTTTCCATAGCGGTCTAAAGTACCGTGAAAATAGTCCAGTGACGTAGGACTGCGTGCGACTTTCCAGTTCCCGCTGGATTTCGTCCTCCGCATATAAGCTTAATAAAGCCTGAACCTCGTCGTCGGTCCATCGGTCGTATTTTTAAACTCCATTGTTGATTTGAATAGTAAACAACTCTTACTGCACGCACCGCAACAGACTTAAAGGAACACTCCACTTTTTTTGAAAATAGGCTCATTTTCCAACTCCCCTAGAGTTAAACAGTTGAGTTTTACCGTTTTCGAATCCATTCAGCCGATCTCCGGGTCTGGCGGTACCACTTTTAGCATAGCTTAGCATAGTTCATTGAATCTAATTAGACCGTTAGCATCTCGCTCAAAATTGACCAAAGAGTTTCGATATTTTTCCTATTTAAAACTTGACTCTTCTGTAGTTAAATCGTGTACTAAGACCGAGGGAAAATGAAAAGTTGCGATTTTCTAGGCTGATATGGCTAGGAACTATACTCTCATCCGGCGTAATAATCAAGGAACTTTGCTGCCGTACCATGGGTGCAGCAGGCGCAATGATATTACGCAACGCCTGTGACCCCCTGCTTGCACAGGGAGCGTGCCTTGCAACCATGGAGACATTTGTGAGAGACGCTGCGTAATATCATTGCAGGTTCAGCGCCTGAGTCCCACCCCCGAAAGTTCTGGAACTTTGAAAAAGTACTACCTAGGGTAAAGACTAGAAGGGATACAGCTACGGACACTGGGCATGCACAAAATTAATATTGGGTCATTTAATTACTGCATTTGCATTATTGTAGGGGTAGGTGTAGTCGTTAATAAAATACAATCTAAGTTGCAAATTAATTTACTGTTATTTTATTATTTGCCTCACTTCCGTCCTTTGCTGTATGGTACTTTCAGAGGGGGAATTTTTTACCCGGAACTTCATTTAGACCCTGGTTCCTGCAGTCGAAACACACCGAGTACCACCCCAAAGTCCCCAGTTCCTGGGGAAAGTTCCTGCGGTGGAAACGCTGCTTTTTTGTTAAAAGGAATCAGTCTTTAATGGCACAGCATAAGACGAGGACATATGGATGAAGCAAAACCTGGATTTATGAAACACACACAGACAGTGAAGGTGAAGATAGGTGGAGCATAAAAAGTTCCCTCTCTTAGTTCAGCAGGAAATCATGACAATACAGACTATGATGAGAAATTTCTTTATAAAATCATAACATTTGAAAAACATACAGAAAACGTATTTTAAAAAAAAAGAAGAAGATGAAGGCCAGACATGATATGGACATCATTTAAAGTCACCAATACCACTTGTATCTTTGTCTTAAGGATTTTCATTTGGATGTACAGTAATTAATAGATTCTTGTAACAGTTTCCATGAGAGTTATGCAAGGCGACTGGAATGTTTCTGCAAGGCACATAACTGAGAGAAATATTAAGTACAATGAAACACAAAATTAGATTTGGGAGAATACAAACAAATGTTAAATGCTATTATATTTAAAAAGAAGTGTTGTTAAGAAACAGGGATTGTTTTTACAAGAAATAACACATCTAGGCTGCTTTCATAATACCATAATTAGAGCACAAACATAGATCATTTTGTAAAATTAAAAATGTGCATTAAAACACAAACAGGTTTGTGTATTCTCCTTAGCAAATGACCCACCATGTTTCCTATGATTCAAAACCCAAAAGAGAGACAAAATCACAAATAAAGTTACAAATTTAGCAACAAATAATGCAAATGAACAAACAGGTAATATACACATATTCCAAGCCACCACAAAAATCATTCTTCATCAAGGAAAAAAAATGACCTCTACTGCAATAAATGACAAAACACAAGCACAAAAGGTAAACACTGTTTAAGAGCGAAAAAGAAAAGAAATAAAAGTCTCACATGTTAAATCCAATATCTCATGTTTAATTTACAAAACAGACATTGAGTCTGAAAAAACAATTCAAATGCACAAAACAATAATATCCTGTGGCCTTTTTGAATTACACTTTGCCATGGACTGCTACATTTATACATTTGTCAAAATTAAACTGACACTGAAGGGTTAATGCATTTCTAAGGACTTTTATCATATTTTCAGAAATATGGCTGTGTTCCCTGGGTTTTTAAAACATGTGCACATGCACACCATTATGTGGACACGTGTACATGCCTAAACTTGAACTGCAAATTTGGCTTTGGTCTGAAAATGGAAGTAGAAGAGATCAAATCAGAGTACCACTGTTTACCGCTGCAGGTCATATTTACCCTGTCACGCATCCGGATCAGTGCATTTACATGAAGCTGCTAGACTCTATGATCACTGCAGATTTATCCAGCACACTATGTGGTAATCATGCGTTCGTTTTGGTCCGCAAACTATACATCTATGGAAATGATCTCATTTTGTTGTCTAACCACAGTTGAGTATTGGCTGATCATTACGTTGGTGGTACATAAAGAAATACTCTTCCACACTCAATAGAGACACAATTATGGGAGCGGTCAAAAACCCAGTTCATAACATGCACCATTGATTACAGATAAAACAAAAATGTAACAAGACAAGGATAAATAAGCAATAAATAAAAGAACATGTATAGCCTATAATGTGTATGTTTATGTATGAAAATATTTAAAGAGGCAACATTGTGTAAAAAAAAAAAAAAAAGTTGAAAAGACTGAGATGTCCTCTTGATGTATTCAAATAAAATAGTTTGCATTGACACAAAGATAGAAAGATACAAGTAGAAAGAAGATATCTTTACAGTTTTAGCAAATAGTATACATGCACACAGCTTTCAATCTTAAACCGTATGGCTCTATCCCCAGTATCTTACAGAAGCTTATGACTTTGTTTTGGTAACACTGTTCTGTCATGTAAGGAGGTATAACGTTGTTATCAGCGGCGCGCACAGACCTCAACAGGGACGGAAGGATGAAAAAGGACTTTTCTATTCTTCTTAACTTTCTATTCTCTCATTCATCATCAGTAACACCCTACTCTGTGATCTCTCTCACCAACAAATAAGTACTATGCATGTTTTTGGACATGTACCGTGGTAATACCATGGTATTCTGTAAAGATCCTTGGATTATGTAAATACCATGGTATATTTAGTATGTTATAGTTGGTTTTTAAAATTGTTTATTTGTTTTAACAAAATGCTAAATCTTTGGTTGAGTTAGACAACTCTTCAGTTTCTGTATTTATTTTTATTTTTTTTCCTTTGGTAGGGTATTCTATGAGAGACTACATTTTTATAATGATGTCGATCATTCTAACCGACTGATGTAATCTAAAATCCAGTTTTATTTAATTCATTTTTATATATTAGTGTGACAAAGAGCTATTAACTCTTTCCCTGACAGTGTTTTTTTAAAGACCCCCTGTGGTGAAAATCAAGTTTTTAATGTTGTTTGTATGTTTATGTGGTGTTTTTAATATGCTTTAAGACAAACCATGTGCAAATTCATCATTCAACACCATTGCTGAGTATTTTCTCTTTAAAACTGCACTGAAAAAAGGACAGTTTCAAACCCGCGGTTTGAAATCGCTGATGTCACAAACTACCTTGTAACCAATCACGTCAATGTGCCGGCGGGCTTTAGCATATCATTAACAGCGAACTAGCAAGGGAGTCTTGAGAGAAGCCATTATTCTGGTATATTTTTCTGCTGATATGAAAAATCGTGTAGATTTAGCAATATGGCGGGTGTATGATGTATATTACGATGTTATGATGAACTATATGCCTTTCTTAACTGATGTTCTGAGTTAACGCGTTTGTAAGGATACTGATTGTTAGAAGGCAGCTGTCTGACTCGCAACACATTATTAGCTGTTTGGTAACTTAGTCAAGAAAAGTTAATCATATTAATTACGGTTATGTGTCTGATGTTGTAAAGAGCGATACCGTTGTGCAGCGTTTACCTCGGTAAGTTGACCGAGTGGATCTCTGAGATGCGTGAGCGAGTGGAGGCGGGGCTAATTTGCATATTCATTGATCCGTGTATATTAAATGAGGCAAGGGTGTACAGTTAAATTAAAGCTATTTTAAGGCATGAATATTTTATCTTTTCACAGGAAAAAATGTTTAAATATGTCATTTTGGTGATCAAAGATGAGTTTTAAGGGATACAATTACTGACTACAGCGGGACATTTTAAAAAAGCCAGCATTTTTGATAATTTTTACAAAAATTTCATGGCCCTCAGAATATTTTGTTGTATGAATATCTGAGCATGCTATATAACAAAAGAAAGAACAGAGCATCTGCTTTTAAACAAACAAACAAACAAACAAACCAAAAACTATGCTTCATGCATTTTTTTTTTTAATGTGGGTAAGTTTCATAAAAAAAAAAAAAAAAAAAAAATCAACATTTTGAACAAAAAGCTGAGAAAATCGTGTTTTTTTTTTGTTTGTTTGTTTTTGCTTTTTTCAAAGACTACAACATGCACAAGCAATGCTTTTATCACTTGTTTCTGGTCCTTTTTTGCCTGTGTTTTGATCTGGACATTCTGTCTTTCAGAAGATGCGTAATAGCGCCGCCCCCCACCCCCCACCCCCACCATATAATAGTAAAAACACGGAGAGATGGAAAATTCTGTCAATGGCGGGGAAAAAGTTAAAGAAGTTTCTTGAAGCCACTCTGATCTATCTAGGGAAAACTTCACCTAACTAGCATTTTTTTCCCCTACTACCTACAAAGGAACATTTTTTGACACGGTTATGGGATTGAACAGAATCGCTTGTGCACGCCACTGCTCATATATGCTCGGCTCATATTTGACACATTACTATAGAGTTCTTACATTTTGCAACATATCAGTGTATTATTGCTTTTAATACCTAATCACGGAACTCTTCTAGATCCCAGAGTAAAAAGTTACATTTCAGCTTTTAATGTTACTTTTTGCGTAATGATACAGTATAGCTAAAGATCAAATAGTGCACGCATGCTCTGATCTATGAGACTTGTCACCTTTGGTCCTTTAATTGCCCTGAGTGAAAGGTTTGATTTGTAATAATGTAATAAATGTGATGTATTCTGACGAGCTAATGTTATAAATCTAAATTTAAAAATTTAATTTTAAATTTAAAATATCAATCTAAAAATTTTTTTAATCTTCTAATGCCCAAAAACCCTAAAATTGGTAAAAATGTCAAATTCAGATGTAGAGTATGGCTGTAGGATAACATGTTGGAGCGTTTAGTAAAAAGCATGTACTCAAAAACACATAAAAACACACTGAAAGAAGCATAGAGTTGTTGAAAAGTATGCATATACAAGATGTAATATAACTGAGACAATGCAACATCAAGAGTACAAAGTTATGCAGTAAATGTATGTCTTGAAAAAAAGGTTTTTAGACCATTGAATCAGTCGTTTATGTGGTTATTTGTTGTTTTTCTCTTTTCTCATTGATCAGTTCTGATTATGCATCCATTTACAGTCGTGAAAAAAATGTTTCCCTTAGAGAACAAGGCTTTGGGATGCATTCTCAAATATATGGCATCTCCAAATGTAGTACAAAATACGCATATACCAAGTAACTTCCAGATATGGCACAATGGCTTATCTTTCTCTGGTCTTGCACTCTTTTTTTAAATTTCTCTCTCTATTCAGTTAGAGAAACACCGTCTTAAGTAACAGTGTTGTCATGTTCTTAAGGATGTCATTTTTAGCTGAGGGAAACTAGATGTGCAAAGTTGTGCATGTTTATTTGTGTCATATAAAGTCATTATGGGAAACGATGCCGTTTGTTTGACTGAATGATGGAAAATTGTATCAACTGATCAGGTGTCTAAAATACAATGTCGGCCGCTGTTGTCTGTATGTATCAGACCCGCATACATACTGTCCTCCAGCGGTCACTGCGCTCTTCCTGTCGCACTCTTTCTAGCTCCACCCATGTCTACTTGCAGGAGTCCCCATTCCTCATCCTCACTGTCCCCTGCTCTGTCCCGTCCCTCCTCCGCACACTCATCCTCCTCATCTTCTTCATCCTCCAGGGTGGATTCCTCGTCCCTCTCGCGTTTGATGGCCTGGATGGCGGGAGGCGGCAGGGGGGCGGCAGCTGCACTGTCTTTAGAGTCAGAGTTCTCCTCAAAGGCCTCCGGGTTCTCCAGCATCTCTCTGATCAGAGGAGGCATCGGGCCTGGGATCTCCATCTTCAGAGTGATGGCTCGCTCCGCTCCTGAACAGACACACACAAGCATGATCGACTTTATGTTTCGAGGTTTTAATCTCTTCATTTAGGTCCATATTTTACATATTTATCATGAGCTTGTGGTAGAGTTTACAGCAATTTGTCAGGTAGTACGACTAGTGGACCCTTTTCACATTTCTGGGATCCTCAGAAGTTGTCATAGTTGGGTAAACTTCTATTGTGGTAAATGAAACTACATCAAATATATTTTTGGTCCCACCCAGTTACCCAGTAACTACTATGTACTTGAAAAAAAAAAAGAATTGTTTTGTACAATGTGCTTATTATGTTGAAGATGTATTACAAAACACTTGTGCTGCTATTGAGGTGGATACAGGTAAGGTTAGGACAGGTTTGGTGGGATGGGTTGGTTTAAGGCAAACAAAGCACTTCATAAAATTGAGGTTAAACCACTGGATTGGATTACTTCAATGATGTCTTTACTACCTTTCTGGCCCTTGAAAATGGTAGTTGCATAGACTGTCAATGGAAGGACCACACTGTCCAAACCGTACAGACATTAACAATGCCTACCTTTAGTACTGATGCCTCGGAGGTCAGTAACCTTCATCAACATCCGTGGGAACATGTGAGGTTTGTTGGGGCGTCGGCGGCGAGCGTAGATCTTTAATGCCTCTAGCAGAGGCTCCTGTAGCTGATCCACCCGATGAGGCTCCTCCAGGTCCATGCGGTCTATTCGTTCAACCAGTCAGAGAAAGGCAGGGCATGTCAATCAGAGTTTGACAACAACAGAAGGAATAAACCAAACATGGAGTCAAAATAAAAGAAGCAGAACAACCGGAGCAGCTACTACTGAAGGTGCAAAGATTAATATAGCACTCAAGAGATTAAATAAGCACTCACTCACTCAAAAGATTTTCACTATAACAATTATACATTGTTAACCCAATTTAAAGTTTCCCCATGCAATTACATTTCTATCCATAAAGTGTTGAAGAAATAAAGTAAATAATACATTGAAAGATAGCAGTACCTCCGCAGATGAGGCAGATGGCGCTAAGGAGCCCTGTCTCTGTGTCGTCCATCTCCAGAGGCAGGAGCTGCCCAGCGAAAGCAAACACCAGGTCTGTGAGCGGACCAAAACCAGCGTTGTGCATCTGTGTTCTGTTGAGGGTCAGCCCATCCGAGAAGGTCATAGTGTCCTGCTCTGGAGTGTAGCGAGTACAAATCCGCAACATCTGCAGGAAACAAAGCATTAAGACAAAGTGAATCATATGAAGCTGACAATAAAGAAATACATATACACTACAGTATATCGACAAAAGTATTGGGACACATGACCACTTCACCAACAGGAACTTTAAAGGGATAGTTCACCCAAAAATGAAAACTATCCCATGATTTACTCACCCTCAAGCCATTCTAGGTGTATATGACTATCTTCTTTCAGACGAACACAATCAGAGTTATATTAAAATATATCCTGGCTCTTCCAAGCTTGATAATGGTAGTGAAAGGGGCGTGAGATTGCATCCATCCATCATAAAAGTAATCCATACGGCTCCAGGGGGTTAATAAAGGCCTTCTAAAGCGAAGCAATGGGTTTTTGTATGAAAAATATCACTATAATAACTAGCTTCCATCAGACAGCTGTACGCATTGATTTGTGGCGGAAGAGTAACCCCTGACCCAACGCATGACATACTGACGAACGATTGACGATTTTTAAAGAGAAATGTCAGAAGATTTTGATATAAGAGAAGAGGAGCTTGAGTTTGTTGCCCAGCCCTATTTGTTTGAACCGCGAGAGCCGTCTAAGCTTACAATACTCCAACATCCTACGTCGGGTCAGAGGTCACTCTTTTGGCGTAAATCGATGCGTACGGCCATCTGCTGGAAGCTAGTTATTATAGTATATAAAAATGGATAATATGGATATAAATATGGAAGTTTTAAATATGGATATTTTTCTTACAAAAACCCATCACATCACTTCAGAAGGCTTTATTAACCCCCTGGAGTCGTTTGGATTACTTTTATGATGGATGGATGCACTTTTTTTGGGCTTCAAAATCTCATTCTCCATTCACTACCATTATCAAGCTTGGAAGAGCAAGGATATATTAATATAACTCTGACTGTGTTCGTCTGAAAGAAGATAGTCATATAAACCTAGGATGGCTTGAGGGTAAGTAAATCATGGGATAATCCATTTTTGGATTAAATATCCATTTAATGACTCGTGTTTCTGAGGGAATTTTTGCCCATTCATCCAGTAGAGCATTTGTGAGGTCAGGCACTGATGTTGGCTGAGAAGGCCTGGCTCGCAATCTCCTTTCCAGTTCATCCCAAAGGTGTTTGATGAGGTTGAGGTCAGGGCTCAGTGCAGGCCAGTCAAGTTCTTCCATGCCAAACTCATCCAACCATGTCTTTATGGACCTTGCTTTGTGCACTGGGGCACAGTCATGGGATAGAAATGGCCTTCCCCAAACTGTTCCCACAAAGTTGGAAGCAGAGCATTGTCCAAAATGTCTTGGTATGTTGAAGCATTAAGATTTCCCTTCACTGAAAGCGTTATTCGTCACTCCACAGAACATGTTTTCACCACTCCAGAGTCCAGTTGTGGCATGCTTTACACCACTCTATCCAATGCTTGGCATTGTGGCACTAGGACTTGGTGATGTGAGGCTTGCATGCAGCTGTCCGGCCATGGAAACCCACTCCATGAAGCTCCCGCCGCACAGTTTCTGTGCTGATATCAATGCCAGTGGAAGTTTGAAACTCTTCAGCTATGGAATGAGCAGAGCATTAGCACTTTTACGCACCATGTGCCTCAGCACTCGGTGACCGGTTCACTCTGTGACTTTATGTGGTCATCCTCTTCGTGGCTGAGTTACTGCTGTTCATTTCCACTTTCCAATAATACCACTTACAGTTGAATATCTAGCAGTGATGAAATTTCACAAACTGAGTTACTGCAAAGGTGGCATCCTATCACAGTACCATGCTTGAATTCACTGAGCTCTTCAGAACGCCCCATTTTTTCACAAATGTTTGTAAATGCAGACTGCATGGCTAGGTGCTTGATTTTATACACCTGTGGCAACAGGTCTGATTGAAAAACCTGAATTCTGTAATGAAGAGGTGTGTCCCAATACTTTTGTCCATGTGGTGTATATGAAGGGGCATAATGTGTCATTGTATTTTCAGAATCCTGCACCATGTGCAGTGAATTACAACATTTGCATCTAAACAAAAAACTTTTAAAATCATTCATGCTATCCACTTCCACTGTGCTACATCTAGCTGTTTTTGAATGGAAGAATGAGTCTTGTTTCTACTACCTCTAAAAAATTACATCAAACATTAAAATGAGACAACTTTGTTGTTTATTCTAGGTTGTTAATTAAACTTATATAGTTTTTGTTGTATTTACCAGTATGTCAAGGCAGGCAGATTTCAGTAAGGTGATCTGGTCTGCAATGGTAAGTGAAGTAAAACCTGGCAGACGTTTGGCGAACTCCACAATCTTTATAATGCACTTTGTAGAGAGCTCACTGAACTTATCCCACAGTCCAAGATCCAGCTGAACCCTGTGATCCGCACTGGAGTTCTGGAACAGAGAGAAAAACAGGAAAACTTTGAGAATGCATTCCCATACAGTTTAACCAATAGTTCTGTCATGACAACTCTCGGAGTGTTTGGCATGGTAATGGTATGACAATGTAGATGTAGTGTTTGATCCTGGCGGAAAAGATCTGCTACGCTGCTGCTGTTGATTATTGCTGCTGCTGCAGAGCAAGTACGGGACTTGCTACTGCCAATACATACACGACACGCTGCTGTGAGCAAGTAAGCCATGCTGCTGCTGTACAATATAGCGTACATGAATTACCCGTAGCAGATCTATACAGGTGGAGCTGGGGAAGGTGGAGGGTTTCTGAAGCACGCTGCACTGCTAAGGCAAATGCTAACTCATGTATTTAAAGATTGAGCACGCAAGCTCATTGGCTACTAATACAGCAGGAACCAATCATCTGTGTCCTATAGATAATGATGTGATTATGAGCAGGTTGAGTTAAAGGACCTATTAGCCTGCCCATTAGAGTTTCATGCCAGAACTTTGTATTAATCCTTGTTAAATCACGGAAAGCAAATTCAGAAAAACAGGTGAAAGTCAGTGTGTGTGGATGTATAGCAGCAGTGATGGCAGTAGCAGATATACAGCAGATGAACGGGGCCCCAGTTTGCTGCTTTTGCCATTTTTAATGCTTTCAGTGCTACTATTCACACTTCAGTTTTGACTAGCCAGTTGAAAATTTTCACTATAAATAATTCACAATGCAGATATCAGTAATGTGATTCGGACTAATAATTCACATGGAAGAAATCTACAATGCAATTTTGACTAATGAAAATCCTAGGCTCATATTTCCATAATTCACAAGTTTCATTTATTTTTTTAATTTAGATTTTAATTCGAACTAGTAAAAATTTATTTTAAGACCTGTCCAGCTGCAATTATGTCTAGTCATAATAGCATATAGATATTACAAAATCATTTATTACTGGAAAAAAAAATTATATATATTGGCACCGAGTGTAACTCAAACTATTTAAGAAGCGTTTATAGCCGTAACCATACATATTAGTTTCATTTTTCCTATAGATAGATGAATAGACAGATGTTTATATGTTATCATTTGGTTTGTAAATGTTCTGAGTAGTAACAGTTAAACTGCAGATATCTGTAATGGAAATGATGACTAGTCAAAACACCATTTTGAGTTAAAAGTGTCTAGTTTTAACAAGTCAAAAAGGAAATATTACTAGTAAAATTGTAATTATGTCTAGTCAAAACAAGATTGTAGATTAATTGGGGGATGTCTCTTTCATCTGTCTCTTAAAAAGAAACCACTCTTGATGTTTGCTGGGGTTCAACGGATGTGTAATGTTATGAAATATTTTACACTGGTGCGGAGCATTTGCATGATCTCACCCAGACCCGCACAGCCCGGCTCATGCCAGTGTTTATTTAGCTGACAGACAGAAGGAGGTGTGTGAGTATGAAGTGTGGGAGCTCAGGACTCACAGTCGTGTATTTTCCGAGCTGACAGAGCGAAGGGAAGGTTTCCCTGTGCGCTTTGCTGACTTTGTTAACCAGTTCTTCCAGTTCTCCACTCAGCTCGTAGCTTTCTGGAAGAACCACCTCCTCTTTTACATCCTTCTTTTTCTTATTCCTGTCGTTCCGCACCGCTAAAAGAAGAAGAAGAACACAAAATTATATATGTAGATATGTAGTGTTCAAACACAAACTTAATACAAAAGAAAAAGATGTTGGAACAGTTAATCTCGAGGTGACTCTTGGAGTTGAGTGCAGTTTCTTTTGGGTTTTATTTATGCCAAGACATTTTTTGAGAAAACTGTTCACACAATCATAGACTTGTGAATTCATACAGCTGTTTGTGAACTGAGAACAGTATAGTTGGTGATGTATAACTGCTCTGAGCTTTACCTTCCTTAGACATGCCAACCTCAAAGCACTTCTGCAGTCGGCAGTACTGACAGCGGTTGCGTGTCACCTTGTTGATCTGGCAGTTTTTGTCTCTGTGGCAGGTGTACACCATGTTCTTCTGGATACTGCGACGGAAAAACCCCTGATATAGAGAAGAGAAAGAGAGAGAAACACAAAAATATAAGTATTCAACTATAAAATGAAATCTTTTGTGATTTCATGAAGTTAAGGTCATGAAAATTACTCAAAATCTTATGTATAATAGTGACCAGATTTTATAAACTTCAACAGAGCAATCAGCAGAGGGCACTATAGATGCGTGAATGAAATTAAAATTCTTGAACTTGACAGTAACACTAGGTGGCAGCACTCAAACCATGACCTTTGTTACTGTTATGCATGTGCTGTTATAATGCAATTACAATGTAATATAACGGTGCTTCAGGGTATGCTGTATTTGCCACAAATATTTTTGCCAATATGGGACTCAAACATAATTAACTGTTTCAGGTTTTGATTTGTGTATGTGTCCTTTATTTTTAAGTGCATTTTAATATTGGTCTAATCAAAAATCATGTTTTTTTAAACCCGTATTACTGATTGCAGACCTTTTTTTTTTTCTAGAACATAAAAAAATATGATGCATGTTTTAAAAAGATATCACAATAAGCCTTAAGGTCTTAAATATTTATCTTTATTAATAGTAAGTAAACTAAATTAAACTTTGACTAACAAAATGTTTTTAGTTTTATTATTAATGAAAATTCTTCTGTCATATTTTAGCTAATTTAGCTTTAGTTAATGGTGAAATTAAGTTGTAAAAAGCCAAAGAATGATTATATTGACCTACATTAATTAACATTTTGGCTTATGTATACTGAAAATATATTGATTAAAGGGTTAGTTCACCCAATAAATAATGAAAATTCTATTATTAATTACTCACCCTTATGTCATTCCAGACCCGTAAGACCTTTGTTCATCTTCGGAACACAAATTAAAATATTTTTGATATAATCCTCAGTGAGGCCTGCATCGCCAACAATAACACTCCCTTTTTCAATGCCTAGAAAGCTACTAAAGACATATTTAAAACAGTTCATGTGACTACAGTCGTTCAACTTTAATGTTGTCAAGGGACGAGAATACTTTTTGTACAGCAAAAAAACAAAATAATGACTTTACTCAACAATATCTAGTGATGGGCGATCTCAAAACACTGCTTCATGAAGCTTCGAAGCTTTACAAATCTTTTGTTTCGAATCAGTAGTTCAGAGTCACGTGAACCATTGAAATTTCAAAATGTTTCGAAACACTTATGACGTAATGAAGCCTCGTTTACTGAAATCAGGTGACTTTGGCAGTTTGATACAAGCTCCGAACCACTGATTCGAAACAAAAGATTTGTAAAGCTTCGAAGCTTCATGAAGCAGTGTTTTGAAATCGCCCATCACTAGTTATTGTTGAATAAAGTCATTATTTTGTTTTTTTGCTGCACAAAAAGTATTCTCGTCACTTCATAACATTAAGGTTGAACCACTGTAGTCACATGAACTGTTTTAAATATGTCTTTAGTAGCTTTCTGGGCATTTGAAAGTGTTAATTATCTTGCTGTCAATGGAGGCCTCGCTGAGCCATCGGATTTTATCAAAAATATCTTACTTTGTGTTCTGAAGATGAACGAAGGTCTTACTGGTGTGGAACGACATGAGGGTGAGTAATTAATGACAGTATTTTTTTTAGAGTTGGTCCAAAGTATAATTTTTTCAGTGGGGTTCTATATATATGACTCAATAACCCTTTATGCCATAAAGGTTCTATTTAAGGAGAAACATCTTAAATGATTGCATAATACTAACAGGAATTTATTTTTTTCTAGCTACGAGCTGTTTAATTCATAAAATTTAATTACAATTAAAAATGAATAAAAACAAAATTAATTAAAACTAAATCCATAAAATGAACCCCTAAAAAGTTCTATATATAAAGCACGTGACAGAAGCCTTTAAGGTTCTATATAGAATCTTCTCTTCTAAGAGTGCGTACCTTGCAGCCCTCACAAGAGCTGACTCCATAATGATAGCCAGAAGATTTGTCCTGGCACACAAAGCAGGGTTTATAGACACGAGGAGGAGGGGGTGGAGAAGGAGAACTGGGAATCATCTCCTCTGAGCTTGTGCTCTGGGTCTCCACCGCTGCAGAGATCAGGAAGAAAAAGAGAAGATATTTAGAGGTGATTACTAAGACAAGAATCTCTATTGGTTTTTCAAATCCTCAACCCCTACAGGCAAGTTTTGAACTGGCAAACATCACTTCACCACTCTTCAAAAATGTAAAAATCTGTCTTACTCTTTAAACAACAAAGCCACTTTCACTCCCTGTTCTCACAAAATATTTTTGAGATTGAGCCTGTGGCTTGGCAAAATTGGTGAGTTTATGATGCACTCTTGATTATATAACATTATTTGATGCATCATCAAAAATAATGAGTTGAATTGAGATGGGTTGCCATTTTAAAGAATATTAAAGAGTATCCATTATGCCTTTTTTCCATGTTCATCTCTCTTTAGTGTGTAATGTTGCTGTTTGATCATGAAAAAGCTCTACAAAGTCCTTCCAGCGGGAGTTATTCTCTATATCAGTGTCACTGTTTCTGAACTCCCTAAAACGCCTCCATTGTAGTCTTGAGTTTTCTTCACATTATTCCTCAAATAATTCATATGCAGAATAAAGGGGCGGGGCCTTTTGTAGTTAGTTAGTATTGTGTTGAAACTGGCGGTTATGGTAAGGGGCGGGACATTTCCCAAACACACTCGAAGTGCTTGACCAATCACAACACACTGCTCCAGCCGGCCAATCAGAGCACATTGTGGGAGGGGCTTCATAGAGACAGGAACTAAACAGGGGTGCGTTCCCCATACAACGACGTAACTCGCTGCTTCATGCATC
Organism: Mylopharyngodon piceus; assembly: GCA_039654765.1. NCBI lineage: Eukaryota > Metazoa > Chordata > Actinopteri > Cypriniformes > Xenocyprididae > Mylopharyngodon > Mylopharyngodon piceus. The sequence goes on along the minus strand of CM077452.1, from coordinate 24,714,007 downwards.
ATTTAAGAAATCAACTAGCTAGTCACGACTGTTTCCCGAAACCGTATTGTCACAAGTTTGTCGTTTAACCACATTGGTTAATGATGTCATGCAGTTGATGGAGTAATAACGTCTTTAAATTAATCAGATTGAGATCGAATTAATGCTAGATTTTTTGCTATAAATTACGAACATGGCATCTGAGGACTAATTCTCATTTTTCTCAGTTATTTTGCTGTATTTCCAGATTCAATCATAGGCTCGTTCTTATGTACTAGATCATGTACGCACATGCACACTCTTCAAAAATGGTGCTTTAAATCTCTTGACAAACTAACAGACATAAAAGACATTTGTATATATTCAAAATGAAAGATATAGATTGTACTGAATGTCAGCTTGCTTATTTTGCTCAAGATGAGGATTTAAGTCCACATGTCATAAAAACAAGAAACTATGTTTCTAACCACAGATCGAAAGCTGTTGTTCCAACCACACAAGTTTGTGATTCGGTTTGCGAATGTTTGTTGGAACTATGGTTTCGGGAAACACAGACTCGTTGAACTGCGCTGATAATGACAAAACTTTCAAACAAAGTTGGCTAACGATGCTTTTGGGGAAACACACCCCAGAGCATTACTGACAAACTGGGAAGACAGGAGCTGCAACAATGTCGAATATGGGAAAAGTAATGTGTTTTTGAACATTCAAACAGGAAAACCTGTTCCAGTAGAGCCCAAAAACAAAATGAAGATTTTGAAAAAGTGCATAATATGAGAATAAGAATGAATGAAGTTGTTAAATGCATTAGGAAGCCTCTGCCCAGGAGTCAGAGCTCAAAGACAAATATTATGAAAGCACATTGAGGGGCAGAGCTGCTGAAAGAGAAGAGAGATGAGAAAAATGAACTAACAGGACTGATGAATGAATAGTATCACTTCACAATATGGTCTCATTTATTAACATTAGTTAAAGGATTAGTTCACTTCAGAAATAAAATTTCCTGATAATTTACTCACCCACATGTCATCCAAGATGTTTGTGTCTTTCTTTCTTCAGTCGAAAAGAAATTAAGGTTTTTGAGGAAAACATTCCAGGATTTTTCTCCATATAGTGGACTTCGGGTTGAAGGTCCAAATGTCAGTTTCAGTGCAGCTTCAAAGGACTCTACACGATCCCAGATGAGGAATAAGGGTCTTATCTAGCCAAATGATCGGTCATTTTCTAAAAAATAAAATAGATATACTTTTTAACCACAGATGCTTGTCTTGCACTGCTCTGCACCACGCATTACGTTGAAAGGTCACGCGTGACGTAGGTGAAAATACTGAGCAAGTGTTTACAAAGCGACCAAGCAAAGACCAAGTCAAACACCCTTTACAAAAAAAGGTAAAACAAAGATGACGGACAATTTTGAAGTTTGAGGAGAAAATGAGATGGGGTTTTTTGCCCTACCGCGGTATTTCTGCCTACGTCACGCATGACCTTTCCAATGTGATTACGTAATACGTGGCACATCTCAGAGCAGTGCAAGACGACCATTTGTGGTTAAAAGTAAATAATTTTTGTTTTTTTTAGAAAATGACTAAGCGTTTCTCTAGAAAAGACCCTTATTCCTCATCTGGGATCGTGTAGAGCCCTTTGAAGCTGCACTGAAACTAACATTTGGACCTTCAACCCGTTGAACCCCAGTGAAGTCCACTATATGGAGAAAAATCCTGGAATGTTTTCCTCAAAAACCTTCATTTCTTTTTGACTGAAGAAAGAAAGACATGAACATCTTGGATGACATGGGGGTGAATAAATTATCAGGAAATTTTAATTCTGAAGAGAACTAATCCTTTAATGTATTAACTAACATGAACTAATAGTGAGCTACGTTATAGTTAATAAAAATACAATTGGTCATTGTTTGTTCATGTTATTCACAGTGCGTAAAGAAATGCTTTAGAATTACTGTTCATTGTTAGTTAATGGTGTAGCAATGTTAACAAATGAAACATTTTTGTATAGTGTTAATGGATGAATTAATAACATGCTTTGACTGACACCTCAGCATGTGTTCAACTTGCTGTCACGCACCCAAATGGTCCCACAGTCAGATTCATAAACATGCTGGAAAGCAGCCATACAGACGCAAACATATAATATAACACGGTCTGCCCAATTTAAACACCACCGTGTGAATCCAGTGTTATATATTTTGTGTAAGTCCACACTATCACTCGGTTCAACTTTCACCTCTAGACACCCTTTCCCCCCCATGCTCTTGTTTCCTGGACCTAAATTCCTCAGGCCTGGATGACTGGCTTTTTACTAGAGGTCCAGTCTCAAGATCACCCGTAAAGCCTGTCTGTGGTCTGACCGAGGCCTGAGGCCTGCATGACCGGCACTTTATTGGCAGTGAGTCCTCTTGGCCAGCCATTCACACCAGCAGCAGCTGTCCCCTCACTCTCCACTTGTAAAAAATGAGAGAAAAACAGCTAAAACAGGGCAGATTTTATGGCCCACAGAGGCCTTCATCCCTTCCTCCTACTGAATGGAGTGAATCCCCCAAATGTGCCTCTCATTCTCTCTTTCTTCTCCTCCCTCTGTCCCTCCACGGGCACCGTTTAACAAGAGCAAAACGAGAGAAGGTATAGATGAGAAATCTCATAAAAACCAGGGGGGTGGGGGGAGACAAATGAAGAATGCGTGAGAGAGGGTGAGTTTCACTTTGACCTTGGCTTTGACAGCAGCTTTGGCTTTTCAAGACATGAACGTGAACCGAGAGTCACACAAACGCTGCCAATGATCTAATCGCGACCTCAGCTGAGATAAAATATGCTGCAATGATGATGTGACATTTGGCAAACTATGAAAGGACATTTCGTTTCCAAACAGCACAGAAATCTGTGCTAGAGACATTCCAAAGTCACAACCCAGTTTTTTTTGTTAACAGCAGATATTCAAACTTCAAAATATATGGACTTTAGTTTGGGTATAGACGCCATATTTAATTTGACTGGAATGAAATCAAAGCTGTGAAAGGAAGAAGTGTAATGCATTCAATGGACTGAATTCATTAAGAAAAAGAACATTTCTGTGTAAATTGTTCATATTCTTGCATAAACAGATGCATACATTAATAAATATATACTTATGCTATCATTTAAAAGAAATTGATACATTTATTTAGCAAGAATGCATTAAATTGATCAAAATTGACAGTAAAGACTTTTATATTGTTACAATAAAAATATTTTTTTCTCAAATAAATGTTTTTTTGAACTTTCTATTCATCTGAGAATCCCACAAAATGTATCAAAAATGTATCATGGCTTCCACAAAAATCTGAAGCAGCACAACTGTTTTCAACATTGATAATAATCATAAATGTTTCTTGAGCAGCAAATCAGCATATTACACTAAATAAAACTACCCAGCACATTGGTCAAACATTTAACCCAAACACTGGGTTAAAACAACCCAATCACTGGGTTTGTCCATTTTCAACCCAACTTGGGCTGTTTTTAACCCAGCATTTTTTAGAGTGTAGAATGATTGAAGACTGGAGTAATGATGCTGAAAATTCAGCTTTGATCACATGAATAAATTACAGTTTAAAATGTTTTCATATAGAAACAGTTATTGCAATAATATTTCACAATATTACTGTTTACACTGCAAAATTGCACATTTGTGACCAGAAATTCATTGTTCTCGTTTTATAAAAAAATAGAAATACTGAAAATTTCAGTGGAAAACAAACAAACAAAAAAACAATAAACATTAGTTGTTCAAATAAATTAGACATGATCTAAGACCTTAAGATTGTAGGACATACTGAACAGGCCTATTCCTCACAGTCTCGTTTAAATATGACCTGCTTAATGACTTACTTAAGTATTATAGTCTATTGTGTAACTTGTAGAACATATTTTCTTACAATAAAAGAGGGTGTTCACACAGGACATTCTTGTGTTCACAAACAGACGGAATGGAACAGAATGCAGGGTCACAAGACGCGTTTTAAAAGTTGAACTAATTTTAACTTGACACACCATCTTAAAAAAAAGCCATAATCATGGCACACAAAGCTGAAAAGACATTTGTCTGATGCATGTGCATATTATTGTGCATTATGCAGTGGGTTATTGGCTCAAATACTGATATTGTGTTTTTTTTCTCTTTGGATTTTGTGTGGTTCTGTCTTGCATTTTAAGACCTCTAGGTCTCTGGAATGCTGATAGACGTAGTTCTTACACATAATGTTCTGTGAAACACAAGGTCGGGGGTGATGGGCAGTGAGTGGGTGAGAACGCAACCTGATCACTGTGTTTATGTAGTAACTTAGGCTGAATTGGCTTTATGTGTTTATATGGCAGCAATGCTTGAGTGACACAGAGCGGTTCTGAAAACATCAGCCCCTTTTGTGCTGGAGGAGTGGAAACCTGGCGCCACCAGAGAAATGACTGACAGACATAAAGGGGAAGAAAGAAGGAATGCTATTCTGTTCCCATTCCATTTTCTGTCTTTGTTATATTTGACATGCTATTTATGACTTGTTGAGAATACATGAAATAGTCTATAGTCGGTTTTGAAGTAAAGCAGGTGGAGCATTCAGAAGACGAAAGAAATGAAAGAAATTATTATTGTCTGAAATGGCACTTGACAGCATAAGCAGACTTCAGAACAAACAAAAAATTAACTTAAACTGGAATGAATTTTATAGACTTTCTTCCATTAAAGTGCCCCTATTATGCTAATTTAAAGGTTCCTTAGTTTGTTTTGGCGTCTTCTACAACAGGTTTACATGCATCCAAGATCAAAAAAACATTTTGGTCCCTATCATACACCCGGTGCAATGTGGCGCAAGTGTTTTTTTGCTAGTTTCAGCCCGACGCAGAAATACAGAAATAGACTGCGTCATTGACCAACTGAAACCTGTTCTAAAGTCAATGGCGCAATATTTGTTTTGTTATTTAAAGAGCGCGTTAGTAATATCCGACTATATGCGCTCGTACACTTTGCTTATTACACACACACAGGGACGCGCAAGCAGCACAAACATGCCAAATATTAAAAATAAAAGGATCACAATGTAAAAGATCATTATTGTGTGCATAAAGATAAAACTGCTTTGGTGGAACCCGGCTGGTCTGCTCACGCGCTTTGACATCACGCATGAGCAGATCCGTCTCCTCGCTAGAGAAGCGTTCAGTTTTTCCGCTTGCAAATCCCGCCACGTAAATAGTGAATCTGCCATGGCGCGAGCGCAACTGGCTTTTAAAGGGAATGGGAGATGACACTCTGATTGGTTAATTGCACATTACGCCCAAAACACACCCATTACTCATTAAGAGAATAGGGACAACCCTTTTGGACCATAGGCGCCGAACATTTTTCCCGTCGTTAAACTAGCAAAAGTGGATTCGGACATGCCCTAAGTGCACTTGCGCCGTGCACTTTAGACCATGCGCTGAGATCATTAAAATAGGGCCCTATAATTTTCTCATATTATCTATTCCAGCATCAGCTCTTTTCTCACAGTGTCTGAAATGGTTCGATCAAAGATTTGGTCTTTCTAAACCTCGCCTTTCTGAGAGCTACTCTGTTTTGATTGGTCAGATGGCCCAGTCTGTTGCGATTGGTCAGAAACCAAATGCTCATTATCATATCTGAATTTCAGCTCTTCCTCAGCACTTGATACACAGTGATATGAACAGTAACGATGGCGTCGGTTTTACCGTATCAATCTCATCAAAGTGGATTTGCTTTGGCAGCAGAAAACAGCAACTTCTCGACATGAACAACACAAACCAAACTCTTCCAGTCTCAGATACAACTACAGTGTTTGAGGGCGGGGCAAGTAGGTTCAGCAGGAAGTGAGACTGGAATTACTGACGACTCATTTTAGCAGTTCATAATCGAGACAAAAACTCCATTTTATCTTTGAAACTTTGCAGACCTTTTACATTCACAAACAGCTCTGTTACACACTACATGAAAGGTAATATCTTAAAAAAGCATGATAGGGGCCATTTAAAGCACTTGATTACACACAAAGAAAACAATTAATTTGTTATGATTGTATTTTTAAGTGGTCTTAGCCCACAATTCTGCACATTACTGTATGTCCACACTGTTTAGACAACAAACACAGTGAAAGGTGATGCAGGCTTTATCAGTAAAAGAGTTGAGGACTTCAGTATGACAATCCAGGTTCTCTCTGTTGGCTCAGACTGCAGGGAAGAGCTGACGGAAACACTGATTTAATCCGTGTCTTTCAGCAAACTCAGCAACACTATCAGGTGAGAACAGTCTCTCTGACATCATCAGAAACAAGCACATTGTCACTCTATAGAGAAGCATCACGTAATGTAACATCTGCTCAAGACTACACTGTAAAACTTTACTGTAAATTTACAGGTAATTTCTAACAGTATTATACTGTATTTTCATAAAACAGTAACATGCTGTATATTTTACAGAATGTCTGTAAATATACAGTAGTTTTCTGTTTTAAGCCCGTTTCACTCGTAATACAGTATCAATACTGTAGAGGCATTGCATTATGGGACTGATTTTTTTTCCCGTGCTCATTTCAAATTTCTAGGCCAGGCATACATTTTAGCTTCTCTCCCAATGCTTTTAGTGTTTCACGTCGACTCTTCAGGGTTTAATGTTATTATTAAACGATATTTGAGTGAATATAGTGTGCAGTTTTAAGCTTTTGAAGCATCAGTTTGCCTGAGACGCGGGATGACTGGATGGCGCTGCTGAGAAGACGGAGATGTTATTTTCTGCCTGATTAATCAAAACGTTTCTGCCTGTCGAGAAGACGGATACCCGATTGTTCGGCTGAGAATACGGTAAGTCAGTCTTTTCTGGAGCTTTTCGTTCACGTTTCTACTTTGTCATGAATGGTTTGATCTTGAAATGTTAAACTTTTGTTTCTCATGAGCAAACGGTTAACATTACTCTGTTCTCAGCGCTTCACGCAGTAACACTGATGTTTCATGTTATAGACAAACCTTAGCATATGTTATTCTTACAACCTGATTTTTAAACTGTTTTGTTTTTTTGCATTTTTTTCTCGTTTCAGGCTGAATCATCTGATGTAGCTCCATTGTTTACATAAGTGTTGTGCTTACTTTCACATGTATCAGGTTTATGACAAAGAAATCAGTGAATAAACGATTTTATTTTGTCAATTATTTTAAGCATTATTTTTTTCTGAAGTGTAACAGGACACATTACTGAGATCATATGCTTAGCTGTGAGTCCTTGTGTTCACAAAAATGCTATGGTGAATGAATGCACAATATTCACCTCTCTCTCTCTCTCTCTCTTTGCTTTTCTGCTTTTAGGCTCTTTGACATATACCCTAAACATGGCTCAAGAACCAGGAAGGGGGGGAAAATTACCTTCTGTGAAATATGGTTTTGTTAACGTAAGTATTGCACCTAATTTTACATGTGATAATCAGGTTTATTGTAACACACTTACGTTTTGAAATAATACAACTTGCCTATTTCCGCTTAGTGATCGATGCTGCAGTGTGTGTGAGACCTGATGAATAAGATCAGAACAAACCTTGGTTATGGTGCATATATTCACAATATTCATTACTGTTTTCTCTCTCTCCTTTTTTCCCCCCTCTTTCTTTTCTGCTTTTTTAGGCATTTTGACATCAACCATGAACACAGCTCAAGAAACAAGAACTTCCAAGACTGGCAACACTGTGCAAAAAAGGAGCAGTACTGAAAAACTTGTAGGCCTACTATTTGGTTTTACTCCACATTCGGAAAAATGTTAAAAGTAAATAAGATTGCTGTATTGTTCATTGATATCTGTTGAGTGGATTTAAAATGTAGACCTTTCAATGTTGCAATTTTCTGCTTTTTTCCGTAAAAAAAAAAAATAAATAAATAAAAGTTTTAAAACTCAGAGTATGTTGCTTTCCATTTCCTTTGCCATAACATAATAACAAAAGTATGTTTTTAATTATTTAATGACAAATATAAGTGCAGTATGAAAAGCTGTATAAATGCAGTTAATAGCTGTAGATAAACAGTATAATACTGTAAAAGTACATAATATTACAGCAGGATACTGTATTTGGTAATTACAGTACTATACTGTAAATGTTGTTTACAGAAGTAGTCCTGTAAAAATACAGTAAGTGGCTGGCAACCCAGCTGCCAGTATTTTACTGTAAATTTACAGCGAAAAGTTTTACAGTGAAGTTTCTGATGTTTTATTATTTAATGAATTAGTAATAGATTCAGACATGACTACATACATTTTAGTTAGGGCTGAGCTTCGAAGCTCGGTAGTAATCAGCACCGAATATTCGAAGCTTCGGCGGGAGGAGGCTGAAGATATTCTTCTCTCTAATAAAGTCATGTGTAACGAGTAGAAATATGGTGTGGCCCCTTTAAGAGCTGCGCGCTCCCGGTTGAACTGTGTTGAACGACTCGAGCACCGCATGTATGCGGGTCATTTCTGTTTTTCTGTTGCACATTTAAAGTTATTTTCTTTATTAAGTAACGCTGTAGACGGCATAACATTTGCGACGGACATTACACGTGTTTCATGGGGAATAAAGCGCCAGTTGTGAAATGTCAATCGCCTCTGTTAAGTCTGTGTGGTATCAATAACTCAAGCTAAGTGAGCTAATGTTATCCCTATTTGCTCCGTAGACAACGCGTTACAGCAGGAATCTCTTTGTGTGTGTGTGTCTGTCTGCCTGTTTTCATTTTGATTATGTCGAGAACACGTTCAGAATTAATAAACTTTTAATAAACTACAGAACAGCGCGAGCCGGAAGCGGTGCACCTCACGCGGGCAGGGCTTATATGCTCCGAGAACGGACACTGCACTACTGATATAAAACACAGGTCTGTTAAGAACAATAGCCTACTTTTAAAAAGGTAGCCTAACATTTTTCTGACAAACAAATCGCTCCCAAATCAGAAATTAGCAGCACAGTAATTACTGACACAGTAAAGGGTAGGCTATTTAAATAAAAGACGAACGAAAAATAAATGAACGAACGGTAATAAATAAAGAACACGCCGTCCCAGTAAAATCTCACGTTTGAGTTTTAACAAGCTCCTATATTTCGCAGTAGATTCATTTAGACTGATAATAACGGGTAAAAAGGCTATTACATTTTGTTTCTATTCTATTTTCCACAATGTCAAAGCAGCGCAGCTTAACCCAAAATACGAGCCCATGCAGTTGTGCGCTTCAGACAGAGAATACTCCAGTTGCAGGGAACACATTAGCGGGCTAAGAAGACTATTTATATTTATTACTAGGTATAACAAACTGTCAGATGGCCCAAACTGTCCATCATATTAAAAACAGCTAGGCTATATAAGATAATTGTAAAAAAGAGTATTGTATTTCGCCATATTTTGTAGTGTAAACATATTCAAGCGCGAATGAGAACCGTTTTGCGAGGGGTATGCCAGATGTGCAAACCCCCCCAAAAAAACACGAATATTCGAATCCCAAAATTGAAAATCGAATACCAACCTACCAAACGAATATTCGAATTTTTAATTTTAGTATATTTGTTTAAATTTTCTGAAAAATTCCAATCAGTACAAAGATTTGTTCATACGTAAAAAGGTTTACAGTTTCAGTATGTTGCGTCAGCGTTTATCCAAACATACAAAAATGTATGTGTACACATTACATACATGTATAAATGGCCTAGTTTTACCAGTAGGTGATGAACAGAATGAATTTATGGTGCATTATTTGTGATTTGTGTTCCTGATAAACTTCACTGTCTTGAATTTATCATCTTTTCTTTGTTCTTCTCATTTCTCAGTCCATCTCTTCCTCTCTCGTGTTCTATCATTTTATATATGCCAAATGTATGTCTTGCTTGCACTTTATTTAACAGTATGTGTACTTACAGTGTACTTTTTTCACAAAGTAGGTTACTGAGTAGGTAACTATATAGGTTAGGTTTAGGTTTAAGGGTAGGTTCAGGGTTAGTACCTAGTTATTACTCAGTTATTGTAATATAGTGCACTCTAAAAAATGCTGGGTTAAAAACAACCCAAGTTGGGTTGAAAATGGACAAACCCAGCGTTTGAGTTAAATGTTTGCCCAACCTTTAACTCAACTATTGTTTAAAAATTACTGTATTGTTAGCTTAAAATGAACCCAAAGTATGTTGGAAATTAACATGTATTTATATGTATAACAAATGAACATTATAAGTTTGATATATGAATAATAATTAAACATTTATTAAACTGCTTATTAATAAATGTTCACCTTTTGATTATTATTGTTATTGCCTCTAGTAATTATGTGTCTGATTTTTAATTTCCAACCTATTTTAGGTTCATTTTAAGCCAGCCATATAGTCATTTTTAAACAATAGTTGGGTTAAATAAAACTGCCCAGCACGTTGGGCAAACATTTAACCCAACCGCTGGGTCCATTTTCAACCCAACTTGGGTTGTTTTTAACCCAGCATTTTTTAGTGTGTATGTACATGCATAACAGGACTGTAAAATAAAGTGCTACCCATGTCATAATGAATGTACTGGCACACACACAAAAAAAAGGATGTTGTTTTTAAAGCACACAGAAAAAATGAAAAATGAAATGCAAAATCGCACATTTGTCATGTATGTCCAATATATTTTGGAACCAAACACACATAATGGTTTGCAGACTGAGGGCAGAGATGAATGCCTCTTTCATTTCTTCTGCGTGGTTGTTCTGTATGTGTGGATGGATTGAACTGCATGATTGAGTCACAAAAAGCTACAAAAGGAGTTCATGAAGCTCTTCATGTTCTGAATTCCAATATGGAGCAAAAGCAAATTAGTGCATAAACAGATTTTAAGTGAACACAAAAATGTTATATAGGAATGTTGAAGAAAACTTGAAAGAACAAATAAGAGTAGTCAGTTGTGTGGGTATGGATACATCAGACGTTAAACAGATCTCTAGTTCTTTTCTTACTTTTTTGTCTGGGAAAAAATGCCTTTGTAAGACGACAGTATTTGTATTGACTCTTTTTTTAGTCAAATGCTGACACCATCGGTTTTACAGGCTTTCTGCATGTTGTTAGATTTTGTAACATCTCACCAACATTCGACTTGAAGTGTTACTGAGAAATTTAACAGGTTGGGTCAATTCAAGTTTGCTTCCAAAACCTTATGCTTTGACTTGGACGGCTGTTATATGCTGTAAATTCCAGCGTTTCTGAACATTTGATATGGGATTGGTGCATTAAAACCTCATTCGATTCAGGACTGTAATAGTTATAATTAGGGATGCCCGATACCAAGCTCGTGTACTTGTACTCGTACTCGTAAAAATACCCCCGATACCAAAGACCGATACCTCACGTGACGTAAGTGACAGAATTTTCCGTACACAGAGACACAGGCGGCAGCAGCAGAAACAATGTCAGCCTCAGGGGTGTGGAAATACTTCAAAATTAATGATGTCAACCCACACATTGCGAACTGCATGCTTTCAATCACAATTCGTTATCGATTAGTGAAGGCGGGATAGGCGGAATCGCGCTGAATGACACAGCAGGGGCCTCATTTATAAAACTCTGCGTAGATTTCATCCTAAAAGTGTACGTACGCGCAAAAGCTAGATTCTGCGTACGCACAAAAAAAATCAGTTTTATAAAACCATGCGTACGGCAGAACCTGCGCACAAATCCCTTTATAAATCCCAGTCAGCGGAAGATTGTGCATACGTGCATCTCCACCCTGTCTCCTCCCAGAAATCACCATATATGGAGCTTACAACGCCTAGTTTTACTATGCATAACCTCATCTGCATATCATTTCCATGCACGTTCCTATCCACGTGACACCATGGCTAACACCGTCAAAGGTACAAGACATTGGAAAATATTAGATATGGACTATAAATGCCATTTGTGCAATACGCTACACTGATCAAAAAATCATCCAATATCCTCTTTATGTTTTATGTTTAGAATAAATACATATCAAAATATCCATAAAAACAAAATTGTATAAAATACTTAAGATAAAGGTTTTAGAGTTTTTAGAATTGTAATTGTTTTAAACAATTCTAATCAAATTTATGCAGTTTTGCTGATAAGGTGAACATATCTTTTAGGATGTTTATAGGCTATTTTTAGTGGAAACAGATAGGCCTACTTATTTATTGCAGCGTAAATACAATTGTCTGTCTCGGCGCGTCACTGACGAAGTATTTTAAAAAGGAAACGTGCAAATCTTACCATTTTCCTCAAATTGTATCCTTCAAATACAGTGGTAATTGTTTGAAGATGCCTTCACACGACATGAACACCTCCGTGCAGCTGTGGTTGTACAGTAAGTTATTATCATAGGACCTCTTCAAACTGGACAACGGACCGTTCGACCACCGAATCCAGCAGTGTCTTCCATAATATCGAAGTTAAGTGTGCATTACTGATGATCATCGTTCTCGCTAAAATATTTTGTCATAACATCTAGTTTAAAGAGGAATTGTGCTCCTAGCGCTCCTCGCTGTCATTAAAACAGCGTGTCACAGGAAAAGTGATCGAATGAAGCATATCTACTATCTAAATTCATAATATTTTTGTTTAACTTCTGCGTAATGACTGCATAATGTAATTTCAGTGCTTATTGCCATTAGTGAAAGTGTAATATTAATGTAAATGTGCATATCAAAATGAAAACGTGAGTTTCCACGCGAGTTTAAATCATTGTTTTATTTAAACTGTTATTGTGAACATGCACTGTATTTATGATTAGGACTCATAATGAGGATTTAAAGTGGTTTTCCTTCAGCTGCCGTCAGTCCCTCAGCTCACCATCGGTGTCGCCAAACTGCTCTGTCTCCAAAATGTTCGTACACATGGGTCAGAGTTTGCGTGGAGGTGCGCACATTTTCCCGTCAAGTTTGTTTTTATAAATCACAACTTATGCGTAGGAACTGGCGTACGCGTCTTTCAGTGCCTGTTTTGTGCGTACGCAACGGTTATAAATGAGGCCCCAGAAGCGCTCTCTCTCGCGTGTGCGCGCTCTCTTTCTTGTGCGCGATCCCAGTTCTCTCAGACAGCGCGCGATCAGTTCTCCTCGCGCCTGAATGGTCAAATGCACACGTAGTTGTCAAAATGTCCATCGTGTGGAGTATCTCACGTAAATACAGTCGGTTATGGCTTAAGTCGACGTAAACATTTGGGTGAAAACAGGATATTGTCAGTATCCATGGATTCGGTCTTAAATTGACCGTAGCCTATATTTGTCATTAATGTTAATAAAAAAACAAAAGATGTTAAATAAATGTATACATGGTAAATAAACTTACTGTATCTGAAAAACAAGTTTATTTAAATTGTATCTCTATAGTATTTGTTGTATTGTTTGTAAATTTCTTTTTATATAACAACAATTATATATATTGGTAATTATGCCCTTTGAAGGTTATTGGACACTGTGAAATTTTTGTTCTTTAAGTTTGTGACAAGCACATAAAAATTATTACTTTTTTCATTAGAGTAATAATAAAGAAGCTGTCCTATTCATTAGTCTCACTGTGTTGTGCTTGGAAAACTGCAACATCACCAAAAAAAAAAAGAAAAAAAAAAAAAGAGAGAGAAATTAATAAATGTATAGGCATCGGTATCGGTATCGGCGAGTACCAGAAAAAAAGTATCGGTACTCGTACTCGGTCCTTAAAAAATGGTATCGGTGCATCCCTAGTTATAATAGTGTAACAGCTTATTAGTTTAAAAAAACATAATCTGCTATTGTTGAATGACATTGTCCGAAATGCAGCAGCAGTTGAGCTATTCTATTTTTAAGTATCACTTACACCTCGTGCAGTCACTTTGACGAGAACGTTCGCTGTTCTTTGCTGGTGGAATGATCTTCATAACTCTGACATCATTCAACACCTAAAAATTCATCTCTTCTATGCTTTCACAATTTCTTAGTCCCTCCCTGTTTTTTTTACTTGTACTATTGATGTTGTAAACTTTTGTATTACTAGCACTTCTCGTGTTATCGCCTCTTTAAGTTGAATCTCTTGTTGTATTCCTCATTTGTAAGTCACTTTGGATAAAAGCATCTGCTAAATGAATAATTGTTGCTCAAACTGCTTCTGCAATAAGTCTCATTACTTTCATGCATGTTTGAAATAGTAATACTGTTATTAATTAATTATTACTCATAATCACTGTGTGTGTACTTAGATATACTTTTGGAATAAAACTTGGCAACAGATTGTTTTAGGGGTAGGGTTTAGATCAGGGTTATGCATCCATCCATGCATTTTTCAAAGCGCTTGTCCTCTGTAGGGTCACGGGGTGCTGCAGTCTCTCGGGCCACAGGTGGAGAAACACACTGAACCGATGACCAGTCTATCACAGGGCAACACACACAGACATACACACATTCACATTTACGGACGATTTAGTGCCTCCAATTTACCCATTCAGCAAGTCTTTGTACTGCGAGGGAAACCGGAGCACCCAGGACTCACACACACACATGCACACAGACTTTTCCCTGCCCTGGCATGTCACCATTTTGAAAATAACACCCTCAAATATTTCAAAACACATAATGCTCATGCCTGTGGACTGAGCCGATTCTTGTTTTCACATTCACAAGAGACACACATAACAAAGGCCACAGTCTTTTGCAAGACTAAAAGCTCATTTAATCCTCTAACAAGCTGTGCTCGAGTCAAACCTGTGTGAAACTACATACTAAACGTGCTAATACACATGACGCCTGTGACTGCTGTGACCTGCTCTGTCTGCATATGACCAGACTGAGAGCACAAATACAGCTGGATATTAATACACTGAGGATATGATCAATAAGTGACAACATATTTTTTTCTATTACTTTAACTCATCAAAATAATTTAACCTTTTTTCTTAGGTTATACAAGATGAAATGACTTGTACAGCCAATTTAATTTAAGTTGAATTGGGGGGGGGGGAGGTGTAATGTATTGTGCATTGGTTTAACTTATCAAAATAATTTAAGCAATTTAAACTTTTTATAAGTTACACAAGATTAAACTTGATTTTTTTAAAGTAAGTTTAGTATAATTTAAGTTGACACGACTTGACTTGTACAACCAAGTTGATTATACTTAAAGATTTAAGGCAGCAAAAGTTGAAAGTTGAAATAGGTAAAAAAACAAAAAGAAAGTGGTCCATCAGACCTGATCTGGCACACACACACACACACACACACATTTAGATCTATTATTTAACCAATATAAAGTCATTACTGTTCATTATTCATCAGCTGATAAATACGTAGACAAGTTTGATTAATTTAGTGCTAAGTCCTGAGTGAAGAAGAACGAAACATCAGAATTTATCCCTCTGCGGCTGTTATTAAATAGAACATTTTTTAAAGGCATTTCTAGAGTGCAGATCTCTTTTCTATGGACTTTATTGTTTGGTTGAAGCACCAGGAATTGCTGGAACAGCGACGTGATTATTTTATTTTGGATTAATATATACAGAGAAATGTCATTGTCCATCTCACAACGCTAACAGAGGTTTACAGAAATCTCAATATATCAGCTCAGGATTAAATTTAAAAGGAAAACTGAAAAATAGTGGTTTTATAATACCAATAGACAAATGGTAATCATTCAAATAAAAATTGCCAAGCAACCAACTTTACAATTTTTGGAACACTTGAAACGCAATTACCCAGAAAATAAAAGTGAAAACTACAGACCTTCTAGCATTAAAAGTAGTGTTGTCAAAAGTACCAGTACCAAGTCGGTACTGAAATGTTAAAAATGTGACGATACCAGTATTTCCCCCTAGCATTTTGAGTGCTGTTGAGCGGATTCTTAAACACCTCTGATTGGCCATTGCGTTCATGCATTCATCAGCGGATCCATCTATCAGCGGATATATTAGGGATCCACTGATAGATGATTGCTTTCAAACGCTCCCGTCTATATCTGTGTAAGCGCTCGGTGAAGAGCATCAAAGATTTCTATTTACAACATGTTTCTAAAGCGTTGATCATTGTAGCCATTGTATCTGTTGAGTGCGTGAACACAATGGCCAATCAGAGGTGTTTAAGTTAGTCAGAATCCTCTCAACAGCGCTAAAAATGCTAGGAGGAAATGCTGGTATCATCACATTTTTAAAATTTCTGTAGTTTCAAAGTCGGTACTTTTGACAACACTAATTAAAAGACATTTTGTTCTACATTAGCATCCTAAAACTAGGTTGTACATGTAATAAAGTCAGATATGCAATTTTGCTCTGTGCTGATCGAAAAAGGATTGACTGTATCAGTGAAAGTAAACCATGGTTTCAGAAAAGTATCAGTTGATGAAAGAACAACTTTGCTTAAACCTTTACTAGCATCTCCTGCACACATGGACCAACACATGTCCTGTTGGGATGAAGGTAGACTGGTAAAACAGGAGCTGTCTTTCTTAGAAGCAAGTTGTTAAACTTGGATTGCCCCATTCATTCAACTGCATGCATACAAAGCTTTCTTCTTTATAGTACCTCATAAACTGACCCTTGTTATTTAGCCTTTTCAGGATGAAGCTGAGTCAACATTTGGCCACCCCCTGCCCAGCCACCTTCAAGATTATTACACCAACCGAAAAACTAAAAACTGGTTCCTAACCAGAACCCACACAGAACCCATCACATCCTGACAAGAACTGAACTTCATACATGAACTTCAGCCTGACAAAACATCGCAATTTCTTTAAAAACAACACTGAATTGTGGTCAAAGAGTGTGATGAAGAATCTCCATGCATCCATGTTAGTTCAGCAGTGTTAGCAAACCAAATCACTTTGCATTTAGTAACAAAGCTGAGAACAACTTGGCCTTGAAGAGTTTGCTGATGTGAAGGTCTACAAAACATCCAGCCATAACCAACAATCAATAGAAGAAACTAAACTTACATCTAAAGTATCAACCAAAGCACGCAGACACTAGAACTAAGAGATATTAACATTTTAAAAACAGAGACAGAGCAGTACGTCTACAACAACAGATCCTAAGGGTAATGAACTAGCAAAAGCGAACAAGTTCAAGTTTAGATGGAGAGGTATGACTCTGAGACCTCAGCTGCTGCTCATCTGCTTTAAAAGGGGTGAGAAGAGACATCAAACCATTGTAAAAGGATTCATTGTGGGGTGGGCCTTGTTGTGGGGTGCAATGTTCTCTCAAGCAGTCAGTCTGGCTATGAAATGGCATTACAGCATAGGGGCAAATTCCAGCAGGGGCATGTGAAATCCACTCAGGCGGACATAGAATAAGACACAGACACATTTGCACGGGCTGTGATTCATTTGTCTAAATACAGCTCTTGTTTCTGTACTTTCCTTTCTAGTTCCCTGAGTATGCTTTAAACTTGATGCTAGAGTCAATGCTGCGTGAGTTATTTCTTCATTGAAATATGTAATGAATTCCAAATGACTGGACAAAGATGAAGACAACAGGAAGGGTACTGAATATTTTCCTCTACCAGGTGCACTGAGATAATTACAACTGTGTCTTAGACAATTCAGTAAAAACAGTAATTCAGGATAAACCAACAGAATGAAGAACTTGTTGTGAATCAGTGAAGTCTGAATCCTCTTCAAAACTGTGACATTTCAATTCAGCTATTTAATATCAACTTATGAATGTGCTAAATAACTCGGATCTCATCATGTAGCATTTAAATGTCATTACAAATATGTAGCATTTCCATATTGAATGAACTTGCCAATGGACTTTCCTGTGATTATAAAGAGGCAAAAGAAAAAACCCTAATGATCCCCTTCTCTTCTGGTCTTGGTCTCCATGGTCTCCCTAATCCTTTAATTGAGTTCATTGTATTCATAATTGAATAATTAAAGACATCCATTAAGGTCAAAATGGAGTGATGCTGAGCACACACACACATTAAACTGTTTGCTAACACTTTACTTGAAGCTTTTATATATAATGCACTTTAATGCAGTAATCATATTTTGTATTGCACCTTATAAGGCATTGTATAAAAGGGTCAATGACGTGACGGGTCTTTTTTTTTTTTTTTTTTTTTTTTTTTGTCCAAAGGCCTTAATAATAATAAAAAACAAAGATATGTCATCCGAAGTATGTAAGGCAGTACAACTAGATCTCTTTTATTGAAGAGAAAAGGTTTTAATTATATTTTGCTACATATAAAGGTATTTTAAAGATTTTGAAGTGTCAAAAGGTCATTCGGTTTAACCGTCCAAAGACCAATACAACCATTTAATTTGTTATTAAAATGTCTTAAAATGTAATAAATGTATATATTTTTTATTCTGGCATGATTTTATAACATCATATATCAACATAGTGCAAAATGGTATTAAGATTATGTGTAGAAGTCGTTGCTTTGTTATGAGAAAGAATGTCTGGAAAAATGAATTTCATTGATGTCATTCGGAGTAACCAATATAAAGGGACCATTTTGGATCAAGTTATGCAGTCAATATCATGTGACAGGATGTGACATCATTCAGACACCTGCAAAGGACCACATGGTCGTGAAGCAAAGTAACTAACTCTCTTTTAACTATTTGAAAAATTCATGTTTTCACTTGCTCATACGCATGTCCCAAAACATCAGGTCATTCGATGCAACCGCTATAAAACATGGAAAATGTTGTAAAAAACTTGTACTGAATATAAATTGATTGTCCTTTTGCTAGCTAGCTAGCAAGCTAATTAGCTAGATAGCTAGATATCAGTCTGTTAGCATTGTTTGAAAATATTGTCATTCGGTATAACCAAAAGTGTCATTCAGTAAAACCGAAATTTTGGTTAAATCGAATGACTTTCTTGGTGACAAACTTTGTTGTAAATTTTGTTGTAAAAAATGACAAAGGCAGTGTTAATTGATTATAAAAACCACATAATCTCATTGTTAACACTTCATAAAACTTGAAAATTAATTATATCTCCATTATGTTTTTTTATACGTTTAAAAACCTTATTCGTCAATGACCCAAGAGTTATATTATAACCAGATTTGTAATACATTATAATGCTTATCGATTTACTGTTGCACCTTTAGAAATAACAATGCATTGAAACACATGACAAACAAACAATTTCAGATGCAACAAGGAATCTGCAAATATTTTACAGCATTTTAACTTGGGTTACAATTATTTATGAAAAGATATAATACATCACAATGTACATTATGAATACCTAAAGTGCTGGTAAAGTGTTTTCTGTGCATTATTTCATATTTGTATATTTTTTTTTATTATCATAGACCATAAATATATCATATTTTCTTCAGGACAGCGATATAATATTTTACATTTCATAGTTCTACCACCTTTTTCTGTGTACAATTAAAAGTTATACTGTGTTTGAAAACACCGGGCCTGTATTTATATATTCATTTTTGACTGTTTCAACTAAATATGAGCATGAAACATTTAGCTACAGTACTATCTGATATGTCTATTAATTATGTCAATTTTGCTGGACAACAACTGTTTATAAATAAGTAATTGTTGTCATTAGCATCACTAATTATAAGCATCTATCACAATGTCAGTATTCATAAATATACCAGTTTAAAATATTATTAATATTATGCAAAAGTATAAGTACATTTGTTCTGCAACTAGACAAAATGGCTGGCCTTTAGAAAGTTAACAAAGGTACAATTTAAGTCAGTTAGCACATGACAAGATGCTGAGCACACACTACACTCACTTAGACTCCTAGAATACTTTAACAAATGCAAATGCTTAGAAGGATACACAGAATAAATGTGGCTAAAAGCTGATAAGAACACATGCAGCTGGAGTGAGTATAGAGACTCATCACACTTACACTGCAGTCTAGTGTTGTTGCTCCATGAAAAGGGTTCCAACGCAGGGAAGAAAGAGCTCGCTTTCCTGAGCATGCACGAACTCTGAGCACTCACGTCAAAGAGGGGTCTCGCCCCGACCCCGAGAGCCTCCACACAGTCAAACATGACGTCCAGTCTTCACCAAGAACTCAAACGCTGTCCCAGATGTCTGTCTGTACACAGCAGACGATGACCACCAACAACAGCAGTGTGGAGTCTGGAGCTCTGCAGTCAGTCTGGCACTACTGCCAAAGCAATCAATCACAATAGAAAGTCTCAAGGACTTGAGACTTCTGTTTCAGGTGTAGCTGTCACTCTAGCCAACTGGTTCTCTCTTAGTAACTCGAACTCTTCTGTAGCTGCTCTTCGTTGAGTCAAACCGCTCCTGCGCAGGTCTGTGGTGATCATCACCCTATGCTTCTTTTCCTCTGTTGAGTTCATGAGCTTTGTCAAACTGTCAAGTCTCTTAAGTGTCAGCTAACATACTGTGTCTCGACAACCTGCGCTGCTTCACTCGCCACAGCTAGCTCAGCCCACAACAGAGGGAGAGGGGGAGGAATTACAGAGGGAGCGAGGGAAGGAGGGAGGGAAGGAGGCGGGTGCTTTTGTGGTTGGCTGAAAGACGAAAACTTTCCCTTCCATTTTCTGCTAGAGCAATCTGTCAGTCTGCATCATATTTTATACCTTTACAAATGAAAACAAACAACACGATCTCCTCTCACTCCCTCTATCTATCAATCTTCTCCTGCTCTTCCTCTGAAATATATCGCCTTTCTTTTCTCTAGAGATGCACTCTTTCATACGGAAGTGTTAATGATCACAGTGAGGTATATGAATCAGTGCAACTGAATTGAACAATGCCTTTTAAATACAAGCAAGTACACTGTAAAAAATGACTGTGATTTTAATGGTAAAAGACTGTAAAACTATGATAAAAAACAGTTAATTGGTTTACAGAAAGCTCCCATACTATATAGGGTGAATAACTTTAATAGATCTAACGGTACATTTAATGTAATTTTACAGTAAAATACTTCACATTTGGTGTATTTTCGTTGAAATAACTCTGTTTCTTCTTAGTTTTTTCTAATCAGTTATGTACATTAGGGTTTTATGTTACATCTAATGTTGTTAAATTAATGCTTATTGCATTTTTAAAATTTCATGTGTTACCATGATGATGTTTAGTGTTTGTGTGAATAAAACTGTGTGCACCTTCTATATATATATTACTATTGTCCTTCTCAGCTTGTGGAAAAGCTGCTTGTGATGAACTTTGATTCATCATGTGACTCTCATCAACACTGTGTTTGGTGGTTGTCAGTGTATTACAAAGGTACAAATCAGATATTAGTTCTTCAATAGGTTGGTAAATTAACATTATATCAGTTAATTAATGAAATACGTTTTTTTACCGTAAATTTAACAGAATTTTTTTTACAGTGTGTAAAATAAACAGTTATGAACCGTAATTATTACAATATAAATCTTTTAATTATATGGTTTTGAACTGTAAAATAGACAGTGCTGTCCCGTAAAACCTAAAACGTTGCTACCGTATTTTTTACGGTAAATTTTCGGCAACCACAGCTGCCGCTTTTTTACCGTATATTTTACAGGGATTTTTTTTTTTAGTGTAGAATTAAAATTAAATGAAATTTAGCCCTTTAAGTTTGTCAAATAAATTTGACAAAGCCTTGTATGAAAATTTTGAATAAAGTTTTAAAAGCATTAACGTTGTATGGTTTTTAGACCTTACGGACACAGAGAACAATAGATAAATGGCTTTGAATTCTTCAGTTCTGACTTTTACCAGAACCTGATTTAAAATAAAGTCCAAAAATCATAAATACAGAACATTTAGAACAAAAGACACAAAATAAAGAGAAAATATTAAAGATTTTCTTGCATTTCTAGGTCACTAATGTAAGTATATTTGTGACATACTAAGAAATGCTGAAAATCATATTAATTTTTCAGTTCAACTTCTCACTCAGATTGTTCACTCAAGTATTCTAATAATATAATTTGTAATGAAACACTTTGTATTAAACTAAAAAATGCAAAAAGCATTTTTACTAGTGGTCTCAGACCTTTGAACCAATAATTTTAAATTGTTTTAACTCTTTCCCTGCCATTGACAGAATTTTCTGGCAATCCATGTTTTCACTGTTATACGTCTTCTGAAAGAGTACAGAATTTCCGGATCAAAACACAGACAAAAAAAAAAAAAGAAAAAAAAAGAAAAAAGAAGCAGAAACAAGCGATAGAAGCATTGCTTATACATGTTGTAGTCTTTGAAAAAAAAAACACTGATTTTCTCAGCTTTTTGTTCAAAATGCTGCTTTTTTTAAGCTTTGTGAAAATGATCAAAAACACTGGCGCTGGCCGGCAACTTAAAAAAAAATGCTGGCGGGGAAAGAGTTAATTGTTGGAAAATGAATAGAAATTAATAAAACTACATCACAAACTGCTCATATGTCTTGGAAACACATTTAATGTTATCTTAAATTTTAGTTATTTCCACTTCAAAAATTTGATCTCTAAACAAATAAACTATGCACAACGATTTTATTAATAACAGGTCTTAATATAGGCATAAATAGAATACATTAGATGAATGGTGTTCTGTGATAACCTTCTGTGCTTCAGTGCTGCTTAACAATTAGTTATAACTTTTAAAATATTCATATAACTAAAAAACATTAAGATGAAGACTTGTTTTGTCTTTAGTATTTTCAGATCGCATTCCTCCCTCTCCTATTGTTCACGTCCTGCCCTTTGTCAATAAAAGTGCATTAATAAAAGTGGCAAAAATTAAATTAAATGATTCCATCCAGTTCTATAGAAGGTTTTGGTTTGACTGCGAAGGTTTATGGATGAACAGTGTGACTATTTGAAGCCTATCGCCACCTTAAGGCGACTCATAGCCTGGCAAAAGCCCTTCAACCCCATCTCTCTGTGATGTTTTGACTGGCAGTCCCATCATTGCCACCGACCCTCACCTCTCCTCAACGGGTTTACTTTTCAGTTCATACTTTTCTATTCCCAACTACATCATCTTTATTTTTCTCTCATTTCATCAAGTGCACCACAACCTAATGCTGTCCAGATCTGTGGTGACTCTTCCAAACAGTCGCTACTGAAATATGCCGAAATCTACGTCAACTGTCCCTGTTGACTCTGTATTGCATTTCTTTATTCTTTTGCACTTTTATTCTCTTCCAAACTTGTCTTGACCCAGCCAAAGTCTGCATCCAATGTTCTTACTTTGACATGTTTTTCATGGTAGTGTACATTATTTAGAGCGCATGCAGTCAAACACATTTGACTCCACATATTTACAGAGACTGTTTTATAACTGCATCAGTGAGGAAACTGTGAGTTAATGATGACAGAGATGTTTTTAAGCTTTTGCTCCAGACATTGCAGTTTGGTATTTTCCTGAGAAAAACAAAATGTAATCTATTTATATTATGACTAATTGTTAGTCTTTTAAAATGAACGATTTTCCCTATTTGTAGCATTTCTGCAGTTTGTTCTCAGCATAGCACTTTGAATCAAATTTAATCGCTGACTCATGAGTCTCATTATAATCACATTTCCTCTAGCGGAGTGTGAGAGAAGCAGAGCGGCATGAAATTTACACAAACCCACAGCCTATATGATCCACCTCTGCTTTTCCCTTTTCCTCCCCTCATTCAAGAGGACTGAACTCTGAAAGCCAGCCCCAGTGGGGTGCTAACTTCCCCCAAAACTTCTGCCCACCCTCCCTCTCTCTCTCCCTCTATCGTTCACTCACTGTCTCTGGTGCCTGGTTCTCTATGCCTGCCTCACTCTTGTTTATTTCCCACAATTTTCCTAATACTCTGTTGGTTAGACTTTATTTCGACGGTCCAGTTTAGGCATTCTACTAACTCAGCAAATACATATCAACTAAGGGTACGTTTTACATGACAACAATGTACTCAAAACAGAAAAGTTTTTCCTTTGTGTTTTTTAAAATTTTTGCATACAGATGTCAAAAATGGCAAAAAATAAAAAAAAAAATCCCCCTTTTGCACGGATTTGCAGAAATGACTAAAAAAGCTGTATTCTGCTACCAGACCAGTAGCTGGCGATGTCACTTTGTAAAGAAACACTACGCTTGCATACATACGCATTCTTCTACAAAGCAGTGAATACAAACAATCAAGATGGCGAAAGCATCAAGCAAGAGAAGCATTAAAGGATTAGTTCACTTCAAAATTTAAATTTCCTGATAATTTACTCACCCCCATGTCATCCAAGATGTTTATTTCTTTCTTTCTTTAGTTGAAAAGAAATTATGGTCTTTGAGGAAAACATTCCAAGATTTTTCTCTATAGTGGACTTCACTGGGGTTCAACGGGTTGAAGGTCCAAATGTCAGTTTCAGTGCAGCTTCAAAGGACTCTACACGATCCCAGACAAGGAATAAGGGTCTTATCTAGAGAAACCATCGGTCATTTTCAAAAAAAAAGTCTTGCACTGCTCTGCGATGCGCCACGCATTAAGTAATCACGTTGAAAAGGTACGTAGGTGGAAGTACCACAGTTGGGGCGAAAATCTCATTTTCTCCTCCAACTTCAAAATCATCCAACTTCGTTGTTTTACCTTTCTTTGTAAAGACCGTTTAACTTAGTCTTTGCACGTTTGCTTTGTAAACACTGGATCGGTACTTCCGCCTACGTCACGCGCGACCTTTCCAACGTGATTACGTAATGCGTGGTGCATCGCAGAGCTAGTTTTTTTTTTTTCGTTTTTTTTTTTTTTACAAAATGGCCAATCATTTCTCTAGATAAGACCCTTATTCCTCGGCTGGGATCGTGTAGAGCCCTTTGAAGCTGCACTGAAACTGACATTTGGACCTTCAACCCGTTGAACCCCAGATGAATGTTTTCCTCAAAAACCTTAATTTCTTTTCGACTGAAGAAAGAAAGACATGAACATTTTGGATGACATGGGGATGAGTAGGAACTTTTAATTCTGAAGTGAACTAATCCTTTCATAAACCAGAGGTGCAAAGAGTACCTGGAAACCTACTTGAGTAAAAGTACAAATACCTTACAGGAAAAATGACTCGGTTACAAGTTATAAGTCACCAATTCCAATACGACTCGAGTAAAAGTCTTAGAGTTTCTGATTTTAACAGTACTGAAGTATTTTACTCGGACTGAATGTAGGCTCAAAGATGCTCTAGTTCTCAACACCTAAGAGACATGCCAGTGAAAAACAAGAAATCATTGATTTGTGAGGAGAGCGATCACATTTATTTTCTAAAATCAAAATAAAACTGAACACCTCAAAATTGCAATAAATCGAGGTTTACACAACAGCCTCTTAAATGTCTACAAACACTCAAGTCTCAGGTAAGCACAACCAATATCCTTAAAAAAGTTTTTAATATAAGGGTTTTTAATATAATATAATATCTTTAATATAACGGATAAATAAAATAATGTTAAGTAAAATTAAATAGTCAAAGCCTACTTGGACTGGACGTGATGGTTTTGGCTGCTGTCATCCTCATCTCAAATATACTGTTAAACACCTGTGATTCAAAACCACCTGCTAATGCACTCACATTCACGTAAAGTAGCCTTGCTGACAAGTTTGGGTGAGTAAATGCAAAACACACAAGATATAGTACCTTCAATGCCCTGTAGATGGCGATATCACTTTTTTTTGTAACAGAAATAAACTGCTGCAGAAAAAGTTGGGTGCCATGCAAGATGTAAGAGCAATTGCATTACTCATCACAAATGTATTGGAGTAAAGAGTACATGTACTTATCCAAAAAATGTAGTTAAATAGAGAGTAAAAGTTGCTAATTTCTTTGATACTGTGTAAAACTAGAAAGTAGCCAAAAAGATACTTAAGTATAGTAACTAATTACATTTACTCAAATACTTTACACCACTGTAATCAGTATCTCAAGCAGCACATGCGCATGACGTCACCGTTTTCACAAATTTACATTTTTGTAGTTTACACAGAGACGTTAATGTTTTTTAAAAATGTGCACTTTAAAACCCGTTTTCAAAAGCTTGCGTTTTCAGGGCCCCAAAATGCCATTGTCATGTAAAGCCGCGCACACACTTAACGATTGTAAGGCCGATTATGAATGTAAATTGCTACTTATGACTGATCTCGCTCAAACGCATCCAGTCAGTTGCGTTCAGTCGGCGATTACAGTCGGTGTTCAAATTCCGTGTGTAAGTATATAACTCTGCTTCAGTTGAAGGAAACAGTCTTTGTGTGTTATGCTCAGTCTCAAGCTTAAATGAACAGCCAAAACACGTGAAAATTTTTAAGCTTTTAATTGTAAATAGTGTCGTATAAACGACCCTTAACTCTCATTATAGTATTAGAAGACTGTAGTAGACTGTAGTAGACTGTTAGGTTAGGGTTCAGGTTAGTAGAATTATTTGACGTACTTGCAAAGTTACTTATAGTTAGTAGAATGTCAAAAGTGGACCATTGAAATAAAGTGTCACCATTCAATCTTATTTTTATATTAATATTTATTTGTTTTATTCATCACTTTCAGATATAAGAGAATGTGTTTGTGAAGTGTTTTGCAGGGTTACTATTCACTGTTGTTTCACAGTTGTTAGAAAATGCAGCACAATTATACCTTAACTTAGAAACAAGATAAATAAAAGATATAAAAACTACAGAAACATTTTTTTTCACTATTGTAGTCACTAATCACTGTTGTTTTATTTCACTTGTTAATATAATACACTCCAATCTGCCTAATAATCATGTGAAAACTTTTTGTGAAACTAGCGAACATAGTTTACAAAGAAAAATAGGTAACACTTTATAATAAGGTTCTATTAGCAACACGTCCTCCTCCAAAAAACGACCCTATAGGTCGTTTTTTCAAGCACCTTATTACTACCTATATTTACATTTTAAAGTCATGCGCCCTCTAGCTGGCGTAAAAATAATGACAGTGTCGTGTTACGTCTGTCGTCATGAAATGACATATGACCGTCGTTACCAATCAAAATGCATGTTCATTTAAATGCAATGTGTGGACTTTTTACACGGTCCGACCATTTGTCCTATTTCCATTTAGCAAAACAATTTTTTTTTATTAATGACTACACCTAACCTTAGTGATTTATAGTGCATATACACTTTATGAGAACATGCGTTCCCTAGGATCGAACCCACGATCGCATGATCACATGATTGCATATTGTTGTATATTGCAACGCTCTACCAACTGAGCTACGCAAAACCGAAATATGATGCAGATAAAAGGGTACAATGCATTAAAATGAAAGTGTCCTGTGGTCTATAGGGGCGCAACTTTAGTAAACACTCCTATGGGTCATATTTCAGGGAAGTGACAAATGACCTCCGTTAATGCATTTACTAATATTGACTAACAATGAGTAATACAAGTGTTACAGTAGTTATTGAACCTTGATAACGTTAGTTAATAAAAATACAACTTTTAATTGTTAGTACAAGTTAAATAATATTAACAGATACAACTTCTGATTTTAATAATGTATTAGTAATGTTAAAATTAATATTAACAGAGATGAAAAAATGCTCATGTTAACGGTAACACTTTATTTTAGGGTCTTTTAACTAGTTGCTTATTAGCATGCATATTACTAGAATATTGGCTATTTATTAGTACTTATTAAGCAAATATTAATGCCTTATTCTGCAAGACCTTATTCTACATTCTTAATCCTACCCAATACCTAAACTTAACAACTATTAATAAGCAGTAAATTAGGAGTTTATTGAGGGAAAAGTCGTAGTTAATAGTTTATGTGTTCCCTATACTAAAGTGTTACCATGTTAACAAATGGAACCTTTTTCTTCCAGCACTGAAAAACAACAACAAAAAAAAATTCAAATACACTCCATTCTAACTAAGAGAAATAAAAACCATTTTTATCAAACTTTTGTTTGTTTGATTAAAATGCAGCAGTGAAACACTATATTGTACAAAAGAACAGATGTAAAGCTTTTACATTCAAAACTTTTTCTGTTGCCCACATTCTTGTTTTGTCAATATCTGTTCATGTTTATATATATACAGTAGTCTATATATGTTTTACAAACATTTGGCAATGCAGAGACGATTCAAACAAACAAACAAAAAGCTTAAAACATTTTTTTCTGAATGTTTTAGCCAAAATACATTACAAAATACTTGTGCTTTTCCTGTCATTTTTGTGCCACAAATTGTTTGCAAAATGCATTTTTCACTAAAACTGAACCAAATTATTAGTTTAAAGTTAAACACTCATGCTTTTCTTTCGCCTGCGTTCCCATTTTGTAGACATCTGTTAATCCGCACATACGTTACCCCCTATTTCACCCCATACCTTTGCTCTCTCTGCCTCAACATTTTCACCTGTCTTTCAACACGTCCCCCTCCCTCTCTTGCTTTTCTCATTCTCTTGTTCTCCCTCTCTCTCTCTCTCTCTCTCACACACACACACACACACACACACACACACACCTCACAGTGACACACAGCAGGGAGCAGCACTGCACAGTCTCAGCCAGTTCTGTTCTCTCCACACCTTGAGGCAATTACACCCCCCTTCACACACACACACACACACACACACACACACACACACACACACTCGCAGGCCAAGGCTTGAGGACTGCAGAAAGGAAGGGGGAATGCAGACAGGAAAAGGTGCCCCATTCTGTCTCTTTCTCTCTGTCTCTTTCTCAGGCCCTCCTGCTTTTCATCTATCTGCCAATCATTCCTGTCCATCTGTGCCTCTACTCCTTTTGTAACTTTTTTTTTTGTATATTGTCTCTGTCTTTCTCCATTGGTGTCAGTGGCTCATCTGCAGGCTTTTTACTGCCGAGCACTGGCGTCATGGGATGCCCAGACAGACCGAACAAAAACTACTCTGTTCAAACGGCTCGCTCTTCTTCCAGCGAGGAACATAAACCTGGCCCTCATAGTTTGTGGTTGAGCTACGCAGCATTTGGGTTTGGATTTCTGACTGCATGTGTGCTGGATTTGCTAGTATTGGAATGTGTGGTTCCTTGGGGGTCTGTAGTGTGTGTGTGTGTGTGTGTGTGTGTGTGCTGGTCATGAATTGTAATCTGACCCTCAAGGGGGAAAACAGTCTTTCCTGCATTAAAGGGCACTTATGTACACATACAAACATTTGCAAATGTGCAAATAAGTACATTTGCATTGATAATAAATCTGCAAAAGGTTTGATCAAATGAGAAGTTCATTTAAAAAAAAAAAAAAAAAAAAAATCACAAAGCTATCATATTATTTCAGAAGACTTACACTGTAAAAAAAAAAAAAATAAAGATTTTCAAAATTGTAAAGAAAACAAATTACTGGAGTAAGTAAATTTACTAACAATTTCACATATCTTATAGTGCATTGTATCAAGTGATTAATTTAAATGCTATTACATAGTTATTACATAGTACATAAAAACACCGGTTACACTTTATTTTAAGGTGATGTTGTTACAGTGTAATTACATAGATAAGTACTGTGTAATATTAATTAAAGCTGCAGTCCATAAGTTTTGCCTCTTTGTCGCCATCTCTGTTTGAAACCTGCAATTGCAGTTATTTGCGGAATTATCATCTTTACATGGGTTGTGCATTGGCTTGGCTCCTCAGCGCGGATGAATCTAATGTTTTGAGGAGAATGTGTGGCTGTCAGTCACCACATCGGTTTGGATACTATACTTTGGAATCACAGATTGTAGTCTTGGAAGTATGACCAAAATAAGAATTTTCACTGGAAAATGTCATTTGAACAAGTAAGTAACATGTCTGCCGCTTTTGTTCTGACCAACTGAGAAAAAAAAGCATTACAATAAATCGCGCTACAATGGTGATTAAATCTAACGATCACTTAGCTCATATCACATCAAACTGTGCAAATTTTTATTATTGTTATACTTAGTTCTCAAATTGTTAATGTTAACAACATCAGCTATGTGTATTTAGTGTGTATTAGCGTTACCTGTAGATTTCAATTTCTTTACAGTCTAATGTCTAACGTTAATTTGTCATACCATACAATCCGCCATCAAAATGATGTTTAATTATTGCAGCTGCTGTGAGAAAAGGCTATAAATGATCCGTCGCCTGCAGCATCCTCACATGATATAGCCTACTAGCTGGGACTCCTTCTTTACGTAAACAGACGTGACGTAATGATGCAAAGACGAAAGGCGGCCAGGGCCATAACCACCATAAACATTGAGGGGGACAAGTCCTCCCCAATAATTAGAAATGGCCAAATTGTCCCCCCCAATATTTGAATTCTTGCACTGCTCTGCTGCACTTCATTACGCAGCGCTCTGTATGTTGCTACAGGTTTAAAAGTTACATTTTTATTCTGGTCTGCCTTGGTGGTCTAACAGCTCTCGTCAATGTCAAAATGATTGTAATGGCCAATCAAATCAAAGTAGGCGGGGTTTACTATTTACAGAAGCAGAGCGTGAAGCATCAGTTTAACATTTAAAGAGTGAGGTAAGATAAATAGCGAACCATTTAATACGTCAACTGTTTTACGATAGTATGTTAAATGACCAACAGTAACATCCAGTGATGTAAACTACTCAAATTTTTTCTCAAATATGGCAGTTTTGAATTGAAAAAGTGATTCATGTAATTCCTAACTGAGTGTGACGAGACCAGAAACATTTTAGACATATTAGGCATACAAATAAAAGTGCATGTGGGCATATTTTAATGCAAATTAATGCAAATATTATTTGCAAATAGTTCAAAATGATTATTTCTCAACTAGAATTAGACCTAGAATTTCCTTCACTGTTCTGTTTCTTTATTCTTTATAAAAACTGGTCCCCCCCAATGTTCAAGACATGGTTACGGCCTTGACGGCAGCATGCTCGAATTTACCGCGGAAACCTACCAGTACCACTCATATTATAAAACATTAATACAAGCTTACTGTTGTGAATCGGGCTAAGGTAAGGAGATAGTTTTGAACACTGGCTGGTTATGTACCTGCTCAAAAATTGATTTTGGATCATTTTTAACCGAAAAAAAAAAAAAAAAAGTTATGGACTGCAGCTTTAACTACATGACCTTACTATATGGTTAAGGTTAGGACTGGGGATTGGTTTAGGGTTAGTTACTTGTAATTATGCAGAATTTACTGTTATTACTACAGTAAGTATGTAACGTGTGTAACTATGTCATCTTAAAATAAAGTGTTACCAAAACACCTAATATAAAGTGGGACCCCAAATTATTTTCAGGTCATATTCCTTCATTTGACCAGGAAAAGAGCAGCATGATCATTCTGCTAAACATTTCCTTTTGTGTTCCACGCAAGAAACATCAATGGATGTTCGGAATTTTAAATGCTGTTGGAATTTTAATTGTTGGGTGAACTATTCCTGTAACTGAACAAACAGAAAGATTCATGCACAGCTTGACAAACGCTACTGGCATAAAAGCACTCGACTTTTAATGTCAGTAAGTCATGCCAGCTAACTTGTGATGGGACGGTTTCCCTGCAGCATGTGCAAAAGCCGGCTGATCTCTATCACCGCCCACTCTTTGTTCCTTTCTTTCTTCAATGTTGAACAAATCCCGTATAACTTTGCAATCTTTGTTTTATTCAAATGAGTTTATTAGAATTCTCCATCATGCAAACACTCAATCACTACTTCCAATTTCTCTCTCTCTCTCTGTCTCTCTCTCTCTCACACACACACCACTGGTGGTTTAAAGAATTGGGCCAAACCCCAGAAATTCCACTCCAATTCTATATAAATAAATAACGAGGCACAATGTGGAGTTTGTGCTTTCACAGCCTCAGTCCTGCAGTAACCTCTGCATTTGGCCATCCTCTGCCTCGCTCTTAAAACAAGAAGAATTTGCCATTTGTTTCAAATGCTACCTCTTTTTTCATCAAACATTCTGCATTTCTGAAACCAGAAGTTCCACCAGATTCCCAGATTGTGTGTGTGTGTGTGTGTGTGTGTGTGTGTGTGTGTGTGTGTGTGTGTGTGTGTGTGTGTGTGTGTGTGTTGTATGGTAGATGCAGTCCATTTTGTGCACGTGCTACTATTTGAGTGAGAATTCGAGATTACATACTTAAGTGTAATTTATAAGTAGTCCATATTTCCCATTGCGTCCAAAAATATTTTTTAGAGAGAAAAAAAAAACCCTTCATAATCACATAATGAAAGAAGTCAACTAATGATGTCATTGAACTAATATACCATATTTTTCCTGTGGGGGCAGTAGAGCTACAGAAGAGTGACTTGTATTATCAAAGTCCCTTTCAAGGAAAGTCTGTTCACTCGGCGGCCATATTTGCAACACCACCGGGCAGCTATTTCGGGCATCCAAGACCAAATCCTATCAACTTGTATGGGAGAATCCTGAAATCTCAAAAACTGCTTGCTGAATTTACAATTAAATAACATATTTCAAATCAGCAACAAAATCTGACATGAATTGTTCCATAAATGTTGTTTCATATGCTCAAATAGCATTAAAATAATAGCTTAATAGCCTATTTTTCAGGCTGGAGCGACCGATACGCATGTGTAGGCATAAGCGTGTGTCTCAGAAAACTACTGTTTCTATAGCAACTGGAGCTGCAGTGATGCCAATCAGCGATTGGCTCTTTTACTTAGAAGGCAGGACTTATTCAGCCATATTGTGCTTTGCACTTTCTTCCATTCATATGAGTGCACTGTATTTGTATATCTACAGTCTTTGGTATTATGTAGTAATTTTATATTTTTAAAAACATTATATTTAAAATGATATATTTTGCATTGGTGCAAATGCAATATTTTAAATATTAAATGTTACATTTACCAATTTTTCTATACTCTATATTTCATAAGAACAAGGGTAAGAACTGATATCTCAAATTTCGACTAAATTTTTAGCTGTACAGAACAAAGGTTTCAGATGCAAACTAAAAGCGTGCAAACTGTACTGGACTTTACTCCGTATTCGTCTAACATTTTAGGACATTAAATCTGAAGCTAATAAAAAAGTAAAGTGGTCTTTTATGTACAGTTAATAGAGTTGCTGTCAGTACTGAGGCTGAATAATGTTTCAGCGCTGATGTCATGAGCTGGAAGAAGGATAGTTGAGTATTCCTTCACTTCAACAGCTTCTGTGCCAACATTGTAGAAATTACAGCAAACATTTCAGAGACCAAACCTCTGGCCTGAAAACATCAGAGAATCTGATGAATCTGCATGTGTATTCATTAAGATAAAACTGTACTTACATACTAATCACATTTACAAAGCAGGATGTTTATTTTACCAAATTACTCTTAAGATGTCTATAAATATTTCTTAAAGGATTAGTTCACTTCAATATTAAAATTTCCTAATAGTTCACTCACCCCCATGTCATCCAAGATGTTCATGTCTTTCTTTCTTCAGTCTAAAAGAAATTAAGGTTTTTGAGGAAAATAATCCAGGATTTTTCTCCATATAATGGACATCAATGTTTTACCTTTTTTGTAAAGGGTGTTTGACTTAGTCTTTGCACGTCCGCTTTGTAGACACTGGATCGGTACTTCCGCCTACGTCACGCGTGACCTTTCCAACGTGATAACATAATGCGTGGCAGATCGCAGAGCAGTGCAAGACGAGCATTTGTGGTTAAAAAGTATATAATTGTTATTTTTTTTAGAAAATGACCTATCGTTTCGCTAGATAAGACCCTTACTCCTTGTCTGGGATCGTGTAGAGTCCTTTGAAGCTGCACTGAAACTGACATTTGGACCTTCAACCCGCTGAACCCCAGTGAAGTCCACTATATGAAGAAAAATCCTGGAATGTTTTCTTCAAAAACCTTAATTTCTTTTCGACTGAAGAAAGAAAAAAAACATCTTGGATGACATGGGGGTGAGTAAATTATCAGGAAATTTTAATTCTGAACTGAACTAATCCTTTAATATTTATACAGCATGTATACACAGGTATATGCAAATTTTCTGTGTACCTACTACATTTTCTATGTGTATTATACTACGAGAGCACACTGCTTGGAATAATGTTTCGCACAATGCACTCCATTTCCAGAGTCATGAATGAACCAGAAAGCAAACAACCATTTTTATTGCAAAAAACGATCTGCAATGTAGGGAGGTGACAATGCACAGCAAATCACACTTTGAAACATTTATATTATTACATATTGCAAACTGTTTCACATACTATTTCTAAAAAGTAGTGAGCACTATATAGATAGCGGTAAGCTACTATTTTAGAACCTATAATGAAACACCAAAAACTTTTTAAATCTCCAAATAATCATATAGATAAACTCCAGAACACCATGAATTTTATTATATGGTTATGGTTATGGTATTCATAATTTGGTTCTTAATAAGAAAAGAGTCTTTGTTGAAGCTAAGATGCTGCAAAGACCCACTGAACAAACTTGGCCTGAAACACGCTCTACTCAAATACATTAAAGCTTTTATAGACAACTTGAATTTTTGCATTGTTGCATTATGCAATATGCTAGATGCATACCTTAAAAGCTATTTCTACCTGATTTAATGCATACAATTTGTTTTGTTTTCATAATACTGAGGTTTCTTACAGCCACAGAAATTTAACAACGCATGTTACGGTACTGCAAGCTTGCAGCAGGTTAGATCATTATTTGTGCCTGTATTTCATATGTTAATAAGTCTCTGGGCTTATTTTTAAGATGGTGAAGGCTTTAAAGCACTCTGTTGAGTACGATGCAAACAATCGACTGATCACCCATCTAGCCCTTCTGTCTCTCTCTGTCTGTCTTTCTGCATGTTCCCACTCTGAAAGAAGAAAGGATAGATTGAGGGATGGGTAGATGTTATCTCTTATTAAATGGAGCTAATGGAGCGTCTGTGTATGAAGGCACCACATAATGAGATCACACAGGGTTGTTACAACACGGCAACATTACATTTGCTACTTTTTGTCTCTACAATGAAAACACAATATGAACGCAGTATTCCAGGTATAATACGTCAAACATCCCGTGACCTCTATGTGACTTCCTGTGTGTTTTTGTTGTGTATTCTTTTCATTGAAATGTAATCTTTGTTCAGTTTGATGGAGTTGTTTCATACTCTTTCACTCTTTTCTTCTGGCTATAAATGGACATTTGTGTTTATTGAAAGGATTTGAATGTGTGTGTGTGTGTGTGTGTGTGTGTCTGCAGGATTATTCCAGGAGGTTGTGACTGTTTGATACAGCGGATGAGCATGTCTGAACACGACCACCATCGAGAACAAACCCTGAATCACAACAGCTAACAGAACTGAACAAATTCAAATCACAATTTACTGGAATAATCTTACATATTAACCTCATATATTTTGCACTTCCTTATACCAAGTCATATTTACAGTCAGAAACCAAAAATTATTCAGACGTTTTTGATATTTTTGGTATATTTTTACTAGTGGGTGTGGGACACTATAGTTCATTTATGTAAGTATGTATGTAAACTGTGACATATTATACCCAAAAATTCTTCATACAGTGGACTACCAGTAAAATTGATAAAAATTTGGAACCAAAAATTATTTAGACACTTTGACCTGACCATGTTTTGCTTAAGTGTTATCTGACATAATTAAGATTATTTTTTTCTGACACAGTTTAACTCTGAGATCTTATTACCATTTTTTTTTAAACTATAGTGAATAAACTGTATTAATGAATGAAATGTTCAAAGTGTCTGAATAAATTTTCTCTTAATAAAAAGTCTCTTCTGGCTGCATTTATTTGATCAAAAATACAGTAAAAACAGTAATATTGTTAAATATTACAATTTAACAACTGTTTTCTATGTGAATTGTAAAATGTAATTTATTCCTGTGATCAAAGCTGAATTTTCAGCATCATTACTCCAGTCTTCAAGGTCACATGATCCTTCAGAAATCATTCTAATATGCTGATTTGCTGCTCAAGATTAATTTCTTTTAATTATCAATGCAAATTTTGCAAATACAGCAATGTAGTATATGGGTCAATGACGTGACGGGTCATTTTTTGGCCTTGATAATAATAAAAATCAAAGATATGACATCCAAAGTATGTAAGGCACTACAACTAGATCTCTTTTATTGAATCCAAAAGATTTTAATTTTATTTTACTACATATAAAGGTATTTTAAAGATTTTGAAGTGTCAAAAGGTCATTCGGTTTAACCATCCAAAGGCCAATATAGCCATTTCATTTGTGATTAAAATATCTTAAAATGTAATATATGTATGTATTTTTTTATTCTGGCATGATTTTATAACATCATATATCAACATATAGTGCAAAATGGTATTAAAATTATGTGTAGAAGTCGTTGCTTTGTTATGAGAAAGAATGTCCAGAAAAATGAATTTCATTGATGTCATGTCATGCGGTCAATATCATGTGACAGGATGTGACATCATTCAGACACCTGCAAAGGACCACATGGTCGTGAAGCAAAGTAATTAACTCTCTCTTAACTATTTGAAAAATTTATGTTTTCACTTGCTAATACGCATATCCCGAAACATCAGGTCATTCGGTACAACTACTATAAATCATAGAAAATGTTGCAATATTTTAAAAACTTGTACTAAATATAAAATGTTTGATTGTCCTTTTGCTAGCTAGCTATCAAGCTAATATCAGCTAGATATCAGCCTGTTAGCATTGTTTGAAAATATCATCATTCGGTATAACCAAAAGTGTCATTCGGTAAAACCGAAATTTTGGTTAAACTGAATGACTTTTTTGGTGACAAATTTTGTCCATCTTGTAAAAAAATGACAAAAGCAGTGTTAATTGATTACAAAAACCACATAATCTCATTGTTAACACTTAATAAAACTTCAAAATTAATTATATCTTCATTATATTTTTTTACACTTTTAAAAACCTTAATCGTCAATGACCCATATACAGTTTTTGCTGCTTAACATTTTTGTAGAAAACTGTGATAGACTACCATTCAAAAGTTTAGAGTAAAGAAAGAAAGAAAGAAAGAAATACTTTTATTAATACCTAACCCTAACAAAGATGCATTAAATTGATCAAAAGTGACAGTAAAGATGTTTATGTTAGAAAAGATTTCTATTTCAAATAAATTCTATGCTTTTGATCTTTATATTCATCAAAGAATCCTATATTACAGTTTCCAGAAAAATATTAAGCAGAAAAAAACAACAGAATCAACAGTTATAATAATAATAATATGAATCATTATGAATAATTGAGCACCAAATTCAGCATATTAGAATAATTTCTGAAGGATCATGTGACACTGAAGACTATGACATATGAAAACAATATCAACAACAATCAAGGGCAACATAATAAAGGAAGAAATACATTTTTGGGGTACTGCAGACACAAGCTATTAGGTTCAGTGTGTGTAGTTATTATTCAAAAGATTGGGTTATTCTGAAAGCTACTTACACAGAGCTGCCATCTCTTTGGGAAGGTCCGCCCCAAATCGTCCAAAGAGGCTGCCATTGGCCAGAAGATCAAAGGGGGAGTGGTTTCGCATTGAACTGAAGGCAAAGGGGTAGAACCCTGTCATATGACTCACAGGCCTCTCCCTATTGGTTGCCATTTTTATGATGGCGCTCCTCCAGCGTCGAAAGATGGTCCAATGTTCCTGTCGTTGAGATGGTGAATTATCTGTCTCCTACCACTATCTCACTTCTCACTTTGGCACTTTTTATAAAAGGAATTCTCTTACTAAACTCTGTGCACTAATCGTAAATCCATTATAAACTTTTGTTGGTTTGTGTAGCACTGATTTGGAGGGAAGATGAACTCTGCAAGTGATCCAAAATTGATGTACAATTATAAAATCCAACAGGTGCCTGTAGAAGAACACAAGGGGAAAAAAGTGTTTAAAACTTTAAAAATTACCTGTAATGCATTTAAGTTCATGTATTGGAAACAATTTTTATTTTTTTTTTTTTTTTTTTTGTAAGCATGATCATCTAGTAAATTAACCACAATGCACTATTTACAACAGTTCAGCACAAATGCTTTCTCATAAAATTCCTAAGGTTCAAACATCAGACAGAAGACTTATACAATACTGGACATAATTAACATATAAAGCAGAATAATGCAGATTCTGAACTGTCTGTATCTGAATCTGACAGATCTGAGATCAGTGGTTTGTGGATGGTGGTGCAAAATGCCTGTTTTCTGTTGCTCTCCTCTACATCAGAGTGGAAAAATAGAAAATTGTCCATAAAATATGCCACCTACAGCTGTTCCTAAATTCATAAATTTTTGCATACTCTTTGCTTACTGCTGTGCATTGTATAGGATGTTGCAACCTGAATGCCAAAAAAAAAAAAAAAAAAAAAAAATTCTGATCTGACCGTTCAGATTGAAAGACATTTCCAAAAATCTGAAATTGCAATCTGATTTCAGACCACTTATGAATGTGGTTTGGAATGGGTTTGTAAAAGCCAGATTTCATGTGGTTTTCTGCTGTTTGGACTGTAAACAACTAAATGGATTTGAGCCAGATAAGCCCCAAAAAAATGATTTCTGCATGCGTGAGCAAAGACTTTTTTGCTAATTATTTTTGTCATTTAGATGATAAAAAAGTAGAGAAATGGAAGGGTTGGGTATAAACAATGCAGGCTGAACCCAAACCCACTTTCCTAGCCTTGAGCACCATCCCTGCATCTGATGCCTACTTCCACTTAAAGGCACAATATGTAAGATTTTTGGATTAAAATATCCATAAACCACTAGAACAGTATTATATATTTTGTTGACTTGTGTACTTACATTATCCCAGATGTTTCCAAGTAAGTTTAAATCCAGAGAAATAAGCAATTTTAACCAGGACACTGACTGTGTCTGTGCATCGCCTATCAGTGACATCATACCTGCGTTACCCTCGATTTCCGGTTTTATTTTGTAGAAACCATGGAAACACCAAAGATGCTTTAATATATTATATATTTTATTAGACAGGTGAGCAACTGTTTGGATACATTTATAGACAGAAAACTAATTGTTATATAGCTCAACACGTTTAGTCTCATTGTATGAATCTCGTTTTCTTGATTATATTAAAGACCCCCTGTGGTGAAAATCAAACTTTTAATGTTGTTCATATGTATATGTGGTGTTTTTAATATGCTTCAAGACAAACCATGTGCAAATTCATAAGTCAACACCATTGCTGAGTATTTTCTCCTTAAAACTGCAGTGATCTAAAGACAGTTTCAAAAAACGTAGTTTGAAATCGCTGGTGTTTCTGATGTCACAAACTACCTTGTAACCAATCACATCAACGTGTGATCGTCGACGAGTGGATCTGAACTGGTGTGAGTGGGGGCGGAGCTAATTTGCATATTCATTGAACCACATATATTAAATGAGGCAAGGGTGTAGCATTACATTTAAGCTATTTTAAGGCATGAAGAAATGTTTTTTTCAAGGAAAAAACGATAAAATATGTCATTTTGGTGATCAAATATGAGTTTTAAGGAATAAAATTATTTGCTACAGGGGGACTTTAATATGATATTCTAATATCGATCTAGCTTACTGCAGTGTGCAACAAGTGTCTCATAGCAGTCGCCGAGCAAACGCTCAGTGTAATGTTATAACATCATTTTCAACCAACTCAAATGTATCTAATATGACTGTGGCATAATAAAAGCTCCGCTGCTCTCGAGGCGTGTCGCACTCGTCTCTCATTACCAATCGCTCCAGTGGCATCGTTACGCTCCCACAACACTTGGCCCTGCTGTGCTTCATACTACAGTAACGTTAATAATCTCATCCATGAACATGATTTCTGCCCGAGTCCCATCCCGATTCTTTTACACCAGCTGTGAGGTAAAGACAACACCTCCCATGATTCCACCTCCCATGATTAGTAGATTGTTAAGTTATGGTTCGGGCTAGGTTTAGGGTTTGGGTTAGTAGAATAAGTTGACATATAGTTGCAAAGTTACTTATAGTCAGTAGAATGTCTGTTGGGAAGCATCAAAATAAAGTGTTAGCAGATATTAACACTCTGGTGTCAGCAAACGTGCTGGCGTGTTTTGCTGGTTTTTCATCACATAGAAGCAAAATCGACTTAAAATTCTCCATCATTTTTTTGTCATACATATAAAAGTAATACATCAATTGAAACTACTTTTATTTGTGTGCACTCATAATAACAGCAAAACGACATGCTTTTGTAAAATAAACAGGGTGTGCTGTCTGATGTCTAAGTCTCTGTGGATTTCTTTCTGAAATGCATTTCAAAAACGATCCGAAACTCTGCGAATAGTTGTCACATATACATGAGAAACATGTATACACTCAATTTGAAAACAAATGTTCTCTCTTTATGTAATCCATACCAGTGAGAGATACATTCTTTCCCGTCTGAGCTAATTATTTTTAATGTGCCACTCCCACCGCTATTCATACCTTAATCATCCACGCGATCCTATAAACGGCCCCATTCTCAATGTAAATAAAGCAACTTCATCATTCTCTTCGAGTTTTTATCGAGTTTGGAAGACAGTCTACTAGTACTCTAATGACTGCTCAAATATTGTGCACAAAAAATATTCTTGTCGCTTCATAACATTAAGGTTGAACCACTGCAGTCATGTCGACTGTTTTAACGATGTCTTTAGTACCTTTCTGGACCTTGAAAGTGGTGATTATATTGCTGTCTATGGACGAGTCATATACCTCTCAGATTTCATCAAAAATATCTTAATTTGTGTTCCGAAGATGAACGAAGGTCTTATGGGTGTGGAACGACATGAGGGTGAGTAATTAATGACAGAATTTTCAATTTTGGGTGAACTAACCCTTTAAGTTTTGGATTTTGAATGACTAATTTTGTCAGATAAGAAAATTTACCTTGAAGAGATATAAAGACAAAGAGCATAATCAAACATACATGCCGCCATTTGGCTTTAGTGAGAAACACTGTGAAAGAAAGCCAACAAACAGATGAAATGAGGGGGAGAAACAGAGTGAGTCTCTTGTTGGGGCATTCATTTGAACAGCCTCCAAGCCATGAAGTGATTCCAGGCAATGCCATATGATTTAAATCAGAGACACAGCTCAATAAAGCTGCCTCTGTTCTACTGCCACATGCCCAGGGTGGAGGGCACCCGGCGCTCACCGACCCCTCCTTCTGCCTCCATCAGGACTTGATGGAAAGTTCCAGTGCACAAACCATAAATGGTGAGGCCGACTTTCCATATCTTCATACAGATTACAAACACAAATTTTCATAACTCACATGCATGGCTGTAATGGATTGCACTTTTAAAGAATCACGTTTACAGTCAAAGGTCTAGCTGTTTTGCATATAATACTCTAATACTCTTTATTATAGTAAGGAGTTTCCATATTGTTTTTATTTTAAAGGTACATTACCTGGTACCTTTTTGCATTTTTAGATTTAAATTAAGACACAAGTTCACTCCTTTCTACTGTGTAGACTGTTCTCTCTCAGTCTTTGTGTCTGTGTCTCTCTTTTAATTGCAGTCTGTTGCTCTGTGTTCATTTTGGAGCAGAGCTGCAGTAAACTGTTCCACATGTGAGGCCTGGGCTGAATGGCCATGTTTCAGAAAGCATCGACACTCAGTCCTGCTCTGATCATACACACACAAACAGAGAAATACACCTCACTGCCCCATGTACGATACTGACTGGCATATATGACCTGTTTATGATCTATTAAAGGCCCAAATTCCCCGAAACTGAATTCCTTATGTCTTCCCCATCCCTCCCTCTTTGACTCGCTGTCCTCTGAAAATCCCCCTGCTTGACATGTTTTCGTCTTCAGCGGTTTCTTCATCTCATTCAAGATGACAGTTTTCAAGATGTTTTCAACAAAGCGATGAGAAGAACAATCATAAAAAACAGAACAGGATGAAAGAAAACAATGAGGATGTGTTTTCAAAAAGAGTGAAAGAATGCAAGGTTGGAGAAAGAAAGAAAGAAAGAAAGAAAGAAAGAAAGAAGTTAGGGGAGAGAGAGAGCATTGTATGGAAAACTGTATAAAGCACAGAAAATGAAACTGATTAAGAACTAAAAAGTGATTGAAATGAGAATAAAAGAGTAAACGAAAGTGGAAAAAGCAAAGACAGGAATGAAACAATCCTCTCTTGTGCAGTAGTTGCTCATTAATTAGATACACATTGGGCATAAGGAGAAGAGAAGTCTAATGTATGTGTGTGTGTGTGTGTGTGTGTGTGTGTGTGTGTGTGTGTGGCAAGCGAGGCCTTGCAGTATATAAAATTATAAAATGCAAAGGTTTTATTTCCAACAGTAAAATAACGAGCAGCTATGCAGGAGAACTGCCTGTACAGGTTAATGACTTGTAAGAAAAATGTACCCGTATTCACCCAGAGTCTACCGTACATTACATTTGTTATACCGTAACCAAACCTAACCCTTACAAAAACCTTTGTAGCATTTTTTAATTAGACATTATTTAATCTATTATGCAATTTTATGTATACACGTTTGTCTCTATATTACGGTAGGACTTTTGTTGATCCCAACCCTATCTGGACAGCCGAATCCCTGACAATATTCAAGAAACTGCTGAAAACTCATCTCTGCATCCTGGTGACAACAGAAACAACACCAACAATTCTATGCTTTCACTATTTCTTATGTCCTTCCCTGTACAATGACGTAACAGGCTGCTTCACTATCATAGTACAATGCATCGTTGAAGAAATCAACTAGCTAGCCACGACTCTTTCCCGAAACCATATTGTCACAAATTTGTCGTTCAACCATGTTGGTTAATGATGTCACGCAGGTGGTAGAGTAATAACATATTTAAATGAATCCGTTTGAGATCGAATTAATGCTAAATTTTTTGCTATAAATTACAGCATGGCATCTGAGGACTAATTCACATTTTTCTCAGTTATTCTGCTTTATTTCCAGATTCAATCATAGGCTCGTTCTCGTTCATACTAGAACACATACGTACATGCGCACTATTCAAAAACAGCACTTTAAATCTCTCGACAAACTAAATGACGTAAATGACATTTGTATATATTCCAAATAAAAGATGTAGATTGTACTGAATGTCAGCTTGCTTATTTTGCTCAAGATAAGGATTTATTAAGTCCACGTCATAAAAACAAGAAACTATGTTTCTAAACACAGATCAAGAGCTGTCGTTCCAACCATGCAACTTTTTGATGCTGTTTGTGAATGTTCGTTGAAACTATGGTTTCGGGAAGCATCGACTCGTTAAACTGTACAGTCACGACCAGAACTCGCATCCCTGGACAATGTTTGAAACTTAGTATTGCTAGCACTTCTCGTGATATTGTTTCATAAGATGAACTGCTATTGAAGGATTAGTTCACTTCAGAATTAAAATTTCCTAATAATTTTCTCCCCATAATTTATCCCCATGTCATCCAAGATGTTTATGTCTTTCTTTCTTCAGTTGAAAAGAAATTAAGGATTTTGAAGAAAACATTCCAGGATTTTTCCAAATTGCATTTTCAGTGCAGCTTCAAAGGGCTCTACACGATCCCAGACGAGGAATAAGGGTCTTATCTAGCTGAACGATCAGCCATTTTCTAAAAAAAATGACAATTTATATACTGTTTAACCACAAATGCTCATCTTGCACTGCTCTGCGATGCGCCACGCATGAAATAATCATGTTGGAAAGGTCACGCGTGACATAAGTAGAAGTACTGCGGTAGGGCGAAAAACTCCATCTCATTTTCTCCTCCAACTTCACTGAAGTCCTGAAATGTTTTCCTCAAAAACCTTAATTTCTTTTCAGCTGAAGAAAGAAAGACATGAACATCTTGGATGACATGGAGGTGAGTAAATTATCAGGAAATTTTAATTCTGAAGTGAACTAATCCTTTAAGGTACATTACCCATGCTCAGGGCTTGACATTAACTTTTTTGCTCACCAGCCACTGTGGCTAGTGGTTTTCCAAAGTTACTAGCCACTCAGCATTTTCACTGGCCACAATTTTGCAAATCAAGACTAGATTGTATATCAGCTGGTATGTACAGGTGGGCAAGGGGTGGGCAATGCATAATATGAGAAATTTTATGTTATTTTTGTTAGGCTATATAAAAAGAACAAAGAAGCAAATTACAAATAGTAAATTAAAAAAAATCTTTTTTCAGATACAGTAGGTTTATTTAACGTATACATTTATTTAACATCTTTTGTTTTTTGATTAACATTAATGACAATGATATTTAATTGGGCTGCTGAATGCATGGACGTAATATACTGACACATATCCAGTTTTTACCCACCTGTTTACGTCCACTTAAGCCATAACCGGCTGTATTCACGCGATAGCCTACTCCACACAATGGGCATTTTGACATCTGTGTGTGTGTGCGTGCATCTGATTATTCAGGTGCAAGGAGAACTGATCGCGCGCGCAAGAGAGCGCTTCTGTTGTGTGTCATTCAGCGCGATTCCGCCTATCCCGCCTTCACTAACAGCAAGTTAATCAATACAGAATTGTGATTGAATTGTAATTTTATGATACGACGAGCTTGGCTACCTTTCATTTGGCTGTAGGCTGAAATTATATTCAACCCGCCAAAGTGGCTAGTGGGAGTGGCTGTCTTAGCCGCCACAACTGAAATCTACCCGCAATTGGCGGGTTGGCGGGTGTTAATGTCAAGTCCTGCCCATGCTCAGCTTTTAGTTTCTATGTTCTTTTCATCTAACCCCTCCAGATGGACACATGCTGCAGGACCGTAGGGTCCATCTCTCCTGTGGCCCTCAGCAGGGTGCACACCTTTACACTGTCAACAAAAGTGCCTGTGTGCCCTGCCTCAATGCTGCCTTCATGGAACGGCCACCTGGCAGGGTTTGCCTGGTCTGGGTCTGCTCTCATTAACCACCGTGAACAGAGTATAAAGAGAGGGGGTAAAGAGGTAATGCCCGCAAACTTTCTATGATGCAATATTGGGAAATATTTATCTTGTGGGGGTAACGAAAAAGACAGATCGATTCTGAAGGTCTGGACAAAAC
Source organism: Mylopharyngodon piceus (assembly GCA_039654765.1). Taxonomy (NCBI): domain Eukaryota; kingdom Metazoa; phylum Chordata; class Actinopteri; order Cypriniformes; family Xenocyprididae; genus Mylopharyngodon; species Mylopharyngodon piceus. Next base: position 24,669,104 of record CM077452.1, on the reverse strand, counting down.
TGAAAATGATTCTAAATAATCGACAGAACTCATCAACTATTCCAGTCAATTCATCCTTCATGTTCCTTAACATTAGGAAAATAAGATATCTGCCTCAGTTTTAAAAGTAAAGGTACTTCAAAGGTCCTTTGCAGCACCACAAAGCTGTGTGAACTAGATTCAAGACACTCTTTTTGGCCAACAGTTTACTCAACAGCTTGGTCTCCTCATATCTGCACTCTTAAATATAAAGGTTATGTTTCTATGGGTCCATGAAGAACCTTTAAAATCCACAAAACCTTTCCATTGCACAAAATGTTCTTTAGATTATTAAAATGTGACCCGTGCTGTCAAAATGAGTAGGAATGCACAAGGGGCAAATTTCGAGCTACAGGCAAAACAAGTGAAAAATGTCAATTTTGGTCAAATAGGGTTTTCACAAAAATGAGTTCATAAAGAACTTGTCTCGTGATCCCAATGCTCCAAATAGCAATTAAACATCTAAAAGTATCTTTATTTGTTCATTTTCTGAGAGGAGTAACTTAAATGCCTTTTTTCTCTGACTGCTTCTGGACGACTGGACAAAGTTTGATATCATTGTAAAGCGCAGCATTCCAACTTTGTGAATATTCATAGTGAATTCTCTATGGTTTTACTCTGAATCAATGAAATGTGATTTTCAAACTCATGCTGATGTAAACAAAACGATCTTACTCATGCTGACTGACAGATCTGAAGTGCCTTAAAGGATTCAAAGACGCCGCAACCCTGATATACACATATACAAGGAATTACAGTATTTAAAAAAAACTTGGTAAGTATTCACGCAAACATTATCTGTTATGTCTTAAGTGAACGTTTGGTTAACTGTTGAGAAAAACATCTGATGTGTAACATTATATTAGATCCGTGTGGTACAGTAGATCTTAATATGTCTGTTTCATTAAAGATAATCAAATCAATCAAATTGTGGAATCATGGAAAAAAGTTTTTTTATTTTTTCATATAGATATGGGCTTTGGCTTGGTTTGTGCCAAATTTGGTGGTGTTACCAGGGATTTTAAGGTTTGGCTGGTAGGTGATTTTGTTTTGGAGCCTTCAGAAAACTTTAACTCGATTTTTCTCAAAATTGACTTTGCTGACTCTATCGACTTCAAACAGGTGTAGCTCAGTCACTTTTTTTCAGATCCCAACAAATCATAGATCATTTTGAAGGTTTTTTAATAGAGAATGTAAATGTAATGTAATGTAACAATACCTCATTTTTGAAAATTTGCTCATTGTGACTTATTTTGCCAGCACGGGTCACAAATGTTCTTTACACTAAGAAAAAAAAGGGTTCTTTTATGAACTCTTCAATGAAAGGTTCCAAAATAGTTCTTCAATGTCATCACTGTGAAAATCCCCTTTTGGAACCTTTTATTTTTAAGAGTGTACTGTTACTGTTACCAGTGATCCCCAACAGCTCAATCATGCAAATGTATCACCTCATCAACTCTTTATATGAAACTCAAGGGTCACTATGGCATTCAAAATAACAGCAATTTGCAGCAAAAGCAACAGGAAGTCATCCATGTCCAATGGGAGTTGGTGACATGGCAACATGAGCAGCTGAGACAGTTGGCAATATCACAAAGTTAACTTCATTCAACTTCGCAAATGCAGCGACTCAGTACATGAACTACCAATGGTAATGCAGACATTGAAGCTCACATGATCACCCACAACACAGAGATGGACAACTCAGCCAAGCATGAAGACCTACAAGTGACCACAGGTACAGTGACTGAAATATGAATCATTGAGACCTCCTTCTAACAAAATTGTAACTTAAAGTCGTCTCAGGTTACGTATGTAACCATGGTTCCCTGAGAACAAGGAACGAGACACTGCGTTCGAAAACGCATTGGGGAACGCCTCCGCGTGAACCGGTGTCTGAAAACAATATCAACTCACGACAATCCTATTGGCCGGCGACAGCCTATGACGTCATCATTGTGCGACCCGGAAGTATATAAGGAGCGCCTAGAGAACCAGTCAGTACCTTATCGTCTGAAGGGACTGTTCAGCAGGCAGCCCCGATGCATGGCTAGGAAACGTAGTGTCTCGTTCCCTGTTCTCAGGGAACCATGGTTACATACGGAACCTGAGACGTTCCCTTTCGAAAGGGAACTCAACACTGCGTTCGAAAACGCATTGGGGAACGATATACGCCACCATGCTTGAGAGGAGTGCATGCCAAAGAATGGCTTAGACAAACGTCAGAACTAGCAGTTACAACTGAAATGCCAGAACCACTCCCTCTACGGGTCATACATAGGCTGTCAGTGACAGCATTCCCTATGGCCAACAGCCCAAGCTATAAGCCTCAAAAGAGGCCTTCCACAGAAGGCCTACCAAGGCTGTTTAAAGGCTTCTGGAACCAAGCTTGTTTTCAAAGAAAAGAGGGTACCTTTAAGGGAATGTAACCGGGGGCCCGAGGGAACCCTAGCCAGTCACTTGTCAGGGGAACCTGGTCTAACAGAAACCTAGTCTTGGCCAACAACCTGTCTGATCACAGAGTCTCAATACACATTCTTCAGAGAAGATATCCAGTAAGAGGGACTGCAAAGAGGCAGTAACCAACTCAGACCAGATCGTAGAGATGGGCATCCTGGAGAGCAGCTTAGCACTTTTTACCCTTACAAATGAGGTGAGTAAAACTCTGCTCAACCCTAGGATCTACTCAGCGCTTGATTATTTGCACTGAGGAGGCTGTGCACTCTAAAGGGACCCAAACAAGGGGAGCACGACCAGCCTAGGGGCTGGTCTTGAACAGGGAGGCCTCAGAGAGGCCTTCAACCACTGACCAGACTTAGGGAGCTAAGTACTATGCAGAACAACCCTCTAGACGAGGGGAGTACTGGGCTCAACCTAACAGGTAGACCATACTGTAGGCACAAAATCATGGAGGCTCCCAGAGAGCCTACAACATGAACTAATTCTACACAGTGTAGAATATATCACCGCAGCCTTGCAAAGGCCAGACATGTGAAAACTACCTGCTTAATCTGCTGAAGACACCCAGATGTGGGGGAATCGCTTACAGGGTGGTGAAGGCCATACACCTCAAAAGCAACTCAATTGCTGAAAAAGCAAAAGCCCAGAAAAATGGAAACTCGTTCTAAACGAAACCGAGTTTAACTAGCAGATAAGACTGTAGAGTGCCCACATATTACAGTCTACCTCAACACATTCCAAGCAGTGTACTCAGTAAAAACACTTCTTGCTCTTTAAGCAAGAGGAGTACAACTTACGCCATCATGCTCTAGAGGAGGTCCAAACAGGACCTGCGACTTCAGAATGACACAGGCGTCAGCTAGTGGCAGTGTCTATGCTCTAAGGGAGCCAAATCTGAGAACCAAACTATCCAGTGAGGTTGACTAGTTTAGCTCAACCTGAGCACACATTCCAACAGGCAATGTACTCAGTAAAACACTTTTTACTCTTTAAGCAAGAGGAGTACAAACTTACGCCATCATGCTCTGAAGGAGGTCCAAACAGGACCTGTGACCTCAGAATGACACGGGCATCAGCCAGTGGCAGTCTAAACTCTAAGGGAGCCAAATCTTAGAACCCAACTATCCAGTGAGGTTAACTAGTTTAACTCAACCTGAGATAATTTTATCCACACATTCCAACAAGCAGTGTACTCAGTAAAAACACTTCTTGCTCTTTAAGCAAGAGGAGTACAACTTACTCCATCATGCTCTGAAGGAGGTCCAAACAGGACCTGCGACCTCAGAATGACATGGGCGTCAGCCAGTGGCAGTCTAAACTTATCCACACATTCCAACAAGCAGTGTGATCAGTAAAAACACTTTAAGCAAAAGGAGTACAAACTTACGCCATCATGCTCTGAAGGAGGCCCAAACAGGGCCTGCAACTCCAGAAAGACACATGGCGTCAGCTAGTGGCAGTGTCTAAGCTCTAAGGGAGCCAAATCTGAGAACCAATCCATCCAGTGAGGTTAACTAGTTTAGCTCAACCTGAGCTTAATTTTATCCACACATTCCAACAGGCAATGTACTCAGTAAAAACACTTTTTACTCTTTAAGCAGGAGGAGTACAAACTTACGCCATCATGCTCTGAGGGAGGTCCAAACAAGACCTGCGACTACAGAATGACACGGGCGTCAACCTGTGGCAGTGCTAGTTTCCAAGTGAGCAAATTCTAACTAAAACATCTACCAACAAGCCTTGTAATACAACAGCCTGTGGCATTGTTCAAGCTCTAAGGGAGCCATATATGAAAACCAAACTATGTAGTGAGGTTAACTTTATTAAACTCAACCTGAGCTTATACAACAGGCAATATACTCAGTAAACACTTTTTACCCTTTCAGCAAGGGGAGTACAAACTACGTCACCATACTCTTAAGGAGGCCAAAGTCAGGCCTACTACTCCAGAACACACGGGTACTAGCCTGTGGCAGTATTAGAGTTACTGAGCTCACAAAGTGTAGGGCAGGAATCAGAGCTAAAGTAATAAAGTACAATAACCTTGAATAACAAGGGAGTACTAATAATCCAACCCTGAAAAATACAGGGTGGGTACTTCACATCAGAAATTCTCACCAAAAACAGATACAATCTGTACTGAACCCTAGGGAACAGGGGCTTTTATAAAAAGCTACAACCATATCACTCAAGCTTGAACATAGCTCAAGGGGTTCAGGGGAAAACTGAAGTCAAAGTACCACTAGATAGTTCTGGGGAAGCGGGGCCACAGCAACAAAGTTTCTATTCACATAGTGAAAAGGGCCTACACCGCCAGAGACAACGGCACTAGGGAGATTTAACAATAGTCTGCTACCTTAGCTGCTATCTATTTTGCAGCTACACCAAAGGGACAATGGGCCTTGGCCTGACAACTCTGATAAGAGGAGGCCAGAACTAGGAAAAACTACACTCACATAACAGGGGTAGTATAAAAAGGGCGTAAAATGCTTCTAGCAGACCGCCAAAACCCTAGTTCTAGCCTAGGCCAGCTGTAGCTGTGGGCCTATAAGGCCAACACATAAGCATAGATCTGCCTGGGGCTAAGAAACACCAGCCTCTATCAATGACTCTCAACTTAGAGGAGGCAAACTCTGAGAATACTATATTTCTACAATAAAGCTCAGAGGAGCAGAGCTCAACCCAAGCACACAATGTCAGGCGGCCTGTAAGGCTGACGCTAAACATAGATCTATCTGAAGTTAGTAAAAGCTAATCTCAAAACTCTAGCATTTACCAGAGGAGAAAGCTAATTTACCAAAAGGTGGCTAACAGTGCGGCTTAGTTAAAGCCCACATCTGAATATATATGAACGGTAGCTTCATTATTTTCTTTTTATTCTGCAAAGAATGAAGCCAACACATCCAAAAAAGGGGACACACAAAGTACCACCCTTAATAATATATCGTTCCAGCCAACCTAATGGAACTTCAGGGCCCTTAAACCGCATCCTATACAGGAAACTGAGGTTTTATAAATATAAAAAGACCTACCAAGCCAATTTCAGCAGGTCCAAATGATACGCTTACAAACAGACATTGTGTGTAAAGCAACACCAGCCTGACCTGCTGCCGCATATAGAGCGTTGGAGCCTGCCTACATCACGAGATAGTTGCACCCATCTCGTCAGTAGGAGGCATCGACGTGTACCCAAACTCACTCCATCAATACCAGCGAATTAACCTGCTGATGTTGATGAATGCGAGCTGAATACAGGTCCTTCCATGCCTTCTCGATCTCAGTATGAAGATCAAGAAAGAATGGAAAGCTTACGGTGGCTGGAGGATTATGGCAAAAAAGGAACCGTTCGACGAACAATCCGCGAGCGGTTTCTTTCTTAACCTGCTCCAATGGCAGCTGCAGTCTGCCAGACGCACGTTCCATAATCTCACACAGCTGTATGTATGCGGGGACAGGGTGGATTTGAGGATTCAGGAGGCTCACCATCTTCATTCTCATCAGCCATCTCCTGCTCTCTTGTTTGGCTTAGAACAAGAAGAGCAATTGCTGCTGAATCTAATGATGTCAAAGACAACACATTATCATAATCCCGCAGCTCTCTTCCGTCAGCTGTTGAAGGTCACGGGGAATTTCACCCCTTTCAACTCTTCAACAAGTTCCAGCTGAGAACCCCATGATCTAGTCTCTACTCTGCCTCAGCAAGAGTAAGACCTGAACCATTAGGTGCAGCTGCCGGTCCTTCTCCTCTCGAGGAAAGACCAGAAGATAGTGGAGCTTTTTACAAGTAAAACACACTCACAATAACAAACAGACAGATCCCACAAGAACTGCCTGTACATGCTCTTTTGTTCTCATAAAAGACAACGTTATAAGTTATGCGTGTGATCAGATGTCAACACTATGGGACACAGATGCACACACTTCCTGAAACATTTGTCAGACATAATTTGTCTTACCTTAATACCGGTTTGATATCGCTTGCTTTCAAACAAAACAGTCCCTGAAGACGAAAAGATACTGACTGGTTCTCTAGGCGCTCCTTATATACTTCCGGGTCATGCAATGATGACGTCATAGGCTGTCGCCAGCCAATAGGATTGTCGTGAGTTGATATTGTTTTCAGACACCGGTTCATGCGGAGGCGTTCCCCAATGCGTTTTCGAACGCAGTGTTGAGTTCCCTTTCGAAAGGGAACTTTCATTTTCCATATAATGATGCTACCGTGGTGCGAATACAAGGTTGTTAGCAGCACTGGTAGAATCCAGCATAGTATTAATCCTTATTTATCCTTCAGAGGTTTTTTTAAATACTGATAATGCATTAATTTTCTGTAGAGTTGGGAATCGAAAATCAGTTCCAATTCTGGATTTCAAATACATTTTTACTATTTCTGGGTAGCAATTAATGTCACAGTAGAATTTAGCCACAATAGGCAGATGCCAACATTGACATTTAGGCAAGTACAATATGATCAACATCTTTGTTGATCCTGGAACAACATTCCATTCAACCAATCAGATTTGAGGGACAAGTTTACAGTTTATGTCAAGTTTAGGCTTATAACCAGGGTTTGGTGCTTCTACATCAGTGTTATTCACCTATCACATCCCTCTGATTTTAGGAATAACTTATGTGTAGGGTTAGGTTTAGGAGTAGGGATATGGTAAGGACTAAATTATCAGACAGGAATGTTGTTCCAGGATCAACAAAATATGTTAACCCAAAAACGCATCTAACTCGGCAAAATCAGGACGTGCGACAGGCGGCATGATTTCTCCTCATCATCAAAAACCATGAACAAACACTAAAGCTAAGATAAAGCAGACTATTACTACTCTTTTTTTCTACTTTGTGTACTACTACTCCTGAAACTTGGCATTGCAGTATGCAAATATTGTTGGCATGAGAATTGCTTGTGATGTTCATTGTAAGCGTGATGTCTTGGGCACACGACTTTAGTGTCTAAATAGATAATCCTCTCTTTATTCAAAATCTGAATTGTGCTTTGGGTTTAAAGTCTAAAAAGTCTCCTGGAAACATACTTTTGTGAATAGACCAAACTTTTTGGTAACTTTTTAAAAATGTGATATAAAAATAAAATGAATGCAAAAATGAAATGACTCTTGAATGCAAACCAAAAGCCACAGAATGCATAACCCATTTTACAGACTGTTAATTGCTCTGAAGTCCTTATAGAATGGCATTAATTTATGACTTTGAGTAGGAACATCCAATTAGCTGTAAAAATGGCGTTTTGGATTCGGTCAGACACGTCTAGTGCATAATAAAAGAGCGAGGAGAAAATTTTAATAGCTTTCCTGGCCAACAAAATATGCAATTGCCATAGACACATAAACTGCATGTGTTAATTCAACTTCTGTGGAATATTTTCAAAGAAAGGCAATATTATGACATTATAGCACACTATATGTAATACCCTGGCACATAATGGGTGAATTCATCAAAGCAACCTTCTCAGTAAATTAACACATAAAAAATGTACTGTATTCATGACTTGCTCTCTTTGGATTTGAGCAGTGCTGCTTGGGTACAACACTTCAAAAGTCAATGATTTGTTCATGTTAAACAAGGACTTTATGTCACTTTGAACGTGGATTTTTACAAAGATCTACCTCAGCACCTGGTCATAGCCATGTGTGACATACGCTGACATGGCTCCAGGTTCGAGAGAGCTTGTCTTTGATGTGTGCTAATGAATGGAGTTTGGCACCTCCAACAAGAGCCCTGCAGTTCCCCACAGAAACGACGAACAGCCACAAAGGCAAAACACGTCTGGAAAAACATGAACTAAGAGGGAATAATTACGTTGCTGAAATATGAGCCATAAATCAAGGTGCCTTGAGGGAGGTTGTGAACTTCAAACCAAAGGATGTGGTGCATTAAAACACAGACATATTAACACACATATGCAAGGCAGGGATTTTCACATGCATGCCTATGGGCTCACCAAATACAGATGGCCATTATTGTACACAAGCGTGCATGTGTCAAAACTGAGATTCTGAGTCACATATTTCATGAAAGCAGCATGTTTAAATGCCCATGCATGCAGGTGTGAGACTGCTCATTAATGTTTACTCTCTTTTTACACTATATTAACAGCATGTGTACTCTTTTAGGCTTTAAATTTTACATTTGCGGCTCCAAACTTAAAGCAAAAACATAAAGATGCAGGTAATGGCTTAAATTTCCATCCTCTAATAAATTGGAACACAAGACTTTCCTCCCTCTAAAATATTTTTATGGTCACTGTTGGTGCTTCAATTTATGAATGTCATTTTGTCATTGGCTGTGTAGTAAAAAGTGGTCAGAATGTGCGTAAATATTCTTAATGGCCTCTGGATTGTTTACAGTTAGTAGACACTATAGTACAGAGCTCTTATTATGAGTCCTGGTACAGCGAACAGAGTAAACCACAACATAGCTGACCCAAAAATTCTGAGCACAAAATTCTGTCATCATTTACTCACACTCAAAAAAGAAATCATTGATTATTTTCCCCCATTCTTTGCAATGAATGTCAATGAGTTCCAAATTAATTGGGTTGTTTTGTACCCTATTAAAGGATTAGTTCACTTCAGAATTAAAATTTCCTGGTAATTTAGTCAGCCCCACGTCATCCAAGATGTTCATGTCTTTCTTTCTTCAGTTGAAAAGAAATTAAGGTTTTGTGAGGAAAACATTCCAGGATGGACTTCACTGGGATTCAACGGGTCTACACGATCCCAGACGAGGAATAAGGGTCTTATCTAGCTAAACGATCGGTCATTTTCTAAAAATAAAATAAAATTTATATAGTTTTTAACCACAAATCCTCGTCTTGCACTGCTCTACGAAGTGCCACGCATTACGTAATCACGTTGGAAAGGGTCACGTTTGACGTAGGCTGAAGTACAGAGAAAGTGTTTACAAAACAAACGTGCAAAGACTAAGTCAAACGGCCTTTACAAAAAAAAGGTAAAACAACGATGTCGGACAATTTTGAAGTTGGAGGAGAAAATGAGGAGTTTTTCGCCCTACCGCGGTACTTCCGCCTACGTCACGGGTGACCTTTCCAACATGATTACGTAATGCGCATTGCAGAGCAGTGCAAGACAAGCATTTGTGGTTAAAAAGTATATAAATTTTATTTTTTTTTAGAAAATGACTGGTTATTTCTCGTCTGGGATCGTGTAGAGCCCTTTGAAGCTGCACTGAAACTGCAATTTGGACCTTCAACCCGTTGAACCCCAGTGAAGTCCACTATATGGAGAAATATCCTGGAATGTTTTCCTTAAAAAAACCTAAATTTCTTTTTGACTGAAATGTACAATATATAATTTACATTTATATCACTATACTTTGCATTATTTCTTGGCATTAAATTACAGAAAACTGTTAATGTTGCTGCGAGGGTGTTTCTAATACAACAGCTGAGGGAGTGACGTCTTCTGACAAACATAATCAGTCTCTCTATACATTTTTTTCCCTCTTTCATAAAGTCTTCAAAACACTATCATGATTTTTTATTTTGCTATTGGAGCAAATGGGAAGGGTCCACTGCGAAGCAACAGTTTGAAGAGGATCTCCCTGAACATCTTAGTTAAGTGAGTTAAACCATCAACATGTTTATGTAGTTAGCTATTTAACAACACAGTCATTTACTGTCACCTTTGAGTACTCACTTGTCAAGAATTCACATCTGCGTTCTCAAATAAAAAGTATGTCTCTGTCCTGACACTGCTGCATTGACTCCCCAGCTGACAGGGAACGTTCTCAGAACTTTAGCCAACGTTCTCTCAAGGTTCTTTGAATGTTATGAACAAACGTTCTTCCAGTAATGTTAATAGAATGTTCATTCAGAGTTATCTGGTCTTTAATAATGTTCTCTAAACATTAGCACAAAAAATGTTATTTATACATCATTCATGGTTGGATGTTCATCGACACAAAGAATGGCAATGATCAGGTACTGTTTATGTGCTTTATTTAATGTTAAAAGCGTCTAATGTGAGTTTGAATATCATGATGTGTGTCTTTTATAGCCAAACTGAAAGCAACAATGGACAATTTACCTCAGATCTTCAAAATAAATAAAAGGAAACAAGAACGTTTAAACTGTCAACTCATTGTGAACAGACAAGTGTATTCTATGACAAAGATTGTTTCAGGAACTCAGTATGTATTTTTAATCACGTTAAAATGGTGTAATATTCATGAGTTTGATTATGTACTTATCAATTTTGTTGAGAGTGCCGGGAGCTTACCGCAAGAGCCCGCCCACGCGCTATTCTGATTGGCTGTGACTTTTGATTGACTTTATCGCATCGCATCTGGTTAGGACACGGTGTAACAGTTTTTAAAAGTTAGTAATTGTTTCAGAACGTTTAGAGAACATTCAAAAGCAACATTCCCATAACATTTGAAGAATGATAAAAATGGAATGTTTCCTATGTTAAACAACTGGCAATTTTGAGAGCATTCAGAAATACCGTTTTCATTAACTGTATTCTGATAATCAAATTTTCTCACTTTAGTTCAAAGTGTTCTGAAGAATTTCTAGAGGCCTAATTTCAATTTGAAAATTATTTAATCCAAAACCAGGTCGTTGAAAGATCATTTTGCATTCATAAAGAGTTAAATTGTTGGTGTTATAGCAAGTGCTGACACAGATGACAACTGCTTTGAATATGATCCACACAATGGTGCCCTTATATTGAGGAGATTGACCCAAGGAGTGGAAAGGTCACGGCTGCAGTCACCTTTTAGTGCCTGAGGCAATGAGTGTAGGTCAGAGGTCACGGCTAATTGAGATTGTGGCCAGGTACTAACACACACTCAACACATAGTGGGCTAAATTACATCTTTGTCTACTACTCTGTGGATTATGTTTGAGTTAGACGTATTAAGCTCATGCTCTTTTATTTAAAAGGTTTAACTGCTTTATAGAAAAAACATAACTGCTCAAATTTTCACTCCTGAGAATTGTTTTGAATAATCATTAAATGTGTTAGAACTTTAACTTATAAAAATATAATGTAAACTAGTGCTGTCAAATTAATTAATTGTAATTAATCGTGATTAATCACATCTAACATAAAAGTTTGTATAATATATACATTCACACACACATAAATATTATATACTTACAAACTTTTATGTTAGATGCGATTAATCAATTTGACAGCACTAATATCAATATAAAATATATATTTCTATAGAAATACTTAATTCTGCTTAAAATAAATGAGAATGTCGGATAGTTTTAACTCATAGGCATGTCATCTGTTACGTCTTAACTCGACATATTTCTCTAATAAGCCGGATGTAAACTGTTTTTAAAATTCCAAATGGCTCGAGTCACTTTCTTTGTTCTTTCTGGCATCTCCACCAACTGTTGTATGTTTCCTTTTGTCCATTTCTCACCATCTTTCTCACAAATAATCAATTCAAATGCACGGCGGATGAGGCAGCCGTAACATATTAACACCGACCGCCAGTACAGACTGCCAGCACATATGGAGAACACTTCGACACAACTTCTGCATGAATTATGTATGTCCTCTCCATGAATTATACCAGCTGCAGTGAACTTCACTATTGTATTACCTGCTCAGTTTCCTATATCAGGTGGTACAGGATGTGCTGTGTGGGGAAAAAATGGCTTCAGTCTGACAAAAAATGTTCATAATTTACTTTATACATAAATAATGTTTTTGTTTTATTATTCTAAAAAGATAAAATGCTTTCTTCTTAGGCTGCACTTTTGATGCCATAGATTCTGTGGCCTTCACTATTTTTTTTATGAGAGCCACACTGATAGGATAAATTCAGTAGGAGAGCCACTTTTACTGCAAAGTATCAAGTTACATCCAGTACATGAAAAAAAATACTATACTAATTTATAGTAAATACTAGTGTTTTTGAACCATAATATAGTAAATTGTAGTATACTGTATATAGTATTTACAACACTTTATTAATGAATGCTACTGCATACTGTAGTATTAACTATAATAAACAGATAAACTGTAATAAATACTGTAGTGTACTTTAGTTTTTACTGCAGTAAACTGTAGTGTATTGTGGTATAATATATCCTATAGCTGTAGAAAACTACTGGGTAAAGTAATTTGTTTATATTACTATAGTTGTTATATTACCACAACAGCTATAGAATTACCACAACAAATTAATTCAAGTACTTTACTATAGTATGGTTCAAAAACACTAAAGAATTTACTGTAAATTACTATAGTATTTTTTCATGTGTTAGCATATCTGCTTATCAATCTGTCATCCCTGAACATACAACAATATGCAATGTATTAAATACAAAAGACGGAAAAAATCGTTCTTTATCATTTACTAGTCAAATTCGTAATTGAGACAAGATGATTTCCATGACAAAACAGCAGGATTACCTTAAAGGAACACTCCACTTTTTTTGAAAATAGGCTCATTTTCCAACTCCCCTAGAGTTAAACAGTTGAGTTTTACCGTTTTCGAATCCATTCAGCCGATCTCCGGGTCTGGCGGTACCACTTTTAGCATAGCTCAGCATAGTTCATTGAATCTGATTAGACCGTTAGCATCTCACTCAAAAATGACCAAAGAGTTTCGATATTTTTCCGATTTAAAACTTGACTCTTCTGTAGTTACATCGTGTACTAAGACCGACGGAAAATGAAAAGTTGCGATTTTCTAGGCCGATATGGCTAGGAACTATACTCTCATTCCGGCGTAATAATCAAGGAACTTTGCTGCCGTACCATGGGTGCAGCAGGCGCAATGATATTACGCAGCGTCTCTCACAAATGTCTCCATGTTTGCAAGGCACGCTCCCTGTGCAAGCAGGGGGTCAGGCGCTGCGTAATATCATTGTGCCTGCTGCACCCATGGTACGGCAGCAAAGTTCCTTGATTATTACGCCGGAATGAGAGTATAGTTCCTAGCCATATCGGCCTAGAAAATCGCAACTTTTTCATTTTCCGTCGGTCTTAGTACACGATGTAACTACAGAAGAGTCAAGTTTTAAATAGGAAAAATATCGAAACTCTTTGGTCATTTTTGAGCGAGATGCTAACGGTCTAATCGGATTCAATGAACTATGCTAAGCTATGCTAAAAGTGGTACGGTCAGACCCGGAGATTGGCTGAATGGATTCGAAAACGGTAAAACTCAACTGTTTAACTCTAGGGGAGTTGGAAAATGAGCCTATTTTCAAAAAAAGTGGAGTGTTCCTTTAATGCTAGGATGAGCGGAAGATTTGTAGCTTGTTGTTGCAATCCTTGTGAGGCATGCAAGATGTTCATCGGTGAGGCGGTTTCTCTGTTTCCTCTTTATAGTGTTCATGGTTGGTCATTTTTCGGATTTTAAGCCGTAAAATGAGCAGGATATATTAAAATATAGCGCATGGATTTGGCAGGCATGTATTCGTTGGCAGCCGGTCTCTCGGAGAATATGTGGAGCCCTCCCTAGCTCTACAGCGCCCCACAAATTTCCAACGTAAATCTGTGGTGAAAAATGGAACTGCAGCGCGCTCTCATAGAGAGCCATTGGGGCAGATTCCTGGCTGCCCCGCTCATTTTCACGTTAGGTCATATCACAGTATTATTTACTGCCATGTGAGCCACAAATTAAAGCTTGGCGAGCCGCGCAATGAGTAACACTGCCATAGAAGATCAATTTTTTGTTCCCCAAAGAACCTTTCAGTGGACAATTCTTATTTATTTCTCAGTGTGAAGAACATTTTAATAATCTAAAGAACTCTTTTCCATTCTAAAGAACTTATTGTGCATTGAAAAGTTTCCATGCATGCTAAAGGTTCTTCGTGGAACCATAAATGCCAATTAAGAACCTTTATTTTTAAGAGTGTAGGGTTAGGGTTTGTGCTTATGGTAATTATATGTGTGTTCACAGTATATGTTGACAGACAAGCAGAGACAGTGAGAAGTAGAGAGACAGACAGCGTTCTCTGCCTGAAGGAACTGTCATTCACAAAAAGCTAAGAACAATGAGAAACTCAGGGAGGTGCAGTTAAAGTATTTAAATACAGAGTGCTCTCCTGCTGTCAATCACTCACAAACACTGCACTGGTGAAAACTGGAGCAATGCGTTTAAGTGAACTGATAAAGTGCGGCTAGACTAGACCAACAACGCCAGCCTGACAGTTGAGACGAGCAGAGCTCAAGACATTGCGCTGACAGATTGACTGATGATCTATGAAAAACACACACTTATGCTCTAATTATTGTGTTCAAGTTCCCCACGAACACAATTTAAAAGAAACATTCAGTTTACAAACTATTTTAAGGTGTGTTTATCAGTATAAATCACAATCGTTCTGTCAAACATGATGCATTAGGCCCTACTGATGGTTTTAAAAATGAGCGTTTCAGGGCATGCCTTTAATGTAAAACACAATGTCAAAAAATATTGTTTAGGAAATGTACCAGTTATTGTTATTATACTGTGAAGTTAAATCTTTCGTAGTTTCCATGTGTGGTGGTAGCTAATTCCTGTTTTATTGTGACTATGGCATTTTGTGGACAATATGGTAAATTCTTGATGATATATTCCACAAACTATTGGCTCTTTTCAGTGTACATAAGCCACAGCAAAACATGGCATGCACATACCTGATTTTATACCTATGTAAATACAACTGTGGTCACCAAAGTTTTGTTTAGTAAAAGGTTTTGTTGAGTTGTTTTGTTTTTGAGCATATCTGGAGAGTCCCTCACACAACTTCTGAAAGTGTGTGTTAGCTAAATAAATGCTGACGAAAACCCACGAAACCCAACATAGTTGAAGTTACGGCAGCACACATCACAGCAGGCCAAGACAAGAACAAGTCTGTGAGCTACTTCATGTTTTTGGAGATCATTAAATATGTGGGTGGTACATGATAAGACATTGTTTAGTCCGCACTCTTAAAAATAAAATGTATCCTAATTTTCTTCAGATTCTTGAGATTCATGTTTTTTTCTGGGAACTTTAGAGTTCACTAGTACATGAACAAGAACTAAAGAATAAAAAGTGGAAAGTACAAGGATCTCCAATGAGGCTGCAAAACCTGACTGCCATTGGGTCTAATTGCCATCTTTACTTTTAAGATCGTAGGAGAAAATTTCACTGTTCAGATGTTGCTCTTTCTAAAATTTCTGGAGATCGCAATTGAAAAATTAAAGCTCTTAATAAAAATAAAAATAGATGCAAACAAGACACATCTTGACATAGAGTATTGAGCTATGTGGATAAAAATAATTGGTCTTGGTAGAATTTAATGGGAATACTTGAGATCCATGACTTTAGATTGCACATAGTTATTTTGGTAAATCTGAGAACAGTCTGAGTCATTTTTTATAGGTCTCTTCTCAAAATAACTTTTCCTTTAAAAAACATCGGACACACAGTAGCAAAATCCTATTTGACCTCCATTAATCTCTTTGTTGTCTAGGGCAACTAGTTGAGATTTAAAAGTGATCTCAGTTCTGATCTGACCTTTTAGCTCTTTTCTGACCTCCCTGTACAAACACATGACATATTTCCAGTAAGGAACTACAGCAATCCCAGCACAAACATTTTATCACTCACGATATTCAAAACAGCCGATTTTAATATTTCCATTACATTTGGATAATTGCCCTGTTTAAGGTGTTTACGTAACCTTCAACAACGTTATTGACAAGGTCCCATCTGTCCCCATGTAATATTAACGTATCTATTTATCAAACAATAACCCTTATCACTGTGATTGACTCATTTGCTGCTGTTTTGTTTAAAAGGCCATCAAGCAAGGAAAAAAAAAAAAAAAAAAATGTTTTCTTATAACAACCACCCAGTAGAATCATAAATGAGTCTCTGCGTATCTGAGAGTATAATATTGCATCACTCAAAACACAGCATTCATCAGAAGCCTATTGTTTGTAGTGAATATAGTAAGTGTGTGTAAAGGTTAAGCAACCATTTGACAAAAATAAAAGAGAAACAGCGATGCTTTGAAAAGGCACAAATCACCTGATGACTGATACAACCAAACACAATCTTTTCAAGATTTTTAGCAACAAATCTTCATGTCTTCAGATTTCTTTTCTGACCAGATCTTCTCAAAAACCATGTAAACAAGTCACCTCATGACATTCTCAACACTCTTCATAATATTGCTGTCCTAAAATAACACTTCCATCAGAACATGTGAATTGTTGCATTCTATAGAATCCTTTTGGGCAGTGAAACACCTTTAGCAACATGCAAGCAGGGTTGGACATTAACTTTTTTTTGCTTACCAGCCACTGTGGCTATTGGTTTTCCAAAGTTACTACCCACTCAGCATTTTCACTGGCCACAATTTTGACATCGATACCAGGGGAAAAATCTGCCATATAGATATTTTTAATATTATCTTATAATTTGGCAGTAGGTATATTAGGCTGCTGTCACTTTAAGGCCTAACGCACGGATCCATTATACTGTTACACATGCGTTTTCTTTCTCAACTGTTTACGTTCACTTAAAACATAACTGACTGTGTTTTCGTGAATACTCGCCAAGACCGGCAATTTGACATTATTTTGTGTGTATTTGACTGTTTAAGCGCAATAAGCAGCGAAAAAGAACTCAATTTAGTACTGATGTAACCCCTCCTGTTCGAATCGCCCGCTCTAAGTGGGACTCGAACCCGGGTCTGCCGGCATGGGAGGCGGGTGCTCTAACAAGGAGGCTAAAGACCGCAGTCTCTGGCATCAGCCACTAGAGCGCCTTTTGAGATCAGGGGAGTGAGGTTTACACGCACAGCTTTTACCGGTCTACATCCGTTACACTCCGAGGCGCTTTATACACACACACTTTGGCACAAAATCTGTGGGAACGACTAAAATTATGCGCAATACGTGCAATCCCACGCCGAAATTCAAGCCCTGTAACACCAACAATATTCATTCTGCGGAAAATGAGTATCGGAAGCCTTTCAGATATTTCAGTATTGATATGTATCGAAAAATCAATATTTTTGACAACACTACATTGCACTTAGTTTATTATTTCAGATGCCTTTTTAAAAGACTACAATTGAAAAATGTATTATATGTATAAAAGTGGCTAGTAGTAGCTGAAATCCACCTGCATTTGGCCGTTTGGTGAGTGTTAATGTCAAGCTCTGCATGCAAGCAATGTTTGGCGTATCGGTGAAGTTCTGAGAACTTCAGTAGTCTGTCATTTCCTAGCAGCAGGTTGAAGCCGTTTCTGTTGATTTCATCTCAGTCTGAACTTGATGATCTTGATAAGAAGACGGCCGCCAGCTCACCTCATTGAGATGTCACTTCCAGTTGAGTGACACTTATGGCAAGAACAATTACTGACTCATAACCAAGGCAAATTTATGAAAACGGTCAATGAAAAGGACATATTTTGCTTTTTCCTTCAATATCTCTAATCTTGTCTTAAGTTCAAACTCATCAACAGAAGATTCCAAATTACTACACACAAATCTGTATGCAGGAATTGCCTGTACAACACAGATTTATTCCTGCTCTAACATGTCTTTCTCATTCACTGTCTCTTTCGCTTTTATGAGTAGAGCTCTACGCTGGGGATTGAAAGGAAACTGTCTTCTAAAACTTTTTAACTTATTTTATTGTCATCTGTTAAAGATCAGGCTTACCTGATATGGTGATTCTGGCGGTAGATGGAGGTCTGGAGTGAAGGGCTGAACGAGAGCAGCTCAGTTGACTTGTATAAGTCAGATGTGTCTCTCTGTGTGAATAAAGGAGCCTGTTGCATTCCGCCTTTTCTCTTTCGCTCCCCCCCCACCGCTCACTCTACCTCCTCATTCGCTCTCTGGCATTCTTGCCCTCCCTCCTTCAATCATACTTTCTCTGCCATGCATGTCTTCCTTACAAGAGTTGTTGTCTTGCATACAGTAAAGTGTTGCCCTCTCTCAGTTCCTCTCTCGCTCTCTGTCTTTCTCTCAGAAATCACGATACTCTTTGATTCATAAATACAGCCCTGGTCACGTGATGCGATACTTCAAATATACAGGGCTTTTTTTAGAAACCACAGAATGCCTTTAGGGATGGAAAATCAGGGCTAGAAAGCTTAAGTTTCCCTCTCTCTGCCCCTCCACTCTATCCATCTATACGTCTCCCCCTATAGCATCTCTCCACCCCCCTCCAGCCCTTCTTCTGGGTGTCAGTTTCTACATCCCATTATCCTTCCATCTCCTTCCACATTTCCTTGACAAACTGCTTGCTCTGCTTTTCTCTTCCCCCTAATTATTTTCCCCCTCTAGACTCTCATGCCATCATGGTCTATTTTGTCTATTGTCCTCCTTCAGACCATTTATTTTCATACATTTCATGTTTACAACTAGACAGCTATTCTATATCCAGAAAAAAAATGTCATTATTTCCACACTCTTAAAAATAAAGGTTCCAAAAATATGATGCCATAGAAGAACCAATTTTGGTTCCCCAAAGAACCTTTCAGTGAACAGCTCTTAAAAGAACCATTTTTTAATTAGTTGAATCGATTTTAAAAATCTAAAGAACCTTTTGTGGAATGGAAAGTTTCCAGATACTTCATGGAACCATCGACGCCAATAACAAATCTTTATCTTTAAGTGCGTAGTTCACCCAAAATATAAATTCTTTCATGTTTTTCCAAACACGTGTGACTTTATTTTTTCTGTGGAACACAAAGGGAAAATTTTGAAGAATGTACAGATTGTTTCCATCCAAATACAATGAACGAGGACAGAGGTTTCCAAGCATAAAGGAATCATAAAAGTAGACAGACTTGTGTCATTTAATAGCTTGCAATGGACAGATTGTAAATATAAATCATTATTCACTGAATATCCTATCATCCACCGTAGCACTTCTTGGCTTCTTCATAAGAGCTCATGCGAAATTACCAATATGAATAAATTCTTCTTTTGAGTCATATCTTTCAATTAATTAGTTAATCCATTCACAGACTTGAATGAAAATTGAAAAATGAAAATTCTGTCATTACTCACCCTCATGTCGTTCCAAACCCATAAGACCTTCGTTCATCTTCGGAACACAAATTAAGATATTTTTGATAAAATCCAATGACTCAGTGAGGCCTCCATTGACAGCAAGTTAATTTCCTTTTTCAATGCCCAGAAAGGTACTAAAAAAAATATTTAAAACAGTAGTTCAACCTTAATATTATAAAGCGACGAGAATACTTTTCGTGCGCCAAAAAAACAAAATAACCACTTTATTCAACAATATCTAGTGATGGGCGATTTCAAAACACTGCTTCATGAAGCTTTGAAGCTTTAAGAATCTTTTGTTTCGAATCAGTTGTTCGGAGCGCATATCAAACTGCCAAAGTCACATGAATCATTGACATTTCGAAACACTTATGATGTAACAAAGCCTCGTTTACTAAAATCACGTGACTTGGGCACTCCGAACCACTGATTCGCCTCACTGAGCCATCAGATTTTATCAAAAATATCTTAATTTGTGTTCCGAAGATGAACTAAGGTCTTACGGGTGTGGAACGGCATGAGGGTGAGTAATTAATGACAGAAATTTCATTTTTGGGTGAACTAACCCTTTAAGTTTTGGTCTATTCCTTACAATAGCTATTGTATGTCTTCAGAGAATATAGAACAGTTGTAAGGACCATTTTTATATTGCTTTTATGGTGTTTTGCATCCTTTTTGAATCTTGAAAGTCTCCATGGAAAATATGCATGGAAAAGAGAGAGCAGAACAATTCTTCAGATTTTCTCCTTTAGTGTGCCACGGATAAAATAAAGTCATATGCTTTTGGAATGACATGAAGGAGAATAAAAGATTTTGGGGTGAACTGTTTCTTTAATCCTTGCTGTTGTATTTAGATGTTTTATAAAAATTTGGTGTCCTAAACCAGCAATGAAGGGTATTAAACATGCAATAAATGTTACCTTTATGTCATCATCACTCATACAAACACGTGCCTCCACAGATGTTTTGTTGTTGTTGTTGTTTGTAAAGTCAGAAGACTGGCCTTGATTTCAGCTATTCAAAAGACTGACCTTTGATTTCTCTGGAGGAATTGCTATTGATTTCTGGTCTTCAGAATGCTGCATTGGTTCAAGTTATTTTCATTCAGCATGTTGTAGTGTAGCTATATAAATAGATAACAATAAATAATAAGAAGAAATAAAATAATAAAATAAAAAATGGATTTTGTCTAGGGCAGTGGTTCTCAAATCTGGTTGTAGATTTGGTTTAAACATTGCAATCAATGAATCAATGAATGAATGAATCAATCAATCAACCAACCAACCAATCAAATTTATTTATTTATTTATTGTAGCTTTGTGGAAGCTAGAACTTTTATTCTAGCTTAATTTATTCTTTTTATTATCAGCACTTGAATGTGGGTAAGTTTAATTAAATTTTTTTTTAAAAAAAAGCAACATTTTGAACATAAAGCTGAGAAAATCGCATTTTTTCAAAGACTATAACATGCATAAGCAATGCTTTTATCACTTGTTTCTGCTTCTTTTTTACCTGTGTTTTGATCCGGAGATTCGGTACTCTTTCAGAAGATGCGTAATAGTGTATCCTACCATATAACAGTGAAAACACGAAAATACCGTCAATGGCGGGGAAAGAGTTAATTAATAATTAACACATTTCCTTGTTTGCATAGGATACACAACTATGGAGTATTTTATTTTATTTAAGCGTCTGGAACCTTTTCAGTTTGACAGAAGTTTCAAAGTGCCATGGGAAGTCTAATACGTTCTTCTATTTAAAATGCTTATTTTCTGCTCTTAACAGATATTATTTTCATTTCATCAGGCTCTTAATAATTTATGTAATCGTTTTGGATATCATTAAGCCAGGTTTTTCCTAATATCATTCATCATTGGAACAGAACACATTTTACACACAGAGAAAACTAGCTTGGTCCATATAATTCATGAAGGTCCAGACTTTAAAGTTCTTGATTCTACTTTGTACTTGCCCTTATAAAAATGTAGCAATGTTTTTGTAATTGTGGCATTTGTTAAAGCTATAATTACAGTCAAGTCACCTTTGTGCAAAACAGATTGTTTAAAAGCAGCTTTACAGTAATGTACAATAATGATTCAATGATGCAAACAGAGTTCAGGTAAGACCATTAACGGCTCCTCATTATCATGCTTATAGGCCAAAGTATATGGTTTTTAGAAACAATCTAGAGTATGTTCTATGAAAAACAGCAGCCTAGAAACTACTGTATAAATGATAAAATGTGCAAAATTCTTCATGAGAGTATTGTGTGGCTGTTTAGATGATTGGTTTCTGCATAGAGTTTGATGGTAGTACATTTTCTATAGAATCCAAATGGGTTTATCATTGGTGTCAAACCGAGCTTTGGTCGCGCTGCGTAGATAGTTGCGTGTTTCGGATGAGAACCTTAGTGCTAATCATTAAAGTTCTGATGCTTGCTAGTCTTGGATATTGGGGGGTTTACCTCAACCTCAACCCCCACCCTCACCGCTCATCAGACAGCTTGTTAGGAATGTGTCAGATAAGAAAGACAGGCTACATTCACACTGTCAGTCCAAATATTTGTGTATCAGATTGTAATCGGATCTAAATGATTGACTGTCCACACTGTGTATCGCAACTCTTCAGATCTGATTCGTGTGTCCCATGTAGGAACGGGTATCGAGAACCGGTTTCATTAGAGTTCATCGAGAACCGGTATCGAGAACCTGTTCCAAATTTCCAAGAACTGGTGATTCAAAAAGAAACACACATTTCTATTCTGTTTATTGGTTTCTGTGTGCGCAATTTAATGTGATTTTAAACCATTCAAGCACAAGAAGACTCGCGTGCTGTTTTCACAGAAAGCCGTCTCTCATTCTGAATAGTGCACAGTACTGAACTGAGTTCTCTTCCATGTCTTTTTGCACTCAAACGGAAAAATACACACAAAAATATGTCAAAATATCCTCATAAATACAGTTGTTTATATCTTTGGTGAACTTAAACATTTGATAAAGAAAACACACGTGTAACAGTATATTGGATCCGTGCAGCTCTTAAAGTGACAGCAGCCTAATATTCCTGCTGCCGTCTCTATAATAACGTTAATCAAACAACAAAAGACAAAGAGAAAATTCATTCGCTGTTCTTGACTAAATACCTTTTGAAACTATGGGTCCTATCACACACCTGGTGCAATGCATTTAAATAGCGAATCCACCATGGCGCGAGCACAACTGGCTTTTAAAGGGAATGGGAGATGAGACTCTGATTGGTTTATTGCACATTATGCCCAAAACACACCCATTACTCATTAAGAGAATAGGGACAACCTTTTTAGACCATGTGCCGGGCGCGCCGACCATTTTTCCCATCCTTAAACTAGCAAAAGTGGACTTTGCACTTGCACCGTGCGCTTTAGACCGTGTGCTTAGATCGTTAAAATAGGGCCCATCATTTATAATGTAGCCTTTATATTATTCAAAAAATGCAGTGTTTTTTTTTACATTTGATTACAGTTTCTGTACCTGAATACCTGAAAATCTTATTTGTTCATTTTTAATCACTGAGTGTTTACTTGTCTTTAATAATGCTTGAAATGTATATTAGTAAGGCTAGTTGTTTTTGGTATGGTATTTTTAAACCATAGGCAAAAGTTCCTTCTGTATAGGTGTTCTTTATCCTGTTGATTTTTGTTAATGATATTCAGCTACAATTAAATGTTTTACAATAAGACCCTGAATAAATGTTTTTTTTTTTTTTTTTTTTTTTTTTTTACCTTATTGGAATCGAAATTAGGAATAGATAACAATCACAATAGATAAGCAGAATCGGAATCGGCATTGGAATCGTTAAAATTTAAACAATACCCAACCCTAGTCCCGTGGTGGTCTTTCATTTTCTGGAATATCTGCATTGGTTTCTGTGGCAATGACACTGTGTTGGCAGACCTGCGCCAAAAAACAACAACAGTGACATGGATGGGTTTGCAATACAGATAACGTGCAGCTGTGGCACTAGACTACTACAGAAACATAGGAGGCTGGCATGAGCGGCTTTATTACCGTCTCCGCTGATCTCAAAATGCAAAGAGATGTGTAGACCAAGCCGACTGGCAGTATATTGTAATTTTCCACTCAACCTGCACTTCACCATAACACAACCTTCTATTTGTAATGACTTTCAGAATTTTTCCTATTCCCCAGCGTTTACATGTCATGAGAAAGTGATAGCAAAACTAAGCAAAATCTGATTAGAGTGATCAGACTGAAACGGATTTCCACAAATGTGATTTGAACAGGATTTCAAACCACATATGAATGTAGCTTGGAATAGATTTGTAAATATTGTAAATATTTTTGCTGTTCACACTTGCTAAATATGAATGGATTCTAACAGCACAAAAATCAGATTTGGACTGTCTAGTCTGAACAAGGTCTATGGTCTAGGGTGACCACTGTACTGTTTAGACATGACCTATTACATCATGCCTAATAATCACATAAACCAAAGGATAATGAAGAGATATGTATTGCTTTATATAAAACTGAAAAGTGCCGAAAGTCCAAAAGTGTTTTAGAGTAATTTGAATGCAGTGAAAGCATGAAAGAAAGAAATAGGGAGAGAAAATTAGAAAATAAAATAAAAGAGCAGTGATGAAGAAACCATCCAGACTGCAGAAACAGCATTTGTTCTTTTCCCTCAAATTTGCATATTCTGTCAGTCCAAAACATCTAAAAAGGTAGCTATAGTTTGCATGTGCAAATCGCTTATATGGTCGATTAGAGCAGAACAAAGGTAATAGATCAAAGGAAACAGATGTGAGTGACCAATGAAAATGAAATCATTTTTAACTGTGTATGCATGTGTTCAGCGGTGGTCAGTGTTTGAAAGGTTGGACAGCAGTATTAGAGGTCAGAGGTCAGTCCTGTTAGTGTTGTGTCAGAGAAGTCTGCAGAGAAACAGGCAATGTGTGCGATATTGGTAAGTTTTCTTGCCAATGAAAGAGGAAAATATTGTGGAGTCCAAAAGTCGTAAACTACTAGTGATCATGCTTCTATTCGTCAGTTTTTATATGGGTAGTTTATAAATAATGTATCAATGGTTTTTCCATCACGTGATTTTAGATTAAAATATACAAATGCACATAATGTCTATAAAAGGGAACATATATGCTGTGATTGAATTTCTTTCATGTCTTACATGTTAATTTTAAAAGTACAGTGTTCCATGTTGCCTTTCGAACATTATATGATTTTCAAATCTACATGCATAATACTTAGAATTAGCAAAAAAAATCCTATTTTTTTGTCAATAAATCATAAATATTTCTTCTTTATTTTACATGATAACATTTTATTTGTGTTAGCTTTTTTGAAAACCTGAACTATTCTGTTTATTTCTAGGTTTAGATTAAAAAAAATTCCTGATTTTCAAAGCAGTCTCAGACGTTTGGACCACTGCATATACCTGCTAGTTTGCAGAGTGAATTAACTGAGCATGACAGAAGCTTTCCTGTACATATCAGGAAACAAGTATACTTGTGGCATAACTACAGAAATAAAGAATATATCCGATCTATACAGAGCAGTAAAACAAATATATAAGGGCGTGAGAGCAACAAAGTAAGGAAAATAACAGAAAAGGAAAGTACGGTTGAGTGAGTTTTTAGAGAACATAAAATGGGGCCCCGTTTGGAAGCGAGCAGAGGAGAAACCGCAGAATGGAGAGAGCCTCAGGCTGAAGGAGGAAAAGAGAAAAGAGAAGTGTGTGTGTGTGTGTGAGACACAGTAGGCTTTAATCAACAGCAAGTTGTCTGTAATGAGATCACTACACAGTCCACACAGATTGATGTCATGTGAAGTTCTGTGTGTGCATGTCTGTGTCTGTGTGTGTGTGTGTTGGCATATGCATCAACACACCAACAACAACACACAAGCACACATAGACAAAGAAGTTAAGCAGAATGTAAACGTGTGTCGTACTCAAACGTCCAAAATCATTCTCAGTCGGGGGCAAACACACAAAGAGCACACTGTGCTGCATTTAAAGGGACCTGGCAAGAACAAGAGGAGAAAATGAGATAGAAATGGAGAGAGAGAGAGAGAGAGAGAGAGAGAGAGAGAGAGAGAGAGAGAGAGAGAGTTTTTAGTTTTGGGTTATAAAGTTAAGCTCACATCCTAACCAATGAAAGAGCATATTCATTGTGCAGACGCCCAAATGTGAAGTCATTTATACATTTCCACTGCCATGGAAACACACACAAACCCGTTAATTACTTCATGCATGTTGACACAAGGCCATGCGCTTACACACAGTTCCATACACTAATATAAGCGTTACGGGTGAACGGTGCACGTATTCGTACCGAAAATGTTCGGTACGGGTCTTTCGGTTCGGCACGCATGTGTACCAAACTAACGCAGTGTAGTTTAACCACTGTGTGAATGTAATTTAAAGGGGTGGTTGATTATGATTTCACTTTTTTAAACTTTAGTTAGTGTGTAATGTTGCTGTTTGAGCATAAACAACATCTGCAAAGTTACGACGCTCAAAGTTCAATGCAAAGGGAGATATTTTCTTTTAAAGAATTTGTTGTTTAGGGACTACAACAAACGGCTGGTAGGAACTACAACGAGCTTCTTCCCGGGTTAGTGACATCACTAACCCTAAAATTTACATAAACCCCGCCCCCGAGAACATGCAACAAAGGGGGTGAGGCCATGTTGGGCTGCTTTAGAGAAGAGGAAGAGTTGTTGTAGTAGAGTGTTGTTACCATGCCGTCATTTTACGCCGGACTGCTTCACAAATGAGGGTCAATTCAACACTGGATTTGCACAAAAGATTAAAATGATGGCACATGCTGGTCGATGAGTTGAAGCAACTCCACAGCAACTACATAAATTTATCCACTAACCATTCAGAAATGTCCAGTTTCATTCTAAAAGTAGTAACTTCTTCCTGAGTCTCTCCATCAGTGTCCGACTCCGGTTTGAACAATGTAAGGCTGAACACCATTACTGACAATCCTCATTTTGGCTGTGTGAGATTCCCCAGCTTTGTTGTTGTTGAACAACCAAAGCGCAAGCTGTTAAAGCTCCGCCCTCTTCTGGAAAGAGGGCCGGGAGCAGCAGCTCATTTGCATTTAAAGGGACACACACAAAAACGGTGTGTTTTTGCTCACACTCAAATAGGGGCAAATTTGACAAGCTATAATAAATGATCTGTGGGGTATTTTGAGCTGAAACTTCACAGACACATTCTGGTAACACCAGAGACTTATATTACATCTTGTAAAAGGGGCATAATAACTATGTTTTTACTCAGCGCATAAATTAGGCCTACATCTTACAGTTGAATCCTTATCTGTAAATGTGAGTATTTCCATTTTGCATAAAGGCTCATTCTGACAGCAAGTGAGTCCCGGTTAAACTTCACAGACTTCATTGAAGGAGCACCAGCGCGTGTATGTGCATCAAGCAGATGAAGTGCAATAGAATGGATAGCGCAAATATACATTTTATACATTTTTTATTATAAAATATTTGGTTACACTTTATTTTGATGGTCCCTTTTACACATTCTGTTGACTATAATTAAAGTTTATAGAATATTAGTAGACTGGTAGGGTTAGAATAAGTTGACATGTACAGTATTTGCAAAGTGACTTATAGTCAGTAGAATGTCTGTTGAGAGCATCAAAATAAATGGTTAGCAGATATTAAGCAGAGAGTCTACTAATACTGTATTGAGAGTTAGTTGACACATAGGTGCAACATTACTTATAGTCAAAAGAATGTTCAAAGGGGACCATCAAAATAAAGTGTTACCAAATATTTTTATCCCAAAAAATTAGAAGCACCCAATTTTTATTTTTATTAAGTTTTATTAACAATGTTCGGGAGGAACACGTTCAAATGATCTACCCAATCAGCACGAGAGGAGGCCTATATATAGATCTGACTCACCTATGCTCCTCTGCAAATGTATGTTTTTCTGCATCGCTCCACCACCCCAACTCATCACTCTTAGCTGGTTTCTATCCCTGCCAGGGATATGGGGGGAGTATTTACGGAACCATAATTTTTGTGTATTGTTACACCCCTAATAAGTGTAAAATGAAGGTTTAGCCCTCACATGTGGACATACACCCATAAAAATCACAAAAACTTTAAAATAGTGACATTAAAGGTGGTTTTCTCCTGGCGTATGAGTGAAAGAACAATTCCATACGCACTGAAAGTGATCCAAAGCCTTATCTAGGTACTAGAATATTTCGAGTGAGCTCTTTTGATTTGTAGATCCATTGAAAAATGCTGGTTACCAGCATCTGATGTGTTCTGGATATTGGTGTCCTATCTGGGCTTCTTAGCTAAGCCTGAAATACCTCCTTGGTGAGCTTCAACCAGCTTCATCAGAAATACCATGCTGGTTGACCATCATTTTTTTCTGGAAACCAGCATGGTCCACCAGCTAGACCAGAAACTAGACTGGAAATGCATGCTGGTCCAAGCGAGTCTTTTCAGCACAGAGCCAGCTAGCAACACCCTAGCAACGTGCAAATAAACCACTCTGATAAAGTAACCACAAAGCAACACTCCAGCAACCACCCACAACAGCGTGGCATCATATAGTTTTTACGTGCTCACATTTTCTTCAGAAAAAGTAAATCTAGTTTACAGTTCAGCATGGGTATTACATGTTTAACTACATGTGTTTGGTGAGACAAAAAAAACTTTTCTCAAATTTGCCAGTGATGTCATCACGAACCTGCCATGAACTCACGTCTGTCAACTACCATTACTGTCAGATTCCCGTCTGCTTTGCAGTCATTCTTTTTCTTCGTCTTTCTTGCCATTTTCCCTCACCTAAGCCTCCACTACTTTCCACTCCTCCATCTGTAATGGAACATCTATTTTTGCTCGAGTCGCCTCACAGTCGAGAGAAAGATTGTTACCACAGTCTTTCTGTTTTTACTCTGTTCTTTTTTGTAGTTTTTTTCTCTCTCGCTCTCTCACTCTCTCTGTAACTTTGACTTTTTCTCTTTCTCTGTCTCTCTCACAATGATTGAATTACCATAAGTTTGTAGCCATGCCAAAATGTGCCAGGTTGTTCTGATTAAGACAGACATCATAAAAGTTTTAAAAACTCAAAATTATTAGAAAAGAGAGAAAGAGAGGGAGAGAGAGAGGGGAGAAGGAGGAGTTTGAATAATGGAAAAGCAGTTTGATGCACATATGGAAACAATTGTACAATTTCTGCTGTTTCTGCCAGGAGCATGAGTTTAAAATCACCACCAGAGTGATGCTGTCCTCTAATCCATTAGTCCATTAATGTTTGCCTCAGGCCTTCTTATCCGAAACAAATTTATTTTAAAAACATGAATTTATTTTTTAAAGTTATTGAACATAATTTGAAGCATCATTAGAATTAATATATATTTCTATACAGAATAAATTTACTTTCTCTGTCAAAGTAAGAAAACTGAGTCTATGTGTTATGTGTTTAAAACTATAGTGTTTTGTGCAGTTACCACCTGCCTTAGAGAATATAAGCCATTTAGTCTGTTTCTGGCATATGTTTACAATGAAGCGCTTACAAAATAACATGTTTGTAATGATGACTTCTGCAGAACTATATTAGGTCAGGCGGTCAGGAAACCATTCAAAATACAGTAGGGTCATATTGTGAAATGACGTGACGTGGCCAAATATGGTGTCCCATACTCGGAATTTGTGCTCTGCATTTCACCCATCCAAGTCCACACACACAGCAGTGAGTAATAAACACACACACACACACACACCGTGAACACACACCAGGGCAGTGGGCAGCCGTTTTTGCTGCGGTGCCCGGGGAGTGATTGGGGGTTTGATCTCAAGGGCACCTCAGTTGTGGGTAATGAGAGTGGACAAGAGAGCTGTTCATTCACTCCACCCACCTACTGTACATTTCCTGCCAGTACTGAGACCCGGACCCACAACCTTTGGGTTACAAGTCCGACTCTCTAACCTCTAGGCCACAACTGCCCCCTACAATTACAGTCCCCATAATGGACTTTCAGATTTGTTGTTGTTCTAAATGAAACAAATATTTTATTCAGAATCAGATCCATCCCAATAGCGAAATAAATTTCCTAAGAAAAATTCAGTTTCTCACGCAATTGTGGTAAATAAATACAGCATAATTTTGTTGTCACATGCTCCTTTTTGAGCCTTGAAAATCTTCTGATTAAAATGATCTCCACTTTCTGAATTTCTGCACCAAAAAATTTTTGTCACAAAGGAAGTTCTGTCATGACATCTCTTGAAGTGTTCGGCATGGTAATGGATATGACAATGTTGATATGTTTGGTCTTAGATCTGCTTCTGCTGGATGTTGCTGCTGCTGCTGTTAGTTATTGCTGCTGCTGATTAAGAATCAAAAATATTTATAGAAGATTTACCCATTTAAACTTGTTTTTAATTATTCAGTTTGGGTTAAAGTATGGTGTGTCATAAAAAACTAAAGTAAACTAGCCAGAAAATATGATATATAAACATTCTTTTAGTTATTACACAGACAGATATATTGGCTGCAGCATACCCAAATCAAACCTGAGTTTGCTGACTTTTTTCGCCGAGTTTGCCGTCCTGTAAACATGTGCATGCGGCAGATGATGTAAAACACAAAGCTTACCTCAGGCTTTTATTTATTTATTTTTATTTATTTATTTTTTTACGTTTATATGCGAATGTTGTACACCTCCCCATGTTAACAAACTTTCAAGACTATCAAGTTTATAAATGACCAACTTATAAAAATAAATTTATAACTGTCTTTGTAAAGAAATGCTCACTTTATATGCAGCTTCGAGCCGCTGCTGTGACGCTGTACAAACGCTTCCAGTGTGAATACTCGCGTGTCTCTGCAGCTGCAGTGACGATGTAGTTACGCTCACGCGCCGCTCAAGCTTGCAGTGTGAAACGGGCGTTATTGCTGCTGCTGCTGCTGTTGTTGTTGTTGTTGCTGTAGTCTCAGCCTCAGACGTCACGCCCACAGACCATTGGCTGAATGTCTGATGCATATGGCACACTTATCTGGAAACACTTCAGCAGTATCGAAGTCGTCATCTGGTTGGTTGAATTCTACAGGATGTCCGGGAGACGTGTGTGTTGCTTTCTTTAATGGTCCGCTTGGAAACAAATGCCGTGACGCCAAACCCCCTCGTAGAAGAATTCCGTCATGTTTACAACTGTGACAACGAGCGCTTATCAGGATCAAATAAACTCTGGATTTTCAAAAGTATGTGAAGTTCGCGGCTCCATTGTTGCAGTAAACTTGCACAGCGTTCTTGAATGAATAATTTATAGATGCACGTTGTTGTAGGGACATCAACTTTCATTTTCACGCCCCTAAACATGACGTGGAACAAAACAAACTCTGATTGATTGCTTTACATGTCAGTCAAACGTCCTCTTGGGCGGTCCTTAGCCAATGAAAGCTGCGATAGAGTCCAGACCTTCTGCCATCAGTTTGAAGGTCTGGCTACGCAAGACTATTATTGCTGCTGCTGCTGCTGCTGTTGCTGCTGTTGTTATTGCTGCTGCTGTTGGTTATTGCTGTTGGTGGTGGTGGTTATTGTTACTGCTGCTGCTGTTATTGCTGCTGCTGTTGGTTATTACTGTTGGTGGTTATTGCTGCTGCTGGTGGTAGTTACTGTTGCTGCTGCGGATGCTGTTATTGCTGCTGCTGCTGTTGTTAGTTATTGCTGCTGCTGTTATTGCTGCTGTTATTGGTTATTGCTGGTGGTGGTTATTGTTGCTGCTGCTGCTGCTGTTGTTATTGCTGCTGCTGCTGTTGGTTATTGCTGTTGGTGGTGGTGGTTATTGCTGCTGCTGCTGTTACACCGGTTTCACACTGCAAGCGTCAGCGGCGCGTGAGCACCACATATTTTTTTCGGTGTGCATGTTAACCAACGGATGCATTCACACCGCCAGCAGGAGCAGCGCGTGAGCAGCAGTGAAGCGGGGGTTTCGGCGCCGAGTCTATTTTTGCTGCATTGCTGACACTCAATTAAAGTGAAAGCACACTTTTGATGGACAAAATAAATATAATTTCACACAAAAAGTGTTCAAAATGCACAGAATAAGCATGTTTAATGTGTTTTAACAAGAATTTGAGTATGACAGAAAAGAAAATTAAGAATCAAAAATATTTATAGAAGATTTACCCATTTAAACTTGCTTTTAATTATTCAGTTTGGGTTAAAGTATGGTGTATTATAAAAAACTAAAGTAAACTAGCCAGAAAATATGATATATAAAAATTCTTTTAGTTACTGTACAGACAGGTATATAGGCTCTAGCACTACCCAAATCAAACCTGAGTTTGCTGACTTTTTTCGCCAAGTTTGCTGTCTTGTAAACATGTGCAGGCGGCAGATGATGTAAAACACAAAGCTTACCTCATTCATGTGCAGCAATGGATGACACAAGGCTTTTATTTATTTATTTATTTTATTTATTTATTTATTTTTTTACGTTTATATGCGAATGTTGTACAAACTTTCAAGACTATCAAGTTTATAAATGACCAACTTATAAAAACAAATTTATAACTGTCTTTGTAAACTATAAACTCACTTTGTAAACTCACTTTGTATGTAGCTTCGAGCCGCTACTGTGACGCTGTACAAACGCTTCCATTGTGAATACTCACGCGTCTCTGCAGCTGCAGTGACGATGTAGTTACGCTCATGCGCTGCTCATGCGCTGCTCATGCGCCGCTCAAGCTTGCAGTGTGAAACGGCGTTATTGCTGCTGCTGCTGCTGCTGCTGTTATTGCTGCTGCTGCTGTTGGTTATTGCTGCTGCTGCTGGTTATTGCTGCTGCTGCTGTTATTGCTGCTGCTGGCAGTGGTTACTGCTGCTGCTGTTGTTCATTGCTGCTGCTGCTTATTGCTGCTGCTGCTGTTATTGTTGCTGGTGGTGATGGTGGTTATTGTTGCTGCTGGTCATTGCTGCTGCTGTTGGTTTTTGCTGCTGCTATTGCTGCTGCTGCTGGCAGTGGTTATTGCTGCTGCTGTTGTTCATTGCTGCTGCTGCAGTTGCTGCTGCTGTTGGTTATTGCTGCTGGTGGTGATGGTGGTTATTGTTGCTGCTGTTATTGCTGCTGCTGCTGGTTTTTGCTGCTGCTATTGCTGCTGCTGTTGATTATTTCTGCTGCTGCTGCTGCTGCTCTTATTGCTGCTGCAGCAGAGCAAGTATGGGACTTGCTACTGCCAATACACACACGACACGCTGCTATATGCAAGTAAAATATGCTGCTGCTCTACAAAAAATATCACATACATGAATTACCTGTAGCAGATCTGTACAGGTGGAGCTGGGTAAGATGGAGGGTTTCTGAAGCATGCTGCAAACTGCTACAGTAAATGCTGACCAAGTATTTGAAGATTGAGCAGCAAGCTCATTGGTTCCTGCTGTATCAGTAGCCAATCAGCTGTGCCCCATAGAGAATTATGTGATTGCAAGCAGGTTGAGTTAAGGACCTATTAGCCTGCAGCATCTAGAGTTTCATGATAGAACTTTGTATGAATGAATTTGCCGATCATGTCTAACCTGAGGATTGTATTTAATTGATTGCATTTCATCAGATAAAGCTCTCAGTTCACAGATGCTACTGAGGGCAAGTAGGGCAATCGTAAGCCGTCTTACACCAGAGAAACAGTCTGACCATAACCACAGACTCCAGTCTTTTGTTTATGATGTTTCCAGATCAAAACATAAAATGCAAATAAAAGAACAGAAGTATTACATGCACACTTTTAAAAATGCAGTCTTTCCTTTCATTGCATACAAGCTGTTTTTCGGAATGTATTCATCAGCTTTCAGGCAGTTCAAACCTGTAGTGTGCTTGCATATACATTGACTAAACGTGATTTGCCAATAATGCTGATTTCATGTGTGTGTGTGTGAGTGCACATATGCTTGTGTTTATAAGAGTGTCGGTATGAATTAGGGCGTTGAACGCTCCAGGCTCAAGGTATTTTGCAAGTGTGTGTTGGCAGAGCTGTATGCTGAGTTTCCAAACACCAAGCTCACTCTGTAATTACCAACATGCCCATCACAACATGTCCTGACAAAAACCCTTTTTCTTCTCTGGATCCCTCCTTGTTTAATTCTCTCTTCCTTTCTGTATACAGTTTCCCCTCAACACATGCAGACATATTGTAACGTGTGTATTTAGATTTATGTTGCATTCTGCACATCACTAGCATCATTATCCAAAAAAATAAATTTTAAGGTGAATAGGGGGTTATCCAGAAAGCAGTTTAACTGTTAACGATGAAGTAGCCTACGGAAGATTCAGCCCTCTAGTGGTTGAAGTGTAAAACTGCAAGTTACTCGCAGAGAAACAATGTTTTGGTATATGAGAGCTGGGCTTCGGCTCGGCTCTTCAGCACAGATGGATGAATGATGGTCTGAGGCACACCTGTGATTACAAGGCGATCATTTTATTGGCACCCTCCTAAAAGAAATATCCATATCAACAGGCTAAATGATGTCTTCTGAGCAGGTCTACCACTGTTGCTTTGACAATACCAGTATGTCTGATATCGTCCGAATTGTATTATGGACACTTTCCTTTACTTCTTGTATGGTTTCCTTTTAAAAGATACATTTTTATCATATTATTGCTCGTTAGTTAAAGGGTTAGTTCACCCAAAAATGAAAAGTCTGTAATTT
This sequence comes from Mylopharyngodon piceus, assembly GCA_039654765.1. Taxonomy (NCBI): domain Eukaryota; kingdom Metazoa; phylum Chordata; class Actinopteri; order Cypriniformes; family Xenocyprididae; genus Mylopharyngodon; species Mylopharyngodon piceus. The sequence continues at coordinate 24,634,893 of CM077452.1, read as the reverse complement.
ATTACTCACCCTCATGTCATTCTAAACCAGTAAGACTTTCGTTCATCTTCAGAAAACAAACAAAGATATTTTTAACAAAATCTGAGTCAGTTCTGTTCTCTCCATTGACAGTCTACGTAACTACATCTTTGATGCTTCAAAAAGTGAATTTAGGCTTTTTAGTCACATCTAAACATTTATCAGCAAACATAAACAGAAGCTCAAAAGTACTGCGTAACACGAGCACGTCAAGTGAACATGCTCGAGTTTCCGTTTACCACAACTGATGTGTGAGTTGATCAATGTTTATATGTGAATATAAGCCTAATTTAAATCTGTTCATCATCTACAGCAATCATGTCTCTTCTGAAAATTTGGACTGTAACACTTTACAATAAGGTTCATCAAGTTAATGTATTAACTAACATGAACTAACCATGAGCAATACATTTGTTACTGTATTTGTTAATCTTTGTTAATGTTAGTTAATAAAAATCCAGCAGTTCATTGTTCATGTGAGTTCACAGTGCATTAACTAATGTTAACAAATACAACTTTTTTTAATTTTAATAATGTATTAGTAAATGTTGAAATTAAATTAGCTGTCAATGGAGAGACAGAAATCTCTCAGATTTCATCAAAAATATCTTCATTTGTGTTCCAAAGATGAGCGAAAGTCTTACTGGTTTGGAACGACATGAGGGTGAGTAAAAGATGACAGGATTTTAATTTTTTGGGTGAACTAACCCTTTAAGGCTATGCACAAGTTGTCAACTAACACACCTGATGTAACCACGCAGGAATTATGTAAAACTAAGATTTCCCGCTTAATCCGACCCACAGCTTAAATTCTTAATCATTATTATTAGCTTACCGTTATGAGTCAGGGTAAGGAAAGGAGTTTTTACTTGCTCGTCTTTTTATCCCTAGTAGCTGTGAAAGAACATTTTGCAAACAGTGTTAACCTCAGTTTAAGGTTCCAAAAATCAGGTTAACTTGCAGGGTACTATGTTAGTAACCATAGCAACTGATCCAGTGAAACTAACCTGCTTCTGTATTCCAGAGTTACTTCAGGTAAATGACACATTTCCTGAGGATCAGGTGAGCGTAGTCACAGACTCTATGCAAGATTATAATTATTATATCACAGTATAATACCACATATTTGCAGTACACAAAATGCTCATTAAAATGGGTTGATCTGTTTTTAATAAAAATCTCTGATAGTGCTTTAGATTAGAAATTACTAATATATTTTTAGGATTTTAAATATTATTGAATATACAAATATCTACAAATATTCAGTGGAATACCAATTTAATTGTAGTAGATTGACTTTGAATTGAGGTGACAAACAGAATATATATTTGCAAAGTTGTAGAATTAAAATGAATTAAACAAAATTTATATAACTGCAATATTTTTTTTTTTTTTTAACCAAAAAGGAAAGACTGTCAAGACAAACTTTAAATATTGGCTTGTTTCTGTCATAATTAAACTGTGAGGCATTTCAATTCAAATTCTAGGCAATTCTATCTTTTATTGTAAGGGCGCCATCTTGTGGTTCATATACTGAACACAACTGCAAGTTCTTTGCAAAGACATTTTAAAAACGTCAAATAAAAATAGTAACTACCTACAGTGAATACAAACACATCTCCAAATCCTCAATAATGACTGTTTTTATATAACAGAGTAAAAACCTTCTTTAAATTCAGTTTTATTATTGAAATGCCTGTGCAAACAGCCAAAGAATATAAATTTATGGGTAAAATGATCCAGGACAGCAGTAGAAATAAAAAGCCAGAGGAATGGCCAGAGGGTTATTATGACATTACTGTATTCAAAGTCCAGTGTGAAATAATAGTCGTCAGATTAAGTACAAAATATGTCTATTGTGATAATTCTCCCAAAACCATCAATCATTATCAAATTTTGATTCTTGTGGTCTTTATATTTATTGTGATATTTTTGTTAGTTTTATTTATAATAGGTTAGTTATAATTATATTTGGGTCATTAACGAATAAGGTTTTTAAAAGTGTAAAAAAAAATCAAAAAAAAAAAACAATGGAGTTATAATTAATTTTGAAGTTTTATTAAGTGTTAACAATGAGATTATGTGGTTTTTATAATCAATTAACACTGCTTTTGTCATTTTTACAAGTTGGACAAAATTTGTCACCAAAAAAGTCATTCGGTTTAACCAAAATTTCGGTTTTACTGAATGACACTTTTGGTTATACCGAATGACCATATTTTCAAACAATGCTAACAGGCTGATATTTAGCTAGAAAGCTAGTTAGCTAGCTAGAAAAAGGACAATCAAACATTTTATATTTAGTACAAGTTTTTAAAATATTACAGCATTTTCCATGTTTTATAGCGGTTGTACCGAATGACCTGATGTTTCAGGACATGCATATAAGCAAGTGAAAACATGAATTTTTCAGATGGTTAAGAGAGAGTTAGTTACTTTGCTTCACGATCTTGTGGTCCTTTGCAGGTGTCTGTATGATATCACATCCTGTCACATGATATTGACCGCATGACATGTTCCAAAATGGTCCCTTTATATTGGTTACTCCGAATGACATCAATGAAATTAATTTTTCCGGACATTCTTACTCATAACAAAGAACGACTTCTACACATAATTTTAATACCATTTTGCACTATGTTGATATATGATGTTATAAAATCATGCCAGAATTAAAAATATATACATTTATTACATGTTAAGATATTTTAATCACAAATGAAATGGCTGTATTGGCCTTTGGACGGTTAAACTTCAAAATCTTTAAAATACCTTTATATGTAGCAAAATATAATTAAAACCTTTTGGATTCAATAAAAGAGATCTAGTTGTACTATCTTACATACTTTGGATGTCATATCTTTGTTTTTTATTATAATTAAGGCCCTTGGACATAAAAATATGGATCACTGTCTCATGCATGTCTGTTGGTAATGACTCCTCTGTAACCGTAATTTCTGACATTTCAGATGCAGACTCTGAAACATGAATCTTTTCGAACTCTGTGTTTAGTACAGAGTCTGAAATAGTGTGTGTGTGTTTGTGTCTGTGAGTGTGATATGAATACAGTAGATATATGTAATATATAAATGGCTTTAATATATTTAATTATAACACAAATTTACATATGTAGTGATCTATACATTAATAAATGCAATAAATGATAATGATTAGAAATTGCCATTTTTCCTGGAAGCCTCTCTCTATATTTCTCCAGATGTCTTCTGTGGGCTTTGGGAGAAACTGGTGCATCATGCGCATCTCAATTGCCCTGCATGTCTCCTCAATGCAGATTGAGACTGTTTGCACTCCAAGGCAATAACTGTAGGCCATTGAGTGCATGCAGATTCTCCTGATGCCATATACCTACAAAATAAAAGGAAAAAAGTCAAGACATATTTATTTGTATAGTGCCTTTCACAATACATATTTTCAAAAGCAGATTTACAGCAAAATATGTTTCGATGTGAATAGCTATACAAAAAAGAATTGTGTTGTCTCCAGGTAAATGATTTATTGTTTTTTTCTGTTAGATCCAGAGCTTTGCAAAAGTAGATGGAAGAATATACATGACACATGATTACTTCGAAAACCACCACCACCCAGCGGATCAGGAGTTGGAGCACTTAGGGAGTGGAGATAGTCTAAGGTGATGGGATTCCTTCTCCGAGTTGTTCAGCCGAGACAATAACTACATCATTAAATTTCAAGTTTATTTCAATACTTTATTTATATAATGCTTTTCAGAGTTCACACTGTTTAATATCATTTTAACGGAAATTCATTCTGTAGTGCAAGGCTCTCCATCCATGCTGCTGGAGAGCTACCGTCCCGCAGAGTTCAGCTCCAACATTAATTAAAAAAAAATAAATAAATAAAAACCACCTACACAGCTAATTGAGGTGTTCAGGTTTACTTGAAAATTACAGGCAGGTGTGATGGGACAGGATTGGAACTGAGGTCTGCAGGAAGGTAACTCTTCAATAGTGCTTTTCAGCTCTTCTGTAGTGTCTTTAAAGGGATAGTTCACCCAAAAATGAAAATTATCCCATGATTTAATCACCCACAAGCCATCTTAGGTGTATATGACTATCTCCTTTCAGACGAACACAATTGGAGATATATTTAAAAATATCCTTGCTCCTCCAAGCTTTATAATGGTAGTGAACGGGGGGCGTGTTTTGAAGCCCGAAAAAAATGCATCCATCGATCATAAAAAATAATCCATATGGCTCCAGGCCAGGGGGTTAATAAAGGCCTTCTAAAATGAAGCAATAGGTTTTTGTGAGAAAAATATCCATATTTAAAACTTTATAAAGTAAAATAACTAGCTTTCGGCAGACAACCGTATGCATCGATTTGCGTCAAAAGAGTAACCCCTGACCTAATGCATGACGCAATGACGAACATGGAAGCACAGAGGATAGAGCAAAACAAAACACCGGTCACAAATTACAATTCTAAAATGAGATATTTTAAGAGAAATGTCGGAGGATTTCGATATAAGAGAAGAGGAGCTTGAGTTTGTTGTCCAGCCCTATTTGTTTGAACCGTGAGAGGTTACATCCTGTATCATACATCGTGTCAGGGGTTACTATTTTTCGTCAAGGGTTGCGTATGGTCGTCTGGCAGAAGCTAATTGTTTTTTATATATATATATATATATATATATAATATATATAAGAAATTATATATATATATATATATATAATCATTTCTTTACTCTTAAGGCCTGTCCACACCAAGAACGATAACTATAAAGATAACGATAAAGATATAGTTCTAAAATTGTTCTAAATATAAAAGAATAGCATTGTTCACACCACCGCTATAACGATAATGCTATAGAGAAACGATATCGTTGGGATCACTTTCAGAACTATTTTTTTTTCAATTGTTGAACGATAAAACACTGACAGCCAATCAGAATCCATTCTAATTTAAGGGCTTGCGCATTTACAATGGCAGACGACATTACGGAGAAGTTAATCGCCGAGGTTCAGAAAAATCCAGTGTTTGACAAGTCAAACCCCCTTTTCATGAGATCATTATGCAAGGCTAGCAAACAGTGTAACATAAAATTACCACATACCCAGTGCTAGTTTCGACAACATTGTCTTGCTTCCTTAAGTTGCAGTGAAAAAGACTAGGTGTTGTTTTTTTTTTTATTATTCCACTATATTGACTTCCTCAGCTAAATTCACTGTCAGATTAGATTGATTACACTAGCTATTCACTCGAAACATAGCATGCTGAGGACATCTGCTGATTAAAATTGTGTAAATGCATCAAGAACAGCAAAAACATGTTGTACACACTTTGAAACCACAGCGCATGAGTTAGAATAAACAGACCGTGTGGATGCAAGTTATTGTTATAGTTATCTTTATAGGTAGAGGACGACTTTTATAAAACTTAGGTGGAACATCTGGTTTCACTGAAATCGTAGCTTTAATGTCCTTCAGAGTGCCCAGTTCATTCTTAAAGACTTCACTATACTTGTCAAGCACTTCATGAATAGACCCAGACTGCTTAGTTTGACTCATATCGTATCATACTTGTATATCGAATTACTTTCCAATTCAGCTTAACTTTCTGGAGCCAGTTCCTACCACACAGGTTTGGACCGTTCCCTTCCACTACAATTAGTGGTAACTCAATATGCTTTTTAATGTAAATTCTTCTTCTTCTCCTCCTCTTTTTTTTTTTATTTCGGGGGAGGTGGTGAAGCATTTAATTTATTAAAAACTAATTAAATGACTGGTAATCAAACTGGAAAAATATGAATTACAGTTTCTGACAATGAATTACAGTTTCTTCGAAGCTTTACAAATCTTTTGTTTCGAATCAGTGGTTCGGAGCACCAAAGTCACGTGATTTCAGTAAACGAGGCTTCGCTGCATCATAAGTGTTTCGAAATTTCAATAGTTCACGTGACTTTGGAAGTTTGATACGCGATCCGAACCACTGATTCGAAATAAAAGATTCGTAAAGCTTCGAAGCAGTGTTTTGAAATCGCCCATCACTAGATATTTTTGAATAAAGTCGTTATTTAGTTTTTTTGGCGCACAAAAAGTATTCTCGTCACTTTATAACATTAAGGTTGAACCACTGTAGTCACATGAACTGTTTTAAATATGTCTTTTGTACCTTTCTGGGCATCTGAAAGTGTTAATTATCTTGCTGGCAATAGAGGCCTCACTGAGCCATCGGATTTTATCAAAAATATCTTAATTTGTGTTCTGAAGATGAACGAAGGTCTTACGGGTGTAGAACGACATGAGGGTGAGTAATTAATGACAGAATTTTCATTTTTGGGTGAACTAACCCTTTAAATAACATTCTGTTCACATGACACATTTCATGAGGACATGTACTCATGTGTCAGGTTTTTGGCTAAATAACACCAAGTTAGAAAACATGGCCATATATTCTAGGAAACAGTGTAGACTGTAGGGAAAATGCTTATGCAAGGCTGCACATTAGGGTGCATGTTTGAGCTCGATGCATGTTAACAATTAACACCACATGTTAAACTTATAGGCTACATCACTGTTCAAAGGTTTGGGGTCAGTAAGATGTTTAATGTTTTTAAACCAGTCAAAAACCATAATATTAAGAATAAGTCTCCACGAGTGCAGCAAATGATTGATTAGGATTGATTATTGTTTGGTGTGCACGTGCACAGTGGGAGCAGACGATCCTTCTCCTTTTCTCCTAGATGAGAGATTCAGTAGAGTTGGTGTGTGCTGCTTGACTTTGTAAGTTCATTCTTTTGAATTTCGTCTTTTGTATAGTGATGGGAAACCGAGGCTTTCATCAAATGGTGCTGAAAAACGGTTCATTACACAAAGCTTTTAACACAATGCGCATTAGCGACATCTGATGGTCAGACTTGTTTTCTCAACAATAATATAAAATATACAAGTATGTGATCATAATTAATAATTGACGTAAGTAGTTGAAAAATATTTTTTCGCGAGCTGTTTAACCCTTATGTTATGTTTAGGGTCTCTGAGATCCCAGCTATAAAACATGATTAAAGGATTAGTTCACTTTCAAATGAAAATTACCCCAAGCTTTACTCACCCTAAGGCCATCCTAGGTGTAGGCTATATGACTTTCTGATGAACACAATTGGGAGAAATATTAATAAATATCCTGACGCGTCCAAGCTTTATAATGGCAGTAAGCGTTACCAAATGAGTATGAGCTGAAGAAAGTGTCTCCATCCACATCCATTTATCACAAACATATTCCACACGGCTCCAGGGGGTTAATAAAGGCCTTCTGAAGTGAAGCGATGCGTTTGTGTAAAAAATATCCATATTTAACAAGATATGAAGTAAAATATCTAGATTCCACCAGACCGACTTCCGTATTCAAGTTACGAAGAAAGTGCAAATTGGCGTCGCGTCAGTTAAGCTTTTTCCGTAAGTTGAATAGGGAAGGCGTAGGATGTAGCGTAAGCGTTTTGAAATGCTAGAGTTTTACACTTTCTTCGTAAGCAGAATACGGAAGGCGGTCTGGTGGAAGCTAGATATTTTACTTCATAACTTGTTAAATATGGATATTTTTTACACAAACGCATCGCTTCACTTCAGAAGGCCTTTATTAACCCCCCGGAGCCGTGTGGAATATGTTTATGAGAAATGGATGTGGATGGAGACTTTCTTCAGCTTCATAATCGTTTGGTAACGGTTACTGCCATTATAAAGCTTGGATGCGTCAGGATATTTATTAATACATCTCCGATTGTGTTCATCAGAAAGAAGAAAGTCATATACACCTACAATGGCTTGAGGGTGAGTAAAGCTTGGGGTAATTTTCATTTGAAAGTGAACTAATCCTTTAAATGCAATTGAGGTGTGACGTGCATTCAGTTTCTGTCTGGTGTTGAGGTTACAGTTGATTTAACTATTCTACTGAATCCCAAATAAGTACACACACACACACACAACCAAGTCAATGTAAAGTCAAACAACGACGAGCACTGAAGTGACTAGATAATCATTATGCATCAGATGGGGTTGCGAAGTGCCAATTTTTTTGATTGTTAAAATGTTTAGTATGTTTTATTAGTTGGACTATATGAATTGTAATTCATTGTTTTGTTATATTTGAATTTAAGGTTTTGTGTTTTATTGTCTGATATGATACCATACAACTCTATGGCTCAATGCTGTTACTGCCAAATAAATGATCATGGATTGAGAAATGGATTCATCCTGGTAGCACATTTCCTGAACCCAAGTCCCGTATCCCATACTTACAACAAGTGAAGGATAATCCACAGCTAGCTGTGCATTAAATGATTTTTATGCCTCTGCGGAGTGCATTCAAATGGTTTAATGCACAGCTAGTTGTACGTGGATTATCCCTCTTATACCATGGTCATTTGCAAGCATTGACAAGTTAAAGCTGACATTGGTGTTTGCAGCACCACAGAGATAAAGAGACAGAGATAAAGTAGTGTGGTAAAGTTACCTTTATTTGGTTGAATTATAACATTTATTTGAATGAACTGGTTATTTGCCAAGAGAGACAGAGAGATGCGCATGCGAATTACCTGCGTTTGTCTCTCTAGCAATGAAGCTGTGAGTTGAATTACTTCAAAAACAGCGATGTTACCACCTCCTTGCTGAGTAATATAATGTAGTGATTCAGTAGCAGTGAAGTTAATTTATTAATAAAAGTCGTGGGGCTGCATTGACTAAAAAGTTTCTGTATGTGCGCAGCGCGATGTTTGAATGCGAGTCAGTGATGTATGTGTGTGCACTTCAATGAAAGCTGTGCATTAATATATGGTGATTAAACTGGCTTGGAACTACCTGTGCATTAAACTGTTTAATTGCACACCTTCCAGCCAATCAGAATCGAGTATTCAGACAGACCATGGTATAATTTAAAATAACGTTTTCTAAGTGAATATATTTCAAAATGTAATTTATTCCTGTGATCAAAGCTGAATTTTCAGCATCATTACTCCAGTCTTCAGTGTCACATGATCCTTTAGAAATCATTCTAATATGATTTGCTGCTCAAGAAACATTTATGATTATCAATATTATCACATTTTACCAATTTCAAACCACATCAATCTTAATAACTACTATTAATTTTGTATTTAATCATTTATAAGTTATATATAATTGTTCATGAAAGCTGGAAATGAAAAATGCCTTATATTCAGGTGTGCAGAATTATTAGGCAGGTTTTCTTTTACAGGCAAAATGAGCCAAAAAAAAAAGACATGCAATACTAATGCAATAATAGAAATTGCAAAGTTAAAGCATGATCAATGGACAGCGAAATGTTCATTGGGTCAGCAGGGTCAGACAAAAACAGGCCAAGAAGAAAAGACACATGTTAACTGCAAAAGAATTAAGAATTAAGGTGAAGAATGAAAGTGTGAAACCATCAGGAACCCTTTAGTCTCCAGCGCCAGCATCTTCCAGAACTGCAACCTACCTGGAGTCTCCAGAAGTGCAAGATGTCAGGATCTCAGAGACTTACGTTAGGTAAAGAATCCTAAAAAATGGCCCCCACTTAATAAGAATCACAAGTAGTGTTGTAAAATACATGAAGACTGTTTTTTATAGGCTTTATAGGCAGACAGATTGAGAGTGACTCTTGAAGGACCAGCACCACATCCTCTTGTACCACTGTTTGAAGAATTCATCTTCCAGAATCTGACAGTAAGTTTTGGCAGATCATTTTTTTTCCATATCTGCAAAACAGTCTTTTCAGAATAGGAGATGGATTCAAATGAACTCCCACCTAGATTCTTTGACAAATAGAAAGTTCAAAAGAACAGCATTTATTTCAAATAGAAAAATGTAACATTAGAAATATATACTGTCACTTTTGATCAATTTAATGCGTCATTGCTGAATAAAAAGTATTAATTTCTTTTAAAAAATCTTACCCTTAATTTTTGACGTGTAGCCTATATACAGGCACATTTCTCCAGTAATAGCGTTATATAGACATGTTTCTAAACATCATTGTTTAGTTAGAGTTCTCCAAACATCAAACATTATTTTACCAAAATATGGGTAGCTAATTTAGGCACATGACCTACATCCAAACCAGTGTGATGCAGGCTAAAAACGTGAGACCCACATGATGCCTTTCCGAACTGCGTACTTCAGGCTGTTTGATGCGGTGTTCAGTCGGGCAAGCCCTCGATGGCTCCGAGCCTATCAGTAGCGCGTGTGTCGAGAGGAGGAACTCGAGCAATATAAAGCTCTGGAGGGAAACAAACAGCAGTCACGGTGCGCTCCTCCTCCTCTCCATGTGCTTCACCCGCGGCTCTCCTCCCCCTCTCATCACATTTGCATAAAATGTGTGTCAGTAGGGCAGCGCTCACATGCAGCGCGCGCATGCAGCAGGCATTCCAATGTCAAACGAGTCCACGCGCAGTCATCTGCCACTGTGAACAACAGAGAGGAGGAACAGCAGCTACTACAGCAGCGTGACTGGGAAGGGAAAAGGGCGTGTGAAACGGAGTCAGAGTCCTTGGCACACAATACCACAAACAATTTAAAGGGCATAGAAAGGAGGGGGGAAACTAGTGGGGGAAAAGCTCAGTCACATTTCTAAGACACCTGAAAACGTGTTTGGTGTGTGTATGAGTGTGATGCCTGTGCACACGTCTCAAACTAGTTGCACATCTCTGCCTTGATGCCAGGTCACTAGCTCTGATTGTTCGTTACTGTAATGTACACGATCCAGTCTTTAAGGACAGCTCTCAGAGAGTGAGGACGCTTACCTAAAGGACTTCTGACTTTTGAGAATCAACTTATTTTTCCGAGACATTTCCTAACAGACTTCTTGAAGTTCTCACCTGTGTGGACGGAATTTGAAACACGCTAAATATTATTATTATTATTATAATAGAGCCGACTCAGATATCTGCATTTTCCTCATCAACACCAGGAACAGACACCATGGACGGCAGTCCAGGTGAGTTTTAAAAGCATTATTTTGGCTACAATTATTAATTAATGTAGATAAATTGTTTGCACGGATGAGAGACTATTGGTAGGCTTGTCATTTATTCACCTTTTTTATAGTTATTTGCCTAGTTTGACATAATATCTTGATTAACTTTGTAAAATAGTGCCATAAATAGCCTATATTGTTTGTTGGATTGTTTTAGCCTACATCTTTTTCATTTTACAATACCATGATGGTGTTATTTTTAGCTTTTGCACGTATGTGTATATATATATATATATATATATATATATATATATATATATATATATATATATATAATTACTATATCGCGCTCTACCGATGCTTTGTCAAATGTTTCCGGTCTCGCGTTGCACGTAAACAAACTCACGTGCAGCTGCTGGCGCCCTCTTTCAATAGACTGTGTACATCATCATGATGCATCATCCTCATAAATGAATCGTGACCTCCTACCAACTAACGACTTGTTGGTAAAACAAAGTTGCAGTCGTAAAAATTAAAAGCTATATCTGGGCACTCGCCAAAGTGATTTGTTTATATCATGTGTACTTCAGTATAGAGGTGGGTAAAATCCAAAACTTAGCTACTACCAAGGTGTTTCCCTTTCGACCCGTTAACGTGTTCATACTGTGATTCATTAACCAAGTCACGCTCGTGCGCCGGTGACTGATGGTCATTATCTTTACGCGCTCCTCCTTTACATTCACTCAAACACGTGCATGTCAATAACTGCTTATGAACATGTGAGAGGATAACGATCATTTATCCTGAAATGAAACACAGTAATAACACTTATACAGCACATCATGATAAGGCAGTAAACCACAGTTTTGTTTACTGACATCACATGACCTTTGTTATGAGGCAGTGATGTTTTTAAATGGCTAATCTGAAGTCATTTGTTATAAAGTCATATAAAAGTAATCTTAGATATTTTTTAGTAAGTCATACTCAGAATTGAAAGTATCCAGCTTAGTGTGATTCTAAAATACTGAGGAGAAAAAAAAAAAAAAATGACCGCAAGTAAAATAATGATACACACTTAACATGGGCACTTTAAAATAGTAGACTCTAAATTGCAAAACTGTCCATTTCTTGTATATTATTATTTTTATCATCACCACAGACTACAATTTTGCAGTCTAACAATTATCAGTGTGCTATTTTATAATGGGTTAGAAATAACATCTCTCGAAAACACATAACCATATTGTCAAATATGTTTTCTGTGTAATTCAAGTATGTGATTCTGGAGCCTGTGATTTCTTTGAAAGCGCTCCAGCTGCGCGTTTTGCATGTCATCATAGCGCTGTTCAGTCAGACAGACTTTCACTTTCACTGTCACGAGGATCAACTCCGAACTCCACGTGCCACGCGTGATTTCCCAGGCACACACCCCCTCCTTGCTTGTGTTTTTGTTCCGGCAGCCCGTGTCTCATCCGGCCTCTGAAGGGAGGGAGGCTGGTCACTGGGTCAAAGTCAAACAGGCACAGATCTGAGCTTCTCTCTGAGCTTCTCTCTTCTCTGCCTGCGTGATCTCTATTAAACACATATGCTATAACAGGCACACCCTTATGTGATAGAAGATGGTGCTTTTAAGGCCTATATTGAGTCTTCTTGTAAAAATAGAAAGCTTAAAGCTATAACAAATATTTAACTCACATGCACTTTGCCCCAGTACAACATCTGGTAGTGTTGCTTAATTCTGATGCATTATGCACATTAATTATTCCTGATGTCAAAAATGAATAAATTATATTACAAAGCGAATGATAAGATGTTCATTTGTAGCACACTGAGTGTTCATTCACATAGGTTGTGCTGCACACCTGTGTTTTCTTCAAGAAGATATAATATTGACCTAGTTTTCAACAGCAGCACATGTCTGAGGGCATCAAACCTTCCAACGATATGGCAAAAAATCAAAGCCTCCCAACTGAGTCTGAAAGCTCACCTGCCAAATCAATGAAAATGTAATTTACTTAATGTCTTTCTAGCGTTTAATCATTTTTCTGTAAATCATTTAACACTGCCTTTGTTAAACATGAACATGAAGAATATATAAATAACACATGAATAAGAACGGTTCAACTACACATTCAGATACACCTATACATGAAATTCACAGCTGACTGTACATCTGGGCTATAAATAAACACATGAGAAAAACTGTTTGGAAGATGAGTGGGCACTTGTAATTCACATTGTATTTAATGCACATAATGGATGAACAAAGTGAGCTCTCGAATAATATGGAATATGAATAATAACACTGAGGGGAAGCATACACTAAAAAATGCTGGGTTAAAAACAATAAATTATATTGTTTTGACCCAAGTTTGTCCATTTTCAACCCAAGTTGGGTTAAATGTTTGCCCAACCTGCTAGGTAGTTTTATTTAACCCAACTATTGTTTAAAAATTACTGTATTTCTTGTTTAAAATGAACCCAATATAGGTTGGAAATTAAAAATCAGACACACAATTATTAGAGGCAACAATAATAATCAAAAGCTGAACATTTATTAATAAGCAATTTAATAAATGTTTATTGTTTAATTATTATTCATTACACTTATTAATAAATATTCATATTAATAAATGTTAATTTCCAACATATTTTGGGTTCATTTTAAGCAAGCAATACAGTAATTTTTAAACAATAGTTGAGTTAAAGGTTGGGCAAACATTTAACCCAACTGCTGGGTTTGTCCATTTTCAACCCAACTTGGGTTGTTTTTAACCCAGCATATTTTAGAGTGTAGGATTTGTAAGTAAGTTAGTATCACATTCCAGGTGATACAGTATCACTGTAACGCAATATGCGATACAATACTACATAGTATAATATGAAATGTACATTTATAGCCTACTAATGTTATTAAAATCCATTAAAGTCACTAAGTGATTATACATAAAGTCGATCTTGCATATAAAACAAATGCAGCACTCCTCATATGAATATGTCATGTATGTTGCTGTTGAGTAAGACCTTTGTTTTTCCTGAAGAACAGGTTTTACAAATTCAGACCATAACTGAAATTCAGTAACCTATTCAATTCTTCATTCTTTCTCTCACTCTCATTCACCCTTGTGCATGTGAGACACATTACACTAGAGAAAAGATGTTTCATGTGGCAAATTATGTCCCACAAAATATCACCATGCGTGGAAACAGTTTAACTCGGATGAAATTGGGAAGGGCAGTTAATGTAGTATAATCTCAATACTTAATGCAGTTTGAGAGGCAGCACGTTATATAAACAAGTGAGAAGAGGTGAAATGAGTTGCGTTTAAAAAACAAGGCGAAAACAAAACAAGCTCGTATGTCGAGCAAACGTGACCGTGCACGTTCATGCATGCTCTCCAGTTTCCGGTGACTCAAGTATTACAAACACGGGCGCATAAATATGGCCTTGGTTACTGTTTTTAAGTCCTCTTCAAACGTGAGCAGCAGGCTGGCAGTTTGTGTGTCTTTTTTTTCTCGTACTGCGGCTGTTTTAGACACGGGACTGCGGAAAGAGGCTTGTATTTTCGGGGCGTTCACTGTGTCAGGAGTGCATGTGAGTTGGCGGTCAGGTGGCTGGCAGCTCTGGTGCGCGTTCCCGGGCGCGCCGCCAGAGGAGCGCACAGCGCGTGAGGTGGGGGTGTGAGAGTTCGTAGTGCCGTGTTTCTGATTCGCAAACAAATTGTTCTTTTGAGTCGGTTCTTTTTGATGATTCGGTTTAACAGACTCGGAAGGTTAGCAGGAGTAGTAGATAGTAAGAGAGAACTTTTACGCGATGGAGACAACGCGACTTTTGACGCAAGAAAAACACGCGTAAGAAAAACACTTTTTTTAGGATGGCATCATTAAACTGGAAGATGCATATTGCATTTAAAACAATAAAATATAAAACGCAATCATGTAAACAAACGTGTATTTCACTAACACTGAACTTGGGAAAACCAGCATGCAATTCTTGGAACACTGTGGAGAGAGACGAAAGGATTGAATCACTGAGGTGAACCGACTCGCTGAAATAAATCCGATTCCCCTACACGTGAGTCAGTCTGGCTCATCCTGGCACATTTCTCACATGTTTGAGCCTTCTCCTGGCGCGGTTTGAAACATGTGATTCATGATGAAGGATGAGCTAGCCATACTGAAAGTAGTGGAGGGTTCAAACATGTGAGACATTTCCAAGTTTACATAGAAATCAGTGGCCTAGCAGCTTTTTCAACATTCTACTGTTCTGGACAAAAAAATAAATAAATTTCTCAATAGACCACATCCACACCCTCTCTGAAACAATCCCATTCAGTTAATAGCAGACATTTAACTGATTCAGAGAGTAACAATGTGGCTGGTAACTAAAATGTTGCACGTTCAAATCCCACATACATTTGCTTAAGATACTAAATGTCAGGTTGAAAAAACAAAAACAAAAAAAAAACTGGCTATTAGGCACTTTGCATAAAAGCCTCAGCTAAATGACAAATTTGCTGAATTCTGCAAAATGGATTTAAACTGAGATGTGAATATACATTCTTATTGGTAAATGAATTTAGAAACAATGTTTAAAAAACAACTGTGTAGAGTGCAGGGGATATGTAGAAAGCTAAAAATGAAAGCCTTCCCAATCTGATGATTTTGCGATGACCTACAAGTTAGTAAACATAGATATTTATAACATGAAAACTTTTGGTATAGTTTGTTTTTGTGCACAAATATCACACATGAAACTACCCATAGCAGATCTAGGCAGGTGGAGCTGGGGAGGGTGGAGGGCTGCAGAACCAGTTTACAGCAAACACTAAACCAGACTATTTAAATGTTTAGCATGCAAGCTCGTTAGCTGCTGATGTACCAGAGACAAATCAGCTTGTAGAGCCATGTAGTGAACAATGTGCCATCTAGTTTTTCATGACTGAACTAGATATAAATAATAACAAGACCAGCTTATCCTCATGAAATATTCTTTTTCCTCCCTTTCTCTCTTCTCCTTCACACACACACAGGTGAAGGAGTGATCCACTATGCAGGCTCAACAGGAAGTGCCAGCCCCAGTCCAGGAAGCCCATCCAGTGGGTACCAGACCCAGTCTCCATCTTCTCAACCCTCATCCCCCGAGGAGGTCTCCTTCACTGAGCTTGGTGCCCTTAAAAAATATTCAGCTGGAAGCAATGGCAATTCTGCAGGGGGCAACAAACTGGTTTTCCAGTTTCCAGAAGTAAGCAGTGCTACCTCTGTCAACACCGTTACCCCGACCGTAACGTCATCAGGGCAAAACTCTTACTCTCACCCGATGGTTGGCAGGCGACCCATTGGGTTCACGGGTACCTTTACAAGTGAGTATCATTGGAGTCATTTTTGATATTATTGATATCTTTGATCATTGACCACTGCTAACCTGTTTCAAATTTGTGTTACTAGAAACAGGAGGTATGGTGTTGCTTTGCAAAGTATGTGGGGATATTGCATCAGGATTTCACTATGGTGTCCATGCATGTGAGGGATGCAAGGTAAGGACACTCACAAATGCATAAAATTCATGTGCCTGATGCTTTACACACACACACATTCAATCTGATCTTGTGTTATCTTCAGGGTTTCTTCCGCCGCAGTATCCAGCAGAACATCAATTATAAGATGTGTGTGAAGAATGAAAACTGTCTGATCATGAGGATGAACCGCAATCGCTGTCAGCACTGTCGCTTTAAGAAGTGCCTCTCTGTCGGCATGTCCAGAGATGGTAAGAGCTTTTAACATACAGTTATTAATAATAAACATTATTATTCTTGGTATGACTATATTATTTGTGGTGTTTGCTGAGGGGAAACATCAGTATTACTACACATAATTGGTGTTAGGAATGTTGTTCATTCGGTAAACAACCACCTTGCAACCCCCCAGTTACACCCTAGTAATTGAACTTTTCTAAGCAATTATATGTTTGACACTGATCTGGAGACCAGAATATAGACTAGTGGGTCTTAGTCCAATATGAACCCACCTAACAACCACACACAACACCCTAGCAACTGCTCAGCAACATAACAATGCTTAGAGTCCATTGGCAACTCACACTTAGACAGGTTTAAGGTTAGCGAATCACGTTTTAACCTTTCAAAGGCCATTTCCAAGGTTTTAATGTGGTCTTCCCATGACTCAGTATAGACTACAATATCGTCAAGGTATGCGTCACAATTAGGTACATCACCCAACACAATATGCATCAGCCTTTGAAAAGTGGCTGGTGCATTTCTCATCCCGGACGAGCCCCCAATTGTTACGTTCCCCTCCCAGTCTAGGGGTCAGGAGGGGAGGTAACGAAGGAAAATAAAATATGATAATAAAAAGTAACGTAGATGTAAAAGTATGTGGAGAACACACTTCAGCCTCAGTCTTAGAGTGAAAACATAACACAACTTTAAGAAAAAAATATTTATTTCCTTCATATACCATAAAGCTACACTATTGACAATAGACAACTGACCTTTTTTGCTGCAAAATTTCGCTAATGTGACTGCATCTTTACAGCACATTTAAAACATGCTTTCAATTCTGCTTTATATTTCCTCAACCCAGCATCCACCATCTGTTCTGTAATGCTTGCACCTATGGCTTACTCCCTGTTCTGACAGTTTCCTTTCACCGCTGATTTATTAGTGCGGGCACGCCCGAAATCCCACAAGTCATCACTCACTGTAAAAACTGCAGCAAATCAGGTTAATTTGGGGAATTGGGGACACAAATGGCCCGAGCTCCTCATACACTGCAGTTTAATGTGTTTCCAGGTCTTCGTTTGCTGTATTGCAGGATTAATTAAGATGCAAACGCTAGCTGGGATTTAATAAAGTGCTTTGTGGATGTAACCCAGAAGAAGAATTTCAATTGAATGCAGTGCATAAATGTACTAAAATATCTTTTCGGTTTGTCCTCTAGCACACTTTGCCCATACAGGACAGTGTTGTCTCTGGGGAGCTTTGTAAACTGGGCTGATAATAAATCATATTTTCTGGGGCTAGTGTACATATTTAGGTGACCTAAAAAGCGGGAAAGTAAAGTGATACAGTATGCACCATCATATTTCAACGTCACATGATGTACTTGACCTTGTTTTCCTCACTTGTTGCCACACTGTAATTAAACTAGATTTCCAATTAATTTGAAAGTTTATGAATATATAAAGAACCTTTATGGATTTAACTTTTCAGGGTATTGTAATGCTATGATGCCCTTAAATGCAAAAGGCTTTGTGAATGTCACTTGCTATACAGTAGATGGTATATTCTCCTTCCATTATATTATGTCATTGCACTTGTCACCTGAAACCTTGACTTCCCCTTTACACTAGCTAACGCCTTCACGTGAGGCTGCTAAAGATCTGGTTTTGCATTAGTGCTTGTATTAGCAGTTTTAACCTAACCTTACTTGCTGAAGGCACCTCACATTGCTCAACACTCCTTATCAGTCCAGTTTATCATCATCATATCATGTTCCTCTGCCCTACAACTTAACTATTCTAACGCCTTCTCCTCTTTGCCCTTTTCACCCGTAACCTGCTAACCCTTTAACTCATGACTGTATCTATTTCACCTGCTGTCATTTACTCCATCACTCATTCCTTCAGTGACATCACCTCTGCTTCGGGTGACTCACTGACCCACTTCCCAATGGGATAGAGACACAGAGAGAGAGAGAGAGAGAAACAGAAGGATGGGGGAGGTGTATTATACAGTTGTAGGATCTATGAATAGCTGCGAGGTGGAGTAGGGAGAGATTGGAAGAGAAAGAGGTGGGGGAGGTAGAACAGAAGGAAGCTTTTTAGACCAGTCATAATCTGATATGAAAGATTGGTGGTCACTGTGATGTAATCTTGTTTCATGTCTAGTTTAAAACGGATAGTTCCGGTCCTGAATGCAGTCCTACTGTTCTACATCATATAATAAAACTGTCTGCCATATGCATAAATATAATCTAGTAAACTGAAACAGGAACCTTAAAGGATTATTTCACTTCAGAATTAAAATTTCCTGATAAATCTCACCCACATGTCATCCAAGATGTTTATGTCTTTCTTTCTTCAGTCGAAAAGAAATTAAGGTTTTTAAGGAAAACATTCCAGGATTTTTCTCCATATAGTGGACTTCAGCAGTTACCAACGGGTTGAAGGTCCAAATGTCAGTTTCAGTGCAGCTTCAAAGGGCTCTACACGATCCCAGACAAGGAATAAGGGTCTTATCTAGCAAAATGATTGGTCATTTTCTAAAAAAAATAAAAATTGATATACTTTTTAACCACAAATACTCGTCTTGCACTGCTCTGCGATGCGCCACGCATTACGTAATCATATTGGAAAGGTCACACGTGACGTAGGCGAGTACCGCGGTAGGGCGAAAAACTCCATCTCATTTTCTCCTCCAACTTCACAATCGTCCGACATTGTTGTTTTACTTGAACATCTTTGATGACATGGGGGTGAGCAAATTATCAGGAAATTTTAATTCTGAAGTGAACTAATCCTTAAGACAATAAAACACTTCCCTTATCTGCACTCCACTCCGTCTCACAGACTGTCTATGTGACTTAATTTTTGCAATTAGCACAGTCCATGTGCAGCCCAATTTCGCATTCACAGAAAATAGCTTACTTCAATGGTGCAAAATAAGGATAAATCAATAAGGCAATCAAGGCTGTGCTGTTGTGAATAAAGGTATTCCAGTGCACGTTATGTCTAACAATGCCCTTTAGCCGTTCACAGTACAGCACAGCCTCTCGTACCTCATTTCATTATTGTAAAGTTGTAAAATAATGGAAACCTTTGTATTGTACAACTTTGTATGATTTGATTATACGTAGTGACATTTATTCCCCCATTTCTCCTAGCTGTGCGATTTGGACGCATTCCGAAGCGTGAGAAACAACGCCTACTGGACGAAATGCAGAGTTACATGAACAGCCTTAATGAATCAGCATCCATGGACATCAACTGTACTACACCCACCGAGACCCCTGCCAGTCCTGAAGATGGCCAATCAGAAGAGGCCATTGGTGCTATCTCGCAAGCTTATCGTAACATCTTTGTGAATGGGGAGAAGTTGTTAGTGAAGATTGATGATGACAACAACAACAATCCTTCTTCCTTCCGTCATAATCAAATACAAGAGTCCGGCTATACCCAGTCTCACCCTCAGCCAAGCATCTCACCGCAAGAACATGCTGTCCATTCCACAACAAGCTGCCTCACCCAATCCAGATGTCCGTTCGCCAACCACGACAACAAACCAACAATCCAGGTTATGGACAACAGCCACTATAACTTTCCACAATCCTCAAGTCCCAACCAGGGAACTACACCTTCTCAAAGCTATCCATCTAAGCACAACAGTTATTCCACTCAGACATCTTGTCCTTGGAGACTGAGTCCTGGTGCTAAAGTTCTGGTAGGTTTTTATGACGGCATATGATTTGTTGCACACCGCTAAACAACATTGAGTTTTTTTTTTTTTTTTTTTTTTTTAATTTATTATATATATATATATATATATAAAATTCATGAGACTCTTTCTCTTTCTGTATTTCCCTAGGCATGTCCTCTCAATGCATGTCCCATCTCCCCAGCCAGTCACTCCAGTCAACAGGTCTGGGAGAGTTTCTCCCAGTGCTTCACTCCAGCTGTTAAAGAAGTGGTTGAATTTGCCAAGAGCATTCCAGGGTTTCAGGCACTGAGTCAACATGATCAGGTCATGCTGCTGAAGGCGGGAACCTTTCAGGTGAGAAACGCCAATGTCTGTCCACATATCAGTTCCAATCAGACTGTCTTAGCCTGGACGTATCTGCTTTCCTTCATGAGCCTATATAGGATCTCAATTACAGAAGGCAGTTTCTAGTGGTGGGAAATCCAACTCCCCTGCTGAAAAATCCAGCATAAACCAGCATGAATCCCGTGTTGGTCCAGGTTGGTTTAGTTCTGGTCTTCCAGAACTCCTGGTTCCAACATGTTCTCCAACCAATACGCCTATATAGGTCGTTTGTCACTTCCCTGAAATACAACCCATAGGAGCGTTTACTAAAGTTGCGCCCCTATCGACAACAGGACACTTTCATTTTAATTCATGAAATACGACCCATAGGAGCATTTGCTAAAGTTGCGCCCCTATCGACAACAGGACACTTTCATTTTAATGCATTGTTCCCTTTTATCTGCGTCATATTTCAGGTTTCGCGTAGCTCAATTGACAGTGCATTGCAATATATAACAATATGCAATCATGTGATCATGCGATCGTGGGTTCGGTCCCAGGGAATGTATGTGCTCATAAAGTGTGTATGCACTATAAGTCACTAAGGGTAGGTTTAGGGGTGGGGTGGGTGTAATCGTTAATAAAAAAAAAAATGAGTTTTGCTAAATGGAAATAGGACAAATGGTGTAAAAAGTCCACACATTGCATTTAAATGAACTCGTATTTTGATTGGTAATGACAGTCATACGTCGTTTCATGACGACAGACGTAACACGACACTGTCATTATTTTTACGCCAGCTAGAGGGCACATGACTTTAAAACGTAAATATAGGTCGTAATAAGGTGGTTGAAAAACGACCTATAGGGTCATTTTTTTTTTTTTTTTTGGAGGACCGTCTCCCTGCTTCCCATGTTGGGGGCAAGCAAACCAGCATCCCATGTTTGTCCCAGCATGCAAAATATACCTTATGCTGGTGACCAGCAATGCTGGATTTTTCAGCAGGGTCATTTCCGCAAATCAGTTCTTTTGAACAAATAATTTCAAAGAATCAGCTATTTAGAGCCAAAATATTGTTGACTCAAGCTCACGACCCAAGGATTGATTTGGTTCAGATTGGTTTTGTGAACTGGTTCAACTGATTCATTGAAAAGATTTGACTCAACTGAACAATTCGATCATGAATCCGACATCCCTAGCAGTTTCATTAGTTAAAAGTTTCAAACACACGGTGTTATGGACAACTATTTACAGACTGCGCAAGGCTCTAGACTTATATCTTTACAGATTTGTTTTCAACACTATGTTCAACTACTATGGTCTGAATGCGAAATGCTTGCAGTACTTATACTACAATGAATAAAGTCTTTGAGAGTTGTTGTGATGCACTTTACACGGCCAAATCTTGAACAGATTATTTAACATAATTTATCTTCATTGCAGGTTCTAATGGTGAGGTTCTGCTCGCTGTTTGACGCCAAGGAACGGACTGTAACATTCCTAAATGGTCAGACCTACCCGTTGGCATCCCTGCGAGTGCTTGGCATGGGCAGCCTTCTGGACGCCATGTTTGAGTTCAGTGAGAAGCTGGGGAACATGGGGCTGGAGGCCGATGAGATGGGCCTCTTCATGGCTGTGGTGCTGGTTTCTGCAGGTACATTGGATTCCCAGTAATTGAGAGAATTATCACACACAAGCAATGTTTGAAGTGTGTCAGTACTAGTGAGATGCCCAACTAGGAAACATTTTTAGGCATCAAAGCTGTGCTTTTCACATAGCTGTTCCAAACAGTATAATGATACTTTAAAAAATACATAATGTTGGGCCAATTCCAAATCAGCATCGCATGTGTTATTTGTGGAAAACGCGATACTAATGTGCATTGACTACAGCCACCATTTTGGATGGAATTTTTTGCAAAGGAAGTGTTGATTTCAAAAACATTATATTTTGATAAACTTCTATAATTTTTTTTTCATAATATGTTTGTTTCCACCATAGAATAAAAAATAAAATTAATTGCAAATTTTTTGAGGAGAAAAAGTCAGAATTGTGAGTTATAAACTCAAACTTTCAAGAAAAAACTCGTAATTGTGGGATACAAACCGGCAATTGTGAGAGAACAAGTCAGAATTGTGAGATACGGCACAATTACCTTTTTATTTTTTATTTTTATTCTGTGGCAGAAACAAGCTTCCATAGAAAATAGTTCTGTTAAAACACTAATTATTTCGCCATTTTTTTTTTTTAATTTGCACCATTGTATTTTTTTAAATTTTAGTTTTGAGGAGCGCTATTTATGTAGTGAAGCTGCTACCCATGGAAAGTGTCTTAAATCAGTCAACTATCACTTTTTTTCCATTCCACTGTGCTACTTTTGCATTGTTTTTCAATGTAAACTTGCTAGACAGACATCTTTAATCGTTGCACTCGCATCTCGCACCTTTTGCAGCATCTTGCACATGACACGGCATTCTAAAAATGCAGCGTTCAAGTTAAAAGAAGTTCAACTTTAAAAAAACGCGTCTCTAGATCTTGCGCATTTTCTTGTTCCATTGACTTGCGTCCCGCATTTTAAATGGCAAAAACGTGTTCTGTGTGAATCGGTCCTTGGAAGGTAGTTGCTTTTGCAGTTTACTAGAGTTTGGAATACAGTTGTAATGTCTACATCTAAGTTTGTACACAGAAACAATATTCCGGTTACTCATGATTATTTTTCTCTGTATCAGATCGCTCAGGTATATCAGATGTGGGCGCCGTAGAGCAGCTCCAGGAGGATTTGATTGCCGCTCTTCGCGCTCTCATCACGCGCCGGAGGCCGGAGGACAGCTCGCTCTTCCCCAAACTCCTGCTGCGTCTGCCTGACCTCCGCACCCTCAACAACCAGCACTCCGACAAACTCCTCGCCTTCCACATTGACCCCTGAGGACAGAAAGAGACAATCGCCAGACCTACCTAAGATCATCTACACGGGGTCAAAGCAGAGATTCAGGGTGCTCTTCTTGTACAAATAAGCCATGCATAATTCAGGATGAACTTCGCACTTACACTGACACCTCAGACTTACTTCACCGCGTCAAACTTTTCCAGTGTAACTTAAAAACTCTATAAAGAATGGAGCAGATGCTGGACATTTGGACTTTTCAGGAGAGTTTCAAGAAATCCGAAGAAGAGGGAATAGATTTTTCTTTCTACAATGGACATTTGATGAGATTATGAGGTGATTTTATAACCAGAATTAATCTCACAAATCAGTGTCAGTATGCAGTTTTGGGACATTATAAATATTTTTCTCACTCCAGATGCCATTCATTCATTATCATGTTGTTCAACACATTGTACAACCTTAACTACTTCTCATATTCTAGCTCATAATTCAATAATTTCATTTAACACATTCTTATATCACTTTTTGGACCGTTATAAATATTGTTTATTGCTCATGTCAGGCACAGGCAGTCAAAACCTTGAGTGTAAAAACATGTATTATAACTGAAATATATGATAGTTTCTCATAACTGTATAAGACTGTAATATGTATTCTCATGTGAAAATATCATAATAGCAGGGACAGTGGGTTGTTCAATGAAGAAAGGACTGCTCATCTTGTATTTAAACTTGTAATTTACAACAGCTCTGCATGGATATGGTTTATTCTACTCTTTGCAGTTCAGAATTATCTGAAAGAGTGAATTGGAGAGGATGGGTTAGCTGCAAAGTGGACATTGACATTTCTACACAAATTCAATTAATTTGTTTCACGTGCATCTAAATGTATATTTGATAAATGTATTATGTTTGTTTATCTTTTACCATAGAGATGGCAAGATTATGTGATATTAAAAGATTACCTTTGAATTTTTGCAAAGCTGAGTATTTTGTATACATACATGTGTATATATAGTATCCCAAGCACTGCACGTTCCTTTGCACACGGAATGCTGATGGAGCACAGTGGTATCCTAGCAACAGGAAATGGATCCAGCATGAGCTGATGTGTGATCTATGCCAAGATTTTCACCTTCATTTAAATAATGGCTGCAGGGGTCCAAATGGAATCTTTGTTTCATTTCATATATTACATACGCTGCCTTCTTACAATTACTGATATACCACTGTAGCACAGAATAATCAGTCTAGAATGCAGTGTAGAATATTTAATGTTGGCCATACCAAATGTATCATACCTGTGAATAACTGCCTCTTCAAATGAAATGTTAGACGAATGTGATGCCGTTGGTAGAATGAGGTTGAGGCAACAGAAAGGAAACAAACATGTTATGAAGCCACTGACAGCTGTAGAATGGGACAAAGGAACAGGGAGAATATGAATTTACATTGTGCCCCATCTCTTTACTTTTTTTTAAAAGAAAATTAACATTACTATTTGCACATGATCCTTAAGAAATATATATTTATATGTATATTATACACCAATCAGGCATAACATTATGACCAACCATTGTAATATTGTGTTGGTCCCTCTTTTTGCTGCCATAACAGCCCTGACCTGTGAGGCATGGACTCCACTAGACCCCTGAAGGTGTGCTGTGGTATCTGGCACCAAGATGTTAGCAGCAGATCCTTTAAGTCCTGTAAGTTGCAAGGTGGGCCTCCATGGATCGGACTTGTTTGTTCAGCACATCCCACAGATGCTCGATTGGATTGAGATCTGGAGAATTTGGAGGCCAAGTCAACACCTCAAACTCACTGTTGTGCTCCTCAAACCATTCCTGAGCCATTTTTGCTCTGTGGCAGGGCGCATTATCCTGCTGGAAGAGGCCACAGCCACCAGGGAATACCGTTTCCATGAAAGGGTGTACATGGTCTGCAACAATGCTTAGGTAAGTGGTACGTGTCAAAGTAACATCCACATGGATGGCAGGACCCAAGGTTTCCCAGCAGAACATTGCCAAAAGCATCACACTGCCTCCACCGGCTTGCCTTCTTCCCATAGTGCATCCTGGTGCTATGTGTTCCCCAGGTAAGCGACGCACACGCATCTGGCCATCCACGTGATGTAAAAGAAAACATGATTCATCAGACCAGGCCACCTTCTTTCATTGCTCCGTGGTCCAGTTCTGATGCTCACATGTCCACTGTTGGCGCTTTCGGTGATGGACAGGGGTCAGCATGGGCACCCTGACTGGTCTGCAGCTATGCAGCCCCATACGTAACAAACTGCGATGCACTGTGTATTCTGACACCTTTCTATCAGAACCAGCATTAACTTCTTGAGCAATTTGAGCTACAGTAGCTCGTCTGTTGGATCGGACCACACGGGCCAGCCTTCATTCCCCACGTGCATCAATGAGCCTTGGCCGCCCATGACCCTGTCGCCAGTTCACCGCTGTTCCTTCCTTGGACCACTTTTGATAGATACTGACCACTGCAGACCGGGAACACCCCACAAGAGCTGCAGTTTTGGAGATGCTCTGACCCAGTCGACCCATCACAATTTGGCCCTTGTCAAACTCGCTCAGATCCTTACGCTTGCCCATTTTTCCTGCTTCTAACACATGAACAAAATGTTCAATTGCTGCCTAATATATACTTGCTCACTTGCTGCCTTATATATAAAATGTCAAATATATATGCTATCAAATATAGCCTATATCAAACATGTATGAATAAATGAGTCCAGATTCATACAACTATACACAACAACAAATAAATATTGTACATCCAACCAGTAATGCTTGATTTGGCATTATAATCTTATATACAGTAAGTGCGCCCTCTTTAGGTTACTGTGCCATATTACATTTAAGTGAACAGTAATGTTAAAGACATTAGTTTTAATAAAGTCTTTAAATTAATGATTTCCTTAAATGATTTCTAAAACAGTTTCTTGTCCAGCCAAACTAAACAAGCAATGAAACAAAATGTTGTAGCTCTGAAACTCATCAGATAATTCAACAATTGTATCTGGAATTATTTTATATTTGTCTAAAACTGAAAACGTGAATAAAGTTGATGCAGTGAGAGCCAGTCAGACAAAGAAGCTATGGATAAAAATTATTTTATTTATAAGTAAAGAATAAAATGAATAATAAACAATGAATGTTTAAATAAATGATAATCAGCTTTAATAGTAACAAAGTAACAATAAACCAGTCTGTATCACAACATCTCTGATTAAAATAATATTGTCACAGGAGTAAAAGAGCAAAAGAAGGGCCCTTCTTGCTATGAGAGAGATGCAAGAGCAATAGAGAGTAGCACTTTGCATAAGCTTTTCCATCATGTTTAGACCTTATAATAATACTAATATAATTATAAGTGAGACAACGAGCTCATGCGACATTTGATATGAGACAAGATACCAGACTTTGTAGACGAAAATAATAAAGATCAATTTAGTATATAAAATAGCATGTCTCAACTTGACATTTTCAGAGGCAGAGCTGAACTAAATATCTGAATAGAATAGATTAATATGAGTATATGATATCAAAAGATATAATGGATAAAAAGAACATTCATAAATGGACTGATACAAGAATAATATGGTTGAGGATAAATCATAGAAATAACCATAATCATAATGATCTTAAGGATACATTTTTATATACACTTTTTTATACACCATAGAAATAAAGTGAATAAAACAGAAAGATGAGTTTTAAAGAAATTCAAATCTTAAAGGGAGGGTGACTGTGAAATTAAGCTGTTATTTTTTGAGTTATCAACAAGTTATTGCTATTGTTGCAAACTATATATGGGGACTCTGGTAAGAAAAGTTATTACTATTGGACAGAAACCAGGCCATAACAGAGGGAAGAGCGCCCTCTACTGACAAAACTATGTTAGCTTAGATGACATAACTTTCAAAAATATTTCTGACATGTCTTTGAAAAATACATTTCTGTAGCTCATACAATGCCAAGGTCATGTTGTCGAATCCCAGGAAATGTATGAACTGATATACCTTGAATGAAATGCATTTCATTTCATTTCATTTCATGAAATGAAAGCATTTGCCAAATGCATAAAAGTAAATGTAAATAAAATAAAGAAAAATATCTAAACTCTGCAAAACGGAGATCTTTCTTTCCCTTTAGCACTTATAAATAAACACCCATCGTACTATAGTTTGTCCCACTGACATGCAGTCTTCCAGAAATAAACCCTTAAACCTTTAACACACTTAACACAGTGTTAAAGGTTTAAGTCATTACAAAAGCCATGAAGTCACCATTTCAAAAGCTGACAGTCACATGACCCACAATCTGAGACAGGCAAAACATTCCTTACTAATAAATACTATTATATGATTGTTAATACATAACATTGTAGATGTGCTTAGATTGTTCACACATGGCAGGGTTGTCCGAACTCGGTCCTGGAGAGCCACTCTCCTGCAGAGTTTAGCTCCAACTAGCTTCAACAAACCTGCCTGGAAGTTTCTTGTATGCCTAGTAAGACCTTGATTAGCTGGTTCAGGTGTGTTTAATTGGGGTTGGAGCTAAATTCTGCAGGACAGTGGCCCTCCAGGAGCAGGACTGGACAACCCTGACATATGGCCACATTGATATATTGCCTATGCAATTATATCAACAATATGAATCACAAAACATGTGATGAAACAGCTAAATCTAATTATTGATTACAACAGAAATTGTAATTTATGACTTTATAAACGTAGATTAGGTGTCACAATTTGCCACATATACTTCATATCCCTCATCACAACCTGTCCGGCCTCTTCTATTAAAGGGCACCCTTTCACAAGATGTAATATAAGTCTCTGGTGTCCCCAGAATGTGTTTGTAAAGTTTCAGCTCAAAATACCCCACAGATCATTTATTATAGCTTGTCAAATTTGCCCCTATTTGGGTGTGAGCAAAAACACGTGTGTCCCTTTAAATGCAAATGAGCTGCTGCTCCCGGCCCCCTTTCCAGAAGAGGGCGGAGCTTTAACAGCTTGCGCTTCGGTTGCTCAACAACAACAAAGCTGGAGAATCTCACGCAGCCAAAATGAGGATTGTCAGTAACGGTGTTCAGCCTTACATTGTTCAAACCGGAGTCGAACACTGAT
Source organism: Mylopharyngodon piceus (assembly GCA_039654765.1). Classification (NCBI taxonomy): domain Eukaryota; kingdom Metazoa; phylum Chordata; class Actinopteri; order Cypriniformes; family Xenocyprididae; genus Mylopharyngodon; species Mylopharyngodon piceus. The sequence goes on along the minus strand of CM077452.1, from coordinate 24,606,123 downwards.
GGAGAGACTCAGGAAGAAATTACAACTTTTAGAATGCAACTGGACATTTCTGAATTGTTAGTGGATAAATGTACTGGCCTTTGCAAATAAACATAGCATTTTTAATGTCTTGTCTTTACAGAAAACGTTCACAGTTTTTCAGGACAATCACCTTTTACACTGACTTTAAACAAGGTTTAAAATAGACGACAGACATATGGTCTCTAAGACAACAATAGCTTTAGCCGCATTTGTTGTGGAACTGGCTAACATTCACATCAACTGAAATGGTGATTTGCTCAAAAATCATAAAAAATAAACAGTGTGACACTTCTTCTGGAGGTGAAGCTGGATCACAAACAGTTGGTACAGATCCATCCTTGAGTAACAACTTTTTAGCAAAGCCTGCCTTGTATTTCCCCTCGTTCACAAAGCAGTCTGGAGTGAAATGATTTGCACAGACATAAACGCATTTAGGTATATTTTGGGGCCATTTTCTTCCAAAATAAAACGAATCCACTGCGTCTTCAGTGGCTCAGATGTTGGGAGAAAATGAAAACTAGAAATGTTCACTCTACATCCAACAACAGAACACCGGGATTGCTTACGAGACATTGTTGTCACTACAACTGCTCGAGCGCAGAGAAAATGGTGGACAGCTTACAAGTCACTGAGGGCGGAAACTATGGTAATGCAGGGCTGTCAGTCAATGGCCGTGGGCGGGGTCTGATCAGTGTGATGTCACACTGCTCAGAGAATCAAAACGGCATGTCTAATGAGACTGCTTTGGTTTAATGGGGATTAAAAAAAGAGGAGTGGGTGGATTTTTATCATTGTAGGGTGGTTGCACACTGCCAACACACAATTATGTTCAAACACCATGTAAAAGTGGATTTTGCAAAATAGGTGCCCTTTAAACTATCATGGAGATAAGTTACTGACACTTGATGTACAATCATGCTACACTACAATATTTATCCTATTTAATATATATAAAAAAATGGACCATTCCACAACAATTTGTGAACAATGAAGTGACCAGTGAATTAATGACACCAACTCTGCATTATTAGAGGCATTTTTACATCAAACAAAAAATCCAGTGTTTATTTATTTATTTATTATGCTATTTTATTTACAGCTCTGCATTTCTAACTTGTTAATGTATTACCAAATATTGACATCTTGGTTGAAAAAACTTGGCATTTATTGTATTTTTCTTCTATTTATATTTTCTGCTATTTAATATTGATAGGGTATTTTATTAAAAATACTTCAAGTTGTCTCAATCCTATTACAATCGTAACTCTTTTTTTATAAAAATATGTGTTAAATACATATTAAATACATTTATTTTTGTTTTAACAAATAGAACACATTTATGGAATAACCCATATAACACACTTGTTATAATGCTAGAGCTCTGTCAGTGTGTACACTGAAAAAAAAAATGTTCTTCCTCTGTGTTTTTGTCTTGTTTTCCAGTAAAAATATCTCAACATTCTAAAAATCAAGATTTACTTGAGAAGCAAAATGGCTTAAGATTTTAAGTCTTGTTTTCTGAAAAACTGATCAAAATGAAGTGAGTATGTAATATCTGCCAGTGGGGTCAGAAAAACATTTTTTTTTTTTTTTTTTTGCAGTGTATTTGTGTGGTTATTGTTACAGTTATTTTTATGTTATTGTACATTATATGAAACTCTAGCAGGACTTACTTTACTTATATGCATGTGTTCATTACAAACCCCACACATTTCCAACATTTTAAAATGTCATATTCATATGTTCATATGTAGAATCGTCTTTCCCCTTTCGGGTTTGTCCTCCATACATAATAAGCTACATAACTCTAAATATAGCACAGCTGTTCTCTGAGAAAGAGGTTGGATCACAGATCAAGGACAAGCTCAAGATCAGTGTTATGAAGGTGGTAATTTCCCGCTCGCTCCCATCAATACATCCAGTACTGAGACGTTGCTAGAATGAAGGGAGGGACTAACGGGAGCGTAAGAGGGATTAGCCTGAATAGACACTATAAATCTCCACCGCAGAGACACACATGAACCACAGACAGCTGACCGACAGAAACCTGCTCCGCTCTCTCTGACTGAGAGAACACACATCACAACACTGCAGTGACAACTGATCACAGAAAATGACACAGAAAAAGGTAAGGTATCGTTTGATCAATTACTCCAGAATACAATACAATACAATACAACAGAACACTCTAAAAAATGCTGGGGTGTTTCAACCCATGTTTGGGTCAAATATTGACAAACCCAACCGTTGGATTTAAAAATTGAATTTAAAAATTTAAACTAGCGGCTGGGTTTGTCCATATTTGACCAAAATATGAGTTGAAACAACCCAGCATTTTTTTTTTTTTTTTTTTACAGTGAATAGAATAGAATAGAATAGAATAAAACAGAACAATAGAATACAATACAATACAATAGATCAAAACAATGGAATAGTATAGAATAGAACAGAATAAAACAGAAGAATAGAATAGAATAGATCGAAACAATGGAATAGTATAGAATAGAACAGAACAGAATAAAACAGAAGAATAGAATAGAGTAGAATAGATCGAAACAATGGAATAGTATAGAATAGAACAGAACAATAGAATAGAATAGAATAGATCGAAACAATGGAATAGTATAGAACAGAACAGAATAAAACAGAAGAATAGAATAGAATAGAATAGAATAGAACACTCTAAAAAATGCTGGGTTGTTTCAACCTATGTTTGGGTCAAATATGGACAAACCCAACCGTTGGATTTAAATATTGAATTGAAAATATTTGACCACAACATGGGTTGAAACAACCCAGCATTTTTAGAACAATGGAATAGAATAGAACAGATCAGAAGAATAGAATAGAATAGAATAGAATAGAATAGAATAGAATAGAATAGAATAGAAGTGTGTAGTCCCTCAGAAGACACGGCATGCTTTACTGGCATATTTCCATAAGGAGATTATTCTGACTATTTATAGATCAAGCTTCTGTCTTTACATAAACATAAAATTATTGACAGTTTTATTCTACTAAAACATATTAAAAATTAAACTGACTATATTACATCTTGCATTCGTACACACAATCTAAATGATCTTTTGGCTGGGTTTGTCCATATTTGACCAAAACGGGTTGAAACAACCCAGCTTTTTTTTTTTTTTTTTTTGGATAGAATAGAATAGAATAGAATAGAATAGAATAGAATAGAAATCAGGAGACTTTCTGTAAAACCTGTAAGTTGTGAAAGTGAAGGTGAATTAATCTACAAGATATGATATCAATATAATATAATAAAATAATAATAATATATAATAAAGTAATATATAAATAATGGTTTCAAATGTAATTGACTGAATGGTGTTAAAACTGAACACATGAATTGGAGCTCGTTTCAGAAGTGTGTAGCTCCTCAGAAGACACAGCATGCTTTACTGGCATATTTCCATAAGGAGATTATTCTGACTATTTATAGATCAAGCTTCTGTCTTTACAGAGACATAAAATTATTGACAGTTTTATTCTACTAAAACATATTAAAAATTAAACGGACTATATTACATCTTGCATTCATACACACAATCTAAATGATCATGTCCTTTATTTCACGGTTTATTTTGCACAGGTCTGTTAATCTCTAAACTGGATTGGATTGTATCTATGACCTTATAAACAATAATCAAAGATTAGAGTATTTTATAGCCATTCTCAAAGTGAGTTAAATGAATATGATCGATGATTATTATTTGGCAGTGTTAATAGCATGTTATTGGCCTCTATCTTACATGGCTTAAATATTTTCCAACTATGTTTGTTGTCACAGGTTGCCCCGACAGTCCAAACCGTTGAAGGAAACATGCCTCCGAGCTACGACGAGGCCAATGCAGGTAGCTTTGACTAACATTCTGCCTTCTGTCAAATATATATTTTCTGCTCTTGTTTATTTATTCATTTATTTATTCATCCTTTTGCAGGATGCCCTGGTTACTACTATGGTGAAGGAGCTTTTTCCTGGGATGATACGTTCATTAGACGAATTTTTATACGAAAGGTAGCAATTTAAATATTTAACTGAAATATAAATAGAGGACTATCAAATTCAAATGCTTGTAATAAAAATGTCTCTTCATTTCCTGCAGGTTTATTCCATTCTGATGCTGCAGCTCTTTTCAACAGTCGCAGTCATCGCCCTCTTCACATTCCAGTGAGTTACTGATTCTACTGATCGATGATAGTCACATTACTGAATCAGTTACACTAGCGTTCAAAAGTTTGGGAACAGTAAGATTTATTATTGTTTCTGTAATGAAATTAATACTTTTATTCAGCAACACATTAAACTGATCAAAAGTGACATTAAAGACATTCATAATGTTACAAAAGATTTCTATTCATCAAAGAATACTGAATTTTTTTATTTTATTATACACGTAAGTGTACTATTCCAATACTACTAGTTTACAACTACGTTTTTCGTTTGTACTGCAACTATACTACAAGTGAACTTGGTATACTGATAGTTTACTAGTTTAATACTTGTAGCACATTTTTTAGTTTATGAAAGTACACTTTGAAGTATACTCTTAGTAAACTACTAGTTTAGTAGTTTTATACTGCAAGTACTTTTTAAGTTTTTTAAGTGAAATTTAAGTTCACTGTAAGTGAACAGCATACGTATAGTTTACTATTTAAATATTATTTTTGCTCTTTAAGTATACTACTACGTTTCTATTCAGGTATTCATTTTTATACTTGAAATATATACCTTTAACTGTAATTTAACTTTTTCCCAGCCAGCGTTTTTTAAAAAAGTTGCCAGCCAGCAGCAGCATTTTTGATAATTTTCACAAAAATTTCATGGCCCCCATATATTTTGATTTATAAAACAGTTAGTTCCTGTCCTTGATTCTGATTGGTCAATAGCTGTGTTTTATTCACGATTGGTCACCATCGGTTCTGTGTATCACTACACAACACCCTTAGCAACCACTCTTAGCAATGTAAACTGTATGTTCTCAATTGATATTGTTCATTGAAGCTTACTGTATTATGTAGAAGAGTATTGTGAGAAAGAGATCGAGTGAGCGAGTTTATTACCTGCATTCAGATTTAGCATTTTCCTTCAGGTCAGTCCTATGTTCATAATAAAAAATCTGTTTAAATGTCCGCTGCAATATTTTGTCCTTTTAACAGTTAAGGGGTTTTCCTGTGACTGACAGCGCTAGTCAAAGCATTTGTCAGTTGCGTCTTGTTCCATGTTCACAACAATTCAGTCTTTTCAATATAAAAGTCTTCACAACTGAGTGATTTGCTCATAAAGACAATCTTTGCCGCCATCTAATGCCGTAATAATGTAACTTCTGTTGCTGTTCATAGTCAGGGACTATTTTTTCCGTTGGAAGGAAGGCTTTTAGTGAAAGTTTACTTCATGAAAGTTGCATTGATACACATATTTTTTGGCTTTAATATTTGTATTGTGTGGTAACCGTTTTATAAAAGCAAGAAAGTACTCGAGGCTGGTGCTGTATCGTGAATATCTCTGCTTTGTGTCGTTCCTAACAACGCCCTTCAGCCGTGACTTATTCACGATACAGCACAGCCTCGAGTACCTTAGTGCTTACATATGAATATCTGAACATGTAATATATCAAAAGAAAGAACAGAGCTGCTGCTTTTAAACAAACAATCAAAAAACAAACAAACAAAAAAAACACTTTTTATTCACTATGCATTCTTTTTTAATCAACAATTTAACGTGGGTCAGTTTCATAAAAAAAAAAAAAAAAAAAAGCAATTTGAACAAAAAGCTGAGAAAACCATGTTTTTGTGAAAGTCTACATCCAGATTGGATTCAGAACGATGATCTAAACACAGATGGAGTAGATCGAGTCCATTAACACCCCCAAAACTTAAGTTGTTTTCTCTTCAAGGGTTCATCATTTCATACAGTAACGTTAAGCAGTTTTGATTTATATTCTGTTTAATGTTTGATGATCGCGTTATTTTACATGAGCGTCAGCAATGCTTGTCACATGTTTCTGCTACTTCTTCGCCTGTGTTTTGATCCAGAGATGCTGTACTCTTCAGAAGATGTGTAATAGCACCCCCTATTTAATAGGCTACTCAATCAAAAGAGTAAACAACTACAAGCCAAGTATACTTAGAATACTTAATTATACTTTTTAAGTATAGGCCAAATATACTAATATTTCACAATATCACTGTGTTTACTGTTTTGACTTGGTGAGCAAACTTCTTGACTTCTTTCAAAAACAATAAAAAATCTTACTGGCCCCAAACTTCTGAACAGTGTATGTTATCAGTTATGTGTGAGCGTATTATATTTAGTATTGACTTTTTGACACTCCTAACCGCTTTCCCTCTGCTTTACTCAGTGCTCCAGTGAGGATGTACATTCAAACACATCCTATTTTATACTCCATATCCAAGTAAGTAACATCAGTAATTAAAATATTGCCATAAATGCTTTAAAATGTTCCTCATTTAGGCATTTGATCTTTAACCTTAAGCTATGTTTGTGTTTTGCAGTCTTCTGTTTCTGATCACATATATCTCATTGGCTTGCTGTGGTGATTTGAGGTCAGTTACTAAAACTTGATCAGTTGCAGTTGTGGCTATTCACTCTTCGCTATATGAGAAGTAAGAAGGAAAACACATTTTCATTTCTCTATTACAGGAGGCAGTTTCCATGGAATCTTATTCTACTTTCAATCTTTGTGAGTATCAGTTTAAAGATACATTAAAACATTTTTTATCATTAAATACTTGCATGCTAAAATAAAACAGTCCCTCAACCCAAGTGCACTCTTTAAAATAAAGCTTCTTTATTGGCATCGATGGTTTCATGAAGAACCTTTAACATCCATGGAACCTTTCAAATGTACAAAAAGATTCTTTAGATTATTCAAATGTTCTTCATACTAAAAAAATGGTTCTTTTAAGAACTGATCACTGGAAGGTTCTTTGAGGAACCAAAAATGGATCTTCTTTGGCATCACTGCAAAAATATCCTTCTGGAACCTTTATTTTTAAGAGTGCCTTAAGTTTTGTCTTAATAATCAATATCTACAGTAGCCCTAAAATTATTTTAGCCATTCCTAAAATTACAAAAAAAAAAAAAAAAAAAAATTAAATGTTCTTTGATTATTTTCTTCCCTTTTTTTTTTTTTTTGCATGCTTTTGTGAACATTGTGCACACAAAGACTCTGAGCATGGCTTGCATGTTGGGTTTTATCTCCAGGTAATGACATATCTGTTACGTGTTTGCATGCTCAAACTTGATTTTCCAAATTCCACAAGATATGTTTAATATCTACTGTCCATAATGGTCCTTTTTCCTACTTCCGACAGTTTCTACAACACCAAGTCTGTGTTGCTGTGCATCGGCATCACTGCCACAGTGTGTCTGTGCGTCACCATCTTCAGCTTTCAGAGCAAGGTGAGCAACTGATGAAAGAGTTATTCCAATGATTAATATTACTAAACTGACCTTTATAGTGAACATTGGTGAGCAATATGGCCTTACAATCATTTATACATGCAAAATACAATAATATTAAAAATTCTAAAGTGTTATTTTTTGTCTCTATAGATTGACATCACCTCATACCAAGGTCTTCTCTTCATTCTGTGTATGGTCATGTTTTTCTGTGCTATTGTCATGGGATTTGTGGTTCCCTTTGGCTATGTAAGTATCAAAAAATCAAAGTAAACTATAGCAGCACCTGTAAACCTCACGGAGCTTTTCACTCAATCAGATGTAATGCGTTACAATATTGCGTTACTCCCTAAAAAAGTAACAAATTATTTAACTTAGTTACTTTATATGGAAATTGCATTACTTTTTCTCAGATGACTGAGGCTCACTCTCGTCCAGGCCTTGCTGGTGTTTTTGTACAGAAAAGATTTTGTTTTTTGTTGCATTCAATAACACACACCTTCATTTTTTGACCCCTAGAGTGATGTATGCCATAAAAAAGATCTCTTAACATTATGGTTTATATTACTTACTGTACAACTCTTTTTATTGAAAGTTAAAAGTAATGTTCTTGTTACTTTTGTACTTTTTGTCTGTTCCCACCAGTGTTATGGAAAGTTACTTTTAAAAGTAATGCATTACAATATTGCGTAACTCCCTAAAAAAGTAACTAATTGCACTACTATTTACTTTTTATGAAAAGTAATTCGTTATATTACTTTTTCTCCCCTGGGCTGGGCTTGCATATTTGTCTTTTAACAAAACCAACAACAACAACAACAACAACAAAAAGTATATATAAAATATAAAGGCCCTTTCACACCAAGGGCCAGATTTACTAACAGCTTGCGCCAGCGCAAAACCCTCTTTTGGCGTTAAAAAGCTACTGTCCGGATTTACTAAAGACACGCAGTGAAAAATTAGCGCTGAAAAGGCGTGGACTGAGTTGTTTTTGTGGCTGACCTTATTGTATATGCATTTGTAGGAGTTTCCCTTTCAGACGCAAAATTTATGGGAGGAGAGTATTTAAATGAATCATGCAATGCGATTTACTAATGTTTAAGCTAGTCAATTTACTGGTATTTGCGGAATTATTTAACACCCAAAAAAAACAATGTCTTTACCCATTTTGCGACATGGCTGCAATTGTTGCTGCTAGGAGGAGACACTGCAGAGAACAGAGAGCGCATGGTAGAAGGGAGAAAATATTTTAAACTCGTATTAATTTCTTTGGAATGCCAGAAGAAGACGTTTATCCGTATATTACATGTAACAAGTTGCGCCTGTGTCGGACCCGCACCTGATGAGCATCAGCTCTGCTTATTTATGACCCAACTCTAATTTGCGCTGCTCTTGTTAGATTGCGTTGGTCATTATGTAAATGATTTGACTGCGTCTGTGTTCTTTTATTTGCACGTCAGCAGTAGATCACACGCAAAACTTGCCACTCCCATCGGCGCATTTGTGGAATTGCACTCTCACGCTAATTTGCCCTGTTTAGTAAATCTGGCCCCAAAAGTGAAATGAATAATCCTCAGGCAGAAGCAAATGCAAATTTATGCCTGTACAGTAGAGGGCGCAGCTCAAACAAACCTTTCAGCTGTGCTGCCATTCTGGATCATAGAAGAATAGGATGTAGGAGAAGAAAGTTCAACACTTCAGCAATAAAAACAAAAACAAAATGAAACACAAATATGATGTTCAACTAAAGTCATTTTTTTCTTATTAGTATAGTTGAATTGGATCATTGAAGGTCAGCAGCAAAGACATTGCTTAATAAAGTGAGATTAAATACATAAAGACATTCACAGACAGGGCTTAATTTAAGCCAGGATTAGGCCTTAGTTCAATTAGGATATAGGTATTAAGTAGCTTTTATAAACATGTCTTAGAAAAAAAACATTACTGTTGTGCATCTTGAGACAAAACAATGGCACTGACATATTTTAAGATGTCACTTTAAGTTGCTTTCAGTTAAAACAGCTCAAACATGCATTTTAGTCTGTGAAAGCGGGGGAAAGTATATTTGTGTTGTTTAACATATTTAATTATAGGAGATTTTCGTAATATTCTGAGTTTGCATTTTACTGTTTTTATTCATTTTGAGGAATACTGAATCTGTTTTTGTGCCAGTGAGATGAGTAAATGTTCACATTTAGTCTAGTCTGCTCTCGAAATTATCATAAATACTAGTTTCCTAGGTAAAAATTGCACATGAACGCCCTCCCATTTCGAAACTTGAATGCGATGAGCTCGTAATCACGACTTCAGAAGTGGGAATTATCAAATTTCTGATAGCACGTGAACAGCATAGTACAGCATCATTTCTCGCAACATGACGGCAGGAGAGCTGTCAGTCAATATATGGGAAAACAGTAACTTGCATTACTTGTTTGAAAAAGTAAAGGCCCGTTCACACCAAGAACGATAACTATAAAGATAATTATATTTGTGTCCACACCAACGAATGATAACGGTCTGTTTATTCGAAGCTCAAGCTCACGCGCTGTGTACAACATGTTTTTGCTGTTCTTGTTGCATTTACACGGCTTTAACCAGCAGATTTCCTCAGCATGCTATGTTTCGAGTGTAATGGATCTAATACTAACAGTGAATTTATTGATCTAATCTAACAGTGAATTTAGCTGACAAAGTCAATATAGTGGAATAAAAAAAAACAACGCCTAGTCTCTTTCGCTGCAACTTCAAAGGAAGCTGGACAATGTTGATGATAGCGCTGGATACCTGAGGTAATTTTTATGTTTCACTGTTTGCTAGCCTGACATAATGATCTCATTGTTAAGACTTCAATTGTTCCAAGGATATGACTGATTGTTTTCAATATATCCATTTTCTTTAAAGTATTCTTGAAAAAGGGGTTTGACTTGTCAAACAGTGGTGGATTTTTCTGGACCTCGGCTATTAACTTCTCCACATTGTCGTCAGCCATTTTAAATACGAGAGCCCTTAAATTAGAATGGATTCTGATTGGCTGTCAGTGTTTTATCATTCAACAGCTGGAAAAAAATCGTTCTGAAAGTGATCCCAACAATATCGTTTCTCTATATCGTTATCGTTATAGCAGGGGTGTGGACTCTGCTATTCTTTTAGAACGATTTTTAAAACTATATCTTTATCATTATCTTTGTAGTTATCGTTCTTGGTGTGAACGGGCCTTAACTCAGATATTTTGTTGTAAATTTAAAAGTAATGAGTTACTTTACTAGTTACTTGAAAAAAGTAATCTGATTGAACTCAAGTTACTTGTAATGCCCAATAATACTTGTTACCCCCAACACTGGTCCCCACACACGAGTGCGCATGTCTAAGTGACTATATTATGTAGAAGAGAGAGAATTTTCATTCAGTAATTTAAAAAATGTTTAAGCAAATTAATTAAACTGAAAAGTAATACTTTTTTTAACACATAACTGAAATATGAATGTGATAATTTATAAAGTAATGTGTTACTTCACTCATTTCATCAAAAAAGTAATCTGATTACGTAATGCACATTACTTGCAATGCGTTACAACATTGTTCAGAACTGTATTTTTAGATTTCGGCTAATAATACCAGTCCCAGTCTGTTCAAAACCATTAACAGTCCTAACATAGATTCTAGTCACTTTCTAACTGCTTTCTCTTTTAAAAGGTCCCCTGGTTACATGCGGTCTATGCCAGCATTGGAGCTGTTGTATTTACCATGGTAAGAAGGAGATTAGTCAAGAAAGGATTATAGTTTTAAATGATGAGAATTTATTATGCGATTAAGGTTATATAATGTTGACTGACCTGTATCTCTTTTCTTTTCTTTTCTTTTCTTTTCTTTTCTTTTCTTTTCTTTTCAGTTTCTAGCCTTTGATACGCAGCTGCTGATGGGGAACAAGCAATACGCTCTGAGTCCTGAAGAATATATCTTTGCAACTCTTAGTCTCTACCTGGATATTGTGTACTTGTTTACGTTCCTGCTGCAGTTGTTTGGTGATGGTCGAGAATGAGTCACGGTTGTGTAGTAATATTCTTCATCCAAACTGTTCTGCAACCTCAATGTATGTGGCCTTTTATGTATTGGTAGGTTTAAGGAAAATCAATGCTGTAAAAATGTTTTCTCAGGTAATTGCTTATGGCAAATGATGTTACTCCTGTGTGTTAATATCAGTTTTCACTCAGCTAGTTGGTTCAGAGTTCAAATGTTGAGTTTATATTAAGCTCTATTATTTTTATACCAATAATCTGTTTAATCAGTTTTTGTATAAATCTTATGCAGTCGTTGCGTCAAAAAAAAACAGTTAAAATGACTATAATTTGAAACTCTGTCATATAAACAGTTATCACAGTCTGTCACTGTGTATTGCATATCCGTCATTTTTCATAATGCATTGTATTTCTGTAACTTTCACATATAGATTATTCTGTATTTCTGTATTTTCAGATACCTATTCAATGTACTACAGCTCTTCTGCTTACATATAAACCTAGTCTGTCTTCATTAGGCACTTTATAGTTTTTGTCGTCTATAAAAAATTAGTGAAAATTTGTAACTGATAGATAGATACTAAATGGTGGCATTAGTAATGCATGAAATATAATGATTTATTTTTGAGCTAATCCCAACTTTCTTGATTACAGTTTTTGAAGTATATTACTAAAAAAGAAAAGAAAAGGAAACCTCTACTCTATAACAGTAAAATGGCAAGTTATCTTGTTAGGTTGCTAATGGGTATAAGAAAGCTAGAAATAATAGAGAAAAGAAGAATGAGCATAATGAAGAATGTCAGTACACAAGTTTAATAGCAATGAATTCACAGATTGATGATAATGCTAAAGAAAAATAAATAAATGGACATTAACTGAACAAACCAAGAATGGCAGAGGTGTTGTGTTTGTGTTTTGGAATGCACTGAATGCGCATGAACGCACCAGTTTATGTTTCTCATAATCTTTAAGTGTATTTGATACAATGTTTATGGCTTAATACTTGAAATTTTATATACAGGTGCATCTCAATAAATTAGAATATCATGAAAAAGTTTTGTTTTTTTCTGTAATTTAATTCAAAAAGTAAAACTTAAATATATTCTAGATTTATTAGACATAAAGTAAAATATTTCCAGACTTTTTTGTTTTCATTTTGATGATTACAGCTTGCTACTCATCAAAATCAAAAAATCAGTATCTCAAATTATTAGAATATTTAATTTCAAGTTCTATTAAATTATCATTCTCAGGGTATAAATACTGGGTTTAGGTCAGTAATCCCAACAGCAGTCATGGGGAAGTCTGCTGACTTGACAGTTGTCCAGAAGACGATCATCAAGACCCTCTACAATGAGGGTAAGCCACAGAGGGTCATTGCTGAAAGAGCTGGCTGTTCGCAGAGTGCTGTGCCAAAGCATATTCGTGGAAAGTTGACTGGAAGGAAAAAGTGTGGTAGGAAAAGGTGTACAAGTGAAAGGAATGACCGCAGGCTTGAGAAGATTGTCAGGCGAAGCCGAATTAAGAACTTAGGAGAGCTTCAAAAGGAGTGGACTGAAGCTGGAGTCAGTGCATCAAGAGCCACCGCACACAGACGTCTTCAGGAAATGGGCTACAACTGTCACATTCCACGTACCAAGCCACTTCTAAACCAAAGACAACGTCAGAAGCGTCTTACCTGGGCTAAGGAGAAAAAGAACTGGACTGTTGCTCAGAGGTCCAAAGTCCTCTTTTCAGATGAAAGTAAATTTTGCATTTCATTTGGAAATCAAGGTCCCAGAGTCTGGAGGAAGAGTGGAGAGGCACAGAAACCATGTTGCTTGAAGTCCAGTATGAAGTTTCCACAGTCAGTGATGATTTGGGCTGCCATGTCATCTGCTGGTGTTGGTCCACTGTGTTTTCTGAAGTCCACAGTCAACGCAGCCATCTACCAGGAAATTTTAGAGCACTTCATGCTTCCTTCTGCTGACAAGCTTTATGGAGATGCTGATTTCATTTTCCAGCAGGATTTGGCACCTGCCCACACTGCCAAAGGCACCAAAAGCTGGTTCAATGACCATGGTGTTACTGTGCTTGATTGGCCAGCAAACTCGCCTGACCTGAACCCCATATTGTCAAGAGGAAGATGAGAGACACCAGACCCAACAATGCAGATGACCTGAAGGCCGCTATCAAAGCAACCTGGGCTTCCATTACACCTGAGCAGTGCCACAGGCTGATTGCCTCCATGCCACGTCACATTGATGCAGTAATTCATGCAAAAGGAGGCCCAACCAAGTATTGAGTGCATAGAAATGAACATACTTTTCAGAAGCCTGACATTTCTGTTTAAAATATCATTTTTTTATTGATCTTATGAAGTATTCTAATTTATTGAGATAGTGAATTGGTGGGTTTTTGTTAAATGTGAGCCAAAATCATCACAATTAAAAGAACCAAAGACTGTAGTACTTCAAAGTACTTCAGTCTGTGTGCATTGAATTTATTTAATACATGAGTTCCACAATTTGAGTTGAATTACTGAAATAAATTAACTTTTCCACGACATTCTAATTTATTGAGATGCACCTGTATATATATACAGCCCTTTTGCTGCCAAAACAGCCCTGACCCATCGAGGCATGGACTCCACTAGACCCCTGAAGGTGTGCTGTGGTATCTGGCACCAAGATGTTAGCAGCAGATCCTTTAAGTCCTGTAAGTTGCGAGGTGGAGCCTCCATGGATCGGACTTGTTTGTTCAGCACATCCCACAGATGCTCGATTGGATTGAGATCTGGGGAATTTGGAGGCCAAGTCAACACCTCAAACTCACTGTTGTGCTCCTCAAACCATTCCTGAACCATTTTCGCTTTGTGGCAGGGCGCATTATCCTGCTGAAAGAGGCCACAGGACCCAAAATTTCCCAGCAGAAGCATCCCAGAGAGCATATATCCCTACATAAGAACCAACTGTAGTTGGGGAGGGAGGCAAAAGAAGTAGAGGGACGCTTCCGGACTGCTCACCATAATTCCGTTTACCCTGCCTCGGGGCTACCTGAGATTCTTAGAGAGCAACCTACCAAAGGGAGTATGTGAGGTGCCAAAAACCTCAGTAATTAGAACCTCAGCATAGACAATGAGTGGATAAGTGGATGTAGTCCAACTCATAATGCCTAAGCTCCAACCTTCAATATTGCCACCCATCCAAGGGGGAGCATACATCCCTGTCATTATTCAGGAAAGGGAGGCAAACAAGAGAAGGACATATTGCAGTTTGCACAATAACTCTCATAAACCGTGCTCTAAACTTCAAGGGAGCTTAGACCCTTCTTAAAGACCCCAATGCACTGGGGTAGAGCAGCTCAACTCTGACTTGGGTAAAGGCACTTCTCCCAAGACCTGCAATAGCTAACACTCCATCTTTTTTCTTTCTTTTAGCACCAAGCTATAGTATGACACAGATAACAAGGAGGGACCAGGGGTGCCGTTGACACGGGGGACCGGGGGGTCAGGACCCCTGCAGTTTTAAAAAGGCAGAAATTGACCCCCGCAGTTTTGATAAGGTCTGCTTAGTCAGTATCAAACTAAAACAGTATCAAAACTCTATACTGTTACAGCTACAAACTCTATATCACCTTTTAGCTTATATTTTCTTTCAAATGAGACCATTTTCACGTTTCTGTGAGCTTTCGTTCGTAAATAATCAACTGTTTTGTTGCGGATGTGCAGAACAGGAAATGCGCTCTGAACGGAAAAACACACGATCTCCAAACCATCGATCAAAGCATAATAACGTTTTCTGAGGACATGTCGATGGTATATAAATCATGCCCGAAAGTTAGCGTTCGTAGAGACATGTCAATCAAGCCAACCGTCCATTCAGAAACCGAGAAATTTGACAAAGGGCTGATCTCTCTCACATTCAGTTCCGGTTGACGCGCGAGCTGGCTTGACTGAAATATTCGCGAATTTTTGTGAGGATTTATAGTTTATGGACTGCTTTGATTTCGATAATCACACCTAGAAACGGAAAAATATCTATGGCATTGTTAAAAGAGATCTTTGAAAGCGAAACTAAAGTGATTATTGCCTCGGCCAGCGACGCAATGGGGAGAACGCACACGAGGGGAGAGGACCGCGCGTTTGGTATGCATAAACTGTATTACTGCATTTACAATGCTTATACTCATTTTTGATTTAATTATTATTATTTTAAAATGTGAAAGCACAGCAACCAATGATAAACTATTATTTGGCCAAAGAAAAATGTCAAAACAAGGCTAGTTGCACACTGCACAGCTGTCTGCAAGTATGCAAACTTGAATAGAATTGCCATTTCAGTAAATCTACATTTTGATATTGTGAAATGGGTATTATTACAGTGCAAAAACTGTGTGTATAAACAGTAATTTCTTTGTTTCATTTTCTGTTAAAGATTAGTGAGCAGCAGCAGCTGGCACAGCTGGCATCATCTCCAGGAGGCAAATGGGTGATGCTGAGGTGACGCTCAACACAGGTGACAAAAATGATGCACATATAAGGAATTATACAAATCTGGAGGATGTTCTAGATTGTAATAGAGTCTTGTGTCTCCTGAAAGAATAAAATCATAAAAAACATAAAACGCCTCTTTTTGGATTTGTCTGTGCATGTCAAAAAAACATGCACAGACAAATCCAAATTAAACCCTGTGGCTCGTGACGACATATTGATGTCCTAAGACACGAAACGATCGGTTTGTGTGAGAAACCGAACAGTATTTATATCATTTTTTACCTCTAAAACACCTAGGGGTGGGCGCTATACCGGTATGAAAGTGACTACCGGTATGTTGTGTCATGATATAGATTTTGCAATACCGTGGATACCGTTAAATAGTCATGAATTCTAATTTTGCATTTATATTGTTTTGTTCAATTTTGTACTATTTAGAACTTTTAACACTACTAATGACGATACAGAGTCGATGCTGAACGTTTAACTTTTTGTCCGCTACCGTTTCCAACGCCTAATAGAGCACAAACCGCCTACTCAAAAACACAACAGCAACAAACAAGCGTACATATAGATAATAGGGGTGGGAGAAAAAAAAACGATGCATAGATGCAACGATTCTGGATCGATTATGAGCTTAGTTTTTAACCGCAGATGGGCGATGACGCAGCGTGTGCTTACTCCTACTGCGGAGCAGAGCGAGCATTTTCCATTCATTCCTACTTAAGTTAAGCGTGAAGCTCGGAAAGTTCGGAAAAGCTGAAGCACATTACATTAGCGGGATTCATTGCACAGGGTATGAGAGAGCTGTGAGAAACGCGTGCTTTGCTTGATGTTACGTTTGCAGTTTGTGGTCTCGCCCGCCGGTAGGCCTGTTTTCCTTAACAATGCTCTACGAAGGCATCATTTATGTTGTTTGGAAAGCCGTGGGCTTATATATTAAAAATATTAAATTCACTGACAGAAGGCTGCTTTCGATTTCAAATTCTCACGTGCGCTTTGTGAGGAGTGCTGACGCGTGCGACAAGTGCTTAAATGTACTTCTTCTCAAAATGCTTTTATGACGCGAAATTAATATAAACACAGTCAGTTATGTCTTAAAGTGTTAAACAGACAGGACAGAAACTTCTTATATTTCAAAAGAGATCTGTACATTAGTCTGGATGCAGCTTATTAGATCTCCCGCTACAGTATGTCATCAGTAATAATCAAACAACCATAAATCTAAGAAAGTAAAAAATCACTCACAGCTCTCGAATGGAAAATGTTCTGAAAGCACTCTTTGTTTATTGCTTGTACTGTTTCGTTGTTCCTCTATTATTTACTAGGCGACTCACTTGCTTGTTTTGAAATTTTATATATATGTCCCTATATAAAATTCTTAACATACAGTTGTATTGATGTATTTTTAACTTGTAATTATTTAAAAAGTAGGCTACTTATAATTCCATATGTAATTTAAAAAATAATTAAACGAATTAATTAATAAAAAAAAGTATCAAGAATCCTTTTGGAATTGGATCGCAACTCCTAGAATCGGGATCGGATCGTGAGGTGCCTAAAGATTCCATTTCCCACCCCTAAGATACATGAGGTCTACTAAAATGTGATTCCAATTTTTTTTCCCCGTCATATCGCGATATAATATCGATATCGTCTGGACAGTGGAAAATATCGTGATATGAATTTTAGCTCATATCGCCCACCCCTAAAAACACCAGTATGTCCAACTGCCTTGCGCATCCGGTTGGTGAGGTCTGAACGCGCTCTGACAACGGAAGTGATGTCTCGCACTCATTGAAGCAAAGCGCGAGACATCACTTCCGTCATCAGAACGCGTTTTCAGACCTCACCAACCGGATGCGCAAGGCAGTTGGACATAGTGGTGTTTTAGAGGTGAAAAATGATATAAATACCGTTCGGTTTCTCGCACAAACCGATCGTTTCGTGTCTTAGGACATCAGTGTGTCGTCACGAGCCGCAGGGTTTCATTTGGATTTGTCTGTGCATGTTTTTTTGACTCTTATAGATGGAGTTCCCACTGACATCCATTATACAACTGACAGACCACAACAGTTGGAGTTAAAAATCATCATTTGTGTTATACTGAAGAAACAAAGTCACCTACATCTTGGATGCCCTTGGGGGTAAGCAGATAAACGTCAAATTTTCATTTGTGGGTGAACTATTTCTTTAATGGACACAGTTTTAAGTAATAGTGAGCCACAGATGATTTGCAGAAGTATTTCAATAAGACAGTGAGTTAGCTGGTTAGCTGGAGATGTAGCACAATATAAAACTACGTATTTTGAACACCCAGTAAAAAATATATACAACAATTAATCATACTTACTGTGAGGAGCAAGTTGGTCCAAATAAAGTGGCTATTGTCCTATCTTTAATGGCGTTTTGTGAATCCCATTTAGACCTCATGGATATTTGAGAAGCAATCGTGAAAATGTTATTCTGCTGTTGTATCGCTGTGGTAGTTTTAACCACTGACTCTTCACATCCTTATCCTTTGGAAGTGTTTACAAAGAGAATTTGCTTTTGCTGAGCAGAAAACAGCGTCTTCTCGACATGTGTACAACACGAACCAGCTACAGCATTTGAGGGCAGGTCAAAGTAGACGTTGTTCGCGGGCAGCCAATGAAGATCATAGACGGGCATTAGGCAAATTTGTTACCCAGTGACGTGTGGCCATCACGGAAGTGGTATTCGAATGCCTAACGATTCGTTTAGGCTGTTCAGAGTTGATTCTTTGATTTGAGAGACAATGACTTTATTTATCGTGCACTTTCGGCGTCACAACTTTGCAGATCGTTTACATTCACAAACAGCTACATTACACATTGCAAGAAAGGTAATATTCGAAAAAGCATAATAGTTAATCAGTTTTCGTATAAATGTTATGCAGTCTGCCTGCCAATGATTATTGGTGTTCATTTACACGTGATTCAGATGCCAGTCACGCTGATGGCGTTCCCCTAGTCAACTCCATGACGCAGCGCTGAAGTTCCACTTCGAAAGGGAACTATTTTGATTTAATCAGGTACAAATAGGTCTTATGCTATGGAAGCTCGTTTATAAAAAACAGTAATTGCGACTTCTTTTCTCACAATTGTGAGTTTATATCTCAGAATTCTGACTTTATAACTCGCAATTGTGAGAAAAAAAAGTCAGAATTGTGAGACAACCTCGCAATTGCGAGATAAAAAGTCAGAATTCTGAGATAAAAAGTCGCAATTACTGTTTTTATTTTTTTATTTAGTGGTGGAAACGGGCTTCCATATTATGCTAACAATTGCAGGTTATGAACAGTATATGAATAGTAAGGATTTGCATCCAAGACAAAATTATTTGAACATTATGGTCAACCAAAGTGTGTCTATATGTAGTCAAATTAAGACAGCGGCAACTTAATATAAATAAATAATTATAAAGTTAAATGAAAATTAAAAGAGTATTCCTCACAATCTATAAAAAAATCAATCTGAATGATTAAAAAAAAACTGCAGCTGATGTTTTGATGTTATTAGGTGAAAATGCTGTGAATAACTCAAAAACCAACAAAATACAAACAAGATTTTATTAAAAAAAAAAAAAAAGAAAGAAATTCAGGAGATCAGTTAAAAAAAAAAAAAAGTAAAAACAAACAGAAGATGCTTTTTTTTTTTTTTTTTTTTTTTCCCCCCCATCAAAACAAAACAAAAAAAACCGTAACAGAATATCAGAAACTGTGGCACAGGAAGACAATTTACCGGCTAGAAACTCTGGTTAACATGCAAACAAACCATCTTCAGCTATCTGTACAAAATGTGTTTCTGTATAAATAAAGAATACGTTTAAAACTGTTCAAGAGACAAGCCATTTGTTCAGTAATCACAACATCAACATCACAACCATACTAAGGATCTAAATACCATCTACCGACCCAACACAACTAAACCGAACGTTCATTTGTTGAGGCACATTGTACAAACTCTGAACACTGCAGGTTTGAATTACAACTTCGCTACAAATAACTTTGAATGGTTCTGTTGTTTATGGCTTTATCTGGTGAACAGCTTGAACACCCCATGTTAGCAGCAATACATTTTGAAACTATGAAATGAGCTGTTCAAAAAATTAGCAGCTATTCGTTGAAATTAGATGAAATAAAATCACGCAAATTGAACCGGGAACTGATTCAGTATCATCCCAGTTGCTGAAAAAGAATTTAGATATGCAATAAATTTAGATATGCAATAAATCTGAATTAAAATCAACATAATTTCAAAGTTTCAAAACCATGTTTCATGTTTTGTATTTGTAATGGATGATACCAAGCTTGATAACCAAAAATAAATCCTGTTTTCCTTCATGAGGTGAACTGCATGAGAAATATCTTTAGTACAGAACATTTAACATAGCATAGTCAAAACTTAAAACATCAACAATAAAATCACATTGACAAAGTGGGCAAAGGGTAAGAAGTCAAAGTAATGGAAAAATCTATGCTGTAACCAACTAACTCAAGCTATTTCAAATCTCATCAGCTCCTTGATCATTCATATAGATATCATATGGTATTTTAATATATTTTTTATTAAGAAACTATTGTTTTTAAATTGTATAGACATGTTTCTTCTTGGTGGCATTGAGATCTTTGGTAGCAGGAATGAATCAATTCTTTGGGTGGCCTGAAGATTTCAGTGACTGCCAATAGTTTGAATTTCAGTCTGAGTGACGGTAAACTGTAAAAGAGGTATAGATCGATTTCAGTAACACAACTTTCTTTGAATGTAATTTCAAACTATCCTAGAAGGTCACCTAGCTAGTAGCTACTAGATATTTTTATGGATGGAGAATGTAAGAGTCTCTTAATGAAAACCATTTAATAGTTTTCAGATCAAGATCATGGCTTTACATTCATAAAATGTAAAATGCACCAAGAGGAAGGAAGTAACAGCTGCATCATGTGCCCTTTAGTGTGATATAAGCCCTTGTGTTTATATCCTATAGAAGAGCGAGTCTTTTTAAAGACACAAAAAGATACAAAAACAACTCATGTGTAACACCATGAGTAAATATACACTCTTTTTAGATTATCAATGACATCAAAGCATTTCATTTTGGATATTCAAACTCTTATAGAAGTGCATCATGATTGACCAGGACAGTACATTTCAAGTACAACAATAAACTGCACAGAGAAAGACATGAAGAACATGAGAGCAACTCAAGATAATGTTTCTCATTTGCACACGAACACAAATTCTGAAAAATCCTATGAATCAGGGATTTAAAAAGGAACACCAACCAACACACACAACCAAAGGAATTGTCATCATCTTCTAAAGAAGTAAAGCTTCGCCCAAACACTACAGCTAATCTCACTTGGAAGTTAAAAACACGTCAGTGAAAAACAGCAGCATGAAGGAAGAAAGCGAGTGCACATGCTGAAAAACTGCTTCTGTCCTTCTTGATACTAATCGTAGTTGTTCCTGCTGTTCATACATGTCATGTATAATCCCAGCACCATAGCCAAGGTATTTCTACAAACAACCAAAGCCATGATAACACACGACCTGATGAAGCCACCCACTGTATCCATTACCGCAAAACATCACTTTATTAACCAGTATTTTGGTCTTGTTTTCCAATGAAATTATCTTAACAGCCTAAAAACAAAAAAATACATTTACTTGAGAGGCAAAATTGTGTACAAGAGTAAGACTTGCTTTGAGAGAATATATCTGGAACCATTTTTCTAGTAAAAATAAACGTCAAAAAAGGACAACTAAAGAAATTATTTTTTACTTTTAAAAAAAAAAAAAAAATAATAATATTTTTTTTCCTAATAAAGTAGGTAGGTTGACTCAAGGAGGCCAACATTTTGAGATCACATGACTAGTGATGGGAGAAACATTAGGCTTGTTCGAGATGCATCGCTGCCGCACAGACCAGTCGGCGTATGACATCAAAGTACCGCGAGAGCATTTGGAGAACGACTCCTTATGCTTTTGAATCACTCTTGCAGTACTTTGATGTCATACTTTGATGCATCTCGAACAAGCCTAAAGCTTTTCGAAACTTTGAATCAGCTGAACCAATTGCTTCACAAAATGAGTCACTAGCCGTGTTTCCATTACAGATTTGCGCAAAACTTTTGCAATATTTTCTAAATATCAATAAAAAACTATTGCGAAATAACGACATTTTCATTAACCGATGTTATGCGACTAAAACTTATTTTTTTCCTCTCATGATAAGTCATTCCAAAAATCATGGCAAAGGATGTTGGTAGGTTTACGTATAATCACAGCACTGCACTAGCCATTATTTTTTAATCACAGGAGGCGTAGGCATGTTATCCAAGCATTTATGGCAAGGAAAGCCCCTTATACTTGGGAGCGGCCACGTATGAGGTGTTTCTGGGTGTTTCATACTCCTATCTGCTTCAAGGTCTTGATAAATTCAAATTGTGGCATTTCTTTGTTGTTTAGAATCCAGTAGTCCCGTAATACTTTTGTCTTTTATGAGTTTAATAAAGAACTCTCGTCTTCTGTCCAAACAAATAATGATCGGCTTTTACATATGTCAGGTGACCTGTAAATGCGAAAAAACTGTTTCCATTGCAGTTTTGTGAAATATTCCTTTTTTCAAATTGCCTGAAAAGCCATCTCATGCGAGTTTAAAAACTTTTTTGCAATATATGGGAGCTTTTGCGAAATTGACGCGTTTCTATTGAACGTATTTTCAATTTGCAATTTCAATTTGCGCAGTTTAAAGGGTAATGGAAATCACTGGTGACTCCTGCTGGTCAGAATAGTGTAAATGCAGTGAAAACTCAGCAAATACATGCATAAAAACCTTTACAAACCAACTGCAAATGTTTTATTGAAAGTTTAATCTATTAAATGCAATTAACAAATCATCTAATACCATTAAATATGAAGTGTCTTTATAATATGTGCTTTTTTATTAAATTGTAGGGCTTGTTTAAGAGCTTGGTTAATCAGACCAATAAAGCGTGATTTATACTTTCGCCTGCCTCCGCTGACTGCGCACGCTCCTCCCCAAACGTACAAGGTGTTTATACTTGACGTGCTTGCCGTTGTACTATTCTTTGAAACGACGGGACGACAGAGTAATTGTTCTCTAAACCCTCAGGAAGCAGCGGTGTGAAGAAGATCAGGATCAATAATTATTTACACACGTGACATATACACTTCACCAAACCCACTCTACAAAAGAAGCACAGAATCATGTGAAGTCCAAAGATTATTACTTGTGACTTTAGAACAAAATATATGGACATGAACATATGTATAAAGAACATATGTATAAAACTAAATTAAACAACAATCTCTTAAATATTTTCTAATTTCATTAAACATTTTTTTTTTTTTTTTAATTTCATGAACATTTTTATTAAACATGGACCTTTATTTTCATTAAAAGGGCTTATTTTTGCTATTGTAGACTCATTTTGTAAATGTTAAACAATTAATTTAGACGTGCAAACTGGGTGCCGGTATAGATGACATGCATGCTCAGTCAGATTCGCCTCGAATTCGTGCATATTTAGAAGTGGAGCTGCATGCAAAGCTGCAAAAAATACCGTGCACACCGCCCAGATAAATCAATTCGCCCGCAGTCAATGAGCACTTTCGCCCAAGTCGCAATGACGTCATTTTTGCCACGGCGCCCCCAAGCGAACTTGCAGACACGACAAGTATAAATCAGGCTTAACAAATGTGTCATTAAATGTCTACAAATTTATAATATTGATCTGAGATCAAGTAAAAATCACATATAGAGGTTCACAGAGATAATCGCTCCTAGCAGCGAACCATTTCGAAACATTTCTAGACAGTAGTGATGTAACGAAGCCTCGTTTGCTGAAATCACATGACTTTGGCAGTTTTATACGCGCTCCAAATCACTGGTTCGAAACAAATGATTCACAAAGGGTTTGAAGCTTTACGAAGCATTGTTTCGAAAGCACCCATCACTAAGTCCAAGATGTCTGCCATATCGGCCAGCGCAACATATATAAAACATGACTGAGTTACCTTTTATATGTTTAGGTATTGTTACTTGAAAACAAGACAACATACTGATTAAAACTACAACAAACCTTAGAGGCCAGATAAAAACAAATGCCTTGATTTTCTTTTCCTGTCATTGTTATTTTGTCCTACTGCATGTGTTTAATAAATCCATACCAGTAAAGCGGCATAACGGCGAATCTTTCCTTCAAGTCTACCAAAATGACAGCAGTTAACAACAGGTGAGTTTGATTAATATGCTCTATTACAGCATGAAGAAAGACTGCTGATTTATGGCAGTCCCATATTGAGAAGCTTCATCAGGTCAATATGTTATCATCACTTTTATGAAATATTTTTGATACTAACAAACCACTTAATGTCACTTCCTCTAAACCTCTGTACTGTTAGCCAATGAAAGCCATATTTATGAAACACTATGTACATTACAATGCACATTTCCAATGCTTTTGGAAACCTGAAATATTTGGTGGCATTACACACACCAAAAAAATACTTAATCATCTCTCATTTTAGCTATAGTATCAAGGCAGGAGAGAGAAGTTTAATTCTAAAATGATTAACTATGCTTTTTTACATTTTCATATTTTAAATAAAACTGAATTGATCCTGAACACTGTAATGTTAGGCACAAACTGTTTCACAGGTAATCATTAGATTTAAAATGCCCCTCATAAAACACTTTTTTACAAAAATCTGATTCATTTCTATTACTAAATTTAAAAAAGCTTAAACAGCTGAAGCACATTGAAAATAACTGGATAATCTCACAATATCAGATATTATATCTATTTCTGCATCTAATTGTTCATAAGAACTTGAAAGACAAATCTATATTGCCTTGGTATGTACCAAAAAAATATTTTTTTTCAATAAATAATAATTTAATGATTGTCTAATGCTTTCAGAGAAGTGATGATCAATTAGAGTGATTTTATCACTATTTCTTTAAAGATTCTTAAAATGGTACGACATGAAGAAGTGGCTTTAAATGGTTTCTTCACCAGAATATCACACAACAAACTCAAAAATAGGACAAATAAAATGCACTGTTTGCATCTTAATCTGTACAAAAATATCTTACTGCTGCTGACTGAAGAAAAAAAAAAACATCTAAAAAAAAGGTTGCATATTTTACAAAAAAATAAAAGACATGTTTTTTACTTTCTCTTTTCTCATCCTCCCATATTAAAGAATTTGTTCTTAAAAATAAGAATTTGCCATTACGTGCATAAAAGAACACATTGTGTTTTCCTAACCCTTTTCTACATTATCTTTGTTTTTTAAGATTTTTTTGTTTTGTTATCAAAATAGATCAATTGATAGCTCTTTTGCACAGTCTCCCACTGTTGGCTGAGTGACACCTGAAGAGAGAGGAGTTGAACAAAAGATGACTGATGTCCTTTTTGTCTCTGTTCTACAAAAGATACACGCTCCTTTTGTGATCCGTATCCCCTCTGCTACTCTCTGTCTGTGGTAATCCGCAAATCTCCCAGAGAGATTCCCATTGTCCACAGCACTGTATAGCACCTCCAGAGGACCTGCAGAGGGAGAGAGAGAGGGAGAGGGAGAGGGAGAGGGAGAGGGAGAGGGAGGGGGGGGGTTATGTAGTGCCTTGTAAAAACTGTAATTCAGATTTGCCAATTTTCTATTTTTTTTTTTTTTTTACGAACAACAGGATAAAAAGACCCAATTAAATTATTTATATTTTATTTTATTTTTTTTTTTTACTTTTGTTTTGAATCCCAGTGTGTTAAGTGGTGAAAATGGCCTAAAAAGTATGGCAACAACCTAAAACTAGACAAGTTGGATGACAAACTTTGATGTTGGCTTGACAAAGCCTTGTCTGAAAGTTTGAAATAACTTTGAAAAGTTTAAAGGTTTTACTCAAAGTAAATAAAATGTTAACATGTTTTAACACATTGCTAACATGTTTTAGCAAGTAGCTAACATATTTTAATGCTACCTTCACGTGCTCTCAGAATTAACGAAACTTCGAAATTTAGAAACTTGAATGCGATGAGCTCATAATCACAACTTCAGAAGAGGGAATTATCAAATTTTCGATAGCACGTGAAGGCAGCATAACACATCGCTAGTATTTTTTAACATGTTGCTAACATGTTTTAACACATTGCTATGTTTTAGCATGTTTCTAACATATTTCTAACAAGTTTTACCAAGTTTTTAGCATGTTTTAACACATTACAAGTATGTTGCTAACATGTTTTAACACGTTTCTAGCATATTTCTAACATATTTTACCAAGTTGCTAACATGTTTTGAGACATTACATGTTGCTTACATGATTTAACACTGCTAGCATGATTTAACACATTGCTAGCATGATTTAACAGATTGTTAACATGTTGCTAACATGTTTTAACATGTTTAACATTTAACGTTGTTAGCATGTTTCTAGGATGAATTAGCACATTGTTACCAAGTTTTAACATATTGCTAACATGATTTATCACATTGCTAGCATAAATTAACAGGTTACCATGTTTTAACATGTTGTTATCATGTTACATAATGTTAACATGATTTGAGACATTGCTAAAATAAATTAGCACATTGTTAACATGTTGCTAGAATGATTTATCATGGTGTTAGGATGTTTCTAGCAAGAATTAACACATTGCTACCATGTTTTAGCATCTTGCCAGCATGATTCAGCACATTGCTTTCATGTATAGCATTAACACATTGCTAGCATGTTTTATCATGTTACTAACATGGTTTAGCACATTGCTGACACATTTCTTGCATTAATCAGCACATTGCTAACATGTTTTAGCATGTTGCTAGCATGATTTAACACTGCTAACACGTTTCTAGCATTTTAACCCATTGCTAGCTTGTTTTAACATGTCGCTAGCATGATTTAACACATTGCTAGCATGTTTCAACATGTTGTTAGCATGCCCTAGGCTAGTTTCTAAGCTTTGCTAGTGATAAAGATAGTTAAGATAATATACTCTATAAGTAAATACTCTATAAGAGTTCATGTCTGAAAGTTTTGTCAAGCCAACATAAAAATCTAAACTTCAGAAATGCAGCAGTGCAGCACGCTGGCTACGTATGAAAGGTAAATGCACAGTGCCAAACCTGGCATTTGATAGACAGCACACTGAATGTTTCCCATCTTTTATGTGTTGTATTACCGTAGCTTCATTTGCTGTGTTGATAGGAGTAATTGGTGTGTTCCGAAGGTGTCTCCATGGAAACCTGCTGCTGTTGTCCACTGTTTTCCTACATCACAAAGAATGAGAATTAATCAAGTCTAAACAATGAACCTGTTTAGCTTTTAAAGCAGTGTGCGATGATGAACGGTTGTCATACCTCTAATGTAACACTAGAGGGAGGCACTGGGGTGTACTGAGGGATGTATGTCCCTTGCATAGCTGTATTAGGAATATACTGCAGACAACATAAAATCAACAGTTAAACAAAAACTTTGCTTTACCTTTTAAAGTGCCCCTATTATGCTATTTTAAAGGTTCCTAATTTTTTGTCATCTCCTACAACAGGTTTACATGCATCCAAGGTCAAAAAACACTTTAATTTTCTTATAATGTCCATTGCAGCATCAGTGCTTTTCTCACAGTGTTTGAAACAGTTCGTTCAAGGATTCAGTCTCTCTAAACCCCACCTTTCTGAGAGCTGCTCTGCTCTGATTGGTCAGATAGCCCACTCTGATTGGTCGACAGTGTCAGAAACCAGACCCTCATTAAAATATCTGAATTTCAGCTCTTCCTCAGCACTTGATACACAGTGATACGAACAGTAGCGATGGCGTCGGTTTTACCATATCAATCTCATCAATGTGGATTTGCTTTGACAGCAGAAAACCGCGTCTTCTCGACATGAACAACACGAACCAAACTCTTCCAGTCTCAGATACAACTACAGTGTTTGAGGGTGCTGATGCTGATCAGCCAATGAAGAGCAGAGGCGGGCATTATGCAAATTAGTTACAAACCTACGTAGGTTCAGCAGGAAGTGAGACTGGAATTACTGACGACTCGTTTCAGTTCAGAATCACTTTTTCTTTTAGAAGACAAAAATTCCATTTATCTTTGAAACTTTGCAGACCTTTTACATTCACAAACAGCTCTATTACACACTGCATGAAAGGCAATATCCCAAAAAGTATAATAGGGGCACTTTGATAGTAATTAGGTTCTACAACAAAGACAAACTCCTATTGAGGAACTATTTAAGGTGAAAATCATTGTAACAGGCCCACCGTTCCAGCGCTGCCGAGCGACAGGTGACCGAGCTGCTGGGTCAGGGGTCCGATCATAGACGTGGGCTGAATGGACATCGGGTGATCCATAGCTGGAGTCAGAACGGTCCCCTATGGACAGAGAGAGAAAATCAACAAGGTGATTCTTTCGTTATTGAAGGGAAGATAAAACATACTGGATACATGTAAAGTACAGTACAGCTACAGTTTGATGATATAACCTACGAATAGACATCTGTGAGCACTCACAGTGGGCTGCATGAGGTATGACTGATGATGCATCCAGGACGGGCTGTGCACCTGTGGATCCAGACAAAAAAAAAAATGATGTATATATCACTTCTCTGACTGAACCTGTCCCATGCAAACTCCCTGCTGCCGCTCATGAAATATCTCTCTCCACTAGGCACTAGCAAAATATTGGACCTGAATTCAAATGCA
Organism: Mylopharyngodon piceus; assembly: GCA_039654765.1. Classification (NCBI taxonomy): domain Eukaryota; kingdom Metazoa; phylum Chordata; class Actinopteri; order Cypriniformes; family Xenocyprididae; genus Mylopharyngodon; species Mylopharyngodon piceus. The sequence goes on along the minus strand of CM077452.1, from coordinate 24,577,418 downwards.
CCGTACCAGCCAATATTAGCTATCCCACAGTGCATTTGGATCCATATGCTGCTCATTTAATGCCAGACGGTACCGTTCGTGACAGTGACTGGAATGGGACGGGGGGTTGCATCTAAAAACAGCCTTTACATGAGCCTTTATACACATACATAGACTACAAAAGATTGGAATAATTAAGAATTTTAATGTTTTAGAAAGAAGTCTCTTCTGCTCACCAAGGCTGCATTTATTTGATCAAAAATACAGTAAACACAATAATACTGTGAAATATTATTACAATTTAATATAACTGTTTTCCATGTGAATATATAGTAAACTAATTTATTCCTGTGATCAAAGCTGAATTTTCAGCATCATTACTCCAGTCTTCAGTGTCACAGGATCCTTCAGAAATCATTCTAATATGCTGATTTGATGCTCAGTTATCAATTATTATTGGTGCTCAAATATAATTAATGGTTCTTAATATGATCAATTTTGACAGTTTTTGCTGCTTAATATTTTTGAAACCTTTTATAATTCTCAGGGGGGTTTGCGGTTGAAATGGGGGGGGGGGGTAAATACATGTTTTTTTACTCATTTATTTAACTTGTTTATTTACTCATTTAATAATTTACTTATCTAATCGTTGTCCGTCATTTTGCAAGCAATTGTTGATAAAGAAAAATGTCATGTTGCAATATTGGAAATTTTTCTGTTTTAAACCATGAAGGCGAGTGGATATCACACAAACACTATGCAAACTTTGCGCTATAGTTATGCCGGTAAAGACGTCTCAAACCCCAGTCAATTATTCACTAGAGAAACTGAAAGTAAAAATTTGCCGAGCTTTTTCCATCTGATGCTGCATTAATGGCATATTGAGACGATGAGAGCTGAATCTACTTCAACATGCTCTTAATTTATTTTCTAAATATTTCTCTTGTGGCTCATACGTAGTGGAAAAAAAATAAGTATTTTGTGTTATACAAGTTGTTTTTAATGAGGAATAAGCTAATCTAACATCTTTTATTATCATTGCAGAGCATCGGTTATGCAGTGATGCGCTATGAAATTATTGCGGCGCAAATTAATTGTAATATTAATTCAATAATAGGTATGTGTGGGTGTGTGTGTGTGTGGGGGGGGGGGTCTTGAGATCACTTCAAAACACTTTCAAAACACGGCTTCATGAAGCTTCGAAGCTTTACGAATCTTTTGTTTCGAATCAGTGGTTTGGAGCATGTATCAAACTGCCAAAGTCACGTGATTTCAGTAAATGAGGCTTCGTTATGTCATAAGTGTTTCGAAATTTCAATGGTTCACCGTTTTATATGTGCTCCGAACCACTGATTCAAAACAAAAGATTCGTAAAGCTTCGAAGCTTCATGAAACCGTGTTTTGAAATCGGCCATCACTAGATATTGTTGAACAAAGTCATTATTTTGTTTTTTTGGCACACAAAAAGTATTCTCGTCACTTCATAACATTAAGGTTGAACCACTGTAGTCACATGAACTGTTTTAAATGTCTTTAGTACATTTCTGGGCATTATCTTGCTGTCAATGGAGGCCTCAGTGAGCCATCGGATTTTATCAAAAATATCTTAATTTGTGTTCTGAAGATGAACGAAGGTCTTACGGGTGTGGAACGACATGAGGGTGAGTAATTAATGACAGAAAGTTCATTTGTGGGTGAACTAACCCTTTAATATTTAATGTGCTCAATAGTTCTCTGACCATTAAAATAAATCTACAGATAAGACAAATGTTACGTGCTAGCATCATTACTCAGTAATCTGGCTCTAATGGGCCGTTCAGTGCGCTTTGAGCACGCGTGTCAGAACTACAGGATCTCAGCGAGTAGTATTTGCTTTTGCCTGTTCATCCATCGGCACTCAATATGGTGTCAGAATTCCCACAACCCTCAGCTCAGCTGAGTCACTGCGGTCTGAGATTCTCACTCAACGCATGCTGTGAGTCACTGTGAGTTTCCTTCTGACTGCTGTCGGCTTTGGCACACGCTCATGCAGCCTGAGCTCAGTATCTCAACAAAAATGAAAAAATGTAATCTGGATTGACTTCAAGTATGCTAATAACTTGTGTGCAGAGAGAACTGATATAATTATTTTAAAGAGGACCTATTATGCCCTTTTACAAAGTCTTGATTTTTGGGCTCTACTAGAACAGGTTTTCATGCTTGAATGTTCATTATTTTCCTCGTATTCTCCATTGTTGCAGCTCCTCTCTTCCCAGTCTGTCAGTAACGCTCTGTTTAGTTCCTGTCTCTATGATGCCAACTCCTTCTGAAAAGCACAACGTGCTCTGATTGGTCGGCTGGAGCAGTGTGTTGCGATTGGTCAAGCACTTCGAGCGTGTTTGGGAAATGTCCCATCCCTTACCATAACCGCCAGTTTCAACACACTACTAAGTCAACCAGGCCCCACCCCTTTATTCTGTGTGTGAATTATTTAAATGAGGAATAATGTGAAGAAAACTCAAGACTACAATGGAGGCGTTTCAAGGAGTTCAGAAACAAATCAGTGTAAATCTTTGTTGTAAAATCAGTGACACTGATATAGAGAGTAACTCCTGCTGGAGGGACTTTGTAGAGCTTTTTCATGATCAAACAGCAACATTGCACACTAAAGAGAGATGAACATGGAAAAAAGCAGAATAGATCCTCTTTAAATGATGCTCACCTGGTAGGACGGTACTTGTGAGGGCATGTATGGAGACAGAGATGTCTGAGCGATCATTCTGTTTGGAGCGATGCTGTACGGAGAAGAATAAAACCTGAAAATAATAAGCAGAAACAATAAAATAGTCAATATTGTGATGATATATAGGCAAATATACAAGTTTTCTTTTAATATATACATCAAATAGTATGTTTTAGTAGGAGTATCTGTACTTACCCATTCTGTAAGGCTGTCGGGTCGTATGTGAGCGTCATTCCTCCCTGAACGTAAAAAGAAAATTTTTAACTTTACATAAAATGTACAGGGTCTGTATGAATACTCACAAATGTAAATATAAATAAATACTAATGCATATATAAATACTCGCAGTCCACAATGAACGTTCTCATACCGTATCACCGTCTCTATGCCAGGGTCGACCGTTCTGTAGGTACTTTGCCTGGTTCTGTCGCTTCTTTTGTCCTCCGTCAGCAAACTTGCATAACAACGGTTCTGTAGGTACTATAGTCGAAGAGACCAGTAACCCCCCCAGAAAATTAGTTTTTAACATTTCTTTACTTGGAATTAAAAAAATAAATAAAATAAAAAATATATTGTAGTGCTATCAATCGATTAAAAAATTAACTAGATTAATCACACATTTTTTCTGTGATAAATCACGATTAATCGCAATTAAAAACACTTGTTTTTATGTTTTTAATATATATTATAATGTAATAATTTCACAGTTAATCTCCAAATTAATGTAGAAACAACATAAAGACAGTATATTTAAAAAATACTTGTTTTGTTACTATGTTAAATACTTGTTCTTTTTATGAATGAAGGCCAGTATCACTGATACTAATACAGCTACTAATTTTTTTTAACATTTATTAGGCTTCAAAAAATATAAAAACATTTAATTTAAGTGAACTTAAAACAATCCTGACATAAAACCATAATAAATGTCATATTTTTGTGCCCTTCCTACCTGTCTAACAGATAGGAAATATACAGAAATTGAATAAAGTTATCAAACATGCACTACATAAGTTATAGCCTAAATTAAATATAGATTAATCCTTATTAAAGCTACAAAAGTTCTTTAGTCAAGAGCAGTGAGTGATTTTCTCTGTTACTTTTGTTCTTTGATTATCTTCAATGACAGACAGCATTGGCTGCTGTCATTTTAAGAGCTGCCGCTGCTGCACATGACGTGGATCTCACACGCGCCCCACTTTCTCACAACTCTTTACTTTCGTTTAAGACTTTATTTAACTCATTCAAGGCTGCTCTATGGGGATACTCGACAAAACTGACATTTTTGGCATTATTGTGTGTGTTATTGTTCGTTCAAGTGTGAAAGAGAACTTGATTCTGGCACGCTGTCATTGCACACGATACTGCCGCGCATCTTTCTGTGCGTCGTGTGTGTGTGAATATCGAAGGCCAAAAGGCTCAAAAACACGTGAATTTTAACACGTCAACGTAAAATACGTGTATTTCACACGTTAAAGGTGCAATGTGTAAATTTTAGGAGGATCTATTGACAGTAATGCAATATAATATGTTTTCAGTGGTGTATAAAGACCTTACATAATGAACGTTTTTATTACCTTAGAATGAGTCATTTCTATCTACATACACCGCGGGTCCCCTTAAATGTTAAGTCGCCATTTTGCGCCGGCATGTTTCTACAGTAGCCCTAAATGGACAAACTGCTCTACGGAGCATGTTTGCTTGACTCTCTGCTGTCTCAGACGACGACATCTTTGTCCTGTGTTGGCCACCGTAGCTTCTCTATATCGCAATTCGCAACCTCACCGCTTGATGGCGCTAAAATTTACACACTGCATCTTTAAATACTTCTTGAATACGCGTATTTAACGCACAGATTTTTCATGCGCAAACAACACGTATTTAACGCGTGAAATACACATATTTTATGTGTTGTTGACGTGTTAAAATTCACGTATTTTTGAACCTCTTAGCCTTCCATATGTGAGGACATTCACAGACAGCACGTTCTCTTTTGGCACACATAAATGGTTTAAAAGCATTTGCATGAATAAGAGCGTGATCATATATTGTAACGCTAGTCAAAGGATGACAGAAAAAACGGTTGCTACGTTAATTGCATTTATTTTTAACGCGTTAAACTGGAAAAAATTAATCGCATGCATTAATGCGTTAAACGTTGACAACACTAATATATTGTCTACCTGGCACTCCTGGTGGGGTTTTGATATATTTTCCATTAAAATGCTGAATGATGGCTTCACACTTCTCTGTGGACTCCATCCTGTTATACAAAGACATGAATAAACAAATAAATGGTAGGGAAAAGTGGTGAAATTCATTTATCAGGCTTTATTTTTAAGTTTGAACATATATATTTCATACAGAAACGATGGTAAAGGCAGGAATATCCCTGACTGGAATATTGATAACACATACATTTATATTATTCATCCACACAGCATTTTTTTTTATTTTTTTTTTTTTTTTTTTTAAGAATTGTAAGTAATTGTAAGTTTTTAGATTGTAAGTACAAAAATAAACACCAATAGTCTCATAATTAGCATACTAAACTAATATGCATATAATAATACAAATAATTTGATAATATTATTAAAGTCCCCCTGAAATCAAAATTTAAGTTTTTTAGCTTTTAGTATGAATATGTTAGCCGTAATGTTATGAATAAGCTGGTGTGTTCCAAAACAATGACAAAATTCACATTTAGGAGGTATAAGCATTCAAAACTTACAGTCTCTCACTTCCGCTAAAATGGATCACGGATTTTCATAGAATCTGAAGTCCCGCCCCCTCCTACACTATCAACAGACACTGAAGCTGCGGCTGAAATCAGTCATTTGCTCACACATTTACTAGTTTCTACATGGTGAATGGCACATAGTGCAATATATAGAGAATAGGGAACGATTCAGACAGTGTAAATATGCTTTCCATTGATGCGAATGAAGTCCGTTTTCGCGTTAGTATAACGTGAACCGCCACAGCGCGAGTACAGTCTGCTCTGGCCCAGGGACACGAGAGCATAGAGCGGATCATATCCGCGAGTCGGCTCAGACCACGAAAGGTATCGGACCCATTTAAATTCTGCACAGAATGCTATATTTTAAAGTGATATAGAGGAGATTAGGAGGATAAACGGTTAGATATTAAAAGGAAAGGTTTTACTGAGTTTAACGGCTCTGGCCAAGCTGTGATATAAACAAAACACTATTGGCTATTTTAAAAAAAGGGGCAGGGCTGTACGCGATATCGCCCTGTCTTCATGTTTCAGTTGAAATTACGTCAACACATTACGTCAATAATGCTGCACGTTCCAAGACACTTCAGCGGGCCTTTAACAAATTCTTATATTTGAGAAGTTATATAACTTCTCCCCCATGTGGTTTGGAGGATTAATTGCAGCTTGAGTGATGGATAAAGTACCTTGCGAAGCCAACGCCTCTGCTGGTTCCGTTAGCGTCCCGCAAGATACGTGTGGAGATAACCTGGCCAAAGGATTTGAGCATGGCCTCCAGCTCCTGCTCATCCATGGACACGGGCAGGTTAGAGATGTACAGGTTGGTAGGATCCTGTTCCTGTTGCTGGAAATAAATACATAAATTATATCTGACTGTACTAATCACTCATACAATTCATAGTTTTCACGTGATGTCACACCCTTATAGGAACACCCACCTGGAGGGCAAAACAAGACTTCCCTCCATTGACCGCCAGTCATTTTTACAAGGTTTGTACTAAGTGCTAATGTTGTAAGACAGTGATATTAAAAGAACAAATTCAATATACACCTTGATGAATGAAAATTATAAACAAATCACATAACCATTTAATGTGTTGCATTCATATTCTGGAATCATATGATACCCTGTATATAGTATGACCAATCAATAAGCTGTATACTGAATTTGATCTTTTAATATCACCGTTTGAATACATTAAGACACTTTAAGAGTTTTTCACATTTAAGTGTTTGTGTCTTTAAGTGTTTTTAGAATGTCCTGCTGTTTTTAGTGATTGAAATACTGCAGCATGTGAATCACAAGTGCCCAAAACCTGCATTTTGTTCACATATTTTTATTTTTCTTCTTTTGAAATGGAAAACTATGGAAGCTTGTTTCCGCCACTAAATAAAAAAATAAAAAAAGGTAATTGTGACTTTTTATCTCAGAATTCTGACTTTTTTCTCAGAATTACGAGATTTAAACTCACAATTGCGTGATGTAAAGTCAGAATTGCAAGTTATAAAGTCATAATTGCATGATATAAACTCGCAATTGCGTCTTTTTTATCTAATCTGACTTTATAACATGCAATTGCGAGATATAAAGTCAGAATTGTGAGATATAAACTCGCAATTCTGAGAAAAAATTTTTTCCCTGACAATTGGACATTATAACATGCAATTGTGAGTTTATATCTCACAATTCTGACTTTATAACTCGCAATTCTGACTTTATATCTTGCAATTCTGAGAAAAAAAAGTCAGAATTGTGATATAAAAAGTCGCAATTACCTTTTTTATTTTTTTATTTCATGACGGAAACAAGCTTCCATAGAAAACTGACAGGCCTGTGCTGCAGTTCTATGGATGTTTTGCCCTCTACGTCTCCGTGCCAGTCATGTGACTGAAACTATGAATTGGTAAAATATTAGGGCTGTCATGATTCCTAGGTTAAATTCAAGTACTCGATACAAAAAAAAAAATCCTCGATTCTGATTACTCTAAACCCGATTACTTGATTAATCGTCAAAATAATAGACTGATTACTCAATTACCAAAATAATTGTTAGTGACAGCCCTATAAAATATTTCATAAAGTCATTTCTACATTTCATAGTGATAGCATTAATAGTTTATAGTAACAATTTTCCATTTTCTTTATTTCACACACTACTACCAATTTACCTGTCATAGCCATTTTTATATTAGAAACATATGTGGCAAAACTATAACTGTACCATTTATAGAATCATAAAGATAAAAACTAGATCATAACCGATTTAATACAAGATGGATGGGGGAATTATAACACTTTCAGCTGATTTTTTTTTTATTATCAATACACACACACACAGGTTTGTTTTTGTGAATTGTGGGGACATTCCATAGGCGTAATGGTTTTTATACTGTACAAACTGTATTTTCTATCCCCCTACACTACCCCTAAACCTACCCATCACAGGAAACTGCACATTTTTACTTTCTCACAAAAACTCATTCTGTATGATTTATAAGCCTTTTGAAAAATGGGGACATGGGGTAATGTCCTCATAAGTCACCCTCTTGAAAAATGGGGACATGGGGTAATGTCCTCATAAATCACCCTCTCCTTGTAATACCTATGTCATACCCATGTCATTATACAAATTTGTGTCCTGATATGTCACAAAAACACACACACGCACACACACACACACACACACTGTATACTCATACTAATTTTACCACATCTTTCTGTGGCAGAAACAGTAAGAGTAGTATGCTAGTATGCGGTTCTGAATTTAGTAAAACACATGCTACAACAACAATGGATGGCTACTTGGACGAGAGATTGTGCAAGGAGATTAGAAAGTACCTGCATTTGTACAACTCCAGCCTACAAACCTAAAAGATTATAAAGATGTATATATGGGTTTTAACTTGTAACAAAACAGAGTGCAAGTTGTCGTAATGCGCATGCGTCGATGTCCTAGACGTCAAACCGAAGCACCACACAGATTGACGACACAGTGGTCTAAAAAAGCTAAAATAAAAGAGTGAACAGAGAAACAGAAAGATGTGACAGACTGCTGCAGACAGACACGAGCTTTGCTCTGCCGGTCTCATCTTTCCCTGGAGAAAAAGATCTCCTTCCTGTTTCCATGACACGCTTCCCAGACTCTCTCTAAACACATCAGAAGCTTTCTTTCAGAATGAAATAAACCACGATTTACAACATATTAACAAAATATTTATGACACAACATTTCATTTAAACAACATTAAGCATGTTCACTGGCTATGCTTAGACACTACTCTTCCTATTTCTGCATTATTCAGCCTGTAAATGGTTACTGTACGCATACCGAGACGATGACCTACTGCTACCACTACAGTGAACAACAGAACACACTGCACATATACTGTATCCCATAATGCAATGTGCTCAACTTGACCTTCTACTTCCAGTATGATAAATGAACCAGAAGTAATTATGTGTACAGATGCATTATTTAATCAGACTGTCAAAGTACAAAACTCCGTAAAATGTGACATATGAAATAATAGCTGGAAACATCTATTTTTTTTAAATGGAACCTTCCGACAACATTTTTTAAAAGCATGGATATGTGTATTTTGTTGTGTATCATATTTGATGGCTTTTATTGCTCATTTAGAATGATATAGTGAGAATATTTTTTTCAGAGGCCCAAATTGAGCAAAAATATGCAATTTTTTGCAGATGCTGATAGGAGATGAAATTATGATTGTGATGTAAATCAAAGAGATCTTCATAACAGTATAGCAGACTACTAGCAAAAAAACTATATCTCCCAATAATTTGGAAAGATTATATTTAATTGTTTATTTTTATGATCAAATCTCTGTAGTTTTAAAACATATAATGCAATGCAATACAAAAATGACAGAGAGATGAACAAATAAACCTTCCTCAAAAGCCTGATGATCATATTTGATACTCAAATTTGAACATGATTTTTCTGATGATATATGGATAATCAATTAAACCAATTAAAAAGTTGCTTCAGTCCAGTAAGTGTTCATCATGAAATATTACTAACCATATAAAAGTTATTCTTAAAGATTTCACAGCAAAAAGACACGTGAACCACAGCCTGAAGGTTGATGTTTTTACAATTATTCAATCAGAATAACTTCCCCTCCCTCTTGCAGCATCTCTTCTCTTCTCTGATCACGAGGGCGGGGCAACCTGTCACTCGCATTAGATCCTCCAATAGCAAACCACAACCATCCAATCAATTCCCCACAGACAAAATCAAGCCCCGCCCTACATTTGTTCTTGTTCCAGAAGCTATTTCACTTGGATACACATTACAATAGGGAAGAAAAGACTATCACAACTTCCATTTCATGCCGGCTTTAATTCTTGTACGCAGTGACACAGTAAGCATTCACTTTTATAGTTAAAATAAAACAATTAAAATGAAGCAGAGAGAGATGGAACAGGTTTTTTTTTTTTTTTTTTTTTTCAATGTAAAGTTCATTGGTTCACCATGGATGTTGAGCTAGCATTTATCAGTGTGCATGTGTGTGTTTAAAGTGTGTGTCTCCGTATGACCCTCACACACTCCCTGTGTGTTGTACAAAAGAGAGTCTGGGAGACACACAGGGATCAACTTCAGAAGATTACAACAGAGCCATTCTCACACACACACACACACACACACACACACACACACACGTTTGTTTTGTGAATTGTGGGGACATTCCATAGGTGTAATGGTTTTTATACTGTACAAACCGTATTTTCTATCGCCCTACACTACCCCTACCCCTAAACCTACCCATCACAGGAAACTGTGCACATTTTTACTTTCTCAAAAAAACTCATTCTATATGATTTATAAGCCTTTTGAAAAATGGGGACATGGGGTAATGTCCTCATAAATCACCCTCTCCTTGTAATACCTATGTCATACCCATGTCATTATACAAATTTATGTCCTGATATGTCACAAAAACGCCCACACACATACACACACACACACACGGCAGCAAAATGGCAAACAATGCCCCAAACGTGCCAGAGAAAAGACTCCAACAGACATAAACAAATCTTTATCTAGTCAAATGTGTCAATTAATCTTATCATTGGGAATAAAGATAGTTTCACATCAGCGTGTGTGTGTGTGTGTGTGTGTGCGTTTTTGTGACATATCATGACACAAATTTGTATAATGACATGGGTATGACATAGGTATTACAAGGAGAGGGTGACTTATGAGGACATTACCCCATGTCCCCATTTTTCAAAAGGCTTATAAATCATACAGAATGAGTTTTGTGAGAAAGTAAAAATGTGCACAGTTTCCTGTGATGGGTAGGTTTAGGTGTAGGGGTAGTGTAGGGCGATAGAAAATACGGTTTGTACAGTATAAAAACCATTACATCTATGGAATGTCCCCACAATTCACAAAAACAAACGTGTGTGTTTAAACCAGCCAAGCATTACCTAACCAACGTCAACAAACCTCATCATAAAACACGAAGCTTGACTCGTGTCCAGGAAGCCACGCACGGACAGGTTAATGATACTGGTATGTAAATGTGTACGTACTTACAGTCTACATACAGGGTAGCACTTTATTTTACAGTCCTGTCCAACATGTACAAATGTTTGGGGTCAGTCAGATTTTTTTAATGTTTTTGAAAGAAGGCTACATTTATTTGATCAAAAATACAGCAAAAACAGTAATATAGTGAAATATTATTACAATTAAAAAAAAAAAAAACTGTTTTCAATGTGAATATATAGTAAAATATAATTTATTCCTGTGAATAAATTAAAGCTGAATTTTCAGCATCATTACTCCAGTCTTCAGTGTCACATGATCCTTCAGAAATCATTCTAATATGATGATTTGCTGCTCAAGAAACATTTATGATTATCAATGTTGAAAACAGCTTCATATTTGTGTGGAAACTGTGATACATTCTTTGATGAATAGAAAGTTCAAAAGAACAGCATTTATTTGAAATAGAAAGCTTTTGTAACATTATCAATGTTTTACTGTCACTTTTGATCAAATTAATGCATCATTTCTGAATAAAAGTCTTAATTTCTTTAAAAAAAAACTTACTGATCCCAACTTTTTTAATGGTAGTGTATAACAACTATATATTTACTATAATAATTTTAATAACTGGTAATAACTAGGTACTAACCCTGAAACTGACCCTAAACCTAACCTTAAACCATGTTAAATTCCTAGTTACTTTATGTTACTCAGTACTTTCTGGAGTAAGTGCAACCTGAAATTTTTTTTTTTTTTTTTTTTTTTTTTAAACATTTAATAAAAAAAAAAGATTTTTTGTATTTTAAAAATGTACAAAGTTTTCATTTTGGGTTAAGGTATTGGTCAAAAATAACACTAAAAATAACTGAAGTAAACATAAGTTGGTGTGTGTATGAAAATAAGACATTAAGTACAACACCACCACCAACAAAAACACATGGCCGATGATTGTGTGTACTGCAAATATTTTTTGGAGACTATTGCATATTGTTGCACTTTCATTTTTGCTTCACTAGACTTTGAACATGAAAAATTTCTACAGACGCTGCAACAGTCGTGATATTACATCATTCAACATATAATATTAATAAATCCAAAAAATATTCAGCGTACTCTACTGCAAAAAGTTTGTGTTCTTTTAATTCAGCTAAAAGGTCATGCTGTGAGGTTTCGATCTTCTATTGCTCACGTCTTCACGTGATTCGAATTCACAGGTCAGAGTTTACCAGACTTGATCTTTGGAATGCAGCGAAATTCCAAAACTTCTTGGCATGAGCTTGTGTTTGAATGCAATTTAATGGAATGAAAAGTGTAGTGTGACTGTGGCTTAAACTGTAGCGCTGCAGTGTGAATCAAATGACATTCAGTTTAATCACAAGCATGGAGACAATCAACGCAAAGTGATTTATCAAGGCTGTGGTGCTCGAACCGAAACACGCCAGTTCTAAGCAAGAGAGCTGGAATTCACGGAATAAACAAAGATGACCTCCTCACTACATACTGCTGAAACTGAAGTGTCAAAGCAGGTTTACTCAGATTGTTACGTGAAGATCAATGGTGTATGTGCTGAATGAACATTTCTGTAATATACTACCTTGGCCATCTGAGCTTGAACCCCACTGGACTTGAGCGCCGTCACAGCTTTCTGCGCTGCTGCGGGACTGTCGAAATCCACAAAGCCATAACCTACATATGTACACACACCAAAAGTAAATAATTTTATGTCAGATGCATAGGCTAATGAAACATTGAGAAGTGAGGTGTGATTTTCTCAAGAACATGAAGTTGATCTGCACTCACCTTTGCACTTGTTGGTAGTTTTGTCCAGAATAGCTTTGGTGGACACAATCTTTCCATACCTTAAAATATCAATACAAAGATCATGTTAAATAAGACTCAGCACCATATATATGTATATATATATATATATATATATATATATATATATATATATATATATATATATATACACATATATATATAAAATTCTGTTTTTACTTATATTTTTTATCAAATAGGCCTTTATCACACTTCTATGTTTGAAAAGTAGAAGCTTCAGCACAGATACTTCTTCTAAAGACACCAACCTCCATTTACAATCATTAATTGAGTATTGTGAAACAAAATAAAATGGTGTCATGATATTCCGATGCACATTTTGTGATTTAAAGGGGAGCGCGTAAGCCATGCTGTATCCATACTGTATGTGTATGTGCAGTACTTCAGAGTCTGTTCACCTTATATTACAGAAATGCAAGAATACAATACAAACAACATATGACATTAAAGAGCATTAGAATTAGCCAAAGTTTACATTTTTTAATTATGACTAAAGACTGTTTTGGGGGGATTAAATTAGAGGTTTAGGGGAAACTTACTATTAAACAATAATGTTTGAATTTTATTCATGCACTTACATTATTATGCATTCATAAATAATTCGATCAAATTGAAGCTGTTCAAAAACAGGAATATTTTGAGACCATAGACGATTATTCAAAAATAACTGGTTTGATCATCTTAAATGAGTTATATCAAAGACTATAGAATAACACAAGATGCGTCACTCGTATTGTTTTGAATGGGATAAAATGCAATGCGCAATATGGCGGAATAAGTCCCACCTTCTAAATAAGAGCCAATCGCCAATTGGTAAAGTCATCGCTTCACTGCAGCAGCCGTTAGAAGCTCCGGTTTCTATAGAAACAGTCAGATGCGCGCCTCCGAAATGAGGCACAAGAGACGCGCATTTAGGACTGCGCATGCGCATTAGCTTGATCCAGCCTGAAAAATACCATTTTTATTTGTCATGATTCGAGCATTTAGAAAGAAAATTTATGAGACAGTTGTTGTCAGATTTCATTGGTGATTTCAAATATGAAATTTAATCGAAAGCTTGGCAAACAGCTTTGGAGAATTTGATGTTTCCCCATTCAAAGAGAGCTGCACCTGAATGCCCGAGAGGCATTTCAAAGATGGCTGCCGAGTGAAATGACTTGTCTTAAAGGGACTTTGGTTATATCCTCCGTGTTTGAGTGCAATTATTGGATAGCATTATACATATACACCCCCTTTGTTGCATGTTCTCGGGGGCGGGGTTTATGTAAATTCTAGGGTTAGTGATGTCACTAACCCAGGAAGAAGCTCGTTGTAGTCCCTACCAGCTGTTTGTTGTAGTCCTTAAACAGAGAATTCTGTAAAAGAAAATATCTCCCTTTGCATTGAACTTTGAGCGTTGTAACTTTGCAGATGTTGTTTATGCTCAAACAGCAACATTACACACTAACTAAAGTTAAAAAAGTGAAATCTTGATCAACCACTCCTTTAATATCTCAAATCATTGCATGGTGGATACCAACAAGTTAGCTAATGTATGCAAAATGCAATTTTAAAATGTGAATATTGTGTATTGTTCTGTAAGAAATTAGATATATAAGTGAGCCATATGAGGCTTTTAGCCAATATCTAGTTAAATCACCTCTGTATCAGCATGTTTTCTCCAGTTATTAATGCTAGAATTATTCCTGATATTATGACTTTTCACATTGACACCAAAACTATTTTTTCCGTTTTTATAACCAACACATTTGCAAATGAACACTATCTACTTTTTTTTTTTTTTTTGAAAGCGTCCACATAAATATAGTCAGAACATCTGCATAGCTTACACAAATCCAGCTAAATAACAATGAATCTAACATTTGTACAGCATTTACACATGTAAAGTCGGCCGAGTCCACACCCTCCTGTCCTGTGTGAATGATCTGTGCTGTAATCGGCCTCAATGCTGCTGTTTGTGTACAGGTTGAGATGTCGCCCTGGGGACAAAAACTATTTGTTCTGGCCTTTCCTCCACCACACCTGTCTGTCTGTCTGTCTGTCTTTCCTTCCGTCTGCCCCTCATAAATAAAAATAGACAAACTACAACAAATAGAACATTATCCTGTTTAAGTGTGATGTGTAGTTTGTTGTCTTTGAGGAATAATTTGACAGAAACAGCATATAAGTACGAACGATTTACTCCTATAATGCCAGAATGGCTTCAAACTCAAGTAAGTTTGCTGAACATTATGTTTAAAAATCAATTATCCAATGCTGGGTGGATGATGCATCAGATTTTTTAATCACATCAAGATTTTAAGTTTACGTTTATACGAGGAGAAATGTCTATTTTAGGTATAATGCTGATATGGTTATGAACCGTTCATTTGAATATTAATTCTTTTGTAATAGACAAAATACATTTTTAGTAAGTTTTTTTTTTTTCACTAGTTCATTTAAAAAGGTGTGAAATAAATTACAGCAGTCAAATATTTTTTGTACTATTTATAATATGCACTAAAAAATGGTTACCTCCAATTGTTTTAGTTACACTTTATTTTGATGGTCCACTTTAGACATTCTATTAACTATAAGTATCTTTGCACATTCTGCTGACTGTAAGTAACTTTGCAACTACATGTCAACTTATTCTACCCGAACCCTAAACTAACAGTCTACTAATACTCTAATAAGAGTTAGTTGCAAAGTTACTAGTAGTTGAATGTCTAAAGTGGACTATGGAAATAAAATGTAACTGCTATTTCTTCCTGATTTAACCAAAATGATTTGTTTGTTGGTATAATTTAATGTATTTAGATTGAATCAGTGATATTAAATAATATAGATGTTGCCATTTTTAAGGTTACCACTGAACCCATAAACACTAGAGTGCAGATATAACATTTATAAAATAATTAGCAAAATGTTGTTTAAAATATGTTTTGATGGAGTAAAGGACGTCAGGTTATAGGACATGTCAGCTTCTTGAAAGTTTGTAATGTAAAAGATCAATCTCCAGTTTTTAGTTAATGTAACAAAAAGTTTTAAAATGCATAATTTGCAAAACAATTGTCTAAATATTAATTGAAGTTTAACAAGCAATATTTATTCTAATTTTCTAATTTATTAATAAACATCTGTAAATGTAATAAACAAAAACTAAATACAGTAGCGACAGTATTTTTATGTAATTTATGTGTGTATATTACACACACAAAACATTATCTATTATCAGGACATAAATAATGTATTAGATTAAGTGCACGCATGTTTCTCTCTCATGAGTCGTGAGCTTCAGTGAGAGCAGACGACTGATGTAACCTGACTCCAGTCCTGACTCCTGCTCCAGTTCCTCAGCTCTCTCTCTCTCTCTCTCTCTAAACTGGATTCACTGCAAAGTTACACTAATTTTTGTGCAAATAGCCAGAAATATGCTTTACCAGAATTATACTTGGATAAATATAAACTGTGCCAAGATATTTTTTAACTATACTTAAACTACAGTTTATTAATAATTTAATTTAATTTAATTGATGAGTTGGAGCAGATAGTGAAGGAAAAACAGCATATATGGGAAATCTTTTTCCCAAAGTACTGTCCAAACTGGTAGTGAAAATAAGTAAATAAATAAATTTTAATTTAAAATGTAATTTAATTTAAAATTTAATTTAATTTAATTTAAAGTACTGTCTAAACTGGTAGTGAAAATAAGTAAATAAATAAATTTAAATTTAAAATGTATTTTAATTTAATTTAATTTAATTTAATTTAATTTAATTAGTCAAATCTTTTTCCCAAAGTACTGTCCAAACTGGTAGTGAAAATAAATAAATAAAATTTTTATTTAAAAATTAATTTAATTTAAACAACAATTTATTTTAGAATTTAATTTAAACATTAATTTATTTTAATTTATTTTAAAATTTAATTAGTTGGAGCAGATAGTGAAGGAAAAACAGCCAACGTCTCCAAACTGGTAGGGAACAGTAAATCAATCAATCTATCAATCAATCAATCAATCAATAAAATACTTTTTTTACATAAATAAAGAAGAAAAACAATAGTGTCTTTCACTTATTAGTAATCATTTTTAAAGGGTTTGTCATAAACTCATTGTAATCCTCGTTCAGACATCAGAGATAACTCTCCAGCTCCTCTGGCAGTTTGCACAGACATTCCTGTCTGTCTCTGACTCTTTTCCGATCACGCTGACATGTGGGAAGTCTGTCGTTTGGCCAGTTGGCACGGTGGAGTGTTGTTGGCAAAGCCGCTCTGGAATGACTAAATGAAGCATAACTTTCTACATTGAGTACAACTGTTGGAACAGTACAAGCGTTATTAACACACCGTTTGGCTGCTACAACTGCGACCTGGTCTATCATGAGTTACTAACACCGATAAATATCTAATACAGTTCATTTACAAATCAGCTTTGGATTTTAAACTAGTCAAAGTAGCCCGTTCTCAATGATATGCTACAACAGCATTTTGATCATTAATTTGTTGATTATTTCTTTGATTAATCAGATATTAAACACCTTGCTAAATGCTCTCCTTCAAACAATGAAGAAACTGAAGTCAATATAATGTATGTTATACATCATCTATTTTTGCACAACAGGTAATATAATTATTACCATATCCACCTTCCAAAAAAGAGGAAGTGACTTATTATGTTGTAGACTGTGAGACAAACATCCTGTTGAACAGTTCAAAGGTCATCAGTCAAACACCTATCCGACTTTTACATTGAGACATCTGTGTTGTGTTGTGTGTGTGTGTGCGCGTGCTACCGTTCAACCATGACCCAGTTAGCACTGATGCTGTCCTTTCCTTCACATGCTCTGGTATTTGTTTCCCCGCTGCTGACACTTCCTCACCTCTCTCACCCTGCGATCGCTTTACTTCAGTCTGTGCACTGGTTACGGCTACACTTAAAAATCCATGAGGAACCTTTAACATTCATGGAAACTTTCCAGCATTAAAAGGTTCTTTATAGTGGAAAAAGGATTTTTAAAATGTTCTTCACACTGAGGAAAAATATGTTCTTTTAAGAACTGATCACTGCAAGGTTCTTTTGGGAACCAAAAATGGTTCTACTACGGCATCACTCTGAAAACCCCCTTTAGGAACCTTTATTTTTAAAGGGTTAGTTCACCCAAAAATTAAATTTCTGTCATTTATTACTCACCCTTGTGTCGTTCCACGTAAGACCTTTGTTCATCTTCGGAACACAAATTAAGATCTTTTTGTTGAAGTGTGAGAGGTTTCTGTCCCTCCATAGAGATCCAATGCAACTACCACTTTCAAGGTCCTAGAGAAGCATTCAGTTTTTCCACTTGCAAATTCCACCTTGTAAATAGCGAATCCGCCATGGCGCGGGCGCAACTGGCTTTTAAAGGGAGATGAGACTTTGATTGGTTTATTGCACGTTACTCCCAAAACACACCCATTACTTATTAAGAGAATAGGGACAACCCTTTTGGACCATGCACCGGGCGTGCCGACCATTTTCCTCGTCGTTAAACTAGCAAAAGTGGATTTGAACACGCCCTAAGTGCACTTGCGCCATGCGCTGTAGACCATGTGCTTAGATCGTTAAAATAGGGCCCCATGTTTTCACTGTTATATGGTAGAGGGCGCTATTACGCATCTTCTGAAAGAGTACAGAATCTCCTGATCAAAACACAGACAAAATGGAGCAGAAACAGGTGATAAAAGCATTGCTTATGCACATTGTAGTCTGTGAAAAAAATGATTTTCTCAGCTTTGTTGAAACGTACCACATTCAAGTGTTAATAAAAAAAGAATGCATGAAGCTAGAATTGAAGCTCTGTTCTTTTGATATACTGCATGTTCAGATATTCATACAAAATTCATAGAAAAAATATTCTGGGGGCCATAAAATTGTGAAAATTATCAAAAACGTTGGCGGTGGTTGGCAACTTTAAAAAAAAAAAAAAAAAGCTGGCGGGGAAAGAGTTAATAAAATAATCTGCAGCCGAACATTAACACATAGGGCCCTATTTTAATGATCTAAGCACATGGTCTAAAGCACACGGCGCAAGTGCACTTAGGGTGTGTCCAAATCCACTTTTGCTAGTTTAATGAAGGGAAAAATGGTCTGCACGCCCGCCAAAAGGGTTGTCCCTATTCTCTTAATGAGTAATGGGTGTGTTTTGGGCGTAACGTGCAATAAACCAATCAGAGTCTCATCTCCCATTCCCTTTAAAAGCCAGTTGCGCTCGCGCCATGGTGGATTCGCTGTTTACATGGTGGAATTTTACAAAGTGGAAAAACTGAACGCTTCTCTAGTGAGGAAACGGATCTGCTCGTGTGTGAGGTTAAAGCGCAAGCAGACCATCTACGGGACAAGCCGGATTCCACCAAAGCATTGTTTATCTTTATGCACACAATAATAATCTTTTACATTGTAATCCTTTTATTTTTAATATGTTTGTGTGCTGCTGCACGTCCCTGTGTGTGTAATAAGCAGAGTGTATGCGTGTTGTGCACCCGCCTATAGGCTCATATTACTAACGCGCTCTTTAAATAACAAAAAATAAATAAATACTGCGCATTATGGTGTGTTCAGGCTCATTGTTGGCGTGTTACTATTTTGAGGCAACTGAAAACGACTGCGCCGTTGACCAACTGAAACCTGGTCTAAAGTCAATGGCGCAGTCTATTTCAATTGCCTCAAAATAGCAACGCGCCAACAATGCACTTGAACACACCTCGTTTTCAGACTAGCACACCCATGGGCGCACAAATGGGCGCAAATGCATTTGCTATTTAATCAACATGGTGCAGGACGTGAAAATGATAACTGTGTCAGGCTGAAACTAACAAAAAACCTGCCGCCGCATTGCACCGGGTGTATGATAGGACCCATAGTTTTAATTACAAACCTGCTTCTCAGTCAAACTCTGACAGCAGAATTATTGTATCATATACTATAAAAACTTAAATGTACTCAATTTTTTGCTGAAACATTTTTACATTTAAAGATTTTGAGTAACTGTTAAAGTTGTGAAATCACTGAAATGATTACCTTATAAATTAATAAACGCAGGTAAAAAAAATTAAGTAGATCTGAATAACTACATTTAGAACCATGACAAATAAAACTGAGTAGCTACACTATAAAACCCAACAGGTTACACTCTTACAAAAAACAGTTTTCGCAGCAATGCCGTAGAAGAACCATTTTTGGTTCCTCAAAGAACCTTCCAGTGATCAGTTTTTTCTCAGTGTGAAGAACATTTTAAAAATATCTTTTCCACTATAAAGAACATTTTATTAATGGAACGTTTCCGTGGATGTTATAGGTTGATGGAACCATCTATGGCAATAAAGAACCTTTATTTTTAAGAGTGTTTAACTCAAATCAGTTGAGGAAACTGATTTAAAAACCAATATTAAGCAATGTGAACTTACATCATTTGATTCCACTAAAACAGAACACATATTTTGCAGTTGACTATTTAGCTAGTAATAGCAAACAACTAGCAAAGAGACTATAACTGTTAATGCTTTTAAAATAAAGCAGCATCTCTTGGCCCTTCCTCGAGTGAACCACACACTCTTCACCACAATGTTAACCCCAACATTAAGAAATCCCTATAAATCCCAACATAACAGAACATTAAACACTAACAGATCTCTCCTCATATTAAACCTCTGCAAAACACACAGAATAACACTTCATTTCATCATTTATATAGTTCAATGCGTTGAAAAATCAGATTCCTTCTCTTTGCATGTGACTGTTAATTGTGCACGGCTAATTCCATTTCTGAAGCTGCTGTTAAATATGAAGAATATTGATATGAAATAAGTAATAACTGTATTTCTTGAAACTGATCAGCATAATTTCTCCATTCTCAAATATTTTGATTCTCGATTATTTTCAAATATTCATTCTCGAATATTTTGAATATTAGCAAAAAATATATAAAGTATAAATTGTTGATAATTTATTTTCATAAAATAAACGTATATGTAAATTTTAGACAAAATTGTTTTTAGGCATTTATTTTGCTATGTCCAACTCAATCAGTCTCTTAAGTGACATTCAGAGATTTTATTAAGGCAGTATAGATTTTTATTACTCTGATACTCGCAGATGCAGTCAAAAATTAAAAGAAACATTCTGCTCATTTTTGATGAGATATTAAATGAGAAACAACAAATTAAAGCATTTATCTGCTGCAGCTAAAACAAGAAAATGCTTTAAAACAGGTTTGGCGAACATGCCATTCACCCGGCTGACTGTTGGACTGCTGCTGAAGGAACCACAGAGCCACAGTGTTTAACTTATGAATGGCTTATTTAGTTGTGTCTGCATATTAAGCTGTGACAGAAGTACATGACGCACACATTTATCCAGCTACACACCAAAGCAAATCATGAACGCAATTTGTTTTAGTCTGGTAAAGTTACATCCTTCATACAGCAGGAAAAGATCACTCATATAGCTCTTGGCTAGATAGCATGTGAGGCCATAAACGGAGCGCTTTTACACAGATTACATCATCATGAAATTACCGTAAACTCCCCTCTTAACCTACAGTCTCCCAGCGGGGGGAAACTGGGTGGATCAGGAACAGAGTCTTATAATCTTACAAAAATGCATATGAAGCCAGATGAGACTACAGCAGTGAAATAGAAAGCAAAACTGACTTGCTTTATGTCTAACAAATCATGTCAATAAACTCACAGTCAAAAACCTTTGCAAAATCTGTTCATTCTCTCAGTCCACTTTTTTTAATAGTATTGAAGGAGTTCACATGTATACTAGACACTTGTTGGCTGGTCTTCCAGTTATTTATCTATAAAACAATTTCAATCATTTAAACAAAAGCTGCTTTTAAGATTCAGTCAAGAGAAACAAATTCAGTCAAATGTGTCCAAAGTATAGCACTGCGTTCATAGAAACTGAGGACTGTCACCTGAATCTTTCCATAGCCGAAATATGGCTGTGCTGATGTTTGTGGAAAATCAGCATTAGTGTAAGGTGTATTTTTTTTTTTCTCAGAAATGTTTAAAAGCAGCGTTGCACTGCTTTTTCCAGTTCATCTCCAACAGAAGCAAAGCGTCAGCACCTCTCTCTCGCCGCCGTGCAAACGCTGTCCCACATCTGAACTGAACTGAAGAATGTGTCTGTTTAAACATTAATGAAAGGGTCTAAACAAGATTGGTCTTGACTTGCAGAAGCAAAACCAGTTCTCAGCCTCTAGAAATCTGTAAAATTATGTTATACTGCAGCACAATTTACTTAAGACTGATAGTACGGCTTGTATTCAAAGCACAAATTATGAAACTTAACTTTGCCCTTAGTAAAATCAGTTTGCTTTGGAACAAGTAATAGATTAATAAGACCAAAGATTGCCCATTTGATAAACAAATTATATCTCATGCTTAAACATTATTAGAACCAGGGGCAAATTGCTGAAGGACTGGCCGAGATTAAAGGGTTAGTTCACCCAAAAATGAAACTTATGTCATTAATTACTCACCCTCATGTCGCTCCACACCCGTAAGACCTTCGTTCATCTTCGGAACACAAATTAAGATATTTTTGATCAAATCCGATGGCTCAGTGAGGCCTCTATTGCCAGCTCCCTTTTTCAATGCCCAGAAAGCTACTAAAAACATATTTTAAAACAGTTCATGTGACTACAGTGGTTCAACTTTAATATTATAAAGCGACAAGAATACTTTTTGTGCACCAAAAATAACAAAACAGCGACTTTATTCCACAATATCTAGTGAATGGCGATTTCAAAACACTGCTTCATGAAGCTTTGAAGCTTTACAAATCATTTGTTTCGAATCAGTGGTTCAGAGCGCCAAAATCACATGATTTCAGTAAACGAGGCTTCGTTACGTCATAAGTGTTTTGAAACTTCAATAGTTCACATGACTTTGGCAGTTTGATACACGCCAAAGTACCACTGATTCGAAACAAATGATTCGTAAAGCTTCGAAGCTTCATGAAGCAGTGTTTTGAAATCGCCCATCACTAGATATTGTGGAATAAAGTCGCTATTTTGTTAGTTTTGGCACACAAAAAGCATTCTCATTGCTTTAAAATATTAAAGTCGAACCACTGTAGTCACATGAACTGTTTTAAATATGTTTTTAGTAGCTTTCTGGGCATTGAAAAAGGGAGTGTTATTGCTGGCGATGCAGGCCTTACTGAGTCATCGGATTTTATCAAAAATACTGTATCTTAATTTGTGTTCCGAAGATGAATGAAGGTCTTACGGGTGTGGAACGACATGAGGGTGAGTAATAAATGACATCATTTTCATTTTGGGGTGAACTAACCCTTTAAGCTGTTCTCGGTGGCTATATGAGCGCTGAACAGCCACTGACCGCCTGGAGCTCACATCTCCGAAAGATTCTAAACAAATTTTCAAATAGGCACTATGCTTATATATAAATCACATATTTGAGGTCATACCAAATGAAATTTCTTAAAACTACATTCCATGACACAATAACAGTAGTATCTGTAAAACTGTAGTGTGTTTGCTCCTCTGCCATTGACGCTCGCTGTGAGAAATGCTGTCAGTATAGATCCGGCAGTTATAAGCAGCGTGATACAAATTGTGAAACGGTTTCTGTGTGAAATTAGTAGAATATTGCATAGCTGGAAAAGGCTCTAAGCAAATCATATTCCAGAACCAGAACCAGAACTAAGGCCGTGTGTCCACCAAATTGCTTCAAAGCGTAGCAAGCTGAAAACGCTAGGTGCTCTGCTGAAAACACTTCGCTGTAGGCGCATGAGAGCACTTCGGCAACGCTTTCCTGAGTGCTTTTCAGTTGAGACACTTTGCTTGCTATGATACAGAATATCCGCGGAAGTGTCACTATAAGTGTTACTACTATAGTTTTTTTCTGTACTGTTTCTATATAAAAATGCTCTGGCTCTTGTTTTAAATGATTTTGTTCCATTATTATTCTTGCTGTTGTCATCTGTTGACGTTGTACAAGCAGAATGTAGCAGTTGGTCGGTGTTGTATTTGTCCCGCCCCTCCTCCACTGTGATTAGACGGCTTGGTACAAAGTGACATTGATGAGCGCTGCATTTTACTCAAAGTTGAACATTCTTCAACTCTCAGCGACCGGTAAAAAACGAGAAAAAAAAATAGACGCTCAGCGCTTCGTTACGCTTCTGGCATTTTAAAAACGCGACACTCCCGTTGAAAACAATTGGAAAAATATGCTAGCCTCAGAAGAAAAAAGAAAAAAGCTTTGGTGGACACACGGCCTATATATATACTGGAATTAGCTTAAAGGATTTGTAAAGTTGTTTGACGTAACATTTTAAAATAAAGCTCTTGGCTTCATCACAAGAAAACGAAGCATTTCCTTTCTGCCACTCCTATTTGATTTATGTCTCCTGAATTTACCCTCATGTTTCCTCTTTGAACCACAAATGGCTTGAGTTCAAACCTCAAAGCCTACTGTAGTTTGCGCAACAAAACATACTCAAAGTTAGATCTGATCTTGAGATCTCTAGACTATAAACACATTAACAAGCAGAAGTTTGCAGATGAAGCGTCAAACTTAAAGGGTTCTCATCAAGATTAAACAAATAAAAAGTATCACACACATGTGTATCACAATATAAGAAGTCCTAAAAGAGAAAAGAGTGCTTAAAGGAGCTTCAAAGCAGTGGTGTCTGAACCTCTTCTGAAGTGAGAAGACAAAGTCCCCTCTGAATGTTTTTTTCCATATGTAAATTCATGCTCTATTTACCTTCTTTTGTTTACAGTGTCCTTGTTAAAAAATGACATATGGAACACGTTACACTATCAATAAGATCAAAAACAATACTGCAATACAATTTATCAGGTTTATACATTTTAAAAGTATCAAGTTTGTGCATATTAAAAATAATTTACATTGCTTTAAAATATGCAGTAAAAATTGTAAGTTTTCATATAATTCACTCTACAAATTCATAGGAATTCACCATCAATTTGCCAAAATAGTTGCATTTTCTTATGAGATTGAGTTGGTTTTAAATTTGGAGTGATTCACAACTAGTGAGTGATCACAGTGAACCCATGAACCATGGTGTTTACCTGATCTCAGTCATAATGTAGACATTTTAATGGCACATTTGTATAATAAAAAAAGGGAAGAGTTGTCATTAATAGTCTCTTGTTTTCCTAAATAGCCACGCCCTCAATAAAACACACAAAACAAGCCCTACAAATTAATAAAAGAACATATATTATACACACACATTTTATTGTAATGGTATGTCATGATTTGTAGATTGGTTTGTAAAAGGTGCTTTTATGCATGTTTGGACTGAGTATTCATTGCATTTACACAGTTTTGACCGCCAGCTGTTGCAAACATCTGGTGTTTCGAGTGCTTCATAAGAGTGAAGCAATTGAAGCAATTGAAACACTTATAATTGAAACACTCTGTTTTCCTCATCACTACTTTTCAGATGTATTCTGATTAAAAGAAAATTCTTCCTGACAAATACGACAAGCACAACAAAGCTAGCTAGATAGAATTATATAGCGTACATAGACCAGCGAGACTTACGGTTGGCAGAGCTTGACCAGGTCTTGGTCAGTGGTCCCAGGATGGAGTCCACGGATGTAAAGGTTTGTTTTGCTCAGCTGTTCCCCGCCTCCCGCACTACTTGCGCTGCTACTGTTGGGACTGGACAGTGCCATCTGGTGGCTGGAGGACACATAGGCTTGCTGTTGAAAAAAAAAAAAAAATTATTTATATGTATAGTACAGTACAAACCAATATAAGTACAGTTAAATCAATGTTATTAATATTTAGCAAAACTATAACAAAGACAAAAATTTGCAGTGAAAAAATAATTGTTAATTATAGGGGACCTATAATGCGCCTTTTCATAAGATGTAATATAACTCTCTGTTGTCCCTAGAATGTGTCTGAAGTTTCAGATCAAAATACCCCACAGATCATTTATTATAGCTTGTCAAATCTGCCCCTATTTGGGTGTGAGCAAAAACACGCCGTTTTTGTGTGTCCCTTTAAATGCAAATGAGCTGCTGCTCCCGGTCCCCTTTCCAGAAGAGGGCGGAGCTTTAACAGCTCACGCTTCAGTTTCTCAACAACAACAAAGCTGGAGAATCTCACGCAGCCAAAATGAGGATTGTCAGTACCGGTGTTCAGCCTTACATTGTTCAAACCGGAGTCGGACACTGATGGAGAGACTCAGGAAGAAGTTACAACTTTTAGAATGAAACTGGACATTTCTGAATGGTAAGTGAATAAATTTATGTAGTTGCTGTGGAGTTGATTCAACTCATTGACTAGCATGTGCCATCATGTTAATCTTTTGTGCAAATCCAGCGTTGCATTGACCATCGTTTGTGAAGCAGTCCGGCGTAAAATGACAGCATGGCAACAACACGTGAACTGACCCACTCTTCCTCTTTACTACTAGTTGTTGCACCAAATAAACATGAATGAACATCAGAAGGAATGTTGAAAGATACATTACAATGTACTGAAATGAATCATGTCTCATGTAATCGCGCAATCAGTGTTTCAACTGTGGAAAGACGTCAATAAATCAGCTTGTGAACAATATGTCACGTAACGTCACATTTACCTCAGGGAAGCCATTCAATGAGCTTAAACTCGATAGTTAGCTAGAAAAATTAACTTTAGAGAAGAGCATTTTAAAAAAATATATATGCACTATATTATATATTCATTATATTTTTACTTAACCTGTTCTTCAATATTAAATGTGTATATTTGAATAAATCTGTCATGAAAACAAGTTTTTATGACAGCCACCGTTTAAATGTTTATATTGGAATAGAAACATAATTAATTTTCATTAAGTCATTAAAAATGTATTATTATAACATTATTATAAAACTGCCCTATGTGCACTTTTCAGTTTACTTTATTGTATGCAAATCAGTTGTTAACCTTTAATATTGCAGTTGTGAGAGACTTTTTTCTTTGAGAAAAGTTGACATGCACTGTAACTTATATCCAAATGAATCAATATTGAATCAAATTGAACCGAGATCGTAATTGAATCGAATCACAAGCTTGCGAATCAAAATGGCATCAAATCATGAAATTTGTATCAATGCCCAGCCCTACACAGTGAACGTGATCATTACACATTAACAGCTGTGTCCTTATACTCTAACCTGCACTGGTTAATGTGAAGGATGTGTCCGTTCACCCAAATACACAATCAAAATCCTGCATGTTGCAATATCCCATGGTTTCCCTTCCCCTCTGCTCCATGAGTTTGTTGACTTGACCTTTTGTCTCTTCCATCCAATAATAACATTAAGCAACTTTCAGATGCCTGCCAACAGAAAACCACCACTAAAAAAGTGAAGGACAGCAAAATGTGTAGTTCATCCTGGCCTAAGGTACAAAGCGTCAGTGTATCAGGCATTAATCATGGGAAATCAGGGGACACCGGTAATAAAGCTGTCAAGACATGGAGAGGATGTGGACTGACATGACTGACTGCATGAATAATAGGTTTAAACCAGGGTATGTGAGTGAAGAAGAGTGGGAACAGAGTTGGACAATTTTGCCTGGAGTGGGGATAGTCTGAAAATGAGAGAAAATAAAAAGAAGGATTTCTTTCGCTCAAAACCTGACAACTAGGAGGGAAAAATTGCTGTCACTCTACTTCAGTCTCCAATCCATTCTCACACCCAAGGCATCCGTGTGAGAGAGAAGCCAACATCTGCACTTTGGTGTCTATGTACTGATGCAATAAATTTATTCCAAAAAACATTTTTGAAAGTATCCCAAAAGCCTCTATGTCTTCTGAAGCCATACGATAGCTTTGTGTGAGGAACAAGTGAAACTTAAGCATCATTTCTACCTTGTATTAAGATGCGACTTTTGACAATCAGAATTTTGGTGTTCAAGTGGTCAGCGCTAGATACCGGTGGAAAGGAGGTCCCAAACATATTGAGATCAGATCACTGAAACCACAAACTGAGGAAGTCAAACACCATTAAAAGGTTAGTTCACCCAAAAATGAAATTTCTGTCATTAATTACTCACCCTCATGTCATTCCGTACCCGTAAGACCTTCGTTCATCTTCAGAACACAAATTGAGATATTTTTGATAAAATACGAATCTTTTGTTTCGAATCAGTGGTTCGGAGTGTTTATCAAACTGCCATAGTCACGTGATTTCAGTAAACGAGGCTTCGTTACATCATAAGTGTTTCGAAATTTCAATGGTTCACCACTGGGGGGCGTGACTTTGGTCTGATTTTATTAAAAATATCTTAGTTTGTATTCTGAAGATGAACGAATGTCTTAAGTGTGTCGAACGACATGAGGGTGAGTAATTAATGACAGAATTTACATTTTTGGTTGAACTAACCCTTTAAGTTTTGTAATAGAAACACTATCTGGGGTCCTATGAATTCAAGAAATTTTGGATGAATAAATTTTGGATGAATAAATCAAAAGAAGGGTTAACACTAATAAAATTGCGATATGGACTAGTGTCTGTAACATTAAATTGCAAATCTGAAGTCTGCGTGTTTTGAGTATTAATGACCAAACGTATCTTTATAAATGTTGTTGCAGGTGAAATATAATGTGGATAACATTGAATAAATATTTTTTCGTCAGGTTAGATATTGATTATTGATCACGAGTCAAACCTCTACTTAACCTTCGGTCTCACACATCCACCATGTTTGTAGTTTTTTTAACCATTTTTATTCATGTTTGTAGTTTTAATCGAATCCTCGCCCATTGTGCAATGGGCAATATTAGCCGTTAGAGTGTGCAGGGATCTGCACTTCGGATTCTAACCGGAAATAGTAGACCATATGCACTATGCACTTATACACTATGCATTCATGTCAGCCATGTAGTGTATGAATTGTATAAGGTTATTTTGTCATTCAGCATCAGAGTCTGATAGCCCCTCCCCCTCTGCTACGTAATTAAAGCTGCGACAGTTCAGTGCAGGAAGTGTCCAACTGTTTTTTCGGTTAATTAAGTGCATCATTTGGGTGTTTAAAGTGCACTTTTTCTTTTTGGAATTTTCAGTGTGAACACACTACTCACACTATTTTACTACTACAAAACGTCACAGAATAGTGCATGAGTATGTACATTGGATGCACCTAGATAATATGCAAATTGGACACAGCAACATAAGCTCTTCACTACAACCCGCCAAAATAAAACTTCAGTTTAACTTGAAGATTTGTGACAGGATTTGTACACTAGAATGTACTTACAGTAATAATAATTAAAGGAATAATTAAGGAAAATAACTTTTTCTCCCATGTTTTAATTTTAACAGTAAACCTCTGTTGTGCAGTAGGCTACTTTGTTTGCCTACTGGGGATTGTTAGATATTTATTTGATTACAATTTAAAAGATGAATTAAATTTGATTAGTTTTTGATAATACATTTGTATTAAATCATAAATCCAGAAAAATTAAAACAGACAACACAGAATTTCTCAAAAAAACAAAACAAAAAAAAAAACATTTCATAGGGCACTATTATTGTAATCACTTTAATAAATTATTAAATTTGTTAAAGTTTTATGAATTCAATTGATTAGACATGCTTTTAATGATAAAAATTTAATTAACCCATTAAAATGGAATCCAGAAAAATTTAAACCAAGATCACGAAAGGGATTATGAGAAAAAATTAAACATATTTCATAGGGCTCTAAAAATGTATTTTTTGTTACTCTTTTAATACATTTTTTTGTTAAATTGTATAAGTTTCATGATTTCACTTAATTAGACATGCTTTTTGATTATTTGGGAATTTAGGAAAAAATAAAACTGATTTCATAGGGCCCTAACTATCTGCCCTTGTGTAACACCACCTACACAGCAAACACGTGAGCATTATGGGACGTATTATGAGCAAGCATAACAACCAAACAACTTATGTTATTTTTTTTTTTTTACATAACTCCCACATATATTCTTTCCTTAGATTGTCTACTTATACTTCTGTAGTTACAGATCAATCTAAAAAAGCATGCCTTCTCATACTATTTCTTCCTTGATTTAACCCAAAAAATAGTTTTGTTAGTATCAATTAATGGGTTAAGAATATTCAAGATATTCAAAATTAAGTAAGATACAAGTCTTATCTTGTATAATCTTCTTTTAAGTCTGTTTAGATTTTCTGGAAAATAAGACAACAGTATTGATCAAGAATAAAACAGAGAAATTTTTATACGGTAAAAAAAAACAATAAGAACAAACATTTCAAACATTTAAAAAAAAATCTATTCTTTCAAGACAAAAAATAAATATATTTATATATTACTACTCAAAAGAGCATCTATGCCCATATAATGGAAGTGGTGTTTCACTTATCTCTCTATTGCTGGTTTGTCTGAGAGCGTCTTGTGGGAATCATCACAACAAACTCAATGAGCCATTCTGCACTACAAAAGAAATGAATGTACTTTTCCTCTGAAAGCAACAGACATTTTCAGGAAGATTGCATGAAAACAGAAGACAAAGAACAGCACATTAAGCAAATTGAACATCTCTCACAGCTTTACCATGTGACGCGTAACACTCTCTGTGTATTATCACTCTGGGAAACTCTCTTGCTGCCTTATTTGCTCTTGACGGGGTTCAGAGGAGGATAAAGCGTCCAATTACAGCGGCAGCAGACATCTGACTGCGCACACTGCGAGAAGGGTTATAGATCACGGCCTGCTAGTTTAAGGATCCACCAGCACAAATCAAGCGTTCGGGGGCCCTGCGGGGACTGCTTCAGTCCTGCTAATTATGAGCCTTTCTGCTTTTGTGAGCCCATCTTGCTTGCGCTTTAAAAGTTTCAAAAGAACCCTGCACTGGCTCAAAAGCTCAATCTGATCAGTCTGTTGATTCATTAAAAATACTTCAAAGGTGATGAATTCTTAAGCAATTTTAGTGCGGTTGAAATCCATTATTTGAATCAAAGTAACCAACTCACACCACAACGTCTCCAACAACCACAATGACTCACAGAGAACACAGGTGCCAAAAAACACAAATCAATGAACAAATACTACAATAATTAGACACGGGGAACGGCTTCAAAGAATTTTTAGCATGGCCTTGCCAACAGTCAGTGCCCAAAGATCAGAGAAAACCACAGTCAGAGTCAGTTCAATTACAGGGTTTCTGCAGGTTTCATAAAGCTAATTTTAAGACCTTTGTAGGGAGTCGTAAATGGAAATGTAACACTCTCAGAAATGCATCATCATATTGTTATCATTAAGTATAAATGGCTAGGAAGCATGGTAACATGTAAAATCTTACAAATATTAATTTCCATGTACATGATACAACCCCTAACCAACAACCAGAGCGTGACTCGTTTGTTATGGCACCTGAGTGCTGTTGCTAAGCAAAGAATATAACTAAAGTAGATTTTTGTGTAATGTAAATTGAACTTTTTTTAATGTTGAAAAAGTTCATAAAACCCAAAAACCATAAGCAGCACAAAAGCATTTTCCGTAATGGGTGATGTTACTGTATCACTGGTGTCAATACTTCAATAACTTACAGGTACACAACTAGGGTTGCAAAGGGGTGGAAAATTTCCACAAACTTTTCATGGGAAGTTAAGCTGTATCATATATAAACATAAATCTAAACATTTTGTTTGGTCTTAAGCAGACATGCATGCCAATTAATACAAATTTAAAACATTTTTGACTTGATTTATTTGTGAGTAGAACTTTAATCGATTTTCCAACTACATTTAAAGGGTTAGTTCACCCCAAAATTAATTTTTTGTCATTAATTACTCACCCTCATGTCGTTCCACACCTGTAAGACCTTCGTTCTTCTTCAGAACACAAATTAAGATATTTCTGAAGAAATCCGAGAGCTCTCTGACTTCCCTGACCTCCCTATACACAGCAATGTCATAACTAGGGATGCACCGATACCATTTTTTAAGGACCGAGTACGAGTACCGATACTTTTTTCTAGTACTCGCCGATACCGATACCGATGCCTACACAATTATTTATTTCTCTCTCTCTCTCTCTCTCTCTCTCTCTCTCTTTTTTTTTTTGGTGATGTTGCAGTTTTCCAAGCACAACACAGTGAGACTAATGAATGTAGGACAGCTTCTTTATTATTACTCTAATGAAAAAAGTAATAATTTTTATGTGCTTGTCACAAACTTAAAACACAAATTTCACAGTGTCCAATAACCTTCAAAGTTACTACCTTTAAAGTAATTACCAATATATATAGCCTAATTGTTGTTATATAAAAAGAAATTTACAAACAAATTACAAACAATACAACAAATACTATAGAGATACAAATAAAATAAACTTGTTTTTCAGATACAGTAGGATTATTTACCATGTATACATTTATTTAACATATTTTGTTGTTTTATTAACATTAATGACAAATGGATACTGACACATATCCTGTTTTCACCCAAATGTTTACGTCCACTTAAGCCATAACCGACTGTATTTACGTGAGATACTCCACACGATGGACATTTTGACAACTATGTGTGCATTTGAACATTCAAGCGCGAGGAGAACTGATCGCGCGCTGTCTGAGAGAACTGGGATCGCGCGCAAGAAAGAGAGAGAACGCGTGCGAGAGAGAGAGCGCTTCTGGTCTGTGTCATTCAGCGCGATTCCGCCTATCCCAACTTCACTAATCGATAACGAATTGTGATTGAAAGTGTGCAGTTCGCAATATATGTGTTGTCATCATTAATTTTGAAGTATTTCCACACCTCTGAGGCTGACATTGTTTCTGCTGCTGCCGTCGGTGTCTCTGTGCATGGACAATTCTGTCAGTTACGTCACGTGAGGTATCGGTCTTTGGTATCGGGGGTATTTTTACGAGTACGAGTACAAGTACATGAGCTTGGTATCGGGCCCGATACTGATACTAGTATCCCTAGTCATAACCAATTTCAAGGCCTAGAAAGGTAGTAAAGACATTGTTAAAACAGTTCATGTGACTGCAGTGGTTCAACCTTAATGTTATGAAGTGACGAGAATATTTTTGTGCCCAAAAACAAACAAAAATAACTGTGTATAGGGAGGTCAGAGAGCTCTTGGATTTCATCAAAAATATCTTAATTTGTGTTCTGAAGATGAACGAAGGTCTTATTTAATAAAGGGTTCATAAAGGCCTTCTGAAGCGAAGCAGTGTTTGTGGAAGAAAAATATCCATATTTAACACGTTATAGAGTAAAATAACTAGCTTCCGGCCATGCGGATTCTACTTCCGTCTAAAGTGTAATTTACACAACGTACTACTGGTATTACGCTACGCCATGACGTACTACGGTACTTCCTACGTCAGTGGTTCCCAAACTTTTTAGAGTGTTGTACCCCCTGAGTGGTTTACCATCCTTCTGCGTATCCCTTCTCTTCTACTTAGACTGCAGTCATACCTTTTCCATTAAAGGACAATATTTGCCCCCTAAATTGATTTTCCAGTGCATTTTTTACCTTTATGAATAACTTTATAAAATAAATAATGTTTCAAATGAAAAAAAAATAAAATAAAAATGTTCAATAAAGAAATATGCAATGATGGTAAAAACTAAGTGAGACTTTTAAATTTAACTAAAACCGCCAATAGGTGGCGTTCATAACTGCAGAATTGTTCACGAAACACTGATGTGTGCTGTAGTTCTGCTGTGGCTTTCGTTGGAACTATTATTTCATTGCAAAATAGAGTAAATACTGACAGTACTGTGTTTAAAATGCACATTTTGTTTGTTGACCTGTTGTATAATAATAAATGTCATGTTTGCAATCATGTGGATATTTGGGAACAATTGCATTCTTGCTCATTATCAACATTAAATACAAGAACTCACAAATTTGAGTCTTAAATCGATATCAATCCACTCTGTGTCTATATATGTTTTTTTTTTAATGTGAGTAAGTGCTAAATCCCCACTTTTACAAAGGTGCATTGTCGAAAACGGCACTAGCCTAAGTTAGCGTGATTTGCTAAGGCAGCAAACTCTGCACGCAATCTGTCATATGCACGCTGCTTGTGTGGATGCAGTCAGTTTTAACCACAAAAGATGAGGTAATTTGATTGGTTGTCACGTATTTACAGCATTTTGCCAGTTACAAATACATGCTTGGTTTTAATTTTATTTTAAGGTAGGTTAGAACCAAACGAACGGCAAGACTCAGCTTTTTGTTTGCGTACCCCATTCTGTCACCTTTGTAAAGCTCTGGAGCATCAGGGTGATTATTAATATAACTCTGACTGTATTTGTCTGAAAGAAGAAAGTCATATACACCTAGGATGGCTTGAGGGTGAGTAAATCATGGGGTCATTTTCATTTTAAAGTGAACTAATCCTTTAAGTTCCCTGTTACTGCAATTTTTCAAATTTCCAGTTTATTCCCATTAATTTCCATTAATTGTCATATATTCCCCTTAATTCCCATAGAAAGTATCCAACTTTGAAAATTCCTGGAATTTTGCAACCCTATACACACACAAACATTTGGTGTTCTTACACTGTACTTAGAAAGCCTGGTCACCTGGACAACCTGTTCCCTGCAAGGTTATTAAATAATGAATTTTCAATGTCTTTGAAATTAATGCCTTTAATTTTTCAATGTCCTCTGAAACCCAGTGAGGTTTGTGACGCTCTGATGTTCACCTGAAGTAAACTCACTGTGGTTGCTATGATTACTGACATACCACAAAAGTTACCACGGTTTTCAGGAGCTATCTTTCACCTGTTAAGTTAGCGAAACCTGCATGGTTTTTGTTGTGCGCAATGCATCAATGCACAATCTACATAATACTTCATTAAAACATAATAACTATTGCCTCTGAAACCATGTGGTAGGGCAAAATATATCAATGAATGACTAAATACATATATAAATGAATAAATAAAAAAAGAACAGAAAAAAAAAAAACCTCGGAAAATTAGACTGAATAAGAACATTATGTTTCAGACAGTGTGATTTCTGGTTCTGGATTCACAAAACATTCTTAACTGCCATGTTCTTATGTTTCTCTTTAAAACTAAACTTTAATCAGGATTTTGAATTCCTGAAAAGAATGTTCTTAAAAATCATTGTAAATAACCTCTTAAAGTCAGGATAAGCTCCAGCCTAGTCGTAAATACCTAACAGTAAAATGTTTAATGAATTTATCGGGTTGTTTAAAATACATTACACAATTTTCAGTGTAATTTTCCTATTATGCAGATTGTAGTGACTCCAGCCCCCGTTCTCTTCATTTAACCTTTATTTTCTCATTTTGTTAACTGAACTGTTCACATAACTCCATATTAGGTGTGAGAAGAGGAAACACATTTCCGATCTGATGGCCCAGAAAGGAACTCAAATCCCATGTCACAGTCTAGCCCTACACAATGAGGGCTGAAACAGAAACTTTTGCTTCACATGGAGCATTTTATTGGCTCCTCTGGTCTTAATTAAGACTCCGGATATCCACGAGGCCAGCATCCCGGTTTAAGCCTGTTCTTTAAACATCTCGCAGAATTCACCTCCTTTTCTTTTCTTTTCTTTTCCTGCCTGTTTGTTCTCTGCATGTGTGTGTCCTTTGGGC
The DNA here is from genome assembly GCA_039654765.1 of Mylopharyngodon piceus. Lineage (NCBI taxonomy): Eukaryota > Metazoa > Chordata > Actinopteri > Cypriniformes > Xenocyprididae > Mylopharyngodon > Mylopharyngodon piceus. The sequence continues at coordinate 24,542,027 of CM077452.1, read as the reverse complement.
CCCTGAGCTCAATTACATTCCAAGGATTTTTGGGATGTTCCTAATAGAAGCATGTCTTTCCTTCTCTTCCATTAACTATACGCCAGTCAACAAAACACCTGCTTCTCCACCTCATAGACAAACAGCAACAAATAAAACACAGCTAAGCATAATGTAAGCAGATAGACTATTGACTGAACTTACGGCATGACGATGATTTAACGTAACTGCAATTCAAAGAAATTCAACAGTCACACAACAGTGAGGAGTAATACTCCAACAAATAATACAAAAAGAATAATTACATTAATTTGATTACACTTAAAAAATTTGGTTGAACTTCAATTGTGGACAGCAATTCCTCACATTGAAAATGAATTTTCATAATATTAAACTAGACTGTAATCTTAATGTAATCACCGTGTGTAGCCGTGAAAACACGAAAGTAACTCAAAGTAACCAATACATCTAATATAGTATGTTGTTTATATGTACATTACAATATTATACCACATAAAAAATGTATATTAATTGGCTTGTTTAATGTTAATTAATTCTTAATTAATGTTTGCTTACTATTTTGTATTTTTCTAATTGAAAACAATATTGTTCACTGCACATGGAAAAGAAAAAGAAATCTTGATCATGTTCTCAAGCACTAAGAGCTTAAATGGAAGCAAGAAAATCTAACAGTCTGTACAAAGTACAGTAACATGACAAAGTAATGTGATCAATGCCATATATTTTGCCATAAACAAATATGTAATTTTCTATGCAGATTCACTCCCCTATATATATTCTTTTTGACATGTTTTTTTATATATTTCTCAGAATCCTTAAAACTTAAAGTCCCCCTGTAGTCAATAATTTTATCCCTTAAAACTCATCTTTGATCACCAAAATGACATATTTAAACATTTTTTTCTGTGAAAAAAAATTTCTTTATGTCTTAAAATAGCTTGAATGTAACTCTACACCCTTGCTTCATTTAGTATACGTGGATCAATGAATATGCAAATTAGCCTCGCCTCCATTCACTCGCACGAGCTCAGAGATCCACTCGGTCAACTTACCGAGGTAAACGCTGCACAATGGCATCGCTCTTTACAACGTCGGACACATAACCATAATTAATATGATTAGTCTTCTGCTTGACTACGTTATCAAACAGCTAATAATGTGTTGCTAATGTTACACAAACCATGTTCCCGTTCGCGAGTCAGACAGCTGCCTTCTAACAATCAGTATCATTAGAAACGCTTTGAGCAACTCAGAACGTCAGTGGAGAAAGGCATATAGTTCATCATAACATTATAATTCACCCGCTATATTGCTAAATCTACCCGATTTTTCATATCAAATATACCAGGATAACCTGGCTTCTCTTGAGACTCCCTTGCGCGGTCAGTTAATGATATGCTAAAGCCCGGCCGCACACTGACGTGATTGGTTACAAGGTAGTTTGTGACATCAGCGATTTCAAACCACGTTTTTGAGTCTGTCTTTTTTTCCACTGCAGTTTTAAAGAGAAAATACTCAGCAATGGTGTTGAATAATGAATTTGCACATGGTTTGTCTTAAAGCATATTAAAAATACCACATAGACATATAAACAACATTAAAAACTTGATTTTCAGCACAGGGGGTCTTTAAAAAAATTAATGATGTATGTAATAATGTATATACTGTTTTTGTAAGTTTATGCTCTGCTAGTTTTAATGTTTATGGATTATAAATACAGAGGATTAAATGGTATTTTGGCTCAAGAGGACTCTTAACTATTTTCATTTAATATGGTTATCAACAGTTTTTGATTTGGTTTTGATGTTCAGCATCTGTCTTTGTGAACATCACATTCTCATGAAATCCAGATAGAGCAAGAATATTGCTTTAAAATACCAAGGAAACAATTATATCAGGTTGGATTTGACTTACTAATCTCTTCATTTTAAAATTATTACTTCTCAGCCAGATTTTCACCATACACCATAGAGCTTCTCAAACAGCAGTTTTCATGTGACTTTTAAACAGTGAAAATATCAAGCATTGAAACAATTTCTCTCAAGCTTTGTCTTTTTGTTATATTTCAAAATAAAACTTATATATAGGCTATTGCACATAGATATTGTTCTGTGTTTAAATAAAGTTAATGTTGCACTGTAGTTCATGCTCTGCAATGTACAAAAATGACAATTATGCAACTTAATTGCTACAGGTTACAGACAATTTGTTTATAAGAAAAAAAGACACATTTTTGGAAAATCTGCAGCTAGTTTGCATAAGTCTCAGGTCTGTTGTATGTTTGGCTGCGGTTGGATCGAGTCAAACCATCGCCAGCAGAGACAGCAGAACAGGACATCCTCTCATTCTCATACGCTACGCCACATTCCTCCAGCTGACATCAGAGCCCATGACATCAGACTCGTCCCCGGCATCTCACTCTCGCTGTCTGTCTCGCGTCTTCATTACCGTGTGTAACGTAAAACAGCGTTCAGAGGAGGAAACCTGATGCTGTGTTACATTAACCTGATTCTGCTCCGCATGCGTCTCTTATCTTCTCTTTGTCTACATTTTCAGCTCTTCCAAAAATCTTCGGTAACACTTTACAGTAAGTTCTCAATTGTTAACATTAGTTAATGCATTAGCTAATATGAATGAAAAATGAGCAAGATATTTGGTAACACTGTATTTCGATAGTCCACTTTAGACATTCTACTGACTATAAGTAACTTTGCAGCTACGTCAATTTATTCTACTAACCCGAACCCTAAACTAACAGTCTACTAATACTCTAATGAGAGTTAGTTGACATGTAGTTGCAAATTAATGAGTTAGCAGAATGTCTAAAGTGGACTATGGAAATAAAGTGTAACCATATATATGTTTTAAAACTATTTATTAGTCTGTGTTAATGTTATATATATATATATATATTTGTTCATTATTTGTTCATGTTAGTTCACAGTGCATTAACTAATGTCAACAAATACAACTTTTGATATTAATAATGTATTAGTAAATGTTGAACATAAACTAAGATTAATAAATGTTGTTGAACTATTGTTCAATGTTTTTTCCTGTAGTCCACGTGCAATGCCATTTTTTTTTCATGCAGAAATATGTCATATACAATTTATCCCCATCAAAATGTTGTCTCTAAATGAATCAAAACAGACAAGGAAATAAAAAAAAAAATGCACACAACAGCCAATACTAAATTATAGCAAATTATATCAAAATCTCTACCAGTTCTCACATTTCCACCATCGGTCTGTATACCCAGCTCTACATAAAGTGAACTCTTTTTAAATCTTTATTTAATTAGATTTTAATGGAATAAAACACACACACACACACACACACACACACACACACACACGTCAGTCCTGAAAACCATTAGTCTCAGCTATCAGATTTCTTTGGGACTTTCATTGTTTTTGTTTAATCAAGAGGAAATCATCATGATATCCCATGATAGACCAGAGGTCAGGCTCGACACCCTGGATTTACCGCATCCAAACACACTATTCATGTGAATCACTAACAGACATGATTAGTGCTGGATTGGGCTTCTGTGAATTAAACTTCAAATATTTTAGTAAAGTAAAGTGAATTTTTTAATACCTTTTCTTTCCCATTAAGTTTTCAAGTCCTGTAATTGTGTCACTATTACAAGCATTCTGCAACAAATACCTATACCTTAAAAAGAAAAGGGGGGCTGAGCCCTGAATATCCTCTTACCCTAAAACCAACAGATCCATTCAGAATAAAACTCAATTAAAGGCCTCATGGCACAACATTATCACATTAATCAATGTCAACAGTCAGTCTCTACAAGTCAGGTTAACAAAAACAAATAAAATTCTACTTTCATTTCACCTGTTTGTCTGAAAGTTCACCATGATAGTCCAGTACACAAATATGTTATAACTAAGGCATTATAAACTGTGAATTATCTTTCACTTTGTGCAATTAGCAAACATCCACTTAGTAAGGACCTCATTAAAGTGAGGTCTGCACATTGTATTTTTGCATTTCATATTATTTGTAACATATTTGGCAAAAACATGACTGAACTAAACTTGAAACAAAATCAAACCTTACGGTTAATTTGTCCTGAAAACTGATGCACAAAGCAACAATTAAGATCCTGAAATGAGGTGTTGTTAATTGAATGACTAGCTGCATGAATTCCTAAAAGCTGAAAAGTTGAACATTAAAATTCAAGAATGTCCAAATAAAGAATTTAACAATAAGCAATGAGGCAGTTTGAGAAAGGGAAACATACTCTTTTAACATACTCTTTTAGTCAAAGGAGTATCTTCAAAAATGCAAGAGCAAATATGCACTATATGTGAACTGGAATGATGTCAAACGTTGGAAAATTTAAATTAAATTTGCAATTGTGCTTTAATTTTGATCACAGTATGATTCCAATAGACTTCAGTGAGACTAATGCAGATTCACACTTGTCATCTTCTCATATATTGTCTCATCAAATAAAGATATCACTATCAGACAAATATGATTAAACCTGCATAAGTTCACAGGCTCACTGCTTTATCTGTCAGTTTTTGTTATCTGATCTGTTAAAGCCGTGGCTCGTTTCATATTTCAGCCAAAGAAACTTCGGTAAATCCTACTGACCTTATGCGCCAGAGAAACAAGCGTGCCACCACCTTTAGAATTTTGTGTTTGAACTTCTGTTCTTGCTGTAGCTCTGTATATTTCTATGCCATCGCTGTCGAAGAGTAATTAGCTGGTGAAGTGGATTTACTAATTGTAGAGTTAACAAAAGTTATGAGAATTGCCAGAGATGGCTATGCATTCTGCCTGATTTTCATTGTGCGAATATTTGACAGTTTTCAAGAGGCCTTTTATAATTATAATATCTATTATATAAACTAGCATTTCACCATCTGATATTAGGTCACCAGATAAGTGTGTTTGTGAAAGACTACAGGACATATTTAGCATGTTTTTACATTTGTTGTAATGTACACAATTTAAATGTATAGACTGGAAAGTCCAAAAATGATAGACTCTAAAAAATGCTGGGTTGAAAATGGACAAAGCCAGCGGTTGGGTTAAATGTTTGCCCAAATTGCTGTGCAGTTTTATTTAACTCAACTATTGTTTAAAAATTACTATATGGCGGGCTTAAAATGAACCCAAAGTATGTTGGAAATTAAAAATCAGACACATAATTAATAGAGGCAACAAAAATAATCAAATGGTGAACATTTATTAATAAGCAATTTAATAAATGTTTATTGTTTAATCACTGTAAAAAAACAAAAGTTGAGAAAACTTAATAGTATAAGGCAACAAACTTCAGCAGATTTCTGAGTTTTCTCAACTTGTTGTATTCAGTTTTATACAACAAAAAGTTGAGAAAACTCAAAAATCTCCAACAAAAACAAGTTGAGAAAACTCAAAAATCTGCTGAAGTTTGTTGAAGTTTGTTGAAGTTTGAAGTTTTCTCAAGTTTCTCAAGTTTTCTTCTTTTTTGATTTTTTACAGTGATTATTATTCATTAAACTTATTAATAAATGTTAATTTATTAAACATATTAATAAATGCTAATTTCCAACATATTTTGGGTTCATTTTAAGCAAGCAATACAGTACAGTTGGGCAAACATTTAACCCAACTGCTGGGTTAAAACAACCCATTCGCTGAGTTTGTCCATTTTCAACCCAACTTGGGTTGTTTTTAACCCAGCATTTTTTAGAATGTACTTTTTTTCCTTCAATGTGTTCTTAAGCAATGAATGGTATAGACATAGAAATGTGAACTTTACAGGTAAAACAATCAAAAATTGTTGCCTCAAAGGCAATGATTCGATTTATACAGCAACAGCAACATTTCTTACAATTTATAATCACCTGAAGGCTGAAATGAATCAGTGTGCAGTTTTCTTGCAAAAAGCTTGGAAAACTGCCGCCATTGAAGAATTCATTAGCACAGCAAGAGACCCAGCAGAATTAGGATTTCTGGGAAATGTAGTTTTGAGTAACGTCATTTTAAAGGCAATGTGGTAATTCAAAACCTTCTGCCATCTGGTTCTATAATCGCCTCCCACTCACAAAGAGCCTTTTCTCGTCCCTCGGCTTGTGTTTATTTTGTGTTCTCTCTTTTGTGTACTCTTATGGCACAGGTACAGGAATGAGAGATCGGGTCAGAGAGACAGAGCAAAGAGAGATGGTCGAGATATGTCTGGAATTCTCCACATGTGCACTTAACCTGTGCATGAACTCCAGGCTACGGCCAAATGTTTTTCAGCTAGTCATGGGAGTAACATTCTCACCACTAACACAAAAGTTCACTTTGGCCATAGTCTTGTGAAATCCACTCTTCTCAGGAATATAGCTATGGTAAGAAATCTATTTAAATGTTGCATAAAATGTAACATTATAAAATAATGTTTGATATATTTGTTATGTCACTGTTTACTAGTTGAATTGTACCAAAATTCTGGAAATGTTTGTAAGGTTATAAAGCTAAACGTTGCCCTAATAAGCTGAGCACACTTGTTTTATTTTGAAACACAGAAACAACAGAAACTATGAGAGAAATTAGTTTCACAGCAAATGCTTGTTACTGTTATACTATGACTCTGTCTGAGTGATTCTGACAAAGATATACGCAAAGACAAAGATAACGTGCTAATAATTCTCTGTCTGTAATTATAATCCATAAATATATCTTTATAGAGATAACCTAAGACAGAGAGTGAAATTGCAGGCTTATTTATGGGAGGACATACAGTCAGATCATCCACAACAAAAAAAGTTTAGGCAGACTGGTTGTTGTTAAATGGGTGCTGAAACTAAAATGTCAAATACTAAAACTGTAATTCATATACAAATTAATCAAAACTTAAGTGTTTAATAAAACGAGAAAATATTACTAAATAAAGTATAAAATATAAGAATGTTAAAAATTTTAGAAATATTATAAATGTCCTCCCACATGTAGCCCATTCTGGACTTGTCATGTTACAATTTAAAAACTTAATTTTGTGAGTTTATGCCAAAACATAACAAAACTATTTAGATGGGAGATCAATTTTCTATTTAATACACAGTATATTGTGGGGCTTTTCAGATATCTGTGAGACCATAAACATATTTGAGTTTGGATTTCTTTCAGCCCTAATTCATCCCTCTCTATATGTTTTCCTCTTTTGGAAAGTCATGGAAATGCAATAGTGGCTTTTCTTATTTTGTTGTTGGAGCAAGTGGGAATGCAAAAATTATATTTGCTTTGGTCTCTCATGTACCTCTATTTACCACTTCCACTTTCCAAACCTGGAAATGTGAAAAGGGTTCATATAGAGCAGCATAAAACCACTCAGGCACATGCCAAATGCAGAATGATGGGCTTTAATGTAACCTGAGAGCTTCACATTCAAAAGTCCATAACAGTTACATTCAAAGAATTGTGGGAACGAAAGTTCATGGCATTCAACCATTCGTATATAGAATCAATGCATACAATGCATAATATCAATGAGAAACAATGCATACTCTATCTGCACTGTAAGTAAAGGCACCAGGGTTATATGAGTCCACCAGACCACTGAGGCTTGCAGCCAGCGGCCGGTGCAGGGCATGTGGCATGAGGTCTGCCTCCAGTACTTTAGGCTGGAGAGGACGAAGTTTGATGAGCTGCTACAGAAGGTGGGATTGCCAACTGCAAAGCAAACTGATGCCGTGCCATTTCTTAAAGGAGTAGTTCACTTTAAAATTACCCCATGATTTACTCACCCTCAAGCCATCCTAGGTGTATATGACTATCTTCTTTAAGACAAATACAATCGTAGTTATATTAATAATCACCCTGATGCTCCCAAGCTTTATAATGGCAGTGAATGGAAACCACATGTTTGAAACTCAAAAAAGTGCATCCATCCATTATAAATGTGCTCCACACGTCTCCGAGGGGGTTAATAAAGGCCTTCTGAAGCGAAGCGTTGCATTTGTTTAAATAAAATATTAATATTTCAAGTGTTAATTCACCCAAAAATGAAAATTCTGTCATTAATTACTCACCCTCATGTCGTTCCACACCCGTAAGACCTTCGTTCATCTTCAGAACACAAATTAAGATATTTTTCGATGGCTCAGTGAGGCCTCTATTGCCAGCAAGATAATTAATACTTTTAGATGCCCAGAAAGTTACTAAAGACATATTTAAAACCATTCATGTGACTACAGTGGTTCAACCTTAATGTTATGAAGTGACAAGAATACTTTTTGTGCGCCAAAAAAAACAAAACAACGACTTTATTCGACAATATCTAGTGATGGGAAACACTGCTTCATGAAGCTTTGAAGCTTTATGAATCTTTTGTTTCGAATCAGTGGTTCGGAGCACGTATCAAACTGCCAAAGTCACGTGATTTCAGTAAACGAGGCTTCATTACGTCATAAGTGTTTTGAAATTTCAATTTCACCACTGGGGGGCGTGACTTTGGCAGTTTGATACACACTCCGAACCACTGATTTGAAACAAAAGATTCGTAAAGCTTCGAAGCTTCATTAAGCAGTGTTTTGAGATCGCCCATCATTTTGGTGTTTTGGCGCACAAAAAGTATTCTCATCGCTTCATAACATTAAGGTTGAATCACTGTAGTCACATGAACTGTTTTAAATATGTCTCTAGTAGCTTTCTGGGCATTGAAAGTGTTAATTATCTTGCTGGCAATGGAGGCCTCACTGAGCCATCGGATTTTATCAAAAATATCTTAATTTGTGTTAATAAAGGCCTTCTGAAGCAAAGCGTTTGAGTAAGAAAAATGTTTTTCTAACACAGATGTATCGCTTCACTTCAGAAGGCCTTTATTAACCCCCCGGAGCCGTGTGAAGTACGTTTATGATGGATGGATGCACTTATTTGAGTTTCAAACAGGTGGTTTCCGTGCACTGCCATTATAAAGCTTGGCAGCATCAGGGCAATTATTAATACATCTCCGATTGTGTTTGTCTGAAAGAAAAAAGTCATATACACCTAGGATGGCTTGAGGGTGAGTAAATCATGGGGTAATTTTCATTTTAAAGTGAACTAATCCTTTAAGTCAGACGGCTGGCAATTAGTTTGCAATGAGTACCTTGATTGAATGTGAAATGTTTAATTTTATTGGGAAAATTGTGACTGATGAGATTATTCTCTCCTGCACGCCGACACGGCGATCACGTGCGCTCCATATCTATACCATCGGTAGTTACTGCTGAAAGTCGCTGATCATTTGCATAAAGATAAACTTTTCTCAACTTTGTCGTGTCGATGGACATGTCCACATTGTGTCATCCAGTGTCAACTTTTGCTCATGCCACAAAAAAAAAAAAAAACAACAACAAAAAACACTGAAAATGAGATAATGTTGCTGTGAGTCTCTACTGGGGTGGGACAGTTCAGATTTCTCACAGTTCGGTTTGTATCACGGTTTTAGGGTCAAGGTTTCGGTACAGTTCGGTATGTGCTATGTTCAGTAAAAAATAGGACAATTGTCAAATAAAGATAAAGAAAATAAAAACAAATAATCTAACTACAAGAAACAGCACAAATAAATACATGAGAGCTAAGATACCAATAAAATAAACAATGCTTTACAGGTTTTTCAGGTATCTAACAGCTTTCATGTAGAAATTGAATAAAGTAATCAAATATAAAATTGCACTGCATATAAACTTCTTTGAATAGTTAAAGAAGAAACATTATTGAAGTTACAAAAGCTATTCAGTCAAGAGTGATTTCTTCATGCTTTGTCGTTCGATTAACATTAAAACACAGAGCAGGAATATTAGACTGCTTTTCCTAAGATATAACGTTAATTCAAAGATCCAGTACACTGATACTGATACACATGCGTTGTCTGTCTCGTTTTTATCCTAAGACATAACCTACTATGTTTGTTAGGATAATCGCTAAGATGAGCAAGTTGACATAATTTTTGTGTGAATTTGTCCGTTTAGGTGCAAGATTTGAAAGAGGATTTGCACGAAAGTATTTGCGCGCTGTGACGCGGCTCTCCGTGTACGCGCTTCGGATGAGTACACACACACACACACACAAATATCCTCACAGCGCGCGAGAGTTCTCTTTCGCGTCTTACGGATGAATGTTTAAATTGGCATGGTTTAAATGAGTTTAGTTTAAACACAGATAGCAACGTGAGATGTTCAGGTCGCACCTGCGCGCTATCAACACCCTGGTGATGACGGCATAAATGACTGGTCATACAGCATTCGGCACGTCATTGAACATTTGTTTACAACGAGTGACTGTTTTAGCCGAATCCGTCTGTCTGTTTTACACGTTGTTGTTTTGGGTGCAACGGTTCAAATTGCTCACGGTTCGGTTCGTATCACGGTTTTAGGGTCACGGTTTCGGTACGGTTCGGTATGTGCTATGTTCAGGGAAAATAGGACTACTGTCAAATAAAAATAAAGAAAATGAGAACAAATAATCGAACTACAAGCAACATCACAAATAAATACAATAGAGCAAATATTCAAATAAAATAAACAGTGCTTTTCAGGTTTTTCAGGTCTTCACAGTATGAATTAAATAAAGATTAATCATTATTGAAGTTACAAAAGCTATTCAGTCAAGAGCAGTGAGTGATTTCTTTGTCATTTGTTGTTTGATTTAATATTAAAAACACAGGGAGCAGGAATAGTTTTTTTTTCCCTTTAAGACATGCACGATCCAGTACATATACTGTTACACATGCTTTGTCTTTCTCGACCATTATACATTCACTTAAGACATAACCGACTATGTTTGCTAGGACACTCGCCAAGACGGGCATGTTGACATAATTTTTGTATGAATTTGTCCGCTGAAGCGCAAGACTGTAAAGAGAACTCAGTATTTGCGCGCTGTCTGAAATAAGCGTGTGCGCGCTTCTGATGAGCGCACACACAAATCTTCTCACAGCGCGCGCGAGTTCTCTTTCGCTACTTGCACTCGAATGTCTAAATTAGCAACGCTTAATTGAGTTTAGTTTAAACACAGATAGCAACGTGTGCTGTTCAGGTCTCACCTGCGCTCGCGCGCTATCAACACCCGGGTGATGACGGCGTAAATGACTGGACATTAGAGCATAAGGCACTCGCATTGAACAAAGTTTACAAAGAGTGACTGTTATGTCCACGCTTTTTGATTATCGTTGTTGTAACGTTTTGGGAAGCCAGATTGCGCATCCATCGACTGAAACACATTATCTGAACTCTGTCTGTCTGTTTTCCACGTTGCTATTTTAAACAAACCATATTAGCCTATAGATGCGTCCTCATTCGAGATGGACCGCGGTGCAAGTGCATGCCGAACCGTAAGTGGAGAACGGTACGGTTCGATTTTTTACCGAGAACCGTTGCACCCCTAATAGATGCGTCATCAGATTTGGGATGAACCGCGGTGCAAGCGCGTGCCGAACCGTGGGTGGAGAACCGAACCGAACCGAACCGTCCCACTCCTAGTCTCTACCTATGTAAACAGGGCTTAACTGATATTTGAAGGACTAACATGCATGTAAAGTCCACTATTTATTAAGAAAGCTTAAGTGAGTTTTTGTGGCCAACAGTCAAGCTGCTGTAACAGAATGCATTTCACGGACAAAGCAAGCAGAATTTCATTTCACTTTCATTTTTCAAATTACAATCAGTTTCCCAAGTCTTGTTTTCTCTAGACTGTGGGTGTGACTATGTGCGACACACTCACTGCGTCATGAGCCACACACCTATTAGCAGTGATTGTCAAGCGCTTGTGACTGTAAACATTCCAGACACTTGCACAGCTACCATCACAGTTTTCAGAAATCAATATATGTCACTTGCGTTCTATTGCTTGAGACACTAGCAACACCAATGTCATGGGTTCGATTCCCAGACAACATGTTTGGATTAAAGCAGCTGCCAAATGTCATGTAAAACTCTTGGTGTACAGCAACTGTAAATGTGAAATACATTGCCAACAATTATACCTTATTATTTAATTTAACATAAATGAACATAAACAGCCAATTATAGGTTACTTACATATTAAATCATAATTTCTATCTGCCAACATGATGTCATAAGCTGTTGTTCTTATGTTAAGAAATAATAATAATAATAGCCTAATAATAAATAAATAAAGTACTGGTACTTTGACATAAAGAAATAGGCCTATATGAAGGAGAGCACTGATTTTTTTTATCGTATTATGAATGTGCGTGACATTCAGAAAATGTCGCATTTGATAAGCCCAAAAAAAAAGTTCAGGGAAACAATGGAACATTCACATCCTGAATTATGTAACTGTTTAACCCCGTCTACAGCTAGCCTACTAAGCGACGCTAAAATAACGCTCACGTTATAAACAACTAAGCTGGCAGCATTCCAAGCGCGCGCTTCGATTATTATAAATGTAACTAATACAGTATGTTGCGTCGCGCGCTTGACTTGCGTTCTCGCTTCGCGTTGCTCGTCGAAGTTACTTTGGTTCTTTAACAAACATGGACGGTCACAAGAGGCGTAAACATAGTCCACAGAGTCTGATGAGTTCGCTGAACTGAAACTTTTTCCATTTTATTACTCTGCAACGCAACAGTCGAAAGCGTCACGGTGGGTTTTTCGAGGGGTGGGGCGTTGTATTTTCCCATCGCTGAAAACTTGCAAACAGAAACATCAAAGCATCCGCATCCCTCTTTTGATACGATACAGAATATGTCGATCACTTACCGATACTGGTCACATTTGAATGGTTCATATCTATCAATATATTCATTTTTTTTAAACCTTTCTTCGCTGTGGGAAAGTAAATTTTCCATAATTTACTTCCAAAGTTCGATAGTAAAATTATGGAAAACGATGTGTGTATTAATGTGTGTGGGTTTAAACGACTTGAATGATTACAAAAACACGACGAATGTAGCTATTATTGCCAGAAACTTATGAAAGCCGCCATTCCCAACAAAACCAAGCAGATCCTGAGCCGTCTTTTAAACGCGCTGTATCCAGCTCTAGAGACAATGATTCCATAGAAGGCTGAAGTTGATTTGTCAAGGACACTGCAGCACACATTTGTACAAAGAAAGCCGCTGGTTTTGGAAAGCAACAGTCAAATACACAGAAAAGTCCGTCCGCGTTACCTTTTTGCTGTTTCTGCTGTTGTATCCGTTGTAGGGGTTGATTCCCGTCCTTGGCGGTACGGAGAGCAGCATTTTTCTCAGCGCGGTGTCCGGAGCGGCGAGGTTGACGTCAGTGAGAGGAAGTTCAGGCGGGATCGAGTCCCGCCGTCGCCAGGACCGAAGCCGCTTGCTTGCCGCTGCTGCTGCTGTATCTCTCTGTAACCCCGCCCGGGTCCTAGCGCCACAACCACAGCCACCATAACACACAGAAACCTGCAAACGCTGTAGAAATTTTGAAAAAAAAAGTGCATCTATATACTTGCCGTTGTATAAAATCTTGCTGTGGAGAGTTTATCTAACGAGATAAAAATGTGCTTTGGAAAAGTTATACTTTCATTTTTATTCGTCTTAATGCATCCATCTTTAATTAAACTTTATGTCTTTGTCTTACTCATTTTTATGAAAAACACTTTAAATTACCATTGTGTCTATACAAATAAGCCAGACTTGCATTTTAAAATGTCAATGAATCAATGAAATAATGCCAGATTTTAAACTAAAACCTTCCAGCTACACATTCATTTTATTCCAGAGTTATATTTTAGTCCAGAGTGCCTTTTAAGGGGTAAAATCAATTTACCCCTTATCCAGCTAAGAGGGAATGTTTTCAGAACTATAACTAACATTCTGGCAATGTTATGAACAAACGCTCTTCAAGTAACATTAACAAAGTTATTTGGTCTTTAATAAGGTTCTCAAAACATTAACATAAAAACATTATCTATACATCATTTATGTTTCAGTTGGACATCCGTCTAACATTTTTTAAATGTTAATACTTGTTTTAGAACATTCAGAGAACATTCAAAAGTAACGTTCCCATAATGTTTGCAAAACTATTGCTTAATCAAGAAAAAAAGCTTTTTAAAACATTTAAAAAATGGTATGTTTTGAAAGTTCAGAGAACAGTCAGAAATAATGTATTCATAACTTAAAGGATTAGTTCACTTTAAAATAAAAATTACCCCAAGATTTACTCACCCTCAAGCCATCCTAGATGTATATGACTTTCTTCTTTCTGATGAACACAATCGGAGTTATATTAATAAATATCCTGACGCATCCAAGCTTTATAATGGCAGTGAACGGGATCAATGAGTTTGAAGCTGAAGAAAGTGCGTCCATCCACATCCATCCATCATAAACGTGTACTCCACATGGCTCTGGGGGTTTAATAAAGGCCTTCTGAAGCGAAGCAATGCGTTTGTGTAAGAAAAATATCCATATTTAACAAGTTATAAAGTAAAATATCTAGCTTCCGCCAGACCGCCTTCCGTATTCAACTTACGAAGAAAGTGTAATGCCTCTCGCAGTTCAAAAAGCTTACGCTACGTCCTATGACTTCTGTATTCAACTTACGGAAAAGCTTTTCTCTGTAAGTTGAATATGGAAGGCGGTCTGGCGGAAGCTAGATATTTTTCTTTATAACTTGTTAAATATGGATCTTTTTCTTACACAAGCGGATTGCTTCACTTCAGAAGGCCTTTATTAACCCCCCGGAGCCGTGTGAAGTATGTTTATGATGAATGGATGCACTTTCTTGAGCTTCAATCTCATTGCCCCCGTTCACTGCCATTATAAAGCTTGGACGCGTCAGGATACTTATTAATATAACTCAGATTGTGTTCATCAGAAAGAAGAAAGTCAAATACACCTAGGATGGCTTGAGGGTGAGTAAATCTTGGGGTAATTTTCATTTTAAAGTGAACTACTCCTTTAACAGGAAAGTTAGCAAAACATATTTTTGTTAGCTGGGTATGCAGTTATTTCTACTCATCTTGCTGGATCTGTCTGCTGCTTTTGACACAGTTTTGACACAGTTAAACACCAGATCCTCCTGTCAGCCCACACGATGAAGGGTATCTCAGGAACAGCACTCCAGTGGTTCAAGTCTTACCTCTCAGGTAGGTCCTTCAGAGTGTCGTAGATGGGTGAGGTGTCTAAGTTGCAACATCTAGCTACTGGGGTGCCTCAGGGCTCAGTGCTTGGACCACTTCTCTTCTCCATCTACATGTCATCACTAGGATCTGTCATTCAGAAACATGGCTTTTCCTACCACTGCTATGATGCTGATGAGACACATGATGATCCGACAGTAGCTGCTCGCATCTCAGCCTGCCTGACACACATTTCTGGCAACTCAACCTTGCAAAGACAGAACTGATTGTGGTCTTGGCCAACCCAACACTTCATCACAACTTCTCCATTCAGCTAGGTTTGTCAACCATAACTCCTTCCAGGACAGCCAGGAACCTTGGAGTTGCGATTGATGATCAGTTAAAGGTGCTGTAAGTGTTATTTGAACAACGCTGTTGGACATTGTTGATATTTGAAATCAACCCAAAACAAACCCACTCCTCTCTTCATTGCTCCGCCTCCAAAACTCTCACTCCAATCCTAACCACCCTGCTCTGAGTCGATCTCGAACCCCGGGCCGTTCGCTGCTGGCAGGCGAGGCGAATGCACTAACAATGACGCTAAACACCTCATTCTCTAGCTGTCCTCAGTGTGCATTAGTTTAACAGCAAAACTCTCACTATCTGGCCACTGTTGCACACGCGATGTGAGTGGATGTCTGTTTATCACAGATGACGCGCAACAAAATGCTTCACGAAAAATAAAGCGCAGTTGATGAACGAACGACAAGGAAGCACAAAAAATGAACATACAGTACACAAGAGTAAATACAAACAAGTGTTCGTTGTTAGTCGCAAACAGCACAGCAGCTCCAGACAATCAAAACCCAGTGTTACTTACATGATAAGCGGGATCAAAGCAGTTTTCAGGCCTTCCCACTTAGCTCTCTCCAGCGCTAGAAAGCTTTTCTAATATAAACCGGGTCCTAAAGAGCTTGCCCAGGCATAAACCTTCATTCCAGTGATATTTTTTTGAGCTGTTTTGTATTGTGTCCCATTTCTCGTTCTGCAGGGGTTTTTTTTTTTATTTTTTAAAAATCTCCCTCTTGCTCATTCTCTCTCCTCAACCATCATACGCCCCCCTAATGCTGAATGGTTAGACGTTTGTTATTGGTGTTGGCCCGACTAACTTCCAAACAGTGGAATTGAAATATCACTGAGTCCCCCTTTAAACTTCACAGACCACATTGCTAGAACTGCCCGGTCCTGCAGATTTGCCTTATACAACATTAGGAAGATCAGGCCCTTCCTATCAGAGCATGCTACACAACCCCTTGTCCAAGCTCTTGTTCTATCCAGACTAGACTATTGTAATGCCTTCTTGGCAGGCCTTCCAGCATGTGCTGTCAATCCTCTGCAACTGATCCAGTATGCAGTAGCAAGAGTGGTCTTTAATGAGCTGAAGAGAGCACACGTCACACCTCTCTTCATTAATTTACACTGATTGCCAATTGCCGCTCGCATCAAATTCAAGGCACTGATGTTTGCCTACAGAACAACCACTGGCTCTGCACCACTATACCTAAACTTACAACTTCAGACTTATGTGCCCTCCAGAAGCTTGTGTTCTGCAAGTGAACGCCGCCTTGTGGTGCCATCCATAAGAGGCACCAAATCACTCTCACAGACCTTTACCTAGACTGTACCCTGCTGATGGAATGACCTGCTTAACTCAACCCAAGCTGCTGAGTCTTCACCCATTTTCAAGAAACCCATTTTCTCTTTCGTCAACAATTTTATGTTTTTGTTTTTTACAATTTTTTACTTCATCGGAATTTTACGAAACTTGGTAAAGGTTTTGGCAATCGCTATGTGAACACACACACACACACACACAAATCATGGACATGATTCGCAAGGTTAAATATTTCTGAAAAAAATAGTCCTCGCGGCCAAAAATGATCGCTTTAGAAATGAATGGAAAACAAATTTCATCTAATGGATATATTCAATTCTTGGCTACTTAAGTCTGTGCTCCAAAGCACTCAAGATTTGACAGTTTAAGTTGGAAATTTAATTTTCAGATCTATGCTCAAAAAAAATTAATAAACCTACTGCATAAATATAATTTATCCCCTAAAAATACAAACTATTAAATAAAAAATATCATCGAACAAAAATATAGTACAAATAATTAATTGAAGAAGAAAAACAAAATCAGTAATTTGACCGCCACGCAAGGAGCACCAAATCTGCAAAGGAATGATCAATTTAGTGATAACTTTTCACATCCAATTTCTCTCAATTTGTTTTTAATATGCTTATCTAAAGTAATGTAATAAAATACTATAGATAACATATCTTTAGTATTTCTACAAGCACTTGGATGGGTGAAATGCAGAGCACAAATTCCGAGTATGGGACGCCATACTTGGCTACACGTCACGTCACATAAAAGTAAAAGTCAACAAACAGTGCTCAGCGTAAATGAGTACACCCCCTTTGAAAAGTAACATTTTAAACAGTATCTCAATGAACACAAAAACAATTTCAAAAATGTTGACAAGACTAAGTTTTATATAACATCTATAACATGAAAGTAAGGTTAATAATATAACTTAGAGAACAAAGTTTTCAGTTTTACTCAAATTAGGGTGATGCAAAAATGAGTACACCCCACTGAAAGTCTCTAGAGCAAATGTCTAATTTAACAAGAATTCAACCACAGGTGAGTCTAATTATTCATTACACAGGTGTCCATAAAAGGGTGTTAAAACCCCTTCCCATTTCATGCTGTCAGCAATGGCACCACATGGAAGAGAAATGTCACAAGACCTGAGAAAGAAAATAATTTCTTTACACCAGAAAGGTGAAGGCTACAAGAAGATCAGCAAAGCTTTACTTTTCAGTCAGAATACTGTAGCAA
The DNA here is from genome assembly GCA_039654765.1 of Mylopharyngodon piceus. NCBI lineage: Eukaryota > Metazoa > Chordata > Actinopteri > Cypriniformes > Xenocyprididae > Mylopharyngodon > Mylopharyngodon piceus. The sequence continues at coordinate 24,524,086 of CM077452.1, read as the reverse complement.
AAGTGGTACAAAAATTTAAAAAAGATGGAACTGCAACCATCTCACAGAGATGTCCAGGTCGTCCACGGAAGTTAACACCTCGACAGGAGCATCTTCTGATGAGAAGAGCTGAAGAAAATCGGTATGCAAGTTCACTGCAGTTATCTAAAGAAGTAGAAAGCCAAACTGGGGTGACTATTTCCCGTGACATAATACGGCGTACACTGCAGAGGAATGGCATGCATGGGTGCCGTCCACGAAAGAAGCCTCTCCTAAAGCCCAGGCACAAAAAAGCCAGCCTAGAGTTTGCCAGGGCCCATGCTGACAAAGATGAAGACTGCTGGGACTCTATACTCTGGAGTGATGAGAACAAGATAAATGATTTTGGAACTGATGGCTTCAAAACTGTATGGCGTTGCAAAGGTGAGGAATCATGAATTCACAGATGTACTGCTCTATACTTGGTCGTCGTGCACTTTTCCAACATGACAATGATCCTAAACACACATCTAAGGCCACTGTTGGATTTCTGAAGAAGAACGGGGTGAAAGTGATTCAGTGGCTCCTGATCTGAACCCAATCGAACACCTATGGGGAATTCTGAAGAGACAAGTTTGAGCATCACTCTCCATCCAGCATCCAGTCTGTAAAAGAGGTCATTCTTGAAGAATGGAAAAAGATAGATGTTGCAAAATGTCGCCAACTTGTTCATTCCATGCCTAGAAGACTGGTGCTGTCACTAAAAATCATGGAGGCCATACAAAGTACTAGATGTAATAGTTTTTGTTGTGGGGTGTACTCATTTTGCGTCACCCTAATTTGAGTAAAACTGAAAAATGTGTAATCTAAGTTATATTATTAACCTTACTTTCATGTTATAAGTTAAACAATGTTATATAAAACTTAGTCTTGTCAACATTTTGGAAATTGTTTTTGTGTTCATTGAGATAGTTTAAAATGTTACTTTTCAAAGGGGGTGTACTCATTTACGCTGAGCACTGTAAAAGTCACAGCTCATGTTCAGCATAATTTCTCAATGATTTCCTGTTACATAATAACAGTGTAACAGTTGACAGCTATCATAGTTTGGTTTGTTTCTTGTAGTGTTAGTCACTTATGCATGCTACATCAATTCGGATAAAAATTCAGATAAAATGACCCTCAGCCAGAGAAGCTAAATGATAGTAAATGAGTGCTACTCTATCGATATATATGTCACCGTGGAGACTCATATGGTTTGGGTATAAACAGGTCTGTTGCCAAGCAACATAGCCCCCAGTTATGGGCATTTTGTCTCAAAAAGTCCACACAAATGATCTATTGAGCGCCTAAGCGATACATGTGAGATTCTGTTTGTTTGTATGGTTGTTTACATGGTTACAAGCAGTTTAAGTGTTGCTCTGGCCCTTCAAACTATGAAAACAGAATGATAATATGATTAGAAAAAGTGAGTTTTACATTGCATTCAAACAACACAACAATAACAAGTCCCTATCACATTGGTGAGACAGGTCATCTTTTTCCCTGAAACCGAGAAAAAGACAATGGACTAGATTGCACTGTTAATAGCACTCTAGGCATATACGTGAAAAAGATAGCGAGTCCAAATGTCACTGTAGTACATGTCAGCAAAATATAGTGAAAAACAGATCATTTATCAACTGTCTTTACTGACCTAAAACAATTTTGAATCGTCTCTCTTTCTTTAAACTAACTTTAAAATTGCTGTAGTAGTTTATTTATCTGTCTACTAACAATGCCCAAGACCTGATATGCACCACAGGAGAATTATAAACCTGGACTGATGTTTGTTTTTTTAATTCGCCTTTATCCATCCATTTTTAATTCTATTTTTCTTTATTCATAATTGCATGGTGGAAATTACATCACAACTGTGGGACAGTAAAAACAAATTCAACAAATATTGATATGGTTTGTTTATTTCAGTCTTTGTGTAGATTATCAGTGTAATAATTGTATGATGGATATCTCTATTTTAAGGTGTCTTCAACAAGGGTAAAATGCCCCAGTGGGAAATATTTCTAAATGCCTTTTCTCCTCTTCCCCTTCTTTACCATATTTTCTTGTCCTTCACCAAAGACAACTGTGTAATGCAGTTAACATGGATGATGCATATTTATCAGAAATGTTCAGTTCTTTACTTTGAAAATGTTGCAATATCACAATAGGACATTTATAGTACATATACATAGTACAACAGTTCATATCATTTTCTAAACATGTTTTGAAATAGGCTATATGTAAGCAATAAGGTACGAGAGATAAGTCACGGCTAAAGGGCGTTGTTAGGCATGACGTGAAGCGGAGTTCCTGCAACCCCTTCAGCCGTGACTTATTCACGATACAGCACTAGCCTCGAGTACCTTATTGCTTTTATAAAACGGTTACCACACAATACAAATATTAAAGCCCAAAAAATGTATCAATGCAACTTTCATGAAGTAAACTTTCACTGAAGCCTTCCTTCTGCCGAAAAAAAAAATAGTCTCCACCGTGAACAGCAACAGAAGTTACATTATTACGCCATTAGATGGCGGCAAAGACTGTCTTTATGAGTGTGTCAGTCAGTAACGAAGACTTTTATATTGAAAAGACTGAATTGTTGTGAACATGAAACAAGACGCAACTGACAAATGCTTTGACTAGCACTGTCAGAACCCCTTAACTGTTAAAAGGACAGGATAATACATTGGACATTTAAACAGATTTTTTATTATGAACATAGGACTGACCTGAAGGAAAATGCTAAATCTGAATGCAGGTAATACACTCGTTCAATCGATCTCTTTCTCACAATACTCTTCTACATAATACAGTAAGCTTCAATGAACAATATCAATTGAGAACATACAGTTTACGTTGCTAAGAGTGGTTGCTAAGGGTGTTGTGTAGTGATACACAGAACCGTTGGGTGAAGCGGTCATAGCCGTGTTTTATCATGAATAAAACAGCTATTGACCAATCAGAATCACGGACAGGAACTAACCGTTTTATAAAACATATATTAATAACAAAAGAATAACTTTAAAAACAAAAAAACAAAACAAAAAAAAAACACAATGAATAAAAAAGGAAAAAATGTTGAGGTTATGTATTTAATAAAGGTCTGCACACCTCCTAATTATATTGCCTGTGATTTAACAATTTTTGTGTATTTTTGGTATGATTGTGCAATTAAGATAAAAAGAGACTGGACTCATTTCAAGGCTGTATGTTACTCCAATGAACTGTCTCAATAATGTGTTGCAGTTGCAGAATGTATTTGCAAAAGCTTGTTAGAATGAGTAGATGGTGACATCTTGAGTTTAATGTTGAAAATCAAATTTGAGGTTGTGTGCTCCGCCCCTTTCATACCGCTTGTCTGCAGCTGTACAGTCATTAGTCACAGGGCCTGTCCCAATACACATCTACGGTGTGAGATTGTTCTAGGTCTGAAAAATGCCAACTGCATGGCCCTTAGCACACCTAATCCATACTAACATAAGCAGTATGAGGCTAAGTGTATCCCATAATTCACTTTCAGGAGCAAGACAAAAACAAATTCTGTTCAGTTTATCAGAAACATAAAACACATTCAAAATCCTTCAAATTTCTGGGCCAATTTTGAATGAAAGTTCAGAAAGTATGTAACTGTTCCTTTGATAATTAAGTTGAATTTTTCTGTTGGGGAGGAGGGAGGGAGTGTTCTCTAAAACACTGTGGCAGATATACATACTCTCAGCTCACACCCAAATATTTTCGGTCCCTGTCAGATTATGCAGTGGTGTGGTATTTCAGAGTTAATGATGTTATAATGTCTGCTAAGCAAGCTCAAAATGTCTTATGAGTGGAAACTCACAACCTCCTCGCAGTGGAGGTGGTGTCTCTCGTTGAGAGCAAGAGTGGCTTTTAAGCCCGCAACACACTGAGCCGACCGTCGGCCGTCAGGCAGTTTTTGTTCGTCGGCCGACTAAGTTTTCTCAGTGTGTTCCGCACTGTCGGCTGAAATTGGTCCTGGTTGGCTTTTTTTGAAAAAAGGCGTCGGAGCTTGTCGGTCAATCTGGCCATCTGATCATTCTGATTGGCTGTTCAGCTACTGCCTCCTGCTGGTACGGAAAGACATTTCTTCTTACGCAGGCACAGAATGGACGTGCTACTTGGCCGTCGGGTGTCGGTTTGGTGTGAGGGCAACTTTGGACACAGACGCTGCCGACATGAGCCAACCCCGCAGTCTGCTTTCGTCGCCGTCGGCTTGGTGTGTTCCGGGCTTTAGACCACATTATCAAAGTGCCCATTCGAAATGACCACAATGAAACAAATCCTCTCGCATGTTTGGCCGGGAGACTGGTTTATCTCAGTGGACCTAAAGAATACCTAATTCATATTCAGATTACCTTTCATCATTCACAGGCGTTTTCTGAAGTTTGCATTCTAAGGTGCAGCGTATTAGTTTACAACCCTCCCCTTTGGTATGTCACACATTCATGAAATGTGTTGATACGTTTCTCTCCCCTCTTGAAATTGAGTAGAGTTCACATGCTGAATTATCTGGATGATTGGCTGGTCATGGCCACAGACTTATCAACCAACTTCTATGTTTGGGGCTGCCAGTAAATATGCAGAAAAGCTATATACTTTTCTGAAACCCAGTCAACATATCTTTAAAATGCCCCAAACTGGCATTTTCAAGCATTTTCCAAAAAGATGCGTTTTCAAATGTATCTGAATTAGTGTACACATATCCAAGCACTCACAGACCTTAATCAACTCCCTGAGCTCAAGCTGAGGAAACTCTTCCCTTAAAGTGTTTTTAGAAAACACTCGGGTTGATGCCCACAGCCTTGAGAGTGTGTGTCGATTAGGATTGCTTCACATCGACCACTTCAGTTTTGGCTGAAAGCCCCCATCCCACTTCGTGCCAGGCACGTGGGCCTTATGCGCGTAACGGTGACCCGCAGCTGCCTGGATGCTCTAGCCCAGTGGTTTTCAATCCTGGTCCTGGGGATCCACCACTCTGCTCATTCTGTATGCCTCTCTTATCTGACACATTTGGGCGAGTTTATGGATCTCTCCTAATGAGCTGGTAATCTGAATCAGGTGTGTAATGGAAACATACAAAATGTGCAGATCGGTGGGTCCCCAGGACCAGGACTGAAAACCTCTGCTCTAGCCCTGTGAATCAGTATTATCAGGGCAGATCACAATTGACCATATGCACGGTTACCTCCTGGTTGTCTTTAAGCCAGCTTGGGCATTTCCGGAGAACTGTTAGCTGTCATTCTGTACTCGCTGTACATTGACACAAAACCATCAATAGTTGACTTTTTAATGTTGTATTTATATTTTAATGCAGTTATCACACTTGCCTAATTTGCCAATAAACCAGTTTTATTGATTGCAGTAAAGATGAAGCTAATGGGAACGTTTGAATAAGAAACGCCTTGTCTGTAATTAGACACACACACGCAACATTTTTCCAACACTTCAAATGTCATTTTTAATGTGATGACCAAAAACATCATTTGTTCACCCTTCTGAGACTATCCTAATTTGTAAAACCGAACGTTTCAAGATGTAGAAAATACATTTGATAGAAAACATTAAAAAAATCACTAGGTTTAAACAATAAATTTTGTCAAGGTGAAGTATGAAGTACTCACAAAATCTCATGAAAAACAATAACTTTTCTTGCGAATGAATTACACAGAAAGCGAGCGCCGCACTTTCCCTTTATAATCACTGAAGCTGTCAGTGCAGCGCAATCTCAATGATTTAGGCACACTTGTGAAAACTCACATTTTATTTAATGAATCTAACTAAAGTACACAAAAAATCTGTAATTTACAGTATTTTGATGTTTTGTTTTTTTTGTTTTTCATGAAAGTGTAAAAACTGATGGTTGGATTGAATTTTGCTGAGGAACACTGAGGGGTGTGTCTTTATGTCGTCTTACGTCATCTAACTAAATTAACACTAGTCCTGACTATGTAAGTGACTATATTCTGATTATAAACTAAGTATTACACTATTGATGCTGTTAAAGCTACCTCAGGACATTGAAGATACCGACACACCAACAAGTGACATTTCACAGGAAGTTTTCCAGCTGGCTTATATTATTGCGGAAGTTAGAACGTTCTGTGCATATGGTCAATTGATGTGTCAAGCATAGGCTGGGATATGCAGATGGTGCTAGAGATGCAAAGTTTCACTCTCCATGTAGTCATCTTCACAACATGCAGAATTTTTGGTTTGATTGTTTGATGTTTCTAGATTTGACAGGAATATCAGTGTGATTGAAGTGGATGAAGCAGAAGTTCTCTGTTCATATACAAAGATTTAAAAGAGTGGTGAATTATTGTCTGTATATTGTCAAAAACCCATATCAAAACAAGAAGTCAAACCTTTAAACCTTTCCACTGCAATCTATTCTTTCTTTAATTTTAATGATTTTAAGTTTTTAACCACAACCAACCATCTGCTACTAGTTCACCTTGTACTTACTACCATGATAATAAATCTACTACTAACAACTAATTGAACCTCAAGACATTAACTCACATTTAAATTGCTGAATTTAACTTGAAATGAGTTCAACTTTACAAACAAACTCAACAAATGAATTTGAATGAACCTCAAAACAAACTATTGTTATACTAAGAAGTATAAAAAATTTCTGGTTGAGAAAAGAATTTTAAAAACTAGTGGTCAAAACTCAAGCAAAACTTGTAGGATACTGAAAAATTGGTAACACTTTAGTATAGGGAAACACGTATAAACTATTAACTACCACTTTTCCCTCAATAAACTCCTAATTTACTGCTTATTAATAGTTAGTAAATTAGTTGTTAAGTTTAGGTATTGGGTAGGATTAAGAATGTAGAATAAGGTCATGCAGAATAAGGCATTAATATGTGCTTAATAATTACTAATAAATAGCCAATATTCTAGTAATATGCATGCTACTAAGCAACTAGTTAAAAGACCATAAAGTGTTACCGAAAAATGTTATTACAATATGTGTGTGGATGTAAATAACTCGTTGTTGTTGTTGTTTTTATGCCTCACATGTACCCTATTTGAAATGCTGTTTGCAGTATGTTTCGGGTGACAGGTGAAGGCCACAAGCTGAAAAGTACTGATCTAACGATAAAGTTGTTCAATATCCTACAAGTTTGACTGGAGTTTTGACCTCTTCAGAAGTAGAGTAGGTATTTCTGGAACATTTTGGAACATGGAAAAAGAATTTATACAAAAACTACCATACCAACTGCCATATTGCCAGAGTTGGTAATCTTCATTTCATTATTTGCACTGCAAATTCCTTTTATAAGCTGTAATGCGGTTATATATGAAGAACTTCAGATTCTTCCAGTCCCGATTCTTTAGAGCTTCTGGTTCAGCCTTTAAACACTTCTCACAGTCACTCTTTGCTGGTACAGTACAAGATGTGATGAAATGCATCATGTGTCTTTCCACCGCCTGCACCTCTGTCTGCTGCCAGGGTTTTTTCCTCTGAGTAATTTTACCTGAAAATGGTCAGAAAAAAAAATTAGGATAAAGAATAGTGTGTGCTGGAATTCCAAACCGAAGTTCTGAATCCTATATCAGTAATTATGTCTTCATCTATAGTGCAAGTAAATTATTTGCACTCTACCTATAAATAGCATTACATTGGTTACGTTTACATGGACATTTTTTTTTCAGTCGCAATTAAATAATTCTGATTGATGAATCCGAACATGGTGTTACATAATGGTGAACATAAACGCTACATAAAGTGATTGGGCTGATGTGCGCGTTTATATGTGGCAAGCTTAAAATTGGATTTGATGTTTTGACATGCGCACACTGCACAAATATACAGAGGTTCCCGAGTTTGGCGCATACTAACCACCATCCTCTCATTGCATATTTTCTTTGTTTTAAAAAGCAGGCTTAATATTCATCTATTTCGGGTCCTGATTAGTAGACGACAAGCACATGAAGCTTTGTGTCGTGCTGCTTATATTTATCAAGCAGTAAAAATGCCCCTTCCCATGTTAAAACAAGGCGTCTGTGGATGAGAATCCAAAACAAGGACTGCTGGAATGACATTGTCCCGCAGCACTTCACAGATGATAACTGGAATGGGAATTTTAGAATGACACGACAGACATTTATGACACTATATTCAACAACAACAACAGCTCATTCCAGGCGTCACACATCATTACATTATTTCTACGACACTGCACATGCGCAGAATTTTCCATTTTTGGTTTTCATACATGCATACATGTTTATAATACATAAGCACACAGAATACTGTCTAACACTTGATGGCTGCTCTGTCAAGTCTTCATCGTCAGTTAGGAACTTGGGTGTGCTCTTTGATACCAATCTTTCATAGGCTCTTTGATGCCAATCTTTCATTTGAAATCCAAATTTCTAGCATAAATGTAAAACGTAAAACTGCATTCTTCAATCTTAAAAACATATCTAAACTACGACATATACTCTCAATGATAAATGCGGTACAGTTAGTCAATGCGTTCATGACTTCAAGGCTAGATTATTGTAATGCTCTACTGGGTGGTTGCCCCGCACACTTAATAAACAAACTCCAGCTGGTCCAAAACGCAGCAGCTAGAGTTCTTACTAGAATTCTCAGAATTCTGGCTAGTTAATAATACCTAGAATATCAAAATCAACCGCAGGCAGTAGATCCTTTTCCTATTTGGTGCCTAAAGTTTGGAACAGTATTCCTAGCATTGTTTGGGAAGCAGACACTCTGTCAGTTTAAATCTAGACTAAAAACGCATCTCTTTAACCTGGCATACACATAACGCATTATCAATTTATATTTTCACATCTGTTAAAGGATTTCTATAACACTCGATGTACTCGTTACATCATAAGAAGAACGGCATCTACACTAATGTTAGTCTCTCTGTTCATCCCAAGGTTTACCGTAGTCAGCCGGATCTGGGCCGTATCCAGATCAGATGGAGGACCTGTGCCTAGACACGACCACAACGCATCCCTGAAATGTCAGCTAGATTGTGTCAACTATCCCCTGTGAAGGCCACATCGACATGACAGCCAGTGACACAGATCCCCAACAAACCCATTTCCATACCGGCGTGATGAATCTGATCTTCACCCAGATGGAACTGGATTAAATATTTTGACTGTTCCAATCCCAATCTGATTTATGACTTAATAACCATTGATTTTTACAATGGAATGAATCAATACTGAACTTACTTAAGCTGGAAAATGACACCATTTTCTTCTAGAGCTGCTGTGCAGCCAAAATTATTTTCCTATCATCACTGTAAAGCTGCTTTGACAATCTGCATTGTAAAAAGCGCTATATAAATAAAGGTGACTTGACTTGACATACTGTGTTGTCTTAAAAAAGAAATTGATCACTGATCACAAATTAAATCTGATCACTGTTGTGGGTTCACTTTTTATACATTGATTAATTTCCCAACATTGATTAATTACATAAATCCATCTTAGTTAAGACATTAACTCAGATATTTTGTTGTAAATTTAAAAGTAATCCGTTACTTGTTACTTGAAAAAGTAATCGGATTATGTAACTTGCATTACCCCCAATGCTAACCGTAAATAACTGGTTGCGGATACAATACAAATGAATGGAGACAGCCACAGACAGCTACAGTACCTGCAAAATTTATGTTTCTCTAATAAAATAGCCATTTTAAAATAGCTCCGCTTCACAGAAAACTAAAAAAAGAAGCAAACTATATTTTGACAGTGATACAAACCATGAACAGTAGATGAACATTGTCCCTCCTGTATGCTCCTTTCTTCCTCATCACAGTTCAGAACTTTTTCTGTGGAAGTCAAACAAAGTACAGCTTAACAATGTGATTAAGCAGAAAGGAGTAGATGGTAAACACAGAAAAACAAACAAAAATGTAAAATAAAATTACACACCATCAGGATCGATCCCAATTTCATCCCAGTTCTTGCCATGGAACTCAGCTAATCTTCCTTGCTCAAGAGCCATTAGAACTTTGCTAATCTTGGCAAGTTGCAGGGTCTTCTCAGGGAGTCGATAGAACTCACCATGGATTATTATGTAATGTCCAAGAAAGTTGGCAAGCTGGTCCATCTCTGTGTCTGTCATATTCAGCACTGTTGAAAGGGTTGCGGCATGCTTTCGCAGTCTGGTAGATGTCAGTGACTTGGGAAACTTTGCACCGCACGCCTTTGCAAAGCCACGGAGGCAGCCTGACCCTTCGAAATACGTCATGGCTTCTGGTCTTGCAAACAAATAACCATTGTCTTTTAAAACCCCACAAGCCTCTCTCTGCTGAACAAGGAGTTCTAAGGAACACAACATTTTTGGAGTCAGAAGAATTGGAACCGGCCAACCATGGGTTCCCCTGGTGACAATCATTGAGAAGTGTCTGCAGAGTATTTTTTCCACTTCAGAGAGTGCCCAGCCCACATCCACATTCGGATCAAAACTGTCTCTTGATAAAAATGCAGACAAAGGCATGCTCGCCACCTCTCCTTCCCTGCGCCGGTTAAAGAGAATCACCTGGGCAAGACACACCTTCGCCAGCACCATCCAGGCTTTAGTAGAGGGACTTTCAGAGAGTGATCTGTACCACTTATCTTGCACTTGACTGAGATGTGTATGCATTTTTTGAACATCTTCAGTAAAGGGCATGAGAGTGGGTACATTACTCTTTGCGTCCCTGATGTTCCTCAGCGCTGTAGCCGAGATCATCTCGTTCCACTTCTCCTCATGGATGTCTTGAAACTCGCTGGCATTCTTCACAAGCTCTTTGTTGTTCGAGAGTAAGCCCTGAGCTTTTAAGACTTTGTTTACTTTAACCAGGGAATTCCCAAGCTTGTTGGCAAGTGTTGGAGTCAAGAACTTGTCGGTTTCAATGTCATACCCACATGTATGCTTGACAGCTTTGACAGTCTCCATGTACTTCTTTGGATTTACACAATCTTTCATTGTTTTTAAGGAGGTGACTCTCCTAGCATTGTAAAGCAGCCTTCCCAATTCTCGCATCTTCTCTCGCACATGCTGTTTATTCTTGGCTAATATCCCACCTTTGTTTAACAAGTGCTGTCCAAAATCAATAATTACTTTATCGTTTTTTATTATTTCCGTGATTGGGTCAAGATTCATGGTAGTGATTACTCCCCACAGTTGTTTAGACATGTTTGAAGGCACAGGCCCTGTGTATCTACACAAAGCCTGAACACGGTATTTTCCTGGTTTGGAGGCGACTGATGATTGAGGTTTAAGTCTACAAGAACGCAGATGTCGCCACAGGACCTTTCTTATAAAAAGCCCTTGACAGTATACACAGTGCATGAAATCATCTCCCTGCGCTTCTTTAGGTGGCCGTTTACATGGCACTAGTTCCCCTTTTCCTGATTTCATAACAGCAGCATTGTGAGCATAGTTTCCTCTGTTGCGAATATAATCTAGCAGTTTTCTTCTCTCCTTGGATCCCTTTGGAAAGCTTAGAGCTTTTGCCACATCAGGTTTTTTTTCATGCGAACCTTCTAGATGCCTTGCCATCTTAGCGTAAGGCTTACGGCAATAAAAGCAGTAATGCCTCTTGTTGTACACTCTACTGCCACCTATTTTTTGGCATGCACTAACAACTATGCTGTCTTTTGTGTCCTGACTGGAGCAGGGTTCTTCTGCTGTTCCAGATGCTTCAGATGTAAGGCTGTGACTATCAAAGGACATTTTGTCTGATGTTGTCTCACAGACAGGGGAACTCGCTGAGCCAGACTCATCAACATCCAGTTCGTCAAGAAGCTGAAGATTTGCCTGGTCTGGTATAAGGTTATCATCACTGTCACTTTCAGAAAAGATATCTGAAATGTAAGAATCTGAACTCTCTGATGTAGAATCGTAGAGTTCATCAGAATCTTGAAGATCCATGTCTTTCATCTAAAAACAAACATCATTAAACTAGGTGATGCAAATTTGATGGTTCTCTGATATTTTCTAGTCCAAATGATTTATCACTTATGAATATAATTCACTGATAATGAGAATAAATGCTGTTTGCAGCTCTAAGCACAATCCCACTTCAGTACAAAATGGCATTTTTGAGTTTCTTGTTGTGACTTGAAAACTTAACTATATTATTCCCAGTACATCTCAGTCTTGGTACAAAAATCTCATTTTCATTTCTGAACTGTGTCACAATCTATAAACAAATATCAAAAGCATAAACAACATTTTGCATTATTATAGCATTTGAAATTGAGAAAAAAAGCTGACCAGACTTCAAAATTCAACTTCTTAAAACTTTTCTTCTTGCTCATGCACACACATTAGAATAAAACAGACTGGTAACACTTTATTTTAGGGTCTTTTAACTAGTTGCTTATTAGCATGCATATTAATAGAATATTGGCTATTTATTAGTACTTATTAAGCACATATTAATGCCTTATTCTGTGTGACCTTATTCTGCATTCTTAATCCTACCCAACACCTAAACTTAATAACTACCTTACTAAGTATTAATAAGCCGTAAATTAGGAGTTTATTGAGGGAAAAGTCGTAGTTAATAGTTTATATGTGTTCCCTATACTAAAGTGTTACCAACAGACTTATTTGGGGTTTTATGTAATAGTTCCTTGTGGGGACCAGTTTCATCCAATTCTTTACAGTTTGTACTCTGAAACTAGAGCTGCATGATTAATCATTAAAAGCTCACAATCTCGATTGAAACACCCACATGATATTATTCCTAAATGACAACGATTCAGCTATGGCTATTAAACATTTGACTAGAGCTGCATGATTCTGGATAAACTGAGAATCACAATTTTTTGGTTTAAAATAGAGATCACGATTGTCCCATGATTCTAAATAGACAACTAAACAAAATATATGTAATTTACTAGAGCTTCTGACAAAATGCTAATTGCTGCAGTCTATTTAAATATATATATTTGTTTTTTTTGTTTTTTTTAATCGGTTTGAATGAATGATTCAATGACATTGCTACACCAGTAGGTGGCGACAAGTGACTGATAAAAATGTATTTGTCATTGAATCATTCATTGAAGAGTTTTGTTCAAAAACACTGATTCAACCAGTAATAAAGCAATTGAAGTCTTTGAGCGATTCATTGAATCATTCATTCAAATCGATTTGTTAAAAAGAATAATTCAAATTAATGAACTATGTTTTAAATAGTCTGCAGCAATTAACATTTTGTCAGAACCTCTAGTAAATTACATGTTATTATGTTTAGCTGTCTATTCAGAAATCATTCCGATTGATGAATCTGAACAGTGTTTACATGAACGCTAAATAAAGTAATCCATTTTAATTGCGTGTTTATATGTGACAAGCTTCAAATCAGATTTGATCTTCTGACATACGAATATACAGAGTTTCCCGCTGTTAGCACATACAAACCATCATCCTGCCATCGCTTCTTTTCTTTGTTTTAAAAAGCAGACTTGGGGACCATTTACATGACACCAATTTCAACTAAAAACTAAGAACTTTTTTATGCGTTTTGGCCGTTCATTTACAAAAAAAACAGCATTTTGGGGGCCTGAAAACGATACCGTTATCATCCCTGTGTAAACTACAAAAACGCGAATTTGTAAAAACGGTGACGTCATGTGCATGCGTGTTACGTGTTCAGTCTATAGGCACGTAGTGTTTCTTTACAAAGTGACATCGCCATCTACTGGCCTGGCAGCAGAATACAGTGTTTTTAGTCATTTCCGTGGATCCGTGTGAATGGGGATTGTTTTGACAACGTTGTCGTCTATACAAGAAAAATGAAAAAGGAAAAACTCTTCCGTTATTAGTACATCATTGTCATGTAAACATACTCTTAATATTTATCTATTTCAGCTCCTGATTAGTAGACGACAAGGACAATAAAGCAATTTGTGCTGTGCTGCTTGTATTTATCAAGCAGTAAAAATGGCCCTTCCCACACTCAAAACAAGGCGTCTGTGGATGAGAGTCCGAAACTGGGTCGGCATTGTCCCGCAGCACTTCACAGACGATAAATGGAATGAGAATTTTAGAATGAAGTCATTTATTATATAATATTCAACAACAACAACAACAACAACAGCTCGTTCTGTGCGTCATACATCATTGCACCATTTCTAAGCCATTGTACATGCCAGAACTATCCAGTTTCGGTTTTCAATCCAATCAAATGTTTACATGTACTATTGAACGGATTAGAAAAGATGTAAACCACCCCTTACAATCTGAATTAAAGGTGGGGTATGTATTTTTTCAACAACACTGTTGGACATTGTTGATATTTGAAATCAACCCAAACAAACCCACCTCTCTCTTCATTGCTCCGCCTCTAAAACTCACTCACAAACTCACTTTGTAAAGTCCAAAGTATAGTTCACTTTTACGCGTATGTGAGGGTCAGTGTACAATGTGCGTAGCGCAAATTTTATCATCAGAAGAGTATGCGCACCGCCGGATTTTTGTAACCGTGCGTACTTGTACGCACAGGTCGCACATGCGCATTTAATTTTTTGGCAGCAATTAGTTTATCCACAAACTACGGTGGCAACCGTGTCCTGGGGACGTCGATTCAAAGAAAAACTGCATAAACAGAACAGACCGGCTACAGCGACAATGGAGGCCTACATAGATAAGAGATTGTGTAAAGAGATTAGAAAGTACCCTCATTTGTACTCTAGCATGAAAGAATACAAAGATGTTTACATGGGTTGTAACTTGTGGCGAGACATTGCTCAAAACTGTGCATGCGTCGAACGCCTGTGTATGCGTACGAGTCAAATGAAGCAGGGCTCCAGACAAAAAAATTCCTTAAGGAGCCATTGGCTCCTATAGGGAGAAAAAACAGGCGCCAAATAATTTAAGAGTTACACAACAATGAACTTAAATTTTTAAATCACTTACTTTTAGTCATCCTTGTTGTGTTTATATATCTCCCATTTACAGTTTCAGCATTTTTATCTTGTGATTTTTCTGGCTGCATTTAGGCCACGCCCACAGATTATGACGCGTGTCGCCCTGTCTCTATAGTTTTTGTTAATATTTTGAATCCGATTAGAGATTTATATTTTCTGTTTTCATTTTTCGTTGTTTTAATAATTTTTTTTTGTTTTTAGTTTTATTTTTTGTTGTTTTTAAACATGTCTGTTTAGTTTGTATAATTTTTATTTCAGTATTAACAATTATTAAACAATTATTTCAAGCAAACCATTATTTCATGGTTTTATAATAACCCTGATGCTAGTAAAATCTTTATATTGAATAATATGTGTCAAATAATGTTCTTAGTCTTTCCTTCCTGAAGCTACAACAGTTTACTTTGAATCAAATGAAAATAAATATAAATATATGGAAATAAATATATAAATATAGTTTGTGTAACCAAATAACAAACGGGGGAAATTGATATACATACTACTGGACTTTGATTATTGAACAGGCCGAAATACAGTAGGACTCTTATTTTGAAATGTCTGTGCTTTACTTTTGGTGCACATTCAAGTTCAGATGAGGAAGATAAAAAAAAAGTACGTTGTTACAACTGTTTACAACACATTACAATATAAATAATATAAAGTAAACTGTGATAATTTATCAGCATTAGTTCATAAGCAATCGGTAGACAAATGTGCTCTAATCATTGATTGTGAGCTGCTCTGAAGCACTGTTGCGAGAGCCTAAAGAACACGCAACAGCGCCATCTTTTGACTTTAAAACATGCAGCGCTCACATTTATTTAATGAAATTAATGTTAATAATCACATTAAAAAGTATCACGATTTGTTTTTCCATCCACAAAATATAAGATGCCTTAAAATGATCATTAATACTCTTGTTATACCATTTAAGGTACTGAAGACTTTTTATGAACTTAATTTATCTGATGAGAATGAGCAGAGTAGAATAATGAAAGTGATCAGCATGATTGATATTCAAAATGGGGTGTGTATCTACAGACTGTAGAGCCGGTTTCCCCTTTTGAATGATGAATATAGACAAATTTATATGAAGAAATAGGCAGTTGTCTCCTTTACGCAGGAGCAGAACACGCAAAATAGTTGACACTCAGCTGTAGTCCTTTCGGTGTGTTCAAATGCAGCTGTTTTGCACCGACGCAGGCAACAACACAGTCTACTTTCATCAGCGCTAGTTCTTTGGCATTGGTTTGGTGTGTGATATTTTGGCGCTCTAACTCAGAGAAACTTTCACACCCAGCATCTCATTTAAATACGTCAACACAAAAAATGATGTGATTGGCTACTGGTCACGGAACAGGCAAATAACATGCAAATTTTACAGTCATAATTTGTGAATTTTATGGTCACCAGTGGCGACCTCAGCAAAAATATCACCCGCAAATGAATATTTTTGGTCGCAAATGCGACCGTTTTAGGCGCAGTCTGGAGCCTTGTGAAGTATACTTTCCAAGGCTGTGCGTTCGACTGTGTGCATACACTAGCGTACACGTAAAAAGTATACCCAGAGCTTAAGTGTCCAGAATACAGGAACAATTAACCAAGAAAAGAAATCCCTGAGAAGGTTAAAATCAGCCCTAAATATTCCACTACCACTAACCTTCTGGATACATAACATTAAACGTTGGTGTACTAATTTACACTACATTACCATCAAAATAAACTAAACAGTAAAAATAAATAAATAAATAAAACATTACAAAGAGAGACAAGAATTAAATCTTTAGTGATGAACATGAATGTACCTGGTGAGAAGAGTTGTTTGGACCAGTAGCATCATCCATCTGTAAAAAAAAAAAAATAATAATAATAATAAAATAAAATAAAATAAAATAAATATATTTTTATTGGGCTGTCTATTCCAAATAAACTGTATTTATTATTATTTAACTGGATGCCTGGTTGGGCACAATGTACCTGCTGGTGAGTTTTTCTATTGCGCACATCCATCTGAGCCTTTAAATTGAAGGACTTGCTGGAATCATTAACATTTATATCACAAATATGAAATCCTCCTAGACAGTCTCATTTATCAACGCGCGGTTCGACCTTCGCGTCCTTCGAAGGATGCCGCCTTCGAATTGGGACGCAGCTACTCACACACTTAACGCAAAAACAAGAGAAAAAGAAACATTTGTGAAACATATAAACACAGGAATGCACTTGGATTAGAAAAGATGACACGGCAGGACAGACACAAAAATCCCCCACAAATCGTAGATTGGGACGCCCAAATTTGGTTAAAACACGAGACAAAGGTTGCATGACAGCACTACAAAAACACAACAAAGTTAAAGGGTATCTTTCTATCTATTCGTTGTCTTATTGCTTTGCTCTTTGTATAGGGTTAGGGCTAATTTAACTGTATCCTCGGACAAGATGATAAATACAGATTTAACAAACGGCTTGTTGTCTTACTTTCAAGCCCCGGTGAATAATTCACAAGTTTCACCCCTCAGTTTAATAAATTAAGCAGTCTGCTCCCTGTCCCCTAAAACAAATCGAAATGCTACAGCATAGTTTATAGTTTTGCCCCACACCACCGAACAAATGCAGCCGAGCAAATGCAGTGGCTCAGCTAACTTAGCGGATTGCTCAACGACATGTTTAGTTTTTTAAAAAAAGACCCTTGGTTTTATTTTCAACATTTGTATCGCTAGCTATTTGACTAAGTTAAAACACAATACTTACATTTAAAGGTGTAATTAGTGATGGGCGCTATAGAAACACTCGTGAAGCTTCGAAACCTTTGCGAATCATTTGTTTCGAACCAGTGATTTGGAGCGCGTGTCACGTGATTACAGTAAACGAGGCTTCGTTGCGTCATAACTGTTTCGAAATTTCAGTGGTTCGCCGCTAGGGGGTCGATGATTTCTTTGGCTTTGAACCATGAACCAGTGTCTGTTTATGTTTTTTACCTGATCTCAGATTTAAACAAACAAACAAACAAACAAACAAAAAATGTAGACATTTAATGACACATTTGTATAATAAAAGGTAAAAGTAGTCTCTTATTGGCCTGATTGACCAAGATCTCCATAAAACAAACAAAAACAAGCCCTACAATTTAATAAAATGGTATAGAATGTATATAATGGTATTAGATGATTTGTTGATTGCATTTAAATACACTTTCAATAAAACTTTTGCAATTGGTTTGTGAAAGGTGTTTTTATGCATGTTTTTGCTTAGTTTTCGTTGCATTTACACTGTTCTGACCAGCAGGGGTCACCAGCGTGTGGCGTTTCGAACGGTTCGAACCAGTGAATCATTTTGAAGCAATTGATTCAATTCGAAAAGATTTGTTTCTGCCATGACTAGACTGGGCGGAGTAAACACGAATATTTATGAGTTTCCTGTTCTGTGTTAAAGCGCCACTGAAAGTTTTACCGCGTCCTCTCCGGATCACAGTGTCAGCGCAGAAAGAAGTTAAACTTAGAATATAATTGTTCATCAGTATACAACGATTTATATATTGTGTTTTGTTTTATGATTGATATAATGATTTACAGTCATTGATTTGCCAGAGGTATCTGATAGATTAGCTCCAAGTAATGAGCCAACAGTATTTTTTATTATATGTTTGTTTTCAGTCTTTACGTGTCGTTTAATAACTTCTTTGCCAAAATCTATCTGTTGTGGCATAATAAAGTTTGTTATGATTATAGACTGCATGCGCCATTCCTTAGCCTATTAATTGCGTGCTCAGTTGGTAAATCGTTCCAAAAGGCTTTTAATCATGTTGGTTAAGTTGTGAAATCATCAACCCTGTAGTACTTTCACAATGAATTTTAGTTAAATTCTACAAAATTAAATTGTTTTACATTAATACACTTATAATGGTGTTAGATTATTTGTTAATTGCATCTAATACACTTTCAATAAAACATTTGCAACTGGTTTGTGCAAATGGTTTACATTTTAATTACAAGTGGGTATTCAAAAATGTGAATTTAAAGGCATGGCATGTAATTAGCAAAAATAATTTGTGATTTAAACACATAGGCCTATAGGCCTACAGACACAAACAGTCTACACATGGTCTTGGCAAATGAAAGTTGTTTCTGCTCATGCAGTTTGCTCATTATTTTTGCTTTACTACATGTCATGCCTTCAAATTCAAATTTTTGAATATCCACTTGTAATTAAATTGTAAATTAATTGCACAAACCAGTTGCAAATGTTTTATTGAAAGTGTATTAGACACATTCCACACGAAGCAGGACTTTCCCTATCCAATCTTTTTTTTCCTTGTCTCAAGAAATATCTGCATACACACAAAACCACTGAAACGGATTCAAAACGATGTAGTATACATGCCAGATCAGTATGTGGCGCTGTAATTCTGCCACAGAGATACACTAAAAATGGAGAATAAGACTTGGAGCAAGCGCATAAACCTTGAGCGCTGTATACAAACTTTAGTAAAGCTTAGAAATAAAGCTTTACTTTAGTAAAGCTAATAGGCTCTGTAGCTTCTGCGGCACGAACACAAGCATGTAGTCCACTATTGTGGTTGTTGTTACTGTTACGTGATGTAGCGGTGTCTGACTAGGGTCGATGCGTGGGGTGATGACATCATCGTATCACAAAATATACGGATTGGCTGTACATGCAAAAACACAAGGGCATCGTTTTCAGATTTATCCACTCTGGGACCCGGTTTCAAAAAATAGCAGTTTCAGGCTCCCAAAACACCGGCTCCGTCTGGACGAAATGCCGATACGATACAAAATTTTTGCGTATACAGCTAAACGCATCTCCGTAGGGACGGGCTCACAATGACAGACTTTGCAACTGTCACATTCAATCTAAAAACTAAAATGATATTTATAACACAACTGTATGAATATAATCATACAAATTTAAAAAAAAACACTGTCATATTCAAAAAAAAAAACAAAAAAAAAAACAAGTGAAAAATACTACTCTGACTACTTTGTCTGGTGTATAGGATATTAATCAACATAAGCCAAGCACATGACATATAGGATTTCTGTGGTAAAGTAATCAAGGTCAAGCTGTACATTATTCGTTTACATTTAAGCCCTGTTTCCACCGCAGGAACTTTCCCCAGGAACTAGAGACTTTGGGGTGGTACTCGGTGTGTTTCCACTGCAGGAACCAGGGTCTAAATGAAGTTCCAGGTAAAAATTCTCCCCTCAAAATGTCCCTGCTCGAGAGGTAGTACTTTTTCAAAGTTCAGGAACTTTCGGGGGTGGGACTTGGGCGCTGAACATGCTGATTGGTTGAGTTCATGCAGCATTTTGATAGGCTGACTCCACGCAGCATTTTATTTCAACCACCATTTTTAAAAGTCTGTTGCGGTGCATGCAGTATGAGTTGTTCGAATCGACAATGGAGTTTAAAAACACGACCGATGGACCGATGACGAGCTTCAGGCTTTATTAAGCTTATATGCCAAGGACGAAATCCAGCAGGACCTGGAAAGTCACGCGCAGTCCTACGTCACCGGACTTATCTTCACAGTACTTTAGACCACTATGGAAACGCAGACAGCAACAGACGTCTGGGGAAAAAAAAGTTCCTGGGACAAATTGTTCCGGGTAATTTTGGTGGAAACGAGGCTTTACATTTAATCATTTAGCAGACACTTTTATCCAAAGCTACTGACAAATGAGAAGAACAATAGAAGCAATCAAACCAACAATAGGGCAACAATGAGTGCTGCGACTAGTCCCAGTTAGTCTAGCACAGCACACATAGCAAGTTTTTTTTAATAGATATATAGAATAGTAAGTATTAATATTATTGGGTCAAGTGTTAACGAAAAAGATGCGTCATCATATTTTTTCTTAAAAATTGCTAAAGACTCAGCAGCTCGGGTTGAGTTAAGCAGGTCATTCCACCAGCAGGGAACAGTACAGGTAAAGGTCTGTGAGAGTGATTTTGTGCCTCTTATGGATGGCACCACAAGTCGGTGTTCACTTGCAGAATGCAAAAGGCAACTGGCAACCAGGTAAAGTTTATGAGGAGAGGTGTGACGTGCGCTCTCTTCGGCTCATTAAAGACCACTCTTGTTGCAGCATTCTGGATCAGTTGCAGAGGATTGACAATACAGCCCTGCTAAGACAGCAAAGTCCAGTCTGGATAGAACAAGAGCTTGGACAAGGAGTTGTGTAGCAAGCTCCGATAGGAAGGGCCTGATCTTCCTAATGTTGTAGATGGCAAATCTGCAGGACCGGGCAGTTCTAGCAATGTGGTCTGTGAAGTTTAACTGGAGATGGAGAAGAGAAGTGGTCCAAGCACTGAGCCCTGAGGCACCCCAGTAGCTAGATGTTGTGACCTCACCCCTCCACCACACCCTAAAGGACCTACCTGAGAGGTAAGACTTGAACCATTGGAGTGTTGTTCCTGAGATTCCCTTCGTCATGAGGATTGACAGGAGGATCTGGTGGTTTTCACCCAAAAATGAAAATTCTGTCATTAATTACTCACCCTCATGCCGTTCCAAACCCATAGGATCTTCGCTCATCTTCAGAACACAAATTAAGATATTTTTGATGAAATCCAAGAGCTCTCTGACTCCTCCATAGACAGCAATTTAATTACCACTGTCAAGGTCCAGAAAGGTACTAAAGACATCGTTAAAATAGTCCATGTGACTGCAGTGGTTCAACCTTAATTTTATGAAGTGACGAGAATACATTTGGTGCGCAAAAACAAAACAAAAAAAACGGCTTAATTCAACAATCTCTTCTTGTCTATGTCAGTCTCCTACGCAGTTGACGTAGTAAGCACAGTGCAGTGCTTCTGTGTTTACCTCAGGACGCAGACATTAATATTACTACTGTTTAACTATGGTTGATGCTCTGAGCAGCCATATTGGATTCTGAAGTCAGGGTTGTTGCACTTCCCTTGAGTTTCACAATCACAACTCTGAATTGAGGGGGGTTCCAGTTAAAAGTTCCAACTGGGAATTTGGGATTTTCCACTTCTGAAGACAGAAGGAACACACTACACTGCATCAAGTCAATGTGTGCAATTTGTACTTCTTTCATCTTGAGCTATTCCAGAGGCTTTGTGTGTCCCAGGTCCAAATGGTCCTGAGCCTGAATCTCAAGCGACAGAAGTTTCAGAGGATGAAGAGGGCGCACTTTATATTTGGTGTCTTTAACTACTACTATACCTACATGAAAAAATGTTGATGTTGTATTGTAACACTTTTGTTGCTATTGAGGTGGATACAGGTATGGTTAGGTTTAAGGGTTGGTTAAGGGGTAAGGAAAGGGTCAACAGTATAATTATAGAAATACAGAAATTGATTACATGGAGGTAATTTTTTTCAATTTAAGCGCAATATAAAAAAATGTATGTACACAATAAGTGCAGTGCATCAAATGTTTGCAAATTTAACTTACTGTGGCATCCAGGCAGGCAACGAGGTAACGCCCCAAGTAACCCAGAGATGACGAGCTGACACACACATACACCATTTATCTTCAGTCATTTACTCTGTAAGTTTCATTTAAGTGTCTTTCTGTTTTTATTTCTCCAGATAAGGTGCTTATTCACTGTACACACTGGTGTCAGTCGCTTTGCTACACTTGTTATGGCTTAACCTGTTAACTGCCACCCCCTTTTTGAGCATTAATCTGAACTTAAATGGTTGTAACTGATTAATGCTTTGGAATAGAGCTAAAGTTGGTCTATTTTTAAAGAAGACACTTATTGCAGAGTTCATTAAAGCATAATTCAAAAAATGATAGTGCAAAAAGTTTGTTTACTGTAAAGCAAATGTACTGAACTAAACTTTTATTTTATACAAAATATATATTTTACAAAATAATTTGTACTCTAAAATTGCTAGAAAATCAAAGTCAAATGTCAAGTTGATATCACAAAACTTGAGCCCGCTAAAAGGTTTTAAAGTACAGTTTCCATTGTACCGTAATGTACAATTTCAAAATGGTTTTTAGAATGAATTTTGAATGTTTAAGCTTTCGAATGATACCAAATCAGGCATAACATTATGACCACCTTCCTAATATTGTGTTGATCTCTGTTTTGCTGCCAAAACAGCCCTGACCCGTCGAGGCATGGACTCCACTAGACCCCTGAAGGTGTGCTGTGGTATCTGGCACCAAGATGTTAGCAGCAGATCCTTTAAGTCCTGTAAGCTGCGAGGTGGAGCCTCCATGGATCGGACTTGTTTGTTTAGCACATCCCACAGATGCTCGATTGGATTGAGATCTGGGGAATTTGGAGGCCAGGTCAACACCTCAACTCATTGTTGTGCTCCTCAAACCATTCCTGAACCATTTTTGCTTTGTGGCAGGGCGCATTATCCTGCTGAAAGAGGCCACAGCCACCAGGGAATACCGTTTCCATGAAAGGGTGTACATGGTCTGAAACAATGCTTAGGTAGGTGGTACGTGTCAAAGTAACATCCACATGGATGGCAGGACCCAAGGTTTCCCAGCAGAACATTGCCCAAAGCATCTCACTGCCTCCACCGGCTTGCCTTCTTCCCATAGTGCATCCTGGTGCCATGTGTTCCCCAGATAAGAGACGCACACGCACCCGGCCATCCACGTGATGTAAAAGAAAATGTGATTCATCAGACCAGGCTCACGTGCCCACTGTTGGAGCTTTCGGAGGTGGACACGGGTCAGCATGGGCACCCTGACTGGTCTGCAGCTATGCAGCCCCATACGCAACAAACTGCGATGCACTGTGTATTCTGACACCTTTCTATCAGAACCAGCATTAACTTCTTGAGCAATTTGAGCTACAGTAGCTCGTCTGTTGGATCGGACCACACGGGCCAGCCTTCATTCCCCACGTGCATCAATGAGCCTTGGCCGCCCGTGACCCTGTCGCTGGTTCACCGCTGTTCCTTCCTTGGACCACTTTTACTGACCACTGCAGACCGGGAACACCCCACAAGAGCTGCAGTTTTGAAGATGCTCTGACCCAGTCGTCTAGCCATCACAATTTGGCCCTTGTCAAACTCGCTCAAATCCTTACGCTTGCCCATTTCTTGCTAGGCCAAGGACATTAGACATGGAAAACGGAAGTACACCTGTACCATTATACAGTACTAGTGAGTGTTAACTGAGTATAAATGAATGCGAATAAATGGGTGTCTTTCACTCAGTGTCCGTTATTGACAATAACCCCAGATGGCCATTTCCATTCATACTGCCCCTATCTACCAAAAAAAATCTAATATAACATTTTACATTCATCTATCTCAAATTATGCCACCTGCCATGCTTGCTCTCAGGCACTGAGTTCTGGATACAAACACCAAGATTAATTACTCCGGAGGAAAATGAGTCAGGAAAAACATCGCTGAAGGAACGTGCACTGTCCCAAGCCTTTCACCAGTCATTTTACTATGCTGAGCCGAAAGCAGACCAGAAAAAATATAATAAAACTTAAACCCTCCATGCATTTTGTATTAAAAGTTGTCATCTCTCAACACGAGATCAGCTGAAGAAGATCTGGCATTAGTCATTGATCTGAGATGATGATGTTAGTTGTAGATATTGTTGTTCTTTGATTGTATTTTTGGAAGATATTTTACAATATATGGCTGATAAGCATTCTGACAAAAGCAGCATGTCAGCAACCAGCTGAGCAGGAAAATATGGATTTACTGAGAAAAAAGGTGTACATTTTAAAAGTATAAGCAACATGATGGATGGTATATTTCAGAGGAAGATTACAAAAGATGAGATGAAAGTGTGTCAATATTAGAACACATCAATTTTTCATCTTTAACTGTGACATTTTAAAAACATATATAAACAAGTGTAAAAATTCACTTTCTTCTGTCGTAAACCCTCTTCAGGTTTAAAGGTGCTCAAAACACGTGTCACTACAACCAGTGCACAAATGTGCCTTCGATTGTTTTGGGATTCACTTGTAAGCAGCTTTCTCTTTCAATTACCCACACTTCATTTCATTCATCTGAAAATAAATACAGTACCAGTCAAAAGTTAGGACACACCTACTCAATCTTTACTATTAATCTAAAATGTGTCATGAAAACTATCAAACTGAAATATGGCAATTATGTAGTTAAATCTTTCATATCGTCTAGATTCCACGTGTGCTGCTTTTTCTTCACTATCCGTTCCAACTCACCCATTTCATTTTATTTTTTACATTTGAACAAAGATGTTTAGTTTCGTAAAGAGATTCATACATAGGCACAATTTATTGTTGTCTATAAAACTAATTTCAAGCAGTTAAGCAGAAGCCTTTCGATCAAAAGGTTTTTTAAAGATCATGAGAAACATTTCAGTCAAGTGTGTCCAAATCTACAACACTGACATTCTCACTTTAAAAAATCTGTTCTGTAAAAGTTTGTAATAAGCATAAGTAATATTGCAATGGTTTGGATCTGTGCACGAGAAACTGATTATCCTTATAAATAATTATGAACTTACAATGGGAGTAGTAAAACTGGCACATAAAATTGATAACATCTGCTTGATATTGTAGTAAGTTTAAAGCAAACACTGGTTCCATGTCAAAGTTGCCCTCTCCACACAGTCAAACATACAACGAACAGTTGGCATTACTGATGGAACAACATTTTTCTCTATACATCTCATACAAAAATAAAAAAAATGTCATTGTTCCAATCTCTTTTTCTTTTTGACTCCATATTGCACAGAGGTAGTGGCTATTAAGGTAAAAGGGAGGTGACCTAAAAATTGAAACCAAAAACTGCATCTTTTTTTTTTTTTTTTTTAGAAAATGTATCTTTTGTTCTTGTGATGTTTTGTGACCAGAAGAATTGTAAAAGAACAAAATATAATACTGCAATCACATACAAAAGTAGTCCTTCATTTTTGTACATTTTATACAGTGTTAACACTTAATCATTGATTTTCTTCATGTTTTCTTTTTTTCTTCTTTTTTCTTTTTCTCAAAAAGGCAAATGGTATTTTCCATGTATGGACCGAACTGATGGCCGGTCTAAGCCAGCGGGTCCACCAGCGGCTCCTCGTCGCCCCGTGACAGCAGCTCCTTCTTCTCATCTGTACTGGCCAGGGAATTGCGGCTGTTGTGCGCTCCCATGTACAGAGTAGCATACACGGGATTCGTGAAGTTGGTCGGCTACAAAAGACACAAGTTGGAAATATATGGGATTATACATATCTAATTCAATCATGAAACTCCAGAGGGCGCAGGCTAATAGGTCCTTTACAGTCACATTATTACTAGTCCTGCAAAATTAACGCGTTAATGAATACGATTATTTTTTTCATTTTAACTTAATGCAGCATCCACATTTTCCACCATTCTTTAGCTACATTATATGATCATGCTCTTATTCATGCAAATGCTTTCAAACCATTCAAGCGCGACAAGACACAAAAGAGAACGCAGTGCGGTACTGGTGCGCTGTCTGTGAATCTCCTGTCTGACAGGAGATTTTGGCAGTTTGATACAAGCTCCGAACCACTGATTCGAAACAAAAGATTCATAAAGCTTCGAAGCTTCATGAAGCAGTGTTTTGATATCGCCCATCACTAGATATTGTTTAATAAAGTCGTTATTTTGTTTTTTTGGCGCACAAAAAGTATTCTCGTCGCTTCATAACATTAAGGTTGAACCACTGTAGTCACATGAACTGTTTTAAATATGTCTTTAGTAACTTTCTGGGCATCTAAAAGTGTAAATATCTTGCTGTCAATGGAGGCCTCACGAGCCATCGGATTTTATCAAAAATATCTTAATTTGTGTTCCGAAGATGAACGAAGGTCTTACGGGTATGGAACGACATGAGGGTGAGTAATTAATGACAGAATTTTTATTATTGGGTGAACTAACCCTTTAATAACAATTAATCTATGTTTTAATCTAAATTATGCAGTGAAGACTGTGAAGTGTTTGATAACTGCTTTGATTCTGGATATTTCCTTTCTGTTAGATCAAATATTTAAAATATACTGTCTTTATGTTGCTTCTACATTAATTTGAATTAATACAATATAAAAACATATTAAAAACTTTAATGTTAGGTGTGATTATTCGCGATTAATTACAGAAATATGTGCAATTAATTAGTTTTTTTTTTTTTTTTTAAATCGATTGACAGCACTAATTATTACCACATGGCAAAAGCTGATTGGCCTGTGCTCATTCTGCAGCCAATGAGATTGATTGCTCAAAATTTAAATAGTCTAGTTCAGTGTTTACTGTAGGCTAGTCCTCTGAACCCCTCCACCTCCCCAGCTTCACCTGCCTAGACCTGCAACAGGATTTATGTATGTCTATTCACGCAACAGCAGCATGAGCTGCTTACATAGGAGCCTAAAAATGCTGTCTGACACAAAGATTGGTCCAAATTGTACTTATGCCTTCTGGACAGTGAACTCAACTCAGGGGAAACACCCCCTGACAGTGATTTTGGGGTGGCCAAAAAAATTGTAATACTGTCAAATATTAATACAATTTAACAGAACTGTTTTCTATGTGAATATATAGTAAAATGTAATTTAGCTGAATTTTCAGCATCATTACTCCAGTGTCACATGATCCTTCAGAAATCATTCTAATATGCTGATTTGCTGCTCAAGAAACATTTCTGATTATTATCAATGTTGAAAACAGTTGTACTGCTTCATATTTTTGTGACACATTTTATTTTTCACAATTCTTTGATGAATAGAAAGTTCAAAAGAACAGCATTTATTTGAAATAGAATTCCTTAACCAATTTAATACATCCTTGCTGAACGAAAGTATTAATTTCTTTAAAAAAAATCTTGGGTCTGTGTCGGCTTCATCAAAATGTGACTTTATGCTTAAAACAAGAAACAAATATCTGTCAGTGGAGTCAGAAAAAATATTTTTTATACAGATTATTTTTTTCAGACTCCACTGTCAGACATTTGTTCTTGTTTTTAAGCATAAACTCATTCATTTAAGCACATGGTCTAAAGCGCATGGTGTAAGTGCACTTAGGGCGTGTCCAAATCCACTTTTGCTAGTTTAACGACACATGGTCTAAAAGGGTTGTCCTAAAAGGGATTCTCTTAATGAGTCATGGGTGTGTTTTGGGTGTAACATGCAATAAACCAATCAGAGTTTCATCTCCCATTCCCTTTAAAAGCCAGGTGCGCTCGCGCCATGGCGGATTCGCTATTTACATGGTGGAATTTGCAAGTGGAAAAACGCTTCTCTAGTGAGGAAATGGATCTGGATTACAATTACAATGTAAAAGCGTGAGCAGACCATCTATGGGACAAGCCAGATTCCACCAAAGCATTTTTATCTTTATGCACACAATAATAATCTTTTACACTGTAATCCTTTTTTTTTATATTTTATGTAATCCATTTTTAATATTTGGCATGTTTGTGTGCTTCTGCGCTTCCCTGTGTGTGTAACAAGCAGAGTGTACACACGTTGTGCAGCTGCCTATAGGTGCATATTACTAATGCGCTCTTTAAATAACAAAAAAACTACTGCACCATTGACTTTAGACCAGGTTTCAGTTGGTAAATGGCGCAGTCATTTTCGGTTGCCTAAAAATAGCAACACGCCAACAATGCACCTGAACACACCTCGTTTTCAGACCAGAAACAATTGGGCACGAGTGCATTTGCTATTTAAACAATGTGGCACAGGACGTGAAAATGATAACTGCGTCGGGCTGAAACTAGCAAAAAACACTTGCGTCAAACCTGGCGCTGCATTGCACCGGGTGTATGATAGGGTCCAAAATATTTTAATTGATTTTGCTTCTCAAGTACATGTACCTTGACTTAAGAATTTGATATTTTAATTGGAAAACAAGACAATAATACTTAGTAAGTCTAGGACTAATGGAGTAGTGCAATAAAGTATGACAAATCTGTAGTTCGCTCTGTCTTACTTTGTCGGGATCCAGTGTGAAGTCAGCATCCAGCAGTTCTCCAACGTCATCATCTTGCTCTCCTTCATAAATTTTATAGGCTGGGTTCCCGATCTCAACATTCATAGCGCCATTTGTCATTCTCTGATGTTGAAAGCCTTTGGCTCTGCAGATATACAACATACAGTTGAAGTCACAGGAAATGAGGCTGTGAGGTCAGTATTACACTGTACAAAGCAGCACAGGCAGAGATATGGCCACAACACAGATGCCACTAACAGTCACTGGAACAACCTACAACACCATCATAAACCCAGCGCTTACCAACATTAACTGTTTATCTGGACAATTTTGATCCTTTTTGTTTGTAATCACATTTTAGGTCAACCAGCATAGAGAAATATTATTATTTTTTAAGGTATAATTATAATGTACCTATAAAAAAAGGGTTGGGCTGTATGACCATTGGACAGCTGGTAGAGATTTTACTCTATACCTTTTATACAGCAGTAAATAAATTTGCATTTATTTCAATTTAAACTATAAAGTGACTCTACAGTAGGGGCTGAACGATGGAAGAATGTCCCCCATTGACTACCATAGTAGGAAAAAATATACTATGGTAGTCAATCTGCTTTGTTACAAACATTCTTCCAAATATCTTCTTTTGTGTACAGCAGAACAAAGAAATTTATACAGGTTTGGAACAACTTGAGGTTGAGTAAATGATGACAGAATTTTCATTTTTGGGTGAACTATCCCTTTAAGCACATTGAATGCCCTCGTTATATCTTGATAAACACTGGGTTTTGAATATGGCACATGTTCAACAGATCTGTTTCAACTAATGCAGTCCTGCTGAGAACCAATCTTAGAGAAACATACTGTACTGTATTACAGTGGGACGGTTATGACTCTGTTGAAAACAGTACGATTGGTTCTCACAGTGTAACACAATTGGATCTATTTCTTTATTTTCAGTAACAGATTACCACCTTCTCCTCTGAACAAGGGACAAACCACTTGTAAGGTTTAGTCAGGTGGTTTGACAGAGGTATGACAGAAAGAGATCGGGTGAGACCATGAAGACAACAAGAACACCACAATTCTCCAAACCAGCAAGAAAGATGGACAGAATGGCAGAGAGACAAAATAAGGACATAATGGACAAAGACCGTTACCGCGGTCGTTTGGAGTGGGATTTGCCAAGCCTACAGAAAAGAGCAGATGCGGTTTACCAAGAAAGAAGGAGAGAAAAGAGGTGTTTTTGGGATGGGAAGTTTCTTATATTTCAAATTCTCAACAGTACAACACTTTAGAGAGCAGTTCACTGTAATATACTCACCCTCTCATTCGTTTTCTGTACCATAATACTGCTCCTCCAATCAGCAACACCAGCAGTATCAGCAAAATCAATGGAATAACTATTGAAGCTGTTCCTAAAAGAAATACACATTATCATTACTATTAAGCATTATTGAGATTTGGGGGAATGTTTAACAAAACCCTTACCAGTATTGCCCTCTATTGGCCTAACATGTTTCTACTAGCTGTCGAATTAAAAATAGACTTACGGCCACTGGATTCACCATTTCCAGTGGGGGCAGGATTATCACAGCGATGACCCTCCCATCCAAGAGGACACCTACATGAGGCAGAGAAATTGAACATTCACATTTATGTATAGTCAGAGGCTATTTGCACTAAGTGAAAATAGAGGTATTTTCTTCGTACTAAGTGTACATAGTTGTTAGATGCTATTTATACTAAGTGCAAATAGTGGCAAATACTATTTGCACCTCAGTGTATTGTAGTCTATTATAAAACAGTATGCAGTAACAACATATTAAGTGTATATTATGTTTAGTAAAATAATAAATGGACGCCGTTTTATTGGGACATTACTTGTCCCTGTCCCTAAAGCCCTCCCCTACACTTAACCCTAACCCTACCCATTAACACTTTATTCCCACTATTTAACATCCATTGGGCACTTTATTTCCACTTTTCGAATATTTTCTTAATTTTTATTTAAAATAAATGCCTCTCCGAGCCAATATGCAATGGGAAAAGGGAGAAGAATGAGTTTGGAAAAAGACAGATTTGAACTTGTGTTGGTTACGTCAAAAACTAACACCAACCTCCTTACTCTCCACACCACTGCTCCTGTTATCAGATGTGTTTCTATTGTAATTAGTGGGCGGAGTTAGTGCAAAAAGTCTCTGCCATCAAGATGGGCTATTTGCATTAAGTGTAAATAGGCATTTATGGAAGTATAAAGTAGAGCTTGATTCATAGCAAATGGGAATCATCAGTACAGGTAGCTAAGAATTCACAGTGCTTGCTCAGCTAAACTGAAAACAGCAAGATCAAGCTGTTGTTACGAAACCCTCACATAGTTATAGTACCTTGAGGAGCTAAATGGAGAGGTTCTTGAGAAGGCTCTTTATTTTCTTAATGTAATGTGGTCCACACACCAAGCATTTGATTACACCTCCAGGCATCAACTATGTGAGCTACAGTATGCCCAAGATAGAGGTGATGATATTTTAAACAATTTGGTGAGCTGGGAAAGAATAAGGGCCTGAGCATCGACCCTTGTGGTACCCCAGTGGAAAAAGCTGATGGTGAGGAATGAGAACCTGTCCAAGTTACATGTAGCATACATACTCATACATACAGGTAGCATACAAACCAGGAAAACACTGGCATAGAAAAGCCAGTTCCTGCTGGTCTGGAAGTCAGAATTCTGTAGTTGATAGTGTCAGACAAATGATTTACTGTGCCAACTCGATTGGAGAACAGAAAGCAACATCAACAGAATGACCAGTTTTGTAGCCTGACTAACAGAAGACATGCAACAGAGCTTTAGCTGAATGAATGAATGAATGAATGAATGGGAGATTTGAGGTTTCATACATCAGTTGTCTGAAAATTGGATTTCTTGTTGGAGTATTGGGATTATGCATGCTTTTATCATCTGAAGGAACTGTGCAGAGTGCATAAAATCATTTGGTGTAGAGGTAGGGGATATGATTGCATGTACAAGTGGTACCATTGGGTATGCTGTGCTGTTATTAATTAAAACTAAAACTACTAAAAGAATTTTGTAAATTACAATCAAGCTGAAATAAAATAAAATATAAATATTAGATGGAACAAGTACTACAATTACTAAACCTAAAACTGGAATAAAAATAAATTAAAGCTAAATAGAAATATATATATATAAATGATAATAAAAATGACTAAAAATTAAGATGTTTAAAAAAAGATATTATATAAATAATAATAATAATAATAATAAATGACTAAAACTGACTAAAACTTAAACAAATTAAAATGAAAAAAATATGATATATAAATAATACTAAAATGACACTGCTTACTTGCACTGCGGGAGACTTGTGGCGCTGAGAGAGCACTGGCCATTAGCACAGTATCCTTCACACGTATAACAGCTTGGCTGGATTCTGCCACTGGTACACCTACAACACATGAAGTAGACACATTATATAGCTTCACTTAAGTACTGTAATATTCAGTAAAAAAAACAAAACAAAAAAAAAACCTGGAAAAAACATGATGAACATGAAAGTTCCCATCAAGATAAGTTTCAGGAAAGAAAAACTGCTGCAATGCAAAAAAAGTGTTATTACAGTCAACATGAAATTACATTCACAACTCATTTAACAGCAATAATGAGAAAAATTGAACTTTCAAGGGAAGTTGATTTTAACCAATGGGAAATGTCTCAATATGACAGGGGAAGAAAGGATGTATTGTTATATATATGTTGGAGGGGAGGCATTGAAAAGTAAGAGGGTGATGTCAGTTCCTGTTGTTCCAGTGGTAACTCGCATCAAATCTATCCAGTGATATCAACAATAGACACTGAACAGGAAAGCCTTGTTGCAGATGCCGTGAGCGAAGAGATGTAGGATGCTCTTTTGGGCCTGTTCATTGTATTATATAGTGTATGGATGTGTATGGGGTATGTATTATATAGTGTATGGCCAATAGCCTACACTGGCCAAAAGAGTGTTGCAGGGATGATGTATTTTTGAAGGTCAAAACCTGAAAATTAGTTGCATTTTAGCACATCCGGTTCCATCTTCCTGAAGTCAATTGGTTTTTTGAATGGGTTTTTGTTTTATATGCCTGAAATAAGGACTCTGGTGAACACAAACTCAAGTTATTTTCACGTTTTATTCTAAAACATAAAATACATCTGTATAACTTTTATTTGTCTTGAAAAAGGCGGTTGCTAACAAGTGTCTAAATAGGTCTACAGAGGTTGTCGGAGACATTAAACATCATCGGACGAACAGGTAAACTCATACTCACTAGTCGTTTTCACAGCCTCGTTGTGTTTATAATTGCGAACTCTTCTAACTCAAACTTTCAGGGAAAATGTTTTTTAAATAAAGACTGAAAGAGTGTCAGAAGCTTAATGGTGGTGACATTGAAGTTGCACGACCGTGGTATAGTTTGTTTATAGCCTACATTTAGCTTTTTACTTCTGCCGACTGTATTTAGGCTTCAGAATTCACAAAAGCTGTGTTCATTTGTGAAGATTATAATGATAAACAAAAGTAAGAATCATAAACTTTTGTTGGTCACAGAGCTTAATTCCTGCAATAATCCAAAAGCCAATGGAAAAATCCAATTGGGTTTTTGTTGAGGGAACCAGTGTGATGTGAACTGATGGTTAGGCCTGTCATCACTGCAGTGATCTATAGCCATTAAGGTGTGATTATAAAAGACTTCATAAATGGCCACACAAAAGGGTCAGTTTTAATGCTATGTAGCTCCAACATATGGAGGTTCTAGATGTATATGTGTACTAAAGTATGAGATTGTGTACCTGCATGTAACGTCTCCATGAGGCTGGTAGATGTTGGTGGGAATACACTTGCCATCACGGCAATAGTGACATTTGTCCACTTCACAGTTGTTTCCGATGAAGCGTGGAGGGCAACGGCATTGTCTCGAGCCATCGCTGGACTGCATGCATGTCCCACCATGATCACAGAATCCATCACATGTCCCTGGTTAAGGGTAGAGAAGACCGTTTAATATACCACTTCAACTCTATTAATCTCTTCATCATGACTTGAGGATCACCTTCAGGCCTTGCAAATGAATCGATCCCACAGTAAATTCACCTGTCAATTAACCAATGTGCACTGTAAGAAAGAAATCAGTAACGCTTTATTCCATGCAACCAGCGCTTGACATTAACACCCGCCAACCCGCCAAATGCGGGTGTATTTCAGCAGTGGTGTGTAACGCAGTCACTCCTACTAGACACTTTCGATACATATAGATACTGAAATATCTGAAACTCTTCCAATACTCATTTTCTGCAGAATAGATGCAAGATACCAGCTGCTCTTTCTCTCTCTCTCTCATCTATCCGACACAGCGAGTTGACACACAAACCCGCCTGCCCTTTACTCACCTCTTTCATTTGATCTGGATGAATATTGTTATAGGGCTTGAATTTCGGCGTGGGATTGTGCATAATTTTACTTATTCCTGCAGATTTTGTGCTCACACCCAAAGTGTGCACACATAAAGCCGCCTCTCAGTACTAAATTGAGTTCTTTTTTGATGTTTTTTGAGCTTAAACAGTCAAATACACACAAAATAATGTCAAAATGCCGGTCTTGGCGAGGATTCACGTAAACACAGTCATATGTTATGTTTTAAGAGAACGCAAAGAGTTGAGGAAGAAAACGCATATGTAACAGTATAATGGATCCGTGCGTCAGGTCTTAAAGTCACAGCAGCCTAATATACCTGCTGCCAAATTATGAAATAATATTAAAAATATCTGTATGGCAGTTTTTAATTATCCCCATGGTATCGATGTAAAAATTGTGGCCAGTGAAAATGCTGAGTAACTTGGAAAACCACTAGCCACAGTGGCTGGTGAGCAAAAAACTTAATGTCAAGCCTTGCATGCAACTAACCCTAACTCTATACTAAGTACATGTTGTAAATAAATATTACTCAGTACCCAAATGTGTAATTACACTGTAACAAGGACAACTTAAAATAAAGTGCAACCAAAAAACCTGTTGAAATAATGAAAAAGGCACTGGTAATTTTCTAGCAGGACATTATCCCTTAAATTTACGGACATTTCCCTTAACCCCAAACCACAATTCAATGCATGATTCAAAATATGGGTGAAACACCTGTGAAACATCAATACACTCTTAAAAATAAAGGTTCTAAAAGGGTGAACCTTTATTTCGCAGTGATGCCATAGAAGAACCATTTTTGGTTCCCAAAAGAACCATTCAGTGAACAGTTCTTAAAAGAATTTTTTTTCTTAGTGTGAAGAACCTTTTTTCACTATAAAGAACCTTTTGTGGAGTGGAAAGTTTCCATGGATGTTAAAGGTTCTTCATGAAACCATCAATGCCAATAAAGAACCTTTACTTTTATTAACACAGCACATTGGGCCCATTTTTACAGACTTTTTTTTAGAGTGTGTGGCTTTAAAGTAAATCATCTGTCCAATGGAAATGTTTGGAAAAGCCTCAAAAAAACAGATTATACCAGGTGTAAACAGGGCCTTGAGGCAGTATAACATAAGACAAACGTGTTAAACATCTCAAGTTCTCATGAAAACTCATTTTATCTCCACGTCCAGTCAGTACGGCTGTAGTACTTACGATATTGGCACTGGTCACCCAGGAAGTCTGCCACGCAGCTGCAGGTGGGCTGGTTTCCACGGTTAACTGTGCAGTTTCCTCCGTTCTTACAGTAGTTCTCACATGTGCGCTGGTTACAGTTGGGTCCTGTGAAGCCTGCCAGACAACGGCAAGTTGGAGCTCCTAAAAAACATGACAGACAAGTTATGTTAGTTTTAAAAATATTATAACAACATAACAGGAAGTCACTAATGTGTTGTCTCTACAGAAAGCGGTCTACTGTATGCCCCTTTTATGCTAATTTAAAGGTTCCTAATTTTGTTTTGTCATCTCCTACAACAGGTTTACATGCATCCAAGGACAAAAACACATCAGCACTTTTCTCACTGTGTCTGAAACGGTTCGATCAAGGATTCGGTCTCTCTAAACCCCTCCTTTCTGAGAGCTGCTCTGCTCTGATTGGTCAGATGGCCCAGTGTGTTGTGACTGGTCGACCACTTACAGTGCATGTCAGAAACCAAACGCTCATTATCATATCTGAATTTCAGCTCTTCCTCAGCTCTTGATACACAGTGATACGAACAGTAACAATGGCGTCGGTTTTACCGTATCAATCTCATCAAAGTGGATTTGCTTTGGCAGCAGAAAACAGCGTCTTCTCGACATGAACAACACAAACCAAACTCTTCCAGTCTCAGATACAACTACAGTGTTTGAAGGCAGGGCAAAGTAGACACTGTTCAGCCAATGAAGACCATAGACTGGCATTATGCAAATATGTTACAAACCTATGTAGGTTCAGCAGGAAGTGAGACTAGAATTACTGCGTTTCAGCAGTTCAGAATCGCTTCTTTCTTTTGAGAGACAAAAACTCCATTTATCTGCACTTTGATCTTTGAGAACTTTTTACAATCACAAACAGCTCTATTACACACTACATGAAAGGTAATACCTCAAAAAGCATAACAGGGGCACTTTAAAGCCCATATAATGTGTGTGTTTTTGTGGTCTTGTACCTGTGGGCGATGCGGTGCAGGTTCCTCCGTTCTGGCAGTAGTCTCTGCACTGGTTTAGCTCACATCTCTCTCCTCCATAGTTGGGCTGACAGCGGCACTTGGGTTGTTTTCTGGCATTGAGGACACAAGTACCACCATTAAGACACAGCAGACTGCAAGTGCCAGTCGGAGCTGAGGGATGATAAAGAAACAGATAAACAGTATTAACTCTTTTTATAAACGTTCAAGTCAAAAACCCATCTTATTTCCTTAATGTGACATTTTTGAGTAAAACTGGAATAAAAGAAGACCAGAATAAAATGTACAATAAGACTAAATTTTAAGCAATTTTTATGGCAAAAAGTGGGCATTACATACCAGAATTAAGCCAAACCAAATTTTAATTTGCTAAAACAATGCCTTAAAGCTATTACACCCTTGGTTAACATTATCCAGTAAACAATGTGGCCTAAGTAAAGTCAGTGAAAATGTTATTCCGGAAGAAGAGTTATAAATTATTACATGTTGATAAAAGATTACAAAACATTTCAACCCAAACATTTTCTTTCTTTGGAATAACATGCAACAATAAATCATTAACACAATGACAAGAAATCTAAATAAATCTGGATAATTTTGGTCAAATTTTGACTTGCATGATATAATTCTTTAGTACAGTATAGGGAGGCAGTTTTTTGGTAACTTCAAAATCCACCTAGACAAACCTGGAGCAGCTGAATTCCTAGTCCTTCTGGAGATCGTACAATAGAGCAAACCCTTACAACACATATGACAGGCAAACAACTAGTCCTCATCCTTACCCATAACCCATTTCTCACATTTCTCTGACCACTTCTTTTCCAGGTTTCTGTCACTTTCCTTTCATTTTCTCCACTGCCTGGACTACTACAATGCCCTTTTTGCTGGTATTCCAGCCAATACAAGACAATACAGATGAGCCAGAAAGTGTCTTCAATCTACTTTATTTTCAAACCAAGGCACCTGCAACAGCAACTCTTCTCAAGCTATATTTACAGTGGAAATGATGTGCATGGCATGTATGGGAAATATGATTATCCTTTTATTTCCAAATGGATTAGACTAGCGTCACTCTGGACCTTATGTGTCCTCACTTCTGTTTCTGTTACAGCATTATCAATACTGACACTGAGAACAAAACTTGAAATGAATTGAGATGAATGATGACGCCTTTGTCTTCTGTAGAGCTGCTTTATAGCTGAATCGACTTTGTTTCATAACTGATGAATTTTGCAACATCGACAATGTTATTGAACTGAACCAAATCAACATTGAACTGACTCGAGTTGAATAACAACACCATCGTCTTCTGTAGAGCTGCTTATACTGGAATTGAACTCATTTCATAACTGATGAACTTTACAACTATTGAACTCCACTCAGTAACAGCCTTTGATATGTTTCACTTGAAAAATGGGCCTCGCAACAGGAGGGGCGAAAAAAACCTGCGCTCGAAAAAGAGCCCCGCCCTCCACCATCACGTAGTGCACACACACCAGGGTCGGAAATTATCGGGGACTTGGGGCAAAAAATGCCACCAAAATTAATAAAAATGCTTCCAAACTAAGATATGATACAAAAAAGTCTACCTATAAGTTCTTGTTCTGAATATTTATAAGCAATATCACACAAGCAAAAGTGCTGTTTTCCCGAATATCCGCACATTTGTGTCACATATATGTTTTATTTTAGTTTTCATTGTGTTGTGTTTCTAGTCAGCTTCTCTAGTCTGCTTGCGCTGCCCTGGAGGCTTCCTGTTCTGAGAAGCCACCCCCTCGTCAGCCTCGAGGGCTGCCAACCCTCCCACCCCCATGGACTTATATGGCACGAGGACGCGCCTTCCGGGAGGGGGGTAATGTCACATGTATGTTCTGTTTTCATTCAGCTCCTCAGCCCGCTCCAGAATCCCTTCCAGTGAGTAATCTTCCTGAGTGCGCTCCAGTGACAGCTACAGCCCCTGAGCCTGCTCCACTGTTGCCTCCAGTCCCTGAGTCCGCTCCAGTGTCGGCTACAGCCCTTGAGTCCACTCCAGTGTCGCCTCCAGCCCCTAAGTCTGCTCCAGTGTTGGCTACAGCCCCTGAGTCTGCGACAGTGTCGGCTACAGTCTCCGAGTCCGCTCCAGTGTCGGCTACAGCCCTTGAGTCTGCTCCAGTGTTGCCTCCAGCCCCTGAGTCTACTCCAGTGTCGCCTCCAGCCCCTGAGTTTGCTCCAGTGTCGGCTACAGGCCCTGAGTCCGCTCCAGTGTCGGCTACAGCCCTTGAGTCTGCTCCAGTGTCGCCTCCAGCCCCTGAGTCCGCTCCAGTGCTGGCTATAGTCTCTGAGTCTGCTCCAGTGTCGGCTACAGCCCTTGAGTCTGCTCCAGTGTCGCCTCCAGCCCCTGAGTCCGCACCAGTGTCGGCTCCAGCCCCTGAGTCCGCTCCAGTGTCGCCTCCAGCCCCTGAGTCCACTCCAGTGTCGCCTCCAGCTCCTGAGTCCGCTCCAGTGTCGCCTCCAGCCCCTGAGTCCGCTCCAGTGTCGGCTCCAGAGTCCGCTCCAGAAAGTTTTCCAGAGTCCGAACCAGAAAGTTGACCATTGTGGCCATGGCTATTTTGTGTCTGTGGGCTGCACACATGTTGGCTGCAGCCCCTGACCAGAGTCCAGTGACTGCTCCAGCCCCTGACCAGAGTCCAGTGACTGCTCCAGCCCCTGACCAGAGTCCAGTGACTGCTCCAGCCCATGAGCCTGCTCCAGATTCCGTTCCAGCCCATGTGTCCGATCCAGCCCATGAGCCCACTTCAAAGACCGCTCCTGTTCACAACCCCATAGCTGGGGGGGGCTCAGTCCTTCTCCGTTCTCTCGCTGTTTGTTTCTATGGTTTCTAATTGATTGTGTTAGTTCGGTTCAGGTGTGTCTTGTTAATTAGCTCCTTAGTTCTCTGTCTATTTAAGCCCTAGGTTTCAGTTGGTTCCTGGTTCTGCATTGTTTGTCGTGAGAGGTTAGGTAGTTGTTTCTTTATCCTGTATATTCCTGTGAGTTTTAATTAAAGACTGTTTCAAGGATCCCTTGCCTTTGTGAGCTATCTAATACAGCTGCCCGTGAGATAGAATGTTTATAAATAGACTATAAAGAGCGTAACATGCAATAACATTAGCATATTGTGCCAGTCATAGAGCACCATAGCCTCACATTGACTATGTCATTAGATATCAGTGTCCATTCAATGAATACCACATGAAATTGCTGCATCCATTTCCCGTTTTAAGTGTTTTGCAAGGCCACAGCTGTACTGTATACTCACAGACAGGGGACAGTGTCGGGGTCGGCACCTCCACACAAGTGCCATTGTCCAGTGTTCTGCCGTTGGGACACGTGCAGACTGGGCCGCTGGGGCTGAGCAGACACAACCACTCACACTTCTTCCTGTCACATGGGTTGGTCACTAAAATACAAAACAATAATGTGTACATGGTACATTTATTTTAAATGATTCAACTGACCTTAAATACATATGTCCATTAACAGTTAATCAAATCATGTTATATAAATTCCTCCCATCCATCCATCCATCCATCCATCCACACAAAATAAAGCATGAGTCTGGTTACATCCGTTGTTTGACAGATTTCAGCCCAGACTTACTCTCTGGCTGTTTGTACGGGTGGTACAGGACCAAATCTGTAGCATGGTTCATTCCTGTGGTCAGATGCTCTACTAAACTCTTGCCAAACTTGTTGACGCGGAAGACAAAGTTGTTGTGGTAGGTCACACCATATATGAAATCCTCAAAGATGTCGATGCTGAAAGGGTGGTGCAAATCTGCATGTGTGCAGAGAGAGAAAAAAACACTTAATGGCATTATTTTATAGCTCAATTTTTAGAAAAGCACATTCAAACTTTAGTGATACATCAGTGAATACTTTTTTCCCCAGCCCTATTATACAGCTATATCCTCTTATTCTGGCATGTGAATGTACATATATGTTATGTTATGTGACATGAGCTGTTGAAGCGAATGACTCAACTGTTTTTAAGGCTGGTAACAGCTATGACCGGATCTGTGCCATTTAGTCTGACGCTCCCAATAACCGAGAGTTTAGCATCAGCCCAGTACAGACGCTCATTGAAGTAATCCACAGCTAGACCTGGCAAACAAACACAACAGAAGTCATGTTACAGGTGTTACAGGTGCTTGAATCAGTGCGTGTGGTGTTTGATTCACATGATGTCTGACCTGTGGGCCACTGGATGTTTTCATGCACCAGCGTCTCTCTCATGGTCCCGTCCATAGCGGCTGTCTCAATCTTAGGGTGGTTTCCCCAGTCGGCCCAGTACATGGTGCTTCGAGAAACAATTGTTAACATAGTTTTAATGCAAAGCCAAACACGTATTGAGTGTTAACCCTAATTATGAACAGTATAATTAGCAAATACCACTAAAGGATGTGTTTAAGACACTAGTCTGTCTCTTCTCACCCTCTCTGCGGGTCCACCACGATGGCATAGGGCTCGTCAATCATGCCCGAGATGAGGGTCTTACGATTGCGTCCGTTCATCTGTGCCACCTCAATGACATCCCGACCCGAGTCCGTCCAGTAGATGTTGTTGGCCACCCAGTCCACAGCAATCCCACGAGGCATCTTCAGACCAGGGATCTACAGCAAACCAAAGACACACATCAAATCTTACTTCATTTATTCTGTGTGTATTACACTCTTAGTTTACTCTGCACTGTTATGCGATTATGTTTTGCATGCTTTTTTTCTAATTTGAAATATTGCTATTACGGTAACACTTTACAGTCATCATACAGTAATAACTATAAATTATGCATTATTACATGCAACTAACCCTAAATCAGACCAAACCCTAATCCTAACCATATAGTAAGTACATGCAGTTACTTAATATTACTCAGTACTTAAATGTATAATTACAGTATAACAAAGACACCTTAAAATAAAGTGTAACCGCTATTACTTTAATTGTTAATATTACTTTATTGCTTTATTTATTTTATTTTATTGTAATACTCATCATTTGTTATTTTATGTTATTTTATTTTATTCTATCTACAGATAATATTTTTTTTTTTATTGTCAAGGCCAATAAAGGGTCAAATTACTGTAAAAAATGTCCTCTAGTATATTTCTATTACTTATGACAAAAGTTTGACACCCCCCCCCAAAGAAAAATTGAAATATAATGTTAAATCAAAAACATAATATATTCGCAATTTGCAATTAATCAATTATAATTTAAATTTGGTATTTAATTAGAATTGCAAGTTTGAGATATAAAGAAGACAAATATTAAACATTATAAGTGTTATTTTAATATCACTGAGATACTACTATAGGTTTTATTAATATTTTGAATTAGTTTTTATTGCTTTCTTTCCAGTTTTCATTTTAATTTTAGTTAAGGTTAATTTGGTTAATTTTTTTTTTTTTTTAATTATATATAGTTTTTTAAAAATATATAATTTCAGTTCAGTTATTTTAGTACATTAATAATCCATATGAAAATGAAAAATTTTGCCATGGCAATTGTTTATATATATATATATATATATTTTTTTTTTATATATATATTTTTGTTTTTATTCCAATTATTGAAAAGTTTTTTTTTAATGGTTTTATAAATGTTTTAGTGTTAGTTTACTAAAATAACCCTGATATTAAGATAAAGAGTTGTGTGACGAATCCATGTATCAGTACTGACACGAGACTGAGGCTGGACATGGACAAGGTATTGTCATGTCACGGTGAAGCACTGACCTCTAGATCAGTGACTCTGGAGTCCGTTTGCCTGCGGTTGCGGTTTGAGTTTGGCGAAGCGGGTCCAGCAGACGGCTGCTCGAAAGATGAGATCCTGCCCGTGTGCCAGTTGGTCCAGAAGATCCGTTTGGATTTGATGTGCAGGTCCATGGCGTCGATGCGTACGTTGGCATCTCCTTGGAAGGCCTGTTCATATATCCAATTTTGCATTCCAGGATACAAACTCCGAATTTCATTATCATCTGCCACGTACAGAGCTTGTTTGTCGCTGCCTAGAATGACAGATAGGGGGCGTCAGAGCACAATTACAGACACCGAAATGAAATAACACATTTGATTTGACATGAGCAGATTTCTACCATTTGTAAAACAATTCTTTCATTAAATGTTGCATCAATGCAAACTATTACACACAAAATTGTTCTGCTCTTATTTCATGTTTGAGACACACTGAACAGTCTGTACTTTCTCACAGCATTGTTTGTGTTCATGGAAAACTCAATTATGTTTCCAGAAAATGTACCAACAGGAGACAGATCCAATGTCAGCAAGCCTGTTGCAAAATTTTGGATTTGTTACAACTTGAGCACTTGATGAATACTGTAGTATATTTATTTACACAGATGCAAAATGTAAACTAGATTATCACACAGCTCTATATAGAGGTATATATAGCTTTATCCACATACATACAACCTTGTAAGGCAATATATACTAGGTTGAATGTTTATATCATCATAAAATGTAAACTATATTATCATCTAGCACTGTATTTAAAGTTGGATATTCAGTACATCCGATTTTACCCACGTACATACAGTACAGTACACTCACATGAAGAAATGTATACTATATAGCAAATCTCTGCTGAGTGATTGTTTAAATCGTCACAAAATGCAAACTATATTATCACACAGCTCTATATATATAGTACATACAACTTTATCTGCATACATTGTACTCACGTAAAGCAATATATATTTTAAAACAAAACTGCTTGAATGTTTATATTATTGCAGAATGTAAACTATATCAACCAGCTCTAAATGCAACTATACGGCTTGAAAATATAATCATTAACATCACAGTTTTCTGAAGCTGCTTTGAAAGAATGAATATTGTGAAAAGTGCTATACAAATACATTTGACTGCAGTATTATTTGAAACATACTGTCAGCCTTGCAGGTGTCGTTCACTCTGATGAAGTTCTTGGAGCAGCTGCATTTGTGGGAGCCTTTCGTGTTGTTACAGACGTGAGAGCAGATCCCGAACTGCTTGCACTCGTTCACATCTGTTGAGAGAGAGGGCATCATTTTATAAGAACGCCAATAATGACAACATGGACTGCATAAAAACATAAGATCAATAAAGTGAATTTCACATTTGTCTCCATTGAATGATGATGTGATGCATTCATTCTGGTTTGATGCTGCTGGTTTGGTTTGGTGTCGCAGGTGCAGATTTGTAATTAAAGGATTAGTTCAATTTAGAATTAAAATTTCTTGTTAATTTACTCACTCCCATGTCATCCAAGATGTTCATGTCTTTCTTTCTTCAGTCGAAAAGAGGAGATTGTTTTTGAGGAAAACATTCCAGGATTTTTCGCCATATAGTGGACTGGAACGGGTTTGAAAGGTCACGTGTGACGTAGGGGAAAGTACAGATCCAGTGTCTACAAAGCGAACGTGCAAAGACCAAGTCAAACGCCCTTTACAAAACAAGGTAAAACAACGATGTCGGACGATTTTGAAGTTGGAGGAGAAAATGAGATTGAGTTTTTCACCCTACCATGGTATTTTCGCCTACGTCACGCGTGACCTTTCCAACATGATTACGTAATGCGTGGCGCATCGCAGTGCAGTGCAAGACGAGCATTTGTGGTTAAAAAGCATATAATTTTTTATTATTTTTTTTTAGAAAATGACCGATCCTTTCACTAGATAAGACCCTTATTCCTCGTCTGGGATCGTGTAGAGCCCTTCGAAGCTACACTGAAACTGACATTTGGAACTTCAACCCGTTAAACCCCACTGAAATACACTATATGGAGAAAAACTATATGGAGATGTTTTACTCAAAAACCTCAAAAAGAGTGTGTTTTTACCCATGGGTACATCAAGGTTTAATAAATAAAAAAAATAGTGGTTTAATTCACCCACAGCAACACGTCCTCAGTGTGTGTGTGTGTGTTGTACCCGTACCTGTGCAGGTTTGCAGGTGTGT
This sequence comes from Mylopharyngodon piceus, assembly GCA_039654765.1. Lineage (NCBI taxonomy): Eukaryota > Metazoa > Chordata > Actinopteri > Cypriniformes > Xenocyprididae > Mylopharyngodon > Mylopharyngodon piceus. The sequence goes on along the minus strand of CM077452.1, from coordinate 24,479,579 downwards.
TTTCTGGAAGCCGGGTCTGCAAGAGCAGAACGAGTCGGTTCCGTTCACCACACAATGACCTTCATCTCCACACATACTGCGGTTGTGACGGCATTCATTCAGACCTGAATCTGTTCAGAGACACAGCAACACAAATACACACTCAGGGTACCTTAATAAACATTTTTTTTTTAAAAAACTGACACGCACACAAACAAATAAACTCACCTTTCTTGTTGCAGTTGATCTCATCAGAGCCGTAGTCCTCACAGTCATTGAAGAAATTGCAGCGTAGGTTAATACTTATACACTTCCCGCTATTGCATGTAAACTCGCCCTTTCCACAGACCGCAGGCGCAGGAGTTTCTGACAGGAAACAGAGACAAATTCACTTCAATAGAGATATACTAGCATAATCAATGGCTTCTTCTCAGGAAACGGCATCATTTGTGTCCTCATGATGGCCTACTGACATAATTAACATGATACTGATCTTACTCTAATTATTTGATAGATCTAACTCTTTCTAGAGAGTAAAGCTGAAGAAAAACATTAATTTCATCATGTTATCAGTCAGTTTTGTCCCCAATAGATTGAAATGGGTTATACTAGGTTATAAAAAAATGTATCTAAATTTTGCTTTTATTGACATTAAAATATGCTTTCATTGTCATTATGCATTTTCTGAAAAAAAAACAAAAAAAACAAAAAACAAACTCACTTTCTTTTCAACCCTGTTATACTGTGACATCCCCCCCTACTGAATGTTAATAATCGTTTCTGACATCATATCTGAGGAATGACTTCATCAAGCAAGTTTCTCTTACAGTCTTTTAATTTCATTGTTTGCACTTATGTTGGTCTCAATATTTCACTATTTCAACTCTGTTATAGAGTCTTTTTTTACATCAGATGTATTTTCTCGGCATAAAGTTTGTTAAAAACATTCAATGTCAATCATGTGGTATGGTGAAAGACATTTTTGCACTGATCTTAAATTCTGTAACATTCAACCCAAAAACATGTGATGTAACAGGGTTTTATTGTACAAAACGTGCTTTAAAAGAGAAATTCCATGGGTTATTGATATTTCTTTTAGCTATAATATGCAATATGTGAAGGCCCACCAAAACTGTGTTACTACCAGAATTTACTCAGTTATCCATTTGAATTATATGTATATGTATACTGTGACAGGGCTGAAAGGATGTAGGGTTTGTGTATGTAATGACAAATAACTATTGGCAAAACCACATATTTAGGGGAGGGGGTCCCTCAATGTCTATGGTGGTTACGGCCCTGGTATTTTGGGTGTGAGGTGAGAAAACATGATTTCATGCAACATTTTCAATGAAAAAATACACACACATATATAAATACACTGATATTTTCAGAAAGAAATGGCACAGAATGACCCTGAAACACAAGAGTGAAGCTCATGATGATAATGATGTAATGGCACAGGCAAATATTGGATTTAAAAAATATGACATTTTTAAATAAATCAGCCAAGAAAAGTGGCAATTACTCACGGCAGTTGAGTTCATCACTGTTGTCTCCGCAGTGGTCAACACCGTCACATTGTTTAGACACTGGCAGACACACTCGGTCATTATGGCATCTGAACTGTCTGGTGGGAGGACACTGGAATCTCTCTGAAACACACAGAATAAAAACACACTGATCTTTTTTGATATGAAGAGTCAGATAATTGGAAATAAACATACACTCCTGATGCAAATGAAGGATCCTAAAGCCTGTTTCACACGTCTACATTACATGTGTGAATTTTTTTTGGACTCGAAGGGTGCCTGTTTTGTGTCATCCCAGCTAACAAAAATATGTTCTAAGAATGTTTTGCTAACATTCCCATTAAGTTATGAAAACGTTATTTCTGAATGTTCAAAACATCCAGTTTCTTAAAAAATAAAGTTTTTTCTTGGTTATGCGAGCGTTAAGGGAACATTCCATTTTATCATTTTGCAAACATTATGGGAACGTTACTTTTTATGTTCTGTGAACGTACTGAAACTAAAACGTTTCAGAAAAAAATGTTCCAAGAAAGATGAATAAATAATGTTACTGGAAGAATATTAGTTCACCTTGCCAGAACGTTAGCTAAAGTTCTGAGAATGTTCCCTGTTAGCTGAGATAGCTGTCTCTATATTGTGCATTGAAGTACACTTAGAATGCTGTATTGACCAGCATCCAGGAAATGATCTGTGTAATATCTGAAATATGGGGTTTACATTCCTAAATGTTTGCAGTGCACAGTGGGCAGGACTCCATCATACAGTTTACAAGTGAGAGCAACGAAGAAACATGAAGTCATGTCAAAATACAGAGTGGGACGTGTCCTAAATAAGTCAAGAACAAAGAAGAAAATGCTAACGTGAAGCCAAATTATACAGAATTCGGAGACTGATGCGCATCAATCAAAATTCTCCATTTTATGATATTATAGTTTGCTTATTTTGAGTTATTTTGGTTTAAACTCATGTTTTATAAGCTATTTTCACACTTATTTCAGACTAAAGGTCTGTTCACATGAAGAACAATAAATATAAAGATAAATATAGTGATAACTACTGAATATATTAGTTCTGTTTATTCTAAGCGTTCCTATACAATTAGAATGATTTTTAAAACAATATCTTTATCGTTTTTGTTATAGATTTCGTCCTTGGTGTGAACTCCCCTATCATATATGGACACGCCTCCTGCTGCTGATTGGCTCACTCTCTCTCCTCCCCCATCATGTATGGACATGCCCCCTACTGCTGATTGGCTCACTCTCTCCTCCCCCATCATGAGTGGACACTCCCCCTACAGGCTGATTGGCTCACTCTCTCTCCTCCCCCATCATGAGTGGACACTCCCCCTACTGCTGATTGGCTCACTCTCCTCCCCCATCATGAGTGGACACTCCCCCTACTGCTGATTGGCTCACTCTCCTCCCCCATCATGAGTGGACACTCCCCCTACTGCTGATTGGTTTTCTCTCTCTCCTCCCCCATCATGTATGGACATGCCCCTTACTGCTGATTGGCTCACTCTTCTCCCCCATCATGAGTGGACACTCCCCCTACTGCTGATTAGCTCACTCTCTCTCCTCCCCCATCATGAGTGGACACTCCCCCTACTGCTGATTGGCTCACTCTCTCTCCTCCCCCATCATGAGTGGACACTCCCCATACTGCTGATTGGCTCACTCTCTCTCCTCCCCCATCATGAGTGGATACTCCCCCTACTGCTGATTGGCTCACTCTCTCTCCTCCCCCATCATGAGTGGATACTCCCCCTACTGCTGATTGGCTCACTCTCTCTCCGATATAGCGATAACTACTGTATACATTAGTTCTGTTTATTCTAAGGTTTCTATACATTTAGAATGATTTTTAAAACAATATCTTTATTGTTTTCATTATAGTTTTCGTCCTTGGTGTAAACAGCCCTTCATCTGAGATTTTTTGGCTTGTGTCCATCAAGTTCCAAATAAAAAGAGGAAATAATCAAACATTGCGAAATATCTTTGATTTGTGAAGTGTTTAATTCACTGAATTATTCAAAAATAGGCATTAGTAGAGGGAAATTTAATATATAAACCAATCTCTGCTTTCATTTTCCACCAAGAATAGTTTTAATGTGGTATAAAATGACAAAGGCTGATGTAAGATTTCACTCATATTATCCAACCTTATTGTACTTGCTTGTATCAGAGTTCAGGGAACTATTTCAGAGGGAGTCTGAGGGGAAAAAAGTGCTAATTTAGTTGAAAAAAAATTTAACTACTCACTGCACACGTCTGGGTTCTCGTCTGAGTTGTCTCCGCAGTCGTCCTCGCCGTCACACATCCAGCCCAGCGGCTTACACAGAGTGTTATTACACTGAAACTCATCCAGGGGGCAGAATCGACCCACTAATACACACACACACACACACACACACACACACAGGTTTGTTTTGCTATCAAAGTGAGGACATTCCATAGGCGTAATTGTTTTTATACTGTACAAACTGTACATTCTATCTCCCTACACTACCCCTACCCCTAAACCTACCCATCACAGAAAACATTCTGCAGTTTTACATTTTTAATAAAACATTGTTTAGTATGTTTTTAAAGCTATTTTAAATATGAGGACTCATGAAATGTCCTCATAAAACATGTTTACGTCGTAATACCAGTGTAATACCCATGTCATTATACAAATTTTTGTCCTCATAAATCATGAAAACAAGCACGCACACACACACACACACACACACACACACACACACACACACACACACACACACACACACACACACACACAGAGTAACTCATCTGTATTCATTCCAGCACAACCGCACAGCAATTACCAAGTGTGTGTGTGTGTTTGTGTGTGTAAAACACTTGGCAGCGCATCTTCAGAAAGGCCTCCTTGAATACTAAAATCCTCTCCAGACAGTCTGATCACTCTAATTAATACTGCAGGCACTGATTTATGGGTAATACTGTTATTTAAAGGAAAAGTTCAGCCATAAATAAAAAATTCTGCCATTATTTACTTTTTCAAATCAGTATACTTTTGAAGTTTTTTTTTTTTTTTTTTTTTTGCTGCTCTTTCCAAAAACAGTAGTCCAAACAACTTGCGCAACACATTACAAGAAAAGAATGTGGACAAGAATGTGGGCTAAACGCAGGGAATTTTAGCAAATAATGACCTTTTGGTCTGTTCCTCACACAAAGCTATCTTGTATGACTTTAGGAGATATAGTGCACAAATCGTATGGACTTCTTTTATGGACCTTGACAAACGTGGGTACGATAAATTATATGGAAAAGAGCTTTGAGAAGATTCTTCAAAAAGTCAGGTGCGAAGTAACATAATACTGAGTTTCAGTTTAAGGTGAACTATTTCTTTAATATGTTTTCTAGTGTGTGTTTAACCTCCAGTGTCGCAGTTCTCTTCGTCACTGCCGTCCATGCAGTCGGCATCAGCGTCACACCTCCAGCGGAAGGGGATACAGTGACCGTTCTTACACTGAAACTGGTCATTATCACACTTCACATCACAGCCGTGCTGCAAGACACAATAAGACTGCAATAAGTATTTCTGAAAATCTGCTGCAGTGTGTTTTCCTGCACTGAATGGTTTTGTGACGAACCTCATCAGATCCGTCGGCGCAGTCATGGTCTCCATCACACTTCCATCTGCCAGCGATACAGCGGCCGCTGGTGCAGGCGAACTCACTCTCAGAGCACTGCCTGGGCACTGACACGACACAACACAAACCTCCATTATTACTCTATAATGTCTTATCATATTACAGCATACAGTAGGGTGAATCACACAAAACCAGTCAAAAACAGGTCCAGGTCACATTTCACTACATAATCAAAAGAAAGAAATAATGAATTATATTTAGTATAAAGTAAATGAAGCCTGTTGTTAGGGTAAAGTTTTTTTTTTCATCTTGACATATATTTTTTTTAATGACAATAATGCACATTTTCATCCCAATTCTTATTTGTAGTGCAAAAACAAATCTCATTCTCATCACAGTAATAAAAAAGATGTATTAGTTGTAAGGTATTCATACACTACTGTTCAAAAGTAAAAACAAACAAAAAACAAACAAACAAAAAAACAGTAATATTGTGAAATATTATTACTATTTAAAAATAGCTGTTTTCTATGTGTATATATTGTAACATGTAATTTATTCCTGTGATCAAAGCTGTATTTTCAGCATCATTACTCTAGTCTTCAGTGTCACATGATCATTCAGAAATCATTCTAATATGCTGATTTGCTGCTCAAGAAACATTTATGATTATGTTGGAAAATTTTTGTGGAAACTCTGATACATTTTTCTCCAGATAAATTCTTTGATAAATAGTTCAAAAGAAAGTTTAAAAGAACAGCATTTATTTGGAATAGTCATCTTTTATAACATTTTTAAATTGATTTAACTCACTATTGATTAATTTAATGCACCATTTCTGAATAAATGTATTGATTTAAAAAAAAAAAAAAAAAAAAAAAAAAAATCTCCCTGACACCAAACTTTTGAAAGCTAGTGTACATCAAGGTAGAATTTGCTGCATAGGCTATAATTTAAGCTCATTAAAGGTACAGTAAGTGATTTCTGAGAAACACTGTTGATATCTGAAATCAACCCAAACAAACACGCCCCTCCCTTCATTCCTCCACCCCCAAAATGCACAAACACACAATGCAAGAGTGGATCATTGGCTACTGATTGGCTCACTCTCTCTCCTCCCCCATCATGAGCGGACATGCCCCCTACTGCTGATTGGCTCTCCTCCCCCATCATGAGTGGACACGCCCCCTACTGCTGATTGGCTCATTCTCTCTCTCCTCCCCCATCATGAGTGAACACGCCCCCTACTGCTGATTGGCTCACTCTCCTCTCTAATCATGAGTGGATACGCCCCCTACTGCTGACTGGCTTACCCTCTCTCTTCCCCCATCACGAATGGACACATTCCCCTACTGCTGATTGGCTCACTCTCTCTCCTCCCCCATCATGAGTGGACACGCCCCCTACTGCTGACTGGCTCACTCTCTCTCCTCCTTCATCATGAGTGGACGCGCCCCCTACTGCTGATTGGCTCACTCTCTCTCCTCCTCCATCATGAGTGGACATGCCCATACTGCTGATTGGCTCACTCTCTCTTCTCCCCCATCATGAGTGGACACACCCCTACTGCTGATTGGCTCACTCTCCTCCTTCATCATGAGTGGACACATTCCCCTACTGCTGATTGGCTTACTCTCTCTCCTCCCCCATCATGAGTGGACACGCCCCCTACTGCTGATTGGCTCACTCTCCTCCCCCATCATGAGTGAACACGCCCCCTACTGCTGATTGGCTCACTCTCCTCTCCAATCATGAGTGGATACGCCCCCTACTGCTGATTGACTCACTCTCTCTCCTCCCCCATCATGAGTGGACACTCCCCTACTGCTGATTGGCTCACTCTCCTCCATCATGAGTGGACACGCCCATACTGCTGATTGGCTCATTCTCTCTTCTCCCCCATCATGAGTGAACACGCCCCTACTGCTCCTTCCCCATCATGAGTGAACACTTTCCCTACTGCTGATTGGCTCACTCACTCTCCTCTCCCATCATAAGTGGACACGCCCCTACTGCTGATTGGCTCACTCTCCTCCACCATCATGAGTGGACACGCCCCCTACTGCTGATTGGCTCACTCTCTCTCCTCCTTCATCATGAGTGGACACGCCCCTACTGCTGATTGGCTCACTCTCCTCCATCATGAGTGGACATGCCCATACTGCTGATTGGCTCACTCTCTCTTCTCCCCCATCATGAGTGGACACACCCCTACTGCTCCTCCCCCATCATGAGTGAACACTTTCCCTACTGCTGATTGGCTCACTCTCTCTTCTCTCCCATCATGAGTGGACACGCCCCTACTGCTGAGTGGCTCACTCTCCTCCCCCATCATGAGTGAACACTCTCCCTACTGCTGATTGGCTACAAGTGTTGTGCTGCTCAGTCCAATCCACTTTCAACAACGTTTCTCAGAAATTGTTTACTGCACCTCTAAGTTAAAATGTAGTAAATCACAGTAATAATAATCTAATGAAAATCGCCACTGACAATAGTAGTAACTACAAACAAATGGAAAAGTAAAAGGTCTGGAAGGATTACAATGAGAAGTCTATGGGGGAAATGTGCTTCACTGCCATTAGAAATAATGTTACAGTGCAAAAAAAAAAAAAAAAAATCTTAATGATCCGACAACAAGATTAATTTTCTTTCAACAAAATGTAATTTTGTGGTGAAATGTGGCCTGGACATGTTTTTTCTTGTGATTCACATGATCTCGGCTGTAGAAGCAGGGGTTTGTAGGTGAAATGACCGGAGACACAGGGACAGATGGAGGTTTGAAGGTTTGGGTGTTTGGGAGCAGCAGGCAACAAAATCAAATTCAAACCATAATTGCTCAAAAAACTCCAGGAATGGGCTTGACAGTGGCTCACTGCTGAGACTGGAAAAGGCTCAGTAATGTATTGTCATTGGCTTTGATTATCATGATTATATTATCATTAACCGTTTAAAAAACATGTACTTCACTGTCAAAAACAATACTGTAAGTGTATTAACATTTAATATAAAACATGAGACATTCAAGCCTCCCTGTCTTCAGCGAGCAGCCACTGAAGGAGACGTTCTAGGACTGAAGGACATTTGAAAATGGAAACCTACCTCTAACCCACATCAATGTGGCAGTGTGAAATGAAGAATAAACACAAGATGTAGACACATAAATGACTGGACGTAACGGAAACATGCACGAAGGAAAAAAGCCCCCTTGTTCATTAACAATGTGCTCATGAACAATTAAATGAGAATGACAACGATCAGGTTTTTCAGCCAGTGAGAATTTGCCCATTTCATATCTCCTGTCTGAGAGCCTTTCTTTCGGTGTGTTTTCTTTTCCTGCTGTCATTGCTGTGGTGATGTAACATGAAGCGTGTCTCTGGGTGTGTGTCTGAGTCTCAGCGTTCACGTGCATCAGCGGCCGATGGAAACATACCACACTTGTCCTCGTCCGAGTTGTCACCACAATCATTGTCGTAGTCACACTGCCAGCGGCCGGGAACACAGCGATTGTTTTTACAACGGAACTGATACGGCTCACACGTCCTCTCATCTGCATATATAGTCACAATATTAATGCGGTTTAAAACATTAACCAAAAAAAAAAAAAAAAAAAAAAAAAAATATATATATATATACACGTGTGTGTGTGTGTGTATATATATATATATATTTAAAGTTATTTTAGACCACATATGGTCGAAAATATATATGTGGTCTAAAATGACTTTAAATTTTAACTGACCAAAATAATTTAATGAATAAAACTATTATAAGTTTTAATAACATTTAAATCTTTAAAAAATATATTTTAAATTTGATCAAAATAATTTAAATTTAAATTATAAACTGAATTTAACGAATAAAACTATTATAAGTTTTAATCACATTCAAATCTTTTACATTTTTTTATTTTAAATTTGTCCAAAATTCTTTTAAATATAAATTATAAACTGAATTTAATTAATAAAACTACAATGAATTTTAATCACATTTAAAACTTTTAAAATTTTAAATTTGACCAAAATAATCTCTAATGAACAAAACTATTATGAGTTTTAATCACATTCAAAACTTTAAAAAATGTTAATTTTAAATTTTTTAATCACATTCAAAAAATTTTTAAAAAATTAAATTTTTCCAAAATAATTTTAAGTATTAATTATAAACTGAATTTAATGAATAAAACTACTACGAGTTTTGTCACATTTAAAACTTAAAATTTTTTTTTTTTTTTAAATTTGACCAAAACAACTATAAATTTTACTAATAAACTGAAATATTAATGAATAAATCTGCTAAGTTTTAATGACATTTGCTAGTCTTCTAGATGAGCATATGGACGCACCGCACTCCTCTTTAGGCTCATCTGAGGAATCGCCGCAGTCGTCCTCTCCGTCACATTTCCAGCGCGCTGGGATACAGCGGCCAGAGTCTTTACAGCGGAATTCATCCACACCACACGTCATCTGAGCTGCAGAGAGACAGAGAAACAACTGCGATGACGCTACACATTCTGACTGGTAGAAGTGACCGACTGATGATAATATCAGCAGATATTCAGCCATTTTGTGATTATAAGTATGCCCGCTTCTATCTATCTATTAGTAGTCTTGGTAAAGGATAATGCACAGTTATTTTCCAGTAAATAATGTACATAATGAGTGTTCATTTAACTTCACCAGTTTCCACTTACTGCAGTTGGCGGGTTCGTCGGATCCATCGACGCAGTCATTATCACGGTCGCACACCCACACACGGGGGATACAGCGCTTGGTTATGGTGCACTGGAACTGGTTCGGTGCGCATGTCACCTCCGCTACACACAAATAAACATGTTATACTTCAATCACATTCTCAAAAACATTACTCTCACCTGTGTACAGTAATGCCATGACCAAACATACTGAACTAAACTAAAACATGTTCATGCACTGCATTCTAGTGTCATATGCATGTGCAAATATACACTACCATTCAAAAGTCTGGGGTGTGTAAGGTTTTTTATTTTGTTTTATTTTATTTTTTTTAAATGTTTTTAAGAAGTCTCTTCTGCTCATCAATGCTGCATTAATTTGATCAAAAATACATTAAACTCATTAAGTAATATTGTTAAATATTATTACAATTTAAAATAACTGTTTTCTATGTAAATATATAGTAATATGTAATTTATTCCTAAATTTTCAGCATCATTACTCCAGTCTTCAGTGTCACATGATCCTTCAGAAATCTTTCTAAGATGCTGATTTGCTGCTCAAGATCTCACATTCTACCAGTATTCTGTGTTCTAAGGATTTTTACTAAGGAGTGAAGTATATTTAGTTTATTTTGGTGTCCGTGTTCATGTTTCCTGTGTTTATTTCCTGTTCCTCTTAGTTTCCAGAGTTACTGATTATGTTTCCATGGTTTCTTATTCTACACACCTGTTTCTTGTTTAGCTCCTTGTTATTTTTTATACATAGTCTTTTGTTTCCTTTGCCTGCTGTTGTCGTAACGTTTGTTTAAGCTGTTGCCTTGCTCTTTTTCTTTTCAAGTAATGAACTTCTCTCCTGTATCGTCTTCAGCTGTTTATATTAGAGCTGCACTTCAATCAAGGACACGAGAAACATTTATTATTATTAATGTTGAAAACAGCTGTGCTGCTTCATATTTTTGTGGAAACTGTGATACAGTTTTATTTTCAGGATTATTTGATGAATGGAAAGCTCAAAACAGCAGTATTTATTTTTAAATAGAATTATTTTGTAACATTATAAATGTTTTATCGTCACTTTAATGCATCCTTGCTGAATAAAAGTATTGATTTCTTTAAAAAAAATTATAATAATATAAAATCTTACTGACCCCAAAGTTTCATCGGCAGTTTATGATCTCAAATTCACATACATTCTAAATTATAAATGTCGTGAAAACATCTGTCGAATATTATTCTTCTAACATTTGACAGGGAACATTTTAGCAGTATATTTCAGATGAGCAAACACTCATCATAGATGTTCATCTTCCACATATCCAGTGTCTGTGATGTATGTACGTGTGGCTATACAATTAATCACATTAAAATCAAAATCATGACATGGCCTCGTGCGATTATTAAACCACAAAAGTCTTTACATGCCTATTGTTCTTTTAGCAGCTGTATTTTTATAATTTTCTTAAAGAAACTCACGGCAGTCTTTCTCATCCTCTCCTTCTCCACAGTTGTCCTGGCCATTACAGCGGAATATTCCTGGAATACAGCGGCTGGGATTGGTGCATTTAAACTGACTGGGCAAACACACGTGGATATCTGCAAAACACACACACACACACACACACATATACACAAAGTTATAACATTGATATGGTTATTGGCCTACTGGAGCCAGCTGAGGTACGGTCATAAATTCAATCTAAAACTGTGAAAGTGAACTCTATACTAATTTACGCAATAAGTCTCAAGTGGCAATGCGTTACAGTAACCTTACCATACATAATATGGTGTTTTTTGGCAAAAAGTCAAGCTTTTATAAAACAGCGGCAAAAGCAATATGATAAAAGACTTTAAATAAATACTTTCACTAACTATTAACAATAATCTAAAAAATAATGTCTTCTGTCAAGTTCACTCGCTAGCACAACTATACGTATTAATATTGTTTGTCACAAATTTTTTAATACATAATGTAAATTTAACAATGACTTTGATTAAAGTTTCATCCGATTAGAATTTTGAACCGTAAATCTCAGTTTCATAAGTGTTAGTTTGCACCAGTTGTTGCACCAAAAGTACAGGTACCCTAATAAAATATTAGTCCAGCGAAAGTATAAGTACTGCTTTTTTATTTTACTTGAGCAAGTATTTTTACACAAAAATATAAAACCTCATTATATGCAAACAACCGGTACAGACGGTAATACATCAAAAATATGGACATGTCCAATTCAAGCATTTCATACAATGGCTTAAAGAGCTCGCCTTTTACAACAGATGACCTAAATATGATTTTCATTTATAATCAATATTAATATTCAACATTAGTAACTTTTCAAGCCATCAGTCATGCACACACTAAAGCACCAAAGATCTTCCAGTTCTTGGCTCATTTTGAGACAAACATTAACAATCCAGTGAATTGTTAACTGCAGACTCGCTCTGACCGAATCATTGAATCAGTGAGTTGTTGACTCGAGAACAGCAGCAACTGGATGAGTCCAACCGATAAATGAATTGGTCAGTGCGATTTGCGAACTGATTCATCAGATTCAGTTGAATTGTAAACTGTAGACTCGCTCTGACCGAATCATTGAATCAGTGAGTTGTTGACTCGAGAACAGCAGTAACTGGATCAGTCTGATTGACAAATGAATTGTTCAGTGTGATTTGTAAACTGATTCATCAGGATCATTCAAATAATTAACTGCAGACTCGCTCTGACTGAATCATTGGATCAATGAGTTGTTGACTCGAGAACAGCAGCAACTGGATCAGTCCGATTGACAAATGAATGAATTGTTCAGTGCGATTTGAGAACTGATTCATCAGGTTCATTCAAATTGTAAACTGCAGACTCGCTCTGACCGAATCATTGAATCAGTGAGTTGTTGACTTGAGAACAACAGCGACTGGATCAGTCTGACTGATAAATGAATTGTTCAGTGTGATTTGCGAACTGATTCATCAGATTCAGTTGAATTGTAAACTGTAGACTTGCTCTGACCGAATCATTGAATCAGTGAGTTGTTGACTCGAGAATAGCAGTAACTGGATCAGTCTGATTGAGAAAAGAATTGTTCAGTTTGTTTGGCACACCGATTCATCAGGTTCATTTAATATTTGCTTTTGAATGTAGTGAAGTAAAAGTAAAAATTTGCCAAAATAAAAACACTCTGAAAAAGTGCAGATACTTGAAAAATGTACATAAACGTACCGCAGTTGGCCTCATCAGAGTTATCCTGGCAGTCGTTGTCTCCGTCACAGATGTACGCTGGGTTTGTACAGATACCAGTGCCGCATTGGAACTGACCCGGTCTGCATTTAAACTCAGCTGTTGAAAGAAATATGTACAAATGTGCTCTTATTACACATCTGTTAGTCATGGGTTTGGCTGTAAAAATATATCTCCTTCAATCCACATCACTCACGGCAGTCAGCCGGCTCGTCCGATCGGTCGCCACAGTCGTCCTCAGTGTCACACTTCCACCAGAACGGGATACACTTGTCATTCTTGCAGACAAACTGATGAAAGACGTTAGAGGTACATATTTCAAATGAGAAATGGTGTGTGTTATTCTGTCTTAGACTGGGTTTAACTAATCTCATGATCTGGGTGGATCATGCCCTCACCTGGCTGGCGGTGCAGTTAGACATGCACTGTTTCCCATCAGCGGCCAGGTAGAAGTTATTGGGACAGGCACATTTAAAACCACCACCCGGAGACAGCAAACACAAGTTACTGCAGCCGCCGTTGTCTGTCTGACATGGGTGATTCGTGACTACAGTGGGAGAGAAGAGCACACAACATTACAGGTGAAGTAAGATTTTTAGTTAAAATCTATTCTCTTAACCCAGTTTATTGTTCGTTGACTACTATTAGTATGCCATTCAAGGGTTTATCTCCCCCAAAAGTGTAAACTTTGAGCCTCTCAGACACCATCTAAACCGCTCAGATCTGTCAATCTCTTTCCAGCTCAACCAATAGCGAGAGTTTGGGGCGTGGCTACTGTAGCAGGCTGAGAGTTTGGGGCGTGGCTACTTTAGCAGGCTGAGAGTTTGGGGCGTGGCTTCTGTAGCAGGCTAAGAGTTTGGGGCGTGGCTTCTACAGCAGGCTGAGAGTTTGGGGCGTGGCTTCTGTAGCAGGCTAAGAGTTTGGGGCGAGGCTACTGTAGCAGGCTAAGAGTTTGGGGCGTGGCTACTGTAGCAGGCTAAGAGTTTGGGGCGTGGCTTCTGTAGCAGGCTGAGAGTTTGGGGCGTGGCTTCTGTAGCAGGCTGAGAGACACTGCTTCGAATCTTTTGTTTCAAATCAGCGGTTCGGAGCGCCAAAGTCATTTCAGCAGTTTGGCAGTTTTGACACGCGATCCGAACCGCTGATTCGGAACAAAAGATTCGAAGCAGTGTTTTGAAATTGCCCATCACTAGATATTGTTGAAAAGTCATTATTTTATTTTTTTGGTGCACAAAAAGTATTCTCGTCACTTTATAATATTAAGGTAGAACCACTGTAGTCACATGAACTGTTTTAAATATGTTTTTAGTTCCTTTCTGGGCACTGAAAGTGTAAATTAACTTGCTGGGAATAGAGGCCTCAATGAGCCATCGGATTTCATCAAAAATATCTTAATTTGTGTTCCGAAGATGAACGAAGGTCTTACGGGTGTAGAACGACATGAGGGTGAGTAATAAATGACATTATTTTCTTTTTTGGGTGAACTAACCCTTTATGGATCATGAACACGTCAAAGCGAATGGGGCATTGTGATGCAAGGTGCTACAATGGACGCTTCAATACCATACAGCATCATCATGCACCCGTTCAGAAAGACAAATGTTCCAGTTTATAATATTTACTCAGCCTTAAACAGTTGTTGAGCATCATGTGTTGAGCTGTGTTTGTGATGTTTGAGTTGGGGGAGGTGCAACGCGCGGAAGGGCCATTTGCAAGGTTGTAATTCCATTAGATGCCACTAGTGTCGCAGAAACTACATGCTTCACCTTTAAACCTACAACTCCAACTTTGAGTAAGAAATTGATTTCGAAGATTACAAAATCAAAACAAAAAAAAAGAGCTTATCTAAGGTGGTTCAAATAAGTATAAAAAGCATCTGACTGTTATTGCATGAGAAAATACACCAACCAAATGGCATCTGCAAACTGACTTCATTTTTTTGCTGCGGTGACATTTGGATGAGATGAGTGTGTGTATATGAGTGTCCTGACCCTCTGGTTGTCTGTAGGGGTGGTAGATGTGGATGTCCATGGGTCTGTGTAGGGTGCTGATCAGCATGGTCTTGTTGGTTCCCTGTGTTTTGTGAGCTCTGTTGATTGACTTGGTCTCCCAGTCTGTCCAGTAGATGTACTCCTCAAAAAGAGTCATGGCGAATATGTGCGGGATGTCCTGACTCAAAACTGCAGCACAAACATAAAATATTTTTCATCAGACACAAATCTAGAATTCACTGAAGCACTATAATATAATATAATATAATATAATATAATATAATATAATATAATATAATATAATATAATATAATATAATATTACTACCATTTAAAAAGTTTAGGGTCAGAAAGAATTTTTTTTTAATGAAATGAATATTTTTATTCAGCAAGGATACATTAAATTCATCAAATGTGACAGTAAACACATTTATGTTTTTATTTAAATTATTATTATTATTATTATTATTATTATTATTTTAACTTTCAGTTCATCTAAGAATCCTAGTAAAAATATATCACAGTTTCCACCAAAATATGAAGTAGCAAAAACTGTTTTCAACATTTGTGCATCAAATCAGCATATTAGAATGATCTCTGAAGGATCATGTGACACTGAAGACTGGAGTAATGATGCTGAAAATTCAGCTTTGATCACAGGAATAAATTACATTTTACAATATATTCACATAGAAAACAGTAAATTTTAATTATTTTGTTACTGTATTTTGATAAAATAAATGCAGTCTTAGTGAGCATAAAAGACTCATTTAAAAAAAAAAAAAACTCTTACCTTTGATTGGTAGTTAAGTTATTTATATATACACACTTGCAAAAATATATACTTGTATGTTACTTATACTATCTTCTTAACTACAGTTTATGGTCACAATCCTGCTGCTGTACTGAATACATGGTTGTGATAACCTGCAGACTCTTTACTGAATGGCTTGTGTTTCTTTCCTCACCAGTGTGCCTATTGGATCCGTCTAAGCTGGCAAACTCAATGTAGTCCTCTCTGGCATCTGCCCAGTAGATGCGATCATTGATGAAGTCCAGAGTGAGACCGTTGGGCCAGGTTATCTTGTCCTGTATGATCACACTCCTGTTGGTGCCGTCCATCCCAATGCGGCCGATATGAGGATTATCACCCCAGTCAGACCAGTACAGGTACCTGACAAAAACAAACATCATTGTTCGGACACTTAGTTACAAACCTACGTAGGTTCAGCAGGAAGTGACACTGGAATTACTGACGACTTGTTTCAGGCAGTTCAGAATCGCTTCTTTCTTTATGAAGACAAAAACTCCATTTATCTGCACTTTGATCTTTGAAACTTTTCAGATCTTTTACATTCATAAACAGCTCTATTACACACTACATGAAAGATAATATCTCAAAAATCATAATAGGGGCACTTTCAGGTATTTTCATTTACCCATTGCGGACGTCCACAGCTACAGCTCTGGGTTCCCTCAGTCCCGTGTTGACCAGAACAGTCCTGTATGCTCCGTCCAGCTTCGACACCTCAATAGTGTCCCGTCCTTTATCACACCAGTACAGGTTACCACCGACCCAATCAACAGCCAGACCATCAGGGTTGCTGAGAGACGTGCGATGGAGAACCTGCCAAAGAATCCAAAGTTTCAACCAACGTCTAGCTGACATCACAGGAAGGTTGAATTAAGGTGCAGTTACACGCAAATTACCTGAACGTTGCTGCCGTTGATGTGCATGCGTCGTATCATGCTACCCTGAGTCGTGACATCTGTCCAATAGATCATCTGCTGCCTGTAGTCGAAGTCTAACGCAACAGCATTGTTCAGACCCTGGAAATGGAGAGCATTCATGAGGAACAACTGGAATTAAATATTACAGTATAGAGTTTGGAAAACTAGTGTTAGTGTCAAATCATACCTGCTTTAATAGTGTGTAGTTTGAGCCATCCAAGTTGAGCTTTCTCAAGTAATAACGGTTGGCAAAGATGAGGAACGGCTCCTCGTCTATACAGTAAAGTGAAAATGAAAACATATTAAAGCAAAAAAGAAAATCCCACGACTTTAGGTATGAATAAACATGTCATGCACTTGCATATTTTGAGATTTTAGGTTATTTTGCTTCCATAAATTGTCTTCTTTCAGACTTGTGGAAAGTAAAACATCCAAAATACACATTTAAGTGTATGTTTTATTAGACATCGGTAGATTTGAATTATAATACATATATTTAAAAGGCTGTGAGTCAGAAATCTCCACTTAAGCAGCTTTGCATACACCAGATTTTACAGTTTTATTTCTATCTATATTCTGAAGGGTTTTACAAAGGGATTTGTTCATATATCATCGCCTGCTTTATATTTATAGCATTTATAACATATTATTCCAAAAAACATGGTGAAAATGTGTTTTTTTTCTTTTTTTGGCTGTTGGCTAGGGTTGGGTATTGATACAGATGTCTCGATTCGATTCGATTCAGATTCGATTCTCGATTTTCGATTTGATTCAGTGAATTCAATGATTCAATTTTCACTGGCCCCACCAAAAAAAAAAAAAAAGAAGTAATAAATGAATAATATAGTTATTGTTTTTGTTGTTTTTGACCCATGCATCCTTGTATTGTAAGGTTATGACACCAAAATTTTAGATACCAGTGAAATTTAACAATTCTCGATTCCATTTTCGATACCACATCTAAAACTACTAATATAAATGTCAAAGATTATTAAAGACAAGTAAACAATCATTAATAGCAAAAGAACAAATAATCAAACTACAAGCAACAGCACAAATAAATAAATAATATAGAACAAAGATACAAATGAAATAATCAGTGCTTTTCAGATTTTTCATGTAGGTCTAACAGTAGTACAGAAACTGAATAAAGTAATCAAATGTAAAATAACACTGCATATAATCTTTACTGCACAAATCAAATAAAGGTTATTAAAGTTACAAAAAAAGTTATTCAGTGAAGAGCAGTGAGTGAGAAGAGTTAGTCTTTTGTAGTTTGATTAACATTAAAAACACAAACAGCAGGAGGAATATTAGGCTGCTGTCACTTTAAGACTAATGCAGGGATCCAATAATGATACACATGTGTTGTCTTTCACTTAAGCCATAACCGACTGTGTTTACTAGGATACTCACAAGGCGAGCATAAATTTGAGATAAATCTGTGTGACTTTGTTCATTCAAGCACAAGGAGACGGGAAAGA
This sequence comes from Mylopharyngodon piceus, assembly GCA_039654765.1. Taxonomy (NCBI): domain Eukaryota; kingdom Metazoa; phylum Chordata; class Actinopteri; order Cypriniformes; family Xenocyprididae; genus Mylopharyngodon; species Mylopharyngodon piceus. Next base: position 24,461,322 of record CM077452.1, on the reverse strand, counting down.
AAATTCATTTTATTATTTGCACGCTGTCTGAGACGCGCAGCTTTCTGTTTGTGCACACAACGCTTCTCACAGAGCGCATGCCAGTTCTCTTTCACATCTCCGCTTGAATGCTTAAATTGGCAAGGCTTGAAAACATGTACAAATGACAAACTTTAATAACCATGCAGCACTTTTTTGCCCAGCCTACTGTTGGCAGGATTTTCTGATTCATGCGAGTGCACAAGCCTAGTTCTTGAAGCCAAAAGCAGCACAACAGAACAGGACACTTATTTAAAAGGTGAATTATTTGTAACTCAAATCAGAATGCCTCTTTTATAATGATTGATCTACATTGCAAATGGCAGAAATATTAAATGCTGCATCCCTTTCTGAATCAATATGAGATGCGTTTTGTCCTGTATTTTTTGTATTTTCACAAGCGGCCCTCAAGCCAAGTATTTGAGTATCGCTAGTCTAGTTTAACAGTGTAATATGGCCTTTACTGTCCCTAACGGCAATGGACAGATTGGCTATGTGACTGTGTCGAGTGGGTTTTGCAGGTGTTTTAGTTCTGTTTCTTGTATTTGTATTTGTTCCCATGGTTTCTCCTTGATTTGATCATGATTTGCACTTGTCGTTCATTTCCGCTGATTAGTTTGCCATGATATCTAAACCGTTACCGGTTGTTCTGTTCCTGTTTTGCCTTGAGTGTTTTATTTAGTGTTGAAGTTTAATAAACTGTTACTGGCTGTGATTAGATCCTTCTCATCTCATCTTTATGTGACAGTGCCTCGTACCAGAGGTGGACTTGCAGACCGTGGGGTCGGAGGGGCTGAGCTGGAAGCCGTCCACACACAGACAGCGGAAGCTGCCGTGAGTGTTGATGCAGTGCTGTGTGCAGGGATATGTGGTGGAGCACTCGTCCACATCCACACAGGTCTTCCCATCATCCTTTAGTCTAAATCCAGTGTGGCATCTGCACTGGAGAGACAAACACATAAGAAATGTAAGTATCGGATTGTGCCAGTGTAAAGTAAATAAAAAGTAAATATTTTTAAAAGCAAGACACTACAGACAAATCTATGAATAAATCTATATTCTGAAGGTTTTTTACGGAGGGGTTTGTTCATATATCATTCGCCTGATTTATAACATTTTATCCTTAAAAACATTTTCTGGCTGTTGACAGTATTTTCTGAATTATACTGTGATAAAAAAGACTGAAAAAAAAATGTCATCAAAATGAAACAAACCTAGCAAATGAATCCATATTTAATTAGATAATTCCTTATTTGCATATTTAAACATAACATTTCATAAAACTTAATGTAATGTTCTAAATGTACTGTGATCAATAAACTGGGGAAGTATGGTGATATCTGTTAGGTAAAGTTTTTTTTTTTTGTTGTTGTTTTGTTTTTGTAGCAATCAATAATAGAAGTGGTCTAAATATTTAAAAAAAAAAATGTACATATATCTTCTGTGGAAGTTTCAAAAAATGTTCGTCCAATCATTGCATTCAGTCTGATGTCCTAGCTGCCTGTCAACAGTTCAGTTCAGTTGTAGACAGACAGTCACAGAACGCCACAAACAAACAGCAGCCACCTTTTGCAGTTCCTCCTGAACCAAAACAACGAGCTTATGCTTCGTTCACGCCATGTCATAACCGTAATTACGAGACGGCAACCTGTGACGTTCTACCCGAGGCTGTTCATGTCCTCAGACTCAGATTTATGTGTTTCTATGTCAGGGTCATTGACAAATAAGAATTTGTCACCAAAACAAAAATTTGTCACCAAAAAAGTCATTCGGTTTAACCAAATTTCGGTTTTACCGAATTACACTTTTGGTTATACCGAATGACGATATTTTCAAACAATGCTAACAGGCTGATATCTAGCTAACTAGCTAGTTAGCTTGTTAGCTAGCTAGCAAAAGGACAAACATTTTATATTTAGAACAACATTTTCCATGTTTATAGCGGTTGTACCGAATGACCTGATGTTTCAGGACATGCGTCTGAGCAAGTGAATTTTTCAAATAATTAAGAGAAAGTTAGTTACTTTGCTTCAAGATCATGTGGTTACTCCGAATGACATCAATGAAATTAATTTTTCCCGACATTTTTTCTCATAACAAAGCAACGACTTCTACACATAATTTTATTACCATTTTGCACTATGTTAATATGTAATGTTATAAAATCATGCCAGAATAAAAAATATCTACATTTATTACATTTTAAGATATTTTAATCACAAATGAAATGGCTGTATTGGCCTTCGGACGGTTAAACCGAATGACCTTTTGACACTTCAAAATCTTTAAAACACCTTTATATGAAGCAAAATATAATTAAAATATTTTTGGATTAAATAAAAGAGATCTAGTTGTACTATCTTACATCCTGTGGATGTCATATCTCTATTTTTTATCATTATTAAGGCCAAAAAAATTACCCGTCACGTCACTGACCCGTCAACATTATCAATGGCGAAATGAATCTGCAGCAGTCAGGTGGTAAAAGTAAGAGCTCTGTAAGTGGTTTAAGTTCATTATTATTGTAATGTTAGGTGCTTTGACACATGACGTCATTTAACACCGGCTCGTGATGCTTTGCAGTCTCTGCTCTGGCTGTGTGCGTTCATGTGTTTTGGAGGAGGCGTGGCTTTGGAGACGCTCTGAAGGCAGGGTGGGAAATGCTTTCAAAGCTAGCTTGTTATTGCTAGCCTCTCTGAAACTGCCTATCCTACCTTTAATTTTATTACCCTATTGGTGTCTTGCCTTAAGGAAGTTTATTTTCTAAAAATCAGAAACTGCCATAAGCATGATCTTTACCTTGAATCCGATCTTCTGGTCCTCACACAGCTGAGAGCAGCCGCTCAGTTTACTGTTCAGACATTCATTAATGAAGCAGTTCAGCTCATCCGTTCCGTCGCCGCAGTCATCGTTGCGATTGCACAGTAACATCTCACTGATGCATTTCCCGTTCCCACACGCATACGATGTGTCATTACACTTCTTTTCTGCTTGAAGGGAAAAAAAAAAAAAAATCATTAAATGCATGTGCAGACTGGTGGTCCAGCCCATGAGGACATGTTTTCCAAAGCCTTTCCAAAAATACTCAATTTAATTTGGTATTTTGATATTTTATTAGTGTGCCTGCATTGTTCTGTGACCGGTTTGGCCCGATCCCAAATGCTCTCAGTTCTGTTGGTCCTTCGGTGGCATGCCGCCACATAGACTGTTGGGTAGTTTGTGGGCTTTGTCATTTAAAACAAAGCCACAGATATCCAGCTGGATTAGCATTTAGTTCATACCAGAGCCGTCGCAGTGAGGGTTTTTGGGAGCTTCGTCTGAGTGATCATGGCAGTCAAACTCTCCGTCACACTCCCATGACTTCTGGATCAGGCAGCGGCCGTTGTCACAGCGGAACTCATTGGCCTTACATGCAGGATACTCTACAGAGATGAATACAGACTGATGAGATCTCAAATAATACAGTGAAGTCAAACCTATTAAAACATGACTTCTGTAGTAATGGCTACCAAAAATAGTTTCACTGAGGTTTTATTCTCTCTTCATTTTATTTAAGTTTTAACAATATTGTTCTTAAGGTGTGTTCACAATGCCAAATAACTTCAGACCCTGCAAGGAATATTGCCAAGATGCAGTGTTATTTTACTATCATTGATATTCTATTATAGTTTTTGGTAATATTTTTTTGGGTAACACTTTAAGTTACTTTGCAACTACATGTCAACTAGCAGTCATTAGAGTATTAGTAGACTGTCTGATTAATATCTGCTAACACTTTATTTTGATGCTCCCAACAGACATTCTTCTGACTACAAGTAACTTTGCAACTACATGTCAACTTAAGCCCTATTCGCACAGGATTAGTATTATCTAGGGACCTCTAGTTATTTGTAATAATCGCGGAGGTTGTCTGTGATCTTAATCCCGTGCGAATCGATCATGTCTGTAATTTGTAAAGTAAAAATTTCCCCGCAAATGACCTACCATATTTCGCCGAACACCGAGGTCCTGTGATAATATTAGTCCCGTGCGAATCGGCATCTCTGTGATTTGGCGGGTTGTATATCATTTTTTCAAGGTTTTTGTTTCCTGTGCGTCTTTTTACTCATCTTTCGCGAAGAACTGAGTTCGCGTTGAAGTGTTTTGATAGTATTTTGGGTGCTGGGCCATATCGCTATACACCACACAACTATACAATTTGCAGAAAGAGAAAGCTGAAAACCGTCAGAAGAGTGAAAACAAATAGAATGATTAGATGGAGATGGATGACATGTATAGCAGCATGCGGTAAGGACCATTCTTCTGTTTATGATATGAAGACACTGTTGGCAGCAGTGTCATACAGTTAGGCCTATAACGACAAGACATTTCCAAGCAATAGCCTATCCAAAATAGTGCACAATCAAGCGAAGGGGTTCACATCGTAATTCGAGGTTAATGTGTTACAAATAAATCAAGTGTAAAGCTTGAGCTATTAGATTTTAACCTGGTAAAATGTGAATGACATCATATCCATAGTAAAATCACAGGCTTTGCTTATCCAGTGCGAATGCACCACACAAAATTCAGATGGGGGGGGGGGGTAATTTCTAAATCACACGAGGTTCCCAGATAATACTAATCCCATGCGAATAGGGCTATATTCTTCTAACCAGAACCCTACCCTAACAGTCTACTAAAACTCTAATGAGAGTTAGTTGACATGTAGCTGCAAAATTACCTATAGTTAGTAGGATGTCTATAACGGACTATCCAAATAATGTGTAACCCTATTTTGAATTGGATTTTATTTTTATATTTTCGGCACTTATAAATTTTATTTTACTTCAGTTAATGTTTATTTTATTGCAAGTAACAATTTTTTCATGGTTTTAGTTTGAGTTTAGTTACCGATAAATATGGAAGCTTGTTTCCGCCACTGAATAAAAAATAAAAAAGATAACTGCGACTTTTTATCTCACAATTCTGACTTTTTTTTTTTACAGAATTGTGTGAAAAAGTCAGTCTTTTTTTCCTCAGAATTGGACTTTATATCTCGCAATACTGACTTTATTTCTCGCAATTGCAAGTTTATATCTCGCAATACTGACTTTATTTCTCGCAATTGTGAGTTTATATCTCGCAATACTGATTATTTTTTGTAATTGTGAGTTTATATTGTGCAATACTGATATAACTCACAATTCTGACTTTATTTCTCGCAATTGCGAGTTTATATCTCGCAATACTGAATTTATTTCTCGTAATTGTGAGTTTATATCGTGCAATACTGATTATTTTTTGTAATTGTGAGTTTATATCTCGCAATTCTGATATAACTCACAATTCTGACTTTATTTCTCGCAATTGCGAGTTTATATCTCGCAATACTGAATTTATTTCTCGTAATTGTGAGTATATATCGTGCAATACTGATTATTTTTCGTAATTGTGAGTTTATATCTCGCAATTCTGATATAACTCACAATTCTGACTTTATTTCTCGCAATTGCAAGTTTATATCTCGCAATACTGAATTTATTTCTCGTAATTGTGAGTATATATCGTGCAATACTGATTATTTTTCGTAATTGTGAGTTTATATCTCGCAATTCTGATATAACTCGCAATACTGACTTTATTTCTCGCAATTGTGAGTTTATATCTCGCAATACTGATTATTTTTCGTAATTGTGAGTTTATATCTTGCAATTCTGATATAACTCACAATTCTGACTTTATTTCTCATAATTGCGAGTTTATATCTCACAATTCTGACTTTATTTCTCGTAATTGCGAGTTTATATCTCACAATTGCGAGTTTATATCTCGCAATACTGACTTAAGATAAAAAGTCGTAATTACTTTTTTTAATTTTTAATTAAGTAGCGGAAACAAGCTTCCATAGATAATAACCCGTCCAAGAGGATATGAAGTCATGGTCTAGGGCTTGAATGAAATTTCTTCACATGTCCTTGTACTTCCCCTCTCCTGCATTCATTTCCATATGAATGTCTAGTGTGAGCACACCTTTAGGTGATATACACTGTACTGTAATGTTGCAATGTTTTAAAAATACAACTCATTTAATCATGCAATTAAAGAGACAGTTTATGTATACACACACTCTGAACAAACGTAAACAGATTCTTCTTCTGTACTTAATTTCATTTCGTTTGACTAAAGAATTGATTTAATTCAAGTGGGAGTCAAGTACCGTGACATCTTATGAATCATTTGCCAGTATTATCTCATTGTTTGGTCATTATAAGCTAATCATCTCATAATTATCTTGTTTGAAATAATCATGAACGTACCGCACTCCTGAGATTCATCGGATCCGTCGCCACAGTCGTTGTCGTGGTCACACACAAAGTGTTTTGGGATACACTGTCTATTCTGACACATGAACTCTCCCGCCTTACACGTGTTATTGAACACTGAGCGAAAAAAGAGAAACAATAATACACACAAACATGTTTAGCAGGAGTGATTTGAAAAGTATATTTTGCACAAAAGCAAGTGGTGTATTTGACCACTCACCACAGCCGGCCTTCACACTCTCGTCGGCTCCGTCCGGACAGTCTCTGTCGCCGTCACACACCCAGCGCTGCGGGACACACTTGTGTGAGTCGGGACACTGGAACGCGTCCGCACTGCAGGTTTTATTCTCTGAGTCAAAAACACACATGATTCACCAACACATAAAACTATTTCTAGAAGAATTCAATGTCATTTATTATGTTAAGTGCCCCTATTATGTTTTTTTTTTTTCAGATATTACCTTTATGTAGTGTGTAATAGGGATGCACCGATACCATTTTTTAAGGACCGAGTACAAGTACCGATACTTTTTTTCTAGTACTCGCCGATACCGATACCGATGCAGATGCCTATACATTTATTAATTTCTCTCTCTCTCTCTCTCTTTTTTTTTGGTGATGTTGCAGTTTTCCAAGCAGAACACAGTGAGACTAATGAATGTAGGACAGCTTCTTTATTATTACTCTGAAAAAAGTAATAATTTTTATGTGCTTATCACAAACTGAAAGAACAAAAATTTCACATTGTCCAATAACCTTCAAAGGGCATAATTACCAATATATATAATTGTTGTTATATAAAAAGAAATTTACAAACAAATTACAAACAATACAACAAATACTATAGAGATACAAATTAAATAAACTTGTTTTTCAGATACAGTAGGTTTATTTACCATGTATACATTTATTTAACATATTTTGTTGTTTTATTAACATTAATGACAAATATAGGCTACGGTCCCTTTAAGACCGAATCCATGGATACTGACACATATCTTGTTTTCACCCAAATGTTTATATCCACTTAAGCCATAACCGACTGTATTTACGTGAGATACTCCACACCATGGACTTTTTGACAACTATGTGTGCATTTGACCATTCAGACGCGAGGAGAACTGATCGCGCGCTGTCTGAGAACTGGGATCGCGCACAAGAAAGAGAGAGAGCGGTAATTTTACGAGTACGAGTACAAGTACACGAGCTTGGTATCGGTGCATCCCTAGTGTGTAATATAGCTGTGAATGTAAAAGGTTCAAAGTTTCAAAGATCAAAGTGCAGATAAATGGAGTTTTTGTTTCCCAAAAGAAAGAAGCGATTCTGAACTGCTGAAACGAGCTGTCAGTAATTCCAGTATCAACTTCCTGCTGAACCTGCGTAGGTTTGTAACTAATTTGCATAATGGCTGCCAGTGAACAACATCTACTTTGACCCTCAAACTACACACTGTAGTTGTAGCTGAGCGGTCAACCAATCACAATAGACTGGGCCATCTGACCAGTCAGAGCAGAGCAGCTCTCAGAAAGGCGGGGTTTAGAGAGACCGAATCTGCGATTGAACCTTTCCTACACTGAGAGAAAAGAGCTGATGCTGCAATGTGTATTATGAGAAAATTAAAGTGTTTTTTTGACCTTGGATGCATGTAAGCCTGTTGTAGGAAATGCCAAAACAACATTAGGAACTTTAAAATAGCATAATAGGGGCACTTCAATAAAAACTGTAATCTCTGTGATTCATCAGTCACGCTATTTGTTATTTTAAAATGTCCCATTTCATGCTGTTTTTAAGGATCAGCACTCACTGCATCTGCTGTCCTCATCCGTTCCATCTCCACAGTCGTCCGCTCCGTCACACACCCAGCTGCTGGAAATACAGCGATGATTCCCGCACTCAAACTGTGTCGCTGAGCAGAACTTATCTGAGCAGAATCATTAAATGATCCGTTAGTGAATTATTCAAAAGATTCTTCAGAGACAGAACATATTTAAAAGATTATGGAAAAACTCAAATGAACTGTACAGATCTGAAACAGTGTGTTTGTATGTTCTTAAAATTACCATGAAATCAAAATGGAAAACTCTTGTTTTTGTTTTTAATGGAATATTGCAGTGTTTATTATAAATGATTTACTGATTTAAATGAATATGATTTAAATTCATATTCCTTGTAATCTTAATAACTTCCCCTCCCTCTTGCAGTGACATCTCTTCTCTGATGACGAGGGCGGGGCAACATGTCACTCACATGAGATCCACCAATAGCAAACCAAAACCATCCAATCAATTCCCCACGAACATAATCAAGCCCCGCCCTACATTTGTTCTCGTTCCAGAAGCCGTTTCTGGTAGGTCCCCATTTTGATTACCAAATGTAAGCAGTCGTCAATGGTCCCTATGAGCAAAGCCTCTTAATAAACATACTACTAAATAATGTCTTAACTCTTTCCCTGCCATTGACAGAATTTTCTGTCAATCCAAGTCTTCACTGTTATGCGGTAGGCGGCGCTATTACGCATCTTCTGAAAGAGTACATAATCTCCTGATCAAAACACAGGAAAAGAAGCAGAAACAAGCGATAGAAGCATTGCTGACGTAATGCATGCATGTAAAATAACATGATCATCAAACATTAAACAGAATATAAATCAAAACTGCCCAACATTACTGAATTAAATGTTGAACCCATGAAGAGGAAACGACTGTGAAGCTTTGGGGGTGTTAATGGACTCGATCTACTCCATCTGTGTTTTCATCATCGTTTTGAATGTGATCTTTGACAAAAACGTGATTTTCTCAGCTTTTTGTTCAAAATGTTGCTTTTTTTATGAAAGGCAGAGGCTCCGTCCGTTCTTCTTCTTATTGCATGTTCAGATATTCATACAACAAAATATTCCGGGGGCCATGAAAGTTTTGTGAAAATGATCAAAAATGCTGCCACTGGGTGGGGAAAGAGTTAATGAACACACACAAATCAGAGGTGGGGTAGTGTATAAGCAGAGTAAAGGTCAATGGAAATTCCCCAGGATGGCAGGAAACGAACACGTGTGCAGCTCACCACAGTGCGCCTCATCATCTCCGTTCTCACAGTCGTTCTCCTTGTCGCAGGTCCAGCTCATGGGAATACAGCGACCGTTGGGACAAGCGAAGAAGTTTGATGGACACTTTCTCTTTTTCTTATCTGATGAGTAAAAAGAAACAAGAGTGAGTTTAGAGGTTGTATGTGTATGGTATTGCCTGACATACTGAATCACCTCTTGACTAACACATTGAGGTGAGCACATGTATGGTTTTGTTACAGGAAACTGTATCAAAAAAGGATAATTTTCTCTACATTTTTTCTTCATAAAGAAATATTTGTTTGAATGCTCTGTACTTTATAATTTATACCTAATACTTTATTTCCTTTCTTAAGCATCATTTGACTGCAAAGAAAGTGGCCGGAATTGATTCCTTTTGAAAGCGTAAAATATGATATGATGTAAAAAGCATATCCATTAAAAAATGTAATAACTATTCTTTCTAACAGACAGTGATGAGATTACATGAAAAGCACTGATTATTCTCCTGAGAAATGTGTCATATAGTATGTGTCTTTTCTGGAGTTTCAGAAGAGATTTCAGCAATCAACACATCATCTTATATAGTTCCAGGGAAATCAAAGAAACAACTGGTGTGACGTCATTTTGAACAAAATCGGGCAAAAGCAAACTTCCTTGGATTCATAAAGAAGAATGCAGAGAGTGCTACTTGTTTATTCCATGAAAAACATATTGAAGCCAAGACACTCAGGAGTCAAAGTGAACTTTCTGGAAAAGTTTGCTCCGGCTGGTAAAAACCTTTAAACTACCATTGGTCTGTAGCATAGGAGCCGATTTATGTTTCTGCCAGTGGGCGCCCACCCTCTATATCATCATGCAAAAAACAGACAGCACAAGCTTTTGTCTCAGGTTATATGACGGTAGAATCTCAGTCAGTTTTTTGATTGGTTAAAATTAATGGAGAATATCTTGCGTAACATTCTGTGTCATTTCTTCTGTTCGGTCGGTCGAGGTCAGACGCGAGTAAAACATGAACACACTGGAGAGACGCTTTATAGTAGAAACTGTAGCTGTAATAGAAAAGCGACACTGACCCTGTTTTTTTATGTTTAATAACATAAAGCTGCTGCTTTAAAGCAATCTATTGTATAAGGAGCTGTATAAATAAACGTGACGTGACTGGAGAGCTGAATTACAGAGCTGGTGCAAACATCAACATCACTATGATCTGATGCTTTCTGAACTGCTGTTTTCTCACTGCTGGTATTTTTGTTGTGTGTTTACTTTGTTATTGAGAGGAAAGCGTGCAGCACATATTTAAATATTCATATAAACGTCACTCTCAGCAGCATCGGTGGCATCGGATGTTCGTTAACAGTATATTGCTGCAAAGATATTTCAAACTTCTTTTTACCCCTAAGTGAAGAACAAAAAAGTACTTCGCCATGAATATATTGGGGCATTTAAACTGTGCTCAGATATTCTAAGATCCCAAAGTCTGCAATCAAACTGCAGAGATTTGAATAAAAATAAACATTTCTTATCAAGATTTTAATTTCATTGCTTAAAACGGAAAGGACAGGAAAGAAATGAACAGGAAAGACAGCTTTTTTACAGGGTCTTTAATGGGCTGCACACATCTGAAGGCATGCATGGGTGTTTACCTGGGCAGTTGGTCTCATCTGAATAGTCTCCGCAGTCATTAGCTCCGTCACAGACCCATGACGGAGCATAACACAGTGTAGTAAACTCACACCGCTGATAGGTGACGACTTTCACACCCAGACGGAAATAACTGGAACAATCAGAAGCCGCTGAAAAAAAAACAAGACACAAGACACAGGCTTAGGAAATCAAAGAACAGGATGTACAACTTTCAAGGAAGGTCTTGCTAATGTTTATTTTGGTTATGAATAAATTTTACAAAAGAAAAAAAAAAAACAGATTTTCACTTACAAGTGCATTACTCTAAGTGTGTGCTTTATTTATTTGTCTGTTGTACTCAACAACACGTCACAGATACAGTTAGATAATAATCCATGTCTGAAATACTGAATATTATTATTCATCTACATGTAAGTAAATGTTTGGAACTTACAGCAGTTCATTTCATCGCTGGCGTCCTCACAGTCCAGCACCTGATTACAGCGACTGGAGTTTGACACACATGATCCGCCTCTGCACTGAAACTGATCCGCCGTGCACAGGGTTGCTACAGTACAACACACACAAAACAACCCAGTCAGAAAAGTTAAAACTCACAAAAACATGTGCAAAAAAAGAATTATAAATACAAGATAGAATGAAATATATTTTAGGACCATTTCAATGACAGCACTTTCATGACAATTAGGCACATTTCCCTCCTTTTAGCACATTTTCCTCCCAATTCATATTGTCATATGCGCAGATGTATTACTTTTGAATTTTTTGTGGTAATTCCCATTATTCTCAATGGTGATTTTCATTCTATTTCCCAAATAATTACTGAAATATAATGACTGATTGATTGATTGATTGATTGATTGATTGTGATTTCGACATAATATTTTTTTTTGACAAATGGGTCAATGACGTGATGGGTCATTTTTTGTCCAAGGGCCTTAATTATAATTAAAAAAAAAAAAACAAAGATATGACATCCAAAGTATGTAAGGTTGTACAACTAGATCTCTTTTATTGAATCCAAAAGGTTTTAATTATATTTTGCTTTATATAAAGATATTTTAAAGATTTTGAAGTGTCAAAAGGTCATTCGGTTTAACCGTCCAAAGGCCAATACAGCCATTTCATTTGTGATTAAAATATCTTAAAATGTAATAAATGTAGATATTTTTTTTTTTATTCTGGCATGTTTTTATAACATCATATATCAACATAGTGCAAAATGGTATTAAAATTATGTGTAGAAGTCATTGCTTTGTTATGAGAAAGAATCTCCGGAAAAATGAATTTCACTGATGTCATTCGGAGTAACCAATATAAAGGGACCATTTTGGATCAAGTCATGCGGTCAATATCATGTGACAGGACGTGACATCATTCAGACACCTGCAAAGGACCACATGGTCATGAAGCAAAGTAACTAACTCTCTCTTAACTATTTGAAAAATTAGTGTTTTCACTTGCTCATACGCATGTCCCGAAACATCAGGTCATTCGGTACAACCGCTATAAAACATGGAAAATGTTGTAATATTTTAAAAACTTGTACTAAATATAAAATGTTTGATTGTTCTTTTGCTAGCTAGCTAGTGAGATAACTAGCTAGCTAGCTAGATATCAGCCTGTTAGCACTGTTTGAAAATATCGTCATTCGGTATAACCAAAAGTGTCATTCGGTAAAACTGAAATTCTGGTTAAACCGAATGACTTTTTTGACACATTTTGTCCATCTTGTAAAAAATGACAAAAGCAGTGTTAATTGATTATAAAAAACACAATCTCATTGTTAACACATAATAAAACTTCAAAATTAATTATATCTCCATTATGTTTTTTTTTTTTTTTTACACTTTTAAAAACCTTATTCGTCAATGACCCAAATATTGCATGTTGCAAATAACATTTAATCTGCATGAGTCAAAGAATTATTTCTGCATGAGTCAAAGAATTAAAGAGTTATTCTATAACTACGCAGAAATCACAGGCCAGTGACAATGAAATTGACCAAACAATTTCTAATGATTCCTAATGATTTCCTTTGATTTGGGGGCAAAATATGACATTTCACCCATTAAGTGTTGTCTTTTCACGTTTCATTTTATTTTTACAACAGGTTTAACAATAACATCAGTTGAACCAAAATGCTTTACAATTCAAAAGACAAAAACATCAGAGCTGTAAAAAAGGGGGAGGGGAAATAAATCTGTACAACCTCAGAAAGTTCAAAAGTTATAGGATAAAAACAAGCTTTAAGGCTGGATTTGAAGATACACAATTGATCAAAAGTGTGGAATAATTAATAATTTATAATTTTTTTTGAAAGAATCCATTCTAAAATGCTGATTTGGTGCTCAATTATTATCAGTTAATACTGATGCTCAATTATTAATAATTAATAAAATGAAGCAGCAAAAACATTGATCTGATGTGAAACACTGATTGAGTTTTCAACATTGATAATAATCAGAAATGTTTCTTGAGCATCAAATCAGCATATTAAAATGATTTCTGAAGGATCATGTGACACTGAAGACTGGAGTAATGATGCTGAAAATTTAGCTTTGATCACAGGAATAAATTACATGTTACAATATATTCACATAGAAAACAGTTATTTTAAATTCTAATAATTTTTCACAATATTACTGTTTTCCTGTATTTTTTATCAATTAAATGCCTTGGTGAGCAGAAGAGATTTCTTTCAAACACATTAAAAATTTTTTAATTATTCCAAACTTTTAACCGGCAGTGTAGTGATGGAAGGAGAAAACCTCATGTGAATGAGGAGATACAGATATTTAGTGTATATGAACAGGTGGTCTTACCATTACAGAAGAGTTCATCAGAGTTATCGCCGCAATCATCCCGGCCGTTACACCAGGAACTGTGTCCGACACAGCGTCCGTTCACACAGCGCTTATAACCCTTCTTACACACACGGTTAGCTGAACACAAACACAGACTGTTAGAGTGACACGTGGACTTCACAACCGCTGTGAACATTCATAACAACACACACACTCACTGCAGTAGGACTGCTTCTCATCTGACTTGTCTTTGCAGTGAGCCATGCCGTCACAGGTGAGTGTGTATTTGATGCAGTCTCCATTCCCACACTCAAAGTCATCCATACTGCTGCATGATGTGTTCTGAGCTGAAAGACACAAGATGCCAACTATTAACATAGTACACGCAATTACTTTTACAATCTCTTTATGAACTTCTTGAAGCTTGAAAGCTTTAGTGGGATGAACTTTCAATAGAGGGACAGAAATCTGTGAGCACTGTGTTTTAATGACAATAATTGCATAAGCAGACATGATGTATGGAGCCTGCGATTGGTCGGCGGTATCTCACCTATGCAGGTGTTGTCCTCCAGCAGTTTCCTCTCTCCGCGGCAGCTACAGTTGACCCGTCCATCTGATGTGAGCAGACACAGATCCTGACAGCCACCATTATTCACCCGACAGGGCGAGAACTCACCTGCACGCACACGCATACACGCACACACACATGAATTTAACAGAAGCTCTTGACATTGAGAGGCCACAAGAAGCATTGTGTATAGTCATTATGCACCCCTTCATGAAACACACAAACAGATACAAATAACCCACTTAACATTCACTACCCATTTGCACACAGATTTACAGAAAACTATTTCCTATTCACAGCACACAGATGTAAACACTTAGTTCTCACAGAGGTGTGCAGATGGGATTTTCTGTGCAGCCAGACTGCAGAAGAAGCAGCCTATACTTATAAGGTGAATCTCATAAAAATAAAAAATATAATAAATTGCTTAACTTGTGAGAACCACGAGAAGGTTCATTCTCGTGTTACGCAGCACATTTGAGCTTCAGCAAGAACCAATGAGGTTAATTCTCATGTTACGCAGCACGTTTGAGCTTCAGCAATAACCAATGAGGTTCATTCTCGTGTTACGCAGCACATTTGAGCTTCAGCAATAACCAATGAGGTTCATTCTCGTGTTACGCAGTACGTTTGAGCTTCAGCAAGAACCAATGAGGTTCATTCTCATGTTACGCAGCACGTTTGAGCTTCAGCAAGAAGCAATGAGGTCCATTCTCGTGTTATGCAGCACGTTTGAGCTTCAGCAAGAAGCAATGAGGTCCATTCTCGTGTTACGCAGCACGTTTGAGCTTCAGCAAGAACCAATGAGGTTCATTCTCGTGTTACGCAGCACATTTGAGCTTCAGCAAGAACCAATGAGGTTCATTTTCGTGTTACGCAGCACGTTTGAGCTTCAGCAAGAACCAATGAGGTTCATTCTCGTGTTACGCAGCACGTTTGAGCTTCCGCAAGAACCAGTGAGGTTCATTTTGTGTTATGCAGCACGTTTGAGCTTTTGCAAGAACCAGTGAGGTTCATTCTTGTGTTACGCAGCACGTTTGAGCTTCAGCAAGAAGCAATGAGGTCCATTCTCATGTTACACAGCACGTTGGAGCTTCAGCAAGAACCAGTGAGGTTCATTCTCGTGTTACCCAGCACGTTTGAGCTTCAGCAAGAAGCAATGAGGTCCATTCTCGTGTTACGCAGCACGTTTGAGCTTCAGCAAGAAGCAATGAGGTCCATTCTCATGTTACGCAGCACGTTTGAGCTTCAGCAAGAACCAGTGAGGTCCATTCTCGTGTTACGCAGCACGTTTGAGCTTCAGCAAGAACCAATGAGGTTCATTCTCGTGTTACGCAGTGCGTTTGAGCTTCAGCAAGAACCAATGAGGTTCATTCTCGTGTTACGCAGCACATTTGAGCTTCAGCAAGAACCAATGAGGTTCATTCTCGTGTTATGCAGCACGTTTGAGCTTCAGCAAGAACCAATGAGGTTCATTCTCGTGTTACGCAGCACGTTTGAGCTTCCGCAAGAACCAGTGAGGTTCATTTTGTGTTATGCAGCACGTTTGAGCTTCAGCAAGAACCAGTGAGGTTCATTCTCGTGTTACGCAGCACGTTTGAGCTTCAGCAAGAACCAGTGAGGTTCATTCTCGTGTTACGCAGCACGTTTGAGCTTCAGCAAGAACCAGTGAGGTTCATTCTCGTGTTACGCAGCACGTTTGAGCTTCAGCAAGAACCAGTGAGGTTCATTCTCGTGTTACGCAGCACGTTTGAGCTTCAGCAAGAACCAATGAGGTTCATTCTCGTGTTACGCAGTGCGTTTGAGCTTCAGCAAGAACCAATGAGGTTCATTCTCGTGTTACGCAGCACATTTGAGCTTCAGCAAGAACCAATGAGGTTCATTCTCGTGTTACGCAGCACGTTTGAGCTTCAGCAAGAACCAGTGAGGTTCATTCTCGTGTTACGCAGCACGTTTGAGCTTCCGCAAGAACCAAAGACTTAAATACTTTAGTTAAGAAGCACGTTTGAGCTTCAGCAAGAACCAGTGAGGTTCATTCTCGTGTTACGCAGCACTTTTGAGCTTCAGCAAGAACCAGTGAGGTTCATTCTCGTGTTACGCAGCACTTTTGAGCTTCAGCAAGAACCAGTGAGGTTCATTCTCGTGTTACGCAGCACGTTTGAGCTTCTGCAAGAAGCAATGAGGGTCATTCTCCTGTTACGCAGCACGTTTGAGCTTCAGCAAGAAGCAATGAGGTCCATTCTCGTGTTACGCAGCACGTTTGAGCTTCAGCAAGAAGCAATGAGGTCCATTCTCATGTTACGCAGCACGTTTGAGCTTCAGCAAGAACCAGTGAGGTCCATTCTCGTGTTACGCAGCACGTTTGAGCTTCAGCAAGAACCAATGAGGTTCATTCTCGTGTTACGCAGTGCGTTTGAGCTTCAGCAAGAACCAATGAGGTTCATTCTCGTGTTACGCAGCACATTTGAGCTTCAGCAAGAACCAATGAGGTTCATTCTCGTGTTATGCAGCACGTTTGAGCTTCAGCAAGAACCAATGAGGTTCATTCTCGTGTTACGCAGCACATTTGAGCTTCCGCAAGAACCAGTGAGGTTCATTTTATGTTATGCAGCACGTTTGAGCTTCCGCAAGAACCAGTGAGGTTCATTCTCGTGTTACACAGCACGTTTGAGCTTCAGCAAGAACCAGTGAGGTTCATTCTCATGTTACGCAGCACGTTTGAGCTTCAGCAAGAACCAATGAGGTCCATTCTCGTGTTACGCAGCACGTTTGAGCTTCAGCAAGAACCAATGAGGTCCATTCTCGTGTTACGCAGCACGTTTGAGCTTCAGCAAGAAGCAATGAGGTCCATTCTCGTGTTACGCAGGACGTTTGAGCTTCAGCAAGAAACAATGAGGTTCATTCTCGTGTTACGCAGCACGTTTGAGCTTCAGCAAGAACCAATGAGGTTCATTCTCGTGTTACGCAGCACGTTTGAGCTTCAGCAAGAACCAATGAGGTTCATTCTCGTGTTACGCAGCACGTTTGAGCTTCAGCAAGAACCAGTGAGGTTCATTCTCGCGTTACGCAGCACGTTTGAGCTTCAGCAAGAAGCAATGAGGTCCATTCTCATGTTACGCAGCACGTTGGAGCTTCAGCAAGAACCAGTGAGGTTCATTCGTGTGTTACCCAGCACGTTTGAGCTTCAGCAAGAAGCAATGAGGTCCATTCTCATGTTACGCAGCACGTTTGAGCTTCAGCAAGAAGCAATGAGGTCCATTCTCGTGTTATGCAGCACGTTTGAGCTTCAGCAAGAACCAATGAGGTTCATTCTCGTGTTACGCAGCACGTTTGAGCTTCAGCAAGAACCAATGAGGTTCATTCTCGTGTTACGCAGCACATTTGAGCTTCAGCAAGAACCAATGAGGTTCATTTTCGTGTTACGCAGCACGTTTGAGCTTCAGCAAGAACCAATGAGGTTCATTCTCGTGTTACGCAGCACGTTTGAGCTTCAGCAAGAACCAATGAGGTTCATTCTCGTGTTACGCAGCACGTTTGAGCTTCCGCAAGAACCAGTGAGGTTCATTTTGTGTTATGCAGCACGTTTGAGCTTTTGCAAGAACCAGTGAGGTTCATTCTTGTGTTACGCAGCACGTTTGAGCTTCAGCAAGAAGCAATGAGGTCCATTCTCATGTTACACAGCACGTTGGAGCTTCAGCAAGAACCAGTGAGGTTCATTCTCGTGTTACCCAGCACGTTTGAGCTTCAGCAAGAAGCAATGAGGTCCATTCTCGTGTTACGCAGCACGTTTGAGCTTCAGCAAGAACCAGTGAGGTCCATTCTCGTGTTACGCAGCACGTTTGAGCTTCAGCAAGAACCAATGAGGTTCATTCTCGTGTTACGCAGTGCGTTTGAGCTTCAGCAAGAACCAATGAGGTTCATTCTCGTGTTACGCAGCACATTTGAGCTTCAGCAAGAACCAATGAGGTTCATTCTCGTGTTATGCAGCACGTTTGAGCTTCAGCAAGAACCAATGAGGTTCATTCTCGTGTTACGCAGCACGTTTGAGCTTCCGCAAGAACCAGTGAGGTTCATTTTGTGTTATGCAGCACGTTTGAGCTTTTGCAAGAACCAGTGAGGTCCATTCTCGTGTTACGCAGCACGTTTGAGCTTCAGCAAGAACCAGTGAGGTTCATTCTCATGTTATGCAGCACGTTTGAGCTTCAGCAAGAACCAATGAGGTCCATTCTCGTGTTACGCAGCACGTTTGAGCTTCCGCAAGAACCAATGAGGTTCATTCTTGTGCATGCATCCAGCAAGTATGGTTGAGCTTCTGTTTATGTTCACTGATCAATGTTTATATGTGAATAAAAGCCTAAATTAAATCTATTCATTCTATAAAGTGATTGAGTCTCTTCAGAAAATTTGCACTAAACTGCTCGATTCATATGGATTAGTTTAACGATCTTTAATGAAGTTTTTGAAGCATCAAAGTTTCAGTTGCATAGATATTCAAAGGAGGGACCGAAATCACATCTTCATTTGGATTGGAGAGAGAGTTCCTAATATTAGGATATGTCAAGACAGGACATCAAAATCTTCCATGATATGATGATTTTAAAGTAAACATGAAAGAGTTTTTTGTTCTCAAATCTATTATTATTTGCTATTTTTTCGGTTTCGGTCCAGTTAGTTGGGGGGGACAGTAAATAGGGGTCTTCAGAGATGTTGTCTGTGGGGGTTTGAGTGCTTGAGATTGCTTCTATCACACTTAGAGAAGCATGATGAAAGATATTGATTGTGTGTGATGGTGTCATTCCCAAGCATTATAGAGTTCTTCTCGGCTCTGTGACAATCACAGATTACTTTTGGCACATAATTACGCGGTTGAGATGACAGGACACTGTAAAGCACTCTTGACCACGCTGCCATTGGGTTCGTTCACTCACAGCTATTTGTGTCGTTGGCCACAGCGACGATCCCCATGGGCTGTTGTGGGATATCAGCTCTTAACACCTTCATGTCTCCTCCAACATATTTGTCGGCTCTGAGGACAGCTCTGCGCACCCAGTCTGTCCAGAAGATGTGGTCACCGTACACGGCCAAACCGAAGGGATGCACTGGCTCGTTCTTCAGAACCACCTACAGACAGCAAGGCACATGCAATGTAACCACTCCGTTTGTAGAAATGTTAAAATTTTAAATGTTTTCCATTTTGAAGTTGAACATTTCACAGGTCTGACACGATAACTATTTTGGTTTTGCCCTAGAAATAATTGCGATAAATTATATTACAACCCGAATTCTGGAAAAGTTGGGACATTTTTTAAATTTGAATAAAATGAAAACTAAAAGACTTTCAAATCACATGAGCCAATATTTTATTCACAATAGAACATAGATAACATAAAAAATGTTTAAACAGAGGAATTTTACAATTTTATGCACAAAATGAGCTCATTTCAAATTTGATGCCTGCTACAGGTCTCAAAATAGTTGGTACGGGGGCATGTTTACCATGGTGTAGCATCTCCTCTTCTTTTCAAAACAGTTTGAAGATGTCTGGGCATCGAGGTTATGAGTTTCTGGAGTTTTGGTGTTGGAATTTGGTCCCATTCTTGCCTGATATAGGTTTCCAGCTGCTGAAGAGTTCGTGGTCATCTTTGACGTATTTTTTGTTTAATGATGCACCAAATGTTCTCTATAGGTGAAAGATCTGGACTGCAGGAAGGCCAATTCAGCACCCGGACTCTTCTACGACGAAGCCATGCTGTTGTAATAGCTGCAGTATGTGGTTTTGCATTGTCCTGCTGAAATACACAAGGCCTTGCCTGAAATAGACGTCATCTGGAAACCTTTATATACCTTTCAGCATTCATAGTGCCTTCCAAAACATGCAAGCTGCCCATACCGTATGCACTTATGCACCCCCATACCATCAGAGATGCTGGCTTTTGAACTGAACGCTGATGACACGCTGGAAGGTCTCCCTCCTCTTTAGCCCGGAGGACACGGCGTCCGTGATTTCCAACAAGAATGTCAAATTTGGACTCGTCTGACCATAGAACACTTTTCCACTTTGAAACAGTCCATTTTAAATGAGCCTTGGCCCACAGGACACGGCGGCACTTCTGGACCATGTTCACATATGGCTTCCTTTATGCATGATAGAGCTTTAGTTGGCATCTGCAGACGGCACGGCGGATTGTGTTTATCGACAGTGGTTTCTGGAAGTATTCCTGGGCCCATTTAGTAATGTCATTGACACAATCATGCCAATGAGTCATGCAGTGTCATCTGAGGGCCCGAAGACCACAGGCATCCAATAAAGGTCTTCGGCCTTGTCCCTTACGCACAGAGATTTCTCCAGTTTCTCTATATCTTTTGATGATGTTATGCACTGTAGATGATGAGATTTGCAAAGCCTTTGCAATTTGACGTTGAGGAACATTGTTTTCCACAATCTTTGTATACACTCTTTCACAGATTAGAGAGCCTCTGCCCATCTTTACTTCTGAGAGACTCTGCCTCTCTAAGACATCCCTTTTATAGCTAATCATGTTACAGACCTGATATCAATTAACTTAATTAGTTGCTAGATGTTCTCCCAGAGGTATCTTTTCAAAATTTCTTGATTTTCAGCCATTTGTTGCCCCCGTGCCA
Organism: Mylopharyngodon piceus; assembly: GCA_039654765.1. Lineage (NCBI taxonomy): Eukaryota > Metazoa > Chordata > Actinopteri > Cypriniformes > Xenocyprididae > Mylopharyngodon > Mylopharyngodon piceus. Next base: position 24,440,280 of record CM077452.1, on the reverse strand, counting down.
ACTTTTTTGAGACCTGTAGCAGGCATCGAATTTGAAATGAGCTCATTTAGTGGATAAAAGTGTAAAATTTCTCTGTTTAAACATTTGTTATGTTATCTATGTTCTATTGTGAATAAAATATTGGCTCATGTGATTTGAAAGATTTCATTTTATTCAAATTTAAAAAACTTCCCAACTTTTCTGGAATTCGGGTCGTATTTTCATTTTAATACTAAATTGACTTATTCTTCCAAACTTTCTGACTGGAATTATGAAGTTGTCAACTATTTAATGTCCTAATTTCATTTTTGTTTTTTTGTTTTTGGTAACACTTTACAATAAGGTCCCATTAGTTAACGTTAGTTAATGCATTAACTAATATTAACTAACAACGAGCAATACATTTCCTACAGTATTTATTAATCTTTGTTAACATTAGTTAATACACATACAACTGTTCATTGTTAGTCCAGGTCAGCTCAGGTCCATGAAAAATATTACTAGAGTAACTTTTGATTTTAATAATGTATTTGTAAATCTTGGAATTAACATTAACTAAGATTAATAAATGCAGAAGTATTTTTAATACTAATAACTAATATTAGCAAATCACACCTTATTGTAAAGTGTTACTAATTCAATTCTGGATTTTGTTTTAATGGTTTAATTAATTTTAATAATCAAAAATCATGTCTAATCAATTGAATTCATAAAACTGAAATATCGATAGTCAGTAAAATATCGAGGTCAGCAAAAATTGATTCATCATTTTTTTACTCTGTTATTTTCAATGAACTGTCACAGCAGATAAATATTAGATATCACCATACCCCTCCAGTTCATTGATTACATTAAGAATTGAAAAGAAAAAATGTTAAAATGTTAAAAGTTTTCCCAGAGTAAAACCCTTCAGAACAGATAGGAATAAAACTGTAAAGTTTGTTCTACTTAAGTGCTGAAGTGGAGATTTCTGACCCAAACTCATGGTGTTTAAAGATATGTCTTATAATTGAAATCTACTGATGCAAACAGATAAACTGCAATAAAATAAACACTGTTTTTAAACACTTAAAAGTGTACTTTTCTTCCTACTAGCCCAAAACTGACCAGTGCATGAAAAACCAGTGTTTTTACCTGTAGTGTCATGATGTAAGTTGAACAAAATTGGACACTTATGGGTGCAAGTTCCAACTTACATAACGGTGGGTGCCGTCATACTCGCAACGCTCGATCTTATCAAGCGTAGCGTCCGAGAAATAGAGCTTCTCTGCACGATGGTCGATGGCAAGTCCATTAGGAGTGCGAATGTCACTGCCGATGATCACAAGGACATTGGCACCAGACAGCTGAGCACGCATGATACTGGGAGACTGCTCATTCCAGTTGGTCCAAAACATCAAGCTGGTGAACAGCAGAGGAATGTGAGCCAATGACAAATATTGAGTGCAAAATCTTACTAATGCCATCCTCAATGCAACATGACATCCCTTCCAAAAGGGAACGGTTAATGACAGTGAATGTTGAATGTTGAAATTGGACAGAAAAAAACTCACTTCTGACATTCATCCAGGACGAATGCCCGTGGGTGGTCATCTCCTGACATGGTCACTACGTTGTCCCGGTCGAAAGCCCCCCAGCGGCTCTGGTCTACAGTGTGACGGGTGATGGTGGATGTGGTGTAACTGGTCCAGTATAAAGTGTCCCAGGCTCTGTGATACGCCAAGCCTTCCACTGACCCAACGTCTGCAGACAGAAAACATTTAAAAACATTTTAGCTGCTATATTATTGTAGGAAAAAAAATGGACAAATTTTGTCTCATGGTGCTTGATTATGGCAAAAATCCTAATTATTTTGGTCAATATTGAGGATTTACTCTGGAAACATCATGCATTTATTGAAGTAAAAAGCTTTTTAGCATTCATGTTTTGTCTTTCGATGTGAGAGTACAGGTTGAGTGTTCATTCACTCGCCCTGCGCTCTTGTCTGGTGTGTTTTTGTTGAGCGCCTGGTTTATGTTTTCATTGACTAGATGTTCTTATGTTGTCGTTGTTCTATGTAGCGCGGCTTGTGTCTTCATGGGCCGTGTGCTTTCATGTTGTCATGTTTAGTGTGAAGACAAAGTCGGCAATTTCTTTTTGGCTGTGTGTTCGTGTATCATGTTTTGTGTGAGCACATGGCTTTGTTTTGTTTGTTTCTATATGCCATGTGCTCCGGTGTCTATAGTCTTAAAGGATTAGTACACTTCTGAATGAAAATTTCCTGATAATTTACTCACCCCCATGTCATCCAAAATGTTCATGTCTTTCTATCTTCAGTCGAAAAGAAATTAAGGTTTTTGAGGAAAACATCCCAGGATTTTTCTCCACATAGTGAACTTCAACAGGGACCAATGGGTTGAAGGTCCAAATGTCAGTTTCAGTGCAGCTTCAAAGGGCTCTACACGATCCCAGATGAGGAATAAGGATCTTATCTAGCGAAACGATTGGTCATTTTCTAAAAAAAAACAAAAATCTATATACTTTTTAACAACAAATGCTCGTCTTGCACTGCTCTGTGATGCGCCACGCATTACGTAATCACGTTGGAAAGGTCACGTGTGACGTAGGTGGAAATACCAATCCAGTGTATACAAAGCGAACGTGCAAAGATTAAGCTAAACACCCTTTACAAAAAAAAAAAAAAAAAGGTAAAACAATGATATCGGACAATTTTGAAGTTGGAAGAGAAAATTAGATTAAGTTTTTCACCCTACTTCTACCTACGTCACACATGACCTTTCAACGTAATGCGTGGCGCATCGCAGAGCAGTGCAAGACGAGCATTTGTGGTTAAAAAGTATATAAATTTGATTTTTTTTTTAGAAATGACCAATCGTTTCGCTAAATAAGACCCTTATTCCTCATCTGGGATTTTTGAAGCTGCACTGAAACTGACATTTGGACCTTCAGTGAAGTCCACTCAATGGAGAAAAATCCTGGAATGTTTTCCTCAAAAACCTTAATTTCTTTTCGATCTCTAGATAGAAAGATATGAACATCTTGGATGACATGGGGGTGAGTAAATTATCAGGAAATTTTAATTCAGAAGTGAACTAATCCTTTAACCCTGCTCTTCTTGTTACCTGATTATTAGTTCATTTGCCCCGCCTGCTCTCCTTCATTAACCTCATTTCCTCTCCTATTTATTCTCCTTCTGTTCTCAGTCCTGTGCCAGTTTGTCGTTGTATGTACCCCTCGTGTCCAGCCCTGCTAAGCCTTGTCCTGTCCGGTCTCGCCTCGTCTCGTCCTGCCTTGCCAGTGTGGTTTCCCTTATGGGATACTTTTTGCTTCTTTTTTGTTTTATATATTTCAAATAAAAGCCCATTGAACTCTGTGCCTCATTCCTAACCCACAAAACCTGACAAACCTGGGTGTTAACAAAGTGCATTTATTTTTAAACAAAAGTTTTTAAAACTATAAAATCAAAAGATAGGCTCTCATGTCAGTTACAGTGTTTTTACTCAAAGTTTCTGACTTTTGACAAAAATATCCTTTAAATTTAGCCAGTATTTCGTCATGTCATAATCATTAATTTTAGTCAATTTTACCTGACTATAAGGGCACTGAATATGTCAATGGCATTTTAGTTCAAGAGAAATTGCAAAATTAAACCAAATAATTACACTTATTACAGATTACAGATGCATTATTACAGAAAGGGCGTATTTAATAAAGACTTAATAAATCATCTGAGATTGAGTTTCTCACGGACTAAGCTTTGGCCATCTGAAGAAAAGCTTCACATCCATGTGGAAATAACTCACCATCTATTTTGCACCATGTTTACAAGCAATATCCAAATGTGTGTGTTAGTCATGAGTCAATTATATCCGGACATAACAATGAAAAACAGAGAAAAAAGATCTGAAAGCAAATGGTTTGTTGTTTGTTTGTTCATTCATTGCCATAGATGGTTCAAAGACGAAAGAACTGACATGTGTTTTTTAATGCTAGATTTACTCCTGGCTTTAATTACATAACCGGTTCATAGCCAGTGTAATGAAAACCACATGGTTAGAGAAAAGCATTTAGCACTTAAAAAAGCCAAAAACAATAAATATTGTAAAAGCACCAAAGTGCATGAATGCAAAAAAAGAAGACCTCTGCTCTGATCATGATGATGAAATGAAACCTTTTTCTATAAAACTCTGTCAGATGTTTACAATATTTGACGTACATTCCTGGCTGATATTTTAACTATTTTTCTTAGTCAGCAGTGAAATCATACGAGTGCCTGAAAGCCCAGATTCATTTAGTATCCATTTTAGTATCCATTTCATTTAGTATCCATTTCCATAAAAGTTTGATTACTACATAACTAAAGCATAACCTACTATACAAATATACATCATATTTGTATAATATATATCATATTTATAGATTTGTTTTTCTTATAAACTTGTAATTGTTTTGGCTTTTATCCAATTAGCTAAAAGGTAACATTTAGTCCTTTATTCAATTGACTGGAATTAACTAGTAAATATTACTTCATGACTGCATTTTGAGGTCCTCCATATACTGTAAGTGAGTTTAAATTTCCCAGTAAAAAGTAAAATCAAATGGATAATATACTTATACAGGGTGAGACTCTACAAATGAATCTATAAAACTCAAACACTATTGTTCAAAACCACATCTCTGCCTAAAATAAGAGTAAATAAAGTTAAAGGATGCAGAGTGAATCTGGTTTTGATTGTAGTTTCAGACAGACGAACTTTTCCACTTCAGCAAAAGGAAGCCAACATTCTTTCAGGAGACATTTTGGTCGAGAGTTCGCAATTATCATAATTATCCTTCCTTCATTTGGTGTTTGTGGCAACAGAGGAATAAACAGATACACACATCTTTCTTTGCTCAGTTCTCTTGCTGTGAAAGCCAACCGTCTTATGAAAGAAAGAGTTTATTGTGCTCTCACAAAATGAACTGTTCGTGACTTCAGACTTTCCCTGTCCTGTTTGATTGTGTGTCCGCCGGCTAGAGCAATGATTCAGTGTTTGACTTGTTTTCTCTCCAACTGTGAGCTGCTAATGGAGAGTTGAACGAGAAGGTGCTGCGATCAAACCACCACTGCACATACAGCACAGGGACTTGTTTTGAGCACAGAAAAATAACTATAGTCAGGTTTCCATCCACTCTTTGTGCTGTTCTGTTATCAACAAAGTGAAAATGAGTAAAAAAGAAGAAAAAAAAAGTTAACAAAGTTTGCAAAAATAAAAGGGACGGGGCCTGGTTGAGTTAGTTAATAGTGTGTTGAAACTGGCGGTTATGGTAAGGGGCGGGACTTTTCCCAAACACGCTCGAAGCACTTGACCAATCACAACACACTGCTCCAGCCGACCAATCAGAGCACATTGTGCTTTTCAGAAGGAGGGGCTTCATAGAGACAGGAACTAAACAGAGCGTTACTGACAGACTGGGAAGAGAGGAGCTGCAACTATGGAGAATATGAGTAAAATAATTAACATTCAAGCATGAAAACCTGTTCTAGTAGAGCACAAAAACAACATCAAGACATTATAAAAGAGCATAATATGGCCTCTTTAAAGTAGATTATATTAATTATTTGAAACTTACTCTCAACCACCGTCTTCCGATCTGACCCGTCGTCATTGATCTGTTGAATATTCCCAAAATGGATGTCGCTGTAGAAGATCCGATTGGCTCCTTTTCCGCCTCCTCCACGGTAATCGAACGTTAGCGCGATGACGTTTTTCATGTGGTCGGGGTCTTCAAACGGTTTGATGGGTGCGTTAAGGTTGTTTTCATCTGATAAGTGCACACTCTTTAGTATGGTACGTTCTGAATACAGCAGGTATCCGTCATAGTCACGGCAACTCTGACCGTCCTCGGCTAGCATTCCGTGAGCGCAAGCACACGTTCGCTGTCCGTTACCACGGTAAAGACAGAGCTGTTGGCAGCCACCGTTTTTGTTTTTGCAGACATTAGTTCCTGCGAAGAGATTTGTTTGAAACAATTAAGAAATGCTGCAACTAAGAGAAATCTGAATCTTGTTCATAGATTCAATGATAAGTGCTAGATAGGTCAATATCTTTTTCCTTGATCTTGACTTTGCCAAAAAAAAAGTCATAAAATAACTTCTTATATGTGCAACAAAACCGCCAAAACCGACTTTATTTTTAAACCTTTGCAACAATTTGGAACCAAGTGGAACATGGAACATGTTAACCAGTCAGAATCAAGAATGCAATGCAGTGGTAAAATGAATAATAACATCCACATTCCAAACAGTTCTGTGCATGCTAATTTATGTTGTGTTACAGCACATTTCTATAAGTCATTGAACACCCACCTTGCTGTCGCGCTCTGTTAAAAACCTTGATGTCTTTGAGTTGGACGCCGATGCCCGTCCTCAGACTTACTGAATCTGTTGCATTGTCTTTACTGCCGCGCTTTATCGAACCATTCGCATGAGTTCTAAAGAAAGGAAAAACACTTAAGTTCAAAGGCTCTTTAAATAGGGTTAGCAAATAAAATAAAGTTACATTAAAATCTCAATAAAATGTTTAAATCCTGTTTAATTAATTTTCATGTTGGTTCTTTGGAGAAGTGGAGAGGAAGATGATTTCTGTGAAGAGGAATTAATGGGTTAAAGTGTCCAAATATGGTGCACTGACCGGTCACTCCAGTATATGTAGCTTTCAAACACAGATACAGAGAACATGTCCATGTTGTTGCTGGACAGCACCACCTCTCTGTTCTCCCCCGTCTCCAAGTTAATGCGCTCGATCTTATCCGTACGTGCGTCACACCAGTACAGCATATCTTCCTATAGGACACATGGATAATGATCAGTGGTGAAAATCAAGTTTTTAATGTTGCTTTAAGACAAACCAAACTTAAAACTGCAGTGGACCAAAGACAGGCTCAAAAACACCACCCCGTTTCCTACCGTCACAAACATGTAACCTATCCCATCAGTGTGCTGGGCGGGGCTATTCCTATCATTATTTCTACAGATACTGATTGTTAGAAGGCAGCTGTCTGACTCTGACATGGTGAATGTGAACATGGTTCTGAATGGATTATATATAGCCTAGAAAGCCTGCAAAGACTTCCTTTATAATCACTAAAAAGCTGTCACTCATCTTAGTTCGCGATCTCACAAAGGTATAATTAATAAAGTTGTTTACACTGCACAATGAATCTTTTATTTACATTGTGTTTCGAGCAGTAAATGGATTCTGACTAAATTAAACACCTCTGATTGGCCACTGCGTTCAAGAGATCAACAAACATGTCTGTGATTGGCTACACTGCTCAAAAAACACATTGTAAATAGGGTTGAAGGTCCAAATTGCAGTTTCAGTGCAGCTTCAAAGGGCTCTACACGATCCCAGACAAGAGATAAGGGTCTTATCTAGCGAAACGATCGGTCATTTTCTAAAAAAAAGTAAAATTTATATACTTTTTAACCACAAATGCTCGTCTTGCACTGCTCTGTGATGTGCCACACATTACGTAATCACGTTGGAAAGGTCACGCGTGACGTAGGCGGAAGTTTCACCAGTAGGGTGAAAAACTTCAAAATCGTCTGACATCGTTGTTTTAACGTTTTTTTTTTTTTTTGTAAAGGGCGTTTGGCTTAGTTTTTCGCTTTATAAACACTGGATCATTACTTCTGCCTACGTCACGCGTGACCTTTCCAACGTGATTACATTATGCGTGGCACATTGCAGAGCAGTGCAAGACGAGCATTTGTGGTTAAAAAGTATATAAATTTTTATTTTTTTTAGAAAATGACCAATCATTTCTCTAGATAAGACCCTTATTCCTCGTCTGGGGTTGTGTAGAGTCCTTTTAAGCTGCACTGAAATTGACATTTGGACCTTTAACCCGTTGAACCCCAGTGAAGTCCACTATATGGAGAAAAATCCTGGAATGTTTTCCTAAAACTGAGTAAATTATCAGGAAATTTTAATTCTGAAGTGAACTAATCCTAATCCTTTAAAACAACGGTGTTCAGACAAAGTTGACATAAATGTGTCATATGCACCTGATAGTCAATGGAGATGCCGTTGGGCCAGCTAATGCTGACGTTCACCAGCACGGCTCGATTAGATCCATCCAGACGAGATCTTTCTATGCGTGGATACTGACCCCACTCCGTCCAAAACAGATATCTGCACACACAACCACCAACGTTTCATTCATGCAGCACACACTCACAATAAAAGACAGGAAGTCAGAGTTACGCAGATCTCACCCTTTCTCAGGATGTACAGTAATGGCCCGAGGTTTGTCCAGTCCTTGGGAAATGACCACATATCTAAATGAGCCATTTAATCTGGCCACCTCAATCACATCAAAGCCCTGGTCCGTCCAATAGATGTTTCCTACAGCACACAGCGACAGGAACAAGATCGGTTTATGGACCAGTATTCTGATAAAGCTCTGAAAGCAGGTGAAAGTGTCAAAAGTGCTCAAGACACACCGGCGATCCAGTCGACAGCGATGCCCTCCACGCGCCCGATGCCGTTAGTGATGACATCCTCTCTCCACGTCTGATCTCTCTTAGCTCTGCTAATGGTGCTCAAACCCATGTCAACCCAGTAGATGGTGTCGTTATCTGCATAACAACATACATATGAATTATAGTATAGATTAAATACAGTTACAGGAACAGTGATATTTTATTTTACAGTTCTAGTGCTATCTCCATTTAAAGTCACCATAAAAATCTAAATGGACATTTCTTGTTTTTTTATGGAATATACCAGTATTTATTACAAATGATTTATCCACCAATAGCAAACCACAAGCATTCAATCAATTCCCCAGCTAACAAATCTGCAGCAACTGTGTGATGCGATTATGACAATATGGACCAAATCTCTGAGGAATGTTTCCAGGAGCTTGTTGAATCGATGCCATAAAGAATTAAGGCAGTTCTGAAGGTAAAGGGGGTTCAAACCTGTACTAGCAAGGTGTACCTAATAATGTGGCCGTTGAGTGTATATCTGAAAACATAAATCAAGAGCGTTGAGACTCACCGGCATGAAAATCAATCCCGACGGCGAGTGATGTGCCTGAAACTGGTACAAGGGCATCGGACTTGTCTGCAGGGTCCAGTGGGATTCCTCTAATGCCCTCATGAACAGAGTACAGCAGGAATGAACCCACACCTGAAATCAACACAACAATCGCCACACTTCAGGCTCATTCTTCACTTTCATGTCCACAGGTTTGCTGTTATTAAGAGATTTTCATTCTTTATAATGCCTTCATATTTTTTTGCTACTTTTCAAATTCCTTTATATAAAGATTTTGTTGTTTTACACTTGTTTTTCCCTCCAAGACTAATCCTAATATTCAAAGGTGTTTAAAAGGTTGGGATTGACAAGATTTTTTAATGTTTCTGAAAGAAGGCTGCACTTATTCGATCAAAAATACAGTAAAAACAGTAATAGTGTGAAATATTATTACAATTTAAAATAGCCATTTTCTATGTGAATATATGTTAAAATGTAACATATTCCTGTGATCAAAGCTGAATTTTCAACATCATTACTCCAGTGTCACATGATCCTCCAGAAATCATTCTAATATGATGATTTGCTGCTCAAGAAACATTTATGATTATCATCAATGATATTATTATCTTAAAGTAAAACATGACATTTTTTACAGGATTCTTTGATGAATAGAAAGTTTTAAAAAATGCATTTATTGGAAATAAAAAGCTTTTGTAACATTATAAATATATTTAATCTCACTTTTGATCAACTTCCTTGCTGAATATAAATATTAATTTCTTATTACTGACCCCAATTTTTTTGTGTAGGGTAGTGCATAAACATCCATAATAACTATTATTATTATATTCCGATATTTTTAACTGTCATTGATTATTAGTAAACAAACAAACCATCTATTTTATAAAAATAATTTATATAAAATTTACATAATTTTTTTTTCCATTTGTGATGTTTTTCAAGATGTAATTTTGACAAAGTATTAAATAAAAAGTGTGAATATTTAATTATATGTATTAATTGTGTATGCCACATAAAATGCTAGCTTTGCCACAAAATGTTATGAAAAAAATCTGGAAATTGTGGTTAAAATGTTTCAGAAAAATTCTGTCAGAATTCTCCTTTCCCTTTCGAGGGAACTCGCACTGCGTCCCGAAGGGGGCGCTATGGGAACGCCCCCTTCGGGACGCAGTGTCTCGTTCCCTCTCTCAGGGAACTATGGTTATAGTCATAACCTGAGACGGTATATACAGTCAAACAAAAATTATTCAGACATTTTTTATATGTTTGATATATTTTTACTAGTGGGTGCAGAACACTGTAGTTCATTATGTAAGTGAGGATAGCAAAATAAAGTAAACTGTGACATATTATACCCAAAAATTCTTCATACAGTGGACTACCAGTAAAATTGATAAAAATTTGGAACCAAAAATTATTCAGACACTTTGACCTGACCATGTTTTGCTTAAGTGTTATCTGACATAATTAAGATTATATTAAGATTAATATAATTTTTTTTTTTTTTTTTTTTTTTTCTGACACAGTTTAACTCTGAGATCTTGTCATATTTTATTACCATTTTTTTAACTATAGTGAATAAACTGTGATAATGAATGAAATGTTCAAGGTGTCTGAATAAATTTTGGTTTGACTGTATATATGTTAGTAGGCAGTTCATTTTCCAAAAGTCTACAAGGTCAAAACTGCCTTTTGTTCACTGACTACAACAGCATTTTGTAGAGTCTGTAGATAATACAAAACAAATTGATAGATAATTGCAGAAAACAACTATTAAGCCTACAGTATTCAAATGATATTATTGTGCAGTTTGCTGCTCCCCTGCATGTTTCTTATGGTGTTTCCAGCTGTTCCCTGAAGGAAATGCAAACACTGTGGTCTATTGTACCTCCATGCCTTTTTCCCAAAAGGAAGTCACACATAATTGAGAGTTTGAATGTCAGGTGTGTGTGTTTGATTCGTACCCTCACAGGACTGCTGTCCGCTCCTCAGGCTGTATCCTGCAGTGCACATGCAGGAGCGGCTGGAGGGAGACGTGGGCAGACACAGCTGAGAGCAGTCACCATTGTTGTTACTGCACATGTTTGAACCTGATGATACAACACGGCCAACAAACTCAATTCACCAGCGGGACAATTTCAGTACAAAGCCTGCATCTATAGAAAAACCACCCACAATCCAGTTTAAGCAGATGCTATCTGCACTGATACTGATTCAGTATTTAAATCAAGGCAAGGTCATTCTTTTCAGCAAAAACACTCTTTTTTTCTATGCTAATAAGGCTCACTGTACAGTAGATTGCTCCTTATTCATAAAAGTCATACTGGCACAATGAACTGGCCTGAAAATTTCAATAGAGTACATTAGTGCCGCCCATTTTTCAGCAACATTTCCATAAATTTTTCCCACAGGGATTTTAAAAAAAGTCTGTTAAAATGTTGAGCCACGAATGAAACCAAACAACAATAAGGTGAATCACAACATTACAAACTTTGATTTGGAGCAAAAATGTATTTGAATATTTGTCAAAAAGACAAAGGTACAAGACTCTGAACTTAATGCCATTAATGAGGGAAACTGACAATGCTTCACAATCCCATGAAGCATTGCCAATGACAATCAAATTAAAAAACTATGGAGAAATATAAAACTATTCACTTAAAGTTGTTGATTATATGAATAGAAACAAGAAAAAGCAATTAACTTTATTGCAAAATTATATATATATATATATATATATATATATATATATATACAGTATCTCACAGAAGTGAATACACCCCTCACATTTTTGTAAATATTTTATTATATATTTTTTCATGTGACAACACTGAAGAAATGACACTTTGCTACAATGTAAAGTAGTGAGTGTACAGCTTGTATAACAGTGTAAATTTGCTGTCCCCTCAAAATAACTCAACACAGCCATTAATGTCTAAACCGCTGGTCACAAAAGTGAGTACACCCCTAAGTGAAAATGTCCAAATTGGGCCCAAAGTGTCAATATTTTGTGTGGCCACCATTATTTTCCAGCACTGCCTTAACCCTCTTGGGCATGGAGTTCACCAGAGCTTCACAGGTTGCCACTGGAATCCTCTTCCACTCCTCCATGACGACATCATGGAGCTGGTGGATGTTAGAGACCTTGCGCTCCTCCACCTTCCGTTTGAGGATGCCCTACAGATGCTCAATAGGGTTTAGGTCTGGAGACATGCTTGGCCAGTCCATCACCTTTACCCTCAGCTTCTTTAGCAAGGCAGTGGTCGTCTTGGAGGTGTGTTTAGGGTTGTTATCATGTTGGAATACTGCCCTGCTTCATGCTCTGCTTCAGTATGTCACAGTACATGTTGGCATTCATGGTTCCCTCAATGAACTGTAGCTCCGCAGTGCCGGCAGCACTCATGCAGCCCCAGACCATGACACTCCCACCACCGTGCTTGACTGTAGGCAAGACACACTTGTCTTTGTACTCCTCACCTGGTTGCCGCCACACACGCTTGACAGCATCTGAACCAAATAAGTTTATCTTGGTCTCATCAGACCACAGGACATGGTTCCAGTAATCCATGTCCTTAGTCTGCTTGTCTTCAGCAAACTGTTTGCGGGCTTTCTTGCGCATCATCTTTAGAAGAGGCTTCCTTCTGGGATGACAGCCATGCAGACCAATTTGATGCAGTGTGCGGTGTATGGTTTGAGCACTGACAGGCTGACCCCCCACCCCTTCAACCTCTGCAGCAATGCTGGCAGCACTCATACGTCTATTTTCCAAACACAACCTCTGGATATGACGCTGAGCATGTGCACTCAACTTCTTTGGTCGACCATGGCGAGGCCTGTTCTGAGTGGAACCTGTCCTGTTAAACCGCTGTATGGTCTTGGCCACCGTGCTACAGCTCAGTTTCAGGGTCTTGGCAATGTTCTTATAGCCTACGCCATCTTTATGTAGAGCAACAATTCTTTTTTTCAGATCCTCAGAGAGTTCTTTGCCATGAGGTGCCATGTTGAACTTCCAGTGACCAGTATAAGAGAGTGAGAGCGATAACACCAAATTTAACACACCTGCTCCCCATTCAAACCTGAGACCTTGTAACACTAACGAGTCACATGACACCGGGGAGAGAAAATGGCTAACTGGGCCCATTTTGGACATTTTTACTTAGGGGTGTACTCACTTTTGTGGCCAGCGGTTTAGACATTAATGGCTGTATGTTGAGTTATTTTGAGGGGACAGCAAATTTACACTGTTATACAAGCTGTACACTCACTACTTTACATTGTAGCAAAGTGTCATTTCTTCAGTGTTGTCACATGAAAAGATATAATAAAATATTTACAAAAATGTGAGGGGTGTACTCACTTCTGTGAGATACTGTATATATATATAGGTGGTAATGTCGCTGTTTTTGAAGTAATTAACTCTCAGCTTCATTGTTTGAAGAGAGAGAGACACTGACAGATGCAGGTAATTTACATACACTTCTCTCTCTCTCTCTCTCTCTCTCTCTAAAATCAATTCAATTAAATGCTATAATTCATTAATTCAAATAAATGCAATCTTACCGCACTACTTCATATCCGTGTCTAATTTTTAAGCAGGTAGAATGCTTGATCTAACAAGCTGTAATTGATGAAATTAACCATCATTTTCATCCTTCTATCCATTATTTTTAAAAATCAATTTCCTTATGAAGAAGACAGAGTTTTTACTTCCGGAACACTTTTTTGGGTATCACTAACGATTCCTTATACACTGCATATGCAAATGATTTTTGTACCTGTCTGCACGGTCTCATTGTAGATCTTCATGTGCATCATGGGAGATGTGCTGTTTCTCAAGACCTTCCAGTCTCCTCCATCACTCTTATCACACGTGCCGATCTGATCCGTGCCCTGATCCGCCCACCACAGCTTATCACCTACACAACATCAATCACATCATTATTGTTCAGAAAAAGACAAGAAATGAAAGGATCTTGCAGTGCAGTGCTATATTTACCCATGATAGCCAGTGCAGAGGCTTTGTTCAGTTTGCCTTTGACGGCGTCTAACACCTCCAGTCCTGATCCGTCCAGCTTGCAGCGGTTAATGGTGCTGTTTCCTGAGCTGATCCAGTACAGCTGCTCCATGTCAAAGTCTATGGACAGACCTGCAGGCACAGAACACAGACTTTCTGAACTGTTTCAGAGCAACGAATGAGTGTTTTACAGTTCTACACTACAGTTATCATGAAGAAGGTCATCAGACACACAGGGTCTCTTACTAACCGTGCATATAAACATATTTATGTATAAAACTGCGTGTTTATGCGAATTTATGATCAAATCTAGAATCAACTTAAAGCCTTACAGAAACATGGAAAGTGTTAAGTTAAAATTGTTGTATGTATGAATATAATATAACCAAAAAGACACATTGTAACCTCCATTATTCCTGAAACTGTACTCTAGTACTACTATTCACCTTTTATCTCAGCTTTTTTTTTTTCTTTTTTTTTCTTTTTTTATTGGCTTTTGAAACTAATACATTTTTAAGAAAAAACTTGTATCTCTTAACATTAGTTAATGCACTGTGAACTAACACTATGGGTCCTATCATACACCCAGCGCAATGCGGCACCAGGCGCGACGCAAGTGTTTTTTGCTAGTTTCAGCCCGACGCAGTTATCATTTTCACGTCCTGTGCCATGTTGTTTAAATAGCAAATGCATTTGTGCCCATTTGTGCGCCCATGGGCGTGCTGGTCTGAAAATGAGGTGTGTTCAGGCGCATTGTTGGTGTGTTGCTATTTTGAGGAACTGGAAACAACTGCTCCATTGACCAACAAAAACCTGGTCTAAAGTCAATGGGGCAGTATTTTTTTTTGTTATATGCGCCTATAGGCAGGTGCACAATGCTCGTACACTCTGCTTATTACACACACAGGGATGCGCAGCAGCACACAAACATGCCAAATATTAAAAATAAAGGATCACAATGTAAAAGATAAAAATGCTTTGGTGGAATCCGGATTGTCCCGTAGATGGTCTACTTGCACGCTTTAACCTAGTGCATGAGCAGATCCGTTTCCTCACTAGAGAAGCGTTCAGTTTTTCCACTTGCAAATTCCGCTATGTAAATAATAAATCCGCCATGGTACGAGCGCAACTGGCTTTTAAAGGGAATGGGAGATGAGACTCTGATTGGTTTATTGCACATTACGCCCAAAACACACCCATTACTCATTAAGAGAATAGGGACAACCTTTTTAGACCAATGACCATTTTTCCCGTCGTTAAACTAGCAAAAGTGGATTTGGACACGCCCTAAGTGCACTTGTGCTGTGCGCTTTAGACCATGTGCTTAAATCATTAAAATAGGGCCCTACTGTTTTTATGCATTAAAACTATTCATGAAAACTGAACTGACCCTCTTTTGTTGACTCTCACAACAACAACAACAACAAAAGTCACAGAAAACCAAAAGTTTAAATTTGAAAGGCATAAAGTACACGTCGGAGCCATAACCCTGTGGATGGTGCTCTGACATATGGGGCAATAGTGCTTCAGGTGACCTGAGGTCCTTTTCCAATCCTGTTTCCCTTTCTACTACCATTGCTTACTATATTGCTATGCTATATTATACTATACTACACTATAAAAAAGTGCATGAACATGATCAAAAAAAAAAAAAAAAAAGTAAATACGGTTCTACAAACACAGCAGACTGAACTGCCTGATTCTCTCATACTGGCAAATTGTTGTTGTAGGCAGAGAAGTACACAAAGAAAATTACAATTTGGTGGATGATTCAGATATTATCCCCTGAAGGTAATGTATCTGTCTAATTAGTTCTAAGTCCTAATGTTGTCCTACAACACAGTACAATCATGTTATAAGCTTTTTGAGCCTGTACGAACACCACAGGAAAAAGCCCTTCAGTACAGTCTCTTCTGTCACTCACCCACTGGAGCTTTCTGATTGGTGAAGATCACGGTACGGTTTGTGCCGTCAGTGTTGGCCATACTGATGTTATCGCCATCAGTCCAGTACAGCTTCCTGGACATAAAACAGTTAAAGAAAAGACAATGTAAAAATAACTTTTATATTGTTAGTAATATTTCAAGATGAACACTAACTGGATGGAAGCAACTTCGGTTTACTTGATTATCCATATACTATTTTTTAGAAAAATCATGTTCAAATGTGACTATCAAATATGGGCTTTTATAAATCAGGCTTTTGAGGAATGTTTACTTGTTCATCTCTCAATCATTGTATTGCATTGCATTATATGTTTTAAAACTACAGAAATTTGATCATAAAACTTTTAAATATCATCTTATTAGGACATATTATTGGCAGATAAAGAGTGACGAGATTCATATGTATTTTATGCAAGTAGTCTACTGATTTGCATTACAAGCATCAGAATTTCATATAAAATTCAGCATCTGCACCAAACTGCATATTTTTGCTCAGTTTGAGCCTCTGAATAAAACTGAGGTGTTTTTTTCCTCCATATTCTCACTATATCATATTACAGTATATGAGCCATAAAAGCCTGATGTATCAAATGACACTCAAACCCCTCTTTTTTCTTTTTTAGATTTTTAAAAAAATATTTTGTCAAGTTTCAATAAACTGTTCCATTTAAAAAAAAAAAAAAAAAAGATTTTTCTGACTAATGTTTCAAATGTCAGGCTTTACAGGGTTAAGCAGGTTAATAAAGTGATTTCTGGGTTACCACATAAATATTTCAATTAATTATGGTCATAAATGATTAAAACGGTTATTGGGAATGTGCCATTAAAGGATTAGTTCACTTCCGAATTAAAATTTCCTGATAATTTACTCACCCCCATGTCATCCAAGATGTTCATATCTTTCTTTCTTCATTCGAAAAGAAATGAAGGTTTTTGAAGAAAACATTCCAGGATTTTTCTCCATATAGTGGACTTCAGTGGGGTTCAACGGGTTGAAGGTCCAAATTGCAGTTTCAGTGCAGCTTCAAAGGGCTCTACACGATCCCAGACGACGAATAAGGGTCTTATCTAGAGAAACGATTGGTCATTTTCTAAAAAAAATAAAAATGTATATACTTTTTAACCACAAATGCTTATCTTGCACTGCTCTGCGATGTGCCACACATTATGTAATCACGTTGGAAAGGTCACGCACGTAGGTGGAAGTACCGCGGTAGGGCGAAAAATCATCTTATTTTTTTCTCCAACTTCAAAATCGTCCGACATCGTTGTTTTATCTTTTTTGTAAAGGGCGTTTGACTTAGTCTTTGCACGTTTTTGACCTTTCCAACGTGATTACGTAATGCATGGCGCACTGCAGAGCAGTGCAAGATGAGCATTTGTGGTTAAAAAAAGTATATAATTTTTTTTTTTTTTTTTACCGATCGTTTCTCTAGATAAGACCCTTATTCCTCGTCTGGGATCGTGTAGAGCCCTTTGAAGCTGCACTGAAACTGACATTTGGACCTTCAACCCGTTGAACCACACTGAAGTCCACTATATGGAGAAAAATCCTGGAATGTTTTCCTCAAAAACCTTATTTCTTTTCAACTGAAGAAAGAAAGACATGAACATCTTGGATGTCATGGGGGTGAGTAAATTATCAGGAAATTTTAATTCTGAAATGAACTAATCCTTTAAGAATTATTAGAAACTTGCAGATATCTTTTTTCAAACTATGAAAATGTATTACAAACCTGTCTGACTTCTTTCTTCTGCAGAACACAAAAGATTTTTTTTTTTTTTTTTTTTTGTCCATAAAATGAAATTCATTGAGGTCCAAAACGACAATGACTTTTATTGTATTGACAAAAACACAGAGACATTTTTAAAAAAAATATATTCCTTTAAGTGTTCCACAGAAGAAAGAATGTCACACAGGTTTGTAACAACATGAGGTGTGAGTAAATGATGACAGCATAAACAGTGACATTGATTATAATGTAACTGTAATTGTAACAACCATGCTTTCTATGATTTCCACTTTTGTTGAGTCTGTATCAAGTTAAATTTTGATAATTCTCATATCAAGTATCTGCTTTTTAATTTAAACTTGTGAAAGATTTTATAATGTTTTTAAAAAAGACTCTTCTGCTAACCAAGGCTGCATTTATTTGTTCAAATATACAGAAAAAACAATAATATTGGGAAATATTATTACAATTCAAAATAGCTATTTTCTATGTAAATATATAGTAAAATGTCATTTATTCCTGTGATCAAAGCTGAATTTTCAGCATCATTACTCCAGTCTTCAGTGTCACATGATCCTTCAGAAATCATTATAAGATGCTAATTTGATGCTCAAGAAACATTTATGATTATTATCAGTGTTGAAAACAGTTGTGCTGCTTCATATTTTTTAGTGAACTAATCCTTTAAGAATTATTAGAAACTTGCAGATATCTTTTTTCAAACTATGGGTAAGTATTTCACTCCACTATTTTATTTCATTATGTGCTTCATTTCCACTTGCATGGAAGACGATAATGAAGGACAATGACAAAAAAGCAGTTTAGGCCCTTTTTCGTCTTCTCATCCTCAGTATTTACATCAGCCTCCACTGAACATCATGTCTGCGTGAACTGCCTTTTGACAATTCTTATTTTTTTTTATAGACTTTTTTTTTTTTTTCATGCAAAAAAGTGCAAATGGAAAATATCCTAAAGCCTGTACTCTATGTCATGATGTCACCCAGTAAAACATGAGAAAACAATAGTGCATGTGGTTGCATCCTGTTTTGCATCTTTTTCTCTGCCTTTAGGAAGTAAAACATGAGGAAAGGGTTGCGTGTGTAAATGTCACAAGTGTTTGTTGCACGAGTGCGCTCACCCCAGTATAGGATGCAGCACTAGGCAGTGGGGCTTGTCCAGGCCCTGAATAACAGCGTTTTTGAAGGAGCCATCCAGTCTGGCCACATTGATCTGTTTCTTATTGCCGTCATAGCTGGTCCAGAAGAGATTACGTGAAACCCAGTCCACCGCCAGACCATGTGCATTGGGAATATCTGATCACACACAAGACACACAAAATAACCATTTCCAGATATGAATTGCTTGAATCAATATAATCAGATGACAGACACAGAAATCTAAACATCCGCATTCGGTGCGTTTCCACAGGGATAAACATCTGGATGAGCAGAAACACGGATGGTAAAGTGTGAGTCATTATTTCATCATAAAACCCAACATGTCTGTAATTTGGTTTTGAGGGCTGTGCTAATTTTACTTAAACAGCACTCTCCAAAAAACACTCGACTGTAAACACGACAGCAGTTCTGCACTGTAAATAATGACCAAGATTCTCATACACACAGTAACATTAGATTTAAACAACAACATCCTGATATTCTAAAGCCTTATGTAAACTTATGTGAGAATTATGGGATTCAACTCAATGGGGTAGTTCAACTAAAAATGAAAAATAATTTACTCACCCTCATGTCATTACAAACCTGTCTGACTTCTTTCTTCTGCAGAACACAAAAGATTTTTTTTTTTTTTTTTTTGTCCATAAAATGAAATTCATTGGGGTCCAAAACGACAATGACTTGACAAAAACACAGAGACATTTTTTAAAAAATATATAAGTGTTCCACAGAAGAAAGAATGTCACACAGGTTTGTAACAACATGAGGGTGAGTAAATGATGACAGCATAAACAATAATATCGGGAAATATTATTACAATTCAAAATAGCTGTTTTCTATGTGAATATATAGTAAAATATAATTTATTCCTGTGATCAAAGCTGAATTTTCAGCATCATTACTCCAGTCTTCAGTGTCACATGATCCTTCAGAAATCATTCTAATATGCTGATTTGATGCTCAAGAAACATTTATGATTATTATCAATGTTGAAAACAGTTGTGCTGCTTCATATTTTTTGTGGAGATTTTTTCAGGATTCTTTGATGAATAGAAAGTTCAAAAGAACAGCATTATTTGAAACAGAATCTTTTGTAACATTATAAATGTCACGTTTGATCAGTTTAATGCAATAAAAGTATTAATTCTTTGAAATCTTACTGACACAAAACCTTTTGAAAGGTAGTGTATATAAAATTGAACTTCTGCTTATACAAAATGTAATTATGAATTTGTAATCCTGGGAACGTATCTGTCAACATCAACGGCAGGACATTACAATTTTGGGCCCTATCATACACCCGGCACAATGCGGCACCAGGCGCGATGCAAGTGTTTTTTGCTAGTTTCAGCCCGACGCAGTTATCATTTTCACGTCCTGTGCCATGTTGTTTAAATAGCAAATGCATTTGTGCCCATTTGTGCGCCCATGGGCGTGCTGGTCTGAAAACGAGGTGTGTTCAGGCACATTGTTGGCGTGTTGCTATTTTGAGGAACTGAAAACGACTGCTCCATTGACCAACTGAAACCTGGTCTAAAGTCAATGGTGCAGTATTTTTTTTTTGTTATTTAAAGAGCGCATTAGTAATATGCACCTGTAGGCGGGTGCACAACGTGCGTACACTCTACTTATTACACACTAAGGGACGCGCAGCAGCACACAAACATGACAAATATTAAAAATAAAAGGATTACAATGTAAAAGATTATTATTGTGTGCATAAAGATAAAAATGTTTTGGTGGAATTCGGCTTGTCCCATAGATGGCCTGCTCACGCGCGAAGTTAAAGCGTTTCCTCACTAGAGAAGCGTTCAGTTTTTCCACTTGCAAATTCAGCCATGTAAATAGCGAATCCGCCATGGCGCAAGCGCAACTGGCTTTTAAAGGGAATTGGAGATGAAACTCTGATTGGTTTATTGCACGTTATATCCAAAACACATCCATTACTCATCAAGAGAATAGGGACAACCCTTTTAGACCATGTGCCAGGTGCGCCAACCATTTTTCCCGTCGTTAAAATAGCAAAAGTGGATTCGGACATGCCCTAAGTGCAACTGCGCCATGCGCTTTAGACCATGCTCCTAGATCATTAAAATAGGGCCCTAAGTGTCTTGTACGCTGTCTAGAAATGTACATATCTAGTATATTAATCCACGAGCAAAAGAAGGGTAATTCCCATATCACACCAACTCAGTAAAAGAGAACCAATAAAAGCAGCTGTTCTAGCAGCTGTACATGTGCATCTGCTTTTATTCCGATCAAATTGAAGTCAACCTGACAGAATGTTGTACCTGCAGACACCACTGTCTCTATTCCTGTGCCATTGATGAAGGCCCTCTTGATGGTCTGAGTCCGAACATCCGACCAATAGATACGCTTCTCCAGAGCGTCGTAATCCACAACCGTGACGTTGTCGATGTCAGGGACGGTGAAGGAGATGATGTAGTTGTAGTATGGATTATAGATGTCCACTCCTCTTATCTCAATCTGACGGGCGTACAGCAGGAACTGACGCGACTCTGGAAGAGAGACAGAGACAAGCGTCCTGACTGAGGCCAGAAAGGAGACAAACCAAACCAGACAAAAGGTCACTGAAAAAAAAAAAAAAAAAAAATTCCTCCAAGCAAATTAATTTGAATGTGAAGATCCATTAACTGATAATGTCAAACTGAAACATAGGTTTTTGGAAACCTTTTTTCTATTAATTATAAGAAAGGCTGTACTTTTACCAGTACTTTTTCCGTTTTCCTTCAACCCTAAAAAAACCTGTGAAAAATCAATACAGAAAATTCCTTTATATTAACATTACACCAGGCCGTATTTTGTATTTTTTTTTAGGGTGTGGTTGGAGTTTATATGGGACAGCAGAGAAAACGGACTCTCTTGAAAGAGTTTTGAGCATATTTAAAGAAAAGTTCAAGGTTTCTGGAAGAAATGGTCCATGAGAAATTTGTTCTGATGTGTATATGTGCAAGTCTTCTGCCCTATAGACTTCCACTGTAAGAGCATTACTGGAAAAATAATATATACGTTTAGGGAAAGTCTATTTTCTGTGATAATCAAGGCTGCAAGAGAGAGACGCCAAGATATCGATCGTTCAGCCAAAGCAACAACAGAAAAAAACATATTTAAAGGAATATTTCACCAAAAATGAAAAATCTGTCATCATTACCTCACCCTCATATTGTTCCAAACCCTTATGACTTTCTTTATTTTATGCATCATTGAAGTCAATATTTCACTATTTAAACAAATATTAGGATTTATAAAAATAAATGTAATTTTTTATATTATTATCTTGCTCTTCTACATACTATATAATGACAGTAAATGGCAACTGCAAAGATCACACTTCAAAAATCACGAAAAGCACCATAAACCTGCCATATAAAATTGACATATGCTATAAAATAGATTTAAAGAATCAAAATACAGTGAGCAAGTTGTATGAATTAACTTTATAATGCTTTCCGTGCAATTTTTGGAGCTCGACAGCTCCACTTCCCATTCAAAGTATCTTTATTTACACTCTAATGTAGAAAGAAAATCCAAAACAAAAATCCAGTGGACAAAAATCAATTAAATGAACGGTAATTATATCCCTCACATCTTCGTTTTCAATGTTATTCTAGTATTAGGTACACACTATTATAGTATTTATTAATATTTTTTAATTAGTTTTTATTTTTATATTTCAGTTTTCATTTTAATTTTAGCTTAAGTAATTTTGTCATTTTTATTTGTTTTGTCATTTTTTTTTCTATTTAGCTTTAATTTATTTGTATTTGATTTTTAGTAATTTTAGTACTACTAATAAGTTAGTTGCTAAGGCATTTCTAATTTTCATTTAAGTTTCAGTTTTTAATCTACTAGTTGTACTTTATTTTAGAAAACAGCTTTACTTTAAAAAAACAAAAACAATTTTTTTAATAGTTTTAGTTTCAGGTAACAGTAACAACATTGCTGGTTTTCATTCATCCAAGACTCTACCAAAAGCCCATTAAAGAATACATGTCTAAACTGACGAGATGTTGAATGAATCTGAAGATAACAGGTCCGTTGTGCCATGGCTCCAGCTCTAGTTCGTACCGTAGCAGGTGTGGTTGTCTTCACTCAGTCTCATGAGGTGAGGACAGGCGCAGGAGAACGTCTGATTATAGTTGATCAAGCACAGGTGAGAACATGGACCCAAACCACCGTTAGCAGCACACGGGTTCGGTGCTGGAGAGAGAGATGAGAAAGACCGAAATAAATAGGAGGTGAAGTACTGAGCTTTATTGTGTCATTGCCAAATGTCGGCCGTGCTGTGCAGATTAACTGACCAACGTTTGACTATTTTTTGTGATCATCGGAATCTGTGCTTACTTGGCTAATTTATGATCTATATATATGTTTATTCATAGGGGTATTTTGATAGAAGTATGATGAAAAGTAAGTAAGAATGAGAAATCCAAAGGTTAAAGGTTTAAAACAGATAAAGGAACTTCTGAAAGCATGTCTAAACCAATTCATCCCCTCTGTCTGCTCCCGTCAGACATGAATAAACAGATGTCTGCCTCTATAAGATGAAGTCAGTGAGCTAAACTATCATGACAAGTTTATTCACAAGCTGCATTATGAAGCGCCAAACACCATCAACATCTGTGTCCATCAAGCAGACTGGACCCTCCCTCAATTTGACCCACAGTCTTAAAGTTACTCAATAACTAATCATACAATTAAAAGTAGACTCGACAAGAAAACTTGAAAAATGATCAATGAAATGATCTGTGATGTCCAGACAACAAGCCGCTATTAAAAGCTCAAAATAACACTTCATGCTGAATATTGTGGTATCTGGAATCAACTGTGGGTGTTTACATTGAAAACTGCTTGAGGAGATAAATGCCACGAAGTGATTAAATGAATCTTCTTTATTATTAATGAGACTTCATTAATAAGCATCCCAAAATGCATTGCAATGAGCTCAATGTGATGAGCGCTCAAAAAGTTGAGCGAAATGCCACTAATAATGAAAAGTATCAAAAACAGTTCTACCGAATTAAAAACTCACAATTTTACCCAATATATGCATAATCTTTTTACACTTAAAAAAGGAATTGTTGAGAAAACTTCAATGCAACCTCATACATTTAGATTTAAAATGGTCCTGAGCAACACTACTTGGTTTTGTCAAGTTCACTCACACCATGTGTTACTAAATGAAACACATGGTAGTTACACCATGGTACTTTGATATATACCACTGCATTGAAACAGGCATTAGCAATATTGATATTGGAGTAACTTTGAAATAAAGTTTGAAGATTACCTTGCGGTTGTCTAGATGGGTGGTATACCTGCAGATCGAAAGGTTGTGTGTTTGTTCTCTGAACCACAGTGACATTGTTTCCTGTCCATTTGTTGGCTTTGGCCAGTGTGTTTGTGCGCCAATCTGTCCAGTAAACCTCTCCTCCATACATCGTCACAGCGAACGGATGCGAGAGATACTCGTGTCCTCTGAGCACCTCGATCAGTCCTGACCCATCATACTTGGCTGAATAGATTGCATCAGATCTGAGATATAAGACATAAATAAACCATTTCTATGGTCATTCATACATTAAACACACCTAAACCAGCTAATTAAGGTTGTCGGGATCACTAGAGACTTCCAGGAAGGTGTGTTAGAGCAGGTTGGAGCTAAACTCTACTGGAATAGGGGTTAGGGATTGGGATAGGGTCAGGACACTGCTTGGTTTGTTCTAGGACCGGAAAGTCAAATCTTGCTCCTGGAAGGCCACTATCTAGCAGAGTTTAGCTTTAGACCTGATTAAACACACCTGAACCAGCTAATCAAGGTCTTCAGGATTACTAGAAACTTCCAGGAAGGTGTGTTGGAGCCAAACTTTACAGGAGAATTGCCTTCCAGGAGCAAGATTGGATACCCTTGGGTTAGGGATTGGGATAGGGTCACTGATTGGTTTGTTCTAGGACCAATTTCCTTTTATCCAGAAGCATGTCCTACATTCTCATAAAAGAATGTGCAAAACAGGGCAGTACCCCTAAAAGGACATATTTGTACCTTATTTACTCTGAAAGTTCATACTAGTACCTTAAGGGTACATATTACTACTAGGTACTAAAGGTACAAAATACACCTTTTAGAGCTAGATAAGATACAAAGTCGTCCTTTTAAGGATACTGCCCCAGTGACAAGCTGTTCTACCCCTCTAAAGGAACAATTTTTACACGTTTTTTCTGAGAGAGTACATGGGTATAGTACATCACATAAAACATTACCTGGCATCTATCCACAGAATGCGGCGCTCCAGGTAGTCCACAGTCAGTCCGTTGGGCCATCCTCCACTGCCAGTCTCCTTATGGATGGTGCGTCTGCCATGTCCACTCATGGACGCAGCCTCTATCCTGGGCATGCTGGCATCCCAGTCTGTCCAGAATAGGATTCTACAGAATCAGAGCACAAATGAGGGCTTTTTCTATGCTGCTTACAAAAGTTTATTTAGTCTCAAAAACAAAAAGCCGGAGCATTTATGGAGCTGGCTTTTACTATATGGAAAAGAGCACTGTGAACATTCTTCAAAAATTTTCTTGTATTTGGAACAACATAAGGTTGAGTGAAATATTTTTCATTCTTTGGATGAAACATTCCTTTAAAGCAGTGGTTCTCACTTTAAGGCACCCCATTCTCAAGACAATATTTGAAGGTAATTCTGGTACTTCTGTTGTAATGACAAAGCTGCTTATTTTCAAGCTTTTATTTACAGAAACTATGAGTGGCAATATATTAAAATTATTAAGTAAAATAATTATAAATTCAATAAAATAATTAAATTACATTTTTCCAATAATCTTTAGTGTTTACGTTAAAGTGTTACAGGAGGGGGCATAGGTGGAGGACGCAGAGCAGGCACAAGGGATGATCACAGGACCCAGGACGGCACAGACAACAGGAAGAGTCAGGGAGGAGAAGACAGCGGCAGAAGCCAGGGAGGAGTCAATGGTAGGAGGAGCCAGTGCGGAACCCTGAGCAGGAATCCTAGGACATAGTTCCATGGCAGAGTCGAGGGAGGGAGGAGCCATGGTGGAGATTTGGTAGGCGGAACTAGGGGTGATGATGGCAATGGAAACCCAGGGAGGGCTGAAGATACTAGGCAACACAGAAGGTCATGGAGACCAAGGCGAAGCATTGAGGACGAGCGGCCGAGGACTGAGGTGGAGCCAGTGGGAAGAAGGAGCCCGATGGTGCTAAAGGGGTGGACAGACGAGTCAAAGATGAAGGCCCATAACTCCATGAAGACAGCAGAGCGACGACTGATCAAGAGATGATGAAGCCTGGTGGAGCCGTATGGGACGATGGTTCCAGGTAGAGCAGAGGGGACTAGGAGCCACGGTGGAGCCGACAGGTCGACGAGCGAAGGTGGAGGATGGGCTTGGAGGGCAGTGCAGGCAGAGGGTTACGAAATGGTCTTTCTAGCCAATACTAGACACACAAAAAGTCTAACAACAGCCTCCTTGGCCGATATAGGACAGGCAGGTTTTTTAGGAACGGCCCTCTTGGCCGATGCGGAACAGGCAGAATTTTCAGGAATGGCCCTTTTGGCCGACACAGAACAGGTAGAGAAGGTGGGAGTGTGAGGCAGGGCGGGAACATCAAAGACTTCAATAACTCTGTGTTAGGTGATGAAACAGGCTCAGTGCAGGGCGATGAAACAGGCATGGTGCAATCATTCTCCATCTCCTCAAACAGTATAAGGCTGAGGTCTCCAAACTCGGTCCTGGAGGGCCGCTGTCCTGCAAAGTTTAGCTCCAACCCCAATTAAACACACCTGAACCAGCTAATCAAGGTCTCACTAGGCATACAAGAAACTTTCAAGCAGGAGTGTTGCAGCTGGTTGGAGCTAAACTCTGCAGGACAGTGGCCATCCAGGACCAAGTTTGGAGACCCCTGGTATAAGGGGTGCTGAGTTCAGCGCACTTACATCTGCCTTGGCTGACAGGGCAGGGCTCTGGCTTTACGTCCGTTGGGACGGTGGTGGCGGGTGGTACAATGTGCGTGGCGAAGACGGTAGCATTGTGATCCTTCTCCATCTCACCAATTGTAAAGAAGATCCGCAGTGAAACAGGGCCCAGTCCACAAACAACTGGAAGCTCCCTCGAGATCTGTCTCCAGGCAGGTGCGTTCTCGTTTCACACAGAGGCTATCTTCCTCGTAATGTACTAGATGCACAAGGTCTAAAAATTCCTCTGTGTGTCTCTCGTGGGAGCGATCCCCCTGGGAGAGGCGGAGGATTCGAACTGCCGCTAGATCCATATGAATGGTTTTTCTGTCACACTAGGTTGAAGTAAAGATGAGCAAAGCTGGATCTATGCACTAGCAGTAATGATTTTATTTAAACAAATTCAAAACAAAAAACTGGACTCAAAACACTAACAGAACAACCTGTTTAGAGGGTATGCACTGACATAGAAACAAACTGAAACAAAGGAAACTGAACTAAAACACGTCAATCCCACCCAAAACAGAAACAGACACAGATGATCCCTTACAGAATCCTGATTTATAAATAAAAATGCCAGTTGTTAAAGAAACAAATTAAAATAAGAAACACAATACCAGCTTACATCTTAATTTTTAGCTGTTTTAGCTTATGTTTTGTCTTATTTTAAATCCTTTTAACCCATCCTAATTTGAAATATTAATAAATACTATAATAGCATTATAAATAATACTAAAGCTGCTTATGAAGCACGTGTTACACTGAAGGGGCTCAACACAAGTTTCAGAAGTATTAAACTGGTAATGATGGATTGCTTACCCCTCTCTGGGGTCCAGAGCGATGGCTCGCGGATGCTCCACATCTCCAGCTAGTAGAGTGGTGCGCATCGTACCGTCCAGTTTGGCCACCTCAATCTGATCTAGGTTACTCTCCACCCAGTAGATGTTTCCAGCGATCCAGTCTACAGCCAAACCCTCAGGAGTAGCTAATCCATACTGGATCACCACGTCAAAACTTGTCAGTGCTGCTGTGTGAAATAAAAATGAAAGAGGAAAGAAAAGGAAAGAGAGAGGAACAGAGACAATATATGTACAGGAATATATATATATATATATATTTACCTAACTATTGGTTAATTGTAAAAAGTCCATATTATAGTTAGTGGCATGTCACTTTTTGTGTTTAATGTTTTAATGAAACCTTTTTTTTTTTTTTTTTTTTTTTTTGATATTTTGCTGCGGGGCATTAAGTAAAAAATGCCTAGGCGGTCTTGAGATTGTTAAAAAAAAAAAAAGTATCAGTATCAGTATAAATCAGTATCAGTATTTTTTTTTTAAAACTCAGTATAAGGCTGAAATTTGTTTCTTGTTTTTTTATTACTCAATCCAAGTTTATTAATATGCATAATCTTTATGTTTTATAAATTGTACCTAGAAATAAAACTGCTTCACTGTTTAATTGTTATCAAATGTTAAATTCTATTATTAATATTATGATTAATAATTAAAGTGTTTTTTGACCTTGAATGCATGTAAACCTATTGTAAGAGACTCCAAAACAAAATTAGGAACCTTATTTAACTATTAACTATTTTTTTCAAGATTTTTTTTTTTAAAGTTTTTTCAAAAATTTCAATCTTTTAATTAGTTTTTTTTCTTCGTCATGATATCAGGATAGTTGTCACCATGACATTTTTACATTGAATTCAGAAATTCAAAACATCAGAATCAGAATGAGCTTTATTCGCCAAGTGTGCATAAACACACAAGGAAACATGCTAATCATAGAAGAAAGAGGTGTATTCAGACCATTTCATATATCAACTGTACAGCATTTTTAATGTTTTTTTGTACAGCTATAGTTAACTTACCACCATTCTCTGACAGCTTCCCACGGTAAATTTTGTCCTCAACAACATCAGTCCAATAGAGCGAGCTCTCGTTGAGGTGGAAGTCGAGAGCGATGGTGTTTCTCAGGCCTGGCACTAACACGCTGAACTCTCCTTTGTGAAGATCAATCCGTCGGATCTCATGACGGTTGGAGAAGATGATGAAGGGTTTAAATGGATCTGGAAAAACAATGAACTCACTGAAAAAATGCCATAACTCATGATTCGCTCTAGTAAGGTTTTGAACTGGGTAAATGCTCTGACATTTTTAACATGTCTGTAAAATTATGTGAGATTGGCAAACACATACATGTCTGTGACATTTCCTCTGTTTATCTAAATGATTTTTATTTCTCAAAGGAATGTGAAATACATCCAGCAATACATAATTCATCATTTGATTGGCTGAGTGGGCTGCTGTGCCACTTCCTGTCACAGTAAATCTTCTCCCCCTCCTCTTTCTTCTGGCATTTACATTCTTTCATTACAAAAATAAACCACCAATTATGCTGCCAAACAGTTCCCCGCCATTTCAGCTTGCTTTCTGTCACATACAACTCTTAAACTAAAACCTCAATTTTCAGTCTGTGAAGGAAAAAAAGTTGCAATGACTTTATAGAAGACCACTTCCTGTGCGCGGGTGAAATTTTTCTTTTGTCAAACACTGTGAACCACAACATATCTAGTCTAGTTTTTTTACCGGCCTTTACCGATTCTTTCAATCTGTTTGTTTTAGGATGCACTGTAAAATGCTTTTCATTCAGAAACTGAGCTTCTGAATGCCAGAACAAAGGTGTTTTCTAAGACCAAAACAATGACAAAACAAAACACACAACAAAAACAAAACGTATTTATTCAAATCGCTTACAATTATCATAAATCTGTTTATTGTTAAAACAATTAAATATATTCAGGTAGAATGTTTGAACATGATTAAAATATGCCTAGTTGTGGAACAAGCTATATTCACTTAGTTAAAATGTATGAGATTAAAACAAATTGGATTGATTGATGATAAATATATAAACCTGGTTATTGTGTATTTAAAACACATTCAGTTTATTAGTACTATTACAGAAATCATCCCTGTTTCATTTAGGTATGACTGATAAATAAGCATCACATTAAGTTTATTAGCTTATGCAAAAAAATGTGTAACTAAAATGGATAGAAATTTAATTAATATGCTGTTCAAACACATAAATCTTAAATTTAGGCCTAAATATTTTTTTGTGTGTGTCTGTAGCTCACTAGGATTGGAACGGAGCGGATCTCACCTGTGCTCCTGCAGCTCTCCATGTCGGGTTCGAGAGCCCAGCCATCATAACAGGAGCACTTCACATTAAACTTGTCCTGTTCACAGCGCTGGCTGCACTTCAGGTGTTTGGCACAGAAGCCCTGGATCTGACACGTCTTGTTGTCAGTGCCCAGTTCCATGCCCAGTGGGCACGAGCACAGAATACCTTCACCCGGGGCCACTGTACAGTTATGACTGCAGCCACCATTGTCCAGAGAACACAGATCTAAACCAAGAGAAACAATACAGTTAGACTGTAACAACAAAGGAAGGGGACAGAGGAAGTGGTTTTTATAATCAATTAACACTGCTTTTGTCATTTTTTACAAGATGGACAAAATTTGTCACCAAAAAATGGTTTAACCAAAATTTTGGTTTCACCGGATGACGATATTTTCAAACAATGCTAACAGGCTGATATCTACCTAGCTAGCTAGCAAAAGGACAATCAAACATTTTATATTTAGTACAAGTTTTTAAAATATTAAAACATTTTCCATGTTTTATAGCGGTTGCACCAAATGACCTGATGTTTTGGGATATGCGTATGAGCAAGTGAAAACATGAATTTTTCAAATAGTTAAGAGAGAGTTAGTTACTTTGCTTCATGACCATGTAGTCCTTTGCAGGTGTCTGAAGGATGTCACATCCTGTCACATGATATTGACCTCATGACTTGATCTAAAATGGTCCCTTTATATTGGTTACTCCGAATGACATCAATGAAATTCATTTTTCCGGACATTCTTTCTCAAAACAAAGCAACGACTTCTACACATAATTTTAATACCATTTTGCGCTATGTTGATATATGATGTTATAAAATCATGTAACATTTATTACATTTTAAGATATTTTAATCACAAATGAAATGGCTGTATTGGCCTTTGGACGGTTAAACCGAATGACCTTTTGACACTTCAAAATCTTTAAAATACCTTTATATGAAGCAAAATATAATTAAAACCTTTTGGATTCAATAAAAGAGATCTAGTTGTACTACCTTACATATTTTGGATGTCATATCTTTGTTTTTTTATTATTATTAAGGCCTTTGGACAGAAAAATGACCTGTCACGTCATTAACCCATACATAAATCTTAAATGTAGGCCAAATTTCCATCAGCTTCCTGCTAGTGTCAGTTTCCAAACAACATAAAGCCAGTCTGAATTCAGTGAACATCATCTAATGTAACAACAATGAATCTTACCACAGAGTTTCTCATCAGAGCCGTCAGGACAGTCATCTTTGCCATCACAGAGTTTCTCGGCAGGCAGACAAATGCTGGTGTCATTAGCACACACGTGATGGGAGAGTTTACACACCAGCGCCTCGCAGTTATCTTCATCTGAGTTATCTTCACAGTCACTGTCACCATCACACACCCAAGCCTTACTGATACACCGAGCTACAAAAAGAAGAAAAAATATATTCTTGTTAACATGTTAACTGACCATGTTAACTGAGAAAGTAGAACTAAATACATTGAAGTTACTACCTTGTGACCCAGTAAACAGGGAATTCTGGGAATGATCTTTTCTTGGACCCACTTTATATTAAGCGTCTTAACATAAAATAATCATTTGATACAATGAACTTATTTAGTAAATATATGTTTATGATGCACTTATATTTAAAAAAAAAAATTCCTGCATGTAATTGCATGAGTACATAATTAATTTCTGTTTACATATTTATATAACAGTGTTGATCCTACCCCTTTACCCACCCTTACACCTACCCATACCACCAAACCTATCCCTAACCTTACCCGTATCACACCTCAATAGCAATACAAGTGTTCTGCAATACAATATGAACACAATAAGTACATTGTACCTAACAATTTTTGACATAAGTACATGGTAGTTAATGAAGTGGGACCAAATATTCAACTAAATATATATTTCACTACATAAAGAACCTCTGGAAGCAATTTTGAGTGATGACTCAAATGATTTGGTCAATTGTTTTGACTGAAACAAAACATCTGAATGAATTGATTCACTAATATGAACTACTGTATATACCTCTCTTAGATTATTTGAAAGTGAGAGAGGACATTTTATGATTGAGTTTTAGTATTGCCTTAACTCGTGTTACTTTGTATTTTTCTCTGTAAACATAACTAAGTCTGTGATGATTATGACCCATTCGCTCGTAAACGCACTGTCTATTCATGGACTGACTAAATCAGTTTACTTATTGGTCTGAGAACATCAAACCATTAAATTGAGAACATATCATCTATATTTTCTGCATCATTACCAGAGTCCCTGCAGCCAAACTTCACTGCTGGATCACACATGTGCGTTACACCCTCGCAGTTCTTCTCATCGCTTAGATCCATGCAGTCAGTGTCTCCATCACACCGCCAGCGGAGGGGAATACATAACCCGTCGACACGACACTGGAACTCATCTGTGTGACAGCCACCAGGAGGACGGGTTGCTGTCGAGAGGAAAAAAGAGGAATTATACAGAGAGTGTATAGCAATGTCCAAACAAATATATTTTTATTTGGGTGAAAACATTTGTGAACAATCTATAGTTTCATCAGTTTTAAACTGCTTGTTAATAGTTTACACTCTGTAAAAAATCCTAGACAGATAGGTAGGCTTAGATAGGGGGAGAAGTGTTTAAGTTCCATCAAAAACTGTGGGTGTACCTCAGGGTTCGGTACTTGGCCCCCTCCTCTTTTCAATTTACAGGCAAACTCATTGTCCTACTAATGCTACACCAATGACAAGCAGCCGTACCTTGAACGGCACTTCCATCTCCAAATTTGTGAAGACAGAGCTCCTTGTCTTCCCAGCTAGCTAGTAATTCAACACTTTTGCAACATCACGACGTGAGCTAGGAACTTTTTAATAGAATGTCCTACTATTTCACTGTTGTTTACCTGTTTCATGCCTACATCTCTCTTTTAGCTTTACATTTTCTAAGGAATTTTGGAATTTATTTGCATTGTGCCACTTCTTAAAAGACACTAATATTTAGTAAAATTATTGATCTGACTACACTGATACTATCGGAAGAGAACAAAACTTGAACTGAATTGAGCTGGATGATGAAGCCATTGTCTTCTGTAGAGCTGCTTTACAACTGAATTTGATTCATAATTGATGAACTTTGCAAGTTATTGCACTGAAATTAATCAATATTGAACTGACTTGAGCTGAATAAGGACACTATTGTCTTTGTAGAGCTGCCCTACAGCAGAACTTGAATTCGTCTCATATTTGATTAAGGTTGCATTCTGTTATTGTATTCTCTTATTTTCTTATTTATTACTGTGAAGCTGCTTTGAAATAATCTTTATTTTATAAAGCGCTATATAAATAAAGATGACTTGATTTCTCATGTTACTGTCTCTTTAGGTGTTTGCTTTGTGTTGCTATATTCTTCATTTGCAAGTCATTTTGGATAAAAACATCTGCTAAATTAACAAAGGTAAACACTGTGAGTCCTCCAAAGGTGAATAAAACTGTTATTGTGGTGGTTTTGTGAGGTAGGATTTGTTTGTAATAATCCCTTTTTAAATTCATCATCACCCTGTAATGTGCCTCATATCTGACTCCAGTGCTAACAGAGCCGCTGGCAAACACGTTTATCCCCAGGAGAGAGAGAGAGAGAGAGAGAGAGAGAGAGAGAGAGAGAGAGAGAGAGAGAGAGAGAGAGAGAGGTCTATATTTGTATATGTGTAGTGTGTGCAGTAGTGTATATGAACGCAAGGATTCCTCGTTAGTTAACTCAAGATGTGCCTTAATGTGGTTCTTTCTGAGTAATGGCTTCTTTTATTTCTTTCTTTCACTTCCTGACAATTGAACCAAAAACATATATCATTATGTATTCCCAATTCAACACATTGATACTGCCTCAGATTTAGTCCAAAATGTGGTTTCTTAGATTGCAGCATAAGTTTGCTGCTTAGGTAGGCATGGTGTGGAACAAAGCATTAGTGTAATGAACTCACCCTGGTTAGTGCAGTTGGCATGGGTCTCGTCACTGTAGTCACCACAGTCATTGTCTCCGTCGCAGGTCCAGTAGTCAGGTATACAGCGTCCGCTGTTACATTTAAACTGAGCGCTGGAGCATGAATGACTACAGCCGGCTTCATCACTGTTATCACCACAGTCATTGTCTGGAAGAGGTTAAATTGTCAAATGTATGCTATGATCCCCTAAAATATAATGTATGAAGTAAGCCATATTCTAAAGTACACCACCAGTCGAAGGATTGGACACACTTGAATAAATTCATGCTTCTTACAATCAAAACAAATCTGTTTAAATGAGACAAATATAAACTGTCAAGATTATTATTATTGTTAACAAAAACTAAAACCATAAAAAACATTTTCATTAACTGAAATAAAATATTAAAAATGTAAGCTTATTTCGTTTCAGCTAGTTGCTAAAATTTCTCATTTTCGTTTAGTTTAACTTGAAGTACTAAAATAAAAAAAAAATCTGCAAAATTCCCATTCTGTAATTTGCACTGTTTCACAGTTTTGATTTCTTTTAATCTATTTGATGACTATTATTAATGGTAAAGAAAGAACAGGTGTATCCAAACTTCTGACTGAAACTAAAAACTAAGTTTCAATCGCTTTAAAGTATAGTTAACATTTAATACTTTACCAATATAAAAGTAACAGCAATGCTGGGAAACATTTTTTTTATATATACTGTACTGGGCCAACATGGAATACCCATGTGAGCTATAGACTATGATTTGATAGAATTCATTTGTAATACAAATACACAAACAAGTGACATTTAGGCTGAAATATGAGTATTTCATATTAATATAACATGGTAAATGTGGCAGCTTGTCTTTAGACACATTTCACACAGTAAACAATTTTGTAACAATAGAAAATGAGTAATAAACATCACAGAAACTGCATAGATCACACATGCACCACTGGGAATGAACACTGGTTAATATTTTAAAGCTAAATGTCTTCTTATGGATGTTAATAGTGATGTTAGTTAAAGTGAGATGGGCAGGGGCGTTTTTTTTTGTTTTTTTTTACCATTTTGGGGCAGTATTTTAGAAATAATGAATTGCTACAGATATTTTAGACCTTTCAACAGCTTTATAGGTATTTCCTGAAATCCTGTTGAGACGTCATTATAATGTTATAACAAAAGTAAATTTATGGTGCATGTTGATCTATGCACTAACCGGTCGGGTTCGGACAATTGAACTCATCAGAGCTGTCCCCACAATCCTTTTCTGCAACACACAGCCCATGTGACACAGGGGGAGGGGCAAATGGTCAAGAGAAGAGGACATGACGTTACACAAAAGACACATGAAATGATCAACAAAGACAAATGAGGGAAATCTGTTGAAAAAATGCAACGGACACAAAAACAAAAGAGAAGAAAAACACGTCAGAAGCTCACCGTTATCACAGCGCCAGTTGATGTTGATACAGCGTCCATTATTACAGGTGAACTGAGTGAGCGGGAAACAGGTTGGGTATGCTGATGACACAAACAACATCATAAACAATCAATGATAACATGGAAAATTAACAAAAACTCATCTCATAAAACAGTAATAGTATATGAAGGTTTGAATTTAATTTATCGAAAATTAGCTTTGTCATAAGCCATTAAATAGATAAATAAACCTAGTAAAAACAAAATGTAATTCTAAATGTCTAAAACATTTACAAAATGTGAAATCTATAAAATGTCATAAAACATTTCCTTCAAAGTTGGAACTGACAAAACTAGCACTGAACTAGTTTTTCTGAAAGTATCGCATGCATATTAATGGCTGAATTCGTTAATTTTAATAAGCTGGCACCAACATAAAGTAACATCATTTACCGCAGGACGCAGGCTCATCGGAGCGATCCCCGCAGTCATCATCCAGGTCACATGTCCAGGAGATGGGAATACAACGGCCACTGGCACACGAGTACTGATTAGGAGGACACGTCCGAGCTGCAACAGAGAACCAAAACTGAACGCATTAAAATCTAAATTTATGTGTGTTATAGCCTTTGGGTCATCTGTATGCCAGTTTACTCTTAAAAGTATATAAGCAGCAGATTTACAGTATACAAGTTATATAGTCTTTCTCTTCCTAGAACAGGAATCCATTCCCCACTGCTTTTCTGTGAAAAAAGTTCATCTTCAACATGTTTGCCATGACATATTCATTTTGTACAGCACTTAACATGGAGTTTGATAATAATAAGAATAATAATAAGAATTTATTCATTTTTACTGTGTCCATTAGGCTGGAATTCTTGGAAAGGAATCTTGCAGCCTGTTGATCTCTTTGTATTTGACGTATTTACAAGAGGATGTTGAACTTTTCAATATGGCAGACATAGTCTCAGTTTTTTTATTGCTTCATGTAATCCCAGACAAACTAAATCACAGTGAGATCTGTTTTGGGCTGTCTGTTGTTGGACTCCGTGTGCA
Source organism: Mylopharyngodon piceus (assembly GCA_039654765.1). Taxonomy (NCBI): domain Eukaryota; kingdom Metazoa; phylum Chordata; class Actinopteri; order Cypriniformes; family Xenocyprididae; genus Mylopharyngodon; species Mylopharyngodon piceus. The sequence goes on along the minus strand of CM077452.1, from coordinate 24,403,740 downwards.
TGCAAAAATCTCTAGATTATTACAATTAATGACAAAATGATTGTTTGGAAATTTAAACTGAATCTAACTGAATTTACTACATGGCACAAGCTGATTGGTCTGTGTTGATTATGCAGCCAATGAGATTACTTGGTGAACATTTAAAGAGTCTGGTTCAGTGTTTGCTGTAAGCTGGTCATGGAGCCCTCCACCTCCCCAGCTCCACCTGTCTAAATCTGCTATGTGATTTATGTATGAATATCTTACATGCTCACAGCAGTGTGTCTGTGTGTCTATTGGCAGTACCAAGTGTGTAGAAGATCTAGTATGCAAAGACCAAATACATTAACATTGTCAAACCCATTAACATGCTAAAACTATTTCGAGAGTTGTCATGATTGAAATATACATGTATAATGCACAGTACTTATATTTGGATATGTGTAATTGATTGTTGTGTATTGTACATTTTTTAGACAAAAAAAAGAACATGCATTGGACAAAAAATGACTTGTATCCTACTGTCTCTAACAACAAAATATACACACGCATAATTATAACTTCAAAAGTGGGAAGTAGGATCTTCTGATCCTAGCATGTGAAGGAAATACAAGCCTTGTGTGATTTCAGTAGGAAATATGTCAGCACAAAAAAGAAAACTGTGTTGTCAAACCATTTAATGAAATCTTCAAGAAGTAGAAGAGACAAATTCATTAAAATTTTAAATAATATTAATAATAATTAACCGGTTTTATTTCTGCACTAAGCTTCCCTGTTATTTCCTATATTTTATCTGAATTTAGATTTTTATGCGAATCTACTATAGTTAACTTTCTGATTTTCTTTTCTTTCAGAGTTGCCAGCTTTTTGTGTTAAAGGCTGTTTAAACGACGTCACCGGCACCGGACTCATCACGTGACCAAGCGTTGCTTGCATTTCATGACATACTTGTCACTTGCTCAATCGGTCCAGTGTTGCATCGTTACTAAAGCTTTCTGTGTGCTCATACCCAGAACACACACACATAAAGCTGCTTCTCAAACAGCTCGCGAGTTTAGTCTTTTTTTTTACGGCTTATTGTGCTTAAACAGTTAGGAACGTACAGAATTATGTCAAAATGCCCGCCTTGGCAAGTATTCACATAAACAGTCGGTTATGTGAACATAAACAGCAATAAGAGCATCACACTCACTTTAAGGGGAGTTTGACCAAAACTCGCAATATTAATTTGCTGCCACGTGTCAGACCCCCTAAATTCTGGTGCCCATTGTGAGAAACTGTTCAATTAGTGGTGCCCATGTGAGACCAAATATTACACTACATTGCAGTCTAGAATTACTTGCAAATGCAGTATCATAGACAGCCATGCCCTTAAAATAGATACGGTCTAAATTAAAGAGTGCAAACCATACAATTCAGCCATGAAGTCAAATATAGTACAACAGTTTGCTGAAGAGCCCAGAACCACGTCAGATATAGCATGTGTGATAAACTCTATATTTATGCAGGGCTGTCTAGAGCACATTTCAGCTGACTCAGAGTTAAGCAGAAGGTCATGACAGAACATCACGGAGAAATATTTTCAGCTGATACCTTTATACTTTATTTTTCAGCAATTTTTCAGCAATATCACATGCGATGACAACTCAAGTTCCAGTTATCAGATGTGTGATTAGTGTTGATTTAAACCTAGACACTTCATGACTAAGATGGACTAAGGCAAAGTTTGTTGGACGTGTTTGTGTGTGTGTGTGTGTGTGTGTGTGTTTGGTTATGGATGGATAAGAAATGCACCGAAAAAGATGCATTTTGTGGGTACCTTGGTTTTTATTTCTATCGTGTTGTGCAGGAAAGCTCCCCCAATAGTGAAATTTCATTAGTCCAACTCCACTTAATTGCATTTACACAGTAAATATATTTATTCTTGAAGTGTGGACTGACAAGAAACTTAGCCTGGTTAGGAAATGCTTTGAGAAGACATTTCTCATCAGACTGTATGAGAGTGTTGATTATTGTTGTTATATTTAATTATTTTTAAGGTTTTGCATTTTTATTGGAGTCAGTACACATCATAGGCTGGACTAAAACCTGTATTAACAAGTAAGCACCAGGGCTCAATAACTATGACGATACATATAGGGTGAATTCAGGGTGATTGGGACACTTTTTGCCTTGGAAAAAGTGTCCCAATCATCCTGAATTCAACCTATATATATCTTCGGAAGAGTTTAGATTGGTAATGGATATGGCAATGTTAATGTATTTGGTCTTGGCGGAATAGATCTGCTACGCTGCTGTTATTACTCCTGCTGTTGATCATTGCGGTTGCTGCAGAGCAAGGACGGAGACTTGCTACTGCCAATACATACACACGCTGCTGTGAGCATGTAAGACATTCTGCTACTGCACAAATAGAATATATGAAATTACCCATAGCAGATCTATACAGGTGGACGTGGAGCTAGGGAAGGTGGATCGTATACTGTATATTCCCAGTGATTAATTTTACAGTTTTTTGTTTTACTTTTTGTCATATGAAGATCACATTAAACTGACTTACCATTGCTTACCATGCTTTCATCATTCATTGTTGCTGTTTTTCTTCATGTATAGATCTAGATCCACCATTTACAACAGAGAATCTAACAATTAAACAGCTAAAACAATGAAGTGAGAAACAACTACCACTAAATAAAAGAAATAACATATAACAGTAATTTCTTCTTCTCCATTGAAGAAGTTTTAGGGTACATAAAATGTCATCTAGGCAATTGTCAGAAAGAGTTGGTCATTTTTGTCTAAAAATATCATAAAATGGCATTTCCATTTCATGATATTTTTAAAATAAAATGTCAGACTCCTTTGTGATAATTTCATAGATTGTATGTATCTTAATCTGTCTATCACTATCATTTTGACCACACACTGCTTTCAAAAGCAAAACATCATTTGAGACGTGATGGTGATGATATTGTGGTGGAAATGTTCATGATGAAAAAATGTGCTTCATAAATGTCCACTGACATTAAAGTGGACAAATTAAATAAAGTAATGGAAGTGTGTTTTAAAAGAGCTTAATTTCTAAAATTCCACAGGGCAAAAACACACCATAAAAACACCCAGTTAACATCAAATTTGCCAACCTACACTGCGACAAAAACAGTTTTTGCAGAGTGAATCATTGGACTTAGTGTGAAGAACGTCATAGTGCTGCAAATTCAGATTAAATGCAAACAGAAATTGACTGGATGAGTGTGTCTCTGTGTGTGTGTGTGTGTGTGTATGTGTGTGCACCTGAGCATGTAGTGTTAGATTCGTCTTCGTCGTTGCCGCAGTCGTTGTCTCCATCACACAGCCAACGCATGGGGATACAGCGGTTATTCTGACACTTGAAGCGATCTGCAGGGCATGTGTGCTGATCTACAGATGGACAAACGACAACCGCTGCATGTGTGTGGAAGCTTCATGCAAAAAGGTTGTTAAACGCATGACATGAGTGTGTTCTTACGGCACAGTTCAGCGGTCTCATCACTGTTGTCCAGACAGTCATTATCTCCGTCGCATTTCCAGCGGTCTTGAATACAGCGGTTATTCTTACAGGCGAACTCTCCCGGCTGACACTGCGGAGGGGGAATGTACGATGGGTTCGCTGTGAAGAAACACACACACACACATAAATGTAAATAATTCTGCTGAAGGCCAAGCTTGTGAAAGAAAACATCTGAAGGGTTTCTGTTTCAAACATACAGACACAAAAACCAAACCGCTTGATGTTCAATTCAGCTGATTGTATCAAAAGTCAGCCACAGATTAAAGCCTAAGGATGATGCATTATCTGACAGTATGATCGAGCAGCCGGCACAAACAGATTTGCTTCTGCTCAGCAAGGCTTTTCTTGCATTATTCTCTGTCAGGACTGAATGAACTCTTATCCTGCTTTATTTGGCACATTTCTCACCTGGGTCACTCTGAATGGAAGTTTCTAACATGTTATTTCCTCAGCAGTATGATTGACAGATCTTTAAAAGCCATTTTTAACCATTCAGGGTATAATGTTACATCCAAACCACCATAGATAATTACCTTTGATACCCGCATTAGAAGTGTTGCAATATACTAGTACTGACCATAACTTGATATTTAAAAACATTAAATACTGATTGTATTTATAGTTAATGCTACACATATAACAACATCGTAAATAATCCAGTGCCAGTAACTGTCTGTCTGGCTGATACTCCAACACAGAAGGTGGCGGTGTTGCACCTTAATGCTGGTAGCCACCCTTCATAAAACAAAGGAAAAAATTGTGAAAATTGCATACTTCTCTGCTATATAGTAGTATAATAGTATATAGTGTGAAAAGAGTAGGGCTGCCCCCTAATAGTCAACTAACCGTTAGTTGACTAGAAGAGGCATGGTCGACCAAGATTTAATTAGTCGGTTAGTCGCAGAAAAAAAAAGTGGACAAACAAAAATGTTCGAAAATGCTATAGGACAGAGAGCGTTTCGAAATGAAAATGCCATTTTCAAATTTATCTGGATTAATGTGGACGTAGCCTTATTTGACTCTTTGTGTCAAGCAGTTTCAAACATCTAGTTCAAAGCTTAAATTATTAAACATTTGATGAATTCTGTCCTACAAAATTAAATTTTAATATCATCACATTTCTGTAATAGCTGTTGAGTAACATGAAAGCTTTAAAAGTTGTGGCAGTGGTATTTTTCATAAATGCACAGATTTCACATTTGTATTCCAGCAAGTTGTCGTGTTTTAAATATAATAAATATCAGTTGGTCATTTTGGCGAATTGCAAAGAATAGATTATTGAATGACCGGTTGTGACAATTTGCTTGTATTAACATATATATAGTTTGTAAATATGCATGCAGTGTGTGCTTGAGATACCTTTACAGCTGATGTTGTCTGCGGGATCCAGTAATTGGTCCTCAGCACAGGCACATGACCTGCCAGTGGGAGTGGCCAAACACAGACTACTACAGCCGCCATTATTCGCTCTACACGCGTTACTTCCTGTGATGAACACATGTAAGAAATACATCTGATGAATGTTCCATAGCCAAACCATACTGGATTTTTAAAAAAAAAAAAAAAAAAAAAAACGGCAAAAAACATTCTATACTTACCTAGCTGCTGTTGGGCATCGTACATGCGGATCTCAAAGATGGGTGGACGTTCGTTGCGGAGCAAAGTGACCGTTTTGGTGTTTTGGTCCAGTTTATAGATGCTGCCGCTGCGGTACTCATTCCAGAACAGGAAGTTTTTGTAGTGGCACAGGCCGAAGGCGTGGTTCAGTTCCTGTCCGTCATAAACCGTCTAAGCAGAAAGAAGGTGTTACATCGACAACTGCTGAGTAAATCGATTGTTCTAGTGTTTTCAGCTGTTATTTGTTTTCCATTCTGAAATGCAAACACGTGTGTGTATATGTGACATCATCTATTAGATCAGAGGTGTGACAGCACCTTGCGTGCAGTGGTGTTGAGATAAACCATCTCGATTCGGTCGTAATAAGCATCCACCCAGTAAAGGATGCCCTGAGGGATGTCCAGACTCAGGCCGTTGGGCCACAGAACCGTCTTAGAGGTAAGCAGAACGTTCCGGTTGGTTCCATCCATCCAGGCCCTCTCAATCTTCCCTCGCTTGCTCTCCTTTGGGTCTTCCTCCCAGTCAGTCCAGTACATCCAGCTGAAAGAGATAAAAACATTTTCAAAATGCATAGTTCTTAATAACAGTAATTTTACCACAGTTTTGGGCAATGAAATTTATGATATGACATTCATTTCTTAGCCCACAAATAACCCAACAACTGCTATACAATTCAACATTATTGGAGATCTAGAGCTCACCCGTGCCGAGGGTCCACCACAATCGCTCGAGGATGGGTCATCTTGCCCTCAATGAGAGTCTTCCTGGTCTGAGAAGCTTTCTCGAGCCGAGCAACACTGATGGTCTTCTTGGGACCATCATCTGTCCAGTAGAGATTATTGGCCATCCAGTCCACAGCGATTCCTTCAACAGTGTGAATACCTGGAAAACCATACATAATAAGACAATACACCCATCACCACATGAATAAAACACACCAGGAATAAGATGATTTGGAAATCAGAATGAACACTTCAGCACCTTCTTTAAGGATGATGTCTCTTTCCGTGCCATCGATCTTCTGTCGGCCAATCAGATAGCTGGTGGCGTCAGCGAAGTAGATGAAGTTACTCTGTGCATGGAAGTCCAGAGCTCGAGGGTTCATCAGGTTCTCGATGGGGATCATGTATTCATCCTGAACTTTAGGGTTGATGTCCATACCACGGATAACGCCTGGACGACCCTTCCCGTACACCAGGAATAACTCATGCTCAGGCTCTGGAGATTAGATACCAGGAATTGAATTGAAAAAAATGAATTAATGATACAGACATGCCAATATATATATATATATATATATATATATCACTTTTATACCATTTTCAATAAAGTTTCCAGTTTAATGGAAGCATTTATTTAGTGAACAGTGAGTCTATGATGACGGTACTAACACATTTCTTACAATCAATTCCAATCTCCTCTTCTTGTCTTTTTCAAGGTCATGTGTTCACAGGTCACTCACAATTCACAAATCAATACTACCAACAGTTCATTGCATATTCAAAGCAAACAGCTTGAAATCAATATTGGGGTAAATGGTAAAGACTTTTTGATTGATTCAGCTAAAATGTGGGTCAAACCTCCAGTCTAGATGATATGCATAGACATCACTAAGGAACTATGAGAAAAAAGTGTGAGAGTTTTATTTTAACTAGGCAAAACTACTGTAAGTCAGAATGATAGTGAATTGATAGACAGAAGTAAAATCTGATTGGCTGTGATGTTTCTCACTCTTGCATGATTTGCCATCATTGCCCAGGCTAAAGCCAGACCGACAGCGACACGTCCGACTCTTGTGGCTGTTGCCCAACAGACAGATGTCTGAACAACCTCCAGCTTTCCCAAACTGATCCGGCTCACAGGCGTGACTCCGCACTGAAGAAGAATAAAAGGAGTTAGACTGAGCTGGAGCTTGACTTCAGTGTAGTGACTGCATTTTAAACCGTTATATATGATACTGGCTCAATACAACTGAGCAATAGATGAGAAAGAGTTTAATACCAGGGGGCTGGCGTCTCTGGTGGTAAACATGTAGAGCTCCTCCCTTGTCCACACGAGTGACCACTTGATAATCTGAACTGTTGAATCGATTGACGCGGATCACGCTGGTCTTAGGCTGCATGTTGGCATTGTCTGAGTTTGTGGCATATAGATAGTTCTCAAACACTGTGAGCCCATAAAGATGCTCAATCTGAGAAGAAAAAAAAAAAACATTATTCAGTTAGTTTTATTATTTAGAAAGTTGTGTTTGCTCTGTTGGCTTGAGTTAGCAAGACATGCACATAAACACACCGATTAGCCTTGGGCTGAGCAGCTAAATCCATAACTCATGCAGAGATGAAGAAATCAGGCTAATATATTTACAGAAACAGTTTTAATAAAATGACTCAGTAGCACTAATGAAAAACCACTGTCTCTCCCACATCTACTAAAGCATTTATCACAGTAAATAAAGCTAGCCGCTATTAGACACACTCACAATGCAATGAGTTCCATACAGCTGCTGAAATGTAAAGGGGATGGATGGATGGATGGATGGATGGATGGGTGGATGGATGGGTAGATAGAGGGACGTTAGGCTGGCTGACTGGCTGGCTAGATAGACGTTAGGGTGGATGGATGGATGGATGGATGGATGGATGAACAGATCAACGTTACGATGGATGGATGGATGGATGGATGGATGAACAAATCAATGTTATGATGGATTGATGGATGGATGGATGGATGGATGGATGAACAAATCAATGTTATGATGGATTGAAGGTTGGATGGATGGATGGATGGATGGATGGATGGATGGATGGATGGATAAACAGACCGACTTTATGGTGGATGGATGGATAGATGGATGGATTTTATTGCATTGTTTCTCTATTGTACAACACTTTGTTAAAACATCTGTTTTTTGTTTTTTTTTAAATGCAATTTATAAATAAACCATGATTTGACTTAACTTTTGACTTGACTTGGATGGATGGGCATATGGTTAAGAGGTGAATGGTTGATGAATGAAGTTTGGATTGATAAAGTAATTGGATGTTTGATGGACAGATGGATGTTTGGGTGACTGGATGGATGGCACATTCTGAAGGTGTGTGGGATCTTTATCTGTTCACTGTAAGTGTTTTTTAAAAAATGGAATTCATGTTCATCTACAAAAAAATGTTGCTTGTAGGGGCAATAAAAGAGGGAAGTTGATTCAGAATACCAGGTCCTAAACCACATCATTGCTAAATGTTACATTTCGCAACTCTGTGTCATTTAAATGATTCATAACAATGGAAAAATTAGTTCTTGAGCAACACACAACAATGCAACCACGTGTAAAACATTTAATCTTGGCATTTGCTCCTTACCAATAGTCCCTGAATGATGGTGTGTCTGTTTTTGCCCTCATAGTCCACTACCTCGATGTAGTCCAGATAAGCATCAGCCCAGTAGACCAACCTGTTGACCAAGTCCAGGGTGATGCCGTGTGGGAAGACAATTTTACTGTCCACCAACTTTGTTCGGTTCTGTCCATCCATGTCACATCGTTCCACCTTTGGGATCTGCCCGTAGTCGGTGAAGAAAACCTTTCTGTTGAAGGTAATGTTGAGAAAGGAGTAAGTAATCATTATACATGAGTACACTTACACCTCCTTTCACCATTTAGCAAATACTCTGGTTTTTAAAGGTAACTGCTAAATATTCAGCTAGCTAGTTGTGTATATGGAGGAAGAGTGAGCTTGACAATGTTCATACCCCATGGTTGGATCCAGAGCGATGCCTTTAGGGTTGTAGAGTTCTTGATCCAACAGTGTCACACATGTGGTTCCATCTTTATCACATACAAAGATTCGATCATCCACGTCGTCAACAAAGTAGAAGTTTCCTGTAAGCCAGTCTATTGCCATCTGCTCTACATCTGTAAAGAACAGAGAGTGGAGAGAAATGTAGGTAAAACATTATGTGTTTTGTTTGTTCATGTGCCCCATACGAGTCTGAGTCAAGACAGAGACCAGAAAATGGTCGAGCCCGAGTCAAGACAGAGTCCACACGTTCCCAAGACAAGACAAAGGCCACAACCATGAAAATGTAGTCTTGGACTCAGACTCAAAGACCAAAACCATATTTTCATGTTTTTGCTCTGGTCATGACCTCGGGAGCTTGGGAATTAGGTATTGACTTGGACTCCACCCTCAACCAAATCTTGACAATAAGAAGTCAGCGCCGATAGCCTCGTGGGCAGCGCCGACATATAGTCCTGTTGTGCTTCGAGCAACCCAAGTTTGAGTCCCGGCTCACTGACATTTCCCGATCCCGTCCCCCTCTCCCTCTACCACTTTGCTTCCTGTCTGCTTACTGTCCTATCATAATAAAGGCATTTATTAAGAAAATATAAAAGAATGGTAAGCATGCATTCAATTATATGCAAATAAACACACTGGTGCCTGACTGGCGCTGACTGTCTACGTATCAAACCATGCAGTTTTGTGGTTCAATGACTCTGTGACTCTTGGTCCCACATCCATGTTTCTCTTTTTTCACTTCTACAATGACGCTCTTTCTCTTTCAAAAAGCTGAGTCAGGGGACTATCTGAAGGCATGTGTGCATGTTACACAATTTTCAAAAAAGTTGTTTTAACAGCTGCGATCGCTGTGGCTAACTGTGGATTCTTGCTCCTTTGCAGCCCCCCACCTTTTCAATACGCCTCATTCTGACCTTAAAATGTCAGACATCTCAATGTATCTGAACCTCTCCTCCTTTAACCCCAGATATTTTCAAGATTTTACTCATCATACTTTTAATAGGATGTTGCACATGTGATAATTAGAGTGGCTTTAAAAACGTGGCACAGGAAGGCATAGAAACCATGACTGTTGGGTAAAATGGTATAGGAGGAGATGCAGGAAAATCCAGACAGATGGAGAGATAGAACGCTCAGGGGAGGAGACAGAGACAGTGTTGGCCTCTCTTGTTTCTACAAAGGAAAGTTGGCCATTGTGCAAGGGCCAGACGTTTACCGGAATCAAGGGCTGTATCCCCAAAGGTGTTGTTTATTTAAGAGCCGAGTCCCTGCCTAAACTTTTCCAGCTGCCCGGACTGAAAGCCAGTGATTAAAAACACAGATCAAAAACACCAAAGATTGGAGAAAAGAGCAAGTGTACAAATGACGGTTGAGGAAGACGAATGGGTCTTAAAGCAGCTGCCGTCTGAACAATGCAAGAATAGAGGAACGCCACAGAGAAAAACCACAGAAACAGTGGGCTGAGGAACCTGGCTTCAGTCTCATTGTAATTCCTAGTAAAATGGTAGGTCTCAGTGGAAGGAGGGTAAGAAATTCCATTTGTGACACAACCTTCCCTCCCTCTACACTGAAGGAAAAACACTCTTATTCCTCTAGCTCTTATTTCAGCTTCATATGAAAATACATTGAGCCTAACAAACAAAGGTCTGTATTTACATCTTTTATTTTATTAATAGTGGAGTTTGTTTAAAGCTGTTGCTCAAATGGCCTTGACATTTCAAGAATGAGTTCTGGAGTTCAGAACTAAAGGCATCTAACAATATGACAAGTGGTCTGCCATTTTTACGCTCTCGATCTCTGTCCTGACCAGCCAGGTTTACAGCTAAGTAAGTAATATTTCTGTCCATACTGAAAGCAAAATGCTGTGTGACAGTCACAGCCAGTCAGTCATATTTGATGCTTGGAGCGGGATTTTGGACCAATACGATTTCACTGTGGGCGGGACTACCCAGCATGACACAGCATGAACCCAAACAACTGACAAAATATCCTGTCGCTCGCCATGGTCACAGCTAGTAGTAGGATAAGAAACTCAATTAAGACTTGTTTCTTTATTGCATTACACATATGCTGGTTCACCCGGAACATGTTTTTGCGATTCACTGCACTGCAATTCAAAGTTTTTCAGTGGTTCTCAAACTTTTTGACTCCAAGGACCCCCTTAGTCCAAGAACACATCCGAAGTCCCTCCTATCTAAGCCAAAATGCATTTCTTTTGCAATAAATTTAAATTAAAAAGGAAGTTTGCCCCCTAGTGGGCCCCAATCCCTTATTTGAGAATCACTGGCTCTAGATGGATGACACAGTTGGATTCTACTGTTTGCGGTTTTGTACTTTTATAGGGAAAAAAAACACTTTACGGACCAAGTTGCTTGGTCCAATTTTGATTCCACCCTCTGGCCCACTGTAAATACTACATTGCTTGGCATTTGTTATCAATAAATTATTACATTTTTTGTCATATTTATGAAACTTTGCAGGGTATATGTACTGTAGTACCAATTTTAAAAAAAGCAATAAGCCCTGTGCCTAACAATGGCGCTTTGCTATTGTGAAATCACTGTAAACCATGGATTGACAGGCTTATTGCTTTAACTAGACCCTGAACTTTATGGCAGCGGATTGTCCGAATCTGGTCCCCTATTGTTTCTGTCTCTTGTCAAACAGACTTAAAGGGATAGTTCACCAAAAATTGAAAATTCTGTCATTATTTACTCACCCTCAAGTTGTTCCAAACCTGTATGAATTTATTTCTTCTGCTGAACACAGAGAAGATATTTTGAAGAATATGGTTAACCAAACAGTGGATGTGCCACATTCACTTCCATAGCATGGAATAAAATTACTATGGAAGTCAATGGGTCAGATCAACTGATTGGTTGGCAACATTCTTCAAAATATCTTCTTTTGTGTTCAGCAGAAGAAAGAAACTCATATAAGTTTAGAACAAATTGAGGGTGAGTAAATAATGACAGATTTTTCATTTTTGGGTGAACTATCCCTTTAACAAAAAAGCAAAATACAAAATAGCTGGTGGCTGCTCACCACTGTAGCAGGTAGGCAATAACTTAGGAGAAGAAGAAGCAAAAAATGTGAAGTGTTGTTAGCTTCCTTTTTTACTCATGTTATGTCCCTATGGTGGTACAACCAAATTTTAACCCACATATTCTTGATTTTGACTGGTTTGTCGTACCTAAAACCCCTATAGTTACTCACTGAAGGCAATTTCTCTGAAGACAAGGAGGCATTAAAATGCATTACACTATAATTAGCATAAATATAAGCATTAATAGCAGTTCACCTCTGCCAGTTAGGCTGGATTGCTTCCAACTGCAATAGAAGAACTTGACTTACACTACACAGCAACATAATGAACAGAAGTCTGACGTGAAACTCTAGTCTGCTCCAAAAGCCTTATAGTGTCAAAATGATAAAAATTTGGTGTGAGATTTGGAATACTAAAAAGATCACAGATGAGACTGGTCAAGCAAAGCACAGATTGCCAGATGAATAGGGTAAGGGTTCGATAAAGAGAGATTAAAACCAAAACAATGCCCTGAATGTTGGCGGAGCCAGAAATGCGTGGCGGACGCGGTTGAGCGTGAGCCGATTCAAGCACATGACCGTTTAAGAGGCTTTCCGGAAACTTCTGTACCATGCAGACTGTATGTCAGAGAGCCGCTCCCTTTTACTTTAACCCACATTACTTCATTGCACATCCTGTCTTTCCGCTATTTACGCTGAGACACACCAAATTAACATGCAAGAAATGACTTTACTGGAATGCCACGACTCAATTACACTTTCTGATGAACATGTGCATGACATTTTGGTCCATATTTTCCAAGATACTAAGAGACACATGCATTTCTTTAAGAGGTATCATAGTGATGACGTAAAGATCATAAACAGAGGTGGTGTAAGCATCACATCTCCACATGTACATGTCAGTTTTCTGTGTTTTCATGATAAAGCTCCGGAGCCACAGACGGATGGGGGGTTGGGTCGCCTCATGTCAACCACAACGTCTGGAAAATGTTCCACAAAACAGAATATAAATATGCTGCAGCAAACCCCAGCAACCTACACAAACCACTCATAAAACACACACATAAACGCAGACACATATGGACATATGGATAATGGTTTCCGGAAGAGTGCAGTCTGAAGAGATGTTGTTTAATGGGGAGTGTCTGCATACTGTATCTCACTGGGTGAACTCAACCCGTCCCAGCAGATTCAGGCCACATATATGAGCACACGTGTGTTTGAGTGGTTCAGATAGCCAAAAGCACTGTCAAAAACAAAATGTAAAACACTTTTCAATGGAACAACCAGTCACTTTCCATGAATACAGTACACTTTGATGTTCCATGTTTTCTTTTAAGGCATTAGAAGAACAAATTGAAGTACAAAATTCTTTATTTAATCCTTTCAGAGATGTTTGATAAACTGATATTTAACATAAAATTAACCTAGCATGAAATGCAGTGTTTATTTTGACAGCAAATTTTAATTTAGTCTTAGTCTTTTGACTAAAATGCCATTTAGTTTTAGTAATATTTTAGTCATCTGAATTGTTTTAGTTTTAGTCTAGTTTTAGTAGACTAAATATCATAAGATTTTGTTAATATCATAAGTTTAGTTAAATTATAATACACCAATAACCTGATAATTAATGACATTAAGGTTTGAATATGCAATACAGACAGATTTAACTGCTGTGACATATAACATGTCTATATTTATCTTAAATTTAAATAAAACCATTTATAAAGGAACAAGAACATGGTCTATTCAATCCATGATATATGCAATTTTTATAACAACTTGCATACAACATTCTTAATTCTTTCAAGCAGACATATTTATTTGTATAAATTAAATATAAATGAATCCTTATTAAAGCTATTAATGTTCTTCAGTCAAGAACATGGAGTGTTTTTCTCTTTTTTTCTTTTGTTGTTTGATTAACATCAACGACAGACAGCGGCAGGTTTATTAGACTGATGTCACTTTAAGGCCGAATGCATGGATACAATACACTGATACACATCCGATATTGTGTTTACATTCACTTAAGACGTAACAGAATGTGTTTACATGAATACCTGCCAAAACTGACATTTTGACATAATTTTGTGTGTATTTGTCCGTTCAAGTGTCAAAAGATGTGAAAGAGAACTCAATTTAGTACTTGTGCGCTGATGTCTGAGAGACGGCTTTCTGTGTGCGCACAGAAAAACGGACAAAATTGAGCTCTCTTTACGTGTCATCACACTTTTTCAGATTTATCCATATGTCTGCTCTTCTCTTCTCCCAGATGTTTACATTTTTAATGTTTTATGAGACATGCAGCAAGTGTATGCAAAGGTCCCGCTGGGTAAATCAGCATGTTATAATTCAAATGTGTGCATATACCATGCAGGACATCATTCTGATTGGATCTATTCCCAAATCATCCCTCCCTAACATTTTTGTCTCATTTTTATTCACTGGCGAAAATGTCAATAGATTTTTGTCATAGTTTTTGTAATTCAAAATTGTTTTTTTAATTAGTTATCATCTCGTTTTTGTCAGTGAAAAAATGTCGTTGATGAAAATTATGATGAAACTTATTCGTCAATGAAATTAACACTGATGAAATGAGATAGTTTTCAGCACATCAAATGTATATGTCTACAGTATCCTATAAAAAATATCCTCAAAAAAATAAGGTTAAACTAAGTTAAACTAAGAGGCTTTCACATTTAGCACATCTGCTGCGATCCGAGTCTGAGCGTGAGTTTCACACAGTCTGGTTTCACACTTACTTGATTCTATCGAACCCTGGTGCATTTTGCATTCATCTTACATCATCACAAACATGCAAGGCGCATGACAGAAAACAGAACACAGGTCAATATATTGTTCTTTATTAATTTTATGCTATTATGCGTAGCAGAGTGACGCAACAACACTTGTGTCTACTGTATGTGCGTTGCATGAAGGCAACTTTCTGCTGATTGCAAACGGGCTCTTTCGAGGAGACAGCGGATTACAAGGAATTCATTTGCTGTTCATTTGCATTCAGTCTGCATGATTACAACATGCTCACTCTCTCGCTCAGATCGTATATAAGGTACATCATCGCCACTGTCATGTCATCCCCTACATGCATTTTGTTGAATTAGTGACGTCGCCATTGGCTAAAATGCACACACAGGTTACTTTACTACAGTATCTAAACAAGCGCACAACCGAGTTCAAGTTGTTTTCACATTCATGCAAATCGTGCCACAGTTCACAGAACTCAGAACACCTCCTACAGGTAGTCTTGGGTTCGGTACCCGGTGCACTCGCAGGTCCGCATGACAGCGTTCACATTACCAAGTTTCCATGCGAACCATGCCCCGTTTCAAACTAAACTGATAATAGCACTTCAGCACTTAGCACAATAGCACTTTTGGTGCATACCTGGGTTTGTTTGATGTCAGACTTCTGTTCGTTCGGATGTGAACGCTTCCGAAATCGGGTGCACACCCGCGAACAGTACCCAAGTCCTCCTAAAAAGGGTGGTTTACAAAGCGAACGTGCAAAGACTAAGTCAAACGCCCTTTACAAAAAAAAGGTAAAACAACAATGTCGGACGATTTTGAAGTTGGAGGAAAAAATGAGATGGATTTTTTTGCCCTACTTCCGCAGTATTTCCGTCTGCATCACGCGTGACCTTTCCAACGTGATTATGTAATGCGTGGCGCATTGCAGAGCAGTGCAAGATGGGCATTTGTGGTTAAAAAGTATATCATTTTTTATTTTTTTTAGAAAATGGCCGATGGTTTCTCTAGATAAGACCCTTATTCCTCATCTGGGATCGTGTAGAGCCCTTTGAAGCTGCACTGAAACTGATATTTGGACCTTCAACCCGTTGAACCCCAGTGAAGTCCACTATATGGAGAAAAATCCTGGAATGTTTTCCTCAAAAACCTTCACTTCTTTTTAACTGAAGATAGAAAGACACGAAAATCTTGGATGTGAGTAAATTATCAAGAAATTTTAATTCTGAAGTGATCTAATCCTTTAAGTATTTGCCTATTAAAATACAAACAACGACTTATCATTACAAAACAGTCTTGTTACATTTTGTGGTGCTCCATAGCTGATTTTTAATGTGAGAAAGTGTCCTGTTTGAATAGCCCAAACCTAAGTGTTAAAACTCAATGTATAGCAGTGATATTAATATTGCCATCTTACATTACAGATTTACAGATATTAATACCATCATTTGTGATTTCTGACTAGTGAGGTAAACTTTCTTCATGCATTAAAACATCTGTTTCCATGAATTCTACAATAGTATCTTTCAGTTTGTTGAAATAAAAAGAGAATACAGCGCTATCCTTCACTGTGTTAAAAATAAAAGAGAAGAAAAGAAGAAGAGTGGAAAACATCTGGTCGCCTCATCTGCATGTCACGCTGAGGTCATGAATCACGGCAAACACATTTCCTGTGTGACCCTTCCAGAGACCGCCAGCTAAAAGAGATCTGAACCCGGGTTCACGACAGTATTTCTACACAAACGCTTCAGGTTTATGAGCTCGCTGGAAAAGAATGTCATTTTAAAAAGATTTCTTAAAAACTATATGGAAAAATGGTGCAATAACCTGCAACGAAAATACCAAATCATTTTAATGACACTATTTCAAGTTATTAAATTACTCATACTTTCTGTAAGAAAAGTTTCACCTCGAGACCTCTAAGTAGATTCCAAGATCATTATTTGAGATTGTCACTTTCACCTCTTCATTATTATTCTCCCTTTAGTTTTTCTTCCTCACACACGCAGCAGGCAGCTTTATCTTTAACTGGCAACAGGAAGCCAATGATCTCTTTATCGCTTCCTAGTGAGAGCATAGTGCCGCAGTCAACCCTGTGACCTGTGACCTGTGACCCGTGAGTGTGTGTCTGAGAAACATGTTCAAACTGCCAAGAACCTGGAAATCACTGCAGCATTCAAACTAACTAGCACTTAAACCCCAAGACAGGCCCGAAACACTCTACGAAAGTATGAGAGAACACAAACACTCGCTCATGTCTGCATTCTTGCATAGAGTACGTTTATGGCCTAAATCTCCATCTGGACGGTTGCTGAGTGCCAGCGTTGTTGTAAGACCCAAAATATGCACTCCAGGTTAACACAGACATTTCCTGTCTAAACTACTGATCCAACTATAGAAGATGACCAAGAAAGCAGGGACAAAGAAAAAATAAGAGTAAAAGAATGTTTTTTGATTAATACAATACACTTCTATACAGATGGATTTATTTTTTCACTAACAAGTTGCAATGCATTCTGGGATTGCAGGAAGTGCATTCAGGAAATGCTGCCTTAGAATTCACACTGGCTTGTCATGAACTGCATGAGTTCTTTGATCGCTTTCAGTTGTAAAACTCATGTTTAATGGCCTCTTATACTGTATGTCAAAACATTTCACAAATCATGACCTCTTTAATGTCTCAAAAAAGTGTGTAAATTCTGTCACTATGGTTTGAGAAACAGCTAATCTCTCTCACTCTCTGATGTTGTAAATCCTTGCAACCTCTGTCAATCCCAGTTTCTGGTCATTTCCCAAACAATACACAAACTTGTTTTGTTTCCTTCTCTCTGAAATCTTTTAATCTCATGAAATCTTCTGAATTTCATTCATTCAACTGTTCATCTCTTTCAAGAAAACTCAGAGTTGATCTTAAACCGGCATCTTATTCATTAACCACATGAAATCCAGTTTAGACAGCCGCTAAATGTGCTGAAGCAGCACTGCACCATGCATGTCATTGATGCATTTATTGTACAATTAACGCCCATGGAAAGCAGTATTGATCACTGTAAAGTGAATCCAAACAGTACGTTCAAATAAACGACACCATCAGAAGGCACAAAAGGAAAATATGAGATCTTCCTGAAGATGATCACCAATGAACAGATTTGTTTAGAAATGTAGGGTTAGTAAAGATAAATGGTACTTTGTAAAGCTATAACCTGATAATGGGGGAACAGTTAACCTTGTAAAGCTTGACATATGAGATAATATTCCAAAAATTTCACATTTTTTGAAATGTAACAGCTTATTACAAAGTTTATATACAAAAGTTTGCATGTGCATTTTTTGTTAAGTATCATATTTGGCTTGTATGGCTCATATAATATTATATAATGAGAATATGGAGGAAAAAACACTTTTATTCAGTTTTATTCAGAGGCTCAAACTGAGCAAATATATGCAATTTGGTGCAGATGCTTGCCAAAAACCAAGATGAAATTCTGTTCGCCTGTAATGTAATTTGATGAGATCTTTATAACAGTATAGCAGACTATTTACATAAATTGCATAAAAATATAAGTTGTTACTCTATATCTTCCAATAATATGTCTTAGTAAGATGATATTTAATTAATTGCTTAGGTTTATGATTCATGACAAATAGATGTTCCTCAAAAGCCTGATGGATCATATTTGATAGATTTTTCTAAAAAAAATTGATCTTGAATTCATTCTTGAAATATTACTAAAGCTAAAGTTATTCTTACGCTTACTTTATAAAAATCAGTAAAGATTTCGCAGCTAAAAGACACGTGAACCACAAGCTGAACTCTGCTCCACGTCGTGCCTAACAACGCCCCTTAGCTGTTATAAATTCACTGTAAACCACGGCTTCTTGGGGCTTATTGCTTTTATAAAACGGTTACCACACAATACAAATATTAAAGCCAAAAAATATGTATCAATGCAACTTTCATGAAGTAAAATCATTAAAAGGCTTCCTTCCGCTGGAAAAAATAGTCCCTGACCGTGATCAGCAACAGAAGTTATATTTATTACGCCATTAGATGGCGGCAAAGATTGTCTTTATGAGCAAGTCACTCAGTCGCAAAGAATTTTATATTGAAACTTGTTGTGAACACGGAACAAGACGCAAATGACAAATGCTTTGACTAGCTGTCAGTGTCAGCAGGGCACGGGAAAACCCATTAAATGTTAAAAGGACAAGATCACAGCGGACATTTAAACAGAATTTTTATTATGAACATAGGACTGACCTGAAGGAAAATGCTAAATTTGAATGCAGGTAATACACTCGGTCACTCGATATCTCTCTCACAATACTCTTCTACAAAATGCAGTAAGCTTCAATGAACAAAATCAATAGAGAACAAACATATGTTTACGTTGCTAAGAGTGGCTGCTAAGACAGACGCAGCAACATACACATTCAGTGGCGCCGCAATACTTATGTAATGCGGTCAGCTGTATGTTTTCTGGCATTTTACAACGGCTTCGAACGCAGCTCAACCAATCAGAATCAAGGGCCGGAACTATCCGTTTTATAATTCTCAATCTGTTTCACTCTCCCTCTCTCGGTTTAGCAGGAAGAATGAAAGGAAAATCTCTGCTCATTTTATGTACTTTGAGCCTCAGCAATGTGAAGAGTCACTCTGCATGAGGACTGAACACACACACACACACACACACACACACACACACACACACACCTTGAACTGCTGTCTTCATGCTAATGCTCAGACTGATGATTAATATTGTAAATATTTCCAGTCAGTTGCAGACAATTGCTCATTGCTTTCACTCAAAAACTATTTTACAATACTGTGAACTTCATAAGGATGAGATTATAAAACAGAAAACCAATATTTAGAGGGATAGTTCACCCAAAAATGTCCTTCCAAAACCTTATGACCTTCTTCCATGAAACACCAAAGAAGGTTTAGCAGAACATTCACGCAGTTCTGTTTCATCAAACTTCACGGCTCAAGTAGCGTCTGACCAGGTTTGACATCCATGACAACAAAATGTATTGTTTCTCGCATGTCTCATAAATAAACGTAATGCCTGTGATGTTCCTCACTTTGGATAAAAATCATCTACTGAATGAATAAATATAACTGTAAAAGACACTGCGCTGCGTACGTTAATGAGATTTGAGAGCTACAGCAGAGGGAAAGATTCCCAGATAGCATGGTGACATTGATACAATGTTGAGTTTTGATCCAAACCATCATTTTGGTTGAGAATGACATTTCAGTGTTTAATGTATGTTGGATCAACATTGAAATTTTGATGAAAGTCGACAGCACACATGGGTGGAGACAGTGACATTGAACTAACAGTGATTTGTAGTTGATGACCACAAGATTCTGCAGGTCTGTATCTCTGCAGAACACTAGTGGGTGTTTCTCAATCAGTTGGGCGTTTTAAAACTACGATGGGCTTTTACTCGATTTGCTCTTATCCACTGGGGCCTTGGTTTGGGGTGGGCCTTCATAATTTTAGCAAGTCCATTGTAGTTTGAAATTGGCCACTGATTGGTAAACACCCATTTTGGTTTTTCATGTGCACTTCTCAGTGGTCTAATCAATTCCTCCTCATTCGAGAGAAAACACAGGTGTGTCCTATATACTAGTGTTTGTTGAACCATCTGATTTCTCTGGGTTTCAAACAATGGTGCATCTTTCTTATTATTTCTATGTTCTTTTGTTTGTTTGTTTTTTGTGCTTGTTATTTGCATTTGATTTATTGTTACTGAATCTAATAAGATATATTTATTTAAAAAAGTTATTAGAGTGTTTGAATAAACCATCCATTTTCTAAATTCTTAAAAAGTGCATGCATCTTGCTTTAGTAATATTTATTAGGATATATTTATTTATTAGTGCAAGTGACATGAACGTGAGCAAGAATATCAAACTTTACACATTGCCCATGAATTGCATCTATTACTCAATGCTTGCAGAGCACCTTGCCTTCTTTCCTTTAATAGGAATGAAGGCAGATGAGGATGGACAATTAAAAATGAGAAGCACCCTCTTGATAAATGTGACATTGATAATATATTGAGTTGTAGTTGATAGGATTATCACCTGACCTGGGACTTGATGTTGTCCTGTATCTTATCTCCTACTCCCTCATTACTGCTTAATCAGGTAATCATTCATATTCCTGAATCTGTTTTAAATTTGAGGAATGTAACTAATCTCCATTCTGTTTAGCCTGTTTCCACTGAATCAAAAAAAAAAAAAAAAACCCTAAGCTCTTTCATTATACAAGATAAACTTGTTACTTGAATGCTATGTGGTTTCACAGAAAACGAACTGAGATTTGGCCATAGTTCAGAGGTGTTTATTGCACTTCATGAGGAGTTTAGCTCCAACACACCTGCCTGGAAGTTTTCATTGATCCTAATGACCTTGATTAGCTGCTTCAGGTGTGTTTAATTAGGGCTGGAGATAAACTTGGGTGGAAAGATTGGACTCTTTCCTATAGTGTTACTGAAGTGTTGATAAATAGATTAAATATACATAATTTAACAGTATTAAAAATATAGTTAGAATATTCCATGTTTAGCAGTTTATAAAAAGTGAATCATATTGTGTTTAGCATGTTAACATTGTTGAATGTGACTGTATGTATGACAACTGATTTGACTTGCTCTTAAGTAACATCATGCTTTCTTTTTCAGATTTCAGAAAACCCAAAGGAAAAGAGGCAGCAGTTTGATGCAAGCCAGATTTTGAAAACTTGAGCCATTGGACCACTTGTAGTAATGATGACATAAGACTTCTGAAAGTAATGTTATTTTTAAAGGTTGTAATGCTTTTGTCCTTTTTGCCCCACTCTTAAAGAATTCAAATTTCTATCTCTTTGTCGTTGATTGTGTTAAACTGTCAAATAAAAGAAACTAACTCAACTGCTGGAAAGGTGTCATTTATGTTTTAAAATTTTTCCCAAAACTTTGAAATGGTCAGAAATTTGTTGACGTACCACTGAAGTGTAGCTAAAATATTAATGTTGTTCAGAACATTATTTTATGATGACATTTCAGTTCAAACAACATCACATTAACATTGATCATACAATATTACTAATGATTATTTTTTGTTAATTTCAATATTGATTCAACAGCAGTGATGTAGAATCAACACCACAGTCTAACGTTGATTCACTGACGTTACCATTGATCATTTGTTCATTTTAATATTGATTCAACTGCCGTGATGTAGAGTCAACATCATAGTGTAATGTTGATTCAACAATATTACCATTGATTATTTTTGTAAATTTCAATGTTGCTTCAACATCAGTGATGTAGAATCAATCATAGTGTAATGTTGATTCAACAATATTACCATTAATAACTTTTTGTTAATTCCAATATTGATTCAACATCGGTGATGTAGAATCAATCAGTGTAATGTTGATTCAATAGCATTATCAGTGATTTTTTTGTTGAAATCTCAACGTTGTTTAAACATTAACTGAGGGTGCAAAAGTGACGTTGAAAAAATATCACTTTGTAATGTTGAATCAGTAACATTACCATTGATTTGAGGTTGAAATCTCAACATTGCTTCAACATTAACTGAGGGTGCAAGAGTGATACTGAAGCAACATCACTTTGTAACATTAATTCAATGCAAATAGCGTTGACGCATCAACACTGACTCAACATTGTTTCAATGATTACATGCTATCTGGGTTATCAGTAAATAACAACTTAAATAAATTCTGTCATCATTTCCACATCCTCATGTCATTCCAAAGACTTCATCTTCAAAACTTAAATGAAGATATTTTTAATGAAACCTCCATTCCAATTCAGTCCATTCAACCAAAACTTTCCAGCCTCAAAAAGTATATAAAAGCATCAAAAGTAGTCCATATGAATCAAGCGGAACATCAAATATGGTCAACGGCAGCCAAACTGTACTTGTGTGACGTGCAATATCAAATCTCATTGGTTCTGGTGTGTCAATCAAGCACGTTTGAGCTTTTGTTTACCATATTTGATGTGCTCTATGTACAGTATGTGCACTGATCAATGTTTATATGTGAATTTATTATGTTTATTGTATGTTTATTACTTTTACGATGTCTTTATGAACTTTTTTGGCACTTGAAAGGTTTGATGGAATGGAAGGACAGAAGTCTGTACTAACCCTTTCATTTTGTTGACATTTGTTGAAATCTGTTTAAAGTCATATGGGTTTGGAAGAAAAAGCATTTGGCTATTCCTTTAAGGCTGAATGCAATAGTAATAATGATGAAACATACAGCGTGGGATGGCTATGTTTTTAAAAAACACACTGTTTATGACATAATTCAGAGCAGAAGTGAGGAACATTTGACCTTACAGATCTTAAAGATAGTTTAATTTAATCATCACAAAAATCTCAAAAACATAGTGTAAGCATCTTCATTAATTTGCATGAACTTCAATTATAACTGAGAAAAGTAGTTTGCAGTGTCAAATGACGTCAGTGCGACTTACGGTGTAAGCTGAGGGAGATGTTGATGGTTCTCTCATCTGTGAAGCTCTTGAGTCCTGTTATCTTAGCACACTTCAGATGTGTGCCCGCAGGGGAGTCGCCCACATTGATCCAGCACACCGTTTCCTGCGCGTACAGGAAGTCCATGGCTGTGGTCTGTTTTGTGCTTATGTAGAGTGACGGGCTGCTGGAGCCGCTTAGAGACGTGATCTGGATGTTCTGAGAGTTCGCAATCACTAACACAGGGAGACGATCCACAGGCACTACGGCAACAGGAAGACATCTGTTTCATCTCAAATATAATAACAGTTCAGCCAATAATAATGAATTAAACTGCTGGCTGATTCGGATGCATGTATGTGAGGGGAACAGAAATGGAGAAGCCTTATTTTATCTTATCTTGGACTGTTATGTTTGTCTTACCATTCTTGGCCTTGCAGGAGCGGTTGTCTGGTTGGACTAGATAACCTTCCACACAGGAGCAGGTGTACGAGCCGTCTGTGTTTGTGCACGTCTGACTGCAGGTGCCGTACACCGTACACTCATCAAAATCTGAACCCACACAGACACAATAAAACAACATCAGTGTTTTTGTCTGGTTTTACAGTGAAATATCTAAGCATCCTTAAAAACTGCCGTTCAGAGAAACTAAATTATTTAAGATAATAGCTGTCATGGATAATTATGAAAACTTGTTTCTGCCACGGAATAAAAACATTTTTTTTTAAAGATAATTGCGACTTTTTGGCCCGGTTTCACAGACAGGGCTTAGATTAAGCCAGGATTAGTCCTTAGTTCAAGTTTCAAGTTTAAGTAGCTTTTATAAACGTACCCTAGAAAAAAACATTACTGGTGTGCGTCTTGAGACAAAACAACAGCACTGACATATTTTAAGATATATCAGTGCAAGTTACTTTCAGTTAAAACAGCTTAAACATGCATTTTAGTCTAGGACTAGCTTAAGCCTTGTCTGTGAAACCGGGGGACCATCTCGCAATTCTGACTTATTTTCTCACAATTATGAGTTTATATCTCGCAATTCTTACTTATTTTCTCACAATTATGAGTTTATATCTAGCAATTCTGACTTACTTTCTCACTATTACGAGTTTATATCTCGCAATTCTGACTTTATTTTCTCACTATTATGAGTTTATATCTCGCAATTCTGACTTATTTTCTCACAATTATGAGTTTATATCTCGCAATTCTGACTTATTTTCTCACAATTATGAGTTTATTTCTCGCAATTCTGACTTACTTTCTCACTATTACGAGTCTATATCTCGCAATTCTGACTTATTTTCTCACTATTATGAGTTTATATCTCGCAATTCTGACTTATTTTCTCACAATTATGAGTTTATATCTCGCAATTCTGACTTATTTTCTCACAATTATGAGTTTATTTCTCGCAATTCTGACTTACTTTCTCACTATTATGAGTTTATATCTCGCAATTCTGACTTATTTTCTCACAATTATGAGTTTATATCTCGCAATTCTGACTTATTTTCTCACAATTACAAGTTTATTTCTCGCAATTCTGACTTACTTTCTCACTATTATGAGTTTATATCTCGCAATTCTGACTTACTTTCTCACTATTACGAGTTTATTTCTCACCTTTTTCTCACAAATGCAAGTTTATATCTCAATTCTCAGAAAAAAGTCAGAATTGTGGGATATAAACTCACAATTACAAGATCAAGATATAAAGTCGCAATTCTGAGAAAAAAGTCAGCTCACAATTCTGACATTTTTTTTTTCTCAATTGTGAATTTACACCTCGCAATTCTGACTTTTTTCTCTCAGAATTGCGACTTTATATCTTGATCTTGTAATTGTGAGTTTATATCCCACAATTCTGACTTTATTTTCTCAGAATTGTGATATAAACTTGCAATTGCAAGAAAAAAATGTCAGAATTGTTAGATAAAAAGTCACAATTACCTTTTTATTTATTTATTTATTATTTATTCTGTGGAGGAAACAAGCTTTACACATAGTAGATTTACAATGTAGTACAAGTAAGTATTACAAGTAAAAACTTCCCAGTGGGCTAAAAATGCATTCTAGATACAGTATATTCTCTGAACACAAGTCTTATTATTTTAAACAATTTTGTCATTCCAGTAAATTTAACTTGTTTAAAAGATGTTTGGACATTTTTACTGAAAAATAAGACAAAAAATACTGACAAACAAAACGAGCAATAAATGCTGTAGAAGTACTGTTCATCATTAGTTCAACTAATGTAGTTCAATAATGTTAACAAATGAAATGTTTTTTGGAGTGTAAGAAAATGAGGAAAATGTCCTAAGACAGTGTGGCATGATGTAATTTGCTCAAATTAGTTCATATTAAATAATACAATAATTGTACATTTATGTAATTATGTTAAATATCCATGTAATGGATTATTGTACAGTCAGACTGCCAGTATCTTAAAAAAGGCCTGATATGAAAAATAATTTGTGACAATGACCAGCTGACTGTACATTTTTCCTTACATGATACCTGATTCTTACATGATTCTAACAGTTTCAGTTTTCATATTGGTTATTCCAATACAATTAAAATAATTATCAACTCTCTGTATCTGCAATAATGTCTATTTCATTGCATCCATATGTTGGTGTGAGTGTGTGCACTGCAACCGACCTTTACAGTTCTTTCCGTCCTGGCTGATCTCATAGCCGCTCTTGCAGTAGCACATGGGGCCAGAGCGTGTGACAGCACAGTTGTCCTGGCAACCAGTGAGAGTACAGTTGAGCGCCAGTTCTACAGAGATCAGAACAGAGGACAGCTAGAGGTCAAACAACACAACACAATCTATGACCAAACATACTGACCGCTCACACTGCTGGCTAAAAGAGATTTCATGAAGGCTGCAAAGTTCAAAACAGCAAAAAACGATCAAAAGTAGTCTAAAAGCAAATAAAGCATATGACATATGAAATCTCACAAGCTCTATTTTTACTCAGTGTAGAAACAGAACTTCATCACATACTAGAATTATAATGTAGTGCAAGTAAGGCTTTAGGCACTAGAATCCAGATAACATCTAATATACAGTAATTTACCAGGGCATTTTCATAGTGCTCAAATATATAGTTGGGTCATTGAAGAATAAGGTTTTTAAAAGTGTAAAAAAAAACAAAAAAAAAACACACACAATGGAGATATAATTAATTTTGAAGTTTTATTAAGTGTTAACAATTTGTGTTAACAAATAATGTGGTTTTTATAATCAATTAACACTGCTTTTGTCATTTTTTACAAGATGGACAAAATTTGTCACCAAAAAAGTCCTTCGGTTTAACCAATGACTAACCAATGACACTTTTGGTTATACCGAATGACGATATTTTCAAACAGTGCTAACAGGCTGATATCTAGCTAGCTGGCAAAAGGACAATCAAACATTTTATATTTAGTACAAGTTTTTAAAATATTAAAACATTTTCCATGTTTTATAGCGGTTGTACCTAATGACCTGATGTTTCGGGACATGCGTATGAGCAAGTGAAAACATGAATTGTCTGAATGATGTCACATCCTGTTACATGATATTGACCGCATGACTTGATCCAAAATGGTCCCTTTATATTGGTTACTCCAAATGACATCAATGAAATTCATTTTTCCGGACATTCTTTCTCATAACAAAGCAACGACTTCTACACATAATTTTAATACCATGTTCCACTATGTTGATATATGATGTTATAAAATCATGCCAGAATAAAAATTATATACATTTATTACATTTTAAGATATTTTAATCACAAATGACATGGCTGTATTGGCCTTTAGACGGTTAAACCGAATGACCTTTTGACACTTCAAAATCTTTAAAATAACTTTATATGTAGCAAAATATAATTAAAACCTTTTGGATTCAATAAAAGAGATCTAGTTGTACTACCTTACATACTTTGGATGTCATATCTTTGATTTTTAATATTATTAAGGCCTTTGGACAAAAAAATGACCTGTCCTGTCATTGACCCACATATAAAAAACTTACTAAATATATATGAAATTGAACAAACAATCTAAAAAGCATTTATTTGACCCTGGTCAAGGGAACTTGGATCTCTTTTTAGACCACTTTAGCCTGGATATCATTGATCTTCACAATGCATGTTCAGAGCGAGACACACCATACATTTAAAGCAAACTAAACTGAGTTGCTCAATCCTTAATCAAATGTCAATCTGAGATGACTTACAATCAAACAGGCTGTTTTATCTACTGTATTTTTAAGACTTCTACATAAATCAGCTGTTGTTATGTTTGGCTAACCTTTGTGTATCACCAAACTTCACATTGAAAAAAAGAAAAAAATCTGTAGAAAAGTGAAAAAGGTACTGGTTATTATCTGCCAGGACTTACATTTACAGACATCTCCTTTAACCCAAAAACAACACAATTCACAAATACAGGTAAAACACCTGTGAAAAATCAATATAGAACATTTCCTTCATATTAATACAGTACATTGTGACGGTAAGTTTGAGTTGCTGAACAAATGTTCTGCGTGGACTGTAGAAAGATTTTTTTTGGTTATGAATTTTGATAATGAGTATGTCTATGCAAAACTTTGAAGTTTCTTATTTTAACACAGTTAGAAAAATCCTATATTCTGTGAAATGGCATCTTTAACTGATTTAACAAACCACAGAGTGACTGAAATGAAATAACAGCACCTGGTACCTCAGCAGGCGGTGAACAGGAGTGATGTTAACACACACACTCACACAAGAACACACTCACACACCTGTCCCGGAGCTCATGGGACACCACAAATATGAGCACACTGTCAGAAACAAATGAGCCTCTAGATCAGAGATGGGCAATGTCGGTCCTGGAGGGCCGCTGTCCTGCAGAGTTTAGCTCTAATCCTGATATAAATTCACCTGCCTGCTGCTTTCTAGTAATCCTGAAGACACTGGCTGAATCCAGGCTGCCACTTTTGCATAGTTTGTGCTTGCTGTTTAATAATCATTTGAAACTTAGCAAACTGGCAGCTCCAGTAGTAAGATGAAAGGATTTATCCTAAATTATGTAATGGAAATTATGTATGAACCTTAGATAAACAATGTAACAATCAATTAAAAATGTATTTTATTACGCTGTATGCCGCGGACGAACGGTTTGTAAAATGAATGAATGGATTGATGGATGATTCATCTGCGGGCGCCATCTTCTGGCGAGACGTGGAAATTCATTCAGCGTGCGACTATCACAGTGCATTATGGGTATTCTCTAGTCATTGAGCGTACATCAGCTGTACACTCGTTATTGTGGTGCATTGTGGGATTGAATGAGTGTACTCAATAATGTCCACTAAGATTTCAGACACCACTAAAATGACTGTTCCCTCAAATAGTGCCCTATTTAGGGGGATTGGGGGCAATTGATTAGCTTGTTCAGGTGTGTTTGATTAGAGTTGGAGCTAAACTCTGCAGGACAGTGGCTCTCAGGACTGAAGTTGTCCATCCCTGTTCTAGATGAACTGCTTCAACAGCTCGTAGCAACTATAGCAACTATGCTAATATGCTAACAGCTCTTTGTGTAGACAGCCTTCTGAGCTAACAGGGAACATGATGAACAAATGTTCTTCCAGTAACGTTAATAGAGCATTAGTTCAAAGTTATCTGCTCTTTAATAATGTTCTCAAAAAGTTAGCACAAAAAAATTATTCGTTCATGGAACGTTTTTACCTGAAAGATTTAGCTAGATGTTCATTTAAGGTTTTTTTTTGTTTTTTTTAATACTTTTTTAATAATAATTTTTTTAATAACAAGTTAATACTTTTTTTAATACTTTTTTAATAATATTTTTTTTAATAACAAGTTAATACTTGTTTCAGAACGGTTAGAGAACATTCAAAAGTAATGTTTCTATAATCTTTGCAGAATGATCAAATGGAATGTTCCCTTAACGTTCACATAACCAAAATGATATAATATTTCACCATTAGCTTAGCAAAATGCTAATGTCAAACTCTGTTGAAACCAACAGCAAGCTGAGTCAAATCTGGAGCTCTATTTGGCACATAGAGCTGCTATGAACAGCGTTCCAAAGCAGTCACTTATTACAGTAGGTTCCATTTCAATTGGGATGCTGCTTTAGAAGACAACAGCCTGTATTGGTAGTAGACAGCGAGACAGTTTGCTAGGTTTTGGGACAGTGTCAGTATATGATCAGAGCAGAAAGCATATGACAGTGAGTATGTGTTTTGATTTCCATGCAGGTATATATGTGTGGATGAGTGTAAGCATGTGCAGTAAGTTCTTTACTGCTAATCCTTAAGAGGATTGAGGAGAAATTTGACAGGGATTTTGCCTTAACTTAACATTTCACCACACTATGGTAAAGTGTGTATATGTAACAAGTACTCTGATGGGTTACAACTGACAGAGCCTAACACTTTTCACAAAAATTACATCTCAAAATAAAGTTAAATCAGTCCAGCATTGTACATTTTACCTTTCTTGTTCGCATTGGGTAACAAATTTTGTGTACAATAAATTTCCATTTCATTATGTTAATTTGCTGTAATTAAACTATTAAATCGTATATTTATATAGGTATTATATCAACTATTGGTCACCCTGTTCTCTAGATATTGTTATAAATACTAAAAATGAAAAATGTTTCTGTCGCTCAAACAGCACTAGCAATGCCAAGATAATAATTTTGATTGCCAGTGATGTCAAAACTGTATATCTTGAATCCATTTTGCTTTGGATAGAAGTGTATGCTAAATGCATAAATGTAAAATGAAAAACTCATATTGAGCGTCTTTTAACAAATTAAGTCACACTAACTTTGTTTTTCCTTTAAGTTTTTCCATTAAAATATCATGTAGGAAGAATGATTATTACTGTATGCTGTATTTGGGTCATTGACGAATAAGGTTTTTAAAAGTGTCAAAAAATATAATGTAGATATAATTAATTTTGAAGTTTTATTAAGTGTTAACAATGAGATTATGTTGTTTTTATAATCAATTAACACTGCTTTTGCCATTTATTACAAGATGGACAGAATTTGTCACCAAAAAAGTCATTCGGTTTAACCAAAATTTTGGTTTTACCGAATGACACTTTTGGTTATACCGAATGACGATATTTTCAAACAATGCTAACAGGCTGATATCTAGCTAGCTAGCAAAAGGACAATCAAACATTTTATATTTAGTACAAGTTTTTAAAATATTAAAACATTTTCCATGTTTTATAGCGGTTGTACCAAATGACCTGATGTTTCGGGACATGCGTATGAGCAAGTGACAACATGAATTTTTCAAATAGTTAAGAGAGAGTTAGTTACTTTGCTTCATGACCATGTGGTCCTTTGCAGGTGTCTGAATGATGTCACATCCTGTCACATGATATTGACCACATGACTTGATTCAAAATGGTCCCTTTATATAGGTTACTCCGAATGACATCAATAAAATTCATTTTTCCTGATATTCTTTCTCATAACAAAGCAATGACTTCTACATATAATTTTAATACCATTTTGCACTATGTTGATATATGATGTTATAAAATCATGCCAGAATAAAAAATATATACATTTATTACACTTTAAGATATTTCAATCACAAATGAATTGGCTGTATTGGCCTTTGGACGGTTAAACCAAATGACCTTTTGACACTTCAAAATCTTTAAAATACATCTATATGTAGCAAAATATAATTAAAACCTTTTGGATTCAATAAAAGAGATCAAGTTGTACTACCTTACATACTTTGGATGTCATATCTTTGTTTTTTATTATTATTAGGGCCTTTGGACAAAAAAAAAAAAAAAGACCCGTCACGTCATTGACCCATTTGTCTGTAAAAGACTGGCTTCAAACATCAAGCTCTGAGATGGTAATGTCTGTTCTAGTTTTCTTGACTAATGCACCTTCTGCTGACCAGTGAACTGTTGACTGTTTCACCGTTCCTCAAGATATAAGGTCAGATCGGATAGTCTTCCGTTTCAATGACTGACTCTGTATCGAGTATCTAAAATGACACGTGGCCGTGTAGAGCTAATAGCATGTTTCCAAATCATGAATTTGATGATTGAGCAATTCAAATTTGGAGAAAATGCACTGCATTAAGTGAAGCAGTTTCAAAATCACTGCTTCTGCCATTGAACAGTATTGGGAAGCTACTGTGCAACCGCACAACAAATGACATTAACAATCCATTTTACTTTCGTAATGCGACTGGGTCGTAAAAATACATACCAGAGCGTGTAATTGTATAGGACTTTGAAAACGGCAAAGCTACTGAGAAATGTACATGTTAGTACCATCAGTACATTTAGTTACTCCAAAAACTGAAAATGTTGTCATTTTAAATCATTTATTAATCTAGATTTATTTATGTATGTGTTGTGTAGGACCGTGGTAAAGCCCAACACTCAACAAGAATGATGTTTATTCACACAGAAGGTCAAACAACATTCTGCGATGGTGATATTTCAGGTCACGTGTGCATTCAGTAAACAGCAAGAACACTAGTCCCTCTGCACTCTTCTCTCATCAATGTACACTCACGAAACACCATGAATTCTTAAGTGTGAATCTTTATTTGATGATATTTCAGCCAGTGCTCTTGTATCTTCTCAGACACACCTGTGAGATGAGAGAGCAGGTGGTGTAGTCACCACGGAAAATCAGCAGCTTTGATGTCAACATCAACGAATAAACAAACATTAATAAAAACTGGACACATCGATCGGTGTAAAGCTACAGGTACTTGGAGTAGGACTGGGGTAAAATGTGTTACATTAAAAAATAAAATGTTTTTTTATGAATATTTAACATAAACTAGGGTGTTAAAGAAATATAAAATGGAAATTCTGTCATTGTTTACTCATATCACTTTCTTGCAGCTGCTCTTTTCCATACAATTGGAGAGTGTTTTTAACTGCCAACTTAAGTATAAAAAAAAAATTAAAAAAACCATACAATAAATGTGGTCCATTCAATGGTCCTATATTTCAAGATTTCTGAAGTTATAAGAATTTTAGTCACAAGACACACAGAACCAGTGACATTTGTTGTCCCTGACCTCAAACCTGGTGTGAAGCATGCCAATCATGTAAATGGCAGTAATACTTAATTGGGTGATCTAACAATTGTAATTAACCTAGAATAAATCTTTAACTCAGTTTCTATCTGCATCTCTCCAGGTTTCAGTAGGGTGTTGTGTTCTGGTTCCTTGTCCTCTATCACCTCGCCTGTGTGTTCATGTCCAGACGGGTTTGTGTCACCTCACTGGAGATCACCCACTAGATTCATGCCTAAAAAGAGTCACTACAGCTGTGTGTGTCAGAGAGAGAGAGAGAGCGTGCATATGGGGTGAAGCTAAAATAGACAGAAGGTAATCAAGGTTAACTGCATTTGAAAAGCCCATCAGAACTCATAAAGATTTTTCCTTTCCTTATATACACTATTTGACCTACAGATCTGGGGCTGTATTCACAAAACATCTTAAGTCTAAAAGTAGCTCCTAATTTAGCTGCCGATTTAGGAGAAACTCTTAAAAATAATGGGTGTGTCAGTCCTAATTTTAGGACTCCTAAATTTTTGCTCTAAGAGTATTTCACAAAGCATTTTAGTGTAAAAACTAGCTCCTAAATCTGTGAAACGTTAGGAGTAGTCAAGAGGACTCCTAAGTCTCTAAGACCAAATCACAAAGGATCCTAATGACCGTTGCTGACAATCCGCCTCAGCAATCCGCCCAAAGACACTGTACGCCATTGAGGCAATAGCGATAGAGCCTTGGGTGCTGAACCTTTTCATCATAAATGCAATACATATTTTGATTCATAGATTTGAATCTACAGTAAAATGCCAAAAATAAATCATATCTAAATAAATAAATAAATGTCCCATTACCTGTGGCAGTTGTTTTCATGAGTTCACACTTACAAATGATCGAATAGAGTAAAAAAATATATTAGGCTTATTTGGCGTGCTGTCCAAGGGGATCGAAGGCTCCGAGCTTGGAATTTAGAACAAATCCAAACTTATCCCCGTATCCCCAGGACCTCAGCCGAGAGTGAGGAGCGGGATGGCGGAGGGATGCAGAAAACAGTCGAGGTAACTATAGGTGAGTAGGCTCTCGTCTGTGTATATATACCTCCTCTCGAGCTGGGGTGCATTTCCCGTACAACGGCGTAACTCACTGCTAAACTACCATAGTATGATGCATCGTTGAACAAATCAACTAGCTAGTCACGACTGTTTCCCCAAACCGTATTGTCGCAAACCTGTCGTTCAACCACGTTGGTTAATGATGTCACACAGAAGGTGGAGTAATAACTTCTTTAAATGAATCCGTTTGAGATCGAATTAATGCTAGATGTTTCGCTATAAATTACAGAGATGGCATCTGAGGACTAATTCTCATTTTTCTCAGTTAATTCGTTGTTAGTAACGACGGAACTTGCGATGTTAGTTGGCTAACGATGCTTTTGGGAAACGCACCCCTGATTAGATAGACTGTTTGAACGCGCTCCTCCCAAACTTTGTTTATAAAACATCATTTGTCACTTGAATTCTGCATTCTCTCGAGACGCAGACATTTAGACATAGTTTTATTAGTGACACTTAGCCTACATTTGTAAACCTTTATTTCAATATGGCAACATTTTTATTTTAAAATCTTTATTTGAATATGGCAACATGATACCTCATTCTACAATATTTCTATGATTAAATCGCTGACAGAGACTCCTCCCCCATCAGCCAATCACTGTGTGCATAGTCCATAGCAACGAGGTCAACCCTGCCCTTACTCTTAGCTTAAGACTTCTCTCTATTCATTAGTAAAAGTTGGTCTCAGCAGAAAAGAGAAAACTCTTAACTAAGAACTTTTACTGCCATTTAGGTGAACTCTTAGTGGTAAGATAAAATGTTTTGTGAACACGGCCCCAGATCTTCACCCGTCCTATAAAAAACCTACATAAAAACCTCAAATAAAAAAGTCATAAAACTTTGTATTTAGGGGTGCTGATGTTCCAACCAGCAGCATAAGTGTGAGTGTGATATTGTTTTTTGTTTTTTTACAACCATTTAATAAACAAGAAGTTAATACTGAGTAACGTACACTTAGGATACAATATTGCCAGTTAATTTGTGTATTTTTGATCTGCCAACAAAATAATTCCAAACCAATTCAAAGCAGGATTAACCATTGTGCATCAGTAGTAAATATATCAGTTCCTGAATATATTAGTGTTTTTGAACAAATCAGTTGAGTGAATCATACAATGATTGAGTGCAAAAAGACAGTCAATTGTTTTGCTCATCAAACGTTTAACGCTATTAAGAGACCAAGTGTGTCATTAGCTATGTTTCCAACCACTTATTTTTATGCGCATTTTGGGATATCACGTCGGTGTGTGTTTACTTGTGTTTCTGGAATTAGTGCCCCTTGAAACGTAGTGTTCTTGACAGAGAGTGGAAAAGGAGGATGGAAAATCTCATTTTTACAAATATTTGAACTTTTCTGGCACCAAAAAAAAAACTTTGCTAACGTCATAAGCTAACCTTCAGAAACATAATATAAAAATCTGAAAATGCATGTCATGACCCCTTTAACTTGTTTGGAGGGGAAAATCACAACTGGAGGAATGTTGGGCCATTCTTCCTTCTATTGTGGAATTTTCTCAGATAACTCAATACTCATAGTTTCATCAATGATGGCACTCTGTCCTGGTCCAGCGGAAGCAAAGAACAGAATTATTTAAACCAAATAACCGCGAGCCGTGCTTTACAGTTGGGACACGGTTGCTATTATTGAACGCATGTGTGGATTTTGCCAAATTGAATGTTCATTATTCAAACTAAAACGTTTTTTATTTTTTTACTTTGGACTCATCTATTGAGAAATAATTTTTTCCAATAGTCTTCTGGCTCATCCATGTGGTATTTGGCAATCTTTATACAGAAGTGTTCTTCTTGGAAAGAAGTGTCTTCCTCCTTGCTGCTGTGCACATCATTCTTGTTCAGTGTTTGTTTGATAGCCTCATGAATCTTAGGCAATGCAAGAGACGCCTGTAGATCCTTGTTACCCTGTGGTTCTTTGTGACATCCTGGAATATCATGGTCACTCGTCAATAGAGGAAGAGATGGTGTTGAATCTCTTCCCTTTGTACAGAATCTAATGATGGACATCAAACTCTTCATAAATACTTCCCTAACTTTTTCCAGCCTTGTGAGCATTAATACATTGTTGTCAGTAACTTTTGATTGAGGCATGGCAGTTTCCACAAACAGGCGTGATGAGGTCCAGATTTTGCTAAACTTTTGATTTCTGCTAAACTCACACCAGATTTATACCACTAAAAACAACTGAAATGCCTGAATCCAATTATGTTTTTAAATGGACAGAGAATCCTGGAGGTTCATATATTTCTCCAGGAATGATGTTTACTCCTGCATCATTTTGGGAGATAAATAAGAGAAAATATACACAGATTTGTGTGCTATTGAATTCTATTGATAGAAAGATCTAATCACAATGCAGATCAGATTTATGTAGAAATTTCTACATAAATCTGATCTGCATTGTGATTGGCATGACTGCATTTTGTTTGTTTGTCCGGTGGAAATTTGAAGTGCAGATCCATGCACACTCTAACAGCAAATACAACCCATTGTGCTACATGAATAAAAAGTGATAAAAAAAAAAAAGTTAAACATGGCGGATGTGCGAGACTGACAGTGAATTAGAGAGGTTTAGATAAAGGAGTCTGAGTGATAATGATCAATATCGAGACTGATGAAAAGTATTTATTTAATCTGCAACAACATTGTAAACATTTCTAAAGAAACTTTTGGCCAATAACTTTTAAAGTCACCATGAAATCAAAATTGAAAATTCTTATTTTTTATGGAATATTGTAGCACATATAGTTTTTAAAATCCATGTTTCGTAATCTCGACTCAGAATAACTTCCCCTCCCCCTTGCAGTGACATCTATTCTCTTCTCTGATGACGAGGGTGGGGCAACCTGTCACTCACATGAGCCAATAGCAAACCACAACCATCCAATCAATTCCCCACAGACAAAATCAAGCCCCGCCCTACATTTGTTCTTGTTCCAGAAGCCATTTCACTCAGATATTTGTCATAATAGGGAAGAAAAGACTAGCACAACTTGTTTCATGTCTTGCTTAAATGCATCATTATGCAAAAACAAGCGGTCAGTTCTCCGCATGAAAGACCCACATCTTGCAGATCAACGTGCTTTTTCTTTTCTCTCCAATACAGTAGGAAGAATTGTTGAATAGCATAATTAAGTGAACTGAAATGTGGAGTGTGTATATGAGGACGTTAACTGTGAAAAGATGATTGACAGTCTAGTTTACTGTGACAGTTTGCACATAACTATGTAGAGTTTTCTGTTTAAGACACAATTACGATGTGGTAGTATGTCCCAAAACTCTTCTGCTACACACTCAAAAGTATGTACCTTTTCTTCACAAAAAGAGTACATACTTTTAGGGCATAGTACAAGTAGGTGAATTAGGACAAAGCGACATAATTTTTGTCTAGTCACTGAAAGACTGATATTACTAATATGACTAATATTTATACAAATGATACAAATGATAATATTGATGTGTGATAACCAGAAGTATATACAGTAGCAATATATAAGTGAGCAATGTTAGTAAGTGGTGCAGTTGTTACCTCTGCAGTGCGGCCCCTCGTCTCCTCCGTCAGTGCAGTCAGGGACGCCGTTACACAGTTTGCTCATGTGGACACACAGGTCTGAACCCAGACACTGATGTTCATTGGGAGGACACCGCGACACACGGTTATGAGGACCTGAGAGAGAGCAGATAACAAACACATTAAGATGATGATGCAACAACTCACAGTACTTTCAAAATCTCCATGTAAAATGCTGAAATGCTAGACAGCATTTTGCAAGGCCGTAACCATGTCTTGAACATTGGTGGGACCAAAGTTTTTTGTTTTTTTTTGGTCTTTTTCTTTAAAGCAGTTAAACAGTTAAGGATTAAAACGGATTTATGGGAATAAAGAAAAGGAAATAAGAACAGTAAAAGAAGTTTTAGGTCTAATTGTAGTTTAAATTTAAACTATTTGCATTTTTTTTTTTTAAATATGCACAGATTCATTTATATTCATATGTCTAATATGTCAAAAATGCAAAACGTTTCTTGTCTCATCACATTCAGTTATGAATCATGTAAATATTTTCTATTCAAAATGGTGAAATTTAATAATAAAGTTGAGTTTGCATCACTGGATATTTATTGTTGGTCGTTTAACATTTCTATCGTAAAACAGTTGTAAAAAAATAAATGTTTAGCTGCTTACACATTCTTACACACATATTCTTTCACCGTTTGCATTGGAATTCACACTCGTCTTCGGTGAACGTTAAGACCCGCCTTCTTTGATTTGATTGGCCATCTCAATCATTTTGACATTGACATGGGCATTCTTAGACCGCTGAAGCAGACCAGCCTAAAACGTAACTTTTACCTTTTCTAATTAATCAATGTAATTATAGTAGCCCTTAAACGAGGCAGAATATTGTAGACCAAATATTTTGAAAGAATACTACAATTTACTGTGGTGACACATGGCATTTGTTATTTTTGGAACTGTGGTACATGGAAAAAAAAATTTTTTTCATGTAACATGCATCATTCTGTGGTGATTTTGTTTCTTGCTTTCATACACAATTGGTTAAATATCCCGGTTTATGGTTTTATTATGACTGTGTCCATAAGTGTGCAGTCATGTGTTTGTCTCTGAGTCACTGGATGAGCTGTATTTGTGTCTGAGCTCTCAACCGCTCTGGAGTGGACAGAACACAGGGCGTGGAGTGAAAAAAGACCAAAAGTCTCCAAATTATTGACCAGAAATGAGCGAACATGTTTTTGCCGAAAGGTTACGCAACATAGCAGAGTTTGAAACAATAAATGTTCCCTGAACGTCTAGTTTTCTGATGAGATCATCAATACAGTGCCAGTACAAACACACAAAGTCACGGCTTTATGAAGTTATGACACGGGTTTCTATCGAGGCGTGTGGAGCTGACGTGTATGTTTTTTCTGGTTGTTAAAATATGTTCTCATCTCCCAGTTTCAGTCAATTATATTGGTAGGTTGACATCTTGAATTCTGCTCTGTTTGTTTCAGCACTTTTAAACTAAAAATAAGAGACTATAGTTTTAGTCTACTTTTTATGTACTAATCAGAGATATACTTAGTTATACTTAAGTAATGACAAGTATACAGAAAAGTCTAAGTATATTTGACCTATACTTAAAAATAAAACTTTTGATTGAGATATACTTAAGAAGAGTATGAAGAATTATTCACTAGGCATGTAGGTGGGTTGAGACTATTAAGTACTTTTTCACACATATTGGCTTCTTTGAGGTAGTACTCCAGCATGTTTTACGTACACTACAAAATGGACAAACCCAGCAATTGGGTTAAATGTTTGCCCAATCTGCTGGGTAGTTTTATTTAAAGCAACTATTGTTTAAAAATGACTGTAGTGCTTAAAATGAACCCAAAGTATGTTGGAAATGAACATTTATTAATACGTTTAATGAATAATAATTAAACAATAAACATTTATTAAATTGCTTATTAATAAATGTTCACCATTTGATTAAAGGGATAGTTCACCCAAAAATGAAAATTTGATGTTTATCTGCTTACCCTCATGGCATCCAAGATGTAGGTGACTTTGTTTCTTCAGTAGAACACAAATAATGATTTTTAACTCCAACCGTTGCGGTCTGTCAGTCATATAATGCATGTCAATGGGAACTCCATCTATAAGAGTCAAAAAAACATGCACAGACAAATCCAAATGAAACCCTGCGGCTCGTGACGACACACTGATGTCCTAAGACACGAAACGATCGGTTTGTGCGAGAAACCGAACAGTATTTATATAATTTTTTTACCTCTAATACACCACTATGTCCAACTGCCTTGAGCATCCGGTTGGTGAGGTCTGAAAACGCGCTCTGATGACGGAAGTGATCTCTCGCGCTTTGCTTCAATGAGTGCGAGCAATCACTTCCGGCGTCAGAGTGCATTCAGACCTCACACACCGGATGCCGTGCGTGCGCTCAAGGCAGTTGGACATAGTGGTGTATTAGAGGTAAAAAATGATATAAATACTGTTCGGTTTCTCGCACAAACCGATCGTTTCGTGTCTTAGGACATCAATGTGTCGTCACGAGCCGCAGGGTTTCATTTGGATTTGTCTGTGCATGTTTTTTTGACTCTTATAGATGGAGTTACCATTGACATGCATTATACGACTGACAGACCGCAACGGTTGGAGTTAAAAATCATCATTTGTGTTCTACTGAAGAAACAAAGTCACCTACATCTTGGATGCCCTGGGGGTAAGCAGATAAACATCAAATTTTCATTTTTGGGTAAACTATCCCTTTAATATTGCCTCTAGTAATTATGTGTCTGATTTTTAATTTCCAACCTATTTTGGATTCATTTTAAGCCAGCCATAGTCATTTTTAAAACTACCCAGCATGTTGGGCAAACATTTAACCCAACAACTGGGTTAAAACAACCCAATTGCTGGGTTTGTCCATTTTAAACCCAACTTGGGTTGTTTTTAACCCAGCATTTTTTTACTGTATTATCTTGTAAACGAACACGTTCGAGTTTATATTAACAAGTCAGCTTTAGGTTGGAAAAGCTCATTTTATTAGGTAAACTTAAGTAAATAAGTTTATATGTAAATACTTAAAGTAGTAAGTATATTAATATCACACAAACACACTTTACAATAAGGTCTCAGGTGTTAACATTAGTTAATGCATTAGCTAACATTGACTAACAATGAGCAATATATATTTTTAAGCATTTATTAATCTTTAATAATGTTAGTTAGTTTATTGTCAGTTCACAGTGCATTAACTCATGTTAACAGATACAACTGTTGATTTTAATAATGTATTAAATTTTGAGATTAACAATAACTGTGCTAACAGTGTATGAGTGAAATGGCCTGAAGGAAGAAGCTACTCTTGTGCTCCTGGATGTCTGGTGCTCAGTAGCGCCTGCCGGAGGGCTGGAGCTCAAACAGCTCGGGATCTGGCTATGTGCCATCTGTAATGATTTTTTTTTGCCCGTGTTCTGCCTCATTCTGTAGGTGTAAAAGGTGGTGGTAAGGGGGAACCAATCCTGACCATCTGCTCTAGCCTTCTTTTGTCCAACTTGGACCCGAAGCAATCCAGAAAGTTAAAAGTCTGATGTCCATAGTGTCATCTGTAAATTTCAGGACTTGACAGGAGGGTGTTTAGAGGTTCAGTCATTAGTATAAAGGTAGGAACACGTCCATGCAGAACAGCAATGCTGACAGCTCAGGTGCGGATGCAAATTTTCATCTGTCAAGAGGTTGGTGAGCAATGACATGATGGTGGGCACAGAGAGCTGACTAGTTTGCTGGACCCATTTCAGTTTTTAAACAATTTAAAACAATGCTGACATAGGATTGCATGTCATCCTGCAACACCTTTACAGCTTAGGGACTTATAAAAGATCCTAGTTGTGGTCTTCAGTTCGCCATTCAATACTAAAGAATGTCAAACTGAAGACCACAAATTCATGGGCCAACACTAGTCTCTCAAAAGACATTTTAAGCACCAGCAGGTCCGTCATTTAGTGCTCCTGGGATGATGGTGGAGCGTTTAGGCAGAAGGGAATATGGAGGTCAGCTAGTCTACACAGTCTAGTCTTTTAAACAGCTCATGAGGTAGATTCAACGTGATATTCTGAACTGTGCTGTTGACACCTGAATGGAAATGCATGAAAAATGGAACTTCCTGAAAAACTACCCTTTGGAAAAACCTTAATCCGAGATGTTGGCATGACAGAAAGTGAATTTACTCAACAGAAACCTGTGAAGAGTTTGCACCAATGAAGACATTTGTCTGGGTTCATAGAGGGATCATATGATGGAAAACAGAAGTCTTTTTGCTCTTATGAAATAATAAGCATAAATTGAGGCCAAAAGTGACGTCCGGAGGGGATATTTGTTTTTAATGACCCTACAAGTTCAATTAAACTAATAAAATATAAGGAAAATATTTTATATATTTTAAATATGAGGGAAAAACAAAACTTGGTTAAGGTGTTTATCTGACAAAATTATTTGGCAAACAGCTATAGGTTTTATTTTATTATGCAGGAAGAAATGCATTAAAAAACAAAAAGTTCACAGGAAAAAGCATATATTGACTACAATATAATCAGTTATTAATATTTTGTTGGTTCTTTCTTGTTTTTGCATGTGTTCATCATTTCTTTGTATGGCAGCCTGGCCAATCGACAATCAACTCCAAGTACAACTACACAATACGCTTACAAAATCTTACAAAAATTCTCTCACTCACACAAAGCAATTTCTAACATCGAAAAGCTTTAGATCAGAGCTAGAAGAATTTTGTATTTCATGACTTTTCCATGACTTTTTAAAGATTCTGTTCATTTTCATGATCTCTGGAAATCACAAATTAAAAATGTTCTGATATTTTCAGGATTGGAATGTCTATGGGAATCCTATCAGCAAACTGACTCACCCAGATGAATGGTGGTATAGTGTGCAACAATGGCAAAATTATTTGTATCTGTATTCTGATAAATCGGATGTGGGTGATACATAAAAAAGACCATTTTAAGAGTAAATTCTCTTCCCTATATATTTTCTATATAACAAATATGCCTTGTATTATTCATAAAATTATACATAATTACATAATTTATGTAAAAATAATTAAGAAAATAATACTAAATGGTAAACAAAAGTAAAAAGTCCTTTAGTTTAGAAGATAAGAGTCATGTGTGTTTGGGACAGGTGGGACAAGCCCTGCCAAATCATGATTTTGTCGGCATCACTTTTTTAAAGTCCAATGAAAACATAGCTTGCAAAACCCCTGTACAGTACAAAACACAGAAAGCATCTCCAATCCCTCATTATTCATAATTTAATTTATGCAAGTAACAAAATACATTTGCGGATTTCACTTCACACACTCACTAATGCGTTATAATTTTAGGTCATTATTTTATACAAGATTATTATCTTATACTTAAGCAAAAACAGTCAGTGAGCAAGTGGTAAGGTTTCACTTTGAATATTACAAAATATTTTGAAGAAATTAAAAAGCTTAAAAACGACAGCATTAGAAACCAAAAGCCTTTGGCACTGTTGCTGTGGCAGGGGTCCTGTGAGTGTGAGGGATTGTGGATACCTTGCACAGGCGTGTGCTGAGACCTTAAGCCTATTGTAATATTATGATCACATGTGGCGTTCCAGAGGATCTGGAGGTGGAAACACTCGTCGAAGGGAAACGCTCAGTCAAAAAAACCTCAGCCACATGGAAAACTCTGGAATAAGAGCCATCACATGGGGAGCGTGACCTGGGGCCCCTGCGACAAGACCACATGCCACTCAGACAAATGAGGCAAAGAGTGAGATTTTGAAATATAAAGACAGAATGTGGAAAACTAGTGCAGTTTTCACATGCTGACGTCTAGTTTATTTCTGTTATTTATAGATAACAGATGCTTGAAGTTCCGTATGAGGAAAATTCACTCCAGGTAAAACAATTTAGGGCAAGGGTCAACTATTTAGTGAAGGCGGATTTTAACTGAACGGCTGAATTGTGTTCTAATAACAGGAGTATTTGTCTTAAATATCAGGCTGACACATGTGTTTTATTATTTTGTATAAAAGAAAAAAAAACAACAACAACTGCATGTATATTATAATTTTATATCATTCAGTTTCTTCAGGCCAAAGCAATGGTTTGGTATTTTTATGCTGTTTTTACATTTTTGATGTTGTTTTGATGCTTCATGAGTAGTTTTGTTTTTCATAATTGTTTTACTGGTCACACTTTTCATTCAGGTTTCATTTGTTAACATTACTTAATCCACTGTGAACTAGGGTTGCAAAGGGGAGGAAAGTTTCCAGTAAATTCCCAGAAACTTACCTGGGGAATTTTGGAAATATTCCAATTTGGAAACTTAACAGGAATTTATGGAAATTTACAGGAATTTATGAGAATTTATGGGAATTTATGGGAATCAATTTGAAATGTTGGGAAATATATATAAATTTCTATATAAATTTTATATAAATGTATATAAAATGTATCATATACAAAATAAATAAAAACATTTTGTTTGGTCATAATAACATGAAATAACATAGTTATATTGGAAACTTAACAGGAATTTATGAGAATTTATGGGATTCTAATTTATTCTAATTTAGTAAATATGTAAAATAAATATATTTTTATATAAATTATATATATTTTTATTGCAGCAATTGTTATGCGTGTGTTATTTATTTCAGTGTCACGTGATCCTTCAGAAATCATTCTAATATGCTGATTTGATACTCAGTTATTATCAATGTTGGAAACAGCTGTGCTGCTTCATATTTATTTTGGAACCTGTGATACTTTTTTCAGGATTCATTGATGAATAAAAATTTAAAAAGAACAAAATCTTTTCTAACAATAAAAGTCTTAGTTTTCTAAAAAATAAATAAATAAATAAATAAAAATAAAAAGTCTTTAATATCACTTTTTACCAATTCCACTCATCCTTGTTGAATAAAAGTATTAATTTCTTTCAAAAAAGAAAGAAAAAAAATTACTGACCCCAAAATTTTGAACAATAGTGTATATTGTTACAAAAGATTTCTATTTTAAATAAATGCTGTTATTTAACTTTTTATTCATCAAAAAATCCTGAAAAAAGTATCACGGGTTATAAAAAATATTAAGCAGCACAACTGTTTCCAACATTGATAACTGAGTATCAAATCAGCATATTAGAATGATTTCTGAAGGATCATGTGACACTGAAGACTAGAGTAATGATGCTGAAAATTCAGCTTTGATCACAGAAATAAATTATATTTTAATGTATATTAAAATAGAAACCCACTATTTTAAATTGTAATATTTCACAATATTACAGTTTTTTTCTGTATTTTTGATCAAATGTCCATGTTATGGAGGAATGCACAGTGCATGCAGGGGGTGTGGCCTCAGTAGCCCTGCAGTAAGTAGTGTGCTGTGTGAATGTGATTGAGGAATGTGCAGGGTAAAAATTCAACTGAAATTGCATTAAATCTGGTCTGCAAGATGTTTTTTTTTTTTTTTTATTCAACAACATTTAGGTTCCCTGTTATAGGCTAACCTGCAATTTTGCAAATTCCCTGTTTATTCCCATTAATTCCCATTTATTCCCAACACTAAAGCTTCCATTTTCAAAATAAAATCCATCATAAACATAAAAAATAAATAAAGAGATTATGTTCTTTTTTTAATTTTTAATCAGCAAATGTCATTGCAATGGTTCCAAGTGATAATCTATATTATAGCCAATCAAAAGGCATCAGCTTTAAATAATGTACCTTTTAAAAATAGTTAAACAGACTGAAAAACAGTTAACTAAAAAAAAAAAGTCTATGTGAGCAAATGTGAAAGAGTTTATCACTGAAGTTTCTCTGTACAA
This sequence comes from Mylopharyngodon piceus, assembly GCA_039654765.1. Lineage (NCBI taxonomy): Eukaryota > Metazoa > Chordata > Actinopteri > Cypriniformes > Xenocyprididae > Mylopharyngodon > Mylopharyngodon piceus. Next base: position 24,358,881 of record CM077452.1, on the reverse strand, counting down.
ATTCTGGTCAAATTTATACTAGCTTCTATTCTGCACTCTGTGGTTCACCCAAACCCAGCTCCAGTCAGCCATTTAATAAATCTCTGACTGTCATCTGGCCGAGTGGAAAACAAACCATACTGCAGCCAGACATACAATACACCGGCTGTGTTCAGAATACTAGCTACTACTTCCTGCATACTGCCCAATATCCAATGTATACAGTCTATTATCTTCATTTTTGTGCAACAGTGGGAGTCCAAATAATGAATCAGGAAACATGATAAAAATGACTATTTCACAGGGCCAAGAAAAAGTATTTCAAAGTAATACTGGGATACAGAATTATAGTATGCAATTGCTTGTTTTGTGCCAGTGCCAGTAATTAGCTTATCTTCAATCAACTTAATATGAACTATATTGCATTAAATGTAATAAGGTATAAATAAACATTTGTTCTGATTACACCAGCATTTTGAGACTGAGACTAAAAGCTGATTCGGCAGCCACAGTTTGCGTTTCGCTGTGATGTTTATCAGGGTAGCAGCCACACATCTGGCAAAATATTCATCCTTCGAATGTAAGGCCCTGTTCACACCTGATTAAGATGCATTTTGGTCGATCGGATCACAAGTGGATGATGCTAAATACAGATGTAAACGGGGTGTAAAACGTTTTGAGCTTGTCCACTTTCGACCACTTCCAGAGGTAGTTGAAAACGCATTCGACCGGATTGTTTTCATAATGTCTCATGTAGTCGAATGTGTTCGAACAGCCACTAAAGACCGCCTACTCTCCACCTACTGACCTAATGCGTAAACATTATGCGCTCTAGTCAGACGGGATTTAAACTTTGTCAGCTGAAGACCCAAGTTTGGTTTGAAGATGAAAAATGTACCAAGCACAATGTTCTCTTGGGTCCATAGACCCTCCCCTTGAAGAAATCAGGACAGAAGTGGTTGAAAGTGGATAAAAGGGACGGATTAAAACACCAGGTGTAAACGGGTATGTGTCTGCCTCGTCCACTTGTGATCCGATCAACCAAAACGCATCTTAATACCAGGTGGAAACAAGGCCTAAAACACAGTTAAAGTACAAAATGTGTGCAAAAACTACCTTATATAGATATGGCTCAGGTCTCTGCTCCAGTGCAAGTGGAATTGTTTTCATCTGCCAGGTCAAAATTGCATGTCTGAGAAACAATAGCACTTCTTTGCAACAAGCCACAAATGGATGTTATGCATCAAAGTTTAATACTTAAAGTTTTGAATATAAACACATAACCCTAAGTATGAGCAATAGTAATGATGTATTGTTTAGCTAAATGTATACATTTTTGCTTATATCACAACATCTGATATAATGGCCTCCAAGACTCCTATCAGTGAAATCTACAACTCAAATTGTCCATATCAGACATTTCGTATAACTTTTATAACTCATGCATATAATGGTACAGTAATGGGCCATTCCAGGTCACTGGTGCATTCATGCGTGAATAAGATCAATGCATGTCTTACTACTCTCCTTAATTGTTCATTAACTACAAAGCAGCCCAAACATAACATGAGAAAGTTTCCACACACGAGACGAATCATCAGCAGTTATTTTGCCAAGTACAATTTTCTATACAGACATGAAGCATTTATAACTGATGTCAGAAGAGCACATTTGTTTAAGGTTCCATAAGCAATGACAAAAACATAAACACAGTCGCAGTAGTGCATCCTATAGAACACAAACACATTATAGTACAGAAAAGAGGCTTTCTTGCCCGTTGCTTGTGTTCTGGGCACGCCAAACTATTATTCAAACAAAAGACCTTACCACACTAACTATTACTAACATGTGTTTCTCTAACAATTGTTTCTCTTCAACCCCTCCTTAGATGTCCGCGGTTTCCAGCTGAGATTAATTAACCATAACAAGTACCCATTTCACATCATGAATGAGGACCGGATGTGAATTCTCGAGGCCTCACAACATCACGCAAACCATCCACATACCACTACTGCTGAGTGTTTGAAGAGGAATCCAAGAGTGTGAACTGGCATGCTACTTCTGAAATTCTTCTTGCCCCTGGATAACTCTGAAGCTCATTCAGTGAAGGTGTCTGTTTTGATGGGTCCCATAGAGTCTCCAGCAGAATGGATCTTTATTTTGGTCATCTCTCTTGAGATCATGGAAGTGACAGTCAAAGCCATTAAGAGCCCAAAACAACCTTGTCTAGTTTAAAATACCATTACATATTACATATTAGACTCGTGTTAAGCATTTGTTCTATTTTAACTGATTGCATGTTCTTGCTGCAACTGTAACATCTTCATGACAACAGTTAATAAAAATTGGCCAGATGAAAGTATTTTCTTCTTTTTTAAAAAATTAAGCAGCATTTGAAAACCAAGGATAACAGAAGCAACAGTCTTTTCACCCAGATGATAATATATCAGTCATTTCGGCCTGAAGTTTGACAGCACATCAGTGAAATATGAAGGCACAAAGTTTCTGTATCAATACATAAATGCTACAGGATAATATAGCCAACTTTCTTTCAACTGCGGCAGGGGTTGACGTATATTAAAACAATCATTTATTTTTGCTACTTTGCCTTATGTATAGATTTTATTATGTCATCCTTGTCCCAGACACATACTTAAATAATTCTTAAATTTGAAAATCAATAATAATAAAAATTAAAGCTGCAAGCAGCGATGAAAGGGTGATGAAATTGAAGCAAGTAAATACAGGAGCAATATGGCAAAGTCATTTCGACGTGCCACACTTCCTGCTGCCAACAGGTGGCGCTATTACTATAACTGAATATTGCCATGTAGATGTCTTCAGGCCAGGACTATTATCAAACATGTGAAGTTTGGAGCAGGTCGGACATTGTATGCCTGAGTTACAACAACTTCCTGTTTCGTGGCGTTAATTGCATACTTTAGCACTTAGCCAAGTGTTGCATGATTTAACGTGTTTCTAGCATGTTTGGTACTTCATGGTATATACAAAAGTGTTTCTGGGAGTGAATTACAGAGCAAAGCATGCCATTTCCTGTTGCCAGCAGGTGGCACTATGACTAACTGAATATTGGCATATAGAAGTCTTCAGATCAGGACTCTTATCACACATGTGAAGTTTGGGGCAGATCGGACACTGTATGCCTGAGTTACAACAGCTTCCTCTTTCATGGCGAAACATCAGACTTTGTCAGGCCGCCATGGACACGCCCTTCAACGAAAAGTCAAGATCTTTGCAAGTTAAAATCGCTAAGGCCTTAAGATTAGACTGACCAAATATGATGTTGATCTTGTTAAATCTCTATGAAGAGTTAATCACAGTGTAAAACATGTTATGTCCTGTTGCCCACAGGTGGCGCTATGATTGTAACTGAATACTGCCATGTAGATGTCTTCAGGCCAGGACTCTAATAAAACATGTGAAGTTTGGGGCAGATCAGACATTGTGTGCCCGAGTTACAACAACTTCCTGTTTCATGGTGCAACATTGAACTTTGCCAGGCCACCACAGACACGAAAACTCTAGATCTTCGCAATTTAATGTTGCAAAGACCTTTAGATTAGACTGACCAAATATGATGTTTATCGGATAAAATCTCTAGGAGGAGTTTGTTAAAGTACAACATCTGGAAATGGCAAAAACTGCAAAAAAAATTCAAAATATCTCACTTCCTGTTGGGTTTTCAGATTTTTGGGTTTGCAGACTTTTTTGTAGGTATTGGGCTATTACACGTGTCTACCGAATGTCATACTTGTACGTGAAACGTAGCGTGAAGGGCGCTTAATTGTTGAAATGTTGTAGGTGGCGCTATCGAGCCATTTGTAAGTACAATGTATTAAAACTATGAATAGACCATTCAATATTTATTGTGTGAAGTATTTTTCAATACTTTTTAAGGTGCTAATTGAGAGCAGTGGCCCTGCCCCTTTGATCGAGAAAGTGAAAGTGCCCTTTGAGGTCGCATCGCGGTGCCCCCGCGTCCCCATTTCTCCTCCCCTGGAACGCGATTTCTACCGAGGGAGACCCACAACCAACCCCCAACCCCCAACTATGTTTTAGGTACGTCTAACTGGAGTATACTGTATTTAGAAATTATATTGCTCCTGTACATTAGGATGACACCATAAAGACATTTAAAAGTCAATAAGGGATCTTGAAATGAATTCTTTGTGACACGTAGCCACTGAAGGGATTTAATGTGATACCTCAGCTGAGTACGAGTCAGCACTCTTGCAGCTGTGTCTTCCAGCCAAAACACTTCTGCAGCAGTTAAGTCTCGTATAAAATGTGTGAATGAGTTTCTCGCTTTCAGCTGGGGAGAGAATTTTGCAAACTTCAGAAGTTCAGAGATGATAATATGCTGTTTTATAAACATTGCTAATAATAGAGTTTCTTAAAAATGAAGTTGCTGTCAAATATGATTCCCAAATTCTTGATGTGATTATTGGGCTTCAGAGACAAGGACACTAAATAAGGTATAACAGACATTTCTCTGAGAATAATCAATATTAATTAGGTTGTATAATGTTCTAGTACAACTAGAACAGTGCCGTCCAGCAGGGTACTAATTGATTTGAGGAATCTGATGATAATTAAATCAGCTAAAGAAAACAAACGTACTCGAGCTGCACGGTTCTGGATGAACTGAAAGTCATGATTTTTTGTTTAAAATAGAGATCACAATTCTCCCATAATTCTGAAGAGACAACTAAACAAATTAACATGTAATTTACTTGAGGTTCTGACAAAATGTTAATTGTTGCATTTATTTTTTTTATTTATTTTATTTTTATTTTTTTTAATTGGTTTGAATGTATGACTTAATGATTCACTCATAAAGACTTTATTATTTCATTGCTGAATGAATCAGCATTTTTGAACGAATCTCTTGAACGAATGATTCAATGACAAATACATTTTTTAACAATCACTTGCCACCACCTCACTGTAAAAAAAAAAAAAAAAAAAAAAAAATGTTAGTTTAACTTAAAAAAGTAAGTTACCTGGTTGCCTTAAAATTTTGATTTCATTGAAATTAAAAAATTTTGTTAATACAATGAAGGCGATTGTTTTAATCAACAGAAACTCAAAATATCATGTTATCTGAACTACATTAATTATCTAAGGTGATTTAACAAGAAAAAATGTTATGATAACAAATCATGAAAATAATTGTTTGCACTGTAGTAATGATGTAATTGACACAATCTTTATTGTAAGCTTCAAGTTACTTTCAACGGGAGTTTTACTTTATTTTGTTCGCCACCTTAGTTTATATCCAAACTATAAACCTTTATGCCAGTACTTTTGTGATAATCTGAATTATTGTAAGACAGAAATAATGATACTGTGTGGTTGTAAAGACTGTGAAGCTGTTTCATACATGGCAACTGCTCTCTCTGGGTCAGCGGCAGCGTCAACGCAGATCTGAATATTCAATGTGATTTTGTCAAAGGTTTAATCCTTGGCGAATAGAAGGTTTAACAGGCGAATCGTTGTCATTTAAGAATAAGCTTGCATGGGTGTTTAAATTGAGATTGTGATAATTTAACGATTAATCGCGCAGCTCGAAAACATACGTAATAAAAAAAGTAATAAAGGACCCAGAATTGAGCCTTGGGGGACACCTCAAAATATCACATGGCTTGTGGAGGTGTGTGTACCTCATTCAACATACAGTACTTATAGCCAGCTACTTAATCAGGATCTAAACCAGTATAGGACTGGATGTGATAGGCCAGCACTGTTCTGCAGTCAAGCAGAATCTTGTGACCAACTGTGTCAAAGCCTCTACTGAGATAGGATATCGCTATATATGTGAAATCACAATAATGCTAAAGTAGCCATGATGTGTTGCTGTGGAGGCAGTTGTGTGCTAATAGGTTCCACAGTGATGCCACAATGTGGAGGAAGTCATATTTGTAGTTTTTTTTCTTTTCGAGTTTTGAAAATTGCTGTATGGTTTTAAAAAAGATCATGCAAATTTTCTTTCCTCGTGTTGTAAGCCCTGCATCTTAGAACAAATGCTACAGTACCTGTAAATGATCAGGTGTCGCAAGATTTAAACAGAGAGGTGAAGAAATAACACATATCTGAGGCAGATCAGGTTAAACACAAAAAAGAATCCACCTGTTTAATTAGGCAGTACTGATTTGAAGCAGGTTTGACACCAGTTGTGTTTGTGCTAGAGGGAGAGAATCATGCATTCTGAATTTAAATACCACAGATATTGAACTCTTGAATGAGTCAGCTAACCAAGTTGGTGTATAAACAATTAAGCATTTTATAGAATTGAACTTCTAAAGATAAACACATAGTTGATATTTTATGCTCGGTCCATTTTTCCAGCTGTCAGATGTTAAACAACAGACTCTTCTCATCTCAGCACAGCAGGTCAAAGCTCTGCTGTGAGATCAGAGCTCAGACCTTCAACCCTCTCAACATGAGACAGATCTAAATGACTTTTACACACACATGCTACATAGACCGCAGCTCTGGGATGAAAAGAGGTTTAGTTGTGGGTACAGTGCAGGGTATTGCATCTAAGAAGTCAATATTTCCTTATAATTCTTAATTTTATATAATTTAATTAAATGCTGTTGGAATTTCAGTTTACCATATGGAACAATGTCGTTTGCCCAAAAAGGACTGATGTCCCATTTAGGCATATTACAGATGTTCATATTGATGAATTTGTGATGTGCATTCAAGTGATTTACAGTAAAATGTTATATTTTAGTATATATTTTGTCAGTAACTGAAAAAATATACACCTCAGGGTGAGAAATTGGTCTAAGAGGCATAGTCTTTAGGTACCTGATTTCAAGTTAATTGAAATCATCACGATATTCATGATTTTAGTTAATTTTATAACATCAAAATCAAATATCAGTATTTAATATACTGAATAAATATTCAATATATGGCCGAGCCTTACTGTATATCTTTCTGCTTTTATGAAATTGACAAAATTGACCTCTAACACACTTTTGAGGGAGACCTCATTTAAGATGGCTTCTCCAGTAGATACAAGAAAGATATTCCCAGACCAAACAAACAAACATATTGCATGTTTTAATATACACACTTTTGACATTTGATGATAAAAGAATGACAATTTTTTTCTTCTTAAAAGCATATCAATGTTCACATCTCATTGAAGCCCAGGACCGGTGGTACAAAGCTACCTATTGTGTAGTAGTGTCCGCAGAGGAAAGCCACAGCAGCTGCAGTGGGCACAGCGACAGACTTCACTGCTAGCCATGGCCACTTTCACAAAAGACACAGTGAAATCCAGCCACGTAAATAAATAAACCTCTTTCATAGGGCAGATCTTCAATGATCTGACACATCTGCACTGAGGAATCCACAAACAGAGCACGTTTCCACACACATCCTGGTTAAGCATGATATGGGTGGTATATTTCTGCTTAAATTCTGTCATCATCTACTTACTTTCATGTTATTCTAAGACTTTCTGTCTTCATTGAAACACAAAATAACATTCGAAGAATGTCTGAGCTGCATTTTCCTAATAATAAAAGCATGAAAAAGTATAAAATGCACCAAACTTTGTGCATGAAGATGTGTTTTCTCTGGTGTGATGTTAATGACAGCAACACTCTTGAAAATAAAGGTTCTTTTTTTGGCATCTATTGTTCATGAAGAGCCTTTAACATTCATTAAACCTTTCCAATACATAGAAGGTTCTTTATAGTGTAAAAAGGTTCTTCGAATTGTTAAAATGTTTATCACACTAACTGAAAGGTTCTTTGGGGAACCCAAAATGTTTCTTCTGTGGCACTGTTGTGAAAAATCACTTTTGGAAACTTTATTTTTAGGAGTGGCATTGTGTCTCACAACTAAATAACTGACACAAGTTTGAATTTATGCATCAGATTTGAGAGCTATGGAGAAGGGCAATAATTCCAATGAATTAAAAATGTAAAACTCTGCTCTTTGTGTGGCTTAAAAAGACTTGGGATATAGTGCACAAGTTGTATGTACTACTTTTATGAATTTTTGATCTTTTTGTCCCTATCCACCTTATTTCCCATGAAAACAAACCTGGAAAGAGGATTTGAGGAGAAAAAACATGAGATTCTTCATGCATTCTTCTGAATTATTAATGGGATATATCGTAAATTAAATCAGGAGAACAGACCACAAATGTGCAGTATATGTTGTCCTTTTTCATACTATTACAGTGGAATGCAAAGGGAAAAAATAAAATAAGGAGGAAAAGAATGCAGCGACTGAAAAGAACTCTTGCCATAGATATTCTTGTTATAATATGTTACATTAAAATACCAAGCGTTACGTTATTCTCATGATGTCTGAAAATAAAACATGAAGGAAAATTGACAGCTCATTCAGTCAAACTGACGGATAAGCTTTATTTGTAGGGCAACCTTGTGATTTGAAATGATTCATTTCAGTCTTTTTGAATGGAAGTTCCCCAAACCGGAAGTGCAACCCATAATTCAAAACGCAGTAGGCTCGTCAGGATGGATGGCTTGACAGTAACTGGTCATCAAATATGTTCATTGTATGGAAAAGAGTCTCAGAGATTCTTCAAAACATCTTTTGTGTTCCATGGAAGAACGAAAATCCTACTTGTTTGTTTGAAACGAGGTTGAGTAAATGATGACAGAATTCTTTTGAGAGCAGTGGAACATTTTACTAAAGCAGGGAGTAAGACGTCACATCGGCTCTCAAAGTATTAAGAAAAGACTGTCTAATTTTAATGCAAAGAGCGTAAAGGAGCATCAATAGCCTGTAGCGCAGCTAAAATAGAGAACGCCAAATACTAGGGTGTCAGTTGTCTATGTGTGTTGAGAGAGAGAAAGCGAGAGAGAAGTTTGAGCCGAGAAAAGCAGGTCATGAAAAAACAGCCGTTTTCCTCCATTCCTCTGGACGGGGTTTTAATGACTTCCAGACTGAAGGCAGTTCAGCCTCTGTTTCTCCTCTCCTCCTCTTATGGAGCGGATTCAGCCTCTGCGTACTGCCTGTTCTCTTACCCAACACTTCTGAAAGCCACGCCAGATAAATTATTTTAAAGCATGTAATTGGTTGTGACGAAGAAGTACAAACATTCCTTAAGTCCTAATGCTGCTTCATGAACCGCGCCATTGTTTTCCAGGTCCGGATTTCAAGTAGCAAGTTAATTCTAATTACGTCGCTCCCCCTTCCCCCGCTCGCCTCATGATAAACTGACGGCATACTATTTGCTTAGCGCGTTTCTATTTGGTGGCCCTGCCAGAAAGGGTGCGAATGGAAAGATACTTCACACTCGCGTACTTCACACATACTGCGAGTCGAAAACTTTCACCCTAACCTGAGATTAGAAGCTGTTGTTAAATTGATCTTGAAATTCATTCATCAAATTAATGTGCAGTGCCAGGTGACTTTTTTGTTGTTGTTGTTTTTAGTTGTTTTAGTTGTTTGCCTACTATAGAGTGCTGCTGAATGACATATTTTTGCAGGCAAAACCCAGAAATGACTTGCATTTTAGCACTTCCAGATCCATTGTTCTAAAGTCAATTGATTTTTTTGAATGGTTTTTGGTTATTGCCTGAGATAAGGTTTGTGATAGAGGTCTGCAATCCCCGACTGCAACAGTGTGCAGCGTGGGACAAGTTTTGAAGTGCTGAGTGCGGATGCGGGAGGGAAGATACAGAAATGTGGATAAAGAAATGACTCGTGGGCTCCCGCAAAATATAATTATCTAATAATAACAGCACACAGAAATCTGTCACTGGAGATCTGAAGCGTCGTGTGTGTGGAAATTGGAACAAAAATAGCCTAGACATCGGAACGAGACAGAATCTAACCTGACCGGAGCTGAAAAATCCACATACACCCCTTCCTACGGGCTTTTGCAGGCAGGAACGGGATAAAACATTAAAGTTTTAAGCATGAGTGGGATAAAATGTAAGATTTTTGGGAGGAGCAGGCAGGAGCGGTATAAAATCTTGTGGGAGTGGGATTGAAAAAGTTTGACCTCTAGTTTGTGATGAACACAAGCTCAAGATATTTTCACGTTTTATTCGAAGACATAAAATACATCAGTAAAACCTTTTAGTTGTCTTGAAAAAGACGGTTGCTAACAAGTGTCTAAATGGGACTACAGAGGTTGTCAAGGACATTAAACGTCATCAGACGAACAGGTAAACTCATTTACTCACTAGTCCACTATCACAGCCTCGATGTGCTTATAATCGCGCTCTTGCAAACTATTTCATTTATAACCAACATTTAGCTTTTTTACTTCTGGTGATTATATTTATGCAATTTTTTTTTTAAAAGTTATTATCTGTATCAAATTATCATCTGGCTTTGAATGTCAATATCTAATATATAAGCACTAAAAGTCAGCCAATTCAAGTATATTATATACACCGATAATAACATTATGACCACTGACAAGTGAAGTGAATAACACTGATTATCTCTTCATCACAGCACCTGTTAGTGGGTGGGATATATTAGGCAACAAGTGAACATTTTGTCCTCAAATTTGATGTGTTAGAAGCAGGAAAAACGGGGAAGTGTAAGGATAAGGGTCATGGGTGGCCAAGGCTCATTGATGCACGTGGGGAGCGAAGGCTGGCCCGTGTGGTCCGATCCAACAGACGAGCTACTGTAGCTCAAATTGCTCAAGAAGTTAATGCCGGTGTCAGAATACACAGTGCATCGCAGTTTGTTGCGTATGGGGCTGCATAGACACAGAGCAGTCAGGGTGCCCATGCTGACCCCTGTCCACCGCCGAAAGTGCCAACAGTGGACATGTGAGCATCAGAACTGGACCACGGAGCAATGGAAGAAGGTGGCCTGGTCTGATGAATCATGTTTTCTTTTACATCACGTGGATGGCCAGGTGCGTGTGCTTACCTGGGGAACACATGGCACCAGGATGCACTATGGGAAGAAGGCAAGCCGGCGGAGGCAGTGTGATGCTTTGGGCAATGTTCTGCTGGGAAACCTTGGGTCCTGCCATCCATGTGGATGTTACTTTGACACGTACCACCTACCTAAGCATTGGTGCAGACCATGTACACCCTTTCATGGAAACGGTATTCCCTGGTGGCTGTGGCCTCTTTCAGCAGGATAATGTGCCCTGCCACAAAGCAAAAAATGGTTCAGGCATGGTTTGAGGAGCACAACAACGAGTTTGAGGTGTTGACTTGGCCTCCAAATTCCCCAGATCTCAATCCAATCGAGCATCTGTGGGATGTGCTGAACAAACAAGTCCGATCCATGGAGGCTCCACCTCGCAACTTACAGGATTTAAAGGATCTGCTGCTAACATCTTGGTGCCAGATACCACAGCACACCTTCAGGGGTCTAGTGGCAGCAAAAGGGGGACCAACACGATATTAGGAAGGTGGTCATAATGTTATGCCTGATCGGTGTATGTTGGAATAATCACTTATATTCCTGTCAGATTTGGGCAAACAAACTAGTTAAAGTGAGTACATAGATAATTGTGACGAGCAGGGTGGGCGAGAGCCGTGAGGGAACGACGCGAGGCCGGTGACGCAAGTGATAATGAGCGTCAGCTGCACGTTGCACCAGTCTCGAATCTCTCACGGAGGAGCTCCGGAAGCATAAAAGGGGAGCGACGACAGTAAAGGACGAGAGAGGACCAGGCCTGGACTTTAAGTTATGTTTTATTATGTTTGTGTGGCCGGCAGACGTCCGTGAGGGTATGCCGGCATTACTTTCGTTTTGTATTTGTTTATTTCATATATTAAAGTTATGTTGAACGTTCGCCGGTTCCCACCTCCTTCTTCCCGTATTAACAAACATTACTACAATAATAAAAAGAGGTCGTCTGTCAACTGATGGCGTGTCATCTTTGTTAATTATAATGGTGATCTAGGTTTGTTGTAAATAGGAAATAGGAAAACAGATCTGGTACTCTCTGTGTCTTCTTAAAAGCTCACCATAAACAGATATAAGCAAGGCCAAATGAAGTCAATGTCATTGGAACTGATCAGACTAAACAAGCATAGCGAAAGAAAGTGTGCTTCAGGTCAAAGCCATCTGGGAAACAGAATGACCACTTAGAGAAACCAAACAGCGATACGTCCTATCAGAAACACGCAACAGCTGCACACAGCCTGTGCTGGGACTCGCAGCACTCAGATTTCATTCAAATCACTATATTTCTATATTTTCATAACTGAAAAATGATTACATGTTGGATCAAATTACCTCTAAATTCAATCTTCTGTTATTGTACGTAAAAATATTGTATTATTTTTTCCTCAGTGGAACTTTAGCATCATAGTACATTGATCAATTTTGCATGCTTTTGAATTAGAGTAACATCTAGAATCTAAAAATCTTCGATTTATGAAATCCATCTATCTACAGTAGTGGCCAAAAGTGATGTCCGGCCTAGGAAAATTGACATCTTCAGCCTTTATTCAAATATTATTATAAAACTGTTAAAGAATTTGTAAGCATATTGAGTAGCTGTGCTTGCAGTCAGTTGTTTTATTTGTGATAATAACGCAATGAAACATTTTGCTGACAGAATTTTTGGCTGCTGTCATACAAAGAAATTAAGAACTCATGCAAAAACAAGAGAGAACCAATGAAATATTAATAACTACTGTATTTCTGATAGATTTTATGATGGAGTAGGCAGGGCAAAACCATGGTTGGATGGCTTGTCCAATGCAGGGACATACACACTCACTCACATATGCATCTAAGGACAATTTAGTGTCTTGGATTGTGGGAGAAACCAGAGCACCCATAAGAAAACCCACACCAACACGGGAGAACATGCAAACTCAGAAACAGAAAGTCCTCCAGCTGGGACTCAAACCGAGGACATATTGAAGGAAAATGTGATGCGACAGGAAGAAATGCAGAACTGCAGTGATTACCTGAACATACTGCAACAATTATTTGCAGACCCTGCGAGACTATCAAGGTACTCAAGGTTTAAGATGCAAATAAAACCACAGAGAAACAGTGATACATACAGACATCCGGGGCCTCGTCCGATCCGTCCGGGCAGTCCTTCTCCCCGTCACACCGCCAGCCTTTGGAGATACATGTCACCTGATCCCTGCAAACAAACTGCTTGGGGCTGCAGGTTTTTGGAGCTACAAAAAAGAAGAGCCAAAACAAATAATGATTAAATGTGTTAACAATGCATATCAGCTATTATTTATTAGGTAAAAAATGCATATATGTGACACGTGTGTCCAAAATCAACTGAAATCAGACAGCCCGTATGAATGTTTGTGGTCTGGACAGTGTTTGACAGTGTACGAGGACGCCAAGAACCGTCAGTTTACTGCTAGTTGCTCATGTCTATTTCAAAACAAAATTATCGCAGCCAAGCCTATCTGCCCGCCAGACTGTTTTTCCCCAGCCTGGTCATTTCCCCTACAAGGCTGAAGTCTGATGACTCCTGCTTGCTTTAATCTTTCTATTCTGGTCCAATAGAGTTAAAAAAGAACTATTATAATAAAAGTCAATTAAAGATTTTAATCAACTGCTTACTGTCACAACAGGTCAGAGAAGATGAAGAGCAGGGGATCTATTTGCAGCAATATAACTTATAATTTAACACAGAAACAAAGAAGATAATCCAAAAACAAGGAACAGCTTTGTAAAACAAAAATAACACAGAACAAAGAGAGAATTGAGTGTTTAAAGGTCCAGTGTGTAAATTTTAGGAGGATCTTTTGACAGAAATGCAATATAATATACATAACAATGTTTTCATTGGTGTATAAAGACCTTACATAATGAACCGTTAGGTTTTCATTACCTTAGAATGAGCCTTTTCTCTCTACATACACCGCCGGTCCCCTTACATGTTAAGTCGCCATTTTGCACCGCCATGTTTCTACAGTAGCCCCAAATGGACAAACTACTCTACAGAGCATGTTTCATTACTATGTTCTTCTTCTTCGTTAGTGTTTTTAGAGGCAGCTTGCATCATCCCTACATTGAAAACGCATGAAGAAGAAGAAGTAGTAGTGATAGTAGTAGTAGTAGTCGTCTGGTTTATTAGAAGCAGAGACCGTTCTTTGTTAGAAGTAAGAAGAAACCTCACTGCTTGACTGGCTACTCTCTGCTGTCTCAGACAACGACATCTTTGTCCTGTGTCGGCCACCGTAACTTCTCTATGTGCTTCGAAAGGGAGGGGTGAGCGGTGGACTGAGCCGTTGGTTGCAATTCGCAATCTCACCGCTAGATGCTGCTAAAATTTACACACTGCACCTTTAAATACACAAGATAATGAGAACTGAACAAGAGACAGGTGGTGAACATAATCAGTAACTAAGGGAACAAATGAGAACATACTTATAAATCATGACAACCAAGGAAACAGGAACTAAACAGGAAAAAGGGAAACCAGGAAATACGGAACGAAATAATCTTCAAACTAACTAATCACGTACTGTCTAAGTAGGTACTACATTTGAATTTACTTTGTGACCGTTAAAAAGGTATGTTCTATATAGTATGAATGTGGTTGTAGCTAATCATCAGTAGGGGGCGTGTCCACTCATGATGGGGGAGGAGAGGTAGCCAATCAGCAGTATGGGCGTGTCCACTCATGATGGGGAGGAGAGAGAGTTAGCCAATCAGCAGTAGGGGGCGTGTCCACTCATGATAGGGAGGAGAGAGAGTAAGCCAATCAGCAGTAGAGGGCATGTCCACTCATGATGGAGGAGGAGAGCGAGTGAGCCAATCAGCAGTAGGGGGCGTGTCCACCCATGATGGCGGAGGAGAGACAGTCAAGTCAAGTCAAGTCACCTTTATTTATATAGCGCTTTTTACAATGTAGATTGTGTCAAAGCAGCTTTACATTGATAACTGGTACATTATTTGGCTGCACAGCAGCTCTTAAAGAATAGTGTCAATGCAGGCAGATCAAAGCACTGTTGAATATCAAATGTCAAGTCAAATGTCAAGTGTCCCCAACTAAGCAAGCCAAAGGCGACAGCGGCAAGGAACCCAAACTCCATCAGGTGACATCAGGTGGCAGACAAGTGGCAAATAGGTGTCTAAATGGAGAAAAAAACCTTGGGAGAAACCAGGCTTAGTCGGGGGGCCAGTTCTCCTCTGGCCAACAGTGCTTTGTTACGATTCAGGTTGCCATCGTAAGTCCAATAGGATCGCAACATTCAAAGTATTTATTCCAGTTCCATCCAATTGAGGATCGTATTCATCACGCCGGTATGGACGGTTGTTGAGGAACTGTGTCGTGGCTGTCGTGTCGATGAGGCCCTCACAGTGAATGATCTAGTTGACTCAATCTCTGCTGATACTTCAGGGCTGCGTTGTGGTCGTGTCAAGGCGCAGGTCCTTGGTCTCACCTGGATACGGCCCGGATCCGGTTGACTACGGTGAACCTCGGGATAACCAGAAAGACTAATGATAGACTAAAGACAGTGATCCAATCAGCAGTAGGGGCATGTCCACTCATGATGAGGGAGGAGAGAGAGTGAACCAATCAGCAGTAAGGGCTTTGTCCACCCATGATAGGGAAAGACTGAAAGAAAGACTGTAGAAAGAGAGGCTGAGAGACATTACAAAAGAGAAAAGCTCAGAGGAATATCACTGGAAAACAAAGGGTTATGATCAGGCTAGAGCTTTAGGACCCGCGTTAATATTAGAAAAGCTTTCCAGCGCTGGAGAGACCTCAGCAGGAAAGCCTAAAAATAGACGCAGATGTTGCGTTGTTTCTGCTCCATACACGAGTACCATTGGTTTTGAGTGTGTGCTGCTGGCGACTAACAACCAACTCTTGCTTATACTCTTGTGTACTGTGTGTTCATGCATTTTGGGGGACGGAGCAATATAGGGAGGGGTGTGTTTTTTGGGTTGATTTCAAATATTAACATTGTTCAACAATAATTCTCAGAAATCTAAATGCTCAAGCTCTTTAAAGCAGGATGGATTCTGATTGGCTCAATGTTTTTATCATTCATCAGCTGGAAAAAAAAAAAAATTCTGAAAAAAAGTGATTCCAATGATATTGTTTCTCTGTGGACTCTGCTATTCTTTTATATTTAGAACGATTTGTAGAACTATATTTTTACCATTATCTTTATAGTTTCTGTCCTTGGTAAATGCAATAAGTGGTGTGTTCACAAGTTTTATTGACGTCTTTCTGCAGTTGAAACACAGATTAAGTGATTACATGCGCAATAATACACTTTAGTAAGTTGTACTGTTTATTTCAGCATACCTTCTGTTCTGATGTTCATTCATGTTCATTTCTTCCTGTAACTTGTATTACAGTGGAAGAAAAGACTCATGCTCCGTGCTGCCGCTACAGCAATCTGTCACGTCACATTTAAGCGTCAAAATGGCATTTATCGTTTGAATTTCGTGATAAACTGGACATGATTTGAAAGCAAAGACTTTGCACAAAGCTCTTTGCTATTTTTGAATGTGAAGGGAATATTTGGTGAAGGGAAAACCCGTGTACTTGGCAACCCAGGCTTGAAACTACGGGTGATTCATAGGGTCAAATAGAACCTGCATTAACGTCGCTATTTTTTAAACTGCTTTAAAGTGAGATTGCGTCAATACCTGGCCTACAGTTCTGTCTATGCAATTTTTTAAATTGTTTTGTTCATGAATCATAACTGATGGAGTTAATTTTCTACAGTATCAGTGATATGTTCAACTGACAACCCTAGCAGTGATTTATAAAGATCAATTAGAAATCTATATTAGTGAATATAGAATGTTGTGTTTTTGTCTAATAATTAAGACTCTACAAGATATTTGTCACTTTTTGATGTGTGTAGTCTGCAACAAAATGCACTGCATGGCAGTAAACTGACACCTCTTCTTAAGGTGTAATCACAGCATGAATTTAAAAGTTAAAACTAGAGTATAAAATGACGAATGGAAAACAGTCATGCATATTTTTTTCAGGATTCTTTAATGAATAGAAAGTTAAAAAGAAATAGAAGCCTTTATTTGAAATAGAATCTTTTGTAACATTATAAATGTCTTTCACTTTTGATCAATTTAATGTGC
This sequence comes from Mylopharyngodon piceus, assembly GCA_039654765.1. Lineage (NCBI taxonomy): Eukaryota > Metazoa > Chordata > Actinopteri > Cypriniformes > Xenocyprididae > Mylopharyngodon > Mylopharyngodon piceus. Next base: position 24,341,847 of record CM077452.1, on the reverse strand, counting down.
ATTTATTTCTTTAAAAAAAAAAGAAATTACTGACCACAAACTTTTGAACGGTAGTGTATAGCCATTTTGCATTTTACATTTGAAATAGAAAAAAGCAACATTTCAAAAAAAAAAAAAAAAAAAAAAAAAAAAAAATCAATTATTTTGACCTTTTTTTTCTTTTTCCCCTTACAAAATCACACAAAAATGACCTATTATTGGTTGACATGTCAAGAATCAGCTTCATAAGTCAGGGAGGAGAATGCACTTAGTCCTCAATCAGTTTTCTTTAAGTGCACATCAGCATGACGGAAGACTGAGCAAGCTGCGAGCTTCAGTATTGTATGTACCCTTGACTTTAGAAAATATTCCTGAGTTAAGATTTCTAGAAAACCCAGACTGACTCAGTAACAAAAATTGTTTTGCAGACTGACATGAAAGACGTCAAGCACCAGTCGTGTATCTTTGTAATATATTGTAAAATAAAGATTCATCTCAAAGTTGGTTTGGTTCAAGGTTTAGTACTCATTATTGTAAAATGTTTGAAATGCCTAATAGAGAAAACGAATGGAAAAGTTATTTCCAGGAGCCAGGCCAACGCAAAAGGGGGTCGTGAGTGTTGAGCTTTTTCCCGCTCTCTCCTGACTGTATGCGTTTCGAGTCAGACCAGCGTGCCTCGGCACATCCAGGTCAGTGTTCCCACACCAGTGCCAGTGATGCAACGAGTCTAGAGGCCATCAAAGGACATTTTGTTCTGCTTTGGCTGCAGAAGGTGCAAAAATGTGACCGCATTTCATTGGTTGACTATTTGGAATCAAGTGCGAATTCATTCCAGACCAGCTTCTCAAAAGCTCTCTAAAAGCCTCAAGTCTGCTATAGACACAAACATCTAGAAAACCAGAGCTGACTATCAACTATTTCACTTGAGTTTCCACCGTCAGCACCCGCAGATTTAGTGAGCTTCTTTTCTACTTTATACTATATAAGAAAAAAACATTATGCAGGCTCATGGACAGCTTTGGGTTATTTCCGACCAACTCTGGTTGCGTACAATAAGATTTGAGATTACAACAGATTTAATGATTATAAAAGTTGTAATAGTCTTTTCTTCTCAATTGTGCTGTATATCCAAGCAAAACAGCTTCTGGAATTAAACAAATGTAGGGCCGATCTTGATTTTGTCTGTGGGGAATTGATTGGATGGTTGTGGTTTGCTATTGGTGGATCTCATGTGAGTGACAGGTTGCCCCGCCCTTGTCATCAAAGAAGAGATGTCACTGCAAGAGGGAGGTCAAGTTATTCTGATTCAAGATTACGAAGAACATGAATTTAAACATTAATGATGTGCGCGGGAAAATCATTCATAATAAATACTGCAATATTCCATGAAAAAAAACAACATTGTGGGTAAGTTTCATAAAAAAAAAAAAGCAACATTTTAAACAAAAAGCTGAGAAAATTGCATTTTTGTCAAAGACTACGTCTGGATGCGGTTCAGAATGATGATCAAAACACAGATGGAGTAGATCGAGTCACCCCCAAAGCTTCACAGTCCTATAGCTCGTCCTGGGTCGACATTTCATTCAGTAACATTACGTAGTTGTAATTTACATGCTGTTTAATGTTTGATGATCGCGTTATTTTACATTTGTGTTAGCAATCTTTTATCATTTGTTTCTGCTTCTTCTTCGCCTGTGTTTTGATCCGGAGATTCTGTACTCTTTCAGAAGAAGCGTAACAGCGCCCCCTCCCGTATAACAGTGAAAACATGGATAGCCAGAAAATTCAGTCAATGGCGGGGAAAGAGTAAAGTAGATTTGAAGTAGATTCCTATGTACACTACCAGTGGACTACACAAAAATTCAGATACTCAGAATTATGAACATATCTGTTTTCTTTATAAATCAATATTTTCAAACAATGTAAGTTTGTAAACATGACATCACAACAAAAACTGTGAAAAAAAGCATTTAATAGGCTACTCAAACAAATGATTAAACACAACTACAAGCCACTTAAAATACTTAATTATACTTTTAAGTATATCTCGTTCAAAATATTGAGTACTTGTTTCTAACCCTTACGGTCCAAATATACTTCAAATACACTTTTCTGTGAATACAAGTTCAGTACACTTTTAAGTATATTTCTGAGAAGTACATAAAGTATATTCTGTGAAGTACATAAAAAGTAGACTGAAAGTATACTTTCTTATTTTTAGTTTAAAAGAAGTACTACTAATACTAATAGCACACTTGAATAAACTTATTTTTCGTAAGGGTATATATTTACTTAATTGATTTTACATAAAATGTATAATTTTACATAAAATGTATAATATGCTGACAAAAATGCCACAACTAACATTCTGACATGTTTTAACTTTCAAAAATGTTAGTGGCAGGAAATAGAAATGAATCCACACATTTTTCAACACTCTAGAATGTTAGAATCACTGAGGTAACATTGATTCTGTTTCTCCTTAAGGTGACCACACTGACACAGTGTTTATTTATTTTTTATATTGCAAATATTTTCTTAAATAAGTTTGACCAGTGGTTATTTCAGAGCATTCCTGGGCTGCAAAGACATGAAGGGCGTCTTTATGTGGCTTACTGACAGTGAGGAAAAAGCGCACACATATACACATAAACTACCGCAAAACTAAAGACCTACTGCTACTATTAAGACATACAGTATATAAACGATCTTGAAAATTCTATTTTAGTATTATCACAGTTCTGACTCTCCGCTCTTTTAACACCATCAATGGATTTACTGTTCATTTTTTCATTCGTCTGGCTATTTTTACCTTAGCGATTCTAACATTCTTTGCACATACTAACTGCGATACTTGGATCCACACACTGAGGCCCTAGAGGAGTCTGCATACACACTGCTGAAGTCAACTGCAGCTGTAATGGCAGTGGAATAAATGGAAGCATTTACATGGCGTCATAAATCAGACACTATAACCAGCAGCAGCCGTCCGACTGCCGGCCAGGAAGAGGAAGTGGTTAGGAGGTTATCTGCCACACTTCACTTAGACTCATCTTTGGTGAGTCTGACTCATTATAATGAGGTTAAATAAACCTTCAACAAAAAAGGTGAAAGTTGTCAACACTCTCTTTGATTCTCTGTTATATGCAGTATTAGAATATTCTGACACAGCTCAAATGTTAATACCACACTACAAAGGCCCGTTCACACCAAGGATAACTATAATGATAACGATATAGTTTTAAAAATTGTTCTAAACATAAAAGAGTCAGAGTCCATGCCACAACTATAATGATAATGACACAAAGAAATTGTTGGAATCACTTTCAGAGTGGTTTTTTTGTTCAGCTGATAAAAATTGTCATCATTTACTCACCCTCAATTTGTTCCAAACCTGTATAAACGTCTTTGTTTTGCTGAACACAAAGGAAGATATTTGGAAGAATATTTGTAACCAAGCAGATCTTGCCCCTCATTGACTGCCACAGTACTTATTTTTCCTACTATGGTAGTCAATGGGGGGCGAGATCTGCTTGGTTACAAACATTCTTCCAAATATCTTCCTTTGATATTTGAGTAAATTTTCATTTTTGGGTGAATTATCCCTTTAATAAACAGAACGCTGGTGTGGACGCTAATATAGTTATCGTTATAGTTATCGTTCTTGGTGTGAGCGGGACTTAACACGCATTTCTGATGTCATTAATTATTCATTTGTTACTGCATAACAATGTTTAAAATTCTGTCCATAAAAGTTGAACCACTAAAACTCCACTGGGTTTTATTGATTCCATTTCAGGTTAAACAAGCTAAAAGTTTGGGTTTATCTATACATTTAACTATAAAATTCAATAGCCTATAGAGGAGGACAATGATATTTCAATGTTATTTATCATTTATAAATAAACAATGTTTATGTAGCATTTGTTGTATTACCTTAAATTTATGACAAACTTGGGTGATTCAACACCTTTTTCTTCCTTTTTGGAGAGAAACAGGCCTAACTGTCATGAAAATAATGTCACTTTTTCAGTTAAATAAATTTAGCCAGAATCAACACCAGTAAAAGTTGTAATTTTAATGGTTTTGATACCAATTTTGATTTCAAGACGTGTTGAGATTTGCTGTTGAACACATTTTAAATGTGTGCCTATCCTATTTAATTTAGCTGTGTAAAAAAGTTAAATATTGTTTCAAATGAATAAATATAAATAAATACATTAAATCAATTTCATATAACCATCAAGTATTTTTAACTAGGTAAACAGTGCTTCAAAAAAAGACAAGTAAACATTCAATGAAAAATGATTTAAAACCAAGACTATTTTGATAAACTCAATTTTCCCTCTGTAAATAATAATGATAATTTTCTTTATGCACAACTTAATGTTCTGTTCTTATAATACTGGGCTGACAACTTCAGTATGTTGAGGTTAAAGAAGCAATGATCATATGGTAGAACTTGAGCAAAGAGTACATGCTAATACAGAAATGCTCTAACTACTGCTGAAAAATAAAGACAGAATTAAGCTAAAGTAAAGTAACCTCATTAAAGATAATCAAAGACATTCATCACAGAAGAAACACTGAATTATTCTTGAAGATGAGCAATGATTGGCTCGTCTGGAGTCTCTAAAGTAGGTGAACAGTGAATAACACTGTGAGTAATAGGCTGTAGTTTGCAGACGGTATGCGACTGTAATTACATTACGAATATAGAAAATTGGATCTGAGCAAAGGAAAAGAACAATAAAGGAAAGAATAATAATGTATGAAGAGAACAAATGGAGTGTTGGAGACTTGAAAGCGCAGCACAGAGGAATGTCACACATGCCATCAATCAGGGTTGTGTGAACTGAGAATGCCTTTTAAATTACAGTTTCATTCCTGAATTTGAACTGAGGTAGCAAACAGGACGCAGAATTCCTATTCAGATTAAACTAGGAATTAAAAAGGCCTGCAGTTCATAGACATTCGCATATCTGCTGTGTGTCAATTTAATTAGAAAAAGAAAGTTTGCTTGACAAAGCTGAGTGTAACGTTTCTGGTCTTACTGGATATGAGTCTATTTCAAAGTCTCATAACTTGTTCTTCCTCTAAAACAACTTTCGTTTTCTGGCAAATTATTCACATAACTTGAGTCATCACATCATTTACATATAATATCCATTGCAGCATCAGCTCTTTTCTCACAGTGTCTGAAACGGTTCGATCAAAGATTTGGTCTCTCTAAACCCCACCTTTCTGAGAGCTGCTCTGCTCTGATTGGTCAGATGGCCCAGTCTGTTGTGACTGGTCAGAAACCAAACACTCATTACCATATCCGAATTTCAACTCTTTCTCAGCTCTTGATTCACAGTGATACGAACAGTAACGATGGCGTCGGTTTTACTGTATCAATCTCATCAATGTGGATTTGCTTTGGCAGCAGAAAACAGCATCTTCTCGACATGAACAACACAAACCAAACTCTTCCAGTCTCAGATACAACTACAGTGTTTGAGGGCGGGGCAAAGCAGATGCTGTTCAGCCACTGAAGACCACAGACTGGCATTATGCAAATTAGTTACAAACCTACACAGGTTCAGCAGGAAGTGAGACTGGAATTACTGACGACTCGTTTCAGCAGTTCAGAATCGAGACAAAAACTCCATTTATCTGCACTTTGATCTTTGAAACTTTGCAGACCTTTTACATTCACAAACAGCTCTATTACACACTACATGAAAGGCAATATCCCAAAAAGCTTAATAGGGGCACTTTAAAAACGTACAGAAATGATTAAAATATACAGAAAAATAATAGTGCATATTAATAACACAACTCAGATGTTTTTTTTACATAGCTTAGAGAAGGGTAAATTTAGGTCCTCATTGTATTTGTGCTACAGATAAATGTGACGTCAACACTTTTCACTTTCAGCCTTTATATATAATTCATTATAAAAGTATTTTTAATGCATTAATTGTGCCTTGTAATGCACCTTATAATGCATTCTATGATATCACGAATAATCATAACCACAGTTTTGATACTTATCTATTCACTGTTACACCTTTAGAAATTATAAGGCATTAAAACACAACCAATTTCAAAATCTGCAAATATTATATGCATTTTAAAGGGGTGGTTCACAGTTTTTTTCTAGGCTTGATTGTGTTTAACATGTCTTAATGCTTTGTTTTTAAAAAAAACGCTGTATTTTTCATATATTTTACCTTTATTCTACACCGCTGTTTCCATTGTCATTTGAACGGCCGGTTGACTTCCTGCTTCTATGATACCACTTCCTCCGAAATACACAATGGCCTCAGATTGGTTAGCTGGCCCAGTGTATTGTGATTCGCTGAAGCGCGTAGAGCACGTCGTCCAGAAACGCCACGCCCCTTACCATTACGGGCAATAGTTGCATGTGCTTCGGTGGAAATGTAAATAATGGCGTCTATATTGCCGTATCAGTTTGAGCCCGAATCAGAACCAGATAGCAGTAATGAAGAGGGTCAAGCAGAAATGCCTTTTAAAGGGCATTTCTGAATAGTAAGTATTTCTGTTTGTATTTGTGTCAAAGTGTTTAGATATGCTGTCACTTGTAAATGTTACTGCTGTGTATGTTAGCTTTCAATATACGGTTTTATCCTGTACTGTAGCTGAATACATGACTGAGTAGTAGCATTTTTGTAAAGGTATCGTTTAATTTATAGTATGAACAACTGTTTGTCTATGAACATAGAAGTTTGTTGGTGTTTGTTGGAGAAGTATGCAATAGAATTTAGCTAACTGGTAGCTAAGCCAAACCGCGTTGGTCTTTGTTTACATCCTTGATGCAACCAAAAAAATAGCAACAGAAACTATACATTTAAAAGACAATTACAAACAATAAAACCTACTTACAGGTTGGGGCCCAACAGCAGCTTCTGCTTTTAAAGTGGGAACTGCTTCATCTTTCAGTAATAGCCTTAGTGCAAATCCAGCATTGAACTCTATAAATTCTGGAAGCTGGCTTCCATGAAATGTGCAGCACAGACAGCTAAATTAGGATTATATTTGTCAGGAACAGAATTAAACATAAATATACATGTGTAAATATACATAAATATACACAACAACACTCTACTACAATAACTCTTCCATAATGCCGCGCGACATGGCCTCGCCCACTATGTTGCGTGTTCCCGGGGCCAGGGTTTATGTTAATTGCAGGGTTGGTGATGTCACCAACCCGGGAAGAAGCTTGTTGTAGTCCAAACCGGTCGTAATTGTAGGCATTAAACTGCCATAATTTTAAAAGACAATACCTCCGTTTGCATTAAACTTTGAGCGCTGTAACTTTGCAGATACTGTTTATGCTCAAGCAGCAACATTACACACTAACTAAAGGTAAAAAAGTGAAATCGCAATGAACCACCCCTTTAACTTTGATTACAATGATTTATGAAAAGCATGCATTAAAGTACATTGTGAATACCTTTATCATGCATTATAAATAAAGGCTTTAAGTAAAGTGTTACCAATGGGACTTTTTACCAACAAAACCACACACTGTGATTTCCTACAACTGCCACACGTCTACAGGAGACACATTTGGTGTGAATTTCCTGCATAATAAAGACAATGCTAAATTGGAGACAATGCACCAAAAATCTAGGAAAACACAAAGCAATACTGTAACTCAATTGAATTGCAAGTTTGTGCACACATGTCTGTTACTGGCAACTCTGTGGCAAAATAAAATAAGCAATAGCATCTTCCTGCGGCCTGAGTAGGTGTAGAAAGCAAACCGTACTTCAGTGTTGTACACGCTCACACCAGAAGGTGCAAATATTCTTCTCTTGAAAAAAAATCCCCATTGATGCTCAACAGTAAGGGTGGGCGGCATGACCAAAATCCTTCAACAACACATGAGTCATTTGATATTGACATTATTTTTGTAGGAAATTATGATACAGGCAAATTTGTCAGTTTAGCATTAATAAAGTTAATGCTATATTAAAATTGTGGGATTATAAGGTGTATTTAATTTATTATGCAATATAAATTAAGTAACATTTCATGTGCTTTTTATTAGGGCATTAAGTTTGCCAAGGATCATTAGATTAGATGCTTATAGAATTAGTATGAAACACAGTTGTTTCTTTTGTCTTTCTCTTTAATCATAGTCCATCTGACTGAATGATTCACAACTCTGCACATGTTCATTGCACATGGCTTTTTTATGTCTAAAATGTTTCATAAAGTTCCTCTGGGAAAAAAAATAAAACCATTTAAAGCTATTTAAGAGCAAAGACATTAATATAGGGGTATACTACAACCCGAATTCCGGAAATGTTTTTGAAATGTTTTTGAAATTACTAAAAACTAAAAGACTTTCAAATCACATGAGCCAATATTTTATTAACAATATAACATAGATAACATATCAAATGTTTAAACGGAGGAATTTTACACTTCTATACACTAAATGAGTTTATTTCAAATTTGATGCCTGCTACAGGTCTCAAAATAGTTGGGACGGGGGCATGTTTACCATGGTGTAGCATCTCCTCTTCTTTTCAAAACAGTTTGAAGACGTCTGGGCATCAAGATAATGAGTTTCTGGAGTTTTGGTGTTAGAATTTGGTCTCTTTCTTGCCTGATATAGGTTTCCAGCTGCTGAAGAGTTCGTGGTCATCTTTGACGTATTTTTCGGAGGACACGGAGTCCGTGATTTCCAACAAGAATGTCAAAACTGGACTTTTCCATGTTCACATTTGGCTTCCTTTTTGCATGATAGAGCTTTAGTTGGCATCTGCAGATGGCACGGCGGATTGTGTTTATCGACAGTGGTTTCTGGAAGTATTCCTGGGCCCATTTAGTAATGTCATTGACACAATCATGCCGATGAGTGATGCAGTGTCATCTGAGGGCCCGAAGACCACAGGCATCCAATAAAGGTCTTCGGCCTTGTCCCTTACGCACAGAGATTTCTCCAGTTTCTCTGAATTTTTTGATGATGTTATGCACTGTAGATGATGAGATTTGCAAAGCCACTGCAATTTGATGTTGAGGAACATTGTTTTTAAAGTATTCCACAATCTTTTTACGTACTCTTTCACAGATTAGAGAGCCTCTGCCCATCTTTACTTCTGAGAGACTCTGCCTCTCTAAGACATCCCTTTTATAGCTAATCATGTTACAGACCTGATATCAATTAACTTAATTAGTTGCTAGATGTTCTCCCAGCTGAATCTTTTCAAAATTTCTTGCTTTTTCGGCCATTTGTTGCCCCCGTGCCAACTTTTTTGAGACCTGTAGCAGGCATCAAATTTGAAATGAGCTCATTTAGTGGATAAAAGTGTAAAATTTCTCCCTTTAAACATTTGTTATGTTATCCATGTTCTATTGTGAATAAAATATTGGCTCATGTGATTTGAAAGTCTTTTATTTTTCATTTTATTCAAATTTAAAAAAACATCCCAACATTTCCGGAATTCGGGTTGTATATTAAACTTCATCAAAGAGCTGAAATATATAGAAATACCATCTTGTATGGCCTTAGTGGCAAGCTAAGGGTATCTTTGCACATTTTAAAGCAATGCAATACACATTAAATACACACTGTTGTGAGACAAAATTCAACATATAGTTTTTAAGATGAGACTAGTTTGATTAAATCAGTTACTAACCTTGTCTGGACAAAGTGATAAACAATCTTTGAACTTCATTGTCATGACCACATAACATTTTGAATTATATGTGCACTATATGAGAAAGTTACTGTTTACATGAAGCAAACTCCTAGAAAACGTATAACTGAAAACTCAGCTACCAAGAAAAGAAGTCCTACCTCAAAATTAACGATTAAATTTAGATCCTCCTTTTACAATTTTACAGCTCAAATAACATTTTTTTTTTTTATGGAAGAATTAAAATATGTGCAGTAACAAAAATAAAAAACTTCAAATTCTGCTTTTAAACCTTCCAGAATGTTGTCAGAAATTGAACTGAAATTATTTTCAGTGGACCAATTTATGCTTAATGCTGCTGATAGAGCTTCACTTTTATTAAACACCTGGAAAATAGTGTTGTAAGACTAACAATCTGGTGTTACATATACTAATATGGGCTCTTATTTTTAATGATCTGTACTTTTCAGTAATGAATGCAGTCCATAATTCAGGGAACAGAGGATAACTGACTGTAAATGACATAAAGGTGTCTTTATGTCGAGATTTTCCTGCATTTTCCACTGAACATGTTTCATATCTATTTCATGGCTTGTTAATTTTGACTCTGGGTTTGGGAAATGTAAGTATTCCTTAATTTAGTACAATTTAATTATACTATATAAAAATAACTGTTTACTCCTGACTTGATTTTCCTACCTCTGGAGAACCACCTTCATGTTTTTGTGAGTCTAAAGTCAGTGCAGAACCAGCTGGTACTACAGGAAACATATCATGCCAAACCACGCTAAACGACAGCAGGCATGGCACAAGATGCTTTCTTATGTTCAAAAGCAGCTAGACAAAGTGCAACAGAATGGAAGAGAATGCAGAGGTCTCAAGATTTCTCAAGGTTTTGAACAATTTTGGTATATATGAAAGTATATATGAAATTGAAGCTGTGATGCAGAACTGACATTTCTGATACAGTTTTTATGTTGTCAAAAAATGACTGTGCCAAGACTGTTATGATCTAGTTTTAGGTGATAACATTACATTTTATTTATTTAAATTACATTTCAATTTTAGGTGATGAAAAGAAAGGTTTTTTTAAGAGGCCATATTATGCTCTTTTACAAAGTCTTGATGTTGTTTTTGGGCTCTTCTAGAACAGGTTTTCATGCTTAAATGTTCATTATTTTCCTCATATTCTCCATTGTTGCAGCTCCTCTCTTCCCAGTCTGTCAGTAACACTCTGTTTAGTTCCTGTCTCTATGAAGCCCCTCCTTCTGAAAAGCACACCGTGCTCTGATTGGTTGGCTGGAGCAGTGTGTTGTGATTGATCAAGTGCTTCGAGCGTGTTTGGGAAATGTCCCGCCCCTTACCATAACCGCCAGTTTCAACACACTACTAACTCAACCAGGCTCCGCCCCTTTATTCTGTGTATGAATTATTTAAATGAGGAATAATGTGAAGAAAACTCAAGACTACAATGGAAGCGTTTCAGGGAGTTCGGAAACACTGACACTGATATAGAGAATAACTCCCGCTGGAGGGACTTTGGAGGAACTTTTTCATGCTCAAACAGCAACATTACACACTAAAGAAAGATGAACATGGAAAATAAAAAAGCATAGGTCCTCCTTAAATGTTACATGTAGTTGCTTGAGCATGTCTGATATCATGTGTTAGTGCCAAAAAAAAAAGAAATGGTCAGAATCTCCTCAAATAGTCATCAATACAATCAATGTGAGCGAGTGAATGTGAAATGTGTTTTCATGCAATGTAAAGAAGAGTTTAAGTCGAAATATAGTTTTAAAATTGTTTTCCTGTGGGAGTTTCCTCATGAAAATTAGGTCTGCTAACAAATGTCCAGTACCAATGATTATGCCAGGTTCTTTAAGGGGTGGTTGATTATGATTTCACTTTTTTAACTGTAGTTAGTGTGTAATGTTGCTGTTTGAGCATAAACAACATCTGCAAAGTTACGACGCTCAAAGTTCAATGCAAAGGGAAATATTTTAAAGAATTTTTAAAGAATTCTCTGTTTAAGGACTACAACAAGCGGCTGGTAGGGACTACAACAAGCTTCTTCCCGGGTTAGTGACATCACTAACCCTAAAATTTACATAAACCCTGCCCCCGAGAACATGCAACAAAGGGGGTGAGGCCATGTTGGGCTGCTTTAGAAAAGAGGAAGAGTTGTTGTAGTAGAGTGTTGTTACCATGCTGTCATTTTACGCCGGACTGCTTCACAAACGAGGGTCAATTCAACGCTGGATTTGCACAAAAGATTAACATGACGGCACATGCTAGTCGATGAGTTGAATCAACTCCACAGCAACTACATAAATTTATCCACTAACCATTCAGAAATGTCCAGTTTCATTCCAAAAGTTGTAACTTCTTCCTGAGTCTCTCCATCAGTGTCCGACTCCGGTTTGAACAATGTAAGGCTGAACACCGTTACTGACAATCCTCATTTTGGCTCCGTGAGATTCTCCAGCTTTGTTGTTGTTGAGCAACCGAAGCGCGAGCTGTTAAAGCTCCACCCTCTTCTCGAAAGGGGGCCGGAGCAGCAGCTCATTTGCATTTAAAGTGACACACACAAAAAATGATGTGTTTTTGCTCACACCCAAATAGGGGCAAATTTGACAAGCTATAATAAATGATCTGTGGGGTATTTTCAGCTGAAACTTCACAGACACATTCTGGGGACACCAGAGACTTATATTACATCTTGTAAAAGCGGCATTATAGGTCCCCTTTAAGGAGATCTGGCCTGTATGAGATATTTCCAGTTATATTAATGTTAAATTTGAGAACAGCTTGGAATTGCCCAAAATCACCATCAGAGATATTATTATACCTGGTATATGAGAACTGCTTGATTACATCCCATATAACAGCACTTGTGCGTGATGTCATTATTTATGGGCAGGATCGTTTCGTGGTAAACCAATATGTAATATGCCACTGTTCAAAGTTACTGGAAAATACAGGGAATAGTGCAAGACAATGTGTGTCAATCTCTGGAAGCCTGGAGAAAATTCATTTTGCAGGACAATAATCCCAATCACAAGGTTAAGTTTACATTAAGAGTGAAATAAGAATGGCCAACATAAACACACTCAAATCCAAAGCCAAGAAGAATGGGCCAAAATCACTGATATGACAGTCACAGAAGACTTACAGCTGTCATTATTCAATGATTTTCAAGAACTTTGGCCAAATGTTTTCAGGATATCTAAAATGAACACTGGTTTAGATTCAAGGAGACTGATAATATAATACCCATTTTATCTATAATCAGATTCTCCACATATGTGTCGCAACTGGAGTTCGAACTTCTTGAGGCACTCTTGATAAACTTCTGATTGTAAATGTTCCACTAAAAATGTAAAAGTTTACAGGGGAAAAAAGTCATTTGAAAGTGCATGATTCCTTAGTTAGACGGTTATGCTATTGATTTGTTCACGTCTCTTACATCACATTTATAATGTACTATTTGTCAAAAGGAAATTGTGCATTCATAAAGGGTTAGGATTTTCAGTTTTAAAGCTTTACAGGAGTTTACAAAACTTGATATTCACTGAATAAACACTGTAGAGTCTGAGACTTTTGTCACATTTAGAGCAGTGAGGTGTTGTATATACAGTCCGTCTCAAACACACATTATAGCCTCCTATTTAGACACCAGTCTAGTCTAGTCAAGTATGACAACTATTCTCTGGCAGTGGATTTCACACAAACACTTTAAACCTTAAACCATTTTTTTGAAGTTTCTGTACTTGATATTCTTTTAGCTTGATGGCATACAGTCCATTACCTAATATCAAATTTGAAATATAATACGATTTTAAACAATAAAGCAAACACAAAGCCAAATTAATAATGCAACTGATTCAAGCACTGAACTTCAGGTAGAGACTGAATTGTTGCATTCTGGGTAATGCAATAACTATAGTTATAACTACATATTGCAATGGTTATCTCCACTGCGCATCACAATTTCAGTTCAAAACTGAAATTGAAAAAATTTTAAGAAATCAAAGATGAATTTTTTTCAACTGAACATTTCAGTTAGGTGAAAACTGAATGAAAGAGATCCACCACAATCAACAGGTTAAGAACAACCAGCAGCTGTAAACTGGATGTTACCAAAGCAACTACTGTGTGTTTGCTCTTTCCAATCAGAGGTACTTTGAGGAATCAATACCCCCCACCACGACCCAACAGAAGACTCGTGACTCGTCTCGAGAAAGGAAGTGGCCTTTCCTCTAACCTCAACTCTGCTGTTTCCAGCCATTTTCAAAGGAAAACTGTTATTCTTTCACTGAGCACGTTCATATTCACACCAATACACTGATAACGGTTTACATTAAAACCAATATCCTGGCAAAGCAAGTAAACCGCATTTACAAGACTTTATTAATAAATCAGGTTACTCCTGACATCAAAGGCCCTGTTTCCACCTGGTATTAAGATGTGTTTTGGTCGATTGGATCACAAGTGGACAACGCTAAATACAGGTGTAAAAGGGGTCTAAAAGGTTTTGAGCTTGGCCACTTTCGACCACTTCTAGAGGTAGTCGAAAACACATTTAACCGGATTGCTTTCGTGGTGTAGACGCTCATATGGTCGAAAGGCTTCAAACAGCCACAAAAGACCACCGACTCTCTACCTACTGACCTAACGCATAAACATTAGGGAAGTTGTCTCTGGTCGCGTTCATATGTAAATTGCGCGAGCTTATTTTGTCCATTAGGTCGAAACATCTGAAAAAAACACTTACCCATTTACCCACCCATAGACCCTCCCCTCGAAGAAATCAGGACAGAAGTGGTTGAAAGTGGACAAAAGAGACGGATTAAAATACCAGGTGTGAACGGGTATGTGTCTCCCTCGTCCAATTGTGATCCGATCGACCAAAACGCATCTTAATACCAGATGGAAACAGGGCCAAAATATAATCATTTGTGTATCTGACTCTTGAGTAGTATTTTATGTCAGTTGTGATGTTAAATAAAGCATTAAAGCCCCAAGAGAATTCCAAAATGTTAATGTGACCGCACCTTAAGGATGCTTTCCTGTCACATAGCCAGAAATGTGCACTTCAATAAGCCGAAAGAACACAGATTATGGTGCTCTAAATGTGCCATAATGGGCAAAAATATAGCTGTTTCAATTGGTTTATGCTAAAGCCTTTTTTGACTTTACTTCAATAAAGGAAAACATTTACATGACCATTGTCAGTTATGCATAATCGGGTTAAGAACGTGCATGTAAATGCACTGTCCCCACACCAACAAATCCAATTCTCAAACTCTTCAACATTTACATCTCACTACATAAAAGTTCCCTTCAGCTCTTCAGTGCTGTTTTCATCCATCTGAGCCTGCTGGCGGCCGAGCGAGCGTCTGAGTAATGTGACAGCTATGGCCCTGTGAGCTCAATGTTTCCAGCCCTGCGAGCTCCAAGAACAGCTCTGTTGTCATGAACACTGGTAAAACAGTCTTCACCCTCACTAACACGTTAAAGATGGCAAACACTGTCTGTGGGCTGAGATGGTCATCACAGAACTTCTCAAGTATAGAGAGACTTGCTCATTTTTTAAAGGAATAAAAACATCTTAAATTGGTTTGCTGCTCTTAGTTGGTCTCCCAGCAAAATCAGGGTGAACTGTTGGCTGGTTTAAAGAGATTTGGAGCACTTTTCAGCTGGTCTGACAGGAAGATAAACAGGATAGGCAGCTAAACACTGGCCTGGCCAAGGCTAGGAGACCAGCTTAGGCATTTTTCAGCAGGATAGTTCACCCAAAAATGGAGTTTGCCAGCCCCTGGTCACTGCTGCTGTTGTTGTATGGAGAAGAGCAAAGTGAACATTCTTCAAAATTTCTCCTTTTAAAGGGTTAGTCCACCCAAAAAAGAAAATTATCCCATAATTTACACACCCTAAAGCCATCCTTGGTGTATATGACTTTCTTTTTTCAGCCAAACACATTAAAAAATATCCTGGCTCTTCCAAGCTTTATAATGGGACTGAATGGTACCCGAGATTTTGAAGCTCAAAAAAGCACATCCATCCATGATAAATATAATCCAAGGGGTTAATAAAGGCCTTCTGAAGCGAAGCAATGCATTTTTGTAAGAAAAATATCCATATTTAAAACTTTATAAACTATAATCACTGGCTTCCGGTAACAGCCGTACGTGGAGCTTGAGTTTGTTGCCCAGCCCTATTTGTTTGAACCGCGAGAGGTGTCTAAGCTTACGATACTCCTACATCCTATGTCATACGTCAGGTCAGAGGTCACTAGGGCTGCACGATTATGACAAAAATCATAATTGTCGATTATTCCCTTGAAATTGTAATTGCGATTATTAATTACGATTATCACAATTACATTGAATGATGTTTTGAATAACTATACCACTGATCAACTGTATGCTATATTTTAGGTAAAAACAAAAAACAAGCTGAAAACACTCTTACTGAAATTTTTTTATTGCTTTTCTATAGCAATAAGCATCAAATATCAACTATACATTGGTTTGGTTTCTTCTTTAAAAAAAGTAAACATATGCATGTAATAATAATAGGGGCTTTCGCACCATGTGGTTCTAAGAACTTAGTTGTAGGAACGAGCCACCAGGGTGGTTCCCCGAGAACTAATGTTCCCATAGTCCCATTTTCCTGGTTGCATTTCCAGTAGGAACTCTGAAGTGACTAATCTGCACTTGTTGTTGCGACTTTTATTTTGATGGATTGGTGGACTTTTATTTTGACAGCTCAGCCAGAGCACACAGATCTCACATTTTCCATCGTCATTAGTTTACGATCTATTTAACAGTCCTGTCTAATACGTTATTAGAAGAACTGTTATACAAAGAAAGTGGACAGTATATGAAAAGTATTAGCTTTTGCCGTGTTGTTGATGCCCAATGTCGCTTGCTGAACAGAAATACATATTCATTTTTCACGTGGTCTGTTCAAAGTCGCGCTGGATTTTCTCCTTAGCATAAGGTTGAGCGGTCCATCTATCACTGTTTTCCATGTTTGTAGAGTTAGTTTGTGGAATAAAAATATAGGCTGTGTACACTAGTGATGGGAAGTCCGGTTCTTTTCCGTCTCTGGTAGTTCCTTTTGTGCTTTGGGTTATACCTTTTACACTCTGAAGTAGTCGTGATTTGCCGCTCACAACGTAGCACGCTCTAAACACACCTCTTAAACACGCAGAATAATGTAATGTAATAATGTAATGTAATAATGTAATCGCGCCACTGAACGATTACGAAATTGTGGCATCCGTAATCGTAATCACGATTAGAAATTCAATTAATTGTGCAGACCTACAGGTCACTCTTCTGCCAGAACTCGACTTGCGTACGGCCGTTACCGGAAGCCAGTGATTATAGTTTATTATACATTTTTAAATATGGATATTTTTCTTACAAAAACCCATTGCTTCACTTCAGAAGGCATTTATTAACCCCCCGGGAGATGTATGGATTACTTTTATGATGGATGGATACATTTTTTTGGGCTTCAATATCTTGGGTACCATTCACTACCATTACAAAGCTTGGAAGAGCCAGGATATACAGGATAGAAAGTCATATACACTTAGGATGGCTTGAGGATGAGTAAATTATGGGATAATTTACATTTTTGGGTGAACTTTCCCTTTAAGTTTCTGCAGAAGAAAAACAGTAATACAAATTGAGTAAGTGATGACAGATTTTCCATTTTTGGACAAGCTTTAGTTTAAACCTTTAGAACAAACAAGACACCCTAATCACAAACCGAAACAAAGTACCTAGTTAAGATCATTAAAGCACAAGCACATCATGCAACATTATCCACATAGCCGAGGGGGGCGGATGGATAAAAAAGCAGCTCAGTCTTTCTCCTGTCATCTTACTTTAGCTCAACTTCCTAAAATACACCCCTCTCCAATCCATGTTACTTCCTTTCTGTGTTTGATATTTCAAATTGCCGGGAAGGCTGACTCAAGTTTCTCCACCAAACATCTTTGCTCAAAACAAATCGAGCACAAGCGATCGATGTGTAAAGGGTGTTTAAGAGAATATCCTCCCTCCTTTCCACCCTCTCCTCATGCATACTTCCAAACAAATGACCTTTCCCTATCCAGATGTGTTTCACAGTTGAGTGAAGGAGACGTGAGGATGGGGGTGGGGAACACACTCGTCTGTCTCAACTGTTTATTTCCTCCTCTTTCTGTTTTTCCTGTGCTATACAGTACATATCTCATATCTCTTCGGCTCTCCTTAAGAGTTTCCCATCAGTTCAAACTCTTGAAATGTCAAATCCTCAGGGGGTACGTTACCTGTCAGGGAATATAAAGACATCGGTTGCACACAATACTGGCTGAATGGACTCAAGAGGAAGTTTGTTCAACCCAAGCTCAACAGTAAAACTGGGTCTTTATCTATTCACTTGGTCGGTTTCTCACACAAAGCTTCAGGAGGTTTGGAATACAGCACATGAGTTGTATGGACCACTTTTAAGGTTTTAGTCACCATTTATTAGGGGTTCAAGCGTGTAGCGCTGAAACCCTATTGTAATTGTTAAATTTTCCAAGGATCAGCATTCTCCCCTAAAAGTGATCGGGCAGACCAAACCGTAAGTCGTAGAGACTTGAAACTTGGTAGTAGGGCTGGTAGTACTCACACCATCTACAACGTCGCCAAGGCTCTCCCCAATCGGCCTGACGGGGGGGGGGGGGGTGCTACAGCGGTCACAAAAGTACTAAATGGCTCATAACTCCTGAACTGTTAGGCGTAGACTCACGTGTCTTATGTCACTGGAATCCTTGGCTCAAGATGGACAAATCGCATGCTTCGGATTCGCCTCGGCGAGATTTTTGGGTATTTTGGATTTTTTGAAAAAGCTACTTTTTTGAACTAGTCCTAGGTTTTTGACCCAATTGGAACCAAACCAGTGCAGCGATCAGCGATTCATGGTCCCTAAGGGCCGCCAAAATGTTCAACGAAAATGGCTATAACTCGTGAAAGGAATGAGATATTTTCACCAAACTCAGCACACCTATGTAAGAGCTCATTCTGGTCGCGTGAAAAAGGACACGGCGACTGGCCACTTGATGGTGCTATAACAGCAAAAAACATGAAAATGGCTATAACTACTTCACCGTTAGTCCAATCGACTTGAAATTTCGCATTCAGTGTCTTTGTCCGAGGTGCCATGATTGTCTATGAGGACATATGGCGTATCTCGAAAAACATGTCTGTCATCGGCCAATGAAATTTGAGCATCCATCAGACAAGGTTAACGGAGGCCGATCGGAGCGAAATTCGCTAAACCTATTTGACTCACGGCCCTAGAGGCCTGTGAGAAATTCAAAAGAAATCGGCCACCGGGGGGCTTCTTCGCGTTTTTCATGTACGTAAAGCATTGCGCATCGCATGATTTTTCACGCACGCCCACGACATTTGTGTCACATGGTAGAACTCCTCATTCTGAGCAACTTTGCCTCTAGCACCGCCACTGTCCATCGAATTGTTCATTAAATATTGGAGATGATTTAAAAAAAACAGCTTTGGCGAACTAGTCTTTGGTTTTTGGCTCAACTTTGATAACGATTAAAAAGCTTTATAAACCATAAATTTCCTATGGTAAATTGCCTGTATTGGCTGTAAATGGTCTTTTCCATCTATGATCTAGGTGGTTACAGGCTTGCTAATTAAAACATACCTTTTTACGCATGTGCTTAAAGGCCTTAAAGCGCTTGAACCCCGATAATTACTGCTCGCAGCTATATTTGCAATTGCAATACAAAAAGCCATACAAAGTTGGATCTACCGGAGGGTGAGTAAAGGCCAGTTCACACCAAGGACAATAACGATAAAGATAAAGTTTTAAAAATCTTTCTAAGTTTAAAATAATACAACAGTCCAGACCATAACTATAACGACACTGAGGAATGATTGAAATCACTCTCAGAATGATATTTTCCGGCTGATGAACAATAAAAACATTAACAACCAATCAGTATCCATACCGACTTTAAAATGCTTGAGCATTTAAAGCGGAAGATGACAAAACTGCAGCACTCACATATAGTAAACATAAAGTTATCATCCATTAGTGTGGATGCCAATATAGTTATCATTATATTTATCGTCCTTGGTGTGAATAGCTCTAAAATCATGACAGAATTGTCAATTACATTCAAAACGACCACTATAAAGTCACATTGGTCAGGATAAACTGAGCAGTTCTGGTGGAGCAAGGTCGGTTTCCCTGAGAGCATATGACTGGATGGTTTATAAAATGGCAAAATATACATAAAACAATTTTAATAAAAGCAACCATACTGTACACTAAATTGCTGAAATTGCCAATGATGTGCAAAAAAAATATTTTCAAAAAGGTCCCCCATCTGCTAAGACTCAAACAGATGGTCCTGCCCCAAACTCATGGATGAGCCAATGTTGGTGTTGAGCTGTTCAGGATGTTTAGACAGTCTTACAGAGTCACAATGTTGCACTTTTCAGAGGACTCAAGCTACTAATAGCTTTCTTATAGTTGAATATTAAACTGGGATATAGTATTTTAACATTACACACTCTAAATTCACCCAAATGCCAAAGTTTTACACTTGAAATTCTTTAAAAATATATTATCTGTTTATTATCTAAGGCTGTTGACAGATTTTGGACCTGACACATGTTGAAATGAACACTTACGACCAAGTAAGCATGGTGACAATTGATCATCATCATGTCATCTCAGGGTATGCTGTGTGTAGGACCATATTCTGGCAAAAAAAAAAAAAATGGTATTTTAATTCCTTGTATAAAGAGGTAGCTTTAAGAGGGAGACAACAGTGTGTGTCACCTCAAAAGACCCATGAGAAAACAGCAACCTTCTGTGTAGTCCTCTGATAGGGGCCCCTTAATTAACACCACTGATGGGCTTAGCCAGCGACAGAACTGAACACGAAGCCTTTCAGCGTATTCTATACTGCGGTACAAGCCATTGTGAGAAAATGATGTGTTATTATCACAGTTATTAACTGCACACTGCAGTCTGTGAGAAACATGGACATAAAACAGAATTGTAAATGTTTTAGGTTTACGCAAAGAAATAAACTACTATTTTTCCATTCTTAATATATGTAAACAAGCAGATAAGTATGTATGTAGGTTAATATGTGTGTGAAGATACTTAGTGGACAAACTTGACAAATCTGTCATGTCCTCGCTGTTAAAACAATTCATAAACAGTATATAAATTGTGAAAAAGAGTAAAGTATTCCTTTTGTTTTAGGGATAGTCTGTAGTAATTATCAGGAGCTTTATATAAAAACAAAGAAGTCTGTGCTACGTCCTCATTTGCAGAGCTAAGTAAACAAGTGTGTAGTTGTTTCCAGAGTTAGGATTTAATTGCACACAGAGTTTACTTAGTAGATGGCTTGTTGCATTTACTGCACACACACACACACACACACACACACACACACTACAATAAACTATGTTGACTTCAGACCAGCATCCACAGCACTGGATGTACACCTTGACAAGATGCCAGTGTGATACAAGTCTAGATGATTCCTATCCAGATCACATAGATTAGAGCTTGAAGCTCATTTGTCTCAAAGCTTTTCAACTTTTGAGCTTCATTACAGACTGCATGCATGTAAAAATAATGTGCAAAAGGCAGACTGCAAAGCAAAGAGGCAACAATCCATCATGCATTTCAGTCCAGAGATCACCACTCCTTCCTTTCCTTTACAAATACATCTATAGGTTATTGATGGAAAGGGCCTGCTGGACTGCAGATGCACACAGCCTACTCATGATTCAACATAACACAACTAAACAATCATTCTCCTTCATTCAAGAAGGACTGGACCACTTCTACAAAACTTAAAAGAATCCATCTGCCCTATTCGCATCTCTAAATTGACAGTAACATGCATGTTTTGTGGTGGTGCAAGATTAGTGCACACGCTGAACTGATGTGGAAAAGTTGCATGTGTCATGTTGTATTCTGGGCATGTGCGCTGTGATGGTTCATCCACAGATTATCAATGTATCTGCACTCCTGAGCTGGTTATTTGATGCACGGGCTGCTACTTCAACATAAACCGTTATCTAATGCATTATAAGACCATCTACCTACACATAACCATTCCTTTATTTCTCAGTGGAGACATTTTATATTCGGTTCAGACAGCAACTGTGTATCAACGCATCAAAGGATGGTCGTCTTGATTTGATGGATAAATGCATGGCAACAGTTGCTGAATTGTGGGTGTTATGTGATGATACATGTACCAAATCATACACTCACCATCTATTGCCCTTGCTGGAAGCACCACCTCCAAACTGTGTAAAACCCCCAAAAAGAACAATCCGACAAGCAGCCTGTCAGCTGCGAAGCGCAACATTATATTTCACAGGGGGGGGGGGGAATCCAGAAACAAAAGAGCAAATAAAATGCAAAAGCAAGGTCCGATGATCCAGTAAAGCTGCAGTCTGATCACGGCTGATGCGCCTCTCCAAATGCGCACACTGGCGCAAAAGGCTTCTTCTGGCACACACGATTCACGTATTCCTTGAATGCATGGCACAACCTATGGCTGATATATGTCTGATACACGGCATCACCATGGAGACAGTGCGCTCAAACCATTCCTTTGTTGAGGATGACAGCCAGCGCTCCGCTCTGTGCCAATGACACCTATGAATGTGAGCCCGATTCTCTCTGTTGCTGCTGGTAACACAGATTGGTCGAAATGTGTGGTCCAATCCTGAACTGGTGATGTTCGACTCGTGAACCGGTTCACTTTTGCATGAACCGCGAGATGCGAGTCGGACATCAATTGGTTCGAGAATTCCGACTTGTCTGGTATCTGAGACTGCAGGGAAATATTATATTCATCAATGTTATATTCACATTTTTTTTTTTTTTTAAATGAATAATATCTTCATGTTGCCCAGGTCTTTATGTTATGTCGTGTATTTATTGCATTTAATGTGTGGGCCTATGTGAATGACTGTAGCTACTGTAATAAAATAACAGTAGCCTAATAAAAATTTACTGCACCTCAGGTCTGACACAAAATGAGCCAATAACTGGTGAGTGACATGAATCTTGAAGCTTGAAATTAATAATTACCAACATGTATAAAGCATGTGAAATGTCAAAAAAACGTCTGGGAACACGCGAGGATGTAAAAGAACCGATGAACTGGTGAAAGGACCAAACTGTTCGAAAGAACCGATTCGAGCAAATGAGTCGGACTTCCCAACATGAGCCCCGCTGGCTGCTGTGTGACGTCAGGAAGAGAGCTCCATGACTGTGTTAATCGATGGAGAAGCGCGGAGCTTCTTTATTGGCTGATGTGATGTCGACATAGGGTATCATCCAATCAGAAACGCATGCGGTGAGTCGACGCCGAGAAATACGACACCTACAACGTCTTAAGAGATTTAGTATTGCAAAACTGACTACTTTGAGAGTTTTAACGACGTCATTACATCTAATGTGGAAACATGAACGACCCATTAAGTTATAGTGAACTGGGTACAGTATTTAGTTAAATTGTGAAGATGTTTTGCAAACCAGAAGCGACTCTAGCATCCTCTTACTGTAGTATCCTCCTGTTAATTCTCATATACTGTATGTTTAGTTCCTGTTCCGATCATTATAAGAGTGATTTAGGGATTTGGAGAATAATTAAAAACACATAAACAACAAATTCTTTCAAAAAGAAAACAAAATGTGAGGCATATCTGAGCTGTTTAAAGCTCTCAGTGTGGGGGGGAAACATCTAAACCAAAACCAAGAGTACAGTAAGACACAAATAAACACAGATAAACATGTGCATGGGTTGAAAAACAGCCTTAATTCTGCTCAAGACTCACAAATAGAAAATACTTTGAATGACTTCCCAATAAAAAGGAAACACTTAGCTGGCAAAATTTGCGACAATTATTCCTTTTCTCCATAAATGCAGAACTGCTTACCAAGCACTCAGAGCTCAGCTCAAATCCTGTTGTGTAACTAAATGAGTTTATCCAAGAATCTCACTGTGACCAACTGCGCAAGTAAACAACAACTTTCAGTCTAACACACTAACAGATGGTAAAGAGCACAAAATACTGTATAATACTTAAGAACACTGCAACAGAGAAAACATTCTCATCCACACTGTAAGAAAAGACCATAGAAATAGGGCATAATGAGGAATATTCTGTAGGCCTATAGATTTTTTCACAGGTGTTTTGTGTTTGTGTTTTGGGGTTAAAAAAGAAATGTTCAGTGTCCTAGCAGAAAATCACCAGTAGGCCTTTTCCATTTTTCAAAAGATTTTTTTCTTACAGCGCATATTTTACCACAGAATGTGAAGGTGGTAAAGACTGGCCTAATTCAGGGCATTTCGAATCTAAAACGCTTCCATATAAGCTTCCCAACAAGAAACAGAATAATATATTTAACTTTCATTACATTTTAGTTTCAGTCAGCAAATGGATATGTTCATATTTAGACCATAACATTCATAATCCCAAGAAAAATAACATGTAAATAACATTCCTTGAATATTTGGGCTATGCTTTGGGATAAAAAAAAAAAAAAAAAGTTTACATAAGCCTGGGTGTAAACTATAATCCTTTGCAGCCTTGGAAGTGCTTGATATGGCATTTTATGTTTGTTTTTTTGTGCATCAATGCAGACAGAACATTATAAATAAGTAATCACACAGAGAAATGATGTGCTGTGAATTCCAACAAATGAAAGCTATGTCTTTAATGGTTTATTTGAGTAAGAGTACTGCATAGTGGACTTCCATTAAATCTCTTCGATCGTGCCTCTTTAATAATGACCCACAAGGCCCTGCAGGGATTGAACCTGCAACCAATCACCAGCCCAGATCATTTTTTTCTTTTGTCAAATCAACAACTTCAATAATTAATGTGGTTCAGATAACATAATATTTTGAGTTTCTGTTGATTAAACCAATCGCCTTCATCAAATTAACTCAAAAATGTAATTTCAGTGAACTCAAAATTTTTAGGCAACCAGGTAACTTACTTTTTTAAGTTAAACCAACAATTCTTTTTTACAGTGAACCCACCAGTCAGTTTCTGAAGAGTAACTTACTTGGCTAGTAAAGCTGGATTCTGATTATTATTTAAAAACATTGTCATTTAATAAAATTCAGCAAGCTACTGACTTTGAATGTCTTACCTTAATTGTAGAAAAGGGTTTTATTATTATTTTTATTAGTGCTTCAACATGGATTTTTCTAATATGTTATTCAATAAGAGCAGTAAGAGCAATAATGATTCATTGCCAATTTATTATAATACAGCAAAAGGTTGCAATAAAAAGAACAAATAATAAAAAAACAGCCAAAAAAGTAATTTCAAATGTCCACAAAATAAACACAAACACACACACACACACACACACACACACACACACACACAAAAAAAGAAAACAGATAAAAATGAGACATAAATCATAAATTTAAATTATGTAAACGTTCAAATGCTGTTATTTTGTCTGCTCTTTTGATGCAAAATCATAGTGCAGATGGGCTCAGTACCTTTATGTTAATATGAACAACAGCCATATTAACCATAACCATAAAAGGTATTACAAAATGATTTGAAAGGTTTTTCAGTGTACAGGTTTCTAATGTACATTTAGGGACAGATTTATTCTTTGAAGCAACAACTTTTTTGTACCTTTCTTTCAGAGAGTGCATAAGTCAGATTACATAACCATCAACATTAAGCCATTAGAAATCTTTTGAAGCACATCATTGAAAAAAAGACATTTAGCCATTATGAACTTTCTTTAGTTCTGCATTCATTTTTGCACAATAAATGTGCAGCAGTCTATGAGCCTGATTCCCCAGGACTCTATTCTTCAGGAAGAAGATTCATTTTCTTCTGAAGAGTTTTATTCTCTTCATATTCAGTGGTTCACATCGAGTAATTATGATGCTGTTCTGTAAGTGTGCCTTTGTGTCATTACAAGCAAAGACACGCATGATAAGTGTGTTAATTGTCTTGGATTCAGTCACGCTCAAGCCGCGCTTAACAGCTCTAACTGCTCATACTTTTAGAATTTTAAGTTGGTGTTTAGGTCTAAACATGCTTTCTTTCTGAGGAAAGAAAGTGCACCAGCTCTCTCCATGCATCATTGTCGGCCCCTTGTGGAAATCAAGGACTACTCTTCCGTCCAAACCTTGTCTTCTTTGATTGGCAAGGTGTAATTGGCTGCTGGTCAAGCAGGTGCTAGCGCTGGATACCTGAGGTAATTTTATGTTACACTATTTGCTAGCCTCCATGGCATAATGATCTTATCTCCGTTAATACTTATTTTATTCCGAAGGTATGACCAATTGTTTTCCATATATCCATTTTCTTTAAAGTATCCTTGAACAGGGGGTTTAAATTAGAATGGATTCTTCTTGGCTGTCAGTGTTTTATCGTTCAACAGCTGGAAAAAAATCATTCTGAAAGAGATCCCAACAACATTGTTCCTCTATATTGTTATAGTTGTGGTGTGGAGTATTATTTTATATTTAGAATAATTTTTAGAACTATGTCTTTATCATTATCATTATTGTTATCGTCCTTGGTGTGAACAGGCCTTTAATCATGGAGCGGACCATATTTCGAGGCACAGGCTGAGGTCCAGGGAGTGGAGGTTGCACCCTTAGGTTGTCAACCGAATTTGTCAGAAGTTGGACTTGTTTGCATCCAACAAGACATCACAATGTCCCCTCTGGTTCGTTCAATCTCCCCCAGTGCCTCTGGGAATAGATGCTATGGCCCATTTGTGGCCCAAGGGCAATCTGCATGCCTTTCCACTTGTGTGCTTACTTTTGGCTGTTCTGTGGCGAGTTCAGAAAAACAAGGTCCGTCTTCTCTTAGTGGCCCCATTTTGGCCATCACACACATGGTTCTCAGATCTGATCTTTTTTCTAGAGAAACCTCCTTGGAGAATCCCAATCACAGGCAATCTCTCTCATGTTCAGGGCTTGCTATGGCACTACTGTCCAGAGATATGGAGACGATGGGTTTGGCCTGTGAACAGGGGACTTTGATGGATTCAGGCCTTTCATCTGATATCGCTGAGATCATTCTGAATGCTAGAGCCCCCTCTAAGCTTTGTCTCTATGCTTTGAAGTGCCGTTTATTTACATCCGGGGGCATACAACACAGTGGATCCAGTTCACTGCCCGGATGGGTCCAGTGCTGGAGATTCTGCTGGAGTGTTTTACTGCTGGAGCAGGTATATGTCGGAGCTGTTGCTGCTAAACATGTTCCTGTTAACGGTGTATATTTAGGAAGACATTCACTCGTGTTTCGGTGCATGCATGGGATGAGATGGCTAAAGCCTAAATGTCCTGTATTCATTCCATCTTGGGACTGATCTGTGGTTCTGGAGGCTTTGACAGGAGCTTTTGAGCTGCTAGAGTCTGCCTCACATGAGCTTTTGACTCTCAAGATGGTCCTCTTGCTGGCCCTCACTTATCTTAAGAGAATTGGGGACTTGCAAGCTTTGTTGGTGAGCCCATCTTGTTTGGATTTTGATCCCAGTCTAGTTAAGGTCTTGCTGTACCAATACTTGGTTATCTTTTTCAAGGTGGTGTCTTCTTCGCTTTGCACGCAGACTGTTATTTTCTCTCCTCCTCCTTTTGAGTCACAGGAGAAAGAGAGGTTGCATAGACTTTGTCCTGTTAGAGCTTTAAAGTCACCCTGTAGTCAATAATTTTATCCCTTAACTCATCTTTGATCACCAAAATGACATATTTTAACGTTTATTTCCTTGAAAAAAAATGTTTCATGCCTCAAAATAGCTTGAATGTAACTCTACACCCTTGCCTTATTTAGTATGCGTGGTTCTATGCATATGCAAATTAGACCCGCCTCCACTCACTCACACCAGCTCAGAGATCCACTCGTTGACAAGCACACGTTGATGTGATTGGTTACAAGGTAGTTTGTGACATCAGAAACACCAGTGATTTCAAACTTTTCACCCATCATTTCCCTCTGATTTTAGGGACAAGTTATGGGTACTGAAGACGTTGAATTCTGCATGTCTTTTTTAAAACTTGAGTGGCCCAACCAGACATTGGTGGGCAGAGCTGGTGTAAATAGCGTTTGCCAACAAGGGACGCTATTTGCACTTAGTGTAAATAGAAACTCCGTTTTAAAAATGCCGGGTGCCAGTGTTTGACATGCATTTGACCAATCAACATACACTTACGTCACTGATAGTTCCTATAGGGCTGGGTTAGACCCTACTCTGAAGTAGGAGCTAATTTATTTCCCCCAAAAGAAGTTTCTACTAAAATCATTTAGCCAATTGTTCAGCCAATGGTTCTAGGACCTATGAAAAGGTTCCTCCGGTGCGAAAGCCCCTATATGTAACCGAGATGTTTTGGTCAAGTCATGTTTCTGGATTCTTATTAATGTAGTTTTTGTTTGTTACTTGTTCACTCGCGTTTCAATAAATCAGCAATTGAGTTTTAATTTAACGTGTCATGAGTGTTACTTTACAAAGTGGCGCAATATTTTTGAACATAACTTTGAACAGTGTATCTGTTGTCATACTAAGCATCAGTGGAACATTTCTATAGTTGTGGATCCTCTGCTAGAACACCTGTAAAGTATAAATTATAAAGCATAATTATGAATAATTACATGAAACTAACCCTACCCTAACACTAAAGTAAATGTAGTTAATTAATATTACTCGGTACTTAAATGTATAATTACACTGTAAGAAGGACACATTTAAAGTGTAACCAGAAATAGTTGGTGTTATTTATTTATTCACATAACCGTTAGTTTATTTGAGTCCGTTCCAAGAGTACAGTGTAACATCACAGCATTCCAGACTATTGCTGCATCCTGAAGAGCTATAATTTCGATAATGTCCTAGTTAATGGCACTGGTGAAGGAGGGAGCGAAAATAGTGAGCAAATTTGGATGCTGGAGCAAGAGAAACAACTCACAGATACAACTGTCACATAAAGGTATTTTTATCTCAAATGTGTCCTACATTGAAAAAGTGTCATCTTACTCTTGTCAACTGAATCAGCAGATTATCTTTTTTAGTTTGATATATAACGCCTAAATGTTAATATAAACACACACTCACTCTGGAGATTTAGCAACTTTGCAGTTGAATTGCTGTTTGAAATGTAATATTACAATTGTGTTAATGGTGTAGAAGACCATATTTGTTGATTAAAGGGATAGTTCACCCAAAAATGAAAATTCTGACATAATTTACTCACCCTCAAGTTGTTCCAAGCCTGTATAAATTTCTTTGTTCTGCTGAAGACAAAGGAAGATATTTGGAAGAATGTTTGTAACCAAACAGATCTTGCCCCCCATTTACTACCATAGTAGGGAAAATAAATACTATGGTAGTCAATGTTTCATTTTGGGTGAACTATCCCTTTAAGCACATTAAATATCAGTATTATACACTGGTAAGGCTTGCTGCTGTATTATTACAGCTACCAAAAATATGTTCTAAGAGCGTTTTGCTAATGTTTTAAGTTATCAAAAGTTATTTAAAAAGCTAGTATTTTTAAGTTAAGTTATGAAAACTTTATTTCTGAATTTTCTCTGAATGTTCAAAACATCCATTTTTTTTTTTTTTTTTTTTTTTTTAAATGTTTTTTCTTGGTGTATGAATGTTAAGGGAACATTCCATTGTGCAAACATTATGGGAACGTTAACTTTGAATGTTCTCTGAACGTTCTGAAACAAGTACTAACATTTAAAAGAACATTAGATGAACATCCAACTAACGTTTCAGAAAAAAAGTTGTATAAACAATAAATAATGATTATGGGCTAAAGTTTTGAGAACATTTTTAAAGACCAGATAACTTTGAAGGAACATTCTTTTAAAGTTATGGAAGAACATTTGTTTATAACTTTGAGAGAACCTTGCCAGAACGTTCTGAGAACGTTCCCTGTTAGCTGAGATACAATCTGCTGTTCTTCTGTTCAGGATTGCTGTTCATTAGACGTCTCTGAATCTCAATCTAATGAAAATGGATCTTTTCCTTAATTGAAAACAGATATGAACACATTTGAGATGTTTTGTATTAAAGCTCCTTTTAAAAGGGAAATTTATGGTCATCAATATTACTTGAGGCAGATAATTCATAGTGCTGAAAAAATGCCATGTTATGAGTACAACGTGTTCTATTCCCCTTATTTGACTACAAACTGTGAGATGTTTCAGGCATGGGAAAATGCACAATGCACTCTTTGTCTCAACAACTTTAAACTCCCTTGGAGTTGTTGATTTTGGAAAGTGCGACCTGTCTCCCTGAGTTCGGCTTTTGTGAGTCCTTGTCAAAACAGGATAAAGGGTCGACAAGATGCAACAAAAAGTGAGGAAGTGCCTTTGAAGTCGGCTGAATGTTAATGACCCTTTTAAAAAAATAAAATTAAATAAATCATTGTGGCAACCTACAGAGCAGACCTGTGTTGTCTGTGAAGGATCTTCACCTAATATAAAGCAATGGAACAAAAACTTGTATTAAGGTAGATTTTTATTACATAAGCATTATGTAACTGTCTGAAATATAGTAGTTATGGAGTTTGTGTGAAACTCTTGGTATATGATACTGCCATCTAGTGGACAGAGGAGGAAAAGCATACAGCTTACAATCAAGCTGTTAGTAGCTTTCAACTGTACCTGAATATGTCTGAGCCTGGAGAAGACAATAGCTATGGTTTGATAACAAATGGCAACTCAGTTGAATATATGTCATTTACGCTTTAATTGATTATTGGCTCATTAAGTTTTTTTAAAACCAGTACTAATTGCATAACTACCATTGTTTTGAACAAATCTATTTCTTCATTTATGCTACTTTAGTTGTCTTCAATTCGTTGTAGTATTGGCTAGTTGTAGGCAGCTGAATTTGACCACAGCTTTGGTAAACATATTTAAACATCAGTACTGCCTATACGAAAATTAACCATGGTTAATTTAGAACATATAGAAAACTTTGAAAGCTATAACTCAAAAAACTGATAAGAATATATGATAGCAAAAAGGCTTTTACTTGCTAACAAGTGTCTAAATGGGACTAGAGAGGTTGATGACATTAAACATCATCAGCCGAACAGGTAAACTCATTACTAGTCGCTTTCACAGCCTTGTTGTCTTTATAATCGCACTCTTGGAAACTATTCTAACTCAAACTTTCAGGGAAAATGTTTGTAAATAAAGACCGACGAGTTGTCGGAAACATAGTTATGGTGAAGTTGAAGGCGTACGATAGTGGTGTAGTTCATTTATAGCCTGAGTTTAGCTTTTTAGGCTACTTCTGCTGATAGTATTATAGGCTTCAAAATTCAAAATCAAAATGTTTCAAAATTCCAAACTTTGAATTCGGTCCGTAGTGATGGTAAAAATTAAGCTTTACGAAGCTCTGAAGCAACTGAACCAACTGCTTTGCAAAATAATTCACAAGATTCATGTTCATGTTTTTTGTTGCTATAAAGTGGATGTAATTTAAATGCTATTGCTTTATATGAAAATAAATATGATGAACCCAACAGTGTGGTGACATGATGACACCCAAAGTAACGGTTATTAAAAAAAGAATGCCTTTTATACAGAGGTGGACAGTAGTGAAGTATTTTTACTCCGCTTAAGTACATTTTTTAAGTGTCCGTACTTTAACAGAGCATTTTTCTTTGGAAAAACAACTTTTATTTCTGAAATGTAGTGCAGTAAAAAGTATGACAATGCTTTGAAATGTAGTGAAGTAAAAGTTTTCCAAAGAAAAACACTGATAAAGTACAGATACTTTTTAAATTTACTTAAGTAAAAATAGTTCAGTACTGTCCACCTCTGCTTTTATATGCAGATATCAAAAGGAAAGCTTTGTTAAGAACAAGAATCTAAAAGCATATTAAGATATCTTTAATATTTCTTGAGTTAAAAGCATGCAAACTTGAGGCTAAAAACACAAAAAGTGCTTTTTGCCATTTTTGAACTGTCACCGTTGGCATATAATGAAACGAAGATTGCTAAAGTCAACAGATTTTACTAATAGACCTACCAATCTATGTGTAAAAATAAAATAATGATGCTGACATCTTTATAAAGTCATTTTTACATCCCTGTAAATTGGCTCCAAATCTCAGGCGAAATTTGTCATTTTGACCCTACTATAGTAGATTCCTCGACTGTGACATTTAATATTTTGACTTTCATCACTATTTATGTTTGTCTTTCTACAGAAAAAAATATTAACAAAATCAAAAATTTGAGCCAGGGACCTCTGGTTGAGTTGACACAGAATGACCCTATCGTTTTTCAGTAAACTGGTCAAGGGTCTGAATACATTGAAAGTTTAATATATATGTATAATATCTGCTTAATTTGCACCTGACTTAGATGTGTATTTTTTTTTTTCTTTTTTTTTTTCCTACAGAACATACAAATCAAATCCTCATTCAATGCCTTTGGCCTTTAACTCATCTTTCACTATCTTCAGGTAGTGAGGGTCTGGATAGCCGTAACTGTGGACAAAAAAAAAATTAAAATAAAAATACAATTCAAATACAGTGATATTTTACATGAATATTTACATGAAAAGTAAACATAAAATCTTTGATTAGTGGTTTTGCAGAACATGATGGACAACTGAAAGCAGAACTTCATACCTTTCTGGCCCACCGTATTTATTGGTCTTATGATAAATATCATTCCAGATGACCATATTATCTGCACCTGTAGTTGTAGATTTCCCAACAGTAAAGATCAGTTTCTGTTGAAAAGCTCTCTGCAGCAGTGAGAGCACTTCATTTCCTTCACGATTGTCAGGCAAGTACGCTTGACGATTTGTCCCTTGATAACATTTTCCCGGGTTTGGATGCTTC
Organism: Mylopharyngodon piceus; assembly: GCA_039654765.1. Classification (NCBI taxonomy): domain Eukaryota; kingdom Metazoa; phylum Chordata; class Actinopteri; order Cypriniformes; family Xenocyprididae; genus Mylopharyngodon; species Mylopharyngodon piceus. The sequence continues at coordinate 24,309,285 of CM077452.1, read as the reverse complement.
TTCTAAAAATGATCAGAAAAATTATGTACTTTATTACCAAAGCCTTAAACTATGTAATGGAAAAGGATCTACTAGGAGATCACAGATGTCGGAGAAATTTAGGGTATATAAATAATAGTCCACTGTGGTAAGTCATTTATACCTAATATTGTGTGTTTATGTTTTCTAGACACATTATTCTGTACGGTTTTTATGGCACTTCTGTGAATTACTTAAAGACTCAGCTTACATGTGTGCTCTCACAACAGATCAACTAATGCTCAATTTAAAGTTTTTGCTGCCCAGTTTGGATTTCTGCATTACTATCCATATATGTGCGTTCATTTGTGCAAGGTACTTTAATTGTTGTTTTCTTCCTCAATCGTGAGATATTATGCATATTCAGGAATATGAGAAAATATGCACTGTAACTTGATGACTGATTTGTTTACTACTTGTTAGGTAACAATGTGCAGTCATTCTGTCATTATCATGAAACTAACCCTGACAGAATGTTAGATTTCAGTAATATTAATACTGAAGGCCTCTGATGTCATTCTAATACAAGTGACAACTGAGACGCAAGATGTCGTCAGTTGTGTTGGAATGAAACCAGAGAGCGAGTCTGTGTTGTGATATGAGATACATGAAAGTAGAAACTAAGAAATTCCTAATAAATATTAATAAAAAAATAAAATTAAAAAAATGTATGGCTTATTTAAACTTTTATGGTAAAACGTATTAAAACTATTGTGAGATGTGAAGAGGGAGTTTCCTCAGTAAGCTACCTATCCCCTCTCCTCCTCATATTGCAATTAGACAGTTGATATATTCCTCATCATGGCAGTATATTACTCTGTTTCATTGTCTTTCAGAGCAGAAGACCTGCATTGTACACAATAGCGTCCTCTGCCGGCTAATAGTATCAAAGAAATAGTTTCAAAGTATCAAAGATGTCTGTCTCAGCAAAGCACAAGACGTAACAGCATACAGAAGAACTTGATACACCTCAGCCCTAAATCCTCAACAGTAAACATAAAGTGTCTTTACAATAGGAACTACAACATATTTTTTTTTTTCATCAGCTATATCGTGTCTCTGTGTAATCATAAACAAAATGATGTGAATGCATAATGTGACAAGTGAAGTGTTTTTATAATAAAAATTCAGTTTGACATATTCTTACCGTTTGAACACCACTAGGAATTTTGTAGGTGATTTCAATAGTGCCACAATCTGGATATCCAGGGAGACTCGTTCTTCGCTTTGTTATAGTCATTGTTCCATGTGGTTGGTTCCCCTCCAATATCCCAAACACTTCCTTACACACAGGACAGATGGATCCCAGACTCTCCACTGACATTCTTATACAATCCTGACAGAATTCATGTCCACATTTCAGTTTTTTCTTGTCGGTGAAGCTGTCCATACAAATAGGACACGTCTCCTCTTCAGCATGAGCATCTTTACTGTCATGACTAGAACTGTCTTTTAATTCTTCATTAAAACCAGTATCAATTTGTCTTCTAAAATTCACTCCATCATCCCATACTGGTCCTCCCACTGCTCCTGATCCATAATCAGGCTTCTGATTCCATTTGATTCTTCTTGAGTAACCAGTCGATTTCTTCATCTTGCCATCAAACACATTCTTCTGAAGTTTGTCTTTGAATTGGCTGTCCAGTCCTGTTGTTTCTGTTTCAATGCCTTTGGCCTTTAACTCATCTTTCACTCTCTTCAAGTAGTCAGGGTCTGGATAACCAGAACTGTGGACAGAAAAGAGAAAAATAAAAATGCAACCAAGTTCAAATACAGTGATATTTTGCATGAAAAAGTAAATATGAAATATTTGATTAGTGGTTTTGCAGGACATGATGGACAACTGAAAGCAGATTTTAATGAACTCATACCATTTAGGCCCACCATATCTTTCGGTCTTATGATGAATATCATTCCAGATGACCACATTATCTGCACCTGTAGTAGTACATTTCCCAATAGTAAAGATCAGTTTCTGTTGAAAAGCTCTCTGCAGCAGTGTGAGCACTTCTTTTCCTTCATGATTGTCTGGCAAGTACGCTTGACGATTTGTCCCATTAAAAGGCATTCCCGGGTTTGGATGCTTCTCCTAAAAATAAGCAGGAAATTGATGTAACCACAACCTATAACAAAACTATATAAAAATGGAAGTGGATCTACTAGGAGATCACAGGTGTGAGAAAAATTTAAGGTTTATAAATAATGGTCTACTGAGATAAGTCAGTCATTTATACCGTACATGTATATCAAGTTGCCCACTCTTCTTCTAAAAGGCCACTGTCCCACAGATTTTACAGTATTTCTAACCATAATCAAACACACCTGATCAATATAATCAAAGTCTTCAGGATTACTTGATATTTACAGACAGGTGTGTTTGATTGTTGGAACTAAAATGTACAGTGAATCTCCAGAAGCAGACTTGCCCAGCCCTGCCTTATATTGTGTGTGTGTTTTCACTGATTTTCAGCAAAAATAAAATAAAATAAAAAAACTGATGGAAAATGAGTCAGCGCCAAGTTTGCTTGTTAATTATGAAATGTAAGACAAAAAATGTTTTCAACGATAAAGGCTTTTCTTGTTTTCGTTTGTTTTGTTGAAAATAAACTGCATGCTGTTAAACTGTCGATGATGTAAACCACTGGAAGAACACAGATGGTTGTCATATTTACTATACTGCATTAATAGAAAGTCAGAACATACCATGATATTTAAAAAATATTAGGGGTACTTTGTTTAATGGCCGATTATAACCCTATACTGCTTCATTGTTTTTCAGAGAAGTATACCTGCATTGAATGACACCATAGCTCCTCTGCAGGGTAGGAGTAGAAACACAGCTTTACGTTGAATGTCTCACATGCAGTTAAAGTGAGTGTGTTAACTACAACACTGATTTTTTCATCAGCTATATTATCTCCCTGTGTAATCATAAACATTTTTTCAAATAATAAAAATTCAGTTTTATATATTCTTACCGTTTGAACACCACTAGGAATGTTGTAGGTGATTTCAATAGTGTCACATAGTGGATATCCAGGGAGACTCGATCTGCTCTTTGTTATAGCCATTGTTCCATCCGGTTGGTTTCCCTCCAATTTCCCATACACTTCCTTACACACAGGACATATGGATCCCAGACTCTTCTCTGATGCGCTTATACAATCCCGACAGAATTCATGTCCACATTTCAGTTTTTTCTTGTGGGTGAAGCAGTCCATACAAATAGCACACGTCTCCGCTTCAGCATGAGCATCTTTACTCTCATGTCTAGAACTGTCTTCTGAATCTTCATTGAATCCAGTATCTGCTTCACTTTGTCTTCCAAAATTCACTCCCTCATCCCGTACTGATCCTCCCACTGCTCCTGATCCATAATCAGGCGTCTGATTCCATTTGATTCCTGTTGCATGAGGAATGTCCCCTGAGTAACCGATCAATTGCTCCTTCTTGTCATCAAACACACTCTTCTGAAGTTTGTCCTTATATTTTTGTTCCAGTTTTGTTGTCTCTCTTTTAATCACATCTGTAAATTTCTTCGGTCCAAAGAACAGGCAATTACTGGCAGACATGGTGAACATTATCTTTGACTCCTCTGACTGAATGTCATGAAGGGCCTGCTTCACAATATCTGAATCCATGTTATGATTTATGGCAGCATCACTAAAACTATCCGTACATCTCTGAACAAGTGTCTGAAAGTCCTCAGTGGTTTTAGACACAGAATCAGGGCTAGAGCTCTGGATATGTTTGATTGAGACGGACACTTCTGCACAAATAGAGACTCCATGCTCTTTCTCAAATTGTTCTAACTCCTTTCCATAAGTATGATGCATGTACCAGAACTCATAAAGGGGTACAGTCAGTACAGCTGGTGTCTCAGGGGTCATTTTATCAGTGTTAGTGGTCTCAGCTTTATTTGGAGCTCTATTAGCTGCAGCAACATCCTCCACATTATTTGTGTCTTCTGATGCTGCAGTCACAGGCATAGAGCCGATCACCTAAAAACATATGATGGGATTTGATTAAAGGACTTTATAGTGAAATTAAAATAATTTCCCAAATTATTGCTACAAGTCATGGATTTGTTTATTATTATTATTACTACTACTATGGTTATAAGAGTCTGAACAGAAATTATTGCATTAGTCAGTCTTCTCCAGGGGACGAGGACAATCATGGACCTGTTCTGTAGGAATTTATTACTTGGTGTGATGTTTCGAATATCAAGCTAAACATTTCTAAAACTAAAGAGATGTGTATAGATTTTAGGAAAGAGTCTTCAGTGAGTGTAACCACTACTGAAGCGGAGCCTATTCAGAGTGTTACTGAGTATAAATACCTTGGGATTGTCTTAGATCATGAACTGAGGTGGGACAAAACAGGACAGCAAAAACTATATTTTCCCAGGAAGTTAGTGTTAATGTTAACGTCTCAATATTAAAAGCATCTTAAAATGCTTTTATTAAAAGTGTTATGACGTTTTGCAATACTTGTTGGTTTGGAAATCACTTAGTTAACTATTGCAAGTAAGTTGTTTGGTAGTCACTTGACACGTTTAGAACAAATTTACCAGACTAGATCTCTTAGTAAAGGCATGAAAATCATTTCAGATCACAGGCACCCATTGTCCAAAGAGTTTGAGCTTTTGCCTTCAGGTCAAAAGTTTAGGATGCCAGTATTTTCTAAAAAAATAGGGGAAAACAATCCTTCTTGCTGCAGGCAATTACGTTTTTAAATAAAAGATAGTCTCCTTTTTTCATAGATTAAAACTGAGCGGGTCTCAGTGATGATGAGTATGAGTTGACTGTACTAGGTGATGGATGTGTTATTATGTTTTTGTAAACTGATTATGTGTGAACGGCGTGTGTATTGAAACATACTGAAAGAAGATTTCCCCACAGGGACAAAGAAAGATAAAGAAAGACAATGATTGTGTCCTTTGCCATAATTCTACACAAAGTAAGCATGATACCTTTGATGAGGGAATTCCATTCTCGTACAGCATGGACGTCTGACATGGTACAGTCACACACTGTGTTTCATCCGGACAAATCCATGCAGTCACTTCCTTATTTTCATGTTTAAACTTCAAAGGTATAGACCTGAGCTTTTTTAAAGCTTCTAGAGCTACAGAGAAAAATACAGAGTTTATTTAATGCTGAGCCTTAAAAACAATATGTAATATTATTTTTTTTAAAAGACAGCTAAATTAAATCAATCAGTGGATGTTTATTTGCAGTAAGAAACCATTTTGTTTGTCTTGAGGACACTCAGACTGCCTTGCCTCCTCTGGAGGCTATTTCATACCTGTTGAGCTTCAATTTATAAATGACACACAGCTCAATGTAAGAAGCCCATAAATCAATCCAAATGTTTGCAAATATTGCACTAAGTGGTGACAGAAAGCTGGTTTAGTTTAATTATCAGTCGTTATTAAAGGAAATATTCACCAGACAGTGATGTGCAAGGTCATTGACAGCAAAGTAGGAATCTAAGCTACATATTGACTGAGAATTTACAATAAGCTTTGTTAACATTAACATAATTTGTTAACATTAGTTAACTGTATGAGTTAACATGAACAGCAATGAACAATATTTCTACAGCATTTATTAATCAATGTTAATTTTAACATTAATACATTTTTAAAACTGAATTTGTTAACGTTAATGCACTGTGAACTAACATGAACCTTTTATATAACAAACATTTTATATATCATTTAATCAAAGATGAATAAATGCTTTAAATGTATTGCTCATTGTTAGTTCATGTTAACTAATGCATTTTCTATGTTGACAAATGGGGCTTTATTGTAAAGTGTTACCAAATTTCCTATATAGTGAACTAGTGACCAATTTGTACATGCAGTGATACTCCGATGCATGTGGTATTTGTAATTTAGAGCAGGAGGTTTGTGACCCTTTGAAGTGCTTAAGCTATTATTAAGTAACTTCAAAAGTACTGTAGCATTGTGATCATTATTTTGTTTATGGAAAAGTAATCTGATAATGTAATTTGGGTAATTAGTATGGTGTTACCCCAACACTTTTACCCTTGTGCATGAATATAGAAAAAATACTGTATTTTAGCTATTTTGAATACTAACATGAGATTTAAATTGAAAAATATATTGTAAGTGAATTTTCATAAATCATAATATCACCTGTTGATGGTGTTATCTGCACCTCTGCACAGGATGGATCATCCATGAGTTTAAGGCTGAGGACAGATGCTTTTCCTTCCAGTCTGGACAAACAGCTCTGAAGGGCTTTCTGTAATGTTGCTCTCCATCTGTCTGGAAATGGGTCTGTCCAGTCCACTTTGATTTTAAATTTGGCAATATCCAGTGGTGCTGAAGGTTGTGGCCTTTCATCTCGAGCTGTATAAATGTCCTGTTATAGGGAAAATAGTTATGAATGCAAACTTACATGTCTGAATTTCTGAGTGAAAAAAAAAAAAAATACTGACTCACACCTGAGTGTGTTTATGGAATATTTTTTGTAGAAGTGTCAAATTAAGCCCATTAACTGCACCATAGAATGTCCAGTTCTTTTACAGTATTTCTATTGTTAGCATTTTATTCTGTAATAATAATTTGACAACTGGCTGCAGTAATGAAGATATTAGGAGCTAGATATGAAGTATTAGTCATTTTAAATCTTTATCATAGGTCTTAAAATACTAAGAGAAAGAATAGCATGGTGAGTTATAAGTCTGAACTCCAAACCGGTTGGAAATAATGCTGATTATTCCAGATAGACTGGGAGCAAAATATGAAAATCATGATAAGCAGGTGGTTATATGTATAACAAAACAATAAATTTTTATTTGGTACATTATGCTTTGGCATTTAATCATTAATAACAAATTATTGATATTCTAGTAGGAATATGATCCTCAGAAAATCTATGGCTCAATCTCTACTCTTTAGTCAATACCTCTTCTAGCTGTAAGTATAGCTGATCCATTGTGATGTTTTGATGCTTTGTGTCATCCAGAGTTGTTATAGAGTCTTGACCTTCTGTGCCTGCTGTATATAAGTCCTAACATTCAGGGGGAAAAAAACATCTTGAAACACAATTTTAAAAAATAATAATTGTAATAATACATTAAAAAAGTTTAACAATTTATATATTTCAACTAAATATCTGGGATTAAGGAATGAAGCTGACTGGTGATGACAGAGGAACCTTTAAAAAGATACTGACTGTCTTTCTCCCACAGGATGATCCTGTCTAACTACTTACTGTCCCACCAAACACAGGCCACTGAACTGGTATGGCAAGCAGGCTTGTGGTTCTACCTACTTTAGATGTACATACAGTATACTGTAGACTGCATGACAAATGTTGTTATAAAGATGTTTATGGAAATCTCAATATCAGAATAGTTGTAGCTCCTTGGAACAAAAACTGATCACATTACAAGTTCAAGGGGCATGCCAACAAATTTAATAAGTTTTAAGTCATCAGTTTTTAAATAATAATATGCACTGATACAATTCCTAACTGGTTTCCCATGTTTTGTGTTTAAGGACAGTTATTTTGATGTGTATTTTCTGTTTCTATGGTTCTGCTATTTCACATACTATTTTTAGTTCCTGTTTGCCTTTGTTTCCATTGCTGCCTTGTTTGTTTCCACAGATACCCTTGTTTGTTGCCATAGCAATTCATTACCCACAACTGTGCCTTGTTTAGCCTCTTGTTATCCTGTGTATTTATACCCCTGTGTTTCAGTAGTCTGTTTCTCCCTGTTGAAAAGCTGTTCCGTTTATCTTCCTCTGCCTCATCTGGATTTGTGTTTCTTGTAGTGATGGTTAAATGCAGCTTTGTAAAGCACAGAGTCTTACCTCTCAACTGTATCGCAAAAGGGTTCATTACTATTAGTTTTAAACGCGGTGTACATTATGGCTATCTATTGGTCATAAAAATTAAAAGCACCTACCAAAGTGCCATGTTCCGTTACAGCCTCTGGTTTTCTGGTTCTGCGACTGATTCTTTATTTTATTTTATATAATGGTCATTGTCGAAGTGATTAATTTGAGTTGGCGTACTGGCACTATATGTATTTGTTTCATTTATTTTAAATTAAAATCTGTGATCTGTCTATTTTAACAGTTTTAGACTTATTAAGTTAATTTGGGCTCTATATATTAATTATGATATTGAGAATAATTATTAAAATGTAAGGAAAACAGCACTGGGGTTCACTATTTTTAACCACATACTGAAGCAGTCACATGATTTTCAGTTGAACACTGGAGAGAACGAAGCTTTGGACGTTAGAGATCACATGCTTTTGGCAAAACGAATCAAGCTCCAATACAGTGCTTTAATGTGAAATGTGTTTTTTTGTTTGTTGTTGTTTTTTTTGACAGAAGCTTAGGAGCTTTGGTGTCGAACTAGGCCTGGGCGATAAAACGGTATCAATATTTATCGACGGTACGTCTTATTCGATAACGATAGAAAAAATGTTCGATATAACTCTCGATATAGTTTCACTTAAATGCATTAAAATGTAAACAGACATGAAGTGCGGTTGCATGAACAACCCTGGATCACAAACAGACGCACTACGAGTGACAAGCAAACAAGCTGCTGTGGAGTTTAGTTGCGCAATCGCCACGTGAGATCAGAACACACAAACACATGAAAATGAGTACTGTACCTGCCGGTGACGAGACTGTGATTAAAAAAGGACATATCAGCTCGTCAATGTGGCAGTTTCCTTACGTCTTACAGTTGACCTACTTCAAAGTTCGTCTTGAGAGAGCTGTTGTCATGTAGGTATTAACAGCTGCACAAAGTGTTTTCAACCACACAGTATCTTTATTTCTGTTACAAATATTCAAATTATCACAGAAGTACTGAGATAAAAGTTTATAGTTCAGATGTAAATACTAATGTCTATGTTATCGATCAAAATAGAGCAAATCAGCTTTTGAAAGAAACTTGAGCGCGCATTTATCGATTACATTGTTTCCCCACCAGGTGGCGATAAGTGACTGTTAAAAAATGTATTTGATGTTGAACCTTGATTCAACAGATTCTTTCAAATACACTGATTCATCCAGTAATGAAACGAGTATTTATGGGAGTGTCATTGAATCATACAACCAAACAGATTTTTTTTTAAAATAATTAATTCAAATATATCTAAAATTTTAAAAAAGACTGCAGCAATTAATATTTTGTCAGAACCTCTAGTAAATTACGTTATTTCATTTAGTTGACATTCAGAATTGTGATCACATATAAAATATAAGAAAGATTTGTTTACATTTTATTTAGCTTTGTTTTAAAAATTATTTGTTGTTTGCCTTAATTAAAAATGCATTGGTTAAATTCAAACATCTTTTTCTACTAACATTTTTTCAATAATTATCGATACCGATCAATATGAAACATTATATAGTAATAATTTTTTTAGCTGTATCGCCCAGCCCTATGTCGAACGTAACATTACTAGTTTTTTGTTTGGATTTCTGCCCTGTTTGGTCCTTGTTTGGATTATCTTTAATGTATGTTTGTTAAAAAAAAAAACTGCTGCATCTCAACTCGCATGAGATGGACCCAGATCATGAGTCTCCTCATGACATTGCCACCACACCAGACCCCTCAGCTGTCATGGCCGCCATGCCAGAGCCCTCACCCATCATGGCTGCCACTTCAGAACCCTCAGCCGTCATGGCCACCACTTCAGAGCCCTCAGCCATCATGGCTACCACTTCAGAGACCGCAGCCGTCATGGCCGCCATGCCAGAGCCCTCAGCCGTCATGGCCGCCTTTTCAGAGCCCTCAGCCATCATGGACGCCACTTCAGAGCCCTCAGCCATCATGGCCGCCACTTCAGAGACCTCAGCCACCATGGCTTCTATACCGGAATCCACGAAAGCCATTTCGAGGCGTATTGGACCGGCATATCCAAGGCAGTGGACCGTCAAGTGATGTCAGCCTGTGCGTCTATGAAAATGTTGCTGGCGGTCGTAGCAGTTTCTAGCCCTGCACTTCCAAGTCCGGTGGTCTCAGCGCTTCCAAGTCCACTGGTCCTGGACGTCTTCCCACTGTCTGTGGCTGTGCTCACTGGCTGTGCTTACCGGCTGGCTGTGCTTACAAGAGCCATCCTGTGTGTCTGGGCCACACACACGTCGACAGCTCCTCCCGAAGTGGCGGCGTACACTCTTGAACTCTCAAGTCTGCCCTTTCACAGCCAAGGAGGCCATCTCTGAACCCTCTGCCTGTCCAGTAATGGCCAAGGAGGCCTCTTCTGAACCTTCTGTGCTCCAGTTACAGTCATGGAGGCTGCTGTTGAACCCTCTGTGCTTCCTGTCACAGCAAAGGAGGCTGTTTCTGGACTCTCTGTGCTCCTTGTCATGGCAATTGAGGCTGTCAATGAACACTCGGTCATGGTCAGAGAGGCCTCCTTGGATTCTCTGGGCCCCCGTCTCTGTTCCACCATGGCCTCCTGACACTAAGTGGTCATCTGCCCCACCATGGTCTTCAGCTCCGCCAACTCTACCGTGGTCTTCAGCGTCACCTTGGTGGTCACTAGCTCTGTCTGCTCCACCCTGGTGGTCTCCAGCTCCATCTGCTTCGCCTTGGTGGTCTCCAGCTCTGTCTGCTCCACCTTGGTGATTTCCTGCTTCACTGGTGCCACCATGGTCTTCAGCTTCACCTTGGCGTTCACCGGCTCCGTCTGCTCCACACTGGTGGTCTCTGGCTCCGTGTGATCCACCTTGGCGGTCTCCTGCTGCTGCTTCTCCTTGGTGGTCGCCAGCCCGGCCTGCTCCGCCCTGGCCTCCTGCATTTTCGGCTCTGCCATAGCTCCCTGATCCGCTGGCCCACCCTGGTTCCTAGATCTGCTCTGCCTACTAGGATCCCTGAACTGCCAGCTCTACCTTGGCTCCCTGCTCTGCCCTTGCTCATCACTTTGCTGGCTTAGCTTCAGGCTCAGCTTCAGGCTCAGCTTCAGTCTCAGGGCCCACTTCCACCACACAGGCCTGGCCCACCATGTCTCCTCTGGTCTGCCTCCGCTCCACCACCCTCCTGGACTCATGTTTCTATTTGAGGAGCATTTGTAATCTGCTCCTTTATTTTTATATGTTGCTGTTTCACTTCCTGTGTTTAGTACCTGTTTGCCTTTGTTTCCACTGTTGCCTTGTTTGTTTCTATTAGTGTTAATTTTGTCAGCTATTTTTTATCTTAGTCTTAGTCCTGTGTTAAATGTAACTTTTATTTTTTTATCATATTTAGTCAACCTTGTCCTGTTTTTGTGTAGTCAAGTTTTAGTCAACTAAATGTCTGAGCATTTTAATCTAGTTTTAGTCGATGGAAACTTATGCATTTTCGTCATATTTTCTTAAAATGATAAAAATTATTATTTTGCTCAATTTTAATTGCAATGATTGTTGTTGTTTGGGAAATTTATTTTTACATTTCATCAGAAGTTGCTCTTTCACCAATAAGCACAAATCAACAGAATATTTATTCATATGCATGGTTTATTTTACTTCATCTAGTGTACAGATTTATTAAAGGCTGTCAATTATAAGTTAAATAAACACCAAAGACTTTAGATATACACTCGCCCTGTCTACATTATGAAAACTGGTAAAACAAAAACCTACTCTCAAATATTATAACAGAGAAATTCCTAATAGTAATTCCAATAATTCCAAGTAATTCCATTAATGTTTCTCTATTAAAACAACGGCAAATAGGACCATACATATTGCAACACAGAGGTTGCGTAAGTACAATCAGCAACCACAATCGCAAACAATACAATCGAGATCCATGACAGAACACAGACTGACTGAATGACACTTTCATTTAAGCAGAATACCTCAAATGGAGATCGCTGAACTCCAGCTTACTTGTACAGTAGTGTATGTCAGTGTTTTTAGATCATGACACCACCGCAGAGAGCGTGTGCGAATGGTTGCCAGATTGCATAAAGCAAAAAGGTGTCCGTTTAACAGAAAAGCTCTGATTGGGGGATTTGAACTCTTGATATCTGGCAACAGCAAAAATGAATGCTCGCCATTTTGGAAAAGTTTTTTGTTCTTTTAACTACATTTTAGTCTCATCTTTTTTCGTCAACAGTATTGCATGTTGTTATAGTCGCAGTTATCGTTTAATGGCCTTAATGGAAAAAACTTTGTTGACGAAACATTTTTCATCATAGATTTCGTTAACGAAATTAACACTAGTTTCTATAGTTACCCATAGTGACTATTTGTTGCCATAGTGATTCGTTACCCACACTTGCCTTGTTTAGCCTCTATTATCCTCTGTATTTATACCCCTGTGTTTCAGTAGTCTGTTATCGGTCATAGTCTTTACCTCCCCATTGTAAAGCTGTTTCTTGTTTGGATTTCTGCCCTGCTTGGACTTGTACCTTGTTTGGATTATGTTTGTCTGTCAATAAAAACTGCTGCACTGAGATCCAAGCATCTACTTTTCCCAGCCAATGCAACAAGTACAAGTCAAGTGTTATTTTATAAAACATGGACATGGATTTTTGGAATTTTTCTTTGTAATCACATGGTTTCTGAGGCAAATATTCAAAAATTGAAGCTGGACAAGGTAGACTGTTTTCTAAATTTTGTTCAGAGTCATCATGCCATTCAAACATGCCCCCTCTGATTTTTGAGCCAAATGGATTTTGAAATTCCAAAAGACAAAAAATTGATAATTAAGTTCCACGGTTATTGCAGTGCCCCAAACTTGCCACCTTTTGCTGAATTACGCCTTTATAAAGTCAAAAATATGTCACTTAGTCCAGCGGTTCTCAAAGTGGGGTCCGTGACCCATAGCCAGGTGGTCCACAAAATAATTTGTTATAGCCTATTGTTTTTTTTCCGGAATATAAGTCGCGTTATCATCTGAAACGTGCTATTTATTCCAAAGTGACTTGTGTAATGCATTTAACATCAAATAATCTAAAAAAAAAAGGAGGCACTTAAAGGTTTCTATAGATAGATATATTTCTCATGTCTGTGCGTCACGTATTCTCTGTGTTTTGGTTAATTTTTTGTGCATGTGTGCCAGAAAGACGTTCAAGGAGATAAAGACGGCAAAAAGCGCATCCTGCAAGTGGCATGACATTTTGTAGTCATTTTTAATGTATACAAATAAAAAAATAGACACTTTATTGTTTTGAATGATGTACTCTTATCCTATTTGACCATAAATAATTGTGTGAAGTTGTTTCCACTGCTAAAGAAAAAATCCAAGTGATCGCGCCGGCACCTCGCACACGGACACAATATGTCAGTTCTAGCACTGCTAATTTTACATCACAGCCTATTCACTATCACAATAAAATACAGTCAACCGAACATATAAAACGTTCTGCTTAATTTAATTTGTCTGTTGTACACTATGAAGGCTGTGCCGGTCAGTCATTATACTGTCGACTTGCTGTTATTCGAAATCTCATTTCTCTACATGTGAAGATGCTGATTTACGTGTATATATTGGGACTGAAGTATGAAGCTTTTTTAACATAAATAGTTAACATAAATTGTTCAGCATCCAAATGTAAGGCTACATTACAAATATGGAAACTTTGGACCAAATGAAAGATGCGCAAGCCCAAAGTCTGTGCAGTTTCAGTTTTGATTCAAATTAATTCATTTAGGATTTGTAGCCTATATTATTATTATCATTATTATTATTACTATTATTATTATATTATAATTATTTTATAGGGGTACTTATTTTTCATTCTTGTTTTGTTCTGAATACGATTAATTAAGGATTTGCTGTGGAGTGAGGGGACGTAATAAGCCTACATGTTTTATGTGTGTGTGTGTGTGTTTCTTAACAACGCAACAAAGTTTGACACACTCAGGTGCAACTTGTTTTCTGGAAAATATGGTAAATTATAAAACTGTACTGTATTATCAAAAAGTGCAAAGGTTGGAGACCATTTGTGCAAAAAACAAAAAACACACACACAAAAAACAAAACAAAAAAAAACCATACTGTATCTTTGAGCTCAGTCACTGTTATAATTTTGAGATGATCCTTGGAAATGTTTTTCCCCTGTAAGGGGTCTTTACAAGTTTACATGTACCCTCAGTATGTGAACTTTAAAATCCTGGTTCATATATCATTCTTAAAATTGAAGCTAAATGTACCATTTTTAAAACAACAGTGCATGTTTTGTGTGAGGGATCATTTTCATGAATTGATAAATTAACTTACACCAAACTGGACAACAATCGAAAACTTCGATCCCATCGACCACACATCCTTTACACAAGGGAATTTGCCAACAACACAGGACACTCCAACATGCACCCCAGAAAACAATATGGGATGGACCTTATAAATGCTTAATCATTTTTTACAGTTTAATATCCATCAGTTGTAAATGATATCTTACCAAACTAATGTACAACTTATACAAAACTCAACTACTTCTACTTTGTTTGTTCATAAGATATATAAAATATATCTATAATTATATAATCTATAATCATTCATCTCTTAAGTTATGTGTTTCATAAATTAATTGTAAAGTTACTTACGTATTGGTCAATGTCCATTGGCTCTGGCTGTTCCTGTGACATGGCTGTAAGAGAATCTCCAATCAGCAACCGAAAGCAAACTTTAGCTTTAAGTAAATAAAGTAAAACAAATCAAATCATCAGATTTCTTTAAGGGGTCATGAGACTGTGAGTCAGGTTTTTCCTGATATTTTGACATTGTACAATAAAAACATATTGTGAGTTTCAAAACTCAAAACTTTCTCTCCAGTCCTATAAGAGCATTTATTGTTTGATTTACAGCCAATTAATGATTGATGTCATGCTGCACATCATGAAAACAGGTGAAGATCAAGAGGAAATGACATAGTCTTTCATCACTCACCTCACCTCATTTTCCCTGCTCATTCCCTCCTATCTGGAGTGAGTAGGGCATAGGGATGCTCACTTGCGTTGGAATTTGCCCAGTGATTAATAAATATAACTTAAATCTACACTATGTAACTTTTGGTTCTCTATTGGTTGAAGCATAAAACTTCAAGTCATTTGGATAGGAACATTGTTTTGGAAATTACTTCAGCTCTGCTGTTTTGTGTGGATGAATCTGATGGCTTGAGGCGTACTGGTGTGTAGTTTCCCACTAAATATGTCCCGACAGCACTAAAATAAAAAATTATTATTATTATCCTGTTCCTCACATTCAGAATCAGAGACTGGATCAAACTCATTAAACCGAAGATGAGAGACAGTCCAAACATTGGTGTATACTTTGAAGTCTTATAGGACAAGTGACCCCAAAACTGAGCATTTGGGTTAGAGGGATGAAGAGATGGTGGAAATTGTCCTGCATTACTACATTTTAAATCCTCTAACATTATAAATAAACCTAAGGGAAATTTTTTTTTTTTTTTTTTAAAAAGGCTTTTCATGAAAAGACAACACTAAAACTTTAAAATTAACACAAAAATGTGTTAAATTGTAATTCATTGTTTACAATTGATTGATTCGTAAATGGGCTATGTTGTACATGAACATGTTATAGGCTACATGAAGGCTGTAGAGACCGTTTTTAGTTTCATTTTCGTTTTGAATAGTTTGTAAATAGCTGCGAAAGCCTACTTTTAAACATTTCGTTTAAATCTGATGGATCTTTATGTTTGCCTTTATACATATTTTAACTTCTTATTTAGACTGTATGCGGAGGTTGTTGACAGTCAGAATGACGGTAGGCTATTAAATTTACAGCGCATTTTTTGTCAACAATAGTATGCTAACTAGCTTCTGAACCATTAGAGAACAAATAAATAGAAAAATCTGTCTTTTAGTCTTATAGCATACTTACCGAAAACCGTGAGGTTTGTAACATGTGAGCTGTAAACCTCTGTACTGCGCGATTCAAGCTGATCAACTGTTTGACTTTCAAAAAGGACTTTCTACGGCGGGCGCGAGCGGAGCGATGCGACTCGTGGCGATAAATCCCAAATATAGGCCTATTCCCCTTTATTATGTTTTTGTTTTTTTTGTTTTTTTCCTCGCGCGCGCGCATAAATGCATTTTGTTACGCTCTGAAATGTTGCCTTGTGATAAGAAAATGCAACATTCTAACAATTTAAATCCCTGTTTCTAATAAGTCTGATAACTATTTTATGTTGTAGCCTACTACACAGACAGCAGACAGGACACGAAAAAGATTAATATCATGTATTATATAAAATACCGAAAAACGTGTAGCCTAATACAGTATGTTCATGGCTGTCATGATATATTGAGTAGACAACTTGGTGAACTCAGTCTCGTAGTTTTATTCAACATAAGCAGCAGCTGCAGAACAAACTCACTGTCATTTCTGTGACTGTCTCTATAACCCCGCCCAGCAACCCTGAACCCCACAGTTACAGCCAATCATAATCACCTGTGTTAACAAATCACCATAGCCTATCTCCCCTCTTTAAAGTTTTACTGCCTCATTATTATTATCTTTTCCCTCTGGAACAAAGAAAGAGGCAGATTAGTGTTATAATCATCTAACAGATATAGAACAATGTCAACTGTTTACAACAGTCAATCTCATTAAAGCTGCAGTCCGTAACTTTTTTGGTTTAAAAATTATCCAAAATCAATTTTTGAGCAAGTACATAACCAGCCAGTGTTCAAAACTATCTCCTTACCTTAGCTCGATTCACAATGGTAAGCTTGTAAATAATAAATCAATACTGGTGGATTTCCACGGGAAATTCGAGCATGCAGCATCTTGGCATGCATGGCTCTTTGCATTATTACGTCACGTCTGTAAACAGAAGGAAGGAGTCCCAGCTAGACTATACATTTAGGATGCTACTGGTAGCGGATCATTTATAGCCTTTTCTCACAGCAGCTGCAATAATTAAATTTATCATTTTAATGGCGGATTATAATCCAGAAAGGTCCAAATGACAATCATCAGTGACAACTGGAGATTCAGCCGTGGTCAAAAAGCAAAAGACTTCTGACTTGCGGAGTGACTACAGAAATTGAAATCTACAGGTAATGCTAATACACACTAAATACATAGTCACGCAATGCTGATGTTGTTAACTTTAACAATTTGAGAACAAAGTATAACAATAATAATTTGCACGGTTTGATGCGACATGAGCTAAGCGATCATTAGATTTAATCACCATTGGCATCGCGATTTATTTTAGGCCTAATGCTTTTTCCCTCACTTGGTCAGAACAAAAGTGGCAGACATGTTAATTACTTGTTCAGATGACATTTTCCAGTGAAAATTCCTACTTTGGTCATACTTCAAGATTACAGTCTGTGATTCCGAAGTATATCCACACCAGTATGGTGACTGACAGCAAACATTAGATTCATCCGCGCTGACGAGCTGTGCCGATGCACAATAAAGCACACGTAAAGATAATAATTCCACATATAACTGCAATTGCAGGTTTCAAACAGAGATGGCGACTAAGAGGCAAATCTTATGGACAGCAGCTTTAACGTAACCTGTCAGTAAACAAAACGTTATAGCATTCATTAATTCACATTTTCCTCTTGTACAACATACAGTATGCTATAAGACTTAACATGCAAAGAAACTCTTTACATCAACATAATATTAACACCTACCCCAAAACATTTCCTTAAACTTTGCAGGCTGTTTTACCTCTCTGCCAGCAAGGGTTTTACAGGTGAGTGTACGTGTGTGTGGTGTGGTGGGAGATGGGGTACTAGATCCATTCATAGAGTTTGTGGTTATATCAGTCTCAAGAGAGGGTCCATCAGTTAATTCACTGTTTCCATGTACAATCTGTCAATCGGGTGTTTCAGGTGTTTCTGGAAAGCTCTGGATGTGTCTCCGGTTTCGATGAGAGATTGTACTTTCCTTTGTCTGTACAATGTATGACCTGGGTTCATGAGCTTTTCCAACGACTTGCCGATGTTTTCCATCCTTTTTCTCCATCCAGCTTGACTTTCACACTTTGACCTGGATGCAAGTCAGGTAAACTGCGTGCTGAGTAGCGTCGGTTGTAAAAGTACTGGCATGCCTGTTTGGTTTGTCTGTCCTTCCTTCTGACTTGTTCATAGTCAGTTGGACTTGGTATCAGGTTCTTTGGCAGCATCGGAAATGTTGTTCTGGTCTGTTGTCCGATCATAAGTTCAACTGGGCTTAGTCCAGTTGCACTGATAGGTGTAGAACGATAGATAATCATAAGAGCTAGCTGTGGATCTGGCTGTCTGAGCATTCGCTTTGCAATAGCAACACTCCTTCAGCAGCACCATCAGCCTGTGGATAGTGAGGACTGGAAGTAGTGTGAGTGAAATTGTATGTTGTTTTAAACTCTGCAAACTCAGCGGCCGTGAACTGAGTAGCATTGTCTGTCACAAGTTCATATGGGATACCCCATCAAACAAACATGTTTTTCAGATGTGTAATTACCTGCTGGCTTGTGATTGCTTGTAATTGTGCAATCTCGATATCACGAGAATAACAGTCCATGACTATAAGGTGTTTCTTGCCACCTAGTTCACAGATGTCTGCAGTAATCTTTTGCCATGGACTGTTGGGAAGAGTTGTAACCATCTCTCTCTTTTGTGTTGGCTTGTTGACTTGGCAAAACTCACATGTCTCCACTGTTTTTGTGATGTCTTTGGCAATACCAGGCCACCATACTGACATGTTGGCTCTTTCTCTGCATTTAGTGAGACCTTGATGGCCTGTGTGAAGTTGACGTAACACCTCTTGTCTTTGTGAACCTGGAATCACTATTCTGTCCTCATACAACAAAAGTCCATCAACTTCGGAGAGATGAGCTCTGACAGTGTGAAACCCATGAAGTGAGTGTGACAGTTGAGACATCTGACTGGGCCAGCCTTGGTGAATGTACTTACAAATTGACTGAAGATCTGAACCTTCTTGCGTGGCTTTCCTTATGGCACTTAACTTGTCTTCACTTACAGGCTTAGTAGACAGTACTGCCTGTACAAACACCTTGATGTCCTCCTCTGTGTCAGACTCGCCCTGATGTGTCAACGGATTTCGAGACAGAGTGTTGGCCACCACGAGCTGTTTGCCTGGCACATGCATTGCTTTGACATTAAATCTCATCAGGCGCATTAGTAGTCTTTTGCATCTTACGGGAGCTTTGTCAATATCATATGTGTTTATCAAGGGCACAAGAGGCTTATGGTCAGTCTGGAGTTCAAATTTGTCCATACCTTGTAGATATTGTGAGAACCGCTCACACGCCCACACCCCAGCTAGGCACTCCTTCTCAATTTGTGAGTAGCGGTGCTCTGTCTCTGTTAATGTCCTTGAACAGAAAGCAATGGGACATAGTCCGTTCTCATGCTGCTGTAGCAGGGCAGCTCCGAAACCATAGCTGCTTGCGTCCGCACTGACCACTGCAGTTCTGCTGGCATCGTAAAACACTAGTGCTGGTGCTGTAGTCAACAAGCTCTTGAATTCAAATTTATTTGTATAGCGCTTTTCACAATACATATTGTTTTAAAGCTGCTTTACAGAAAATGCATGTCAACATTACAATTTAGAGTAATCTGTTATCAGAGGTGACTGTGTCCAAATTATGTAATTGCAGAAATGTACATATACAAATAACACAGTTAGCTAACAATGTATTAATTTAAGCAATGTATTAATTTAAGGTAGAAACAATGAGCTCATGGAAGTACTGAATACATATTAACAGTGATTAGGATGTATAGAAAAATTTGGAATGGTGCATGTTGATCCAGAGTTTGCGTCATCTGAAGTCCTCGCAGAGGTTGGGGTTATCTCTTCACAGGTGTTGAGGCAAGAACGTAATAGTCACGTGCAATATTGCAATCTATGTGCGGCACTGAGGGAACTTTCTAGAAATAGGCAATAGCACTTGAAAAAACACCTGACCCGCGCCACGCTGGATAACCGAGAGAGCTTCAGAGTCGGAGAAGAGAAAGAAAGCGCCGGACGAGAGCGCGGGCAAGACAAAGCAACGGATGCATGATCATACACGGTTTGTTTGCGCATCAAAAACGGACTCGCGCATGCTTAATGTATGACTCCTGTATGTCACTGTAATCGTCTTTACCTTCATTACAATCGTCATCAATCAAAACTTTAGCGCCACTGGTTTTCTTTATCCAACTGAGAGATGTAGTTTGCGTATACTGTTACTGATGCAGTTGGGTGATTTGAGCCGCCGTTAGTCTGTATTTCACACAGCGCGATGAGAAACAGCATGGGCTGCTCCGAAACTATCGCAGAATACGCAGAATAGAGGTGGTGTTTGTTAATATTTAATTTTAACATATTAATAATACAATTAATGAATTATATTAATATATTTAAATTAATTTTAAGTTATCTCCAAGCCCCCCTTGAGGATCACTGGCCTACACAGTCATTATGCTACATAATCGCCCTCCGCTGGATGTAAAATGAGCAGCAATAAACTACATTTTAGGATTTTATGCCATCATACTTCTGTGGTTATTTTGGTGAAAGTAACTCAAAAGTAACGCAAAAGTAGTGTAACGCATTACAATTCAGATACAGTAATATAGTAATGTAACTAATTACTTTAAAATGACAGTAACTAGTCATATATAATGTATTACATTTTGGAAGTAACTTGCCCAACTCTGGTGACAACGCTCTCCCTCCTTTAGTGGACTTAGATATCCTAGGTATAACCAGAAGTCCAGAGTTTTGTGATCTTAAAGAGTGTGAAGGATTGTAGGGCGAAAGAAGATTGGTTAAATACACAGGAGCTAAACCATTTAGTGCCTTATAGTTCAGTAGCAATTCTTTATAACTGATATGGAATTTTATAGGTAACCAGTGTAGAGATGATAAAATTGCTGTTATATGATCATATTTTCTTGAACTGGTAAGAACTCTGGCAGCTGCATTTTGGACTAATTGTAGCTTGTTTATTGAGGATGCAGGACAACCAGCTAGTAATGCATTACAGTAATCTAGTCTAGAGGTCATGAATGCATGAACTAACTTTTCTGCATCAGAAACAGATAACATGTTCCGCAGCTTAGCGATGTTTCTAAGGTGGAAGAAGGCTGTTTTTGTAACATATGAAATATGATTTTCGAAGGACAAGTTGTTGTCTAATATAACACCCAGGTCTTAAACTGTAGAGGATGAAGTAACAGAACATTCTTCTAAATGCAAATTAGACTACCTAAGAGATTCTGTATACAGGTGTAGCCCCTCCAGTTCACACCTGCCCGCTCCAAGCGGGACGCAAACCCAGGCCCATCCGCATGGGAGTCGGATGCTCTAACAAGGAGGCTAAAGGCTGCAACCTCTAACGTCAGTCGCTAGAGCATCTCTTCAGATCAGAGGAGTGAGGTTTACATGCACAGCTACGTCTGTTACACAGGTTTTTGGTCCAATAAGTAATGTCTTATCTGAATTTAATAGAAGAAAATTACTGGTAATCCAATGTTTTAAATCTTTAACACACTCTGTCAATTTGGATAATTTTATCTGGTCGTGATGAAACATATAACTGAGTATCATCAGCATAGCAGTGGAAACTAACTCCATGTTTTCTCATAATATTACCAAGTGGCAGCATATATACTGAAAATAGCAGAGGGCCTAATACAGATCCTTGCAGCACTCCATAATTTACTGATGTGATCTTAGATTTTCCCCGTTTAAATAGACAAAATGGTAACCGTCTGATAGGTACGATCTAAACCACCTTAATGCCTGTCCCTGAATACCAATGTAATATTGTAGTCGATCTAAGAGTATTTTGTAATCTATAGTGTCGAATGCAGCACTGAGATCAAGTAACACTAGTATTGAAATACAGCCTTGGTCAGAAGCTAGAAGTAAGTCATTTGAGAGGTTTAATAACTGCCAGCTTGAACGGTCTTGACACATGACCTAGAGATAAAGACGAGTTAATAATATTGAGAAGAGGCTCTTCTGTAACAGGTTACAACTCTTTTGTTAGTTTAGTGGGTATTGTATCTAATAAACATTGGTTTAGACGCAATGATAAGTTTATTTATCTCTTCCTGTCCTATAGTTGTAAAGCACTGCAACTGTTCTTGAGGGGCAATAATTGTGGCTGAATCATAAAATGCTGTCAAAGGTTGTACATTTAAAATTGTATTTCTGATGCTTTCGATTTTCTCAGTGAAAAAATTCATAAAGTTATTACTACTAAACTGTAATAGAATGTTTTGTTCCGGTGATGTCTGTTTATTTGTTAATCTAGCTACTGTACTAAACAAGAACCTTGGATTGTTTTGGTTATTTTCTATGAGTCTGCGTAGATGCTCAGCCCTGGCAGCTCTTAGATCCTTTTTATAATAGGAAGTGCTGTCTTTCCACGCAATTCTAAAGATCTCTAAACGAGTTTATCTCCATTTGTGCTCTAGATTATGAGTTTCTCGCTTGATCGGGTGAGTAATACTGTTGTACCAAGGTGCAGTGTTTTTCTCTCTAACCTTTTTTAATCTGATGGGTGCAACAGTTTCTAATGTGCTAGAGAAAATGGTGCCCATACTGCTAGTCATTTCCTCAAGTTCATTTGTGTGTTTGGGTACACTGAGCAGCTGAGACAGATCAGGCAGGTTATTTGTGAATCTGTCTATAGTTGTTGGGAGAATTGTTCTACCTAGTTGATAACGCTGCACAATATGGTAAATATTAGCAGTACGCAGTATGCACGTTACAAGGTAGTGATCAGTGACATCATCACTTTGCGGTAGAATTTCTATATTGGTAGGATTGGTTCCATGTGATATAATTAAATCTAGTGTATGATTAAAACAATGAGTGGGTCTAGTGACATTTTGCTGGACACCAAAGGAGTTTAGTAAATCTGTAAACGCAGCCCCTAACGCATCATTTGTATTGTCTACATGAATGTTAAAATCTCCAACAATCAGCGCTTTGTCGACGTTGACCAATAAGTCTGAGAGAAAATCTGCAAACTCTATAAACGGTCTATATATTATAGGTCTATAAACGGTAGCCAAAGCGGACTTTTTTTCTTATATCTGAGAATGTAACATTTAGCACAAGCACTTAAAACAAATTACACCTGTGTCCTGTTTTCTGAGTAACATTAAGAATATCTCTATAGATAGTTGCAACACCGCTGCTACGACCAATCAGACGGGGCTTGTGCTTGTAACAGTAGCCCGGTGGAGTAGACTCATTAAGACTGAAGTAATCATTTGGTTTAAGCCAGGTTTCAGTAAGGCAAAGTACATCAAAACTATTATCTGGGATCATTTCATTTACAATAACCGCCTTAGGTGTCAGTGATCTAATGTTTAGGAGCCCTAGCTTTAGAAATTGTTTTTGTTCAGAAATTTTGAGATTTTCTGGTTTAATCACGATCAAATTTTTTCTAGATCCTATAGATTTATTGTTTGACCTCACTATTCAGGGAATAGACACAGTTTCTATAGAGTGTACACTCACATTTCTATCAATTAAGTGGGTAGAACACAGACTGTGATTTGTGGTTTGACTTACTAGTCATATGGTGCATAGTGTCTTGGAGATGTTCTCTGACAGAAGATCCGCTCCGATTCTGCTGGGGTGCAGGTCATTAGCACAGAAGAGCCTAGGTCACTCCCAGAAAAGATTCCAATTATTTACAAAGAGCAGCTTCTGTTCATTACACCAAGACCTTAACCATTCATTTAAAGCAAATAATCCACTGAACCAAGTTAAAAGACTCAAAAAGATCTAAAAAATCTTTGACCAGTGGCTTAGAGGGACAACAGATGTGTATATTAAAATCTCCAACTATTAAAACCCTATCATATTTTGGCATAATTCTAGCCAAAAAAATCAGAAAAATCATCAATAAAATCTTTATTGTATTTGGTTGGATGGTAAATCACAGCACACAGCACTGGGTGAAGTCAATCCAGCTCAAAAACATTGAGCTCAAAACTGAAGTACGAGTAAGACGGCAAATGCCGGCCGTTCAATGCCGGCTGTTCAATCCTAGTCTGGTAGATCTCGAAGAATTAAAATAAGCATAGTCCAGAGGTAAAACCTCTGAAAAAGAGCTTGACTCACAAACATGACACTTGTAAATGAAATCATTTTATTAGTGCAATTTATTAATATAGAATTTTATCTCAAATAAATTTGGAAAATAAAGTGGTTGACTCCTAAAGCTCTAATAGAACTTTATAAATGTTATGTGACAATAAGTCTCAGTTTAGCTAATGCAGACAATTTAAAAAAAAAAAAAAAAAGGTTAAATACAAAAAATAAAATGTCTTAGGTCACAGCTGCATCTGTCTCTGAAAAAAACAACAACAGCAATTTGATGTTTTTGATGAGTTTGATGAGTTATTGAACTCTGAAACCAGAACGAATAACTATTTTGCTTTAAATGATCTTTTGTTTTAAATGCATTCCCAGCCGTGTCAAACCGCGACTGGCTTCACTGCATGTTCAAGGAGTTAAAGATTGCTGCAATATGCAAAGACTGAATATTTCACTGTACCAGTATTTTTATGGACCCTAAAAATTTTTGCATACTGGACAAGTGAACTGCTCTGTGTCCAAATCTGCGGTTCTTCAAATAAAGGCAGCAAAGTCCTGTCAGATGAGCTGCTCCACTTCACCGACATCTTATATTTCCTATTTAATAACATTATAAGTGAAAATAAGCAGCAGTAGCCTACTGGCGAATTTCAATTGACTCATTACACTGTACATTTTACAAATATTTGAGATGCAAATGATTAGAATTTGTGATATATGCAAAATTATGTATTGAAATGGCTCAAGGGCAGATTTTTTAGTGATATAGCAAAACTTATGCTACATTGCAATATTTTAGGGATGACGTCATCTCGCACTGCATTTTATTTGTAAAAGGCCGCCTTGATGGAAACAGCCTTGAGACAGCAAGTTTCGCAAATATTTTTTTGCGCATATTTGCTTTGTCGATAACAAAACGGTGCAAAAACTGGATGGAAACTTGGATATTGTTTCCCAAAGGTTTGAATCAGGAAATTGATTATAGTTTATTTTATTATATACTATATCCAAAGCTTGTTTCATTGAGCTTCTACCTTCTCTTTGACGTTTGTCATTAAACTTTTTTTTTTATTTGAAAACTGATTCAAGTTTGTTTCATTGAGCTTAAATTTTGTTTCATTGAACTTTTACCTTTTCCATTTTCTCCCCCTTTTTTGATCTGAAAACTGATTTAAAGCTTGTTTCATTAAGATTCTGTTTTTCTTTAAAGTTTTTTTTTTTTCATTGAACTTCTATCTTTTCCTCTTTCTCCCTTTTTTTTCCCCTAATCTTATTAGGGAACCACCCCTCAATCATTACAAATAGTGGAGCTGCACACCTGTTGATGATTATCAGAGTGCACAAAGCTGTGCGTAAGAATGTGGCTGCGTCCGAAACCGCCTACTCAATGAGCAGGTACTTAATTTCAGTAAGTACTTACATAACGAGCGCTAAAAGAGTAGGTACTATATAGCCAGATCTCGTTGAGTATGAATGCGATCCGGACATCATCCGCCATGTTGATGTTATCACAAGCGCAACAACTTAAAAGATATGAGTAACAGGTTTAATTCATCTATCTGTAAATATCTTGATATTGATTAAACTTGCTCATTTTGTGGTCTTGTTGAAGAAACAGCTGCCCATTTGTGATTGTAGTATAACCAAATACATTTTGGGTTAATTTAGTTTCTTATATTTTAACCCTACTAATGTGACCCACATTTTATTTTTTATTACGAAAACCCAAAATCATGATCTCTTGAATATGTTGTTTATATCTTTATTTTATATGCAAAAATGTTCATCCACAAGCAAAAGTGGCTTTCCTCTTTTTCTTGTTGAATTTAACTCT
This sequence comes from Mylopharyngodon piceus, assembly GCA_039654765.1. Classification (NCBI taxonomy): domain Eukaryota; kingdom Metazoa; phylum Chordata; class Actinopteri; order Cypriniformes; family Xenocyprididae; genus Mylopharyngodon; species Mylopharyngodon piceus. The sequence goes on along the minus strand of CM077452.1, from coordinate 24,283,389 downwards.
CGTTTCATCCCTCAGGCTTATAAAAAAACAAACAAAAAAATAAATAAATAAAATACTTTTTTATGCATTATGATTATGTATTCAAAGATATTTAACCTCATCATCGTGCTTTTTTTCTGTGTATATAACCTCAAACTATGATGCATACAAACCCATATTTATGTTTTTTTTTTTTTTGTCATTATTATTGTTCATTGTTAAAGATACAACCATGGTATTTACCCTGATCTTGTATGTAATTATAGGTCCTGCAATAAAAATAAAGATATAAGTGGCAGGTGCACTAACACCTCATAGCACTAGTAACTTGACAACCCTAGTACAGTTTTCCTCAGTGTTTGCAATGTCTGCACAAAGAAGACGTCGGGCAGGTGCTCAAAGATCTCACCTTTGGAGAAGACTATTGATTTTATACTCAAAAAATTTCACTACCTATCACTACTTAAAAATTAAGATTACCCCAGAATGAATTGCTTTGCTAGCCCACCCCGACACTTACACACAATAATAATTATAAATGCTGACCAAAACTTAATTATATTACTTTTCGTTTTTCTTCTTTAGTAAAACAAGCAAAATGTATGACATAGCTATGCATGAATACACATTAGACAAATACAGCTGATGTGAATACATCTCCATTTACAGTCAAGCAATGAATTGATGCATGAATTAATAAAATATATAAATTTACTGATGATAATAATAACATAATTAATAAAAAAAGTAAAATAATTAATAAAAGTAACAATGACAATAAATACATATACAAGTCAACAACACATGAAACAATGCTTTATTCAAACTTATTATTCTAACAATCATGTATTTGCAGGCGGTGATCCCCACATCCCACTGCCATCTCAACACAGCTGCGTCCATTCTGCAGCTGACCACCGTAAACACCTTCACCTGTCTTTGCCATCCATCATGTCCCTCGTTGCTGCTCTTCTTAATGTGGACATAGTTGACCCAGAGGATGAGGAAGACCATGATGATGGACCCCCTGAACCCCACAACCTTGAAGCAAGAGTGGGAGAAAATGTGTAATCTGGCTGCTGCTGTGTCTGCTCCAAACATTTGTGTGCCTGCTCTCCATGAGCATGACTACCTGTAAAACATTTATACAGATTAAAATGTTTTACAATTCACGTCAGCATTCCGTTTCTTTTTTGTTTAATATTTTACATGCTCATTTCTGTTGTAGCTTTATTACCTTTTGTGGTGTAGTGGGCTGAACTGAACTGATAAGCAGAAGGTTGCTGGCTCGATCTCTGCAGCCGTCACCACCAGTGTGTCCTTGAGCAAGACACTTTACTCCAGGTTACTCCAGGGGGATCGTCCCTGTAATTAGTAATTAGTGCCAAATGCATAAATGTAAATGTGATTTTTGTAAATCCTTTTTTTTGTTAGTGTCTCGGGCACAAACGCTCAATAAAGCTGCTTATTTCTTAAAGTTTACTTTTTCGAGGTACTACTATAATATAAATGCATTTCATACAGTTTCTATTTGGGGGCATAAAGGGTTATTTCATATAAATTTTATATAAATCCAGTCATTATTTACTCGCCTTCACGCTGTTCAACCCCTGTGTTCGTTTTGTTTCCTTTTTTTTTTCTCTTTGTTTCAAAAGGTGAGTTTGTCCTGCTGGTTTCTGTTCATACAATATCAGTCAATGGAGCCTGACTTCCAGAAGCTTCATGACATTATATGATGATGCTTTTGAAGCTTATGAAAGTTGGGCTCCATTGTATGGACAGAAACCAGCAGAACAAACTTGACCAAAATCACATCCTCAATGTCTTTTGGTCTTTTTCTAAATGCTCTCGCTGGCTCTGGGCTCACTATGGTCTCAGGATGAAGAGACCACAGCGACATCCAGTCCAGATGAGGCAACAAGTGCAGGTGGAGTGATAGAGGGTCTCATCCATGGCACTTCACCATTTCCAGGATATGCTGCTGTGGCTCTCCATCCTCAGTGCTCACACCAGTCTGAGGACATTTCACATCTTACAAAAATGCACAAAACATAATACAAAAGCAGTCATTTTAACAGCACAATGTCATTTGATTTCTGTATTAGAAGTAATACAGTATTACTTTATATTTTTGTTTCAGGTTTTCCCTTTTTTTTTTTTTTTTTTTTGTTTACAAATGCCGCCGTCACCTTGCCTAAACTACAATACATTTAAATAGATTTTTATTCATTTCTGTAGTATACTCACTCAAAGCTTTTGATGGCAGCATTCCTTCATCAGCCTCTCTCCACCGGATAAACACACATGTGCTCATCTGTCCCTGTAACACCCAGATAAGATTCAAGTTACCTCTGATATTTATGTGCTCAATACTACACATTTAAATGATGAGGTAGTTGCTGATGTGTTAACTCACTTTTTATCCAACACAAATATTCCTTAATTTATCAACAGTACTAACGGACAAATACAATACATAACTTATGTTTATTTTATGTAGGTTTATTTATTTACATTATTTTCATTCATGTAATGTAAACAGTGTTGACAACAGTGAATTCTACATAATAGCACACATACATCACTCACTCAGATGTCTATTTCATGTTGTGATGTGCTCATCTTTAATACTTTTACAATAGAAGATTTTCCTGTCAGATGTTAAATAAACTTTTAGTAAGCGTCTTTAAGATGTACACTGCCCTCCAAAAGTTTGGAAACGCCCTAGAAAAGTGGGGTTTTGGACAATATTGGCATGAATCCTTTTTAATTTGTGATAATTTTGCACTGATAAGGGACAACACAAACTACGAAAACATATTTTATTATATAAACAGTTTATACATAGAAAAAAACTTAAATTTTTGATTCATCAAAATATCCACCATTAACAGCTATCTGACCTAAACTGGGTTCTAATTGGTTCATTGTATTCTAAACTTAATTGGCAAACAATTGTTGAAGCTATTAAGGTGTGCTGACCCAAATATCTTTTACAAACCTGGGCCAAGTTTAAACCAGTAACCAGGCATCACAGCTGGCAAAGGGTCTGACTTTGACATTTATATATTGCCATTATTATGTAATCAAAATGAAAATTATTATTGCTGGTCTTCAATGATAATGTCAAGTTACTGTAATGTATTTGCACCAAAAAATGATAAGGATTTATGCTGATATCGTCCAAAACCACACTTTGCCAGGGGTGTTTCCAAAATTTTGGAGGGCAGTATATATGGTTTAGAATATGCAAATCCACTTTGGAGAATTAAGTTATGTGTGCTTATGTAACAGACATAGGCTATTAAGAGCTGTGCGTGTAAACCTCACTCCCTTGATCTCAAGAGATGCTCTAGCGACTGACGTTAGAGGTTGCAGCCTTTAGCCTCCTTGTTAGAGCGTCTGACTCCCATGCGGACGGGCCCGGGTTTGCATCCCGCTTGGAGCGGGCAGGTACGAACTGGAGGGGCTACATTGGTGCCGTGACCCTAATGGGAGTGAGGTTTAGGGGGGTGTGTGTAACAGACGTAGGCTAGTAAGAGCTGTGCATGTAAACCTCACTCCCCTGATCTCAAGAGATGCTCTAGCGACTGACGCTAGAGGTTGCTGCCTTTAGCCTCCTTGTTAGAGCGTCCGACTCCCATGCGGACGGGCCCTGGTTTGCGTCCCGCTTGGAGCGGGCAGGTGTGAACTGGAGGGGCTACATTGGTGCCATGACCCGGATGGGAGTGAGGTTTAGGGGGGTGAGTATAACAGGCGTAGGCTAGTAAGAGCTGTGCGTGTAAACCTCACTCCCCTGATCTCAAGAGATGCTCTAGCAACTGACGCTAGAGGTTGCAGCCTTTAGCCTCCTTGTTAGAGCGTCCGACTCCCATGCAGACAGGCCCAGGTTCACGTCCCGCTTGGAGTGTGCAGGTGTGAACTGGAGGGGCTACACTTCCTCAGGTAAACGTCACCCAGGTAATTCTCTCCTGCTGCTTTTCCCCTACCATATAGTAAAGAAGTAGGCGGTTTCGGATGCAGCCTGTTACTCTTGAAATCTGATGAAGGCCTTGAACGGCCGGAATGTCATGTTTTTTAAAGTGCCCCTATTATGCCTTTTTTAAGGTTACTAATATTGTTTTGGAAGTCTCCTACAACAGGTTTGCATTCAAGGTCAAAAAACACTTTCGTTTTCTCATAATATACATTTAATTTCACTTCAGTTCTCAATGTTTCCCAAATGATTCATTAGAAGCAGTTCAAAGAATCAGTCTCTCTAAACCCCTCCTTTCCATGAGCCTACACTGCTCTGATTGGTCAGATGGCCCAATCCTTTGTGATTGGTCTACTGCGCGCACCATGCACCCAGAGCCGTTAAATATGAGAGTTGCGACACTCTTTGATCTCGCCGCCACGCTGTCACGTGGTTCATGTGGCTCTCAATAGTCCCAAACAAATCCGAGCTGTCAACCAGTTTGAATGGTTTTAAGCGGGACAGACAGCAGCAGCTATATTTGCAGCAATTATCCGTAAATATTGACGCATAATGTACATTGATTATTACGTTGACACTTACATTACATACATATAATAGTTTTTTGTTTTCTGGGGAGTGCCGGAAATACAGCATTAATCAGTTTTTGTGTTTAATTTTGGAGGGAAGAGGGGCTGCTCCCATAAAGTAGAATACATTTACAGCAACGACTATATTTGCAGGAATTATATTAACGCATAATGTTCATTGATTACTACGTTGACTACACTTACAGTAGTGTATTCTATCTGGAGTGATGGAGAGATGGCATTATCGTTAACAGTGTAATTAATTATGTTCCTAAATGCGATCCATAACATTAACGTTACTGTTAACGGGATTCATTTCTTCATTTCAGTATGGCTAATGTACCCCTTCATCCTTCCCTAAACATAGGCTAAACCATTCAACAGGACACACAAATACATGCATACAATACAGCATGTATGTATTTATACATATAAACTGTTTGTAATACATACTATATATATATCAGGGGCGTTTCCTCCGAGGAGGCAAGGGAGGCAGTGCCTCCTCAAAAAAAAATAGTGTAATAGATTTGCTGATTGACTGGGATGTTAAGCCACGCCCATTTGTATGTACGTGAGTTCTCAGTATGTTTGAACACTCAGTAAAGCAAGTGAACATGCAAAGCGTGTCTGTCGTTCATCTCTCCGATCCAGCCTCAGATCATAATATATTACAGTGGCGACGAGGATTAAGAGTATATTTAGAGACTGATAGTTGATGAGAAACACTGTTGCACTTGTCGTAAAAGAAACTAAAAAGAAAGGAACAAGGCACGAGTGAAAAGCTGCTAACATGGCAGCGATACAGTTTGGCCGTGTGGATGAGTACAAGGAATCGAAGGAGGATTTCGAATCGTACATTGAGTGTTTTGAACAGTGGCTGCTGGCGAATGACATTGCAAGTGAGAAAAAGGTTAGTGTGTTTCTCTCCGTGATCGGGGCAGAGACATATGGACTGTTAAAGAATCTAGTCACGCCGACGAAGCCGAGTGCAATGTCATATAACGATCTGAAAGCAGCGTTGCTAGCGCATTACAGACCGCAACCACTAGTGATCGCGAAGCGTTTCAGATTTCAGAAACGCAACCAAAAGGAAGGTGAATCCGTGGCGGATTACATCGTGGCTTTGAGACAGCTATCAGTGAGCTGTGAATTTGGACAATATTTGTGTGATGCGCTCAGAGACAGATTTGTAAGTGGACTAAACTCGGAGTCGATGCAACGCAAATTGCTGAGTCAGAAGGATCGGACGTTCAACCAGGCTTGCGAAATTGCGTCATCTATGGAGCTGGCCTCGAGAAACACGCTGGAAATTGCGGGTAAGACCAAGGATTTACAGTCAGTGAATGCCGTGAACGAAGCTAAACTTTTTCAAAAGAAAGGAAAAGTAAAGTTTAAAGGGAGAGATGATTCTGAAAAAGGAAAATAACAGAAGAGCGAACAGAGAAAAGAAGAAAGCAATAAATGCTACAGATGTGCTGGGAAACACTCAGCTAGACTGCAGGTTTAAGAATGAGAAGTGTCATGTGTGTAACAAAATTGGACACATTGCAAGGGCCTGTAGGAATAAGAGAACAGCCGGACAGACACAGTATGTGGAGGTAGAGTGTTCTAATAAAAGAAAAGAGGATGAATCAGAGTTATTTGGAGTGTATACAGTGTACACAACCTCAAACGGAAAGAAAGGAATTGTGGTAAATGTGAATTTGGATGGAAAGTGCATGGACATGCAGCTGGACACGGGGGCAGCGGTGTCGCTGATGTCAGAACTGTCATACAAGGAGTTCCTTTTGCACATACCTTTAACACTAGAACCGCCAGGGGTCCCTGTATACCTAAAACCGCCATGCGGGTAAATTTTACCTGCGCACATTTTTATATGGCTAAAGAACATATTATTTCACTGTATTATGTCACTGTCTTCACAAAGAAGTGTCTAGAGTCATGTAATGATTATGTCTAGTCATCAACTATATTTTTGTCCTGTTGTTTTATGTTCAAGGCTTTTTTTTTATGCAGGCTACACTAATCACTTTTCATAACGGTCAGTATAAGCTAAACAAGTCTGCGCTGACAACGAGAATTAGAAGGAAGTAAATACATATTTGGGTGGTGTAATATTATAATTAATCATATATTAAGATAACCCATGTTATTTAAATTACTAAAATAGCCTATAGACAATAATGAACAATAGTTATTCACACTGCAGGATGCATGATGCAATGACAAATTCAAGCGCACAGCTTCACCTAATTAATTATTAATTTGTTTAGTTATATGATTTATAATTTGAATAAGAGAACAACACCACTAAACTTAAGGTAATCAAAAAATGGTTTTATTCAGTACATCAGATGAGCCGTCAGATGCTGAGCTGGCCCAGGACGCATCTGATCTCACCACCATCAGACTCTCCATCACTCACGGTATTTAGGGCTTCTAATACCTCTTCGGCATCCATAAATCGCCGCCTTTTACTCATTGTGACTATTTATGAAACCGATAACCGCTAATTCAGTGAGTGAAAGGCGTTGCCTAGCAATGTACAATTTTTAAACATAAGGGGCGCGAAAATACAGGCATTATACAGCGGGTAAATTTGACCCGTGTGGCGCTTATAGGTATAAATGCCCCGTTTTTTGATCTGGTTTTATCTAAACAATTTTTAACACCAAGGGATTGTAAATTACACAATTTTAGTAAAAGTCAATGACTGGGAGACTTGAATGTTTTATTGAAAACCTGTTATGTACATTTGAAAAACAGCCACGGGTAAAATTTACCCTGTGGCGGTTCTAGTGTTAAGCAAAATAAGCATGCAGCTAACTACATATTCAGGGGAGAGAATTCCATTGCTGGGATCCATTGATGTGCCAGTGAAGTATGAAAAGCAAAATGTCACACTGCCATTGGTCATCGTCAAAGGGGACAGACCGGCCCTGCTGGGCAGAAACTGGTTAGAGAAAATTCAGTTAGATTGGCCAAATATTCTCATGGTGGAAAAAGCTGAAGTGGCCTCTGACCCAGCATTAAAAGCAGTGTTGAGACTACACTCAGAGGTATTTTCTGACAAGCCAAGTGCAATTAAAGATTTTAAAGCTACCATCCGAGTTCGTCCTGATGCAACTCCAATCTTTCAGAAAGCGAGACCTGTTCGTTATGCTTTATGAGAAGCGGTGGAAAAGGAACTGGAAAGACTGGAAAAAACAGGCATAATATCCAAGACTGATAGAAGTGAATGGGCGGCCCCAATAGTAGTCGTGCCAAAAAGTGATAAGTCCATCCGCATCTGTGGTGACTATAAAGTCACTATAAACCAGAACCTAGAGGAGGAAACATATCCACTGCCCAACACAGAAGATTTGTTCACTAAGTTGGCAGGCGGAACGTTGTTTAGCAAATTGGACTTGGCACATGCATACTGTATCAGCAATTAAAATTAGACCAGCACTCAGAAAAATACCTCACCATCAATACTCACCGTGGCCTGTACAAGTACCATCGTCTCAGTTATGGAGTGGCCAGTGCTCCTTCTGTTTTCCAGGCTGTCATGGATCAAATTCTGCAAGGGCTAGATCATGTCACCTGTTTCCTTGATGACATCCTTATCACAGCCAGTACAAAAGAGGAGCATGTTAGGAGACTGGATGAAGTGCTTTCCAGACTAGAGAGGTATGGACTTAGAGTAAAACTTTCCAAGTGTCAGTTCATGCAAGGCAATGTTGAGTATTTAGGCCACCGTATCGACAAAGAGGGTCTACATCCAACTGAGGAAAAGATTGCAGCGATTGTTAACGCCCCAAACCAAACAATGTCACAGAGCTATGGTTGTTTTTAGGCCTGTTGAACTACTATGGTCGGTTTTTGAAAAATCTCTCCAGCCGGCTGCAGCCTTTACACAATTTGCTAAAACAGAAGCAACCTTGGAGCTGGACTTCAGCGTGTGACACAGCTTTTGAGGAAGCTAAACAGCTGCTGCTCAGTAGTACAGTGCTGGTACATTATGATGGGACCGGACCCCTGAAATTAGCATGCGATGCCTCACCTTATGGGGTGGGCGCTGTGATCTCGCACATTATGGACAATGGTGAAGAGCGCCCAATAGTTTTTGCATCCCGCACACTGACTGAAACCGAGAAAAAGTATGCCCAAATAGAACGTGAAGCCTTGTCCATCATCTACGGGGTTAAAAAGTTCCACAAATATATCTATGGACGGAAGTTCACACTCATAACCGACCACAAGCCTCTGCTGGCGATACTTGGACCGAAGGCAGCAATACCAACCTTGGCAGCCCTTAGAATGCAGCGCTGGGCTTTAGTGCTGATGGCTTATAATTATGACATTGAGTACCGCAAATCAGCTGACCACATGAATGCTGATGCAATGTCCAGACTACCAACTATGGGCAAAGACTGTATCGGGGAAGAAGGAAGTGTGTTCTACTTTTCGCAGGTGGATGAGCTCCCTGTGTCTGCTAAGGACATAGCACAAGCAACACGGAACGATCCAACACTATGCAAAGTGTGGAATTACACTGTGAATGGCTGGCCAAACTATGTGTCAGAGGAGAGTCTGAAACCATACTTCACACGCCGACATGAATTGTCAGAGGACCAAGGGTGTGTGTTGTGGGGTATGCGTGTCATAATTCCACCCAAATACAGATCCAGATTACTAGACGAGCTACACCATGAGCATCCGGGAATTTGCTGTATGAAGGCCCTGGCTCGCAGCTACCTGTGGTGGCCAGGATTAGATGGCTGCATTGAAGAAAGAGTGCGGAGCTGTAGCTGTTGCATGTCAGTTCAAAAGTCACCTGCAGTGGCACCCCTTCACCCATGGAGATGGCCTGAGCGGCCATGGCAGAGAATCCACATTGATTTCACAGAAAAAGACAAGCAGTTTTTTTCTAGTAGTGATCGACAGCCATTCAAAATGGCTAGAGGTGGTGCCAATGTCATCAATCACCTCCTCGCTCACCATCGACGCACTCCGAGGTTTGTTCGCGGCTTATGGATTACCAAAGGAGGTGGTCTCTGATAATGGGCCGCAGCTGGTGTCTGCCGAGTTCACGGATTTCCTGAAAGGAAACGGAATTAAACATATGCGAGTTCCTGCCTATCATCCAGCCTCAAATGGTGCTGCAGAAAGATCTGTTCAGATACTGAAACAGTCACTCCTGAAAAGTGTTGGTGAGACACGGGACAAGCGGATGCTTTCAGTCAAGCACAAATTGGCCAATTTCTTAATAATGTACCGTAGTACACCTCATACAGTCACAGGGAAAACACCAGCGGAGCTGTTTCTTAAGCACCACATCCGAACACGTTTTTCGTTGCTGAAGCCTGATTTGGCCAAATTTGTTCAGGAAAAACAGCAGGAACAAAAGAAACAGCATGACCGAGGGGAAAAAAGCCCTAAGATCTTTCATTGAGGAAGAGCCAGTATGAATCCGAAACTTCAGAGGAGGGCAGGAGAAATGGTTGAGCGCAACTGTGATCAAGCAGAAGGGTCCTGTAAGTTATCTAGTACAGGAGGGGCAAAGAAGACGCACTGTGCATGTGGACCATATTCTGTTAATATCATATTAATATCATTGCGTAATATCATTGCGTCTGCTGCACCCATGGTACGGCAGCAAAGTTCCTTGATTATTACGCCAGAATGAGAGTATAGTTCCTAGCCATATCGGCCTAGAAAATCACAACTTTTCATTTTCCGTCGGTCTTAGTACACAATGTAACTACTGAAGAGTCAAGTTTTAAATCGGAAAAATATCGAAACTCTTTGGTCATTTTTGAGTGAGATGCTAACGGTCTAATCAGATTCAATGAACTATGCTAAGCTATGCTAAAAGTGCTACCGCCAGACCCGGAGATCGGCTGAATGGTTTCGAAAACGGTAAAACTCAACTGTTTAACTCTAGGGGAGTTGGAAAATGAGCCTATTTTCAAAAAAAGTGGAGTGTTCCTTTAAATGGTGGCGTTCCCAGTGGGGAGATCAAATCTTCTGTTGTCATGCTTCTCATCATTCGGCAGGTGTCGCTATTCTTCTGAATAAGTTTAAAGGTGACGTATTGGAATTGGTTACCTCAAAAGAAGGTAGATGGTTACTTACAGTTGTTAAAACAAATATAGAGTTATCCAGTTTAGGAAAGTTTTATGGTCACAATTCTTCAGTCCAAGCTAAAAATATGTCAAAGAGGTCACACACTCTATATCAGTATTGATGGGGAAATATCAAGGTGCCTTTTTGATAATGGGAGGTGATTTTAATGATGCCCCAGATGATTTCTTGGATCGTTTCCCTCCACATACGATACCTTCTTCGAAATTTAAATTTACTACTTTTCTATGTACCCATCTTTCCATAGTTGATATTTGGAGATTCTTGAATTTTAATGAAAAGAGTTATTCTTGGAGTAACTCCTCTAGATCCTTGCAGTCAAGGATTGATTTATGGTTAATCGACCCAGGATGTGTCCAATATGTTACTGAAGTTACTTATTGCCATGCACCTCTTTCGGATCATAAAATGATTGCTTTGGTACTCTCTAGTTGTGATATTAAAAATAATAGTATGCGAGGCTACTGGAAATTAAATAACAAGTTGCTTAGTAATGAGGGCTTTATTACCTAGGTTCGAGAAGAAGCTCAACATATTTTTGGGAGTAAACAAATGTCACATGTTAAGAAATGGGAGTTATTTAAATTTAAAGCCAGGCAGTCTGCTGTATACTTTAGTAAACAAGTTAAAAAGAATCAATTGGATAAGGAAAAGGCACTTATGACAGAATTAGATAACCTTACAGAAGATGAAAAAGTCAGATTGGAGACATTAAAAACTCAAATTGATTAGATATATATTAATACAGCAAAAGGGGCATTCATTCGTTCTAGAGCTAAGTGGTTAGAAAAGGGGGAAAAGAACACAAGCTATTTTTTTTCACTAGAAAAAAGAAATTATAAAAGACAAATGATCTCCTCTATTAAAATTGATGGTGTACCCACTTCGAATCCAAAATTGATTACAAATTATGTGGAATCTTTTTACTCTCAGTTATATGAATCTGTATTTGAAATAAATGTTCCAACTTTGAGTCAGTTAAGCAATCGGTCCCATCTATTTCTATTCAATTTCGAGACCTTTGTGATGAAAAACTAAGGAAGCAAGAGATGATTAACAGCTATTCGTTCAATGAAAAAAAATAAATCGCCAGGCACAGATGGTCTTTCAGTTGAATTTTATCTCTTTTTTTATATATATATTATTGAAAATCCTTTATTCGAAATGTATAAAGAATGTATTGAATCAAATGAATTATCGACTTCTATGAAACAGGGGCTAATAACCCTACTCCCAAAACCAGTAAAGATCATTTGATTTTAGATAACTGGCGTCCTATATCCTTATTGAACGTAGATTATAAATTGTTATCTCATATTTATGCAGTTCGTCTGAAAAAAGGTCTAAACGAAATTATAAATGAGTGTCAAACCAGGTTTATGGCTGGCCGACACATAAGTTGGAACATTAGACTGATTTTGGATTTATTAGACTATTCAAATTTGGTGGAATCAGAGGCTTTAATTGTTTTCCTCGATTTCCATAAAGCTTTTGACACTATTGAGCATCAGTTTATGTATAGGGCACTAAAATCTTTTGGTTTTGGGGAAAGATTTGTTTCTATAATTAGAATGTTTCATAGAGGTATTAGTAGTTCTATTAATTTATATCCAAACACTTCTAAAAGATTTCCCATTTGTAGAGGAGTGCGTCAAGGTTGTCCTATATCCCCTTTTTTATTTCTTATTGTAGTAGAGTTTCTTTCCATAAAAGTTTTGAATTCTTCAGTTATTCAAGGAATTACCATCTTCAACAAACAAATTAGATTGACTCAGCTTGCGGATGTTCTTTTCTTGAAAGATAAAGAACAGTTGCCCGCAGCTTTGCAGTTAGTAAACACCTTTTCTGTTGCTTCTGGTTTAATGTTAAATGTCACGAAATGTGAAATAATGTGCCTTGAATCAATGCTATGAATCAAATAAAAAAAATTTATGTAACATCCCAGTAAAAAATAAGATTAAATATTTAGGAATAAGTGTTACAAAAGATATAGTGGAGAGACAAGAATTAAATTTTTCCCCTAAACTTAAAAAAGCTCAAAACATATTTAATAACTGGCTTCAAAGAGACTTGACTATTATAGGTAGAGTCCTTCTAACCAAAGTAGAAGGGGTATCTAGGTTTGTTTATTCGGCATCATCCCTCTTTGTTCAAGATTCAATTTGTATGAAAATTAACGATTTATTTACTAAATTTGTTTGGAGGAATAAACATCATCATTTAAGAAAGGAAGTTCTTCAGGGTCCAAGGAATGAAGGTGGTTTTGAGCTTTTGGACTTTTTCGATTTAAATTATACTTTCAAAGTAAAATGGCTCAGAAACTGTCTACTTAAATCAGACTCAATATGTTTTTTTATACCATACAATGTTTTTAAAAAGGTTGGAGGTTTACGCTTTTTGTTAATGTGTGATTACTCTACTAACAAACTGCCTGTGGCATTATCCAATTTCTATCAACAAGCTCTCAAGGCCTGGAAGTTATGTTATGTGCATAACTTTTCTCCACATAAAGCAATCTTGTGGAATAATGCGTATATTACAGTTAACCGGAAATCTCTTTATTTACAGAATTGGATGGATAAAGGAATTTATTTTGTATCTGACCTTTTTGATCAGTCAGCTCAGTTACTTTCTTATGAAAATTTTATGAATAAATGGGCATTTCCTATTAAATATAGAGAATATTATTCTGTGATAAACGCTATTCCCCAAGGTTTATTGATGTTAATGAGAAGCCATATGTTGTCCCTTAACATTTGTAGAATTGAACCCGCTCTTCATTTAAATGGGGTGGACATTAACAGTAAAAAATGCACAAATAAATTTATTAGGAATCTATTTTATGAAAAGAGATCTATTAAGCCTAGAGGGAAATTTTTCTGGAACAGTTGTTTTCCAGCGACTATTTGGAAAAAAGCTTGGCTGCTTCCTTTTCGGTTTTGTATATTTAACAAACTTCGGGAAATACATCTGAAAGTATTTCATAATATTTATGTTAGTAACTATACTTTATCAAAATTTATGGATATTAATGAAAAATGTTCATTTTGTTCAGATCAGCCAGAAAGAATTCTACATCTTTTTTTTGAATGTTACCATTCCAAAAAATTCTGGGAAGATTTATCTATACATATTCTACAGAAGTCTGGTTATAATTGTGAATTAACATCCAAAGATGTTATCTTATATTTTGAATCAAAAAATCCATCTGTCAATTTTATGATGAATCTTATGATTTTATTGGGTAAATTTCATATTCATAAAAGTAAAAGAAATAATTCTAAACCTTGTTTGAAGGTCTTTATGACTGATTTTCATTTGTATATTGAGTCTCTCCAATGTATTGATAACAAAAAATGTAAAGATACACTTTTATTCGCCAAAGAGTTGAAGTTACTTGAAAATTGAACTGGTATATGCTGTCTTTCTTTTTTTATTATTTATTTATTTATTTATTTTTTAAATTGTATTTATTTTCCTTCTTGCAATGTAAACCCATTCCTTTAAATTTGTTATCTTTTTGGATGTCTTGTTAAAAGTGTAAATGTTGTATGCTATGTCTTTAATGTCAAATAAAAAAATAAAAAAAATAAAAAAAGAACGTTCTAGAACATGCGCACTTCTGCGATATCCGATCACGATTTCAAAATAAAAGTCCCGGGGGAAATAATTCACAATATATACAAATAAAAAAGTAAAATAATAAACACAAAATACAATTTTGATTTCTAAGAGCAACACATTCTCACTGTACCATATGATTGAATCTATACTGTAGCTGATCTTTATAAGGATGAGTAACAGTAATGTGGCGGTCTCTATCTCTGTTTACAGTATCACATAGCAAACTATAATGTAAAATGATGCCATCTGTCTCCCTTCTTCTGATGCATCTTTGATCAATCTGATGTTGCACTGTACAGTCACACACACACACGTTGGTTTTCCATGTTTTATGGGGACTTTCCATAGACATAATGATTTTTATACTGTATAAACTGTATATTCTATCCCCTACCCCTAAACCTACCCATCACAGAAAACTTTCTGCAGTTTTACATTTTATAAAAGTATAATTTCATATGATTTATAAGCTGTTTTCCTCATAGGGACCAAAAAAAAAAAAAAATTCTCAAACAAGTTCTGAAATTATTGTTATTATCATCCTTGTTGGGACATTTGGTTCACAACACAGTGTTTACCAGGACCACACACACTTGGAAAATTGTGGTTATCATCTAAGACAATTGCTTATAATGTAAAAAGAATTCATTACATTTGGTTATCCATATCATAAATGGCAAATAAGTTCTATAGAAACTATGCCTATAGAATCAATAGGCTATCTATAGAAACTATAGGTGTGCCAAATGATTCATTGATTAACCATTAAGTTCAGTTGGATTAAATAATAGACAAATGTATTAAACTGAATGAAAAGAGGTGCAAATCAAAAGTTTGATAGTAATAGCATTATGAAAGGCAGTTACTGTGAATGAAACATTTATATAGATGAAACACTTATTTTGCAAAGTGAAAAGAATACTTCTTGATTTTGTGTATTGTACCAACACAATTGAAAATATGTTGAAATGTTTGAAAAAAGTGCATTTTTGATGATCTGTTGTGATATTAGTACTAAGAGTTTTGAAAATTTACCAATTGCTTGTGAAAATTGCACCAAAGCAATTAAAAAAAAAAATTGTAACAGGAGACAACCTGGTGGTGGTGGTCGCCCATGTGTTCTAACTGACCAGCAGGAGTTGGCTGTGGTGGAAATGGTCAGGGCATCTTTTAAGTTATTAATCAACATTTATCTTTCTGTTAAATTATTTGAATGACTTCTTCAACGTATGTTAAAGCATTTATTTTTCTTTTCATCTTCAAACACTAGAAAATAATTTTGAATATTGTCTGTACCTCTCACTGAGAGAAAAGAACACGTTATCAGTTTGTTTTGGGAAAGTTTCCTGTTCAGAGCAGAGCTCAGATCAACTTCAACCTTGAAGAAGCTGTGAATCATTTGTATCTTTGTACAGTATCTCACAGAAGTGAGTACACCCCTCACATTTTTGTAAATATTTATTATATCTTTTCATGTGACAACACAGAGCAATTAATGTCTAAACCGCTGGCCACAAAAGTGAGTACACCCCTAAGTAAAAATGTCCAAATTGGGCCCAATTAGCCATTTTCTCTCCCCGGTGTCATGTGACTCGTTAGTGTTACAAGGTCTCAGGTGTGAATGGGGAGCAGGTGTGTTAAATTTGGTGTTATCGCTCTCACTCTCTCATACTGGTCACTGGAAGTTCAACATGGCACCTCATGGCAAAGAACTCTCTGAGGATCTGAAAAAAAGAATTGTTGCTCTACATAAAGATGGCGTAGGCTATAAGAAGATTGCCAAGACCCTGAAACTGAGCAGCACGGTGGCCAAGACCATACAGCGGTTTAACAGGACAGGTTCCACTCAGAACAGGCCTCGCCATGGTCGACCAAAGAAGTTGAGTGCACGTGCTCAGCGTCATATCCAGAGGTTGTGTTTGGGAAATAGACGTATGAGTGCTGCCAGCATTGCTGCAGAGGTTGAAGGGGTGGGGGGGTCAGCCTGTCAGTGCTCAGACATACGCCACACACTGCATCAAATTGGTCTGCATGGCTGTCGTCCCAGAAGGAAGCCTCTTCTAAAGATGATGCACAAGAAAGCCCACAAACAGTTTGCTGAAGACAAGCAGACTAAGGACATGGATTACTGGAACCATGTCCTGTGGTCTGATGAGACCAAGATAAACTTATTTGGTTCAGATGGTGTCAAGCGTGTGTGGTGGCAACCAGGTGAGGAGTACAAAGACAAGTGTGTCTTGCCTACAAGCATACAACACTGAACACCTGATGGCTTTTCTAAATGAACTAGAGCAGGCCTGTCAGGGTAAAGATGTCATCTATGTTACTGTGTGGGACAATGTCAGTTTCCACCATGCAGAGCTGGTTCGGGAATGGTTTCGGGCACATCCTCGGTTCATGACCCTCTACCTTCCCCCATACTCCCCTTTCCCCAACCCAATCGAGGAATTCTTTTCTACATGGAGGTGGAAGGTGTATGATCGCCATCCCCATGAGCATGTCACCCTACTTCAAGCCATGAATGAAGCTTGCAATAATATAACTGCAGAGCAATGTCAATCCTGGATTCGTCATGCCAGAAGGTTTTTCCCACGGTGCCTGAACAATGAGGACATTCACTGTGATGTTGATGAAAATTTATGGCCAAATGTTGAAGACCGGCTTGATGTTAATTAATATTTTGTGTATTTCAGATCTCCATTTACAGCTTTCTTTTTTTTTCACAGTGCAACCACAGTAATGTTGTAAAAACTCTAAAATAAAATACTTTTTCTGCTTACTGTATGTAAAATTACTTTTGCTGTGTTCTTTGATCATGTTGTATAATTTTTTTTTTTTAATTTTTTTTTTTAATATGGCTTTTGTCAGTTTGTTTGAATGTAAGTGTAATGTCTATTGTGATAGCTGTGTATACAGTTTTACAGTACAGTAACATTCATTCAGCACCGATGGTGATTTGAAACCTGTACCTTGCATTGTTTGCTACTGAATGAACTGATTGTTAAAAGTACTAAGTTAAAAGAAGATCTTACTGTTGTGTTTTGGTGATTAAACCAAATGTTCTCATTACATATCACAATGATCTTGTGTTTTGACACAAAGATTATGTGGAATGAAAATATGTGCAACTAGAATGAAAGCATGAGATCAGGTTTTGAAAGAATGACTAGCGGTGTTAGAAGTGTGATTTGGAGTTTTGTACTAAGAGTTTTGAAAATGTACACTTGTGAAAATAGTACCAAACCAATTAAAAAAAAAAACTGTAATTGACTCAGAGTCGACTCTTAATTTTGAGAGACAATAACTTTATATACGGTGCACTTTCAGATTTTAACTATTCAGGATGTTTTCCTTGACTTAGAGCTATGTTACACACTACATGAAAGGTAATTTTCAAAAATCGATAATAGGGGCACTTTAATGAATAAAGTTAGTGCGCTGTAAGAGTGAGTGTTGCACCTTTTTCCAGTTCATATGTGTAACGGGTATATATATATATATATATATATATATATATATATAATCTTTTTTTTTGGGGAACTTTTATTTTGACGGGTGAACTGTTTTTCGGGGTTCGGGGTGCGCTGCAAGAGAGAGAGAGGAGAGGAGCGCGGTATTTGAGAGTGTCACAAAAAGAAAGTGAGTGTAGTGTCATGTTCGAGAAGCTCGTTCGATAGTGTTAATCGGAGCTTTAGTCGACTAAAGGACGACAGCTTCAAGTGTTTTTGTATCCCGCATTTCGTCATTGGAGTTTTTGTGTCGTTTTGCTCAGTGGATTGCATTGCATTGCATTGGATTGCTGGAGTGACGCAGTAATGCTTTGTGAAGGCTACGAGGACTGTAAGTGCTTCTAAAGTACAGTTTTTCCTTAATGAGATTTGTCACGTTTTTGCGGTGTTTTGCACTCACTACATTTTAATTGAGAAGCAGCCTTACGAACTAACGATCCAACCGAACTGGTCACACGTGAAAACTTATCCTAAGTGGGGTTATGAAAAATTACAGGTGTTTTCCATTTTGAAGAACCATTGGGTTTGACTATTGTATAGGTTAAAAGTCAATAACTTTTAGATTGAAGGTGATTGTGGCCTGGTGAGTTTAAAAGAAAACTCAAAGACTGTATTTTTTTATTATTTGCTTTTATTTATTGATTATTTAAATTAAAGTAACACTTCATTACGAGGAAGGAAAATATACACAGAAAATCCTGTTTAATTTTTGTACTTACCTTCAGTGTATTATTTATTTTATTTTGGTTGAAAGCTGTCAGGGAGGAGGGGCGTCTTACCTACTTTATTACATCAGGGAAGGGAGGAGTATTTTAGACTCTCACATATACATTTACTTCAGGAAGCCATCTCGTGACATTATTCTAACTGAAGCCTACTCTTGTCGGTCTGTAGAGTGCATCTCAATAAAGTAGGACACAACAAATCAGGGTATCTTCCGTTCATTCATTTTTTGATTTAATATTGAAATCAGAAAAACGAGAAAACCAGACTTTTTTTTCGTTTTTCATTTTTAAAATGAAAACGAAAAAACAAAAAATTGGCTTGATTTTTCTTTTTTCGTTCTGGGGTTGGAAACGAATAATCAGTTTGAATATTCGATCTCTACATGTGGGCGGGAATGAAACGCCTCTTTCTGCTGATTGGTCAACCAGACGTCAAAATATGTTGTCATCAGTTGTTCATCTGTTCCGCTCAATAGAATAATAGTCCCTCGCTGCTACAGCTGTACGGATTCTTAACGCGGAGCGAATGTACAATACATCGAAGTAAAGCGCAAATCAGTAGCCTATCGATTTAAGTGTAAATATGCAGCAGTCATAACTTTTGTTTTAGACAACACCCTGAGTTTTGGACATGGGATGAATTTGAAACATGACAGATATGAAAAGATATTACATGTTATTAGTTCCTCAAAACGGTGCTATTAGTTCAGAGATGGACTGGACGTCATGATTTGATGACGGAGGTGAACTCGTTTGAGATGCCAATTTGAAATAGGCTATCACAAAAAAAAAGATAAATAAATAAATAAAGGGGTAATGTTAAATAAATATAGTGTTAAATATAGCCATTATAGTGCTCTCTTAGTTATAAGAAGATATAAAAACCCTGAAATAACACTAACAATATAGAGATGGAAGAGTATTTTTTATAGCCTATTTATTGCCATCTGTCGGTGTCAGAAATTAACTTTACCATAAGGAGCGATTGATTTTCAGGGGATTTTTTTTACCTTTTATATAGGATTTTTTCCTAATCTTATTAAATATGTAGGTATGCCATCTTTAATGTTAAGTTCTTAAATTTAGTCAATTAAATTAGAATAATATGACGCTAAAGGTTGTTACCAATTAAATCAGTATCACCCTTGCAGAGGTGGTAAAGAAGCAGCATCTGAAGTTGCTTTTAGATCTATTTAATGAGATGTTAGATAATGTTGCTCAGAGAGAGCAGTAAAGGTGTAGCAATTACAATTGCATAATGTAATGAGATTGTTTTAGACAACATTTTGAATACAGAAATATTAAATGACAAAATGAAACGATATTTGGATTATGAAATGTCACCAGTAGGTGGCGGCAAGTCATTGTGTTAATGAATGAGTCATTTATTCAACCGATTCGTTCAAAACACTGATTCATTCAGGAATAAATATCAAGTGGATCTCTATAACATAGATATACATAATAAAGGCTAGATGTCTCGTCCGCGCTGCTGGCCAATGGAGGTCGACGTCCGCACCTGGCGGTCATCTTGTAACAGTCAGCTCGCTCACATGTAACATTGTGTTTTAATGGTGCATGTACTTTTTAAATAACCATAACTTGCTCAATTTTCTACCGATTTTCAAACTGTTTGGTTTGTTATAAACGTCAGAGATGTACTTATGACACTGCATACTTATGAATAATTATAACCATGGACTTCCATATGAAAATAACATTGAACAGAACAGATAGGTGCAATGAATATACACACGCACAAGGTATTTATGTTAAATCAATATATAGGCTACTAAAACTCAGTGTACAGAATGGCAACATGAGAGATGTATATATGTATATATATATATAATATATATATATCTATATAGAGATATATATATCTTATATATATATATATATACATATATATACATATATATTTATATATTTATATATCTTATTTTATATATATATATATATACACTTTTATAATATGAATATTACTATTATAATAAAATAATTTGAATTATTACATGTTTATTTTAACTTCTTCAGGGTTGGGCCATTTACTAGGCTTTTCCCCTCGACATTGCACTGTGCCTACTTCAGAGATCACTGTTCCAAAAAAAAAAAGAAAAAAAAAAAAGGTGTCCAAAAGAAACATTCTGCGATTGTGTAAACAAACTTGTAAAAAGCTTTGGGTCAACAACAATCTTCTAATACTATTATGTCATAGCCCCGCTGTTCCTGTGTAACAGTACCTGTATTGTACATACATCCATTAAGTAACTAACGATTATCCCAAATATAATCATAATATTGTCATATCTTACAGGTGAAAGGTGATCCCACGGGCTCTCGTTTTGAGACTACGGCGATTGGAGCATCCGTAGGCTGCACAAAAGTCTGGCATCTTCTCCTATAAAGCCAGCAATTTCCTGTATCATAATGTAAGATGTTTTTAACAAACCAAACCGATTGGAAATCATGTGCAACTTAAGTTATATTGAAAAGAAAGAGCAATTCTGCCTCTCCCACTGATGTAAAATTGCTGGGTAGCAGCTAAACTGTAACTACTAGGTCTCACTCAAAGCTTCTTGTTATTAGCCAGCTAATAACTACAACCACATCCACAAAGATTGTAATTTAGACAAAAGATTAGTTGTCATAAAATCGTTATTGGTGTCAGTAAAACCTATATAATTGAACAGCTCGATTGTGGTCTCAGCCTTGATAACTTGCGCAAGTAGCCGTGATACACAACTATGCTGCACGATTAAGTCGTTTTCGAAAAGAAAAGCTGCAATTTCAACATGTTCAAGCATCCAGAATTATAGCCAAGTTAATAACGTTTGTAAGAAACCAAACCATTTGTAAATCCGTCAAGATTTCAGCGAGATAAGAGTATTTGTGTTCGTGCAGATCACTCACCTTACATCAGGTACCACAGAGCCCGCCAGAAAGCTTGCCTGTGACAAGATGGCCGCCGGTGATGACGTTAGAGACTCCGCCGTAAGACATCTAGCCTTTATTATGTATATCTATGCTCTATAATCTATTGGGCCATTGAATCACTTGGTCAACTGATTTGTTCAAAGACTCCGATTTATTCAGGAATGTAACACTGCTCTTTGTGCTAGGAGTCAGTTGCACAACGGTTCTGATTTGCATTGGAAGTTTAGTTGGCAGAGAAAATAAAACACCGTTTTGTGTGACATTCATTAATACTCAATATTAATGAAATAAACTCGGAATATTATAACTTTTAAAAAAAGGAAAAAATAGCATGTTGCCTATTATATACATACTGTATATTTGACATCATACGCCAGTAATAACCTACATTTCCTACACTGCTCTATAAAAAAAACCTCAAAATAGAATAGGCCTAATAGATATGCTGTGACTGTAAAATACACTGAAATAAATATCTTTTCATAGCCTGTCATAACATTTCAAATTCATCCCATGTTGTCTAAAACAAAAGACTGCTGCATATTTACACTTAAATCAATGCTATACTTTGCGCTTTACTTCAATGTAGCCTATTGTACATTCGCTCCGCGCTGCCCAGTGCGTCGAACAGCTTTGCTATATTTTTATAGTTGGTCAGTTAAATAAAACAGGCAGTGTGCCTACAAAGTTGTAGGCTAGGGGGTAGTTGTGTGCAGCTGCAAAGTAAATTAATATTTATAAGATAAACTAATATTTCACGTGTAGATTAATTTATGTCTACACAGAATTAAGCCCTGACTCTGCACCAGTACGATTTGTGTCAAGCTATTCACTAGTCTGGTTATTTGATGAGAAAGAGATGAAATGTAGAATAAACGCGTTAAGAATCCGTACAGCTGTTGAGCGAGGGACTTTTATTCTGTTGAGCGGAACTGATGAACAACTGATGACGACATGGTTTGATTTCTGGTTGACCAATCAGTGGAAAGAGGCGTTTCATTCCCGCCCACATGTAGAGATCGAATATTCAAACTGATTATTCGTTTCCAACCCCAGAATGAAAAAAAGAAAAATCAAGCCAATTTTTTGTTTTTTCGTTTTCATTTTAAAAATGAAAAACGAAAAAAAGTGCGGTTTTCTCGTTTTTCTGATTTCAATATTAAATCAAAAAACGAATGAACGGAAGATACCCTTATTGTTTACACTGGCACAAAAATTTTTGCTCAAATTTGACACAGATCGGAATTAGTTGCACACGTGTAAACACAAATATCTTGCCGAGATCCGATTTTTTTCGCATCCAGTCTGAGCCACTTCCATATGTGGTTTTAAATCAGATACATATCCGATCTCTGGACATGTGAAATACGTCTAAACACGCATATCCGATTCCCCTTGGAAATCCAAGCCATCACACGGCAAGGGCGATACATTTACTCACTAAAAGGTAGCTTTTATGTTGTATTATGAAGCAGACGTGCCTGTGTGCACTCGCACTAAAAATTTACAGCTTTAGGTGGGAACTTTATGTCTATATCTTTTCCTAGAAAGAAACTGCGCGCACACACACACACACACACACACACATTCAGCAGCTGAATTTCTACCTCTGCCCAGTTAATTTAAAAGAGCCCACCGTGGTTTTTTTTTTTGTTTGTTTGTTTGTTTTACTTAATAAACTAAAAGCTTCACTGGGTATGCTACTCTCTCGCGCGCACTCTCTCCCTCACTCGCTCTCTCATTTATCATTCATATTCGAATTCATTCAAATAAATGTAATCTTACCCGCTACTTTATTTCACTTCAGAATTATAGATCTAACGATCGTAGATAAAATAACAAATGCAAATTACCTTTATTTTCAGGTCTATATCCGTTCAGTCAGATTTCGCGCTGCAAAACATCCATGACACTGACAGCTGTTAACTTGTCAATTCTGAGTCCAGTCGCGTCTAAAGTGAATGTAAACACACTGGCCAAAAAATCGAATATGGTCAAAAGATCGGATCTGTGCATTAAGACTTGCAGTGTAAATGCAGCCTCTGGCTCTGAGACAGACATGGCAACAGGCTCTGGCTCCATATTGAGCGTGGGCTCTGAATCCATGGCTGGCATGGGCTCTGGCTCTTGGTCCATGGCAGGAGAGGGGACCCAGAGCCCGGGGACACACTAGGGAGAAGTTCTGAGCTGATGTGGTACTCAGGGATGAGGGCTGACTGATGACACAAGAAGGATAGGCTGTGACCGAATGGCACCGTTGTCTTTATCCATCTCATTGACGGTGTAGGGAGAGCCATGTGCAAGGTACAGGTAGTTACTCCCACCAGCATCAGTTGGGCCAGATACACTGTAAAATGAACTAAATGTGCTGTGTTTATCCAATTGATTTGTCCAATGTATCTTCTCTTTATACACTACATTACTGGGATCCATTATACAGACACATGGTTTCCCATTGCTATGCTGATGACACACAGCTCTAGTTTTCATATCAACCAGACGATCCCACGGTAGCTGCATGGATCTCAGATTGCCTGGTGGACATCTCGACATGTATGAAAGAACATCACCTGCAACTCAACCTAGCAAAGACAGAGCTTCTTGTCTTCGCAGCCACTTCATCAGTACAGCACAATTTCACCATCCCACTACGTTCAGCAATAATAATCCCATCGGGTTCGGTCAGGAATCTTGGGGTATTTTTTGATGACCAGCTGACCTTCAAAGACCACATTGCTACAACAGTACGATCATGCAGGTTTGCACTGTAAGACATCAGGAAGATCAGGCCCTTCCTAACTGAGCATGGAACACAACTTCTCACTCAGGCCCTTGTCATTTCTAGGCTGCACTCAGACCTCTTCAAATGATTCACAATGCAGCGACTCGACTGGTTTTCAACTAACCAAAAGAGCCCATGTCACACCACTGTTTATCTCTCTGCACTAGTTTCTGGTTGCACCTCACATCAAGCTCAAGACATTGGTGCTTGCCTACAGGACGGCCAAGGGCTCTGCACCTCCATTCTCTCTCCATCGAGTTTACATGCCCTCCAGGAGCCTGCGGTCAGTAAGTGAGCGACACCTCGTGTTAACATCACAGAGAGGCACAAAATCACTCTCAAGAACGTTTTCATTCATTGTTCCTTGCTGGTGGAATGATCTTCCCAACTCAATCCGGAGAGCCGAATCCCTGACAGTTTTCAGGAAGCAGCAGAAAACTCATCGCTTCCATGAGCACTAAACTGCAGGAGAAAAGAAAAACTATTTCATCTACTTTACTATATTACTTTGACTATGCTCTCACTATTTCTTAATCCTAAGCTTGTACTATCCTGAGCGATGGCTGAAACTTTGTATTACTAGCACTTCTGTTTTTTTTGTTTTTTTTTGCCTCTTTAAGATGAATTAGCATTCCTCAATTGTAAATTGATTTGGATAAAAGTGTCTGCTAAATGTAAATTTGTGTTGACAAAAATTTATCAACTTTTAGGAGTAAGAAAAACTCAAAAAAGCCCATGCAGCCCATTTTTTTTTTTTTTTTAAACAGTGTATAGGCCTTGATCAGGAATTCCCAATGGCCCGTTTGGTAAGGAAGAGGTGGTTATAACAGGAATACAAACATTTTTCTTAATTTTCAACCCTAGAAGACAAAACAAACTGTAACAAAAACTTGTAAATGACTGAAAGATTATGATTTGTTTTATTTGTGACAATATGTTTACAATATGTCTTACAAGTTTTTTTTTTGCAAAAGTTAGAACTCAAGATTTATCATAAATTTGATCTGAGATGCAGCTGTCTTTTTCTTTCTGAAATCAAGAGCTAAAACATGGACATATTTATTGGGGAAAAGCAAACAATTTAAAAGGAAAAGTAATATGACATTTGAGTGGCAGCTTACAAAAGACAAGATGAAATATCAGGCGCAACCAACTTACTACTATTAATCAAATCTTTAACCACTTATTTGTACTTTTTTATACTTTATGAATTCATATTTTATTTATTTATTTATATATATATATATATATATATATAATGAATTTACTAATTATAATCACAATAATATAAGGTTTCCCATAGTCCCATATTAAAAGAAGTACTACACATGATCATGACAAAAACACAGGTGCCTTCACTTGTACTTCATATGCTCACTTGACTGTTCAGCAGTGTATAAGCATGAAAATCACAAGACAACTCTAGGCTGAAAGATTTCATTACAATTAAACATCATGAAAGCCCATCACCTTAATTAAAAGCATACGTATATTTATAAAGTGCCTGGGAAAAGTATTTAGACCCATTGAAAAATGTTCTCTTTTTATATATATATATATATATATATATATAAATTGGTATACACATTTTACCAGTAATTCTTTATTACATATTCATCTGCCCTAATTGAAGCCAATATGAGGTCTTTCTGAGTAGATATCTATCAGCATTGCACATTAACTGGGAGTAATATTTTCCCATTCTTTTCAGCAGATTTGCTCCAGGAGGTTTAGGTTCAGGTAAACAATTTTAAAATTTAGATTCTCAATAAGACTGATCAGAACCTTGACTGGGCTACTGGGTAGTATATGACTGGGTGGGATATTCACCTTTTGATTGAGTCATTCCACTATTGCTTTTGCCTTTTGCTTATGATTATTGTACTGCTCAAAGGTGAATTTTCTCCCAAATCTTTTAGCAGAGTAAGGTTCTCATGCAGTATTGCTGTGTATTTTGCTCCATTCTTTCTTCCGTTAAGATTTTCAGGTTTATCCATGCCAGTTCATTGGAAAGCTCTTGTTGACTGGTGCACCTCTCACCCACTGACCTCTGTAGCTCCTTTTCAACCTTTTTCTTCTTGACCATTGATAAAGTATTTTCTTTGGGTATGCAGATGTTTTGTGTGAATTCAATCCTGGACATACTAAATCTGCTATGGCATCAAATTTATATCACCAGGGCTTAAATTTGAGGGGGAAAAAAAGCCACCAAATTAAACAATTAAACATTGAGCTCCAGAGCAAAAGGGTTGTTTGTTTTTTTTTAAATTTACAAGTAAATTTAATTTGTAAATGATTTTGTGAGTAAAACATTTAAGGATAGAGTTTCACACAAAACAAAAGTTCAATACATAGATAGGCTTGGGTACATTTGGGAACATTTGAGAACATGCAAGTCAAATCCTCATTCAATGCCTTTGGCCTTTAACTCATCTTTCACTCTCTTCAGGTAGTCAGGGTCTGGATAACCATAACTAGACAGAAAAAATAATAGAAACACAAGTTCAAATATACTGCTGTTTTTACATGAAACCCAAATAAATATGTAATGTTTGATTACTGTTTTTTTTTTTTTTTTCTAGACATGATAGACAATTGAAAGCAGAGTTTACATGAGGTCATACCTTCCACCATATCTTTCGGTCTTATGATGAATATCATTCCAGGTGACCACATTATCTGCACCCGTAGTTGTTGATTTCCCGACAGTAAAGATCAGTTTCTGATCAAAAGCTCTCTGCAGCAGTGTGAGCACTTCTTTTCCTTCACGATTGTTTGGCAAGTACGCTTGACGATTTGCCCCAAGAAAAGACTTTCCTGGGTTTGGATGCTTCTTCTAAAAATGATTTTAGATGTATTAACTGTACTATAACCTTAAACAAAACAATTTAAATATAGAAAAGGATCTACAAGGAGGTCACAGATATCAGTGAAATGTCTAGTTTATAAATAACTGCTAACTGTGAGAAGTGTAGAAGCTATTTATACTTTATATTGTGTTTGTTTTCATTGTTTTTCTACAGTTTTTGTGCTTCCCCTACATAAGGGGTGTCCAATCCTGCTCCTGAAGAGTGACTGTCCTCTAGAGTTTAGCTCCAACACCAATTAAACACTCCTGAACCAGCTAATCAAGGTCTTACTAGGCATAATAGACACTTCCAGGCAGGTCTAGGGGAATGATTTATTGGGAATGCACAGCCTGCACACCCTCTGCAAAGTGCTTTGCATATTTTGTATTGTGGTTTTTTTATTATTAATAAAAAGGTCAATCACAATTCCGTATGACTTATTCTTACCGTTTGAACACCACTAGGAATGTTGTAGGTGATTTCAATAGTGCCACAATCTGGATATCCAGGAAGACGCGATCTGCTTGTTGTTACATTCATTGTTCCATTCGGTTGGTTCCCCTCCAATATCCCAAACACTTCCTTACACACAGGACAGATGGATCCCAGACTCTCCACTGACATTCTTATACAATCCCGACAGAATTCATGTCCACATTTCAGTTTTTTCTTGTCGGTGAAGCTGTCCATACAAATAGCACACGTCTCCTCTTCAGCATGAGCATCTTTACTCTCATGTCTAGAACTGTCTTTTGAATCTTCATTGAATCCAGTATCTGCTTCACTTTGTCTTCTAAAATTCACTCTCTCATCCTGTACTGATCCACCCACTGCTCCTGGTCCATAATCAGACGTCGGATTCCATTTGATTCCTCTTGCGTGAGGAATGTCCCCTGAGTAACCAATCAATTTCTTCATCTTGTCATCAAACACACTCTTCTGAAACATCTTCTCAATTTCAGCAATGGCAGGACTGAGGTGCTCTGGCAGTCCAACGAGTCTCCATGGACTGAATACATCTGCTGCAACAACACAATGATGCTGCTGCTGAAGCTTCTCTACTGTTGATGCCACAAGAGTTGCGTCTGTAGGGTTTCTGAGTTCACAGGTGACAGCGGCTGATGCAAGTTTCTGGTAGAGTTGTGTTAAAGCTCTGATGGCATGACTTTCAAGATTAATATGTTGAACTCCTTTGGATCGAGCTTGAACCTTAATGGTTAAATTTTTCTGCAGTTTTTCTACATTTAATGACACTCCATACTTTGTTTCAAGCTGTGATAATTGATTCTCATAGGAAAGTTTCATCAGATCCCAATGAACCTTGTCCATCTCAAGTTGAGTTGGAAGCTCCTTTATGTCCATGTCCAATGAAGACCTGATTTGTGGAGAAAAGTTGTTGTCTACATCCATTTGACTTGATTTGTCATTGAATTGGCCTTCCACTCTTGTTTCTTCTACCCCTCTTTTAATTACATCTGTAAATTTCTTCGGTCCAAAGAACAGGCAGTTACTGGCAGACATGGTGAACATCATCCTTGACTCCTCTGACTGGATGTGACGAAGGGCCTGCTTCACAATATCTAAATCCATGTGACTATGATTAATGGCAGCCTCACTAAAGCTATCGGTACATCTCTGAATAAGTTTGTGAAAGTCCTCAGAGGCTTTAGACACAGAATCAGGGCTTGAGATCTTGGTGGGATTGATTGAGACAGACACTTCTGCACAAAACGAGACTCCATGCTGTTGCTCAATTTGCTTTATCTCCTTTCCATAAGTGTGATGCATGTACCAGGACAGAAAGAAGGGTACAGTCAGTACAGCTGATGTCCCATGTGTAATTCCAGCAGTGTTAGTGGTCTCAGCTTTATTTGGAGCTCTAATAGATGCAGCAACATCCTCAACATTATTAGTGTCTTCTGATGCTGCAGTCACAGGCATAGAGCTGACCACCTAAAAACATATGATGGGATTTGATTTAAAGATTTTGAACCCACAGTAAAATGAAAAAAGAAATATATAATACTAAATTATTGCTACAAATCATTGATGAGTTTCATTATTATTATTATTACTACATCTACTACTACAACTACTATTGTACTATGAGTCTGAAGAGAAATACTGTAGTTTAACGATGTGTATTGCAGGGTTCCTCAGATCTGGTCCTGGAGGGCCAATGCCCTGCAGAGTTTAGCTCCAACCCTGATCAAACACACCTGAGCAAGCTAGGACTTTAGGATCATTAGAAAATCACAGGTAGGTGAGTTTGAGCTAAACTCTGCAGGGCAGTGGCCATCCAGGACCAGATCTGAGGATCCCTGGTGTAATGTAGGTCAGGCAGTTTGGGTATCTTTGGCAGTCTCTGGTTATACTATACATATGCTTTCTTCTCTCAGCAATCAAAACCT
Organism: Mylopharyngodon piceus; assembly: GCA_039654765.1. NCBI lineage: Eukaryota > Metazoa > Chordata > Actinopteri > Cypriniformes > Xenocyprididae > Mylopharyngodon > Mylopharyngodon piceus. Next base: position 24,253,896 of record CM077452.1, on the reverse strand, counting down.
CCAAAACAGATGAATAACTGATGAGATGATTGTACACAAAATAAACATGGTACCTTTGTTGACGGAGCTCTGTTCTTCTTTATCGTGGACTTTTGTGTAACAGTCACAGAACGTGCTTCATAAATCCGTGCAGCCACTTCCTTAATTGGACCTTCCTTATCTTTAAACTTCAAAGATATAGTTGTGTGCTTTTTTAACACTTCTAGAGCTGCAGAAAAAGTGAGTACATTTTAATGCAAAGCTCTAAAACAATATGAAATAATACTAATAATTCACTGAAATTGAAATGCAATTGCCAGTGTCAGGAAATGTTACTGTAACATATAGACCAGTAGTTCACAAGGGGCCCTTGGAATCAAAAAAGTTGAGAACCACTGATATAACCACTGTTATCTGGAATGAAGCCAAGTGCAGTTTATTAAAAAAACAAAAAAAAAACAAATCAGTCGCCAGATGTACATCAGCAGGAAGAAACCATTTTGTTTGCAGTGATTTCACTGGAATTGATAGTGAACAGCAGAAAAGCAATAAAGAAGTGGAGTGTTTCTCTGACAGGTGTGTGTGTGTGTGTGGTACTGCTGTCCCTTTCCATCATTAATGACCAACCAGGGTTGTCGTCCTGCTCAAGAATAGATGTTTCATGTGTGTTAGATACAGATTAAGCATCTTATGAATGTGATTCATTAAGAACTTTCACAGATGATGCTCATTGGGGAAATGGCAGGGTGTTTACAGTCTGGCTCTTAAGATATTATTATATAGACTAGATTAAGTCTGTAGATCATATGCTATAGCCACTTTTCCACTGTCGGGCCAGACGGTTCTAAGAACATTAAGGAATGGTTTCAATTACATTTCCACTAGAGCTTGGTTCAGCACGGCACGATTACAAACTGATCTTGGCCGGGAATTCTCAGCACGTTTGGCTGGTAGAATGTGTGTAGTGACGTCGACACTCAGGATTGGTAGCTTGTTTGTTGCCTGGCTTTTCTCTGTAGCTGGCTAAGCACACTATTTAAGCGAAATTAATGCAAGTTAATGATAAAATTAAAAGAAATATCTAATCATCCTCCATAACGCATTACCAAGGCAACGACTGGCGCATTTGTATTACATTCCCAGGAGCTCTGTTATCAGAACCACAGTGGAAGATGTGAAAGGTCTGTGAAAGAGGCTTTGGAAATGAATGATTTGGAAATACCTGTGGTTTGAATTGAGGTTTCTTCATTCACAGATACAACTCCAGAAAATCCACAATAAAAGCTATTTTAGACCCAAACCAGTCAATCTGAGATACCCACACCATTTTAGCTAAGCTTCTACAAACACTGTGAACTCATATATCGAGTTTCACAGGACTCAGACGCAAGTAGAGTGCTGTACTAGTTGAGCTACCGAACATTCATTACATCAGAAAAAACATATGGTATTGTTCAGGTGTCGCACACAACAAAAAGTTTTAGCTTATAAGTGATGCACTGTCTGGGGTAAAAGTGTTTTAAGGTCTTAAAAAATATTATGCAATGAACAATGTACTGTACTGTGAGCTTACAAATCAGTCTGAATATGTGTGAATTTTGTGTGCAGTTGTGAATTGCAGTGTGTAATTGTGAAAATATTTCATACTCATTAAAGCAAAATAAAACTGGCTGAATCAGACTATGAATGAAACTGTATCTTCAAAATGTAACACTTCATTACTTACTCATTACATCTAAAATAATCAATAATTTTAATGTTTGTTAGCGGTAACATGTTACCCCCAACACTGGTATTTGCCCTACTCTATTAAAGGTATAGTTTTTTTTAATAGTTCAAAAATGAATATTCTCTCGTAATTCACTCACCTTCATGCCATCCCCGAAGAATATGACTTTGTTACTTCAGATAAACACAAACAGATTTTTAGGGAAATAATCCATCTCTGTGAGTCCATATAATGCCACTGAATAGCTGCCTCTCGATGACCCCATCGAGAGGCAGCCATTCAGTGGCATATGACCCCATCCACTGGGGTCATATGGATTTCCGTCACGATCTGTGTGTGTGGTTTTTTAAGCATCAACCGAGTGACAGCCATTCAATGGAATTATATGGACTCACAGAGATGGATTATTTTCCTAAAAATCTCTGTTTTGTGTTTATTTAGAAAGAAATTATTTGGCTAGGTCAATACCTGCAGCTCTTAATATTTTAAAATCATTCAGAATAATTTCTGGTTACAAGTTAAATCTGAGCAAGAGCGAAATTTGTCCATGAATTCTGCAGCTAGGGACTATCCTTTACATAATTTTCAAAAAATTGATACCCTGATCCTAGGATTTATCTGGAACAAAAAGATACCCAAAATTCATAAGAAATTCCTTCAGAGACCCAAAATACTAGGGGAGATGGCTCTACCTAATTTAAAATTTTATTATTGGGCTACAAATCTCAAGAGTCATGCAATACTGGTTAAATCAGGATCAATCTCAGGATTCATCTGGATGGTTTAATATGGAGGCTACTTCATGCATGCCCAGTTCACTGACAGCCTTATTACATGCCCCCATTAAATGCTCTTCGTCTCCCTATACCAAAAAATGTCATCGTTAAAACTACGCTGAGAATCTGGAGGCAATTCAGACAACACTTTGGATTACAAACTTATTCTATCTTCGCACCTATAGCAGCAAATTTTGCTTTTCCACCATCACTGATAGATACTGTAGTTCTTTCTCACAGTGGTCAGCACTGGGCATTATGACATTTAATGATCTATAAAAAGATAATGTCTTTGCATCTTTCCAGCAACTAGCAGAAAAATTTACATTGCCTAGACACCACTTTTTTAGGTATTTGCAGGTTCGCAGTTTTGTTTGGGACATGCACCCTCAGTTTCCTAGCCTCCCTAGAGTTACTCCTATTGACTTTTTTTCAAGCGTATCCATATTATGAAGGGTATGATCTCATATCTTTATAATGCAATTTGCACTCTGCATAAATGCCCACTTGCAACTATTAAATCTCAGTGGGAGGAGGACATAGGAAAAAATATTCCAGAAGAACAGTGGGAAAAGATTCTATGGCGGGTACATTCTTCATCTTTTTGTGCCAGACATGGTCTGATTCAAAATTCTTCACCATACCCACTGGACCAAAGTTAGACTTTCAAAAATATATTATGAAGTGGATCCCACTTGTGACCGTTGTTACCAGGCCCATGCTACTACTGCACACATGTTTTGGTCTTGTCCATCTCTACAGAATTATTGGTCCCAAATCTTTAAAACATTATCTGAAGTTCTTAAAAATCATATCGTACGTCTGGCTTTTGATATGCCCAAATATAAGTATGATATTATTATTATTATTAATGATATGGTTATTGTGGGTTTTTTTTTTTTTTTTTTTTTGCATGTGTGATTGTTGTTACTTGGTTGCTTTGGTGTATTTTTTTGTTTTCTCCTCCCTTTTATTCTTAAGTTATGTGAAATGCTTTCTATGTTCATTTCTTTCTTCAATATTTACTTTATTCTGTTGTTATTTGTTGTGTGTGGACCCTTTTGTTAACAAGAGACATATATGGAGGTCATATAAGTATATGTATATGTTTTGCAATTGTATGTTGTATTTTGTTAATATGGAAAATGTAAATAAAGTGAGGAAAAAAAAAATATTTAGAAAGAAATTCATATACATTGGGGTTGGCATGAGGGAGAGAGAATGAGAGAATTTTCATTTTTGGGTGACATTTCTCTTTAAAATTGCAAAATACTGTATATATTTCAGCTATTCCGATGCATCCACAAGATTTAAGTTGAAAAATGTATTAAAGTGAATTATAATAAATCATATCACCTGTTGAAGGTGTTATCTCCACCTCTGCACAGGACTGATCGTCTAAGAGTTTAAGGCGGTGGACAGATGCTGTTCCATCCAGTCTTAACAAACAGCTCTGAAGGGCTTTCTGTAATGTTGCTCTCCATCTTTCTGGAAATGGTTCTTTCCAGTCCACTTTTATTATAAATTTAGCAATATCCAGTGGTGCTGAAGGTTGTGACGTTTCATCACCGGATGCATCAATGTCCTGTTATAGGGAAAATAATTATGAATGCAAAGTCACGTCAGAATTTCTATGTGAAAAAACTTTCATACCAGAGTAATGTTTATAGACTTTTAAAAGTAGAAATGTAGCAATTGCAGACCATAAACTACACCACAACATTTTTACTAAATGTTTCTATATTTTATATTGTTTATCCCATAATTGTAATTTGACAAATGACTGCAAAAATAAAGAAAAATCTAAGCTCCTATCATGTCATTTAAATCAAACATGGTGTCACAAACAGGTGGTTTCAATGAATCCAAGAAACAACACTAACTAGTGGAGAGAAAATGGGAACAAAGGAAACAGGTAAAGAAACTAGAACTAAACCATAACAGAACATACCGGGATAAACCGTCTGCACACTCTAGACCGTGCATGTGCTCTTTTTTACTCGAGTGAGCGAAGTAATGAGTTTTCATTTTGATATACACACTTAGATTAAATATTAGTTAAGCACTCAAATTACATAATGTCAATATCCAGAACTTAAACAAAAATTATATGAATTTAGAATTATTTGTAGTGGATGCACTGCTTTTGAACACTTTTCCAATGGCATGCAACGTTTTAATGTTTTAATGACAGCGAGGTGTGCTAGGCGCATGACAATTGCTCTTTAAACTAAATTGCAGAACTTATGTTCTGAGAAAATATTTCTCGCGAGAACAACAATCATTGATGCACACTTTCATTCGGTGGTAGAACGGTCCACTGGCCTGTTTGAAAAGGTTTGACAGTACTCAATAGGTGTGCTTTTGATGCCGTGTGCAGGAATACTGTAGCCTAATGATAACTCCTTCTGTGATCTTCCCAACATTATAAAAAATACCATTGTATTTAAAGGCTAGAATTTGATGGAAATAAGATTTGTAACACGCTGAGTCGAACAATTGTATTTACACTGCAAAAAAAAATCTGTTTCCATTAAAAACATCCTAAAATATATGTTAACCATAGGCAAAATTGCATAAATTTGACTCGTTTAAAACCATTAAAAATACTATTTTCCAAATACCTGCAGTACTCTGACTCTCTGCCACAAGAAAAAGTGTGTACGTCTGCTTAGACCCTGACGTGGCACTAAGCATTTTTCCACATCAGAGACCGGTTTTATAAATATTATGACATATATATATATATATATATATATATATATATAAATGACATAAAAATATTGATATATAGCTCAAGCTCTACTCTTTAGTCAATACCTCTTCTGACTGTGAGTGTTGCCTTCCTTTTGTGATGTTTTGAGGCGTCTTGTCATTCAGAGGTGGCTGTGAGTTTGACTTGTGTGTTCCATCCTTTGTGAAGTTTTGATGCTTCATGTCATCCTGAGGTGATCTAGAGCCATGACCTTCAGTGCCTCCTACATGTGAGTCCTAACATTTGGAAAATACACCATCTTGAAACACCATTTAAAACCATTTTAATTACACATTTTGAATGAAAAAACGCATTTATATATTTTCAAAGCAATGTGTCTGGACAATAAGTTTTTGTTCAGTTTCCATCGCTCAAGGAATACCTTGGAAGTGTTTGATTATTTTGTTGTTGTTGTTATTTTTAATGAGCCTTTAGATCTATTAATTTGGCAAAAACACTTTCTTCCATTTTGCGTTCAGAGTACACATTTTATCAGTTTTTGTATTCATTGGGAATCTGCTGGGTATTCCAGAAAGCAAGGTTATCTTACCGTCACATATACCCTGAACTCTCGGTTGATTAACCCAAACCTTGCTTACTCGAGGTATGCAGGTTCCAAAACCACGGTCTGGAGTAAGTTCAGTCAACCCAGAGTATGAAACTCAAAATTAACGGTGACCACACAAAGACATTCTCAACAGAGCGCCGAATCCATGAGCCGGAACTTGATAACGGACAAGTTTAACTCCACTTTTAGACATACACTAGTGAACTTCCCTAAGCACTTCCCCTCGAGGGAATCCCCACCGCCATTTTGAAAAAGCGAGTCTACTCAATATGTACACTTCAGACAGATCCATAGACCACAATGCAACATGATTGTGACGTCACAACAGGTCACGCTTAATTTGCCCACACAACTAGTGTATGATATTGGCATTATTTTGATATTTAACTACATTTAATACTTGTAGCTATCTTAAGCTGACTGTTATAGTTCATTGTATTATCATTTTTGTTTGTGTATATTTTTTTTATTTATATTTTAATATAAATATATTAATATTTAATAAATTAGATTTTTTTAATAGCCCAAGCACACATACAGACCTATAGAATGCCCTGTTGAAAAAACCAGCATATGCTGGTTAAGTATGTTTTGAAGCATGACAGCTGGTTTAAGCTGGTCAGTTGCTGGTCCTAAGCAACTAGCTCCAGCATAAACCAGCTCAAACCAGCTGCCATGCTTCAAAACCTACTTAACTAGCAAATGTTGGTTTCTTCAACAGTGTGGTGCATAAACAACTGTAAATAATAAATCGGCTCCATGTCGGATTGCAGTGATCAAGGGCATAGGGTGTTCCATTTAAACACACTGCAAGGGTTCTGCCAGTAGTGGGCACTCATGCAATGTAAGCAACGACGTATAGCTGAGTGAATGAGACGGAGGGAAGTTAGCGAGGGAAGGGCATAAAAAATTGGACTTATGCTGCCTTCGAGTGCTATCAGAATTATCGTAAATTTGAGTTTACTAGTTAAAAATTAGACATGCATGCCCTCTCAAGTCATATTTATCACTGGAAAGCTCAGGGATATTTTTGATACCCAAGTTCCCAAGATAGGCGGGCCTTAAAATTTAAAAATACTGTGACTGATATCCTTTATTAGTTTTTTTTCTCACCACAGCTACATCACCTTGTCTTGTCGTTAAAGTAGTGCATATTTACATACATGAATAATCATTTGAAGCATATTGTATGTTTTACATACAGCAAAAATAGCATGTATTTGACCAAAATTCCAGAATCGTCAGCCAGATCTCGACAGCATATGGTTGTCAATGAATGGGATGCTAAATATCACTTTGGCTTTAATAAAATTTTCACAATAAATAGGCGAGAATAAACCTGGAATCCTGTTCTTTCCAACAATAAAGCACTTGAATGCGAAGAGTTTATAATCACAACTTCAGAAGACGGAAGTAGGAAATTTCCGATAGCAAGTGAATTCAGCATTAAATGAAGCCTAAGAAGAACACCATACTTCTTTCTTCTTCTTTTGTTTAATGGCGATTTACATTCTTAGTGCATATCACCACCTAGTGGGAGGTTATGTAATCTTATCTTATAATCTTTCTTTAATTGTTTTTTTATTACTTTGAAAAAGAATTATATTGTTTGTTTGATGCTAAATATATACATTTAATAAGAGAGATGATTAGCCTAAAAACAGTCTATGGTTTCAAAGATAATAAGTTTATTTTTTATGTTTAGCCATTTTACTTCCACATTTGTTGTGAGATGCATCACGTATGCATTTTATTATAGAAATACATTATATACACTGTATATAAATTAATAGTGATTTTAATGGTAAAAGACCGTAAAAATGCTACAGTGAAAAACTGTTAATTGGTTTACAGAAAGTTTCCGTACTATATACAGTGACATAAATGTAATAGATCTAACTGTACATTTAATGTAATTTTACAATAAAATATGTGACACTGCGTGACACTTCACATTTGATGTATTTTCGTTGAATAACTATGTTTCTTCTTAGTTTTTTTTTTCTTTTCTATTCAGTTATGTACATTAGGGTTTTATGTTATATCTAATGTTGTTAAATTAATGTTTATTGCATTTTTTTTAATGTCATGTGTGTTACCATGATGGTGTTTAGTGTTTGTGTGAATGACACTGTGCACCTTATATATAATAGTATATACCTTCTCAGCTGGTGGAAAAGCAGCTTGTGATGAACTCTGATTCATCATGTGACTCTCATCACCACTGTGTTTGGTGGTTGTCTGTATATTATAAAGGTACAAAACAGATATTAGTTCTTCAATAGGTTGTAGTTAAATCTGTAAAACCTAAAACATTGCTACAGTATTTTTTACAGTAAATTTCTGGCAACCACAGCTGCCAGTTCACTAGATAAGCAGAAGCCTTTATTGTCATTGTATTTCACCTGTTCTGCATGTCTTTGGATTATGGGGAAAACCGGTTAACCCAAAGGAAACACACAGAGAATATGCAAACTCCACACAGAAAGTGACATAAATATAAAATTGATATTTTGGTAGAATTATGATCCTCAGAAAATCTGTAGCTAAACCTCTACTCTTTAGTCAGTACCTTGTCTGGCTGTGAGTTTGATTTGTATGTTTGATCTATTGAGAAGTTTGGATGCTGCTTGTCATCCTGATGAGGACTAGAGTCTTGACCTCTAGCGCCTCCTGTTTGTGAGTCCTAACATTCAGAAAAAACACCATCTTGAAACACATTTCAAAACATGATATTTGTATATTTCAAAGCAATGTGTCTGGACAGGAAGTTTATGCTCAGTTCCCATTGCTCAAGGAATCCCTTGGAATCAACAAGTGTTTTACTTTTGTTCGTTTCAAAGAATCTGTTTTCCATTGGTTGACTGGTTAATTAATTTGATACAATCAATAATATATACAGTCAGGAGTGTGTCTAAAACTGCAGGCGTCAAGCTAAACTGGGTTACCACAATTACCAGTTATTAGGGCCAAAATGAAGAGATTTTTAAGTAGATTTGAGTATGTTTTAGAAAGAAAAGTGTCTAAAGTTGGTTGTTGTGTGTTTTGCACTTTAAATAAAGCAAAGAATTGTTTCGAACAATCAATTGGGAAAAAAAAGAATCTAAAAAAAGAATGTAGAGTAAAGTATAAACTGTACATTTTAGTAAAATATGGATTAGATGTGATAAACTGTATATATGAGTATTTGTCTGGTACTCACCTGACCAGTATAAACCTGCTTTTGCTTATCATCACTGTTTGATGAAAGTGGGATCTGTTGAATTAAGAATGTTCAATACAATCAATAAGTGCTTGCTGTGAGAACAAGCAAATCTGCAAAAAGATGAGAAACCTGCAGAATTACACAGCTAATGTGCATATTTTGTAAAATAAATAAAATTCAGTCTTTTGGAATGATTTTCACTCCCACTAGTAATTGACAACTGTGAATGACACTGAAGCTAGAGATGGGTGCTTTCAAAACGCTTCATGGAGCTTCGAAACCTTTGCGAATCTTTTGTTTTAAATCAGTGATTTGGAGCATGTATCAAACCGCCAAAGTCACGTGATTTCAGTAAACAAGGCTTCTTTATGTCATAACTGTTTCAAAAAGTTTCAAAATTTCAATAGTTGGCCATTAGGGGGCGATCTCAGTGAACCCATGAACTAGTCTATATGGTTTTTAACTGATCTTGGATCAGTTTTATAGATTTGTAGACATATGCAATGAGCAGTAGTTAACTGTCTATTAGTTGTCTGAATAGCCATGCCCTCCATAAAACGGAGAAAAAAAAACAAGCCCTACAAATTAATAAAAGATAACATATTGTACAGACACTTCATATTTAATGGTATTCGATGATTTGTAGATTCCATTTAATAGACTAAACTTTAAATAATACATTTGCAATTGCTTTGTAAAAGGTGCTTTTATGCATGTTTGGATTGAGTTTTCATTGCATTTACAGTTTTGACCAGCAGGTGTCGCCAGAAAGTAGTGTTTTGAGTGTTTCAATTGATGGTTCAATTGATTTAGAGTTTTGAAAAGTTTCTCCCATCACTAACAGAAGCCAATTTATGTTGGTTTTCATGGACTTTCCAGTTTGCTTTCCTTGTTTCCTGTGTTTTTGTTCCTGTTGCCCTGTTTTCCTATGTTTCCCGCTACTCATTTGCTACCATAGTAACTGATATGTTCACCTGCCCTTCCTCGTTATCTCCTATGTATTTATTATTTCTGGTTGTTGTCTAGTATTGTCTTTGCTGTTGTGAAGCTGTGTTACAGTCTCTCCAGTGTATGTCTTGGATTACCTGCAGTGTTGCCAACTTTGCAACGTTTTTCTTTTTTCCAAAAAAGTGACTAGCGACAAATCACAACGGTAAGCTTGTAATAATGTTTTATAATTCGAGTGGTACTGGTGGGTTTTCGCGGGATATTCGAGCATGCCGCCGTTCATCTTTGCGTCATTACGACATGTCTGTTTACAAACCCGATTCCAAAAAAGTTGGGACACTGTACAAATTGTGAATAAAAAAGGAATGCAATAATTTACAAATCTCATAAACTTATATTTTATTCACAATAGAATATAGATAACATATCAAATGTTGAAAGTGAGACATTTTGAAATGTCATGCCAAATATTGGCTCATTTTGGATTTCATGAGAGCTACACAGTCCAAAAAAGTTGGGACAGGTAGCAATAAGAGGCCGGAAAAGTTAAATGTACATATAAGGAACAGCTGGAGGACCAATTTGCAACTTATTAGGTCAATTGGCAACATGATTGGGTATAAAAAGAGTCTCTCAGAGTGGCAGTGTCTCTCAGAAGTCAAGATGGGCAGAGGATCACCACTTCCCCCAATGCTGCGGCGAAAAATAGTGGAGCAATATCAGAAAGGAGTTTCTCAGAGAAAAATTGCAAAGAGTTTGAAGTTATCATCATCTACAGTGCATAATATCATCCAAAGATTCAGAGAATCTGGAACAATCTTTGTGTGTAAGGGTCAAGGCCGGAAAACCATACTGGAATGCCTGTGATCTTCGGGCCCTTAGACGGCACTGCATCACATACAGGAATGCTGCTGTAATGGAAATCACAACATGGGCTCAGGAATACTTCCAGAAAACATTGTCGGTGAACACAATCCACCGTGCCATTCGCCGTTGCCAGCTAAAACTCTATAGGTCAAAAAAGAAGCCATATCTAAACATGATCCAGAAGCGCAGGCATTTTCTCTGGGACAAGGCTCATTTAAAATGGACTGTGGCAAAGTGGAAAACAGTTCTGTGGTCAGACGAATCAAAATTTGAAGTTCTTTTTGGAAAACTGGGACGCCATGTCATCCGGACTAAAGAGGACAAGGACAACCCAAGTTGTTATCAGCGCTCAGTTCAGAAGCCTGCATCTCTGATGGTATGGGGTAGCATGAGTGCGTGTGGCATGGGCAGCTTACACATCTGGAAAGGCACCATCAATGCTGAAAGGTATATCCAAGTTCTAGAACAACATATGCTCCCATCCAGACGTCGTCTCTTTCAGGGAAGACCTTGCATTTTCCAACATGACAATGCCAGACCACATACTGCATCAATTACAACATCATGGCTGCGTAGAAGAAGGATCCGGATACTGAAATGGCCAGCCTGCAGTCCAGATCTTTCACTCATAGAAAACTTTTGCCGCATCATAAAGAGGAAGATGCGACAAAGAAGACCTAAGACAGTTGAGCAACTAGAAGCCTGTATTAGACAAGAATGGGACAACATTCCTATTCCTAAACTTGAGCAACTTGTCTCCTCAGTCCCCAGACGTTTGCAGATTGTTATAAAAAGAAGAGGGGATGCCACACAGTGGTAAACATGGCCTTGTCCCAACTTTTTTGAGATGTGTTGATGCCATGAAATTTAAAATCAACTTATTTTTCCCTTAAAATGATACATTTTCTCAGTTTAAACATTTGATATGTCATCTATGTTGTATTCTGAATAAAATATTGAAACTTCCACATCATTGCATTCCTTTTTTATTCACAATTTGTACAGTGTCCCAACTTTTTTGGAATCGGGTTTGTATTTAATCACCAATGGCAGCGCAATGTATTGTAATGCTTTTTTTTTCTCAGTTGGTCAGAACAAAAATGGGCAGATTTGTTATTTACTTGTTCAGATGACATTTTCTGGTTATAAATCTTATTTTGATCATACTTCCAAGACAACAATTTGTGATACCAAAGTACACTTCCAAAGTGACTGACACACATTCTCCTCAAAACATTAGATTCATCCGCGCTAAGGAGCCGTGCTGATGCACTACCCACATAAAGATGATAATGCAATTGCAGGTTTCAAACTGAGATGGCGACAAAGAGGCAAAACTTACAGACTGCAGCTTTAAATAATATATGTGATTAAGTGATGTGTTGTAGGACAGACAATTAATGAAAATATTTCTTAATGATTTGAGACATATATAACAGAAAGCAAAAGTGGATTCATAAACGAGCTCAACTGAATTCTAGCTCTGTCTCTGTGATGCAATTCAATAGTACCTACATGTCCTGAATGAGCAAATGTACATCAGTATCTACCTTATGATCATGTCCAGTTCTGGGAAAGTTTTGTCTGTTGATGCTGGTAGGCTGTACAGTAACTGCATTGTCAATGGGAGCCTGAGAGAATGAGAATATTCTCAGTTTGTAGGATTACAGTACACTCTAAGTAGATCATTTTTCTTTTCAAGAATTTTTTCATGCATATTTCATTTTAAAAATGTCTCTCTTATACATTTTACATTTACTAAGAAATGAGTTACAATTAATAAACTGTAAATTTCAGTTGTGTCTTGTACTCACATGACCATTAGGAAACTGATGGTTCTGCATTGTTGAAGTTTGCCGGCTTGTTGAATCATTCAATGATGAGGCCTGTGAATTAAGAAGAATGTTCCAGATTTTAATTTCAATACAATCAATAATAACCATTGTAATCTGTTCTTATTAAATTTCACAAACTAGCAAACATTCTCAGATATCATAATCATATAGTGATTTATTTAATGAGAGCAGCTGACCCAGGAAAGTGACCAAGAATGCCATTTGAACCGTTTGAACCGATATGTTGGACGAGTCACTGCCACACATGGCAGATGTAGCTGTTCCATTATTTACATTGTTTCCATTGCTGTGTTGTACAGTATGACATGATCTATTTCTGATTTTTTTTCTTGAGTCATGCGCTCATCCAGTCAAAGGGCTTCTTTACACTGTAGGGTTTGCCTTAAGTTATATAAACAGCAATAAAATTATGTAGAAGAGAAAGAAGACATATCTTAGCTTCCTAATATTCACATTTTTGTAGTATAGATGTCTGATGAAATTATCTATTAGCATTTATTGTTTTGTGCTCAATATCAATAATACAATAATGTAAAATAGTTATATTTTTAGATATTGTAGTACAAAGGTGTGGTTATGGGTGGGCAATATTACCAAATTCTTCAATATTACCAAATTTCATTTAATTTATAGTAAATTATTTATTTATAAATAATTTATTTCACTATATATATATATATATATATATATATATATATATATATATACACACAATAATACCTATATTTTTCAGACATCTTGAACATTTCATTCATTAATACAGTTTATTCACTATAGTTTAAAAAAAAATGGTAATAAAATATGACAAGATCTTAGAGTTAAACTGTGTCAGAAAAAAATAATTATGTCAGATAACACTTAAGCAAAACATGGTCAGGTCAAAGTGTCTGAATCATTTTTGGTCCCAAATTTTTATAAATTTTACTGGTAGTCCACTGTATGAAGAATTTTTGGGTATAATATGTCACAGTTTACTTTATTTTGCTATCCACACTTACATAAATGAACTATAGTCTCCTGCACCCACTAGTAAAAATATATTAAAAATATCAAAAATGTCTGAATAATTTTTGGTTTGACTGTATATATATATATATATATAAAAGGTTAGGATCATATATGTAAAAGGTTAGGATCAGGACACAGTGAGTGTATATTAGCACAGTTTGTTGTTTTCACTTTGGGATCTGATGCTTGACGTCAGACTTAACATCCGGAAAGCCTATTAGACTGCCTTAATTTTAAGACCTAATGCATTTTCTCCCACATAACTGTGCTGTAAAACTGTAAAACCGTACCGTTTACATATTGCAAATTGTGCACACAGTAATAGATAATAAACAACATCCACACACTACTTTATTCTATTGTATTCTACAGTCCAAGGTTCATCAAAGAAATAAAAAAAGTCACTCAATCCACACGGTTGCAAAGAGACTATGTAATTGAACTGAATAGCAAGCCACATCACCTGTGAAGTGTCTGGTGTTTGTGGTATGTTATCAGGGTTACTCGCCTGCCCTGAAAACACTTGATCAGTCTATGACAATACAGAAGGAAGTTACATTAGAGCAATAATGAAAGAGAACCATATAAATAAAGACCTATATTAGAACGTTAATGCACCACTTCTTAACTGTAAATAATTTTAAATGCTATATGTCCATGAATCTATGGATGATATTGTTTCACGCCTTTTGAATTTTGAATGCCTTTTACACTACTATTGTTTCCCCCCTCACTCTTAAAAATAAAGATTCTAAAAGGGGTTTTTGCAGCGATGCCACAATAGAACCATTGTTTTTCTTAATGAGAAGAACATTTTAATAATCTAATGAACCTTTTTTCCACCATAAAGAACCTTTTGTGCAATCGAAAGGTTGCATGGATGCAACCATCATTGTCAATAAAGAACCTTTATTTATAAGAGTTCTGTTTGAAGGAAAAAATAACTGAAATTTACTTAATTGATAAATTAACATATGCGTGATTCATAAATGAATAATAAAGTTACTCTGTTACTCACTAGTGGAGGGTCAACTTCCATTTCCTCTGGCCCCTGTGACATGACTGCGAGAGAATCTCCAAACAGCAACTGAAACCAAACTTTGACTTTGATTAAATAATCAATACCCAAATAAATATGACTGTAATTCACAAACAAACTGTAAATACTCCAAACACTTTTGCAAATTGATGTTCAAATGTATAAGACAGACCGGTAGTTTGAAATTTTAGTGAACGCCAACAAGGAGAGAGGAAACAAAATATGGCGAACATCAGATAGCCTACCATTAAAAAAGTGTAGATGTTAAAATGAATCCAACATTGATGTCGAATGCTCAATTTTTCAGTATCGTTTATGTAGTTTTATATGTTGTCTTCAAGACTGAAGCGTAAGCGTTAAAGAGAATGAGTTTACTTTCATTTCCTTTTCGTCTACAAACAAACACACACACACACACACACACGCTTTTAGACATTTCGTTACAATTCGATAGGTCTTGAAGATGAATGTCCATCTTCACACATATTTGCTCACATTTAGCTTTTTATTCTTTAGTTTGCAGACGTCAGGGCTGTCGATGTTCAGAATGACGTAATTATGGTTATTAAATTTACAGCGCAGTTCCAGGATTTTACGTAGGTCGCTCGACATTAATATCGACACATTAAAGAGCAAATAAAAGCACAAATCTACCTTTTAATCTTGTACTTACCGAAAACGGCGAGCTGTGAAGTGTGAGCTGTCGACCTCTGTACTGCACGATTCGACCCGATCGACTGGTTTTCGACTTCAGATAACGAAAGCGAAAGTTATTGGAGGACATGAGGCAGCATATGACTGCAATACAATATTTGTTTAAAAGACGACACTGCGATTTTTACATCTGTAGCATATTGTATCTATATATTAAACATCCACGTGCGTCTGGAATTTATTTTGTTTGTTAAGACTTGATTGATGGGGAGTCTGAGCAATGGAGAATCATTTGTATCTATTTTTAGTCTTTCGAGTTTCAATAACTCTCTTCCTCATTCTCTTTAGCTGAGAAAATATCCAGAAGGTAGAACCAAATTAGCAGAGCATCTCAATTATGGGTGGATTACAACTCGGTTAGAATGCATTCTTGCAATAATAATTTGGTTTACAAAAAAAAATCTCCATACTGTTTGATATTTACTTAAGTGTCATGTGACCTCTCAATTTCATTTAATTAGCCTACAATGTTATCATATATATATATATATATGTTGTTTAACTAGCTGAGAGATTTGATGCTATTCATGAGTGTTTATCAACTACTAACATACACGTTGTTAAACAACGCATTTTGCAGTGCCAATACAAAATAGTGATCCATTCTGACTAACTCTTCAGTTCATGAGCTCCCCCTATCGGTTAGACATGTGGACGACACATAGCACTTAAAGGGACAGTCCACCCAAAAAGTAATTTTCTCACCCTCATGTTTTTCCAAACCTGAATGCATGTCTTTCATCTGCGGAACACAATCGATCATTTTGTGAAGAATGTTGATGTCCATTGTATGGAGAGAAAAAAACACTGAACACAGACATTTCTTGGTCGTGCTATAGGATCTTTGGAAATTATGAAGAAGATACTGCTGCAGATTAAGTGCTCTTTCACAGATCTGAAACCTGCTCTAAAATCATGTATCAAAACAAAGCAATATGAGTGGAATCAGAGTAATTATGTGAAATCAATCCTGCTGTTGAGAACAAATCATTTGCTTTTAATAACCTTTGGAATTGAGTTATTTACATACAATGCATGATAAGACATGCAAGACTTGCACACAAATATCTAATATCAGAAAAATCCTCCCATATGTATCATTGTTTGTCAAATATATTTTGTTGGAATGTAATATACTCCTTTGAGAAACTCCTTTCTATTTTCATTTCTTATAACTAGTAGTTGGGGTCTGAATAAGCCAAATTAACAGTAAAATCGCCTACACAATCAAAACCTTAATCACGGTGGCAAAAGTTACTTCACAAACTGACCTAGAGCACTCTTACTGCAGAAGAAGATACTGTTGCATGAAAAAGAGGCTTTCAAATTTAAAGGTAGTTGAAGAGGTGATGGAACTTCCGTTGGTTTTACCCTGAAAACAGACCTCCTATTGCTCACCAGACTACAGAAGAACTGAACAGAGCTGCTGAGAACATTGATCTTTGGACAGTTAAACCGCTGTTATCATAAAGCTATGATGTAACGCCCCAGCAATAACAGATACAAACAAACAAAAACAGTTTACAGGCGGTAGACAATTAAGATCACAGTTACAATAACTTAAAGGGATAGTTCACCCAAAAATGAAAATTATCCCATGATTTACTCAACCATTTTACCCACAAGCCATCCTAGGTGTATATGACTATCTTCTTTCAGACAAACACAATCTGAGATATATTTAAAAATATCCTTGTTCTCCAAAGATTTATAATGGTAGTGAACGGGGGCGTGTTTTGAAGCCCAAAATAAATGCATCCATCCATTATAAAAATAATCCATACGACTCCAGGGGGTTAATAAAGGCATTCTGAAATAAAGCGATGGGTTTTTGTAAGAAAAATATCCATATTTAAAGCTTTATAAAGTAATATAACTAGCTTCCGGCAGACGGCCATACGCATCGATTTGCAGCGGAAGAGTGACCTCTGACCCGATGCATGACGCAATGATGAACGCGGAAGTGCAGAGGATAGAGCAAAACAAAACACCGGTAACAAATTAGAAGTGTAAAACGAGACGTTTTAAAGAGAAATGTCGATTTCGATATAAGAGAAAAGGAGCTTTAGTTTTTTGCACAGCCCTATTTGTTTAAACCACGAGTGGTGTCTAAGCTTATGATACTCCTACATCCCGCCTCGCTTCAGAATGCCTTTATTAACCCTCTGGAGTCGTATGGATTATTTTTATGATGGATGGATGCATTTATTTTGGGCTTCAAAACACGCCCCCCATTCACTACCATTATACTGTAAATCTTTGGAGAGCAAGGATATTTTTAAATATATCTCTGAGAAAAAAATCGCGAGATGGGTGGATGAGCATGCATTGTTTATGTGGTTTTCCCGGATTGTAACTCGGTGTTGCAAGTGTTCTTGAAATAAACGGACCTTATATCTTCATAAAAACACACGTGTGGACTTCGTGTGTAACAAAATTGGTGAGCCAGCTTAGGAGTTTTCAAGGAATGTGGACAGCAGCGCGAGCAACGGAGAGGCATACACAGAGCAGCTGCTGCAGCGAGCGTGTGAGTGAGAGAGCAGCGCGGAAGTTAAAATGGATCTTCGGCAGTTACAAGATCGACTCGGCGCGGACTTGCCTCATCTGACGTTTGATCAACTTAGGGAATTGGCTGTGTTTGCAAAAGTTCTAGGAGACGAGGTAACGAAAAAGCATGTTTTGATTCATCGAATTAATGAAGAGATTGACGATGCAATTGAAAAAGAGGATGAGGAGGCAGCACGTCATTTCGTAGTCAGTGTGGTGGAATTGATTAAAGAAATGAAAGGCCAGGGTGCTCGTGAGGCAGTGAGGAACTTAAGGGAGGATGAAGATGAGCTGGAAAAGTTGAAAAAACAATATGCAGACCTCCAGCTTAGTTTCCAGAACTCTACAAAAGCGTTAGAGAGTGAAATTATGAGCTTGATTGATCAAGTACGTATCAAAGAGAACAGAGCATCTCCAGCTATATTCTGGGATGCTCAGCCACAGCCATCACGAGTGCCAGAGGTGACCATCAGGCGTGATTTCAAAATTTGGGGACAAATAGGAGAGAGAGGTCAGAAAGATTGGCTGTCTTACACAAATTTAATGCATCAGATTGAAAGTGGAATGCAGAAAGGCCATACAGAGACAGAAATTGTGGATGCAGTTGTGAGGGCCATCAGTCCAGGTCTTAGCCTCCGGGATATGCTGGAAATGAAATCATCTGACCCTTCTTCAATTAATAACCATCCTTAAGGGCCATTTTAAAGAGGATAGCCCAACAGATTTGTATCACAAGCTGGTAAACATCACACAAGACAGCTGTGAATCACCCCAAAACTTCTTGTTCAGAGCCATAGAACTGAAAGAGAGGCTACTAATCGCTTCCAGAGATGGAGAGGCTGAGGAACAGTACAGTGCTGAGCTCATCCAAAAGAAGTTTTTGCGTTCTGTCAGTACCGGACTGACAAGTGATCACATAAAATTCCAGTTGAAAGCTGATCTGGAAAATCAGTCCATCACAGATGAAGAGCTCATTGAGAGATTGAATGAGGCTGCAGGTATTGAAAATGAGAGACAACAGAAACAAAAGAAAAATACATATACAAAAGTGACTAAAGTAAATGAGCTCCAGGCCGATGTACAGGTACTACAAAGACTGGGAGAAGCAGCAGATGGACAAAAACTCACAGAGGGTGCAACAGCTAGAGGGAAAGAACAGAGGGTCCAGAGCTACACATCCAAACGTGAGGCTGAATTGTTTGAACCTGTCAAACAGTTGAAAGAGGAGATAACAGAAATCAAAAACAGCATCCGCGAATCACAACCATCCTTCCGTCATGGCCAGCCACCTTCCAAGAAAATATGTAAGTCATGTCAAGACAATAGCAATAGTGAGCAATGCAATCACTGTTTTAAATGTGTTCAGCTGGGACACTTTTCAAAAGGCTGTAGGGCACCACAGCACACAGTGAATGTAGTTCAAGTGATGGCAGTGGATCCAACAGCACTTCACACCCAGAGTCAGAGACAATGTGGCTTGTGTGGTAACACCAGCGAGCTGCTCTGTAACAACGTAAGTCATCTTGTACAGCAAGAAAATGTACAGCAGCACTCTGCAAGTGCAGAAAGGCTGGAGGGGTCCATCTATGCAGCCCACCTTTCCCCTAAGCGTAAAGCTCAACTGCTGAACCTGATAGGAAAGAAATGTACTGTCAGTTGCTACCTGGATGGTGTCCCAGCAGTATTATGGGATACGGGCTTACAGGTCTGCCTGATCAATGAAAAGTGGCGCAAAGAACATCTACCTCACACAAAAGTAAGAGACACAGAGGAGATACTAGGACCAGCAGGGTGACTCAAACTCTAGCGAGGGAACCGTGAAAGGGAGCAGACAAAGAACAAAAATTCTACCTGGTGAGACAAAAGTAGTTAAGTTTTCAGTGCATACCATTCCTCTGACATGTAAACAGGAAATGCTGTTTATTCCAGTCGATAGTCCTGACTGGCCTGAGGGACTAGCAGTCACTGAGAATGTGATCAAGCTCCAGAAGGGTACCCGATCAAAAGTCTTCATCCCAGTAAGTAATGACACATGTCATGATATTACACTTCGACCACGCACAGTGTTAGGCCATGTATAGAGTGTAAAAGCTGTCTACCCTGCTGCTGCAAAACCTGTGGATTTGGAAGAGGTAATTAGTCACAGTGAGGAAACACCGTGAGTCGAGAAAGCTGAAACGGTAAAAGAAGTGGTTTCAGAGTACATGGGGCAGCCCGATGGAGACCGATGGGATCCACCTGTCCCTGTGGGTCATTTGTTGCCTCAACAGCAGGAGGAGGTAAGGAAGTTGCTGAGGGAGGAATGTGCTGCTTTCTCCAGAAATGATGAAGACGTGGGGTGTATCCCATCGCTGGAGTTGAAAATCAGGCTGAAAGACACAACCCCAGTGAGGCGAACATACATGTCGGTACCAAAACCACTTCATAAGGAAGTCAAAGAATACCTAGAACATTTTGGGCCTAAGCCATCATTGTATCCTTAAATAGTGTTTACTATAGCTGACTCCTGTAGCTCAACGACTTATAGATGTCTCGGACATGATGATAAGACAGGGGATGTCGGGACGACATCATTTTTGGAGGGGAGAGTGTAAGGGTTAAGTCCTACCCCACCACAAATTTATTTAATCTCGAATATTATTTGATTTAATTTCATTGTATTTAAACAATTCATTTACATTACACAGTTATTTAATTTTTCTGCATTCTTTTAGGTCTTGTGATTTATATTTAATGGTTCTGTTCTTTTCATGCTCTATTTGCACAATAGTATGTATGTATAATGTCTGTCTGTGACTTTTAAGCTGAAGCTTTGCAGACGAGATTTGTAGAAGACAGATCGGTACACTCGCGAGATTGAATAGGACGAGAAAAAATCGCGAGATGGGTGGATGAGCATGCATTGTTTATGTGGTTTTCCCGGATTGTAACTCGGTGTTGCAAGTGTTCTTGAAATAAACGGACCTTATATCTTCATAAAAATACATGTGTGGACTTGTGTAACACAAGGTCCTTTCTGGAAGAGTGGAGTAACATCTCACAGCAAGAACTGGAAAATCTGCTGCAGTCCATGAGGACGAGATGAACTGTAGGACTTGAAGCAGCTGCTGGAAACAACACATACTGACTGCTACTGTTGATACTGACCCTCCCTGTTCAGGAACTCATTATTCCATTCCTGTTCATCAAATGTCAGTGAAATTTGTTCAGTTTGTCTTAGTTGTTGAATCTTTTTATGTTCATACAAATATTTACGTGTTAAGAAATTTGATGAAAAAAAAAAAAAAAAAACTTGAAAGTGAGAGGATATCTTTTTTTTTTTTTCTTGGTTAATATATTCCCATTTGGTTCAGTTCTTTGTATATTCTCATATGTATGCCATTGGTTTGTGTTCCTGTTCAATGTTCCTAATTTTCCAGAGTGATTTAGTGTTTTGTTAGGTTTAATAAAGTACTGTTCATGACTAGATCCTCGCCTCTACTTTACTCCTGTCACAGAACAGAAGAATGCAAACACCCTAACGTCTGGACAGAGTTTATTGAACAACACACAAGTTAGCAGGTGAATCTCTGGGTTGCAGATCGTTATGGTGACACTGGCATAAGAGTGATAAGTCTTATCTGTTTGCAGGCTGAGTGGGGAAGTGGCCAGTGTTGCCAGTTTAGCAATTTTGTCATTAGATTTAGTTACTCCCTCACCCCTTTTGAGGCTTTTTTCAAAAGCCTAGCAACTTCTTAGATAAACCTTATCTAGATTCTTATCTCACTCACTGACCTATATTTACAGCATATTTATATAAATCAGTGAAATCGCCATTATGACGTCATTGAGTGACATTTAGCTACTTTCAACTGAAAGCAGTTGGCAACACTGGAAGTGGCTGAAGGACTTAAGACTGAAGAAGACGAAGGACAAAACAGTTTGATGCACATATAAGTATTCCACAGGTAAGCAGTCAGGTTGAGATTAAGTATGGAATGACAAAACCAGACAGACTGAACTGGTGTTTGACTGCTTAAGTGGAGTGGAGCTGATGAGGGAGAATGATGGCAGGTGTGGATGATTGTGACGTGTGTGAGCCAGGAGGGATTATGGGAAATGTAGTGTGGAGGTGACTGGTGATGGTGAAATGACTTGACTGATTACTGATGATTGTGCTGAGGTGACTGGACTGGTGACTGAGGATTATGATACCTCCTTCCAACTAAGCCTTGACAGTGAACTCTTTAATGACATTTAATTCAGCGATGACACGTACATGTATATAAATTTAACCCATGCATGTGCTAAAGATGAGTGGAAATTATGGCCAAGATAAGCTCTAACAAATTGATTTATTACATCAAAAAGGCTTTGGTTACAAGAACATTTCCATTTTTGACATGTATTGTAATCTTTTAAAGCTAAAAATGGTTGACAGAATAAATGCAACACTTTTGTTACCTTTCCTTTAACTAAGTGTCTTCCAATGATGAGCATGAAGAACGAACAGTAGAAAATATATATATATATATAAAAAAAAAAAACATGTATAACTTGATTATTTGTGCTGCATTAATCACATAGTTTTTTCAGCCTTTTAACATTACAGGAATATCATCTATTCTTGTTGAGGCACAGTGGAGATCTCTGTTCTAAACTCAAGTCAAGAATGAATACACAATTCACAGAAATATGTAAATCAATGATCAGAAGTCATAAATCATACAAATAACTCAATGACTAAAAGTTAAGCACATATCTAAGATGATCTGAGATTTTCTTTGTTGTTAATTTTTCACCTCCTGGGCTCTTTTATTTCACCTGATTCCATTTGATTCCTCTTGCGTGAGGAATATCCCCTGAGTAACCGATCAATTTCTTCATCTTGTCATCAAACACACTCTTTTGAAACATCTTCTCAATTTCAGCAATGGCAGGACCGAGGTGCTCTGGCAGTCCAACAAGCCTCCATGGACTGAATACATCTGCTGCAACAACACAATGATGCTGCTGCTGCTGAAGCTTCTCTACTGTTGATGCCACAAGAGTTGCATCTGTAGGGTTTCTGAGTTCACAGGTGACAGCGGCTGATGCGAGTTTCTGGTAGAGTTGTGTTAAAGCTCTGATAGCATGACTTTCAAGATTAATACGTTGAACTCCTTTGGATCGAGCTTGAACTTTAATGGTTATATTTTTCTGCTGTTTTTCTTCATGAAATGACACTCCATACTTTGTTTCAAGCTGTGATAATTGATTCTCATAGGAAAGTTTCATCAGATCCCAATGAACCTTGTCCATCTCAAGTTGAGTTGGAAGGTCCTTTGTGTCCATGTCCAATAAAGACTTTTCTTCACTGATTTGATTTGACTTGTCATTGAATTGACCTTCCACTCTCATTTCTTCTACCTCTCTCTTAATTATGTCTGTAAATTTCTTCGGTCCAAAGCACAGGCAGTTACTGGCAGACATGGTGAACATCATCTTTGACTCCTCTGACTGGATGTGATGAAGGGCCTGCTTCACAATATCTGAATCCATGTGATTATGACTAATGACAGCATCACTAAAACTATCCGTACATCTCTGAACAAGTGTCTGAAAGTCTGCAGTGGTTTTAGACACAGAATCAGGGCTTGATCTCTGCATATGTTTGATTGAGATGGACACTTCTCCACAAACAGAGACTCCATGCTGTTTCTCAAATTGTTCTAACTCCTTTCTGTAAGCGTGATGCATGTACCAGAACTGATAGAGAGGGAGGGTGAATCCAGCTGATGTCTCAGGCGTCATTTTATCAGTGTTACTGGTCTCAGCTTCATTTGGAGCTCTAATAAATGCAGTGACATCCTCAATATTATGCACAGAGCCGATCACCTAAAAACATATGATGAGATTTGATTTAAGGGTTTGATACACACAGTGAAATGGAAATACTTGAATCATTATAATACCAAATTAGTGTACAAATTATAGTGTCATTTAATTATAATCATGGGTCAAAGAAGATGTCCGCATAGAAAGCACATTAAATGCAAGTACAACGTCTAATTTTAAGGCTTCAAATAAGTTTGGGAAGAATAAAATTTCAAAATATGGGTGAAATAATGTTCCACTGTCATTTAGTGTAACACTTATATTTATGTAAAAATTGAAACAACATACTTATTCTGACCTGTACGTATTAAAATATATAAAAGAACAAGCGAGCATACTAAATTTTATTGCATTTTAAATGAGTAAAAAATTCTTGCTGACAAATGGGCAAAACCTAGGATAGTGGCAAAGTTTAAACATGTAAAATTACAAGTAATTAGCATTTGGGGTAAAAGTAATTAGACTTTAATATGGCATAAATAGATTTTTTGTTGTAAATATCCCTGACAATATTGTTACACTGAATGACATTTTAGTGTAGACATCTTCTGTAAATCATGGTAAAAATGTATATTTAATTTTTGCTCAGAAAAAAACAAATTAAACAGTTTTCTTCTCTCAGCAATGAAAATCTCAAAAAAGACATCAATAACTGATGAGATAATTGTACACAAAGTAAACACAATACCTTTGTTGATGGAGCTCTGTTCTCCTTTAGCATGGACTTTTGTGGAACAGTCACAGAACGTGCTTCATCCAGACAAATCCGTGCAGCCACTTCCTTAAATTTACCTTCCTTATCTTTAAACTTTAAAGATATAGGTGTGTGCTTTTTTAACACTTCTAGAGCTGCAGAAAAAAAGAGTACATTATTCTGGCCAAAATGCTGGTTCATTCAGAAACTAGCATCCACAAGATTTAAGTTGAAAAAGGTATTAAAGTGAATTATCAGAAATCATCATATCACCTGTTGATGGTGTTATCTGCACCTCCGCACAGGATGGATCATCCATGAGTTTAAGGCGATGGACAGATGCTGTTCCTTCCAGTCTGGACAAACAGCTCTGAAGGGCTTTCTGTAATGTTGCTCTCCATCTGTCTGGAAATGGTTCTTTCCAGTCCACTTTGATTATAAATTTGGCAATATCCAGAGGTGCTGAAGGTTGTGGACTTTCATCTCCAGCTGTATAGATGTCCTGTTGATGGGAAAATAGTTATAAATGCAGATTCTGAATAAAATACCCAACTTAGTACCAACCAGAGTAATGTTTACAAAAAACTATTTTATGTAGAAGAGTAGCAAGTGAAGACCATAAACTACACCTGAGCATTAGTACTGAATGTTTTCATATTTTATATTGTTTGTATTATTAGAGTAGTTTATTTGTTTAATGTAATTTGTATTTGTAATTTGACAAATGGCTGCAATAATAAAGAAAAATCAGACATGATTGTCCATCATCAGCTCTTAAAAACTAAAAGTGAGAATGACCGGCTGAGTTATAAGAACTCCAAACTAGTGTTATTAGCAAAACTGTGAAAAATATTTTTTGAAAAATAATATTTATCAGTAAAAAAGTTTTATGATAAGCAGGTGGTTACATATATTCTAATAAAACAATTACTTTTTATTTGATATATTATGCTTTGGTATTTAATCATACATTCATATAGAATTATTTTGGTTGGTTAATGGCACTCAGTTTTACTCTTTAGTCAATACCTCTTCTGACTTTAAGTCTGATTTGTGTGTTCGATCCATTGTGAAATTTAGATACATCATGCCATTCAGAGTTGTTGTAGAGTCTTGACCTTCAGCTCCTGCTGTATATAAGTCCTAACATTCAGAAAAAGACACCATCTTAAAACACTGTTTAAAAAATAATTTCAGTAATACATTTAAAAACATACAACCCTTTATATATTTCAACTCCATATGTCCGGATAAGACATTTTTGTTAAATTCATCCTGCTAAAATGATATCTTGCGAATTAAGAACAACTTATTGTTTAGTTGGAGTACTTGACCATCTATAAAGGAGTTTCTTCAACCTGAGAACCAAAATAAACAAGACATACTCCTGACAACTTGTTTTTACATGATCTGATTGTGTAATTGAAATGTTGATGTAATAACTTCATAAGCTTGCAAAACCCTTCTGTTGTACACTTTCCACAGCTCCAGAAACAAAAAATAAAACCACAGGATTATTTGTTAATTGTTCTGCCTGTATGATCATTGTAGCTTGTGGCTTTAGTGTAATGACCTATTTTATGACATTTATCTAGAGTAGAGTCATATATATTGGAACTTTATTTGTCTCTGTCTTCGTCTGTCTACCTGCCTACGCACACGCATTACAATCTAGTGATGGGCGATTTCAAAACACTGCTTCATGAAGCTTCGAAGCTTTACGAATCTTTTGTTTCAAATCAGTGGTTCAGAGCATGTATCAAAACTGCCAAAGTAACGTCATTTCAGATGCATCGGCGCTGCGCAGACTGATCGGTGTATGACATCAAAGTACCGCGAGAGTGATTGGAGAGCATACGACTCCTTATGCTTTTGAATCACTCTCGTGACTTTGGCAGTTTGATACACGCTCCGAACCACTGATTCGAAACAAAAGATTCATAAAGCTTCGAAGCTTCATGAAGCAGTGTTTTGAAATCGCCCATCACTAGATTATCTGATTTTATCAAAAATATCTTAATTTGTGTTCTGAAGATGAACAAAGGTCTTACAGGTGTGGAACGACATGAGGTGAGTAATTAATGACAGAATTTTCATTTTTGGGTGAACTAACCCTTTAAGAGAACAGTAGCTGTCAAGCGTTTGTGACTAAAAATAGCAACACAAAGCACACCTATGGAGTCCACTATAGTCAATCTATGTTATTCAGCATGATTTGAGAATCTTCCAGAGCATCATTTGAACATCACTGGATCCAAGGCAATCTGACCTTTTGTATAATGTATAAAGCAGTATTTCTTATTCATTTTATTTATATATATTTTTTTTATATAATCCCCATCTTTTAGACCCCAAATTATTTAGTTTGTATAGTTTTTCCAGGTTAAAATAAATGTTTATCTTAATTTTTTGGTCCTAACGAGGAAAACAGCTTATAAATCATATTGAATGTTGTTTTTTGAACATTTAAAAATGCAGAAAGTGTTCTGTGATGGATAGGGTTAGGGGCTAGAATATACAGTTTGTACAGTATAAAAATCATATGGAAAGTCCCCATAAAACATGGAAACATGCGAGTGTGTGATTTATAAATAAATACTAAAATGACTCACATATTTGTACATCTCCATTGGGTCGACTGTCTGTTCCTGTGATGACATAAGTGCGAGAGATTCTCCATTCAGCAACAGAATGAAAATTTAAGCCTTGAGTAAATAATAGGAAACGAGTGAATAATACAAATGAATAATAATTTAAAAAAATAAAGAAAAAGAAAATGCTTCAAAGACTGATATTGCTAATATGTATAGGACAATGTATGAAATATTGACATCTTAGTTAACGCCATAGAGAAAGTTATGAACTTAAGACAGATGCCCTAAAATTAACACTAAAATGATCAAATGTATAGGCCTACCTCGCATTTCTGTCAATATCAATAGGCCTACCAGTGAAACGCATTTAGGCCTACTTTCATTTTCGTTTTGTATAGTGTCTACAGAGCTGTGAAAAAACAAACAAACAAAAAAAACACGTTCAAACATTTCATTTAAATTTGAAGTGTCTTGATTTCTGTCTTCACTCATTATGCATGTAGCTTTATATTCTTTAGACTGCAGATGTCGGTGGTTGTCGATGATCGAAGTGCAGGTCATTATTGTTATTAGACTACATTAACAGCGCAGTTCGAGAATATCAGTTCGAGATAATACTTAGGTCACTGTCGACAATAGTACTGACACCATTATTAAACAATTAGAAGAACAGAATTGACTTTTAATCTTGTACCTATCGAAAACCGTGAGCTGTGTGAAACCGAGCTGCAAATCTTCAACCCGATCGAATGGTGTTTGAAGCGAAAACGAAAGCTGGCAAGTTTGGGAAAACAATCCATTATTTGTATTAAAAACGAAGGAGTGAATGCAGTGCATGTAACACATTTGTAGGGACGGATTATAACGTCGATGTGTCCCGGGACATGGTCTCAAAGAACTCCAACCTATAATAGGTAGCCTATTACAAAAATAGCGTAATATAGACAATCGTTCATGCCCTTTCGTAATACACTTTATTCAAGTGTGCTATTAGTAGGCCTAGATATACTTATTTTAAACTAAAAAATAAGAAAGTATACTTTCAGTCTACTTATTATATACTTCCCAGAAATATATGCATACTTTATGTACTTCTCAGAAATATACTTAAAATTAAAAGTATACTTAAATTATACTGACAGAAATGTATATTTGGCCTAGACTTGTACTCAGTCTTTTGATCGAGATACTTAAAACTATAATTAAGTAGGCTATTCCAAGTATACTTGGCTTGTAGTTGTGTTTAATCTTTTGATTGAGTAGCCTATTAAATATTTTTAATTTTATAAATATTATATTTTATATAATATTTTTTACACAGTTTACACACAGTCTTATAAACAAACATTGTTTGAAAATATTGATTTATAAAGAAAACAGATGTTCCTAATAACTGTCTGAATTTTTGTGTAGGCTAGTCCACTGGTAGTGTACATAGGAATTTACTTAAAATCTACTTTACTCTTCACCTAACATGTTTTCACTGTTATACGGTAGGGGGTGCTATTATGCATCTTCTGAAAGAGTACAGAATCTCCGGATCAAAACACAGGTGAAGAAGCTGAAACAAGCGATAGAAGATTGCTCACGCAGATGTAAAATAACACGATCATCAAACATTAAA
The DNA here is from genome assembly GCA_039654765.1 of Mylopharyngodon piceus. Lineage (NCBI taxonomy): Eukaryota > Metazoa > Chordata > Actinopteri > Cypriniformes > Xenocyprididae > Mylopharyngodon > Mylopharyngodon piceus. The sequence continues at coordinate 24,225,137 of CM077452.1, read as the reverse complement.
CAGCATGTAAATCACAACTGCCTAACGTTACTGAATGAAATGATGAACCCATGAAGAGGAAACGACTGTGAAGCTTTGGGGGTGTTGATGGACTCGATCTACTCCATCTGTGTTTTCAAATCTGCATCATCGTTCTGAATCTGATCCAGGCGTAGTCTTTGACAAAAAAGTTGAGTTTTCTCAACTTTTTGTTTAAAATGTTTCCTTTCTTTATGAAACTTACCCACATTCAAGTGTTGATAAAATAAGGATGCATGAAGCTATACTAAAATGTTTATTAAATTAAAGTACATTTAAAGGTAGCCTATATTTCAAGTATAAACAATTAATACCTAAACAGGAACAAAGTAGTATACTGAAAGTGCAAAAATAATATATAAATAGTAAACTATAAGTATGATGTTATGTTACCTTAAAGAAAACGTACAAGTATACTTGCAGTATAAAACTACCAAACTAGTAGTTTACTGAAAGTACACTTCAAAGAGTACTTTCATAAACAAAAAAATGTACTACTAGTATTAAAATAGTAAACTACTAGTATACTTATAAGTTCACTTGTAGTACAGATGCAGTACAAATGATAAACGCAGTTGTGAACCACAGTAGTTGTGCACTTAAAGTTTACTACTTTTACACTTATAATACACTTAAACATATACTTTTATATACTAAAAGTGGGCCAATTTAGTCCCAAGCAGTATTGAAATAGTACACTTACAAGTTTACTACTAATACACATTGATATTAATATACTTACTACATAATGTATACTTAAAAATATACTTGAGCATTACTTATAATGTATATTGTGTAGTATATATCATAAAATGAACTTGAAGTATACTTATTTTTCGTAAGGGTAACCAGATAGACTCCAGACTATGCCTTAGAATATGTTTAAATCACGGCCAGAGGACCTCATATCAATCGCTGAGAAATCCCAACAGCAAAAAGAATAAAACAGTTCCCTTTTGATTCAGTCACTTCAACACTGCGTCTTCTGATGCTTTTGGGGAAACACCTTTCACCGAGAAATACTGAAACCTCATTGAACAACGCTGTTGTTCTACAATGGCCAATGGTGTTCAAGCGTGCGAAATAGGGGCAGGCTCACTCCCTATATAAGGCAGCGCTGAGCGACATTGCCTCAGAATCTTACTCCTTCAAGAGAATGTATACAAGAAGCCTCTCTCGCCGTTGAGCCAGCTCTTACAAGTGGACGATGCCTCTGAGCCGCCGATCCCCAACTTCAAGAACTTCGTAGATGACATCAAGCAAGTCTAGCAATGCCTGTGCGGGTCCCATGATCTCCCATCAAGCTCCCGGACGGGCATAACGCTTGCTGCTTTTCTCTGAATCACGCCCACAGAAGCCGCCCTTGATAGTTCAAGCTGTCCTCGCTGCAGCACTGTGAACGAGAGGATTTTCTACTTTGGACAGCCTCGGTCATAGGCAACGCTCAACTCTTCACGTAACCACTTCACGTGCCACTGTTCTCATGTGGGTATATAGACTAGTGTTGCTTGGCTATCTACTATATACACCGGCATTGCCGTTGTTCATAGAATTTCACGATAAAGCACCGGCTATTTTGCTGTTCTCATGTGGAAATGTAGTGCTGGTTGCGCTGTCTGCTATATACGCTGACATTGCCGCCATTCATAGCCTTTTCATGATAAACCACAGCTGTCTTTCTGCTTCCATAAGGGAGTGATGCGTACGTTAAAGCCAGTAAAATCCACAAGTAGTGCTCGCTGCAGCGCAAAATGACCTCCAGCTCCACCTCTCTGGAGCTCAAGGGTGGAGCTTAACCTGTTTAATTGGTGGAGAGATAGGGTTATGGGTAGGGTTAGGGATGCAGCTCCACCCATCATGCCCACAGTAGGTCGAGAGAGGGGGAGCTGGAGGTTATACTCCACCCATGGCTCTGCATTGAGTAGCCTCTCAAAATCCACACGTCTGTTTGAGACTGTCTCGTGTTTCCCTGTATGTTGGGCAACGGAGCCGATTGTCTTTGACTATGCTTTTCCAAAAAGGAAATGCAATAAAGTCAAAACATAGCATGCCACTCGCTCACACAGTAAAGTTCAAGCAGCAGACTGCTCTGTACTGAGCAAAAGGTGCTTCAGCTTCTGTCCAGACACGCAGATGCATGGCAGGCTCTGTATTCAACTAGGTCTGGTACCTAGCAATACCATGACGAGGGCGGCGCCTCTGCCCTCCTATTTTGTGTTCTCATTAACTCTATGAGGGTGACTCAACAAGATCTGCTTGTAGCAACAATGTGTACAGTCGTGGCATAAAGTTTTGAGAATGACACAAATATTAATTTTCCCAAAGTCTGCTGCTTCAGTGTTTCTAGATTTTTTTGTCAGATGTTACTATGGTATACTTAAGTATAATTCCAAGCATTTCATAAGTCTCAAAGACTTGTACTGACAATTACATTAAGTTTATGCAAAGAGTCAATATTTGCAGTGTTGACCCTTCTTTTTCAAGACCTCTGCAATTCGCCCTGGCATGCTGTCAATCAACATCTGGGCCACATCCTAACTGATGGCAGCCCATTCTTGCATAATCAATGCTTGGAGTTTGTCAGAATTTGTGGATTTTTGTTTGTCCACCCGCCTCTTGAGGATTGACCACAAGTTCTCAATGGGATTAAGGTCTAGGGAGTTTCCTGGCCATGGACCCAAAATTTTGATATTTTGTTCCCTGAGCCACTTAGTTATCACTTTTGCCTTATGGCAAGGTGCTCCATCATGCTAGAAAAGGCATTGTTTGTCAACAAACTGTTCTTGGACGGTTGGGAGAAGTTGCTCTCGGAGGATGTTTTTGTACCATTCTTTATTCATGGCTGTGTTCTTAGGAAAAATTGTGAGTGAGCCCACTCCCTTGGCTGAGAAGCAGCCCCACACATAAATGGTCTCAGGTGTGAGTGCATCTGCACGCACAGTGAGTCGAAGACTTTTCGAGGATGGCCTGGTGTCAAGAAGGGCAGCAAAGAAGCCACTTCTCTCCAGGAAAAACATCAGGGACAGACTGATATTCTGCAAAAAGTACAGGGATTGGCCTGCTGAGGGCTGGGGTAAAGTCATTTTCTCTGATGAATCCCCTTTCCAATTGTTTGGGGCATCCGGAAAAAAAGCTTGTCCAGAGAAGAAAAGGTGACCGCTACTATCAGTCCTGTGTCATGCCAACAGTAAAGCATCCTGAGACCATTCATGTGTGGGGTTGCTTCTCAGCCAAGGGAGCTCACTCACAGAAACAGATCTTCTGGCATGTTCGCTCTGGGGACTGGTTTGAAAGATGCATATTCGGATAGCCCCTCAACACAGGCGCTTTCTTGATGGCATCTCACGCACATTCACGAGATGCATGAATGCAGTTCTCTCCCCTCTTCAATTGAGCGGGGTGTGCATTCTGAGCTACCTTGACAATTGGCTTGTTCTTGTTCATTCACAGTATGTGTTGAACAGCCTCAAGCGTATGATCATCAACCACCATCAGTGTTTGGCTCGCCTCTTATGGTATTAAAAAAAAACAGCTTCAGCCCACTCAATACATTTCTTTCCTGGGCATGAGTCGCAATGCCATTTCTATGCAAGCCCACCTCATACCTGAGCGTTCGCAGGTCATAATGAACTCACCCACAATGTTTGAATTATGGAAAACCCTCCCTTAAAATGCTTTCAAAGAACACTCGGGCTGATGGCTGCAGCTGTGACATTTTGTCGGCTGGGCCAGTGTCATATGAGGCTGCTTCAGCTCTGGCTAAATGACCGTGTCCCATTTCATGCTTGGCACATGGGTCTGCTGCGCATCCTGGTGACCCTCAAATGCCTAGATGCAACAGCCCCTTTAGAAAAGTACAACTATGTACAAACAGGGAAAAATAATGGGACAGGTGTGCAGACACAAAACTGTCACGACAGATGCCTCGAGCTCAGGCTGGGAGCCCTTTGCGATGGCAGACCCCTATAATCAGGTGTTCAACTAGGTCCGGTAGTGCCCATCAGTATGGGTCTTTTGTATTAGTGGGACGAAACTATTGTTCAAAATATGTTCTGCTTGTGCAACTTAAACCAAACAGTGTTTTCCTGTTTGTAAAGCACTTCATATGGGCCATTAGCTTGGTTTACGCTAAGCAACCCTTCACAGTGTCACAGCGGGATTTTATACATTCCCCAAAAGCGTCAGAAGACGCAATGTTGAAGTGACCGAAACGAAAGGGAACGTCTCTGGTTACTAACGTAACCTCGGTTCCCTGAGATGAGGGAACGAGACATTGCGTCTCATGCCATGAGCACTATTTCTCAGGGTTTGTCGCGAGCTCACGCTTGAATGCCATTGGCCGTTGTAGAACAACGGCGTTGTTCAATGAGGATTCAGTATTTCTCATTGACAGGTGTTTCCCCAAAAGCATCAGAATATCACAATGTCTTTTTCCCTCATCTCAGGGAACCGAGGTTTATATAGGATAGGAACATGGCATAATGTTCTACAATATGGTTGGTTCTTCATATGTCAAACCCTTCTGTTACTAGGTAAAGCAAGATCTGCCCAAATCATGGGTTTATTAGTTTGTTGGTTACTCAGTATGTCATGGGGCTATTATATTTAGATAGTTGCCTAGTTTCATTTCCCCTTTTCTTATATTTGGACATGATTCAGGCACACACTGACTTAGCTCCAAGGTTTGGGGACATTTAGGTTTCAAAAGCATATAAATGTTATTCCTGCGAGAAAAAGAAATGTTAGTTATAATTCATTAATTAAAAATTCCATCACAATGTCGTTGATAGACAACGCATGGACATGGTCCTTGTCCTGGTTAAAATTTCTTATTTCTCTGGATTTGAAAATTCATGGAAACATCTGGGATAATGTAAGTACACAAGTCAGCAAAATATATAACACTGTTTTAGTGGTTTTTGGATATTTTAATTCAAAATCTTACATATAGTGCCTTTAAATACTGAACCATATCAGTTTCAACTTACATTTGCCTTTGTGTTTTCAGATGCCTCACAAAATTGGACGTTTTTGATTTTTTTACATATTCAAAATATTCATAAACTTAACTAGATCGTAAAATATCTGATATTCAGATTCTCAAATATATATAAGTAAATGTGTTTTAAACAAGTTTATAATGATCACATTTGATTGCTAAGTTTAAGGGCTATGCGCTGTCAGAGTTTGTCAGATTTATAACACGTTAATTAATTTCTTCTTAAAGACATGAAGTTGTGTGGCTGGTGAACAGTGAGAAGAATAGAGTAAACTTTATGGTTAACTATACAATGTGCGTTTGATGTAGATAAAAAGTCTTCAAATTATTTTTGAAAGATTTATTATTGCCTCTTCCATAGACATCGTTGTGTGTGTTTTTTATTATAAATTGTTTGCATTTACTTATGTGTATTTAAATGTCTGAAACATTAAATAGCCTAAACATTATGTGATTGAAAACACTGAACAGTTATGATGAGCGCTCGCTGAGCACATCCATCTCGGCACAGTGCAGCTCTAATCATACTGCTATATAATGTAATTGAATCATTGAAAAATATAATAGAATGAGAGAATTATAGATCAGAACATAACTTTTCATTTAAATAAAAAATATAACCATTTCAGTGATGTTTTGGATGAACAATATATAATCAGTGGCTGCAGTGAACTCTTTTGACAGTCTTGGAAGCTCTGCACTGTGTCTGCAACAAACAGTGTATAGGGGACAGGGAAGAAATGAAATTGTCGAATAAAGTCATTGTTTTTCTTTTGTTTTTTTGCACATAAAAAGTGCTCTCATCACTTCATAACATTAAAAGGGATAGTTCAGCCAAAAATGAAAATTATGCCATGATTTCCTTCAAGCCATCCTAGATATATATGACTATCTACTTTCAGATGAACACAATCGGCGATATATTTAAAAATATCCTGCCTCTTCCAAGCTTTATAATGGTAGTAAAGGGGAGCCTGTTTTGAAGCCCAAAAAATTGCATCCATCCATCATAAATATGATCCATATGGCTCCAGGGGGTTAATAAAGTCCTTCTGAAGTGAAGCGATGGGTTTTTGTAAGAAAAATATCCATATAAAAATGAGGAAATATCCATAAAATTGGCATAAATAAGTTGGGGCCCATTGGGCTCTGGCTAAAATGCAGGGCTCTAGCTCCCACAGCCATTCATGAGAGTTTAAATGTTGGGGAATATTCCCATCTTCCCACAGGAGAAAAAGAAGCAAGCAGGGGGAATTACTCCAGGAGAAACTACTGAAAAACTATTGTAAATATTGAGTTTAAGGAACCCTGAAGAATGAGAGATGAAGATACAGAGGAACAAACAGGTTGGTGTTTTCCTTCGTTCTCCTTACTGACTGATGAGGAACATTAAGATGAAACTTGAAATAAAATAAATCTAAAGCTAGATACTAACCTTAATAGTAAATTGGAATTTGGCTAATTTGGGGCTCCCTGAATTTCTTTTTGTTTTTCTAATTTGTCCATCTTCAATTGAACCATGGGAATTTAATGTTGATTTTAGATCCAATGGAAGTGACTGAAGACAAACAACATCAGTTTCAAAAGAAGATGGGAAATGAAGATGGAAACACAGTCGTTTCACAGACTGAAAAGAATTTCACCCAAAAACGAGCAGGAAAAACTGGAGTCAAAGGATGTTTCACCTGCTCTGAGTGTGGAAGGAGTTTCACACAGAAAGGACACCTTAACATACACATGAGAATTCACACAGGAGAAAAACCGTTCACATGCACTCAGTGTGGAAAGAGTTTCATACGTAAAGGACACCTAAATGTGCACATGAGAATTCACACTGGAGAAAAACCGTTCACATGCACTCAGTGTGGAAAGAGTTTCAAGCACAAAAGCTCTCTCAAAGATCATCTGCGCTCTCACTCTGGAGTGAAGTCTTTCAGCTGTGATCAGTGTGATAAAACATTTGTTGGTGCATCAAGCTTAAGACAACATCTTAAAGTTCATACTGGTGTGAAGCCTCACGTTTGTTCATTTTGTGGAAAGAGTTTTTCACAACTGCAAAATTTAAAAGTGCATGAGAGTATTCATACTGGTGTGAGACCTTATATGTGCTTTGACTGTGGGAAGACCTTCATTATATCCAATGACTTAAAAAAACACCAGAGAATTCATACTGGAGAGAAACCATACAAGTGCTCACACTGTGAAGAGAGTTTCGCTCGGTTAGAATTCTTGAAAACACACCAGAGAGTTCATACTGGAGAGAAGCCGCACCAGTGCTCTTCATGTGGGAAGAGTTTCACCCAATTATCTAGTCTACGGACTCATGAGAAAAAGCATTGCCCTTTCCTTACGAAAAAGAAGTTTACTCAAGTGTGCTATTAGTATACTTCTTTTAAACTAAAAATTGGAAAGTATACTTTTACGTCTATTTTTTAAATACTTCTCAGAAATATACTTTATGTACTTTTCAGAAATATACTTAAAATTGCACTCAAGTATACTTGACTTATACTGACAGAAAAGTCTAAGTATATTTTGCCTATACTTGTACTCAATCTTTTGATCGAGATATACTTAAAAGTATAATTAAGTATTCCAAGTATACTTGGCTTGTAGTTGTGTTTAATCTTTTGATTGAGTAGCCTATTTAAATATACTTTTTAGGTATATTTAAAACTTACATTGTTTGAAAATATTGATTTATCCACCTTATTCCTACGCCCCATGACGCTTTGAGCAAATTATGGGTGTAACTTCCGTTAAGCTGTAAACAGCCAGTGAAAGGCTATGGATGCAATAATACGTTTTTTTTTTAAACTGGGTATAATGATATGACATTATTCTACTCACCCTTCAATCAACGAACATTAAAAGGACATGTAAAAGTGTAAAAGCATCAACAAGATACTTTCAACAGACCATGAAAAAGCGTGATTCTTTCCACAGCAATAACAGACAGGTTAAATATAACTGTAATATTTATCTGTATTGTTGCCTTAATAAAAATGTTCATGAACTTCAGCATTGCGTGATACTATTTTAAAGTGATTTCCGTCATTTTTACAGATAATAAATTGTATTTACCTGTGAAAGCAAACCTGGAAAGAGACGTAAGGATTTGAGGAGAAAAACGAGAGATTCTTTGTGCATTCTTGTGAATTATTAATGGGATATATTGTAAATTATCAGGAGAACAGGCCACAAATGTGCAGTGTATGTTATCCTTTTTCATACTATTACAGCAGAATGCAAAGTGACAAAAGAAAATAATCATGAGGAAAAGAATGCTGCGACTGTAAAGAGTTCTTGCCATAGATATTCTTGTTATAACATGTCATAACATGATACCATGAGTATCATCATGTCTGAAAATAAAACATGAAAGAAAAATTGACAGCTTATTCAGTAAAACTGATGGATAAGCTTTATTTGTAGGGCAACCTTATGATCTGAAATGATTCGTTTCAGTCTTTTTAAATGGAAGTTCCCCAAACCGGAAGTGCCACCTATAATTCAAAACGTAGTAGGCTCGTCAGGAATAAGGTTGATAAAGAAAACAGATATGTTCCTAATTCTGAGTGTCTGAATTTTTGTGTAGGCTAGTCCACTGGTAGTGTACATACTGTAGGAATTTACTTCAAATCTACTTTACTCTTTCCCCGCTATGACTGAATTTTACAGCTATCCATGTTTTCAGTTATACGGTTAGGGTAGGGGCCGCTATGAAAGCTATGCGTCTTCTGAAAGAGTACAGAATCTCTGGATCAAAACACAGGGGAAGAAAAAGCTGAAACAAGTGATATCCGAATGGATCCCGCCAAGGGAAAAGTGGTTGATGATTGGCCCACCCCAGATAGTCGTAGAGCAGTCCAGCGATTTCTGGGATTCGCCAATTTTTACAGGCAGTTCATTAGGAATATTAGCCTGGTCACCCTTCCTCTGACTGATCTCACCTCCACTTGAAGACGTTTCTGTTGTCTCAGAGATCACCTTCGGACGACAGAATACATCCCTGCACCACCCCTCATCGTTTAACCCCCTTGGAACAGAATTACGACATTGGGAATAGGGAGTTACTGGCTGTTAAGTTGGCGCTGGAGGAGTGGCACTACTGGTTAGAGGGCACGGAGGTCCCTTTTATCGTTTTGACTGATCATAAGAACTTAAAATACATCCGCACTGCTAAATGGCTAAATTCACGACAGGCTCACTGGGCACTGTTTTTCGGTCGTTTCAATTTCAACATCTCATACTGCCCAGGGTCCAAGAATGGTAAGCCAGATGCACTTTCGTGGATCTTTTTGAGGCTGAGGCTAGATCCACCCTTCCTGTGACCATTCTACCTCCCGATCGGGTGGTAGCGGTGGTCACGTGGGGGGTGGAGTACAGAGTCCGTACTGCACTGCACAACGACACTGTTCCTGCGGGGTGCCCAGAGAGCCTGTTATTTGTGCCTGAATTGGTCCGAACTAGCGTCCTACAGTGGGGCCACTCATCTGAACTAGCTTGCCACCCAGGAGCGACTCGCATGTGCAGTTTAATCAAGCAGCGGTTTTGGTGGCCATCCATGGCGCGGGACGCTCGTCAGTTCGTGTTGGTCACACATAGCTGTGGACTTTGTTACAGGCCTACCTCCGTCTAGTGGCAACATGATAGTCCTCACTGTGGTGGACAGGTTCTCAAAGGCGGCCCATTTTATTCCCCTCCCCAAATTGCCTTCAGTGAGGGAGACAGCGACTGTTGTCTTAGATCATGTTTTCCACATTCATGGCCTCCCGGTGAATGGTCTCTGACAGGAGTTCCCAGTTTGTATCTAAGTTTTGGACAGAATATGTCGACAGCTGGGGGCGACTGCAAGTCTATCCTCTGGGTATCACCTGCAGATCAATGGTCTGGCCGAATGTGCTAACCAGGATCTGGAGAGAGTCTTGTGCTGTACGGCGTCAGCGGATTAACCATGGTCGAGTACGCACATAACTCCCTCCTGGTCTCGTCTACTGGTTTGTTTCCCTTCCAGTGCTATTTAGGCTACCAGCCACCATTATTCCCCTCCCAAGAATCCGACACCTTTGTTCGATCCGTGCATGCGTTTATTCAGAGATGCCTCCGTATGTGCCACCACTAAGCCCCACTTTACGTGTATGCTCAGAAGGTCTGGTCACCAAGGTGCTCAATCCGGTGTCAGTTCGACTCAAATTAACCCCCCAGTTTAAGGATATCCACCTGGTTTTTCATGTCCCAAAGATCAAGCCCATCATTCGGTCCCCACAGTGATTTGTCTAACCTCCATTCACTGCTGTGCCCAGGACACATAGACGAGGAGTGACAGCTGGACATTCTCGTCTCGTTCCCCATCCCATGTGAGTGCTGCATTGTTGATATCCTCCACAGCTTAGACCTACATACTGTTTCCCTCTTCTTGATTTCTGTTGATTGCTTCTATTGTTCTCATTTGTAAGTCACTTTGGATAAAAGTGTTTGCTAAATGATTAAATGTAAATGTTAACATGAAATTTGCTCGTTGCCTTCAAATTCTGCACTCAAATTCATGTTAAGCCCTTTAAGAATGTCCCACGTTGCTGAGCGCATTTGCCGTCAGTATTGTGAGAGTATTTCTCTTGGACATGTGGCAGTATCGGACCCCTCGTGAGTGAGAATGGGTTAACTTTTTAATGGGAACAAGAGGGGAGCAATCTTGCCCATCACCATGTTGGGACAGGTGTTCTGCAAGGCCTGTGTCAGTTTTAAAATCAAGTCATATTATTATGGTTTCAGAGACCATGGCTCTCAAAAGAGTGGGAGAAACAATAATTTTACAAAAGAAAACTTGTAAATTGACTTTTTTTTTTTTTCTACTTAAATCTGTCAATTTTTAATTCTGGTTTAAAGATGCATAACGTAATAAACAAAAATCTGAAAATAAGTCAATATTTTATTTTGTGTGCTTGAAATTTGTGTATACGGTTTTAATTTGAATTTTGGTATTCAGCATAACTTTTAAAAATACAACAACTGTTCTTTTTTGTTTTTCTCGCTGTGGTTAAAAAAGGAAAAAGGCACAGACCCTATGCAACTGTGCCATAAAACAATTGAATTTTGTTAAATATCACATGTCCAGGATTCAAGTTTAAAGAATTCAAATTCAACACTATATAAAATGCCACGTAATATTCAATTTTGTTAAATGACACTTGTCTATAATTAAAATTTACATAATTCAAATTTGTATAGTTTTGTCATAAACCTAGCTCCATAAAATCAGCATGAAAGGGAAGTTGCGCTGGTCTTTTCTTCCCTATTGTGCCGTATATCTGAGTGAAACGACTTCTGGAACAAGAACAAATGTAGGGCGGGGCTTGATTTTGTCCGTGGGGAATTGATTGGATAGTTGAACTGCTGTGGTCTGCTATTGGTGGATCTGACAGGTTGCCTCGCCCTCGTCATCAGAGAAGACAAGAGATGTCACTGCAAGAGGGAGGGGAAGTTATTCTGATTCAAGATTACGAGGCACATGAATTTAAAATAATAATAATATGCATGGGTAAATTATTTATAATAAACATTGCAATATTCAATTAAAAAACTGTCGAACTGTCAATTTTGATTTCATGGTGACTTTAAGATTGGTGTCATAAGTGGTGAACAGCGGAAGCTCTGTAAGCACCGCCCTCTCTAATGTTAATTTCACTTCTCCTTGATCTCTGAAGACCACAGTGTTTGTTTCACTGAGGATCATCTTATCTGGACTAGGATCATGGCCTACCAATGTAAACTTGCTGAGAAACTTATTATTCTCAATGAACGGGGTCAAGGAGTACTAGTCAGGATGAACCATATTAAAAAGGTGAGAGGAAAATGGCAATATTCACAAACCCATGAAAAAGACAAATACAGGCAGGGCTGAATTGTGTTTGTTTGAACTTGCAGTGAATATGTGATTGATTCACATTAGATTGAACTGAACGAGTTGCTTTGCTTGTTGAATTGTTTGTTGAACCAAACGATGCTCAAATCTCACACTGTTTTTTAATGTTTTCCAGTTTTGTGTCTGTTTTTATCATTCAGATGGGTTTTAAAAGTACTTTGTATTCATTTTATTCAGAGGGCTTTTAAAAGTATAATTTATTTACTGTATTTTGACGTTTTCAGAAGAAAATATGTTCTGTCTCAGTTTTGTAGAGAAAGAGGAAGTGCACACAGGAAATGAAGAGGACCTGTCAGGCCTCTCTGTAAACCACATCTCTCTCACACACTGCAAACAGGCTGTATTTCCTGTCTGTCTCAGAAAGCAGTTATACTGTAGCGCTTCTCAAGAACAAATCCACTGTCAAGACTAATGCCGAGTTTTAGTGCAAATGAATAAATGAATAAATCCTCTGAACGACTTTTTAGTGCCTTTGCACTGCCTCTAGTGAGCCAAAGGTTAATCAGACCTCTCTGCTTGACATCCACAGTGAAATGTGCACTTCAGAATCTTCTGAATGTCTGACAGGAAGGTTATTAGTTGTTTTTACTTGAGACTTGTAAAAATTTTTGTTAAATCCATTCTCTTAACCCAGTTTATTGTTCATGACTTCAATTAGTATGCCATTCACGGGTTTATCTCCCCAAAAGTGAAAACATTGAGTTTGGGGTGTGGCTACTGTAGCAGGCTGAGAGTTTGGGGTGTGGCTACTGTAGCAGGCTGAGAGTTTGGGGCGTGGCTACTGTAGCAGGCTTAGAGTCTGGGGCGTGGCTACTGTGGCAGGCTGAGAGTTTGGGGCGTGGCTACTGTAGCAGGCTTAGAGTCTGGGGCGTGGCTACTGTGGCAGGCTGAGAGTTTGGGGCGTGGCTACTGTAGCAGGTGGAGCCAGAGGGTGTTTAGCCGCTGTGGGACCATGACTGATGCGTTAACTGGGAAAAGACATTCAGCTTGGGGTACAGGAGTGCAAACCAAAATTTGCTGTATTTAGACTTTCAAAGATAACAGTTCATGAACACATCAAAGCAAATGGGGCATTGCGATGCTACTACGTACAATGAACGCTTCAATACCATACAGTTTTATAAGGTTGTTTGAAAATATGCTTAATTTTTGTAATTCCACTAGGTGTCAATAATGTCGCAAAAACTACATTGTTCACTTTGTTACACTGTTAACTGTAAGTCCCACTCTTTGAGCATAGACCAGGGACTCAGACCATGATGGTAGTTGAACAAACTCAGGGTTACGGCATTAGTTTTGAGTTGACAAAACCAAACCAATCCAATCAGGCTTTGTTGGTACCATCACGCTGATCATCAACTTTCTCTGTCAACTCAGGCTTTGATCCTGAGCTAATGAAAGTCTAACATTAGTAGCGAACAACTAATCACATGCCTTGAAACATAGAGAAACTGCGATTCACTTCTTGCGCAATTCAGTTCTCTCTTTTGCAGAAGATTAAGAGATTGAAGAAAAAGAAGTATATAAATGCATTTAAACAGCCAGACAGTTTTGCATTTAAAAATATGTTACTAAGTGGTGACCTTTAATTTGGAGTAAGAGAAACTGGGTGAGTGACTTTATTGCATCAGTCACTTTGCTCACAGCTGATTGGTCCAGTTTCAGGGGTATTTCAGGGGGTATCTCTGTTTTATGTGATTTTGCATTCTGTGTTTTGGCTAATGTATATATTTTTCCAGGTATGCACAGACCCAAAGCGAAGACCAACATACTTTACTGATAAAAGCATGGAGTCTGCCATCAAATATATCAACAGAAAATTTCCCAACATTGACTTCAGGGGTGGAAGTGTGAGTATTCACAGACAAAAACTGTGATTCATTATTGTCTTTGTCTTTTGCTCAAATGTTAAATAATTATTTTGTTACACTATTTCAATAGTCCACTTTACTACTAACTATAAGTAACTTTGGAACTACATGTCAAATAACACTGATTAGAGTATTAGTAGATTGTTAGGGTTCGAGTTACTAGAATAAGGCCTTGTTCACACAGCAGTAGAATACGGCTGTCAGTCCTGCATTTGAGTCCTTAATACGGTTACGTTCACACACAGTTCAGTTATTTATGGGAGTGACGACCGCATTCTATAACCGAACTCACTCCTGTAAATTTTCAGGACTCACAACCGCATTCTCTGAAAACCCGCACTGTGTGAACAGAACCGAACTGGACAACTAGTTGTCCGTCACTCATACAGTGAGAGAACTACTCTGTGCTGCACAAACGTGGGTCCACCGTGTGTTGTGGGTTTTCATGTGTGGTTTCAGGACATTTCGAGACTCAAACCTGCAAGTAAATGCAGTTGTCAGTCCCAAAAGCTGATAGTGAGAACGCAACCTAAGTTGACATGTAGTTGCAAAGTTACTTATAGTCAGTAGAATGTCTGTTGGGGAGCATAAAATAAAGTGTTAGCAGATATTAAGTCTACTAATACTAATAATGACAGCTAGGTCCTCATTACACCTGGTTTTAAGATGCGTTTTGGTCGATCGGATCACAAGTGGTCGACGCTAAATACAGGTGTAAACGGGGTCTAAAACGGTTTGAGCTTATCCACTTTTGACCACTTCCAGAGGTAGTCGAAAACGCATTCGACCGGATTGCTTTCATAGTGTAGACGCTCATGTGATCGAATGTGTTCGTACAGACACAAGAGACCTCCTACTCTCCGCCTACTGACCTAATGTGTAAACATTACGGGAAGCGCGCTAGCCAGACGGGATTTAAACTTTGTCGGCTGAAGACCCAAGTTTGGTTTGAAGATGAAAAACATACAAAGCACAATGTTCTCTCACCGTTCCTGATTTCTAACACACGTTCAGCCAGTTTTGCATGTGTCAGAGCAGAAATGAAAGCTGCTGCTCTCTGTGTTTTTCCGTCATCTCAGATCGCGTTCATATGTAAATTGTGCAAGCTTATTTTGTCCATTAGATTGAAAGATCTGAAAAAAAATATACATTTCCCCACCCATAGACCCTCCCCTTTGAGGAAACTGATCGACCAAAACACATCTTAATACTAGGTGTAAACAGGGCCCTAATTGACATGTATTTGCAAGGTTACTTATAGTTAGTAGAATGTCTAAAGTGGACTATCGAAACAGAGCGTTAACACTTTTTTTCATTGCACTATGTTTCTGCAGCAACATCTGAGCAGCATACAGAAGCAGAAGTCAGTTGTTCTGGAGGGCCTGCACAGTTACTACGAGTCCTTCATCGATGTCATGGAGTTCAGGGTAAGAGTATCAGCTGATCTTTACAAAGTCTTTATCAAGTAAGCCAAGTTTATTTGGTGGTCATCTTGGTAATATTACTGGCTAAAGTCTTTCCAACAAAAATTACTTTTAAAAGTAACTTTCCCCAACACTGGTGCAAACAGTGTCTACCACTAGACAGACACTAAAGACCAAAATGTCTACTAAATGAATAAATGTAAATGTGTATGAAGTCATCATTTTCATTAAATAAATCTTTCAGTAGTCTTTGTAATAAAACATTTATGTACTGCGACTGATATGATACTGTCTTATTCCTGTTTTAGCGTCAGCATTTTTAATTTATTTATACATGTTTTGTCTTTAGGACAATGTTTATGAGTTGCTCAACACAATAGATGCCTGCCAGTGCTTCTTCAACATCGTAAGTATGACTCTTGAAGAGAATATAGAACTCAAAAAGAGGCAGAGACGGTTTTATATTCATCTGTGGTCATAAATGCTTTCAGGCTGTAAATTTTGACTTCACCAAGAACTACCTGGATCTCATCGTCACCTACGCCTCAGTCATTTACATGTTGTCCCGCATCGATGACAAGAAGTTGATTGTGGGAATGTATAACTGTGCATATGAGCTATCCAATGGAAGCAGGTAATATGATCACGTGACCGCACTTTTAGACACAGTGGCTGCATCCGAAATCACATACTTCCTTACTATATAGTAGGCGAAAAACTGTATGTGACATAAGAAGTATGTCTGAATTCACAGTACTCAAAAAATACCCAGAAGTGTGCATACGATGGACACTTTACTATCCCATGAGGCCACGGGAGAGGATTTATGAATGGTGGTAATGGATAATGACAACATGGAAAATGTAGTACGTACAGATTACATTCATACTTCACACATAGAACATACTTTTTAGTGCCCGCAAAGTAATTACTAATTCAAAATAAGTACCTACTCAAGAGAGTATGTGATTTCGGACGCAGCCACAGTGTAACAATCGTGTTCTGTGTTGTGAACTTTTAATTTGTATTTCATTGTTTCCCTGTGTTCTGTTCCTGCTTTCTTTGTTCCCTATTTTCCCCGCTTCTTTTCCGTTTCCTAGTTAACAGTCCTTGTTTGTTGCTATGGTTACTGATTGCTTTGTGCACCTGTTTCTTGTTTAGTTTGTTTTCCCCCGTGTATTTAAGCCCTCAGTTTTGTTCTCCTCAAGGTCCAGTATTGTCTTTATAGTTTTTTTTAAGTAAATCTGCTGCACTTGTCTTGTTCAAACTCATGTGTTTTCACATAAAATTGTAAGTTTGTGCAATACTTATGAATTCGGGTTAAATATATTGCACATGTAATGTAAATATTAATCTACAGTTAGACATGATTTATTTACACACATAATCTTTAAATCTTGTCTGAAATCAGTTTAATTTTAATTTCGTAAATTAGTTTTCTTTCGGATGATGTGATTCCAAAACATTTGCCCATTTGATCATTTCCAAAAGTAATAATGTGGCTTTTCCTGGTGTCTTTATGTATATGTCTTTTCATGACTAAATGACTCTTTATGTCTATTCTTACAGTCATTATGTATAAACATAAATCCAAACACATTTGCATTTAAATGACAAATACATTTGACTTGTATTTAGTGTCTTGTAGTTAATGATTGTCAAACCCAAGGCATTGTGTTGTATCACTCTGTCATATTTTCAGACAGTCACACATTTATGCAGTTAGAGACCTGTTTCACTTCAAGACTAGAAGCAAAAAGCTATTTGTTTTATTCTTGTAGGTATAATATCACTACAATCATTTAAGTACTATTACAGAATCATATATTGATATTTCTCCTGAATCTTCCCAAAGGGTGTTTGTTTTATATCCATCTATCCAAATACTCGCTTTACCAACTGGTTGTCCATAAATGTTATTGACTTTCTCTGTCAGTTGTGGGAAGCAGCCAACAGTCCTCATGAAGAAAATGGCTCAAAAAACAATGCAAATGTGAAAAGGTAATATTATGGTAATATTATGAAATATGATTGTGTGTGATAACTACTGTGTGCAGTGATCCCTCGTACCCTCGACTTGGACAGATGTTCTTAGAGTACGACCATCCCTGGAAAAAACTGTCCGAGGAGTTCGGTCCCCACACCAAGGTCAGTCTCTAACTAACTCTAGACTAACTCTTTCATTTCCATCAAAGCACACATTTCAATGCTGGTCACAAAATTATTTTTATGGTGCAAAATAATTTTCTTGATTTTGTTATTATGGTTTTTATTAATATTTTTAATATATTTTTATTTTTATATTTTATGTTTTTAGTTCATTTTAGTAATTTTGTGGTGTGTTTTTGTCACTTTTAATAGTTGTTGGGGTTTTTTAATATATATTTTTGTTTTCGTTATTTTAGTACATCTAGTTAAAGAGATAGTTCACCCAAAAATGAAAATTTTGTCATTATTTACTCATTCACATGAGTTTATTTCTTCTGTTGAACACAAAAGAGGATATTTTAAAGAATGTTGGTTACCAGACAGTTGACAGCACCCACTGACTTCCATAGTATTTTTTTTTCCTACTACCGAAGTCAGTGGGTGCCATCAACTGTCTGGTAACCAACATTCTCTGAAAGGGGCCTATCATGAAAATCTTGACTTTTTCCGTGTTTAAGTGCTATAATCGGGTCCCTGGTGCATCTACCAACTCAGAAAAAGTGAAAAAGGACAACCCAGTAACTTTGTTTTGGCAAGCCTTTCTCTGCAAGCATGTAAAAAAACAAGCCGCTCAGATTTTGCTCTCCTTGTGACATAAGAAGGGGATTTTAATTTATTTTAATTATAATACTACCGCCCCTTAATCTGTACGTTTCCACCCATGGCGCCACCATTTTGTTTTCACAAGCGAAAACGGTGTACCAGTTCTAACACCATGGCAAAAGTTCACAGACAAGCACAGAACACTATTTAGAGTCTAGTTAGCTTGGATAGCCTGCAAGTTGACCCTGGCAAGCTCGATTGCTAAAAAAGCAAAGATTTTTCTCCCTGCTGAAAAATCCAGCTAAAACCAGCCTAAGCTGGTTGGCTGGTCTTAGCTGGATTACGCTGGAAATAGCTGATTTTAGCTGGTCTCCCAGCCTTGGTTAGCTGGTGTTCAGCTGGTTTAAGCTGGTCTCCCAGCCTCCCAGTCTCCTACCTAACCAAAACCCCTCTAAAACCAGCTATGACCAGGCTGGTCAATACTGATTATTGGCCGATACATCGGTTAATGCTGACTTTATGATCTTAATTTTGATCTCTTTTCAAAAATGACACTTGACAGGTTATTGCTGAAGTGAAAAAAGTTAAAAAAGTTAACTTAAAAAAAGTTACATTTACATTTACGTTTATTGTTATGAAAAATGTACAAAAATACTATTTTCAATTTTTATGTGAAATATATATTTTCAAAAACACATTTTACTCTAAAACTGCAAGAAAATCAAAGCCAAAAATCTAAATAAGTTGTGTTCCAAATTTGAGCTTGATATCTCAAAAAATGAGCTTTCAGTAAGATTTTGTTTGGGTGCAGTAGCAAAAGTTTTCACACATTCATTTCCAATGCAGTCATTTTTGACTGCATTTAACTTTTTCGAATTATGTCCTTGACTTTTTTGATTGTGTTCACATAGCAAGTGCCAAAACCTTTACCAAGTTTCGTACAATTTTGATGAAGTAAAAAATTCTAAAAAAAAAAAAACGAAACGTAAAATTTTTCGGTCAAAAATGACCGAAGAGCACCAGAGGGTTAAATAAGTGACTGAATTAAGGACTTGCACCATTTAGGTTTAGAGTTCATTTGAAGGGCCAGTATAATGCTTGGGTCTTTGCTGCTGTTCTCAGTCTGTGACAGAGGCACTTCTCTCACTGCATATGGTGTATCCACGGAGGAATCTTTCTGCTGACCAGTGGCGCGGCGCTCAACTCCTGTCACTGCTGGCTTCCCCCGCCACCATGCTCACCCCTGCGTGTTGTGACACTGTACGTATGACTGTAGAGTAGACTGTAGACTGCATTTTTGATTATATCCTGCCTTTGCTGTCCATGATGTATCAGTAAACAGTTGTGCATGTGGCTGTTTGTATGAAGGACTGACACTAAACATTGTTTATAGATGGCTTGTGAGTATCTGTCCATGGAGGTGATGGAGCGCTGGATCCTCAGTGAGTGTCTATATACATGAAGACATGCTGGTGCTATTTCAATACCATCTTCCACTATTTGACTATTTTTCCACACAATTCTTTATTTGAGAGAGCAACTATTTCTGTCGACTAACAAAGTATGGAAAATTCAACAGCATCACTGAGCCTCTGAGAAAGACTGTAATATTTATAAATGACATGAATTTGAATGTAGCCAGAGGGATGTTTCCATTGATAATGAGGTTTTTAAATGGCTGTGTTATTTTCTTAATGTTCTCTGGTTACCCAGCTAACATTCTTAGAACGTTCTGGAAAGGTTCTCTCAAAGTTATGAACAAACATTCTTCCAGTAACGCTAATGGAACGTTCGTTCAAAGTTATCTGGTCTTTATAAAACGTTAGCACAAAAACATTATTTATACATCATTCATGGAACAAATGTTACTAATTGTTTCAGAACATTCAGAGAACATTCAAATATAACATTCCCATAATGTTTGATGAATGATAAAATGGAATGTTCATTTTTAAAACATTAAAAAACTAGACGTTTTGATCGTTCAGAGAACATTCAGAAATAACATTATCATAACTTAATGGAACGTTAGAAACACGTTCTTAGAGCGTATTTTGTTAGCTGGGTATGAATGTCTGTACAGCACCAGTGTCTGAATACACCACGTTTGTATTAATGTGTTGTTGTCTTCTGGTTGTCAGTTGGCTTCCTGTTGTGTCATGGCAGTCTAAACAGCAATGCTGGCTCTCAGAGTTTATGGAAGATGGCCCTTCGTAACGGCCTGTACATCACAGTCATCAGAGATGAGGTTCTCAACATACACAAGCTCTCCGAGGAGTTCTTCGACAATCTCAAAGGGTAACACAGGCATACAGTGTCACTCAGTAAATGGATGCTGCTGCACGACTCTGATGTATTCACCGAAGCGTTTCTTATCATGTAAACAGTTTAGCTTTGCATTTTTTTCCCAGGTACAGTAAGCGCATTCCCGACATCAAAGAATGTAAAGAGTATGTCGTCACTAACTGGTGAGCATCTAAAGTATGAGCTTATTTCAAATGCAGGAATAAAAGATAACATATTTTTGTTAGCTGGGAAGGCATGTGATATTCTTGTAGGCTACACAGACAAAATAAGATTATGCATTACAAAACGTAGACTTCATAGTGGTTATCTTACCAGCATGAAAAGCAAAATGGTTATTCAAACAGCAAACATCCTAAAAAGTGCCTGATGAACAGAGTAAATGTTGACTTGTCTCACTGGTTCTCCAGCGGGGCGTTGCGGAGAGAGAAGCGCAGCTTCCTGAGAAATGCTCTGAAGGAACTTACCAAAGTTTTGGAGGATGAACCTGCACTGCTTGGACCCAAGGTTTCAATCATTCTTTTAATGCTATTTTTGATGTACATGTTTTAGGATGTACATTAACCCAGATCGCTGTGGCTTGAACTCTGTTTGGTTTTTCTAGGCTTTATTTGTGTTCATGGCGCTGTCGTTCTCCCGTGATGAAGTGCTCTGGCTTGTGCGTCATGCTGAGAACATCCCCAAAACCAAGACACCAGAGGATTATGCAGACTCGTAAGTGTCATGTTCACCTGCTCTACAGTATATGAGCACAACACAACTCAAACTCTGTTAAAGGGTTAGTTCACCCAAAAATGAAAATTCTGTCATTAATTACTCACCCTCATGTCGTTCCAAATTGGTAAGACCTTCGTTCATTTTTGGAACACAAATTAAGATCTTTTTGATGAAATCCAAGAGCTCTCTCACAATGGTAATAACGTTGCAGTCTATGGGGGGTCAGAAACCTCTCAGATTTCATCAAAAATATCTTAATTTGTGTTCCGAAGATGAACAAAGGTCTTACGGGTTTGGAACGACATGAGGGTGAGTAATTAATGACAGAATTTTCATTTTTGGTTGAACTAACCCTTTAAGAGCACCTGTGACATGCTGTCAAAAACCACAGAGAAACATTTTGACTCGTCCATCAATTTGTACAGACAAACAACAAATGAGTGTATAGTAGTACAGCACTTATATTCAGCAGTTCATCAGTAATGTGACCTGCTAAATGCAAATGAGCTGCTGCTCCCGGCCCCCTTTCCAGAAGAGGGCGGAGCTTTAACAGCTCGCGCTTCGGTTGCTCAACAACAACAAAGCTGGAGAATCTCACGCAGCCAAAATGAGGATTGTCAGTAACGGTGTTTAGCCTTACTTTGTTCAAATCGGAGTTGGATACTGATGGAGAGACTCAGGAAGAAGTTAGAACTTTTAGAATGAAACTGGACATTTCTGAATGGTTAGTGGATACATTTATGTTGATTCATCGACTAGCATGTGCCGTCATGTTAATCTTTTGTGCAAATCCAGCTTTGAATTGACTCTCGTTTTGTGAAGCAGTCCGGTGTAAAATGACAGCATGGTAACAACACTCTACTACAACAATTCTTCCTCTTCTCTAAAGCAGCCCAACATGGCCTCACCCCCTTTGTTGTGTGTTCTTGGGGGCAGGGTTTATGTAAATTTTAGGGTTTGTAATGTCACTAACCTGGGAAGAAGCTTGTTGTAGTCCCAACCAGTCGTTTGTTGTAGTCCTTAAACAGAGAATTCTTTAAAAGAAAATATCTTCCTTTGCATTGAACTTTGAGCGTCGTAACTTTGCAGATGTTGTTTATGCTCAAACAGCAACATTACACACTAACTAAAGTTAAAAAAGTGAAATCATAATCAACCACCCCTTTACAGAACGCAGATGCAACAGCTCAATTACATAATGACCAGCGCAATCTACCAAGAGAAGCACAGATTACTGTAGGGCCACAAACAAACAGAGCCGCTGATAATCAGGTGTGGGTAATACTTACAACAAGGCACAAAACGGTTAAAACATGCTTTCTTTGGGTGTTAAATAATGGCACAAATACCAGTAAACTGACTAGCGCAAACCTTAGTAAATCATGATTTATTTAAAAAAACTCTCCTCCCATAAATATTGCGTCTGAAAGCTAAACTCCTACAAATGCATAAGCAATAAGGTCAGCCGCCAAAATAACTGTGTTCGTGCATTTCCATCACTCATTTCTCACTAGGTGTCTTTAGTAAATCCTGACAGGAAAGAGGCGCAAGCTGTTAGTAAATCTGGCCCTTTATGTCTTTTTATACACAGAAGTAAAAAGGAAAATCTGCTGAAATATAATTTTTGTCTAGAACATCTTGCGGCAACAGAAACCGTGATTGTGGCTATTACATGAGAGACGGTTCGCTGAAGATAAGTGGACTGGATCTTTCAACAAACCAGTGTATGATCATGTATTTTGGGGTGATCTGATTAGGGGAACTAAGATGAAATGGAAAAAAAAGAAACTTGTGTTAGTTTCCTATTAGGTGCTTATACACTAAAAGAGAAGCACTATTGTCTTTGCAAACTTGTAAAGACTGATTTGGTACTGTTCAGTGGGAAATGCTGCATCATAAGTTAATGTGTTAAATGTGTTTGTGGTACAGACAGATGGCGGAGCTCCTGTACTACATGGAACGGCTGCGAGCTCTGCTGGCTCAACACAGATATATCATTCAACGCTACCATCTTCAGTACTTGTCACAGTATGATGCTCTAGTGCTGAATGACACCATCCAGGTATAGAATTTCTCATTATCCTGTTCTCAAACGAATGTCGTGCATTCTATTCAGAAGGTTTATATGCAGGTTTTGCTCTTCTCATTTCAGGGTATGTATGTCTGTCCAGAGGAGGAATCGGTTCTTATGTCGTCATTCGTCTCAACTCTGTCTGCAATGAGTCTCAAGCACTGTGAGTTCTTTCTACAATACAGATGAACATCCATTGAATATATTTTCTGAACACGCTTGTGGAAGCACAGCCACATATATTGTCATCAGGTATAATTGTGCAAAGTGTAATATTCCTTTTTTTTATGCCTGTCTAATAAATACATTTAAGTGATTATTGTCTTTTCTTGCCCCGCTTTCCAGGTTCATTGTCTTGATAAACTGTTTAGGGAATTAATGACTCTTTTAATTGTGAGAACGCCTTACAGAGACGTAGACTTTTGAGAAAAAAATCCCTGTATTGTGTGGAGTTTGGTCCCCACAGCTTGTGTTTTCTGCCTATAGAAAGCAGTAGTGCTGCGTTTATAGTGAGAGCTAAACTGGGTAGGATTGGTTTGGGTTTGTCAACTCAAGACCTACTCATGTTTGATCAACTAAATTTGTGCAACAAGCCTCTGGACAGATCGACCATGTTGTGAACTGCTGAAGTGAATTCAGCTTTATTTCTATAGTGCTTTATATGTGTCAAATGTGTAGCAGGAATTCAAATCCAATAATGTTACATGCAGATTTGTTTGCTTTCCTAATATTCTTTATTGATCTTTTTATACAGTGAATGCAGGAGAAGAATTTAACCTGAAACCGTTCAGACTGGACTGGTTAAGACTGCAGGTACGGCTCTGATTGATACATTTATACATTCATAGGCCTATAAAATTGATCAGAGTGGGAATCATGATTTTTATACATTTATACACATTCGTGTTTGTGTGTAACTACAACCCCAGTGAACAGAGAACGTTCTCTCAAAGTTATGAACAAATGTTCTTCCAGTAATGTTAACAAAATAGTTCTAAAGTTATCTGGTCTTTAATAATGTTCTCAAAACATTAGAACAAATACATGGAACATTTTTTTCTGAAATGTTTTAGTAACATTCCCATGATGTTTCCAAAATGATAAAATGGAATGTTCCCTTAGTGTTCGCATAACCAAGAATAAAATGTTTTTAAGACATTTAATAAATTGGATGTTTTGAACGTTCAGAGAACATACAGAAATAACGTTTTCATAACTTAATGGGAACGTTAGCAAAATGTTTGGTCACACTTTAGATTAATAGAGGTCCAATTCTCACAATTAATTAAGACTTTTTCCTCAATAAACTCCTAATTACTGCTTATTAATAGTTAGTAAGTTAGTTGTTAAGTTTAGGTATTGGGTAGGATTAAGGGATGTAGAATATGGTCATGCAGAATAAGACAATAATGTGCTTTATAAGTACTAATATACTGCCAATATTCTAGTAATATACATGCTAGTAAGCAACTGTGTTCCTACATTCCTATTACCTGTTAAAACTGAGTTTGTGCCTTTGTTTTTCTTTATTATCATTTTTAATTTAGCAATTTAAAGTCCTTTTGCTTTAAAACTTAGGACTAGCCATTGTTTCAGTTTTGCACATAATGTATAGCATAGACTACATTCACTATATTTATTTTCAAGAAGTGGAATAACGTGTTTTTTTTTTTTTGTTTTTTTTTCAATTAAATAACGAACAAACTTAATTAAGCAATCAATTACAAAAATAATAAAATAAAAGCAGTCCAAAATGCATAAATGCAATTAGTACATAGTCAGGCAGACTAGAAAAGTATTGTATCCATAACATCTCAATCTTAATAAGCATCAAAAGTTACACCAACCATTAGACATGTTTTGTTTGCATTCTCCAGGCTTACACCAGTGTCGGTAAAGCTGCTTTGGCACTGAAGGACTACCCTGAGCTCGCCAAGATCATGAACATGGCCCAGTTTCACACCAGGATGATGGACAATGTGAATGAACTCCTCTCTGAGACGGCCGATCTCTCTATTCTCTGGTGAGTCGACTGTGATTATTAATACTGAGCTTTTGTGCTTTGTGCAGCGAGGGTCATCCTCACATGTCAAGAATAAGTATTGTAAGACTTCCTCTTATTTGCTGATTTTGCTGTTTTTTTTAATAGAAAATATCCACTCTTTAACATCTAATGACTGTCAATCTCTAAAATGACAAAAAGCACCATCAAATTATCATAACTGTAGTCTAGTTTTAGTTAACCCTGAATTGATGTTCATGACAATGAGTAAATGAAGATAACAGAATGTTTTTCTTTAGCGAGTCATTTAACCATAAACCATATAATTTCAGCGAGTCATCTATGTTTTAGTTACTGTGACCGATTGAGCAGCGGCCAAAGTTTGAATCATCTGAGAATCCACTAAGCCTTAAAAAGTGTAAATGGACAAGCGATGCACTGTTGATTTCACTGTTTCATGCACTGTTAATCTTTCAGCTTCCATGCGCGTGTGTTTGAGAAGATGTTCTCTCAGAGCAGCGAGGATGTGTCCATGCAGCGCTACATCATGGCTTTCCCACTCGTCTGTTCACACTTCAGTCAGTGTCTCCATCCGCTCTGTCCAGAGGAGGTCAGTATTGTTCCTACTCAACCAGCATGTGATTCAGAATGACTTTACCATTTATGCAATTTGCCTCATTGCCCTTAGATTGAACCAGGACTCTTAAATTCTGCACTGTGTTAAGAACATAAAGGTCCATTAAAATTCATTATCTTGTATCTGACAGCCAATCTAACTCTAGCACATGCCACATTTAGTCCTAATCAGACCAAGGTTTTTTAAAGAGGATCTATTCTGCCTTTTTCCATGTTCATCTTTCTTTAGTGTGTAATGTTGCTTTTTAAGAATGAAAAAGCTCTTCAAAGTCCCTCCAGCGGGAGTTATTCTCTATATCAGTGTCAGTGTTTCTGAACTCCCTGAAACGCCTCCACTGTAGTCTTGAGTTTTCTTCACAATATTCCTCATTTAAATAATTCATATGCAGAATAAAGCGGCGGGGCCTGGTTGAGGTAGTTAGTAGTGTGTTGAAACTGGCGGTTATGGTAAGGTGCGGGACATTTCCCAAACACCAATCACAACACACTGCTCCAGCCGACCAATCAGAGCACATTGTGCTTTTCAGAAGGAGGGGCTTCATAGAGACAGGAACTAAACAGAGCGTTACTGACAGACTGGGAAGAGAGGAGCTGCAAAAATGAAGAATACGAGGAAAATAATGAACATTCAAGCATGAAAACCTGTTCTAGTAGAGCCCAAAAACAACATCAAGACTAAAAAGGCATAATAGATCCTCTTTAAGGAAACTTAATAGATAATTTTCACAAATGGAAAACTACCCCTAAATGATGTTCTGTCATGTTTTTCTTGTTGCAAATGTATGTGTGTGTGTGTGGGCTAGACTGAAGAAATGGAGAAGCAAAGCTTGAAGCTGTGCGTGATGTTTCTGGAGGAGATTTCTCGTCAGACGTGTTCGGTTGTGCTAGAGATATGTGCTGAACAGTGTAACCTAAATGAGAAGGTACATAAGACAGTTAATTAAAATGTACTGAACTCAGTTTGACTTGAAGGCATGAGGATCAACCTATATATATATATATATATATGTATATACATACAGTGCCCTCCACAATTATTGGCACCCTTAATAAATATGAGCATAGGTGGCTGTAAAAATAATCTGCATTGTTTATCCTTTTGATCTTTCATTCAAAAAATTCACAAAATTCTAACCTTTAGCACACCAGGGTGACTAGGAGCATAAAATTGTCCAGCCATGACTTCCTGTTCCACAGGAGTATAAACATGAGGAAACACAAAGGCCAAATTCCTGTAATCATTCATCATAATGAGTAAAACCAAAGAATATAGTTCTGATGTGCAGCAAAGGATTGTTGAGCACCTACATCACCACAAGTTGTTCGGGAGGGTTTCAAGAAAAATCCTCTGCTCTCATCCAGAAACAATCTCCAGCATATTCAGTTGTCAGACAAGACTGGAACTTCAAACGGGACAGGCTTCTATGGTCAGATGAAACTAAAAAAAAGACTTTTTGGCAGCAAACCCACCAGATGGGTTTGGTGCACATATGGATAAAAAGTACCCCATGTCCACTGTTAAATATACTGTTGGATCTTTAATGTTGTGGGCCTATTTTTCTGCTGGAGGTCCTGGACATCTTGTTCAGATACATGGTATCAGGGATTCTAGCAAATACCAACAGATAAAAAATCAAAACCTGACCGCTTCTGCTAGAAATCTTATAATGGGCTGTGGTTGGATCTTCCATCAGGACAATGATCCAAAACAAACATCAAAACCAACACAAAAATGTGTCACTGAGCACAAAATGAAGCTACTGCCATGGTCGTCCCAGTTCCCTGACCTGAACCCTAAAGAAAATGAGTGGAGTGAACTGAAAAGAAGAAGCACCAACATGGAGCTGGGAATCTGAAGGATCTGTAGAGATTCTGCATGAAGGAATGGTCTCTGATCTCTTGTCAGGTGTTCTCCAAACTCATCAGGCTTTATAGAAGACTCAGAGCTGTTATCTTGGCAAAAGGAGGTTGCAAAAAGTTTTGAATAAAAGGGTGCCAATAATTGTGGCCAATGTGTTTTGGAGAAAAACATTTATTTCATAATGTGATTTTCCCTCCACTTTCAATTCTTTTCCTTCAATGAAAGGTTATAATTTTGTGAATTTTTTGAATGAAAGATCAAAAGGATAAACAATGCAGATTTATTTTCATAGCCGCCTTTGCTCATAATTATTAAGGGTGCCAATAATTGTGGAGGGCACTATATATATATATATATATATATATATACATACACTATATTGCCAAAAGTATTAGGACACCCCTCCAAATCATTGAATTCAGGTGTTCCAATCACTTCCATGGCCACAGGTGTATAAAATCAAGCACCTAGGCATACAGACTGCTTCTACAAACATTTGTGAAAGAATGGGTTGCTCTCAGGAGCTCAGTGAATTCAAGCGTGGTACCGTGATAGGTTGCCACCTGTGCAATAAGTCCATTCACTACTAAATATTCCACGGTCAACTGTTAGTGGTATCATAACAAAGTGGAAGCAATTGGGAACAGCAGCAACTCAGCCATGAAGTGGTAGGCCACGTAAAATCACAGAGCGGGGTCAGCACATGCTGAGGCGCACAGTGCGCAGAAGTCGCCAACTTTCTGCAGAGTCAATAGCTACAGACCTCCAAACTTCGTGTGGCCTTCAGATTAGCTCAAGAACAGTACGAAGAGAGCTTCATGGAATGGGTTTCCATGGCCGAGCAGCTGCATCCAAGCCTTACATCACCAAGTGCAATGCAAAGCGCCGGATGCAGTGGTGTAAAGCACACCGCCACTGGACTCTAGAGCAGTGGAGACGTGTTCTCTGGAGTGACGAATCACCCTTCTCTGTCTGGCAATCCGATGGACGAGTCTGGGTTTGGCGGTTGCCAGGAGAACGGTACTTGCCTGACTGCTCTGTGCCAAGTGTAAAGTTTGGTGGAGGGGGGATCATGGTGTGGGGTTGTTTTTCAGGGGTTGGGCTTGGCCCCTTAGTTCCAGTGAAAGGAACTCTTAATACTTCAGCATACCAAGACATTTTAGACAATTTCATGCTCCCAACTTTGTGGGAACAGTTTGGGGATGGCCCCTTCCTGTTCCAACATGACTGCACACCAGTGCACAAAGCAAGGTCCATAAAGACATGGATGAGCGAGTTTGGTGTGGAGGAACTTGACTGGCCTGCATCTCAACCCGATAGAACATCTTTGGGATGAATTAGAGCGGAGACTACGAGCCAGGACTTCTCGTCCAACATCACTGCCTGACCTCACAAATGCGCTTCTAGAAGAATGGTCAAAAATTCCCATAAACACACTCCTAAACCTTGTGGAAAGCCTTCCCAGAAGAGTTGAGGCTGTTATAGCTGCAAAGGGTGGGCCAACTCCATATTAAACCCTACGGATTAACCCTGGGATGTCATTAAAGTTCATGCGCACGTAAAGGCAGGCGTCCCAAAACTTTTGGCAATATAGTGTATATATATATATATATATATATATGGACATGAACACTCATAAATCATAAAAACCAGTAAAAACAGCAAGCATACAGTTTTTTCAGCTGTGTTGTGCTGTGTTTTAGTTATTGCCCAGACACAGTGCTGAGACCATCAGCACAGTGCGCAATAAAAAACTGAAGAAACCGGTACCAAAGAAAGGAGACGTGCCTAAAGAGAAACCAGGGACGGAAAGCCTCAGGAAGGACAGAGTCATCGTCACAAAGTATGTATGATCTCACAGTATCCATATAGGAAGAGTTAGCCGTAGATATGAAACCTCACTGCTCTCTTCTCTTATAGTCTGGATAAGATGCACCAGTCGCTGACCGAACTCTGCGCTTCCTACAGCATCTGCGCTGATTTCACAGTGTTCAAACACATCATTGTTCCTGCTGAGTTCCTGCTTACACAGCTGGAGATGAGACTCAACAAGTATTGCTTATTTCTTAAGTATTTACTATGAAACTGCTCTGTTTAGATCAAAACACAGGATGAGTTTGCTGAACATCCTCTCAATCACTCATTGTGTCTTAAAGGAATATCCCTGTTTCCGTCGTTTTCTTAAAGAAAAAAGGGAAAAAAAGCAAGATTATCATGAAGCACAAACAATGAATGCAGACATGTGAAGCTAGTAATTTTATAAAACATACTGTATGTATACATTTTTCTGCGAATTTTGTTAATCAACTTTATGCCACAAGTGCTGTCAATTTAGTTTAATGTGCTTTCAACCCGGAATATTCCTTTAAAGCATGTTTGAGAGAGAGTCAGCC
Organism: Mylopharyngodon piceus; assembly: GCA_039654765.1. Lineage (NCBI taxonomy): Eukaryota > Metazoa > Chordata > Actinopteri > Cypriniformes > Xenocyprididae > Mylopharyngodon > Mylopharyngodon piceus. The sequence goes on along the minus strand of CM077452.1, from coordinate 24,195,165 downwards.
TTCACAACTGCAAAATATAAATGAAAAGCATTTGATAAAAACACGAGTTCAATAAAAAACATATAGCACTGTTTTGTCCAGTCAGCATTACTTCAACCTAACGAATAGAGATTTACAGGGTAATCGTGCAGATGGCCAGTTATAACCAGAGCACTCATGAGATCGCCCGACCATCTGACCTGCTGGCTGGGATTCAAGCATATGTTACGAGTCTGCACAGCCTCAGCTGTTACATCAACATCAATGTCGCACGGATGGTGAATAATGTCTTGTTGCAGCAGACGCAACCGCTGGACTCGTACGGAGCACAGACCATCACAACACTCTATACTAACTGGTAAGACCTTGTGACGTTTCATCAGCTTCCCTCAAAGCTCAGACTTTCCCACATCAGTGACGCATAAGGTCACCTGTGTATCCTGTAGTTCACAGGCGCTGGTTAAGAAAGCATCTGCTAATTAACTAATCATTTAGACTAGAAATGGTCAAACCCAAGATGAGAATGAGGTCACAGCAGAGGTTCACAACTTTTCAGGCCAAGTGCCACCTTTCATGAAATCATATTTCCTCCAGCTTTTTCAGCTTTTGAGCATAATCTTACAGACTGTGAGTGACATACACATAATTACAGTGCTAGAAAAAAGGTTCTGTATAGAACTCTAGGGTTCTTGACTCAATGTTAAAGGGTTAGTTCACCCAAAAATGGAATTTCTGTCATTAATTACTCACCCTCATGTCGTTCCACACCCGTAAGACCTTCGTTCATCTTCGGAACACAAATTAAGATATTTTTGATGAAATCCCAGAGGTATATGACTCGTCCATAAACAGCAATTTAACTGACACTTTCAAGGTCTAGAAAGGTACTAAAGACAACGTTAAACCAGTTGACGTGACTGCAGTGGTTCAACCTTAATGTTATGAAGAGCTGAGAATACTTTTTGTGTGCAAAAACAAAAAAATAAAGACCTTATTCAAAAATATCTTCCCTTCTGTGTCATTCTCTTACGCTGTTTACGTTCAGCGCTTCCAGGTTCTATATCAGAAAGCAGACTCATTATTGGCATATGTCGTGCTGATCACGTGATCAGCTTTGGCCAATACTGAGCCGGCGTTCGGACGTAAACACGGAAGCCTTCACTGTGCTTACTGTGGCAACTGCGTAAGGATAATGACACAGAAGAGAAGAGATTGTTGAATAAAGTCGTTATTTTTGTTTTGTTTTTGCGCACAAAAAGTATTCTCGTCACTTCATAACATTAAGGTTAAACCACTGCATTCACATGACTGTTTTATCAAAAATATCTTAATTTGTGTTCTGAAGATGAACGAAGGTCTTACGGGTGTGGAATGACATAAAGGTGAGTAATTAATGACAGAATTTTTATTTTTGGGTGAACTAACCCTTTAAAGAACCCTTTATGGCAAAAAGGTTCTATATAAGAAAAAATGTCTTAAGTGATTGCATAATACTTTCATGTTAAATGGGTTACTTTTTTTTTTTAGTGTTTTTTTACAGGCTGTTTAATTAATAAAAATGAAATAAAACAAAATGAACTAATTAACTTAATCCATAAAATGATCCCACGATTGGAACCTCTAAAACAGTCCATACGGGAGTTTTTTTTTTTTTTTTTTTTTTTTGTGATTGTTGCGGCCAAAAATGCTAGATTCAGATTTTGCAATATAAATTGTGGGGGTGTTTTTCTTTATGTATTTATTCTCACTTTATTAACCAATGTTTAGCTGCTGACCTTCGATGGTCCAATTCATCCACACTAATAATAAGCAAAAATGACTTTAGATAAACAATATTTGTGCTTCATTTTTTTTTATTGCTGCAATCCAGAATGGCAGCACAGCTGAAAGGTTTGTTTGAGCTGCGCCCTCTACTGTACAGACGTAAATTTGCATTTCCTTCAGCCTGAGGCTTATTCATTTCACTTTTGGTGTGAAAGGGCCTTTACATGTGCCAAAATATAACTTTTTTTATTAAAAAAATCTAGCATGCCCAGTCCAGGTGAGAAAAAGTAACGCAACACATTACTTTCCAAAAAAAGTAACTAAGTAATGCAATTAGTTACTTTTTTAGGGAGTAATACAACATTTTAACGCACTTTTAAAAGTAACTATCCCCAACACTGCTGATTTATTCAGAAATGAAACACAATTGAACACTTACAGTTGTGTTGTTATTCTATACAGTATCTCACAGAAGTGAATACACCCCTCACATTTTTGTAAATATTTTATTATATCTTTTCATGTGACAACACTGAAGAAATGACACTTTGCTACAATGTAAAGTAGTGAGTGTACAGCTTGTATAACAGCTTGCTGTCCCCTCAAAATAACTCAACACACAGCCATTAATGTCTAAACCACTGGCCACAAAAGTGAGTACACCTCTAAGTGAAAATGTCCAAATTGGGCCCAAAGTGTCAATATTTTGTGTGGCCACCATTATTTTCCAGCACTGCCTTAACCCTCTTGGGCATGGAGTTCACCAGAGCTTCACAGGTTGCCACTGGAGTCCTCTTCCACTCCTCCATGACGACATCACGGAGCTGGTGGATGTTAGAGACCTTGCGCTCCTCCACCTTCCGTTTGAGGATGCCCCACAGATGCTCAATAGGATTTAGGTCTGGAGACATTCTTTAGCAAGGCAGTGGTTGTCTTGGAAGTGTGTTTGGGGTCGTTATCGTGTTGGAATACTGCCCTGCGACCCAGTCTCCGAAGGGAGGGTATCATGCTCTGCTTCAGTATGTCACAGTACATGTTGGCATTCATGGCTCCCCAGTGCCGGCAGCACTCATGCAGCCCCAGACCATGACACTCCCACCACCGTGCTTGACTGTAGGCAAGACACACTTGTCTTTGTACTCCTCACCTGGTTGCCACCACACACGCTTGTCCTGTTAAACCGATGCTCAGTTTCAGGGTCTTGGCAATCTTCTTATAGCCTACGCCATCTTTATGTAGAGCAACAATTCTTTTTTTCAGATCCTCAGAGAGGTGCCATGTTGAACTTCCAGTGACCAGTATGAGAGAGTGAGAGCGATAACACCAAATTTAACACACCTGCTCCCCATTCACACCTGAGACCTTGTAACACTAACGAGTCACATGACACCAGGGAGAGAAAATGGCTAATTGGGCCCAATTTGGACATTTTTACTTAGGGGTGTACTCACTTTTGTGGCCAGCGGTTTAGACATTAATGGTTGTGTGTTGAGTTATTTTAAGGGGACAGCAAATTTACACTGTTATACAAGCTGTACACTCACTACTTTACATTGTAGCAAACTGTCATTTCTTCAGTGTTGTCACATGAAAAGATATAATAAAATATTTACAAAAATGGGGTGTACTCACTTATGTGAGATACCGTATATCCGATTTCTGGTTTAAATGGTTTCTGGTCTCTGGTTTAAATGTGGATAATGTGTTTAAATGTGTTTCTGGTCTTTTGTCATTAGGTTTCTTGAGGGTCTCTTGCGTCAGGCCAGCAGCGCTCTCATAGTCCACTGTCCTATCACACAGTGCTTTGTCAACCAGAACACTGAGAATGAGCAGAGCTTTCATGCTGAGGAATACTCTGATATCTGCAGTAAGATGAAAATTAAGATAACATTTGAGCTAAAAATTTAAGCTAAATATTTTATATTTTTACATTTTTCAACACATTACATACTCGCACCAGCGTGTCTGTGTATGTATTGGCAGTAGCAAGTCTCTGTATTTGCTCTGCAGCAGCAGTAATAATAATCAGCAGCACTAATAATCAACAGCAGCAGTAGCAATAATCAGCAGCAGCAGCTGCTGCAATAATAATAATCAGCAGCAATAATCAGCAGCAGCATAATCAAAAGCAGCAGCAATAATCAGCAGCGGAAGAAGCAATAATCAGCAGTAGCAGGAATAGCAATAATCAACAGCAGCAGCATTAATAATCAGCAGCAGCATTAATAATCAACAGCAACAGCAATAATCAGCAGCAATAATTAGCAGCATCATTAATAATCATCAGCAGTAGCAATAATCAACAGCAGCATTAATAATCAACAGCAGCAGCAATAATCAGCATCAGCATTAATAATCAGCAGCAGCAGCATTAATCAACAGCAGCAGCAATAATCATCAGCAGCAGCAATAATCAGCAGCAATAATCATCATCAGCAGCAGCAGCAATAATCAGCATTAATAATCAACAGCAGCAGCAATAATCAACAGCAGCATTAATAATCAACAGCAGCAGCAATAATCAGCAGCAGCAGCAGCAATAATCAGCAGCAGCAGCAATAATCAACAGCAGCAGCTGGAATCATCATCATCAGCAGCAGCAATAATCAACAGCAGCAGCAGCTGGAATCATCATCAGCTGCAGCAGCAATAATCAACAGCAGCAGCAGCAGCTGCAATAATCATCAGCAGCATTAATAATCAACAGTAGCAGCAATAATTAGCAGCAGCAGCGTAGCAAATCTAATCGACCAAGACCAAATGCATTAACATTGTCATGTACATCAGGGGTTCCCAACCACATTCCTGGAGGCACCCCAACACTGCATGTTTTCTATGTCTCCTTAATCAAACACACCTGATTCATATCATCAGCTCATTAGTAAAGACTCCAAGACCTGAAATGGGTGTGTCAGACAAAGGAGAGATACAAAATATGCAGTGTTGGGGGGGCTCCAGGAACATGGTTGGGAACCACTGATGTACATCACAATGCTAAACTCTCAGAGAGTTGCCATGATAGAACAATAATAAAATACATTCAACTTGCATAATAAAAATATTTTACTCAAGGAAATATTTCTGATCTGGGTTCTGATTTTATTAGCAACACTCAAACAATGACACACTTGGTGTCTGAAATAGCGTTAAATGCTGGTTTATTACATACACACTGTGACACCGTGATTTTATTGTGGCATATTTCTCTGTAGGTTTGCGGACATTGGCTGAACTGATTGGCCCTTATGGAATGAAGTTTTTAAATGAGAACCTTATGTGGCACATCATATCCCAAGTTGGAGAACTGAGGGTATGGCATCTTTCAAAATAAAAAAACATTCTTTTTTGAAATAATGTTAAAGCACAAACATGGCTCATTGTGTATAAATGTATATAAATGATTGAATTAAATCATGTTTTCATTTTCAGAAACTTGTAGGTGATAACATGGATGTCCTGGTGCAAATGAGAGCTAACTATGATAAACCTGAGGCAATGATTGACCTTCAAAAGAAACTGACAGGTACAATTACAGTGTATTAACTTCCACACTTCATTACTCTACTAACTGAAATCCAATCTGTCTTATAAAGTCCACTTACATAATTAGGGATAGCCATTACTAAAACTTTATTGTAGTGTTATTTTTAATAGGCAAAAAGGCCTGACATTTGAACAAAAATACAATTGGAAAATAGATGTGTTGAATTTCTATTTCATGCCCAAAGTTAAAATAAATAAAGCAAAATAGAGTATAAAGCAATCAACTTCTTCAGGGACAAACGTTTGGGAAGCACTGGTCTAAAGGGTTTTACTCATTCATAAACCTACCTGTTCTTCTCTTGTGTCCTCTTACTGTAATGAAAAGCTGATTTATCCAACATTTTCTACCAGGCTGTGAAAATGTGTTGAAGAGAATGACCATTATTGGTGTGATTCTGTCATTTCGGTCCATGGTCCAAGACGCTCTCCAGGAGGTGAGTAGCTTTCTTTATGTTCATTAATATTGAACGGGATCACATTTTAGTGTTTCCTACATTCACAATGTTGACATTAAATGTTAAAAAAACTTCTGCTTACCACATAAAGTTAGAGCCTGACATACATATTTTCAAGCTTACGCTAATGCCCTCTTTTAATGAGGTTTATGCAAATCTTATGGTATATGCGTAATAATAAATGCATGACATGCAATAATGTACTGCTGTATTGTAGCCTGGTTTATGAGAGCACAAAACATCACTGTACTGATCATTTCCGTCTGTAGATCTTGGACAGACACTGTCCATACCTAATGAGACCCATCAAAAGTCTGAAGGACTTTATGCAGCCCGACCTTGACATCAAGGTAAATCACTGAATCACTGCTTCTGGAATAACATTTCATCAGTTAGCTTGCATCTGTCTGTAGGGAAGAGAGAAAGAGGAAACTTTGCAACATCAACGCAGTTGTTGACACTATTGTATTCTGTAGAACTACTTATAGCTTTTTGTTGATTGTCTTCCCATGTCTGATCATGTGTAGATGACACTCAGTGTGTATGAAATGGCATCAGCAGCTGGTTTGCCCTGTGAGATCGACCCTGCGCTGGTTTCGGCAATAGCAAACATGCAAACAGGTGAAGTCCTGATAAAGGAGCTTGTCTGTCTGGAAGGATGTCTCCAGCTAATCTAATCTGATTTTTTTGTTGTATTACTTGTTATTCTCCTCGCCAGAAAACGTGTCGCTTGAGGAGGAGTTTAAAATCACCTCTCTGCTGCTGGTCTATATAGCTGTGTCTCTACCCACTCTGTGCCTGGATCCAAACTCATTCTACAGCCGAGAACATGGAGGTTAGTTTGAGCAGAGGATTCAATGCAGACGACAGATGACAAAAACACTTTCTACAGTACAAGCAGCAGAGGATATAGATAATCTCAAGCTGAAACAAAAGCTTTATGCCTGATGTACATTGACCTATATAGAAGAAAACTGACTGATTTTCTTAAGTCTTTCCCCGCCACTGACGGAATTTTCTGGCAATCCATGTTTTCACTGTTATACGGTAGGGGGGCGCTGTTTCGCATCTTCTGAAAGAGTACAGAATCTCCTGATCAAAACACAGGCAGAAAGAAGAAGAAGCAGAAACAAGCAATAGAAACATTGCTGACGCTCATGTAAAATATTGTGATCTTCAAACATTAAACAGCATGTGTGTTAATTAAAAAAAAATGCATGAAGTTAGAATAAAATGGTTCAGATATTCATACAACTAAATATTTTGGGGGCCATGAAAGTTTTGAAAATGATCAAAAATGTTGGCGCTGGCTGGCAGCTTTTAAAAAAATGCTGGCGGGGAAAGAGTTAACGTGAAATCCATTTTTCTATGTATTACTAAAAATATCAGCACTAGCTTTGTTCAACATGGTTTTCTGACAGATGCTCAAAGTTCAGTGCAAAGGGAGATATTTTCTTTTAAAGCATTCTCTGTTTAAGGACTACAATAAATGGCTGGTAGGAACTACAACGAGATTCTTCCCGGGTTAGTGACATCACAAACCCTAAAATTTACATAAACCCTGCCCCCAAGAACACGCAACAAAGGGGGTGAGGCCATGTTGGGCTGCTTTAGAGAAGATGAAGAGTTGTTGTAGTAGAGTGTTGTTGCCATGCCGTCATTTTACACCGGGCTGCTTCAGAAATGAGGGTCAATTCAATGCTGGATTTGCACAAAAGATTACCATGACGGCACATGCTAGTCGATGAGTTGAATCAGCAACTACATAAATTTATCCACTAACCATTCAGAAACGTCCAGTTTCAGTCTAAAAGTTGTAACTTCTTCCTGAGTCTCTCCATCAGTGTCCGACTGAACAATGTAAGGCTAAACACCGTTACTGACAAACCTCATTTTGGCTGCGTGAGATTCTCCAGCTTTGTTGTTGTTGCCGTGTTTTTGCTCACACCCAAATAGGGGCAAATTTAACAAGCTATAATAAATTATCTGTGGGGTATTTTGAGCTGAAACTTCACAGACACATTCTGGGGACACCAGAGACTTAGGGGGCTTTCACACTGGCAGTTTAGTTCGAAACGGGGCACGGTTCATATGAAAAATCGCTAATGTGAAAGCTGTCATGCGAACCCAGGTGCACACCAGGGTACCGAACTCGAGACTACATGAAGGAGGTGGTCTGAGTTCGGTTGCACTCGGACTGTGCCGCGGTTCGCGTGAATATGAAAGCAACACGGACTTGGTTGCGCACTTGTTCAGGAAGTAAAGTAACGTGCGCATGCGTTTTAGCCGATTATAATATATTTACTTCAATAAAACACATGTAAGAGATGACAGTGTTGATGATTTACCTTGGATTCGAGCAGGAGTTAGCCTGCAGTGTATTCGCGCTTTGCGAGTGCAATCAGAGCGGCAAATGAATGGTAATCAGTTGTCTCCTCAAAATAGTTTGTTTGCAAGCAGCGGAAAACCGTCTACATGCGACGCACATACAGGAAACCCAAGTGTCGTTTACTCTGCTGCACATAATAGCGCCAAATTAATAAAATAAAAAAAAAACACAATTTACTGACCGCGTTCTGTTTTCTGTCATGCGCCGCGCACGTCTGTGATGACATAAGATGATGATGGCACCGGGAACAATCGCACCCGGGCTCGGACCGCGGCAAACGAGCCCAGTGTGAAAGCCCCCTTATATTACATCTTGTAAAAGGGGCATAATAAATCCCCGTTAAGTGAATGCAAATCTTGTTCTTCACCAGGTCACCAAAACAACATCCACTGCTTGGCCACAGCTGTTAACCATCTGGCTGCAGCGATGTTCACTGTCCAGAGAAAGAACATCCAGGTGCAGCTTAAAGAGTTCCTGAAGGTGAATGGCACACCATTGATTTCACAATGCTTGACATTACAGACAATACGCAGCAAGAATTCAGCCTGTTTTTACTCAATACATCCACAGCGAATCTTTCATCCAGTATGTCTGATTTTGTAGGTGGCATCCTCTATCTTACTGCAGCTTGGTCAGAATGTGGAGCGAGTGGAAATAAAGAACAGAGATTCAGTTTATCTCATTCTACACATGGTAACAAACCTCTGGAGACTAACAGAATTATTATGAGCTTAGGATCTAAAAATGCTTTATGATACAAGTCTGTCTTTTCTATTCTTTGGGTTGTAGATAGTGGAGCAGTCGCCGTTCTTGAGTCAAGACATGCTGGAAATGTGTTTTCCATACGTGCTCCTGCGAAACGCTTACAGAGAAGTGAACAAGATCTTCATCCACACGACAGGCTGAACTGACTGTTTTTATATGTACATAGTTTAACTTTTTTTTTTTTCTCTGTTTTAATTATGTTGTCATGATGATTAATTAATAACTTAATGTTGTATTTTCATGTAGATTATAGTCACAAATTCACTGATCACCAGTATTTGCACAGTGTTTTTGGTGTTTTGTCAGAATATAAGCAGAAAAACTAACAGAGAAGAATAAGCATCTAAACCACTATAATATCCTGCTAGAATCCTAAAATAGTTTCTCAACAATGACTGTGATTGTGCTGTACAGTGCATATTTGTATTTGTTTAAATGCATTTAACTCTTTCCCAGTCAGCATTTTTGATCATTTTCACAAAAGTTTCATGGCCCCCAAAATATTTTGTTTTTGCTGTTTAATTTCGATGATTGCATTATTTTATCCTATCGCTTGTTTCTGCTTCTTCTTCGCCTGTGTTTTGATCCGGAGATTCAGTACTCTTTCAGAAGATGCGTAATAGCGCCCCCTACCGTATAACAGTGAAAACACGGAAAGCCAGAAAATTCCGTCAATGGCGGGGAAAGAGTTAAATTCTAAAACTTTTTCAGAATCTAGAAATGATGAAATATTGGATTTTAAATTTAAGTTATACAGCTGTCAAATAAAAAGGCAACATAAGCAACATGTTTGTGTTTTATGTTCATGTCTGCTAGTGCGGTAGTTCACATGAACACATTTTAAAGGATATTTGGAAAGTGGTAGAACACAGTAACTTTCCTTCCAGCGTCCTTCCCTTTCTCCCTCTGTCTGGTATTTCAATCGCTCACACCTGATATCATTCTTCCCTGCAATCCACTTTTAGGGTACCTTTACACGACAATGATGTAATAAAACCAGAAAAGTTTTTCCTTTGCGTAAAGACTGTTGTCAAAACAATCCCTGTTCACACGGATCCATGAAAAAGACTATAAACGCTGTATTCTGCTGCCAGGCCAGTAGTTGGCGATGTCACAACAGCCCAAGAATACATGCTGGCCTATAGAATGTTGCGTAAAACAAATTCATAAGGTAAAAACTGTAAATAATAAATCAGCTCCATTGCGGATTTAGAGTGATCAAGGGCTTAGGGCGATCCATTAAAACACACTGTAAGGGTTCCGCCAGTAGAGGGCACTTGTTCAACGTAAACAATGACGTACAGCCAAGTGAACGAGACGGAGGGAAGTTAGCGAGGGAAGGGCATAAAAAATGGATAAAAAAAATCACTTATCATTTACCCTTTGTCCAGTATTAACAAGGACATGTTAGTCGCTGTCAACCGCTTCTGAAAAGCCTGGACTGCCCACTGCTTTTAAGACCTCTGTGCTGCTATTTAACTCTTTCCCCGCCACTGATGGAATTTTCCGTCATTTATGACACAACGCTTCCCTGCCATTGACGTTAAATAATATATACAATATAATATACAACCAAACAGTTAAATAATACAGGCATATCTTGAACCTTCTTCTTGTACAGGTAGGGGAGAGTGGGGTAAGATGAGCCATTTTTTACTTATGTGGTCTTCAAGATGAGGGAAAATGAGGCAGAAGTGCAATGAAAGTATCTAAATCAATTTCAGGATGGTTTCTATCATTTTAAATGATCAGAGTACATCTATGACAAAGGGTTGGAAAAATATGGCTTCTTATAAAAAATTTTAAAAAAATGTTCCTGTGGCTCAATTTACCCCAGGTTAGGGGTAAGTTGATCCAAGTCAGTTGGTAAGTTGTACCATCTGGGTGTAAACTGACCATCTAACTGAATCTGAACCAAACCCATGTGAAATTGTAAACACAATTTACCTCTTTTAAAAACTAGCTTATCAATTTTCCTTTTACAAACAATCATATTTCTTTTCTTAAATCTAACTTAAACAACATAAAACCAACCAAATAAAGTTTAAATTTTGCATTTCTGAAACAATATGTTGAACACCAAAGTTGTAACCTTCTCAAAAACAGACTAAACAGAGAGTTTGAGTAAAATTAAAAACCAAATTAGAATGAATGAATAAATGTCACTGAAACTAATAAACATTTTAGTCAAAAGGTTATTGGCATGGTAGTTTTTCTGCAATGACAACCATTAGGCTATTAGGGACTACAGGTGGAATATATATATATATATATATATATATATATATATATATATATATATATATATATATATATATATAAGCATCTTCTGGTTCATATCAGAGAAGGATTTGGTGTACTTATACACTGTTCCTATCAAATAAGAAAAAAGAAAAGATAAACTAATCCAGATGCATAATATTACATTGAAATTATACCAGTTTATACTTTAGAGATTTAACTTAACTTCAGTACCTTATGGTGGGATAAGTTAAAACGCTGACTCACTTTGCCCCATAGCTGCCATTTTGGAAAAAAAACTAGCTGGCTTACCAATTCAGGTTAATATTTAGCTAAATGATTTGCATGGTTTTATCTGTTGCTAAAACAATATGCATCATATGGATAACTTTGTTTTGATGTAACAGCCATTACATCTGTTATGCAAAAACTGTACTTTTAAAAAACAGTTTTTTAAAGTAAATGGATGTCTCCCATGTGCTTCTCCTTTTGTGGCAGAAATGATTGGTGGTTCCAAAATATATGGTCACATGACAATAAAAGTGTATTTTGCCAAGATACAGGGGGTGGGTCAACGTACCCACTGGCTCATCTTACCCCACTCTCCCCTACTATATGAACCAGCACATAACCTACTGAATGAAATATGTTTCTGGTTGCTACAGGTAAAATTCAAACATCTGCTTATCTGACAAATATTAAATTTAATTTACTTCATCTGTGATTAAGAAAAACAATCACTGTGAGTGAGGGCCGCTACAGGAAGCAGAAAGGTTTTGACTTCTAAGTTGTCTTTTCAACTGGTCCTTTGACAGCAGAATTTAAAGCTGCAGTCCGTAACTTTTTTTTTTTTTTTTGGTTAAAAATGATCCAAAATCATTTTTTTGAGCAAGTACATAACCAGCCAGTGTTCAAAACTATCTCCTTACCTTAGCCCAATTCACAACGGTAAGCTTGTAATAACGTTTTCTAATTCGGGTGGTACTGGTGGGTTTCCGTGGGAAATTCGAGCATGCCGCCGTTCGTCTTCGTGTCATTACATCACGTCTGTTTACATAAAGGAGTCCCAGCTGGTAGGCTATATCATGTGAGGATGCTGCAGGTGGTGGATCATTATAGCCTTTTCTCACAGCAGCTGGAATAATTATCATTTTGATGGCGGATTGTATGGTATGACAAATTAACGTTAGAGATTAGACTGTACAGAAATTGAAATCTACAATGCTAATACACACTAAATACACGTAGTCACGCAATGCTGATGTTAACATTAACAATTTGAGAAAGTATAACAATAATAATAATTTGCACAGTTTGACATGATCTGAGCTAAGCGATCATTAGAATTAATCACCATTGGCAGCACGATTTATTGTAATGCTTTTTTTTCCTCAGTTGGTCAGTACAAAAGCGACAGACATGTTACATACTTGTTCAGATGACATTTTCTGGTGAAAATTCTAATTTTGGTCATACTTCCAAGACTACAATCTGTGATTCTGAAGTACAGTATCCACACCGATGTGGTGACTGACAGCAAACAGATTCATCTGCGCTGAGGAGACGTGCCGATACACAACCCACGTAAAGATGATAATTCCGCAAATAACTGCAATTGCAGGTTTCAAACAGAGATGGCGACAAAGAGGCAAAACTTACGGACTGCAGCTTTAACAAACTCAATGTAAGTTTACCAGCAGAAGGTTTAATATATCAGTAGCCACGTGAGCACAAATGCAATCTGTGGCATCATTTATTGACTTAATCAATATGCACAATATTCATGAATAAAATAAATCTCATCTGTGAACTCAATGAAAAATGCATTAACAATGGTAGCCTTGAATCTAAATAAAATTGGCATTAACAGCAGCTACAAAAATCTAGTCTGACATTGGCAACAAAGAAGAAAAAGAAAAATCAATGAAATATTAACGCAATAACCACAAAAAAGCAGTTTAGCGGAGCACAACCATGTTAAGGTATTTATGATATATGATTTGATATTGTTCAGAGTGTGGGGTAAGAAAGTCTTCTGTCATCTAGCAGTAACAACTCAATTACACTCAAACTTTCTATTGTATCTACAATATTAAATCAGATACTCATTTCAAATGTTTTATGAGACTCCTATGAAATTCCTTTTCTACAGACTTTTAAATTCTGCAGTAAGTCAAAGAAATTAAAGATCAACTTAAGCTTTAAATAAGACTTCAAAATCTACAGTCAAACAACATTAGGTCACTATCCTGACAACATATTCAAAGCCCAGTAACAATTTTCAAAAATAAAGTTAAGACACCATATCAAATCACATAAAATGTAATCAAACTATGTAATCAGATTCACAATGAAGCTGCTGACATGTGTTCAGCTCACAGATGTTTTCACTCTTTTGAAAATTACTTCTTCTCCTTCTTCTTTTCCTAAAAAAAATAGAATAAATTCAATAAGGAATAAAACAGATGGAAGCAACGATGTTGATGCCAAGTATTGATGTTTCAAATACCTTCTCATTCATAGAGAGGATGATAACAAGCTTTCTGAAGATGGTCACAAAGTCCAGGAAGAGGTCGACACAATGCCTTCATTAAAAAAAAAAAAAAAAAAAAAAACAAGCTTACAAACAGTCCTATTCATTCCTATTTTCTTATTTTCTTTAACTTAACTTGTTGTGGTTGGTTAATTAAACAATGGATTTGGTTTCATTTACATAAAATTTTATTTGTAAGATACTAATATAAACTGGGGATGCACAATATATGTTTTAATTTAATTTATCAGTAAAGGTTGATACTGGGTATTTATCGGTCGATGTTGGATGAGAGTTTAAACTTTAACATTAAAATTAATTAGCAAATATCAAAAAGAATATATATCAAATTTTATCAATTAAATGCTGTGGTGTCTAAATTCATTTTTAGCATGAACAACTACTTTACTTTTAAACTTTAACCATATGTGTAATATCTGCCATTATATGAAACAAGTATTGGTATATTGGTAAACACAGTAAAACTATACGCCTTACCAAATGTAATCTTTGTCTCCCATTTCTGCCTTCTCAATAATTAGCTGAGTGTCAAACAGCACAAAGCCACACATGATGGCCAGACCCAGATACACGTGAGCCTGAAACAAATCAAAATTCTGTTACTCAAACTCTCGCACAACTTCAACACTTGCTTTCTTTCAGACAGTCACATCATATACCTTAAAGACTATCTCTGAAGCAAAGAACATGTTGAGGAAGGAGACGAGCAAAAGAACAGTCAGGCCAGACATCAGAGTGCCTACAAAAAAAGAAATAATGGGTCAAATCAACATATCTGTGCCTGATCAATGATCAGCTGAACTAGCACAAGGTTTAGCATTTACCTCCCAAGAAGAGATAACTTCTGCGCTGGGCATAGAGCGCGCTCAACGTGAAGCAGCCGAAGATGACAGAGGTGCCCAGGAAGGCAGTCACGATGATACTAAAGAAATGAAGAATACAATTGTTACGACTAATGCTTATTTATTTAGATATCAAGATCAATTAAAAAGCTTTCACGTACAGATGACAACGGTGTCAAAATGATCCCCATTGACACTAGGGCTGCACAAAATTGGAAAAAAATGACATTGCAATGTTTTGTTTTTCTGAATTGCTCTATTTGGAAAGAATCATTTTAGAATCAATTTTGTAGCTGAGTGAATACGCATAGAAAATAATGAACATATTACAAGCATAGATAAATATAATAGAACAAAGATACATAAGAAATAAATAGTGCTTTATTTTTAAGTCTAACAGTATTCAGGTACAGAAATTGAATAATCAAATGCAAAATAAATAACACTGCATAGTCTTCACTGTATAAATTAAGTATGATTAATCTGTGTTAAAACTACAAAAGTGATTTTTAGGGCCCAAGCCAACTTTTGGGTCCCTTAACTTGCTCGAAAACTCTTGAAACTTTGCACACACGTAGGAATCATCGGCCCTCAGGGCTGGGGGGGGGGGCTCTGGAATTTGAAATACTCCTCCTAGGGAATTCATCCAATCACCACCAAATTTGGTCAGCATGAAGTCAAGACATTGAGGATGCTAAATTGCAAGCAGATTTTTCTCAAACAGTTTGGCGAGAAAAGGGAAACGGGAAGTGTGTTATAACTTCTGCATACATTGATTGATTCTGGTGAAACTTCAGCTGTGTGTTTGTTGTAGGAGGCCGATCACATGGATGTGACTATTGTGAGTCAAAGTCATAGTGCCACCAACTGGCAACAAGGAAGTGTCACTTTCAAAACTTTTATAATATTCTTGGGCGAGTTTGAAGCTCTTGGCATGCTTCAAATTGCATGAAACTCAACACACACATCAGAGTTGTCGGTCAGTAGACATGGGCAAAGCCTTAGAAATGGAGGGGCTCTATAGCGCCACCTTTTGACAAAAGTTGAGGGGTTAGTCTTACCTACAGTCACCATACTCGGTACATATATTTATCTCATCAAGCTGGACAACTTTCTAATTTACAGTCATTAGCTCTGACCAACAGGAAGTCAGATATTTTGGTTTGAATGTGGATTTTTTTTAATAATCAGGCTCTGAGTTTTTAAGTACTCCTCGTAGAAGATTCACACAATCGCCACCAAACTCGGTCAACATGAAACAGACACTGAAGATGCCAAATTGTGAACGATTATAGGATATCTCGAACAGTGTTGGCGAGGGATTAAAGTAATGACAAAAAAAGGGAAACAGGAAGTGTCTCATATCATGTAAAATCATTGATTTAAATTAAATTATGATTGTATGTTGCCCACCATGCACAGGTTACCTTAAGCCACTGGGGTGGCAGTGGCACCAGGCCTTGGGTCTTGATTAACATTCATGACACAGAAAGCAGCAGAAGGCTATTATGCTGCTGTCACTTTAAGATCAAACGTGCGGATCCAAAATACTGTTACACATCCAGTTTTCTTTCTCAATTGTTTAGTTCACCTAAGCCATAAGCAACTGTGTTTACGAGGATACTCTATGTTTTACATTCATTTTGACAATTTTTGCATGTACGTGTCCATTCAGGAACAAATAGAGGCGGAAGAGAATGGCATACTGTCCTCACATGCATCTGCGTGGCTCTGTGTGTGTGCGCGCACAGAAAAAAGCAGCATGTTCAGAATTGAGTTCTCTTTCGCGTCTTCATGAGCTCAAATGGTTTAAAATAGCTTGAATGTTTAAACTGACAGAACCTAAAACGTGCAAATGATAAACTTTCATTGAATGATGGTCAAACTTTGCAATTAATCTGAGAATCAGGTGCCTAATTCACACAGATCCGTGAAAACGAAAATCGCTGTATTATGCATGTCAGGCCAGTAGATGGCGATGTCACTTTGTAAAGAAACACTACAACATGTAACGCACACACATGACGTCACAGTTTCACAAATTCAAGTTACTGTAGTTTACACAGAGACGATAATGGTATCGTTTTCAAAAACTTGCACTTTGAAACCTGTTTGCAAAAGTTTGCATTTTCTCTGCGTCTCGTGTTTTTAACCACAAAATCACGTTCTGTGCGAATCGACACTGAGTCTATTTTTTTTAAGAACAGCTCAATAGAAAGTAAACCCTGTGATCTGGGAATATTACCTTGGGTTGATGCTGATGACATAGTCCATAAGCGGGCCGAGTCCAAGACCTGTTCAAGGCACAGATTGACATGTTACGGTAAGTGTTTCGAACACATGATCTTGGAATTGAACCAGTGGTAAAACACCTCACCTGTGAAGAAAGCAAAAGCAGCCAGGATGGCCAACCTCTTCTTCTCCGTCTGAGGGCTGTGAGGGGTCATGGCGAGCCAACCCATCATAGCCAGTGACCCAAGCATGGTGAGCCCACCCTGAAAGACAACATCATGATAATGAGCTATTACAGATCTGTCAACCACTGAGGTCCTGTAGCATTATGTGTGTGTGTGTAAGTGAGTGAGTGAGTGAGTGAGTCAGTGAGTGTGTGAGAGAGAGTGTGAGAGAGAGTGTGTGTGTGTGTGTGTGTGTGTGTGTGTGAGAGTGTATGTGTGAGAGTGTGTGAGTGAGAGTGTGTGTGTATGAGAGAGTGTGTGTGTGTGTATAATGGCGCTTTTGCACTGCGTGGAACGACTCGGCTCGGTTCAGCACGGCTCACTTACTTTCGGTTTGCTTTTCCACTGGAGTTTAGTACCGCTTCAAAGAGGGTGGGATTATAGACTGATTGTTATAGTTGCGCCGCCTTTACTGCCATGGATCCGCTCGTCGGCTACCAACAAGTCACCTCATGTACTAACCATGATTTCTTTTTTCAAGTTGCATGTGGCGGTCGTTTAAAGCAAGTCGTTTAAAAAAAGTTGCGCGAACAAATGATACTGCGGTGGCTGTTACTGACTATTTAAATCTAGCGGGTTTGTTGTCTCATGTTTCAAATCCAATGAAGCTGGTAGTGATGATTCTCTCTGACCAATCAGTGATCTGCAGTGTTTACACGTCACAATTAGTATTGGTTTGGCTCGCTTGGAACCTCCACCGAGGTGGTACTATTTAAGCAAGTCGTACCATTCCATACCGAACTGTACCATGCAGTGGAAAAGCGCTATAAGAGAGAGTCTAAGTGAGAGTGTGTGAGTGAGCACACGTTGACGAGTCTGACAGTCAGTCCAGTAGAAAAGCAGATTCACACACACAGGTGAGATTTTATTTTTTAATATCGTAGCTAAGGAAATGTACACGGTAGGGCTGGACAATTAATCGAAACTGAAATTCAGAACCTCTAACTGACGTAATTTTCCCATGTTGGTTATTTTTGTTTTTTTGATCCTGTTAATACTTTCCCCTTAAAAACATACTACCGCGTGTGTAGTCACGTGACTCCTCCCCGTCCAGTCAGCGGCATGGAAACAACACGGAGGCAAACTCAAATGCAGAGTCAACACACACACAGACAGCGTGCGAGCGGCAAGCCCCAAAGTGAGACCGCTTTTACTTGCGTCTTCACTAAACTTTGTCAACTGTATGTGTTTTAAGGCCTGCCAGTTTGGATACTGAAGAGATTTTAGACCATCGGATGTGTATTATTATATTGAGCTACTGTGCTGATGCATTGTGGGACACGAACACTCATACAGACAGTAGCTGCACATCACATGAAGATCGCGCGCACAGAGAGGAGCGCAGAAACTCGTTATCAACGCTGTCCTGTGATTTATCACTAAAGTAGCTTAGAAACTCAAAAGATATAGCATATATTTTTCTATTTTTGAAGTAACTACTTACAACCCACATAGAGAGACGGTATGAATAATTCACACACAATATCGCTCTCGTTAACGCATTCAAATAAATGTACTGGTACTGTGCTAATTTCTGTATCTGATTTCCAACGAACAGAAATCTGTAAGAAATGTTACGACCCATAGATAAAATAACTGCTGAAAGCGAGCTGTTATGTCATATTGAGCATTTTAGTTCATGTCGTCCAGCCCTAGTACACAGTATGATTACTTTTAAAACCATGAAATGCTGTGAAACTGGTAACCCGCTGCAACCCTAATTCCAAACAAATCCATGAGAGTGAAAACAACATTGATGTTACCGGAAACAGTCTTGTGATGACATAGATGTAGGAGCCGGCAGTCGCCACCAGCATACACACTGCCAGACTGGCGTAGACATTCTTCAGGTGCTGCTGAGTCGAGCGAGAGCTGACGAGAAAAACAGCAGAAAAACACTTCAGTACTGAGAGTTATTCATTCATTTAGTGAATTAATTAATCATTAACTTGTTATATGATTCTAGTTATTACAGTGTAGATGTAATGAAATCAGAAAAGCACATTACATCATGAATATCACACACACACACCTGTACATGTCTAAAAATGACACAGAGGTGATCAAAACACTTACATTTGAGAGAACTTGAAAAGAGCGTCAAAGTTTATGCTGCGATCAAACACGTTCATTTTTCTGCTGCTTTAGTAATCACAGGAAAAACCTACTTGAAGACAGAAAACATAGACAGCTGAAGCACAACTTTCCATTATTTTGAGTATCAGTAACCCTATATATATATATATATTATATATATATATATATATATATATATATATATATATATATATATATATATATATATATATATATATATTATATATGTGTGTGTGTGTACAGTTGCAAGAAAAAGTATGTGAACCACTTGCAGAATCTGTGAAAATGTGCAAAATTTTAAATTAAGACAGATCATACAAAATGCATGTTATTTTTTATTTAGTACTGTCCTGAGTAAGATATTTTACATAAAAGATGTTTACATATAATCCATAAGACAAAAACAATAGCTGAATTTATTAAAATGACCCAGTTCAAAAGTTTGTGAACCATTGATTCTTAATACTGCGTGTCATTACCTGGATGATCTACGACTGTTTTTTTGTTTTGTGATGGTTGTTCATGAGTCCCTTGTTTGTTCTGAGCAGTTAAACTGAGCTCTGTTCTTCAGAAAAATCCTTCAGGTCCTGCAGATTCTTCAGTTTTCCACCATCTTTTGCATATTTGAACCCTTTACAACAGTGACTGAATGATTTTGAGAGCCATCTTTTCACATGGAGGACAACTGAGGGACTCAAACATAACTATTAAAAAAGGTTCAAACATTCACTGATGCTTCAGAAGGAAACACGATGCATTAAGAGTTGGGGGGTGAAAACTTTTGAACAGGATGAAGAGGTCCAAATTTTTCTTATTTCGCTTGAATATCATTTTTTTCATTTAGTACTGCCCTTCGGAAGCAACAGAAGATACTTGCATGTTTCCCGGAAGACAAATTAAATAAAATAAAAATAAAAATTTACTTTGATCTTCAAATTCCAAATGTTTTCACCCCCCATCTATTAATGCATCATGTTTTTTTCTGGAGCATCAGTGAATGTTTGAACCTTTTTTAAAAGTTGTGTTTGAGTCCCTCAGTCCTCAGTGAAAAGACGGATCTCAAAATCATTCAGTCACTGCTGGAAAGGGTTCAAATATGCAAAAAATGCTGGAAAACTGAAGAATCTGCAGGACCTGGAGATTTTTTCTGAAGAACAGAGCTCAGTTTAACTGCTCAGGACAAACAAGGGACTCATGAACAACCATCACAAAACAAAAAAACAGTCGTAGATCATCCAGGTAACCGCACACAGTATTAAGAATCAATGGTTCACATACTTATGAATGGGGTTATTTTAATAAATTCAGCTATTTTTTTTGTCTTGTGGATTATATGTAAACATCTTTTATGTAAAATATCTTACTCAGGACAGTACTAAATAAAAAATAACATGCATTTTGTATTATCTCCCTTATTTTGTTAAAATTATTAACATTTTCACAGAATCTGCAAGTGGTTCACATACTTTTTCTTGCAACTGTAATATATATATATATAATCATTATTAATACCAGCCTTTAACACCACAAGTATAATCCAGACCTGTGGAAAACACTGGAATGATGCCTCATGAACTATCAGCTGAACTCTTGTCATTATGAAAGGCTTGCAGGAAATTATGTCATTTTGAAAGTTCACTGCGAAACATTATGTACTTTTTTGGAGGTGTTTTTACCCTAGTAAATGTTAATCAAATGATAAACGTAACTGGTTTTCTAAAAGATCTGCGTACATGAGGCCTGACCTTTGCCCTTATCTAACCGAGAGTGACAGCATTGCAGAACGACCCGAGAGATTACATTATACTGGTTTTAGTGAAATGGACTGAGCAAATGAAGATATGTTTACTAGAGACTGTCTTGTAGCCTGTCTAAATAAGTCATTTCCATCCACACATGAATTACAAACATGATATCATCACCGAACTTCCTCATGTAGAGTGAAAGTAAAAGCTCTAAACGTGCTTTGACATAACGATAGTACATGGGAAACAATTTTTACCAACTTAAAAAAACAACAACATACAGCTAAACCACACTAACCCGAAGTGCCCCGAATAAAAGTCCGGTCATCACTTTAACCCACATATGAGCTTCCGTGTAATAAACACAGAGCCGACTGTGTAACGTTACTTTAAACGAACAGCGAGTGAACTCAGGTCGTGCTCGACAGAAAATCGCATTAAACCGTGTCCTTTAATGCAGCAGAAACATCAGGAGCTGAAGTTTGTAGAGTTTATTTGTGTTTGATCGGTTATCAGACTCTAATCGTGACGTGCGTTTCCATCTTCTGGCTGTTTATTTACGAGTCTCGCTCTTCTCGCTTATTGTGTTACGGCTCCTCGTGACCTCTTCATCATACATATTATTTCTCGTCATTCTATAAAGATAAAGTTCATTTTATTACCATAAGATGTGAAAGTGTCTTTTCCCGTCGGCTGTTGCTGAAGGCCTGTAGATTTGGTCTCAACGCCTCCCTGTCACGTACAGCGCTTGCAAAACAACGCGACGTCACCGACGTGATGACGCCACGCGCATGCTGTTCTTCGCTTTCTTTGCAATGAGGTTGTCAAACCATCACTTTGGAGAAACCTCGCCAACTACTGGACCAGAGTGCAATGATGTTGACATTAACTTCTTCGACGTCTTCTTCTTCTTCTTCTTCTTCTTTTTCTTAGTTTTATGGCAGATTGCAATCATGGCTTATCAGGTGCATACCGCCACCTACTGTATCGGAGTATGTAGCATGGATATGAATCTACTTTTACAAAAAAAAAAAAAAAATTATCTAAATCCTATAATACATCCCTGTATCCTTCAAATATTCCACGACAGCAAAACACCTTCAAGGTTCCATTTCCTTCCAATCTGAATTATCTTTTGCTTTAATCTATTCCTCTCTTCCCTATATTTCCTACAATGTAACAGTATATGTTCTGCATTTTCTGTGATTTTACATTCTATACATTCATCTGATTTACATTTACCTAACAAAAACAATGTTTTATTTAACTCTGTATGGTCAAACCTCAGTCTGGTTAAAACAGACTCCTCCCTTCTTTTCCTTCCATTAATACCCTGTGCATTAATACATTTCCGTATACTATAATATTTTCTTCCACTATTATCCATGTCCCAAATGTCCTGCCATTTCTTCATTATTTCTTTTTTAATTATTGCTTTAGCTTCTCCTTTGCCAAATGGAATATTTATAATATCGTTTATCCTGGTTGATTTCTTTGCTATTTTGTCTGCTTTCTCATTCCCTTTTATATTTACATGAGCAGGTACCCAGCAGAATCTCACATCTATCTGAAGCCTCCGCAATCTAAATAAACTTTGGTGGATTTCTAGCATTAAATCTTCTCTATTAGATCTCATATTTTGAATACTGTAAAGGGCTGCTACAGAGTCAACACAACATACCACTCTATCTGGTTTTACTTCTTCCACCCACTGTAACCCTATAATAATTGCCATCATTTCTGCCGTATAAACTGACAGCTGGTCAGGTAATCTTTTCCCAATACTTACATTCAGTGTTGGTATGTATATTCCTATGCCTACCCTGTTTTCTTCATCTTTGGATCCATCTGTATAAATATCTAAATAACTGTAAAATTTGCTTTTTATGTATTGACTTGCCATATGTCCTTTCTCACTCTCTTCCCATTTATCCTTTAGTACCATTATATTCAAATTTACCTCAGTTTTTGGAAACAGCCAAACAGGAATATTACTAAAAGGTGTAGGAGTGTTAAAAAAAAATATTGTTTAATCTATATTCCTCTGATTTAGTCTTTGTTACCCATCCAAAGCCATTACCTTTAAAAGAGTTATACTCATAATGTTGACTTGCACCTTGAAACATGTATTAAGCATTATTTTAAAGTTTTATTTAATGATTTGTTTGTTTATTTGTTTTGCAAGCATATATCATTAATTATTAATTCATAAATATTAAGTTTTTGGGGGTCACACGGAATTTTACAACCTGAACTAACCTTGTAGGAAATGTCAATTTATTTTTTTAATTGAAACATCAGGCATGTTAAACAAGTTGTAGCCTACAACAAATTTTAAAAAGGAAAAAATAAAGAAAGAAAGAAAACACAGAAAAGTTTTAATTAAGGGGCTCCACAAGCATTGTGTTATGTAAATTAAAGATTATAAATCTGTTTGCTTTATTATTATTTTTTTTTACATAGTTTCACCATTTCATAACAACGTTGTAATTCTATCAGAAATAATTCAAAATAACTTAGGTTTAAAATTGTAGAGTTGCAATATTTTAGAAAATATTATTGAATATTTTAAAAGTTGTTGGAGCTTATATATTAAGGATCACTTGAAGAAAGAACAAGATAGGAAAACTGTAAATATACATATTTTATACATATTTTATTTTGCTTATCTCCAAAAACAGCAAAAATTAAACTGCGATATGCTTATTGTCTCTGGAACATATTAACTATTACACAATTAGTAATATCAATTATGACAAAAGATTTAAATGAACTTTTCTCTTTAAATAGGAAAGCTAAATGTGTCTCAGTTCCCTGCTCCCACTAGCAGCACCAACAAAACATATACAGCTTTCAAAACAGTCCTTTTTCCTTCTTAATGGTCTTCTTTTTCCATTGAGGCAAACTGTCAAACTCTTCTTTCGACATTCCAAATATGGTCTGGAAATCCTGGTCAAAGAGATGTTTCTAGAATAACATTTAAAAAGAGACAGAAAATGAAGGTGATTTGACCACAAAAATATTAATAATAACAGTTTTAATGTGTATGAGGTGATAAGAATGTTATATGCAGGAGCACACACACACATACATACACACACACACACTGCTCTAAACAAAGCAGCAACACACGTTTATTAAAATTTATTCAAATATTTTAGTCAAATGTCAAGTCAAGTCAAGTCACCTTTATTTATATAGCGCTTTTTACAATGTAGATTGTGTCAAAGCAGCTTTACATTGATAACTGGTACATTATTTGGCTGCACAGCAGCTCTTAAAGAATAGTGTCAACTTCAAATGTATCTCTCTTTCCCTGCTGCACTCCTTTGGGTTGACACACATGTATTCACAGCAAATTGCTTGGTTTTATGACAATCTGTTTTGTGAAATGGAAATAATCACATGAATTTATAAATGAATAACATTTACAGAAGGAAAAAAAACACTGCATAAAAAGGAAAAAAAACACTGCATAAAAAGCACCACTGCATTAAACAGCACAGTGTGCCGCGTCACTTTCCATAGTATGCATGTTAACTGTAAAGTGAAGTTCTGTGAAGATTTTTGCATTTGGCAGAATAAATATTGTATATTTACATTATATTAAAAAAAAAAAAATCTCACAGATTTTCTGAGCAATCAAGACATGGGTGAAATACGATAAAAACCAACCAAAGCAAATACGACAAGCTTTTAAACTGGCTAAATTGGTTACATAATAAGGTATTTGCTTAAATGATTCCTGACAGAAAACCGCATAAGAAAATTTTCCAAGAAAAAAAAAATGGAACAAAAATTGAACAATGTCCTGGTTTTCATGTGCACCAAACTTCATTTACACTGAACCTAGCAGGATCAATTAAGTCAATTAATCAATAGTCATGCCTAAAATATTTAATTGGTTCGAATCCTTTTGTCAGGAAGAGTTATATAGATTCCATATGTCAAATTTCTTGGAAATTCAATTCAATCTAAGTTTATTTGTATAGCACTTTTCACAATGAATATTGTTTCAAAGCAGAAAACATTTGTTTCATTGTTACACTTTAGGAAGTATTCTGTTATCAGTCAGATAGTAACGTCCATATGGCAGTGATATACGTAAGCAATAAGGTACGAGAGGCTGTGCTGTATCGTGAATAAGTCACGGCTGAAGGGCGTTGTTAGTGCCTGCAACCCCTTCAGCCGTGACTTATTCACGATACAGCACTAGCCTCAAGTACCTTATTGCTTTTATAAAATGGTTACCACACAATACAAATATTAAAGCCAAAAATATGTATCAATGCAACTTTAATGAAGTAAAGTTTCACTAAAAGCCTTCCTTCTGCCGGAAAAAAAAGTCCCTGACCGTGAACAGCAACAGAAGTTACATTATTACACCATTGCAGCAAAGACTGTCTTTATGAGTCAAGTGTCAGTCAGTAGCGAAGACTTTTACATTGAAAAGACTGAATTGTTGTGAACACAGAACAAGATGCAACCGACAAATGCTTTGACTAGCGCTGTCAGTCACAGGAAAACCCCTTAACTGTTAAAAGGACAAGAAAATACATTGGACACTTAAACAGATTTTTTATTATGAACATAGGACTGACCTGAAGGAAAATGCTAAATCTGAATGCAGGTAATAAACTTGTTCAATCGATCTCTTTCTCACAATACTCTTCTACATAATACAGTAAGCTTCAATGAACAATATCAATTGAGAACATACAGTTTACGTTGCTTAGAGTGGTTGCTAAGGGTGTTGTGTAGTGATACACAGAACCGTTGGGTGAAGCGGTCATAGCCGTGTTTTATCGTGAATAAAACACAGCTATTGACCAAGCAGAATCAAGGACAGGAACTAGCAGTTTTATAAAGCTATGTATACATGTATACTACATGTTATGTGGTTAGTTCACATCATGTAAGTTGGATAAATGTGGATACTCTGTCTCTGTGTAAGTTGGAAATTGAATAAATCCAAATGGCGAAAAGATTTCCTTAGTAGAAAACAGTACAACATTTGTAAAATATGATTTTCTGACTTTTTGTCTTGTTTTCCAGCACAAATATCTAAACATTCTTAAGTCAAGATACATTTACTGAAGAAGCAAAATGACTTCAGATATAAGGCCTTGTTTTCTGAAAAATGCATCAAAATGAAGTGAGTTTGTGCTTAAAACGAACAAATGGTCCCACTTTATATTAGGTGGCCTTAACTACTATGTACTTACATCAAAAAAATAAGTACAATGTACATATGTTCATATTATATTGCAAACACTTTTGCTGCTATTGAAGTGGATACAGGTAAGGTTAGGGACGGGTTTGGTGGTATTGTTAGGTTTAAGGGTGGGTAAAGGTGTAAGGGATGGGTCAACAGTGTAATTATAAATGTAATTACAGAAATTAATTACAGATGTAATTACATGCAGGTATTTTTAAAATATAAGTACAATGTAAAACATGTATGTACGCAATAAGTGTATTGCATCAAATGATTAATTTAAATGTAAGTACATAGTACTTAAGGCCACCTAATATAAAGTTGGACCGAACAAATATCTGCCAGTGGGGTCAGAAAAATAATCTTGTTTAGCCAAATAATCAGGTTTAGCCAGTCTGTCTGCAGGAAGCAACTCACATCACAGAAGTCAGATAAATCCCAACACATAGAGACTCTTTCACATAGATATCATCACATAGAGACTATCTGTTTCCCGAATTAGTAAATACAAAAAACTCCCAAACCCATTTAAGGGTAAAAATTGAATTGATGTTCAACAAATAAAAACAGATATAATACAGATGAACAAATTAGAAAGCTCGGGTTGCTGAATATTAGATCCCTTTCTTTTAAAACACTTATTGCTAATTATATGATCACAGATCATAACCTAGATGTGCTGTGTTTGACAGAAACCTGGCTAAAACCAGACGATTACATTACTTTAAATGAGTCTACGCCTCAAGGTTACTGTTATAAACACGATCCTCATCTGAAAGGCAAATGGGGAGTTGTTACTGTAATTTATAGTAATATCTTCAGTATAACTCAGAAGTCTTTCAAAAATAATTCCTTCGAAGTGATGGTGCTTTATGTAGTGTAAGTGATAAATCCCGCTTCACATTTGAGCTGGCTGCTGTATACAGGCCACCAGGGCACCATACAGACTTTATCAAAGATTTTGCTGATTTTCTATCGGAGTTAGTACTGGCTGCAGATAAAGTCCTAATTGTTGGTGATTTTAATATCCATGTAGATGATGAAAAAGACGCATTGAGATTGGCATTTACAGACAATCTATTGGACTTAGACAACACGTGTCAGGACCCACTCATCGTCGTAATCATACTTTATCTAATATTGTCACATGGAATCGATATTGATGCCGTTGAAATTCTGCAGCAGAGCGATGACATCTCAGATCATTATCTAGTCTCGTGTATACTTCATTTAGCCAAGGCTGCAAAACCACCACCCTGCCACAAATATGGTAGAACTATCACTTCTACCACTAAAGACTGCTTTATAAATAATCTTCCTGATCAGTTTCATCTCTTTAGCATACCAGATAACTTAGAAGAACTCAATGTTGCAACAGAAACGATTGACTCTCTCTTTTCCAGCACATTAGACTCAATTGCTCCTCTGCGCTTAAAGAAGATTAAGGAAACTAATCCAACGCCATGGTACAACGAGCACACTCGGGTTCTTAAGAGAGCAGCCAGAAAAATGGAGTGCAGCTGGAAGAAAACAAAAGGTTTTTCACATTTTGTGGAAAGACAGGACTATTGCTTACAGAAAAGCCTTAAAAACTGCTAGATCTGCTTATTTTTCGACTCTCTTAGAAGAAAACAAACACAACCCTAGGTATTTATTTGATACAATGGCTAAATTAATGAGAAATAAAGCTTCAACTTCTGATATTTCCAAACAGCACAGCAGTAATGACCTTATGAACTTCTTTACTTGCAAGATTGATAATATTAGAGAGAAAATTATAGCCATGCAACCGTCTACTACAGTATCACGTCAGACAGTGCACTGTAGTGCCCCTGAGGTAAAATTCCATTCATTCACTGCTATAGGAGAGGAAGAATTGTCTAAACTCGTTAAATCATCTAAATCAACAACATGTATATTAGACCCTACACCGACTAAGCTACTAAAAGAGATGTTTCCAGAGGTCATAGATCCTCTTCTTAATATCAATAATCCATCTTTGTCACTAGGATACGTACTGAAAACTTTTGAACTATTATTGAACCTCTTATTAAAAAACCACAACTTGATCCTAGAGAATTAGTCAATTACAGGTCGATCTCGAATCTATCTTTTCTGTCAAAAATACTAGAAAAGGCAGTATCCTCACAACTATGTTCCTTTTTAGAAAGAAATGGTATCTGTGAGGATTTCCAGTCAGGATTTAGACCGTACCATAGTACTGAGTCTGCTCTCATTAGAGTTACAAATGATTCGCTCTCATCATCAGATCGTGGTTGTATCTCTCTATTAGTGTTACTGGATCTTAGTGCCGCATTTGACAACATTATTTTGAACAGACTTGAAAATTATGTTGGCATTAGTGGAATTACATTGGAATGGTTCAAATCATACTTATCTGACCGTTATTAGTTTGTAGCAGTAAATGAAGAGATGTCATATCAGAAGTTCAGTATGGAGTACCGCAAGGCTCAGTACTGGGACTCAGCTGTTGATTTTTTATTTTTTATTTTATTTAATTCTCAGACACCACTGATTTGGTTCTGGATCCAATATCCTCATCTTTGATGACTATTTTGGCTGTTTTGGATTTTTTTGTTCTATTATAAAGTACTACTGCTGCCCAAATTATTATGGAAATTATTTCAAAAAAGAAAACTATTCCAAACAAGTATTATCCGGATCTCTGATGGGAAGGAAATATAGAGACCAGACCTCTTCAAACTTTAATTGAATACGCCTGATTTAGAACAAAAGCAGATTTTTTTTTCAATAGCACCAACTAGTGTTACTTGAATGTCTGTTCAAGCTCCTGAAAACTAAAACGGAGATATAATAAAGCGCACCTCTCTCTGGGTGGGGTCCACATCTTCCGGTAGTTCTCCAGCCAGTTTGTTAATCAGCATTTCTGGTGGATATTGTGAGATGCTTTTGTTCTCTACACCAGACGATTGCTGTCAGGGGAAATTAACAGATTACGCAATTTTTTTTTTTATGCAAATAAGGCAAATATCAACTGAAAAGTTTGTTATGTACTAAGGTATACAAGATCATACAGATTCAACTTTAGCTGGCAATGTAATCTCTCCTAACTCCTCCTTCAGCTGCTCATAGGTTTTGCCACCCTAATGCAAGAATAAAAGCAGTGTGCGAGTTAGAGCTTGTTCATGTGCAGAAAATGACTCCTTACTTAGTATGCTTGTAAACTTTTTCAGTATGTTAATTCAATGAAAATCAAACCTACACTCCATTTTGTAGGGTCCCAGGCAGTGAACCAACCAGTAAAGGTAGGGGGCTCAAAGCCCTGCTTCACAATCATTATAGGAGTGTCGGGGTCTCGGGATCCAGGATGAGTCCGCAGGTATTCCTGGCAAGTTGTCACAGATTCCCGACGCTCCACATCATTTGCCTCATTTCCTATCCACAGAAATACCTAGAAGAGCCAAATGCTGAAGTAAGGACTCTAGGGTTTTAAAAGTGTTTAAAGATCAAATCTTTTATTGTTATGACAGCTGCTATATTGTTATTATCAAGATGTTAGGATACTATTAGTACTATTTTGGGGACATCACCCTTAAAGGGTTAGTTCTCCCAAAAATGAAAATTCTGTCATTAATTACTCACCCTCATGTCGTTCCACACCCGTAAGACCTTTGTTTATCGTCAGAACACAAATTAAGATATTTTTGATGAAATCCAAGAGCTTTCAGTCCCTTCATTGGGAGCAACACATTTTACACATTCAAGGTCCAGAACGTTAGGAAAGACATAATTAAGGTAATCCATGTGATTCCAATGGTTTAATCTCAATTTTAAGAAGCAATGCAAGTGCTTTGTTTGCGCAAAAAAAAACATAATTTACCTCTATATTTACAAAATAATATTATCCAAAGCACGTTCATGAAACAACTTCCAGTCTTGAGTCAACAAAACACGCATGCGTCATAGTGCTCCCCCTACTGGATTGCGGGTCAATATTTTCAAAAATAAAGCCGTAAAACTAAGCACTTCATAAAACTGAGGTTAAACCACTGGAGTCACATGGATTAATTTAATGATGTCTTTCCTATCGTTCTGGACCTTGAATGTGTAAATTGCACTGCTCCCAATGAAGGGACTGAAAGCTCTTGGATTTGAGAGAAAGTCTTACGGGTTTGCAATGACATAAGTGTGAGTAATTAACGGCAGAATTTTCATTTTTGGTGTACTAACCCTTTAAGGCCTCAATATACTTCAAGCGAAATTAATGAACAAACTGGTGTGATGTCATTTCAAACAAAATCAGGCCAAAACAAAGTTTTTTTGGAGTTCATTTCTGGAGTTTGAAACAGCTTGCCGGAAAAGTTTGCTCCAGCTTGTAAACACCTTTGGACTACCATTGGTCCGTGGTGATGATGTAATAGGTGGGTGTGGCTCTGAGGACCCGCCTTCTTTAAGGTATAAATATTCTCCGGTTCATTTCTCCTGTTCAGTCCATCGAGGTCAGACGCGAGAAACTCTTTATAGTAGAAACTGAAGCTGTAATTCTAATAGAAAGCGAAACTGACACTGTTTTTCATTTTTAATACTGTAAAGCTGTCTATTGAAGCAATCTATTGTATAAAGTGCTGTATAAATAATAAACGTGACGTGACTAGAGTCTGAATTGCAGAGCTGCTGCAAACATCAACATCGCTATGATCAGATGCTTTCTGAACTGCTGTTTTCTTATTTTTGTTGTGTGTTTATTTTTGTTATTGAGAGGAAAGTGCGCAGCACATATTTATATATTCAGCTAAATGCGTCGGGATGTTCACTAACAGTATATACTACTTTCTTTTTATCCCTAAGTGAAGAAAAAAAAAAAACTTTATCATGAGTATATCAAGGCATATAGCCACCAAACCTTATATTTCATAACAGATGAACAAAGTATAGTTTTAGTTTAATCTGTGTGGCTCTACCTGATCCCACGTGTCCAAAAGCATTACGTCATCCTCTCTCAGATCATCCTGTGCGAACTGGGTTACCTCAGTCGCAATAAACTGGCCCGTCTTATTGGAGCATTCAAAAAGGCGGGGTTGATGATCTGAAGTAACCATCTGTAATCTTTGAGAAGAAGTGACATCAACAGCTAATTTCCCATTGAATCTATCAACACAAAAAAATAGGTATTCTTTGTTCAGTATACCTTCTGTCACTTGCGTATGATGTTTTTCCACCTAAGATTTCCCAAAACTCATTCGGCTCCTGTCCCTCAGCCATAATTTCCTCCGACGATCCTCGGCCAATAAAGGAGCTCACCTCTTTCGCCATGGCTCTTTCATCACCACTGGAGCCCTGAGAGGTTATGAAGAGTAAGTATATAGAGAGGTTAGTACTGCTTTCCCAATAATGTCCATTATGAGAAGAGTAGTGCTGGACTTTTCGACAGCTGCTGAGTGTTTTTCCATTAAAATACTATCAGTGTCATGCTCATAATTTATTCAACTTCTATAGAAAGTCTACATACTTTGCCATACCACAGGTAGACACCATACTGGCTTTTCAAAAGGAAGACATCATTGGAGTTGAGCGAGGCTACCAGAGCTGGAACCTCTATTGCTTTTGAATTGGTTGGGTGCGAGCCACAAATCTGAAACAGGCGGACAGGGGGCTCTGGCTCTTGGGCACTCTTTCTGGAAGTCCCTCCCTAGTTATGGAAACAAAACTTCATTAAGAAGACAACAGCAATTTCACAAACCTGGAATTTGTACATGTTCGAATGGATGCCTTTGACTGATAATGCTATTTGCATGCTGAAGGATGTTGAGGTATCCAAAATAAGCATAATCTCATTGGAGTAAGTAGGTCGAATGGTGATTATATAACATTACACAAAGTGATTTTTGCTGATTGTTCATTTTACTCAATTAAAATCAGCTTAAGCATTATAATTTTTAAACATTTTGACACAACATAGCCTGTTAACTGTCAGGTTATATTAGTAATAAACATATATTAGTAAACATTGTTGTTTTGAAATTGGCCATTGTGTTATCATGGAAACGGTACTTTAAAACCTTTTAATTATACTTTTAATAACCTATAATATATCTAGTTCAGTCATGAAACTCTAGAGGGCACAGGCTGATCGGTCCTTTACATGCAATCTGCAAGCAATCACATCATTACCATATGGCACAAGCTGATTGGCCTCTGCTGATCCAGCAGCCAATCAGATTGCTTGCTCAACATTTAAATAGTCTGGTTCACTGTTTTCTGTAAGCTAGTCTTGCAGCGCTATCAGAGTTCCTCTGAAACCCTCCTCCTCCCCAGCTCCACCTGCCTAGATCTGCTACGGAATTTACGTATGTCTATTTATGCACCAGCAGCATATCTTACATGCTCACAGCAGTGTGTTTGTGTATCTATTAGCAGTAGCAAGTCCATACTTGCTCTGCAGCAGCAGCAATAATCAACAGCAGCAGTGTAGTAGCAGATCTAGTCTGCCAAGACCAAATATATTAATATTGCCATATTCAATAGCACTCTAAAACTATTCAGAGTTGTCATGATTGAAATGTATTTTGTATAAAATAAAAAAAAGTTTAGTTCAATACATTTGCTTTACAGTAAACCTAAACTTTTTATAAAAGTTCACACTTTCATTTTTTGAAGTGCTTTGCTGCAATAAACTGTTGAGTGTCTTCTTTAAAAAGAATTTACCTTTTCAAAGAATTCATCAATTACGACCAATTAAGTTCAGATCTATACTCAGAAATGTTAAAGTCCCCCTGTAGTAAATAATTTTATCCCTTAAAACTCATCTTTGATCACCAAAATGACATATTTAAATGTTTTTTCCTGTGAAAATAATTTATTCATGCTTTAAAATAGCTTGAATGTAACTCTACACCGTTGCTTCATTTAGTATACACGGATCAATGAATATGTAATTAGCAATTAGCCCCGCCTCTACTCAATCACACCAGCTCAGATTATCTGATCCACTCGGTCAACTTTACTGTAATAAACGCCTGATAATGGCTAGTGGATACTGGTTTATTCAGCCATATATGTTTGAACCAGAAACTGATTCAGAAGAAGAGGAAGAGTGAATTATACAGACTCGACTACAAGTCGATGTATCAGAATTTTTATGTATCGCTCTCTACAACGTCGGACACATAGCGTTATCAAACAGCTAATAATGTGTTGCTCATGTTACACAAACCATGTTCCCATTTTTCATCTCAGAGTCAGACATCTGCCTTCTAAAAATCAGTATCCTTAGAAATGCTTTGAACAATTTAGAAGGCATATAGTTCATCATAAAATTGTAATATACACCACATACATAATTCACACACTGTATTGCTAAATGTACCTGATTTTTCATAACAACAGAAAAATATTCCAGGATAACCTGGCTTCTCTTGAGACTCCGCTGCTTTGCAGCATAGTTAATGATATGCTAAAGCCCGCCACACGTTGACGTGATTGGTTACAACATATTTGTGACGTACAAAGGCGATTTCAAACCGCGTTTTTGAGACTGTCTTTGGTTCACTGCAGTTTTAAGGAGGAAATACTCAGCAACGGTGTTGACTTAAAAATTTGCACATGGTTTGTCTTAAAGCATATTAGAAACACCACATACACATATAAACAACATTAAAAACTTGATTTTCACCACAGGGGGACTTTAATTTCATTACGTTAATGAAAAGATTTATTTTGTGTCTGTTGTGTTCATAAGTGAATTGTATTGTTGACTACTATTTTGAAAAGTATTGTGTTCTGATGTAGGCTAATGTGTGTGAGAACTCCTGTCTCGTGTGTTTTATTGCTGTGTAATAACTCTTGACAGATACCACAGTCGGGACTACATTCATCATTTTGGCTGACAACTGAAAAAAGACATGGAACTGGAGAGTAAGGGCGAATTCCAAACTTTGTTTTTGCGCCCTTGAAGGGCACTTCGGGAAGGGGACGCCATTTTGTAGGTGTGTTCCAAACAAAAGTGAACAAGTGAATCCCTTCATGAAAGGCCCTTCCACACGTCCATTATGTGATGGTCTCTTCAAGGGAGTAATTTTATCATTTATGGTCATGTGACCCAGGGTTGCGAATCCTTGCGATTCATTTTAAAGCTAAATGGCAGGAGAGTTCCAGTTAACATAACAGAATAATTGAAGTTGTTTTGTTTTGATATATTACACACATTTTAGTCATGTATTTCATATGAATTTGAAATAAGATTTATAGGTATGAAAATAGTTTAATAGTAGATACGATCAATGTTTAATGTGTGCAGTGATTATTGCTCTTCATGTCAAGTCTCTTTATCGTTCATTCTGGGTCACGCATCTAGTCTTTGGATTATATACACAGCCATCGTGACAGGCATCTTGTGTTTTTAAAAGCAAAAACGTGTTCCTTAGTGTTTAATGTTCAGTTATGTTGGAGATTTAGAAGACTTTGTTGGAAAAGTCAAGACTTTTCAGAGCACATGAATCACATTTATTTAAAATGATGTTGCTCTTTTGGGCGTTTAAATTTAAAACTAAAGTAGAATAGCAAGCCAACAAAAAAAGCGAGCAAGAAATTAAGTTGGTTGGGTAGTGTCGTTGCAATGGGATTAAAAGTTGAACCTCTTTCTGCAGCAAATTAATCATTAAAAGTCAGCTGGCGAATATTGATTATAACATGAATACAAAATGTGACTTTGAGCACAGAACTATTATCTCTAGATGTACCATTTAGTGCAATTAATGCTTGAATTATGACAGCCTGATCGCTTACCTAATGTCTTTTTAAAATCTCTCTTTAAATAGAGCAAGTGGTTTGCTACAGTACCTCAAAGATCACCAGTTTGCCCTTGAAAATGGCCATGAAGTGGCGCGGCTCCTTTCCCATGGAGACTCTCACTTGAACAGGCTCGCCACCATATTGCTGGTCCAGAGTCACAGCCTGATATGCACAGGCAGTAATTTCATCCTGAGAAGCATGACGGCCCTTTGAGGAAAGAATGATACGATTACTTTCGTCATTATGTGCAACTTGTGTGAACCAATGGTTCCAGATGCCATAACTTTTGATTGCTTTTGAGGTATCAACACAAAATTTGCTTTAGATGCAGTTGACATGATTGTGAATAAGCCCAAACTTGATTTTATGACCTTCCATATATATTTTCTAATAGTCATCATGTCAAGCATGAATAATATCAAAATAAATCAATACATTTTCTGGGGTTTTCTCAGCAGTGATGTAGCATAAGAACCTCCAAAAATGATCAAAATCTTTCCTTTTTTTAAATTTCCTATCAAATGAGACCATGTACTTGATGATACCTTGTTTTTGTATAGTTATAAGCCATTATTTTTATATGGACGCTTCCTTCCGCCACTGAATAAAAAATAAAAAAGGTAAAAAAAAATTCTCAGAATTGCGTAATATAAAGTTGAATTGTGAGATATAAACTCACATTTGCGTGTTATAAAATCAGAATTGTGAGATATAAACACGCAATTCTGAGAAAATAAGTCAGAATTATGAGATATAAACTCACAATTGCAAGAAAAGTTCAGAATTGAGAAAAAAGTCAGAATTGAGAGAAAAGTCAGAATTGTGAGTTATCTCGCAGAACTCACAGAATTGTGAGTTATCTTGTGAGTTATCTCGCAATTCTGACTTTATTTCTTGCAATTATGAGTCTATATCTTGCAATTATGAGAAAAAGTCTGAATTGCAGGATATAAACTCACAATTGCGTGTTATAAAGTCAGAATTGCGAGTTATAGTCAGAATTGCGAGATATAAAGTCAGAATTGTGAGTTATAAAGTAAGAATTGTGAGATAAACACAATTGCTTGATATAAAGTCAGAATTGCGAGTTATAAAGTCAGAATTGCGAGATAAACTCACAACTGCAAGTTTAAAGTCAGAATTGTGAGATAAACACAATTGCGTGTTATAAAGTCAGAATTTTGAGTTATAAACTCAAAATTGCGAGTTATAAATTCAGAATTGTGAGATAAACACAATTGCGAGTCATAAAGTCAGAATTGCGAGATATAAACTCATAATTGCGAGTTATAAAGTAAGAATTTCGAGATATGAACTTATAAAGTCAGAATTGCGAGGAAAAAAGTCAGAATTGTGAGCTAAAAAGTTGCAATTATATTTTAAATAGTTTTATTTCATGGCAGAAACAAGCTTCCATACTTTTTAGTATGCCACATGAAATCAATAAAAATGCCTTCAGGGTGTAAGGGGTTAATATAAAACTCTGTGTCTGTTCTATAAAGGAAATGTTACTTTACCTTCCACATGTAAAGAATGTAGCTCTTCCTGCCGTTAACATCATAGCTGTACAGAATTAGATAGCAATCGCCTCCATAGAAGTATCCATGCATTTCAGGATTTACCTCCACCATCTCCAAATTCTCAATGCGCCACACCTGAGGATGGAGAAGAGCTGACGATGACTCTATTCTCACGCATATCCATTATCTCATGTTCTGATTGTATAATCCTAGATATGTTTGCAGTTCAGCTCTTCCTTACCTGCTTTTGTCCGCTGCCATCATCCACCATACGCTCTTGCGCAGCAACGTCGGGCATCACATGCATCCTAGTGGCATCAAATTTCTCTTGAGGGACATCAGCTAATTAATGAGAGGATACAGAAAAGCTTATGGACCATGTTAATCTGAAATTAACCTCACAGCTACATGTAGCCTGGTCTCATATAACATTTTCACACTCCTCTACAAAATAAATTTGGTACACTGTGTGACGGTTTTCCTCAGTATTTTTGTCTTGTTTTCCAGTAAGAATATCTAAACATTCTTAAATCAAGATACATTTACTTGAGAATCAAAATGACAAGATATTAGGTCTTGTTTTCTGATAAATGCATCAAAATTAAGTGAATTTTTGTTTAAAACAAGAACAAATATCTGCCAATGGGCTCAGAAAAATAACATTGTTTTCCCTTTGAATTAAGTTATTTTTCTGACCCCACTGGCAGATATTTGTTCTTGTTTTAAGCAAATATTCACTTCTTTCTGATAAATCTGTCAGAAAACAAGGCCTAATATCTTTAGTGATTTTTCTTTTCCAGTAAATGTATCTTGATTTAAGAATGTTTAGATATTTGTGCTGAAAAATAAGAATAGTGAGGAAGAACATCATTTTTAGCAGTGTAACTTTCAACTGAAGTGACCATATATTAGTACTAACATTAATGGCAATACGTTTGATAACACTTTATTTTAAGGTGACGTAGTTACATGTTAGTACATGTACTTACTAATAACAGTAAATTATGCATACATACAAGTAACTAACCCTAAACCAAACTCTAGCTCTAACCGTAACTCTATAGTAAGTGCATGTAGTTAATTATTATTACGCAGTCCTTATTTGAAAAGTACAATGTAACTAAGTCACCTTAAAATAAAGTGTAACCATATGTTTTGATTTTGCTTCCAAAAACTGTCAAAATAGCCTTAGTTTTCTATAACGTGTTCCTTAGAAAATTGTGTTTTTGAAGTGGAATAAATGACATCTGATTGGCAAAAAACCCTTCTGTCATCTTCTCTGCATTTCTCCTCTTCTCGTCACGATTTCTCTTGTGTTTTGTGTGTTCTGTGTTCTAGGACTTTTAATTTGAAGTGCATTTTCCATTTCCATTGTTCTCTTTGTTCACTTCCTGTGGTTTGTTCCTGATTGCCTTTGTTTCTATAGTTACCCATATTTGTTTCCTTGGAGGTTCATTACTCACACCTGTTCCTTGTTAGCCTGTGGTTATCCAGTGTATTTGTCTTGGGTCGCTCGTCATCTTTACATGTATGTTTGTAAAGCTATTGCATTTCTGTTCCCTATTTGAATTATTGTCCCCTTGCTTGTTTGGATTATTATCATCTTCTTCCTGTTTGGATTTAAGTTTCATGTTTGGTTTACGTCATCCCTGTGTGTATTTCCTTTGTAAATTATTGCTGCGATTAGATCCTCTCCTCTTCTCTTCCCAGCTAACCATTACACTTCTCTAGCTTGCTTCCTAATCTAGCTGTCTAATAACCTAGGGAAGTTTTCTTCTGCTATGGATTAAAAAAATTAAAATTTAACTACAACTTTTTATCTCACAATTCTTTTTTTTTTTTCTCGCAGTTGCGAGTTTCTGAGAGAAAAAAAAAAAACGCAAGTCAGAATTGCAAGATAAAAAGTTGCAATTACTTTTTTAATGTTTTATTATGTTTTATTCCATGGCAGAACCAAGCTTCCATATTTTGTAATAAACCAGGCATTACAAATATTGTTGCTCTTGGACAAATTGCTTGTGTTCATCTTTTGTAAGTCGCTTTGGAGTAAAGCGTCTGCTAATAGCAAAAATGTAAAATTTAATAGAAACATTGAAAAAAACAATAAGTAAAATGTACTTAAATTTTTACTTAACTTTGTCAAGTTTTTGCACACATATTTTTAAAGTAAATTACACGTATGGAAATTAAGTACACTTTACATAACTAAGTTAAGCAAAATTAACAAAGAAAATAAGTAATTTTAACTTAGCCAGTAAATGGTTGAATCATTTCTATTTAGTTGAAATTTCCTTTACAATACTTTTTACTCAAACAATATAACACTGCTTTTGAAGTGTATGCTTTACTTAGAAACATCCAAGTAAATAATACAATAGATATTGTGTAGACACCATATCTACATAAAAAAAGTAATGCAGCGCCTGAACACAGAGACCTCAATACCTGAAATACAATACACAGTGACGGTAACATTCGATGGATCGTTTTTGAGTGTGAATGTGTCATTTTGAGTAGAAAATTAACTCCAAATGTCACAAAATGGCAAGTTACTAAACCTAACAACAAAAGCAATGATAAAACAGTGTAAATACAGCTGGAAAACAGCGAAAAATCAACCTCATTAATTATTCAAGGCCCAGTGCATGATGGGAACACCAGTATCAGAAAAGTTGAGTAGTTTTACTTAATTTAATTTACTTTTACTAATTTTTATTCTTGCCTGAACTAACTTTTTCATGTAGAAATTTCATTTGTTTTTTCTGTAGTATTTACCTCACCACAGAATCATTTTTATCAGTGAAGGTTACAAATAGAAGGTGAATCGAACTGAGGTTTTTATAAACAATAAAACAAAGTCATACCTCTGAAAGTAAGTATATGCAGGAACACACATGAAGGCAGCTGAAACACATACCGATTCTCCCGACAGTGTGTGTCCGGCCCAGACCTGCTGTCTGCTCTCTGACAGTCCAGCTCTTGAAGAGTTGTTTAAAGAGAGCCGATTCCCCTCCGTCACTGAGAGACTCCACTTTAGTACTGAGTGGATAACCCTTCAGTTTAATGAACTCCTGTAGAATCAATCACATTAGTAGGTAACATTTAATTTCCATGGTCCACTTTAGACATTCTACTAACTATAAGTATCTTTGCAACTATTAGTAGTATTAGTAGACTGTCTGCATAATATCTGCTAACACTTTATTTTGATGCTTCCAACAAACATTCTACTGACTATGAGCAAATTTGCAACTACATGTCAACTTATTATACTAATCCGAACCCTAACCTAACAGTATACTAATACTGTAATGAGAGTTAGTTGACATGTAGTTACTCATAGTTAGTAAAATGTCTAAAGTGGACTATTGAAATAAAGTTTAACCTATTAGTAATCTGATAATTAATCCAAGTCTTATTATGATGACAGTGATAATGTTCTTCATTTTGACATACAAGTTAATCTCTGTTTTCTTGTAATCAATTTCTATTATTTGTGGTTTACGGAAGAGGATTATGGCCAAGCAATAATAAAAAATAAAAATATCTATAGATTAATGTTATTATAATGCGAGATTAAACTCGTTAAATTTCCAGAAAAAAAATCTAAATAAAATGTTGCGAATGAACTCATTAAATTTTGAAAATAAAGTTGTGCCTCGAGAAAAAAGTCAAAATAAAATGTCGAGAATAAACGCATTCGATCAGCGTCATTATCTTTGCATACTGATCCTAGAGGACATGACAGAGTTGGATCACTGAGTCAAGCTAGGCCTATATTTTAGACTTTCTTTTAATAACAAAGAAACACAGCTTTAGCTAATTAACCGAATAATAAGAAGAATACGAACTTTAAAGAGAATTTGCAAGTGGCTGGGTCTTTTTAGAAGAAAAAACAAAAAAACAGTACAATTTGCGTGACGTAGGCCTACTCGCAAGAAAACGGGACATTCTAAAACGCTTAACGTGAAAAATGCTTATTATTAAAAGATCAAATTCGCCACTTTTTTCATTCTTGAAGTGAACTTTTTGCCTGTATGGTGATTAGATTCACTGTTTTGGACTGCCACCCTGAACTTGAGAACGCGCCGCGTCTGGTGTGAGGCATATGAGGCTTCATCCATAGAGAGCACACGAATAGACCTACTGTTCTTACGCTTAAACAAACAAATACACGTAAAAGTATGGCAAAAGTTGGAATCGAGAATCGTTATTGAAAGAAATCCTAAAATATAGCTTGACTAAGTGATCGAACTCTGTCATGTCCTCTATCAGCAATGAACACTGATCGAATGCATGTTAATTCTCAATATTTTATTTTGACTTTTTTCTCAAAATTTAACGAGTTTTTTCTCAAAATTTAATCATTTTATTCTTGACATTGTATTCGATTTTTTTTTTCTCGAAATTTAACGAGTTATATAATGACTTTAATCTTGAGATGGTTTTTGTTTTTTTATTACTATTCTTCTGTAGAGTTTGCACATTTTTTAAACATTTAAAATCAGATTAATTATGAATCATTTGTTTGCAAGCATCTAGGTTGGTGAGCAAAAAGGTTGTAGGTTCAATCCCTGCAAGGTTTTCTAAACTGTTACTATTATGGTACTTTTTGTCAAAACTTTGTACACAACTGACTTTTCATACATCGAAGAAAGTGGTGTCCAGTGAAGGCAGTTCAACCTTGTAAGGTGGGCAGCAGCTGATTAAACCTCAGTGCACATGCAGGTCATTAAGCACTTTATTAATAGAGGGAAATTCACTGTTCTCAAATGAAAAGAAACTCACCAGAGCCCTGGTCATTGCTGCTTGCCTCTCTGCTTTGTTGGCTGTCTTCCCTTTCCACACAAATATTGACATTCCCCCCTGGTCCAAAATGTAACAGTCCTCAAAAAAAAAAATAAATAAATAAACAACTAAATAAATAAATGTTAAGGTTGCGTAAAGTACTGTCAGTCAAAAGTTTGTAATGACAATGTCAAGATTCATCAGGATCAAATTGTGAAAGATTGGTTGGGAGGAAGCATGAAGATCTTGACCATGATGCACCTCTTGATGGAAATAAATGTTGTGATGTTATTTTTATCAGTTTTTGGGCAAGATCTTGTAGTGACAATGCAAGAGGTGAGCACTCTGTAAAGTCTCCTCCAGCACATCCCAAAGACTTTCAATGAAATTAAGAGGTGCCAATTCATGTGTGAAAATGATTCTTCATGCTCCTCCCAACCATTCTTTCACAGTTTGAGCCTGATGAATCTTGGCATTGTCATCCTGGAATATGGCCATGATGTGTCTTCCTAAATGGTTGTTTAAGAAATGAAAAGCTACACACTCCATCAATTAGGGTTAGAAGAACTGTTGCCAGTGTAGATCTAGTGTGTACTTACATCGTGATTCAGCATGTCTTGTGTTAGGGGACTGGTTGCGATCTCTGTGATCTTCATAGATCCATTCGCATCTGACACACTTCAAAGTTTGAGATTTGTTAGTTTAGGTAAGGACTAGTAGACCCAATAAACATTAGGTGAGCCAATTAATCAATCAAGTGATGAATGACATTTTGTGTAATACAAACAGTTGACAGAAGGACACAGTAGAGCTGACGGCACTTACTGATAGAGGGTGAGCTTCGCCATTTGCTCCTGGTCAGATATTTCATCAGGCGTCCCGCTGGGCAGTGTAGAGGGCCGTTCACCCATAATGCTCACCATAACTTCCATTAACAAAGGCGATTTTGCCTCTGCATCCCCCTCAATCACCCCAATTTCTGCCCGACCCCCTCTCTCACGGTCCCTGATGTCCTTGGCCAACATCATGCCCTACAGTCAACAATAAACAGCATGACGTTACATATATGCTTTCTTTATATATATATATATATATATATATATATAACAGTTTGAATCTGATTGGCTGAGAGGTCTTTCCAGCCATGCGATATTCTACCGATATCGCCACTGTAACTGTTTCACCATTTGAATCACTCCACTGTCCGCATTCTCACAGCAAGTGTCATGGCGGACGAGCAAACCCACCATATTTTTATAGATACTACTGTTATTTTGTAACGGAATGTAGTTTTAAGAGTTTTTTTTTAGGTGAGAATATAGTTGTTTAGATCTCAGATATGCGATTTATATGTAAACATAGCGCCTATTTGAAAATTTGTTTAGACGCTTTCGGAGACTTGAGCTCCAGGCCATCAGCGACCGTCAGAGAACAGCTTCATCTTGGCCAGTCCTTCGGGAATTTGCTGCTGGCTCTTATTTAGATAGTGGTTAAACATGAGGTATAATTCGTTTTGGGTGTATCAGATGGGCAATCCTTGGTCTTATTGTTACTTGTTTCAGAGCTAATAGATTTAGCTTAAGGACTATATTAAGTTTCATAACTTTATATTTACATTTAAATTAAATCCTGTACTAACTAGAGCTCTGCTTTTGTACATTTGACTAAACTGTTTGCTTGTGTTTATTTCCTTTTTTTACTTCTTATACTGTTATAATGGCTATTGTTGTTAATTTAAATATTATTGTTCAATAAATAATATTTTATATAAATAACATGCCATATTTTTTGGTATTGAGAAAGAGTCCGTTAGTGATTTCGACTTCAGTGAAAATTACATTAATACGCCATGAGATGGCAGCAAAGACTTTTTTTTTTTATGAGTGAGTAAGTCAGTCGCAAAGACTTTTATATTGAAATGGACTGAAACAAGGAAACAAGGACATTGTTTTTACTTTAAACAACATCTTACGAGACACAACTGACAAATGCATTGATTAGCGCTGTTAAAAGAATGTTAAATGTTAAAAGGACAAAGACAAAGATATTGCTTTCCTCAGCAGACATTCAAACTGATTTTGTGATTATGAATATAAGATTGACCTGAATATCAGCTAGATGCAGGTAATACACTCACTCAGGTGACCTCTCTCTCATAATACTTTACATATTACAGTGAGTTTCAATGAAGTGACTCAACGTTCCTTTGTTACTAGTTCTAAAGTGATGTTTTAGAATTAGTAACGAAGGCTTGGGCTCGACTATTAAACTGTCAACTTGAGATTTGAATCCGGGGCGAAAGGAAGTAGTTCTTCACAAAAGAGGGTTTTTAAAGACACTCCGTTGTTGTTCTTATTTATGTACACACTCATGCCGTCAAACTGTTGTATAAACGCAATATCACACGAGTAGCCGTGCGATATGGCTGTATATCAGCACGCTGTGATTGCCTGCGGCCTCGTGCCTACGGCCGAATCACAGCTGTGCTGATATACAGCCATATCGCACGGCTACGCGTGTGATATTGCTCATATATAAAAGATGCCAACCTTCAGACGTTCTTGTCTGTTGCTTTCAGGGCCGTTCCACTGGATAATGGTCTTGCCCAGATCCAACAGAAAGACACTTCCAGTGTCAAAGCTGTTCCAGCTAATTTCCACCTGCAAATTGGGCACAACATTTAATCATTTATAGCCTGAGAATTATAGCCTGAATAATTTCACTCCTTTCTGCACTTTTTGTTCATCACTGGATTGATTTCAAATGATAAAATTAATTATCTAGAAAAAAGTTCCCTGATGGAGATTCACGAGCATTTTGACACTTTGACAGATTTCAAGATGAGACAAAAGGTTGTGAGGTTATAAACACTCAGGGTAATTAGTGACATAAAGAAACCCTTTTGGTAGGCTACCTGTGGAACTAGAAGACAGTTTCCTCACCTCTGTGCCGGTCACTTTTCTTTTTCCTTTCACATGCAGCAGTCTTTGAACGTTGTAAGTGTTTGTCTCCACATGGTTCATTCCTGACGACACCCCTCCTGACTTATAACTAAGGAACATAAAGACATATATTTGTGGCTTTCTGTCATCTTAAAGGGTACCTATAATGCCCCTTTAACAAGATATAATATAAGTCTCTGGTGTCCCCAGAATGTGTCTGTGACGTTTCAGGTCAAAATACCCCACAGATCATTTATTATAGCTTGTCAAATTTGCCCCTATTTGGGTGTGAGCAAAAACACACTTTTTGTGTGTGTCCCTTTAAATGCAAATGATCTGCTGCTCCCGGCCCCCTTTCCAGAAGAGGGCGGAGCTTTAACAGCTCACGCTTCGGTTGCTCAACAACAACAAAGCTGGAGAATCTCACACAGCCAAAATGACGACTGCCAGTAACGGTGTTCAAAGAAATAACCTTACTTGACCAAATGAGATGTGGACTGGTGTTTCAGATGCTTACATGATGCCCTGTTTGAAATATCCACAGAAGATGCTGGACTCGTGGTGCTGAACCTCGCGGTACTGCACAGGTGAGGAGCCCAGGAATTCATCCAGCTGAATGGCATAGAC
This sequence comes from Mylopharyngodon piceus, assembly GCA_039654765.1. Taxonomy (NCBI): domain Eukaryota; kingdom Metazoa; phylum Chordata; class Actinopteri; order Cypriniformes; family Xenocyprididae; genus Mylopharyngodon; species Mylopharyngodon piceus. The sequence goes on along the minus strand of CM077452.1, from coordinate 24,150,468 downwards.
AGCAGCGGCTCCTTGTTCGTCCATTGTAGACATGGAACCAATCCAATAATGAATGTCATAGTATGCAGATCTGCCACCTTTGCGTGTCTGCATATAAGACATGGGATGTAAAACATACAGCTGAAGCTGAGTTTCTGAATAAGTGGTAATATGATATCTATAAGCACCAACAGAAAATAACATGTAATTGTGTTCTATTCTTTCAATGTTTTCAACATAATTTGGAGGTTTCAGGAAGAGTATACTTACTGAGAGCAGTAAATAGCAGTCGCTTTCATAAAACTGTCCGTGAACTTTTTCCGGGACCAATACAAGATCCATTTTCTAGATAAAAATCAGTGACAGTGTGAAATTTATTAGAAAACTTTGTTAACCTGGCCAAAATCTTTGTTTAAAAACTGTGATCAGATGACTAATACAATACAAAAGTTACTCCCCAAATTGGTATTCACTTGCATTCAATATTGTAAATATTAAAGGAACACTCCACTTTTTTTTTTCTAAATCTGATTAGACCGTTAGCATCTCGCTCAAAAATGACCAAAGAGTTTCGATATTTTTCCTATTTAAAACTTGACTCTTCTGTAGTTACATCGTGTACTAAGACCGACGGAAAATGAAAAGTTGCGATTTTCTAGGTCGATATGGCTAGGAACTATACTCTCATCAAATATGTCAACCATATTCCAGCGTAATAATCAAGGAACTTTGCTGCCGTACCATGGGTGCAGCAGGCGCAATGATTCATTGATTATTACGCTGGAATGAGAGTATAGTTCCTAGCCATATCGGCCTAGAAAATCGCAACTTTTCATTTTCCGTCGGTCTTAGTACACGATGTAACTACAGAAGAGTCAAGTTTTAAATAGGAAAAATATCGAAACTCTTTGGTCATTTTCGAGCGAGATGCTAACGGTCTAATCAGATTCAATGAACTATGCTAAGCTATGCTAAAAGTGGTACCGCCAGACCCGGAGATCGGCTGAATGGATTCAAAAACGATAAAACTCAACTGTTTAACTCTAAGGGAGTTGTAAAATGAGCCTATTTTCAAAAGAAGTGGAGTGTTCCTTTAAGCTTTATGTACTGCATTTCACAAGAATAGTAGAGAAGAAATCCAGAGTAAGGAAAGAAGCCTGATATTTAATATAAATAATTATTTAAATAATTCCCACCCAAGGCATAGGCAAAAAGGGGCGGGGCCTGGTTGAGTTAGTAGTCTGTTGAAACCAAGCGTTCCACACAAGTCCTGAAAAGTGAAGCCAAAGCATCTCTATCGCCCCCAGGTGGTTGGTCCCAGTATAGGTCATAAACCCCGCCCTCTCCATGTAATGTAATGGGACGTGAGACAAACTAAACAAATAAGTTTTTTTCCAAAGATGATTTCTTTGTGTACACTGGCGGCTTCACTTTTCTACTATGGGAGAGAATGGAGGTGTGTCGTCCATATTTTTTTTACAGTCTATGGTTGAAACTGGCGGTTATGGTAAGAGGCGGGATATTTCCCAAACGCTCGAAGTGCTTGACCAATCACAACACACTGTGCTTTTCAGAAGGAGGGGCTTCATAGAAACTAAACAGAGCATTACTGACAGACTGGGAAGAGAGGAGCTACAACAAGGAAGAATATCAAAAAGTCAATGTAATTATTTTAAACATCTTCACACTTACAGTTGCAAGTTTCACATACCCTACATCCAATCATTAATACAATAGCTGGCTTATATTCTCATACATTATATATGCAAGCAGCACATTGCAAGCTGTTATTGAGTAGGAATGTAAATACTTGTGATACTTGATCAATAGATGTTCAAATCAGTGAGCAAAGCAACAGCAGCAAACAAACATGCATCTCAGTCCTATGTTTCTTCAATAGATTATGTATAAATAAATTATTTTTTCACCAATTACTGTTGATAGACTCAAAACCTACCTCGATTCTCCAGATGAGTATCCCTGGAGAGTGTGTGATGGCTCTGAATGTGTGCTGCATGATTCAACAGTGACACTGGACTGAAACACCAGAGAGAAAACAGTACACTGGGCTAAAGCTTTCATTCAGTATCATTATAGGTTCCTTTCAATATTTAAGAAATTATTGACAGTATTTTGCACACTTACAGAGTATCCAAAAGTGACGTCGGAAAGGGAATATTTGTTTTTAATGACCCTACAAGTTCAATGAAACCATCAAAATATGACAATATATATTAAATATTTAAATATGAGGGAAAAACGAAACACTAAACTTGGTTAAGTTGTTTATCTGACAAAATTATTTGGCAAAAAAAGGCAAACTACAGCTATAAATTTTATTTTAATATGCAAAAAACAGATTGCAAAAAAAAAAAAAAAAAAAAAAGCTGACAGGAAGAAGCAAACATTTAATACAACATAATCAGTTATTAATATTTGGTTGGTTCTCTCTTGTTTTTGCATGTGGCCAAAAATGAGGTTCCATTGCATTATTATCTCAAATAAAACTACTGACTCCAAGCACAACTACGCAATATGTTGACAAAATCTTTAACACATTTATAATAATATTTGAATAAAATGTGAAGATGTCAATAGACCATGTATCACTTTTGGCCACTGAATGTTTTATTCTATTTTTAGCTCAATGTAAAGTAGTTTTAATAACAACTATTGTTAAAGCGACTTTAATTTTAAGTTTGAATAGTTACCTTGAAGTCCAAAGAGTGATTTTTTAAAGATGATTCTCCCGAGATGAAAACTGTTGTGTTTAGTCTAGAGACAAGTGAACATGTCCGGGATTCTCTTTGACCCTAGTAAGGCACGAAGTAAAATATGCCCTTTTTTGTCCATATCTTTTGCTCCGATTTGACAGGTACCTCATTTGATTGTATTTGCCTGCTGTCATTCCATGCTCAGCTCACCGACCAATCAGGATAAGACTTCAGCCCAGTCAATGCAAATGAGGAATGTAAACAAACACAGATATTCAAAAGACAAGAAACGCAATCATATGGAGTCATGGAGCAGGTGCTGAGGTTCAGTAGATCATACGTCTGTTTACAGCCTCAAATCAATGCAACCACATAGACTGTCTAGTAATAATGTCAGATTATTACTGATTCTGGTGCATAGAAAGATGTTGAGTCGAGTTTTATTCACAGTCATTTAAGCCAAATGCAGAATGTCATTTCACTGGGTCTGCAGTAATTATTGTTTCATTGGTTCTTTTTCTAGGATTGCTGAAATGACTTGTCACTGATATGTCATCAGGTGTTAATAGCGCCTTTCTCATCTATTACGCCAATGGCAGAAATAAGTGCAGTTAAAATAATCAAAATATGTGAGAGGGCATTGCTTGAATGTGGCCTTATTGGATGCACTTAACAGTGTAACTAACTAAAACTAAAACTAGATCATTTGTCCTTTTCTTGACCATGTGACTAAAACAAAAGAATGTACATTCCTCCGGCCACCAGAAGGCGCCATCACCAGAGTATTAACCACAGTCACATGCCCTATTTTCGTGCACTTCCAGTTCCTGTTCCTTACAGTATCATTCTACAATCTGTTTGAAGTATTGCCAATTCAACCTGCCATACCAAGTGTTCTTCATTGTTATTTAGATTTCATGTGTGTCGACTATTTCTGCCGACTTATGTTGTTGAATTACCGTCTTGGACTTGCTTGACATTTTAAGTTTAACTGTGTATGACTCCTGTCTATCATCTTGGATTGCTCTGCAGATGGATTCACATCATCCTTCAGTGTGTATGCAGCTAACAGGGAACGTTCTCAGAACTTTAAAGGGATTTGAGAAATAAACTTTTCCTTGAGCTTTTGATATATAAGAGGTCATCATGCTATAAGAATATCCTGTAAGTTTCAGAACTGAAAACTTCCTTGTTAGTCCAATAAAAGCTTTTATTGACAACATGCCCAGCGAACGACTGATCCTGGAATAGATAGGTTGATTTCTTCTGCGGAGGCAGAGTTTCACCTACTTCATCACTGCAACATTAGCCCCGCCCACTGGTGTGTTAGTGAGATGACGAGGGGAGAAAAGCGATACAGGACAAAAATAACATTACCTTTCAAAGGTTTCTAATGCTAGGAATATGGTTATTTATTTCCAACAATGTGAATGGTTTTGCAAACAAACTTTTACGATATGGACTCGACAGTAATGCAACAGCATGTAAGTAACTGAGTTCATTCTAAAGCCTGATCTGATATGTAATGATTCATGTACAGTCAGATGTTCTTTATCTGTCAGTAAATCAAACCAGTGATTAAACGGTCAACTTCATGTTGTTTCTCTAGGGTGAAAATAATCTGTTATTTAAATGATGATTAAATTGTATATAGAAAGCGATCAAAGAACACTCCCTTTACAATCGCTGGAGCTGTCAATCAAACAGCGCAAGTTTATCAGTAACTGAGTTCTGGACTCACGCCAAAACCCCTTTTTATTTTCAACGAATCTCTTAGTTAGATCGCGTTTGCACTGTTAGTAATGATGAAAGCAATCGTTAGTGTGCAGAAATTAAGTTGCAATGACGAGATCACTGCTTTCATGCGCTCAACAATGTCTGTGATCGGCTACAATGTTCATCACTGCAACCTTTCATGCCACGATCTAAATATAATGCCATAGATCGAAATGTAATGCTATAATCAACACTTTTCATGATTAGTTAACCTTGAGAGCTGTAATAGTAAAAACATGCTAAAGTTTTCGAGAGAGTAATACTTAGCTATTTCATATTGCAAAGATGTTAGCCAATCACAGCAGTGGGCGTTTACACTAAAGTCTCACAGCAGAGACTAAATCAGTACTAAATACACTAAATCAGAGCGTTCAAATCAGAGGGCTAAAATCAGTGTAGGAAAAATGCCTTTTATTTCTAAACAATAAGACAACGCAGTTCGTGACCCCTTTAACTTATGTTCTGGCAAGGTTCTCTCAAAGTTATGAAGAAACCCAGTTCAAAAGTTTGTGAACCATTGATTCTTAATACTGTGTGTCATTACCTGGATGATCTACGACTGTTTTTTTGTCGTGTGATGGTTGTTCATGAGTCCCTTGTTTATTCTGAGCAGTTAAACTGAGCTCTGTTCTTCAGAAAAAATCTCCAGGTCCCAAAAATTCTTCAGTTTTCCACCATCTTTTGCATATTTGAACCCTTTACAACAGTGACTGAATGATTTTGAGATCCATCTTTTCACATGGAGGACAACTGAGGGACTCAAACACAACTATTAAAAAAGGTTCAAACATTCACTGATGCTTCAGAAGGAAACACGATGCATTAAGAGTTCGGGGGTGAAAACTTTTGAACAGGATGAAGAGGTCCAATTTTTTCTTATTTCGCTTGAATATCATTTTTTTTTCATTTAGTACTGCCCTTCGGAAGCTGCTAATACTTGCATGTTTCCCGGAAGACAAATTAAATACAATTTACCTTGATCTTCAAATTCCAAATGTTTTCATCCCCCATCTATTAATGCATCATGTTTTTTTCTGGAGCATCAGTGAATGTTTGAACCTTTTTTAAAAGTTGTGTTTGAGTCCCTCAGTTGTCCTCAGTGTGAAAAGACGGATCTCAAAATCATTCAGTCACTGCTGTAAAGGGTTTAAATATGCAAAAAATGCTGGAAAACTGAAGAATCTGCAGGACCTGGAGATTTTTTCTAAAGAACAGAGCTCAGTTTAACTGCTCAGGACAAACAAGGGACTCATGAACAACCATCACAAAACAAAAAAACAGTCGTAGATCATCCAGGTAACCACACACAGTATTAAGAATCAATGGTTCACATACTTATGAATGGGGTTATTTTAATAAATTCAGCAATTTTTTTTTTGTCTTGTGGATTATATGTAAACATCTTTTATGTAAAATATCTTACTCAGGACAGTACTAAATAAAAAAAATAACATGCATTTTGTATTATCTCCCTTATTTTGTTAAAATTATTAACATTTTCACAGATTCTGCAAGTGGTTCACATACTTTTTCTTGCCACTGTATGTATGCAATTTCCTGCCAAAACCATACTGTCAGGTCTAAAATATAAACACTATAATAGGCATACCATAGTGAATCAGGGTAAGACAAAACCATGTTTGGGAAAAAGGATTGATGGTGTATTGACTCATTTAAATGTTAATTTTGAACAACAACAAAAGTTACATAGTGTACCTTTGATATAGGTTGAGGATTTACATGACAAGTGCAAGTGAACCGGCCTGCTCGTCAATCAGTGAACATCAGCTCAGACTTTATCAATACTCTGTCCTGATTCACTGCCAAATCCTCGACAGAAGAGATTCCCTGTGAAAACACCGAGTCATGCCGTCTGCATGCTTTCAAATAAACTCTCCATTGTATTAATACAAGATGAAAAATTTATTTTTTCAATAGGGCTAACATACAAATGTAAAGTAATGCCTTGTTAACAAGTGTCTTGAAATAGCTTGACAGCTCATGTTTAATAGCAAAATGAACATAAATGTACAAAGTCCAACACAAAAACAGCTATAAACAAAAAACAAAACAAACAAAAAAAAAAAAGACATGGAATTTAGCAGAAACAAAGTGCGATCTCACTTTATATTAGGTGTCTTAAAAAATTATGTCTATTATGCTTTTCCATGTTCATCTCTCTTTAGTGTGTAATATTGCTGTCTGAGCATGAAAAAGCTCTGCAAAATAAGTGCACTGTATCAAATGATTAATTTAAATGTTAGTACATAGTAGTTAAAGACACCTAATATAAAGTGCAGATTCCTTCTTTACCTAAATCATTTCGTTGACTGATGAGTGAAACAAAGTAGTCTTCATTTTAAAGTTGTGCAAAGGCTGTTTCAGTGAATGTAACTTGGATAAAGTGGCATACTTCTGTAGTAGACAAATTTATCAGAAACTTTTTATAAATGACTCAAGAGAGAGCACAAGAATCTTCATTTGTACGGATCCTGGCCTCCCCAGTATTCATCCCATCATCTTCATCTACGTCTGGAGTGGACGGACAGGGTGAGAACTCTGACGGCGCGTCCTCATAGCCACTGCTCTCATCATTATCCTCCCCAGCCTGAGCTTCATGCCTTTGATTATCAAACACTGATTGACCCAATGCTTGGTTGGCCAGTTTTTTCAAATGTAACACTGGGGCTGCATTCAGATGCGCTGGAGAGTCTCCGCCCTCTGAGAGCGGTGTTTCGTCTCGGTCCACTGAAGTCCCGTCTAGAGCTCCCTGAATCCAGACAGGCCCCGCGTGTCTCGCCTGAAGCTGCTCAGCTTTTCTTTCCTGCACAATTGTTGAGACATTCTTCAAACAAATGCTGAAACAGTCTGAATGCATATTATAAACACTGAGAGTGGCATTAAATTACTTTTGAAAGGTCAAATAGTAGATTTAGGGGTCCCACTTTAAAGGGGACCTATAATGCCCCTTTCACAAGATGTAATACAAGTCTCTGGTGTCCCCAGAATGTGTCTGTGAAGTTTCAGCTCAAAATACCCCACAGATCATTTATTATAGCTTGTCAAATTTGCCCCTATTTGGGTGTGAGCAAAAACACGCTGTTTTTGTGTGTGTCCCTTTAAATTAGAGGTCGCGTTAACCGAAAATTTTCCGTCACTGACGGAATTTTTTTTGCAGTGAAGGAAAAATCTGAAGGCCGTCCGTCATTTTGACAGATTACACTGAGGCTGATGTAACTTGTAACTGTAATTCCCACCCCTGTCCAGTTGGTGGTGAGTGCGCTCCAGTGTGGCAGCAGAGGGCGAGAATAAAATGAAAGAATAAAATGAAAACGATGCATTTGATTACACACAGGCGAGCACCCAATTTAAGTCCATTTTATAATAATAAAGTTATAATACTTATACTTACATAATTAAGTTTCTAATCCAGTTCGTTTTGTTTTAAATGGTTTGTTTTGTTATTTTTCTTGCTGACTATCAAGTTTATGGTCAACGAATGGCTTTTCTGAGGTATAATGTTACGTGACATTGTTTCCAACACTGATTGAACTGATTACAATGTGATACAGATTTCGGTAAGCTACTGTGTCTTTCAACATATTTTCTGATGTTCATTCATGTTTATTTCGTTCTGTAAAGTAGTAAAGAGGAAGGGATGATCGCGTTCACTCACGATCCGCGACAACTGTTCAAGATGAAAACTGAAAAGTGACGCACAGTCTTTGTTCAACTTTCTTTTCATAATATAAATAAATGCATAGCCTAGGCCTATTTGCTTATCCTTTAAGCTCTAAAAATGAAAATAAAATGAAAAATGAAAATGTGGACGAAAAAAGAAACTGTTAAACGTCTTATTATCATTAAAATATAAAAATTAAAATGACAGGTAATAATTGATTATGACAGAATTTTTACTTCAAAATGACGGACAGTGCAAAAGAATAACGCAACCTCTGCTTTAAATGCAAATGAGCTGCTGCTCCCGGCCGCCTTTCCAGAAGAGGGCGGAGCTTTAACAGCTTGCGCTTCGGTTGCTCAACAACAACAAAGCTGGAGAATCTCACGGAGCCAAAATGAGGATTGTCAGTAACGGTGTTTAGCCTTACATTGTTCAAACCGGAGTCGGACACTGATGGAGAGACTCAGGAAGAAGTTACAACTTTTAGAATGAAACTGGATGTTTCTGAATGGTTAGTGGATAAATTTATGTAGTTGCTGTGGAGTTGATTCAACTCATCGACCAGCATGTGCCATCATGTTAATCTTTTATGCAAATCCAGCGTTGAATTGACCCTCGTTAGTGAAGCAGTCCGGCGTAAAATGACGGCATGACAACAACACTCTACTACAACTCTTCCTCTTCTCTAAAGCAGTCCAACATGGCCTCACCCCCTTTGTTGTGTGTTCTTGGGGGCGGGGTTTATGTAAATTTTAGGGTTTGTGATGTTACCAACCCGGGAAGAAGCTTGTTGTAGTCCTTAAACAGAATTCTTTAAAAGAAAATATCTCCCTTTGCATTGAACTTTGAGCGTCGTAAATTTACAGATGTTGTTTATGATCAAACAGCAACATTACACACTAACTAAAGTTAAAAAAGTATAATAATCAACCACCCCTTTAAATGAAGTATCTTTAACAAGTATGTACTAGCATTTAAATTAATCATTTGATACCATGCCCTTATTGTGTACATACACTAGTGTTCTAAATTTGGGGTCAGTAAGATTTTCTAATGTTTTTAAAAGAAGTCTCTTCTGCTCAACAAATCTGCATTTATTTAATCAGAAATACAGTAAAACAGTGAAATATTACTACAATTCAAAATGGCTGTTTTCTATGTGAATAAATAGTAAAATGTAATTTATTTTTTTAACACATTTATAATAATATAAAAAAAAAAATTATAAAGTAAAGTGTGAAGATGTCAGTTTCCCTATAGACCGAACATCACTTTTGGCCACTACTGTATATATAAACATTTTAGTATTTTGAGAGCGTAGGGAGATCAACTCTTTTACTTCATTACTTCATTCGCAGTGCTTCATGGGAGTGGGTGGAGCTAAAGAGCTCTTTAGGCAAGATTTGCATGTCATGACTCCCTGATTGGTGGAACTTTCTGTAGCATCATGGGTAATGTAGTTTTTCACCATGAATTCCCTGATTATTTTTGAAGATAAATTTTAAAATAATATTTCCCTTTGGAGGTTTTTACTTCCAGAACTGACTGTTGCTGTATCTGCTGATCAGTAAAACATCACTGAATTCAGAACCGTCTGCTCATGACTCAGGAAATGGTATGTGGCATTTTCACATAAATCCGCACAAAGGATTAAAACTTCCCAGGTTAAAGGATTAGTTCACTTCAGAATTAAAAATTTCCTGACAATGTACTCACCCCCATGTCATCCAAGATGTTTATGTCTTTCTTTCTTCAGTCGAAAAGAAATTAAGGTTTTTCATCCCAGGATTTTTCTCCATATAGTGGACTTCACTGGGGTTCAACGAGTTGAAGGTCCAAGTGTCAGTTTCAGTGCAGCTTCAAAGGGCTCTACATGATCCCAGCCGAGGAATAAGGGAATAAAATATATAATTTTTATTTCGTTTCGCTAGATAAGACCCTTACTGGGATCGTGTAGAGCCCTTTGAAGCTGCACTGAAACTGACATTTGGACCTTCAACCCGTTGAATCCCAGTGAAGTCCACTATATGGAGAAAAATCCTGGAATGTTTTCCTCAAAAACCTTTATTTCTTTTCGACTGAAGAAAGAAAGACATGAACATCTTGGATGACATGGGGGTGAGTAAATTATCAGGAAATTTTAATTCTGAAGTGAACTAATCCTTTAAGATCAGGGATACAGGATTAGGTGTTTACACCCTTAGAGAAGATCTGGAAGTTTCTATCGTCACCTAGAGTCCTTTCCCAACGTCACCAATAAAAGCGTCTCTGATTGGTTAAATCTCCTCAACAGCATTCTACTATCTATCTATCTATCTATCTATCTAGGTATATATCTAAGACATGCTAGCAATGTGATAAAACATAGCAACACCCTCGCAACCAACCAGAATACCCTAGGAACCACATATTTTTAAAACTACTAAAACTTACAACCATTTCAAACCTAAAACATATATAAACTTCAAACCTTCAAACTTAAAGCTGTTAAAATGACTTTAATCTTTCTGGCTAGGCTTTCTCAAGCCAACATCAAGGTTTGTGTACAAACGTTCTAATCTAGTTAACAAGTGATTTCCTACAGAGCTGTACTGGTTTCATGTCCATTGATTTATTTATTTGAGAACAAACAAACCTTTTAGGTCGATCAAGACCTTTCCAATCTGCATAATTCTTACTGTGAACTGAGCACTTTCATTCCTACAGCAGAACACAACCAGGCACACTCTGAACATTTATCTCAGGGTAAATGATAAAAGAATAAAATAAGAGAGAAGTGAACACACTCACTTGTTCTCCAAACATGGTTACGTAAGCATGCAGAAACTGCCAGCCTCTCTCTCTCTCTCTCTTTGGCTTTACGCAGCAGTTTCTGTTCATTTCTAAATGTGATTATGTAAGCTTAGAGTTTCCTCACCTCTTTTAACCTCTCCATCTCCTGCATTAATGAGGCAAGCATGTCCTCCAGCTTCCTCCTCAGCACTCTCTCTCGCTCCAGCTCCTGCACCGTCAGTCAGAGAGAGAGAAACGTCATGTCATCCATATCATCAAGTTAATGTTTTCTGAATTAGAAATCTATCATTTGCATCAGTCTCTGTGTAGGCAGGATGAAGATATGTTTCACAATACCATGGTGAGCTGATGCGTCTCTCTCTGTGTTTCGGCGAGCATCTCCTCCGCCCCCTCGAGCGCGTCCTGAAGACAGTCCACCTGGAACAGAAGAGCGTCCTGCTGGAGCGAGAGTGTCCGCAGCTCCTGCGCACAGTCCTCATCCGTCTGCAGAGCAAGCACAACCTTTACATGCATCTTCTATATGGAACGCTGACAAAATAAATACATAAATAAATATACAAAGAAATGTAAAAAAATAAATGAGTATTTATACTTTTATTTTTCTTATTTATGCATTATTTAGTGGTGTCAAAATTAGTGATGAAAACTACATAACTTTATGAAATTTCGCCATTTTGAATTGAAAATATATGATCATGATTCATGTAATTCATAAATGAATGTGACGAGAAACGTTTGCGTTTTCAACATATTAGACATACGAATATGTCGAGTGAATGTATTTTCAAATAGTTTAAATTGATTACTTCATAACTACAATTAGTTACCTAGAACTTCTTTTACCATTCTTATTTATTTATTCCCTTAAATCCATTTTAATCCTTTAAATATTTAATTCCTTTATTACTATTATTATTTATTAAAGCTGAAGTCCGTAAGTTTTGCCTCTTTGTCGCCATCTCTGTTTGAAACCTGCAATTGCAGTTATTTGTGGAATTATCATCTTTACGTGGGTTGTGTATCGGCATGGCTCCTCAGCGCGGATGAATCTAATGTTTGCTGTCAGTCACTGCACCAGTGTGGATACTGTACTTCAGAATCACAGATTGTAGTCTTGGAAGTATGACCAAAATAAGAATTTTCACTGGAAAATGTCATTTGAACAAGTAAGTAACATGTCTGCCACTTTTGTTCTGACCAACTGAGAAAAAAAGCATTACAATAAATCGCGCTACAATGGTGATTAAATCTAACGATCGCTTAGCTCAGATAACATCAAACCGTGCAAATTATTATTACTGTTATACTTTGTTCCCAAACTGTTAATGTTAACAACATCAGCATTGCGTGACTATGTGTATTTAGTGTGTATTAGCATTACCTGTAGATTTCAATTTCTGTCACCACTCCAGTTGTCACTGATGATTGTCATTTGGACCTTTCTGGATAACAATCCACCATCAAAATGATAAGTTTAATTATTGCAGCTGCTGTGAGGAAAGGCTATAAATGATCCGTCACCTGCAGCATCCTCACATGATATAGCCTACTAGCTGGGACTCCTTCTTTATGTAAACAGACGTGACGTAATGACACAAAGACGAAAGGCTGCATACTCGAATTTCCTGCAGAAACCTACCAGTACCACTCAGATTAGAAAACATTACTACAAGCTTATCGTTGTGAATCGGGTTAAGGTAAGGAGATAGTTTTGAACACTGGCTGGTTATGTACTTGCTCAAAAATATTGATTTTTAAAAAAATTAACCTCCTCCTATGCCTACACCACTGAGTCATGTGTTTACAAAGGAGCGGCTCACGAGTCAGTCATGTAAAATCATGAAGCGATGACTCAAGACACACCTGTTGATGATTCACGTCCTCTCACACCGTACACGAGTCTCCTGCTCTCAGACTTCATGTGCCAATAACTCTTTCAAGGACTCATCTTGTAACAGCATCACTGTTATTTTAGTTTAATTATAGTTTTATTGATATTTTGAATTACCTTTAATTTTTTATTTTTAGTTTTCATGTTCATTTTAGTTTAATTTGTAGTAAATTGATTATGTGCTTTTGTCATTTTATTACTCTTTTTTTTTTTTTTTAAATATTACTTTTCGGGTTTATTTTTCTTTCAGTTTTAATTATTTATTTATTTCCAGTTAATAATTTTTGTGCTTCAACTTAAACTTATTTCAGTTTATTGCCAAGGCAACATTTCTCATTTTCGTTTGGTTCAAGTTTTTCAACTAATATTTATATTTGATTTTACTTCAGCTTTATTTCAATTGACAGAAATGTTAATAGTTTCAGTTTCAGTTTTAGTTAATGATAATAACCCTGACATGCATCACCTATCTTGGAAACTGAATCTTTTATGAAACAGCAGCTTATATAATTAACAACAGCAAACTAAATACATAATTTGTTTTTTAAAAAAAATATGTAAATCTTACCATTTCTATGTTCTCAGAAAGCGGCTCATCTTCACTCTAAAAAATACAATTGTTCATTACTATATAAAACAAACCAAGTAAAGTTTGAAATGTTTCTGAAAGACTTTTGTAACAAAACTAATCAATGAATCCTAATCAGCAAATATATTTCTGTGAGAGAGACTTGCGCAGCACTTTCAGTTCACATCCGCCTAAAACACTGCAAACATCACAATACTAACTTGGCTTTCTTCTCTTTGTCCTCTTTTTAATGATCCGTATCTGCTGTCGCTGCGTGACAGGTGTCTGCTCGTCTCTTCTGCCTGCAGGACACAAACAATCATATTATTGATTACTAATATAAAACAACAAAGCAATCTAAGCAACAAACTCCATTAGAGGATTCTGAAAGCAAATCTGGCTGAATTTGGAGTTTTAAAGAGGACATATTACGCCCATTTTCAAAGTCTTGATGTTGTTTTTGGGCTCTGATAGAACAGGTTTCTTGCTTGAATGCTCATTATTTCCTCATCTGTTTCTCAGGCAATTTCTTTTTTAAAAATGTTTTTGGATGTTTTTGCCTTTTATTACGATAGGACAGTATGTAGACGAAAGTGAAGTCGGGGAGAGAGGGGGGGACGGGATCGGGAAAGGTCTGTTGTAACTTCCTGAGTCTCTCCATCAGTGTCGACTCCAGTTTGAACAATGTAAGGCTGAACACCGTTACTGACAATCCTCATTTTGGCTGCGTGAGATTCTCCAGCTTTGTTGTTGTTGAGCAACCGAAGCATGAGCTGTTAAAGCTCCGTCCTCTTCTGGAAAGGGGGCCGGGAGTAGCAGCTCATTTGCATTTAAAGGGACACACACAAAAACGGCATGTTTTTGCTCACACCAAAATAGGGGCAAATTTAACAAGCTATAATAAATGATCCGTGGGGTATTTTGAGCTGAAACTCCACAGACACATTCTGGGGACACCAGAGACTTATATTACATCTTGTGAAAGGGGCATAATAGGTCCCCTTTAAACATCTTTTACCATACCAATTTTATGGGCCTTATACTTCCTATTTGAGCCATTGCAGAAGAATGAGCAAAGTTATTTCAGGGCAAGACCACCCTGATCGTAAAGCAAAACGTGACTGGTTGGAGCATGAGAGTGCTGATTGGTCAGTGCAATATAGCTGTTATCTGATTGGCTTAAGTAGACGGTGGGTGGAGTCCACTTATTTGTGGATGAGTGTCTACTAGAAATGTTTCAAAATCCGAAAGCGATTAACTAATGAATGCCAGGGAAGTTGTGTTTGTTGTGTTTTTTAATTCACAAATTAAATTTTTATTAATTTTTATTTATCTACTGGTATTTCATTTTTGTGAAACTCCTGCATATATATGTGGATCTTATTTTATTTATTTATGAATTTGTTTAATTTTTGTGAATCTCTTTACATTTATTTGTGTATCAAAATCTATTTGGAAATATGCAACAATTTTAACCCCACAATTCCCAATGCCTCAGAATCGAGTCCAAGCTCTACAAACTACTGCTTATAGTAATCAGTCTCAATGGCAGTTTTTCTTTCTTTAAAAGAGTGAATTCGTTTCTGAAAGTAACAATGAATGGCAAGAGACCAAGCCTCACAACCTATTAAAACTTTCCAAATAAAATTTCATATGATTGTGAACACTGACGTCACAAACATATCCGTCAAAAGGAGACTATAACATTTTAACTGTTTGGAGTAAAGTCAGTAAATCATGGACAGCTCATATGTAAATCGATATTTAAATGTAATCGTTCGTCACGTCTGTACTTGAGAAAAGACATCTTTAATTCGTTTTTCATCGCGAGATTGGGCATCATCGCGCATACATCATCATCATCATCGGAAGGTGTGCTCTGTCAAAACAACACGTCGCGTTTATTTAAATAGAATTAGAATAGCATTTGCTACATATTTTTTATAATCGAGTGAATATTCAAGTAAAAACAGATTTCATCTTGTCACACCCTGATGCTACCAGTCCCAAATCAGCCCGGTCATTATTTAATAATATTATCATCTTATCGAGGCTTTGCAATTTACAATAGGTGACGTTAATGTAATCCAGGTGACTCGATCATCATAGATCAGCAGACAATTAATCACTAGAAATCCGACGTCTCAAATCAAATCAAGTCACGAGTCGTGACAAAGGAGATCCGGACTAAAGATTCACTTACTCGTACCTCTCTGATAATGTGCCGAAGAGACTCGTCTTCGCTCATTCCTCGAGAGAGAGTCCGTTTCCTCAGCGAACCCGCTTTCTCAAGTTGACCCGAATGCATTTTTCCACACGTAAGGACTCTCCGGAGAAAAGGTCTGAGAAATCCGCGTCTTTTGAGGTGTTTCAAGTGTTTCTCTACCGAAGCAAACAGTGTTGTCGGGTGGCTTCTGTAGTGCAGTGGGTGGGGCTTGTACTCTTGAGTGGGCAGGTCTATTTCGCCCATCCAGTTTCGTTCGTTATGTAATACCACAGAACTTATAAGACGGTGATAAATAAGACGGGGTAAGATGACCCACCCATCTTAAAGGGGTCATGACATGGATTTTTTTAAAACCATTTTAATATGTTCCTTGAGGTTCACTTATAATGTTAATAAGGTTCTTTGCACAAAAATAAATAAATAAATAAATAATAATATGTATGTGGAAAAACAATTATTTTCAACCCTCATTCTGAGCCTCTGTCTGAAATGATCCGTTTTTAAGGCGTGGCTCCTTTAAGGCTTGTCAGGAATGTTATGATTGGCTAACGTCATTGCATAGGAAACAGTATCAACACAGTATTTAACAACATTATCTATATAAAGCGGTCATTTACAGACAAAGCGTTATTAAATCATTTACTTGTGGTTTGTGATGCAGCTGCTGTCAGATCCAATACAGTCTGCTGCTTCATCTTGTGAACTCTCCATTAGACTGTGCCTCGACAAAAGTACAAAATGCTCAGAACAAACACGCAATCCGGGACGCCATTAAAATAAACAATCCACTTGTTTCCAAAGCTGGGATCCTTCTGAAGCCTGTACAGAGACGCAAACCAGCTGTTTAAACTGGACGCGTCAAACAAACGTTCTTTCACTTTTCCATTTGTCCTGTTGTCGAAAGACTCAAGCGCGAGGAGTATGTCAGAAACTGAACGCACATCTGTATACTGTATCAGTGTAGACAGCGTTAGTAATTATAATGACTTCAGAAACTGAATGCACATCTGTATCCTGTATCAGCGTAGACAGCGTCAGTCACTATAATGACTTCAGAAACTGAACGCACATCTGTATACTGTATCAGCGTAGACAGCGTCAGTCATTATAATGACTTCAGAAACTGAAAGCACATCTCTATCAGCATAGACAGCGTCAGCGATTATAATGACTTCAGAAACTGAACGCACATCTGTATACTGTATCAGCGTAGACAGCGTCAGTGATTGTAATGAGTTCAGAAACTGAACGCACATCTGTATACAGTATCAGTGTAGACAGCGTCAGTGATTGTAATGACTTCAGAAACTGAATGTACATCTGTATCCTGTATCAGCGTAGACAGCGTCAGTGATTATAATGGCTTCAGAAGCTGAACGCACATCTGTATCAGTGTATTCTTGATGTGTTAGCATCATGCTAGCAGCATGCTAATCGTGTTAACATCACACTAGTAGCATGTTAATCATGTTAGCATCATGCTAGCAACATGCTAATCATGTTAGCATCTTGTTAAAAACATGTTAGCAACATGCTAATCATGTTAGCATCTTGTTAAAAACATGCTAGCAACATGTTAATCATGTTAGCAACATGCTAATCATGTTAGCTTCTTGCTAAAACATGCTAGCAGGACGGTAATCATGTTAGCATCATGTTAATCAAGAGTGCCGAGTTTTGCCACTGCAAGCACCATTCACATTTTCTTCAGGAAATGTACATTCTAAGAAAGTTTTATCCGGTGTTGTCTGACTTTGTGTAACTTCAGTTAACAAACCTTATTTTTTGGTAGGTAACGTTACCTAACTTACTTGTAATTACACAAGATAGTATAGTAAGATAGCATATACTTAATGGGACATGGCGATGGTCTGTTAGCAGTGGGGGTTGACGTAAATCTTATAGTATGTCTTCGTTTGTTTATTAGATATATACTACTGTAACATTACCGTTAAATTAAACTGGCATAAAATGTAACTGTTAACCCTCTTATTGTGTTCCAGTCAAATTTGACCGATTTAAAGTTTTCTCTCTGAAAATGTAGTTTATTTAATCTGATTGTCATGAGGTTCCATGACTTTGTCCACACAAGGCATCTGAACACAAAAAATACATTTGGATAATGTTGATTAAATTTTAGGTGTTTTGTTTAACTTGTTTAACACCTGTGGTATTCCTGGTCATAAATGACCAGTCATTAGAAGTGAATGGATGAGACTACAATAAGTGTATAAAATTGAGTTCAGGCACATGCCCTTATTAGATGGACACAGTTGAAATAGCACAATATGTTTAATCTGAGTATTTGTTTTAGTCAAAATAATCAATACATTATGCTTTTTTTTTACTCAAAAACTAGTTGTATGAGCCCAGGTCATTGAGGCATACAGGCCATAAATAGCAAATATAAGTTCAAAACTTGTAATGTTCACAAAAACTTAAGTTGATAAAAAGATCTATCACAACATTAGGTGAATATATATCTATTATTGTGGATTTATAATCTGCTATAATGTGGCAGTCATTTTGGACCAGGAACACAAAACTAACTAACATGAAATGAACACAAAAGGAGGGTTAATGCCGTGTTGTTGGGCTACAAAGGCAGTTAGTGTAACATATTCTGTATTGTTTCAGACAACAACATGGCTTCAGCTAAGTCACACAAAGGCATGAGCAATGCTGACTGGCTTGCGCTTCTGGAGAGTTTTGCCCGAACAGGAGTTTGGCCATCTAGGGAGGGGAATAGACCTTCCCCCCGACAAAAAAGATTACATGTTCATCCACCAGCCACAGTGGATGCATCATAGAGCACCCCTGCCCAAAGCACACCCTCCATCAGTGATGTGTCACTTCCTGCAAAGACGGCCAAACTGACATTGTCAATGGTAAGCAGACCTTACTATTGCAGGCATTACTGCAGACATTGAAACATCTCAACCTTTTCCTATATTGTTAGGGTTTTGTTATCACTGACTATGACAAACCTTTTCAGTTTGAAAAGTCAAGGTTTGGAGGCTCACATGTGGCAGCAGCAAAACCCAATTTAAGCACCCAGAGGAAAACCTCTCAGGTTAATATGAAAGACATCATGACTTTATCATCACATCATCACATCATCACTACATTATTTTATTTCATTAAAAAACAATTCACAATCCCCTTAATAGATTAATCATAACGTTTGACTCCACAGACATTAGAGCACTCCAGTTCAGCCGCAGCTTCATGCCCATCCTCTGATCCTCGTCCTCCTCCATCCCCCAAACCTCACCGGCCTGTCATCCAGTCCTCCTCTTCCTTCTTCCTTCCTCCAGCTCAGAGATCACAACGCATTAAAGAAACAGCAACACCATTGACTATTTCTGAGTTTGCTGTTGTGAGCATCCCAGTAAGATGTCATTCAAAATACATATAAACATGCCTTTGTCATTTAATGCTGTCTTAGCTTTTACTTAAACCAGTGTTTTTGATAATATCAGCAGGTCTCATCTCAGCCAGAAGACCCTTTGGATCTCCCACTACTGTGGCCACAGACAATGCCACAGCAGGACCAGAAATGGGTGTCAGAAGCACTTTTTAGGGTTGGTGCAAAGGGAAAGCTGGAGCTGCGTGAGAATTTACAGTTGTGGTATCACCCTCCACCACCAGCCCTGTTGTACCACCAAGCTCCAACACCTGATAGATTTTTTTCACAGCGGCTCTTGCTCTGGATGCCATATAGGCTATGGAAGGTGCGGCTCCAATGTACTAACCCTGCCTGTGCCAGGCATCAGCTGTGTGGTGGTAGTCTGCACAGGAGAGTACGACAGGTGTTAGATATTGACAGATACTACAACCTGGTGACAGAGACCCTGATCTGTACCAGGTGTAGAACCAGCTACCTGTCCTGGAGTCATGCTGTGCTGCAGCAGTTGGACCTGGCCCATCGATCTGAATTCAGGGTCATTCTCACATGCTAGTAATTATTTTGCAGTCATGTTCACTCATATGCTACCTTTTTTGATAAATATTTTCTACAATAATTAGATACCTGATAATAAGATACTTGAATGAATACTTTTTTCCAAGGTATGCCTGTGACATTCGAGTTCTTCGCTTGTTGCGTGAGAGGGGCATGGGGAATGGCCCAGTGAGGATCATCGGCCAGCTGAGGGAGAACCACAGTGAGGAGTGGTTAAAACGTGTGGCTCAGTACACATCAGAGTGTGTGGCCTTTTTGGATAATCCTGGCCTGCATCCACTGCACTTCCAGGAACCACCACCACTTGCTCCAGTACCCAGCTAAAAAATGGCTCCTCACTGTATACAGTCAGGACATCCTCAACAGGCTCGATCACATCAAGGCTAGCATCACATCCACGTACAGATCAATTTTAAAAATGGATTTAACTAAGAAGGTCAGAGGAGCTGCTTTAATGACTGTACCCTTATCTATAATGTATTGTTAGACTAAAAGGGCTTTATTTGTCATTGTTACTGATTTGAATGTATGTTGTATTATTTGCTATGTTTATTGTTTCTTTCAGATCAGTTGAGTGTTTCTTTCAGTTGAGAGGGCCTGCGAAAGGCACAGCACAGTGGCTTACCTCAGTAGGCAATGAGGTAGGTCAGGTGCTGATGAGTGTCCTGACTGCGAATGAAGGGGCTGGGTTAGACCTCATGGCTGCAGGGCTCATGGAGAGATACCAGAGAACTGGTGTTGATCCTCCCACTATCCTGTATGTGGACTGTTGCAAGGAAGTGGGAGAGATTAAACTGAAGAGGCGGTTCAGCGGCTGGCCTGATGTCATCGTCCGCCTAGACATTTGGCATTTTATGCGACGTCTGGCAGTAGGATGCACCACAGATGCCCACCAGTTGTACCCTACTTTTATCGTCCTGTATTTTTGAGTGGGACGCAGGGGATCTCACTCTGCTGAGAAGGGCCAGGAGGGAGCAACTCACCCAACAGGGCTGATCTGCAATGACGGAGGCAGAGCTTGACCGTCATATAAGCAAAGATGAGCTGGCCCAACACTGCAGGAGGAGAACACGAGGAGAGGAAATCACTATCCGCCTCCTTGATATGCTTATCAGAGAGCTCATGGGTGGCAAGGGGAATGATGCCCTTGGTGTTCCTCTCCTTGACAGTGTGAGGATGCAGCACATCTGGCATGTCCAGAGGCGGCACGTCACCTGTATTCAGGACCCTCCAGATGTGCTGCTCTACACGGAAACTGGAACCATAATCAAGGACGGGATGTTTCTGAAAACTTATCGGTGTGCCAGAGGCTCCATATCCCTGGAATCATTTCACTGCCACCTAAACAGATTTATTCCAGGTTTGTCATGACAGAATATACCACATCTTGCCACTAATTCCTGTTTATTTAGATATTTGCAGTTAACAGATAATGTTTTCTCTTTTGCAGTTTCTCAAAACAATGTTTGGCTTTCTATCTCTTTTTCTAGGGAACAGCGCAAACAGCCTGAACTTCCAGATTTACCTCCTGGAAGGTTTGTTACGCTGGAATCAGGACCGGGCTGCAGCTGCTGTTGCAGGTGGAGGTTCAGCCCTGCGTACTTACACAGGGGAGCTAGTTTACTCTGTCAATGAGAACTACATTAAGTTGTATGGCAGGAAATTAGTCTCTAGCTTCACTCCACCTGCAGTATACACAAGTAAAGATATTTTGATAAATGCAGTTCACGATGTAGCATGTTTTTGTTAAAATTACAAGTGCTTCTGAAAAATTATACTACCAGAATTTTTGTACACTGGATTCTTTGCTCTAGGTGTCAGGGCAGAAAATCAAATACATACTAGAATATAGAGAAATCCTGTCTTTTTATGATGCCCTCTGAATTACATATTTTTGTTCATGCAGAAGCTTCAGAATAAACCTTTCTGATTAATTTCCTTTAAAAATGTTTCCTGTTACAAATATTTCCTCAGGGGAGCTCATTGGAGTGCAGTACTTGTTGAGGCAGAATAGTCAGCTCCTGGAGGACATGTGCCCTACCTCTGATAGGACCGCTCAGTTGCTGGAGGAGATAGATGTGGAGGAGCAAGTGGAAAAGGATGAGGGTTTCATTGATTTGTTGGGAGAGGAAGGCACAGTGGCAAATCTTGTGGCATCAGATGACTTAGTCCTTTCAGGTCCACCAGTTTTACCAGCTACACCACTGCCCTGTGTCCAGGCTCCACCAGTACCAAGTGTCCAGACTCCTTCAGCTGCACTACTGCCCAGCATTCAGGTTCTGCCAGCTGCACCTCTGCCCGGCGCCCAGGTTCCACCCGCTGCACCACTGCCCTGTGTCCTGGCTCCGCCAGTACCCAGTGTCCAGACTCCTTCAGCTACACCACTGCCCTGTGTCCCGGCTCCGCCAGTACCCAGTGTCCAGACTCCTTCAGCTGCACTACTGCCCAGCATTCAGGTTCCACCAGCTGCACCGCTGCCATGTGTCCAAGCTCCATCAGCTACTCCACTGCCCTCAGCAGTGGTAAAATTTCCTTTTCTAGACCAATTGTCATTCATTTAGTCATTCGCCCTTAAGCAGCAAATCCACAAACTTACTTAACAGCATGTAATTACCTAACCAACAGTTATATATTTCCAGGCTGTTGACGAGCACTGCATTCCTGTAATGGACCGGGTGGATGAGTTGGCGGAGTGTCTAGTGGAGCTGCGCACACAGGCAAGCCTCACACTTACCACCCAACAAGTTGCTACCATTGTGGGTTTGTGGCAGAACATGGACCAATTTGATAAAGACAGGGTGATGTATGCTGCTCGTCATCAAGACAGGCTACTTACAGGACGTTTCAGGTCCCCTAAAAAGAAAGCTGTCTTCACTCCTGGTGTCGACAGCACAAAGAGATGTGTTTTGGGTTCTAGCGGCTCTCCAGCACAGTGGGCTAATTGCTGTCACCTTGTTGAAATGATTTTCATAAGGTTGTGTAACATCCACCGAAGCCCCAAAAAACAGCGGAAAGAATCTTTGTCTAGATGGGAACTCATTCTTCGTGATTATAGAAGAATCTGGCAGCTAATCCTGAGCAATGGAACGGTGATGAGCGAAACAACCCTTCAGTTAATTGAGGTAAACCAGAGGACCCTTACAACGTGGCACAATGAACACTTAAAGGGTCAGGAGGTCTCAGTGCTGTTGCAAGGGCTGGAGCTTCCAGAGGCACGTCCAGTGGCATTGGATGCTCTGCCTCCAGCACGAGTACGGTCTGTTGTGCCACCACAATATAGCCACCAGTTGCATAACTACCAGACACCAGACACAGCTGGACAGGCAAAAACAAAGATTAGAAAGATCCAGCCCTCAGCTGCCTGTACATCTGCCACAGCAACTTCATTTGAGCCATTTATTATACAGTATTATACTGTACACTTTTTATCTTTTATTATTATTATTATTATTATTATTATTTTTATAGAAAGGTTTATGTGTAGAGGAAACTATATTAAGTAAAATACCAAAATGTGTATATGTGAGTATGTATAAGGATATGTATACATACACTATAATACATATGGGAATATATAATAAATATTAAACAACAATATACTATTATATATATTTATATACACTACCAGTCAAACGTTTTTGAACTGTAAGATTTTTAAATGTTTTTAAAAGCTCACCTGCTCACCAAGGCTTCATTTATTTGATCAAAATACAGCAAAAACAGTAATATTGTGAAATATTTTTACAATTTAAAATAACTGTTTTCTATTTATTTCTGTGTTGGAAAAGCTGAATTTTCAGCATCATTACTCCAGTCTTCAGTGTCACATGATCCTTCAGAAATCATTCTAATATGCTATTTGATAAATTATTATTATCAATGTTGAAAACAGTTGTGTACAATTTTTTTTCAGGATTTTTTTTTCTTTTATAAATAGAAAGTTAAAAAGAACAGCATTTATCTGAAATAGAATCTTTTGTAACATAAATGTCTATACTATCACTTTTAAACAATTTAATGAATCCTTGCTGAATAAAAGTATTAATTTCTTTAATTTCTTTCCAAAAAAAACTCTTACTGACCCCAAACTTTTGAACGGTAGTGATAAAGTTACAAAAGCTTTCTATTTCAGATAAATGCTGTTCTTTTGAACTTTTTATTCATCAAATAATCCTGAAAAAAAAATTGTACACAACTGTTTTCAACATTGATAATAATAAGAAATGTTTCTTGAGCATCAAATCAGCATATTAGAATGATTTCTGAAGGATCATGTGACACTGAAGACTGGAGTAACGATGCTGAAAATTCAGCTTTGCCAACACAGAAATAAATTGCATTTTAAAATATATTCAAATAGAAAACAGTTATTTTAAATTGTAAAATATTTCACAATATTACTGTTTTTGCTGTATTTTAGATAAAATAAATGAAGCAGAAGAGGCTTCTTTTAAAAACATTAAAAAAATCTTACCGTTCAAAAACTTTTGATCGGTAGTGTATATATATATATTTATTTATTTAAGTATAGTACATATATAGATATATTTTTATATACTTATATTTTATGTAGCCTATGTACATAAAACACTTATTTTTATATTATTTTGTTCTTTTGTTGTTTCATATAGTGAATTCAGTACTTTTCCAAATTTTTCTAAATATGTATATAGTTAATAAATCTATTTCTCTAAGAAGACTGGTGTGTTGTATTTATTTGTTTTATTGCATGAAATTTCGACAGCTGTATATTTGCCATCGAATTCTGTTCCCCCTCCCTATGAGGTTCTAATATTTATCAAACTGGCTGAGTCTCGCACTTCCTGATGGCTTTGTGGACAGTGTGCTGACTTCTGGTGCAGTTGCTTACAAAGAATCCTAGGTTCGAGTCCAGGCTCGTGGAACTTTTCGTATCCTGTCTGCCTTCTCTCACCAATTTTAAGTCCTGTCAACATATTTAATATCATTATAAATGGCAAAAAGGCAGAAAATGAACATTTAAACCGATGCTGGTTATAGTCCATCCACACACAGGATAGAATCAGCATCTTTTAAGTCAGTGCTTCAACACATCTCATCATATGGTGGGGGGAGGGGGGGGAGGGGGGGGAGCGGATTTCGACAGCTGTATATTTGCCGTCGAATTCTGTTCCCCTCAGTGTTAATTTTGGCAGGCATTTTTGATTAAGTGGTTCTGCCTTAAGCTGGTTTTAATCGTCAATATAGGGCAATTTCACCCTGGTTCTGTCCCTTTGACTTGCGGCGTCCCCCAAGGTTACTCTCTAGCTCCCATACTGTTCTCTCTTAATATGCTTCCACTTGGTTCTATTTTTGAGAATTATGGTATATGTTACAATTGTTATGCAAATAAAAAATAAATTTATCTTCCCTTGAAACACAAGAATGGTGTAGACCCCGTGGTTGCTTGCCTTGTGGATATTATAGCATCGATGTCCTTACATTTTTTAAGCCTAAACGAGATGTTAGATCATGCCAAAATGTTAGATCGGATAGATCTTCATGTCAGAAATATCAGATATAGATTCGACCCAGGATGCCGAATCACTGCCAGAAGATATCAGTCTTCTATTAGCCTGAGAGTTTACTGGGAAAGCCAGGAAAGAGCAGAAGCAGGAGATGAAGGGATGATAATAAAAAGAACAGAGTTTATTGAATAATCTTAGTTGTTGTGTCCATCTTAGTTGTTGTGTATGTTTCAATGCTCAGACTTCGTCTAAATGTTAAAGTTAATGTAAAAGGGGTGTGAATATGGCTATACAGTTCTCACATGATCTTGACACTTCTTCATGGATCAGGGAGAAATGGAAGGCTCACTGGAGGGGGACGTTTATGACCTGTAAGGAACCACTCATCCAGTCTGCCTGGAGCAGATTCCTCCTTTTCCGCTGACCAATCTATCTTAAGTTTGGCCTTGGCCTGGGTCATAACATCCATCAACTCCTCATTCGTGGGGGTGAGGGAGGAGACAGGCTCACTCAAAACATCCATCTCAACTCCCGTCTCTTTTATCTCCTCAGAACTAGACCCGGCCAAGAACATGCCAGAAGAAGCCGCAGAGTGGGATTCCGGATCTGGCATGAGAGCAGCAAAGCTAGTGAGCGAAGCTTGAGAAAGGGGCAAATGTTTCTCAAGCTTCTCAGCCAGCTCCATCTGCGATCCCACGATTGAAGTCACCATGCCACCTCAGCAGCAGCGGGACCTGACCCACCGGGTACAGATGCCTGGCTCCCATCACCTTTAAAAAGAGTCAGGCAGGAATGGATCTTTTTCATTGTGCAGAAATCACAGTAAGCATAGCCAGCCCCCTCGAGAGCTGACCAAGTGTGCTCCGCTCCTAAACAGATAACCTAAATCTGCTAGCCATGGATTCTTATTCATTTCAAACACAGAAACGCAGGGAAATTCACATGCACAGACAGACAAATGGCTTCCTGAAGACATAAAAGCTGATGTTTGACATAAAGACTGTGACCCGAACCGCACCTGCATTAAATCTATATTTATACTTTATACTATTATCAGGTAGACAAAATTTATTTTCTTATGTAACACAAGCAATCAAACCAACATTAGGCATTCTGAGTTAATGCATTTAAGAAAAATAGACACACAGCCCAACAAGGTAATAATTAACAGAAAAAAGAAAAAAAAAGTGAAAAGTTTGCCTACATTATGTGAACAAATTGCCCATACAGGCTATTTTGAAAAAATGTGCTTAAATAGGCTATACAGGCTATATAGATGCTTAGAGGTCTCCATAAATTAAAAGAACATAGCCAAATATGAGCCTTTACTGTCATATAATATTGGGGATATTTTAGCAGATTCACTCTGCATTTAAAAATGGAAGTCTATCCTGAAACTCTGCAGTGTATACGTGGCTGTTGGTCCTCTTAGCAGCATGAAAAATAAAACTTTTATTCAAATTGTGAATAGATTAGAAAGCGAGCAAAGAGCGCTCCCTTTTTATAACCGCTGAAGCTGTCACTTACTTCAGTTGCACCGCGGTTGGCTACAGTGCTCAATGCTGCAAATCGTGTTGTAAATAGAAACCTTTGATGGTCTTCAGACTACAGAGAGTGAACACAAATATGCATGGGACCATTTGAAAGCAGATGCCTATCAGTGGGTACTGAAACTAAGTCGAAATAGTCTTGGCTATTGGACCCGCTGTTATTGGAGAAATTTATTGATCACTTGACGAATTAACAGTAGAAGTAGTCTGTGTTTTAATATTGAGAAAAACCAGGTCTGCTGCTAGAAAAGTACCCAAAAGATGTATGATTAAATTATGGAAACAAGAATAAATGCTGGAAAGTACCAAAAATATCATTTTATATAAAGTTTTTAAAAAAATAAGTTGGTAATTTTCCACCAATAAATCACAGACATATATGGATTCATATTTAATGGTGGCGGAACTGTAAGATGGCACTAAAAGAAAAAGATAACTGGGAGAATCCCTATTGGATGTATAGCGATAAGAAAAAGGTATAAGAAATGAAGTTCTGCATTAAGAGAGTCAGATGAACAGCTGGCATCTCACTTTGTTGCTTGGCAATAAAGTTTATCTTCTGAGACCTGGAACTTTGACTCTGAGATATTTCTTTGGGACCAACAACTGAAGGGACACAGAGACATCAGATTGGCCACGACCACTGTCTGCTCGCACCTATTGATTTCCGACCCTCACCCACACCGCAAATGACAATGTATATATCTTTCCACCAGTTACATCAAATATTAGTGGTTCATCTGCCAGGTAACTGCGGGTACCCGTCTGCATGCAGGACTCTGCCTTCCGGACTTTTTGGTACCACCGTTGAGACGGTGGTTCAAAGGTTCAGGGAGGCAAAGGTTAAGTCAGCTGCGTTCAAGAAGTACATCCCCTGACGTGGTCAAGGTCCTTCACATCCCTCTTCTGCTAGTTGGCACTAGCTGGAGACAGGGTCAGAAGGCGAGTGTGGCTGCCCGTGCACCACCTCCCAAGAGTCAAGGTTCAATGTGGTGACCTCACAAGAAGCCTAAGAAGGAACTTAGGAAGGTTATTTGGGCCAAGAGGCAACATAAGCCAAACCCCTAAGATCTAAGAACCCCTAAGATCTAAAACTAAGACTAAGACTAAGATCTAAGACTAAGATAAGAAAGTTTTCTAAACGGTCATGAAGAGTAATGGGATGACAGAGAATAAAAAGTGGACATTCTGTCGCAGTCAGCAGACCACTCTCTGTCCTCCTTGCTAGAACTGTAGGAAAGGGCAATGAGGGCCATATAGTAGGGAATAGTTTGGAGAGCACTATGGTGCCCTGCTCTCTCAGTAGCTCCTCCGGTGTACGTTGTACACTGGAGGTACTAGCCTGATGGGATTATGTTGGCTCATTCTCTAGGTGACCTGACTATCAGGTAATGTGCTTCCCTAGAGGTTCGGTGGTGGAAGTCTTTCGGTAATAGGTCCTCCACTTTGAAGAAGTGGCTGTTATCGCCACAGGCATCCTTCTTTCTCTGTGGCCCCTCTAGTTGTGGAGGTAGGGTGTCGACAGACTAGTGTCAGAGAGCAAGAGGGTGTAGAAGTTGCCATAGACGCTCCACTCTCAATGCTCTGTGGCCAGACTTCCCAAAAGCAATGTTGCTATTTCTTTCTCAGGAGGTTAAGGCGGGGATGTTTAATTCTATGCTCCCTTTGGTTAGGTTGCCCCTTAGAGCTGATGGCCGAGGGTACGGACGGTCGGGATAGCAATACTTCAATCTGCCCTCTTCCTATTGGGAATTGCTGGTGGTTGCAGTGACGCTGCGGTCTCACTAGCTAGCTCTGCCCCCAAATCAGATATGACCGGATAAGAAACGGATTTCAGATTAAGTAAACTGGCGCTCCAATTTCTTGCTTCAATTTTTTGTGCTGACAGGACCCCCACAGTTTGCCTCGCCTTCCCTCTGGTCTAGTGCCCTGGGCACATCCCGTGTTAATCGGTCCTTGACGGCGAACCTGTGACGTCACCTGACTGCAGTAGCTGGCATGTGTTTACACTTGCTTCAGACACCGGTTCACACGGAGCCTTCCTATAGTGCCAACACCATGACACAGCGTCTCATTCCCTTTCTCAGGGAACCGGGTTACATATGTAACCTAGACGATTTGAAAAAATGAGAGTGAGTAAAATGATTATTAAGGTTTACTTATCCTTTAAATATGATGAACAGCTTTTAGTTGACTACTGATAGGATGTGACTTATACATGATTTTAAATCTTTTATTATTCATAAGAATTAAAAACAAACAGGTAGCATTATAAAAAATAGTCCCTGAATAGTCACTATACTGTGGGATTTTTATTTTCGTAAAAATACCCTAATGAAAAGAATAAAAGCAAAATTTTGCTATTTGTATTTGTTGACTCCAACTCACACAGATCAGTCACAATGTGGAATATTAGATATACTATATATATAATATAATATATATATACTATATATATATAATATTAGAAAATACTAGATATAAAATACACAGACAATGTTGTTTACCTACTAATGTATAATTTTAATGACACCAACAATAAAATAATAATTATGACAATAATAATAAGAAAAATTAAATAATGATCTTCATATTTTCCTTTAAATGCATGCAATAGTAGGCTACATCTTTTGTTTCACATTACAAGTGTAGAGGTAATTTGCTAAAACAGTTTTGTTTTAGAAACAGTTTTTACATCCAACAAAAATTAGTGAGACACTTTTCTATGATAAATTAGTTGCTTAACTATTGATTAAATTGGCTCAAATGTAAAAAGCATGTCACCATGATCAAAATTGACAATTCTTGTTTTTTAAATGATATATTGCAGTATTTATTACAAATGATTTATGTTTGCACAGTCATTATCTTTTTTAAAAAAAATTCATGTGCTCGCTTAATCTTTAATCACAATAATTTCCCCTACCTCTTGCAACAACATCTCTTCTTTCTTTGAGGATATGTTTACTAAAGTGAAAGTGGGACAACCTGTCACTCACATGAGGCAGCAATAGCCATTTTTCCACCCTGCATTTTTTCTTGATCAAGAAGCCATTTCACTCTGATATACGTCACAATGGGGAAGAAACGACTATTTCAACTTCTGTTTCATGCCGACGATTGCTGAAGACAATTAAAAAAGATTTCACAGTAACAATCACAGCTATTCAAAAATGCTCAACATGTATCCATAAGTAAGCTGTGACCTATCCTGCAGTAAGCTAAAAGAGATTTTAAAAGAGAAACTTGTGCTGAGTTGTCTTTCCATCCATGTTTTTACATTAAATCAGTAGGCAATGCCACATTAGGAGACTTGCACTACCTAATGTAATCAAAAGGATCATCTGTGATGGTTGTGCTGCCCCAGAATTATTTAAAACGGCAGGGGTGCACCACGTGATACTTGTCATTCCTCCATTACAGCTATAAAACGAGTTAAGGGAATCCATTCTGTGATAAAGTCCATCTGATCTATTTGCACAGAACTGACTTCCCAGTGCTGGAAGAGAGCTGAGAGTCTTCACACATGTTGGCGGTGAAGATCCCTTCCCAACTGTTGCAAAAGTGTTGTTGGAAGTGCTGGTGCTTGTAGCCATGGAAGCATACAATTCATCTTTTGCTCCTGTTGCAAATAAATAAATATATTTCAGATCCTTATAATAAATAACCATTCAAAAAAGGCAAAGCAATGTATTTAAGCAAATCTCACCAAGTATTAACAATTTCTTTAGATTGTTGACTAAAGGATAATTGCCTTGTCCACAGAAATATCCAGAAAAGTCATCCAAGTCTAGAGCCCATACAAACGCACCTCCAAAGCTATGTTCCTGTAAGTATTTTATCTTAACAATATAAGGCAGAGCTGTTATTTGTCATGTAAAATAATCTTTAAGTTTAGACATAGTATTATGTGACTTAATCGAGTTTACCTTAATCTCAAAGCTCCTCAGATTGTCAAAGCCCACCCAGTCACTGCCTTTAATAGAAAAAGGAACGTTCTGGTCTTCTATCCACTGTACTATGCCACCATGTATGAAAAGACATATCTTGAAAAAAAGAAAATATTCCTTAACTATCACTGACAAGCATTTGCAAGCCATTTTAAAAATGTCAAACAAAAGTTTCTGTCCAGAAAAGATGTTTATGCCATGTACTTCAAAGTAAGACCACAAGCCCATCTCTTGTGTATAAGGTCCAGGAGAAGCAAAGTTATTGGCTGGGGCACCGACTCCATTCTGAGAGGAGGTGAGGATGAAGGAACGTCCATATGTGGCAAAACCCATCAACAACTTCTCGGCAGGAGCTCCCTGGAATCTCCAGTATTGTAGGGCAAAATCCTGCATGAAAGGTGAAAACATGCAAACAGTACCAAATTAAATTTACTCACTTGTCTTGAAGCCCATGCTTAAATGATAGTGCTCAAAGTCAATCACTGTGCTTACGGTGTTTGAGTTGATATTTTCCTCATCATGGATGGCACTGTACAAAGGACTGTGATGTCTCGCAATGCCGTCTTTAAACGTATGAAAATCAAATGTCTTGACACTAATAAGGTCCAAATACCTAGAAAAAATGTTTCCACATTTTAAACTTTTAAACTGCCATTTTTTAAAATTATCATAAGACAGGATTGACATGGAATGACATGTTGCTCTTACTTTGAGATCTCTGGAATATTGTAGCTCCTTTCAATAACTTCTTTCTGTGCTGAAACAGTTGCTGTTAGAATCAGTCTTGCATCTTTGTTTGACATGCCTTCAGCTAGAAATGCTTCCAGAAGTTCCTAAAGTTTCACAAAAGTTTTTTTTTTTTTTTAAACAAGGGTTTATTTAGTCCTTTAGCAATTTTTTTTCTTGTTTTTAGCATAAACCTCAATAAATTTGGTAATATTTGTGCTTATATAACACAAATGCTGTTACTTTAAACTTTCTATTATCCAATAGGCCTAATTCTGAAAAAAAAAATGGTTTCCACAATAATATTAAGCACAACTGTTGTGATAATAATTATCACAATTATATAATTAATTCTGCTTTGCCAAAAATATTACGGACCCCAAATGTTTGTATGGTATTTATTTATGTGACATGTACCACTAAAATTTTACAAAGATGAGGTGTCTTTCTGACCTGATCCATTGGAAAACTCTTGGAACTCTATTTGAAAACATTTTAGTTTTAACCTTGCACAGTAGAGTGAATTTCAGCTTATCTTCTGGATGTGTCTCTGGAGTTCCCTTGTGTTCCCAGTCCAAATCCAGCCCGTCAAAGTTATACTTCCTCAGAAATTCTATAGAAGACTTGATGAATGTCTGACGGTTTGTCCAGTTGGACAACATAATTGAGAATCTGGTGTGAACAAGAAAATGTATGGCTGCTTATTTCACTGGTAATGTGGCTTACAAAAATTTCAGATTAAATGCAAAATAATCATGATCTTTGTGGATAAGCCATATTTTTATTTAAAAAAATAAATAAATAAATAAATAAAAATAAAAATTTTATAAGATATAAAAATTACCAGTAGAGGGCAACTTTTACTCAGAAACATAGAAGGAACACTTACTGGCTTGAATCCTGGTCTCTGACAGACAACAAGGTTTTCAACTGAGGATTTCTTTAGAAATAAAACAAACATTTTATGTGAAGTCTTTGTAACACAGCAGAACATTTGACAAATCAAATATAAATACAAGACTAGAAACACATAGCACTGAGCTACAAACATGCGTACTTGTTCTTAAGTGCATTGAAGGTCGAATAAAGGGCCACATCATTCCACTCACTGCCTGCTATGTTATTGGCATAGTTTATAATGGCAAATGCATAGATCAAATGAGTACACAAGTACGGGTCCACATTCTCGGGAAGGTATCTAGCAGTTCCTGCTCTGTACTGAGACCAGTTTGTGAAGTAACACACCAGTCTTGAACAGGTTACTGAGAAAAAGAGTATAAAGATACAAACATATGTCAGCAGTAATTTTTTGGTGATGTAATTTGAATGAATAATCTTTCATGCAGTGGACTGAAAATCACCTTACCGAACTGAAAGAGCAAATTCAGGCCTAACAAAAATGGAATAAGATCATTAGTAGATGCTTTTACATGAGATTAATATATTAAGAAACATATTCAAATACAAAAATAGACAAAAAATACCTGTTAATTGCGTTATTCCCCTGTTCATTTTGTTGCTGCTACATGTCCCTTTAGTTTTGAGTGGGGAACTCCGCATGAAGTATAGTGAGGGGTGGGGAGAAAGACAGGGAGGGCTACACATGTATAACATAACACTAACTTCATCTAAGATTTTTTTTTCTGGCCTATACAAAATACAGGACTTCTGTCAGATTTGGCCAATCAAGATTTACCCAATTATAGTAACAGAACAATCAAGATTCATTTATTTCACAATTTACTTTTTTTAAATGAAGATTTTTTTTTTTTTTTTTCTTTGACAGACACAATGAAGATTTAGTGTGTCTCTCATGGTGGAATCAATGGTGTGTATATCCATCCCTTGAGGCTGTTCACAATAGAATGAAATGGAATGCTATTCAAAACACTTGAGAATACAATGAAAACTTCAGGACACTTTATTGACCTGAGATTGTGAAGAAAAATGCTAATGCATATAAATCTTACAAATAATTTTATTGTATATAAAAGTGTGCTATTATATTTAAAGTTCTTCACATTTAAACACAAACACCATAAATATGGTCTACACATCTTATCTGGTCAGATAGTCTTGTTGTCTTATCTTAAAAAAAAGAAAAAACAGATCCTAAATGACCTATTTTCAGGTTCACCTCAAGCTCTGTACTATTATTATTTTTGAATATGAAACTAGAAACTCTAGGAGTGTAACTAAACTGCAGTATCATTGCTTAAGTCACAGAATTTGTCATCACCAACATGATATGTTTCAGGCCTGTGGAAATTTTACCTTGTGGATAGACAAAGATTTATCACATTATCCTCAACAGCTGTAGGACGAACTGACACATTGCTTCTGTAAGATCATACAGGGGCGCTATGAGGCCAGATATCTATCAGTAACTTCAAGCTATTATTTATGATAGTATGTACCCAGTGTTGTGTAAGACAGTTACATCAGGTCACTGTTCAATCAGATAGGGGTACATTTGTTCTTTTTATTGTGCCTTATTTTTGGTGGCGAGTGTGTCCAAACAAAGACAAGGGTCTAGACAGGGACAAGGGTCGTGCAGGTGTCAACCCTGTGATAAAATAAGCACATCAATAAAATTCAGAACAAAATCACTTGAGATAGCACTCCATGACTTCATCTTATCAAAACAAGTAGCCTATCAGTGGGATCTCAGCTCGGAAATATACGTGTAATGTTTATATTAAGTTATGAAACGTTATTTCTGAATGTTCTCCGAATGTTCAAAACATCCAGTTTTCAGATATATTAGACACTTTTTACAGAAAATGTTATATTGTTATGGTCTGTAACATCTTGTGAATGAGTACCAAATTATTAATAAGTAAAAATATAACCATTTGAAAAAAGCAGAAAAAAATAATGACTTTGGACACCAAATGTATACCTGCAATCAGGGGCGGAGCCAGACATTGTAAACATTCGGGGCTTAGCCCAAATCTATTTTGTCCAATGGCAATTTAATTTTCCGTTAACAGCTTTACTGTCATGAAAGGAACTTTGTAGTAGTATGCTGGAGTAAAGTTCATAAAATGTATATTGTTTCCCACAGGAATTTGCAAAGCTTTGTTGGGTGTACCTCCTCTAGGGGGTCCGGGGGCATGCCCCCCCGGAAGAAAATTTTGTACATTTTAAGGTTAAATGCATCAATCTGGTGCACTTTGAGAGCTCAAAACTGAGAGCTTAAGCCCATGTACAGTGTGCAAATTGAACAAAGAAACAGCATTGACTTGTACCTGGACATTAAAGAGGGCTCAAACATCTTTTTAGTTGTGATATAGAGTCTCAGTATACATTACATTGACACTGGTGTTTTAGGATGCCAAACGATTATTAGACCTACAATAACATTATAATATGATTTAGGCCTTTATAATTATTCATATGACAGTAATATCCATATATTGTAACAAATGCACTGTAAAATAAATGAAAATTTTATAAGTAGTTACTTTACAATACAGTATAGGGAAATTACAATACTTTTGTACTAATTTCTTCACTTGCAAGAGATAAACCCTTGCGCTTTTATTTTTGATCACCAGATCACCAGCTGATCACGTGAGCAAATGTGCGCACTTCTCTTTAAAACACGCAGCACAAACAGACTGTATATATACTTAATCGCTGTCTTTTGCTGTTTTATAAAGGCACAAAGCCATATCACGGTTTCGATTTTAGTTCGTTGGCAAAATACAACGTTAGAGACCATTTATGCTATGTATGTTTTAAATTTTCGGTTCATTATGAAACAATGGCGGCATAGCGTAATTAATGGGAAACACTGAATGAATGTTTAGCTGACAAATGTGCTAAAGTTGTCATATCACTTGTTATATCATAACAAAAACCCTTCAACCGGAACGAACGAGAGTCTTGAGGCCTGCCGCTGCTCTGAGTGAGTGAAAGGAGGCGTGGCTCTGTACAACTGCGGTGTGCGTGAACTCGCTGTCGGAGAGAAGAGAGAGAAAGCGCTGCAGGTATCGGTGTATACTGCAGAAAAGCGGTATTGAACTGTTTAACATATTTTAATAGAGAGATTAGAAAAATGATATTTTGACAGCACTGTTAAGAAACCTCAAACCTGAAAGATTCGGGGCTTTTGGAAAAACATTCGGGGCACCAGCCCCCTTAGCCCACCCCTAGCTCCGCCCCTGCCTGCAATTATATAATCATCCAAATGATGTATAAATAATGTTTTTGTGCTAATGTTTAGAGAACATTATTAAACACCAGATAACTTTGAACAAAAATTTTATTAACATTACTAGAAGAACGTTTGTTTATAACTTTGAAAGAGCCTTGCTAGAATGTTAATCAAAGTTCTGATAACTTTCCCTGTTAGCTTGGACATTATAATACTAATATTAATAACTAATAACTAATGGTATTTCTACCATATACCATGTTTTGTGTGTTTGATATTGATTTAGTTTATTCTTTATGATCTGATTTCATCATACCTTCCTCTTTATTTTGATTTATATTTAATTATAAAGATGCAGATATATTGACATATAACAAGTACTGTTCTCAAACAGTGATTATCGGTAGCACATGTTGGTTCAAATTATACTTTCAGATTCAGGTTTGTTCCATGCCTCCTGTTTTGTCCCATGGCCCATGAATTTTTAACAGCCATGTTAAGAGAAATGTATGTATGCAAGGGTTTATTTTTTGCAGTATATTATTTACATGTTATATTATTTATTAGCATCATATTATCCACCATGTTTTATATTACAGGCTCCAGTACTCATTTAAAATTATTGGTATTTTCATAAAGTCACCATGAAATCAAGATTGACAATTCTTATTTTTTATACAGAATACTGCAGTATATATTATAAATGATTTATCCTTGCACATCATCATTGTTTTTAATTCACGTGGCCTCATAAACTTTAATCAAAATAACTTCACCCTCCCTCTTGCAGCGACTTCTTTTCTCTGATGATGTGTTTACTGGCGCGAGGGCAGGACAACATGTCACTCACATGACATCACAACAATAGCAAACCACAACCATCCAATCACTTCCTGATGGACAAAATCAAGTCCCGCCCTACATTTTTCTTGTTTCACTCAGATATGTCACAATATGAAAGAAAATACTATCACAACTTACGTTTCACACAGACTTTAAGGCCTAAACACTTTCCGCAAGTAAGTGAACACAGATGGGATGATATAGAGGACTGGAGTGACACTTAAAAAAACAAATGAAGGAATAATTTATCAATTTAATAATTCAAACATAAATAGAATATTTATTCTAATTCCCACTCAGTTCACTTCTCTTTGAAGGAGGAGTTTGCTCCAGAGACTCAGTTTGAGCTCTGAGCTAACATAGATTATTATTAGAGAGTTAGATAAAATAAGGATATGAAGAGGGATCCGCTTGTTAAATCATAACATACTGAATACTGATTCCATGTCAAAGTCTCCACTCTGAGCCGTTTATGAGCACTATTAATTTATAGCACACCTTTAAGCTAAGCTTTTAAAAACTCACACTCTGGGCTAACAGTGTCCTTGACACCAATATTTTGACAATGCTGAAAGATGTTGTATGTACATAAAGGTTAGGATCATGATTTTTCAGTAGTTCTTCCAGCACCACACTTGTTATTGTTATGTGCCATCACATTTCATCAGAAATCAAAGACTTTCTTTGTGCAGCATTATGTGCAACCAAAGCCAGGCCTGTAAGATAAACGACACTGAATCTGTTGACATTTTGACATGAGAAGAAAGCAACACAAAAGAGGGGCATTCTGACCTCATAGTTTCATCATGCAGTAGTGAATCAAAACAAAACAGAAGTAGGTAGTCAGTGTATAGACGAACACTAATGGTAGTTATTTTTAGATTTTAGAACCAGAGGGAAAGTAGAGTATAGGCCTACCAGTGGGACGTTTATGTATTAAATGAAGAATTCTAACTATCTATTCTATCTATCTATTAAAACAAGTCAGATGACAAGATGACAAACGTGTTGGGTGACAGCCTAAATGTTGCAATTACATTCATGCTAGCTGTTTGTGGCCCAGATTCAGAGATTGATGCATCACTCCTTATCAACAACAACTTTTTGGATATGTCTGTACTAGCTTTGCACACCTAGATTGGGGAATATTTGCCCATTCTTCCTTGCCGAATTGCTCAAGTTCAATCAAATTCCGTGGTTAGCGGCAATGGACTGCTCTTTTCAAGCCAATGCATTGTTCTTTTGCCAGAATGTTTAGGATCATTGTCGTGTTGGAAGGTGAATGACCTGCCCATCTTCAGCTGTCTAACAGAGGGATGCAGGTTTTCCTCAAGAATTTGGATGTACTTGGCAGCATCCATTTTCCCTTTAATCCCGACAATCGCTGAGTCCCCGCTGCAGAGAAACACCTCCACAACATAATGCTGCCACCACCATGCTTCACAGTAGGTATGGTGTGTTTTGGGCTTGAGAGTCTTCTTTCTTTTGAGAAGCAAACACAGCACACCACCCAAAACAAACCATACCTACTGTGAAGCATGGTGGTGGCAGCATTATGTTGTGGGGGTGTATTCTAGTTTTTCAATTGTTAATAATCCTCCAGAATTTTTTATGTTATTTTCACTTTGATGATGAGGGTTATAATACATTGAGTTGTAGATAAATTTTCTTGGGTGTAATGTAGGGATGCACCGATACCATTTTTTAAGGACCGAGTACGAGTACCGATACTTCTTTTTCTGGTACTCGCCAATACCGATACTGATGCCTATACATTTATTAATCTCTCTCTCTCTCTCTCTCTCTTTTTTTTTTTGGTGATGTTGCAATTTTCCAAGCACAACACAGTGAGACTAATGAATGTAGGACAGCTTCTTTATTATTGCTCTAATGAAAAAATAAATAATTTTTATGTGCTTGCCACAAACCTAAAGAACAAAAATTTCACAGTGTCCAATAACCTTCAAAGGGCATAATTACCAATATATATAATTGTTGTTATATAAAAAGAAATTTACAAACAATACAACAAATACTATAGAGATACAAATTAAATTAAAGCTGCAAGCAGCATTTACCGGGGTTCAAGCACTTTAAGGCCTTTAAGCACATAAAAAGGTATTATATTTTATTCAGCAAGCATGTAAACACTTAGATCATAGATGGAAAAGACTATTTACAGCCAATAGAGGCAATTTAATAAGAAAAAAAAAATGTTTTTTAAAGGTTTTTTGACAGTTATAGTGCCACCTATTGCCTGATCACCACCACTTTTTTGGGGGTGTCCTCAGAGTGTGTCTATACATATGCGTGTTAATTTTGGTGAAAATATCTCATTTCGTTTTGAAGTTATAGATACTTATATATATGAGAGCATAAAAAATAACCCTAGATCATCTTTGATTGGATTTTTTTGCCATGTCCTATCAAAATTTTGACATTTGGGCTTAAGCTTTTAGTTAATCAACTTAGGTTTTGTGTTTCCTACACTGGTTTCGTCTCGATCGGATTAACGGTTTCGAAGATATTCGCAAAAGTTTTTTAAGCGCTAAATCACAACGTTGCACAAACCATAAGCTGAAACCTGGCAAGTCTGGTATCGTTGGACTCAGCAAGGTTTCAGGAGTCTAAGGACGTGACTCACGTGAAAATAAGTCGACCACACCCACAGTTATATACATTTTCAGCCAAAACCATTAAAAACATGTTTTTTAAAAGTTTTTAACAGTTATAGCGCCACCTATGGTCCGATCTCCATAAAAATTGGAGTGCTTCTTTAGAGTCATATCCTGCATGTGCTCACTTATTTTCGTGAAGTTCTGAGTTTTCCTTTAGGTTTTATAGGCTTTTGGGTAATTTAGCCACGCCCACTTTCTAAATGAGCCTGTTGTAGCGACCCAAAGAGTAAAGTTCAACTTTTTTTTGATAATTATTGATCTAGAGAGTCCAGAGAATTGTCCTGCACTGTTTTCGTTCTGATCGGGCGAAAAACCTAGGACTAGTTTGCAAAAGTAGGTTTTTCACGTATTTGTGAATAATTAATGAACGATTTGATTGACAGCATTGGTTCTTGAGGCAAAGTTGTTCAGCATGAGGAGATCTATCAAATGATATGCATATTATGTGGATTTGTGAAACAACACGTGATTACTGAGGCATAAAACTTGTTAGCGCCAACTAGTGGCCGATTTCTTTCAAAATTCTTACAGACCTCTAGGACCATGAGTCGAACATGCCCACCGAGTTTCGTTCCGACTGGCCTCTGTTAACCTTGTCTAATAGGTGCTCAAACTTCATTAGCTGATGGCGGCCATGTTTTTTGAGATACACCAATGTCCTCATAGACTGTCATGCCCCCTTGGACCAAGACACTGCATACCAAATTCCAAGTAAATCAGACTAACGGTTGCATAGTTACAGCTGTTTTCATGTTTTTTTGATGTTATAGCGCCACCTACAGTCCAATCGAAACCAAAGATTGAGTCCCTACACATGTGTACCGAGTTTGGTGCAAATATCTCATTTCTTTCTCGAGT
The DNA here is from genome assembly GCA_039654765.1 of Mylopharyngodon piceus. Lineage (NCBI taxonomy): Eukaryota > Metazoa > Chordata > Actinopteri > Cypriniformes > Xenocyprididae > Mylopharyngodon > Mylopharyngodon piceus. Next base: position 24,110,621 of record CM077452.1, on the reverse strand, counting down.
TACAGCCATTTTAGTAAAAGTGGCTCCGCCCTCATCGTACGTTTTGGCGCCCCTTAGCGACCGTGAATCGAAATTTCAACTTTTTTTTGATAACTTTTGATATTCAGACTCCAGAGAACATTTCTGCACTGGTTTGGTTCAGATCGGGCGAAAAACCTAGGACTAGTTCGCAAAAGTAGGTTTTGGACAAAATTCAAAATGGCGGAAAAATTTGCATACCGGAAATGAAATCAGACACTTGAGTCTATGCCAAACGGTCTATGAGTTATGAGCCGTTTCGCGTTTTTGATCGCTGTAGTGCCATCTATTGGCCAATTGGGGTCATAACTTCTGAGGTTCTCCCCAAATTGAGGACTATCATTTGGCAAAGTTTCAAGTCTCTAGGCCTTACGGTTTGGGCTGCACGATTCGTTTTACGGCGGAAGAAAAATAATAAAAATCCTTACAATTACAATAGGGTTTCAGCACTTCGTGCTTGAACCCCTAATAAACTTGTTTTTCAGATACAGTAGGTTTATTTACCATGTATACATTTATTTAACATCTTTTGTTGTTTTATTAACATTAATGACAAATATAGGCTACGGTCCCTTTAAGACGGAATCCATGGATACTGACACATATCCTGTTTTCACCCAAAATGTTTACGTCGACTTAAGCCATAACCGACTGTATTTACATGAGATACTCCACACAATGGACATTTTGACAACTATGTGTGCATTTGACCATTCAGGCGCAAGGAGAACTGATCGCGCGCTGTCTGAGAGAACTGGGATCGCGCGCAAGAAAGAGAGAGCGCTTCTGGACTATGGCGCGGACTCTGTGCCAAAATCAAGCGTCTGAACGACCGACCGATCGATCGAACGTTAAACCGAACGTCTATCCGAACGTCTTGTACTTTGAGCGTCTAAGTGAGCAGGTGACCCACGTGACGACCTGACGTGACACCAGCGTCTTGAAATTAACTGGTTTTTAACCACGTAAGGAGCCAAGCTGATGTGTAAAGACTATAAATGGACATTACAGGCACAAATACAGATATTTTATACCTAAATACTAAATACTGAATCATGGACATTACAGGCAATACACACAAAACATACTTTTTCCTGAATCCATGTGCTTGTGAGTGTTTTACTTTCAAAAAGCAGACTGTCCATACAGACATTCCATATACTTAATTTGACCTATATTATCATTCTGACTTGTTTTTATTGTTAATATTATTGCCTGCTGTAGCCTACAATGTTCACAGTCCATGCAAGACACTCCAAATTAATAAATTGTTAATTATTGTAATTTCCTACTATAGTAAACCATCAGACCAGTCTCTTTAGCCTTTTTCCCAGGAAATCAACAGAATATCCAGGTGATATCATGTGAAGCCTCAGGGGAGCCTTTAAAATGTTTTTGAATGAATGTTTAACATTACAATTCCTTTAGTGGACAGTTGCTCTTACCCTCATATGGTCTTTGGGGTCTGTTTCTTTCATCTCAGTTGAATGAGATTTTGTGACAAAATTATCTGTAATTATCTGTAAAATTATCTATCTACACACACAAATAAAAACTGGGATTGATTTGGTTGTTTTAAAGGTATGTACCCCTCATAAGTCAATATTGAGGCATGCCTTTTAGAAAATATATTATCTATATAACTTGTAAATACTTTACATTCTGTAGAAGTGTGTTGCTGTGTTTTTATTTTATTATCAGACATGACCTCAAAAAATACATACTTTACAGAAACAATCACCAATCAAAGGGTTGCTATGTATACATACAATTTTAGGTGTGCAGTTTTACAGTTTCTCTCAGTCGCTTTGGTGCATTTGACAACTGAAATTCTCAAAACTACTTGTTCAGCTTCCACATCATCTAGTCTTGTGTAGGCTACATCATAAAAGTAATTTCTTATTCTGTTGAAAAAAAAAAATTAAAATGCTTTGGTACACTCATGCAGTTGATTATGTAAGTGTCTGCTGTTTCCTAATTTATCAATTGCTTATGTCATGTTGATCAAAATATATGATATGGTTCCCTGTTGAATAGTCTTACCCCTCAAAACATCTAGGCATTAGTTCCTTGCATGAGTCATTAAATGCAAAATGGTTGAACTAGTTGCCATAAACTGTCAAGCATATTTTCTATACATTTCTATTAGACTTTTTTTTTTTTTTTGTAAATGTGTCATGAATTGAAGAACTGCAGAGGTGAATTTTAAATTTCACAAATGAAGGGAAATGTAAAGGGCTAGATCAGAACACGATAGACAGTCACTTTTTTAATGAAAGATCAAAAGGATAAACAACAGATTTTATTTCCACAGCCGAGTTCCACAACGGATCTCTTGAATGAATGATACAATGATACATCAAATACATTTTATCAGACACTTGTCGCCACCTAGCGGAATAACATCATATCATTATTTCATGTAACACGTTCCTACATGTGCTTACGTGTTGTTAACGCGTTCCTATGGCGACCGGTCGGAAGTGCAAGTAACCGTTCGTCTTCCCGTTGTTTACGTGTGAAGACACGTTGTAACACGTTTGTGTTTTTCTTACCTTAATTTAACTCATGATTCGATTATATCCTAGTCCACATTTGATTATTGCAACGGCTGATTTAGAAAGTATGCAGTGCATTATTAAAGTTAAATAAAGCAGCAGATTCTATTATTAACAAACCGGCCATGCTTGGACGGCTAATTTGGAAAAGCACGAGACATTCCACAAACATTTTCTCCATCTCCCATTAAAAGTTTGGAACAGACATCTAATTTCGGAATGTTTCAAATTTCGTAGAAATATGCTTTACCAAAAGTAGCGAAATCTGCAACCTGCCTACCCTATCTGCTTTGTATAGGCTACGCCTAAATATAAAAATTAAATAAGCTATTGATATATTGCATAAAATATGCTGAGCATTTATATCAGACATATAACCTACGACATCTAGCCTACTTAAAATTGATTAAAATTAAGATACAATTTTTACAAAACGAAATTCACTTTAAAGAAAGGCTATACAAAACAAAACTTAATGAAGTGGTCAAAATCATGTCTGACCCACTCCATGTCTCTTATCTTACTCATGCTGTTCACTTTTCATTATCAAATAGATGAAATTAAAAAATAACATTATAATAGGCCTATTTAAACATAAATATGAAACTAAATACGTTTTCTTTAATGGCTACCAACAGTAGCCTACAGTACAGAGAAATTTCATGTCATGAGCAAGAGCGGATGAGTCGAGTCGGATCAAGCATAATTTATTTTTAGACTTATTTGTTGGCTAGTTGTGGTCTGTGCAATAATTATTAAAAGTTCTAAACCATCTATTGCGTTTTATTGTTCCACTATAGTAATGATAATATTTGCAATAATATATTGAATTTGATAGGTGTCTCTCACATTGTCCCACAGCAACATTAAAATGGTGTAGATTAGTGTACAATGTTTTATAATAATATTTTATTCTATTTAGTGTATATTTCATTCATTTAACATATTTAATATTGGGGGCATCCAAGTTATTTGACATATTTGAAAAAAGAAAATGAAAAAGTAACGCAATTTACTTTCCCTGGTAATTAGTTAGCCTACTTTTATAATGAAGTAGGCCTAACTCAGTTACTAACTCAGTTACTATTTGTGAGAAGTAACTAGTTACTATAACTAATTTTTTTTTTTTAAGTAACTGGTGAAAAAGGTGTATAAAGCAAGGCTATACAATTCAGTTCATGCAGGGACACGACCAGCAGAGTTCAGTTTAACAGCCCGCACTAAGGGCTCTCCTGAAGCACATGACATCACCTGATTGGTATTCTGTAGATTTCCTGGGAAGTAGGATAAAGAGACTGGTCTGATGGACTGATATATTGTACAGTAGGCAATAAAGCTAACAGTTAACATGATTATACGGGTCAAATTAAGACTATGGAATGTCTGTACAGTTACATGCTCTTAGTAAAACACATACTTTCAAGCACAGGATTCAGTATTAAGGTATAAAATATCTGTATTTGTGCCTGTAATGTCCATTTATAGTCTTTACACATCAGCTTGGCTCCTTATGTGGTTAAAAACCAGTTAATTTCAAGACGCTGGTGTCACGTCAGGTCGTCACGTGGGTCACCCGCTCAGTTAGACGCTCAAAGTACAAGACGTTCGGATAGACGTTCGGTTTAACGTTCGATCGATCGGTCGGTCGTTCAGACGCTTGATTTTGGCACGGAGTCCGCGCCATACTGGTCTGTGTCATTCAGCGCGATTCCGCCTATCCCGCCTTCACTAATCGATAATGAATTGTGATTGAAAGCATGCAGTTCGCAATGTGTGGGTTGTCATCATTAATTTTGAAGTATTTCCACACCCCTGAGGCTGACATTGTTTCTGCTGCTGCCGCCGGTGTCTCTGTGCACAGAAAATTCTGTCAGTTACGTCGCGCGCGGTATCGGTCTTCGGTATCGGGGTATTTTTACGAGTACAAGTATACGAGCTTGGTATCGGGCCTTTTGTGTAATGCAAGGCCGTAACCATGTCTTGAACATTGGGGGGGACCTTTTTTTTTTCTTTTTCAATAAAGCATAAAGATACAAAACAGTGAACGAAATTGCTGCTAATACAATGCTATATCAGACTGGCTATGTACAATAACAATTGTAGGAAAAAAAAATAACATTACGATGTCCAGAAATCAATTTCAATAGTACATTGAGAACTCATGTTTAATGTGATAGTTTTATAATACAATATATTGTTAGTTCTGAGATTCTTCAATTTAGTGAATAAATAAATAGATCCGAAATGAACGTTTGAAGTTCCTAGTGGTCTAGTGGTAGAACTTTTGTTAACAGTAGCCTATCAAAGGTTGCATGTTCTAATTCGCCGTCACATAGTTTTTTTTTTCTTTTCTCATTGAAGATGTCCATCAATGGTTGTATATCAAGAGCAGGGACACGTTTGTGTGCATTTGTTTTGTGATTTTACCGGAAAAATAGAACCTCCGCAACGACGTTAAGCGATCGATTGACGCGCTCGTCTGTGCTGTGAAGACTGTGTGCACGAGCAAAAAGAGAACGTAAACCCCGCCTACTTTTTAATTTGATTGGCCATCTCAATCATTTTGACATTGACAAGCGTTCTTAGACCGCTGAGGCAGATGGTCAGACCAGAATAAAAATGTTACTTTTAAAACTTTTTGTCATCCTAACAACATGCAGAAAGCTGTAATGAAGTGCAGCAGAGCAGTGCAAAAATTTCAAATATTGGGGGGGACGATTTGACCATTTCTAATTATTGGGGGGGACTTTTATTGTCGCCCTCAATGTCTATGGTGGTTACGGCCCTGGTGTAATGTGACAAATGGTAAAGAGTTTCACAGGGTATGATGACTTTCTTTAGGCACTTTCTTTAGGCACTGTATATATCATTATCTTATCTATCCACATCAAGGGTGCCACCAAGTTACTTTTTATCAGTCATCCTTGCCTCCTTGGAACAGAAGGTTAATTATGCTCATTAAATCTTTTCAGAGTTCAAAAAGTTATTTGTCATCAAATTGATAAGGTTAAATTATTGAGTGCCTACAGACACTTAAAGGGATAGTTCATCCAAAAATGAAAATTCTGTCATCATTTACTCACCCTCAGGTTGTTCCAAACCTGCATAATTTTTTTTGTTATGTTGAACACAAAAGAAGATATTTTAAAGAATGTGGGAAACTGAACAGTTCTGGGGCACCATTGACTTCCATAGTATTTTTTTTTTCCTACTATGGAAGTCAATGGTGCCCCATAGCGGCCTGGTTACAAACTTTCTTCAAAATATCTTCCTTTGTGTTCAACAGAACAAAGACATTTTTACAGGTTTGGAACGACTTGAAGCTGAGTAAATGATGACAGAATTTTCATTTTTGGGTGAACTATCCCTTTAATTCATGCAATGAAAGCATTAAATGACATTCATCATATTCAAATTCCTAGTTAAAGTGAAAGCTGATAATGCAATTTACAGTGAAATCCGCCCGACAGCTCTCAAATATAAATCATTATTAGGTTTAAAATATTATGTAATATTTTAAGCTTGGATAAAGTCATGTTTAAGTTTAGAAGATTGTTTGCGCTCTCTCGTTAATGACATTTTGTTATTTGTGTAGCTTTAAGTGACATTCCAAAAGGATATGGATTTTGTAACTATATGTCATGTATTTATGATTTTAAATGATGACCATGAGTCATTCAAGAGCATATGACTCATTCATTTATTACCATGCAATATTTTAAATTGTACAGGTCTCATCAACACTTTAGTTAAACAAATTAGATTAACTGATCGAAACATCTTAGATAAATTATCTCTGTAAAGACCTCTGCACTTAATTTTGACCCCATAAACGTTTGATACACAACATGGATAACCTTCTATTTAGAGGCCAAATATTCATTATAGATTAGATATCAAAGCTGAAGTAGAATTTTTTTTTTTTTTTTTCATTTGGTTTGGTTAATCATTACTACTAGGCTATTTCAACTTGATCTCATGAGAATACGTGTGTATTTTTACGTGAAGTATGGTTCTACCACACGTACATTTACTTGGGTTTTCATACACACAAAAACGTACAACATTGACGTATTTATAGCACTAAAACATAAAAATACTTACGTATTAACAGCAAAAAATGGTAAATCATTTACGTATCCAAGTGTGAATGTGTATGAATTCCCATGTATTAATATTAAAATCGTGGCATTCATGTTTTAAATCTGTTGTATTCAATTGTCATATCAATACATGTTTTTAGTCGAATTTATTGAATGCAGTTTACGCATTTACTTAATATGAAATAACATTTCTTTTCGTGACTTGTGCTGGAAATTCGTTTCAAACCATGTTAAACAAGACTAGTTTAAAACCTTAAAATGAATAAAATTTCTGTAATTGTTTAGCCATTTTGTAATATTTAGTTTGTTTGCTGTGCGACACAGAAAGCGTTTTCTCCTATGACAATACAACCATAAGATACACCAAAGCACAACATATATTCACAAATCACATCAATTTTATTTGTTCGCTGTACTCCAAATCTTTAGAATCCAAATGTTTGTAAGGAACAGATCCAAATTCAGCCCTTTATCCAGAAATCTTTATCTTCATTCTCAGCAGCGACCATCACAGTCAAAGCCCACGCGCGTAATGATTCAAATTTGAAAGTTGCGACGCCCTCGAGAAGCTTTACGACATGGTTTACCGCACTGATATCGAACGCTCATTGGTTCTCACCTGCTTCGTCACAGATTACGACATGCTGTGTTTCAGTGGATTGACATTTGTAATGAGTGCGCGCCTTCACGGAGAGAAGCCGAATTCATATTTTCGTGGATTAATAAATTAAAATCTGCTTTGTACCCCATAAAAAACTAATACCGCCAGAGTTTATCTACAAAACGATAAAAGGGAAATTATACTATCTTTATGACATGAAAGATTCGTATTTTACGTAATATTTTATTTTTACGTTTTAGAGCTATAAATACGTCAATATTGTAGCATCTTCTAAACGTACAAAAATGTACGTTTTGTGTCTTTGAAAGTTACGTATTAATACCTACGTATTAACAATGAGACCAGGCTGACTATTTCTAGAAATAAGTTTAGGAACACCTTCACACACCAACATACCAAGCTGATACATAAGTTTGTTTATTTTACTTTTTCTGTTCTTCAGAGTATTGATTGTCTTAGAGTAATTATTTAATTTTTTAGCCTATTTATTGCACATTGTCAGGTATTCAGTGTCATTGCTGCAAGACATCGGTGTCATTTCTTCTGATACGTTGCATCATGACTAGAACTATGCAGAGCACATGGTTATGAATAAATATGAATACTTATGATCTTGGCACAAAATTATACAAATACACGATACAATAATTTCTACAAATATGGCTTCTGCTGAACATATTAAAATGTGTTAAAATGAAATTGCTAAATCCATGTTAAAAATAGCAGACATACTGACATTAATGCACATTTTACCACAGCAGTTCTAATTGTACATCTTATCTATGAAGCTTCACATAAATTGTGCCGAATAGGACAAAGGTTTTTTTTTATTTCCACATGTTTTTGTCATTTCAGTCCATAGTTTAAAGGAGATATCATATCTTACAACATCCTAATAAAGCATCCCATATTAGGAAGACCTAGACAACACCCAACTCCTATAAAAACCTTAGGGTTTTGATGTTCGTCCTCACATTTTCTTGAGGTACCCCAGGTATGTAACCATCAGGGAATATCTATATTGAGAATTCAGCTTAAAACATTATTTATTGTAATTAAGGAAACTGAACTTTGTTTCTTATAGAAAATTGGCAATACAATGGGGAAGCTTACACTTATAGCAGGTAAGAAATAATGTACACTTCAAAGTGGAATTTAAAGTACACTAGTATGTTTTAGTCATTTACCTGATATTATTGCATATTATAGGTTTGGGCTTGGTGCTCTGCCATGTTGGTGAGTCATTGAGTATTTATTAGATCACAATCATATTTAACTCTTCTTTTTAAATGAAATATCTATATTTGATTGCAATGTTGAGAAGAGAGATGAGATATTGCAAGTGCATGTCTTGTCTTAGAGCTTCATTGTGTATCCATAACCAGCCTTCTCCATGGAAATGGGCTGCTACTTCACCAACTGGTCCCAGTACAGACCTGGAATTGGAAAGTATACACCGGCAAATGTCGACCCTTTCCTTTGTACACACCTTTTCTATGCATTCGCAATGATCAACCATGCTAACGAGCTTATCACATATGAGTGGAACGATGAGACTCTTTACAAGGCTTTCAATGAACTCAAAGACAGGTATGTATTAGTTGAAATATCATGTTTAACACTGAAAACACAGCTGAAATTCTTGAATAATTTACGTTTTTTTTTTTTTTTGGTGAGATTGTAAGATATTGTTTTTTACAAAACAAATACCAAAAATGTAAGAAATTAACACTATAGTTATACACTCTGACATAACATCAAATATATACTGTTATATATTATGGAATCCTAAAATATCACCATCATCGTCACAGAAATCCCACTCTTAAGACTCTTTTGGCTGTTGGTGGATGGAACTTTGGTTCATCACAGTAAGTGTTCTGTATTTTTTTTGTTTGTCATATCATTATCACATTTGAGCAGCAGTTAAATTGGTCAACTGATATGCAATCCAAAATTCATTTCAGGTTCTCCATCATGGTGTCCAATGCAGCAAACCGTCAAACCTTCATTCAGTCTTCCATCAAATTCCTGAGAACTTATGGATTTGATGGTATGGACTTGGACTGGGAATACCCTGGATCAAGAGGAAGTCCACCTGAAGACAAACAAAGATTCACACTTCTGTGCAAGGTGGGTCCATTTGTAATCCAGTGTCTTTTTAAGCAAATATTGTAGAGCATTTTCCTAACTTAAGCTCTTTTCATTTTTATTTATCTTTCTCTTCACAGGAACTTGTTGAGGCCTATGAGGCAGAGGCCAAAGCTACTGGCAAACCTCAACTGATGCTGTCTGCTGCTGTAGCAGCTGGTAAAGGCACAATTGATGCTGGATATGAGATTGCTGAAATTGCCAAGTAAGTATGACAACACTGAATCATGACATTTGCAAATTGGCAGAGCACTGAGGTGAAAATATGCAGTAGCATGAGATGTTTTAAACCTCTCCTAATTTTTTGTCTCAGGTACCTGGACTTCATCAATATTATGACTTATGACTTCCATGGAACTTGGGAAAGATTCACAGGACACAACAGCCCCCTGTACCAAGGCTCAAAGGATGAGGGAGACCTGATTTACTTCAATACCGTAAGAAATGATTTACTGTAACACAAAGAAGGTGAAAACAAATAAGTAAACTCATTTTTGAATTCCTCCAATTTAAAATGATAACTCTCCTCCTCTTTCAGGATTACGCTATGCGCTACTGGAGGGACAACGGTACCCCTGTGGAGAAACTCAGAATGGGTTTCGCAACATATGGTCGCACATTCCGTCTGACATCTACAGATACTGAAGTTGGAGCCCCAGCTAGTGGACCGGCTTCAGCTGGAACCTACACTCGTGAGGCTGGATTCTGGTCTTACTATGAGGTGGGAGATTTGGAAAAGCCATTTTGTGTGAATGGAATATATTCATTCATATTCAAAAGTGTCTTTCGAACAATCTCAAAATCTAATACTCTCAATGTCTTTATAGATCTGTGGCTTCCTAGAGGGAACAACAATCCAGTGGATTGATGATCAGAAGGTGCCCTATGCCACAAAGAACAGCGAGTGGGTTGGATTTGACACCAAGGAGAGCTTTGAAACTAAGGTACTTTTGAGTTTTTACTGGAGTTGGATTTCGTCGTCACCATTTTTCAGCAACTGACTAGAAACTCACTCTTTTCTTCTCAATTTATAGGTCCGTTATCTGAAAGACAAGAAATTTGGTGGAGCCTTCGTGTGGGCGCTTGATCTGGATGACTTTGCTGGACAGTTCTGTAATCAGGGGAATCATCCTCTCATGGGCCATCTGCGCAATCTTCTGGATATCGGTAGGAATATTCACAAATCATCTTTGCAAGACTGGTTGTATTTCAAGAAAAGAAAACAATAAAAACTAATGCTTAATTAATATGCTTTTTCCAGAATTGCCTCCAATGCCTTCAACCACCACCCCTAAACCTGGACAAACAACCATAATAAACACCTCAACTACCACCACCACCACCACTCATGCTCCAGGACCAGGATTCTGTAACGGGAAGCCTGATGGACTCTATCCTCACCCTGAAGACCCCAACAAATATTATAACTGTGCTGGAGGCAATACCTTCGTGGACAACTGTGCTGTAGACACCGTGTTTGATGACACCTGTAAGTGCTGTGCTTGGCCCAAGCACTAAGTGATCACTATTGGAAAACCTTCTGAAAAACATCTGCAAATTGTGAAACAGGACACTGCACATTTACATAAGCACACAAATGACACGAAACATCAACTGTTTCATGTAAAGGAACATTAGTGTAAACTGAACATATTTCTTGACTGTGTTATGTCTTCAGTGAATAAACTGACTTGTCATCTGAGGTGAACTCCATTGAAATTGTATTTATTCATGTATTTATTTATTTTTGTTGCTCCACAATCATAACATAAAAACTCACTTAAATTAAAAACAACACTCAAAATCAAACATTTCGCAAAGCAGAAAATAAAAAATACAGGCTACATAGGCCACTGGATACATGACAGGATCAAAAAAAAAAGGGGCGGGTGGGGGGTGGGGGGTTTTTAGGGGGACATTGTTCGATCGGTGTGAAGTACAGTTTCATCATTAATGGATTTTTAATGGCTTTACAGTGATACTGTTCCATTATTAATGAATAACTATACAGGAACAAATGAGTAAAACAGTAGCCTTTTACTATTTTAATAACTGCTATTAACTAACAAGAAATACTGATTAATGATTTAGTAAGTAATAACCCTCAGTTGAATGAGGTAGTTCACTATTAGCTAATCAGTAGCTACTATTTTTTCATGCCTCCCAGAGGACCACTAAGAACTACTATATATACAGGTTCATATTAATGTGAATAATGCATAATGTATGATTAATTCTAAAGTGAAAATCATGTAATCCACTAGTAATGACTCCAGTCTTACTGCATCCTTCTAAAGAAATTATTAATTATTTGGATCAGTATTCTAAAGTGAAGATCATGTAACCAACTAGTAATGATTCAAGTATTACTCCATGGTTCTAAAGGAATTAAAGTTATTTGGATCAATATTCTAAAGTGAAGATCATGGTAACCCACTAGTAATGACTCAAGTGTTACCAATTCTGTCAAAAGCAATTACCATACAAAACCTTACAAAAATCTCAAATGCTTGCACTGAGTTCAGTCATTATTAGAGTGTTATCATGCATATCACTTTAGAATACTGATCTAAATAATTACTAATTCCTTTAAAAGGATGTAGTAACACTTGAGTCAATACTACCATGATCGCCACATTAGAATTAATCATATTATGCATTATTCACATTAATTATGAACCTGTATTCTTAGTAGTCCTCTGGGAGGTATGAAAAATATATATATTTATTAGCTAATACAGCTAATACTAAGCTGTAACGCAGAGTCAGCGGAGTGAGGATCCATCTGCAGCTTTATTATAACCAGAGTCAAACAGTACAGGGTCGTAACACAGCAATGGCAGTGGTGGAGACAAAACTGAATTGTAAACAGGGGCAGGCTTAAGTCGAGGCAGGCGGCAAACATACACAGTCCAGGAAACAGGCATAGGGTCAGGGCAGGCAGAGTACAATCACAATCCAAAGAACAGGCAATAGTCGGGGCAGGCAGCAGAGAATCAGGCAACAGGAAAACAGCCCAAGATCAAACACAGTACAACATTCCACAAAGAAACGCTCAGAAATGACCACCGTAGCAAATCAAGACTTCGCAATGGTGGTGTGTGTGTGTCTTGCTTAAATAGCGGGTGTGATGAACTGCAGGTGTGTGCGCAATCAGTCCCAGGTATGAGGGCTTAAGGGAGATGGAGTCCAAAAGCAACAGTCAATATTGTGGTGAGAGCTTCCTCTGATGATCCGGAGGAAGCGGAGAGGGAGCCTCACCTGTAACAGAGCCCCCCCTCCTCGCCATCGACCAGAATGGGCGGAGGGGTCTGAATCTCGGCTCCACTCTCCGACTCTCCTCTCGGACCAGCAGTGGGTTTTAGAAGCAAAACATGAAAAGTGGGAGAAATACGGTAGTTAGTAGGTAAATCTAAACTAAATGAAACTGGAGTAATCTGTCTAAGAATTTTGAAAGGACCCACATACCTAGGACTTATTTTTCTGCATGGAAGCTTGAGGCGTAGGTCCCTTGTGGATAGCCAAACCCACTGCCCTGGAGCATACTCTGGACTTGGACGGCGGTGATGATTGGCCTGCTGTTCTTGTCTGTGTACTGCACGTAGTAGATGGGTGTGTGCTCTGTTCCAGGTCTCCTCGCTGCGCTGAAGCCACTCAGTGACAGAGGGGAGGTCGGATGGTTCGCCGGACCAGGGAAACAAGGGTGGTTGATAGCCCAGAATGCATTTGAAGGGACCAGTGGCAGGTTTCTGAAGAGAATTCTGTGCATATTCCGCCCACATTAAATATCTACTCCAATCAGACTGGTTATGTTGGCAGTAAGATCTGAGAAAACGTGCGAGTTCTTGATTTAATCGTTCAGTTTGGCCATTGGATTGCCGATGGTAACCAGAAGTGAGACTGATGTTTACATTAAGCTGTTGGAAGAATGCTGACCATACTCTAGAGGTAAACTGAGGGCCTCGGTCTGTCACAATGTCTTCAGGTAATCCATAGAAGCGAAAGACATAATTACATAATATCTCAGCAGTCTCAAATGCAGTGGGGAGTTTAGACAGAGGAACCAGCCGACAGGCTTTGGAGAAGCAGTCAATGACTGTTAGGATGGTAGTGTTGCCCTGGGAGTTGGGAAGGTCAGTAATGAAGTCGATAGCGATATGGGACCATGGACGTTGGGGAGTAGGCAGGGGTTGAAGTAAGCCGACGGGTAGTTGTCGAGGGGTTTCATGTGGTACAGTTCTTCACGAAGTTTGTAGTGTCTGTAGACATTGTGGGCCACCAAAACCGATTAGTGAGGAGAAGGTGAGTTGCTGTGATTCCAGGGTGTCCAGAGCTGGGAGTTGTGTGGACCTGATGAAGCAGTCTCTCCCTCAGATGTTTGGGCACAAAGGTGAGGTTGTGTGGACAGTCAGATGGTGGAGGATTCTGGGTGTTGGATTGGTCAATCTCTGTCATGATGTCCCACTGTACTGGTGCAACAAGCAAAGTCTCTGGGATGATGCTCTCAACACTTTCAGGATGGACTGGTCCTTCAAGCTGTCGTGACAGTGCGTCGGCCTTGGTATTTTTGGAACCAGGTCTATAGGTGACAAAGTTAAACCAAGTGAAAAACATGGCCCATCTTGCCTGACGAGGATTCAATCATTCAATCGTGGAGCGTCTGGTCATGGCTGTTAGAGGAGCAGCGACTGTGCTGAAGTCTCTTATGAATCTTCTGTAGAAATTAGCGAACCCAAGAAATCGCTGTAGCTCCTTCACTGTGCGTGGTTGTGGCCAATCAAGCACTGCCCTATCAAGCACTGCCCTTACCTTCCTTTCATCCATTGCTACTCCCTGATGATGGCTGATGATGTACCCCAGGAAGGATGTGGATGTTTGGTGGAATTCGCATTTTTCTGCTTTGGCATAAAGTTGATACTGGATCAAGATATCGTCTATATGCACTATTACCCATCTGTTGAGCATGTCACGGAAGACATCATTGATGAATGACTGGAACACAGAGGGACTGTTCGCCAGGCCGAACGGCATAACCAAGTATTCGTAGTGCCCAGACGAGGTTGAAAAAGCGGTCTTCCATTCATCACCTTCTCTGATACGGATTAAGTTGTATGCATTGCGTAGATCGAGTTTAGTGAAGTACTTGGCTTGACGGAGTTGTTCAAGTGCAGCGGGGACCAATGGCAGGGGGTGTCGGAATTTAATTGTGATGTAGTTAAGACCGCGGTAATCAATGCAGGGTCTTAAGCTGCCATCTTTCTTCTTGACAAAAAAGAATCCAGCTGATGCAGGAGATGTAGAGGGTCTGATGAAGCCTTTTACCAGTTCTTCAATGTAAGCCTTCATAGCTTCTGACTCAGGTTGTGAGAGAGGGAATATTCTGCCTCTAGGGGGAGTTGCACCTGGTAGCAGATCGATAGCACAGTCACTGGGGTGATGAGGTGGCAGTTGGGCTGCTTTGGTCTTACTGAATGCCTTGGTTAGATCAGTGTATTCGATGGGTAAACCTTGAATTACAGGGGTTTGTTCACTGATGGTTACAGCATGCAATGGCAAGGGGTTAACGTGAGTCAGACAAAGATCATGGCAGGCTGGGTCCCACTGGATGATTTGCTCCTCCTTCCAGGAGATGTGAGGATTGTGTCGGCGCAACCAAGGCAAACCCAGAATGATGGGGTTTAGTGGGAGAGTGAATTACATAAAATCGTATGGCCTCCTTGTGCAAAACTCCAATGTGCAAACGAACTTCTTCTGTGATGTGTGTGACTTTTCCTTCTCCAATGGGGCAACCATCTAGCGCCTCCACTGCCAAACAAGAATTGCACTGTGTTAGAGCGAGTTTATGCTGTCGAGCAAAATCATGTGACATAAAGTTGCCAGCAGCTCCTGAGTCTAATAGAGCAGAGGTAATAACAGTCCTGCCTTGAACAATTAACTCCACTGGAATTTTTACACATGAGGAGTAATAATTGAGTTGCGCACAAACACTCACCAATTTGGAATTGTAAGAAGTGGGTCGTATGGGACATGACATCTTCAGGTGTTCGGCTTGACCGCAGTACATGCACAGATGGTGTTGAATTCGACATTCCTGTTCTTCAGGGGTTAAATGAGTGTAGCCAAGCTGCATTGGCTCTGTAGTAACGTCAGGTGCTTGCGTGCCAGTAAACATGGTGAGAAAAGGGCGTCGTGTGCGGATTAAATTGTCGATTTGGATCGTCAGTTCAATAACTCATTCAGCAATCTTCCCTCGTCGCGGCACGCTAGTTCTGCTTGGAGTTCCAGACTTAATCCTCTTCTGAACAGCAATTTTAAAGTATCCTCCACCCAGTTAGTTTGTGCCGCGAGAGTACGAAATAGCAAAGCATACTCCGCTGCCGTTCTCCTCCCTTGACAAAGACCGAGCAGCTGATCACCAGCATTCTTACCTCCAGCCGGATGTTCAAATACCTCTCTGAAGCGCTGGAGGAAGATATCGAAGGACGGAAAAGCTGTTCCGTCATCTCTCCAGACAGCGGTGGCCCAGTCTAAAGCCCTCCCGGTTAGCAGCGAACAGACGAAAGATATTCTGCTTGAGTCTGTGGGGTACAAGGTAGGTTGTTGGTTTACAAACAGAGAGCATTGTAACAAGAATCCCTTGCATTTCGCTGGGTTGCCGTCGAATTTTTCGGGGAATGCGAGCCGTGGGTTCACGCTGGCGGGAGGATTGGGCATGTTGTCAGCGGGTGGAGTTGTTGGCGCCGCCGCGGCCTCTGCGGGCGTCACACGTAGGCCTTGTAGCGTCTTGACGAGTTCCTCGATCAGGGAAGTTAAACGATTGAGCTGATGCTGATGCATCGCGAGCTGGTGGGCTTGTGCTGATAGCTCAGAGGACAACTGCATAATAGCTGCTGGATTGCTGTTTGGCGAAGTCTTCTGTAACGCAGAGTCAGCGGAGTGAGGATCCATCTGCAGCTTTATTATAACCAGAGTCAAACAGTACAGGGTCATAACACAGCAATGGCAGTGGCGGAGACAAAACTGAATCGTAAACAGGGGCAGGCTTAAGTCGAGGCAGGCAGCAAACATACACAGTCCAGGAAAGGGTCAGGGCAGGCAGAGTACAATCACAATCCAAAGAACAGGCAATAGTCGGGGCAGGCAGCAGAGAATCAGGCAACAGGAAAACAGTCCAAGATCAAACACAGTATAACAATCCACAAAGAAACGCTCAGAAATGACCACCGTAGCAAATCAAGACTTCGCAATGGTGGTGTGTGTGTGTCTTGCTTAAATAGCGTGTGTGTGATGAACTGCAGGTGTGTGCGCAATCAGTCCCAGGTATGAGGGCTTATGGGAGATGGAGTCCAAAAGCAACAGTCAATATTCTGGTAAGAGCTCCCTCTGATGATCCGGAGAGGGAGAGGGAGCCTTACCTGTAACATAAGCGCTAATTACTAATTTGTTAATTAGAATTTTTGTTAGTTAATAGTAGTTACTAGAATGTTTATATTCTAAAGTATTCTAAAGTATTATCAGATGTTCTATTAGCACCACAAATATACCATATATATTGAAGTTTTTTCCTAACAAAATTAAAATGAAAATTCAAATGCTTAAAAAGATCAAATAATAAATCAAACTCTCAAACGGCTGCTCCAATGATAAATCAAATGCTCAAATGCAATTTCATTTCCTCATTCGGGGAAGCATGAACTGTATCAAAAATCAAATTAAAACTAATTTGTATTTGATTTTTAATTTTCATTATCAACCCAGTATAGACCTGTCATAATTAAATCTATAATTAAATGCTCAAATCATAAATCAAATGCTCAAATTATAAATCAAATGCTCAAACCGACATCGCAAATTATAAATCAAATGCTCAAACCGACATTGCAAATAAAAAATCAAATGCTCAAACCGACATTGCAAACGGCAAATCAAATGCTCAAACGGACATCGCAAATGATAAATCAAATGCTCAAACCGACACTGCAAATGATAAATCAAATTCAAATGAGGCGTGTCAATCAAGTGGCGTGTGGGCGGAGTTTTGAGGTGGAAGAGGAGACTTTCTTGTGTGCAGTTTGGGTAACTGCCACACTTGAGTAAAAAATATGATTCTGTAAATCATAATAATGAGAAACTTTCTCGTAATTATAACATTTTCTCATAATGACTTAGTTTCTCAATCTTGGGCCCTATGCAAAGACAGTGTGTGGGGGCCCCTTTGCCATTGAGCATCCAATGATCCACTTTATTTATCACACTTTTTTTAAATAATAGTGTACAACTTTACACACAGCACTCACTGATAGAAAAACGGTTTTACTGTATATCATGTATACAGTATAACACTGATATTTTTGTATGAATTGTGCTTTACTTATATAGAGCACCCCAGCATCCCAGCACAAATTAACAATATTTAATTGGAATTGTCTTATTAACAGACATTGTGCTTTGTATTCCAAAACATTACAATCTTTCCAAACTATTAAACAGTGTAGGTACCTCTATAAGCATGATGAACACAGGATTGATATTACCCTGAGTCATATATTATATGTTTGATATTTATGCTACCATCAGTTACATGTGTATAGTTTAAGAATAATAGCTGCTGAATAGTATACATAGTAATGATATTACTACACATATTACTTTAATATATATTTTAAATATTTTTGTCATTTCTGTAAAATGTTAAAAGTGTATTGGATTTGTAAACAATAGGCTAGTTGCCTGACTACACTCTATCTTCACTCATTCTAGGACCTGCAGAATTTTGTGTTTAACGTTTAACATTGTGTTTAATCGTTTTTGATTCATATATATTGTTACGAACTCCCCTGTCTAGGGTAAAGGAGAAGGAACAGATTTAGTTGAAAAAAAATAAAGAATTTAAATAAACTAAACAAATTGAATGTCTTCAGAGCCACTGTCTCCTGTCCCAGCACTGATTCAACACCCGAACCATAAATCAAGCAAAAAAAAAAAAAAAAATTGGGAACATAGGAAAAACAGTAACAAAGAAATGAAAGATGTTACATGGAAGCAATTAAATTCAGGAGGGGGTAATGGCCAAAATAACAAACAAAAAAATAAGTCTAACTACTTTAGTAAACTAAGGGTGCGTTCACACTTGTCATGTTTGGTTCGATTAAAACGAACCCTGGTGCGATTGCTCTGTTAGTGCGGTTCATTTGAACATATGTGAACGCTGCCATCCGGACCCTGGTGCGCACCAAACAAGCGGACCGAGACCGCTGAAAAGATGGGTCTCGGTCCGTTTCCAAACGAACTCTGGTGCGGTTCGAATGATATATGAACGCAACACGGACCAAAGACATGTAAACGAACCAAAAACAGGAAGGTTATTAAAACGACAGAATCCTCACGCATATGGGTTTTTCATCATAGTCGCGAGTTTGCTAATGACAGGCATCAGACGCGCGTCTCCCACGCAGCAGATCGTTTGTGTGTGTGACGGATGGATTCCCGCTGTTTTCACTCCTTTACACATTTTATAAGCTCTTCACATGTTCCCAGCTGGCCAAAATACCATCATATACAGGCTACGCACACACAACAAGCGCATTTACCTCAGCACACAGCATTGTTTTGGATGTTCGGTACGTTCCGTCTCAAAATTGGTAATACGTCATAAAATCCGACCAATCAGGTTGTGAATGTATCCCTATGCCTTTAGGTTCGGTATCTTTTGGTTCGGTAATAAAATTGCCAATCTGAACGCTAATCGGACCAGGACTAAATGTTTTTTTTTCTTCTTTGGTCCGGACCAAATGGACCAAACGAACCGAACTACAAGTGTGAACGCACCCTAAATAACCTAATCACAAAATAACGATGCAAACAAAAGACAATTCTAAACCTACCTCCCTCACTACCTAAAAAAAATGGCACGCCTCCCTACAGCTTAAAATTAAATTAATTTAAATTAAAACATAAAGTATTGAGAAAATAACGAAACAAAACATGAAACAACTTGCCCTGCACTCAGGGGTTAAATGAAAAAGAGTCCTTAAACAATCAACAACCACAAAACACACATCTGCAACAGGTGACAGGGACTCTTCGCAAGAGAGACGGAGGGAAACCTCCCGCGTCTCCAGCGCTGAAAAACTGGACGGCGTTTATGGCAGAGCACGCCGTCACAAGAGCGAATCAGCAAAGGGTGACACTCAGGAGCGCTGATTAACAGGTGTCGCTACTTATCCTAGGAAAGCAGAAACAATAGAAAGACACAAGCATACACAAGAATACGTACTATGACGTAACAATATTGTTTAGTTTATTATCATCACGCCATCCTAAAATTATATGACCAAGTTTGCTCATATTAATATTTTAATGCAAGATCCACACAAACATCATTTACATATTGTTTTCCATATTTACAGTTTATATCTAAAGATTTGTCACGCACTTTTCGTGTTACTTCGGTGTTTAGAGTATGATAAGAGCATTTAAGAGCAAGTTGTTTCTCATTAGGAAAATGCAGACTCTCATGCAGCAAGTATCTATTTACACAACATAAACAGCGGCATCGCCTCACTCGAACAATATAGGTTCTCACTTAGTCTCTTTGAAAAGAAATTTGTAACTTAAGGAATAGGAACGTTAGAATAACATTAGGGAAATGTTATAATAATGTTAGGGGAACGTTAGAATAACATTAAGGGAATGTTAAAATAACATTAGGGGAACGTTAAAATAACATTAGGGGAACGTTAAAATAACGTTAGAATAATGTTAGAATAACGTTAGAAGAAAGTTAGAATTACGTTATAGGAACATTAGAATAACATTAGGAGAATGTTATAACGTTAGGGGAACATTAGAAAAACGTTAAGGGAACATTAAAATAACATTAGGGTAACGTTAAAATAACGTTAGAATAATGTTAGAATAACGTTAGGAGAACGTTAAAATTACGTTATAGGAACGTTAGAATAACATTAGGGGAATGTTATAATAACCTTAGGGGAACGTTAGAATAACGTTAAGGGAACGTTAAAATAACATTAGGGGAACATTAGAATAACGTTAAGGGAATGTTAGAATAACGTTAGGAGAACGTTAGAATGACATTAATGGAATGTTATAATAACGGTAGGGGAACGTTAAAATAACGTTAGAATAATGTTAGAATAACGTTAAGGGAATGTTAGAATAACGTTAAGGGAACGTTAAAATAATATTAGGGGAACGTTAAAATAACGTTAGAATAATGTTAGGGGAATGTTAGAATAATGTTAGAATAATGTTAAGGGAATGTTATAATAACATTAGGGGAACGTTAAAATAATGTTAGAATAATGTTAGAATAACGTTAGGAGAACATTAGAATTACGTTATAGGAACGTTAAAATAACGTTAGAATAATGTTTCAATAACGTTAGGAGAACGTTAGAATTACATTATAGGAACATTAGAATAACATTAGGGGAATGTTATAATAACGTTAGGGGAACGTTAAAATAACATTAGGGGAATGTTAAAATAACGTTAGAATAATGTTAGAATAACATTAGGAGAACGTTAAAATTACGTTATAGGAACATTGACTTGTTTTACTCCTACTGCTGCCACTGCCTGAACTCTTGTGCAGATTGTGCTCATTGTAAGTAGTCGGACTGTTTATATGAAACATGTTTGTTTATATCAAATGGAAATATCAAAATGTACATGAAGTCCATTGTATTCTTTATTAACTTTTACAAATTGATGCTGTCTCTTCACGTTCCAGCAGTACATGGTATTTGCTCATAGTCTGCTTTTCTTTCCTTTTTGATTTTTATTGAACACATCTGTCTAAGAAGCAAGAGTCTAGAAATGCTAGTTTAACATGTCATGTGACACATCAGGTCTTCAATTAAATTGTCTAAATCAGATCACTTAAGGTTGTTTATACCAAGAACAATAACTATAATGATAACTATTGTAACATCCACACCAACAGACAATAAAGTTCTGTTTATTATAAGCGCACATTGCGGTTATGTTGTCTGCCATTTTCCAAGCCGAGTCGAGTGGATTCTGATTAGCTTCAATGTTTTTAGTGTTAATCATATGATTTAATAAAATTCTGCTTCTTCCTGTCTTGCAGGATTTCTCACGGATTACTTAGTCCTTCTCCATCAGCTCTCTACAATATCAGACCCAATGGCTCTTTTAAGAGCCAACCATTCCAAAACCTAACACATCTCTCTCTCCCACTGTATTCTACACGCCAACACCGAGGAAGAGGGGAAATGGTAATGTAAAAATGATCACCTTTTTTCTTCCTTTTTAACATTATTTCCTTAATTGTGTCAACTAAATGTTATTGAGTTGCATATTATGTAATTCAATGTATATATGTATATTCCAAAGTTCAGTTTTCACTATCCATCTGGTATGCCAAACAAAATTATGGATTGTATTCATAAATGCCACAAAATGCTACTAAAGCCTCAAAAAAGCCACTTAATTATTGTAGTCCCTTAATTATTGTAGAATGTTATAAAGGCATTTTCTTGCTGAAAACAGTTGACTTTTATTATTATTCTAATTGTTATTAACAATTTTAATTTGCCTTGCATTTAGTCGCAATAGAAGCGAACAATGATTGCATATAGTTTTAAATTAAAAATGTAAAATATTGTTCTTAATCATTTTTTGCCTGTTTGTTCTTTAAAGGGAAGAGAAGAATATCTTTCTGATGGGAGCCTTGCAACTGGTTTGTAAAAATATTATTTGGAATTTTATAATGTTTTCCATACACAAATTATCTTTTATTTTTGAATATTAGCCAATGTTGTTTTAAAGGCGTTTCATTTAGATATTTCTGAGTTACATATTACTTTATCAGTCTGTCTTTTTTTTTTTAAGTTGACATAATTCACTATAATTGATTTGCCTCTATGCAGATACTTACAGTACTACATGCTTGAATAATTATCAGAGTAGTTTTCGGTAAGCAAATAAAACATTTTGAATTATTTTAATATGACTTTGTCTTAGAGTATACAACTGCAACATTTTTTAGCTTGAAGGTACATTAATATTAGTGTACAATGTATGCAATGGAAACCATTAAGCCCTTGCTTAGAAAAAAAATGTTTTACTGTTATCAACAAATGGATTGCTGCATCAGGTTAACCCCACAATGTAATTATTGTAATTTTAGTTTTATATTTAATGGGGACAAATAAATGTTTAACTGATAATCTGTCCATTCACTACAAGAACCTGGAAGATAAATGATGTACAATAATAAATGACCATATATGGACAAGTAAGTGTGACGCCCCTGCTCAACTGGGTTGCCATTGGCTTTGAACTTCCCTTGGCACTCACAGGACTCGCTGTGATTGGACTATCTTTTAACCCAAATTAAAAAACGCATAAAGTTGCAAAGTACGTTTTGTTGTTATTATTACATCAGTAATACCTTCAGTTAACAATGCAGCCTTGCTATGTTGTGAGAAATTACCTCTTTACCGAGATCCTAACCCTAACCCTAAGCATAACTTCACTGAACTACAAATAACAGCGCCATGTTTTTCGCGTTCTATCGATAGAATGGCAGAAGCTTGTGGGTAATGTAGTTTAAAACGTTTAATAATGAAATGGGGGGATATACTTAACTTTAATGAACAAAGGGATATAGTCATGTTTATTGTGCAAACCTCTATGACATATTTGAGAGGCAGGCTGAAATTTGATATTTTACTATAAACACTTTTTAAAATGCCTTTATACCACCAATATTTGAAAATTGTGTCCAACACTATTTAGTAAACATAGAATATGTAATTGTCATGCCAAATTTCTCTTTGATACTAAAATCAGACTTTGATTTACAGCCATTTGAAATGTGCAATTTTTTCTTTTCTTTTGCTCTTCCAGGGGACTTTACATGGGCCCCTGGGGTGGAAGCGCAGTAAAACATACACCAATGTATTCTCATCATGGACAACAAAGTGTGTTGAGTCATATTTATAATGTCTTTTCAACAACTTTCCATTATGTAAGTTGTTTCAATTTCATCCAGCCATAGTTACAGAATAAGAATAGACCCCCCCCAAAATCAACATAAATGCCCATTTGGAATGGGCTTCTCCATTTATTTCATTAGAACAAGAACAAGAGTGTTTTGTCTGTTAACTAATACATCAATTTAAACAACCAATACACCTTGACACTTCATTGTACTATTCAACAAGGCCAGTGTGCCATTCAGTAAGAAAGGTACAGACTGTGTGTAGTTTATGATGCAGAACTCATAAAATTTATGCAGTGCAAAGAATCATAATATAAAATCCTCATTTGTAAAATTCTTGTCAAAATTTTCTCATCTTTGTCCTTCTCAAGTGCTGGACATCAGTAATGTGCATGCGCATCTTGCTTATAGTACAGGATCCATGTTGATCTTTCCTTGGTACATCGCCCTCAGTTGTGCATGAAATGCCTGTAGTAATATAGCCCATGCAGTCTCTTGTAATGCATCTTTCAGCCTTCCCTTCATGTATCTGAAATTTGGCATATTTACTGTATTTGACACAGCGTCTGTCACTAAGCAGATGCAATGGTAACATTTTAGCAAATTATTGTCCCAAATGTCATTAATATGACTAAATGTTCATGTCTCAGTTACAACAATCATGGTAATACGTTTTTTTTTTGTTTTTTTTTGTTTTTTTACAAAATCAAGTTGTGTATTTACCAAACACCATCCTTAATACAGAATATTCACCATACTTTATTATCCAACACCATGTACAACACTTTACTGGAGAACACAGCATAAAGACAGCTAAAGTAGCATATAAAGACAAATGATATTGTAGAGAAATAAATGTCTCGAGCAACACAGAATCACGTCCAGTTTTTCATCATCAGAGCTCTCCTGGTTTTCTTCCTCTTGCTTGCTTATCCATGTCCCTGTCATAATCTTCTTCCATATTAATAATAATTCCTTACATTTATATAGCGATTTTCTGGGTACTCAAAGCGCTTTACATATGGAAGGGGGAATCTCCTCAACCACCACCAATGTGCAGCATCCACCTGGATGATGCGGCGGCAGCCATATTGTGCCAGAACGCCCACCACACACCAGCTTATTGGTGGAGAGGAGAAAGAGTGATGAAGCCAATCAGTATATATGGGGATGATTAGGAGGCCAAGATGGACAGAGACCAATGGGCAAATTTGGCCAGGATGTCGGGGTTACACCCCTACTCTTTTTCGAAGGACATCCTGGGAGTACTAAACAATTTGCAATTGTTATCCAGCACTGTACAGATCAAATAATGAACAAAAGATAACCAAATCAAATCAGTTTATTGTCACAATACCATGAGGTGATGAAATTCTTTTGTGCAAACTCTGCAGCATCAGAGTATGGATGACAAGTATAGAATATACAGGTGCTGGTCATATAATTAGAATATCATCAAAAAGTTGATTTATTTCACTAATTCAATTCAAAAAGTGGAACTTGTATATTATATTCATTCATTACACACAGACTGATATATTTCAAATGTTTATTTCTTTTAATTTTGATGATTATAACTGACAACTACGGAAAATCCCAAATTCAGTATCTCAGAAAATTAGAATATTGTGAAAAGGTTCAATATTGAAGACACCTGGTGCCACAATCTAATCAGCTAATTAACTCAAAACACCTGCAAAGGCCTTTAAATGGTCTCTCAGTCTAGTTCTGTAGGCTACACAATCATGGGGAAGACTGCTGACTTGACAGTTGTCCAAAGACGACCATTGACACCTTGCACAAGGAGGGCAAGACACAAAAGGTCATTGCAAAAGAGGCTGGCTGTTCACAGAGCTCTGTGTCCAAGCACATTAATAGAGAGGCGAAGGGAAGGAAAAGATGTGGTAGAAAAAAGTGTACAAGCAATAGGGATAACCGCACCCTGGAGAGGATTGTGAAACAAAACCCATTCAAAAATGTGGGGGAGATTCACAAAGAGTGGACTGCAGCTGGAGTCAGTGCTTCAAGAACCACTACGCACAGACGTATGCAAGACATGGGTTTCAGCTGTCGCATTCCTTGTGTCAAGCCACTCTTGAACAACAGACAGCGTCAGAAGCGTCTCGCCTGGGCTAAAGACAAAAAGGACTGGACTGCTGCTGAGTGGTCCAAAGTTATGTTCTCTGATGAAAGTAAATTTTGCATTTCCTTTGGAAATCAGGGACCCAGAGTCTGGAGGAAGAGAGGAGAGGCACACAATCCACGTTGCTTGAGGTCCAGTGTAAAGTTTCCACAATCAGTGATGGTTTGGGGTGCCATGTCATCTGCTGGTGTTGGTCCACTGTGTTTTCTGAGGTCCAAGGTCAACGCAGCCGTATACCAGGAAGTTTTAGAGCACTTCATGCTTCCTGCTGCTGACCAACTTTATGGAGATGCAGATTTCATTTTCCAACAGGACTTGGCACCTGCACACAGTGCTAAAACTACCAGTACCTGGTTTAAGGACCATGGTATCCCTGTTCTTAATTGGCCAGCAAAGTCGCCTGACCTTAACCCCATAGAAAATCTATGGGGTATTGTGAAGAGGAAGATGCGATATGCCAGACCCAACAATGCAGAAGAGCTGAAGGCCACTATCAGAGCAACCTGGGCTCTTATAACACCTGAGCAGTGCCACAGACTGATCGACTCCATGCCACGCCGCATTGCTGCAGTAATTCAGGCAAAAGGAGCCCCAACTAAGTATTGAGTGCTGTACATGCTCATACTTTTCATGTTCATACTTTTCAGTTGGCCAAGATTTCTAAAAATCCTTTCTTTGTATTGGTCTTAAGTAATATTCTAATTTTCTGAGATACTGAATTTGGGATTTTCCTTAGTTGTCAGTTATAATCATCAAAATTAAAAGAAATAAACATTTGAAATATATCAGTCTGTGTGTAATGAATGAATATAATATACAAGTTTCACTTTTTGAATGGAATTAGTGAAATAAATCAACTTTTTGATGATATTCTAATTATATGACCAGCACCTGTATATGCAGCACATACAGTATTAACAATATACACATAAGGGACTCCATACAGGTAGAGAACAATATATGGTACAATATTATACTGTACACAGAGCACAAAATAAAAACAATAATAAACAATAATCACAGTACACATATACCTTTGCAGTGCAGTACTGTATGAATTAGTGCAAACAGAATGTCAGGGTGCAGAATAATAGTGAGTCAGAGTCCAGTCAGTGTAACTGATGTAACTGATAGAGTGCAGTGCATATGAGGTTGGCGGGGTGTGCTGTGTGTGGTGTTACTGGTACGAGTTCAGTACAGTCTGATTGCCTGTGGAAAGAACTTGTCTCGCAGTCTGCTGGCGCGGGTTCTGTGATAACATCTATTTGATGGTCATGGTGAGAGCAGTCCACGGCTCGGGTGGTTGGAGTCACTGGTGATCCTCCGTGCTTTCCTCACACACCACCTGGTGTAGATGTCCTGGATGGAGGGAAGTTCACTTCCAACAATGGTATGTGCAGTTCGTAACGCTCTCTGAGAGCTTTGCAGTTGAGGGCGGTGCTGTTCCTATACCAGGCAGGGACAGCCAGTCAGGATGTTCTCCAGAGTGCATGTGTAAAATGATTTGAGGGTTTAGGGGCTCACACCAAACTTCCTCAGCTGTCTGAGGAAGAAAAGACACTGATGAGACTTCTTCAGCACTGCATCAGTGTGGACGGGCCATGTGTGGTCCCCTGGTGATGTGAACACCAAGGAACTTGAAGCAGCTCAAATAGTTCATCAGCACCACTGATGCAGTGTAGCTTTTTCTCAACCAGGGGATGAAGTCCTAACATAATAAAACGTATTTAGGAGGTGGTAAATTAATAAACAATATATAATATTATTATTTATAATTGTTGCACTTTCCTGTTGGAGGTTGTTAGAGGTATGGGCCAAAAGAATCCTTTCCCAACAATCTCACGGTTGTGATGTTTACTTTTATGGGCCATAACATCTGAGTTGTCACGGTAGAGGTGTTTGGGAAAGCAGTCTTCACAGCGGATAACTGATGGTTTCAGGCTGCAGTGCTGCACTTGGTGGCCACAGAATACTCTTGTCAACAAAGACTCCATCATCTCTGGCCTCAGACCCGCTTCTCTTCAGTCTGGGCCATGCGAACTGACCACTTCTGTGAAGTCTGACCTCAGCATTGAGTGTTTGTAGTGCCAGCTGCCAGCTAATCTACCTCTTGATGTGGTCTATTTAGTACATATACAACATGCCTATTTCTTCATCAACTGACTTTATCCTCCTTCAAACAATCAGACAAAACAATAAGTCAATAATAACTCCAGAAAAATAGTTTTGGTGAATACAGGTGTCAGCACTCACCATATTCCTGCCAAAATTCCAAAGATGGTGGCACAGCTGATTTGCTCATTCTAGGAGCGATAAAAAGATGTACATGTGAAAAATGAAAGGTTCTTTGAGAGATCAACATCAAATGCTGTACTACATATAACTACATTGCTTGAATACAGACATACCAATGGAAATGTGCACCTTTTCATCTTTCTGTTCAGGCACAAGATGGCCATGTTCATTCCTTCAACAGGACTGGTTTGACTGGCATGCTGTGCCTGTGACTGATTTTCTTTGCATTGTTGGTCTTCCTTTTCAGCTGTAAAACAAGAAAATGTCTATTAACCGCATGTACAAACATTACCTGGGGAGGGCTGATCATGGAAGAACTTGCCATGCCTCAATAGTAGCCGTTTCAGTTTCAGTAACTTCAAGCTCAAGTTCACTGGCATTCATCTGTATACATCAGATTCAGTCTTACATAAAGCCATCATGCAAACTCCTTGTTTCTACCATACAACAGAGCAAAAAGAATGTGTGAGTGAGGGAGGACTAAGATGAAGAGAAATTAGAAGAATTTTGTGTCTAAGTTTAACGGAATGAGAGGAAGGCGGTATTTGTACGAGTACGCTTGTACAACGTTATATGAATTTAGTGACTTGGTAAATTGTATGAATTATTATTACTTCGACATGACACTTTGTTGGGTGTTCTTACTGATGGGGCCATGTGGTATGTAAAAGTTTAAGAAACACCAAATGTTGTGCAAAATGTAACTGCAGAAATGTTCAATCAAGGGTTAAGACCAACACAGACATACCACTGGAAATGTTTGCCTTTGCAGCTTTTTGGCACAAGATGGCCAAATTCAGCCCTCTCCACAAACAAGACTTTAACAGGCCTTCATTCTGTCTTCTTTTTCAGCTGAAAACAGAAACAAAAACAATATAGAATTACAATTACATTACAAAAAAGTATTTAACGCATGGCAAGTGTTGTGTTTACTGTGCTTTAACTACAAACAGTACACAGTAAAAACATTTACTGTGGTAAAAGCACGGCAAGTGTTGTGGTACTGTGCTTTAACTACAAATACCACAGTAAAACTTTGGTTACTGAGGTAAAACCACTCGTTACCATCTAAAATATAAGAATGTCAAACAGTACAGCTTTTAAAAATGACAAAAAGTTTATTACCAGCAGGGCACTGTTGTCAAAGATTTTTGCCTGATTGCGGGACATTTTTGTGCCCATTCCTTGGTCCGGAACACTTTCATACGGGCCGTCTGCCTGGACTTCATGTCCAGCACCTTCCCACACTGAGTAAGGGAGAAAGACAGAGAGTGAGGGGAAGACGGTATGACAAAATAATAATAAAAAAAAGGTTCTAAACTGTGGTCCAGTTGATCAAGCATTGCTGATTTTCTGGCCCTCTATTAACAAGGGCCTAAATAATGACTTCAATACCAAGTGAATGCAATTAATAGATCAGACTAAATATGCAGCTGAGTCAAAGCTCTGGCATGTTTTAATAATATTAAAGGCATGATGCTAGAAACCAAGTTAGTTATGTATCCATATTTTAAAGGAATATACAAATGTCCATTATCTGGCCACAGACATCATACCTTAAGTTGTCATTATCGCATGCGCAAGTGGAGATGTTGCCATTTTCTTGAATTTTGAAATCAAAATATGGATAATCTCAATAAACTGGGTGACCACAGTTGAGAACCACCACAGTAGAACAATGTATTGTCTGTAATAGACAGATTCATTGTCAGATGTATAGCCTTTTTTGACTCTGGCTTTAATGCATGAAAATGGGGGTAAGCAGTTAGACAGTACAGTAGCCTATTAAAAATTATTTACCTTGGTGCATCTTCGATTGGAACAATTGATCTTCTCCAGGCAATGGGTGCACTGCCAAAGAGTTGAACCAACTGGCATTTTTACTACAAAAAAAAAATATATATATATTTATATGTAACAAAATATTTAATTCTGCGGGAGGACCTGATGTGAGCATATCCTATAAATATTAAAAAAGGACATACAATTTACTTTTTTGTCAACCAAGGATGAATTGTGTTGCATCTAAGGACTATAACGTTACATGACGACATTAGAAATCAAATATCCTGGGAATAGGAGCCTAATCCAACCATACTGTATCATGCATCTGCAAGCAACTAGTAATGCCTGCCTGAATTATACCAACGTGCCTGTTATTCTAACATATCTCAGATCGGCTTGTATAGTGAATGTAGGCCGTTTGATCCGAAATACTGATCTAGCGTCAGTTAAGGTCCCACACCCGCACTCACGGGTAATATGTTACACCGATAACAGGGACACCACAGCGGTCCGCAAGTTGCACAGGCCTAAAACATTTATAAATGCAGCATGCATTAACATGCCTTTTCTGCAGGCACGATTTATAGGCAGTAAACAGGCTGTCCTGTTGCCCACAATTTGGGAATAAATTCGGTTTAGGAGTCCATGCGCACCGATTAGTCCACATTATTGACCCCTGGGGGGTCCCGTAGGCTAACGTTACCACTTTAGCTAAAAACGTTAGTTAGCTAGTAATTCATTCTGCTGATTTGTAGTGCTGTCATCAGCCGCGTCTAAAAGCTGAAGACCCATGTCACATGATTAAAAACTTTCATTTATTAATACCGTTTTTTAAGATTGCCCTTACCTGTTTGAAAATCAGGTGAACTGGGCTGGGCGAACTGAGCATCGCTGGTGACGTCATTGCCGTTGAAGATGTTGCGTGGTATTTGGACGCATTTGCTCTCCATCGAAGTTAATGGGAAGGATTGGCGTATCATATGCACGCAAAATTGGACTTTGGCGTATGTATTGCACGCAGTTGGAAAGTGTAAAGTCGTGTTATTTATACGCAGACTGATGAGAACGGGTTGGATAACCACATAACTTTTTTATGATCGTATAATACTGCCATATGGACATGACTTTGACACGCACATCTCTGACTGATAACAGAATACTTCCTTGACCTTGTCACATTGACCCATGCATTTTCTGTGAAGCTGCTTTGAAACAATATGTATTGTGAAAAGCGCTGTACAAATAAACATGAATTTAATTGAATTAAACGTAACAAAAATAGTAAAATAATAATTTAGCTCAATGCTTTTGAGAATAAATTTATTCTAGTTAAATGACTTTGTTGTGGATGACAAGCACGAGTCATTTTTTTTTTTCATATTTTAGATTACACTAGAAGTCTAATCAGCTAGACACCTCAATTCATAACATCAATTTTCTGCTTTAGATTAAACCTGATTAGATCATAACCTCATGAAGGAAATATATGTTACTTTGAACTAAAAGGTGAAATGCTGCAGATGGATTTCTTTTCCATGCTCATTGATGGCATAAAAAGGGTTCAATATAAATTAACAACAGTTATTATAGGGTCAGCTGATACTGGGAAGTGCAGAATGTATGGTCAATAAAATCAACAGATTATCAAGGTATATTATCGAAAGAGTCTTGGATACCAGATAAATAGCATGTTTCACATAAACAGGACAGAAACTGAAGATGTAAAAGGCAATAAATTTAATCTGACTAGAGATCTTATTACTTCACATTAGCTCAGCTACACTACTCGGCCTATTTTTCAAAGTAGGTTTATGACTTTTTTTATGATATGAAGCATATCATCTTTTTATTTATGAACATCAGCAGTCTATCAACAGGTTGGAAGTTGCTCCTTTTCATGGTTCATGTTTCTTTTATTTTGATGTTCTGATTGTCTATGTTGTAAAAGAGCTGTTCAGTGAACTAACACTACTTGTGTTTTTTTTAAAAGACAGCAAGTTCATATTTGAACTATGACTGTTTGTAATGGACCCTTTTCACATTTCCAGGGTTCAGAAGCGTAAGTCATAGTTGGGTAAATTTCAACAGTGGTGAATGGAAACTACAACAAATATATATATTTACATTCTCATTTGCTCCAATAGCAAAAGAAAAAATCCATATAGTCTTTCTATTACTTTCCAAAAGAGGAAAAAATATTGAGTGATTGATTACTGTGGTCAGAGAAGAGAAAGATGTCAAATTTGCTGTCACTCCCTTAGCCGTTGTGTTAATACAAACACCCACACAGCAGTAGTTTTCTGAGATGTAATGGCAATGCAATGCAACACAAAGTAGTTATAAATGTACATCATTTTTTTTAAACAAAACATGAACATATAAAATACTTTGCTAGATTTACAATGTTAATAACTGTAGATAACACACCGTCTGTAAAAAGGGTCCATTGAAGTAAAATGTGAAAGTCTCTTCAAGTAATATTACCACAGACTTCCATTTGCTTATAAATCCAAAACAGCCACTCTAGGAAATTCCTGAGGAAAACCCAAGGCTGGAAACAAACAGAACAACTTTTTGAAGTTTACTTCAATTTTTTTAATGCAGCTCTGTTAGAAACACATGGCATGTATCTGGACCTGAGGGAATAGTAGGCTTACTATTTATGCAGTATGACTCAAGTTTACTTCTAAATCATTGAATGAGTCATATCTCATGCGGTTCCATTTTTAGATCGTGATTTCACTTGATTAACTTGACTTCAAAGCATGGACACTTCTGTGGCTTCACATACTTTAATCAAGCACACCAGCTGTTAACGTTACCAAAACATTACTAAAAATACCTGCCAGTGTGTTATAAATATTCAGCAGGAAGGCAAACTCAGAGATAATTATTGTAGGCTATGTTAAACAGTCATAAATAAACCAAGATTTGTAATTGTAATCCTCTTATATGAAGATCTGTCAGTTTAAAATTTCATTTTTTTGAAAATTTCTTGCCCCAAATTGCAGATAATCTGCTTGGACTGTTTAAATCTTGATTATTGTTAAAACATATAAGTTTGTCCATTTAAGAATTTCAAAATTGAAGAGTGGAGGAAGATTACTTAGTTTATGGAAGAAATTTAAATTATTAGAAGACCCTGATGTGAAAGTTTTTATTTATTTCTTTATTTCCCCCTACTTTTATTATTATCTTTATTTCTTTTTTCATTTTATAGAGTTGTGCTCTGTTCTTTATGAAATTTACTATGGTTTTGTATTGCCTTATTGTAATGTGTTTACTGCAATATATATATACTTTGGTGAAATAAAATGCTATGGTGAAAAAAAAAGTTAATTGGTTTACAGAAAGTTTCCGTACTATATACGGTGAATAATTGTAATAGATCTAACCATACATTTAATTGTAATTTTACAGTAAAGTACCATTAAATTTACAGTTTTTGGAAGTGAAAAATAACAAGTCATTGTATAATTGACAGTGAAAAACCGTAAATTGACATTCCCACAATTCCCTGCGTGACACTTCATATTTGATGTATTTTCGTTGAAATAACTCTGTTTCTTCTTAGTTTTTTTTTTTTTTTTTCTAATCAGTTATGTACATTAGGATTTTATGTTACATCTAATGGTACAGGGGGCTGTTGTGTCCCGTGAATCTTTCCCAAGTTCCATGGAAGTCATAAGTCATCACATTGATGAAGTCCAGGTACCCGAGACAAAAATTAGGAGGGGTTTAAAACTTGCATATTTTCACCTCAGTGCTCTGCCAATTTGCAAATGTCATGATTCAGTGTTCTCATACTTGGCAGTATGAGAACAAAGTGCTGTCCCATAAAACCTAAAATGTTGCTACCGTATTTTTACGGTAAAGTTCTGGCTGCCATTTTTTTACCGTAAATTTTACAGATAAGTATGGAAGACTACACGAATAATGTCTTTTATTGATCCCATTCTGTTTTGAATGCAAAATGAATGTAACTAGAATCTCTTTTGGTGGTTGCATGTTGCTTGTTCATATGAGGTTTATTTTTTTATTTAAAGTGCATTGTTACTCACACTAGTCATATTAACAGATTTACAGATTGAGTTATTCAAAAAGAAGCAACAAAAACAAGCATTATACACTAATAAAATACACTCAAATGGAAAGATACAGCACAAGGAATTATGTTCAGTCTACACAAATTTCCTTTATATGAAATAATTGTAGTCATAGGATTCATTTGTGTGCTTAAGCATATTTGCAGTGTCCTGTTTCACTGTTCGTAGATGTTTTTTCACATTAATGATCCCTTAGTGTTTAGGCCAGCCACAGCATTTACAGCTATTATCAAACACGGTGCCTGGGCCACATTTATCCACGTAAGTATTGCCTGCTGCACAGTTATAATATTTGTTGGGGTCTTCAGGGTGAGGATAGAGTCCATCTGGCTTCCCGTTACAGAATCCTGGTCCTGGAGCATGAGTGGTGGTGGTGGTAGTTGTGGTGGTTTTTATGGTTGTTTGTCCAGGTTTGAGGGTGGTGGTTGGAGGCAGAGGAGGCAATTCTTAAAAAAAAGAAAAAGAAAGGTATGTTAGCAATAGCTAGGGGCCAAGCACTGATTTGGGGGTTTCCCACTTGAACCCTCTTGTGTCACATTCAGGTCTAAGTTTGATTTTCTTCTGCTTATAATTTTTAACCCTTCTGCAGGTGGCAAAACCCTATCAAAATACAACTTGGTAGGTGCTATTGCAATCTTGGTCTGAGTATGCCTATGAAGTTTGGTGGCACCACCCCCTACTGGTTAGAAAAGGCACAAATTTCAATAAATATGCTTATAACTTTCCAACATTTTGGAAAATTCAAGGAATCAAAAAGATTCCTATTGATCACAATTCAGACCCTACAGGACCCTATATATTTGTTTGTTTGTTTTGTACAGACAACTTGTGAAAATACCTACCGATATCCAGAAGATTGCGCAGATGGCCCATGAGAGGATGATTCCCCTGATTACAGAACTGTCCAGCAAAGTCATCCAGATCAAGCGCCCACACGAAGGCTCCACCAAATTTCATGTCTTTCAGATAACGGACCTATAAATTGAGAGGAAAAGAGTGAGTTTCTAGTCAGTTGCTGGCAAATAGTGACAATGAAATCCAACTCCAGTAAAAACTCAAAAGTACCTTAGTTTCAAAGCTCTCCTTGGTGTCAAATCCAACCCACTCGCTGTTCTTTGTGGCATAGGGCACCTTCTGATCATCAATCCACTGGATTGTTGTTCCCTCTAGGAAGCCACAGATCTATAAAGACATTGAGAGTATTAGATTTTGAGATTGTTCGAAAGACACTTTTGAATATGAATGAATATATTCCATTCACACAAAATGGCTTTTCCAAATCTCCCACCTCATAGTAAGACCAGAATCCAGCCTCACGAGTGTAAGTTCCAGCTGAAGCCGGTCCACTAGCTGGGGCTCCAACTTCAGTATCTGTAGATGTCAGACGGAATGTGCGACCATATGTTGCGAAACCCATTCTGAGTTTCTCCACAGGGGTACCGTTGTCCCTCCAGTAGCGCATAGCGTAATCCTGAAAGAGGAGGAGAGTTATCATTTTAAATTGGAGGAATTCAAAAATGAGTTTACTTATTTGTTTTCACCTTCTTTGTGTTACAGTAAATCATTTCTTACGGTATTGAAGTAAATCAGGTCTCCCTCATCCTTTGAGCCTTGGTACAGGGGGCTGTTGTGTCCTGTGAATCTTTCCCAAGTTCCATGGAAGTCATAAGTCATAATATTGATGAAGTCCAGGTACCTGAGACAAAAAATTAGGAGAGGTTTAAAACATCTCATGCTACTGCATATTTTCACCTCAGTGCTCTGCCAATTTGCAAATGTCATGATTCAGTGTTGTCATACTTACTTGGCAACTTCAGCAATCTCATATCCAGCATCAATTGTGCCTTTACCAGCTGCTACAGCAGCAGACAGCATCAGTCTGCGTTTGCCTGTAGCTTTGCCCTCTGCCTCATAGGCCTCAATAAGTTCCTGCAACCACCATAGATAAATATACATAAAAAGAGATTAAATAAGTAAAGTGCACCATCATATTTGTTTAAAAAGACACTGAATTGTAATCAGACCCACCTTGCACAGCAGTGTGAATCTTTCTTTGTCTTCAGGTGGACTTCCTCTTGATCCAGGATATTCCCAGTCCAAGTCCATACCATCAAATCCATAAGTTCTCAGGAATTTGATGGAAGACTGAATGAACTTTTGACGGTTTTCTGCACTGGACACCATGATGGAGAACCTGAAATGAATTTAAGGAACAATATTTTTGCATTTCATTTGACTAATCTCACACGATAAAACAAAACTTCATAATTTTTACAGAATACTTACTGTGATGAACCAAAGTTCCATCCACCAACAGCCAAGAGAGTTACAAGATGGGGATTTCTGTGAGGATAATGGAGATATTTTAGAATTTCATGATATGAATTGGTCTTATTTGGTATCTTACAATCTCACAGCAAATGATTGTAGAATTTCAGCATCTGAAAAGAGTTAAACGTGATATTTCAACTAATACATACCTGTCTTTGAGTTCATTGAAAGCCTTGTAAAGAGTCTCATCGTTCCACTCATATGTGATAAGCTCGTTGGCATGGTTGATCATTGCGAAGGCATAGAAAAGGTGTGTACAAAGGAAAGGGTCGACATTTGCAGGTGTATACTTTCCAATTCCAGGTCTGTACTGGGACCAGTTGGTGAAGTAGCAGCCCATTTCCATGGAGAAAGCTGGTTATGGATACACAGAGAGACAAGACATTTACGCATTGAGATTCTCCCTACAGTGATAATTGTCTTTCTGATTCCAACATGTAAGTTATTAATAGTTCATTAAAATGAATGTGAAATGATTACATGATCTAATAAATACTCAATGACTCACCAACATGGCAGAGCACCAAGCCCAAACCTAGAATATGCAATGATATTATATAAATGACAAATTTAAAAGAATGAATAAAACTCACATAGTGTAGTGTATATTATTTTGACATATTACCTGCTACAAGTGTAAGCTTCCCCATTTTTATTCCGAATTTTTTCTGTAAGTAACAAAGAACAGTTTTAAAAATGACATTTAAACTAATAGCAAAAGTAAAGATATTAAGCTGAATGACATTCTCACATACCTGGGGTAACTCAAGCTTGCAAAATGTAAAGAGGGACTTCAGGACCCCTGGCTTTTTATAGGAATCAGGTGTTGTCTAGGCCCATATGGGATGTTTTATTAGGATAGTGTAAGATATCATATCACCTGTAAACTATGGACTGAAATGACAATAAAATATGTAACTAAAATACCTTTGGCCTAAATTCATAGATAAGATGAAAAAATGGGACTGCTGCAATAAAATGTATGCAACGTGCAAATATGTCACATACAGTTTTAGCATGGGATATAAATTTAAAGTTTAAGTTTATTTATTTTTAAAGCACCTTTAAAACAGCCACAGGACTGACCAAAGTGCTGTACATGAGTGAAATAAATAAAAACAACAATAATAATAATGAAAATAATAATAAAAACATAACAAAAGCAATAATTAACAAGTATTAAAGGCCAAATAAAACAAATGAGTTTTAAGAAGAGATTTAAAAACTGATAAGGAAGGAGCTGCTCTAAGATGGACAGGCAAGCTATTCCACAATCTCGGCCCCACCACCAAAAATCTCCTCAGCGTTTTAGCCTTGAACAAGGGACTGAAAGTAAATTAAGATTACCAGATCTTAAACTTCTGGGAGGGTTGTAGGGACACAGTAAATCGGACAAATAATTTGGAGCGAGGTTATTTAAACATTTATACACAAATAGAAGAATTTTAAAATTGATCCTGAATTGAACTGGAAGCCAATGGAGCGCTCGTAAAATGGGAGTGACATGATCATATTTATGACTATCCTTTAGAAATTTGGCTGCAGCATTTTGCACCAGTTGAAGTCGAGCTACCTGGGTCTTTGAGATACCGGAAAGCAGAGAATTGCAGTAGTCAAACCGCGTATTTATAAAAGCGTGGATAGCTATCTCAAGAGATATTAACTTGTACATATTAAAGAAAATTCAGCTGAGGCCAGATACAATATTATGTATTTACTATAAGAATGAAATATAGCAGAGTCATTATGCAATATGTAGGCCTAAAAGAGGAAATGACAATGTGCAATAAATATATAGGGAAATAACTACTTTATAACTCTGAAACAATACATTTATAAGAAAAAATTATTTCTATTAATAGTAATTATCCTAACCAATCAAAAATGCTAGCTGTGATGTTGAATAGCTATATCTATTTGGGATATAATTAAAAGGTTTCCGTGCAGTTTGCAGCGGATCAGACTTTTATGGGGGCAATATTAATCGCATAGTCTTATATAAGAAATTTATCTTTGGAAAGATAATTTTCTTATATAAGATTGTTGTGCTATCAGAACTACATAATAAACTGTTGTTTCAAGCTTATCACGCCAGAATTGGTATAATATTCCCTCACTGTTTTGGAAACCAAAACCAAACAACAGACATGAATTGTGCTTATTATTAAATTCAGCCTCATTTTGTCACATTCAGGAGTGCATTAACTGTATTTATATGCTATATTTGTATTTTTAATTTGATGATAATATTCTACATATTATCATCAAAAATATAAATATAGCATATAAATACATAAAAGGTTTACAATAAGCTAAGCTGTGGAGATGTTGAAAAAGAAAATCAGTGTTGTATTGCTCATATCTTATCACATGTGATGTTATCAGTGTGAAAAGATGAAAGAAAGAACATTAAGAACATTCTGGAAGATCATAAATATGCTGCAAACAACACATTGTGCCTGTTTAAAATAATCAATACTTTAAAAAGTTATTTAGAATTTACATTTTAAATTTCACTACACATACAGTTCATACGGAAGCCCTGAATCACATGGTGGGGGAAAAAAGAAAACTTATCTCATTATTTCGACATAACTCGTTATTTCGAGATATTAAGTCATTATTTCGACATAATAACTCATTATTTTGATATAATAACTCGTTATTTCAACATAATGACTCATTATTTCGAGATATTAAGTCGATATTTCGACATAATATCTCGTTATTTCGAGATATTAAGTTGTTATTTCAATATAATTGTTATTTCAACATAAGTCTCCAGCTAAATTGATCAAAAGTTAAAGAGATTAAGTGTTTTTAAATCAAATAATCCAGAAAAAAAATGTATCAGACTTTCCACAAAAACATTAAAGAGCAAAACCCTTTTCAGTATTTCAATATCAGTAATGATTTCTGAAGGATCATGTGACATGTGAGTAATGGCTGTAGTAATGTATATATATATAGTAATAATATTTCACAACACTACTGTTTTGGTAACACTTTACAATAATGTTTCATTAGTTAACATGATCTGAGAATTATCAATACTTTACAGCATTTATTAATCTTAGTTAATGTTAACTTAAACATTTACTAATACATTATTAAAATCAAATGTTTTATTTATTTGTTAACATTCGTTAATGCACTGTAAACTAACATGAACAAACAATGAACAGCTGGATTTTTTTTAAAGGGATAGTTCACCAAAGAATGAAAATTCTGTCATCATTTTCTCACCCTCAAGTTGTTCCAAACCTGTATGAGTTTCTTTCATCTGCTGAACATAAAAGAAAATATTTTAAAGAATCTTGGTAACCAAACAGTTAATTGGCCCCGCTGACTTCAATAGTATTTTTTCCAATCTGGAAGTCAATGGGGCCCTGGGCTTGTTTGGTTACCGACACTCTTCATAATATCTTCTTTTGTGTTCAGCAGAAGAAAGAAATTCATACAGGTTTGGAACAACTTGAGGGTGAGAAAATGATGACAGAATTTTCATTCTTTGGTGAACTATCCCTTTAACTAACATTAACAAAATGAATAAATACTGTAACAAATGTATTGCTCATTGTTAGTTCATGTTAGTTAATGCATTAACTATAAATGAGACCTTATTGTAAAGTGTTACCACTGTTTTACTGTATTTTTGATTAAATAAATGCAACTTTGGTGCGCATAAGATACACTGTAAAAAAATAAATAGTAAAAAAAAACGGTCAATGACTGTCAGCTATGGCTGCCAATCAAAATCTGTAAAATTAAAGTAAAATATTCTAATTTAAATAAAGTGCAAAAAACATTAACAGACATTTTCATTAAACTTTTGTACAGAAAAACACTGTTATTTTACAGGTATTCCCTGAACTACCAGGTATCTACTCTTCAGCACAATGGTGACCCACAAAACAGACGATACCGAAACCCTTTAAATCCCAACAGAACATTAAACACTAACAGATCTCTCAAGATCTCAGCATCTTCACTTATTACAATCCAGACTTTATTTATTTCATAGGTTTAGATGTTGATAATTTATTGAAAATAAAGTTTGAAGTCACCATTTTGGTGGTCAGTGTTCATTTTAGTTGGGCTTTTAACCCTTGACTCTTTAACATTAGTATTTCTCTGGCTGCTTTAACTGTGTCTCTGATGCACGTTTGTTATAGCAAAAAAAAAAAAAAGGCCAGAGAAACTTTTTAGTGATGATGTAGTCATCATGAAGTGGTCTAATCTTTGATTAAAATGTTTAATATTAGTTGGTATTTCACATGCCAATAGTGCTGTGATGCTATAAACAATTTTATGAAGTCATTATGCAGAAAATGTTTTGACAAGATCATGCAGACTCACACAGACATCAAGAATCAGTGTATGAATCTCAACAATGGTGACAATTAAAAAAAAAAAATCAACTCTGAAAGTTACAAAAAAGCTTTGTTGCTTGTCACCATTGTTGAGATTCATTTGTTGATTCTTGATGTTTCTGTGCACCTAAAAAAAACATACAGCTCAAAACATTTTCTGTATAATCACTTAAAAATCAGAATAGCAGGTTGTCATAATACTGATGCCACAATATCACAAGAATACAGTAAAGCATGTGAAACTAACAGTTACTCAGAGATTTGACATCAAGTGCTATCAGTGAATCAAGCCACTTCATGATGATGATATCATCAACAATAAGCAGCCAAAATCATCTGATTAGACTTTATCTTGCATTTGTTGCCATAACAAACGTATCAAAAACACACAGTTACAACAGTCAGAGAAAAACTAACATGAAAAAGTCAAGGGTCAAGAGTCCAAAAAAAGCAAACACTGACCACCATAATGGTGACACCAAACTTTTTTTTTTTTCAACAAGACATTAACATCTAAACCTCTGTTAATTCTCATTACGTTTTGTATGAAAGAGATAAAGTCTGGATTGTAATAAGTGAAGATGCTGAGATCTTGAGAGATCTGTTAGTGTTTAATGTTCTGTTGTTGCCTGTCAGTTGAATTCAGAAAATACATGTAAAATAACAGTGTTTTTTAACATTTAAAGAAAATTTCTTTTTGCATTTTATTTAAATTAGGATATTTTACTTTAATTTTACGTTTTTTGTTTGGCAGCCGCTGGTGCCAGTCATTTGACTGTTTTTTTAAGATTTTTTTTAAAGTGAAGGTATTTGATTGTAATAATTCAGGAAATACCTGTAAAATAACAGTGTTTTTCGGTTTATTTAAATTAGGATATTTTACTTTAATTTTACGTTTTTGGTTTTTTTTTTGGCTGCCATTCATTTGACCATTTTATCATTTAACTGTTTAGTTACAGATTATTTTTGTAATTTTACATACATTTGTATATAATTTAAGAAAACTGTATAAAAAATAAAGCAATTTTTCTGTATAAAATATGTGAATTACTGTAACTTTTCATTAATGTCATAATACTTAAAATAACAGCCAAGTTGTTAATTTACATATATAGTTTTGAGTATAATAAAAGAAAATGACCATAAAAAAATCTGTTATTTTCCGTAAAATTAGGATTTTTTTTTTTTTTTTTTTTTTCTTTTTTACAGTGTACTTAAACATTAAAAAACATATACTGACCCCAAACTTTTGAATGGTGTAAGTTTAAATATGATTATGGTTGCACTATACAATAAGGTTTCATTTGTTAACACTAGTTAATCACAGGAGTTAACATGAACTAAAGACTATGAAGCCCCTAAAGGGACAAGGTTGTGGAAAAAAAAATATGAGTGAAGGAAAAAAAATATGAGATAGAGGAAAAATTATTTGTCAATGCTTTTACATTCTCTAGCAAATATTTTTGGGAGCAAAATATTTAAATTGACTTATTATTTTTCCTCCAATTTCATATTTTTTGTATCTGTTATACTGTGAACTAACATGAACAGCAATATGTTTTATTAACTAACATTAACAAATGCTGTAAAAATATATTTGCTCATTGTTAGTTTACCATGATGGTTAATCGATTAATTACACATTTATTCCACTAACATTACATTTTAGCCTAAATGCACTGATAACTTTAAAATGCATACCTTTATTAATGAAAAGCATATTCTTTATTAAACTATTTATTTTGTCACTGAAATAATGATCAAAGACAACTGCATGAGGGTTTAATGGAATGTCAGATAAAAAGGATCATTATGTGAAATGTTTGTATACCACATTTTAGCGTGAAAAATGTATCTAATCTTGTGTCAAATCAAGTTTCCCAGATATCTGCCAGTACTTTATCAGCTCAGCTTCAATATAAGAATATCTAGGTCCTTATGGTTGTGTAACATTATCGGAACAGTGGGTCTTTATGACATGGCAGGCTAATTTGTAACTGTATAACTGTACTCTTCAAGTTACTTTGGAAAGCAAAATTATGCCAGAGGACACAGTGGGACCTTATAAATCTGAGAACATGCACATTATATTAATTGGGAGTCAGACGGAAACTCTACTTTACTGTATGTAATGCAATACACAAATTGATAATGCATTAAAATACTGGTGATAACCTATTCTCATAAATAAATTAAGATCATTTTTGGAGAAAACTGGTTGAAGATGATGGGTGGTGCACATAATATGAATGATGGTACTTCTGTCCTTCCTACCTGTCCTGTCTATAAAATCCTTATTTGTGAAACTTCACAGTTTCATAAAGCTATTCATACATAAGGTCACTATTTTAGATGATCACTTTAAAGAAGAGTTAATAAGCCAGATTGCTATAAATAATTTTTATTGAAAATTAAAGCAAAAAGAGGACACCGCACAACAAGAGAAAACTATACTGTATTGAACAGGACATTATGACTTGTAAAATTTGAGTAAAACTATGACCATGACAACTCCATACAGCTATGCATACTTTTTTTTTTTCATTAGATAGTTGAAATAAGAGGTACATCACAACAATAGGAGACTCCTGAACAGCTTTATTGAACAGGAAGATCAGATCTGAACTTGCGCTCAAGGCCAATCACAACATTTACAAGCGTCAATAAAGACCAGACCAGGCTGGCATTTCTGCAGGTATGTGTTTCCACGGAAACAATGGAAGTAAGTGGTCTCGTCAGCAGGGTTGGGGTACAGCCCATCTGGTTTACCAACACAGAAAGAGGCGATGGGGTCAGCGGTCGTGGTGGGACGTGGTGTAGTGGTGGGCTTGGGTGGGAAACCTTTGAAAAGAGATTTAGCATCACATTAAAACATATAACAGAAGACAGAATAAATGTTATACTCTTTATGGTTTAAAGTTTTTACCAAGTGAGTTGCGCAAATGGTTGACAAGAGGGTAAGCTCCATTGTAACAGAAGCGGCCAGCAAAATCATCTAAATCCAAAGTCCAAACTGAGGCTCCGCCCAAGTTTAAGGAGTTAAGGTATTGTACCTGTTAAAGCAAATATTAAGAAAAATTTGTTGGAAGTTCACCAAACATCACATTGCCTTAAATTCTGGAAAACAGCAGTTGATTTACCTTAGCTGTAAAGCTTTCACGGTTGTCAAACCCGACCCAAGCCTTTCCTTGAACTGCATAGGGCACCATCTGCTCATCGATCCAGTTAATAGTGACACTTGATTCCATGGGACAAATCTGTGAACCAAACAACACTCATTATCTTTTGTCTCCCAAAGTTTACACAGACTGTGCCATTCACAGTGTGTTTTCAGTGGTAAATTACTGGCTGCCGAGAGCATAAAATATTTACAATTCAAGACACATTTAGAAACCAAACACTCATATTGCTAGTAAGTTTTTCTATTTCTGCTACATCAATGGAAATAGTTAAAAAAAACACACACAGCACAGTCGCTGAGCAACAAAGTAATGGTGTTCCTGAATGAATCAGTTTTTTTTGAACGAATTGGTTTAATGACTGATTCAACGACTTATAAAGAAAGTCACTTGTTTTGTTTCTAAAAGAATTAGTGTTCTTAAACAAATTGTTTGAATGAATGATTCAATGACTCACTAATCTTGATGAGTGAGTCACTGAATCATTAGTTCAAACAATTTTGAATAGTCACTTGTCGCCACCTGCTGGTGTATCAATGCAACCTGCTGAAAGGACCAGAACTAACGGTTGTGTAATAACCATTTGACCTTGATAGTAGTTATTCACTTAAAAATCTATATTTGTATACAAAATAATATGAAACGTATTAAGTTTACAAACTGGTGGCCATTTTAGTGCCACTTAAAGTAAATAACAAAGTATTTTTCTGAATTAAACCCAGTTGAGAATACTTGTTTTAGATCAAAGTTAAAAGTAGCGTGTTGAAACCTCATAATAGGACCAAAAGCCTTCTTCGCGTGTGTAGGGGCCGGCATCAGCAGGGCCACTGGCTGGGGCCCCGAGACCTGTTTGTGAAGTGGAGAGCAAGAATGTGCGTCCATATGTGGGGAAACCAAGAAGCAGCCTGTCAGCATGGGCTCCACCGCTGAGCCAGAAAGACACAGAGGAGTTCTAATTAATAGAAAAACAAATGTGTTAAGAGATCTCAGATTACATATGATGGATTTTTAATTTATGGGTTTTGAGCTTACGATATTGTGGTGAATGATGCTTCCACTGTCAACGGAGCTGCGGAAAAGTGGGCTGTTGTGC
Source organism: Mylopharyngodon piceus (assembly GCA_039654765.1). Taxonomy (NCBI): domain Eukaryota; kingdom Metazoa; phylum Chordata; class Actinopteri; order Cypriniformes; family Xenocyprididae; genus Mylopharyngodon; species Mylopharyngodon piceus. The sequence goes on along the minus strand of CM077452.1, from coordinate 24,065,868 downwards.
CCTGTCTTGGGATCCCAGTGGCCATGGTAGTCATACGACATGATGCTCAAGAAGTCCAACAAACTGTAATGACAGAAAGAAGGAGAAAGTAAAAAACTTTTCATAGATGGATGTTATTGTAGCTTGATGAAACTACCAAACTTACCCTGAAATTTCAGCGATCTCATAAGCTTTTTCAATAGTGGACTTGATGCCGGACACTTTGCATGAGAGCAACAGAGGAGTTTTCTTCGTGTCTATGGCCTCCTGTTCAACAGCTGCTCTCAGTTCCTGAGAAATTCCACACAACAGAAACATGGTCAAACCCAAAGTCATATGCTTTATCAATGGAAATGATCATATTGACATTCTAGTCTTCCTACCTTGATGAATGTAGTAAACCTCTCCTTGTCATCTGGTGGGCTGCCATTGTGACCAGGGTACTGCCAGTCAATGTCCATACCGTCAAATTCATGTTGACGCAGGAACAACAATGCTGAACCAATGAAAGCCTTGCGGTTCTCTGGAGTTGCCACCACATTAATGTATCTGAATTGCAAAGAGAGACATACAGTACAAAATATTTGAAGAACTAAAACATTTCAATTTATTAAGTAATATTAAAATTATTGTTTTATTGGAATGAATTAAAAAAAATATTCTGCTCATATAATTATTATTTTGTGTATTTTAGTTCATATTATAGTGTTAAAGGTGCAATATGTAAGAATTTTGCAGTAAAATATCCAAAAACCACTAGGCCAGTGTTATATATTTTGTTCACTTGAGTACTTACAATATCCCAAATGTTTCCAACTATTTGTAAATCATGAGAAAATTGCAATTTTAACCAAGGCTCCAGGACGTGTGAGAAGTCACCTGTCAATTGCGTCATACCCGCGTTACCCTCGGTTTCCGTTTTATTTTGTAGAAACCATGGAAACTCCAAAGACACTTTAATATATTACATGTTTTAATAGAGGAACAACTGTTTTGATATATTTATAGACAGAAAACTAGTTATTGTTATATAGCTCAAAACGTTTAGTCTTATTGTTTAAATCTAATTTTCTTGATTTTTTGCGAGTACCATGCCTTTACCATGCCTCAGAGAAAAGCACATTTTTGTGAAGTAGTTAACATAGCATAATCAGATGCAACTTTATTTTTAGTAACAGTAATACAGAATTTTCTCCATCATACAATACGTTTTCAAATTAATTGCATGCCATTTATCAACACAAGCCATCCAGCATTTAATATGATATTCTAAAATCGATCTAGCTTACTGCAGTGTGCAACAAGTGTCTCACAGCAGCCGCCGCCGAGCGAACGCACAGAGTAACATAATAACATCATTTTCAACACACTCAAATGTATCTAATATGATAAACAGTGATGTGTTACCTCATACTCATGACCGGAAAAGCGGAAGCAGCACCAGCGACTGTGGCATAATAAAAATTCCGCTGCTCGCGAGGCGTTGTGTTCGTCTCTCATTAACAATCGCTCCAGCGGCCTCGTTCAGCTCCCACAACACTCGGTCCTGCTCTGCTTCATACTACAGTAATGTTAATAATCGCATCCATGAACATGATTTCTTCCTGAGCCCTATCCCAAATTCATTTCAACTGGCTGTGAGGTGAAGACCACATGTCCCAAGATTCCGCGCTCAAACTTGCCGTCATCAAGCTACGCCTTTGTTTTGAATAGGCCTCTAGCGACCTCTAGCGGACAGAAAATTCTACATATTGCGCCTTTAAGTCATATTATTTATAACTTGTATAGGTGTATATTGTGTTCCACTTACGGACTGACGCCATTGACCAATCCTCCAACAGACAGCAAGGTCTTCAATGCAGGATTTCTATATATAAAAAAAAATTCAAACAATATGAAATCGATCGTTCAATTGTTCAGTTGCAGTCTCAATAATGGATCTCAAAAGGGTATGAATTCATTTGTGCAATTATGGTTTATAATTTATTGTGTATATTGTATATTGCTTACACTCTTTTCAGGTCATTGAGTGACTTGTACAGCACTTCATCATTCCATTCGACGGTTGTGATTTCATTAGTGTAGGTGATGCTTGCCAGAGCATAGACCACATGAGTGCAGAGGAACGGATCAATGTTGTCTGGCATGAACTTCCCATTGCCAGGTCTGTACTGGGACCAGTTGGTCATGTAGCACACCAGCTTTGTAGAGGCCACTATCAGAAATTATGATATTATTAACATCTCAGTCATATTTTTTGTTATAAGGGTGATTGGGACACTTTTTGCCATTGAGATGACTTGGAAAAAGTGTCCCAATCAACCTAAATACATCATATTCATCATCCAGGAATATATATTATGAATGATTATGCATTCATTTATAGGCTTTATGTTTGACATAGATATTTGGGGTAGTGAAAAAGTTATTGAAGGTCCTTACCAATCTGTAATGTAAGCAAGATGCCCAGTCCTATGCAAAAGACAACATGATTATGCATAAGAAATAAAATAACATATTATTTATAGTAAATAAATATCTTTACAATTCAAATTGAAATTAAATGAACTTTAATATTTATGCAACATACCTGCTAAAAGAGTTAATTTAGCCATTTTGGTCTTAATCCAAACCAGTATTCTTCAGAAACAGAGCTGTAAAACACAACAAATAAATCAAATTGCATTAGCATGTGAAGTTTTGCCATAGTGTGTGCATATAAATATTATTTATAAAGAGATGAATGAAACATAGGTAAGCTGGTCTCTTTACCTGTGTCAGCTGCACTGAGAATGGCCAGTTTGGTGAAAACCTGTCCATGATCATGTCTACTTATACATTATTAATAGTTCCAAAGTACAGGTGATAAGTGCTAACTTCACCAGAATTGGGCAATAAAATTAATAACGAGCCATATAACCGGCACATTACGGTAAGGCGGTATTATCTTTGAGGTTATTATGGGCTAGTAGACAGAATTGGTATAAAGTGTATTCCCTCAATTACAGTAACATAATTACATAAAAATATTCAGATGTGAACATATTTGTTTCTTATATTAAGACTGAATAGGCAGAACACTAATATTAGTGAAAAAAAGCATGCTCATATAAGCTTACATAGGCATCTAGGAATCTGTGCATGTTGATATAAGTATACATGGAGGTTTTTATTAATATTTCATGGCATTGTGCTTTATGTATGATTAATATGACCCTATATATTCCATATACATAGTATATCTTAGTCAGCCGTGTACATCTGTATGCATGCATGCACTACGCCAATCAATAAAAACCGAATGTTTCTTCAAATACAGTCAAAATGTTTTTTATTGAAGAATATTTACAAGTGCTGCATTATTCACATTCAGTCCACAGTGGACAGGTTCAACCTTTACAACAACTGGGGTACATGGTAGTTCGAAGAGACAACTTGACATCACAACCTGAGTTACCTTCAGAGTGAAACTGCTAGTGTGTCAATCGACTCATGTAAGCTCACATACAGCAATTTTGTAACATTGTTTGTTGAGCTGTGAGCGACAAAGCCCTGATTCAACACAAGAGGGCAAACTACACAACGTGAAACACAGCAATGATTTCAGAAATTAAGGAAACGATGAGAGAAAAGAAAGTCGTGGAATTGTACATAGTGCACTCATAATGCAATTAAAAATCACTTGAAAGAGAAGTACAAAACCGATGCAAGGACACTAGTTTTGGTTTCATAGTCCTAATATGAATTTTGAGTGCGTCTACATTCAGAAAGTGTGACATTTACCTGACTGCTACTAGAGTTTGGGACTAGAACCACTAAAGAGCTACTGATGATGCTGCTATGTGTCACAGCTTTTGGCTAAAAGTGTTTTAAATTCCACTGAGTGATCATGAATCATAATTTACAGTTAAAATCCCACAGACAAAATATGAAATTATTGGATATAATTATAAAGAAGGTGTTAGAGAAGCTGTAAAAAACAAATTAAAGGGTTAGTTCACCCTAAAATGAAAATTCTGTCATTAATTACTCACCATCATGTCGTTCTACACCTGTAAGACCTTTGTTCATCTTCGGAAAACAAATTATGATATTTTTGATAAAATCCGATGGCTCAGTGAGGCCTGCATTGACAGCAAGATAATTAACACTTTCAGATGCCCAGAAAGCTACTAAAGACGTATTTAAAACAGTTTATGTGACTACAGTGGTTTAACCTTGATGTTATGAAACGACGAGAATACTTTTTGTGCGCCAAAAAAACAAAATAACGACTTTATTCAACAATAAACGAGGCTTTGTTATGTCATTTAGTGTTTCGAAATTTCAAAGGTTCACCACTGGGGGGCGTGGCTTTGGCAATTTGATTCCGAACCACTGATTCGAAACAAAAGATTCGTAAAGCTTCGAAGCTTCATGAAGCAGTGTTTTAAAATCGCACATCACTAGATATTGTTGAATAAAGTCGTTATTTTGTTTTTTGGCGCACAAAAAGTATTCTCATCGCTTCATAACATTAAGGTTGAACCACTGCAGTCACATGAACTGTTTTAAATACGTCTTTAGTAACTTTCTGGGCATCTAAAAGGGTTAATTATCTTGCTGGCAATGCAGGCCTCACTGAGCCATCGGATTTTATCAAAAATATCTTAATTTGTGTTCTGAAGAGGAACAAAGGTCTTACGGGTTTGGAACGACATGAGGGGGAGTAATTAATGACAGAATTTTCATTTTTGTGTGAACTAACCCTTTAAGGAGCTCAGACTATCTTCAGACACAGAAAATGGCAATATTTACATTAACAACTCAATGAAAACAGTGTGTTAAATAGAAAATTAAATACATTAAATAGAAAAAAATATATAATTACAAGGAAAATCACCCTGCTGAACAGGCACTAATAGAAAGCAATGCAGAGGAGAGAAAAGAAATAAATAAATACAAAATTCAAGCATAAATCAGACATTTTACCTTCTTGATTTCTGGTAAGACTGAAATTAGATGCTGTCAGACTGAAATTAGATGCAACAACTTTAAAGAACTGTAGAATTATGCACATGGATTGATTTTAAATACTGTCAGATTTGACCTGCTACACTGAAAGTGGATTTCAGTTTGTACTTTATTAGTTGATGCCACAGTATTGAAAGAATTTTTAGATTAGTCTTAATTAATTAAAAAATAATAATATTAACATAAATAAGAAAAAAATCTATGTCTATGTTGTTTTTTTTAAAAAGGCAGAGCTGGATTATGGACCAGGCAAGTGTCCTGGGACCTCAGACTGTCAGGGGCCTCCAAACACTCTAAACAGACCCCAGACCCCCAGAACCCTCACTAGGACCCACATAATTTAATGTTAGCCATATGTTTCCTAATTCCTTAAGCCCAATGGAACCTTATCACTTAAAGTATAAGGATTCCACCATTAGTGGCAGCCTCCAAGACAATGATTCAGTCCTTGGAAGAAAACAATACCTTATAGTAAATGATGATATTATAGGATAATAATTAACTTGTTTGTCCATGAATGTTATCTTCAGTATTGTTCAATGTCCAGTGTCTTGTAATGTGCCAAGAAAGAAATTAACAGCCCATGGACGTCATTTTTATGTAAGCCTTGAGGAAAAAAGGCAATAATAATAATGAATGAGATAACAGAGCGATAACTTTGGCAAGCCAAGCCCACTTTAACAACTACACAAAAATCAGCTTCTGTTGTACCGCTGTGTTCATGAGACCTTTAATCTTTAAAAACTAGAACACTGAGGAAAAGGCAGAATGCTACAATCATTCAACAAAGATACAAAACACTGTTAATAAAAATCATGATCCGCCTTGCTTCCAATTACATCGTCACAAAAAATTAAAAGAATAAATAAAAAAGGTAAACACTCATTTGGATCATTTTGCAGTCCACATGCTGCCATGAAGTAGCAACAAAGTATTAAAAAAGGTTTTGTTTTATCCAGTATGGAATGTCACCAATACATCTATGTGTATTTACACCTATGAGGAAATCAACAAGTCAGAGCTGTTGTTGGATTTTAGAAACTACAACCAAATGCTGACAAGACCACCAGTCAAGTTTGAGTTTCCATAAGGCAAGCATCTAAAATTATAACACAATCAAAAAGTCTTCCACAACAACTCTCTTGGCATTCCACAATGACCAGTCATCCTTGTAAAAAAGCCTTTTTATACAAAAGAATCCTCTACCTCTCAAAATGTCTAAAACTTTGCACTCCACGCAACCATTCTGACGTCCCTCATCAAAACCCCCACCACCCACAGCCCAGCCCCTTCTGAGGAAAACCTGCTCCATTCTCTGTGATATTAATAAGAAATGCCTCATCATTGGCTAACATCACAGTCCTGACGAGCCAATGAGAACGAGTGCAGTGACCACCAGAACAGACGTGCAGAGGGGTCCTGAAGTGCCAGCGCTTTTCTGGACCATCATTCCAGTGCCTGTGGATCAAACACACATATATTTAGTACTTAAACACTAGTTCTTGAGTTCCTTTACTGAAACCAGTACTCCTAACTATTCTTTGTACCACATACCTGAGTCTCGAGACACTATGGTCTCATGGGCTGCTCCATCTCCTCCATCTCCCCAAGAGCGGATCTCCAGAACCACATAAGCATTGTCCTTGGGTAACGGCAGTCTGATGGAGGTCTTGCTTTTCTCTAATATCTTCAAGGCAGACTGTCCTTCATGCTTGTAAAGGACCTGCACGAATAATAATAGTTTCAATTTGTACTCAAAAACAACTATTTTTTTGAGAATGAAATTCTCAAGACAGCAGTGTAGTATTTCAAATCAAGTCAAATTTATTTGTATAACGCTTTTCACAATACACATGGTTTCAAAAGCAGCTTTAGAGAAAATCATGATGTTAATGTTCATAATATCTTAATATCTTCATGCCTTCAGCTGGGCAAAAACATAGTTAACATTTTGTGACCATACAAACAATTAAGCAGCTGAGATTTGCTATATAGTATGTACTGCCCTAGGCGAGTATAGTGTATGTATGCGGATAAAGTTGGATAGACTTATGTCCAACTTTATATAAAGATCTTTATATATTCCGCAATTGTGCTTACAGAAGTTCTGTAAGGAACTGAAATTAATAAAAAAACATAATTAAACAGCTCTGAAATGTATTGTAAACACTTCCAATTTTTCATTTTACATATTGAACTGGCTCTCATTTCTGTCTTTCATAGTTTAACATGAGACAATTTGAGTTTCTTCTCAAATCTACCTCAGATATCAAGAGTCATAACAAGAAATAAAGCTGCAAGCAGCGATGAAAGGGCCCGAAAACAGCACGGTGGGCAATATGCATTTAAGTATATAAATATAGGAGGACAATGTCAGTCATTTGTATTTGCCACACTTCCTGCTACCAGCTGGTGGCGCTATGACTATGACTAAATTTTGGTATGTAGATGTCTTATCAAACATGTGAAGCTTGAGGCAGTTTGGACATTGTATGCTCGAGTTACAACAACTTCCTATTTCATGACGATAATAGCATGATTTAGAACTCAGCTAAGTGTTGCTAGCATGTTTTAGAACGTTTCTAGCATGTTTAGTACTCAATTGCATATTTTAATATGTTGCTAGTAGTGCATCACAGTGTTAAACATGTCACTTCCTGTTGCCAGTGGGTGGCGCTATTACTATAACTGAATATTGTCATGTAGATGTGTTCAGGGCAAGACTGTTCTCAAACGTGAAGTTTGGGGCTGATTGGACATTGTATGCCTGAGTTACATCAACTTCCTGTTTCATGGCGTTAATCGCACATATTAGCACTTAGCCAAGTGTTGCATGATTTAACGTGTTTCTAGCATGTTTTGTACTTCATGGCATATTTAAATGTGTTTCAGGGGGAGTGAATTACAGTGTAAAGCATGGCATTTCCTGTTGCCAACAGGTGGCGCTATGACTAACTGAATATTTGCATGTAGATGTCTTCAGGCCAGGACTCTTATCAATCGTGAAGTTTGGGGCTAGTTGGACATTGTATGCTTGACTTACAAAAGCTTCCTGTTTCATGGTGAAACATCAGACTTTGTCAGGGCGCCACAGACACGCCATTCAACGAAAACTCAAGATCTTTGCAATTTAACATCACTAAGGCCTTAAGATTAGACTGACCAAATACGATGTTCTTCTGGTTAAATCTCAACGAGGAGTTAATCACAGTGTAAAACATGACTTTTCCTGTTGCCCGCAGGTGGCGCTATGACTGTAACTGAATATTGGCATGTAGATGTCTTCAGGCCAGGACTCTAATAAAACCTGTGAAGTTTGGGGCAGATCGGACATTGTATGCCTAAGTTACAACAACTTCCTGTTTCATGGCAAAACATCGAATTTTGTCAGGCCGCCACAGACACGCCCTTCAACGAAAACTCAAGATCTTCACAATTTAACGTGGCAAAGGCCTTTAGATTAGACTGACCAAATATGATGTTGATCTAATTAAAGCTCTAGGAGGAGTTCGTTAAAGTACAACGTGTGGAAATGGCAAAAACTGCAAACATTTTGCAGAGAAAATTCAAAATATCTCACTTCCTGATGGGTTTTCAGATTTTGCACCCAGGGACTTTTTTGTAGGTACTGGGCTGTTACATGTGTTTACCGAATTTCATACCTGTACGTGAAACATGGCACGAAGGGCACTTCATTGAAATTTTGTAGGTGGCGCTATCAAGCCATTTTGCCACACCTAATTCTGAAACCCATACCAGACGTAAATTTTCACCACTTCTGATGTGTGTGCAAAGTTTCATGAGTTTTCGAGCTTGTTTAGGCCCTCAAAAATGCGATTCATTTCGGAGAAGAATAATTGACCGAGCAATTACAATAGGGTCCTCACACCATCAGTGCTCGGGCCCTAATTAATCTCCAAATAAAGAGCAAAGTTAGATTTACAGGTTATTTTCTGATAGAAGTTACTTTGATGAACTATATCCTAATGGAGAGTTTCCCAAACTGTGGAGAACAGTGAACATGCAAGTGTTCTCTTGGTAGAAATCTTGACAAAAGACGACCTCAATCCAATACCTGTTGAAAAAACCAGCATATGCTGGTTAGGTATGTTTTGAGTTGTCCTTAGCTGGTCATGAGCTGGTTTAAAGGGGGGGGTGCAATGCTATTTCATGCATTCTGACTTATTTACACTGTTGAAGAGTTGGATTCTCATGCTAAACATGGCCAAAGTTTCAAAACACGAGTTAGACGTATGACAGAGTATTTCTGTGCCAAATGACTACTTCCGGTTTCGGTACGGGATTCTGAGGATTTTTTTATAGTATGGCCCTTTATTACGTAACAAAGGGCGAAATTCCTTGTATAGACACTTCTCCCTGGTAAGCATGCACACACACATCACCCAGAACAAGAGCAAGAGCACGCCCATCAACGCGTTTCGTTCGGGATACGGAAGCCGAGAGATTTTTCAACAATGGCTGTGTCCCAATTCAGGGGCTGCACCCTTTGAAGGCTGCATACATCATCGAGGCAGTCTCATTTAAGAAAAATAACCGTTAGATTGCAACGTAAGAAAGAAATTACAGTATTTTACACCTCACAATGAATATCAGTCAATTTTATTACAGTTACTTTTCTTAAATAAGACATCCTTGATGAAGTATTCAGCCTTCAAATGCGATCTCCGGAGGATGCAGCCTCCGAATGAGACTCAGCTCCTGTCAACAAAGGAGTGTGTTTTTGGTTGTGAGGGAAAGATTAACTTTTTCAGCTTCCCAAAGAACCCAGCGTTAAGGGAACAGTGGATGAAGTTTGTTTTTCCAGGGCAGCAACGGAGTTGTGCATGTATGTTTGTTTGTTCCCGGGATTTCGGTGATGAATACTTTGTAAACAAGTCCCAGTTCGGCGCTGGATTTGCAGATCGCGGGTGGTGAGTAAAGCTGCATCAGATGTCTGTGTTTTGTTGGCAATTGCCGCGCAAGTGCATATAATGTAAATAACACAAACATTTTTGTTTCCTTTTTGTTTATAATGATGTCGCAGCTAGCAGATGATCTCTACGCAGAAGCTGTGCGCGCTCGTGACTCTTTAGCTCCGCCCACGGCACTGACGGCAGACACGCCTCTAGGATCTCGGCTTTTTCCGGAAAGACTCGGTTTAGCGTATCTATCTTTTATAAATATGACAAAACTAAAGACTTTTCGGGAGATATGAAGGATGCATTGTTACTCTATATGTACTCAAGATTAACATGAGATTGGCAGAAACTGTGTGTGATACCCCCCTTTAAGCTGGTCCTGAGCTGGAGCTAGTTGCTTAGGACCAACTTAGGACCAGCACTTGACCAGCTTAAACCAGCTCATGACCAACTAAGGACCAGCCTAAACCTGCTCAAACCAGCTGTTTTTTTCAACAGGGAAATCAGATATGAGATATATACAACTGGTTTAAATGTTTATTCACTGTTAAAAGGCACATAGGGTTGGTGGTCTGGTTTTCCATAAGAGACAACACGTGTTCTCTTCTCACGTGATATTAGGACGCCATTTATTAAATTCTTACCTCAGAGGTATGAAATGATACCTTATGATATCTTGCTTTTGATTGAAATGACTGAATCTGAGCAAATATTCTGATTACATACAGACACTGACAGGTGATCCAACACAAACGTACACAACAAACAGATAGCTATAGTGTCCGGTGGCGCAGTGTGTCACTCACTTTGTAACCCAGAACAGCAGACTCATTGTCCATGGATTTAACATGATCCCACCTCACAGTAACCCAAGAACCATCAACTTTCCATGAGACATTTCCTGGAGGACGGTTGGGGGCTAGAAATGAAGATATGAGCAAAAGTAAGTCCACAAAGTACACTGGCTTTCACACAGTTCTCAGTGACAAAGACATTGACAGGAATTGCAAATGTCAAGTTGTGAAGTACATATAGAACTGTTGGTGTCATTAGAACTGTTACGGAAGTGACAGATTGTTCTAGTTATCAGTTTTTAGTGGCAAACTTATTACATTTCTAGGATAGTAACAGCAATCTACAGAAGTAGGTCAACCTACTTGAACAGATCAAGTGACACTTTATTTTCTCAATGGAGGAGGATGAAAATTAATAGAGGCAGTTTTGAGTCAACTGTAAAGATGGCAACTTACAGAATGAAAAGTTAAGGAAACTCAAAATATCACGAGAACATGATGTGATGCAACAAGATCTTTTACTTCTCTCAACTTTTCCACCATTAAGGTACTAGCTTATGCAAGTTGGACATGAATTACCCTTTGTTTTTCCTGGAACAACATTCTTATCAACCACTGCCCTCTGATATAAAGGGTACCCAGTTGGAATTTTATTCACGAGCGATTTAAAGTCATGGATCAAGGTTAAATCACTGTTGAATTTAAAATTTAGGAAATCGAATCAAGTCTTTATTTTTTCAATGTCTTATTTTTTGTACAGATCCTTAACTTCAGCATTGATTTTCTAAGTATTTTGTTAACCTATTTACAATATTTAGCATTAAACATTCTTTTTACGTTGTTTCAACATTCTTTCAAAGTTAAAACACCAACTGACATTCTTTCAATCACATTTCAAAGCTGAAGTTTGGTCATGTGCCGACTAGGTAGCGTTTGAGTGAGGATTGATAGGAAAGTTGTTCCAGAAGTTTCCAGTAACATGTTCTACTTCATGTAAATCACATTTCAACTAGGCTACCAGTGCTCCCTGAGCCTGAAAATGAGGTCTTACGAGGTTTCTTGGTGATGACAGTAGTTCTCGGGGAGGGTGGGCCAGTGCCTGCGCTGTTGTAGGCCAATACGGTGACGTGATAAAGAGTGTTAGGCCTCAGACCCGTGACACGTGCCGTGTTCTCCAGCCCTGCAGTTCTCACCCGGTCTGCTGCTGCCTCACGTTCATGTTGCCGCCAATAACGAATCTGTAACCAGAGCAAGAGGATAATCTTAATCCTGTCCCAATCTTAATCCTTAATCCCAACCTTAATCCTAAATAGAAACTTGTTCATACTGAAAAAAAAAAAAAACAGAATGTGAACTCTGTACTCAAAAATAACATAAATAATTTATAATAATAAATTATTGTCATGTATTAGCCTATTTAATTAAATATAAACTGCAAAAAATACCCTTTGATAACAGTGAATTTCAAAGCATGGTTTTATCTAAAAGGAGGCATCTTATCTAAATAATGTGTTTAATGTTCCTTGATCTGATCTAGATGTGCTGTTCATAAAAAGAAACTAATGAGATAACAGCATCTCTATTAGTTGCTCGCTCAACGGGCAAAGCTCACATATCCTGACGTGCCACCTCAGGTGGCCAACAATGATACACAATGTTCACCAAAACATTCATCAACTCTGTCATGCTATTTATGTTTATCATTCCAAATACAAATACAATTAAAGCTGCAAGCAGCGATGAAAGGGCCCTTGCACCTAGGGGCACCGCCACCCAGTGGCCTTAGGAAAACAGTGAACAGTGGGCGACATGCATGTAAGCGAGTAAATACAGGAGAAATATGGCAAAGTCATTTCGACGTGCCACACTTCCTGCTGCCAACAGGTAGAGCTTTGACTATAACTGAATATTGCCATGAAGATGTCTTCAGGCCAGGACTATTATCAAACATGTGAAATTTGGAGCAGATCGGACATTGTATGCCTGAGTTACAACAACTTCCTGTTTCATGGCGTTAATTGCATACATTAGCACTTAGCCAAGTGTTGCATGATTTAACGTGTTTCTAGCATATTTGGTACTTCATGGCATATTTAAATGTGTTTCTGGGAGTGAATTACAGTGCAAAGCATGCCATTTCCTGTTGCCAGCAGGTGGCGTTATGACTAACTGAATATTGGCATATAGATGTCTTTAGGTCAGGACTGTTATCACACGTGTGAAGTTTGGGGCAGATCGGACATTGTATGCCTGAGTTACAACAGCTTCCTCTTTCATGGCGAAACATCGAACTTTGTCAGGCCGCCACAGACACGCCCTTCAGCGAAAACTAAAGATCTTTGGTATTTATCATTGCTAAGGCCTTAAGATTAGACTGGCCATATATGATGTTGATCTGGTTAAATCTCTAAAAGGAGTTAATCACAGTGTAAAACATGTCATTTCCTGTTGCCAGCAGGTGGCGCTATGACTGTAACTGAATATTGGCAAATAGATGTCTTCAGGCCAGGACTCTAATAAAACATGTGAAGTTTGAAGCAGATTGGACATTGTATGCCCAAGTTACAACAACTTCCTGTTCCATGGCGAAACATCAAACTTTGTCAGGCCTCCACGGACACGCCCTTCAACGAAAACTCTAGATCTTCGCAATTTAACTTCACAAAGGCCTTTAGATTAGACTGACCAAATATGATGTTGATCTGTTTAAAGCTTTAGGAGGAGTTCGTTAAAATACAACGCCTGGAAATGGCAAAAACTGCAAAAATTTTGCAGAGAAAATTCAAAATATCTCACTTCCTGCTGGGTTTTCAGATTTTGCACCCAGGGACTTTTTTGTGGGTATTGGGCTGTTACATGTGTCTACCGAATTTCATACCTGTATGTGAAACGTAGCGCGAATGGCGCTTGATTGAAATTTTGTAGGTGGCGCTATCGAGCCATTTTGCCACACCCAATTCCGAAACCCATATCAGACGTAAATTTTCACCACTTCTGACGCGTGTGCAAAGTTTCATGAGTTTTCGAGCATGTTTAGGCCCTCAAAAATGCGATTCATTTCGGATAAGAAGAATAATTGACTGAGCAATTACAATAGGGTCCTCACACCATCGGTGCTCGGGCCCTAAAAAGAGATGTGACAGATATTAAAAGAATGGGTCTGTACTGACCTCATAACCCCGAAGAACTCCATTAATGTTCAGATGTTGAATGGGGTCCCAGGACACCTGAATCTCAAAAGCTGTCAGAGCAGTGGCGTTAATCCTTCGTGGGGACACGGTAGGTTCTGAGGAAAACATAAAAACATAAAGATGATCAGTTATGAGGGATTAAAGTGAAAATATCATACATCTGTTTATCATTTAATCTTTTGAATTCATTTTATAAGACTGGTAAAAAAAAAAAAAAAAATTGTCAAATAAAAGTCATAATTTAGTTGTAGATCGTTTTCCACCCTCTCTCTGATGCTTTGAATTCTGTAAACTCCCTCTTCACGTGCATATTGCTGCACTTACATACGAGTTGCATGTTTGATGTTGTCATTAACAGCTTCTTTTCAAAGCCAACATTACACTATGACACGTGCATAAAATAATCTAGGCTCAACTGTGTCGCACAAATGGTTCTAGGAATGATGAGGGACCTTGTTAAAATAAACTTCGAATGTATATACAGAGCAGTTTAGAGTATTTTCTCATTTTAATGTTATTATCAATTCTTGTGTTTCTAACTTTCACTACCTCAGTAGCGGAACACTAAACATTCATGTGTAAATGTGAGTGGTTGTGCGTCATCTGTATGACATTGTAGAACTTCTGAGCAAGAAATTATTGCAGCTTTGTTTCAATGATTTTGGGAGGAAATTTTGAGTGCTTAAAGTTAATATGCTTTCATAGCACAATAAACTCACACTGCTTTGTTTCAATGTTTTTGGGAGGAAATTTTGAGTGCTGAAAGTTAATATGCTTTCATAGCACAAACTCACACTGTGTAATAAATTATCTAAAATGGCAGAGGAAAATTTGTTTCCTCATTATATGACCTTTTTAGACATTTCTTTGACACATTTCTCCATTGTCTGCCCTCTAGTGGTTAAGCAATGTCGAATCAGAATATAATGAAAATTGCACAAAATATAATCCTTCTTAATATTTCTCACCCTCTTCTGCAGAGTGTACTACTGCAATCTGGCTGAAGGGACCTTCTCCTTTCTTGTTGTAGGCCTTGATTCTGACCTCAAAAGGGCAGTAGGCTGACAGACTCTCATTGCTGTAAACATATCGTGATGACTCCACATGTGGCACCCTCACCACCGTCCATGTTGGCATGCCTTGCTTTCTGAACGCCAGGATATAACCAAAGCCATCTCCATTCTGATACTCCCTGACCATGGGCTGTAATTCATACCAGAGGAAATTGTTTTTTATGTAACAGAAGGTGAGGGTTGAGTAATAAAGACACATTGATCGACCATCTGTTAGCAACTCTATATACAGATTAAGGTATAAAGCAAATCTTATATGCAATTAGAGCAACCATGACACTTACAGTCCATGTAATGATAAGTTCATTACGGTTTCCTCCACCTCCACCAAGTCCGCTGGGCGCCACAGTCGGTGCTGCAAGACAAAATAATAACCAACTTATATAGTTGGAAAAAATACCCTAATATCCACCAAACATATTTCTATGTGGAACCAGACTAATATTTTATGTCAATTTGGTTCTAATTCAGTTTAATTTTTGTTCAACACAAACAAATTTGTAATGGTTCTGACCTGCTTGTTTGGTTCGGACAGGCTGGGAGGGCATACTTGGTTCTCCACTTCCCAGGATGTTGCTAGCAATGACCTGGAACTCATAATCCATCCAGGGTCGAAGATCTATCACACGTGCAGATTCAGCATTTCCTTCTATGTTTGCAGGGTCTGGAGGAACCATTAGCACACAATGACAGGCAAACATTGAGGATGACATCATGTATGCTATAATACAAATAAATTTCTCAAACTGGACGGCTTTTATGAAATAGCCAAGGGGGTTGTAAAAAGTTTAAATAAATAAATAAGTGATGTGGGTGCAATAATGACTGAAATAAAAAGGGATTAAAAATTTGAAAAATATCAGGGTACCAAAAACTAGGGCTGGGTTAAAAATATTGATTTCACGATTTTAATCGATTCTCATTTTGATGAATCCGTATCGAATTGATCTTTTAGTCTATGCTGTTTTCAGATGAATGAATGTTACATTTACCTTTTACATTTAGCCATTCAATGTCCATAAACTCAATAGTTAGCTAGAAAAATAAACTCTAGAAAGTAGCATTTTGTTAAACATATGCACTATATTGCATATTCACAGTATTTTACTTAACCTGTTCTTCAATATTTAATGTATGTTTGAATAAATCCATCATGTTTTTATGACAACCACTATTTACATGTTTATATTACAAAAAACGAGGAGAAACATAATTATATCATTAAAAAGTTATTATTATAACGTTTTTATTATAAAAACGTCCTTATGTGTAATTTAAATGTAAGTAGCCTATCAGTTAATTTTAACCTTTAATATCATAGTAATGTACCAACTTGGGTTCCCTGTAAAGCATCAGTTAAGATATTTTTTTTTCCTTGAAAAATATTGCCATGTACTGTACCTGATACATAACCCAATCAATATTGAATCAAACTGAATCGAAATCAGAACAGAATCGAATTGAAGCTTGTGAATCGAAATCTATTCAAAATGTGAAATTTGTGTCAATACCCAGTATAAAAAAATTATTAGATATTGTAGATTAATGTAATAATTTAATGTTTTATTGTAATATATGTAGTAGTATGTAATGTATATACTGTATATGTAGTATTATAGTTTAATGTAATGATGTATAAATGTTTCATGAATTAAAATATAAATATTATCCATTATAATACATTTTAATACATATTACAAAATATTCCAAAATCTAAAAAGTTCATGCTGAGAATGCAAGACTGCAAAGTTGATTGACAGTGTGGGAAGACTGATTTGATTATATAATTTGCAATGCTTTATGCAAATGAGGGACTGTGAAGCGTTTTGTGTTATAAACAAATAAAAGTTCAAAAAAGTTTGAGAAACCCTTATGAATATATGTATTCATAATTCATATGCTTGATTTTAAGCATCCTTGTAAAAATAATTATGCAAAAATGTTAATTCTAACATTATGCAGCTGTTGTGTTTGCATGACACCTAAAAGATTCGTAACCTCACCTGTCCTCATCCTCTTCCAGTCATGAGTCTGTGACGAGCGGCCCAGGATGATATACTTGCCAATGGGACTGTGGTTGTCATATCCACGGCTCCATCTCAACTCAACCGATGTGTCGTTGACACTAGTCACCACTAAACCTCCAGGAGGTCCTGGTGGGCCTATAAAGAGAGAAACATTCAGCTTTGCCAGAGAATCTACAACAGTTTTTTCATACATTCATATTAAAGTGTTGTAGTTGGGCATTCTTTATACATATATATATATATATATATATATATCAAACAGGCTTATGGAAACCAAACCTCAAGGATATAGATCTGCTAAATTTATATTTCATGACTCTACGTTTCATCAATTCTCACAGGGCTGAGTGCCAAGAGCTGCCTGGCCAAAAACGATCAAGCTGAGGTAAAACACAAGAATGGGGCAGTGAAACAGCCAAAGGCCACAGGCTGGTAAACTGAGTTTTAATAAGGTCTCTGTCACTGCTCAAGCCCTCACCCCTCACAACTAGCTTGGCCGAGGCCACCGCACTGTCCACCACCGTCTGGGCCGTGCAGGTGTATGTGCCAGCATGATTGAGCTGTCCGTTCATAATCACCAGGTCACCGATTGTCTCTTTCTGTATAGAGTGACAGTGAAAAGAAAACTTTTATTAGAAAGGAGTATTAGCCCACTTTAACTTCATAAAAGCATTTATTATGTTTTTTTTTTCTTATTACGTGCCTAATCTGTCGAGGCTTCAGATTTGGATTTTAAAATGGACTGTATCATGTCTAAAAGGGATTTACTTTGAAGTGAATCCTATTAGAACTAATCTCAGAGTGTGAGAGGAGCCTGCTGCTATTGGAATACAAATTCAGATGGTTTTACTAATCTTGCTAATTTTAAATATTAAGAACATAACTAGATTTTCACATTTTATGAAGAAAGTGTAAGTGGTATTTGCCTGCTAAGTGTTGTGGGTGGTTGTCAGAGTTTTTAAAGATCTCTAAGTTGTCTTTAGATTAAAAAAAAAAAAAGTTTACAGTTTAGAGTTTTTAAACATTCTTTCATGCCAAGTGCTCACCCCCTCCATGCGCCGATAGTGTCCATTTGGTTCCTCTAGATCCAAGAGAACTCCACTGAGGGCCCAGGTGAAGGTGAGGTCCATAGTAGGGTCATGTGATGCATGGCATTGCAAAGTGACATTTTCACCCTGATTGATGTCGGCATTAGAGGGTGCTAGTGTGATTTTTGTGGCATCTGTTTGACAGAACAAGGTGAAAAACATAACTTTATACACTGAACGCATTTGAGTCCACAATAAAATGCTGATGACTACTAAAATTAGCATTTTAAAGGTTTAGACGCAGATCAATAAGCTGAAAATGCACTCAGGCATGATATTGAGGCATAACAAGATATGTGCAAACAGACAGATGATAAAGGTGTTTACTTGCAACTAGGCTAAAAAGTCTAGGTGTGTCGAGAAAAGTCCAGATTTTTCTTAACCATTAATGACCTTTCCCCATAACAAAACGCTGTTTATTGGTTTTACGTGATATTACACATTTCCAAGAGTAATCTGTGCAAAATTGTGGATGTAAACATATTCGCAGCTGTTATAATTCAATTCAATCTCAATTCATCTTTATTTATCAATTCTACTATATGTTCAAATGTGAAATTACGTTTCCCTCAGACCCACAATATAAATCGCCAACATAACACAAAACAAGATTGAAAAATAAATAAAATACAATACAATTTGTACAAAAAAACATATTACATAGGAATTTAAATATGCTTACATTATAGTGCAACAGTATGCAAAAGAGAGAGCAGCAATTTATAAAGTGACTAGTGCATTTTGTGATTAGGTGTGTGCATGTATGTTAGGGGATGGAAAGTTACAGTTCAGTGCATCTGGGAGCAGAGGGCAGAAAGGGAAGAGAGTTCAACTTCCTGACGGCCTGGTGAATAAAACTGTTCTTCAGTCTAGTGGTTCGGGCCTGGAGACTCCGGAACCTCCTCCCAGAAGGCAGAAGACTAAAGAAGCCATGTGAAGGGTGGGTGGAATCGCCCACTATGCTCATTGCTTTCCGGGTTAATCGGATATTATAAATATCCTTGAGGGAAGGTAGTGTGGCACCGACAATCTTTTCTGCTGAATTTACTATGCACTGCAGGGATTTCTGGTTGTGGATAGTGCAGTTACCAAACCACACAATGATGCAGCTGGTCAAGATGCTTTCAATGGTGCCACAATAAAATGAACACATGATGAGTACCGGAACTCTGGCTTTCCTCAGTTTGCGGAGAAAACAGAGGCGCTGTTGGGCATTCTTCGCCAATGATGCAGTGTTGATGGTCCAGGAGATGTCCTCAGTTATGTGCACACCCAGAAACTTGGTGCTGCTCACCCTCTCCACAGCAGCACTGTTGATGGTCAGAGGGGGGTGCGGAGTGCATACTCTCCGAAAGTCTACCACAATCTCCTTTGTTTTAGAGAGAGACTGTTGTCGCTGCACCACCTGGCCAGTTGGCACACCTCATTTCTGTAGTTTGTCTCATCATTGTTGTTGATGAGACCCACCACAGTTGTGTCGTCCGCAAATTTAATGAAGTGATTAGTGCTGTACATTGGTGTGCAGTCATGGGTTAGCAAGGTGAAAAGCAGGGGGCTAAGAACACATCCTTGGGGGGCCCCTGTATTCATTGTGATGGTGCTGGATGCGTTTTTGCCAGCCCGAACTGCCTGTGGTCTCCCAGTAAGAAAATCCAACAGCCAGTTGCACAGGGAGGTGTTCAGGCCATGTCGGTCCAGTTTTTGTATTAGCTGCTGTGGGATAATGGTGTTAAATGCCGAACTAAAGTCTATGAAAAGCATTCTCACATAAGAATCCTTTGTTTCCAAGTGAGAAAGAGCTAAGTGAAGAGCAGTAGAAACTGCATCATCAGTGGACCGGTTCGCCCGACATGCAAACTGGAAGGGGTCCAAGGAGGGAGGTAGGATGGTTTTGATGTGTTGCATGACTATCCGTTCAAAGCACTTCATGACAATAGGAGTCAGTGCAACAGGATGGTAGTCACTGAAGCCAGATGGAGATGGTTTCTTGGGGACTGGTATAATTGTGGTAGCTTTAAACCATGTAGGGACAACAGCCTGGCTCAAAGAGATGTTAAAGATGTCTGAGAGGACATCTTTGAGCTCTTCTGCACAATCCTTAAGCACACGGCCAGGTTATCTGTTTGGCACTAATATTTAGTGCCAAACAGATAACCTCCCTGCTGAAAAATCCAGCTAAAACCAGCCTAAGCTGGTCAGGCTGGTTTTAGCTGGTCTCCCAGCCTGGTCATAGCTGGTTTTAGAGGGGTTTTGGTTAGCTAGGAGACTGGGAAGCTGGGAGACCAGCTTAAACCAGCTGAACACCAGCTAAGCCAAGCTGGGAGACCAGCTAAAACCAGCTACTTCCAGCTTAAACCAGCTAAGACCAGCCAACCAGCTTAGGCTGGATTTTTCAGCAGGGCTGAGACCTTTAAAATAGATAAACCAAAAAAAGTAGGTTGTGTTACCTCTGACAGACAGGTGTCCTGTGCTGTTGGCCTTGCCAAGGTAGTTTTCTGCAAAGCAGGTGTACTTCCCCTCATCTGCACGACTGATGTTGAAGATCCACAGAATCCCATCTGGAGTGACTGTTATCCTGGACAGAGTTCATCATATGGTCTTTTTGAGATCACTGTACTCAAAAGCATCTTCAAACAAACTCACAAACCTTGAGTTTGAAACATATAGGAGGTCTTTGAAACACTTTACTGGATTACCTAGTACTATTGGTCAGTAGCTCTGTGCCACGACTCCAGAAGAGAGTGGGTTTGGGAGCTGCCCGAGGTTTACACTCCATTTTAACCTGTCCACCACGGGCAGCAGGGACCAGCTTACGCACTGGATTTAACCTGAAGTCCGGAGCCTGGACTGAAATAGGCGACAGGACGGGGCAGGAAGGGAGATGGGTAACCACACAGAGAGGATTTAAACACAGATCATACTATAACTGGGGTTCAGGCATGACTGGATAGGCAGAAGGGGATCTGAAGTGCATTAAGGTAGATAACAAGACAAACATGTTAATGTTTATGAAATAATATTCTGATTTGTTTTCATGTTGCGATTCAGTTGTGCTCACCTTGAACTCTGAGCTCAGCGTTTGAGTAAATGGTGCCATGTTTGTTTTCGGCCACACATTGATACATCCCAGAATCCTCCAGGGCGAGGTTACCAATCCTCAGACGCCCGTTATTCACTTCCACACGGTCCTGCACACAGGTATGTTTGTGTAAGTGACATGATGCACATGCATATTAATGCCAGCAGAGGGCCACACAACATTTCTCTTGTCAATCTACCTACAGTTGAGAATGATAATGAGCAGGTTATTCACTGTCACATCTCACTGCCTCCAAGACATGAAGAGTTCTCTAAAAACGAGTTAACATATATCAGTCTTGACAGCTAGAGGTCCTGTTCATTTCTGATAACACACACTGTCAGATGACGATCTAGCTACAGTGTGCATGTGTGTGCGTGTGTACATGGCTGACCTGTGTGATGAGGGGCTGTCCGTTACGGAGCCAGCGAATGGTGGGTCTTGGTTTGCCCGCAGCGGCACAGCTCCACTGTAGCTCTGAACTGATTTCCACCTCAGAGTCACTCATGACCTGAAGCCACTCAGGCTGGGCTGGAAAGCGAGAACACACATCAGTACACTTATTAGATAATGAAGTATTCATTTAATTTCTTATACACCAGTGTATTATTTTAGTATTATTTATACATACTATTATTGTATTTCTTAATATTTTAATTTAGCTATTACTTTAATGTTTACAGTTTCATTTAAATTTAGGTCAACCCCATTTGTTGAAAAAATGTAAAATCCAACAAAATCAAGAATCTGTGATTTGTTAATTCTTTTGAACCTTTATTTAACTGATAAAAGCATAAAGAAAAGATTTCCAATGTTTTCACAGAGCAACTTAATTGTATTTTGTAAATATAAACAAATTTTGATTTTGATGGTTGCAACACACTCCAAAAAAGTTGGGACAGAGGCACAATAAAAGTGAAAAGATTATAGAATATCCAAGTTATGTTTTGAAACAGTCCGCAATTAGCAGGTGAATTGGTAATGATAGGTGAGTGTATTGTGTTTGGGTATAAAAGGATCATTCTTTACTTTTAAAGGCTCCGTCTTTGCAAGCAAAGATGGCTCACCACTTTGTGCCAAATTTCATAAGAGAACTGTCAAGCAATTCAAAAATCACGTTTCTCAATGCAAGATTGCAAAGAATTTAGGTCTTTCACCATCTTCCATACATAATATTGTTAAGAGATTCAGGGAACCCAAATAAATCTTAGTCCGTGTAGGGCAAGGCAGGACCTCTGTTGAATGTGCGTGACCTTTGAGGCCTCAAATGGCATTGTATGAGAAACTGCCATGCTGGTGTGTTAAAAATAACCACATGGGCTCTGGAGTTGGAAAACCATTGTCACTTTACCCAGTCTGCCGCTGCATCAAGAAATTCAACTTGAATCTCTGTTACGCAAGGAGAAAGCTTAGCTATACATCAATTCTATGCAGAGATGCCAAAGAGTTCTCTGGGACACTTTAAGTTTTTCATCTGTGTTTTATTTTATTTCAATGAACGAAAACAATTTTTAATAGTTTTAGTTAACAATAACAACACTGTCATACACAAGGTTTTATGTCACATCAAACTTCTAATGAGAGGAAAATCTTTTAGAAAATATCAATCTAGTTCTGACGTCATGCCTACCTTGCACAGAGACGCGTCCCTGGTGTGTCTCACGGCCCTCTAAGTTGTAAACCTCACACTCATACATGCCCTCGTCATCAAAATTCAGTTCAGGAATAATTAGGATGGGTCCTTCTGCACTTGCTCCGACCTTAGGGGGCAAAATCCCATCCACCTTCCTCCAGCGGATTTTAGGAATGGGACTTAGGGAGGAATGTAAAGAGCAAGCGAGATGATGTTAGAGAAAAACATTCCATTTTTATAGCTGGCTGAGTTATGGATTATTTTGAACCGATGTAGCAGCGATCTCCGAAGGGAAGTGGGGAGCTAAAGGGGACTTACTTGCCATAGGCAAAACATTCCAGCTGTGCAGTTTGTCCTGATAATGCGTATGTCTCAGCAGGAAAACGCACTCGGATATTCGGGGAGGCTTTCCTTGGGTTTGCTGTAACCAAGGGGAAAAAAAACAAGATATAAAATGTCATTTTGAGAACAGCAAGTAGCTGAGCTTGTTTCATGTTTCAGAGGGAAATAGAGCTTTGAACTAACCTTCAGGGTAAACAGTGAGCTGGACGGCTTTGCTGAAGATGCTCTTGGTGCTGATGTCCATATTGATGGTGGTGAAGCAGAAATAGTTGCCCGTATCATTGGCTCTAGCATTAGCAAGGTATAAGTTACCCGTCACCTGAGAAACAAACCATCTGCCTGCCTCTGGCTGGATGAAGTTGGGGAATTCATTGATGAACCAGCGGTAGGACAAAGCTTGGTGGTAGCAAATGGATGCAAGATGTAATATTAACATTTGAGAAAATAAATATACTGAGCAGGTTAAATACAGAGTGAAATGTTTTGCTAACTGATAGTGTGTGTGTGCATACCTGGGTAATGAGCTGGTGGCTGGCAGGCAAGGAAGGTTCCCATACCCTCATGGACCGTCTGAGGGCTTCTGCTCTCAGGAGGGAAATCATGGAGATCTAAAAAAAATAAATAAATAAATAAATCACAACAATAATCTGCAGCGGTAGTGTGCAATTTCATCTAGCTGCTTTTATCCAGAAAGGCCTAATTTTCCCACTTGGACAACGGTAATTGTTTGAGTTGTACTCACAGCCGAATTTGAGGTTAGCCACACGGCTAACAATGGTGCCACAGCGGTTGATGGCGAGACACTGGTATGACCCACCATCTCGCCCATGCTGAGGATTATTGATCACAAGGTTTCCTGCGACCTGTGTGTACTGCGAATCCTCAACAAATGCTATTTCAGTGCCATTCACATGCCACCTGTGAGAAATCACATACGAGAACTAACTTCAATAGCCAGGAGATGGTCAAAAAGTGGATAATCAATCATTTATTTATTAGTGGCAAACAAATAGTACACTTTGCAGACAATGTATTTAAAAATATATTTTTTTAAGGAGTTTTTTAAATACTTAAGAAGCAAACTTGTATATTGAAACATTTTTTCAGAGAATATATCTTGAATCAGGTTTATTTTTCATACCCCAGTAAGCATAAATAATCAATGAGGAACAAATTTGTAAGGAAAAAAAAAAAAACTTAAGTCTCATTATCTTAAAGAATTACATTACAAAAGTTTGGGGTCAGTAAGTTTTTTTTTTTTTTAATGATAATTTTGTTCAGTAAAGATGCATTAAATTGATCAAAAGTAACAGTAAAGACATTTACAATATTACATACGATTTCTATTTTTAAAATAAATGTTGTTCTTTAAAACTTTCTGTTCATCAAAGAATCCTGAAAAATATGTATCACCGTTTCAACAAAAATATTAAGCAGCACAACTGTTTTCAACACTGATAATAATAAGAACTGTTTCTTGAGCACCAAATCAGCATATTAGAATGATTTCTGAAGCATCATGTGACACTGAAGACTGAAGTAATGATGTTGAAAACTCAGATTTGACATCACAGGAATAAATTACATTTTAAAATATATTAAAACAGAAAACAGTTATTTTAAATTGTAATAATATTTCACAGTATTACTGTTTTTACTGCATTTCTGATCAAATAAATGCACCCTTGCCGAACATAAGACTTGTTTTATAAACACCACAAATGTTTTTAACTGTAATGTATTTATCTTATTGTTTTAAGGATGTTTCGATTTTTTAAATACTTTATTTTTGTACAAATACTTTCTACAATGTCTGTGTTAAAGGATAGGTCATACTAAGTACAGTAAGTAAAGGTCCTGTTTTGTTCAATAAAGTGTAAGTGACAAAAATCTGATCTGAGTACCGGTAAATAGCAGCAGGGCTGGCGCGAGCCTGGCAGCTCAGGGTCACCTTGCCTTCTGGCATCCCCTCAGGGTAAATCAGACTATATGGCTGCTCCTCAAACACCGGCCCACTGTCATGACCTGACACACACACATCCCCACCTACAAAAAAAAAGTGCACACAAACACTGTCTGAGAGAAACATTTCAACAAACATGGTCACATTTTTACCAACAAAAAAAACCAAAAAAACTGTTTGTTAAAACAAAACAGGACTCTAGTTTGTAGTGTTAATGGCCTTTTTACATGAAGATCATTCTTCAAAGGGTCTGAACCAACAACCTTCTGGTTATATCCCCAGATGATTAACTACTAAAAGCACACTAAATAAAAGTCAAGGGTATAGTAAAATATCCTTGAGAGTAATGTATCTCAAGTAGTCTTGTCATGCTCAGGTCTTTTGTACTGCCTCTTTTGACAGCTAGAGTACTGTGCCAAACAGACAGATACGGGGGGCCATGCGTGCCTAACAACTACAGTGTATTTGCACTCAGTATGGGAGTGTTCTCCACCCGGGGAAAGTCAGCAGGGGATACAAGCTGTCAGATATAATTGCATGCACTCAGATATTTTGACAGAACGGGGGGAACGGGGAGTTTGAAGACATACAGTAAAGTCTCCAGGTAGCCGTGAACGCATCTGATGCATTATGAATTGGGTCAAGAATGAGTTTGGATTATTTGGGAACTTGTCAGTGTGCGCATCTGCATTTGTAATTTTGCTTTTTTTACTCTTAAAGAAATGTGTGTTTCTTATGGATTTGGGACTGTGCAGTTTGTGATGGATTTGAGTACTACAAAAAATAATCAGTATTTCTGTCTTGTTTTCCAGTGAAAGTAAATAACATCCTTAAAACAAGATAGATTTATATTTAGTAAATTGCATAAGATATTAAGACTTGTTTTCAGAGATGTTTTACCCCACTGGCAAATAAAAATAAATCTAACAAAATTGAACAAGGTTTATGAATAAATAAGTAAACAGAATTTTTAAGAAGAAAAAATTATCAAAACAAGTTTTATCTTATGGACTTATTTTGTTTTCCAGTAAAGAATCATTCTTAAACATACAAGACAAAAATACTTTTTTTAAATTTAATAGATTAAGATTTTTTTCAGTGACTGTGTGTATGCTTAGATTTATGAATTTGTAATATAAAATTCATTGGAGATCTACATGCACAGGCGTGTATATGTATGCATGTGCGTGTTCAAATGAGTGTGCAGTTCTGGTGAGACCCACAGGAATCTAGGGCAATAAGAGAGAGGCAGAGGAGGAGAGATGAGTTGAGAAGGGGAACCAGCTCCCCGGGAGGTTTTCTGCTCTGAGATTACAGTGAAATTCAGTGGTGTGTTGGCTGCTTCCAGTAATGGGGATAAATAGATCCAAACTGCCACTTAAGTTCTTTTCCACTGAAGTCTCTCAGCAGATCATCACAGTTTCTATGTGTAGTTACTTCTGTGGACTAGACTGAAACACAGTAATTGTGTATATTCTCACATTATTTGTTTTGCTGTTTACGTTGACAATTTCTATTTCAAATAAATTCAGTTTTTTTCTTTCATTTTAAGAATCATGAAAAAAATATGAACTGAACGGGTTTAGTCCAAATTTTCTGGAGACGTGATCGCTTTATATGATGAACAGATTGAATTTAGGCTTTTATTCACATATAAACACTGATCAGCGAACATAAACAGAAGCTCAACTGTACTTGCTTGACGTGCGAGAACAAACCTCATTTTTTTCTTGCGGAAGCTCAAACATGCTGCGTAATACACTAGAATGAACCTCATTGGTTCTTGCATGTCAAGCAAGCATACTTGAGCTTCCGTTTACCTCTTTACAAACTTTTTGAAGTGGTATGCGTGGACTGTCAATGGAGGGACAGAAATCTATTGCGTTTCGAAGACCAAAGAAAGTCTTATGGGTTTGAAATGACATGAGGCTGACAGAATTTTCATTTTTGAGTGAACTGTCCCTTTGACATTTTACAATGTTATAGTTTTACTGTATTTTTGATCAAATAAATGCAGTCTTGGTCTTTTCATAAGACTCTTCTTTCAAAAACTGCACTGAGTACTGAATCATACTGACCCCAAACTTTTGAATGGTTTTGTATGTACTATAACTGAACAATGAGCAATACAGGTCTAGCAAACATATAAGCAGAAACTGCACTCTGATTGGCTGGCTGCACCTGTCTGCCTGGAAACAAAGTCTGTAGTCAAAGTAAAAGTAGTTGAAACAGTGAGCAGTTTTGCTGAAGAACAAATGTCTGTGAAATAGGTGGTACTTATAATTTTTGTATAAGCTTACATTTCTGCTAATTTCGTATTTCCTAGTCGCATTGAAACTGCTAATCCGGTTTTTGAGTTTTTATTTTAAATATTTTTGTGGAATCAACCATTTCAGATAAACCTGCCGATAAACGGCTTGTAAAAATAAAACAAACATTGCTTGGTCACTTATGTCGGTCAGACGGCAGTTCCTGGCCACAATTTGCTGCAAAGTGGACCACATTTTATGCCTGTGAGACTAGGACAACTTTGACTAGAGTGCCATTTGCCAAGTTAATAGCATTATGGACAAAACCCCATTTTTATCAATGTTTAATGGGCCCTGGATTACTTCAGCCGACAAAAACACATCTCAAGTAAATCAAATCCCTTCTGCCCACTGATCTAAGATAACACAATGAAAAATTAATTTGAATTTGTGGCCCCCCACTGATGCACAACCCTAAAACCACACATCCCAGACACCATCAAAGTGACAACGTACATTTCAATGATGTTTTAACAAGGAAATGCTGGAGCGGGGGGAATACTGAAAAAAAACAATGTTTGAGTGGTAACGAAGTTTGGCTAATGGGGGAAGGGCTAAGTATGTTTGCAAATGGGATCTTGAATGAGATGAGATGATGGAAGACATCAGATCACATCATACTTACCCAATGCGTAGCTCAGAGCCAGAGAGCTGAGAGACAGCAGACACAACAGAGTCCTCATCCTCTTACCGCAACCACACCCAGACGAGAGATGCTTTCAGGGAAAAACAGGGAAACCTAGGGAAAAAAAGAAACCCAGATGACACAAAAAAACAAAAACAAAAAAAAAAAAACAACCCTTGGTTGAGATTAGAGATGAAACGGTACACACACTGAAATCATTTCATCAGGTGAAGTTGTTTTGAAAACCAACAAATAGCAGCACTATGCACTTTTTGTTTGCATGAACATTAAAATATTAAACTGTAAAACTGTCAAAATTTTTATCGTGGTTTATCGTCAAACCGTAACAGTTTCATCCCTAGTTGAGACTGAGGCTGGTCTGAGATGAGTTTCGTTCAGCAGGTATAGGCTTCTAGTTAATAAAGCTTGCTGTGGATATATTCTGTTTTTCTTTGTCCTTTTCAAACCTCACAGCAGAGGAGAATCATAACAGCCTGGTCTAACCAATGTGAGGATGCATGGCCATGTGTTTTCAATTGGCAACAGATTCTGAGTTATTCTGACACTGTACTCTTCTGACACCATGAAAACCTATTCTACACTGTCATATTCACCCCGATGTGTCACCTGCTGATGCACGGCTCGGAGCCGGGGCTAATAAAACAGGGGCATGTTCCTCAAATTGTTTTACGGCTAAATTGACAAGAAAGCGCTGGGCAGCAGCTGTTTTGCACCATTCGCCATCCGGTCCTCACATCTGCAGGATTGTTTCCTCCACTGTGCAACATAACCCCCCACCACCAGCCCTGTAATTGGCAATTGCACATCTTTTTCCTGGCTCAAGTAATGGCAATCGCAGCAAGGGCCGCTGCTCTACGTTTCCTGCAAAGTCTGCAGGCGAAGTTGAAAACCACGAAGCACCAGCACAGATGTGCTGTTTGTGATGTGAACAGTCCTCTAGAAGCATCCCAGCAGTCATTTGTAGAGGTTTAAAAGAGAGAGAGAGGGGCTTTCATCAGAGAAATTTCTTAATTACACCAAACAAGACTCTGATTGCCACCTGACTGCACTCAAATGCTTGTTTTATAAGCACTATTTAGTGTGTTGTCACAGTCTTTTCAACCGCACTCTACTTAGCATGGTATAGTGTGTTGGCTGCCAGGATGTGGCTTATTTTCTTCATGCCGCAGTAGATTTGTGCATGAAAATGAGTGGAATGTTTGTCAAGGAATGCACAAATCACCAATGCTTCAAATTTGAGTGAGTTCTCTGTTACACTTTGATTTACAGTATATGGCCTCAAACACACACAGCTAATAACATTTATTTGCAGTCCGTCTTCCCTTCTCTATCATCAGTGATAGCCTGGGACCCGAAAACAACGCAAAAATTCCCCACTATCACATGCTTATAATTCAAACTTGTTTTCACTATATTCCTTTAAATAAAATAAAATACATATATACTATATTTAAAATAAAATGCTACTTTTTAAAGTTTACTATTTTATTTAATTTTTTTTTTTCTTAAATTGTTGTTTTAATATTGCAAAAGCAACACTTTAAACAACAAAATTATACTATAAAACGTTTCAACGTTTAGATCCTGGAAAAACATGCTTATTTAAAATAATCTAAGTAGTGGGGGCGCATTTGATTGCATTTTGAAACCAGTTATCCAGATCTTTGTGTATTTCTCAGGTTCACACCTCCCTACAGTGAATCATGCCTCTCTTTCAAACACTGTTCTGTTAAAATCTCTTATTTTGCTGTGTCTGTTTCAAACCTCAGAGCTGAGGAGAATCATAACAGCTCGTCCAGCTAGTATGAGGGAGCACGGCTGAGTGCTTTCAGTTGGTAACAAATTCTACACATAGAAACAGAGTGAGCATGACAATGTATTTAGTACTATCATACTGATAAAGTGAATTGGAAAACGTGTAAGTAACTAAGTAACAGGATTGCAATTAACTTGATTCACATCGCCTCTACTGAACATTGCTTGCAAGAATGTCATGAAAGTTTACAGCAATAATGATGCAACATTGGTGCTGTGAACTTCACATACGTTTGAAAATCCAGCATACAATTGACTCGGATAAGTGCTCATTGTAACAGTTGTAAACAAAATGGCTTTCTTCTGCCATAAGAAGAAGCCGTCATGACGGCTTTGTATCTGGATGGACTGGTATAGAACGTGTCACACATCTTCTGGAAATTTTGAAGAATTCAACCAATCAGATTACGACTTAGAAATCCCCAAAGAAATTCTGTGGCATATGCATCAGACGTTCAGCCAACAGTCCATGGGCGTGACGTCTGAGACTACCATCGTTGCAGCTTGTATGGACCAGTCTGTGAGCTTTTTCCTCCCTTTAAATCCTATTATATATTTGCTTTGTAAATGTAAATTGGTTTGGACATTCTGCCCATGAGAGCCCATCTGAAAATGTCCTTGTGTTCCCTATGGCCATTCCATCCTTGTCTACCATCATACATTCATCTCTGAGTACTTCCTTTTCTCTATAAAAAGTCAAGTTTCTTGTAGGACTCAAGGACTGCCTAGGGCAATGACTCTGTTACTGCCGCCCTGACATCTGCTAATGGGACAACCCCCCCCACCCCCCCACCCCCAAAATGGATATTTCCCAGCAGGTGGCCTATTTAAGTCAGACGTCCATGTAGAGACTTCACAAGAAAAAAAAAACATATCTAAAGAATTTTTTATCAGTCTACATACCTTTATCTTCAGGTTCTGTTGGGCATCTGCTTAAAAAGTCTACAAACAGCCAAAATCCTATATATTTCAGCTGATACAGCAAGAAATATCTAGAGGACCTTAATATATCCCTAAAGTAAATCAAATTGGTATTCACTGAACCAATCCAAGACTGATCTAAAATGTATGGCTCAGTGTCCCCAAGTCATGGCCTTGTCACCGAATAAATATTCAGTGTTTGCAATCCGAGTTTGCTGATAAAGTTAGCACTTGATAGTTAGGGCTAAAACAGCAATGATGGGAGGAATTATAATGATGATCCATGCAGAAAAGGCACATCTATATGTTTTTGCAAAAAGCAGATGTCAAAGACACTTATTTGAAAACTACGTTGGTTTACCATGTTGCATTCACAGGTTCCTCCCTTACCAATTATCTAACAAGAAAATAAATACTTATGTGACTTATGAGTCACTCCACAGCAAATCTAAAACCACAGGTCTGTGGATTCAACACCATGAGGATCCTTTCATGAGTATTCATGCCATGATTAGCTGTTTGCTGTAATTGTTTGCTCAGAGCAGTGAGTCATCTGAGTGAGTGTCTGAACAGTGACACAAAGCTCGAACTTACTGTTTTCAGACTGAAAGTCTTGGATACATTAAACCCAATCAATATAATGACTATGCCATTAAGCCTAGAATCTATGAACCGTGACAATAAAACAAAGAGCATAATTAAAGTGTAACTGGCAATGTGTAATTAACAGATACTACCAAGAGCTTACCCGAGCTTACCGTAGCCTTATTATGTTTCTATCCAGACATGTACTGAAATGAAACACAGGGGGAGAAGGTTGTTTATTGGGTCATGAATGGGATATGGCGCACTTGCACATGAATACTAACATCTTGTGTCAACCATGACATTTTCCATTGCATTTTTTATTCTACTCTGTGCAGCCCTATAGACTTGCATGAAAGCTAATTTTGTCATTAGCTAATCATTGTCATTACACATTCAGATTTATATTGCACAACATCAAAAATATATTTTTTTTACCATAATAAGTTTTAGTTTAAACCAAGCACTTTTAACAAAGTCTTTAGTTTTTTTATATGTTGTAGCGGTTCCCAACGATGACAACTTTGCGACTCAGGGGTCTACAAATCCTGCAAGGGCTCATTGACTCTGCTGACATACTGCCTCTTAGGCTTGTGCCATGCATTATTTAAGTCTTGCCTTTCTCAATATTTCACCTAGCTGTCACTCACTGAAGCGGCAATAATCAAAAGAAATATCAAATGAGGTTTAAAGAGATGCTATCCAAAAAGAAAGGAGCATGGGTCTTTATTATAAACTAAAGCCAAGGACTGAATGATGCTAATTAACAAGTGAAATATTTGACTAATATGAGTGTGGTACCTTTCAGAAAACTATACCAGCAATTTAAGTTTGCTTGTATTGAACATTGTGGCTGTCCATGGCCCATATATTGAGCCGTCACCTGCTGATATAATGTACCTCAAGACTACCTTACTGTCACAGTCACTCTAATTGGAGCCACCACAATAGACAGGAAAGCACAGATGCTAGGAAAAATGCTGAGGCTGGGTACAGCATGGCAGACGGTGGTGAAAAGAATCGTCAGCTTAATATGCTGTTTTTGCCTTGGCTTGTGTGAACATCTGAAACTAGATCTCTGCTCAAGTTGGAATGGCTCAGATTTCACAGATCTTAAGACCTGTGCTAAAATTGCTTAATCTAAACAATGGTATGTTTCATTTGCAAATATGATATTTTCACTAAGCAAAGCTTGATCCTCCTAATTGGTATTAAGCTGCACTGTGGCACCTCTCAATTTGTATTTCAACAAGTATTTCTAGTTTGTACTGCAGATTTGCAATGCTAATAGACTTTAGGACACATATTCAAGACTTAATACGAGTGATTCTTCAGTTTGGTCCCCTACAATGATTGTATAAATACTACATTGACCAGAATTTCATTATTTTGGGCCTATCTATAGGCTAATAAATGTGTTAAAAAAGTAAAAAGAAAAAAAAAAGAAAAAAGTAATTTCAGTGTGTACATTTTTTTTCTCCCCAAAAAATGTTTTATCATGAAAATAAGAAAAGGCAGGTCACTGCAATGGTTTGAAGATCAAAATGTCATTAATTTTAAGATTTCTGCATGATGATCTGAGAGTAGCTTTATTTGGTGTCATAACCAAAGCGGTCAGAATTTGATCATATCATTTTAATTAAGTTTCATTCTTCAAGATTTCAAGCAGTCAAATGTGGCACTAAATGAAGAATCACCCATAAACATTAAATTTGCATGATGCACACATTCAGTATATAAAACTACAGCGGCAGCTTGTGCACCACCTGTTTCAATTGTCCTTATATGCATCCACACATTTAACGGCACCTCATTTCCTCCCCGTGCCCTGCAGATGGTACGTAAGGTGGTGCCAGTCTGGGCCCTGAAGGCCACGGCAATGTATCAAACTCACAAAAGAAAGTGTGTGAGGGCGAGAGACCTGAGAAGACAAACAGCCTCATGTGGACCCACTAGCCCTCCTGTAACTGAAATATCAACATGATAGTCTGTGAGTGTTGACAGCCCGCCAAGACGAAATGTCCTGTAATAGCTTGGCTCACTTCACAGAGTACGATGATATGCTTGTCCTTTTGAAGAGGGAAAAGGCTAAAATATGGTGACCTTCAAAAGGCAGCCTATAGTCTTTTCTTGTCCCATATCTCAAAAGGAACATTCTTTGAACAGTTTAGTTTAAGGATTAAAAGTTAAACATTGACAGATCTAATTCCTGATTTGTTGTTCTTATTCATGTGTACTCACTAGCCCTCCTGTAACAATATGTACAATATATTGGCACCATATCAGTTATCGGCTATTGTTGATAGTGGATGTTTATTTGTTCATGCTCATGTCCCCTACGTTATATTTTGATTACCTCTGCCATCATCTAGGGTCGTCAAATGTACAGGTACTACCGGTCAGTACTGAAAAACTGACGCTGAAGGTACCAGCATTTCTGCAGTACCGGTAGTACCAAGTACCGGGGATATAGACGCTGCTTTCAATTGAGCATCAAAGGTTTCTATTTACAGCGTGCTGACCATTGCAGCCAATCACAATCATATCTGTTGAACGCGTGAACGCAATAGTCTATCAGAGGTGCTAGTCAGAATCCACTTAACACAGCTGAAAAGCATGAGGTTTTGTTTTGTTCATTCAACACGAGGCGCACACTCGCCAATCCTTTCATTATAACCAAAGTGTAAACACAATGTAAATGTAAGAGATTTATTGTACAATTAAGATAGCTTTTTTGACAGCCTTAGTGATTATTAAGGGAGGGCTCTTCTCTTGCTTTCTATTTATTACCCATTCACAATCTCAATACAAGTTTAGTTGTTCATGTTGCTAAATACACTGCAAACTGTGCAAAGTTTCTGGATTGACAACCATATTTAAATGCACGACTGAAATTGCGGAACTGCGATGACTGACAGTGATAACCAACGGACAAAACAAAACGGGAAGTGCTTAATTCAGCAGTTGGTCTGGTACCCAAATTGGTTCCGAGAATCGTGAAATTTTACTGGTATTGGTACCAACTACTGAAATCAGTTAACCTGACAACACTACCATCATCTAACTGTCAAGACTCAGGTTTGATCGCTCCTTTTGTTTTCTTTTCTCGTTTTGTTTCTGTCTCTTCAACGTGTGACTGTGCTCTGCAATCAGCACAGCCGCTCGTTATCTCTCGCCTGTTTCTCGATTTCTCTGCAATATCCTTTGTTTCCCTCTGCTCTCTTTTCTGCCAGTGTGTTTTGTGTTTCCAGCCTCTTTTCCCGTTTGGGATCCCTGTTTGTTTTTTTTTTTTTGCTTATGTTTTTCTTTTTTGTGTTGCCGTGGCCTGTGTGCCTGCTAGAACTCTCCGGTCTTGGACGTGTCAGTTACACTTTTTTCGTATATTGAATAGGGAAGGCGTAGGACGTAGCGTAAGCGTTTCAAACTGCGAGAGGCGTTACACTTTCTTCCTAAGTTGAATACGGAAGGCGGTCTGGTGGAAGCTGTACTTTAGCATATAACTTCTTAAATATGGATATTTTCCTTACACAAACGCATCGCTTCACTTCAGAAGGCCTTTATTAACCCCCCGGAGCCGTGTGGAGTACATTTATGATGGATGGATGCATTTTCTTGAGCTTCAAAATCATTGCCCCTGTTCACTGACATTATAAAGCTTGGACACATCAGGATATTTATTAATATAACTCAGATTGTGTTCATCAGAAAGAAGAAAGTCATATACACCTAGGATGGCTTGAGGGTGAGTAAATCTTGGGCTAATTATCATTTTAAAGTGAACTAATCCTTTACAATTAATATTTTAATTGTGAACTGTACATTCATTTTGTGATGCCTAAATTCACTTGTAACATTTAAAATGACTAATTTTAGATTTTTATTGTTTTTTTTGTTTTTTTTATTTCAATGAAAGAATATAAATTTAATATCAGCCTTTTATCCGTTATCACAGGAAAATAAGTATCAGATTATTTAATATGAAAATAATTATTAGCTTATTTGTATTAGCCAGAATTTTAAAATACAGATCCTCCCTCCCTTTGACGATATGGAAATTTGTGGTTGGTAAGATTTTTTTGTTTTGTTTTGTTTTTTTGCTTTTGAAAGTCATATATGCTCACAAGGCTACATTTCCTATTTTACGTTTCTTAAACATTTTCTGATTTAATATATTTTAAAATGTAATTTTTTCCTGATGGCAAAGCTAAATGTTCAGCATCAATTAGTCTTCAGTGTTGCATGATTTAGAAATTCTATTATGCTGATTTGGTGCTCAAGTAACATTTATTATTATTATCAATGTTTAAAACAGTTGTGCAACTTAACATTTTATGCAGTATTGATACATTTTTTCAGGATTCTTTGATGAATAGAAAGTTCCAAAGACCTGCATTTATTTGAAATATAAATATTTTTAACATTATAAATGTCTTTACTGTCACTTTTGATAAATTCAATAAGTCCTTGCTTAATAGAAGTATTAAATTATGTAAAAATCTTACTGACCCCCCACTTTTGAATTGCATATAATCTTGTAATACATTTGTAATCAATTCACAGTCCTTTATTTTAACCATAATATCATTATTAATCCAGCTAACTTTTCAACTATTCTTTTGACTGAAACAAATGTTACTGGTCTCATAGTGAAGAGACCAGGACAGACTGCAGGGAGAACTCTCTCTTTAACACATTTACTGTGATAAGACCCATTAAAACAGATGAGGCTGGGGCGGTGGATGGCCGTACCGAGGGAGAGACGGCAATTACGATGCTCAGTGACTTCAATTGGAGCATGGCATGTTCTCACTGACAGATACGGCATCTGCAGCAGCAATGCCTGGATGAGAACAATGACCACTCTATATCCCAGAAGTGCTCATTGCAGGACACAAAACAGAAGTCCATCTGTACTTGAGCACTTCACAGTAGAGATCAGAGAACTGAGAAACTCCCCAGTCCTCCTCATTTGCCACCTCCGCCCTCAGACACAGGACCATCCATTCTCTCTACGGCCATATCTCAACGAGACCCCCATAACCCAACAGATGTGGAGGTCCTTGACCTTTATCACCCTCTGACAAAGACATCTGACCTTGTGGTCTCTGACCTTCCCAGTGAACTCCCCCTCTCTATTTGATCAGACATTTTTATTGGCACTCCCAGTGAATGGTTGAACTGCTAAAGGCACTCATGACCTGGATGTGTGCAGTTCAGGGTTAAGTAAGTACACACTCTTATGGATGAATGAGTCTTTCAAATATATGTGATGCTTCAGTTCAGATTCACTTCAGTTAAAACTTATCTTCAGGCTTGGCTTCAATGCTTTTGCTCTCTATAGGATCATTTTTCAGCAGCTGGACAGGAATGTACCAGCTCCTATACTAATCTAATTTCATCTCATATTAACACAGATTCTCACAGTGCTGCGGATGCATCTCATTCTCACTTCATCCATGATCCATAAAAGCATTACTGGGTTACTTTAGCTTTCTAGAAGTGTCTTTTAGCTACCACTTATGAAATGTGAATATGGAAAGAAGTTTAATACGTTTAATAATGTTATTGTAAAATTATATTTAAAGCAAAAAATGTGTAATTATTTCAATTTTAAAATGCAGGGGTAATCGTGAAACCTGTTAGACGTGCCGATATTCGGTAATGCGATATATCACGATAATGAATATGCACGATATTGTTATCGTGGGCACTTCAAAATACCATAAATAATAATTTATTACCAAATATTAAAAATTTTATAATGCATTTAAGAATACTTAAAATGCACAACACCGCTGTATTATGCATCAAAGGGACACGCGCTCAGATGTAAACAAGCCCAACGTGCACGAGAAGCACATGGCGGAACGAGTGAAGGAGACGAGCTGAATGAAAGTGCACGTTCACTCTCTGACAGCAGAGGGCGCTGATGGAACAGCAGAATGCAGCGGTTACCCCGGAAACCCTGCAAACAAAGCAGCTGCGCTAGTGAAGTTTTTAAAATGCTTCAAATAGCCATTCATTTTTTCATCTCAATGTTGTTCATCACACTACCAAATACTTAATACTTAAAGACTTAATAGGATATTTATTTTCAAACTTGAACATTTTTATATTTTAATCTGGACTACAACATGCCCTAATGATTAGAAATGTTCTGATTATTTGTTATTGTTCAGTAAAACTTTGAGACATACGGCTTCATTAGTTAACATGTTAATTCATTATTATCAAACTGACAATGAAAAATACTTATAAAGCATTAATTATTCTTAGTTAATGTTAATTTCTTAGTTACTGTTTAATAACATTACTAAAATCAAAAGAACTTATTTAATGGACCTGAGATAAAACTAATAATGATCAGTTGTATTTCTTAACTAACATTAACAAAAAAATAATACTTTCTGTAACAAATGTAGCTATTGCTCAATCTTAGTTAATGCATTAAATAATGAAATTATGAGACCTTATTGTAAAGTGTTACCTGTTGTTCTTTATAGCCTAATTCTTTTGCACTTTAATCTGTTTGAAAATTTTACTTTATATAATTTTTGTGTATTGTATTATTGTATTTAAACATTCAGAGTTCTTTTTGTTATTACAAAAAGAGTTCTTAAACCTGTTATACTATGACACTTTTTTTGCAACTTATTTCAATATCGTGATAATACCGTATACAGTGATAAAAGCTTCAGCAATTAATCGCAACATGAAAATTTGATACCGTCACATGCCTAAAACCTGTTAAAAAAAACAGCCATTTGTTGCCTTACTGAGCTAATTTCTAGTTTAAAAATATTCATTCTGTTATATTAAATAAATTATTTGACTTGATTAAAACATGTTTAATTATGTTACCACATAAAACACATTTTAAGGGTATTTGACAGTATTTGACAAGAGTCATTCAAACACTTCACAACATGAACAAATTAATCATGTGGACTAGCTAAAAGTTTGCCCACTGCCCAGTTGCAGAAATAGGTTTATTGATCGGAGCTGAATCACAGGTCCTATCCTTGACATTTCAGTAGCAAATCAGCTTGAAAACCATTATTTTTTGAGGCACAGAATATCCCTCATTTCCTTCAAGTTTTTGGGAGTAAACAGCACGCAGCGTAGCAACAGATAGATTGAGACAGACTGTTCTACAAGTAGGGACTGACTAATAAAGCGTTAATAGTGAGTGGGTGATTTAGGGACCACCTCAACTTAATTACTTAGCTAAAGGGGTGTGTCCAAATGATCAAGCCACCCAAGAAATTTGACTGGTCAGCCCAGTTGCCACTCCAAAATGCAAAGCTATGATTGACCAGGAAGGATTT
This sequence comes from Mylopharyngodon piceus, assembly GCA_039654765.1. Classification (NCBI taxonomy): domain Eukaryota; kingdom Metazoa; phylum Chordata; class Actinopteri; order Cypriniformes; family Xenocyprididae; genus Mylopharyngodon; species Mylopharyngodon piceus. Next base: position 24,027,163 of record CM077452.1, on the reverse strand, counting down.
TGAAGTGTGCATTTAAAATGTAAAAATATTGAGATTTTGAGGTGTGCCCTTAAAATAAAAAAATAATATATGTGACCCTGGACCACAAAACAAGTTGCATGGGTATATTTGTAGCAATAGCCAACAATACATTGTATTTCTTTTATGCCAAAAATCACTAGGAAATTAAGTAAAGATCATGTTCCATGAAGATATTTTGTACATTTCCTACTGTAAATATATTTATTTTTGTGAGTGGATATGCATTGCTAAGGACTTGATTTGAACAACTTCGATTTTCTAAATATTTAGATTTTTTTGCTCCCTCAGATTCCAGATTTTCAAATAGTTGTATCTCGGCCAAATATTGTCCTAACAAACCATAAATCAATGGAAAGCTTATTTATTCAGCTTTCAGATGATGTATAAATCTCAATTTCAAAAAAATTGACCCTTATGTCTGATTTTGTGGTCCAGGGTCACATATTATATTGTATACAAATACAAACAGTAAAAACATATTTTTGACTACTTTCAATGTTTAAAATTGCACATAATGATAAGAAAAACAGTGAGGAGCAATTCAACAGCCAAAGATGATTCACATTAATAATAATAATAATAATAATAATAATAATAATAATAGAGCACCCTGCATATTCAAGTAGACAAAATACACAAAAATGTCAATTGGCATATGGTTTAATATTTTTAATGCTTAATTTCAACTTCCAATTAAAAGTCAATGTGAAGATCTTAATCATGTAACACTTACACTACCATTCCAAATTTGGAGTCAGTAAGAATTTTTTTTTTTTTTTTTTTTTTAAAGAAATTTTACTCGGCAAGGGAGCATTGATCGAATTTAAATTTATCGAAAATGACATGAAAAACATTAATAATGTTACAAAAGATTTATATTTTAAATAAATGCTGTTCTCATCAAAGAATCCTGAAAAAAACGCATCATGGTTTCCACAAAAATATTAAGCGCACAACTGTTTTCCGCACTGATAATAATAATATTCATTGATAATTGATAATAATCTGAAGGATCATGTGACACTGAAGACTGGAGTAATGATGCTGAAAATTCAGATTTGTATTAGTATTTTATATTAAAATACTAATTATTTTAAATTGTAGTAATATTTCACAATATTACTGTACTGTATTTTTGACCACATAAATGCAGCTTTGGGTAGCATAAGAGACTTTGAACGGTAGTTCATGCATATATTGCTTAGCGAGGTTACCTGTTCTGTTACTACACATTTTGCAGTATTTTGGGTATAAGAAAAGCACATTATAAATTGGATGTATTATTTTTATGAGGCATGTTGAGCTATTTTTTCTACGTCACCAAAGAATGAAATGACCCACAAGGGCCACACCGGTCAAAAATATCTGAACACACCTCTGCCCGGCGGTATGAGTCTACTCAATCGCTCAACCTCATCTGCTTCTGAAAGCATGGGGATCTTGTAAATGTTTTATGAGCCTGGGTGGATATAGCACACGCCCTCATTCCAGTAGATTGTGAAGCTATATTTACATGAATTATTTTATAAAAAATTCTAGGTCATAAGTCTGCCAAAATCAGAGTCTGCCAGATTTTTTTTTCCTTCTCAGTCTCTCACTGTTTCGCATTTTTGGTTCTAGCCACACACCTGAGCACACTGATGGGGCTGCTGCGGGCCAGCATTAGCAGTCCATGGTGTACTTTTCCACAGTGCTTCACTGAGCTTTAATTTGCTGGAGCTGCTCGGTCTGTCACTATCAGGTTTAACCCCTGGCCATGACTGTCCCCAGCCTCCAAAACGCCTCTGAAATGTTCTTTGTCACCAATAAACCTGAGTCATTGACCATTTATATACTACCTCTATTGCTTTGCCCAAATTACCTTGCCAGTTTTCAAAATACAGCTTGACTAAAATCAGGACTCATTTATGATGTGAAAGACCGGTCAAGTTCAGTTTATGGTCATGCTTATTAGATCTAACTTCGATAAAATACTTCTGGTGCTTCAGATAGCATGAAAGAGGCAGGCAGAGATTAAAGAGCTCAAAGCGCTAACTGAGAGCACAAGGAAAGCAGAGTGAAGAACAAAACTGAAAAGCATGGTGCAAAATGCATGATGAAAAACATGCCTAAAATGATTCAGTTGGTTCTCAGTAACAGGACATCTTTTCTGAAGTACTGCAGATTCAACTGATAAGAACAGAATAAAACCCCGACACATGAGCGAGAATTTCGTGACATTAGGCTGAGTCACAGAACAAGGCGGTTAGTATTGGGAGATACTGACCTTGGTCAGCTTTTGTGTATGATCAGAATTTATGAACTGGAGCAGTTTGTTCAGACCCTGGTCTGCATTCTTTACAACATGTTGCTGAAGGCGACTTACAGTAAATGCCTTTATTGTTATCCTTTAATTTATTATTTCAACTTCCTGAATAATTTTTCAAGGCTACAGACCAAATTCTTAAACATGTAGAGTTTATTTCTGAAAGAAAATTTCTGTATAGATACATACCTACATACATAAAAAAGCTATTGAATATTGTAACAATTATTGTCCACGGAAAATGATTGTTATAGGATTTTTAGCTAAATTAAACTATTATGAAACAAAAAAAATTCATGAAAATTTTATTTAATTTAACCCACATGGGGCAACTTGTCAAGTTTTGCACAAGGTGTCTGAAACCAAGATACAAAACCACTGCTAGGCAAACCACACATTTGTGTAATTGGATATTTGCCTCAAAACTTCCTTCTGTGACAACTAGCCCCGGTCTCCTCTCCACATTAATAAGTAGTTTTTAATTCAATACAGAACGTTTTAGTGTTACAATTGCCACAGGACTCCATTATAATAACACTTCTGGTAATGGTATATAACAGACTTCTTCAAACAGTAGCCTAATTTAGGTTGACTTTGGCCAGTTGTTTGCACAGGTGATAGACATGCCTGTCTATCAGCCGCTATGATTTCAATGAGGGTCGTCACTCCCGTGTAAACAAAACGCCGCCACTATCCGTTTACACCAGTCCGCCACATTATTGTACAATAAACGTGTTTATTCCATATTGGTCTCCTAATAACTGCAGTGTGACACAGATAACCTAAATATTACCAAATAATAATATTTCCGCTATACAGTATTGCGCAATCCCTTTCAAATAGATTATAATGGGACGCTTCAATTCTCAGGGCAGACTATAAACACAACGCGTGTCGTCCTAAAATAGTCCCTCAAAAAAGCCAAACATCAATTTGAAGGCAATATAAATTAAATTGTTAAGTGAATTATTACGTTTCGTTTTTAAAAGCGCTTTCTTACCTTTGTAAAACAGCTTTAAACGAGGACGTGCTCGCGTCTCTCTTCCTCCTCCAGTGACGCTGCTGATGCCGCGCGCTGCGTCAATAACGGCCACTGGCCTTTTCTAATGTTACAATTTTTTCTCTCTCTTTACCAAGCAACTGAAGCCCCCGTTGAAATAAGGATGCTGTCGTCTGCACGACACGATCCCTCTTCCTCACTCTGTCTCTATCTTCCTTTCATGATAGCCTAAATCATTCCCCTCCCACTCCCTCTCAGCTCTCCCTCTCCCCTCCCTCTCACGCTATATTTGATTCAAATGAGGGAATACGATTAATGCAAACCAAGTAAATTAACCTCTTTTTTTTTCTTTTAATACACACTGAAGGTACACAAAGAAGGTAGAAGGTTTCCTCAAAAGAGGTAAAGTGTGTTCCCTTCCCCCACCAGTCCACACACACAAATACTACACTAACACACCCCTTCACACCTCTCTAATGAAACCCCAGTGGCACAATATGCACACGCATAGATTTCAAGGAAAGCATACTGTCAGTGTTCAGATTGTTATTTATTCCCACCGCCACTGATTCATAAAGATGCTGAATAATGTTTGAATAATCTTACACAACGCTGCTGCATACAAATACTTTTCTCTCTGAAAGCAGAATTGAACATTTATGCAAAACAGTAAGCCACAGAAAAAGCCTACTCGTTTTATTCTAATGGACTGAAATTAGGTTTGTTTCTTTCCACAGAAAAATCACAAATGAGGTCTTTTCAATATCTCAATCAACCTGATCTCATGAGAAAACTTAACTAGTTAATGAGATGGCGATTTCGTATGATTTTGTATGATGTCATTCATATGGAATGGTAAAAATGTTAGAAAGAGCGAGTATAGGCCTATAAGCAGATCGAATGAAAAAATAAGAATTAGATCATAAGAATTAATATGAATTAGGTACGGTCACATTAGCAAAATTTGCGATGTATGAAGCACAATAGTCAAGTGCCCATTGCGAAATCTGTGTGTGGAAATTTTTCACCTTTATGCGAAACTCTCGAGCATGTGGATTCTTGACTGGATTTTGGGGGGGGGAAATTTAGCAGAGCAATGGTAAATGTGACCTTTTTTTTTTTTTTTTTTTTTTTTTTTTTGCCAAAACCAATTTGCCAATTTTGACCCATCAATTTGCCAAAACTTAAACTGCCATTAGAGTGTGCTGGTTACAATTGTTTAAATGGAGAATGGGCAGCAATTTCTCAGATGTTACTTCTGAAAAAGGTTAAAGGGATAGTTCACCCAAAAATGAAAATTTGATGTTTATCTGCTTACCCCCAGGGCATCCAAGATGTAGGTGACTTTGTTTCTTCAGTAGAACACAAATGATGATTTTTAACTCCAACCGTTGCGGTCTGTCAGTCGTATAATACTTGTCAATGGTAACTCCATCTATAAGAGTCAAAAAAACACGCACAGACAAATCCAAATTAAACCCTGCGGCTCGTGACGACACATTGATGTCCTAAGACACGAAACGATCGGTTTGTGCGAGAAACCGAACAGTATTTATATCATTTTTTACCTCTAAAACACCACTATGTCCATCTGCCTTGCGCATCCAGTTGGTGAGGTCTGAAAACGCGTTCTGATGACGGAAGTGTCTCGCGCTTATACTTCAATGAGTGCGAGACATCACTTCCGTTGTCAGAGCGCGTTCAGACCTCAGAAAACCCTTCTTTAGATTGTTTAAATTTTCTTCACACTAAGAAAAACAGAGTTTCTTTTAAGAATTGTTCACTGAAAGGCTCTTTGGGGAACCCAAAATGGTTTGTCTATGGCATTGCTGGGGAAAAAAAAACCCAATTGGAACCATTACTTTTAAGGGTGAATCTACAATGACAAATAAGATATCTCAATATGAAGACCAAATGATATAGTTCTAGACTTAGGCCTACTGTATGTCAAAATTTGTTTAAAATGTGTCTATCCTCTGGAGGAATTAAAGGAGAAACTTCTGAAAAAAGCTGATACTTTCATGAAACCTAACCCAGTTAAAGCTAATGAGCAATAAAAGTGCAACATCCAAGCAATAAAATTTCTCCTTTGAGATTTTCTTAACCTTTTTATTGGCAATACTTGTAATCACAAGAGATCTGTAAGAAAAGACACATTATAGATTGGAAAAATTAATGGCTTGACTCTGAGAGAAAATTTCTTTTGAAGAACTTTTGTTTTAATACTCCAAGCCAAACTTCAGAATATCACTCATTTGATAAAATGCCAAAGGATGTTTTCTTTAAAGAACAAAGATATACAGCATATGGATATGACATCCAATTTCTTTCTCTTTTATAATTGGTTTTGAAATATTGGACAGTGGAGCACAAATATACAGACATAATTTGATTAAAAAAACTAGTTTGAGGCAAAAGTTGCTCAAGGGCCTAATCCAGTAATAAACTAATCTTGAAATTGACGTTCAGATGCCCATGTGAAGGAAAGAAAAAACACACAATGCAATGAGAGATGTTTGGCACACATGAAGACAAAGAGATTTGTTAATTGATTGTGTTGTCTGCAGCATGAAGTCATGAAAGGAGAGATTAAATATCTGTCAGGCCGTGGCAAATGATGCTGGAGCACGATGGTTTTAAATGAATTTATTCTACAAGATTCCAGGAAGTTCCAGACTCCTCATTTTCCCCTGGCTCTCTTGTACACGGACAAGAGGATGCGATCATTTTTCAGTGCCCTTGTCCCCTGAGACCAACACTGGCTGTCTAAGCCGGACCTCGTCAGGTCGGTACTAAGAGCCTAGCCCCTGATTGACTGCATGCACTGGTCCCTGCTGTCGTATTAATTTTCATTTTGACTGCTGGAGCCTCTACAAATCTCATCAATGCTGTCACAGACTGTGGCAGCGTGCATGTGATTCAGGCTCTGAGCCCGTGTGTGTGCTCGCCTGCCTGATGCGATACGTATTCTGATTCTCTTTGTTCAGGCCATGTAATGAATAGCTATTGATGTCAGAAGAAAACCTGTCACTCCGTGTATGTTTACGTGTTGTTGAAAAAACAGAAAAGGAGGAGATCTGAATGGCCCTTTGCCAAAATGAAAAGGCTACTAAGACTATATCTTGTCTTAAAGATGCACAATTTCGCTTTTAAAAAAGTTTGAAAGTTTTAGAATAGTAGAAAAAGTACTTTTGATCAATAATGTTAAAATTGCATTTTATTAAATCACAAAAATTATCCATTTTTATAGAAATCACATGACTGGCCAAATGCAACTCCCTTTTTATGGACAATTTGTTTTATATTTTATATTTTAACACATTTTTGGACACTCCCCGCTAACAAAAAATGTTCTAAGAATGTTTTTCTATTGTTCTTATTAAGTTATGTTAATAAGTTATGTTATTTCTGAACGTTCTCTGAGCATTCAAAATGTCAAAATGTTTCCTGGTTGGTATTCTTAGTTAGTCTAAAAACATTATGGGAATGTTACTTTTGAATGTTTTCTGAACGTTCTGAAACGAGTAGAAACATGAAACACTGAAACATTGTTCCATGAATAATGTATAAATAATGTTTTTGTGAACATTGAGAACATTATTAAAGAGAACATTCTTAAAGACCTGATAACTTTGAATGAACATTCTATTAACTTTACTGGAAGAATGTTTGTTCATAACTTTGAGAGAACCTTGCCAGAACGTTCTGAGAACATTCCATATTAGCTGGGCTTTTGGTGCATGGCAGATTAAATGAATCATGGGTGAAAAATATACCTGCAATTCCACTGATAATGTTTGCTTTGCCATGATACTTTATCCATGACAACAGTCGACTCGTATCCATCTGCAACATAAACAAAAATGACTTACAAAGCATGTTGACTACATGAACTGAATATTATGCTGATAGTGTTTCTGTCTGGTCATTCCAGGCTTACTGTATCAGCTGGCTCCAAAGCCTCTGTATGTGAGCTGAGCTCCATCTGTTGCTTTCAGAAGGATCAATAGTTGTGATTTCTAATGATGTCTAAAAGCTCTAGGTAACTTGAGCATTCTGCCCAAAGCCCCACTGCTTGCCTTCAGCTAACGCTGAAAACCAACCCTTGTGCCCATGCAGAAGTCACCCAATCGCTCTTCTGGACTGATCAGATGCTCAGTTCTGATTGTGTAGCACTATTATGGGAGATTAGAGAGTCATACATCATTTTCATGTCGACATCTTAGCTAAAAAGTTAAAGGATAAATTTTATTTTCTTTTATTTCAGTGTCACAATTAAGTGAAAATGGGTATGAATTTTAAATGATTTTCTCAATTTTAAATAATTTACCCAAGTGTAAAGTTGTAAACCCCTAATTGTCAGGTGTAGGCCTATGTTCTAGGTTATGGACTCTTATTTTGATATTCTGGTTCATTTCCTTTAGTTCCTGTTTCCCTGCAGTGTTTAGTTTCGGTTTCCTTAATTGGTTACTTATTATGTCCTCGTTTGTACCCTTGGTTTTGTACTATTATCATCTGTGTATCGTTATATTTGCCATGTATACTCCCGTTTCAGTTTAGTTCTTTGTCGGTTCACACAGAATGTGTTTTTGCTTTGAAAAAATGTGAGATGTGGGCAGTGGAATGGGGAAAAACCGCAAAGTCTTGAGACATGTCTTTTAAAAGTTGAACTTATTTTAACTTGGCATGGCATGTCGTGTGAGACGCTACAAAAAATGCAAGACGCAAGTTTAAAATGAAAAATAATGGAAAAGTAGTGCAGTGGGATGGAAAAATGCGTTCTGTGAGAAAGACCCCTAAGCAGAGGTTGTTCTTGTCGCCTAGCAGTTGTGACAGCTGCTGTCGATGAGTAACGTTTGTAGTGAACATTTTTGAAAGTTATATTAAAATGTCTGAAAACAAAACAGGGTTCACAAACTGTGTAAATATGTTCACCACGGTCTGGGTCCATTTCTGTATATAATAAAGAGTATAAACTATATATAGCCTAATCTAATAGCCTAATTAGATGTATGAAATGTACATCTAATTCATGGAAATATTAGGCTAAATAATAGCCCCATTAATTACAATGATTATTAAATTTAAAAATAATAACACTAATTAAAGCTGCAAGCATCGAAGAAAGGGCCCTCGCACCCTCGGCCACCACCACCCGGTGGCCATAGGAAAACAGTGAATAGTGGGTGACATGCATGTAAACGAGTAAATACAGTTGAAATATGGCAAAGTCATTTTGACGTGCCACACTTCCTGCTGCCAACAGGTGGCACTTTGACTATTACTGAATATTGCCATGTAGATGTCTTCAGGCTAAGACTATTATCAATCATGTGAAGTTTGGAGCAGATCAGACATTGTTTGCTTGAGTTACAACAACTTCCTGTTTCGTAGCGAAACATCGAACTTTGTCAGGCCGCCACAGACACGCCCTTCAGTGAAAAGTCAAGATCTTCGTAATTTAACATCACAAAGGCCTTTAGATTAGACTGACCAAATATGACCTTGATCTGATTAAAGCTCTAGGAGGAGTTTGCTAAAGTACAATGCCTGGAAATTGCAAAAACTGCAAAAATTTTGCAGAGAAAATTCAAAATATCTCACTTCCTGTTGGGTTTTCAGATTTTGAACCCAGTGACTTTTTTGTAGGTATTGGGCTGTTACATCTGTCTACCGAATTTCATACCTGTACGTGAAACGTAGCACGAATGGCGCTTGATTGAAATTTTGTAGGTGGCGCTATCGAGCCATTTTGCCACACCTAATTCTGAAACCCATATCAGACGTAAATTTTCACCACTTCTGACGCGTGTGCAAAGTTTCATGAGTTTTCGAGCATGTTTAGGCCCTCAAAAATGCGATTCATTTCAGAGAAGAAGAAGAATTGACAGAGCAATTACAATAGGGTCCTCACATCACCAGTGCTCGGGCGCTAATAACAACATGTCATTTGGTGCCTTCTGTCCCAATTCTGGGGGGCCATCTTACCCCAAGTTATAAAAACTATAACCTTTGCTCCAGAAATCCAAAAACATTGATGTGTCCACAAATCATTAACAGACACAAAAACTTTGATTACAATGTCAAAGATCATAAATGTTGAAATTCAGATGAAATGACAAAATTAAAAATAACCATTCATCAGATGTGCTGAGATGAGACTTTGTATGGTCAGGAGAAAAAATTAAGTTGGGGGGTGGGTCATCTTACCCCATGTTACCCTAAGCATGTATTGCAGGACATCCATACAATCCTGCATGCATGTCTGAACTTACATACAAATAATCCTGCATAGAAGAATGAACTTATGAAAAAGCAATAAACAAACAAACAAAAAACAACAACAAACAAAGTGTTTCATTCTATTCCTATGTCCAATTGATGGAACCCTATTCATTCTGTTTCCTTTTTCTCATCTCCAGGCAAAGGGACAATTAGCATTTAGATAGGAAGTACTTTCATATAGCCCAGACACGGCATGGCTGGCCCTTTCTCGAAAACTCTTCATACCCTAGAGACACTGAATCAGTGGCAGCAGCCTAAAGCAGCACTGCTACTCTTACCTGAAGGATGGCACCTGGACACGATCCTCTAGGGGCTGTCTGTCATATCTCTTAAATGGGCTCCATGGCCCCCAGCTGTATATATACATGTGTGTGTGTTGGTGTGGGTGTTTGTGGGTGTGTGTGCATGACTTGAGCAGAGACAGACTGAGTTGATCAGAGGTCCTGCTGGGCTCTGCCTGTCAGCCTGCAACAGTCTGTAAACACATTCCCAGAGCAGCTAGACGCATACACCAAAAATATGGTTCATTAGTCATATTCATTGGAGAGACTGAATATTTTTCAATTTATTTATGCATATATATATATATATATATATATATATATTTGATTTTCATATTTTTTATATAAATGTAGGCCTATTTAATTTATATATTTTATTTAGGCTAAATATCTAAATATTTGAATATGCTGAACATTTTTGAAAATACACAAGACAATAATTTATATTTAATTTAATAACAAATAATATAACAATTTAAGTGTAATTTAATGTAAATATGAAACTATAATCTAATAAGAAAGTCGGGGGGGGGGGGGGTAACTGTATACTTTTATTAGGGAATGAACCATTAAGCACTACAAATGACGTAATCGAATAAAACAAATCAAATATGACATTTATGGTCATATTTATGGTCATTGGCTATAGGTAGCCTATACATATACTGTATATTTCTTATTTTCATTTTAGTGAAAAATAATTTAGTAAAAGTAAAAGTTTGAGAGTGTATGGAGATCGACTCGACTGAGTCAAATGCATGCGATTCACTGACTGGTGGATCTTTCGCTTCAGAATTAGGCGTAAGTGTTCACATGGATTTTGACTATTAAATACGATATGTTTACAATGAAGTTTAAATAACGCTGACTGATGGCTTGAACAGAAGCATATATCATTGATTATTTACCTTATAGCCTATGGTAAATAAATAAGACGGAAATAGGCTGGTACTGCACGTGAAAGTGGCGCAACTGTTTACGGAATTCTCCCCTCAGAGTTTAACTGTGCTGTTGTAGAGATATTTAGCTTCAGAATAAGACATAAATATGTCTGACATGAATCCACCAGTGATCACCAGTTGGCTTTTGTACATCTTGCTCTTGACTTGTACACCGCGCTCTATTTCTTGAACAACATCTCTCACAGCACACATTGGAGGGGTGTGGGCAAGCGTGCCAACGAAGAGCTGTTTATCCCTGCCACCCGGGAACAACGGCGAAACGAAAAACATAAAGCTCAGAGCAGTTTCAGCATCTTTATCTTTAGAAAGTGTCAGGCCAGGCTGCCTGCAAATCCCTGGACTGGGAATTGAGGATGCGAGCTTTGGCAGTCGTAATGCCATCTGCCCGCGGGGCATATTGTGACGGCTCGCCGGGGCGCTGCCAGGGTGGAGCACGTGATGTGACGCGGAGTCAGCACACACCTGCGTTAAAACAGCTGGTAGCCTGGGACATACAGGAAAAATAAGATGAGACAAAAATAAAAGAGTCTTGTATTTGGGTTCCGCTTCAGAGTGCGTTAGCACTACAGACCCACATGTGGTAAGCTACTCTAATGAATTCATATTTACTTAGGCCTATAAGACTTTCTGACAGGAAGTTAGCTCATTGATGCAGTGCAAGATGGAATTGAGAGTGGAATTCAACAAAATGTTTTTTTAAAATCTTTATTAAATCAAATTAATTATTGTAAGTAAGAAACCAAAGTTAGATTTAAAAATTAATTTGCTCATTCATTTTTAATATGAAATGCCTGTGAATTTTTTAATAGTAATTTGGGTAATACTTTATTTCGAGTCAGCTTTAGACATTCTACTAACTATAAATAACTTGTCAGTCATTAGAGTATAAGAAGACATCTACTTAAAGGATAAGTTCACTTTAAAATGAAGATTACCCCAAGCTTTACTCACCCTCAAGCCATCCTGGGTGTATATGACTTTCTTCTTTCTGATGAACACAATCGGAGTTATATTAATAAATATCCTGACGCATCCAAGCTTTATAATGGCAGTGAATGGGACCAACGAGTATGAAGCAGAAGAAAGTGCATCCGTCCATTATCAACATACTCCACATGGCTCCAGGGGGTTAATAAAGGCCTTCTGAAGCGAAGTGATGCGTTTAAAAATATCCATATTTAACAAGTCATAAAGTAAAATAGCTTCCTCCAGACCGCCTTCGGTATTCAACTTAGGAAGAAAGTGTAATGCCTCTCACAGTTCTAAATGCTTACGCTACATCCTACGCCTTCCATATTTAACTTACGCTTTCTTCCTAAGTTGAATATGGAAGGCGATCTGGCGGAAGCTAGATATTTGACTTTATAACTTGTTAAATATGGATATTTATTAATATAACTCCAATTGTGTTAATCAGAAAGATGGCTTGAGTGTAAGTAAAGCTTGGGGTAATTTTCATTTTAAAGTGAACTAATCCTTTAAAAGTACAACTTATTCTAGTAGCCCTAACCTAACAGTCTAAATTAATGAGAGTTGACATTTTTTGAGGAAAAAAATATTACATTTAAATAAACAGACATGTCATATTAAAGTGGATAATTACAGTAAATAAGAAATAATTATACATTCAATAATAAAAAATGTAATTATATCAATTATTATAAACAATAATTATAATAAAATAATATTTGAAGCAAAACAAAAATGGAACATTTCTGTATATGAATATATTCACATCATTTACCTTAGGGAATAAAGCAACTGCTTTGAAGCATGTTAAACTCTAATGACTCAATGCACACTTGACTTTCTTCATTTTAACACTGGTTCCAGGAAACACAATGGGCAATAATCAAAATCTTTTGTATAGAGAAATGTGTGTTCGTACTGAGCTCTAGATAGATTACAAAATTAGCCATGCAAACAGAATTAATCTTTGTCATTTGAAGCAGCATGTGCAGATGGTTGCATATGTAATTCAAGTCTGATTAATTCTTCAGTCCTGATGTGCGTATTGAAAATGTAATAACATTCTGACATGAAAAGAAGGACAGTTCAGTGATGGCCACAGGAGGAGTGGACCCACAACAGATGAGCCACCCGGACCCTAAACAGACCACACCCCTCGGCTCTTATCACAGTGCATGAATCCCATGGGACACGACCCATTAAACCCCATTATCTAGATAGAGAGAATATGAGAGAGCGGGACCATTGATCCATCAGAGGAGGGGGGTGGAGAGATGGCTATCATCTCTTGTCTGCTGGCTGATCTTCCTGGGGAGGCTGACATTTTTGGAGGTCCTCAGAAGCTTGGAGGTGACACCGCTTTGTCACAAGACAGCTGCTTTGTGTCCATCTGACGTCGGTCTTGGCCCAAACCTCAGCTCATTGACCATTTTCCAAATGAACATCGACCTTAACTGGGCCAGACGCCCTTTTCCTGATATCAACTAGAAGACTTTTAATTGTAGACTGAGATGAAGTTCCTTTCAGCTTGGTGCCATGCGAGAAGCTCTGCAGATGAAAGTGATGTTCAAACTCTATGAACTGCATATCCGGAGGAGAAACGTGGCTCAGATGCAGAGATAAAAGAACCCCTGTGCGTGACGATTAACCAGATTGACAGACACTTGCTTTCCATGCACACTACTTGAATTTACTCTTCTTGACAGCTACATGTTAGAAAGAGTAAACGAGTAGAACGAGTTAGATTTTACTGTACTTTGGAAAAAAAAGCACAACTTTTTTCAACATTGATGATAATAAGAAATGTTTCTTGAGCACCAAAATTCAGCTTTGTCATCACAGGAATAAATTACATTTTAAAATACATTAATATAGAAACCAGTTACAATAGTTTAAATTTTAATAATATTTCACTATATTACTGCATTTACAGTTGATTAACTCTCTGGTGCTGTTCAGTCATTTTTGACCAAAGAATTTTTTTTTTTTTTTATTGGAATGGTATGAAAGGTTTTGGCACACACACACACACACACGCACACGCACACACACACACACACACACACACACACACACAGGCATACTTGTATGCGATTTATGGGGACTCTCCATAGACGTAATGGTTTTTATACTGTACAAACTGTATATTCTATCCCCCTACACTACCCCTACCCCTAAACCTACCCTTCACAGAAAACATTCAGCATTTTTTGAATTTCATTTTTTTTTTTTAAAGCTGTTTGGTTTACGAGGACACAGGAAGTGTCCTCATAAACCATGTTTACGTTGTAATACCTATGTCATTATACACATTTGTCTCCTCATAAACCATGTATACAAGAACACACACACACAATCATGGATATGATTCGAAAAGGTTAAATGGTCCTGAAAAAAAGTCAACCTTGTATTGTTCACCGCATTGAAAATAAAGGGGAGCTGAATTTCATCTAGTGGAAACATTTGGTACTGCGCCCAAACAAAATCTTACTGAAAGCTCATTTTTTGAGATATCAACCTCAAATATGGAGCACAACTTTTTTAGATTCATGGATTTGATTTTCTATCAGTTTTAGAGTAAAACATGTTTTGGAAAATATACATTTCATATAAAATTTGAAAATAGTATTATTATTATTATTTTTCATAAACTTAAACTTCTATAACTTTTTAGTTTCACTTTATGAACTTTTTGTGTCTTCTTTATGACAGTTTAATTTCAGATCTATGCTCAAAAAGTGGTTAACAGGCAATAAATGATTCATAACTAATCCATAAATATAATTTAGTACCATAAAATCCCCTAAAAATACAAAATATTAAATAAAAAACATTATCGAACTAAAATATAGTATATTCATTTTATTGAAAAAAAAAATCTGTCATTTTTGAAAGCCATGTGAGCAGCACCAGGGTTAAATAAATGCAGCCTAGGTGAGCAAACTTCTTATATCTATATTTATATTCAATAAACCATGAACTTACAAACTTGCCCATCATGTTATATTACCTTTGGATACTTTCTGATAAAGCAGAATTTTAATATTTCAAACCCACTGTACATTATTGAACTATTAACCAATTTGTATTGTATCGCCTACGTTTTGTTACAGTCTATAAATATAATTTACACAGAAAATAATTAAAAGAATTTAATGTGCAGTTTAAAAATGAAACAGGTAGAAATAAATGACAGCGGCTCACATCAGAAAACCCAATTATCTGCTGACATAGAAAACACCAGATGACAGCAGAAGTAATGAAATGCGTATTTGAAAGATTAATATCTCTGACTTTGAGGACCCTAAATTAATTATTAATAGCATATGTATTTATTTTAGACCCCCTTCCCTTCAGTGGGGTGATTAGTTACTCTTCATTTCTTCATGCTCAGTGGCGAAGGCACCCATGGCACCACACTGTCAAGAATCGGACAAGTGAAGAAAGGGGGAGGGAGGTGTGTCTCTGTGACATGTGAGCTAATTGACTTCCAGTGGCATCCACCCATTGTGCCAGCTGGGGCTGTTCAGTCTGATCTGCTTTCATTTGGCCTCAGGGACCAGAAACCCCCCCCCCCCCACCCCCCCACCACAGACATGGATTTGAAAGGATGGATGTTTGGATGGACAGACAGAAGGACGGAAATTCGGAAAACACCTTTCCACCATGCATGGCATTAGCATTGTATTGGTCTACTGCTCTGTGGTCAGATTCCGTAAGTGACATTAATTATTGAGAGCTTGATGAGTGATGGAAGCTGTAGCTTTTAAGCACAGAGTGCCGCCTGACGTTCAGACCAGGCCCGTTTGACAAATGAATGGTAATAAGATTACTCACGGCTGCTTTTTGTTTTTCCTCCTTGATAAATGATCAGTGGGTGACAAATGTCACATGTCCCTGATTAATGTTGAAAGGTAGAAAGATGCATTTATCACAACATAGTATCACTGGAATCTCTGGCAGCTTCCTAATTTCTTTATTTATTCTCCTTTGTTTATGTACATGAAGGTGGAAAAATAATGATTTGATTGTTTACTGGTGGTAGAAAGTAGAAATAATAATAAAAAAACACCTTAGAAAAGTCTTAGAAATACAATCTTTGTAAAACAAACTCTTTGTTTTTTTTTAAAAAAATATATTTAAAAAACACCAAAAAGTACTTCACCTACACACACACACACACATACACATATATATATATATATATATTTACGTTCTTAATGAATAATATTAAAAAAGATAATTCCAAAGTACTTGATTGAAAAAAGTTGGTTTGACCCATTTCTCTCACAAATACACTGAATATACATCAAAGAAGTCATTGTCTGTTTGAATCACATTCTTAATGTATCTTTCGATCCGGACACAAAAGATGACAGTGACGTCATTGACCCATATCTGTAGTGGATATATCTAAAGTGACATAGTGTTTGATGAATGTCATACAAACACAATAAACACACACACAAAAGCAGGGATTTAATTTAGTGGACTGGATAATGACTGATTGTATATGGTGCACTCAGAGAGATTGAACACTATTACAGGCCACAGAGTCTGGAACAGATGTCACCTGACAGACAGCTGTACGTCCATCAGCGAGGATCAATATTGATCATGTTTTTGAGAGAGACAGAAGGAAAGGGTTGGAGAACAAGGCACGTTTATAGCCTTTCTAGTGTAGAGGACAAACCAGACACAGCAGCAACCACCAGTAGGCCTATTTGTTTTTCTGTGACACCGAAAAATGCTAATAGCTCCACAGAGTGACTGTGTGACCCTTACCTCATTTCTGTGGTCTGACATTCTTATTAGAAGAGCTGGCATTACTTTTCCATATGCATTTAAGTGTTCAGTCACTTGGACAGTTAAGATGAACTGAAGTGTATGCTGAGTGATGTCATCAGAGTAGGAGGGGCTTTGACTGATGACTGGCACTTATGATGTGTACAGAATGTGTCATCAGACACATATATTTTTTAGACTCATTGTCTTACCATGTATATGTAAATGTTACGAGCACATGGTAAGCAACTGCGGAATTTTGTAGTGATGGAATGAATCTGTATAGGCTACTGCAAATTAGGACTGAAGGCACTTTTAGGATTAAAACATTTAGATAAAACCTTACATTTCAAATAAAACTAAAAAAATCAAAATGTACATTTTGTTAACAAACGGCTCATTATTTCTATAAAACATGGGTGAATTCAGATAAATTGGACTACTTTTTGACATTAAAAAGTGTCCTAATTCACTCTATATTCATTTAAAATATTCCATTACTGTATATATAAATTTGCCAATATTAAATATGAAACATTTAACTGTTCTAAATAATGGAATTCTTTACCATTCAAAAGTGTGGAGTTAATGAATGTTTATGAAAGAAGTCCCTTACACTCACCATGGCTGCAATTATTTGATGAAAAATACAGTAAAAACAGTAATATTTAAAATATATATATATATATATATATATATATATATGAAGAGTTTGGTTCCAAAACGCTATAAATCCATTTTGATTAATTTGAGTAAAAATGTGTTTTCTTTACCAAGAAAGTGGCAAAATGAAAACCACTATTTTCTGTTTCAAACTTTCACATAGCATCTTTTGGTTATAAAAACATTAAACATTCAAATCTAGATTTTGATTTTCAAAGGTTTATTATAAAAACGGATTATTTTTCCCCCAAAATGCAATAAATCCATGACACGTCTTTTTTTCTAAATGTAATTAATCCATCAATAAAGTTATTTTTCATATTAAAAATACACAACAAAGTAAGTTGATTCACATATATGACAGCGTCTGAACTTTGTCAATGCTAATCTTATATACAGGCATTTGACTAAAAATACATTCAGTCGTCGCTCCCAAAATGAATTCAACGAGTCATCTTGTTAATGTTATAAATTATTATGTCTCCGTTTGTCATTACCGATTAAAGAGTATCTGGCGCCACCGCACGGTTAAAATAAACACATTTGCCGAGTACATTGGTATTAAAAACGGCTTTTAAAAACTGTTCATGATTCAGTTTGGGGGACCGTGACAGAAGTTTGATGCTGTCGTGGAACAAGCAACAGTCGGCATTTTTCCTCCTCTCGACTCGAGTGCCTCATCTTCTTAATCTCCTCACGTAAATGATTACATTTCGATGACTTACGTTTCTTCCCCACCGCAGAAACCACCACAGGTTCATCAATGCCGTCAAAATTATTCATTTTTCTGTTTTTGTTGATCACAAAGTACAAAGCAGATAAGGAAAACTAGGATGCCGGGGGCCCGTTTCAATAAGGGGGTTCAACCAACTCTGAGTTAAAACTTGAACTCTGAGTTGACTTACCCTGAAATGGGAAACTCTGAGTTTTCTGTTTCAGAACAGTTGAATTAAGTTAGTTCAATCGACTCTGAGTAGGTTGACTCTGAGTTGAGCGCGTGCACCACGACTATGAAAAGCCATCATCAATGGAGCTCCAATATTACGATTCACCATGGCAACAGCACGTGACAAAAGGACGTCCGCATACTTCCGAGTCAATGCAAGTTTAATTCTTATCACTGTTATAATATCAGAGGTGAAAACTGGTAGAATGGTAAGTTATTGAACTAATATTCATTGTCATGGTATCCCACATGCAAAAAAAGAAGAAGAAAAAAATAATAGGCTAATTTAACAGGATGCAATAATAACAGAGTGTAAATGATTTTATCATTATTAAACACTCGTTAGGCAATTTGCTTCCACTTTTAGAACATTTTCTTAATTTTTATTGAAAATAAATGCCTTTCTGATGTGATGGGAAAAGGAAGAAAAGCGAGCTCGGCAGAAGGCGGATTCGAACCCAGTCAATCGCATCACAAAGTAATTCTCCGCACCCAACACGCTACTGCCTACACCAATGCAACCAATAGTACATGCGTCAATTTTAACCTGGTCTGACATTGGTGGGTGGAGCTATTGTAAATTTGCACTTAGTAATAGACACTCCGAATAATCTTGTTTTCCGTTTGCATTAAGATTATTTTTATTAGCACACTGGCAGATATTGATAATTTTACTTAAGTAAAATGCACCTAATTTAGATCCCCCCAAGAAACAAGACTAAATATCTTATATCATTTTCTTATATGCAAAATCCATCTTGATTTAAGGACAAAAAATACTCAGTACGAAAAGCATTTTTGCAGTGTGAATGAATGATTGAACTATTTAAACATCACTTGCACTTTAAAAAGGGGGAGGAGACCGAAGGAAACTCTGGGTTTACCGAAGAAAACCTGCTCCCGACCAGGTTAGGTTCACAGAGTAAGTTACCATTGTAACTGACTCTGAGTATAAGTTACCTCTCTTTCAGAAACAGGCTTTACTTAACCTGCTTTCTCGGGTTTGACATACCTCCCATTCTGAAACGGAAAACCGAGAGTTTCCCTCATTTCAGGGTTAACATACTCAGAGTTTTCACTTAACCTCCTTTCTGAAACGGGCCCCGGGTGTATTCAGAGCGCCACCATTACTGTTTACAATGCGTGGAATGGTGCACTGTGATTGGTTGAGCGGATATATCGCATTCTGCAGAGAAGGGAGATTGGCGTTTGTCGCGTTTTGGAAAGAAGGGTGAGAAAACATGACAGAATAACACGACGGAAATCGCATTTTGCGCAAAATTAATAACTGACTTTTCAATACCGACCAGATACAATACTGATTTTGGCGGAAACTCATTTTTTTTTTTTTTTTTTTTTTTTAAAAATGGCGTTTATCGCGTTTTGGAACCAAACTCTTCATATACATACATTTTAATTCTGATAGCAAAGCTGAATTTTCAGCATGTTTTCAGTGTCACATGATCCTTCAGAAATCATTTTAATATGCTGATTTGGTGCTCAAACATTTATTATTATTATCAATGTTGAAAAAAGTTGTGCAGCTTAATATTTTTGTGGAAACCGCGATACATTTGTTCCAGGATTCCTTGATGAATAGAAAGTTCAAAAGAACAGCATTTATTTGAAATAGAAATCTTTTGACAATCTTATAACAATATGAATGTATGTATTGTAAGTTTTGATTAATTAAATGCATCCTTGCTGAATAATTTCTTAAAAAAATCTATTGACCCCAAACTTTTGAATGGTAGTGTACATAAAATAAACTATTTGTTTAATATTTCCATTTTTCCAATGCAAATGATGTGGATGAAAAGAACAGTACCACTCCTTTTGCTCGCATCTGACCCTAAACTCAACATTTATTAAAACCCCAAGCTAATGGCACAGTTGACAAATCATAATGCGTAACTTTGATGACGGACGTCAAGCTGCTTAGCTGTCTGCGAAGCTCTGTGGTCTCAGTACCCCACTGACTCTCTGCCAGAGAGCAAAGAGCTGGGCAAAAAAACATGGCAGATGAGACCGGACAGTCTTTCTGTCTTTACCTTTGAAGTTGCAGGTGGCTGTGAGACATGGCTGGACACTGACTAACTCCTCATCCCAACTGGAGTTTTTAAAGGAGAATGACACAATTAAATCCAGCCTTACCTGCTACAACATTCTTTGCTAATATAATTACAAGCAGATTTAACAACTGTTGTCTTCGAAGTGGTCGACTTTGCAGAACAGAGTTATTGGTGATTTTATTGCCCTTATAAAGACGCAAAGAGCTAATGTTTGCAGTTTACAGAGTGGACAGTTAGCCTGATGTCATGTGAAATATGGTTCACTAACAGAATAATCAATAAACACAAATGGGTTCACTAAAGCATCAGGAACATGGATGAGTTCAAAGCTAAGTGTTCAGTATAAGTAAGTGTTAGGTCTGTTTCACAACACGTTCGCAGGTTTTAAGATGCGCATATTTTTATTTTGATGCCCATGTTAACAGATTAGAGTATTTACACGACTTGCATACGTGCAGATGTCAGCACAAAATATAAATAAATCCTAAGAATATGTGTGTATGTAAAGTATACTTATAGGCCTATATGTAAAGTATATACATAAAAATATTTATTTAAATAAATTATTGTTGTTGTTTTTTTTTTTTTTAATTTTTTAAAATTAAGTTATGGGTAAATTAACTGATATTTATTTATTTATTTATTTTCATGTTTGTTGTTTGTTAGTGTTTATTATTTGTTAACACTAAAATGAATGAAATAAAAATGATTTATTTATTTTTGTATTTGCTGGTGTTAGTTTGATTTAAGTAAATAAATAAATAAATAAATACATTTTGGGGCTAACAAATAAAACACTAACAATAAACTAATAAATACATATATAAACAAACAAAAACAAAATTTATTTATTTATTTATTTATTCGTGGTTATAATATTTATTCTGTATTGGAATATGTTTGACATATTATAGCCAGTGTTATTTTTATTTTAATAACAGTTTTATTACTATTTTGAATTAGCTTTTTTTTTTCATGTTAATTTTAGTTTAATTTTTAGTCATTTTGTTATGTGCTTTTGCCATTTTTTATTTTTTTCTTTGCAAATATTTTTTTTTAGGTTTAATTTATTTTTATTTCAGTTTTAGTTTAGTTTTATTTATTTCCAATCAATAACTTTAGCATTTACTTAAATTTATTTATTGCCAAGGCAACATTTCTAATTTTCGCTTAGTTTAAGTTTTTCCAATTAATATTTAGCTTATATTTTATTCCAGCTTTATTTCAGTTAACAATTTTTTATATAAATTCTAAATCTAAATTTTAGCATGTGTACTTTACATTTTTTAATGCATTTTGATGCGATATGAGTATTTAGGTGCTTCTTGTTGCTTAAAAATATTTTGTTTGGTGAAGATCTTGTTCACTTGTCTGTTTGCAGTGTGAATTAAACTGAATCATGGTTTCAATTCCATTATCAGACTTTCTAAAATATCGCACACTATGCCACGACAAGACCTGCATTGGCAAAATGAATCAATCAGGTTTTTGGCCATGGTATCTGAAGTCTAGCTCCTTGATGGAGGGAAAACTAAATTAAGGAATGACTTGAAATGCAGGGCACTCTGAATGATTAAACCAGACTGGACGATCCGGACAGGTTGAAATGTGACGACTGGCATGAGTTTGTACCACAGGAGCATCTGCCCGTGTTTAATCAAATCATCCTCATAATCTTTTGATATCTCTCTTAGGGTTCAAGGACGGAAGATTATGAGCATCTTTTTGGGGTTTCTGAAGCTATCAAATGGGCTACAATAATTCTAAAGGGAAGCTCAGGCACACCAAACTGCATAAACCTGAACAAAAATCTGTTTAGCTAACATTTAATTACTCAATAATTAAATTTGATTTAATTAAAACCAATTTCAGGTTAATGTTGCGCCACACTTTCACATGAATCATTCGACTGCACTTTGTCAATCCACCTACATTAAGAGAGTAACTTAAACCCATTTATTTAAAGAAGTAATTACAGAATCCTATCTAGTACTGAAAGGTGGCTTGAAGCTCTGGCCATTGATATTTTAGCTAATGGTGTCTGTGAGAGATATATGTGACAGGTGTTTAAAAGGCCTGGCTTTTCTCTCAGACGGCGGAAGGCAGAGGGCATTAATATTTACCAGTCTCAGGGGGGTCAAGGCAAAATGTATTCATCTCTCCTAAATAAAATATGTCTGAGGTGCACTCTTTCCTGGATCCACAACAGATTTATCGTCACAGGCCTGTTAATAATTTCACCAGTTGTTTTTCTGTGCCTCCTGCCATCTGAGTAAAAGAGAGAAGTCGTATCAGCTACATTAAGCTGTGGAAGTCATTGTGGTCATCCGGATATGAGCAAAATCAATGGGGTGAGCTGTGGCTCAGTGAAATGTAGTGTGTAACCAGGGGCCGCTTACAGTAGAGAATGATGAATAGAGATCTACATTGTTTTTAATAGCATTAGCCTACCATGAAAATGGAAGACAGTGATTGTGATGCTCACTTTAAAAAACTTCAGTAGAATAGATAACTTCAGGTGTTTTGTTTCAATCTTTTAGGCCTACTTTATACTGTTTGGTGCCATTTTGAAAACCATTAGAAAGTAAGTGATCCTCCAAAATTTATAGAATGTGTGTATTATATTAAAGGTTTGGTTATATATACAGAGGTATCACTGGAATAACTTAACAGCACGAATTTTACTAGCATATTGGCAGTTTATTAGTACTTATAAAGCACATATTAATGCCTTAATCTGCATGACCATATTGTAGATCCCTTAACCTATACACTATACCTAAAACCCAATACACACACGACACGGTGCTGTGAGCAAGACATGCTGCTGCTGTACAATATAGCGTACATGAATTACCCGTAGCAGATCTATACAGGTGGAGCTGGGGAAGGTGGAGGGTTTCTGAAGGGCGCTGCACTGCTAAGGCAATGCTACCAAAGTAATTTGAAGGTGGGGGCACAAAAGCTCATTGGCTACTGATACAGCAGGAACCAATCAGCTGTGCCCTATAGATAACAATGTGATTACGAGCAGGTTGAGTTAGGAGCTGTTCACATATCGCGTCTTTTCGGCGTGCAAGTTCGTTATTTTAAATATAGGTGCGCGGCAAGCACGCTCATAATAGAAGCAACGTGCTCGCGACGCGCTCGCGACACGCTCGCGACACGCTCGTTTTTTCCAGGTGCGCCTATGTCGCGGCAAGATGAAAACATCTCAGCTTTTCAGAATGTCACAAGCGCACCGCAGGTCGTGTGACAAGAACCAAACGAACAGCTTCGGCCTTTCCGTAACAACATCGAAAGCTCAGCCAAACAGCTGATCATAGCTGTACAGGGCGGGTTATTATTTCTCATCTCCATAAATATATCTAGTAGTAAAGCTAATGTAAGGGCTAGAAAATCAGTTAATCTTTTGCTTTGTTAATCTAGACGCGATATGCGAACCGTAAAGGACCTATTAGCCTGCGCCATCTAGAGTTTCATGACAGAATTTTGTATGTATGTATATATATATATATATATATATAAAACAGTTAGTTCCTGTCCTTGATTCTGATTGGTCAATAGCTGTGTTTTAATCACGATAAAACACGGCTATGACCGCTTCACCCAATGGTTCTGTGTATCACTACACAACACCCTTAGCAACCACTCTTAGCAACATAAACTGTATGTTCTCAATTGATATTGTTCATTGAAGCTTACTGGATTAGAAGAGTATTGTGAGAAAGAAATCGAGTTTATTACCTGCATTCAGATTTAGCATTTTCCTTCAGGTCAGTCCTATGTTCATAATAAAAAGTCTGTTTAAATGTCAGATGTATTATCTTGTCATTTTAACAGTTAAGGGGTTTTCCCGTGACTGACAGTGCTAGTCAAAGCATATGTCAGTTGCGTCTTGTTCCGTGTTCACAACAATTCAGTCTTTTCAATGTAAAAGTCTTCGCTACTGACTGACACACTCATAAAGACAGTCTTTGCTGAATTTCAATGGCGTAATAACGTAACTTCTGTTGTTGTTCACGGTCAGGGACTATTTTTTCCGGCGGAAAGAAGGCTTTATATAGTGAAAGTTTACTTCATGAAAGTTGCATTGATACATATTTTTGGCTTTAATATTTGTATTGTGTGGTAACTGTTTTATAACGCTTCGCGTCGTGCCTAACAACGCCCTTCAGCCGTGACTTATTCACGATACAGCACAGCCTCTTGTACCTTATTGCTTACATATACAGTAGTGTGTTTACCCACAATGCAAAGCATGCAATTGTGTGGGGCCCCCGCGATTTCTCCGTAGGTGGATCCCCCCAGTGGTGTAGTCTACATGATATGCAGGTATATGCCTTATACCCACTAGGAAAGGCCAAGGATTTCCGTATATCCACTTAAAAAAGCGCGAGGATACGGATTTGGCGCTCTTTGATGTGAAACATATTCAGTGACCATAAACTCGTTAGTCAGCTAGAAAAATTAACTCTAGAGAGGAGCATTTAGCTAAATATATGCACCATATTACATATTAATTATAATTTGTAATGTTCTTCAATAACATAAGCATGTTTGAATAAATCCATAAAGTTGACAGCCACCATTTAAATGTTTATATTTAAAAAAAAAACGAATTGGAGTAGAAATAATTTTAAAGTTAGTAGGCCTTTTATAACTTTATTATAGGGCTGTGAATCTTTGGGTAGACAGCGAAGTGATTCGATTCATAGGTGTTCGATTCGATTCAAGAACGATTTTAGAAAATTCATAACGATTCGATTCGAAACGATTCACATTAAAATTCGATGCGATTCAATTAATTCGATTCGATTCTGCATTTTTATATGCATTCATAGGGTTATTGAAATGCTTTCCCCAATGTGTCTCAGTCAGGGTGCAAATTACACAGCGGTCTTCAGGAGGTCATAGAGTAAGGGCAAAAAAAACCCCTTTTGTCCATTGTTAATGTTGGTTCATGTTAGTTATAATAATGCTACCTAACTTTATTTTAATAGCCTAAAAATTGGCATTTGTAGAAATTTACGTAAGCCAAAATTTTAAAAGGCTTTAAAAGTATTGCTAGTTCATGTTAACTATAGTGCAGGATAGTGTTAATGGCTACACAACCTTATTAAAGTGTTCCAGGTACATTAAACATACTACTGTAATACTTACATGGAGAGACTACCTTAGAATATGCACTTTCCCAACTAATCCTAAACTAACTTTTCTTCACGGAATAGTTATAAAAGCCCTCTTTGTTCTCTTTATACTGATAATTTTCCTTACGATGATTCTGAAAGAAAACGCGCTGGGTTTCTACTGTTGCTATAGTAACGAACACAACTTTAATGCGCATCTGATTGATAGATAAACTGCGCGCTCTTATTTCAGTGTTGTTAATGTTGTAGTTATTTCAGCAGTTTCCTTCGCACATTCAGTTTAACAACATTAAGTTAAATTTCATTTATCATTCATTGGAACTGTGCGTATGAGACACTTACATTGTGTGTCTGCTCCATCCATGCAATAAATGCGCGCCCTTGAATAAGCAGGGTTTTACTTCAACTGCTCAGGTAATGTCAATGGTATGACCCACTTCCATAAAACTTAAGTATTTTATCTTATAGAAAATAACGGTGACGTTTCCACGCAATGAAAGCGTTTTATTTCAACAGTAGTGACCACGCAATGACTTGGCAGCTTTTTCAATGGGTTGATCGGTTTGACTCAGGAGGACTATTGCTATCTCAATAGAGAGCTGTCATCTGCTCACGTGAATAGCAGTAGTGGCCGCCCTGAGGACAGCTCAAACGTGGGCTTCTCAATGAGAGCTATGGACAGAGCGCGAGCGCAGTCCAGTGAAAGGCGGTAAAGAGTGCAGCGCATGTCTGTGAAGGAGAGCTGTGAGGGCGAATTACGGCGCACAACGTCTCTCATCAATTCGAGCATGTAGTAATTTAATGTTTATATATTTTAAAGCACTGAATCGCTATAGAATCGCGATTAATCCGATTCTTAGCATTTTACATCGATTATCGACCGAAATTAACGATTCACGATTCAAAAAAACATGTTTCAAGATCGATGCATATGCATCGTCAGGATTTGTAATCGATGCATCGAGAAAACGGGTGAATCGTTACACCCCTACTTTATTATTATAAAAAATTTCCTTTAGTGTAATTTAAGTTTGTATACAAATTGGCTCATTTTAACCTTCAGTATTAATGTAGTACCAACTGATTCCCATGTGTATTATACAGCATTAGTTGAGAGATTTTTTTTTCTTGAGAAAATTTGCCATGTACTGTACCTGATATACAGTATCCAAAATAACTGATATTGACTCAAATTGCAAGCTTGTGAATCGAAATGCATAACTATGATGACAGACTGGCAGGAAGTCCAAGGGTGAACATGTGACATACTGATAAGCCTCATCTTTCCATTATTGTTAATAATAGTTGCAACTTGCACTCTTAAATGTGCATTGAAAATTGCCAGCTGATAAAACCTATGCTCCAGGGACCATATTTATATAATATCTAAGGCTAAATGTAGATCTTAACTGGCTGAGTTAGATGGTGATTGACATTAAATAGTAGAAAATCAGTCCAGTCTCTCCAGCAGTAAATTTCATTGGCTGTTAAAATCTTGTGTGGCTTAAAATAAATTGACATGTTGATAACACACACATAAGCATTGTTAGTCCAGTCTCTCCAGCAGTAAATGTCATTGGCTGTTAAAGTCATGTGTGGCTTATAATAAACTGACATGTTGATAACACACACATAAGCATTGTTTCAGAATGCTCTCAATTACATGTAGCTTAGATCAGATGCACACTATACATTAGTGTGGTGGTGCTTATGGGGTGTCGCTCTGGGATGGGAGTATGAGGCTGGGAGGGAAAAAAGCAAAAATCACAGTATACTTACTACAGACCCCTCAAATCCTCCCCCCTCCCTCAGACATTAGATTTAATGCTTAAGAGTCTATTATTGGATCATTATTGCTGTGATTATTATGTTTCTAGCATGTTATATGTTTGGGAAAAGTTCTTTGAACCCTAATTGATGGAGTGTGTAGCATTTCTTTTAAACAACCTTTTAGGAAGACGTATTATGGCCATATTCCAGGATGGCAAAGCCAAGATTCATCAGGCTCAAATTGTGAGAGAATGGTTAGTAGGGAGCATGAAGAATCATTTTCATACATGAATTGGCATCTCTGAGTCCAGACCTTAAATTCATTGAAAGTCTTTGGGATGTGCTGGAGTAGACTTTAAAGAGTGCTCACCTCTTGCATTGTCAATACAAGATCTTGATCAAAAACTGATGCACCTCTTGATGGAAATAAATGTTGTGATGTTATTTCCATCAACAATTTTTGGTATATTTGGTATTTTTCTTTAAATGTAATTAAATTTTAATATTTAATATACAAGTCTGCATCCTGTTTGCTACGTTATTGAAATTCAGGAACTGAACTGGAATTTAAAAAGCATTGTCGATCCAAACAGTTGAATAGTTGTATAAAGTTTACAAACCAAAATATTAGTTGTTAAGAAGTGGATGAACTATTTAGTAATCAGAGGCAAGGACAGATCAGAAGGTTGAGAAAATGACACAGCTTTACTATAAAGAAAGGCGTCTCGAGCAGATTAAGTTGCAGCATCTCGTCATACACGCATACATGGTGAACAATAATGATTGAACATTTCTATGGCCAGATTTACAGAGAAAAAAACACTGTTAACCTGCATAAGCAATTTAAAAAAGCTGATCTGATGCACAAATGGCTAAAAATACAATAATAATAGTAAACATATGTATGGTTTTGCTGAATTTAAAAATCAAATGTGTCACGGGAACAGCTGTGGCAATTATTGTCCTCTTTGTTTTATGGATACTAGATTATGGATGTTACCAGTCAATAAGTACACAAATGATCTGACATTGGGAGAAAGACAGAATAAGCAATATACCAACAAATATATAATTGTGTATATTTTATGAACATCGCCAGTCCACTACGACTCATGGATGTGGGGAACAATCTGCGAAGACGATAAAAGTGGCTGCAGAAGTTCAAGGCAAGGTTGGACAAAATAGGGTCAAGCCGACTTTGAATTGCCTTGATGTTAAACTGTTAGACTGTCTACAGTCTGCGAACACACCACAACGTGTCGTCTAAAGAGTTATCTGTGCATGTAAGTCCCTACTTGCTTGAACAAAAGCTGGTAGACTAGGCCTACTGTGCAGAAAACAACAGCGAAAGACAAACGAGGAGAGTATTGCTTTGAGGTATACCGGAGAGAAAGCAGATCTGATGTATCCAATGAATTTCATTAACACGTGTTTCTTTGCTGCGAAGGCATCGTATAGGACATCACATCCCAATCAGGAAGTTACGACCTGATATTCAGCCCTGGGCCGTGTCACAGGTGAAAGGCATTATGGGAGCCTGTGGTGCAGTAATACATGAACAAGAAAAGACAAACCATTTTCTCTTGCATAACACAATTCAAATGTTGTTTACAAAAAGGTATCATCCTCAGTGCAGAATGCTACAATGGTACAACTCTACAGCATTTGCTATTTACATCGTTATTAATGGTGTCAGCCAGGCAAAATTGGGACGTAATGAGTGACAAACAATGTCACCTAAATACAATTAAAACGAGAAGACACAAAACCAAGTCTCATTCGAATACCCAAGACCACTGGCTGAACGCAAATCCAGATCTGTGCATGGAGTCTTCCATTTTGGGATGCACCAAAAAGCATTTTTTATTATGAATTATTTACTTACTGTAACACAGTAAACCTGCTCAAAAAATTGATATTTACACGATGACCAAGGCCTTATTTGAGAAAAATAAATACACAATATTTCCATTTTATGTTATGCAGAAATTACATTAAATAAATTCTAATATATTAACACAATAGCAGTGAAATGACATTAATACTAAAAAGAGCAGCACAATTAACAAATAAGACATACTCCCTTTAATGGTGACATCACATTTCATTATTTTACATTGCCACAAACATGATCCTTGACCTCTGAAGTATGTTTTCATCCTACATTACACAGAGAAGCTTTCACAATGTGCTAAAATCACAGCTCAGACTCCAAATAGCTGTTGTGCAGTCAGCAATAAATTATTAATATATTAGTCCCTATTATTTTTTTATAAATAAAATCAAGATAAATATGTAGAGGGGTCCAAAAGTTTGAGCTCACTATAGTGAAAATGCATTAACGTTATTTTGATATTACCAGCATTATTTTAATGATCTAAGCACATGGTCTAAATAGCACGGCGCAAGTGCACTTAGGGCGTGTCCGAATCCACTTTTGCTAGTTTAAAATGGTCGGCGCGCCCGGTGCATGGTCTAAAAGGGTTATCTCTATTCTCTTAATGAGTAATGGGTGTGTTTTGGGTGTAACGTGCAATAAACCAATCAGAGTCTCATCTCCCATTCCCTTTAAAAGCCAGTTGCGCTTGCGCCATTGCGGATTTGCTATTTACATGGCGGAATTTGCAAGCGGATAAAAACTGAACGCTTGTCTAGCGAGGAAACGGATCTGCTGAAAGCACGCAAACAGACCACCTACGGGACAAGACGGATTCCACCAAAGCATTTTTATGCACACAATAATAATCTTTTACATTGTAATCCTTTTATTTTTAATATTTGGCATGTTTGTGTGCTACTGCGCATCCCTGTGTGTGTAATAAGCAGAGTGTATGTGCGCATATAGGCGCATATTACTAACGCACTCTTTAAATAACAAAAAAATACTGCGCTATTGACTTTAGACCAGGTTTTTGTTGGTCAATGGCGCAGTCTATTTCAGTTGCCTCAAAATAGCAACACGCCAACAATACGCCTGAACACACCTCGTTTTCAGACCAGCACGCCCATGGGCGCACAAATGGGTGCAAATGCATTTGCTATTTAAACAACGTGGTGCAGGACGTGAAAATGATAACTGCATCGGGCTGAAACTAGCAAAAAACACTTGCATCGCGCCTGCTTCCGCATTGTGCCGGGTGTATGATAGAGCCCCCAAAGTTTCAGAATATCTTAATATTTGCTTTGTTTCGCTTTTGCTTTAATTACAGCCGCATGAACTCAACTAGTGTGTGTAAAAACAGATGATCACGTTCTCCAGCATGATTTGAGATTATTCAAAAGAGGCAAGATGCTCTTTGGATCCAGAAGTGGATCTTCCATCTGTTAAAGAGTCATATACTCACTCACCATTTCAAATTTTAAAGTCAGCATGAAAGTTGCGAACGTCTTTTCTTCCCAATTGTGACGTATATCTGACTGAAACGACTTTGAATGAAAAAAAAAAATGTAGAGTGGGACTTGATTTTGTCAATTGGGAATTGATTGATTACAAAAAGGCACATGAATTAAAAAAAATTATGTGCACAGATAAATCATTTATAATAAACACGGCAATAGTCCATAAAAAATAAGAATTTTGATTTCATGTAGACTTTAAATACATAAATTAGGTGATTTTCAATGTGGCCTCAGACTTTTGAACGTTACAATAAGTACATAGTTGTGCAGAAGATAAATGAATGGTAGTAATGTGTGAGTACAACAAACTAACCACCGTGAGTGGCACTAGAGTTACAGTGGCATGTCTTCAGGGCAGTGTCTCAGCCGCGAACGAACACTGGATCAACCCCAAACAATATTTACACTTCTCTTTACTGTACTCAGTGGCTATATTGAGTTATTCATGCCTAGAAATCCTCAAACGACAACCCAGTGATGTATTGATGCACCCCAAACTTTTTTTAGACTCCTTGAATAAACTTATTCAGACACCGAACTCATCACCAAGCTGATTTAAAAAAAGAAAGAATGAAATTCCATCATTATTCTCTTTTGAGGACTATATAAAGCAAGTCTTATTAAAAAAAAATGAATATATCATTGTGTATTTAACTCTTCGTATTACAACCTCTCCATTGTCCTTTGCGCTAAAATACTACCATGCTTCAAAATAATGTTTTTTTTCTTCATTTACATGTGATGCCATCTAACCTCGGCCTATAAATATTGGTGGCATTTTATAGTTGCAGCCAGTGAAAATATATTAACAGAGCAACAGCAAATGAAAGCATGTACCAGTCCAGTCGGGCATATATAAGAATATACCCAGGACTAGATGTTTTTTTCTTTGCAAAAATCAACATAAAAAAGGAAACTAACGTCCGATATTAACCCAAAAGCACGATAATGATAATACATAGTGCATAGTTTTATAAAGCACAGCAAACCGTGCCAGCACTGTATACAGATTTCATGTTTTTGGACGCAATCTATCTGCGGTGAAAAAAAGGATCGTTCACTGCAGCAATATCAATATGATAAACGTATTTGCCGACGTTCTGCAGTTGAGTCGACACACAGTTGATATGTCACAGGTCTGGTGCTTGTATCTCCGTTTCTTTGATGCTAGCTACAGTAAGAGGAGGAAGGGGCAGATTAAAGATTTCCAAAATAAAAAAAAGAAGAGCATAAGCCACATGAAAGCTTGAAAGTCCGCCCCGTCGCCCTAAAGGCACACTAAAGTCTGTGTGGGGCATGGGGATGCCTCAAACAAAGGTTTCCGAGCACTGGCTGGCTCCCCATCCCTTGTTCAGAAGGATCATGCACTCCAGTGCGTTCTATGTGAATACTCGTAATTCTCTCTGTATATATATATATTTATTTTTATGCGTGTAGTGGCACCCTCCAACCTGCTGGGGGCGCCGTGCCCTTTTCTGGGTGCTATGCCAGAGAGTAGATGGCATTAACAGGTGACGTGGCTTCTGAGCTCTCGTTTCCTTCTGTCTCCTCTTTGTCCTTCTTAACTGTGTACTGGCCGATGAAGGAGCCGTCTTCATTGAACTGGCCATCCCCTCCTTCACCATAGTCCACAAGACTGTCGTCGCTCTCTTTTACGTTCCCGTCAAGGGACGTTTGGCTGCCCTGCAATGGTTTGTTGTCTTCGTCGCTGCTGTAGGAAGAAAGAAAAAAAGAGTCAGAACATACACAGGATGAAGGTTCGGCTGGTTAGCATAGACCGGTTAGCCCCTGCTGGTAGATGTCATAACTACACAACATGTTTCTCCATAGACAACCATTCAAAAGCAGGCATGTATCATGATTAAATAAATGCAAGCAACTCACAAATACTTTCATTATATTATAGCAGAGGTTGTGATTGTTTTTTTTATATTATGATTTATATACTACCTGTCACACCTGCCAGCTGGAGTGCCTATGATAGCCACCAGAGGGCACTCCTTCTGTCTCCTTTACTGCTTTATGAACTGCATTTCCCATAACCCTTTGCTTGGACTCATTATGCTTCATTACATTCTCATTATCTTTGCTATATGTAAGCCCTGTGTTTTCTGTCAGTCTTGGCGAAGTCTTGTATGTTGTTACACTGCATTTCAGAGCGTTATCCTGGTTTCCTGTGTCTTAGTTTTTTGATTCTCTGCCTGTTTTCTGGATTACCCTTTTGCCTGTTTCTGCCCAGTTGCTCTCTTGGATTGTTTGACCTCTGAAAGCTGCATTTGGATCATCAAGCAGTTCGTAACACTACCATTCTAAAGTTTGGGTTGGTAATACTTGACAGTTTAGCTTTTTCTTCCAATGATTCCAACAAAACCATGCTGAGAAAAACATTTAGCATCTTACTTTTGAGAAACATCGAGGAGAAAAGAAAACTCTCAAGGTGAAAGAACCGCAAATACTAAAGACAAAGACAAAGACAAACTCTCGCTCTTTGTATTCTATAAATGATGTCATGGCTATAAATGATTCATTGCTCTACATTATCACAAATAGATCTTTTATCCCCCATCCTGTGCATGCCCAAACACATGCGACTCATATATTAAAACAGACCTCTGCTGGGGGTAATAGTGTCATGCATTAGGACCTACATCAACCGAGAAGCACCAGGAAAACAGAAAACAAAGAAACGCTAATCAGATCTTAAAAACCATTGACTTAGTACAGAGGTCCATGTTTAATT
This sequence comes from Mylopharyngodon piceus, assembly GCA_039654765.1. Classification (NCBI taxonomy): domain Eukaryota; kingdom Metazoa; phylum Chordata; class Actinopteri; order Cypriniformes; family Xenocyprididae; genus Mylopharyngodon; species Mylopharyngodon piceus. The sequence goes on along the minus strand of CM077452.1, from coordinate 23,993,815 downwards.
TCATGTAATATCCATAGACCTTGTTGTAAACTGTTTTACAGATAGGCTGTTAAATCAAAATATTGTAAATAAACTGCTTTGTCCCCACACAAAACATGGTTTACAACCAGGCTCCATGATATTATCCATTTCCATGGGTCATAAAAACGCTTTTACCAACAGCATATATCCTCTCTATAAAAAAAGCATTGATGTTTCATAAAAAAATGTTTAAGTAGTATGATTCTACCAGATGACACGGTTCTGTGCATGCACTATGACGTCTGGAAAATCATGGCCATTTAGTCATTTATCTTTAGATTCAATAAGGCACATTCAGGAAATCTTGCTTTTCCCCACAAAACATATTTCAGGGAATAATGAAAATGGGTTTTTGATTTAATCGATCATCCCTCACACTTACAATATCACCTGCTTTTCACCTCCAAGAGTAGTTAAACTCTTTTTCAATAAGAGAAATGTATTTCACATTGTACATCACTTTTGAAAGAATATGTGAAAACAGGGTTTGTTTAATTCTTCTTGTTTTTTTAAAGAATATTTAGAAAACAAATGGATGAATGAATAAATAAATATGGCTGTCAGTCAATTAAAAATGTAAAATTAATTACATGACATGCAGATTAATTAAATTAATAATAACATTAATATATGTAAACATAGCATATCACTATATATTTTTAGCAGTAAATACTATTTTTCAATTTTGCACTAAATTAATGCATTAATTAATTTACAGCGGTCCTAATTTTTTTTTAATAAATTCACTAATAGGGTTGGTGCTATAAAAAAATTATATAATGAATTATGAATCATCTTAGAATGATTGGAAAATCATAGAAGAATATGAGTTAGTAAAAAAAAAAAAAAAAGTTATGCGTCTAACGCTTTCTCTAAAGGAGAAGGACATATATTAATCGATTAAAATCAAAAATGCAAGGCAAAAAATGCTTTAGTTCATTACTGAGAAGTCCAAAGGCAGGTGAAATTAGTGCAGCTCTTTCCATACCTTTCCCTTTCAAGAGACCTTCATTGGACCAACAGGATGGAAAACACCCAAGAATAAAAAATGATTAAGGGAGAAAAAGTGAGAAAAAATAATAAATAAAACAAAACATTTGTGTCATCAAAGAGGAAAAAGAAAATGATGCAGTGAACATAATTATAAACAGCCTTCAGCAAATAATCTGTTGTTAGCTTTTTGTTTATTTTCTAGATGTGGCATCCCATTGAATGCAGATTACTGACAAAACCCAAGGGCTCTGATCTCCAGCAGACTCTCCTCTCAGATTGTAGGAAGTGCATTATTAATTTTGTAAGCCAAAGGGTATCGTAGACTCAATGAACTGAAAAACCATACATTTTGCTAGCCTTGCATGCAAATTTACATTCAATTGAGTTTCCTCTGAAGAAAGCAGAATCATTTTCATGTTTCATGCATGTTTCTGACCATGGTCGCCCTGTCACTGAATGTTGTGTACTGCTTTTTCCATTGAACAACATTTCAAGGGCGTTAAACATTGGAGAAAGAACCATGGTTCCCTTTTGGCAAATTAATTTAACCTTGACTTTACAGTACTGGCTTTTAAAATATTAACCTTACAATAAAAAACAACAAATCGTGATTATTATTTTTTTTATATACAATAAAGAGACAAAATTATTTTAAGAGGTAATAAAATGCTTCAGTACTTGGCATTTTATTTCAGGCCAAAGCTTTTAATACAAATTCCAATTCACTCTCGGAGATGAACGGCTTTTTATGAACCATGCAATAAGTGCACTGTTTTAAGTGGTGCAAGCTGATGTTTACAGGATTATACCGTGTCCTAACCAGACACAATGTGACAAGTTTGCTGTCCTTTAAAAGCAAAAATGCTGCAAGATATGGAAGCTGGTTTCCGGCGTGGAATAAAAAAAAAAAAGAAGTAACTGCAACTTTTTCTCTCACAATTCTGACTTTTTTTCTTGCAATTGCGAGTTTATATCTCACAATTCTGACTTATTTTTTCAGTTTTGTCTCACTTTTGTCTCAGAATTGTGAGATATAAACTTGCCAGTGTGGGAAAAAAAGAGAAAAAATAATTGTAAGCTGCCTTTTTTGAGTTTATATATAGCAAGTCAGAATGTATAACTCACAACTGCAAGTTTATATCTTTCAATTCTGAGAAAAAAGTCAAGATTGTAAGATATAAACTCGAGTTTATAAATATTAAATGACTTTTTTCCTCACCATTGTGAGTTTATGTTGCGCAATTCAGACCTTTTCTCAGAATTGTGCGATATAAACTCGCAATTACGAGTTATAAAGTCAGAAATTTGAAATATAAACTCACAAATTTGAGTTATAAAGTCAGAATTGTGGGATAAAAGTCACAGTTACCTTTTTTAATTCTGTGGCAGAAACAAGCTTCCATAGCAAGATGCCATACAATCATAGCCAATCCCAACATATTTACAAATCTAAAAACATCCTGTTACTAGCCACACCTAACAGCTAGCTTTTAGCACTAGTTGCTTTATCGCATTGTGTTTGGTTAGGACACGGTGTGTTAACTTTCAAAAAATTGCTGAATTACATCCAAAAGAGAGGGACCAAGAAGTTTAACACCTTTGAAGAGCTCAAACACAGCTTTAGACCCTGTTCTGCCATCCACATGTAGGCTAACCAATAACATGCTCAGGCTGAGATGATGTGCTGAAACCAAATACCTGTTCTCGTTCCTTAACAACCCAGCCGCCAATTTGAAAGAGGAGGGGGAAGAAAAGGGTTCATGAAGATGGAGTTGACCACATCATTCACACATTAGATGGAGAGAGAAGTTAGTACTAGAGCCGCTGCATAAGGCTTAGCATAACTTAGATCTTAGCATTGCTAAGCTAATCAGTTACTGAAGATCGGTGGTCTCTGATCTTCTTAAAAAGAATTAGCTTTGAGAAAAGGCAAATCATTTAATATCACATAACTAGCTGTTAATCATGAAACTGCCGAGACACATGAGTGGTTTTATTAAAAATTATAAAGTCCAAACTGTTGGAGCCTGTTTTTCAATTAGTAGCTTAGAGGATTACACTGAATAAACCTATAAATCCATGGTACACTTCTACAGATATGTCTGTATTCAGCATTGGTGCAGTGTTGGAGAAGCTATGTTTAGCTTGCTAAGCTAATTAGCTACTTGTTTGAAAAGGAGCTAACAAAAGTTAAAAATCACTAACAAAAAGTAGATAATTACTATTTATATTGTTATCCAACTGAAAAGTGTTGCTACAGTACTTTCCCAACACTGCATAAGATGACAATTATTAGCTTATCAAGCTAGAGATTGGTTCAGACATATAATGTGTTGCCTGAAACTCTCACTGACACTTCCCTTTACTCTCTGTACCCAGGTTGTAATATCCACACCAACTTAAAAGATGTGGGCTTATACAATAAAACCTTCAAAACAAACTAATGATGACAAACTAAATTCTGTTTGTTTTGTAAGGGTTCACATTGCCTTAAATGCCAACGGATCCTGACAAAAGCAATTAAATGCAAACATTGTTTTTGTTAAGTAAATCAGAAGTAAGCCAATTCAAAATATTAATAAATACTATAATAGTAGGCCTATATAAATAATACTAAAGTAACACACTAAAGTAGCACTGAATGTTGGTGTTTGTTGGGGCAGTGTGAGCTCCTCTTCAGAGTCGCACACTGATTTCTTCCTGCCATTATGGGACTGCAGGGTATGAGGTTATGAGATCTGTCTGGTTTAGAGAGTAGAGGTAGAACTGTACAGGGAGGACTCATTTACAGTATGCTGGTGAGGAAGATGGTGATAAGATGCACACTGGAGAGTTTTTCACTCCATGGCAACCACAGTTTCCTGAGAATCTGGTGCATTGGTTTCCAGCTGCTGGTCAGTGAACTGAGACACATAACACACTAGCAAGCTTATTTTCTGTTTAAGTACAGCAAAAGCCTCATCAACAAATGTTCTGGGGGTGTTTATGTAATTTGTTATTTAGTATTTGTTTGGTTTAAATGGTTAGTTGTTATATTTGTTTAAGATGAGAGAGACATTTTCCCCTCTGCAGGGTGAGAGCTATGTTCAGGACCTGTAATAGGTAAAACAAAGTGATTCATCAACAGGTTCAATATTGTAAATAGCAGAACCTGAATAGCTGTTTATCTTTATGGTAAAAGTGATCGAAAGTGAAAACTTACTGATAGTCAAATGATCCATCTTGGTCTTTAGCGTCAACAGCATCTAAGGGGAGGTCTTTCTTCTCTCTCACTGATAAAAAAACAAAAAACAACAGTACATAAAAACAGTAGAAAGATAATTTACATAACACACTTATATTGTAGTTAAAGGTTATTAATGTTAACAGAAATGCACATAGTAAATAAAATAAAATAAAAAATAAAATAAATAAAATAATAATAAAATTAAATAAATATAATAAAATAAAAACAATAAAAAAATAAAAATAAAAAATTACCAAAAATATATATAATAAAATAAATAAATAAATAAAATAAATAAATAAATAAATTAAATAAATATAAATAAATACATTAAATAAATATAAATAAATAAATTAAATTAAATATGTATAATAAAATAAAGAAAATATAATAAAGAAAATAAAATGTTTAATTTTTGTAACCATAAATAAATAAATAACCCTGGTTTAATATATTCCAATGGTTTATGGAAAGTGATCACACGTGTCTTGTGTATTTGCTGGACTTTACCTGGGTATTTTCCTCCACGACTCCTCTTGATGAAACAAACAATGAGCAAGATGAGAACCAATAAAGCGACGGCACACATCAGCCCAATGAACCAACCCTGAGTAGCGATGTCTTCCGTCTCCTTGTAGGCTGTTAACAAGCAAACACACAGAGGTGGGGAAGAGAAAAAGAGGCACAGAATAAAATGTTTAAGTTTCGTAACATTATATACCCATAAGCAAGAATGGCAGAAATCAACTCTCCCAGATCATCTTACACATTAAGAACCTTGTTCTCTTCCTGCATGATTTATCGAGTGAAGAGAACAGCTGAACACAGTAGCACCAAATGGAGACCCTAATAAATCTCACTGACTTTCAGCAACATGGTAGGAGTCATTTGACAGCCATCCTTTATCAAAAACACATTAGCAGAGAGTGGATCTGGATTTGAATTACCCATCCTGATAATAACATCAGAGCACACAGGGTACTCTCTCCATAAAGAGTTATCTGATGAAAACGGAAACCCAGTAAAGCCAGCAGCTTGGTTCAACCACATCATCCAATACTCTCCTTTTCAAAAACCACACTTTTTAATACCTGTATCTCGTGAAACATTTTAGAGAGTGATTCTAGAGGGTGGACTTGTTGCATGTGTTTTTCCAGTTCTTTGTTGAAAGGTTTTTGGATACACACTACTGTTCAAAAGTTTTGGTAAGTTGAGTTGGTAAGATTTTTTAAAAATGTTTCTTAGGCTCACCAAGGCTGCACTTATTTGATCAAAAAATACAGTAAAAACTGTATTATTGTGAAATATTATTACGCTCAATAAGATATTGATCATCATGATGATAAGGATCCTTGAGCCATGTAAATATCTGTTTTTAATGATTCTTTAATGAATATAAAGTTTGAGAAAGAGCAGCATTTATTTGAAATAGACATGTTTTATAATATTATAAATATCTTTACTGTTACTTTTGATCATTTTAATTCCTTTTTGTGGAATAAAATGATTAGTTAACTTTTTTAACTATAGCGCACAATACATTGCATCTTATGTGCTTCTCAAACACTTCATTTCAAAACCATGGACATTAATAGAGCATCTGATAATATAATATAATATAATATAATATAATATAATATAATATATAAAAACAACTAAAATGGCCTGATAATAGTGGCATTTTTTGTGTGGAAAAATCACAGAGGGATCTAACAGTGAGCGGAACAAACAATAAGGCTTATGGATTATTATGAGCTCAATCTTCTATATCCGAAAAACACAGAGCAAAACATCCCACCTAAAATGACATTTACACGGCTCAAGGATCCTTATCATCATGATGATCAATATCTTATTGAGCGTGCTCTAACAGAAAATGCTGTGAGATTTCGTCTTGCTCACACCACCTGAGGCACATATGTATCCTGCTGGAAAAATAAGTTTGATAATGCATCTGAAGCTTCAAAAAATGATCTTCAAAGATAAACTCACAAAACAACTTAGAAAGCATTAACTATGTTGATAATATTTACACACTTTTTAAACTTTAATGCTTACATTTTTTCCTCAATTGTTCCCTGGGAATTGAACTCATGCCCTTCTCTACAAATTACCGGTGACAGTAACCCATTGGTAAATATAACAAAATACAGTTTGTTGTAGTTTAATCTACTTCAGAAGGTCACATGTTGAAGCCTTTCTTCCTCCCTTGTGTCTTGGCTACCCCTCACCTCTGCCTGTCTCGAACGTGACATAGTCGCTGCTGATGGAGTTGTGCTCATGGGAATACACCCGCAACCGATACTTGGCCCCGGCCACCAGCCCAGCCAGCTTAATGGGAGGCTGGTGGTTTACTTGTATGCTTTTCATCGACTCATTACCTTCAAGGAGAGACACAAGAGAGGTGTCCATCAAACCAAGCCCATGAAGCTAAACTGACCAAAACTAAGCACACAACACTAGCCTCTTCCACAAGATAGCAGGTCATGTTTATTAACTGAGGAAATGTGCTGCATCCCTTCCACTCTTAAGTGAGAATGTACAAAAAGAATATTTTAAGCAAGCTGGGAGCGAAAATACTGGAATATCTTTGCTCAGCACACATCAAAGTCTGGCACTGGTGTATTAGGGGCATCATATGCTTTAGTGACGCCTGTTAAGAGCTTTGATGTGAAGTTGCCGCTTAATATCTCACACTGGATTTGCTATAATGAACTCAGGTCTAGAGTGGAGGGAGGTGCACCTTGTCTCAATTATCCATAGACCTCATCTCATCTCTGAGGAAGCTGAGAAGTGGAGAGACAAATCCCAAAGACATTGTCAAGAGGTGAACGTGATGTTCCAATGAGGTTCCACGATGTTCATAAGGAACCATCAGGCACCGTGTAACTCATGGGTTGGCATGAGTTTGATGCAAAACCCTGTATATCCAAAATGTGGCCATATACAACAGCCTTTGAAGCAAGCAGCCATTGGATTATTTTTAAATTAAATTAAAGTGTCTGAAAGTGCAGACCTGGAGGTGCAAGAGCTACCAGCTAGAAAAGAAAGTACTTATCCATTTTAGACAATTCCCATTTATCCATTCAAAACCTTTTAATCTTTTGTTTTGTAGCTTTAGCTTTAATTTCAATGCTTGCAAAGCTGTGTATTACGCCAACATTCTGGTTAGGGTTTGTTCTGCAATTGATGTAAAACTTTGTTTTATAAACAGAACATACTGATTTTTGACTGGCCAACTTGCATCTATTTAACCATGAAAAGCTGCCAAAATAACAGCAAAACAGCTCTGAAACTTAATTTAAACAGCTCTGAAATTCTGAAATTTAATTTAAGCTAAGCAAAAGTAGGGATTACACTATGGATACAGTTATAACAATTCTGACTAATAACAATATGACAATAATTATATTTAATTATGTTATGTTGTGGCTGATAATCTATAAATGGCCGATATTAAAATTCCATACTGTTTTGTCTAAAGGAAAAAAATAATAATAGGTATAAAAATTAAAATCCACTATTTTAGGCATCACAGAATTATGATGTCAGTATTAAAACTGAATATTCATTCTGAGAATAATGCTAAAGATGACATTTAGCAATTATTAAATTAGTGTTTTTAAAGTTTAAGTTAGCATTAGATGATGATAAAAGGTAATCTAAATGTAAAAATAGTGAATTAAAGGGTTAGTTCACCCAAAAATGAAATTTCTGTTATTAATTACTCACCCTCATGTCGTTCCACACCCGCAAGACCTTCGTTCATCTTCAGAACGCAAATTAAGATATTTTTGATGAAATCCGAGAGCTCTCTGACTCCTTCATAGACAGCTATTTAACCACCACATTCAAGGTCCAGAAAGGTACTAAAGACATTATTAAAATAGTCCATGTGACTGCAGTGGTTCAACCATAATTTTATGAAGTGACGAGAATACTTTTTGTGCGCAAAAACAAAACAAAACTAGCAACTTTATTCAACAATATCTTCTCTTCCATGTCAGTCTCCTACGCAGTTGACGTAAGCACAGTACAGCGCTTCCGTGTTTACGTCCGAACGCCAGCTAAGTATTGGCCGACGCAGTTCACGTGAGCAGAATGACGCATGCGTGTGATGCTGACGCAGGAGCCGCCCAATACTGAGCCGGCATTCTGACGTAGAACCTGGAAGCGCTGAACGTAAACAGCGTATGAGAATGACACATAAGAGAAGATATTGTTGAACGCAAAAAGTATTCTCATCGCTTCATAATATTAAGGTTGAACCACTGCAGTCACGTGGACTATTTTAACGATGTCTTTACTACCTTTCTGGACCTTGAAAGTGATGGTTAAATTGCTGCCTATGGAGGATTTCATCAAAAATATCTTAATTTGTGTTCCAAAGATGAACGAAGGTCTTACTGGTGTGGAACGACATGAGGGTGAGTAATTAATGACAGAATTTTCATTTTTGGGTGAACTAACCCTTGCACAATTAAATATCCAATATTGACCAATACCAATAAATAAGAAAAGTCTAATATCGGCCGATAATGTTGATATGTTACCATTATATCGTGCATCCTTATTTGTGGCCTTGCAAGGCCTCATATTTATTTCAAATGTTTATCTAGTTCTTCAATAGCTTGATAAAGGTGCTGATTGTCTTTCAAAGCCAAGTTATTCCCTACCTCTGCATCAGGATGTGCATTTAAATTATATTTATATTACATGCACAAAATAGGCTGATAACTCTTCAATGTCACAATGTCCTGCTTTGAGATCAACAAAACATCTCATATGAGCTGAGAAGCTTCTACAGCTAGTCTCTGACTTTAAGACACCATCACACACCATGCCTCACACTGACTGCATGCAGCTGCCACAATCTTGACAGGACATGGTGAGACAATGAGAAAGAGGAAGAAAGAAGAGGGAGTGTCATATAATGGTATGGTGAGTCTACATGGGAAGTTGTTTTGGTCCTGGTGTAATTTAATCCCATAATAATGCAGTATTCCTTAGTGTAAAACAAATGAGTCCAAAGCCATGATGCACCTCTTGAATGAAACCCAGATTGCCTCAGTTAAATTTACACCTGCTGGGTGGGTTATTGCATCAGTACATCCTGTACAACATGTTTCAAGGTTAAATATGTTACTCTGACTCTCCCCTTGAGGAGACCTTAGGTTTCTCTGAAACCTTTCCACCAAAGATAAAAAACAGAAGCCCAAGGGGCATCAATCAGATATGGCAGGCTTGTTGGCATAATCATGGGATGGGGCAATGGTGGCCAATATGAACAATAAGCCAAGCAGCTGTGAGCAGCCAGACAACAAGCGCTGCTGGGAAGCCAATGGTTGAGGTAAGGGTGGAGTGAGCAATCACATCTGATGAGCCAAACAGATAGCTCAAGGACGAAAAAGCAAGCGAGAGAGAGAGAGAGAGAGAGAGAGCAAGAAAATGAGTGAGAGAGAGAGACTTTTTTAGAGGAATATACACTAGTCAAACTCTAGTTACGTATTGCATGTCTCTTTCCATGCTGTGACCGGCTTAAACATGCACAGGCACAACAGAACAGTGACGTAGTATGAAGAAATCATTTTTTTGATTCACATTCACCTGCGTAATATAAAAACTGAAAATTAAAACGGCTCAAAAGAGTATAGGCAGTGAATTAAAAAAAAAAAAAAAAAAAAAAAATTATATATATATATATATATATATATATATATATATATATATATATATATATATATATTTGTCTAGGTTTCCAGAAAAATATCTAAAATAAATTAATAAATTAATAATATTATCCTTAAAACAAAATACATTTTCTTACCATTTAGGCCAATTGTTCCTTTTTAAGCATAAATGAAGTAAATTTGCACCTAAAATTTTTTATTTTTACTGGTAAAAAGAGAAAAGATTGCTAAAATATTGCAGTATTTTGAGTATATTACAGTACTTTATATAATAAGAGAGGACTGCTGGGTGCCTCAAAATCCCAAAATTCTCTGTGGCCCAATTAGAGTCAAACAATCAGGTCTTGGTCGTCTCTTTTTAAGTCTCAGGGCGTCTCTCCCCCTCATAGATTTAGTCAAATCTCTCCCTGTTCTTAGCCGCCAGTGAGAAATAGAACTTTCTAAAGGGAACATGCATGACTGCTGATGACACAAAGCAGGATGTAGTATTGCAGTTAGACAAATGATATTATTCAGTAACATGCTGGAGGACTGATATTAAAAACATTTTATGGTTAACAAGCTACACAAATACTGTGGAAAAAGAACATTCCAGAGATTCACAGCAGGGAGATATCATAAATGTTGAACAATTCAAATAACTTTTATAATACCTCCCTTTCAAATAAACCTGAGCTCCCTGTAATGTTTATTGTGATGTTCTGTAAATTTGCCATAAAATGAGGCCCAATTAAACATTATGAGAGGATGATTTGGGTCACCAGTAGACTCAGTAAAATGTAGCGTTCCCTTTATAAGCTCTCGGTAGGTGCATCTGGCTCTTACTGTCCAGTGTGAACTCTAGCACAAACTCGCTGTTGTCAACGGAGAAGTTGTGCTTCCAGCTGACGTTAGCATAGTCATTGTTAGCATCCACGGTCAGATTCCAGATCTTTACATTCGGGGCTATGCAGAACAGGTGGGAGAGGAGTACACTTTAATATTTCGTAATACAGACACTGGTTAGGTTACATATGCTTAATCTTAAAGACCCCATGAAACCTAATTTAGACTTTTTGTATCTTTTTGTTAATATCGATTACTTAGCTTTAAGGTCATCTATATGCTAGTATAGTATAAACAAAATGTTTAGCAGATATATACACATTTAAAGGGTACAGACTTTCTCGATCCTCCGGGAAAACGAAAATACGGATATCATCCTGTAATTTGGTATATTCAAATTTTTAATAAAATGCTCTCTAGAATTCCCTCTTAAGGCGCAGTCACATTAGCGAAACTTGGACTTACACTGTTATCAATAGCATAGCGATGCATAAAGTACCACGTACAAACAAAGTTTTTTATTGCTACAGTAAATACAGAAAATTGGCGTGATCAGAGTTTAACAAACTTGAATCCAATGCGAAGTCTTGGTGGGGAAATATTTCGTCCCTCACACGAAATTCCACACTGTGCGAATTCCTATTGAGAGGATTGCATTTCGCCCACGGAATTTTGCTGAACAAAGGTAAACGTGACCGAACTCTTACGGCCCCGATATACTTCAAGGGAAATTGGAGAACAAACTGTTGGGATGTAATTTTGAAGAAAATCTGTCCAAAACAAAGTTTGTTTGTAGTTTGTTTCAACAGTTCAAAACTTTCTGGAAAAGTCTGCGCACGACTTGGTACTTTATACGTTTGATGTTTTGATTACAATTGAAATTTTGCATGAAGTTCAGATTTCTCTCGAACCATATGCACTTTCGTCTACGTCAGGGGTCTCCAAACTTGGTCCTGGAGGGCCACTGTCCTGCAGAGTTTAGCTCCAACCCCAATTAAACACACCTGAACCAGCTAATTAAGGTCTAAATTGGCATACTAGAAACTTCCAGGCAGGTGTGTTGAGGCAAGTTGGAGCTAAACTCTGCAGGAAAGTGGCCCTCCAGGAACGAGTTTGGAGATCCCTGGTCTACGTGATACACTTTATGTGCAGAGCATGGTGTTCGGATCTCGACACTTCTGTCTAGTTCGGTTTCAGTTCAGTGTAGGAGTTTATGCTCCATGTTTTGTCTCTTGTTGTTAGCGCACAGGTTAAGTGTTCATACACTGGCCATGCGCTCTTGTTTTGTGTGTTTTTGTAGCGCCTAAGTTTTTATTGGCCATGTGTTCATGTGTTGTCGTGTTCTATGTAGCATGTGGTTTGTGTTTATTAACGGCCATGTACTTTCTTGTCTTTTTCTGTGTTGCATGCAGCTGTGAGGGCTCTCATTGGCTGCGTGTTCGCATCATGTTTTGTGTAAGAACATGGCTTTGTTTTGTTTGTTTCTATGTGCCATGTGCTCCGATGTCTATTGTCTTAACCTGCCCTTCTTGTTGCCTAATTATTGGTTTATTTGCTCCACCTGCTCTCCTTTGTTACCCTCCTAATTTCCTCTCCTATTTATTCTTCTAGTGTTCTCAGTCCTGTGCCAGATTGTTGAAATATATATCCATTGTGTCCTACTGTATCTGTCCTGTCCTGCTGTGTCCAGCCTGCCTTGGCCATTGAAGGTCTGTTTTTCCCCTACGGGGTAGTTTTTGTTTTGTTTTATTTTATTATTATTAATAAAAATTCCATTGTTCCCTGCATCTGAGCTATTGCCTTATCCCTTCACCCACACCTGACAGAAGCACATATTTGAATATATTTTACATATTTGTAATGGGTGCCGTTGGAAGTTTCAAAAACAGTATATCATTGCTCAGCCATTTCAAACTTCTATTTTAAAAAGAACTTCGCCATGAGTATATCGGGGCCTTTATACCATCAGCTAGCAATAGCAAGAAGCAAATCATAGTTTCATATTGTAGTTCAAAGCAAACATTAACTTAAGCTTATTAGCTATTAAATATATAGCTATATCCCATCAAAATTTACTGTAAATTACTGTCACTAAATATGTCACACAGCAAAGAAAACTTTCATGGGGTCTTTAATGCAGCTGAATACCTTAGCTAGAAAATGTTATTTGCTAATATGTGTGATATGATTTTACTAAATATCTCATAGTTTAGTGAGCAACATCATGCATTTAATTTTCTAATGCAGCTAGACTATTTGTAAAGCAAATGTCAATACTAATTCTGTGTAATCTGTGTATTGTATGTCTGTGAGGGCACAGGGCGAACATCAATCATGCCCCTGTCGTAAACGGTCTGCTAACTGAGTCAAACATACATAATAAATGTCATCTAAACAAGAGGACACGCTAATTTCATCTACTTTGTCTGTACTGTGGGCTTTTCCAATGCACACTGTGTCTTTATCAGATACCCAGCATTTTCCAATCCACTGTTTTAGGAGACATGGGCCGAACAGGAAGAAGTGTGGTGGAAGCTGTTGTAGTAGTGGTGGTAGTTGTAGTAGTTGTGGTGATTGTAGTAGTAGTAGTTGTTGTAGTGGTAGTAGTGGTGGAAGTGGTAGTAGGTTTGGGCGGAGCAGCAGTTGTAGGGGCTGGTGTGGCTGGTTCTGGGGTAAGTATTGTTGGGATTGGGTCAGTGGAGAGGGGAGGGGGAGGAGGAGGAGTTTCGAACATCAAGGCATCTGTAAAGTTAACGGCTGAGAGGAAGAACAGAGAGACGTTATATGGAGGTTCCAGGGATCAGCACAAGAAAGACAAAGAGATGCGAGAAAAGACAAACAAGAATGAGTTAATCAAATGGAATTCCCACAATTCCCTTTTTCCAAAACAAATTTAGTGAAAGAGAGGCTATGTTCAGAATGGGATACTGGCATACTGCTTACTGCATATTATCTATTGTATTCTACTTGCTATTAGAAACAAATTGTTTTATTGCACTCTTGACTTTTGTATGATAAAATATGACATAATATGATAATATATATATATATATATATATATATACACACACACACACACACACAAACATACAAGTACCGTTCAAAAGTCCAGTGAGTAATATTTATTAAGTAATTAATACCTTTTCAAGAAGGATGCATTAAATCAAAAGTAACAGTAAATACATTTATACGGAAGGCCGTCTGGCGGAAGCTAGATATTTTACTTCATAACTTGTTAAATATGGATTTTTTTTTTTTTTTTTTTTTTACACACATCACTTCGCTTCAGAAGGCCTTTAACATTAATATTTCTCAGATTGTGTTTATCAGAAAGAAGAAAGTCATATTCACCTAGGATGGCTTAAGGGCTTTTTCATTTAAAAATTTTTTTGAAAGTGAACTAATCCTTTAAAAAAATCATGGATTTCACAAAAATATTAAGCAGCACAACTGTTTTTAACATTGATAATAATAAGAAATGTTTCTTGAGCATCAAACCAGCATATTAGAATGTTTTCTCAAAGATCATGTGACACTGAAGACTGGAGTAATGATGCTGAAAATTCAGCTTTGCCATCACAGGAATAACATATATTATAATTTAAAATGTATTAAAATAGAAAACAGTTATATCACAATTGTTTTTACTGTATTTTGGTAAAATAAATGCAGCCTTGGTGAGCATAAGAGACTTTTTCAAAATCATTTGAAAAATTTCACCATCCACAAACATTTGAACGGTAGTGTATATAGCATATGTATGTATAAAAATAAATAAGAATTACTAGATCTAGGTATTCCGGGCATACAGTGAAAAAGGTGTACGTGGCCAAATGCTATTCTGAACATAGCCAAATTTCTTTGCTTATGGCAGGCATCTAAATACCATGCTTCTGTATAACCAGGCATGATGTCATGCCTCAAAGAATATTTGCATCTTTAAGACACCATTATTTTTTAATGCTTACATTGTTTGTTTAGCTTGTAGTACATTCTGAAATATCTACTGAAATGGTGCAACAACTTTGTGATATTTCCGAGCATGAATGTCAGCACGTCATGTCGCTGAGGAATACTGCAGAGGTTGCATAGAGGGTATCTAAAAATTGATTGTTGTGCACCACCAAGGGGAAACATAGGGTCACTACAAACCACTGTGCTAAAGCTGTGCAATACTATAGAGACAACTGCAAAATGCTACAGTATTCTCAGATCTCTTGGCATTTTGAAACTATGAAATATAAAATCATATCTGGGACTTGACTTTAACAATAAATTTGCAGTGCTGTCAGTACATTAAGAGAAGATGTGTGAAAATCAATTAGAACACAGTGGATAGAATCATTACCATGGAAGATGAAAATTATTCATTATTGTACATCTTTGCTTATTGAATCTTTTACCTTGGAAAAAATGATGCTTTATGTATCATTAACCAACTCCATAACAAATATATAAGCAGTTTCCAAACTCAACTAAAAAGTGAGAGCAATCCATACTATGTTGGGAAGGTTAAGCCAGACAGCCCATGTCAGAGTGTCCCGGAGCACTTGGCGACATTAAGATCTGCCAGACCAAGACATGCTAATGGATGTGAATGTGGTTTCAGATCAACACAGCCAATCAGCCAACAATTCAGTGCACTCTTACCTGTATGTCTCCGTCTGACTGACACAAAATAAAAAATGCTTGGTAAAAGAGAAATAAAGGTGGCACAAGCAGAAGCGGAGGTGTGCATTGCAAAAGCAGCGGACTAATGATGAGCTGATTTAACATGTATTCTTTTTAATAATTAATCAGCACAACACTCACTATCTGCAGCGTTGCCTTATCTAATTCTCACTTTCATGTATCATTGCTTGACGTTTGACCTGCACATGTACAAGCAGCACATAAACATCAATCTGGAGGAGTTACTGAAGACACAGTAGAAAACAGCTCATAATTGCTTTACTAATACACTTATTTACTATTCTGCCATTTTCGTCATGGATGGATTCACAGCCAAACATCATTACTCCATTTATACTGCTCTATACGCAGCTGCACCTCATCCATATATTAGCATAACTGCATTTCAACTCAGGTTATTTTTCATTGTAAGCTTACACAACATAATTTGCATGATTGAAAAGAGAAAAATTCTGCCATTTTTGTAAAGCTTAGTTTTGCATGTTCACAGCATTAATTAACTAGGAAAATACTGATAGATTTGACATTTTGGGGTATTAATCATAATTTTGCGTCATTTGCATCCACTTTGAAAGAGCAACTGGCACAGGAAAGTAGTCATTTACATAATAAAACGCACACTGCTCTCTCTCTGACTATCTGCAACATGTATGTTAAATCTAAAAATGTTATTTTAATAAAGAAAAATAATGGTTCAACAGGTACAATTCAATGAGCTTATTGTTTAACTGCTATCCTTGAATACAATACTATATTAATTCAGTATTCATGACAATTTGCCCTTTATTTCCATCAGAGAAAGAGAAAATTGATATTTCAGTACTATCAACACAAAGCGCATGGTTATTGGAACCAAGCAGATCTCGCCCCCCATTTACTACCATAGTAGGAAAAAAATACTATGGTAGTCAATGGGGGGCGAGATCTGCTTGGTTACAAACATTCTTGCAAATATCTTCCTTTGTGTACAGCAGAACAAAGAAATGTATACAGGTTTGAAACAACTTGAGGGTGAGTAAATGATGACAGAATTTTCATTTTTGGGTGAACTATCCCTTTAACTAGTCAACAGGTTATCTGTTTCTACAGTGAGAATTGTTGAAGAAATTTTGTATTAACTACACAAACAGTTGTTAAATTGGCTTGCCATTGTGATTAGCTTCTATAACAGCGTTTTCTTCACAAATGTCCATATTTGATTTTTTTCTCTTATCACTTGAATATTAATTTCCCTTCCCTTATATCAAAGCATCACCACTAGAGGTCTCTGTTTCCCAAACTACAAAGTGTTTAATTCTGGCTTCTGGCTGGATTTTAAACCAAAATGATGAGAAGAGCATGCTGGGATATGCCAAGCAAGGCATGTGGTAGGAAGTGATGTCAGGGCTAAAGTAGTGAAGTGCCATCAGGGATTAGGGGTCAATCAATAAATCACAAATTACATCAGAGCCACAAATGACTTTAACCTTATTTATGTGGCAAAATAGCATCTTACCAGCATCATAAAGAGATAAAAGTTTAATCATCTACACTGAGAGCAGATTCAGTGACTTCACAAAAGTGCAAGAGTGTAGCCCATCCCTGAAAGCACACAGTGACATGGATGAAGGCAGACAGATCGGGACAGGCATTAATAGACAGTGCAGTTGAGCTGTGTTTTTCATCAAGGGAAAAATAAGAGTTAAAGGTGAAGTGTGCAATTCCTGCACTCGAGGCACCAAGCAAAATTTCACAAAAATAAAATAAAAAATATATATATCTTTTCAAAAACAATTTTAAATACTCTCCCCAGTAAAAATATCTGTAAAGAAAGATACATTTAGAAGCAAAATTATGTAAGAAAACTTTTGTCCACACTAAATTTTATCTCAAGTGTGGCTGTGAGTTTAAGTACTCAGCTGCACTGTCATATTTTTAGATATGTATTTAGATAGACAGTATTTGAGGGAAAGACAGACAGAGGCTGAAGCAGAGACAGATTGCAGGGCAAGAGACAGACGGGCAGGCAGGCAGACAGTCCATTCCCCCATTACCTACAACTGTAGAGTCAGTATCTGGGGTGCCTTCAGTCAACACCACAGGAAAGACAGGAGGAGAAGAGGGGAGACAGGTGAGAGCAAGTCAGAGAAGACAAAGAAGAAATGAAGCAGTTAAGAGAGAAACAGATTGAGTTAAAGACACCACAAAGCATCAGGAAACAATGAGACAGAAAAGTATTATTAGAAGGAAAGAGAACAACAGGGTGGAGCACAGACAAGAACACCCAATGATTCTGCTCTCAGATTCACTAACAGCTCACAGCGACAAAATACAGAGCGACACGACTTTCTTGCTGACCTTCATTCGCGAAATGTGGCGACTCCACGGCATACACCTCTCCTGCGCCGACCTGTGTGCGAGCTGCTAGGTAGAACTTGAACCGTGTGAAGCGGTTAGGCAGATTCATAACGAACTCCGTAACATTGGCTGGAAAACTCTGGATCTTCCTCTCTCCCATCTGCGTCCCGTTCACTAGAGTAGAACAGGATGAACAAACACACTTTTTAAAAAAATTATAACAAAAATCTGGGCAAAAGTTGTGTAGTGTATTCCAGCCTTAAGATAAACTAGGCATGAAACTCGTTGCTTTCTAAATGTGTATTTACTCATTTTTGAGGCTTCCTATGGTGTAAGGTGAGCTCACCTGTGTGGTATTGGAGTGTGTATCCAATCAGGATGCCGTTTGGCTCCAGTGGCTTGTCCCACTTCAGGTGAACCACATCTGTGTGCCTCTGAATCCTAAAGTACTTTGGAGCCCCTGGCTCTATGAAAGGAATATGAAAGCCATTCGTATTCTGCTTTTTTGTTACAGACATCACATATTTGATGTCTCCTCATAGCTAAATCTACACCACTAAAGCATAGCATGATGAATCCTACCTCCCTCCTTGGTGTAAAACTCCACAGTGTTGCTTTGTGGTCCCTCATATTCTCTATTAGCCACCACCATATACATCTTATATTTGCTGTATGGAAAAAGCTCTGTCAGGATGCCAGAGGGATTTTCGGCAGTGGTGAAGAAACCTTTATGCAACTTTGTCTTATTCACTTTCAGGCCCTTAATGAGGCTGGCCTCCCGCCAGTAGTACAACTGAGAATATGATAAAAGAGATGTGACTTAGCAATGTTAGCAAATTCAATAATTTCAGTACAATATATAATTTATATATTTAAACATTTTTCCATATTTATCCTTTAAATATACATCCTTTAAATTCTACTTTAATATTTATGTATATACTGTATATAAAATATACATTTAAAAAAAAATTGTATATACATATTTACTTACGTATTTATTTATATACTGTATATAAAATATATTTATTTAACTTTTTGTGTGTCTCTCTCTCTCTCTCTCTCTCTATATATATATATATATATATTTATTTATTTATAAAACGGTTAGTTCCTGTCCTTGATTCTGCTTGGTCAATAGCTGTGTTTTATTCATGATAAAACACGGCTATGACCGCTTCACCCAACGGTTCTGTGTATCACTACACAACACCCTTAGCAACCACTCTTAGCAACGTAAACTGTATGTTCTCAATTGATATTGTTCATTGAAGCTTACTGTATTATGTAGAAGAGTATTGTGAGAAAGAGATCGAGTGAGCGAGTTTATTACCTGCATTCAGATTTAGCATTTTCCTTCAGGTCAGTCCTATGTTCATAATAAAAAATCTGTTTAAATGTCCGATGTATTATCTTGTCCTTTTAACAGTTAAGGGGTTTTCCCGTGACTGACAGCGCTAGTCAAAGCATTTGTCAGTTGCGTCTTGTTCCGTTTTCAAAACAATTCAGTCTTTTCAATGTAAAAGTCTTCGCTACTGACTGACACACTCTTTGCCGCCATCTAATGGCATAATAATGTAACTTCTATTGCTGTTCACGGTCAGGGACTATTTTTTTCCGGCGGAAGGAAGGCTTTTAGAAAAAGTTTACTTCATGAAAGTTGCATTGTTACATATTTCTGGCTTTAATATTTGTATTGTGTGGTAACCGTTTTATAAATGCAATAAGGTACTTGAGGCTAGTGCTGTATCGTGAATAAGTCACGGCTGAAGAGGCCCTTCAGCTGTGACTTATTCACGATACAGCACAGCCTCGAGTACCTTATTGCTTACATATACACACATATATATATATATATATATATATATATATACACACACATACATACATATATAGATAGATAGATAGATAGATAGATAGATAAAATGAATATTTTAACACATTTTTCTATATGTGCGGTTTGAATTGGTTGTGGAAAATCTGGAAATCTGCATGAAAACATTTTTTAACATAACATTATGCACAAATATGTGCAAATGCATGGTTAGTGAAGGAGATCCTTTTGTTTTTGTGTCATGCAGATGTGTGGTCACTCACCTTGTACTCTTTAAACTCTCCGTTTACAGTGCTGGGGTCCACAGGCACCCAGTGAACATTAACTTTAGTGCTGTTGATCTTCGACACCCTGAGTTCTGTTGGTGCAGCAGACGGTTCTGATGGGAGAAATAGTATTAGTAGATTAGATCCACCACTAGTATTAGATAAATAAACAGTAGTATTAGATCCACCACTGTGAATGACTATAAAAGTGTCATTAAATATGAAATGTTAGTACTTACTGTCTTCTCCAGAATAACCGATGACTATGTTTGACTCTGGGCTATGTCCAAAGTCATTAACGGCCTGTATTTTGATCTCATATGGGACATAGGTGTCTGTATCAGGGATAATGTGCTTTGCTCTGGTTGTAGTTATGTTATTCCACTCTTCCTCTGTGTCTTTTCTTCTCCAAGAGACCACATATCGCAGGTTTGGCCCATTCCTTTCTGTGTTGTGAAGGGCCTGTAACATGTACAGATACATTAGTTTACTAACAGTCACATCTGTCTCCTTTTTCAAGGTATTTCAATAAACCCAATTCATTTACCTGCCATGTGATCTCCATGTTGTTCTTCTTGCTTCCCCAGCCTTTAAGACCACCTGGGATAACATCAGGAGCTGAAACAAATCATTATATGTCAGTATGCCTCAACTTATCATTTTAATATAATACTAACCAGCTAAAACGTCTATGGCTGCATAAAAAGCACAAATGTACATTTTTGAACAAATTCTCCTATCAGGGCGATATAACTGATGACTTACGGGCTCCACTGGT
The DNA here is from genome assembly GCA_039654765.1 of Mylopharyngodon piceus. Taxonomy (NCBI): domain Eukaryota; kingdom Metazoa; phylum Chordata; class Actinopteri; order Cypriniformes; family Xenocyprididae; genus Mylopharyngodon; species Mylopharyngodon piceus. The sequence goes on along the minus strand of CM077452.1, from coordinate 23,973,153 downwards.
CTGATAGCGTGCAGAGGGGTGGCTGGGTTGACTCTGGCCCACAGCATTGATTGCAATCACTCTGAACTGGTAGTTGACAAAGGGTGACAGCTGCAGGTTAACTGAGTTTAGGTTGCCATCATATATAGACAGGTTCTGCCACTTCCCCGGCTCCCACCTGTCCTCTTCAAACTGGACGAGGAAATCTGTAGTAATGCAAGGAAACAGAGTGGGATGATTACAATATCTGTAAAAACTGTTTGAGTTACAATTCCTTATATTAGTCATTAAAAACGAAGAGGTAGATATATCAGTCCTGCACAGAGAGGGAAACTCAAGTCTGAGTATTTTAATGGTAGACTAAAAACAGCAATTATATTAAAGATAAAATTATATTTTGATATAAAACTCATATACTTAAGGCTGAGAGTCAATACAGAATCTATACACTTGTAGATGGCATCATGCCGACTTAGCAACCATGTCTCTAGATTTAGAGATTTTCCAGACCCCTTTAGCGACTTCTTTCAAAAAAGCACCTAGCGACAAATCTAGCGACTTTTTGGATCACACTCCTCATACTCGTTATATCATACTCACTATATCATACTCATTTCGTTGTCTGACAGAAAATACGTAAATGAGAACAGAGTTATTGGACATTTGGCTATATTTTATATTAACATACAGTATGTGGACATGGATTAGAGGAGAAAACAGATGTAAAGTGCTGACATTAGGCAGAATAAAAATATAACACAATTACGTCACAAATATGCTAATTGCATGCCGTCATCTAGTGACCTTTTGTGACTTTTCGAGCAGGTTTTAGCTTCTTTCCTTTGAAAATAGTTGGCAACACTGATTATGAAAAAAATCTTTAAATCATTTACTCAGAAGTTTGCAATGGAAACACCACAACAGCACAAATTTTAAATGCTTATTTTAATAGGTCATATTTGCGTGACTTGTGTTTTTTTTGTTTTTTTTAAAGAGGTAAGTAAACACAAGAGCACCATTAAAAGCAGTGAAAGAGGTGATGACAAACTTAATTCATTTAACTTTAAAAGCCTTTAAAAACGTAAGACTTGATCTGAACTTTGAACTTACGTGTAACAGGACTGTTATTTTCATTCCCAGGCACCCAGGTGAGTCTGACACTACGTGCTGAAGGGTCCGAGAGCTCAAGATCCTGAGGGGGGTCGGGTCGACCTGGAAGAGAACAGTATACTAAATTAGCCATGTTAACTTACAACAGCACTAATTATTCTCAGAGGTTAAAAAACAGATTGATTGTCAGAGGCTTTAATTGGACATTAGAAATAACTGTCCTAGATATGTTACCTGCAGAGGCACTACGATTTGAGGCAGAAGAGATGTCATCCTCTATGAGGTAAAGGTCAAAGGTCAGAGGTCAAGGGTTAGTGTGACTATTAGTAGATAAATAAAATAAGAAACAATAGCTAAGGAAGGAGGCACAACAGTAGTAATCTTCAAGCAAACTATTAAGAAAACATGCTTTATTTTCCATAACAGGAAATGTTTGGAGTTATTTTAAGAGGGACAGATCTATAAGTTACAAAAGTAAAAAAAAAAATGTTTAGGGAAGTTTAATATCCTCTGGATATGTGACATGTGACTGTTCCACATGCCCATATCCACTTAGTATTTATTATGAAGTAAGTTACTAGCCATTAGCAACACGAGAAAGGTGCATATAAAAGGACCTACATTTATTGTAAGGTGTGTGTGAAAGTGTGTGTACCTATAACTGTAAGGCGAGCTGAGGCAGAGTCCTCATCTATCTCAGTTTTGGCAATGCATGTGTAGGTTCCTCCATCTTCTGGATTGACATTGTGAATAGTCAAGGAGTCATCCTCCTTTTTCAACCGGCCACTAAAACATACGGGAATTTGATGTCAGTACCGTTCAAAAGTTTTGGGTTAGTAAGATATATATAATATAAAAAAAATAAATAAATAAAAAAAATAAAATATATATATATATACACACACACACACACACACTACCGGTCAAAAATTTGGAAACATTACTATTTTTAATGTTTTTGAACGAAGTCTCTTATGCTCATTAAGGCTGCATTTATTTCATAATAAATACAGAAAAAACAATAATATTGTGAAATATTATTACAATTTAAAATGATGGTTTTCTATTTTAATATACTTTAAAATATAATTTATTTCTGTGATGCAAAGCTGAATTGTCAGCATCATTACTCCAGTCTTCAGTGTCACATGATCCTTCAGAAATCATTCTAATATGCTGATTTATTATCAATGTTGGAAACAGTTGTGCTGCTTAATATTATTTTATAACCTGTGATACTTTTTCAGGATTCTTTGATGAATAAAAAGTTAAAAAAATATCAGCATTTATTTAAAATAGAAATCTTTTGTAACAATATACACTACCGTTCAAAAGTTTGGGGTCAGTAATTTTTTTTCTTTCTTTTTTTTGAAAGAAATTAATACTTTTATTCAGCATGGATGTGTTAAATTGATAAAAAGTGATAGTAAAGATTTATATTGCTAGAAAAGATTTATATTTTGAATAAATGCTGTTCTTTTTAACCTTTTATTCATCAGTGAATCCTGAAAAAAGTATCACAGGTTCCAAGAAAATATTAAGCAACACAACTGTTTTCAACATTGATAATAACTGAGTATCAAATCAGCATATTGAATGATTTCTGGAAGGATCATGTGACACTGAAGACTGGAGTAATGATGCTGAAAATTCAGCTTTGCATCACAGAAATAAATTATATTTTATATTAAAATAGAAAACCATAATTTTAAATTGTAATAATATTTCACAATATTATTGTTTTTTCTGTATTTATTATGAAATAAATGCAGCCTTAATGAGCATAAGAGACTCATTAAAACATTAAAAATAGCAATGTTTCCAAAATTTGACCAGTAGTGTGTGTGTATATATATATATATAAAAATAAATAAATAAATGCTGTTCTTTTAAACAATCCATTCATCAAAGAATACTGAAAAAAAATCAACATTGGTAATAAGAAATGTTTCTAAAGGATCATGTGATACTGAAGACTGAAGTAATGGCTACTGAAAATTCAGCTTTGACATCACAGGAATAAATTACATTTTAAAATGCATTAAAAATTTTTTTTTTTTTTTTGATTAAATAAATGAAGCCTTGGTGAGCATAAAAGACTTATTTCTGCTAAAAGTGAATTTGGTATATAAGGGTGAAAAATAATGTATAAATGTAAAGTTATGCGACATTACATCCAGCTGAAGCTGAGAGGTTTGTCATCTTTCAGCCATGTGACCGGGGCAGAAAGGGAAGGATCATGTTTAACTCGACAGTCAAAGCGAACCGTGCTCCCTCTGGGTTGTGTGATATGCTCGGGTGCCCGCACTATTCTTGTGGGCTCTGAAATAAAGCACAACACAGAGTAAATGAAGGCATTCACGGGTTCACACATGGGCAGTAATGTAATGTGTTTTCTTGATTAAAATGTCACAGTTTGTTTGCGAATGTACAAGTTTAACTTAACGATTAATGCTTCCGATCTCACCTTTAACCTCCAGGCGCACCTGATTCTCCATCTTGCCCAGGATGTTGCTGGCGACGCAGGTGTAGGTGCCTTGGTCTTCTGGCCGGGCTTGCTTGATCTCCAATGTTCCGTTGTGGTACAGCTTGTACTGACCACCATCCAGACCACTGCCTAGGCCATTCTTAAACCTGAACACACATGTATATTAGATTTTTTTAATCAAATTTTTATTCTAATACACTACCGTAAGATTTTTTTTTAAAGAAATGAATACTTTTATTCAGCAAGGATGCATTAAATTAATAAAAAGTGACAGTAAAAACAATTATAATGTTCCAAAAGATTTCAAATAAATGCTGTTCTGTTGAACATGTCAGTTTCCACAAAAACATTAAGCAGCAAAACCGTTTTTAACATTGATAATATTAAGAAATGTTTCTTGAGCACCAAATCAGCATATTAGAATGATTTCTGAAGGACCATGTGACACTGAAGACTGGAGTTATGTTGCTGAAAATTCAAGGAATTACATTTTAAAATATATGAAAATAAAAAAAAAACTGTTATTTTAAATTGTAATAATATTTCACAATATTATTGTTTCACTGTATTTTTGATCACATAAATGTAGCCTTGGTAAGCAAAAGACTTCTTTCAAAATCATTAAAAAAATCTTACCGACCCCAAACTTTTGAACGGTAGTGTATCTGTCAAACAATCAAATGTAAGCTCACCAGCGCAGTAAAGGGAACGGTGAGCCAAAGAAAGGGCAGTCGAGGAAGGTCCTGTTGTTTTCAATTACTTTGATCAGCTGGTTCTTTGGTCCTAGCATTCGCGGTGCCATGTCTGGGAAGAAAACAACACTCACATTTCACAATCTGTGCATTATGTGCCATCTTTGAACATTTTGAATGATTGACTCCATTGTTTTTACCCAGGATGCTGACAAAAGCATTGGCCAGTAGGTAACCGTGCTCATTGGAGGCGTTACATTGGTACACTGCGCTGCTGCCGATCTGGACCGAATGGAACATGATGGTATCACCAAGAACTTGCTGGTTTGGGTTTGGTAGTGAAGCTGTTACACAAAGAGCAGAAAGAAGTATGCATTACTGCTTTGTGGATTATGATTCCAATTGTTAAAACAAGAAAAACAGTTGACTCACTTTCAATAGGTTCCCCATTCACCAGCCATTGGATAGTGGGTTTAGGGTTCCCATTGGCACGACACACCAACCGTCCATTCTCATCAGGGGCAAGCACCAGATTGGTGGGCTTATCTAGCCAATAGGGTGCAGCTTTTCAGGGCAATAAAGAAATCGTAGAAGTCAGATAAAAGAAAGAGCATATATGTCATGAACAAGAAGCATCAGTTGCTTTTTCTCTATAAGGCCCACCTTTGACCTGGACTTCAACGGAATGGCGAATGCTGCCGATCTTGTTGCTGGCCATGCAGATGTAGCCACCAGAGTCTTCTTCGGACACATCGAGGATGCGTAAAGTTTTATTGAAGTTCTCAAGCTTGACTTTTTTTGCTGGCAGGTCTCCTCCTCTTTTGAACCAATTAATGGTAGGAGTTGGGCTGGGGTAAGAGTTGATGAAAAAGAACAGGACGTTACTTAATTGTAATTGAGAAATCTAAGAACATACTAATACTGAAGTATTTTGTGCTTTTAGTAACTGAATATGTTGTACACACCAGTATTGTTATTTTTAACTAAAACTAAAACTATTAGAAAAACTTTTCAGCAGTCGTAATAAAGCTAAAATAAAATAAAATATGAATGTTAGAACCTAAAAAAACTTAAATGAAAATTTGACATTTTACCTTGGCAACTAACTGAAATAAGTTTGAGTTGAAATACTAAAATTACTAAAACTGAAATATAAATAAATTACAGCTAAACAGAAATCTACTTCTAAATAAATAAAAGCTAAATATTAAGAAATACTATACCATCATATAAATCATACTAAAATAACACCAGTATACACTCACACTCCAGCTGCTATACACTCCAGAAGAAGCTGTTCCCCTCGGAGCACCATCTTGGAGCTGGACAAGCCCTTCGGAGACAGAAAGGTAGGCTGGGTTTCTGGTACATTACGTGCTGTGGAAAAGAAGGAGAAACTTGTTAACATGCACAAAAAGAGACAGGGGATTGAGTTAAGAGCAATTTCACACAATTATTATAATCTCATATATAATGTTGACTGTTATGGATTAATGTTAGATTCAACTTGCAAATGAACAATAAACTCTTTCATTAATACTTTGTTTTAATTAATCATCAGTAATGTGTTGGTAAGACTATAGGAGCCTGTTTCCACACATTAAGTAAAAAATATAAAGGTAATTTTGAGATAAATTTTAAACTAAGAAATTAAGTCACATTGTGAGATATACAGTCACAGTTGTGGGAAACAAAGTCAGAATTAGCTTTTTTATTTATTTATATGAAGAAAATGTTACATCTTCATACAGGAAATATTTTTTTATCAGTGATATTTTTATTTTTAAACTTTACAGAATTCAACCAAAACAAAATGTCACTTTATCAGCATAAGAATATGCATAAGCACAAAGGTTACAAAAAATGTGTATATATATATATATATATATACACACACACACATATATATATATATATATATATATATTATAAAATTTCACAAAACTTAAAAAAAGTCAAAAATACAGTACAAACAGTAATATTAGGCAATGTTATTACTGTTTTAAAAACAGTTGTGCTGCTTACATTTTTGTGGAAACCGTGATAATTTGATAATTATTGATAATTATTGATAATTAAGGATACTTTGATAAATCCAAAGTTCAAAAGCACAGCATTTATTTGTAATACAAATATTTTGTTAACTTCATAAATGTCTTTACTGTCACTTTTGATCAAATGAATGCATCCTTGCTAAATAAAAGTATTAATTTCTTTTAAAAAAATCTTTCTGACCCCAAACTTTTGTACGTTATATCTTATTTCAAACAAATATAAAAAAAAGGCATCATAATACACTGTTGTTGTTGTACCATCATTATTTCTGTAAAATAATTTGAAATCTTTATGCAAAAACAACATAAGCATGAAAGAAGAATCAAGAGCTGTGACGACAGACAGATGGTTAGTTGTGGACATAAAACCCTGGTTATGTGAAGACACGGACAATCTTCTCCCTGAGGAAGACTTGATGAGCATGGCAGTATTAGTCTCTATTGTAATGTATATCTAGCAGTAAGATTAGCTCTCAGCTATTAGCATTGCAAACAGTGCTCTTGGAGAGGGAGTGACAACAGCCATTGTTGGTGACATTAAGTGGGAGGACTGGGAGATTAGACTATGAAGCTGCCAGGAACACATGTTTCACGCCACTGTCACGTGTGTCTGTGGTGACAGCGGTGCCAGTTCTCTGTCAGTGCGACCACACAATGCCCTGGTATAGACTATACGTTTGAGACAAGAACCAAGATAGCTTTATAAGTTTGTGTCTGTCAGTGAACCCTAGTCCTGACAATATCGGCGTAATGGATTTATGGGTGAATCTCAAAAAGCCTATCAAGAACATGTATGGGTCATAATTAACCTCAAAATCAATCAATTAATAATAATAATAATAATAATGTCTATATTTTAAATGTCTATAAAAATATATTTCATATATTATATAAAATATATTTTATAATAAATTTTATAAACGTTACATATATATATATATATATATATATATATATAGTCCTCAATTTTTTTTAATTCTTTAAAATTCATTCATTCAAAAAACTGAAAGATTATGAATATTTAATTTAAATAATAAAAACAAAATATTATTTAAATGAATATTAAATATTAAAGTATGTATAAATCATAGTAGTTAATAAAAAAGTAAAAAAAAAAATAAAAATAAAAATCTCATCATAATACATCTGAATCATTCTGTAAAAACATTTTAAAAATATATAACAATTTTCCCCCCAATTTATGAAACAAATGTTAAAAAAAGAACATCCAGAATTTGGGAGAATAATGGAATAATAATAATAATAATAATAATATTATATATATATATATATATATATATATATATTAGTGGTTCAACGGATCACAAAACTCACGGTTCGGATCATATCATGGTTATTAAGTCACGGATCGGATCATTTTTCGGATCAGCACAAAAAAAAAAAAAAAATTGGGGGGGTAACTTTCCATTTATTACTTAGCCCACTTTAACTACTCCGATACCACAGCAGAAACTAATAGCCTAACTAATACATTATTAAAGGCAAGTGAACAGACTGTAAAAAGAACAAATACTGTACACCAATTACAAGCATAGATAAATACATCATAAAGTTACAAATAAAGTATAAGGTCTAACTGTAGTATTAATTTTCGTGTACAGAAATGTAGTAATTAAATGTAAAATTACACTGTTCACTGTATAAATTTAATATAGATTAATCTTTGTTAAAGCTGTGTTTTGTTGTTTGATTTACATGACAGACAACAGTAGGTATTTATAGGTTGCTGTCACTTTAAGAGTAAGACCCCATGCACACACATATCCAATAGATACACATCCGAATTCTCACCTTGTTCACTTAAGACATTACCGAATGTGTTTACGAGAATACTTGCCGAGAAGGGTATTTTGACTGACATAATGCGTGTATGTGTCCATCCAAGTGCATTTAGGACGCGAAAGAGAAATCAATTTGGAGTTCGCGAGCTATCTGAAACGCGCCTCTCTGCGTGTGTGTGTGTGTGCGCGCGAGCCTTGTATGTATGTGCGTCTGTGCGCACCGATAACAGCGTGGCGTGCGATACCGAATTAAATCCTCTTTTGCCTCTTCTAGCGCTGGAATGGTTTTATATCTATTTAATGTGTGAACTAGCAAGACAAAACACGAGCAAATGATAACCTTTCACTCCACTGCGGTTAAACTTGCAATTGATCCGCGAATCACATGCGTGCCGAACCATGGGGCTTGGTCCGTACGGATATATATATATATTAATAATATAATAATATATATTGATTTTGGGGTGGAATAGGATCTATGGCTTGTTTTGGACAGGGTTTGCGATTTACCCATTTTCTTCATATATTCAGTACCACCCTTAGGCCATATCCTTGGAAACATATGTGAGGATTTGCACATGGTTATCATTGGATTAATGTTGCTGAAATATTAATGAGCACCTCTTGCCTCTTGCCTAATCTCCTTACTTCCATATCCATATCTCCATAATGAGCAACGTGATTAGGATAATTAAAGCAATTACCAGAGAAATTTGAATACTGGTCCTTCAAAATATGACAGAATAGCTGACCCCAAAAACGGCTTAGACTGATGTATTAAAAAACTAAGTAACCTAAGCACAGAGTGGTAAGTTCTACGGTCAATAAATATTACGTGGAACATTCTTCTTTACATTGTGTATTTAAGTAACATGCACACTATCTCTGCATTTCCTCTGCTGTATGTGGTTAGAAACAGCAGTGCTAACTCAGTTAGTGTTCTTTTACAAAAGCACACAGAAAACAGGCTAGCTGTGTGGAACTCACCACCATACAGATCAGTGGAGTTGAGAAAGGTGTCATTATAAGGTTCCTCTGCGAATAAAGTTGCAGTTTAATCAACACAGACAAATACAGAGGAAAAAAATACACTTAATTGCAACTGGGAAGAACAGAACAATACTAAATCAAATGGAAAATGTATAATCCCTTTAAACTCCTACTGAAACTGTGATAGTTATCAATGAAGGCAATCCAAATAAAAAGAAAAGACAACTATTACAGATAAATGTCCATTGAGATGCAATACTACCTCCTCACCACTAGATGGACCACAATATTCACCATAGACATCAGCACAGCAACATATCAGAGTAACATCATCAAATTAAAGACACATAATCCTGAATCATCAGACATTTCTACTCACTTGTTTGCACTTTAAGGGTGTAGGGGTTCTTCTGCTGAATGGTGTGTGTGAACTCGAAGCGAGCATTACAGCTGTAGTCAGTGTTAGCATCTTTAGCCAGAACATTGGAGAAGAACAAGTCACCATTCAGGCCCATTGACACCCTCTTGTCCTGTGCTATGGGCATAATGGCTGTGGAGAGAGGAAAAAAAGAGAAGAGAATCAAGACTCATTTGTTCAGCTTAATTTGATGTGCAACAGCCGACAGGCAACAGAAGAAATGATGCTCAAGAGGAGCGTGAGGATCACAGGCATGATTATCTTCTTCTGCCCTGAAACATCACAAGGCTCAGCAAATGTGTCACTCAAGGAAAAAGAGCAGTGTGGAGGAGTGCGAGATGAAGACAAGACGTTCTGCACTAATCAACATTGAGTCTGGATTTAATGATGATTTCTAAATAGTGTAGTGATCACATGAAATTCTAGTGATGGATATTATCTTATGTGCAAAGTAGTTTGACTGTATCTTAAAGGTGAAGTGAGTATTGCATGATATATCAGTACCAGATGATATTAGAGATGTTTCTAATGTATAGTATCAGTTGTAATTGTATATTTAATTATGCATGCTCATTTCCCATATTTTTACATTTAGATTACATTTGCTGTTATCTAACCGACATTTAAAGTTAATCTAATAATTAACACTAATTATTTAAAAACAATGCAATATTTAATTACTGTTAAATGTATTCTTTAACAAATCTGAAGAATGAATATCCATTTTAATACTGTACATTATAATATTGTTTTCAGTGTTTTATTTGTAATATATTTAGACAAAACAGAATTTCATCATCATTTATACATCATCATCTTTTATAGGTTATCCACATACTATTATTGGCCACAATTTTAATATTGGTTCATCCTGTTTAAAACATTTATCTTATGCCAGTTTAAAGGATTAGTTCACTTTCATATAACATTTTCCTGATAATTTACTCACCCCCATGTCATCCAAGATGTTCATGTCTTTCTTTCTTCAGTCGAAAAGAAATGAAGGTTTTTGATGAAAACATTCCAGGATCATTCTCCTTATAATGGACTTCAATGGCCTCCAAACGGTTGAAGGTCAAAATTATAGTTTCAGTGCAGCTTCAAAGGGCTTTAAAGGAACACTCCACTTTTTTTGAAAATAGGCTCATTTTCCAACTCCCCTAGAGTTAAACAGTTGAGTTTTACCGTTTTCGAATCCATTCAGCCGATCTCCGGATCTGGCGGTACCACTTTTAGCATAGCTTAGCATAGTTCATTGAATCTGATTAGACCGTTAGCATCTCGCTCAAAAATGACCAAAGAGTTTCGATATTTTTCCTATTTAAAACTTGACTCTTCTGTAGTTACATCGTGTACTAAGACCGACGGAAAATGAAAAGTTGCGATTTTCTAGGCCGATATGGCTAGGAACTATACTCTCATTCCGGCGTAATAATACTCTTTGGTCATTTTTGAGCGAGATGCTAACGGTCTAATCAGATTCAATGAACTATGCTAAGCTATGCTAAAAGTGGTACCGCCAGACCCGGAGATCGGCTGAATGGATTCAAAAACAGTAAAACTCAACTGTTTAACTCTAGGGGAATTGGAAAATGAGCCTATTTTCAAAAAAAGTGGAGTGTTCCTTTAAACGATACCAGACGAGGAATAAGGGTCTTATCTAGCGAAACGATCGGTCATTTTCGAAAAAAATGTAAATGTATATGCTTTATATAAACAAATGATTGCCTTCCAAGTACTTCCGCCAAAAAGCTTCAAAAAGCTTACGCTGTATGTCCTACGCCTTCCCTATTCTACTTACGGAAAAAATGTAACTGGTGCTGCGTTCGTTCCGTAAGTTGAATAGGGAAGGCGTAGGACATACAGCGTAAGCTTTTTGAAGGATATGAAAGTACGGTTTTGGCGGAAAGCGATCATTTGTTTATATAAAGCATATACATTTACATTTTTTTTTTCGAAAATGACCGATCATTTCGCTAGATAAGACTCTTATTCCTCGTCTGGTATCGTTTAAAGCCCTTTGAAGCTGCACTGAAACTATAATTTTGACCTTCAACCGTTTGGAGGCCATTGAAGTCCATTATAAGGAGAATAATCCTGGAATGTTTTCATCAAAAACCTTCATTTCTTTTCTCCTGAAGAAAGAAAGACATGAACATCTTGGATGACATTGGGGTGAGTAAATTATCAGGAAAATTTTATATGAAAGTGAACTAATCCTTTAATATGCAAAGATAACTACAGTATACGTACAGAATTAATTTGAATTAATTTAGCCAAAAAGTGTCTGTGGCCATATCAATACATTTTTGTATGTTCTAACCTAACATTTATGGAACAAAAAAAGTAGATATTCTGGAAAGATGGAAGATTTAATGCTTTAAATCATAATTATAACATAAAAAGTTGAATAATTATGAGGTAAAAAGTTTAAATTATGACATAAAAGGACACAATTATGACAAATCGAAATTGACATTGACATAAATTGAAATTGTGACAAGTCAAAATTATGACCAAATAATTATAGTCATAATAATGACATTTAAAAAAAAATCAACTTAAATGTCATAATTATGATTTACCAGAACATTTTTTTTTTATGTGGCAGAAATGAGCTTCAATTCAACATAGAAACACTGGCTTAACCAATAGTGTTAGTTTGAGGCAAGATTATTTGTTTGACCATTGAAAATAGAGTGTTCAAGAAAGTTCTTTATCAAATTGAGTATACTATACTCAATACTATTAAAGTATGGAAATTCGATATAGAAGTTACTATCTATAAGATCTGTATGTTTAATCCTTCTCATTTTCACTGATAATTTCAAAAGAGCAGTTTACCACGGTACTAATTATGACAAACCCAGTCAAGACTTGTGATAAATGCATTACAGCGTATGTGTCTGTTGCTTGATTCTAGGTCTGTTGAAATGTTTCAGTGCCATGCTTGTTTCTGCTCTCTCAGCTTTTTGTCAGGTAGTGCAGATTCGCATACGTGCATTAGCTCAGCACTAATGCAGTAACGGACACTGCTGTGCAGAGGACACAGACTGAGAGAGAGAGAGAGAGAGAGAGAGAGAGAGAGAGTGAGTAAAAGGAAGTGAGAGGGAGGTTTGAGGAAGATGCAAAACAGAGCGTGAAGGTGAAGACTGAATGACAAGGTGATGGAGAGGAGTAAGGTTAAGATATGAGATACAATCAATTGCAGGAAGTGATGAGCAACACTCACAGCTGTCCATCCAGAAGGTTTCAGGAGGGGGGAGACCAGGAGGAGGGTTGCAGGGCAGGACAAGCGATGCCCCCTCACGCACAACCACCGGCTCCAGAACCTCTTTCGGCCACAGCGGAGACTCTGAGCAATGGAGACAAGTTCAACAGATCAGGGAATGTAACACAATGACATCACTCTATTGCAAATGGTGTGCATATTATTTTTAAAGGGATAGTTCACCCAAAAATGTTGTCACCCTCATGTTGTTTCAAACCTGAATGACTTGCTTTCTTCCTTATCTTTTTAGCTTTTTCCTTACAATGAAAGGGGATGCTGTCGAGCTCCAAAGAATTATAATAAAGCACCATAAATGTATAAATAGTAGTCCATCCACTGTCTGAAAAAATCTGCAAGAATTGTACCTTTAAGAGCACAACAGCTAAGGGATAACGTTGTACCTTATTTACCTCTAAATATTCTACAAATTAGTACATATTACAACTCTAACATACTAATATTAACATTTTAGTGGTAGATAAGGTACAAAGTTGACTCTTTAACAGGGTACTGCCCCAGTGAAAAGCCGTTGTACCCCTTAAGGTAAAATTTTTGCACACTTTTTTCTGACTCCATATGACAACATATCACAATTTTTCTGAAAGCATACAATAATTTGGCATGAGGAAGAAACCAGAATGTCGGACTGATTATTCAAATGACGGCATTTTTGATATCAAAGATTACAAATGACACTGGCTGCTGTATGTTTTGTTACCAACTGCATTGTGCAAAATTAGAATATGCTGAAACAGAGATAAAATATGAAAGCTAAGGCTGAGGGGAAGATTATCGGTCTGTTCCTAAGTCAATGCTATGAATGACTTCAGAAGACTTGAAATATAGCATCATGTGGACAATTTTGTGTTCCACATAATGTTCTACAAATGTCATTAACCTTTTACTATTGTATTTTTAAATACAAATGCATTTGTATGTTTTAAAGAAGTAGAACTATAGAACTACAATATACACAATCCCACATGCCATCTCATATATTGCCATTTTTGTCAATGTCATAAAGCTGTTTTAAAAGGATACTGTATACTTACATAAAGACTATTGTAACACACAACCAAAATAAAAGTCATATGGGTTTGAAACAACTTGATGGTGATTGATATGATGGTGAATGATGACAGAATTTACAATCCCTTTACAGTCAGTGCATTATGAGCATGCTGTGTACAGTACATGCTGTGCTTTGACATTACAGTTAACCAGCCCTCACTTGACACTCGAAGCAGGATTTTGTTGGAAATCGCTGTGCCAAAGTCGTTTGTGGCATAGCACTGGTACTCTCCTTCATAATCTTCAGGTTTCCCGCTGCTTCTGATCTCCAGAGTTCCAGAACGACTCCGCATGGTCACCCGCGGGTCCTTCCCCACGTTAAAGAACTTCCCATTCCGCCGCCACTGAAACCTGCAGAGACCGGTCACAAACAGGATTTGAGCCAACTTCACGCTGTTTATATAATAGGTCCATTGTTGGAGCTTTTTAATAAGAGGATTTACAAACACATCAAACCGATAACAAGAAGAACATGAATACCAAACCAAACCAAAGTTGACAAGAAATGGATTCATGGATGAATTCACTCTATTTTCTAAATTCATGTTATTTATGTCATTTTGAACAATTCATTGGTGCATATGATTCTTTTTAATTTGTAATTTTAATAAAAATGTCATACTCGATCTTCCAGTGAACAGACAGACTTCTCGTTTCGTCCTCATAAACCTGCTCTTTCTTCGCATTCAGATCTGCATCCATCCAATCAACAACCGATTTATAGAACTAAGTCTTCGCCCCACTTTTTTTTCCCGTTTCACTTGGATGTACGTCACAATATGGAAAAAAAGATCTTCCGTTTCATTGCGACTTTGAAAACAGTAGGATTGCGTGCCTGGAGTTGACCGGGTGCCATTATTCTAACCTACTGAATATTCTGTGAGCGTGAACACTAAACTGAGCGTATTATTAGACCACAATGGTTTTGCGGACCAGGCTGAGTGGAAGGTTTTGTAAAGCCCAACAGACCACCAAACAAAAACAGGCCATCTGAATGGCCACACTGTGTTGAGCTGGTCAGGCCTGCTTTTCACAAACAAGCACAAGGGACCGGAGCCAGAGTGAGAGCCCCTGCATATCTGATGGCATGAGAAGCGTACAAGCAGGAGGGAGGATGGACAAAACTGGCACAGGTTGGGGCATTGGGTGTCACTCTCACAAAAATGTGCTGGTCTTTGTCATGTCGAGACTAATGGCCGTCGGGTTTAATTAGAGGGCGACAGAAGAGGAAGAATGAGAGAGAGAAGGACAGGATGAAGTTAGGTGGAAATGGACGTATATACTGTACAGAAAGTGGTTGCTGACAAACTGGAAATGTAGAAATGGTGAGAGATGGAGACAAAAAGACAGAGAGGACGAGACGGCACAAAGAAAAAAAGGTTTCATCCATTCTCACGTTGGCACTGGGTTCCCCTTGGCCTCGCATTCAATGATGATGTTATCTCTGGGGTCCACAATGTAGTCCTTTAGTGACTGCTTCACAATGGTGGGGGGCTGTTTCACTGTGGAAGGAGGGACAGAGACAGAGAGTCTTATCTCAACAGCACTGTGGAAGAACACTCAACTCAATCTCATGTATACATATGCAAGCGTTGCATTTCTTGCTGCTGTCTACAAACTAAAAAAAAGGTTGTTCTATTCACTTACTAACAAAATATAGACAATTAGTATAGAAAGACAATGTTTTGATAGAAAAACATCACTTATTCATTTTTCATTACATACAAATTCCCTGCCACTTGTGTGTTCGTTTACTTAATATACAGGCTTATTTGATTATGCTATCAGCTAGCCATCATGCTAACCAGCTTTGTTTATCACGTTGCCATGTTTAAAACCAATTTACCCCCAAAATAAACACAAAATGTGTTAAAAATTGCGTAGAATCAGTCTGTGCCTCGCAAAAAGGTGTAAGAGTTTGTAGGATGCAGCTAGAAACAACATTCAGTGGACACAATATTGCTTCAGCTAGTAGCTACTATGCTACATAATACAAATTTCGTCAATGGACTATAGAGCGCAACAGTCAGGTTCTGGAAGTAAAAAACACTCACTTTCTCCATAGCGGAACTGATTATTAAACTTATGAACCTTTAAAGACATCCTGTGAGCTACGAGGTTGTTAATCGATGGCAGGCCTATATGCTTTTGTTGATGTCATCAGCCTGCATTATTTCAACTTATTTTTTTAAATAACTGTTTTTAACTGCAGAATTCCTGTGGAAAACTACATTACCTATGATTCTGGAAAGAAATCTCCACCAATTAGAAAAATCGTGACAAGCAAATAGCACCAGAAGAACACTTTAGGGTCTGCCCACTCTTAAGAAGCACTGCAAATGACACAGGCTGTGTCCGAAATCACATACTTTCTTGGTACTTATTTTGAACAAGTAATTAATTTGCCATTGCTAAGAAAATATGTTCTAGACAGTATGAATGTGTGTTGTATTAATGTAATCCAGATGTACTACATTCGCCATGTTGTCATTATCATGTGATCTACCAGTATGTGTATATTGTCAGTTATGTCACTTCACTGCCATTCACTAATCCTCTCCCATGGCCTCATGGGATAGTAAAGTGTCCATCGTATGCACACTTCAGAATCTCGCCGGAAGTAGTAGGTCATCCGTGTACTTTTTGCCTACTCTTCGGACATACTTCTTACTACATACTGTTTTTCGCCAACTATAAAGTAGGGAAGTATGCAATTTTGGATGCAGCCATAGAGTCAGTTTCCCTATGTTCTCAAACTACTTAAATATTTGTATGTACTGAATATGCATACTTTGCAATAAACATAAAATATGTTGTTTCTATATACATAATCAACATATTTAAATCAATAGTTTTAAATTTCCAGAGTTTTTATCTTGATTGTCATTCACAATGCTTTTGGGGGTTGTAGTTCTTTCCCTAAAGCTGTCAAGTCTTGTACTTTGTCTTTTTGCCTAAATTTTAAATACTTTTTTGTTTCAAATCAAAGTTTGTAATGTTCTGATTCACCTCGAAGCTGGATGGTTTGGTTCATGACCTATTGCTCTTTCACAATAATTTTTAAAAAATACTTATGGGCAAAATACTTCTGAAACAAAGGCCGGTGAAAAGTGGGCAGGCACTGTTGCACTCTATTGCATTACACCACATTGTACCTATTAGTCTCTGTGTTCACTGTATTAATCGTGATACACGATTAGCCACAAGATTCCTGCTCTACTTCTAGCTGGCTGAGTTGGCTGAACTGTGGGTATTCTGGCACGGCTAACAAACCCCTGAAGTAATCCTTCCTCTCAAAGACATGGCCTGCCAAACAGACACGCTCTTGGGCTTACATTAGAATATTAATCAGCTTTAATAAATAATAGACTTTATAATTTATCGGGAGTAGCACAGTGAACTTACGCGAGCACTCTCGAGACTGTGTTTGAGGGTCTTTTCAATGTTTTTTGTGGACTATATTTGCTCTAATTGTAAGAGATTAGGCAATGTCCAACAGCAATAATTCTATACTTTAGATTTCTGATGAGATAAGTTTTGTTGTAAGCTGTATTAAAACCAGCTGCTGATTTAATGAACAAGTTAATCTGTGTTAATGAAGCACTTACACTCTTGCTGGATCTTTGCTGTTAGTTCCAAGGAGGGGCGGACGGAGAGAAAAACAGATTAATTGTGGGAATAGTTAAAAGAGAGAGTGAGGAGACGTGGGAGATGTTAAATAATGACTGTACAGATGACAACAATTAAAACATTTAATACAGTTCTAAGACAAACATTTATTTTAGTTAATGGCTGCTAAACTGCAAACTGAATTGCTACAGTTATTATACACACAACACTATGTCTACTTATTAAACATATTGTAGTAATACCAAAACAAAAAAAGCAACCAAACAAATGAACCTACCTGTTAATGGGTGCCCGATGAATGAAGCAGAGAGAAAATAGCAAAAAAAAAAAAGGAAGGGCATATTAATAAGACTATTCTGAAAAAAAAAAAAAACCCAACAACATCATACCAAAAATACATCACTGTCACATTAGCAAATCATAATCAGTGCATTTGTCTTCCCCATATGGCAGCATATTTAATCTTGACTGTCAATTGGTTAAAGCGACAGGCCCTGCGGGGGGTTCGCTCACATTCGATAATAACCACAATCACTATGATGTATGTTATCAGAAGAGTCAAGAATTGCTTTTGCGATTGTGCTTTGCTAATTAAAGGAATATAACCTTCATCCTCAGGTTATAATACCAGAAATCATCCATGTGTCTGTGGTGTTTTTCATTGGATAGCGACAGGTGCATCTCTGGCTCTGTGCCATTCATCATCTGACATCAATCATAGCTCATAAGCAAGGTCACGGGGGATGGGACGTCATGAGCAACATATGTGTTAGTGTGTGTGTGAGTGCATGTGTAAGGTCAGCTGGGAGCCGATGACAACCCTCGTCAATAGAAATCACATTTGGGGAGGGGGGATATAAGGAGTGAAGGAACATTAGGGAAATAATGGAGAGATGCTAAAAGTCACATCTCAAGTTCAATTCATCTTTTAGATCAGGGGTTTTCTAAAGGGGGCACCAAATCAGATTTCTGAAGGATCATGTGACACTGAAGACTGGAGTAATGCCTGCTGAAAATTCAGTTTTGCCATCACAGGAGTAAATTGTATTTTAAAATCTATTAAAATAGAAAACAGTCATTTTAAACTGGAATCATTTCACAATAGTGCTGTTTTTGTATTACTGTATTTTTGATCAAATAAATGCAGACTTTTTTTTTTTTTTGAGAATAAGAGACTTCTTTAAAAAACATTAAATAATCCAACTGAATCCAAACCTTTGAACAGTAATGAATTTGTATTTTAAGCATCATAAAGTATATCAATCATTAATATGGTATTATAAACTCAATTTCATCTTATATGTATATAAATATATGTAACTGCTTTGTCTCTTTATCCAAACTGGGTCTTGGTTTGAAAATGATCTCCCCTACTTATGATGGTGCGTGTAATATGGAGTATAAGCGTACAAATGAAGACACAACACAGTCACTAATAGCGTGATCAGATGCTTGTCATTTCCCAGTAGCCCCTGCTGCTGCATACATTCAGAGAGGTCAAGAGGTCAGAGGGGCATTATGAAGTGCTCAGAGACGGGATCAGTGCTCCAATCTTCTCTATCTACACAGATCAAAAGAGTTTCACACAGACAGGGCCAGAGCCTGTAGTGAAAGCTGGAGAAAGAGGGGGGAAGAGTAGAGGCGAAAGACAGAATGCGAGAAAAAGGCAAAATGAGAAAAAGAGAAAGGAAAGCGAATGATGGCGCCTTGGGAATACAGGCGGAGAAGGGGAGCTGGGGAGGTGCTGACAGCCCCTGGTCAGACTGAATCTCCCTCTATTGTTGAAGCTGGTGAGCATTGAGCGCCGCTGGGGTTGTCTCGCTCTGTATGAGCTTTCAAATCATTTTTCATATGAGTTAAAGCCAAACCTGGACTGCTATTATTAGAAGGAAACTGAAAAAAATGAAGGGGTAAAACAGACGCGGTAAGACAACAGAAGGCGCAGCGGATTTATTGGTTTCTTTGTTGCAGATGCAGTGCGGATATAATGGATTTTCCTCATTTGTTATGTTTTTAAATGGTATGACTATGATATAGACCAGTGTCTCACAGGACGGTAGTAGAAATGTGAAAAACTAGTAAAAACAGTATTATAACAATCATATTTTGCGCAATCAATTATTGTGGCACAGCACTGATGTCCAATGTAAAATCTAGATCCTGAAGCAAAACTAGTTGAGAGCCACCATTACAATTTAGTGTAGTGCTGTGTTTTTGTTTCAGAAAACATCCCAATAATATTATATAGTCGAGTTCTGAAAGCTTGTTTCTCGCATAAAAATATATGGCAAAGTTGTAAATGGATGTCGCGTCCATTGTTTAATGCATAACAGCAGAACAATAACACCATTAAGCCACAAAGAGAGGTTTAAAAACCTCATCAAAAACACACTTAGTGCAGAGTATATAATTTATGTTGCGAGTTGAAGTGGCACACTGTGCAGGTCTAAATATGCGTGTGTTCGTATATGATGGGGATGGGACTGCATGTGATTCTCTGTCCCTATATAGAGAACATGATTCCACCAAATACAACACGTTCAATCAAACAATCAGATTTGAGGGACAAGTTTATAGTTTTATGTCAAGTTTAGGCTTACAACCAGGGTTAGGTGCTTCTATATCAGTTATCATTTTCCTCTGATTTTAGGGATAAGTTATGGGTAGGATTAGGTTTAGGGGTAGGACAAAGGATGTTGTTCCAGGATCAGCAAAATATGTTGATCCATATATATTTAATTTATGATTTGGATAATGACTTACGGTCCAGTGGGACTTCAATTGGAGCCGCTTCCTTTGACAGCATCAAGATTATTGACAACACAGCCAGTGCCGCCCACCGCCCCTGCGTCCACATCTCTCTCCTCCGATTGGCTGACCTGTCCCGTCCCAGCTCCCTACTGATTTAGTTGCACACTTTTAGCTGCGTTGTGTGATCTGTGAAAAGAAAAACTGCTTGTTAAGGAAATTCACTGAATAATCATTTTGACATTACTGTGACATTTAGGAGGTGCCACTGGCCTTCCAAAAAACCTACAAAAAAAGACTTCTCATAGAGGCTTATTTATTCAGATTTTGCAGGGAACGCTAAAATACACAGTTGTGAGTGTGTACTGCAGGCGTGGGCTGTGTATGCGTGGAGGTTTTCAGCTGGCCTACATTTGCAGTTGACACTAGCATTCCCTGGAGCCAATGGCCCTCTTACAGATGAAAGCGGCATCAGTGCATCACACCTACACACCACCATACAAACCTCCAAACCAGGAAGAAAATGACTTTTGCTGGTCAATTAATTCCCTTGGACAGGGGCACCGAACCCCAAGATGGAGGACAAGGCTAAAATACAAACCACTGAGGTCTGATAGCAGACGTTCACTCCTCCGGCTTTAGCTGTATGCTCTGGCAGCTCTGTGTCTCTGCACTGGTACATCTGTCAAATCCTGCCTTCATAAACCCGACAGTCTCTCCAGACTTTCCTCTGCGCTCTCTCTCTCGCCTTGAATAACACACACAGTCTGGAGGTCAGTGACAAACCCTTCCCTGCAGATACCATCTACTTGGAATAGTTTATCTTAGCGCCATTATGCAAACGAGCAGTCATGGCCCTATAATTCACACGCCTCGGGTGGTCTGGGTAGCGAGACCCTTTATTATATGCAAAAAATGCAATTTCAGGAACACGATCAGTGGTTGGAGCATGCCATATACCTCGCCACCTCCTTTCTCTCTTCGCTCTACTGAACACAACGAGCCTGGAACAATGATATTCCAGCATTCTGCTCTTGTGGTTTGTTGTTTGATTAATCAGATATTACAAACTGTACGTTCTCTGTCAGTTCAAAGTGTGAAATGAACTAAACAGATGGAAAATGAGAATTGGATCAAGTGCAACATTTTTTCAACACACTGATGTGATCATTATCAAATATCTGCACACAAACCATCTGCTGCATGAATTCAAAGCCCCAAGGGATGATAACACATGCCTCCGCTTCATGTCACTCAGTCAAGAAGGGCTAAAACTGATTGTACTGTAACATTAAATTCTAGATGTGTGAATAAGTGTTGGGGAAACTACTTTTTAAAGGGATAGTTCACTCAAAAATGAAAATTATCCCATGATTTACTTATCCTCAAGCCATCCTAGGTGTATAATCTTCTTTCAGACGAACACGATCTGAGATATATTTCAAAATATCCTGGCTCCTCCAAGCTTTATAATGGTAGTGAATGGGGGGTGAGATTTTGAAGCCATAAAAAATGTATCCACCCATCAAAAACATAATCCATACGGCTCCAGGGAGTTAATAAAAGCCTTCCGAAGTGAAGCGATGGGTTTTTGTAAGAAAAATATCCATATTTAAAACTTTATTAACTATTATAACTAGCTTCCGGCAGACGGCCATACGCATCGATTTGCAGCGGAAGACTAACCCCTGACCCGACGTATGACGCAATGACAAACGTGGAAGCACAGAGGATAGAGCAAAACAAAACACCGGTCACAAATTAGAAGTCTAAAATTAGAAATTTTAAAGAGAAATGTCAGAGGATTTCGATATAAGAAGAGCTAGAGTTTGTTGCCCAGCCCTATTTCTTTAAACCGTGAGAGACGTCCAAGCTTACAATATTCCTACATCCTACGTCATACATCGCATCAGGGGTTACTTATTTGGCGCAAGTCGACTTGCGCATGCGTACAGTCATCTGCCGGAAGCTAGTTATTTTAGTTAATAAAGTTTTAATATATTTTTAATAGATATTTTTCTTACAAAAACCCATCGGTTCACTTCAGAAGGCCTTTATTAACCCCCTGGAGCCGTATGGATTATTTTTATGATGGATGGATGCATTTTTTGGGCTTCAAAATCTCGCCCCCCCTTCACAACAATAAAGCTTGAAAGAGCCAGGATATTTAAGAATATGTCCGATTGTGTTCATCTGAAAGAAGATAATCTTATACATCTATGGCTTGAGGGTGAGTAAATCGTGGGATAATTTTCATTTTTGGGTGAACAATCCCTTTGATTGTAGGTTTTTCCTAACAATACTCAAAAATGCAGTTATTAGGAGCATCGCTACTTTTAACTATTCCACACTTACTGTTTGTGAATGTGAAGAGACAATTAATTGAGAGTACACAAAAAACTAGAAAGATGCAGGGAATTTGTCTCAAAAACGTCCTTCATCTTGACCATCATACCCGTCATAACTGAGTCCAGGTGGTTAGAAAGAGAGACAGTCTGAGGCCTGGAGAGAAGATGGGCTTAAGCCAGAAAAAATCTGCCAGAGAGGTCACTGTCAGCCCAGGGACCCCAGTATCCTTTTATTTCTCGTTCAAACTCTTTCAAAGAGCCAAAACTCTTTGGCTGCCGGGAATCCCATAAGCACAATTACAGGAACCTGCTCAATCTTTCACCACTTTGGTGTCAAGGTAAAAGTGACTTGCCATAATAGGTCTGATACATATGTATACATGCACATACACACATTTATATAGCATACATGCCTCCAGGATGAAACTCTGGCAAGAGTTCTTTGGCAGGCTCTGCTGTCTGAGAAATTCCCAATATGTTGAATGTCAGTACAGTAATGGCCTAACCCAAATACAGTAAAAAGACCCAAGGAAAGCAACAGCATTGCCAGTCTCACCCCCAATCCTACTGAGGCATTTCAGTTCATTCTAATAGAGCGAACAGAGATTTAGACACATCTGATGAAGTGCTTTGTGCTCGGCGAGCTGTAGTATATTGAGATTACAGAGAAGCATGTGGGCTAATAGCATGTGTTAAAGCCCCATTCTGTGACCCCAACGATGATTCATGGCACACATCCTAGACGGGGTGGAACAGGGTTCGCTTCCTGCCAAAGGCCAGACAAGCCATGGGTTAGTCACTGATGTCCTTCATTTAATTCATAAGGTCTATAATTCAAAAACAAGTGCTAAATGAAAATTATTTATTTACTCCCTTTGGGGAGTAAATAAAAATTTGACCAGAACCATTGAATGGTAGTCTGAGCCTCGCTGTCTCAAGCAAAGTTACAAAAGATCTACTAAATCTTTCCATGACTATGGAAGCCCATGTTCACCTTTTATTTAAAAAAAAAAAAAAAAAAAAAAAAGGTAATTGTGACATTATATCTTAATAATTATTTCTGGCAATTGACTCTTCGCAAAGACCCACACCCCTTAGGTACTGTTGCTTTGTCCGACAAGCCATGGCGCTGTCACGCCACACAGAGTGAAAAATACATCGCGGAGCAAAGAGGACACTGACACCACGTCAACAGACAAGACAGAGCAGGTTACTTATGATATTAAACAAAGTCCCAGCTTTCAAACTGTGTAATTTTTTAAGAAAATCGAACAATAAAAACCGTTTTGTGGCTCTTTAATGTGTCGTGACAGATTGCTGTAGCGCCTCAGCTCATGCTGCTCGTGAACCGATCATCTCTTCCTACTAGTTCATTTATAGCATCAAAAAAACATGAATGAACATGAGAAGGAATGTTGTTTCAAACGCGGAAAGACGTCAATACACACCATTTTTCAAGTTCAAGTCCACCGAGGTTAATCTTCTACCTCCTGACTGCTTTGTCGGACAAAATGGTGGATTCGGCGTTATGATTGGTTAGATCGCTTGTCAATCAAACTCCCGGCGAAGGGTCAATTGCATCTCATAATGTGACTTTATTTCTTGATTTACACTTTATCTTACGATTATCAGTGTTGTTTTCATTAACTAAAACTATCAGAGTTCAATTTCGTTAATTGGAAAAAAAAACAATAGCCTACATGTTTAACTTAACATCAACTTAAACAAAAATTAGAAATGTTGCTTTGGCAACTAAATAAGTTTAAGTTGACTGAAATGACTGAAAATATAAAACTAAAATTAATTCAAAATATTAATAAATACTATAATAGTATATAAATAATGCTAAAATAACACTGACAATTATCTGGTTTAATTAGGACTGTGAGGCACGTCCATGACACAGTAAATCAAACAAAATTACATGAAAACAAACACTTCAAGGCTCAAAGTAATATAAGTGATACAAAGGTATGTGCTGTTTGATACAAATATGCAAGGGAAAGAAAATTATATATTCATAGAGAAAAAATCATGGCCACTAAGAAATTTTTATTGACCTAAATTTACCTGCTATTGTCTGGAGAAGTTAATTTTGGATCCTGGTATATATAAACTTCAGAAAAAAAACATCTTGAAATCACTGCTAGACCCTTGTTAACTCTTACCCTTAGTTAAATTATTTTAAATTAGACCTCACATTTAATTATGCTAACACCAGCTCATCAACTGCATTCTGGGATTCATTAATGCTATATAATTAAACAGCCTGTGTGCTCATATTTGCATGGATGTCTAGATGCATCCATGTTTCAAGTTAGTATCCTGTCATCAACAACCAGAAAAAATGATAATTTTTACTGCAGAACAACAGAAACCTTCAGATGGAGTGTTTTTACCCAAATGGCTTGCTGGGCTGAGGGGAGTGAGTGAGGTGAGGTGGGCTTCAGTGTGGAACTGAAACGGTGATTAACAACATAATAGTCCTGAAACCCACTTGAGCTCCATCAGAGCAGGTGAGTGGGCATAGTGTTGGACTCTTCACTCGTTAATGGTCACGGTTATCACAGCTTATTAACACATGATGGCAACAGCACCCACTGGAAGACCTCATTCAGAGAGAAAAGTGATGCATTTTGAAACAGTTTTGATGCATTTCATGGCTGCACTAAAACTTCAGACATCAAAAACACATGCCCACATTTATACTTTCAGCCAAATCTGACTTTTAATAGATATGTGGTGGTTGTTACATGTGACTACACGGTTTAAAAAAAAAAAAAAAATCTTTTTTTCTTTGTATTGATTTGGGCCACGTATGCTGTTCTAAATTTAAACATATCCAGTATCTGGTCATCTGGCCTAAGTCTAAACATTTGTATCCGATTGTCCTCATATTTCACAATTACATGTCATTAATATCCACTGTACTATATATTCGTTCATCTGTGCATGTCTAAACAAAGTACAGTAAATCTCTAGCAATGAGATTTCAAGTGCACATTTCAAGTCAGCATTTGCTGACATTCTTCCAAACATTAAAAGAAAATAGCATAAATCAATATGCAAATGGATGAAATAAAAGACTCTCACTGTCTCATATAAGCATTTGATAGACCTAGGGCGCACATATTTTACTGTAATGTGAAGCACATAAATGAAAATGAATTTTTCCATTAAATTACTTTTCTGAATTAGTCAAATGCAGCGTAACAAATGGTATGAGTGAGCATCTTGAATTTTTCCAGAAGTGAATATCGGGTGAAGAATAAATTAATTTATTTGCAACAGCTACATATAAATCAATATTTTGAAGAAATGTACATTAACATTAAGTGTCTTCTTTTGATGTTTGATTTCACTATTTCTAAGGACAAACACAGACAATAATGCTATGTTTGGTGGTGTTCATAGAGTAATGCCTTAAAAACAAAAATCAGGCTTTATTAGAACCTTGTTTTGCTAAATTACTTGGTAGTCAGCTGCAGGTGGTATTAGTGGGAGGGGATTGGCATCTGATTAGACTACAACAGGACTTTTTCTGTAAATTTAGGAAAAATCTTCTCATCATTTACATGTCTTGTATGGAGTGCCCCAGGGATCCATTTTGGGACCTTTATTGTTTTCCCTTTATATGCTTCTCTTGGCCCACATTTTTCAAAAATACAACATTTCATATCACTGTTATGTGGATGAATCTCAGTTTTACAATGTGCTTTATAAATAAATGTTGCTGCTTTTGTTGTTGTGGTAAAATATTTGTAGTGCAAGGTTAGTTATCAATATTGTTGCTCTGTTTTACAAGAACAAAAAATGTAAATTTTAAATGCACATACATTCTAAAAGTAAATTTTGTCAATATTAATAAACTAATTATATAATAATCTAATTCTGATAACCTTGCAGCATAAATGACCATTAAACCACTGAAACAACTTGATGCATATCTGTAAAAAAAAAAAAAAAAAAAAAAAAACCTGAAAACTAAATGGCACTGTGAGGGCAAATGTCCTTGGTGCCACTGTAGGTTGAAGGTCTAGCAGTCTGGGGTTTCATCTCTCTGTCTCTCTCTCTCTTCATGTCCCTAGTGTGCTGATGGTAGTACAGCCCCAGGCAGTCTTCTCATCCAAACACACACACACACACATTACCCATACTCCCATTCTATAAATACTCACATGCCCATCACAGCCAATTACCCTCAGCGGAGCCGTGCCTCTCCGCCCAGACGCCCCACTAACTCCTCCTCGGGCCCCCTTCAGCACTGTTCCTCACTGAGACAGATTCTGAGGATGCTGGACTAGATGACCCCTACAGCTGTCACTTACACACACCATATGCATGTTTTAACACTCCACTTTCAATAGACATGAAAAACGTTACACTCGTTTTACCTGAGGGCATGAGATTTTACCGTACCGTTTACTTATATGTCCCAAAGACACTGTTGACACTAGAACATTTATGTATATGTGATAACATCCATGAGCGTTTAGCATTCTGTGATTAAATATTTTTGAATAATGACCAGTGACTGCTAAATGGTTTAACTGACCATAAAATAAAATAAAATAAAATAGTAGAAAGTAGCTAAATATTGGTAGATAAAGTAGATAAATATGATTAGAATTTGACAATCAAATACTTTTTAATGGTCAATGATCAATAAATGGTATAATTGACCTTAAAATAAAATAGCTGCAGAGCAATCAGAATAATAGGTATAAACTTACACAAAAGGGTTGGAAATGTGGCCAATGTCAAGGCTGATGATGGCAGAGACTTCTTAGACCTGTGAAGACAAAAAAAGGGGGTTCATGATCATTTCAAAACATGCATGTTTTTTTTTGTTTTTTTATTATTTTTCTGTTCACCTGCATTCATTTATTATTATTGCTCTAATTTTAGTTTGTACCTACATACCACTTGTACTTAATCGAGAAAATAACAGAAGCAAAACTCATTGTCCTCTGCCTGCAGACATGAAGGCTTTACTGCAGCATACATGAGGCATTACACTTCACTTAAGTATACCATCAAAATCTCTGGTCCTGAAGACAGCTGAGATTACTGAGTTCTGGACAAGCGCTGTGTAATCTTGACCTCTGAGGCATGGGAGCTTGACCTCTGTCAAACAGAGGGACTATAAGGCCTTTCCTGACTTGACATAATATTGAGAAAGGAAGTGAAGGAGAAAGATCAGTGAAAAAGAAATAAGAGAGTGAGAGTGACTTGAATAATATAGAGCGATGGATGAACTGCTGATAGAGTGAATCCTGCTGACGGCTCGATCTCCTGTGGCACGCTGCACAGAATGATCTCTACGGACATTAAAGACGCTGAGTAGGAGAACATACAGGAAATACACACTGTGTGGATGTGAGCATGCTCAAGACATGCTAGAGATGTGCGACTTGGGGACAGCTTGTCTGTGTCCATTACATTTCCCAGTTGCACAATTCTGAGATATCTACAATACTTTGCTTCATAACATTTGACCTAACACGGTTCCTAACACCATTTGTGCTATGAACTTGCTGATGAGAGGTGTGCCATACCTTTTTTTGCCATATATAACAATAAATTGGGCAAAATAATCCCACAGATTTTTATTGAGGGAGTGACTCAAGCTATTTCTAGTGGCAGTGGGCTATTTTTACGTCACACTCTAGTAACTGCATAGAAACATGCTCAAAAACAGTCAGGACACCCAAGAAACCACCCAGAACATCCTATCAACCACCTATTATAGCAATCCATGCATAGCTACATGCCCATAACACTAAGAACACCCTAGCAACCACCTGGCAACCCCCCAAAAACCAACATAACATGCATAACAATTAACAACATCCAGAACATCCTAGCAGTCCCCCAGAAGACTGTTTAAGATAATGTAGTCACACTGTGTAGGTTTGAAAGAGCATGAAACTTAATGTGGCCTAATATTCTACACAAAGAATCCATCTTTTGAATGATATATTGTGCTGAAAACGACTCTCTACAGCTGGCATTTCAGGATAGTCAGATCTGAAATGGTGAAGATAACAGTTGTATAGTTTTGTGTGACAAATGTGGACAGTTCTGACGTAAAAGACAGGCATGAGGGCATGTCAACCCAAAAACAACCCACAAAAGCCAGGAGGAAGGTGGTTTGTACTTCTGCTTTCGTTGACAACCAGACAAGCAGTCAGTCACGCAATCATAAACAGTCTCTTGCTCACACTTCACTAGACCTCTTCCCAGGAGGCAGCCGCGGCTCGTCTGTAAGGGCAGGTGGGGCAGTGCCCCAACAAAACATTCATCCAAAACAGACCTCTATATAAACTGAATCAATAGTAAACTGTTCAGCATTCTGCAACAAATATTTTTCAAATTTCCTTGACTATTTTAAGAATTTTAGGACCCC
The DNA here is from genome assembly GCA_039654765.1 of Mylopharyngodon piceus. Taxonomy (NCBI): domain Eukaryota; kingdom Metazoa; phylum Chordata; class Actinopteri; order Cypriniformes; family Xenocyprididae; genus Mylopharyngodon; species Mylopharyngodon piceus. The sequence goes on along the minus strand of CM077452.1, from coordinate 23,944,143 downwards.
CTTGAAAATGAGATGTTCTCAAGGGGCTACCTTTGCAATAAAATTCAAACTAAAGTCATAAAGTAAGCAGGATATATTAAAATTTAGCTCTACAGCGCCCCACAAAGTAAATCTGTGGTGCAAAATGGAACTACAGAGAGCTCTACTTTAGAGACATTGGGGCAGATTTCAAACTCAGGTCAGTAACTAGTTGGCATGTCTATTCTTCCTATGCAGAGTTGCGTATCAAATTAATGAAAGTATAAATCCTTTAGTTTAAACGTGTTCATGTGAATAGCCTTTATATATTTATGTTGTGTTTGCTTTATGTTTGAGAACAGACATCTTTTCCTGACTGGAATTCCTCCACAACTTGTAATACTTTAAAACAACATTCAGAGGCAATATATACTACATTAAGGCAATTCAGGGTTGCCAGGTTTGCTAATAAAACAACCCAATTGCTATTCAAAATCTGCCCAATCACAGCCAAACTAGCCAAATCACTTTCCTGGGGGTTCTGCAATAAAAATCTCAGGGGGTAAAAATTGAGTTCCAAGGGGGTTGCTTCAACACGCGGACAAAAAAATAAAAAAATAAAAACAACCGGCGGCAACAGTGTAAAAGTAGCCCAATTCCGAGGGAAAACCGCAGACTTGGCAACACTAATTCAAAGATAGTGTTCTATGCTTGTGTCACATGATAGAATGCTATGCTGAATAATGCAGCCTCTGCCAAAAGTGTTCTGCGTGTGTTCAGTGATTGCATATAAAGCCTACAAAAGGTTTATCATAAAGTACCAGAAACAGACCTAACATTTTCGGTCAGGACTCAGGAGCCACTACTGCCACAAAAGGTTTTCCCTGCCTCCCTTGAAGCGCACTGTTTACATGCTTCTTTAGTTTTACATCTATTGTCTGTTTGTCACCCAAATATCTCTATTGTCCAGTAACATCTGCTCCTTATGGAATACACTTCCTGTCTGACCTCTGACATCATCCATTACCGGATTTTTTTAGCCTTTACAGGTCAGAAGGCCACAGTAATAACGGCCTACACAGATGGGCAAAACAGTCCAGAGATTTATAGAAGAAAATATGCAAAGTCATCCTACTAAAGCTTGGTTGTAGATGGCTATGGACACACTTATGCTTCAAATGAAACCAAAACTTGCCCTAAAGATGAAAAAAAAAAAAAAAAAAAAAAAATGGACAAATAAATTAGATACATTATGAATACTTCAGGGAAGGTAAGAAAGAAGGTTGCAGAGCTGTGTGGATCTCATGGTTGGCAGGAGCGATGGTTCAATGTTGCAGAATGACCTAGTTATACCAGGAGAGAGGATGGAGAGAATAGATGCAGGGAGGGGGTGGCAGGGAGAGGGAAGGGAGGGGATGGAGAAAAGGGGGACCATGGAGGAACAGAATGTGAAGTAGTTTGGTGGAAAGCAAGAGGAAGTAGGGGGAGGAGGGAGGGATGAAGATGGTGGAAAAGGAATGGAGTGAAAGAGGCATATCTCCAGCCCTAAGGGGAACGATAAATCAATCCCGCCTCTTCCTGATTAGAGCCGAAACTCTTCCTCCTCTGCCTCTTCCTCCCACTCATTACTGTCAATTACCTGAGGTAAATCCAGAAATAATGTACACCTGCAAAAATCTGGAAAATGACACCTTTATGAGACATTTATGCATAAATGTTATGCTGTGGATTCATGAAACCACTACCCTTGTGAGCAGAAGAGGCAAGAGCTGTGTGGATGTTTTACCGGAAGCTGCCAGATGCTGACCTACTCTACTGAAGGTGGCACGAGGAGGATCCTTGCGGCAAGGAGAAGATCTGGGTCATGATGCTCTGAAGAGCTTGTGGTGACAAAAAAATAAAAAATAAACACATTTCTGACAGCACTGGTTTTAAATGACCTGAAGGCTTAATCGCATGAAAGTCAAAGACTTAAAGGGTTAGTTCACCCAAAAAGGAAAATTCTGTCATTAAGTACTCACCCTCATGTCGTTCCACACCCGTAAGACCTTCGTTCATCTTCGGAGCACAAATTAAGATATTTTTTTGATAAAATCCGATGGCTCAGTGAGGCCTCCATTGACAGCAAGATAATTACCACTTTCAAATGCCCAGAAGGCTACTAAAGACATATTTAAAACAGTTCATGTGACTACAGTGGTTCAACCTTAATGTAATGAAGTGATGAGAATACTTTTTGTGCGCCAAAAAACAAAATAACAACTTTATTCAACTATATCTAGTGATGGGTGATTTCAAAACACTGCTTCATGAAGCTTCGAAGCTTTACGAATCTTTTGTTTCGAATCAGTGGTTCGGAGCATGTATCAAACGTAACGAAGCCTCGTTTACTGAAATCATGTGACTTTGGCAGTTTGATACACGCTCTGAAACAAAAGATTTGTGAAGCTTCATGAAGCAGTGTTTTGAAATCACCCATCACTAGATATTGTTGAATAAAGTTATTTTGTTTTTTGGTGCACAAAAAGTATTCTCGTCGCTTCATAACATTAATGTTGAACCACTGTAGTCACATGAACTGTTTTAAATATGTCTTTAGTACTTTTCTGGGCGTTTGAAAGTGTAAATTAACTTGCTGTCAATAGAGGCCTCACTGAGCCATCGGATTTTATCAGAAATATCGTAATTTGTGTTTTCCGAAGATGAACAAAGGTCTTACGGGTGTGGAACGACATGAGGGCGAATTTTCATATTTGGGTGAACTAACCCTTTAAATACTTTTACTTATTTAAAGGACGGCTGATTACTGTTTGGAGTCAGTAAGGTTTTTTTAGCATTAATGAATATTTTTATTCAGCAAAGATGCATTAAATTGACCAAAAGTGACAGTATAGACATTCATAATGTTACAAAAGTTTTCTTTTTATTCTAAATAAATGCTGCTCTTTTGACGTTTCAATTCATCACAGAATCCTGAAAAATGTAACAAAAATATTAAACTAATTAAAATAAGAAATGTTTGTTGAGCATAAAATCAGAATATTAGAATGATTTCTGAAGGATCAAAACTAGAGTAATGGCTGTTGAAAATGTAGCCGTGCCTTCACAGGAATGAATTACATATTAAAATATATTAAAATATAAAAGTTATTTAGTAATGATATTTCCTAATTACTGTTTTCACTGTATTTTTGACCAAATAAATGCATCCTTAATACACATGTGTCACAGACACGCCAGGCTCCACAGTCACCCAATCACAGCGCACTCCCTCTCCTGAGTACTGATCAGCCACACCTGTCACGCATCAGCACTCATCACCACTGCCACATAAAAGAGCACACTGAACACACACACATCGTCCGGTCTCGTTAACGCATACCTACATGCTATGCTTACCTTCAGGACTCCTACTGTGATCTACTTACCTGTCTCCTGTGTTCTCCGTGACTCCTTGTGTCTCCGTGTTCCATGTGAGTTCAGTGTGCCTCGTCTGCTCCACGTCCGTCTGCCTCCACGTAACCTGCAACAACAACAACCTGCATCAGAAGCCAGCACGATCACCAAGCCACGTATCATCCTGTTTACACTCACCTGCATCACTCCAGCACGCTCAGTTGACTTTAATAAAACCCTGCTTGCACTTACCTGTGTCTCCGCTCCCTTCTGTATGTAACAGAAGACCGGACCACAACCGTCACGTCAACATGAGCACCTCGGACCCCATTCAAGACCTGGTTGATGCACTTCACCGCACGCTCACTGCGGCATCTCCTTCACCACCAGCCGTCGCCAGTCCCATGGCTAAACCGGCGCCCTTCTCTGGCCTGGCGGAGGACTGCAACGGATTCCTTTTGCAGTGTACGCTGGTTCTGGAGATGCAACCGCACTTGTATCCTGACGATAAAGCGAAAGTGGCTTTCATAATCTCTCAACTCCATGGTAAAGCACTGCGCTGGGCTGAACCTCTCTGGAATCAAGAAAATCCTGTCGTTCTTTCCCTGTCCAGCTTCATCACGCACTTCAAGGAAGTGTTCGGAACGCCCGCGGGAGATTCAACCATTGGTGAGAGATTATGTAATTTAAAACAAGGATCACTAACTGTGTCTGATTATGCCCTCCAGTTTCGTACCCTCGCTGCTGCAAGTGGCTGGAATGAACGAGCCCTCCTCACCCTGTATCGTCAGGGTCTCGAGCCCCGTGTGCGGTTGCATCTCGCTGCATACGAGGATTCCATCGGGCTCGAAAAATTCATTCAACTCTCCATCATATTCGCCACTCGTATGCAGCTGTGTCTCGAAGAGCACCAGAACCAGCCGTTATTCCCAGCGAACCTCCGCCAGCCCGAATCCGTCAGCCTCCCAGAACCAGCCAATGATCCTATGCAACTCGAAAATTCTCGCCTCACGTCTACTGAGCGGCAGAGGAGGCTGACCCAGAATCTGTGTCTCTACTGCGGCCGTGCTGGGCATTACATCGCTGAATGCCCCACCCGTCCAGTTCGGCCCATGGTGAGTGTTATTTTGCCTACGCTGAACAAAATGAAACCACTCACAATTGTTGTAACACTTACTGCTGCCGATTTCTGTCTTCCAGTCAGTGCGCTCCTCGATTCTGGGTCAGCTGGCAACTTCATCTCCGGATCCCTCTGCCGCCAGCTTAAACTCCAAACCGCCCCAACGCCGAAGATTTACCAGATCCACGCGGTAACTGGAAAGCCTCTACGGCAAGTACGCTACATGGTGGGACCCCTCCAGCTCCAAGTCGGAGTTCTCCATAAAGAGGAAATTCAACTGCTGGTTCTGGAGAACTCAACGGCTGACGTGATTCTGGGGCGCCCGTGGCTAGAGCAGCACAACCCCACCATCTCCTGGAGGACAGGAGAGATCCTGAAGTGGGGTGACCAATGCTTTCAAGACTGTTTTCCTGAGTTTCCAGTTCCTAGCTCTCCGAGTTCCAAAACCATTCAAGTCTGTGCAACCACTGTGGAAAGCCCCCTCGAGAAACGTTCCACAGAGATCCCAGCATGTTATTCCCACTTCAGTGATGTCTTCTGTCCGAAGAAAGCCTCCAAGCTGCCTCCACACCGGCCATGGGACTGCGCCATCGACCTCATCCCAGGTGAGCCAGTGCCCAGAGGGAAAATCTACTCCCTATCCATTCCGGAGGAGAAAGCCATGGAGGAATACATCGACGAGGCTCTGAAACAAGGCTACATCCGACCGTCCACTTCCCCTGCTGCGTCCAGCTTTTTCTTCGTGGCTAAGAAGGACGGAGGCTTGCGGCCCTGCATCGACTACAGAGCACTCAACCAAATCACTGTAAAGTTCCGTTATCCCCTTCCTCTCGTCCCATCAGCCCTGGAACACCTGCGCGGCGCCACTGTGTTCACCAAGTTGGACCTCCGCAGCGCGTACAACCTCATCAGAATACGTGAGGGGGACGAGTGGAAGACAGCGTTCGTAACACCTACAGGCCACTACGAATATCTCGTAATGCCGTATGGACTGGTCAACGCCCCCTCCGTATTTCAAGATTTCATGCATGAGGTGCTCCGGGAGTTCCTGCACAGATCCGTCCTGGTCTACATTGACGATATCCTGATTTACTCCCGGAGCCTGGCCGAACATCGCCAACACGTTGCGGAGGTCCTCCAACGCCTGAGGGAACACCAGCTCTATCTGAAAGCCGAGAAATGCACTTTCCATCAGCCCTCAGTGCAGTTTCTGGGCTATAACATCGACCGCAGTGGCGTCCGCATGGACGAGAGGAAGGTCACTGCTGTCAAAGACTGGCCCACTCCCACCTCCGTCAAAGAACTCCAACGTTTCCTAGGATTTGCTAACTTCTATCGTCGATTCATCCTGAACTACAGTTCCATCACCAGTCCACTCACCAACCTCCTCCGCCATAAGCCCAAGTCTCTGTCCTGGACGCCAGCAGCCACGCAAGCCTTTGAACACCTGAAGACAGCATTTACTACCGCTCCCCTCTTGGCACACCCCGATCCTGATCTCCCCTTCGTCGTGGAGGTGGACGCCTCCACCACCGGAGTGGGAGCGGTACAGCAGCAGGGGAACCCTAAGAAACTCCACCCATGCGCTTTCTTCTCCCGGAAACTCAACCCGGCGGAGGTCAACTATGACATCGGCAACCGTGAGCTTCTTGCCATCAAGCTCGCCTTGGAGGAGTGGAGGCATTGGCTCGAGGGAGCAAAACATCCATTCCTGGTTCTGACCGACCATAAGAACCTGGGGTATCTACGGGATGCCAAGAGGTTGAACCCCCGCCAAGCGAGATGGGCTCTGTTTTTCACCCGCTTTGACTTCAAGATCTCTTATCTCCCTGGTCCCAAGAACGTGAAAGCAGACGCACTGTCTCGTCTATATAACCCTGAAGAAGGAACTGAAGATCCAGAGCCCATACTCCCCGAGAAACTCTTTGTTAACCCCATCTCCTGGTCAGAGGAAACGCTCCCCGAGCCCAGTGCCTCCACCAACACCCCGCCGGGTTGCCCCACCGGATTGAAGTATGTCCCACGAGCACGACGCAATAGGCTAATCCACTCCTCACATACTTCACTGGGCACTGGCCACCCAGGGGTCAACGAGACCCTCTCGCTGTTGAAACAGCGTTTCTGGTGGCCCAACATGAGATCTGACGTCAGGAGGTACGTGCAGGGGTGCAGGGAATGTGCCATCTCCAAAAGCCCACGCCATCTTCCCTCCGGCAAACTACAACCTCTGCCCGTTCCAACACGTCCGTGGTCACACCTAGGAGTCGACTTCATAACCGACCTCCCAGTCTCCGAAGGATGCACCTGTGTGTTCGTGATAGTCGATCGTTTCTCCAAGTCCTGTCGGTTACTTCCCCTACCTGGACTCCCCACAGCCATGGAAACCGCCGAACTGTTATTCAACCATGTATTCCGCTACTATGGATTGCCCGAAGACATAGTGTCCGACCGTGGATCCCAGTTCACGTCCCGGGTCTGGAAGGCCTTCTTTAAACTCCTAGGTGTGGCCATCAGTCTGTCTTCTGGTTACCATCCGCAGACGAACGGGCAGACGGAGAGGAAGATCCAGGAGATAGGCCGTTTCCTCCGTACCTTCTGTCACGGCCACCAGGACTCCTGGAACCAGTTCCTGGGCTGGGCCGAGTACGCCCAGAACTCTCTCCGACAACCCACCACTGGTCTGACACCTTTCCAATGCGTACTCGGCTATCAGCCCCCACTGTTCCCCTGGGATGGGGAACCATCGGATGTCCCGGCGGTGGATTACTGGTTCCGGGAGAGCGAGAGGGTCTGGGACTCAGCCCATCTGCAGCTCCAACGGGCCCTACGCAGGCGCAGGTTGACAGCTGACCTTCGACGTTCCCACGCACCCCAGTACCAACCAGGACAGAAGGTTTGGCTGTCAACCCGGGACATCAAGATGCGCCTGCCGTGTAGGAAACTGAGTCCCCGCTTCGTTGGCCCCTTCACCATCCTCCGGCAGATCAACCCAGTCACCTATCACCTGCAACTCCCCCCTGAGTACCGCATTCACCCAGTTTTCCATGTTTCACTCCTTAAGCCTCATCACCCCTCTGTTCTTCCCTCCACAGAGCCTGGCGATCTCGAGGAACCCCCTCCTCCACTCATCGTGGAAGACGGAGTGGCATACCGGGTCAAAGACATCTTGGACTCCCGGCGCCGTGGTGGTTTCCTTGAATATCTCGTGGACTGGGAAGGATATGGCCCCGAAGAACGCTCATGGGTACCCAGAAATGATATCCTTGACCCTAACCTTCTCGACGAATTCCATTCCAGTCATCCAAGCAGACCAGCTCCTCATGGCAGGGGGCGACCACCACGACGTCGGGGTCCACGGTCCTCAGGAGCGGACCGTGGAGGGGGGGGTAATGTCACAGACACGCCAGGCTCCACAGTCACCCAATCACAGCGCACTCCCTCTCCTGAGTACTGATCAGCCACACCTGTCACGCATCAGCACTCATCACCACTGCCACATAAAAGAGCACACTGAACACACACACATCGTCCGGTCTCGTTAACGCATACCTACATGCTATGCTTACCTTCAGGACTCCTACTGTGATCTACTTACCTGTCTCCTGTGTTCTCCGTGACTCCTTGTGTCTCCGTGTTCCATGTGAGTTCAGTGTGCCTCGTCTGCTCCACGTCCGTCTGCCTCCACGTAACCTGCAACAACAACAACCCGCATCAGAAGCCAGCACGATCACCAAGCCACGTATCATCCTGTTTACACTCACCTGCATCACTCCAGCACGCTCAGTTGACTTTAATAAAACCCTGCTTGCACTTACCTGTGTCTCCGCTCCCTTCTGTATGTAACAACATTACACAAAGAGACTATAAGTCGATATCATCAATTAAAAAGAACAGTGTTGTTGGCCTATATAGGATATTGAACAGCCAATATTGAATATTTCAATGCAGATTTACTTATATCATCATATACATAGATGAATCTCTTGAAGAGACTTTCACCACACATACACAAACTCTTTTATAACTCCAACTAACCATTCAAATCCATCTCAAATCTAATCATCATCAGAGAGATATATTATTAAGAGCACTTTATATTTTCTTCTCTGTGTGAACGCCACCTAAGAAAAGGGTCAGGGGAACCTGAAACAATTCAGCGCTTCCCAAAGAATAGCCAATTTTGAAAACATGCAGTTTGTACACCATTACATGCTCTGAATCAGATATATAAAGGGAGATTCTCCTTAGTTTGCTCACTGTTCATCACATACTAACCTAGCAGTGTTTTTTTATCTGCCTACTTCATGTCTACAACATGCTGTGTGCCACATCTGAAATATTTAAGGCCCCCTTCCTCTCCTATAACCCTTAAAGAAGACCACCCTCTTACATCCTTTCAGCACAGCTTTAGTCTCTTCCTTTCTAAAGTGAAATTGGATTCTGTCTAATCTCCGCCAGCACATTCTGTTTCCTCTCATTTCCTGCCGTTTAATTCAGTATTTATCCAATCGCAAAAAGGTCACACATTCAAGTAAATAGTCCAATGGAAAACCTTCTTTGATGCGTTTTTGTATTGATTTGATATTTTATCTCATTTATTCTGTTTAAGTGCATTATAAAAATCTGTTTTGCTGTGTGGATGTCCTGTAACTCAATAAGATGAGATGAGTTTGTGCCTCGGGAGAGACAGCGATAGGTAAGAACGAATCCTACAAAGCACACACCCTCCTACAAAACACTGCTAATGACCCAGTAACCAATTCACATATACTATCATGTTTATAAGTTACTTCATTTCTTTCTTTCTTTCTCTCTTTCTATCTTTCATTTCTTTCTCACTTTCTTCCTGCCCCCATCTGAACACAAACGAAACCCAATAGCTTATTATGCAAAGTTCCTGCCGTGGCCAATGGTAGACGACCTGGTCACTAGGGCTCCATAGCAACAGCATCGGGTGAGGGGTGTTTGTGTGTATATGTGTTTGAGTGTAAAGCTCGTCCCAGAGGAGGTGTGTACTATGCCCATTACCAAGCTAGTGCGTATGTCTCCGTTATGGGGTGGTTGTTTTGTTTTTTTAAAGTCAAGAATGGAAGGTACAAAATGTACAGCCCTTTTATTTACATTATCAGGTCTGTTAGGCACCGTGTTGTTAAATCAGACTCAAAGGCTTACGCAGGCATAAAAATGGAAAATAAAAATTAAAATGGTGTAAACCGCACCTGTGTGCTGTTGCCGGGATACTAAGTAATAAAGGTTCATTAGGGGTGCAGCAGATGTGTGTTACTGCACAGAACAGCATTCTGGTCATTCAGAAACACTTTGCTAAAAATATACCAGACAATATATTTCTGAATGAACAGCTTTAGTGAATTCAAAACAAATAGACACCATAAACTAGACTTAAACACTGTATTCTGTATGTTTTATACATATAGATTGAGAGGTCACATACAGGCCAGTTATGAATATTTAATGCATGCTGATTCCTGTGAAGCTCATGATAAACCCAATTCTATCGACAGCATTGGAGAAATAACTTAAAGATCACAGATGAAAAAAAAAAGTCTGTTTTTTTCCGGATGATTATATTGATGTATGATAAAACCCATTCAATCTAATATCCTCTTCCTTAAAAATAAAGGTACCACTGCAAAAATACTTTTAAAAATATTTTTTAATCAGCAGTTTCATGTTGAAAATGTGTAAATATCCTTACACCACAGATGAAAATATTAAGACTCATTTTAATCACAAATCAGCACAATTTTTTCCTTAAAACGAGATAAAAATGTTAGTTTTTTTGTTTATTTTTTTGTTTTTTTGGCCAGTAGGGGAAAAAAAAAAAAACTTATTCAAGAATATAACGTTAATATTAATGTAATTTTGCTGCTCAATTAAATCTCAAGCAAATGTTTTTTTGTTTTTTTTTTAATTACATAGACAAGACAAAAGCACACAATGATTTTTATCAGTGAAGATGCACAGTGGTTAGGAGTTATGGTTTACAAAAATAGCTGCTGGGAATCATTTCCTGGATGGGTCCATCTGCCTGGGGTTACCGTGGTGATTAAATACATTCTGGATCTCTTAATGGTTGTAGCTGTGCCATCCCACCTCCTGGGACACGGGTCCCCCACTCCTCCCCGTGTCTTTTGCTCCTCCTCTGTTCGCACTTATCATAAGGAGGGATTGGTGGATAGTGTGATAGGTGTGAATATAGTCCCTAGAGACTCTCGCTCACTAGATGATAAGAAATGGCCATTAGTATGTGTGTGCATGCATACGTGTGCGTTTGATTGAATTTGCATGTGTGTTTGAGTCTATGTGTGAATGAGTGTGTGACAGAAGAGGGGGGTCCGAGAGACGAGCTGCTGACAAATCCATTAATTAAACCTCAGAAATCTATCCACTGCAAAATAACAACTACAAGAAACGCCCCTGGAGCTAATTTAGGAGGGTGGGCTTTTCATTCTTTTGTGATTATTCTGGACACACGCTGCCATTAAAGCTCTCGTAATAGAGAAAGCCAACCAACGAATGAGATGTAAATGGAGAATATGTCCCTCCTCATACAGACAAAGAGCAGATATGATGTTTTAACCTCACTGATTAATAAATAATTCACCTCAAATTTTGTAGTGGAATCAATACAAGATAGAACAGTGATTCGCAATCAGTGATTATTCAAACCCCATTTCAGCAGGTTCCAGAGAAGCATTTGTGAAGATTTCTGATTTTCTGATGGCTTTGTTAAACCTATAAAAGATTAACTACAAAAATAAATAAATAAATAAAATATTTAAGTAATTAAAAGTGTGCTTTGTATAATAAATGATTAAATATAAAATAGATTTCCAAACTAGAAATGGGTTAATTTTAACCATTTGTTAAATATTTAACTTATTGTGATTATATTAATGTATTGACAGCCCAAATTATTGTACAATTCTAATTAACCCATTTTAATTAACTAATATTAACCATATATATAGTTAAAACACACACAATTCAATTAGCTAATTACAAATTTTAAGAATTGTAATCAAAGACTATAGAATAACACAAGACGCGTCACTCGTATTGTTTTGAATGGGATAAAATGCAAAGCGCAATATGGCGGAATAAGTCCATAAATAAGAGCCAATCGCGATTGGTAAAGTCATCGCGTCACTGCAGCGTCCGTTAGAAGCTCCGGTTCCTATAGAAACAGTCAGAGACGCGCACTTAGGACTATCCATGCGCATTAGCTTGATCCAGCCTGAAAAATATCGTTTTTTTTGTCATGATTCGAGCGTTTAGAAACAAAATTTATGAGACAGTTGTTGTCAGATTTCATTGGTGATTTCAAATATGAAAGTTAATCGAAAGCTTGGCAAACAGCTTTGGAGAATTTGATGTTTCCCCTTTCAAAGAGATAGGAGCTGCACTTGCATGCCCCGATAGGCATTTTAAAGATGGCCGCCGAGTGAAATTACTTGTCTTAAAGGGACTTTGTTCTAATATACTGTATTGTATATATACACGTATATTATATACATCCACATTCATTTCCTATGACTGTAAGAGATAAAATCCACCATAAATGTGAGGAATAAATTTAGAAGTATGATTTATAAGTCTCTAAAAAGCACTGACCTGAATTATGACCTCGTGTTGTAGAATTGTACAATTATTTGGGCCGTAAATAATCACAATAAACTATATGTTAAATATTTAACAAATGGTTTAAATTAATCCATTTCTAGTTTGGTGTTGATGGAGGGGTACTGGAAAAAGGTTGGGAAATTTGTGGTACAAATGCAACAACAAAGGCTTCCCAAAGAAGACATAGCTTTAAAACATGACAAACATGCTGCTAAGAAACCCATAATCACACATGAAACACGTTTCACACTAACACTCGTTGCTAATCATATTCAAACAAAGAGACAATCCCCCAAAATACTGCTAATTACTTTGTGCTTCACTTCATAGGATCCAAAGGGTTCATGAGCTGTTTTTCAAGTCCCTGAAACAGAGAGAAGACCAGCTTTGTGGGAGACCATCCCTGTTCTAAATCATTCCGATTGAACCTGTTCCAAACGCCATAGGGTCAATGCAGTTGGTGCATTCAGGCACTGAAGATAATATATGCGCATTCTATTTACGGTGCCTTCTTAATTTTGTAGTTTATGCTAAAACCTAAAGCCTCGAGATTCACCCTTCAGTCAGATCTAAAGACACCAGCAAATCACAGTGAACTGACTTCTGATGAATCTGTATTCCATGCCAGCCTCTGTTGAACTTCCTGTCTGCTTCAGCTCGTACTATTGCCCTCAGGCGCTGTGATTGTGTGCATGAGGCAACACGAGGTCATAATGCAGGTCAGTGCTTTTTAGAGACATATAAATCATACTTCTGAATTTATTCCTCTCATTTTTGGTGGATTTTATAGGCATGTAATACAACCTATCTCTTACAGTCATAGGAAATGAATGTGGATTATTTCTACATGCTAGCAACACATTTCTGTCGTCTTCCGTCATGCAACATCCATAAAACATGCTCTGACAGCTTCGAGCTGCAATAATGGCTATGAACGGATCAAAAATCAAGGAGACCAGAAATATATTCAAGCTTTTGATGGTGTGCTGCTAATACTGTAGTCTTTTCCTCTAATCCCACAGCCAAGTCTCTTTAGATTAGCCTTGGTCTTCTGGTGATCTTCACAAAAAAAGAACATTTATAGCTTTTCTGTGTTCCTCACAGTATGTTTTTGAATGAAACCAAGGCAATGTGCGCATGATATTAAATTACATCACATTACGTTACTCATTCACTCACACACTTTCACGCAGTTCAAGCGCAATGCTCAAGGGTCCAACAACTGTTCCCCATCTGGGATTCGAGCATCTGGCTCCATATTCTCTTCACAATGTCACTTCTTACAGTATGATCTTACTGTAGCCGAGCTGTAAGACTATTGCATTAAATTTCAAAACAGAAGCAAAGGTCTGGAAGCGCTGACTAACAGCTGAACCAATTATGCTGCATATGATGGTAATTCTGCTGAAACTGCCACAACAGACTATGTAGATTCACTCAGCATCACACAGGCGGCAGAAGAGCTTAGCTAGGGTTGACACGAACACAAGGGAAACGATTAATACTCCAGAAGAGCAGCGCCAGTGTCACCAGTGCTAAATCTCTCATTATGGAAAGCAGAAGGCTTTTTAAAGGACACAGACCTGGACTAATTGGAGACGTTTTGGAACAATCCATCCATGTCTGCCCCAAACTCAGGATGTAAATGGCTTTTTAATTCTATAACAGGGTATTTATCCACTCTGAAAGGCAGAAGAAATTATATGGAAGTACATTACTGAATTTAAACAGTGATTTTACAACGTAATTCATCCTTTTGCAATCAGAGTGCATTGTATTGGTAGAAAATCAGGCTTGATACTAGTTTGGCCAGAACTATGTTCTGAATAGCATATTAGCATATTAAGCTTACTATTTTTGCAGTATACAGCATATTTTATATACAAGTCAACACCTCAAACTCGTTGTTGTGCTCCTCAAACCATTCCTGAACCATTTTTGCTTTGTGGCATTATCCTGCTGAAAGAGGCCACAGCCACCAGGGAATACCGTTTCCATGAAAGGGTGTACATGGTCTGCAACAATGCTTAGGTAGGTGGTACGTGTCAAAGTAACATCCACATGGATGGCAGGACCCAAGGTTTCCCAGCAGAACATTGCCCAAAGCATCACACTGCCTCCGCCGGTTTGCTTTCTTCCCATAGTGCATCCTGGTGCCATGTGTTCTCCAGGTAAGCGACGCACACACACCCGGCCATCCACGTGATGTAAAAGAAAACGTAATTCATCAGACCAGGCTCACGTGGCCACTGTTGGCACTTTCAGCGGTGGACAGGGGTCAGCATGGGCACCCTGACTGGTCTGCGGCTATGCTCTGTGCACTGTGTATTCTGACACCTTTCTATCAGAACCAGCATTAACTTCTTGAGCAATTTGAGCTACAGAAGCTCGTCTTTTGGATCGGACCACACGGGCCAGCCTTCATTCCCCACGTGCATCAATGAGCCTTGGCTGCCCATGACTCTGTCGCTGGTTCAACACTGTTCCTACCTTGGACCACTTTTGATAGATACTGACCACTGCAGACCGGGAACACCCCGCAAGAGCTGCAGTTTTGGAGATGCTCTGACCCAGTCGTCTAGCCATCACAATTTGGCCCTTGTCAAACTCGCTCAAATCCTTATGCTTGCCCATTTTTCCAGCTTCTAACACATCAACTTTGAGGACAAAATGTTCACTTGCTGCCTAATATATCCCACCCACTAACAGGTGCTGTGATGAAGAGATAATCAGTGTTATTCACTTCACCTGTCAGTGCTCATAATGTTATGCCTGATAGGTGTATATATAAATAAACAGTATATATATATATATATAGATATAAAAAAATATATAGAACTTTTTATATGCATTAAGCAGGATGCTAGCATTTCTTCTGAAACTGGTTGTAATTCTGAAATTCTGAAGGTGTGTGTTGGGTTTGGAATGAATCTGAATGAGCCACTGTGGGAAAATTTTGAATGTTCCTGGGAGGAATTGATGGGTCTTTAAGCCTTCAGTCTAAATATTTACAGTGAAAGAGCCTCTCTGTGCATTATCTGTGAGTACATTAACCTCCTCCTGTTTAGCCCACACAAAAGGATGGGCTTTCCAGCCCCCCATACACAGAAACGCATACATATACACACAGATCTACACAATCAGCCCCTTGTATTGCATGTCCGGTTGTATAGCTGACTCAACAACACTGATGATATTACACAACACCATAATGTCATTGTCACAAGCCCGAGATGTTTTTGCTCCTTTTCAGGTGCACTCATCCAGAACTTCACTCTGCATGCATCTGGTTCTGGTCTACTTCGCTAACAATATTTACACTAAGGTGTGACAGAAGCCGTTTTGTAAAATGACACTGGCCCATTTATTCCCATGTGTGTTGCAGAGATACACATGGCAGAACAAATCCTGACATGTCGCTATCAGCCACATGTGAATGCTGCGTATCAGCTCATGAAAGCTGATGTTTCCTGGAAAGTCTGGACAGCCAAACAGCCTTTTTCTGATTGCACACGTGACTGCTATGTTGTAAATACGAAACAGCTGCTTTCACCACAGCGGATATTATAATGAAATGTGAATTTTTGCGTAATTGCGTAATTTTTTCTGACATTAATGAGAACAGACAACAAGTAAGACATTTGACTTCTCCTAAAGACTAAACACTGTGGCACTTTTAAAATATTAAAAATGTGGGATCCAACATCTGGCAAATTCTGGCTTAACCAATCGCAAGACTTTGGAGGCGGGACTACCTGTCTATACAAACAATGCAGACCAAATTTTGGTGTAAATCACTTATAAAACTATTTTTACATTAATTGTTGCATCAAATTGAATAAACAGAAGTGGTTTAATAAAGAATTTGTATAAAAATACCCTTCATCTTTATATTTATGGTTTTAAAATTACACATTAAAATTCTCCTTTTATAGTAAGCATTGAATACACTAATAGTTGAGTACTTTAAACTGTTAAAAAGTGCAAAACCGACACAAATCATCATTGGGTAATCAGAGAAAAGCCAGATGAAGAGAAAGAGGAAAAAAATATATGTTGAGAATGAAAGCAAATTAAAAAGAACCAAAAGAAGAAATGAAACACCATAAAAACTTTCATTAGTGTGCTGTTTAATGATCTGTGGAAATAAATAGTAAGCATGTCTTGTTAAACGGTTACAATCTCTTAGAACTTACACTGAGACAAAGACAGACCCTGCAGAGTATCAATCTACATGGAACAGACAATGACAGCTCACAGAGTGAAATCGAGGTGTGCTTGAGGTTGTCAAAGGCAGCTGGCGTGTGTTGGTGTATGTGCTTCAGTAAATGAGAGTTTTCTTCTACATGCCACATCCTCAGCTAAACACAACATGCATCTGACTCACAGCTCTATTCTACTGTAATTTTAAGGTAAAACAAAGACTCCTCTTCAGTCTGACAGGAATTAAGATGACATGTAGTAGCAGTGAGACATGCAGAGAGACAGAAGACTTTAGAACGAATACGAGGGCAATGCAACAGAGTTCACAAAGGTCATCGCCAGAGCCACTGAAGTTTACGAGACCCCAATCGTGCAACATGTAGTCCAGCGCCAACTCAGAGATCAATATGTCCTCATCTGCAGCAGACCACTCATCAATAAGCGCCAGACTGATTTAGGAAATGACTAACTCATAAAATCACATGCATTCTGCTCTTTTCATATTATTTGACAAATAATACAAGTCTACAAGTGGACACCCATTAAAAAAACAAAGTCTCAAAGGCCCTTTATTAGAATAGGGTGCAGCCACAGTGACCAACCAAAAATCACAGATCAAAGGCACGCAATTATTGTCAGCGAGACAATAACACTGCAGTTTGACTATAGTTTAATAAGACTGCTGGAAAATATCCAAGTTTGTCAATCTCGCAAATATTTACTTAATGTAATATCTCAAATACGTATTTGATTTAATCTGTCAAATATTTATTTAATTTAATTGCTCAAATATTTAATTTATCTGCTAATTTAAATATTTACATTTTATTTATTAATTAAAAGCTTAACAGTACTTATAGAATAAGCCACAAGTCTAAACGTGTCAGAGCAACAAAGCCCAGCGTAATGCGGTCAGCATGTGGGATGAAATACACACAAGAATGAATGAAAGAGAACAGAGACATTCAGGCAGAAAGAAAAAAGGGCAATATTCAGCCAGCTATAATCAGTGTCTGCTTTTGAATCCAGACAGAGACACACCAATGAATACATAGGAAAACAAATCCAATTTACCTTTCAGGCAAAAAGGTCTCCGTATCTGGTAGGAGTGAGCTGGCCTGTCATCTCTATTACAGTAGATTCCTCTTTCATTTGGGCTGGCTTGGTTTAAAATCCTTTGACTACAGGAGTTGGTCACTGTGGCTTACAATCTGTGCCATCAAGAAGCAAAGCATGTGTAGTTCCTTAATGACGTGTCTTCTGGGGGCTGTTATGTCTCTGTGCATCCTTTCCTCAAGCCCTTACTAACTGTCTCTGATGTCCCCTCTCTCTTTCTGCCTCCCTCACACAGCAAACACAGATTCCCTCGTCTGTCACCTCCTACTATGACTTCTCCCCACCCACCTTATGAATAATTAATCACCATGTGGGCAGACCCCTCCCCCCTTTGAAAAAGATCCACACACGCATGCTCACACTAAAAGGCATACACACGACAAGGAAAAACACAAACACATGACTTATATGTAAAATCGAGATGGCCGGGTGTGATGCCCCCCCCCCCCCATCTCCGAGCGGGCCATCGCCTGATCTCAGCTGGGGGGAATTTAGCGTTTCTCAGGCTGGGATGGAAGATTCTCCCCTCCTCCAGGGCTTTCCCTCTGAGCTTGACCTCTCAATCTCGTGTACGTCTGGACCCCTTTTCGCCTGCCCTCATGTCACCTACTGACAAATCAATACGATGTCAACAACATGCAAATGCTCGCTGTATATGATTAGAGATGTCTAATATGGATAGAGATCGATAGATTCCAGTGCCAGCCGGACAGTGAGAGTGAGTGTTGAATGATAAAGATATTTAACCCCTTTCTTCTAGTCAAAACAAACAAAAGGTTCATTAAAAGAAGATAGATAAAGATAATAATTGCTCAGTGCATGCTGACATATTAACAAGTTCAAACACTTTCATAGCAACATCATTAGGAACAATCTAATAATGTACACACCTTCTGAGATGAGTCTAATTAAAATGAGGTGAGGTGGATGGAGAAGTGCTCACTAACACAGATTTAGACAGATTTGTGAACAATATTTGAGAGAAATAGGCCTTTTGTGTACATAGAAAAAGTCTTAGATCTTTGAGTTCAGCTCATGAAAAATGGGGGCAAAAACAAAAGTGTTGCGTTTATAATTTTGTTCAGTGTATAATCAAATATGATCACAATGGAAAATTGCTGTTATTATAAATGTACACATTAACAAAAGTATACCAAAAAGTACAATGGAATACCATTTTTTAAAAACGTGGTTATTGATTTTATGTAATGGCAATACCATGATAAAAATACAGTAAAAACAGTAATATTGTGAAACACATATAAAAATATAAAACAAGTATTTAAAATTGTATTAAATTTCAAAAATGAAATTTATTCTTGTGATAGCAAAGCCGCATTTTCATTCTAATATGCAGATTTGGTGCTAAAGAAACATTTCTTATTATTATCAATGTTGAAAACAGCTGTGCTGCTATAAATTTTTGTGGAAACCGTTATACATTTTTTTCAGCATTCTTTGATGAATAGAAAGTTCGAAAGAACAGCATTTATTTGAAAAAAAAAAAAATCTTTTGTAACATTATTATGTCTTTACTATCACTTTTGATCAATTTGATGCATCCTTGCTGAATAAAAGTATTAATATATTTTGAAAAAAACTTACTGACCCCAAACTTTTTAACAGTAATGTATACCGTGGTGTAAGAATATGGTAATCATGCAGTACCATGGCATAAGTGTCAAAGAACCAGTTTTGTCCCATTTTGTACCATCATACAGGGCAGTCGCTCAAATTTATGGGGCCTGGCTGTGACAGAAAGAATTATGGGCCGAATGACAATGCTAAAGCATAAAGAACCTTATAGTATATCCTTGTCACAGGACCTGAAGAAACTTTGCCAGTTATTGCTCCAAAAATGGCATTACAAGGTATATTTAAACATTTTTATGATCGTTTTTCATGAATACATGGAATATATGAATGAAAGTAGTACTGAGTGAGAAAGTTTTCAAGAAAATCTCACCTCACTGTCTAAATGAAGCAGACATGTCAAGCCAAATTACTAAAGCTTACCATAGACCATCTACAAGCCAAGGACTGCAGGTGATTGACAGTTTAACTCTAAGAAGGACCCTTGATCCTGTGTCTCCAAGGTGGATTTGCAATTTGGAGGTATTTAGTTCTCTATGGTAAGCACATTAAATTATGATAAGGGGTCTCTTCTGTGACCGCATATCTATCAGCAGGAGTTTCACAGAGAGCACAAATGCAAAGATAACAGCTCAATCCCTCATTTCAATGCAAAGCGAGATTAAACACTGCGGCAACTTCACTATTCCCCAGTTTGCCACAAAAAAACAAGAAATGTCGAGATTAAACAGTGTTTGTTGTTGAAGCGTATTTGCTTGTGACCTCAAACATGTACAGTCCAAGCACAGTGAAGGACAGAATGGGTTTCCCTTATTATGAGAAATGTTTCACATTTTTTCCTTTCCACTGACGTCTGTTGTGGGGGCTCCATGTTGGCAGATGCAAAACAGAGGGAGTAAGACTAAATAAAAGGTTTGTTTCAGTTGTTCATGATTGGCACAGAAAGTACAAGGAGCTGATCTAAATCGCTCTGGGGAAGCAGTGAGGTGGAGAAAATACAAATCACTAAATTTGCATCACTAAATTTGATCTATTCTATTCTATTTGATTCTATTCACAGATCAAACAAGGTACTAAAAACATTGTACAGTCTGTAATAGATCTGCAGTAAAGTGACACCCAGAGATTTTAATTCAATGACTAGTACTGAGGTTAAGAATCTTGTATTCATCTGACGCTGACATTAAAGACTATGAGCAAAGACATTCCTGCTGTGTTGCCGTGCCAAAGCATACGTTTACAGAGGGCCCGTCTTTCAATTGCATCAGGTGTAACGCTAATTGCATTGTTTAAATATTTAAACCAGCTTGCGGGACACAAAAGGAGAGGGATAGGGAGGGGCACGGGTTAAAAAGAGCAAGAGCGGGAGAGGGGGTGGAAGAAGAGAAAGAGATGACAGGAGAAGAAAGGGCAGAGAAATATGGATGTATTTGAGAAAGATAGAAAGGCTCTTGTTGTTTGTGGAACTCCAGGACAGGACATGAGCAAAACAAAGGGAAGCAACAGTGGAGCATCATGGATGTTTGAGCAAAGTAAGGCATCTTTTGTCGGTGTCGGGGGAAATGAAAGATGGAATGAGGAAAACTGGATGTTCCTCTGCTTTTTTGTTTTTCTCCTTTCCCAGTAATCAACGGGGCAGCTCATTAGAGACTAACGAGAGGTCTGAAGAGCACACTTGGGAAGGCAGGGAGCTGCCAAATTTATGAGAGAGGCCATGTACAAAAGCTGTCAGTAATGAGCTGAATCGGGTCCATGTGATTCCCACTGGAGTGAATCCCACTCTGACATGTTTGGTCGTGTAAACCAGCGGCTTTTGAGCACTTGTTTGTGCTTCAAAACACCATAAAACAATCTGTATAGCCAGATGAACATAATGGCAGCTTTACTGGTATTTATTCTCAGTTAAAGGAATAGTTTATGATGACATATGCTACCGTTTGGCGTAGGTAAGATTTCTCTAATGCTCACCAAGGCTACATTTTTTTAATAAAAAAAATACAGTATGTGTAAACAATCTGTAATTTTTTCCTGTTATGCAAAGCTGAATATTCAGTCTTCAGTGTCACATGATCCTTCAGAATCATTCTAATATGCTAATTTTTTGGTCAAGAAACATTTCTTACCATTATCAATGTTGAAAACAACTGTGCTGCTTAACATTTTTGTGGAAACCGTGATTTTTTTTTCCAATTTTTGAAACTTTTTTTTTCAGGATTCCTTAATGAAAACTTTTGAAATAGAAATAAAAAAAAATTAAATATAAATCTTTACTTGTTTATTGTCTTTACTCTAGCTTGTGATCAACCTAATGCATCCTTGCTGAATAAAAGTATTAATTTCTTATATTACTGACTCCAAACTGTGTACAATGACAGTTCTAGGGATAAATAACCAAATATTCATTGGATGAACAATTCTTTTCAGGACATCTTTTGTCTTGTTCAAAGACATCACGCCTAAGCTAACATGCATGCTGCATGTTAGCTAATGGCACTTGGCAATGATCCTGCTCTCAGTGGTTGGTCAGGTCAACAAAGTGTTAAAGTCATCTAGATGAAGTAGTATCCAGGTGTATACTGTATGTAGTTCCCACGCCTCCCATCTGTTTATGTGATATATCACTTCCTCAGCCAATGAGAGGCTTTATACATCACAAATGAGCCAGTTTTCCCTACATCAACACCGTACAAAAAAAAATTGAATCCTTTGCTACCTACTAACCCCATAATAGAGTGAGTTCACTTTGGATAGATGTTAACTATTCTGATTTGTCAGAATAGATTATCCCTTTAAATACATTTAGAGCCTGCTAAATGTATTTAAAGGGATAATTCAGCTAAAATGAAATATGTCATTATTTACTCACCCTCATGTTGTTCCGAACCAGTACAACTTTTCTTTTGTGAAATGTTTTTTTTTTTTTTTTTTTTTTTTTTTCATAGAATAAAAATCAGCGGTGATCAATGTTGTTTTAAACAGTTCTTCAAAATGTCTGTTGAGTTCCACAGAAGAAAGAAAGTCATACACATTTGGAATGACATGAGAGTGAGTAAATGATGACAATTATTATTTTTGGGTGAACGATCCCTTTAAGATTGACACCTAATGCAAAAGGCCTGTAGGAAGTACAAATATGATGAAAAGTGTGTCTCAAGTTCTCTCTGATCCTGTTGATGAGGTCTGGGAGCTCTTGGGGGACAGCTGGTCTTTCATTTATCAGGTCCATACCTCTTCACACACACATTCTGTCCTTCTCTGTCCCACCCTCCATTGATCTGAAAACCCCTCTCCACTCAACCTGCTGTGTACAGAGCCAGTCAGAGGGTCAGATTAATGGCGGTCCTTTAGAACAGCTGCTGCCGAAGGCAAAGCAGATACATCCACATTAGTCTTGCGACTCTTGAGACAGTCCTTCCTTTCTTCCATAATTCAATTCACTCTCTTCTTACAGCCACATAAAGAGCAAAAAAATCAAAGACAGAAAAAAGTGTTTTTATGACCCGAAACAACATAAATTCTATTCGGATCAATTATATTGATTCGCTTCCATATATCCTGAAGCTCTTCCTTTGGGCAATTTAAAGTGAAAATCTCTCCTTCAGTTCATATGTTCCTTGCTTTAACTTTGATCCAAAAATGTTTAAAACAAAAATGTAAAGATTTACATTTCAGGTGTGGTTACATTAGTGATATTTCAGCAAAATTTTGCTGGCAAAAGAGGTTCATTGTCCACTGTCCACAATAGTGTAGCAATGTATGTCACTTTCAAAGCAAGTAGCTTTTGTTGGTCAGTGAGTTCACATGACCAACCTTAATGAAATCTGTATGGGAAACTTTTTACCCCATATATGTTTCCCATACTTTTTGAATGCGCAGATTACTATTGAAATAGATTTCACCAGCGAAATTTCACTGAGCAACAGTAAATGTGACCACACTTTAGACAGCTAAAACAGCTACAATACAGCTTGACTGAGTGTATTTATAAATAGAAAGTGTCTCATTAATAGGGTCGTGACATCTTCAGTTATGTAAACCATTAAATAGTTGAAGGGTCATAGGTTAAGCTCATGTCCCTTGTCCAACCACAGAGCAGATGTCAGGTAGGCCACAGCCTTGACACAAACACAATATCTCTAACAGCAGGGTACCTGGCTGTCTGAGTTTCCCCCAATAAGCCGCTGGCACAGGGGTTAGATGAAGCAGGAACATGGGCAGACTCTGTAATTCAATGAAGACCCTGAACAGCAGGGCTATTAGAGGTGTATATTAGAGTGTTTGGATCAGAATGTTCTCGGTGATGTAGACGGTTTCTCTGAAGAGTGACTCAACAATCACATAAAGATAGAGAGAGCAAATCACAGAGAGAGGGGAAAGAACTAAGGAAGTAGCTTGTCAAGAAGTGAAATGACCTCAATATAAATTATGCTACATCTATCATATTTATGAAACCGGTCCTTTATGCTGATTGGCCAATCCAGCATTCCTGTCAGGGTCAAAACTAACAAAGACAGATTCTGAATGTTTTGCCATATTATTTTGTACAAAAGAACAGGAAAAGCTGATGATGTGAAATATCTGCTTATCTACAGTAATTACTGTTTATATGCCGTCAGCACCCAAATCAGGCCTGTATAAGGTCTGTATGTATAAAAACACAAATATAGCATTACAAATTACAAATATTCAGCCTGGATTATATCTAAATAAATAAATGAATGAAATAAAAATATTTTCACACTACTTTTAGTTTGTCCATGTACATTCACAAATTCAAGCCATTTTTTTTTAACTGTATGAGCATCAACATTTTCTATGTGTTTAAAAAAGCAAAGGAAAATCAACGGGGCGGCTCATTTTCCATTTTTAGTACACTTTCGCTTTTTTCATGTACAGACGACAACATTGTCAAAACGATCCCCGTTCACAAGGATCCACGAAAACTACTAAAAACGCTGCGTTATGCACGCCGGGCCAGTAGTTGGCGACATTACTTTGTAAAAAAAAAACATCGTGCACCTATAGAATGAAAATGTGGTAACACTTTACAATAAGGTTCATTAATTAAACATTAGTTAATGTATTAACTAACATGAACTAACCATGAACAATACATTTGTTACTGTATTTACTAATCTTCGTTAACGTTAGTTAATGAAAATACAATTGTTCACTGTTCGTTCATGTTAGTTCACAGTGCATTAACTAATGTTAACTAATGTTAACAAGTTAATAATGCATTAGTAAATGTTGAAATTAACATTAACAAAGATTAATAAATGCTGTATAAGTGCAGTTCATTATTAGTTCATGTTAACTAATGTAGTTAACTAATGTTAACTAATGAACCTTATTGTAAAGTGTTACCGAAAATGTAATACGCTTGCACATGATGTCACCGTTTTCACAAATTCACGTTTTTGTTGTTTACATGGAGACGATAATGGTATCGTTTTCAAAAACTTGCACTTTGAAACCTGATTTCAAGATCTTTCGTTTTGAGGCTGCCAAACTGCTGTTGACGTAAATGAATGGCCAAAACGCATAAAAAGTTTTCAGTTTTTTGTTGAAATGGTGTCGTGTAAACAGCCCCTAAATAAATTCTTACACAATGCGAGCCAATCATATGACCATCAATAGGGGCTTTCGCACCAAATAGTTCTAGGAACTCAGTTATAGGAACTAGCCACTAGGATAGTTCCCTGAGAACTAATTTCATCCCCAGGCCATCTTCCTGGTTACATTTGCACCAGGAATAGGAACTCTGAAGCGGCCGACAGTGGCGTCTTTAAGCACGGCATTTACAAACGCTAAAAACCGGTGGATGGAGGATGCCGTGATTGGAGCTGTGTTTGTTGTGTGTCGTGGTTTTCGTGATAACAAAGATGGAATGTAAAAGCATAATTTACGCGACTGAAAGTGCAAAAAGTGGGGCTAAGAGACAAAATCTCCTATGACAACTTTCAGTACTACATATCACTGAGGTGGAGAAAAGAACACAACCCTGCAGACATCAGGTATATGCCACTATCGCTGTTTTCCATGTTCGTGAAGTAAATATATTTACAGGGCTTTTTAAAAATGCCAGTGTTTGACATGCGTTTGACCAATCAATATAGACTTATCACTGATAGTTCCTATAGTGCTGGTTTAGACCCTACTCTGAAGTAGGAGCTAATTTAGTTCCCCCAAAAGGAGTTCCTAAAATCATTCATGTGCAGCATATAGGCTAAGTGTGAGATTCCAGATCAGTGTTGCCCACTACTTTCAATTGAAAGTAGCTAAAACTGGTAGCTAAAAGTTACTAGATGACATCATAATGGCAAATTCATTGGTTTATATAAATATGAATATAGATCATTGGGCAAAATAAGAATCTAGATAAGGTTTGTCCAAGCAGTTGCTAGATTTGTCCCTAAACTTTTGAAAAAAGTCTTAAAAGGTGCAGGGAAGTCACTAAATCTAGTGACAAAATCGCTAAATTGGCAACACTGTTCCAGATCTATGTCAATCAAGTAAAGCAGTTTGAGAAAAAACACAAGTGCATATGCACACTTGACCTATAAAAGCAAACTTTTGTGGGCTAGACACATCGAAAACATATGGATGAGGAGGAAACACGCCACCGATCGGGGCTCTGAGCATTTAACTGTGTCAGTCGAAGAGTCAACCCCAGGTCTGACATCCAGTGTGTTAAACCCTGGGGTCGTGGTTCAGTTTAGTCTCCAGACCTAATTTACATCTACACTGACAGAAGGCTGAATCAGAAAAGCCCTTCCTTGCTTGTCGGTCAAACGGCGGCTGTCGCAGGCAGGCACGTTGACCCTTCCCCCTCGGTTCTTCAGGAGCCTCTATCAACAGGAGGTGTTGTCATTTCTTCAGTTAATTGCTGGCGGAGCCCCGATCTGCCCTCAAGAAGTCTGGACAAGGGAGGGAAAGCTTTGGTCTCCTGCCAGCGCGCGTGAGTATCCCCCAAACGCACACACACCACCAACGTCCAAGAATACAATGGGGCAAAGCAGCTGGACTGCAGAACCACAAGACAGTCCTGCATATGTAATTACAAAACCAAGACAAGCCATCTGTGCCATAGAGATCATAACATCTGCTTTAGATCAATAACTTACACAGATAAGGGAAGTGGATTTTTTTTAATCCAAAAGATATCCTACATCAATTCAAAGCTTCCTTTCTACGTATGACATAACACACTGTTTAAGCCTATGAATTAATACAATAGGCCTTGAAAATGATGTAACCTCCCAGTGGGACCCAATGGACACCTGTTCTGTTTGAAAACACTGATAGCAACTTGTAACCCTATACAGGTCTCAGAAGGTCTGCTGAGGGTCCTTCAAAAAGACTAAATAAATGTACATGGTTTTATTCAGATTTGTAGCCCCTTGTAAAACAGCCTCAGCATCTATAAAGGATCAAGGAAGGACAATACAACTGCAAGGACATGTGTCTCTGTCTGGATATTATACAGACTTGTGGCACTAATTTCAGGAAATTAACTTATTGCATTATACTTCAGACTGAGAAGAAAAGACAAAGAAAGTACAGGTCAATTTATCTAATTTAATGTTAAAAAAAAAAAAGATCAACGCTGCATTTATGTGATCATAAATACAGTAAACCGGTAATATTATGAAACATTACTACAATTTCAACTGTTTTAATTTTAGAAAAAAAATTTTATTTATCTAATTTAAATTGTAATATATTACTTCAAAATTTTCAGCATCATTACTCCAGTCTTCAGTGTCACATGATCCTTTAGAAATCATACTAATATGCTGATTTTAAAGAAACTGCTTAATATTTTTCTTGAAACCTTGATATATTTTTTCAGGATTATATGATGACTAAAAGAACATCATTTATTTAGAATAAAAAAAACTTTTGTAACATTATGAATGTCTTTACTATCACTTTTCCAAAAAACAAATGACATTTTAGGATACACATTATATATATATATATATATATATATATATATTATATATAAATAAGAGCCGTCACAACGGCAGTCTCATCCTCCTTAGAGCCGTGGGAAAAGACAGGGATAACAGTGTCACTGCTTACCATAAGGTTATTTTAGATGCGTCAAATTACAGACACCCCCCTCTGAGAAACACCTGCAGGCATGGTTATTATTTCTAGGGACAAAACGCTTGTGCCAAACCAAGGTTATCACATCTCAGCTAATTAGATGGAATGAATATGGGAAAAGATATGCATGAATCTTAAAAATATTACCATAACACTTTTGAACACACATTTTAAGCAGTAATTAATGAAATGTGTTGTGAAACAACAAGCAGGTTACTGTGTTTCTGTGAACACTAGGTGAAGCTCTGCATCTGACCTACATGTAGCAGGCAGTTTTATTTTTAGAATCAGTGCTAGTTCACCCAAAAATGAAAATTTGGTCATTATTTACTGAACCTCATGTCAATATAAACACATATTCTTTTCTTTAAAAAGGTGAGTTAATGGTGTTAATGCTGTAATTGGTTAGAATCATAAGGTAAGGGCAGGAACACACCAAGCCAACGCCGACGAACTAGTGGCGACGAAAACAGACTGCGGGGTTGGCTCACGTCGGCAGCGTCTGGGTCCAAAGTTGCCCTGACACACCAAACCGACGCTCGACAGCCGACGGCCAAGTAGCACGTCCGTTCTGCGCCTGTGTAAGATGAAATGCCTTTCCGTACCAGCAGGTGGCAGTAGCTGAACAGCCAATCAGAATGATCAGATGGCCCGACGGTCCGACGAGCTCCGATGCCGATTCAACATGTCGAATCGGCTGAAAAAAAGCCGACGAGGACCAACTTCAGCCGACGGTGCGGAACACACTGAGAAAACTTAGTCGGCCGATGGACAAAAACTGCCCGACGGCCAACCGTCGGCTTGGTGTGTTCCTGCCTTAATACATCTACTATTGGAGATATTTTACTTTAGAGAATATTTCATATTCTCTTACAGAGACACTTTCAGCTTCAGGTACAATGAGCTTGACAGAGAGTGACATGCAGAACAGATTTTAAATAGATCCCTAAAAACGGCATTAACGAAAAATCTTTTATGGCATCCCGCTCCCCCATGTTAGCTTGCCCTCGTCTACCACCTTCACCTTCGGTTATCACATCTCAGCAAGCAACTGAGCAATCGAAACTAACCTTAATTTAATGTTCTCCAATCTGAATTAAACCCTGACATTTGAAGCTGATCTGCAACGATGCATTAGGTTATAAACACAGTCACCTTCTGGGTGACTCACCCACATGAAAGCCAAAAGGCAAAACAGTGTGACACTTCTGCTCGTTATGACCTTCAAAACAGCCGTGGTGACACTGACCTTTGGGTTACGGCCCTGGAGAAGGAAAAATAAACTGCATGTCGTAACTTCACCGAGATAAAGAGCAAACTGTGTCATCTGCGAGCAATCACAATGACAAACAGATCAATTTGCATGCCTTAAAAGGAGATGCTAGTCTAATTAACAGCGATGCAAGGAGATGAGGAAGAGTGATACAATGGAGAAGAAACTGAGACTGATGGTTGATGGACATCCCGACATTAACAAACCCTCATTTCCTGACCTTTGCTGAGATTAGCCATTTAGCAATGCTCAGGATAGGACTGTCTGAACACATTAGCCACTAGCCCATGGTGACCCAATTAAAACACCATAAATGAGGAGCAGCAGCATGTAACTAGGAGTCTAAACAACTTAAATGACATGACTGAATAGCCCTTAGCCCTTTGGCCTGAGGTCAATATGACCTGTATTTTGTGGGGCACAACAGAGCTATCATTTCCAATGTAGAATAAAAGCTAAATTATTACAAGAATTGCCAAGACACCAATTCTAGACAAATTAATTTGTTGGGCACTTCATTCCTTCAAACAACCATTATTGTTGAGCTGCAAAAAATACAGCTGTTTAAATTATAAATCAATATGGCAACACTTTAGTTTAGGGTCCAATTCTCACTATTAACAAACTATTAACTACGACTTTTGCCTCAATAAACTCCTAGTTACTGCTTATTAATAGTTAGTAAGGTAGTTGTTAAATTTATGTATTGGGTGGGATTAAGGGATGCAGAATGGTCATGCAGGGCATTCATATCTGCTTTATAAGTACTAATAAACAGCTGAAATCCTAGTAATATGCATGCTAATAAGCAGCTATTTAATACTGAGAATTGGACCCTAAACTAAAGTGTTACCATATATATTTTTAAATATATTATTCTTGTAATGTCTGGTATTTTTTTTTCCGCCAAATACTGACAATCAGTTATATTTATTGTAAGCTAACGGGTCTATGATTTCTTTCAGCAAATGTACAAATGAATAATTAAAGACTTGCTGTTTTCATTTAGCTCAGTTCATGTCAATGCAGGTTACACGCTAACGGTTTATCAGATGGCATGTTTAAATGTGTATGCCAACAAATCCCTGGCCGATTAAAAATTAAAAGCAAAAATATAAAAGCCAAAACAGGTTCCCCTAACACATGGACAATTTTTACATTTACTTTCTTTGTTGCTCTCTTTCGGTTCTCAATATCTCATAAGACCCGTAGGCCTAAGAATTCAAATTTCCTAAAGTGCTGATTCATTTTAAGATAAGATTTCTTCCATCCATCCATCATAATCTCATTTTGACTCTTTCATACAAAAAAAATGGTACGTTTATATTAAATAAACTCATAACAAATACAGGCTGTGCAGACTGATTGGGCCTTAGAGGCCAATTTAGCAGGAGCTGTTGTCTCAGAGGCTAATATCATATTTGATACTGCTTTGTGTGGCCTGTGTTCTCTCACTACTTTGTTTGTGGCAAGAGGTACAGATGGGAGCGTGTAAAATTTGGCTGGTCTTTCCCTAAAAACCCCACAGCATACATCTGGCACAGAAAATCGTTCTCTCTCCCATGCATATGTGCTGTCTGTTCGTGTCACAGAGCACTGAGGTGAGGTGAGATGTGAAATGATTTGTACAAACTGAGCGTTTATAATCTTGAAACGGTAAAAGCAAATCAGGAAAGCGTTGGGAAATTAATACTTATTTGTTCCTTTATAAAACAGGATTAATTGGATGTATATTTTATATCTATTAATTTTTTGTCTAGCAGCTTGTCTAGTTGCTTGTTATTTCAGTACCTGACAGCCCACTCGCCGCACACACACACACTTTTTTCATCTTCCTTATTTGCTGACATCAAAAAAATCCTCTCACAATGGGGGAAAACTCCCTTGCCGTGCTTTCTCTGTGCTCCTGTCCATCACGTCACATATTTGGTGCACTCCACAAAACACACTTCGGTATAAATCTGGTTGAACCAGAAAAAACTGTCAGTCAAAGACTGTTTTCTTCTGTTTTTTTATCTTACCAATCATTCCCTCCCCTTTTATGTCAATCTGATCCCCCCTCTTTATTTCTCTCTTTCTTGGCCCACTTTTTACTGAACAATGGAGACAATCGGGCGTCCCCTGAGGGCAGAGGAGGGCGAGTTTAAATATCAAAAGCCCACAATGGACACCACGCCAGACTCCAAGGAGCTCCATTCCCTGGCCCCCACTGTCCATCTGCTTATAACGGGAGAAATGAGGGAAGAAGGATAGATAGTGAGAAAAGAGACATAGTGACAGACTTTCGTCTCTCGCTCCCTTCTCGCCTTTTTCTCATTGTTTTGAACAACTCAGTCGTGCTTCTCCCTGTCAGCTGTCAAATGATACCATTTGGGTCCCTCATATGTGGAAAAATTATTTGAATGATGAAGAGATGATGCAATTTTTACAATGGATTAATATGACAGATTTCTGTTTCAGAATATATGCAACTTTAGTTTACATTTAGTTCATGTGTCCCTAGGTTATGCACGTCCCATCAAATCTTCCCCTTTTAAAGTAATTAACTATTTCTTAAATCTGAGAAACATTGTCATTATGACATCAATTCTACAAGTTAAAGGCACAATATGTAAGATTTTTGGATTAAAATATCCAAAAAAAAAACACTAAAACAACGTTATATATTTTGTTAATTTGTGTACTTACATTATCCCAAATGTTTCCAAGAATGTTTAAATCCAGAGAAATAAGCAATTTTAACCAGGACACGGACTGTGTCCGTGCGTCACCTATCAATGACATCATACCCGCGTTACCCTTGGTTTTATTTTGTAGAAACCATGGAAACACCAAAGATGCTTTAATATATCATGTGTTTTATTAGACCGGTGAGCAACTGTTTGGATGGATACATTCATCGACAGAAAACTAATCATGTTATATAGCTCAACACAGTCTTATTGTTTAAATCTCATTTTCTTGATTCACCGCTAGTACCATGTTTTACCATGGCTAATATTGATCTAGCTTACTGCAGTGTGCATTAAGTGTCTCATAGCATTAAGTGTCTCATGATAAACAGCGCTGCTTTACCCCAAATACGCTTCACCGGAAGAAGCGGCGACTGCGGCATAATAAAAGTTCTGCTGCTCTCGAGCCGTGTGTTGTGCTCTTCTCTCATTAGCAATCGCTCCTGCTCTGCTTCATACTACAGTAACATTAATAATCCCATCCATAAACATGATTTCTGCCCAAGTCCCATCCCGATTCTTTTCCACCAGCTGTAGACGTGAAAACAACACCCCCCATGATTCAACGAAATCAAGGCATCATCAAGCTACGTCTTTGTTTTGAATAAGCGACCTCTAGCAGCAAAAATGTACATATTGTGCCTTTAAAATTCTATTATTTTTATGTTACATTTGTCAGTACAGGACAATTTTAAAAGGTCTATCCTGTTACCATGATGTTGTATAGTAAGTAAATATTTATATATATATATATATATATATATAGTAAAAAAAAAACAGCATATTAAAAATACTGTTAAAATACAGTACATGTATTAAAATATATTAAAAAAAAAATAGATGAACCTCGTAGTTTCACAACCTTTAGAATATGGAATTAAACTGTAAAATTGTCAAACCTGTGCATTATTTATGCTTCCATTCTGAAGGTGCGCAACCGTTCAATGGTGCGGGGGGCAGAAATTATACATTTTATTCAGCAAATACACGTTAAATTGATCAGAAGTGACAGTAAAGACATTACAAAAGATTTCTATTTTAAATAAATGCTGTTCTTTTGAACTTTCTATTTATTAAAGAATCCTGAAAAAAAGGTTTCCACAAAAATATTAAGCAGCTAAACTGTTTTGTATAATAATAACAGCACTGATAATGATTAAAAAAAAAAAATGTTTCTTGAGCACCAAATCAGACTTCTGAAGGATCATGTGACACTGAAGACTGTCATGGCTTCTAAAAAAATTCAGCTTTGCCATCACAGGAATTAATTACATTTTAAATACATTAAAATAGAAAAGATATTTTAGATTTTAAATTGTGACAATAAATTACAATATTACAGTTTTTATTTTATTTTTGATCAAATAAATGCAGCCTTGATGATCATAAGAGACTTCCTTCAAAAACACTGTAGTATACTCAAAATATCAAAATATATTAAAACACATTAATTTACTGTAGCTTGTGATGGCACAATGCAATACACATTTTAGAAAGTTTAAAAATCCACCAGAAATCCCCTTATCAAACTGTAAAAGCAATGGTTTCACAGAATGACACCTCATCCACTGTGCATCCAACCCCCCCAAACGACATATGAGGACACAAACAGTCCTCTCTTCTCTCTCTCGAAACCTCCCTCCCCTCAAGCCCCGAGGCTCAGGTTTCCCGACAGGAATGAGTCTTCATTTTTTCACATCATCCTTTTCTGTGACTGACTGCATGACACAGATACAGAAAGCTCAATCTCACGGTAATTGCGGAGTGGCAGTACAAGACCGCTGACATAAATGAAGAATCATCTGTAATATCCCTGAGCTATATGTCCCAAGTGACTTAACGTCAGTCTTAACACATCAGAAACCACACTAATAAGAACACAGAGGCCAATTTGAAGCTGCCAGGCAGTTCTATAGTAGGCTAAATGTGGTTTTCCATTCTTAACAACATCAAGTGCACCTGGAAGTAATAACAAAACCTCACACCTTGACCTCTGATCCTATCACCATTTATAAAGATGCTTGTTATTGTCCATACTTCCATTCACACTAGAGAGCAAGACAAGGCATGTGTCATGTTTTCTTCATTGTTTACAGCGACAGGTGTTTCCACCTGGGCAGGTTTTGATGGGGAAATTCCAGGGCTTTCTTGCTGGCTGTCTGTGATCCCAAGGGATATACAGATCTAATGAAGACCTCCCCTTCACCCAACCACCCTTAAACAAGATGAAATGTGAAAATGTGTCATATCAGATGTCTCCATTGCTAATTTGATCAGAGGGTTATTGATTTCTAGGCTAACTTAACTGATTGTAATCTGGTAAAGAATGATTTGGCCATATGGCTTTGAATTTGGCATGGAACGTTTTTTTAAAGGGGTGGTTGATTATGATTTCACTTTTAAATTTAGTTAGTGTGTAATGTTGCTGTTTGAGCATAAACAACATCTTTTGTCATTTAACGCCGGACTGCTTCACAAACGAGGGTCAATTCAACACTGAATTTGCACAAAAGATTAACATGACGACACATGCTAGCCGATGAGTTGAATCAACTACATAAATTTATCCACTAACCGTTCAGAAACGTCCAGCTGCGTGGGATTCTCCAGCTTTGTTGTTGTTGAACAACCGAAGCACGAGCTATTAAAGCTCCGCCCTCTTTTGGAAAGTGGGCCGGGAGCAGCAGCTCATTTGCATTTAAAGGGACACACAAAAAACGGCGTGTTTTTGCTCACACCCAAATAGGGGCAAATTTGACAAGCTGTGATAAATGATCTGTGGGGTATTTTGAGCAGAAACTTCACAGACACATTCTGGTGACACCAGAGACTTATATTACATCTTGTAAAAGGGGCATTATAGGTTTTAATCAAACACACAATTCAATTCAAATATGGACTTATTTTTCACTCATAACAACAGCAATCCTGCTGAAATTATTACATTAAAAGTTGTGATCTGAGGTTTTGGTGATGACAGCAAAATACTTAAATGCATTTCTATATGCTTTTTAAAAATATTTAAGAACATACTGGCTGGAAGAAAATGACATATCAAACAGAAACACATGGAGAGGCACCTGACTACCATTAACAGTTTATTTTTCATAGGTTCTTTATTGTCAACTTAACTAACCTATTGTATTAATTACCAGCCAATCAAGTACAGTACAGCTTTACTTCACTGGAAGTGCTTCTTCAACAAAGGTTCACAAATACCTACTACTGCTCTCACGGTCTAGTTAATGGTTAGCTTTTTTTTAGCTAATGTTCACCATCCAATCTCCAGCATTCTTTGACTTTGGGACCTCAAACATCTGTCATTCAATGACTTTTAACAAAACAAATCCCCAAAGAGTTCAATTCTGCACGAAAGAGAAGAAGTCTTCTGTTAAAAGATTTCCTCCTTTCAGCCATAAACAATACTGTAAATCAAACAAGAAGCCACATGAAAGGTATACTGTAGCCCTTTTCAACATCATATTTATTATGTACAATGTAAAACCTGTGTCAACACATGCGATTAGAAAGCCTCTCTGATGTCTGTGTTTTGTTAAAGAAAGCAGCATCTGACTATATACTGAAAAGATTTTAAATGATTCACAATGACAATCATTGGAAGGCTTCTTTAATTTGTGAAGTATAATGAATACAAAAATGTCTTTTCAACAAATCTGTTCATCTGAACTATACTTAACTCAGCCTCTATTTAATGTTGATAAAGGGTTTGATTGCATCATGTACTTTTGACTCTTTAAGGATTTACCATTTAAGAATGTGGCTATGGTTCATTGTCCAGCTTCGATATTTGTAATGAATGGAGACTTTGCCGCATTGGTCGAACTACTTAAATTTATTTTAAATTAATTCAAACCACTAATTTGGAAAAAAATAAAAACACATTCCACTAATTTAAAAAAACAGGTCAACTGCATCAATCCCGATGTCAACATATGTTCCATCTGAAGGGCCGCAATCCTAACAACTACACTTATTACTTATATAGGGCAAAAGACAATGCAATGTAATGATACTAATATATATATATATACCAGGACCACACACACACACACACACACACACACTCCATCATTAGTCTCATCACTGTCTTCACTAATTGTCCTGGACAATATTTTCTGTATTTCCCCTGCTTAATTCATGTGCTTAATCTATTAGTAGCAGTTCCTTTGGGAAAACTCTGACCCTGATGCATACGAATGACCCATTGCTTCAGAAGCCTGTGCAGGTGCAGGGCTGCTGGCTTCAGAGCCAGGCTCCCTGCGGGTGTAGGGCACCATGTGCGCCCTGCTAAAAGTCACAGAGAGAGATAGCGCAGACACAGAGAGAAGTAAAAAGCCAGTGGAGGACTGTTACAGTTATAGATAGTTCCTAAAGTGCATATAATGCTTTGAAATAAGAAGAATAAGGATGCAAACAATGCACTGCAAACGCTTTGATGTTGTACATCAAAAACACCATCATATGTCACAGAGGTCATTGTTGGAAAGGCAGAGGTGAGCGAAACTATAGATCAAACAAAATATAAAAGGACGTCTGAGACAGCACTTGTGAAGGTGTGGCAAATACAACATGGACAATGTCTCACATTCAATGATTTTGTTGGATATTTACCTACTGATCCATGATAAAATATTCAGAGTGCACCAGACAGGAAGAGCTTTAAAATGAAAACAGGAGTGAGTCATGCAGTTAGATGCATGGGCTACTTCATGTTCTCCATAATGATATTAACTGAGAATCTCTGCTGTAGCATGAAAATTATGAGGGACACTGGTACAGAGCAGGCCAGAAACAATATCAGTCAATGAACACATTTAATACAAATATATTATATATATATATATATATATATATATATATATATATATATATATATTTTAAATAAATATTCTGAAATTTATTAAATATTTTAGATATTTATAATTATATATATAAAACATTTTAAGTGATTATTTAAAACTTTATATTTGGAATAAATATTCTATGAAATTATATTATATATATATATATATATATATATATATATATATATATATAAAATATTTCTTAGAATATTTATTTCAAATATAATATTTTACATAATTATATACATATAATTATATATATATATATATATATCGTTATGCATTTAATAATGTGACCTTGGACAGACAAATTGATCACAAAATGATTTACTGTGAACTGTAGGCCAGAGGTATGCTTGATATTGAAAATAAAACAAAGAATGTATCGATTTCTAAAGCCACTTCCACATAAAGTTTAATGATTTCATCTGACAAAATTATGTAATATCTTAAATTATCTTAATATGGGGGATCAGCAAATATTGATATATGTGATTAATTAGATTAATTAATCAATATATAATATCCAATAGAGAAAATTAATATCCTTAATTTGTGTAAATAAGTCCAGGTTTAAAGTCACCATGAAATCAAAATTGACAAGTCTCATTTATTTATTTATAACAAAATGTTGCAGTTACTTATTATAAATTATTTATCCATGCACATCATTAGTTAGCAGCAACGGCCAACTTCCTATGATCCTACCAATTCCCAACAAACAAAATCGAATCCTACATTTCAATTTCACTCTGATATCTACGTCACGATAGCAAAGAAAATCTATTGCAACTTCCGTTTCATGCCGACTTTAATGCACTCTAATGTGCTCAGAAAGACCTCTTAACTCATTGCTGAGAGAAAGTTATTCCTGTACAACAAAAAAAAAAAATTAGATGCAGCTAGTAATCTGTCCTCCTTGTTTTAGGCCAGTCTGAAATCTATATCTATCAGCTGCCTTGACTCAGCTGAATCTAAATGAAGAGCACTTTAGGGGCTATAACAATCTTCCATTAGCGCTCCATCCAAGCACACAGACACAAGGCCCTGGAGCCGTCTCCTAAAACATACTGCTCTAAAATACAACCAAATGTTTCAGATGACCCCATTGTTTCGGTCTTTCGCATTTTCTCATCCTCTCTAAGGAAGAAACAGAGATGGACAGAGATTGAGATTCTTTTCAGCTTCTCCTTTCCATCCAGTGTACAACAGTTCAAATCAGCACCGGGCCAGACTCCACTTCCAGACGCACCTATCTCACCCTGCCTCGCCCCCCTCTGGAGAAAGCTGCTGTTGCACAGCTAAAAATAGCACATCTGGAAACAAAACCCTGAGAAGTAAAAGGTGAGCATCCCGTTGCAGTGTGGGAAACCTGAGAGTAGGTGAATCTGAGCTGCAGAGGAGGGGAAAGATGGGAATGCTGGGGGAAGAAATGAAATTACGTACTGTACGTCATTTCTTGACCTTATCTCAAAGCAGTCATTAAAGATACATTGTGTATTATGCATCAAGTCAATCAATCTTTCCAAATAACCTAATTAATCTTTTGTTTATTCATCTTTAATTCATATTTGAGAGCAAAGTGGAGTTATTTACATTCATTTGACAAAAAATGTGAGCTTCCCCCATTTAAAGTTTCCTTTAAGTGACAGAAGGTGCTGAGAGAGAATAGCAGGTTTCTCTAATGCTGTTTTAATTGCAGGCTCAGTGGGAGTATCCACAGGGTTTGAGCCACAACTAACATGTTGCCAAGTAAAAGGATTTCTTCAAAATTTGCCATATGGCAGAAAATACCTCTATAGGTGTTGGTGAGGTAAAAGCATGTGGTCATTTGTGGATGATCCTCAAAGCTATTCCTATACAAAATATAGAATACAGCAACATTATAAAAAACAGCTTAATAAATCTCAAAATGTGTCATGTTAAACTATAAATACTAATACATTAATGTTTCCTGGTGGTTAAAGTGCAATACAATCAAAGCTAGCAATAGAAAATGAGTAAAATATCAGCATCTTGTGGTGTGCTCAAGTCACTGCAACTTATAGAGAATGTATGTTGAACTAGAAGCAAATTGTGTTTGATGCAGTTGAGTTATATTATAAAAAATGTAAATAAAAAATTGCAAAAATAGCACAACCATTCGTTTTAATGTTTACTCTAAAACTTTTATATTACATGCTGTTATACTACATTTTGCATGCAACTTTGATTCAATGACCTCCATTCACTTTTTTTATATATATATTATGTTACCATTTGAAATGCAGGTTGTACTGTTTGCTCTGAAAAAGCTAAGATTTAATCTGACACTGTTCTCATTAAGTTACTCTTTAGACATTTCTAACCAGGATAGACTAACATTGTCGGGTTGCCAATGGATATCATGTTTCCATTCTAACTTCTAAGCTCTATGAAATACCTCCATGAATGACTGCAAAACAATATGGCAAAGACTGCTGAATGGGGGAAGACATGTACATCTCTGGATCATTCAGACCATGGTCCAGTTCACTGGGAATATGGGCCCAGGCCAGGTCACATGGCCACAGATATCATCTGATGTGGGCAGCTTTGCATCTTTAATTCATGACGGAAAAAAAATGAGTTTGGTTAGTGGGCTAATTCAGCTGCTCTGAGTTTCCCCAGCTGCAGTCAAAGATTAAAAATGGAAACCTTGTCCCTGCAGGCTCACATATATACAGTTGTAGAATCAATGATCAAACAGAATTGTTTACAATCACAACTATGCAAGAGAAGACCTAGATTGTCAGATATACCAGAATACTTGGTAAGATAGATAGATAGATAGATAGATAGATAGATAGATAGTAAAAAAGTCAATTTACGATAAAAACCAGCAGCTGTGGTTTCCCAAAATTTACCATAAAAAATACAGTAGCAACATTTTTAGGTTTTGGAGATTTAACTTATATTTACAGTAAAAAAAAAACACATTTTATTAACTGATATAATGTTAATATACCAACCTACTGAAGAACTAATATCTGTTTTGTACTATTGTAATAGACAACCACCAAAAACAGGTGGTGATGAGAAAATCACATGATGAATCAAAGCTTGTCACAAGCTGAGAAGGTAGATGCTAAAATATAAAAAGGTGCACAGTGTCATTCACACAAACACTAAACACCATCATGGTACCACACATGACACTAAAGTAATGCAATAAAGATTCCTTTAACAACATTAGATGTAACATAAAACCCTAATGTACATAACTGGTAAGAAGGAAAAAAACTAAGAAGAAACATATAGTTATTTAAACGAAAATACATCAAATGTGAATCAAGTGTCATGCAGGGAATTCTGGGAATGTCAATTTATGTTTTTTTTTTTCACTGTAAATTATACAATGACTTGTTCTTTTTTACTTCCAAAACTGTGAATTTATCAAAAAAGTACATTAAATGTAAGGTTAGATCTATTATAGTTAATCACTGTATATAGTACGGAAACTTGCTGTTAACCAATTAACAGATTTTTATTGTAACATTTTTAGTCTTTTACTGTTAAAATCACCATTTTTAGATAGACAGATCAAGTAATATAGTAATATAGATAGAACGACAGACAGAGATAGACAGACAGACAGACAGACAGATGATAGATAAATAGATAGACAGACAGACAGACAGACAGATACCGACAGATAGATAGATAGAACGACAGAGATAGATAGATAGATAGATAGATAGATAGATAGAACGACAGAGACAGACAGATAGAACGACAGACAGACAGATAGATAGAACAACAGACAGACATATAGATAGAGACAGACAGACAGAATAATATAGATAAAACAACAGACAGATAGAACGACAGACAGACAGATAGATAGAACAACAGACAGACATATAGATAGAGACAGACAGACAGAATAATATAGATAAAACAACAGACAGATAGCCAGACAGACAGATAGATACAGACAGACAGACTAA
This sequence comes from Mylopharyngodon piceus, assembly GCA_039654765.1. Taxonomy (NCBI): domain Eukaryota; kingdom Metazoa; phylum Chordata; class Actinopteri; order Cypriniformes; family Xenocyprididae; genus Mylopharyngodon; species Mylopharyngodon piceus. The sequence continues at coordinate 23,904,160 of CM077452.1, read as the reverse complement.
TACAGATAAAACGACAGACAGATAGCCAGACAGATAGCCAGACAGATACAGACAGACTAATACAGATAAAACGACAGATAGCCAGAGAGACAGACAGACAGACAGATAGATAGATAGATAGATAGATAGATAGATAGATGGATGGATAGATAAATGTTCTGATGACATGTATTTAAGGCCTACAACTTTTCATCCTGTCATCAAAGCCAATATAAGACACAATTCTTTAAAACATTTATGTAAGCCTATGATGTTTATTGACTATATTCAGAAGATTTTCAACCTGAATGTTATATGTAGGCTACTCCAAAAGTTATTTTACCCACACAGGCCAAGCTAACATCCTAAGAGAAAATGAATTACATTACAACGCTATTTACCAACAAAAGTGCCCTGAAGGTTCCCCATGTAATGAAACAGCAAATGTTTGTCCTGTTCGCCCAATATCCTTGAGCTAAAAGAAGCGCCCTGGATGGGTCGATGACACTTTCACTCCCTACAGCATCCTTGCCCAACATTCGGCCTCAAAACTAACTTGACAGCCTCGAAACGCCCGAGTTTATTGATCTAAATATGGCTGGTGACTTTAAATGAAGCTGCGCTTATATTTATCTGCCGTTTAGTAAAATATAGCGGGGTACTTCATAACACAGCGGCTGTGATCATTTGCGCAGAGCAGCAGAAATAAGACTGCATCACTCAGAGATGCGCAGAGAGGCTGAAACACGCGGGATGCGCGAGGATCACTGAAGCAGCAGCGGCCGTATTAAAGAAACACAAATCCAGTCTGCTTTTATCCCCTGTGGAACAAGGCCAGTTGCTTCAAATTCATTAACCCTGACAGCGCTGTGATAACATCACCTCTCTTACCTGTATCGCTGCCGGTTTGACCACATACGATGCAGTCTGATTCTCCCTTACGCACTGTAATGCGGTAAAGGCGCGGGTAATATCCTCCCTTGCTTCGCTCTGTCTGTACGTCCCTTTCAGCAGAGCGCGCGCTCACTTCCCACGCTCGCTCCTGTGGGCGCGCCTCCGATTCCAGCCGGACAGGTGTTCCGATCATCTGCATTCGTACCGCACTACTAAAACTTCATACAATTGAAGCGTCAGTTTAATATCACGTGATTAATTCATCTATTAAGAATAACAATAGACCTTCTTTCAAAAACATCTGAAACGTTTGAATGGTATAGTGTAGTTTACTGTTGTTTAATGAAAGAAATAGATAGGTGACATTAGTGCACTGGATTATTTAAAAAAAAAAAAAAAAAAAACTTTATCATGAAAGACTGTGACACACTCATTCTTCATCAATGCCCTTCTGTTCCAAACACACAGTGCTCTTTGACTGGGAACTTTACGTCATCCATTACAATATAGTGACACACTGGCCCAGTTCAACAACACGCATGTAGTCACTAGCCATACAGAATATCCCCTTGAATGCATATCCCCATTTATGAGCATTACAAACATCAGAAATGTATAAATATAAACAAATAGACATAGTATGACAACTACAAGATATGATCAGCTTACCGTGTTTTACACAAACACTTTTTTTTTTACACAAAAGACTATTGCAATATCCGTTTCATTCTGATTTTAATTGTAAAGATACAGCTACATATTGAGGAGTAATTGGAGACACTCTGTGGCAGGCCTGGTAATTTAAAACACTACTCTTAACGATAAATGATATTTCAAATGCCTGTGGACCTTCAAAAAATAACTATATGCAGCTTACAAAACAATGTTATTTAAAGAATTATGCACAAAAATGTCTCTAAGGAGTTTAAAGTCCATCGGAGAAATATACTGAAAGCTGGTAAATCTAATCTCGCATGCAGCCAGCAGTTTGTTCCAGGCTCTTCAGCTTGCAAAAGTCAATCCTGCATACTAAACCTTGAAGACAAAGGCCTGCACTGCTGTTCCCTCATTACATACAGATTTGCCAGGCACTGACAAACTTCTCTGTGATGCTCGGAATACAAAGTAAAAGCGCTCAGTACCCTGCTGTCAATGTTTGAACAAAACTTATGCCAAGGTCACACAATGTACAGGTCAAACTTCCCTGCAGTTGCTGATGTGTGTGCACTGACTGCACACGTGTACTCTTGTGTGTGCACATATGCTGCCTCTAGTGGTCACAAAGAGCATTACATCACGACTAAAATTGACGGTCATGTTTATTTTGCTTAAACCACTAAAATAGTACTATTATATCATGGTATTGGAATGGTACGACGGCATGTTTTGTGGACACTTACCATGGTATTGGCATATTGTAATTATTCAGTACCAAGGTACAGGACTGTATCAAAATTACATTAGCATTTGAAAGGAATACTGTAGGTACAACACCACCACAGCACTTTTACAAATGTTTTACTCAGTAAAACTGAGTAAACTAAGTGTAAGTGTAGCAACGATTACTCACCATCACAATTAATTACCATTTTCTGTTATCAATATGTTTACACACCTGTTTCAGCCATCTAAAGAATCAGATACATGTGAAATAGCAAACAGTGTTATCTTAGTATATTTGTGTAGTATAAGTAATATTATGAATTACCTTTTATTTTTATATTTTAATTTTTAATTTTATCATAAGTTTTAGTAATTTTAGGTGCATTTGTCATTTTTATTCATTTTTTAATATTTCTGTTTAGCTTTATTTTTAATTCAGTTTTAGTTTTAGTAGCCTACTTCAACTTATTTTACTTAAATATAAACCTCTTTGATTTCAATTAACAAAAACTATTTATAACAATAACAACACTGCTAGACTCTGACAAACTGATTAAAGTCGGAATGAAACGGAAGTTATGATAGATCTTTCTTCCCTATTTTGAAGTATATCCGAGTGAAAAAAGGTTCTCAGAAAAAAAATGTAGGGCGGGACTTGATTTTGTCCATCAGGAATTGATTGAATAGTTGTGGTTTGCTATTGCTGTGATCTCATGTGAGTGACAGGTTGTCCCGCCCTCAGAGGTGGAAGTAACGAATTACAACTACTCACGTTACTGTAATTAAGTAGCTTTTTCGGGTTTTTGTACTTTTTTGAGTACATTTTTAAATCTGTAATTTTACTTGTACTTAAGTACACATTAAGTAATCTACTTCGCTACTTGTAAAATCACATTCCGTTACTGAGTACGCCAACAATTTGAATATTCAAACCTTTGACCGGCATATCGGTAGCCAATAAAGAAATCCGATCATAAACGGACCAATGAAAACCCTGATATTTTACCAGCGGCGCGTTCTCATTCTCTCATCTGCTCGACAGCGAGTTCGAAACGCACCCGCCTCCTCCTGTCATTCACACGTTTCAGTTACAGAGCCTGAATGTCAGCGCGAGATTGCTAGTGATGGGCAGATCGAGGCTTCGTGAAACACTGAAGCAGTTGAAGCAAATGTCCCGTAATGTATCGAGGCTTCGAAACAATCTGACACCCGTCTCCACGGTGACCCCTAGTGGTCAGAACAGCGCAAATGCAACAAAACTCAGGCCAAACTTGCATAAAAACACCTTTTACAAATGTATTACAAAAGTTTTATTGAAAGTAAAATCTATCAAATGCAATTAACTAATCATCTAATAAGATTAAATATAGAGTGTCTGTATAATATGTGTTCTTTTATCAATTTTCAGGACTTGTTTTCTTTGTTCCATGGCTCAAACTAAACAGGCAAATAAGAGATTAATAACTACCATTATTCATTTTAATTATTCTAATGTCTAATTAAAACATCTACAAATGTATAAAACCATAGGGTAAAGCCCATAGACACGTGTTCAATAGTTCTCAGTGAATCTGCATGATTCATGGGTTCACTTTATCATCGCCCTCTACCGGTGAACCACTGCAATTTCGAACTGTTTTGAAACGTTTAGAAACAGTGATGACGTAATGAAGCCTCGTTTACTAAAATCACGTGACTTTGGCAGTTTGATACACGCTCCGAATCACTGATTCGAAACAAAAGATTCATAAAGCTTCGGAGCTTCATGAAGTAGTGTTTCGAAATCGGCCATCACTAGAGATTGCAGGTATTGCGCATAATTTTAATCATACCCGCAGATTTCTATGGCGTATTTTAATTACAAATGTCGAAAGCGCATTTATTGTAACGCGCAGAAAACGACGCAAGCTCTCAAATATACAAGTGAACTGCCTCTCCTCGTGCGCGCTGTCAGACTGTGTAGTGTGCAATCGTGAATCTCTCCGTGCTCTTAAATTAAACGTTGTCAAAAGTTATCAATCAGAATAGACCTCCAAGCCTGACCAATGAAAATGCTACAGGAAATCTTATTGGCTATAAGTGAAATGCACCAGAAAGTCTCTCAACAATCAAAGGTGGATCTTTAATTTCTTTACAATGTAAATATGTTTCAGAATGGGGCATTTGTATGATTTGTACATAAAAATAACCTAGTCTGTCTAACTGCATCACTATATTGTACAGACATTACAGGTCAAACCCCTCTGATGTTCTTTTTATCTAAATAAACAACATATTATATGGCTCTTAAAGGGTTAGTTCACCTAAAAATGAAATTAATTACTCACCCTCATGTTGTTCCAAACCCGTAAGACCTTTGTTCATCTTCAGAACACAAATTAAGATATTTTTGATGAAATCAGAGAGCTTTCTGACCCCAGACTGCAACGTAAGTGCAACTTTCAAGGCCCAGAAAGATAGTAAAGACATCGTTAAAATAGCCCATGTGACTACCAGTGGTTCAACCTTAATGTTATGAAGTGACGAGAATACTTTTTCTGTGCAAAAAACAAAAATAACAACTTTATTCAATAATCTCCTCTCTCTGTGTCACTCTCTGATGCTGTTCATGTGAGCACCACGACACATGCGTGTGATGCTGACGTGGAATCCGGCCAATAATGAGCTGACGTAGAACCTGGAAGTGCTGCACTGTGTTTACTACGTCAACAGTGTCAGAGACTGACATGGAAGAGAAGAAACTGTTGAATAAAGTCGTTATTTATTTATTTTTTGTGCACAAAAAGTATTCTCATCACTTCATAACATTAAGGTTGAACCACTGTAGTCACATGGACTATTTTAACAATGTCTTTACTACCTTTCTGGACCTTGAATGTGGTAATAATGTTGCTGTCTATGGAGGGTCAGAAAGCTCTCGGATTTCATCAAAAATATCTTAATTTGTGTTCTGAAGATGAACGAAGAGTGTGGAACAACATGAGGGTGAGAAATTAATGACAGAATTTTTATTTTTCAGTGAACTAACCCTTTAGGATACACAGCATTTAAAAATTCAGTGTTGTCATATTTCAAATACCTCAACTGAATTTAGGTAATTTTTTTGTTCTTATTTTATTACTGACTGTTTACTTGTATTTTTTGTAAATTCAATTCAGTTTGAAATAAGGCTTTCTTGTGCTGCGTGTGAGCTACTGCAAAAAGTTACCCTATTGTAAAGACACAAATACACAGAGTGAGCAAATGTTTAAGTGAGATTAATGTAATGGTAATTGATCAATGTTTAAATATGCAAATAAAAGCCTAAATTAAAATCTGTTCATCGTATAAAGCGGACGTGTCTCTTCAGAAGACTTGAATTAAACCGCTCCATTTAAATTGATTACTGTTACGAGTCTTGTGCTTTTTGAAGCTTGAAAATAATGATTGCCTTGACAAAATGGATGGACAAAAAAATTAGATATTAAGATATCTACGGTATACAGTATGTGGTGGTTTTACCCAAGGTATTTCAAATGATACTGAATATTGATCATTTTCAAGGTATTGTATTAAAGTTAGAAATTCCAGTATTGTGACCACTAATTCATGCACTTCGTCAATAAGGTGAAAGTGCTTTGTTTAAAGTAGCTATTTTCTACTTAGATCTATGATTTGATTGAATATTTTTTGATAATTTATTAAATATCGCCGGCTAAAAAATAATTAGTAATTTTAGTACTTTGAGTAGTTTTTGAGAAGAGTAATTTGTACTTTTACTTAAGTACTTTTTTTGACACCAGTACTCTTACTTGTAATTGAGTATTATTTCAGCAATGTAACAGTACTTGTACTTAAGTACAAATTTTCAGTACTCTTCCCACCACTGCCCGCCCTCACGCCAGTAAACGCATCATCAGAGAAAAGATGTTGCTGCAAGAGGGAGGGGAAGCTATTTTGATTAAAAATTATGAGGGCACATGAATTAAAAAACAATAATGATGTGCACGGATAAATCAGTTATTATAAATACTGTAATATTCCATAAAAAAAGAATGGCCAATTTTGATTTCATGGTGACTTTAAGGGTTTCAGCAATCTCTAGTGTTGACACAGGGCTCTTACCACAAGATGGCGCCACAATTTCATTTGAGAAAACGTACACCATTACATTCTTGCTAAAGAAAATACGACTTGCATCTGTCTTTGATGATTTTATATTTTACAAGAAAGTGAATTTCTGTCTGACATTATCAATTGTATATTGTTCACAGAATATATCATTTTCTGGTTTCTAGCATTTTTTTTCTGTCTCCCTATTTTCACGGCGTGTATTTGATCAGGATTTGTCTATTTATGTCAGGGGTTCTCAACTCCACAGAGTTTTGCTCCAACCCTAATCAAACACACCTGAACAAGCTAATAAAGTCTTCAGGATTACTGGAAAATTATAAGCAGGTGAGTTTGATCAAGGTTGGAGCTAAACTCTGCAGGAAAGTGGTCCTCAATGGCCAGAGTCGAGAACCCCAGATTTAGGGATTTAATCCAATATGTGTACTATTTTTAGGGTTAATCATGTCAAGCTTAGGTAGTTTGCTGACCAGCTAGCTAAGGGGTCTTGGAGCTTTATTTCTTCTGTTCGTAGTGTTGTCTATCAAAGTGTACCGTTTGTGCTCGACTTGAGACCTTTCTTGTGTATATATATATTTTTTTAATACAGATGAGTAATCATCTACTGTTTTTTTTTTTAATTTTTTTTTTTTACTTTTAATATTTCCTATATACCTGCACAAAAATGTATGTAGGGATTAATTTAGCTGCTTTTCCCATTTTGTTTATTCTTGTTTAAGTAGGCCTCATATTTTGATTTCATATATAGATATCTATGTAGAATTAGTTTGCGCCATATTTAAGTTGGTATGTTTATATTATATAATAGAAATACTTATTTCTTCCTTTTCAAGTATTGTTACACAACCTTTTCGGTTTTAGCAGAAAGAAAAAGTTCTTAAGTTCTACTGCAGTGCGTTCTGTCGGGCATCATGGTATGCAGTTAATCGTGTTGTCCACTAGAGTCTGCTATTGTTGCTCTCACCCTAAATCTCCTGTCGTTACACATTCTCCAATGAGAACTGGGCGATGTGAGTGAGCTTTGAAGCAGAAATCCTCAGTGCGAAGTCGCCAATCAAACCCGGTCAGACAAACAGAGGGAGAGCGTGCGTCTCATATGGACTAACAGAGACGCGCCCGTGACTTGGCCCTGATCAATACACGATCTTTTGCCACTGGACACCGGAAACGGCCGCCTGATCACGATCTATCAAAGAACAACGATTGAGACTGATAATAAACGAGGAGGACTATGACACAAGCGCTCAAGAGGCCATGCACACGGTATGTGATGTGCTCTTTCATTCACTATCACGAAGAGCGCTGTTACAAACGCTTCTTGTTTATATACGACCAGCTGTTTTTGCGCAGTGGCTGTAAATTTTCCTAAAATCTTTGTGTTGGTGTGAGCTTCTCCCGACCTGAGAACGAAACACTCTGGCGCGATAACATTTAATAGCTGCACGGAACATCTAGAGGCGTTTGACCGCCGCGGTATTACTCATATTATCGCTTGTTTGTGTTTCAAAAACGAATCTCTATCAACTTGACAAGTTTGAGCTTCTGAGCTCAAATAGATTTATATTTAAAAGAGACGTTTATTTAGTAGGACACTTTGTTTTGATAGACATTTCATCTATCAATGGCTCAGAGGAAACGTTGTGTAGTTAGGTAAGGTTACTATTTTTATTGTTGTTGGGTTTGTTATATTTTTAAAGACATCTTTTAGTACAGATTTAATCATTTGTAAACTGTTAGATGAGGGTGCTGTAAACAGAAATGAGCATAATGGTGTCTGTTGTTTTTAATTATATATGCAATATCATTGATATTGCATGGTTTATTTAAATTTCTCCATGACGTTAAGTTATAGTTAAAATGTATAAAAAACACAAGTATAAACACAAAATATATAATGTCACATAAGGTAATTTCAAATCTAAAACAAACGTTACAATAAGATAAAGTACATGCATTCTAAATCAGAAAATTAAGAAGTCAATGTATTTAGAAATAATTTTTAACATTATTTACATTTACAAGAGATATATAGGCTATCATTCTTATCTGTATTTTACAGCAAAATATTTGGATTAATTATAGTGTCTGACATAAAATGCTCACAAGGAGGTTTATGCAACTCAAAGCACAGGAAAGGTGTTTATACTGCCATACAGCGTTTAGATGCATAAAAGTACATGTAAATGACACCGTAACCACAATTTGGGTTTAGTCTCTGAAAGCCTGATTCAAAATTCAGCATGTTTTCTGAATCACCATGGCACGTTGGCCGAACAAGAATTGCATTAATGTTTTGTAGTGCTCTGTGACTAAGAGAGAGAGATGTTATTCATCTTGGATTAAGACCTTATGTTTTCTTCCAGGTTTATATGTCATTTGCATGATCATAGTCTGCATTCTTCAAATCAACATGACCATCAGGAATTAGTCTCAGACATTTACCTGTTTCAGGTCTATCAGTGTGCAAAATATCACGTGTTCTATCTCTGAAGCCACCCTCGCACCTAAGACCTGTCAGACGGGGTAAAAAAAAGCAACACTGAATATTTTATCAGGTCAAAAATCTGTTTGAACTACGTAGAACTGTGGTGTCTGAACTCTAAAGATGTTCTTGGCCAGGCGTCGTCTTCGCAACAGGTCAGACTTGCCATGTGTTTGTTTGAGTCACCTTCCTGTGGGTTTTGCGGTTTGTGAGTTTGGCCTTTTCATCAACTGTTTCCATTTTTATAAATTGGGTGTCTGGTGTTAATGGTTAGTTTTACTAACCTAAAGTTTGTTTTGTGTTTGTCAAATGTCAATGCTGATTTTCTTCTGACTTTCCCACCGGATGCCGAAGAAGAGGCTTAATGTTTCTTCATTGGCTGAATGTGGGCAAGCTCGCCACCATCTGCCTGTCAGATCAGAGTCGAGTCAGCTAGCCCAGAGGTCTTTGAACCAATATTAGGGTGGGAACGCCACAGGAAGAGAGGCGTATTGATGATGGAAGACTTCAGCATACGGCGCACAAGCCCTGATCAGCTGGAACTAGCATAAGAGAACACCCTAGGCATGAAGGGAGCCGTGTGATATTTGTTGATGGGTGGGTGTGTTGGGGGAGGGGTGTATATGGGGGACAGGGATGACAGCGGTTTCTTTGTCTTTGGCTCTCCAAGCCGTGTGAACGTGTCTGAGTTGGCCCTGCCTCACGTGACGCGGCTGCCCTCACTCCTCCCTGTCCTTTGTTCGACCAATCTGGGAGCCACCCCTGATTGAATGGGATTATATCCCAGCAGGGGATTGATTCCGGGGGCCTGTATCTGGCTGGCCTGGGTTCCCTGTGGAACAATGCAGATCCACCCTCCTTGCCACCCCTCCTGTCTTGCTGCACCCCTCCGGTCAAAGCTCAGTCATGAGACTGCATAGGAAGCCCACAGGAGGCCGGAGCTTCTGGGAATGAAGCAGAGCCCCAAAAAGGCCGTCTAGAAGGAGATACACTTATATTTGTTCAGTCCATCTGTTGGTGCCTGAGAATGTTGTTTACAAACACATCTGGTTTTTCGGAAGTGTTTTTGCGCAAGTGTTTATATGCTTAACTAACTAATAATCTGAAAGTTAATCTGAAGGTTTGTGCTACCAATTTGTATTCATAACAAATGTCAAACAACAGGCTGTTTTGTTGTCCGCTGAGTACGGTTGTCAAAAGTACTGACTTCGGTACCAAGTCGGTACTGAAATGTTAAAAATGTGACAATACCAGCATTTCCCCCTAGCATTTTGAGTGCTGTTGAGTGGATTCTTAAACATCACTGATTGGCCACTGTGTTCACACGCTCAACAGATACGTCTGTGATTGGCTACATTGATCATTGCTTCAAAAACGTGTTGTAAATGGACATCTTTGACACTCTTCACCACTTACACGGTACACACATCTATTTACAACATGTTTTTGAAGCGATGATCACTGTAGCCAATCACAGACACATCTGTTGAGCGTGTGAACACAATGGCCAATCAGAGATTTAAGAATGTACTGAACAGCTCTCAAAATGCTAGGGGGAAATGCTGGTATTGTCACATTTTTAACATTTCAGGACTGTCTTTGTACCAAAGTCTGTATTTTTGACAACCCTACCGCTGAGTTTGTATTTCTGCGGCATCAAGTGTGGCGTCAAGCTAAATTTTTACTTTCAGTGTGGACAGACAGATGACTTGCTGTTAACTTATCACATCACACCTGGTTTGAAACGGCGTAATGTGCTGAGTCCTCTCTGTTTACCCTGATCTCCATATGTACATGTTTAGTTCAGCAGAAATTAAACAATTGACTGGATGATTTGCTGATTGAAGGCCTAAAACACGTCACAGTCAGGCTGCTGCTTTCTTCTCTGTTGATCTGAAAATCATTTTGTTTGTTTTACCTTATTTATTCAGATGAATGTCCTCAGATGACCAGAGGCACGCTGGTTTTTGCATTTTTGGGATGCAAAATGGGGTCAAAATGTTTAGCAATGGAAGTGTCCAGGAATGTCTGTCAAACAGATGCCTTTCTGCTTCCTCTTCAGTCCTTGTTCTGGTGCCACTCTTCTGGCGTAGGGTGTGAGAATTTCCTACAGTTGTGTTTGTGGACGGAGAAACAGACCCCCTGCCACTGTTGTCACATTCTGAAGGAAACAACAGGTCACAAATGGTCATGCACTTAAAGGGATAGTTCACCCAAAAATGAAAATTGTCTTCATATCCTCACTTTCATGCCATTCCAAACCCTTACAACTTTATTTCTTCTGTGGAACACCAAAGAAGATATTTTTTGGGATGAAAAAAGCCTTTTGTTTTGTCTATCCAATGAAAAATTAATTAATTACTTACCCTCATGTTGTTCCAAACCTTCGTTCATCTTCGGAACACAAATTAAGATATTTTTGATGAAATCCAAGAGGTTTTTTTTTTTATCCTCCATAGAAAGCAATGAAATTACCACGTTCAAGGTCCAGAAAAGTAGTAAAAACATCATTAAAATAGTCAACGTGACTACAGTGGTTCAACACTAATGTTATGAAGCGACGAGAATACTTTTTGGGCGCAAAAAAAAACGACTTAATTCAACAAATTCGTCTCTCCCCATCATTCTCCTACGCTATTTACATTGCAGCACTTCGAGGTTCTACATCAGAACGCCGACTCGGTTTTGGCAGACGCTGTTCATGTGAGCAGCACGTCGCACGCGTGTACTGAGCCGGTGTTCTGACATAGAACCTGGAATTGCTGCAACGTAAATAATAAACCACTGTAGCCACGTTGACTATTTTAACGATGTTTTTACTACTTTTCTGGACCTTAAATGTGGTTTTGTTGCTTTCTATGGAGGATAAAAAACCTCTCTGATTTCATCAAAAATATCTTAATTTGTGTTACGAAGATGAACGAAGGTCTTATGGGTTTGGAACGACATGAGGATGAGTACTTAATGACAGAAACTTCATTTTTGGGTAAACTAACCCTTTAATGGGGTCCAGTGGTGGTGTTTTAGAGCCCATTGACTATAATATGGACAGCACTGAAAACATTCACATGATCTCTTGTGTTCTGTTAAAGAAACGGACATACAGGTTTGGATTGACATTTTGGTGCATAAATGATGACAGATTTTTATGTGAACTATCATTTTAAACCTTTTGGTTGAGCCACAAGTTACAACCCATATAATTTTACACAGTGGTATACTTTTAACTCTACAATTCATTCATGTTGGAAAAAAAGTTGTTTGACCTTAGACTTTCCCATCTGAACCCAATTGCCATTGTGCAGGACTAGATGACCATTAAACCCAATGGTTCTGTGTCTCTATGGGGCAGCAGCTGTGTCACGCTACATGTGTTGTAAGGCTGATCGAACACTAAATCCATTTTAGCGGCACTCAGCAGGTCTTCGGGTCGATTTAAATTCGAAACTTAGCATCTGTCCAGCTGTGACACCACAGGAACAGGCCTCTTAATATGGCACATCAGTCTCCATGCAGGAGAGAGAACAGCTTCCCCCCCACTACGGAGGAACTGTTGTGCTGCAGAAGAACCTGTGCTGCACTGATGACTGTGCTGAAGGAGAGGGAGATCAGCTTGGCTGAGCAAGCAAAGACAATAAGAGCCAGATGATCAGAGCTGAAGACTATCAAAGTCAGTCACACATGTGAGCTTTTCTAAACTCCTCTCACATCTGTGACTGAACATGTGGCACTTTAATCCATATATGGTTCAAGAGGTTCATTAGTTAAATGGTTCTGTCTTTATGTCATTAATTATTTACTTAAGATATTACAGGTGCTTTCTACAGTATATCTGTACCATATTTGCTGATATTAAAGATTTTTAAATGTACTAGTTTCAGTCAATATTGGATAAATATTGGCTGATATTGGACGTAAAGTAATCTTTAGCAAATCTCAAAATGAATATCCATTTTTCATACTGTACATTATAATGTTTAATGTTGTGATGTTTAAATTCACTTGAAGCATTTGAAATGATTAATTTTAGTATCGTTTTTATTAATTTAGACAAAATAGTATAGAATTTTATTTATATATATATTTTTTTTTTATATTTTATAAAAAAATTTTTTTTTTTTTTTTTAAAAAGCCAATAAGTTGGAAAAAAGACTTATTTTGTATCCTGAGTGCCAATGGACAGGAATGCCCATTCCTCTGGGTAATACTGCTGATAATATATCCAGCCATTTGTAATCATTGATTTGAGAGTCAACATGATGTTTTAGTTGCTAGCCTTTTTCTGACCAATGCCAGCATCTCTACGTGGAAGGTTGATGACACATTTTTATACTGGCTCCAGATGTTGCAATCTCTGAGTGCCAAATATCAATAGCATGCTTCTTATTCTTTCACTCTTATCTCCTAACAGAGCCTAATGAACCGGTTGTGCAACTCGTAGTGCCGTCAAGCCCCTTTCTGCGTTCCTTGTGCACTGCAGCACCCCCTACAGGAACATGTCTGCGGCGCAGACTCAGAATGACCGGGAGCAGCGCTGGGGTTGTCTGGAATCTCTCGGCCTCAGCCAAAAGGAGCTGGTCTTAGCAGAGGCCCTGCAGATGGAGTATGATGCCCTCGCCCGCCACCGACAGGACAAAAGCCCAGCAAATACACTACCCCCTGACACCAGCAAGTCATCGCCCTCGAGGAGCGAGCCCACCCTGCCAAGACGTGTTCCCAGTCCCCCTTGGAATAATTTGCAGCAAGGTGTGTCCGGATCTGACCCCATGCTTAACAATGTTCAACCCGGAGTGTCGAACCTATCGCGTTCCAGCGGTGAGTCTCATGGATTTAGTAAGGAGCCTCGTTACATCCTGGACGAATGGGAAAGTGACTTTGAAGGAACATCGCAATTGCTGTCAAAAGGGCTGCCATCCTTAGATGAGCCTCCACCACCGGTACCGCCCAGGAATCCTATCCCCCAGAATGATCCGTTTATTGTTCATCGAAGCTCAGTCCCACGGGATGTCAACTTGTTCACTCCTGAGGTGGACCAGCCAAAGCTTTCCCCCGGAGATGCTCTGAACTATGACAACCTCAATGACTCCCTGAGCAAGCTAAATGGGGATTGGCTGTCACCTAATAGAAGCCGGAGAGTAAATGGGGACAAACCAGGGAAGGCAGTAGCTCGCAGTAACACCCTTCCTCCTCAAGTTCCTCCCCGCACCTATGTTCCGGGGCAGAAGAGCACTAGAAGCCAGCGCAGAGTATCAGTTGATCCGGTGAGCATTCATAGAATCTTTTTTTTATGATTCTGGAAGTTTCTTTTTTTTTTTTTTTTTTTTTTTTTAACATTTTATAGTATTTTGAAAAATTCTATGAAATGGTTATTGTTTTTACTCTCCGATAAAGGAATATTTATTTAAAAAAAACTTAAACTCTTTTAGGTATCTCTGGGTTCCAGACCAAATGGCTTTGGTTACGAGCTCTTTCAGGTGTCTGAAGAGAGGGATGAAGAAGTGGCGGCCTTCTGTCATGTACTTGACTTGTGAGTTACTAATTTTAAAAATATTAATTTAAAAAAAAAAAAATGCTGTTTGTATACAATAATGGTTTATTTAGTAAATTAACAATTGTTAATATTCAGATGCATTTATGTACATCCTTTACTGTTTTCATCAGGCTACGATCAGCATACCCATGCAACGACTACTCAAAAAATGCGGGTTTTGTTTGGAGTCCATGTGTGGCGCAAGATGAACTGCAGCAGGGCCTAGGGGTCAGCATAAAGGTCACAGTTTACAGTTACCACTTCAGAGAACCGCACACTTTCTCTTGTGATGGTAAGAACTTAAGTGTATTCACTTAGCCCGTCAACACTGCAACTAAATTCAATTGTCAATTCACCTTTTAGTGCTTAATTCTGTTCTGTTCACACACAGTTCAGTAATTTACAGGAGTGACAACCAAATTAACTTCTGAAAAATGCAGGTAGTGATAACCACATTTACAATAATATTCAGTGTCTATGGAACCGAAATTAACTAGTTAATGTCATATTTTAAGAAATGTTTCTCTTCTTTATGTGCAGTGCAAAAAATCACAGGGAGAGTGGTACGAGCCTTGACTCATTCGTGTTGCCAGATCTTACTAGGAAAACGGCGAACAAGAATAAACCTACAGTAAACTGAAATAACTCCAAGGGTTTTAAATAGGACCAAAATATTGCGACCTTGAATAACTTGTAAAATTGATCGCTTTATGAGCCAAGCTTAAACAAGACCAAAAGCGATTTTAATAAGTGGATATGGCAACACTGCAAGAGCTCACTTTGTGAAGCAGCCTTTCCAATCATAAGCAAAACACGACTCCTTCATCGACTGTTTTAGTTAAAATTGCTGAACCAGATGAGTCTTTTGTCAATGTAAGATTTCTTTGGTCAGAATAGCGGATACCAAACATGCGAGACTGCAGCAAGTTGCTATGGTTACTGTGGTGTCAATCATCGCAGTTCCAAGAGTGTCATGTTCCGTACACACATGGAACGATAATTTTGGGGACTCCCTCCTGCATTTAAATGCAGTTGTCACTGCTGAAACTTTACAGTGTGTACTTGGCCTTATTTATATTCTAACAATACAGATCATAATAATTTTATATATTCTGCATCTACTCTGTTGAGCTAGGTTCAAATTGTAAAGCTGTATTTTCTGTTCCACATCCTGAAACTTTTGAACGGGGCCACGGAATCCCGTTGGAAAGACTGCTCTAAACTCTGAATTCTCTTAATAGCATTACACTGAATGGGCGTTCTGCCAGCCATCTGTTTTGTGTACTCAATTAAAAGAGGCAGCTTTTCATTCACCCGCCTTGGAGGAACACTCTCAAACTCTTTCTCTCACACACACACACACACACACACACACACACACACACACGGCCTCATATGGCGAGATTAGAGAGGGGCCCGAGAAATATGTCATGAACATGTTTTCACTCTCACTTATTCACTGCACTTGTTTATCTTTTGTTTTTCTAGTTCTTGCATGATTTGCTTCACAGATGCCCTTTATCATGGCTGCCTGCCAGTTTATGATGAATGTTGTCTGTGGTGCCATTCTCACATGGGTCTCCTTTTGTGTCATATTTAGCGGATTTCACAGCTGCTTGTTATTAAAAATGATGCAGGTCAACTCAAAATAGTTCATAGGGCATGGAAATGTTTTCTTGGGCCTGTAAAGCATGGCTCAAGGGTTGGGTAGTGATATATGTACTCTGTCTGCTCAGTCAGACAGTTAAAGAATATCTTTCCAATGAATATCCATCTTTCACATTATACATTATGGCGTGGTTCCTAAATCTACTTTGATTTTTAGTATGTTTTAATTTGTAATTTATTTTGAATAGAATAGAATGACTTTATTGCCATTATACCATGTACCACGCAATTAGGAAGTGCTTCCCTTGGTGCCTGAAAAAAAACACAACAAAATCATGCATGCAAAATAATATAGAACAATAATTTATTACATTTAATTATTAAATTGTGTCATTTAATTATTAAAAGAATGAATACAAATTGAATATTAAAAAAAGTGAATTATAAAATATATTATAAAATTAGGGTAACACTTTATTTCAATGGTCCACTTTAGACATTCTAATACTAACTATAAGTAACTTTGCAACTACATTTAAACAAACTATTATAGTATTAGAGTATTAGTAGACTGTCTGCTTATTCTGCTAACACTTTATTTTGTCAATCTATAGACATTCTACTTGACTCTAAGTAACTTTCTACTTTTCTACTAACACCTAACCTAACAGTCTACTAATAACTCTAATGAAAGTTTGTTGACATGTAGTTGCAAAGCTACTTAGTTTATAGTTACTTATAGCTTAATGTCTAAAGTGGACCATCAAATTAAAATGAAAAAAAAAATTAGCCAATGGATTTGAATTGATTTATCAGCCCTTTGACAAGATTCTCATATTAATGGAAACCCCAGAAATAACTGGCAATTTAAATGTTTCTAAGCCTGACTTTCAAAAGTCATGAAAAATAAAATATTAAGGCCTGGCTTCACAGACAGGGCAAAAGTCATTTAGTATGACAATGAATATAGTGAATATAAACACACGGTGCTGCCCTCAAACTCATGGCATTGGTCAACTCATGAGTCAGTGTTGCTACGTCAAGGTGCTCAAACAAACAGAGAAATGTTTTTTAAAAAAAAAACACAGAGAACCGCAATGTTTGTGCTTTTTGGCGGGAGTCAACTGACAAAAGGGTTTACTTGTCTCAGCATACTAAACTGGAATGAAGTATTTTAACAAAAATAATCAGCAGTAACAATAAGAAATGGCTCGCTTTGTAAACGGAAATTGTGTCTTGCAGAACAAATGAGGGTTACAAGTGTCTTGTTTCTCTTTCCATGTGCACTCTCTGTGGTCTCAATTTGAAATGAGTGTATCTGGGTCCATTCACATCAAAAAAAATTAAGAGCCTAGCCTCAAGACTCAACAGAACTGCCCAATTCATTATTGAGAAAGTACGGAGGAAGTGGAGGTGTGGTTGTGTGTGTGTGTGTGTGTGTGTGTGTGTGTGTGTGTGTGAGAGAGTGTGGGTGAGACAGGGGCGTTTCTCCAAAAATGTGCTCCCACTGTGACCGCAGTGCAGTACAATTTGTGGGAAGGGGGGGAAGGGTAGATTAACCTTTTTCTGGTTCATCCCTACCTGCATATTTTTTTTTTTTCTTTTTTTTTTCTTTTTCTTCACATCCTCCCAGTGAACTGATGAACATTGCTATGAACCAAGGGAAAATTCCCATCTTCTTGCCTTCTTTGTCCATCGAATGTATTCAGATCAGTAGGTGCTAATTTACTGTATCGGGAGCATCTGGCAGCGTGTCCTTTTCCAGGAAGGGCTGCACAGACTTGTAACTAATTGATGACCTCTTATTGATCTCGCTACAAGATAAACCAATACCTTTTGAGGCATACTGGACACTTATTCTGTTTCTTTGTGTGCTCACTGCCTTTTGTTAGCACATAATTAAGCATTTGTTTTGGGGAAGTTACTTTGCAAAATTGTAGTGTTTCAAGCCTTTTGTGGTTTAAACTAGTTAAACATTCAAGCTAACCATGTAAAAACATAGATACTATAAAAGTTATTAGCTAATTTAATTAAAGCTATTTGAGGCGTCGGTATCTAAGAGATAACTACCATATCATTTAATGAATTTTTGCAATCAGCAATGTTTGTCCTGCACAAAAACAATGAGTATCTGTGTGGCAGACAGTATTATATTTGAAAAGATGAATTTACAACCATATACAGCTAATAAAAGTATAAAATTATATTATCTTTTATAAATTGTTAAAAAAAAAATCATCCACAAATACTTTTCTACAACAAGGTAGACTGCACAATGATACAAATGAATCAGTGATTGATTTTTGAACTGGTTCATTTAACTGAATCATTCAAACAAAAGGATTTGTGAAAATGGATCAGACTTTCCAGTGCTACATATACTACCGTTATGTCGGTCAGTAAGTTTATTTTTTTGAAAGAAATTATTACTTTTATTCAAAGATGCATTAAATTGATCAAAAGTGACAGTAAAGACATTTTTAATGTTATAAAAGATTTCTATTTCAAAAAAATGTTCTTTTAAATTTTCCATTCATCAAAAATCCTAAAAAAAACAAACAAAAAAAAAACCATGGGTTTTCTCAATTGTTTTAACATTAAGAAATGTTTCTTGAGCACCAAATCAGCATATTAGAATGATTTCTGAAGGATCATGTGACACTGAAGACTGGAGTAATGACTGCTGAAAAATAAATTAAATTACATTTCAAAATATATAACTTATTCAAAATAGAAAAGTTATTTTAAATTTATTAAATTAATATTTCACAATATACCTGTTTTTACTTTTGATCAAACAACTGCAGCATTTGTAAGCATAAGACTCATTTCAAAAACATTAAATCTTAATGAATCTCTGTATATGACAGAGAGGACATTCTAGGAAAATGAGTTATTTCCTCAGTTCACTTAGTTGTAATGCAACTGTAATACAGATGACAATTAAAACAAGTGTATCGGTTTATTACCTCTACTTGTTGGAAATTGTTGCATGTTACTGGAAAAGCTACACAATATGTAGTTACTTATTTACTCCCCAACACTGTTGGATAGTTATTTCTCATCATGCAAGTAAAGTTAAGTAATGTCATTGTTCTTCTCTTCCTAAAGGATCTTCTACCATAGACCTGCTGATCTATCAGACCCTCTGCTATTCCCATGATGATCTGGATATGATTGATGTGGATGACTACCTGCTGAAAATATGTGGCCAGGCAGAGTTCCTCAAAAAGTAAGAACTAAGGATTCACCAAAAATGACTCCCATTTATTGATGCTTTGTTTGCTTGCTATCTAAATGCATAGAACTTCCATAGACATGCATTAAAAGTTACATAGTTTCGCCTTTGTCTTTAGCCTGCCAAATGAGCCTACATAAAAAGTGCAATTAGCAGCCTTAGGTAGGGCCCTATGAAATACGTTTTATTTTTTTCCAAATTCCGTTTTTTCCGTTTTAATTTTTCTGGATTTCGTTTTTTTCCATTTTAATTTTCTGGACTCTATTTTAATGGTTAAATTAAATTTGAATAATCAAAAAGAATGTCTAATTAATTGAATTCTTAAAAACAACAAATTTATTAATTAAAAAATGTATTTTTTTTTTTTATTTTGTTTTTTCAGAAATTCTGTTGCGTATTTTAATTTTTCTGGCAATCAAATGAACGGATAACATTAATTTATCTTTTGATCATGAAATTAAACTTTTTTTTTTTTTTTTTTTTTTTTTTTTTTAAACTTATCAAACAAAGTGCTGCACAACAGAGCTTTACTGTTAAAATTAAAACATGGAAGAAAAACTGAGATTGTTCCTTAAAAATATAGTTTTAATAATTTTATTAAGTCTATTAGTGTTAGTATTATTACATTGAAACGTATCTAAATTCTACTGTACAACAGTAATGTTTCTGTCAAGTTAAATCGAACTTTTATTTTGACGGGTTGCCAAGAGCTTTGAGTTTCTGTGCGTTTATGGTATGATGATAGATTTTCTCAAATAAAGCGATAAAATGCTGATGAAGTGACTCAGAGCAGCTCTGGAGATTAATTTTGTGCATTCATGTCCTCATATAGTGAGGTGACAGAGGATGAAAACACTGCGAGCGTCACACGTACTTCAGTGTGTGTGTTTATGTGAGGTAAATGAAACCGCGCTTCTGCGCCATTAATTTCAGAGACACACAGACATGCAGGATTCATATTTAAATAGTCTTTTTGCGGTTTAATATTCACAGACACTAGTCTATATCGCGATTTAATTTAAGTGTACTGACCAGCTTTTTATTCATTCATCAAAAATTTGACATTCCGTGACATTCCGCGTTATATAGTAAATTCCGTTTTTATGAATGGATTCCGCGATTCCGTCCGCGTTTTCTGCATCGCGGAAATCAAGGGCCCTACTTAGGATGAAGGCTTACTCTGAAAATATTATTCATTCTGAGCTTTTTTTTTTTTTTTTTTTTTTTTTTAATGGTCTCTTTATAAGGTAAAGCAACATTATCCCACAGTAGTCTTTATTAGACATGCACCGGTCGACCGGCCATATATCAGAACAAGCTGGTTTTTGCTCCAAAGCACAATTTTTAGTTTTATTTTCGGCCGATCTCTATTCCAGACTTGCACACAAACTGCATTGTAATCATTTCCCAAAATGTCATTTGTTTGTAAATATAACGAAGTCTGTAAACAGGACGTTAACACAGGCCAGAGACGGGATATTCTGAAGATGGATGCAAAGAAAAGAACAGAGCAAATACTGTACCAGGCACAGCAAGCTCACTGTTTGCTATCAAATATTGAATTGGGGGTGGGGGTTTATGTGAATGTATCTCTAAAGGAAACTGGCTTTCTTCAGAATAGTTTCGATGGCATTTTCTTGTCCTCTTACCTAAAGTAGCGTTAATAAGCACAGCACTGCTTTGTGTACAGCTGCACCCAAAGAAAAAGAAAGCGCCACCTACTGTCAGAGAATGAATTTGCATTGTCATTCAGTCAGTCTGCTGTTTTTGTTTTTTGTCTTATGTAGCATAATTTCACAAATCTACAGTCAGACCATTCTGTTTTTGCCTTAAATCTTGAAATTAGACAATCTAATTCAAATCAAAAACAGCTTCTCATGCTACATGTGTGTAACATTTTTGTTTGGATCATGATTAAAATGCAGTGGTTGCCTCTGATTTGTCATGATTGATGCATCTTTGTGTAGGAACATGATTATCCTGATGTTCATGTCTGGGAATAATTCAAAATCCAGGCTTCTTCCTGTAAATTCTGTTGACAACAGGATTTTTTTGGACATCTGCATTTTTCTTCCAGGGGTTTCATGTCCACACCACATTGGCTCAACATGAGTAAGCGGTCGGATTTTCTCCCCAAAGCATTATGGCCAAAAACACCCCCACCTGCTTATCAATTTGCAGTGTCTTGCTAAAACATTCCCGTCCAATAGCATAATGAATTACAAGTTACAAGCAGTTCTATTGTAAGTCCGTTTGAGTTGTGGGTGGAAATGGGGCGATTCCAAAAAAAAACAAGCTAAACTGGAGATCTGCGGTTTGTGGTCTGAAAAGTTACTCGTCATATAACTGTGGCCCTTCAATTGTGGTTTCATAAAAACAAGCTGTGCTTATGTCTGTGGACTGCTATAACCACATTCGGTTTCCCCATGACACGACCACCATTTTAATGCATAACTAATCACTCATGCGTTTGCTCTTCCTGTTTTTCTTTTTTTTTTTTTTTTTAAAAGGCCACTTGACGTTTTTGACGGTAAAGTTGGTTGTATTTCTTTTAAAATGCAAAATAGACAGAGCTGAGACTGAGTGTGTCTGTGTGACGAACCGCAGGTGTGATTCTGTTGAATGTTTTTGCTGTGGGTGCAGCTGCTGTGTGATAGGAAGTGTGTCTTTTCCTGATAACCATGTGCTTGTGCAGGGCCTTGAGGAAGAGGCACATTGTATGACTGTTTTAAAATAAATGCATGAGCATCAGTTTCAGAACAATAACGTACTTCACTCATAGAGGCCCTTTCTGGGTCCTGCAAACCACAATGCCAATGGTGCAGTAGGGCACATGCTTCAGTTTTTGTATGATTGTTAAAGTGTTTTATTGTCATTTAGAAGAATGGTTTGTGGGATTTTTCATTTCATATTAATGTATCAAATATTTCATTCCTTTGATGGCAAAGCTGATGCCATTATTATCAATGTTGTATATTTTTGTGGAAACATGTCTCCCCACCAGGATTTTCAGAATAGAAAGTTCAAAAGAACAGCATTTATTTGAAAAAGATAAAATAAATGTCTTTCACTGTCACTCATGATCACTCACTTCAGCGCATCCTTGCTGAAGTATTAATTTCTTAATATAGTCTTACTGACCCAAACTTTAGAACGGTATTATATGTTTATAAATAAATTATGGCCCAATAAAACTCGAGTTTGCTTTTGCTTGTTTTCTTTCTGCTAAGCACTGAGACTCTGGCGAGCTTTGAGTACATCCAGCAATGTCTGAAGTTTGACTGGGACATTCGACTCATTCTTACCAAACGGAGTTCTGTCAGCATGGAGCTCGCCCGAATGGTAAGACCAAAGCTGACAGCAGATGGATTAGTGACTCAACATGTTTTCTTCTTGTTAAAAACAGTTAAAACTGCAGGAAACACCTGTAGGAAACATTTTTTTTAGACCTCTTAAGACTAACAAGTCTGCACTCTTTGTGTACTCAATTCTTGACGGTCTGTATAAAACCTTGAGTTACAGGTTTGAATGAGTGCAATCAATATTAACCTGACTGAATCTTGAACATTTTAAAAATGCAGTCCACACTGCACCAAGCATGTTTCCATCATGCAATTCCCCAAGCTTATTTGGAAATGTCAAAAACCATTTATTTTAAATCTCACGGCATTCATGTTGCCTTTATTTAGAGTACAATGCATATGCCTGGTATGTGACCTTACACCTAGATGTTGCACTTACTCTTAAAAATAAAGGTATCAGTTTTCACAGCAATTACATTGAAGAACCGTTTCCTTAGCGTGAAGAATATTTTAATCTTCTAAAGAGCCCTTTTGTTTCATGGATATTAAAGCTTTATGTGTCCATAGACCCCAACACCGTTTATGAACCTTTATTCATAAGTGTAGTTGCTAATGGTGTTTTGAATTCTTAAATGTTTGCATAATTTAATGAATGTTGTTGATTAACAGCCCGAAGATGATGATACTCCATCCACCATGAACCACAGTATTCTACTGCAAGAGAGGCCAATCAGACAGACTGTGACCCGGTAAGAGCGATGAAGATGAGGTTTAGGCTGTTGTCTTCCACACTGTTTGACGAATCTTAATCTTTCATTTGTGTGACAGGGAGGCTCTGACTCTTCTACTGGATACCTTTCACAACGAGGCTGAGTCTTTCCTTTTATCGGAGGTAAGCTTGTTACAAACCATCTTTAGATAAGCTTGCTTATCTGAAGATAGTTTGTTAAAGGTACACTATGTACCTTTTTTTTTTTTTTTTTTTTTCCCCGAAAAATTAACAATTTAAATGAGTTGCAAGAGGGAGAAGTTATTTTGAGTTTATAAGGGCACATGCTTTTTTTTTTTTTTTTTTTTTTTTTAAATAATAATAATAATAATAATAATAATAATAATAATAATAATAATAATAATAATAAAAAATAATAATAATAATAATGTGCCTGGATGAATCATTCATAATAAATACTGCAATATTCCATAAAAATGATCAGTTTTTATTTCATGGTGACTTTAAAGTATTTGAATGTGAAAATAACCTTTAAATGCACATGCTCATTATGGTTTTTGAAATGCCTTCATCCTTCCTTCTGTTTGTTTCAATGTGTTTTCTCTCACTTGAAGGTGGAGTTACCGTTGCATGTGGAGCGGTTAGTGCAGTCGGTGAAGGCCCTGTGTACTTCTCTAGCAGCTGTTGAAACACCTGACATCACTGCTGCCCTAAACCAGCTGCCAGCTTGCCCCTGCAGACTACAGCCTAAAGTGCAGAAGGTAGTACCTTTGAACACTTAGTCAGAAACATAACATGGGAAACATTTTAGAAATCTGATAAGCAAATATGCATATACCCGTGTTTGTTTTTTTTTTTTTTTTTTTTTTTTTTTGGCTACTTTCATGTGAGCACAGACGCAGTGCTGCAAAACTGCAGCTTTTGCTGCTTCTAGTTCCTCAAATGATTAGACCATTCTCTGCATTGCTTAAACCGCTAACCTTTAAAACTGCTAGAAGTACACTGTGCATCTTTTTTGGTTTTACAAGTTTCATTTTCACTGCAGAAATGGTGTCTTTTTCTGTTTGTCTTTATAGGATGTCAGTGTCTTGGCAAAGAGAGAAAACAGAGGTATGGCGCTTCTGTTCATACTGCTGTCTTGGATCTTTCTGTCAAACTGAAGCATTTAGCCTTTTTAAACCCAACTTTTATATATTATGACATTTTAGAATAATATTAATCGAAGCTATGAACACAAATGAAAGTATGTGTCTGTGTTAGTCTTGTAAAGTGTATATATGTGTGTGTTTTGGTTTTTTTTTTTTTTTTTTATATATATATATATAAAAATCACACAGACACACAGTGGTGGTCAGAATTATTGGCACCCTTGGTAAATATGATCAAAGATGACTGTAAAAATAAATCTGCATCGTTTATCCTTTTGATCTTTTAATTCATAAAATTGGCAAAAATCTAACCTTTCATTGAAGGAAAAGAATTGAAAGTGGGAGGAAATCACATTATGAAATAAATGTTTTTCTCAAACGCATTGGCCACAATTATTTGTGTCCCTAGAATTTGAGTAAAATATCTCTGAATGTATTCCCATTCATATTTACTTAGGAAAAACAAAGAATATAGTACTGATGTGCAGCAAAAGATTGTTGAGCTTCACAAAATAGAAAGTGGCTGTAAGAAAATAGCTGAAGCATTGAAAATCCCCATTTCCACCGTCGGGGCAATAATTAAGAAGTTCCAATCAACTAAAGATGTCACAAATCTGCCTGGAAGAGGACGTGTCTCTAAATCGTCCTAATGTGTGGTGAGGAGGAAAGTTTGAGTGGCCAAACACTCTTCAAGGATCACAGCTGGAGAATTGCAGAGATTAGTTGAGTCTTGAGTCTCAGAAAGCCTAAAAAAAAATATGATCAAACAGCACCTACATCACCACAAGTTGTTTGGGAGGGTTTCAAGAAAAATCCTCTGCTCTCATCCAGAAACAATCTCCAGCATATTCAGTTGTCAGACATGACTGTAACTTCAAACGGGACCTGGTTCTATGGTCAGATGAAACTAAAAAAAGAGCTCTTTGGCAGCAAACCCACCAGATGGGTTTGGTGCACACATGGATAAAAAGTACCCCATGCCCGCGGTTAAATATACGGCTGGATCTTTAATGTTGTGGGCCTATTCTTCTGCTGGAGGTCCTGGACATCTTGTTCAGATACATGGTATCATGGATTCTATCAAATACCAACAGATAAAAAATCAAATCCTGACCGCTTCTGCTAGAAATCCAATAATGGGCCATGATTGGATCAGGACAATGATCCAAAACAAACATCAACCAACACAAAAATGTGTCACTGAACACAAAATAAAGCTTCTGCCATGGCCGTCCCAGTCCCCTGACCTGAACCCTAAAGAAAATGAGTGGAGTGAAGAGAAAAAGCACCAAAATGGAGCTGGGAATCTGGAGAGATTCTGTATGAAGGAACGGTCTCTGGTCTCTTGTCTCTTGTCAGGTGTTCTCCAAACTCATCAGGCTTTATAGGTGAAGACTCAGAGCTGTTATCTAAAGGAGGTTGCAAAAAGTATTGAATAAAAGGGTGCCAATAATTGTGGCCAGTGTGTTTTGTAGAAAAACATTTATTTCATAATGTGGGTTTTTTTTTTTTTTTTTTTTCCCCCACTTTCAATTCTTTTTCCTTCAATGAAAGGTTAGATTTTTGCTAAATTTTTATTTTTATATATATATATATATATATATATATATATATAATATGTGTGTATATGTATGTATGTGTCCCCAAAAATATATGAATGACATTTCTTGTATTAAGATTTAGAGACTGGTTTCCCATCCCTTTATTTATTTAGCTACTTTACAAATGCCTTTTATACATATTTGATTGTTTTGTCCTTGTTCCAGACCCAACTTACCATTTTAAGCAATGAAAATCAATCATTAAAAAAAAAAAAAAAAAAAAATTAGAGGATAATATATATTCCACTTCCTCCTTTTTACACCGGGTGGTTCCAGAAACCAGGGTGGTTCCCCGAGATGATAGTTCCTTTTTTTTTTTTTTTTTTTGGCTTTTGCACCGGAGGAACCTTTTCATAGTTCCTAGAACTATTGCCGGAAGTACCTGGATTTTGCACTGCAGGAATTAGGAATGATTTTAGTTCTAGAAACTTCTTTGGGGAACAAGCATAGGGTCTAAACCAGCACTATAGGAACTACCAGTGACAAAAGTGTATGTTGATTGGCCGAACGCATGCGAAACACTGGCACCCGCCATATTCTCTATTAGTTTATGATATGATTAACAGTAATGTCTAATGTTATTAGATAGAACTGTTATACAAAGAAAGTAGACCGTATATGGAAGAAGTATTTGCGTTTGCCGTGCAGTTGATGCCCAATGTCGCTAACTGAGCAGAAATACATAATCATGTTTTGCTTGGCCCAAAGTTGCGTTGGATTTTCTCCTTGGTGTAAAGGTTGAGAGGTCCATCTAATCACTGCTTTCCATGTTCGTAGAGCTAGTTTGTGGAGTAAATATATAGGCTAAATTCTGTGTTTACAAGGCTTTTTTAAAAAATGGCGGGTGCTGGTGTTTCGTGTGCGTTCGCCCAATCAGCGTACATTTGTCATTGGTAGTTCCTATTGTGCTGGGTTAGACCCTACTCTGAAGTAGGAGTTAATTTAGTTCCCGCAAAAGGAGTTCCTAGAATTAAAATCATTCTTAGTTCCTGCGGTGCGAACATGCCAAAAAGTGGCTATTTCCGCCAATAGTTTAAGGAACTATAAAAAGGTTCCTCTAGCGCAAAAGCCCCAATAGGTTTATACTTGACCGTTAGTGTTTGCCTCTTCCTGGGGTAACACTGTTAAGGATGTATGCAAGTGTTTCATGTTTGTTGGAAGAGTGTGTTTATGTAGCATCTTGTTACTATGACGTCTGTGAATTTATATAGCGATAAACAGGAAGGATGCGGCCTTGTGCTGGACGCGTTTAACTTTAACATTTGGTGTGAATTCCTGCTGCTACTTCATCCAACATTCTAGGAGCATAACATGCAAAAGATTTACAAAAAATCAAGCGTTCCAGAGAGTGGTGTAATAAGTATGAATAATTAGCATCATAATCTGTATGTAAACAAAAGAACCTATTTTGTCCTTTACAGTGACGATTGTAGAGAAGTTGACTGCAGCCATCTTGGATCTTGTGGAGCTGTACTGTAGCACTTTCAATGCTAATTTCCACACCATGCCACACAGCAGCAGATCCACAGCCCCCATACAGGAAGCTGGCATGGTCACCAACGTCCTTTCCTTCAGCGTTTACGCTGCTCACCGCATTCCCATCACATGGGCTGCCAGGTAGTGCCGTCTTTCTTGGTTTGGCTTAATCAGCCTGTGAATCAAGCATAAATTATACACTATGGTTAGATTAAAAAAAAAAAAAATAATACAAAAATATAAAGCAGCACAGCTGTTTTCAACATGGATGATACAAAATGTTTCTTGAGCACCAAATAAGCATATTAGAAGGATTTCTGAAGGATTATATGACACTGAAGACTAAAGTAATGGCTGCTAAAAATTCAGCTTTGCCATCACAGGAATAAATTGCATTTTAAAATATTACATTGGAACAGCTATTTAAAATTTCAATAATATTTCACAATATCATATATATATATATGTTGTGTGTTGTGTTTTTTTTTTTTTTTTGTTTATTTTTTTTTTTGTTTGTTTGTTTTTTAATAAATGTAGTCTTGGTGAGCATAAGAGGACCCCCCAATCTTTTGAACTGTAGTGTAGAGTAACACTCCAGTGTTTGTCACCTGTGCACTGTTCATGTAGCACTATGTAATGTTGGCCCTCTTATAAAATGGGTAGCTGGTGAACATGAACGTGGGCTGTATTGTTAGTTTGAACGAGTTCAGATTTGCAGTAGTGAAAATTCTTGTTTGTTTTGCAAACTTCAACAGAATAGTAATCCGGAATGACAGGTTTTAATAACAGCCTTTCCATGGTATCATCTTACGTCCTGCAATTTGCCCCGTCTCTAGGAACCAAAAACTGAAAGTAGAAAAAATATTCACAACATTTAAGGCAAATAACATGGACCACATGGATTTATCAGGAAAAAATAAATAATTCTTGTCAAGGCATAGTTTTACTATTGTTAGGTTTATAAGCATGTTTGTATTTGTACAGGAAGTTCTTTTTTCCCAGCAAATAGCATTCCATTGCGTACTTGCCATCTGTTGATCACATTCATGGTCTCATTTGTGACCCAAATGATGCTCTAGGTAAGAAAATTGAATGTCTTAAATGTAAATCAAAAAACCTGAATGTTGCAGTTTTAGATTTGAATTCTGAGGACTTTGAAAATTAGACCATAGGAAAAGTTGACTATTGTGGAAATGGAGGCATCAGAGATGCAGCTGTACACCAGCTGTCTACATTGCTGAACCCTTTTGGTAATCCAGCAGGGTTATTTGGCGTTATGATGCAGAGAGAACTTTTTAGAATGGCTTTCCTTCTTTTCTCAGTCCTCTCCACCCTCTGTCCTAACCCAGAACTGATAACCACTCCCACCAGCATGGAGACAGATGCTGACCAACCCTAAATGTCACTACACCTCGCCCAGTCGTTCAGTGATAAAGTAATACAGCCCTTTCCCCTCCCCCACACCGCACAGGAATGGACTCTCCCGCCCATTGACCTGGACTAGTGCTCTTTGTCTTCCTCTGAAACTGATGCTGACTGTGGAACAAGCCATCACAAAGAAGCATGTATGGGAACTCAGCATGAACTTTGACCTTTGGAGGCTAGGCGGAGGGCAGTCTGGGCACTAGGCACCTGTGCAGTGGTGACGGAGGGCTGACGTTCCCCTGCATCCCATCTGCTTTAGGCAGTTAGAGTCAATCAGTTGGTTCCTTCTGGACTGATGTATAATCTGCTTCCTTTCTCATATTCAAACCTAAAGAGGCTCAAATCTGATCTCAGATGAGTGTTAAATGGCCATTTCAAATGTTATTTATCATGAAGATGGTTAAATGATTTTTAGGAAACCATTTTTTTTTTTAGGTTCCTCTGAGTATTAGGATTAGTAACATTAGTATTTCACTCACATGTTTTTCTTCCCTCTCTGGTATTCCATTTAGCTTGGGAATGTTTTTCTTTCTATTTAAATTGGCCTTAGGAGAGTTAGTTTCCCATTTAGGAGTCTCTATAAGTGCTTAAATTGAAGTTGAATGATGTGGGAGAACATTATCCAATGTTGGGATTAGGAGAAAGAAGTTGGAAAAAGGTGGCAAGGTTTCTACAACCACTAACGGAGCTTGCGGACCCCAATATTAAAGCATGTCTGTTAGTAAAGGCTTGTTTTCTAGTTTTCTTTGAGGATATTCAAGACTGAGTCATGCATTGAAAGACAAAGATCCAACTTTGTGTGTTATCTTAATCTAATCTTGTTGGACTGCTCTGCTTTTAATGCTTTTAATGTGATAGTTTTACTTGGTAATTTCTATTAAGGACTTACTATAAATTCTGTTAAGGGCTATTAAGGATCTATTACCTACCTACTTAAAGCATAAAGTAAAAGTCGTGCCAGTTATTTGGGATTTTGTGGATTTCTCATGGTCAAAAATGTCACAGTAATGGCAATAATATGTCATTAGTAAAATGAATGAAGACATGAACATGTTCTCCTGAATCATGCACAGTACATTTTATTAAATGTATTGGTGCTTTAAGATGATTCATTTGAAATCGAAAGGATATGTTCACCCAACAATAAAAATACTGTCATCATTTATTCACTATCCAAATGACTTCCTTCTGGGAAATGCTAATGGAAAAATGTTGAAAAATTCACTCTTTTCGTGCATTTGCAATGAAAGGGTACTGGAGTTTTTATGCTTCAAAAAAAATTACCATCAGTTTGTCACAGAATGAAATTTTAATCTGAATGCTGAAATGTCAAGATTTTCTGTGAAAATGGTAGTAGCGATGTCTGATTTGTGAATTAATAGGCGTGTTTGACTTGAAGTGGCGCTGTGCAGACCCATCGGTGTATGACAGTACCACAAGAGCGATTAGAGAACAGATGGCTCCGTATGTTTTTGAATCGCTCTTGCAATACTTCCATGTCATACACTGATTGGTCTGCACAGCGCTGCTTCAAGTCGAACACACCTAATCATTCTTTTGAGTCAAATCTTTTGAGGCATCAGTTGATCCAGTTCATAAAACCAGGCTGAATGAATCATTAACACATCTAACGGATCTGGTTTCCGAGTTCAGCTCAATTTGGTCACAGCGGTTAAGTTGGCAGCTCCCTGAAAAAGAAGCTTTTCAGTGATGTGATATGGCCCAAATTTTTTGGCTTCTGTTTGACTTTTGCTGCCATTTGCTGATCTCCCCTTCTGTCTTTCTTTCACAAACACATCCACAGCTATGAAAATTTCTTCCTGTCCTGTTCTCTTACCCATGGCGGGGTGGAATTATGTGCCCCCCAGCACACCAGTAAACAGGCAGTCAGCAAATATCTCTTCCACCTGGTGGTGTGGGACCAGAGGTGAGTCTGACGCCAATCCACACATGCTACACATTCCCATGAATACAAACTCTTTGAGGTTTGTTGAAAACAAATGGCCTAATGTTTGAACATGTTATATCGAAGTTTGTTTACCAAGCACTTCAGATGTTAAATTTGAAGATAGCTCTTCCATCTCTGCTTCCTGTGGCTGTTTTTGTACTCTGCCTCCTCACTGTAGAGTTTTGTTATTGTTCTTGTATAATTTAGTTGACAATTGTCATTTTCTCCATCCTAGTGAGTATATTTAGGCGCATGTATGTAGGTGTATGTATGTACTATTATAACTCCAATTGTAGGTGTGTAAAAATAAAATGTTGCATTTATATTCTTGTTCTTAGTTTTAAGAACAAACTGAGAATTTCTAATTTTCTTTACGAAAATGTATTGCCATTGCAAAAACATGGTTCTGACTGGTATTATTTAAATTATTTAATTAATAATTTATCTTTTTCAATATGTAGAGTTTGCTTCCCCGTCCAGATCAACCAGTTGCCAAGGGAGTCACAGCTGACTGTGACGCTATATGCCACCCCTCTACCGCCTCCTGGAGGTGCGGAGGAGAAGAGCAAGCAGAAACGCAGCATTGAAGCTCTGGGCTGGGTCACCATGCCCTTATTCAACTTTAGACAGTAAGCATGGATCTGTCTGTTTTTTTTTTTTTGTTTGTTTTTTTTTGTTTTTTAAATTGCTGGCCAACTTTCACATTTTGAGCACTTTTGTCATAAATAATAATGGCATGCGTGCATGTTATACTGGAGGGCATGAAAACGGGCTCTTTAAGCACTAGAGTTCTGTTGATACTCACCTCCTATAGCAAAACAGTTGTGGTGTTCAGAACAGGCTGACTTTTCCAAGTATAACATGGCCTACAAACACCACACACATTCAAACAAGTGCATTTTTTTTTTTTTTTTTTTTTTTGAGTGTATTCCATTTCCTGAGAAATGGTGTATTGAGAAGTAGATAACAGTATGCTGTTATCACACATAATACACACAGTATGCACACATTTAATGGTCAAATGCACACACAAGTCCAACTATATGACATTAAATCTACATAATGTCATGCTTGAACATTTTCATGCTTTTGACTTCTATCTTCAGGAACTTTGAACTGTAAAAAAAATATTTACTCAACAACCGGACTTGCATAAGTTATTGGCATAATTTTGTAGAAAGGTTCACATGTTTGCTTAAGGATTTGTTTGCAGGGACCATAGAACATTACTAGTAAAAATATTTATCACTGCTTGTAAGATAAACACAAGAATGTACTTAGTAGGTCAAGTACGTATGTATTTATATACTCCATCTATGTCCGTATCCTGTTGTTGCTTGTTTTGTTCATCTATAAGCGGATGTTAGGTGTTTTCTGACCCTGCACCTTATGTTCCCTCTTCCTTAGTGTTCTGACGTGTGGGAGGAAGCTGCTGGGTCTCTGGCCTTCAACCCCCGGCAGTGGAAATGCTCGTTCCAGTACACCCAACTTCAGCCAGCCAGACAGTGTCATCCTTCAGGTTTGGCCTTTTATTGTGTAATCATATAGTTTCCTCCTCTGTCCTGCTTCATAATCTTAGTTAACTCTGACTCACCCACGTTCTCTGTAAACTCACATTTACTCACAATACACTCCTTTTCCATACAATCGTTTTTTTTCTTCATCTCCCCCTTTATTTTGGTTGATCTGTCCTTTATCTAGAAGGTTGCAGCGTGCCAAATAGGACCTTATCAGACCTTAAGGATGAGGCTTCCTGTTTAAAACAAACCACCATCTCATTTTCATCTTTTTTCAAAGGTCATTTATGCATACACACTCAAATAAGCTGACTATTCAGGACACTTGCATTGATAACTAAGTTTTAAGGTGTTTATAATTGTCAAGCAGTATATTTTTGAAGGCATGTCTGGTTAGATTATATGTAAAGGAGTATAATGAAGGTATATTCTTTGCTTGGCTCATAACTTTGGCAGAAATAGGGTCAGGCCAGTGTGCTAGTGGAAATGTAGGAAGGAACTGTCCCACTCCTTGCAAAATGTCCTAAAAGTAGGTCAGATAGCTCTGCAGAGAGAGAGAGAGAGAGAGAGAGAGAGAAAGATGGGTACAGAAATTTTATATACGTCTTAACAGCCCCAGTCAAAATGAAATATTCTGACAACACAAAACTAGACATTTTATTCTGATTTTGTTGTTGCAAAAGAACATCAGGATATAATAACCAGTTACATATTACTTTGTTTAATCTGATCAGTGTGATTTGGATGTTAATTCAGTAACTGTTCTAAATGATTCAGTGGTTGGGCGAGTCATTAAAACAATTCAAATAAATAACTCCATAGTTAATTCTTGATTTGTTCACTGATTTGTAAGTCTTTTTGACCAGTTCAAAGTAAGCATGGATGTGGTGTGTATCATATTTGGTGCACATTTGTCTTTAATAATAATGGCATGTTATACTGGAGGTTATGAAAACGGGCTCTTTAAGCACTAGAGTTTTGTTGATACTCACCTCCTACAGCAAACCAGTTGTGGTTATCTGAACAGGCTGACTTCTGCAAGTTTGACGCGGCCTACAAACACCACACACACTCAAACAAGTGCATTAATTTTTTTTTTTTTTTTTTTTTTTTTTTTAAATAAATGTATTGTAGTTCCTGAGCAGAATTAGTGCTTTGAAGCTGAGTAAATGCAGAAGTGGAATGAATTTTAAGATGCACTGAACCCACATTTCATGGTCAAAGGCACATGTAAATAACTTTAAATATAGCCTAGATAAATCGAAATTTTTCATGCTTTAGACTTCCATCTTCGGGAAGTTTGAACTATAAAAATAAATTATTCAACAGCTGGGCTTGCATAATTTGACACAGTCTAATTCTTTGAAAGGTTCACCATGTTTGCTTTAGGATTTATTTGCAGGATCCATAACTTTGGCTGTAATATGGTTGGGTCAGTGTGCTAGTGGAAATGTAGGAATGAAGAAGGTACTATGAAATATAACACAGGCTGCATCCGAAATCGCATATTTCCCTACTATGTAGTAGGTGAAAAATGTGACGAGTAGTATGTCAGTACTCATAAAAGAGTAGACAAAGTACCCGAATGACCTACTTTTTCTGGTGAGATTCTGAAGTGTGCATTCGATGGATGCTTTACTATCCCATGAGGCCACAGGAGAGGATTTGTGAATGACAGTGAAGCGACGCAACTGACGCTGGTAGCATGATGACATGGCGAATGTAGTACATCTGCATTACATTCATACTTACACACATTTGTACTATATAGAACATACTTTTATTTTTAAGCGGTTGTGAAGGAACCGTTAAATAAGTACCTACTCAAGTGTGAGATTTCGGGCGCAGCCATAGTACTTGGTTTATTTTGAATGAGACATGACTGAATTTGTGGTTAAGAGTGTGATTTGGATGTTAATTCAGTAACTGTTCTGAACGATTCAGTGGTTGAGCGAGTCATTAGAACGATTCAAATAAATAACTGCATAATGAATTATTGATTTGTTCACTGATTTGTAAGTCTTTTTGATCAATTCATTCACAAAATAACCTTCCGTTCAAAAGTTGGAGTCAGATATTTTATTTATTTTTTTTTTTAAACTTTGCATTTATTTGATCAAAAATACAGTAAAAACAGTAATATCATGAAATACAATTTAAGTAACTTTTCTATTTTAATATATTGTAGTTTATTCCTGTGATGCAAAGCTGAATTTTCAGCAACCATTACTCCAGTCTTCAGAGTCACATGATCCTTTAGAAATCATTCTAATATGCTGATTTGGTGCTCAACAAACTTTTTTTTTTTTATTTTATTAATGTTGAAAACAGTTGTGCTGCTTAATATTTTATGAATAGAAAGAACAGTGTTTATTTGAAATGTAAATCTTTTGAAGCATTATACATTTCTTTTATGCCACTTTTGGTAATTTAATGCATATTTGCAGAATAAAAAGATTAATTTCTTTTAAAAAAAAAAAAAAAAAAAGTACGAGTACGAACCTCAGACTTTTGAATAATGAATAGACTATGTCTTTCTACACTACTGTCATTATATTAAACATGGCACTGTAGATTAAGCAGTGCAGGAAATGATCTATTAAGCGCGCACACACACATGCTCAGACAATCATCACAAACACCTGAGATGCGTCACTCCCAGACCTCCCTGTGCACTTTGAGTCACCACTTCCTCCACATGCATTAATATCCTCTCAACACATTCAGACATGACATTTCACCGCCACTCTCTGTAAACAGCACTCCCCACTGGTATTGTTCTAAAATCTGTGTGGTAAATCACATGTGCGCATAGTTTTCTCTTCACTCGGACCGGGCCTCTGTGAAATTCCCTCCCTCCGCACAGGCCTCCTACACAATCCCCGTTCTTCTTTCTGCTATCTCAGGGTGCCAAGCCAGCCCATAGTAGTGCCAATAGGGCTCTTTTGTGCCAGAATGGCATGGCTTTGTCTAAGGGCAGTGGGCTGTGCAGTTTAAACTGGGAGCGAAGCCTGGTGCTGTGCCTATTCAGTAGGTTCTGCCCGTCATTAAGGTGCCGGGGTTATTCAGTGCATGTGAGGTGGCAGATTTCTCTCAGTCAGTCCCTGCAATCTGCCCGTTAAGCCGCCCCACAGCCAAGATGCATCTGGGGCTAAGGACACATCTGGGGCTCGTTAAAACTGCCTAACGTGCGCTCGCTCCCCTTAGCTTCTCTCCTTGTCCTATCTGCTGCTGCTTTTCTCTTGCTCGCTTCTCTGACCCCATTTTTCACGTTCTTTCTATTGAATTCTTTCTATTCAATTCACACTTTTCTTTGAAATTCTTAGTGGTGGTTCAAGATATTCATGCCGAACCACTTCCCATTAATTGACAAGACTTTTAACAAGTAATTCATTATTGCAAGCTACTGAAGTTTATAAATGAGCATAAACCAAACTGCAATGCATATTTTAGACAGTATGAGGAAGAGACAGACAACTTGGGGTAATATTAATGGGGGAAATTGCTGATTATTATCTGTTAACTTTATTTGTTATTGTTAATTGTTTATGTAATAATCGACAGCTTTTTTTATTATTATTATTATTATCATTATCATCATCATCATCATCATCATCATCATCATCATCATCATTTATTTATACTATTGGTTTTTGACTCCAAGGTCCCTTTTGTCCAAGACAATAATCAGCCTGATATTTGAAGCTGATATGTACCTCTGGCCCTTCTATTGTAATAAACTATTTATTTTTATTTATTACTGTTTATTTATTTTTATTGTTATCGAGTATGTCCCTTACTTTACAAAAAACAAACACACACACCCATTGAGTGCACGCATGCACTACGTGACGTAGTCTAGTAGGTTAGACTAGTGCGCGTGCATATTTAGACTGCACGCTTTCACTGTGTTATTTAGTCTATTAACCTTTGGTGCCCCTCGTTTGGGAGTCACACTTGTGCTCTTCGCGGTCAAAAGTGACCGGACCCCTAATTTTTTTTTTTTTTTTTTTTTTTTTTCCTCTCCCTCAGCAAAACCAATGTAATTTATTTTTGTTCAATAATATTTTTACTTTTTTATTTTGTATTTTGAGAATTTCATGATACTAATTAATATTTATGCAATAATTATGATCAATTTTTCCCATTGGAAAATAATACAAAAAATGTTTTCTAATTTTTTTTTTTTTTTTTTTTTCTTCACTATTTTTCAATTATTTTAACCTGAAATACTGCATTAGAGTCTAGGCCTTTTAAAATATATATATTTTTTTTTTTTTTTTTTTTTTTTTTTTTAGCGCCATCTAGTGAGAGTATAAAAAGAAATGTGTAATACCATGGTGTAACCACTAGATACTTGTACAGCTCTCTATGGAGAGGCTTGTGAATTCCCTAGTTGTTTTTGGACATTTACCTAATTTTTTTAGGTTGAGGATATGAATATATATTTAGACATTCTCAAAGACTGTTTCTTATCAAGTTTTAGATATATTTTTGTAAGAAATATTGATTTAAAGTGTTAGTTTTTGCATTATGATTAGTCAAACCTAAACATTGTGTTAGAAAGAGAATTCATAAAAAATGCCACGTGACTTTTTTTTTTTTTTACTTTTTATGCTCTTGACACAGAGCTCCTGCAAAAAAAAAAAAAAAAAGCTCAGAACGATGCGAAAGAACAAGCCTGTACTTCCAAGTGCACAGTTCATAAGTGTGTGTGTGCGCGTGTGTGTGTGTGTGCGTGTGTGAGTGGGTGCGTCTATATCACACTCTTGATGTTTTAGAGTGTCACCACTTTACTGCTGTGTACATTTTTTCAGATTTTTGGCCGATTTGTAGATTGTACACACCAAAATTCTCCAAACTTTTGTTTTTTTGTTGATTTCCCATTCATTTCCTACGGTCGGTCGTTTTTGACCGAAGAACACAAGTGTAACTAATTTTTTTTTTTTTTTTCTTTTTTTTTTTTTTCTGTATTCGCATACCAATTGACACATCACTAGGTTTCAACCCATTTTGATGAAGCTACAATTTTTTTTAAAAATTCAAAGCGAAGATTTTTCTATTATTTTATATTGTACCAAAGGGGTATCATGTGTGCGTGAGAATAGGTGTTTATTCCACTCTTGATGTTTTAGAGTGTCACTCCTTCAATGCTGTGAGCTTTTTTCCTGCATTATTACTGAATTATTGAATGGATTTCACATATTATCAAAACTTTGCTCTGTATTACAGACAGTGGTTTATGGGTGGGGGGGGGGGGTCAGTAAAGAGTGTCACCCCTTTACTGCTGTGTACTTTTTTTTCAAAATTGTGGCCGATTTGTAGATTGTACACACCAAAATTCTCCAAACTTTTGTGTTTTTGTTGATTTCTCATTCATTTCCTATGGTCGGACAAATTCTTTTTTTTTTCTTTTTTTTTTTTTTTTAAACGACCACTTAGCATGCTCGAATCATATCCTTTCAAAACATTTCAAAACAGAATTTTTTGGTCAAAAGTGACAGAGAACCAAAGGGTTAAAATGCCTTTAGAATGCCCCAGAATTTTAGATAATGGGCAGAAACGCCCCTGTATATATTTCATATTTATATCATTTAATATAGTTAACCAATATTACACAAAGAGTGCCGTTTTTCTCCAAATATTAGCATGATTACAAATGTGATATTGATTTTAATCAGCGTACAGTTTAATGAACAAGAACTTAATATCAAGTGACTTACACTTAAGACACCAAATCGTCCGTTTCGCTGTATTTCGCCAACGAAAATACTTCCAAAGTCCACAGCATTGTTTTGCGTCTCTGAGCAACACTTCCTGAATGAATCAGACGTTTGAATGAATCGGTTGAATCTCAATGATTCGCTAATTAACAGTGATTCGCTGCCACCTACTGGCAGGTTTAATTTCATGTTTAAAGTGTCTTCCTTTTTTCCTTCCTAATAATTTCAAATAACAGTATTTAATGTTTTATATTTTCAACATTAAAAACATTTTTATGCATCTGTAACTGCTCTTGACTGATTAACTTTAATAAAGTTTAATCTATTCTATAGCTATACATTAGATTACAATTTCTGTACCTGAAAATCTCCTGTTTAAACCTACATGAAAAACAACTTGAAAAGCACCATTTATTTCATTTATATGTTTGTTCTGTTGTATTTATTTGTGCTATTACTCGTAATTTGATTATTTGTTACTATTTTATTACTTACTGATTATTTGTCTAACAATATTTAAAATAAGTGAGTTAATCTAGTAGCTTTTGGTGTCATAACCCTATTTGAGGTTAATGTAACAGACAACAAAAACAATAATTATGCTTATTTTATAGGCCCATTTTCTTGTCTTTTACTTTTAATAATTTTTTGTTGTGGGGCCAGTGAAAATTTTGGCGGGGCAAGTAAAAATTTGAACCACTGGCCAGTAGAAAAAATCCTTAGCGTTGAGCCCTGTTATGTCTTTAGCTCTTTAGTGTATGTTGGATCTATGCTGTTAACATTTAGTTTTTGTGGTATTTATCTTGGCATGAAAGCCTCAGCTGTTCATGGTGCTGTTATGGCTTTCAGCACTCCTGTTAACTGATGCAAGCCGTGACTGTGAACTTTAGCTTTTGCTTTGGATCATAAACCTTCTAATTTCACTCTAGTCCCATCTTTACAACCCTTGTGCTGGAGAAAATTTTACCTGTGATAGCAGTTTTTTTTTCTTTATATTCCTAACCCTCCCATGAACAATAGAATACATAACTATTAGGGCTGAGTGTTATCATATTCATGAAATACTTGCAGTGATTTTGCTGATGACATTAAGCAACATTTGTGACCTATCATGATAATCTCAATGGACCTTTCTAAAATAGTATCATTAGAATTGACAGTTTAGACCTTTTGCCTTTTTGAGTTTGATAGTTGTTTTTATAGATCCAGAAGCAAAAATGTTACAGCCCAACACATTTCTGTGAATGTTCATACTGACTGTTTCCATGGTTCATTTCAATAATAAATTTGTGCCACCACTCAAATGTTCAGTTCCTGCATGATATTTTTCATATAACAGTTTTTTTTTTTTTCTAAAAATAGAAGTAATTATATTAGTGTATTTAAATAAAAACAATTTAAAAAATTTAATAAAATGGTCAAAATGCTATATTGATATTTTAGTTTTTTTGCCCAGTCCTAACTTCCATTACACGCATTGTCTGAGGAATGCTATAAAGAGTCAAATAAAGAGGTGGTTTTACCATTACAGTTTTCATTTTAGGCTAATAACTGTTACTTTTGACTGTTCTCCTGGGTGCTTTTACACCCGTCATTGTTAAAACAGTGGCTGATTTTTAACAAAACTCTCCTTGTCTTTTCAGGTGGACTTTCCCACTTCTTCTTTCGACGTACGCTTTAGCACCCCGGCTCCTGCAGAGTTCAGTCCCCAATACGAGTTCTCCCGCCTGGACCAGGCCAGCCAGAGGCAGCTACATGATGTCTTGCACAAGAAGTCCCTTTTCTGGTGAGTTGGCTGTCTGATAATCCTAAAGCAAATCCTAGTGGGTGTTTACTCTGTAAACTGCTTTGGTTGGTAACCACAACAGAGAATGCAGTGGGTTGATGTACATATATAAAGGTTATGAAAACTGCATCTTCTACAGGACAAGGATGGTTTAAGTGTAGCTGCAACCACAAATAACCAACTCATGCAAATTCAGATTCAGCTGTCGTTACTCATTCATATTTCAGCGACATGCAGCGTAAAATCACTTTTCCGCTCCCAAATGAGCATGTCTGCGTGGGAACAGAGGTTGAACAAGCTGAGTGATGTTGAGGAGCTGATCAGACACATAAGAGAGAGGATGTAGCAGTTGGTGTCAGATCTTTCCTTGTTTCCAGGAGGGATATCACACAACATTGCCTCCTTCCTTTTCTCCTCTGTGTCCCCGTTTGCTTCCCCATCTCATCCCACCTTTCAAATGTCAGTGGAAGGAATAGTGGCATTCATGCAGAGTTGGAAAGGTCGGGATGTGAGAACAGTAGTCTGGTGGCGGGGGAGGGGGAGGAGAACAGGAAATGAGAACACATGCGCACACTGATAAGACTGGAGAATTAAATTAAATATAATAAAATAGAATATATATACTATATTTCAAACATTTATTTGCATGAATGATCTTTTTTTTTTTTTTTTTTTTTTTTTACACATTACTGTCACTTTTGATCAATTTAAAGACAATTGTTGTTACAAAAGATTTCAAATAAATTCTGTTCAAGGAATCCTGGGGAAAAAAACTGTTTCCACAAAAATATTAAGCAGCACAACTGTTTAACATTTGATTTAGTAAAATTTCTTATCAATCAAATCAGCATATGATTTCTGAAGGATCATGTGACACTGAAGACTCGAGTAATTATGCTGAAATCCAGCTTTGCCATCACTGGAATAAATGACATTTTAAAATATTTTCAGTTTTAATATTTCACAATATTATAGTTTTACTGTATTTTTGATCAAATAAAAACAGTCCTAATGCAGCATAAAAGATGTTTTTCAGAAACGTTGAAAAACCTTAACGCTACAAACCTTTGAAAGGTAGTGTATTTAAAGGGATAGTTCACCCAAAAATGAAAATGATCATCATTTACTCACCCTCAAGTTGTTCCAAACCTGAATGAATTTTTCTTCTGTTGAACACAAAATAAGATATTTTGAAGAATGTGGGTAACCAAACAGTTAATGGGCCCCATTGACTTCCATAGCAGGTGCGTCAGTTGGGTGTGGCAGGGTATGGCGACTGGCCTGGTCAAGTTATATAATTTTATTAATTGCATGCAGGATTAACGGAGTTATATTACTATGTGTAACACATAATTTGTATTTTAAAATGTAAAAGCAAGTAAATTAAAGCGATCTGGTTGTTATATTCGTGTCATGTAAGATCAATGGCGCTGCCAATGTGTTTATTCACAACGTGATTTTTGCAGGGTTGAGTATTGTTGCCAATCAGAGGGATTTCTGTTGAAAATGACTAATCAGAAGTGTTTAAGTTACCAGTTTGCGACGATTCTATTTTAGAAACTTTATTTTTTGCTGGAACAACGACACAAAGTATGGCAATGATAATCTCATCTTATGTACTTTATTTAATGTTAAAAGCGTGTAAAGTGACTTTGAATATCATTTAGTGCTCCCAGCTTTGTAGCCGTATTAAAAGCAACAATGGATAATTCACCTCAGATCTTGAAATTAAACAAATGGAAGCAAGAACGTTCAAATTGTGAACAAACAAGTGTATTCTATGACAGATTGTTTTGGTAGACCAGTATGTGTTTTTATTAATGTTTAAATGGTGTAATATTTGTAAATTTGATTACGTACTTATTAATTTCCTTGCGAGTGCCTTCAAGTTCAATCTCTGGTGTAGTGCAACTGCCGCGAGAGCCCGCCCACACGCTGTTCTGATTGGCTGTTGTTTTTGATTGATTGACTTCTAGCTTTACAAATGAGGACGATCTTTGTAGACTGAATAGAAATGTTTTTGGTAATCATATTAAAAATAACATTTAAATTGGACAATATTTAGACTTTTGAGAATCGAAGTGCTGGAAAAAGTTGTGTGAAGAAAGTGGGACTGTCATGTCGAGGGAGTAAGTTTGGATGACGTTATCAGGGTCTGCCATACCCTGGCTTTTGGTGAAATGACACCACTGTTCCATAGTATATAATTTTTTTTTTTTTTTTTTTTTTTTTTTTCTCCATACTATTGGAAGTCAATGGGGCTCATCATCTGTTTTGTTACCCGCATTCTTCAAAATATCATCTTTACTATTATATTAAATAAATTAACATATAAGTAATTATCATTATTATCTCCATGTAAAATAACTCACTTATTGTGCTTATTTTTCTGTTCCCTTTGTTTGAATATGAGGACATATCTGGTGCTCAGCTGGGTTGGGTTCTCTACAGTACTCACTTTGTTACTGTCGGCTTTAGACAGCTGATGTGGATATCCTCTCCAGCTGGCCCTGTTCCTCCTCTCCTTCTCTCTCAGCTGTTTTTCCTCTCTTGTTTCTGTTGCTTAGAGTCTGTGGAGCTCTGAAACATTTTCTGCAGTGTAAAACATGGAGCCACTCCAGCCTGGAAATATTCAGTCATAAAGCGTCTCTAGCTCTCGGATCAAAGGTTGAGCGTTTGAGTCGGGTGTAAACTCTCTGATCTGGCTTGTGTCAGCGGAGAGTTAATGTTTCAACTCTTTTCGCTTTTTCGTTTTTGTGCAGTTTATCGATTCTACAAGCATTTGCTCCAATTACTACTGCTCAATGTCTGAAATGGACAAGCACAACCCACAATTTCTTCAGAAACTTTGCAGATCTAGATGTCTGTCTTGTTGCCCAATGTTTTTTGTTCCAGCAGGAACACTGTTTATTAAATTTAGCATTAGTTCATGCCCATTAGATTGTCCTTTTCTTTACAGATTTGATTTGCAGAAGGGCCTTGGGGTTGCTTTGGGCAACTGCAGCCAGGAATCAATACTCCTCAAGCCTCTTGTGAATTGTGGGATATGTAGTCATCTAATGACAATCATGCTTGCATGTTGAAGAGTGTGGGTGTGACCATATGAAGCATTCACAACCCTTCCCCCAGTATATTGAGCTGTGTGATGACTCTGTATGGTTACGGCCCAGCAGGCGCAGAGGTAATTTGATCCGGGGGTCCTGCCCTACGGCTGTCATCCCTAGAGGGAGAAGCCACTCCCCAACATGAATTCATAAGCCAGCAGAAAAACACAGTAGCTAAACATTGCCGCTAACGTATGTTTAACAAATGACATCAACAAGGGATGAGATGAGCGGCATGAAGGACCTCGACACATCATTATAAAAGTGTTTTTAAGCATGGATGGTGTGTTGATCATTATTTGTACAGGCTAAAGCTAGTTATCAGTCCTCTATGTATTTAAATATTATTCATGAAAATACAGTACTGTTTACTTTGGACTAGAGTCTTTTTGGAGTGTTTACCTCCAGACTTGGAGCTCAGGGTTTGGTATATCAGTATAGAAGAAGACATGCAGCATAAATTACCTAGAGATTTGGTGTGGTTATTTTCTTTTACTGCAGTGAGAGCCGACGCACAGACGCTTTACACTTTTAATTGCTGTGTTAGCAGCATCTTAATTTTGTCAAGATAGGAAAATTGCACACATTTAAACATTATCAGATTGGCAAATTTTTTTTTTTTTTTTTTTTTTTTTTTTTTAAAATGATAGCATGTAGATGACTGGTTGCAAAACTTTTTGAGGTGCTTTTTGTACGTGTTTGGACTTTTTGCCCTTTTCATCATTCATGAGATGAAAATCAAAAGACAAAAAAATCCTTCAGTTAAACTACCATTCAAACGTTTGGGGTTGGTAAAAAATGTTTAAAATGAGATTTTGAAAGTCTCTGCATTTATTTGCTCACTTTTTAAACTTTATCCGATTGGGTTATCGCGTTTTTGGACAATGATAGCATGTATGATGACAGGATGCAAACCTTTTTGAGGTGAGGTGTTGATGATGGATTGCAAAATATGGCTGCTTGTCTGGAAAAAACATTAAATTCTTCCAGTAAATCAGTTATAGACACCCGAGAGCTCAAGCATACTGCAAAAATAACAGTATGTCTTCCTTTCCAGTATGATTGGGAGAAAAAAAAAAGGATGGGATGGATGGAATGCATGGATGGATTGATGGATAAATGGATGGATTGATGGATAAATGGATGGATTGATGGATAAATGGATGGATTGATGGATAAATGGATGGATTGGATGGGATTGGATGGGATGGATGGATTGGATGGGATGAATGCATGGATGGATGGATTGGATGGGATAGATTGGATGGATAAATGGATGGATTGGGTGGA
Organism: Mylopharyngodon piceus; assembly: GCA_039654765.1. Classification (NCBI taxonomy): domain Eukaryota; kingdom Metazoa; phylum Chordata; class Actinopteri; order Cypriniformes; family Xenocyprididae; genus Mylopharyngodon; species Mylopharyngodon piceus. The sequence goes on along the minus strand of CM077452.1, from coordinate 23,859,886 downwards.
TGGATGGATTGGGTGCATGCATGGATTGATGGATGGAATGCATGGATGGATGCATGGATTGGATGGGATGTATGCATGGATTGGATGCATGAATGGATTGGATAGATTGATGCATGGATGGATTAATGGATAGATGGATCGGATGGAATTGATGGATTGGAAGGATTGGATGCATGCATGGGTTTATGTATGTATGTATGTATGTATGCATGCATGCATGCTTGGATGGATTGGATGGGATGGGATAGATTGGATGGACTGATGCATGGATGGATGGATTGGATGCATGCATGGGATGGATTGCATGGATTGCATGGATGGATGGATTGGATTGGATTGGATTGCATGGATGGATGGATTGGATTGCATGGATGGATGGATTGGATTGGATTGGATTGCATGCATGCATGGATGGATGGGATGGATGGATTGCATGCATGGATTGGATGCATGGATGGATGGGATGGATTGGATGCATGGATGGATGGATTGGATTGCATGGATGGATTGGATTGGATTGGATTGGATTGCATGCATGGATGGATGGATGGGATGGATGGATTGCATGCATGGATTGGATGCATGGATGGATGGGATGGATTGGATGCATGGATGGATGGGATGGATTGGATGCATGGATGGATGGGATGGATTGGATGCATGCATAGATGGATTGGATGCATGGATGGATGAATTTGATGCATGTGTGGATGGGTAAGTACTGTGCAAGTTTGTTTACTATTTGTGCTAACATGGAATAAAACAAATCCTCTTTTAATGAGGTTTTCATAAAAAAAAAAAATAATTCTTTTTTTTTTATTATTATTTATTTATTTATTATTATCAGCTAAATATATTGTTGGTCCCTTTATCTAGGTTGACTCCAGAGGACCGTCGTCTGTTGTGGGAGAAGCGTTATTTCTGCCATGCGGAAGCCAGTCGTCTGCCGCTGGTCCTGGCCAGCGCACCCAGCTGGGAGTGGGCATGTCTGCCTGACATCTATGCTCTGCTCCGCCAGTGGGAATGCATGAACCACCTGGACGCTCTAGGCCTGCTGAACGCCACGTGAGTGTTATGGTAACCATGGCAACAGCTTGCTCTGTTGTTTAGCTGGAGGCTAAGCAGAGCTTGACTGTCCTTCAATGGCTGGCAGTCGGGCTGATTTGAGTAGACCATGAAGAACTGACCTTTAGATTTGTCCAGCAGAGCACATGTGGAGCACAGATATCTCTCGACATTTACTGACGTGATTTAAAAGCTTTTATTACTGTTAAAAAAACAAAAAACAAATCAGCTCAACCAAGAGCCACTAGGTTTGATAGCGCCACCAACTAGGTTGACCAAGATGGTCCACCAGATTAGCTTTGTCCTAACTGGTTGGCAGCCAAACTGATCAACCACCTAAACTAGCTTTGTCTGGATAATGACTACTACTGTATATATTATTTTATCTAATAAATGTCAGTCATTTATAGTCATTATCCAGTTTATTTTGTCCATGTTAATAAATAGTTTATAGTGCTTAATGGTACAGTTTATTGCAAAATAGATTTTCATTTTTGGATTAATGTCCCCTTTAAACCAGGTTTCCAGATCAGGAGTGCAGGCGGACGGCGGTACAGTGGATGGACTCCATCTCTGATCCCGAGCTTTTGGACTTCCTTCCTCAGTTAGTGCAGGTAACAAAGGCCTTGTATCTCACTTCCTCCTTTCATTCTGGCACTATATTCCCTCCTTTCCCATTGACCTTGATCTGTTTATATCCTACCTGTCTTTCTTTTTACCTTCCGTCCTTTTTGTTCTCTCACCCTCTGATTTCTCCCTCCCCATCCAACAAATCCCCCTCTAACACTTTCTCTTTGTGCAGGCGCTGAAGTACGAGTGTTATCTGGACAGTCACCTGGTGCGTTTTCTGCTGAGGAGGGCCATCGGGGATGTGCGCATAGCTCACTACCTCTTCTGGTGTGTCCTCTACTCTCAGATTATACTTAAAAATCCTGTGCGCATATATTATAGAGCACATATACTGAGAAATCAGGTCATGCTGCCTCATACTCTGACATTCAGTGTTAAACTGATGTACTCATGTGATGAGATTTAAATCTTCAACTTGTCAGCACCTTGAATGCTTGATAATTTTTACACCGTATCATGCTGTTAGCTGATTTCATACACTCTCATGCTAACAGCTCCACCTGCTGTACAGATGCAGTAACTTTGTCTGGCCTTTATGAATACAGTTACATTTTACCCCTAAAATTGAAAGGAAAAAATTACTTTTTATTAAAAATTGTATTTATTTTGTTTCATTTTTTTCATGAAGAAAATAAAGATATTTGCACTGACATTCTTTTCAGAACAATTAAGCTTGGCTTACCCTACAAGTTCTTATTGCTGTAAAGCAACATTCTTATTCTTATTATTGTAACATTTAAAAAATTGATTAATATTTTATAAAATATTTTTATAAAATAATTATACATTGAAGCATTTGTTGCACTGCATTTTAATTTAAAAATATATATATATATTTTTTTTTAATTGAAATGTGACCTGGAAATGTCTTGACAGGTTTCATGAGATTCACAAAGTTGTGCTCACATCTAAACTTTCATTAGACAAATTGCTCTCTGTGAGTGCAGTCTATTTAAAATGGCTTCAAAAGGAAATTAACTGCTCTAAGGGTATTGCATTATCGGTTATAATATACTACTCTTCCTTTGTCTCTCTCTTTGTAGGTTGTTGAAAGATACTCTTCAGGACTCTCAGTTTAGCGTGAGGTATCAGCATCTGCTGGCGGCTCTTCTCTGCTGCTCCGGTCGAGGTTTGAGGGAAGAGTTTGATCGGCAAGGCTGGCTGGTTAACATTCTGGCTAAACTAGCCCAGAGGGTCAGAGACGCCTCACCTTCATCCAGACAGGTCAGCTTCACTGTTCCTCATTTAGTGCCAAAGACTGTTTGTTGATCCCTAAAGGGCATTTTAACATTCTCCAGACCGTCTGGTTAGCACGTTAATCGTTGTTTGTCTGGTTTTCAGGCTATTCTCCGTGAGGGGCTAGACGAGGTCAAACAGTTCTTCTGTATGAACAGCAGTTGCCGACTTCCTCTGAACCCAGGCCTGCTTGTCAAGGGCATCAACATACAGGTAATTACAGAATGTGACTTTATATCAAGCATTTGTAGGTCATGTGTTTTGATTCTAATCTCTTGACAAGAACAATACAATCTTTCATTCTCTCTTCATGTAGTCTTGCTCCTACTTCAACTCTAATGCAGTGCCCCTCAAGCTCTCATTCCAGAACCAGGATCCTCTGGGTGATAACATCAATGTCATCTTTAAGGTACCGCCTTCCCATATCTGTGTGCATTATGGATCAGCAGTTCTGCATTGAAACACTTTTCCAGATGTTGTCTTGGTTGTTTATGGTTGTTCTCTCTCACTCAGGCTGGAGACGACCTGCGGCAGGACATGCTGACGCTGCAGATCATTCGGATCATGAATAAGATCTGGATCCAGGAGGGACTTGACATGAGGATGGTCATCTTCCGCTGCTTCTCTACGGGACGGGGCAGAGGTAAACACCCATCCTCCAATGTCAACTCAAGACTTCTATTTATGACCTCATCAGTGTCAGAATTTTTTTTTTTTTTTTTTTTTTATAACTATGGAAACACACTATACATTTTGTGAATGATCCTATGCCAAACACTAAATCAGTTAATTGTTAGTAAAATAAAAATAAATGACATAATTCATATGAAAGATAAAAGTGACAAGCTTTTATATAATTGGCATATATGTTAGATTCTAGGGCTCTCTACTGTCTGTCACAGTAGATTTTGTTGAATCAATGTGGTTTTATATTTTTTCCCCCCTCAAAATTATATATATAAAAAAACAATTTCAGGGGCAAATTTATAATTATTTTATTTTTTAATGTATTTATAATTATTTTATTTTAATATTGTTTTAATAATAAAATATAAATATTTATAAAATCATTTTTTTTTTTTTTTTTTTTTTTTTTTTAAAGAAAACCGGGGCATGTTTTAAATTTTTAAAATGTTAATTTAAAAACTAATAAATATTTATTTTATCTATGGAGCATTTTTGTCACTTTTGTGATACTTTTTGCCCCAAACCCTTGATTCCACTCTATAGACTGTCTAAACAGTGTAAATGTGAATGGAAGTAATTTCATAACTCCTGTTTGCCCTTTGTGTAGGCATGGTAGAGATGATTCCCAGTGCAGAAACCCTGAGGAAGATCCAGGTTGAGCATGGAGTAACTGGTTCCTTTAAGGACCGGACTTTGGCAGACTGGCTGCAGAAACACAACCCGACTGAGGATGAATATGAAAAGGTACTGTATAGTATTGTCATACTACATTAAAGACTAATTTGCTAAACTAGATGTTATGTGCAAACTGTTTTGCAGTGAAATGTCAATCCATAGCTGCTTTAGTTGCATTGGGTTGCATCATGTTTCTTATTTTGCATGTCCTAATAATAATATGAAAATGTATTTAGAGATTTGGTGTTTCAAGCCCTTGGTGTCTCAAAGTGGTTAGTTAAAAACTAATTCTGTTGATTTGTTGCTTTTTCACAGGCGGTGGAAAACTTCATCTATTCGTGTGCTGGTTGTTGTGTGGCCACATACATTCTAGGCATCTGCGACCGCCACAACGACAACATCATGCTAAAGACCAGTGGTCACATGTTCCACATTGACTTCGGCAAGTTTCTGGGGCATGCACAGATGTTTGGCAACATTAAACGGTAGGAACGTGAAGGGAAAAAAAAGTTCCTCTGCCCCACATTTTGATCGCTGCAATTGTTGTCTTTCAGAACAATGTAGAACTATGAGAGTTACAACAGCCTCTTTCATATTGCTTCTTCACAAAGGAACTGAATAAAGTAATAAGCCACAAGAAGTGAATTTAGAGCAGCTAAGGGGTGTTGTTAGGCAAGACACAGGTGTATGTTTGTAGAGTAATTTACAATGGCTTAGAATGCAGCTCAGCCAATCAGAATCAAGGACTGGAATTATCCATTTTATAAAAATGTTTTTGAGCTAAACCTGATCTGGGCTGTTGATAGTAAATATCATCACAGATTGTAATCTTCCTGTTTTGTTTTGTTTTGTTTTACAGCGACCGGGCTCCTTTCGTGTTTACGTCTGACATGGCGTATGTCATCAACGGTGGTGACAAGCCATCCAGCCGTTTCCATGACTTTGTGGACTTGTGCTGTGAGGCCTACAATCTCATTAGGAAACACGCACATCTGTTTCTTAACCTGCTTGGCCTGGTGAGTTTGCAGATTTTGTTTTAGTAATGTTCTCTGGCTTGCTTTTTCGTTTGCCTGTTATTTGAATCCTTATTTGAATGCATTGATTTCTTGTGGTCTAACAATAAGATACTATTAGTAATCCCTGTGTGTTTGTGTGCAGATGCTGTCCAGTGGAATACCAGAGTTATCTGATGTAGATGATCTGAAATATGTCTATGATGCTCTGAGACCACATGAAACGGAAGCAAATGCCACCATGCACTTCACCAGGTGAGAACTTGGAGGTTTTTGTTCCTTTTGCACTTGAAATCCACAATTCAAATGAAAAAAGAGTGGTGCCCTTGATGCCAGTAAGAAATCACCTATCAAGCACTCGGAACACCCTAGCAATTGTCTAACAACCAAGGCAACACACCCTACTGTCCTGCAGAGTTAAGCTCCAACTTGCCTCAACACACCTGCCTGGAAGTTTCTAGCAAAGCCTGGAAGGCAAGTCTGCAACCTTTAGCCAAAAAAGCGTTAACAGCTAATGCTAACGCTCCGGCTGTGGCGGTACTGGTGGTACGCAGGAAAGGAGACCAGAGGCCATTACAGTCGCATGTGATTAAGTTAGCCTTTATGCTTTCTCCAATGGTAAGAGATACAGACCCTCTCATCTCCCTATAATATACAATCTCTGTTTCTAGTATGCCTAGTAAGACTTTGATTAGCTGGTTCAGGTGTGTATAATTAGGGTTGGAGCTAAACTGTGCAGGACAGTGGTCCTCCAGGAGCAGGATTGAACACCACTGCCCTAGCACTGCCATTTGGAACATTTTAGAAACGGTCTTAGTTTTAATTAGTGGAACAAGGACTAATACCGTGTGTCGCTCTCTCTCTACAGAAAACTTGCAAATTACATTTGCCCTTGAATCCATTTGTCTTCTAGCCTTCATCTTAATCTTGTCCCATTTTCTAGGCTGATCGAGTCAAGTCTTGGCAGTGTGGCTACTAAACTCAACTTTTTCATCCATAACCTGGCCCAAATGAAGTTTGCATCCTCTGAGGAGCGTCCCGTTCTATCATTTGCTCCACGCGTCTACACTCTAAAGAGTGACGGTGTCATTCGCAGCCTGTTTGTTTGCAGACACATCAAAACCTTTACTCCAAGCAAAGGCTACGTAAGTCTACTGCATTTAAATTTAGCCTAAATGCATTTCAAGTACATTATAATCATTAATACAGATCTTCATGTTCGCATATTTATGCCTCCATGCAGTCTTATGTTGTAAAAGTGGAACGGGAAGGTCAACCGGGGTCAACAACTTTAGTCCAGAGGACCTTTGAGGAGTTCCATGAGCTTCACAGTAAACTGCAGCTCATCTTCCCTTCCTCAAAACTACCCAGGTACAATATTAAAACCTGAGAAATGTGAATTGTATGAAATCAAAAGCTCACTGAATACAGATCGTACACCTTGACCTTAAATGATTTGGAAAACTACTGACTGTAGTGGAAATTAATGCAGGTTTCTGTTATCAGTGGATATGTTTAGTCTGAAATCAGTGATAAGTTATGAAACCAAATGAAAGCTGGTCATTGTGCATTTTTTCTCACTACTGCTAGTATCAATGTATTAAAGGGTTAGTTCACCCAAAAATGAAAATAATGTCATTTATTACTCACCCTCATGCCGTTCCACACCCATAAGACCTTTGTTCATCTTCGGAACGCAAATTAAGATATTTGTGTTGAAATCCGATGGCTCAGTGAGGCCTGCATAGCCAGCAATGACATTTCTTCTCTCAAGATCCATTAATGTACTAAAAACTTATTTAAATCAGTTCATGTGAGTACAGTGGTTCAATATTAATATTATAAAGCGACGAGAATATTTTTGGTGCGCCAAAAAAAACAAAATAACGACTTGTATAGTGATGGCCGATTTCAAAACACTGCTTCATGAAGCTTCGGAGCGTCATGAATCAGCGTGTCGAATCAGCGGTTCGGAGCGCCAAAGTCACGTGATTTCAGCAGTTTGGCGGTTTGACACGTGATCCGAATCATGATTCAACACGCTGATTCATAACGCTCCGAAGCTTCATGAAGCAGTGTTTTAAAATCGGCCATCACTATATAAGTCGATATTTTTTTTATTTTTTGTCACACCAAAAATATTCTTGTTGCTTTATTATAATAATATTGAACCACTGTACTCGCATGAACTGATTTAAATATGTTTTTAGTACATTAATGGATCTTGAGAGAGGAAATGTCATTGCTGGCTATGCAGGCCTCACTGAGCCATCGGATTTCAACAAAAATATCTTAATTTGTGTTCCGAAGATGAACGAAGGTCTTACAGGTGTGGAACGGCATGAGGGTGAGTAATTAATGACATTTTCATTTTTGGGTGAACTAACCCTTTAAGCAATGTAATGTTAAACCAGCCGGTCATTATCGCAAAATAAAGCCCCTCAGAGTGGTGTACAGGACGCTGATCACCCCTTTGGGATGTATTTTGTGGTAACATGTGCCACATGTAGCAGTGCTCTTCAGTTAATTTCACACCCCTCACAATGTAATGTTCCCACAGCTTCCCCAGCCGCTTTGTGATTGGTCGGTCTCGAGGGGAGGCCCTAGCAGACCGAAGGAAAGAGGAGCTAAATGGATATGTTTGGCATTTGATCCATGCTGCTCAAGAAGTGGCACAGGTAACCTTCGACCCACTTTCATCATTGTCTTTATACTTTATAAGTAACTCTTCCTCTTATAATCCATGCACACTATGATTCAAAACTTTGGGGGTGGTACATTTTGTAAAAATTTTTGAAAAGTCTATGCTCACCAAGGCTGCATTTATTTGATTAAAAATACAGCAAAAACACGAATGTTGTGAAATATTACAATTTAAAATAACTTTAATTTTTTATATTATTATTATTATTATTTTTATATATCTGTTTTAATAAAATGCCATTTATTCCTGTGATGGCAAAGCTGAATTTTCAGCATCATTACTCCAGTCTTCAGTGTCACATGGTATTTCAGAAATCATTCTAATATGAAGATTTGATGCTCAAGAAACATTTGTTTAAAAGTTGTTTAATTTTCGAAGATTCTTTAAATATACTTTATTTTTTTTACTTTAAAATTATTTAAAATATAAATCTTTTGTAACATTAAAAATGCCTTCATTCACTTTTGATAAATTGAATTCATCCTTGCAGAATCTTACAGATTCCAAACTTTAAAACAGTAGAGCAATTGAAAATGAAAGTGAATTTTTATAATGTTAAATGCATGTTTACATTCACCACCATTATTTTATTTCCTGAATAACAATAATAGTGTATAGAAATGTGTGCAGCTTGCAGTAATTAATGTAAGAGGTTTCAGTATGACTGGCATTTTTTTGGAAACCAGCCATGTTCTGTGAAAACCACACATTGTCTGTAAACACTCAACCCACAGGCCTATTGAGGCAAGACGGGCACTGCCAGACCGTGCACTCTTTCACTTTTCATATGTTGTGCTGTACTTTATGGTGCATCTCAAGAATGCAACCAGATTGCATTGCATTCATATTTGTTGCTGTGACTGTATACCTGCTTTTGAGTTAACTGCAGTCAGTAGTAATGTAACCCTCTCTTCTTTCAGTGTGATCTGATCTACACCTTCTTTCACCCTCTACCAAGAGACGAGCGGGCAGGAAGTGTAGGGACTGTTGTAAATGCACTCCATAATAAACCAGCAGGTATATTTATTTGCCAATTGTCTTATACACTCACACATACACCTTCTTATGAATCACTCTTACACATGCTTTTGTATATGATGGATTCAAAGTTCATGCAGTTCAGCCTGCTGTCACAGCAAATCATCATGAGTTAGTGTAAAAGAAATGTCTGTTTGGGACACTCAGCTGCAGGTCATGTGATTGCGACTAAGTGACACACCCAGTGCTAATTCAGAGTCTTATCTTTAACTACTAGTGTAATGTGCCTGCAATCACAAAACTTTAGTCCAATGCACTCTGACACAAGGGATTCTAAAACTGGGGTCCAAGAAAAATAGTGTAAATTTCATTTTCTACAGACTTAGGAGATTATTTTATTCAGTTGACGGTCTTAGTTTTATATTTGCTCTTAAGCTTTATACATCTAACAGTACTCTTAAAAGAAAGACGGACTGTCAATCAAGTAAACTTTTTCCAGATATTTTAATCAATATTCTTTTGGGTATAATGACTATATTAAAAGGCAATTATTTAATTTTGCAAACAGCAAGTCATCTTTATAATATCTTGCTGTTTGCTCACACAGTATAAATGGGAGTTTATACATGAAATTTATACTTTTATATCCGCCTTTTTATCTTTAGGGAAATAGTCCCTCGCAAGGGATCATCTTATTTGCGGGTCTATGGCATCAAACCAGCCTTTTTTCTTTTTTTTTCCTTTTTTCTTTCTCTCTCTCTGTGGGGACAGCGACCAAAATGAAATCTGACCCCCCTCTGGCGCCGGGCCTGCATCAAACATTTCGTACACGCTTCCATAGATCAAACCCTAAGAGTTTATCACAACTAGTTAAATATTGAAAGTCTGAGTAAAAGCTGCTCTGTGGAAGCCATAACATCTGGCGGGTCACCTTATCTGATTTGTGTTAAAGGTCCCTACTCAACAGGTTCCAGTCCTGTCAGTCTGAACTCTGGAAATCCAATTAGTTTATTTACTTAAATCCACCTTAAGTGTACCTTCCAAGCCAGATGCGTATACACACCTTTCCACACTAAATCCAGTTCCTCTTCCTTTCCAGATGCGTCCTGGGCTCCTGTGCCCGGTACAGTGGCAGGTGAAGTGAAGCTCTCGATTCTGTACAAGAGCGACAAGCTTTTCATTATGGTGATGCACATCAGAGGCTTGGTGAGTGTCTGCCTTTAATCATATGCACATAATGCACATAAAAATGTTGAGTTGTCACTCACCAATGCGTTATGGACCTTTCTTCAGCAACCCTTGCAGGAGGGAACAGATCCTGATCCGTACGTCAAATTGTACCTCCTCCCAGACCCTCAGAAAACTAGCAAAAGGAAGACCAAGGCAGCCCGGCGAACATGCAACCCCACTTACAATGAGATGGTGAGAAAACGTAACTATTAATTACTATAGAGTGTAACAGTCAGGTTCCGAAAGTAAAAATCATATTCATTGGGGAAATAATTTTTAGCGATAACTTGCATGTGAAATAATTTCACATGGCGTTTCTTGTATTGTCACATTCATTTAGGAATTGCATGAATCACTTAAATTATACCATATTTTCAATTCAAAACGGTCATATTTAAGGAAAAAAGTCGCTATCGTAAAAGAGTTGCCAAATATTGAATGTTTTGCTACTTCCGTCTTACCTTGCTCTTTCAATGTTAAAATGAATGCTTTGCAGTTCGCACTGGAATTTGCGCTTCAGTAAACCCCGCCTACCTTGATTTGATTGGCCATCTCAATCATTTTGAAATTGACAAGCGCTGTTACACTGCTGAGGTGGCTCCGTTCAGTCTTGTACCTTCTGGTACCTTTTGTCCCTTTTTTTTTTTTTTTTTTTTTTTTTTCAAATTAAAGTTTGTAATGTTGTGATTTACCTTGTAGCTCGTTGGTTTGGTTCATGGCTTATACCTCCATAATAAAGACTTTTTAAAAATACCTATGGAAAAAAAATTAATTGGAAAAATACTTCTGGAATCAAGGCCACAGAAAAAGTGGGTGGGCACTGTTGTACATTTATTTTTATGAATCCTCCTGAGTGACATCCTTTTGTCTCTATTTCAGCTGGTGTATGATAAGATCCCACGTGGCGATTTGCAGCAGAGAACCATTCACCTGCGGGTACTGAATGAGGGAGCATTCTGGGACAACACCCTTCTGGGTGAAACCATCATCCATTTGAAAGACCTCACCCCGGGCCATCGCAGGGTGGACTGGTACCAGCTTGGCAGTAGAGGCTCCGACATAAACCGCTAGCGCTTGTATGGATGCCCAGAAGTGAAGGATTTCACTTGTGTCCTTCAGTGTGCATGTGTTTGTGTCTGTCTTTGCTTATGGGTCGGGAGATGGAGATGCCCAGCTGCTCAGAAGGCTGTTTCCCCCAGTGGGGGTTTGTGTTTGTTGATTCTTCTGCCCAGGAGATGTGTAGATTCAGTGATGGAGTGTCATCACTTAATACTGTTCTGGTGGGGTACCGTGCACCATGTGAACTAGACCTCGGATTAAAGCAAGCGGTTCTTGGTAAGACTATGGGACTAAAAACATTTGGTGACACAAGGATTGGCAAAAAGAATATGTAAAGATGAAATTACTTCCATACACCATATTTTTGGGGGGATTTCTGGAAAATTGCTGTCCATGAAACTTTTTAAAGCCCCATTTTGTCTTCTTGAGAATGCTAATGGAAATTAAGTTATTTTCTTTTTAAGATGTTTCTCTATTGCGGCTCTATTTTGAGCTACAGTATGTTGTGTCTTGTGACATTAGTTGTCTCTTTGTATCAGATTTTGCAGATTTACCTAAAGATTAATAGTTAGGGCCGCTTTTGTACTGTAAAGTTGGGTAAATTTTTTTTTTTTTTTTTTTTTTCCCTCCACATTGCCTGATCATGAAAAAGGGATGAACACTTGATGGTCTTTGGCTTGAAACCGTGGAATTAACTTGCTTCATATAACCACTGCAGTGGAAATGACATACAGAACAGAGTGAATGTAGATTTTTGATCATGTAAAATAGGTGGGTGCATAAAAACAAAAACATGAATTGCATGTACAGTATATTGAACAACAGAGACAAACCCTGAGAAATATGGATTATTTCTTTACATAAACCTCTAACATTTGTTTCTTTCTGAAATGATGGCACACATTTTATACAGAAAAGGCTTTCAAAGGGACTTGACTTCAGGGTCAATGATTTTGCCTTGTTGATATATAAACATAACCTACACAAGGAAATTTCTATTTGAAAATAGTTGATTTGCATGCTGTAAAATTTGCTACTGGATAAATATTGCATTTTTGCATTTGTTTGTCAAGTATATTGACCTCACATTTTTCCAAGTTTTATTGGTTAATTTATTTTTTTTTTCTTTTTCCTTTTTTTTTTTTTTTTTTTTTTTTTTTTTCAAAGGGGGAGTGAAATTAAAGCTTTAGACTGTGGTTCTGTCAGTATTTTCATTTCTCCTTTTTATGTAAAACTGCATGTAAATTAAATGCTAAATATACCACAGTAGTTTTTTCCCCCTGGGAAACTTATGCTTAAATATTTTGCATTCCGATTTGCTTTATTTTGCACTCAGTTTGATTTTGAGTAGAAATACCTTATGGCTCACAGTAAGGTTGGAAGGGAAAATTAAGTAATTGGAAATTTCCTTAAATTGTTTAATCTGATTCTCAAAAACTTGTCCAGTTTAACCAATTGGCATTGATATTTAGTGTGTGTAAAATAATAAAATAGGAAAACTATGATGTTTCTGAGCAAAATTCATAATGACAGGACCTGTTTTCAATCTTTATTGAATTCATATCTTTTAAATCAATAACTTAAAAGTTGAAAGTGAAACCCTGCATGTCGAGGTGCTCTAACAATCCAGTAGCCTTAAGCAAACTTAGATATATGATTATCCAGGTCAAAGTAGTCCCTGTTGTTCCGTAGCTTTTTCTAACCAGACAAACCAGCTCAATTTCTGATATTAAGTACTTTTTTTTTTTTTTTTTTAAATAAAGTATTGAACTTTCTTTCAAACGATGAATGATTATGTATGTGTTTTTTCCAAAGGGCACTGCTGTGTGATGTTTAACCTAATGGGAAATGATTGTATGATTGCATGCCAACTCTATTATGGAAAACTGAGTGTTTTAGAAAATCTTTTTTGTTGTGAATGTGCAGAAAAGTTTGGGTTTAAAGGTATAGAACTTTTATAACATCTGTGATCCTTATTTTAATAACTAAAGAGAATGTGCGAGTAAAATCAACAGGGTTGGCATATGTAAATGCTGAGAATCTAATTTTGATGTGATTTTATGGATTATAAATGGGCTTTATTCCATTTTTTTCCATTTCAAGAAAAGATTTGTTTCTCTTCTAATTTCAAACCATGTTTTTAAACTTTATTTGCACTTAATAAATGCACAAGGAAACCGACTTGAATACTTTGTGTTTCTTGCCTTTGCTACCAGTTTGCCTTTGTTGGGCCAAATAAACCTCTACAAAGGTGGTGCAATGATCAATGTTAAATGATGAAACTTGTGCAAGTCTTGTATAGATGCACATTCACACTGATTCCATGTTGAATCTCAGTTGGGCATGACTGACCACAACAATCCGCTTTACTGAGACACTAGTGACTTTATCCCATATGCTGTTTTGTCTGTCATCACACTGAGGTAACGATTACATCATACCAGGGTTTATCATAAAGGCTTTAATTGCCTATCTGAACAGTCTATGTTCTTCCACATTACTCATTGTTCTAATACTCCTCCAGAGAATTCTGATGACATTTCTCATCTATCCATGTTAGTGTGACAATTTACAACATTCCACTGAGAGTAAATTTAATTAGGACAACCAGGGAATAAAATTCATCTCTTTCACATCAAATAGATAGGAAAATAGAGTAAATAGAGTACAGACCTATAAATTAGACCAGAGTTGGGTGTTTCTTGTTTTGTTTTTTTCCCTTGCGCCCCAGGATTGCTGTTACCAGAGAGCAGGGAATGGAAAACTCTTGCGATATTGCTTTAATAAAGACTGGCCTATGTGTCTACATATTGATATTTAGTGAAAATCACAAAAGAAGAAATATGCTTTTATCATATGGCATCTGCAGTCAATTCCTCATGAAGCATTAGTTCTATGCCTGAGGGATTCTGCACAGGGAAGTTTTCCAAAAAAAAGCCTATACACCAAGGCACAAATGGATCTGTCAAATTCATGCTGAAAGTCTCACTGGACTACTAGAAACAGGAATAGAGCGTCGCGTTAAAGATTTAGAAGATCCTGAGGGATTTATGCATTGCCCGTGCATTGCGTGACATGCACTGAACATCTTATATAACACACGTATCAATTTACCACGTGAGATCGGAATTTTACCACGGTCCCTAAGCGCGCGCTAGTGCTACTGAAATTTAGAGACTCTCCCTTACAGCTTTTCTGATGAAATCTCTCTTGCTTTAGCTCCGCGGCTAGCGAGCACAACGGCGACGTCAACGAGTCTGAATACCAAGTATTTCTATTTAAAACGAAATAAAAGTGAAACTACTTTTTTGTAACTTCAAGGAGATCGCTTTGACTCGATTTTGACGGTACAGCCGTTTTTTTCTCCTTCAACTTACAGTATTTTTTTCCGAAAAACGCGGCAGCTGGGCTCGATTGAGGAGGTGACAGAAGACTGACAGTTGAAGAACCGACGCTCGCTTCCACTCAAACGTCAAAATGGCTTTTGTTTCAAGCTTTCCTTTGGAGTATACCAGCCTATCTTACTCTTACACCACCTCAAAATGCCTTTCCTTCCCTTCTGCTGTTTCTACAGTCCCTTCAAACCGAAATAATTGGTGTTATTTTCCTCAGGACAGCAAGGTTGGCGTTAACACTGCGGTCAATATGGACGCTAAAGCTATTCGCGCGAGCCGGCTCGGACTCAGCACAGTCTAAACGACATGGACTCTTTCATTTACCCCGGAGAATATTTATCAGTACTCATGGATGGTGTTAAGGGCTGAAAGGAATGAGAAAACTGAGCGTTTTAGTTTTTTGTAGCTAACATTTAGCCATACATTAAAGCTTGGTACTAGCTGCGTTAGCCAGCTAAGCCTTATAAGGCCATATCTAGGTTGCATTAGAAACTGTTCTGTATATTATTAACATTCAGAGACATTTAAACTTGACATTCTAAACCGGAGCACTTTTATGCAAATGAAGTCTAAACAGTGTGTTTAACGAGCCACTTCTAAAGGAAGTAACTTGTTAGTTTGTTTCATTTTCGTTAAGCTTGTGTAGTTCAGCGCATTTCATATTTTTCAGAAGTATGAGCACACATCGACACTTTTCTCAAGGGGACACGCGGTCCGCGCGTGACAGTGACGAACGCACTGACAGCTCGTGGATAAACGTGTTCTCTCTGGTCTCCAGGCCTGCGTGGTCTCTCCTGCAGAGATATTTCCCAGGAAGAGCCCAGACTGCATTTGAAATGAATTCAAATCTAGATATCGGAAACTCTCTGGCCCCTCTGAAAGTTGCATACCTCCACTGCCAGCATGAAAACGTGGCGCATGCGTCTTCCGGAGATCCGGGGACCCTTGCCTGGTTCACGCACGATTCGTTGAGCGAACTGGGAATTCAGAACACCTCCCAGAAAGATTTCAATCTTAAAAAGCAGGCATCGGTCGGATACCTCGGAACGGTGAGAAACTTGCTCAGCCAGGCGTTAACGAGCACGCAGGAAAAAAGGCGCGCGGGAGGCGAGCGCGCAAAACCAGAAAGCGGATGCGATTTGTGCCCGGATACGGCGTCCGTGCGATCCACTAACAGCTGGTGGTGGAGTGGATTTTGGGAGCCCGACGACAGACCTCAAAACGTGCTGCTTAATGTAGCACAAAGCATAAAAGAGACTGATACGTGCTGGCAGCATTGTGGAGAACATCACAGTGTCGGCTATTGTCAAAGCCGCTCGCCAGCGGACGTTGCTATGACGACCGAACTGTGTGTACGTAGCCATGATGGACGATCAATGCACAACGAAAGCACTGGACCCTTGTGCTCCAAAGAGCTGACCCACAATGCAAGCCTGCACGTGCCCAAACCAGAATCCCTGCCCAACTCATACCAGCTTCCACTAGATGTCAAGCAGCAACTACTAGTTCGTAGTAGAGCCTATAATGAGGTGGCAGTTCTGACCCCTGACCAAGATAATGGCTACTCCAGCTTGGAGGAAGAACACTCAAATAGTAAACTTCACATGAAGCTGCTTTCCAAAGAACAGGAGGTGTCGGAAACAGCCGAAGACAACCCATCTCGGAGTAACACTACGGAGAGTGAGTTTTATAGTGAACCTGTCATTTGTGAGGAAGAAATTAAGGAAAGAGAAAAAGAGGACACTGAGAAGACCACAAAAACAGTTTCAGCTGCTGAAAACAGGTCATTTTTGGCCACGCCTCAATGTCAAAACAAGGTCATTGCTTACATCATGGGAAGCCCTTGTAGTGGCGAATCTGAATCGGAGGATGATGGCGATTGGGACAGTAATGACGATGATGGCTTTGACAGTGAAGGCTCATCCCACTTCTCAGAGTCTGAGGACCTGGATGACAGCGACGATGAATCTGAGGAAGACTCGGATGGAGAGGCCGACTCTGAGACTGAGAGGCTGTGGAATTCTCTGTGCCAAAACGGGGATCCTTATAACCCGAGGAACTTCACAGCTCCTATAAGGACAGCCTCCAAGCCAAGCCCTGCGACTACAGACTCCTTGGTCTCAGAGTCTCCACCAACGCATATGTCCTCCCAGCGTTCGCCGCCTCCATCGTCACCCTCGCTCTCAGAGAACGAGTCCGGCGAAGATGCCTGTGAGATGGATGAGGAAGATAATCAGAGACTGTGGAACTCTTTTAGCTGCTCAGCAGACCCCTACAGCCTCCTCAACTTCCAGGCCCCCATACAGACTCAGAAAACCCCTAAAGGGTGCCGTAAGGAGAAAGCGCCTGGAACGCCACGCTATAGGAGAGAGGAGGCTGAGGAGAGGCTGGACAGTGGATTCTCAGAGATTTCCCCTGTGCCATGCTCAAGCAGTGCCACGGCTGTTCAGCTGAGGAAGGTTTGTATAACATTGACCACTAATTATTATCACATTTCAGTCTGAAAGTACTTATATAATTATCTTTCTGAACATTCTGTTTGCTTACAAAGTGTAAGGTGGCGTGGTTGGCTTAAGAACGCCTTCCTATTATGTCTGGAGTGGAAGAATGAATCAGATGGAGACAATAACTCCTTTGACTCATGCAGTTGTTGTTAGAGTAGTTTTGCTGCAGGTTTGTGTGTAGTCATAGACTGTACATCCACTTTAGGTTCACCAAAATGTTTAAAATCATTACACATGCTGCTTCAAATCCTGGTAAGTTAATTTTATGTGTTTGAGAAAGCAATTTCCTTAGGAAAGTTAATTTAAAACAGCCAACATGCCCTTTTTTAATATCTAACATAGTTGTTTTAGATAAGATAAAACTTTATTGACCCCCTGGCAGGAAATTGAGGTGCCTGCAGCAATGGTACAAGGGACTTAAATACTGGTAGTCAAAAGAAAGTGATAAAACTTTACAAGGTTCAATTAGTTGACAAGTTAATGCACTAGGTATCATGTTTATTTATATATATATATATATATATATATATATATATATATATAAACATTTATTAATCTAGGTTAATATTGATTTTTAGGTTTTTGAAAGAAGTCTCATGCTCAGCATGGCTGCATTTGATCAAAAATACACAAAAAAATGTTTTGAAATATTAGTACAATTTAAAATAACGGTTTCTATTTTAATATATTTAGAAATATCATTTATTCCTGTGATGGCAAACTTTAATTTTCAGCATCATTTCTCCAGTTTTCAGTGTCACATGATCCTTTAGAAATCATTCTAATATGCTGATTTAGTGCTCAATAAATATTTCTTATTATTATCTATGTTGAAAATAGTTGTGCTGTTTAATATTTTTGTGGAAACTGTTTTAACAATGTAAACAGTGTAGTTTTTTTTTATAATGTAATAATATTTCACAATATTATTGTTTTTACTGTATTTTTGATTCAATAAATGCAGCCGTGGTAAGCATAAGAGACTTATTTCAAAAACATGAGTCAACTTACTGACCCCAAACTTTTGAATGGTAGTGTATATGTGTTAATAATTTTATTAATCAAAAGTTACAGTAAAGACTTTAACATTGTTAGAAAAGATTCCTATTTCAAATAAATGCTGTTCTTTTGAACTTATTCATCAAATTATCCTAAAAGAATGTATCAAGAATATTAAGCAGCACAACTGTTTTTAGCATTGATAATAAGAAATGTTTCTTGAGCAGCAAATCAGCATATTAGAATGATTTCTGAAGGATCATGTGGCACTGAACACTGGAGTAATGATGCTGGAGTAATTAGCTTTTCCATCACATAATATATTAAAATACATTAAAGTAGAAAACAGTTATTTTAAATTGTAATAATATTTAACATATTACTATTTGTACAAATAAATGCAGCCTTAGTGAGCACAGGACATTTATTCCAAAAACATCTTTCAGACCCCAAGCTTCTGAATGGTAATGTACATTACATGATTGATTTAATATTTTTATTAAAAATGTCAACATGAACAATAACATTTTATACATTAACATTAACCTGGAATAATACATGTCGAAATTGTTGCCCATTGTTATTTCTTGACACACCTGATGCATTAACCAATATTTATGAATTGAATGAACCTTATTATAGTTTTGCCAAGAAAGATGAACAATTGAATAATAGTAAAATAAGAATAAAGTAATAGAATACAGGATGAATTGTGCCTTTCATATATTCAGAATAATGATTAATGCCCTCATCGGATAAACAGTAGGATATTTATACGCATGATGATAATCTTTTATTGTATATGACGAATGGTAGCAACACTTAATCTTCTTTCACGCCATCATTCTGCCTTATTTCCATTCTTTGACAATATGGCAACATAGGCCAGCTTGAGAAAATGATGTAAAGCCATGCAATATCATTTTTTACTTTTTTTCCCCTCCCCTGCCTGTGATGATCTGATGCAATGGTTCCATTTTGCTGTCTCCAGGGAGACTGAGTTCGTGTTCTGCCCATTACTCATTATCACTTTATAGCGTACTGCATTTCATGACTCTGTCATCACACTAGTTAAGAGTCATTAGCTTTGGACTGAGGGTGATGGCACTCCCAACCACTCAGATGCATTATATCTCAATTCTCAACAGTTTAAGCGAAATCTCATGTTACTTAGCAACAGTGAAGGGGTGAGTCTGAAAAAGGAGCAGAAATAAGAGCACTGGGTCTAAATACATTGTCAAAAATTTCCTTTAGTTTATTAGTTACTGTCGCTCATTCGATTGCTTTCAAGAATGTAGAGAATGCTTATCATAGGATGCCTGGTTTTAATGGCACAGAATGCTCCACTTATATAATATATAACAACTTGTTGAACAATAGATGAAATTTGATTATACTGTTTTTTTGTTTCTTTCTTGCACAGGTGACATTTATGGAAGAGGTCGAGGAGTTCTATGCCAGCAGCGATGAGGACCGCCATGGCCCCTGGGAGGAAATCGCCCGGGACCGCTGTCGTTTTCAGCGCCGTGTTCAGGAAGTTGAAGAGACTATCAGCTACTGCCTTTCTCCAACTTTTCGCCTGGACATTTTTCAAAGACTCTACAGTACTAGCTAATCAAAAGCCTTGTTTGTTGTTTGACAGTGTAAACAATGAATAAGAAATAATATATATATATATATATATCAATAGTTTATTTCAGGGCATCCGGAGGCCCTTAAATGTTCAAAGGGCTCACAAGTCACAAATCCAAGTGGAACTCCGTGGTTCCTGCCAGGGAAAGTCACCTCACTTGAGTCGTGCTGAAATGT
Organism: Mylopharyngodon piceus; assembly: GCA_039654765.1. NCBI lineage: Eukaryota > Metazoa > Chordata > Actinopteri > Cypriniformes > Xenocyprididae > Mylopharyngodon > Mylopharyngodon piceus. The sequence continues at coordinate 23,839,902 of CM077452.1, read as the reverse complement.
TTTGTGCTGAGTGTCGTGTGGATTTTGGAAATATGCATTTTGTTTTGGTTTTTCTTTCCCACAAGTCACACTGTCCTTTCTAGCCATTAATACAGTAGTTTAATTTTAAAGAGAAAAACAGAGGAACTACATATGTCATGTCTGTTTAATCGCAGGATTCCCCCTAAAAGTTTCAAAATAACTATTTTATCTACTTCAGAGTTTCTCTCATGCCTATTGGAAAGTTGATTTAATGTTTTATTTGACTTGGTTTAGTGATGCACGAACAATACACACAAGTGCACTAACTTCACCTCATTAAGCAAGACTAAATTGACGTTCATCTTTCTATTAGAACTGTATTAGTGCAAAAGTATTCTTGAGGGAAAGTGATGTGTTAGCTCTCCAATCCCTGTTGTTTTCATCTCGCAGGCCTTCTCACAAACCCCTTGTGTTGTAACCTTAAAGCCAAAGATAACATTCTTCTGCTCTGCAAAGGATCATTAAGCCAGGCCTCAGTGTTTGATGCTACAGGGGCGCACCGGGTGAACCATCCCCCAGAGTAATCGCACTTATTACCCACATTAAACCTAGTGGTATTTTGCTGGAGATGAGCAATGCTTATATCAGTGTCTGTTCCTGTGTTAAGAGTGAAGATATATGGACGTGGGCCTTAGTGCAATGTATTTGCATGATCCTAAATGGAAAGATGTTCTTTTCCCTATCTCTATTTATTGGACACCACCATTTTACTTAATCTGTGGAAATCACTGTCGTGTAACGGGGTTTTTCTCTGTGCTTTGAACTGTGGCAGCTGTGACTAACGTTGTGAAATCTTGACTAAAGGTGAAATGCAGGGACAAAATGCATGGTTTTGATCTGAACTATAATATGCTTGATGTTGAAGCATAAAGGTAATTTGTTAATCAGTATAATTAACAAAAGCATTTTATTTTTGTAATACATTTTAGCATTTAAGCATCTGTTATGGGATTTGTGACAAAAGACTAGTCATAATTTAATTAACAATCAATAAAAAGTAATGCAGGCAAATTGAATGTTGTGTACTGTTGGTTTTATGCTGTATATTTTATTTATTTATTGCACTAGACTGCATCATATCACATTCAAACTTTGGTATACCTTGGCATGATCTATCTATTTTCAAAGAGGAAACGGAAAGCAAGATGTTATGTGGAAGATTTCTTTCTCTCTCATGCTTACACACACACTTAAAGGGTTAGTTCACCCAAAAATTTAAATTCTGTCATTAATTACTCACCCTCATGTTGTTCCAAACCTGTAAGACCTTCATTCATTTTTGGAACACAAATTAAGATATTTTTGATGAAATCCGAGAGCTCTCTGACCCCTCCATAGACAGCAATTTAATGACCACTTTCAAGGCCCAGAAAGGTAGTAAAATACATCGTTATCGACATCATTAAAATAGTCCACGTGACTGCAGTAATTCAACCTTAATTTTATGAAGCGACGAGAATACTTTTTGTGCACAAAAACAAAAAAAAAAATAACGACTTTATTCAACAATATCTTCTCTACTGTGTCATTCTCCTATGCTGTTGACGTCCAGTGCTTCCAGGTTCTACGTGAGCACGCCGTCTCATTATTGGCCGCCTCCTGCGTCAGCATCACAGGCATGCTTCGTGCTGCTCATGTGAACAGCGTCGACCAATACTGAGTCTGCTTTCTGATGTAGAACCTGGAAGCGCTGCACTGTCTACAACGTAAACAGTGTAAGAGAATGACAGAGAAGAGAAGGAATTGTTGTATAAAGTTATTTTTTTGTTTTTGCGCACAAAAAGTATTCTCATCGCTTCATAAAATTAAGGTTGAACCACTGTAGTCAAGTTGACTATTTCAACGATGTCTTTACTACTTTTCTGGACCTTGAAAGTGGTAATTAAATTGCTGTCTATGGAGGAGTCTGAGAGCTTTCGGATTTCATCAAAAATATCTTAATGAGCTGGTTTGGAATGACATTAGGGTGAGTAATTAATGACAGAATTTTCATTTTTGAGTGAACTAACCATTTAACCTTTAAGGTCAGTTAATCTACATTTTGAAAGAAAAACTTGTAAAATTAAAACATCAAGGGCCAGATTTACTAACAGTTTGCGCCAGCGCAAACCCTCTTTTGGCGTCAGGATTTACTAAAGACACGCAGTTCAAAATTAGCGGTGAAAATGCGTGGACTGAGTTGTTTTTGCGGCTGACCTTATTGCATATGCATTTGTAGGAGTTTCCCTTTCAGACGCAAAATTTATGGGAGGAGAGTATTTAAATCAATCACGCAATGCGATTTACTAAGATTAGCGCTCGTCAGTTTAATGGTATTTGCGCCATTATTTAACGCCCCAAAAAAGCATGTCTTAACCCATTCTGCGACATAACTGCAATTGTCGCTGCTAGGAGGAGACACCGTAGAGAACAGAGAGCGCGTGGTAGAAGGAAGAAAATATTTTCCACTCGTATTAATTTCTTTGGAATGCCAGAGGAAGACGTTATCCGAACATATCGTTTGCCAAGCCATGTTGTGCGGTGGTGTTTTAAAATGAGGCAAAGTCCTCATTTATGTCCCTGTTACACAATTTTAAGTTAACATTACATAAAAAGAGAGACCAAATACAATTCTATTTTGTTATTTTTACACTATGTAATGTTCTATTTATTAAAACCAAGTATAAATTTAATCAAGTTAGTGTTTTTACTCATTTTTACATTTATTCCAAAATAATAACTAAAGGCAGTAACAATTTAAACAATATATATTATTTATATTATTATTAACTAATATTCAGCTTTTCTTTTTAATAGTCAATTTATTTTCAGCGGTCATCAAGCTTGTACGTACTGGTCAGTGGTCACAGACACGAAGATGTACCTTTAATTTCACCACGTTGATTGCTCACTAACCCACAACTGGTGTCTCTCATCTTCCTCTTGACAATACCCCATAGATTCTCTATGGGGTTCAGGTCAGGCGAGTTTGCTGGCCAGTCAAGCACAGTAACACCATGGTCACTGAACCAGCTTTTGGTACCTTTGGCAGTGTGGGCAGGTGCCAAATCCTGCTGGAAAATGAAATCAGCATCTCCATAAAGCTTGTCAGCAGAAGGAAGCATGAAGTGCTCTAAAATTTCCTGGTAGATGGCTGCGTTGACTGTGGACTTCAGAAAACACAGTGGACCAACACCAGCAGATGACATGGCAGCCCAAATCATCACTGACTGTGGAAACTTCACACTGGACTTCAAGCAACATGGTTTCTGTGCCTCTCCACTCTTCCTCAAGACTCTGGGACCTTGATTTCCAAATGAAATGCAAAATTTACTTTCATCTGAAAAGAGGACTTTGGACCACTTAGCAACAGTCCAGTTCTTTTTCTCCTTAGCCCAGGTAAGACGCTTCTGACGTTGTCTTTGGTTTAGAAGTGGCTTGGTACGTGGAATGTGACAGTTGTAGCCCATTTCCTGAAGACGTCTGTGTGCGGTGGCTCTTGATGCACTGATTCCAGCTTCAGTCCACTCCTTTTGAAGCTCTCCTAAGTTTTTAAATCGGCTTCGCCTGACAATCTTCTCAAGCCTGCGGTCATTCCTTTCACTTGTACACCTTTTCCTACCACACTTTTTCCTTCCAGTCAACTTTCCATGAATATGCTTTGGCACAGCACTCTGCGAACAGCCAGCTCTTTCAGCAGTGACCCTCTGTGGCTTACCCTCATTGTAGAGGGTCTTGATGATCGTCTTCTGGACAACTGTCAAGTCAGCAGACTTCCCCATGACTGCTGTTGGGATTACTGACCTAAACCCAGTATTTGAGAATGGTAATTTAATAGAACTTGAAAAGAAAAATATTCTAATAATTTGAGATACTGATTTTTTGATTTTGATAAGCAGCAAGCTGTAATCATCAAAATGAAAACAAAAAAGTCTGGAAATATTTTACTTTATGTCTAATAAATCTAGAATATACTTAAGTTTTACTTTTTGAATTAAATTACAGAAAAAAAAAGAAGAAAAAAAAACAACTTTTTCATGATATTCCAATTTATTGAGATGCACCATATAGGCCAACATGGCTTGGCAAACGATATAACCTGTTAAGTTGCGCCTGTCGACCCACACCTGATGAGAGCATCAGCTCTGCTTATTTGCGTCCCAACGCTAATTTGCACTGCTCTTGGTAGATTGCGTTGGTCATTATGTAAATGATTGTGACTGCATCTGTGTTCTTTAATTTGTGCGTCAGCAGTAGATCGCGCGCAAAACTTGCCACTCCCATCGGCGCATTTGTGAAATTGCGCTCTCACGCTAATTTGCCCCATTTAGTAAATCTGGCCCTAAATGTGTGTTGGTTTAGACTGATAGAAAATGTAACTTTCTAGCAGTCTACTACATATGAAAGCTGGCTATGATGGTATAAAAAAGCATATATTTTTGCAGTCTATAGTAAGTATAGCTTACTTTGTAGAACAATATATCCCACAATGCAATGTGCTTGACCTTCATTTCGTGTATAATGCATGAACAGGAACTAATTTAAATTTGACATGTTATATCTTGGTTTCACGGACAGGGATTAGATTAAGACAGGAGGAGGCCTTAGTTAAATTAGGACATGTGCATCTTGAGACGAAAGAATGGTAGTACTGACATATTTTAAGATATGTCAGTGATAGTTGCTCTCAGTTAAAACAGCTCAAACATGCATTTTAGTCTGGGACTAGCCTGTCTTGTCTGTGAAACCGGGCATATATAAGATATTATTTATGCCTCATTATTTGATTTCCACACGTTGAGACATTTTTATACAAAACTGGATTAAAAATTAGCATTTTTATTTCTGTGCATCCATGTGACAAAGTAGCACACTGCTGTTAAAAGCTTGGATTTTGAATAACGCCTACCGTTTCACATTTTACTTTCATGTAGGCTACTGAAGTAGTTGGCAGTAGTGCACAGTATTCAAAAGTGCTGTGGTACGCTAGTATTCCAATCTCAACATCATCACTCAGCACTGAGGCCTGGTCAGGCTGTGGATTATATTCGACGGACGGAATAATGTTATCCTGAAGACTCCATATTTTCACCCACATGACAGCTGATTCTGGTTCCTTGGCTGGACAACATAATGTGATGATGTCTTCTTGATCTGTCAGGATTGTCTCAAGATAAGTTATTCATGAACACTTTTCGATTGTAGGCTATACATAAATATAAATTTTATGCTTTTCCTATGTGTGCTATTTCTTGTTCCGTTTTATTTAGGCCTATTTACTTTTTGTTATTTCAATGAGCAGATGTGTGACTTTTATAGGACTATATTTGATACAGTGAGGAAAACAGAGTATAGCATTCAACTGAGAGTCTTTATTAGCACTATGTTGGTGTATTGACGATGAGAAGTGTACTAGAGTACTCAAGAGTTGTATAAAGAGTTTGCACGGAGAGTGCAGTAGAACTGCGGATTATATGAACAGTTTTGCAGAAATGGTAGGCGTGTAGCAATTGATGAATTTGGTGTATTCATTCAGTCATGTTGTTTATACAGTTGAAAAATACTGTTAATGACCGACCAATATACGCTCAAGGACAAACCCAACTAAAATGAATTTTATCTCCATTGCCAAGATGTCTATTCAGGAACATTATAAAACATTGAACGTGACAATAATTCAAATGACAACATCTAAGGTTACATTTATCTGTTCTATTCATCTATTTTAGACGGACCAAACAGGTTCTTTGTTCAAACAGTCTTTTTTTCCCTCTTTTATTTACATTTAGAATAGGCCATGTTTACATTTTGTACCTTTGCTTATATTTTTCCTGGCTATAAATTTTTCCTTGACTGCTTTTAGTAACTGAATGTTTAGAGAGAATACTTGCCTGACAGGACAGTATGCACTGACCTATTTAGAATAAATCCATATTGAGAGGAAAATATTTTTATGCTCATTTTTGATTATTTCTTTACCAGTCAGTAGAGGGCGCTGTGTAGAATATGTAATTAGAGAGCACAGTATACCGTTCGTCACTAGAGGGCGCTGTGTAGAATTTGTCCATAGAGAACTCTGTATACAGTTTATCGCTAGAGGGCGCTGTATACCAATTGTTGTAGGTTTACAATGAGTGATGAAAGTGTTTTCATAAAGAGCAAGATGTGACAAAGGACTACTTTTATAGTATTTTTATAGAAGCATTTGTTGCTGTTTTGGATGGTTTATGAAACAATGAAATGTTATCTGAACTATCAATCACCATACTTGAATTTCCAGCACTGAGTTCCTACTGGAATAAGGCAAATATTTGCCATAGACTCTTTCAGAATTGCAGTTGCTTTAAGTGTTTAGGCCTGTCTGGCTCACGCGAAGAAACACACAAGGTAATTGCAGTAATCTTCTGTATTCGTTGATGCGTGTGGACTGATGTGTGTTTATGGGGCTACTCTCTGAGGTGTGTCTGCTACAGTTGTGAGTTTGTGGAATGTTAGGTACTAAATTAAATTCAGCTGTAGATTCAGCAGATGAAGTTTGAGCACCATCCCCTGCCACTGACACATAGCTTACTGTGTTCAAGAAACAAGATAGATAGATAGATAAAGATATATAGTTTGTTCATTTATTCCTATGGTGGCAAAGCTGAATTTTCAGCATCAGTCTTCAGTGTCACATGATCCTTCAGAAATCATTCTAATGAAGATTTGATGCTCAAGAAATTTTTTTTTTTTTTTTTTTTTTTTTTTTTTGTCAATGTAATTATTGTTAACAGTTGTGCATTTTTTAGGATTCTTTGATGAATAGAAAGTTCAAAAGAGCAGCGTGTATTTAAAAATAGAAATCCTTTTGTAACATTATAAATGTATTTATTGTAACTTTTGAAGCAGTACATTTAATGTAATGTACTGCATTAATGCAATATGGAAAACAAGTTATTTTATATATGGGTCATTGACGAATACGGTTTTTAAAAGTGTAAAAAAACATAATGGAGATATAATTAATTTTGAAGTTTTATTAAGTGTTAACAATGAGATTATGTGGTTTTTATAATCAATTAGCACTGCTTTTGTCATTTTTTACAATATGGACAAAATTGTCACTAAAAAAGTCATTCGGTTTAACCAGAATTTCAGTTTTACCGAATGACACTTTTGGTTATACTGAATGACATTATTTTCAAACAGTGCTAACAGGCTTATATCTAGATAGCTAGCTAATTAGCTTGCTAGCTAGCAAAAGGACAATCAAACATTTTATATTTAGTACAAGTTTTTAAAATATTACAACATTTTCCATGTTTTATAGCAGTTGTACCGAATGACCTGATGTTTCGGGACATGCGTATGAGCAAGTGAAAACATTAATTTTTTAAATAGTTAAGAGAGAGTTAGTTACTTTGCTTCACGACCATGTGGTCCTTTGCAGGTGTCTGAATGATGTCACATCTTGTTACATGATTTTGACCGCATGACTTGATCCAAAATGGTCCCTTTATATTGGTTACTCAGAATGAAATCAATGAAATTCATTTTTCCGGACGTTTTTTCTCATAACAAAGCAACGACTTCTACACATAATTTTAATACCATTTTGCACTATGTTAATATATGATGTTATAAAATCATGCCAGAATAAAAAATATATACATTTATTACATTTTAAGATATTTTAATCACAAATGAAATGGCTGTATTGGCCTTTGGACAGTTAAACCGAATGACCTTTTGACACTTCAGAATCTTTAAAATACCTTGATATGTAGCAAAATATTATTAAAACCTTTTGGATTCAATAAAAGAGATATAGTTGTACTACCTTACATACTTTAGATGTCATTTCTTTGTTTTTTATTATTATTAAAAGGCCTTAGGACAAAAAAATGACCCGTCACTTCACTGACTCATATACAAAGTTACATGTACATAATCAGAAATACAATTTTATATATATATATATATATATATATGTGTGTGTGTGTGTGTGTAGTTATGTGGTGTGACATGCATTTCTATTTTTTAAGAGACTTGTGCATGTTTTTTGAGCTATTAATAGAGATGCTACATGAAATATTTGCTTTAAACTATTCAGAATGCACTTGTGAAGGCAAAAACAGAATTAAAAGGATAAAAAAAATCAATGATATACTCCTTCCCTTATATATTACTTTTTTTTTTAAATGAAAATTCTAATATTGAAAAAAAAGGAAATAAACATTGCTAATAACTACCCATACCAGAAATCTTTGACCTTGTGGGGACATTTTTTGGTCCTCATGAGAAAAACAGCTTATAAATCATACTAAGTAATATTATTTGAAAATATAAAAATGCAGGAAGTTTTCTGTGTTGGGTAGATTTAGGGTTAGGGGATAAAATATACAGTTTGTACAGTATAAAAATCATGTCTATGGAAAGTCCCAACAAACCCAGCGTGTGTGTGTGCGTGTGTGCTTGCAGTTTATAAGGGGTTAATCCACGGCTCAAAGCCGGAAACACGAGTGCCATTGGTGGGCTTCTTGCCTGGGGGTGGGCTGTGAGAGATTACAGTTTCATTTCTCCCTCTTTCTTTAATTAAACGGAAAAAAAGCAGCTGTGATTGCTTCACCCACCGTTCCGCACTGTACCCATCAACATAATGGTCCCCCATCCATCTCTCCTTCTCTCTCTTGCTCCTTCCCTCCCTACATTTTCCAACCAGTGATGACTGACAGCTCAGAGCAGGTCATGTGACGTTTAAATACCCAGGGATTTTCAGCGAGCATGCTCCATAGTGCCCCTCCTCCCCTCCTGCCTCATTTCTCCTGTACGCTTGTCACTCCCTCCTTTATCCATCCTTTCCTGAAAAGGGGATGCTGTTATTGTAGCATCTCGCCGTGACTGCCTGCACCAGCTAGTCTTGTTGCTGTTGTCAGTAGCTTTGCGTCTAAAAGGACGACTTTTCTTTGCTTACAACTGATTCATTATTTTGTATTTTTAAAATATTATTAGTTTTCATTACATTTATATTTTATTTTATTTTATTTTATTTTGTGGACATATCAAGAATATCCAAACACTGTCAAGGAGCTTATAGCAGTTTTCTGGTAAGTGCTGATATTTGTGGATGTGTGTGTGGTTTTTTTTTTTTTTTTTTTTTTTTACATTCCATTCAAGAAATGTCTCAATGTTAGGACTGTTTCACCATAACATTTGTTTACCCAACAGCCCTCTGTTTTTTTGAGCATGTTCACACACTTATTATTAATTCATATAAGAAGTTTTTAAGTTAATATTTTATAGCCCTGAATGATTGAATATGGAAGGTACATTCTGTCCAAAATGCTGAACGCTTTGATCTGGTTGGTCCTCATCGTTTTTGGGGTGTTGTCCGTGATTACAGATGCTTGGGTCTCACCAGATGGGTTTCGAGCCTGTGTTTTCCCCCCCAGAGTGCCGCCACCTGTCTGTCTTTCGTTCTCTTTCGTTCTCTTTTGCCTCTTTACACCTCGTTCTGTCAATGCAGGGTTTGTTCCAATCAAGTGTTGTCCAGCATGCAGAGTATCCCAGCAAATCTGAGAGTGCGAGCTTTGCCAAACCAGAGCTATTTGGATGAACTGCGCTTAGATTGAGAGGATAAACTCAATTGACTTCAACAGGCATCCTGTTTAGTGCCTGGTTGTGTAATGGATTTCTCCTGGCGGGGTTGTGCAATCTTGATTCGGATAAATGCGACACGTCTTTAAAGGAATTATTTTCATATGAAGCACTAATCAAATATGAAGTAGTGTTGGTGCTTAAAACCATTTAAATCCAAGTTTTCTTGGATTAAATGGCATTTAAATGAGCGAGCGTGTGTGTATGTTTGTGTGGAAAAAGGATGAATGCGGTGCTTTGCCCCTAAAAAAGACGCATCTGTTCTGGAAGCACACTAGCTCTCTGTCCCAGTGTATCTGTTTGTGTTGCCACTCTGTTCTGTTTATCTGCCGTGTGATTGGTTTTTGCAAAGGAAATGCACTTTTGTCTCTGTTTCTCATTGGTTGGAGCATGTAGGATCTGTGTTGATGCTGGTAATGCTGGTTGTGGTTTGTGTGAAGACTGCGCTGTCAAAAAAAGGAGGGAAATGTGTGTGTGCATGTGCATCGCTCTCATCTCTTGTATGCATCAGCTTCACTCTCTGATGCAGTGCTGATACTCTGAGACCCAGAGCGAATACTGAGTAGTGATGGAATGCGGTACTTCTAGAACAGGCTGCTGGAGAACCCAATATTGCACATTTTGAGGCATCTTAAAGGAATAGTTCACTCAAAAATGAAGATTCGGTCATCATGTACTCACCCTCATGCTGTTACAAACCTGTGTGGATTTCTTTATTCTGTAGAACACAAAAGAAGATATTTTGTAGAATGTGCTGGTGGCTCTTTTTCATATAATGAAAGTGAATGAGGACATGGGCTGTCAAGCTCCAAAACCACACATTAAAAGCAGACCATATGACTCGTGTGATATTACAAGTGTTCAAAAACCACATGATAGCTTACAAACAGACCTAAAGTCATAATTCATTGAAAATCATGACCATCTATTAAAATTGATGTTTATTTATTTTTATTTTTATTTATTTTTTCCATTTATGTGATTAAACATGACTAAGCAATATCTATATAAGTGAAACTGACAGTGAAAAAATGATCAAATTATGCCAAAACAAAAACAGCTACAAGTTATTTATTTTGTTTAATATATATATATAAATTTAATAAATATATTATTTGTACTATTTTTTTTATTTTTTATTTTCTGCACTCATTTAGTGGGAAAATCTTAAGAATTCTTTAAAACTGATTTAAATACATGTAAATGTGTAAAGCTTTTTCAAGCAAAGCATCTCACAAAAAATAGGTTTGAAAAAAATAAACAATGTTTATTTATTTCATTTCATTTTCTGCACTGATTTAGAAGGGGAAATCTAAGTAGATGTGTAAAATAAATAAATGTATAAAGCTGAACTGAGTTTGACATTTTATTGGTGGCTGAAAGCATAATGAAATTAGCCAAGATATTTAACAAAGCCATGTCCACCAAAGCATTGTTTTTATAAAAAATATTCATAAATTTAATCATATTTAAAAAAGCCTGCAGAGGCGCTGAGTGTCCATTATATACATCCTTTTTTTTCTGGCCACCAAGAGTTGAAAATTATGCCCTGGGCTACCACAATATTAATATGAAAAAATAATGGTTGGAGGAACATTTCGTTCATCATGAAATACGACTTTCCTTCTACCAGGCTCTCAAGCACCACCAACTGGCCATTTTTTAGAATAGCACCTGCCATTTTCAGTTCGCTAAAAACGTTTGTGGACACATAGCCTAAAGCCTAATGTATACTTCACTTTTTACACGTACGCAAGAGTCAGCGTACAGTGCCTGTGACGTAAATTTCGTCATCCGAAGAGTATTGTACGCGCACCGCTGAATTTTTGTAACCGCGCGTACTTTAATTTTTTTTTTTTTTTTTTTTGCAGTAATTCGTTTATCCACAAGATTGCAACTGTGTCCTGGGGGCGTCGATTCACAAGGTAATCGCAGAAAACCTGCATAAACAGAACAGGCCGCTGTTGTGCCGAATTCTGACCCCCGCCAAATTATTACCCCCCTAGTATTGGTAGGTTTAGGATTATTTGTGGGGGAGGGGTTAGGATTAGGGGTGGGGTTAGGATCAGGTAGCGACTTTAATGAGGGGGGTAATAATTTGGTAGGCAGTCGAAATTCGGCACAACACTGGAACTCATGCAAGCTACAGCGATAATGGAGGTCTATATAGACGACAGATTGTGCGAAGAGGTTAGAAAGTACCCTCAGTTGTACAACTCTAGCATGAAAGAAAACAAATATATCGCCGGCACCGCTTCCGCTTTTCCGGTCATGAGTGTGAGGTAACACAGCTCTGTTTATCATATTAGATACATTTGAGTGTGTTGAAAATGATGTTATAACGTTACTCTGTGCGTTCGCTCAGCGGCTGCTGTGAGACACTTCTTGCACACTGCAGTAAGCTAGGTCGATTTTAGAATATCATATTAAATGCTGGATGGCTTGTGTTGATAAATGGCATGCAATTAATTTTAAAACGTATTGTATGATGGAGAAAATTCTGTATTACTGTTACTAAAAATAAAGCTGCATCTGATTATGCTATGTTAGCCACTTGACAAAATAGTGTTTTTCTCTGAGGCATGGTAAAGCATGGTACTCGCAAAAAATCAAGAAAATTAGATTTAAACAATAAGACTAAACGTGTTGAGCTATATAACAACAATTAGTTTTCTGTCTATAAATGTAACCAAACAGTTGTTCCCTTGTCTATTAAAGCGTCTTTGGTGTTTCCAGGGTTTCTACAAAATAAAGGAAACCGGGGTAACGCGGGTATGACGCAGTTGACAGGCGACTCCTCACACGTCCTGGAGCCTTGGTTAAAATTGCAATTTTCTCACGATTTACAAATAGTTGGAAACATTTGGGATATTGTAAGTACTCAAGTGAACAAAATATATAACACTGGCCTAGTGGTTTTTGGATATTTTACTGCAAAATTCTTACATATTGCACCTTTAACAGAAACTCTTCTAAATTAGCATAACAAAACATTAATCACTACTAAATCTCCCTTACCATTAATCTTGCACAAAAAACATTATATAACACTTAATTTTAGCATTTACTCTCCCTTTCGAGTGCCATGGGCAAAGCATGCTGGGAAGCCCAGTTTCAGTTAAACTTAAGTTAGTCTAAATTAGAAGAAATGAGTTCATACAACTCAAAATGATGAAATAGTTCAGTTTACTTGAAATATGTCAGTGCTGTGAACTCAAAAGAAATAGAAAGTTCTAAATACTCATAACAGTTAATTTAACTGAACTAATTTGTTCAATTTAAGTTTGTCCTACTCAAACCAATTAAGTATTTTGAGAGTTAGGGTTTACAGTGTAGGGATTCCATTATAAATAGCTGTTGACTCTATTGTTCTGCCAGTTAGCACTGTGTCAAATCAAAGTCTTAGCAGTGTGGCACTGAACTACAATATACACTGGCAGATAGATTATATTTATTGTTTGAAATCAACTAGCACTGTTACTGCAGGCCTGAGTGCATTCATGTTGATTCAGTGTTTACGGGGGTGGTGTTACCTTTCAGCACATGCTTTAGCGAATGTAATTAGGCATGGAAAAGTGCACAGCACTTAGCTAGATAACCTCCATCATTGTCCTTCAGAGTGGATTACTGTGAAGCAGACAGAGAAAGAGGGGTGTAGGAGGAGAGGTGATGTGCTGGAGAGCATTAAAGAGTTAATCTGCTCGCTCATCACCTTTTATTAAGGGGTTTTCCTCTCCTAAAAGGCAACCCATTAAATATACAGTAGGCCCAGTAGGTATTTGAACAATTGAGCCACACTTAAAAATGTATGAATGTCATTGTATTAGATAAATAAATAAATATCAATCCAACTCAGTGTTATTGTAAACTAAAACTATTAGAAATCATTTTTTGTTAATAGCAATGAAGCTGAAATAAATCAAAATATAAATTATAATAGATTATTATAAATTATTATTATTAATTATAATAGTTAATAGTTAACTAAACCTAAATGAAAATTAGAAATATTGCTGAAAATAAGTTTGAAGTACTAAAATTACTAACACTAAAAGTGACATAAAAATAAATAGATATTACTAGATATACTAGATAGATATAAAACTAATAAAAATTACCAAAGCACATAATAAAACTACTAAAACTTAAACTAATATTAAAATAAAAACTGAAAATATAACAATATAAGCTAATTAAAATTTTTTGTGTCCAAGTGTCCAAATAAGTGGGACAAGCATAGCCATTGTCTGAGAATGAAAGATAGTGGGAGGGAGAAAGAGACCGGAAGAGAGGATGGCATTTGAATAAGTGGGAGAAGAAAAGAGGGATGAGGTGAGAGAGTGAGACATGACAGATGGAGATTGTTTGGAATCAGGTGCATTTTTCCCTGGGGCTCCATGATGTTCTTTCATTTCACCCAGAACTTGTTTACTGAATTCTGACACCAACCCATTTATGTTTATTCTTGCATAGAAATAAGTACTTATGCATATTTTATAAAAGTGGTGGACATCTGAGAATGGTGGCTCATAGATGAGACAGATTGCCTCTGCTTCAGCCTGTTTAGCACAGGGGACCAGGTGGCCTGCCAAAAGATGTGCCAAACCCGCAACAGATCACGCTCAACTGGATCTTAACCCTTTTAACTCCCGTTGCTGTCTACTCAACACCAATAGTTAATGACTGGCACCATCCAAGGGTGTTAATCCCTATTTGGCTCATGCGGTGGTTGTTTCACCTGCCTTGGATGGTTTGGCTAAACAACTGACCAACCTTGACCAATCGGTCAGTCGGGTTGAGTATATAAAGCTTGATTGATTGACCTCCAGTGTTAACCCTGAGGTCCACAGAAGTATGGCAGTATTGCAATAATAGCACAAGTGCCCTGATGTTCACCTGCTGTGACAAGCTATTCAACCAGAATGATTGAACTATTCAGCTGAAATTAAGCTATTCAATTGAATGATTCTGGACAAGCAGATAAATATGCAAGTCAGTCTTCAACCAAGAAGCTGGTAGATCTTATCATCCCATTCAGATGTTCACAGAGCTGAACACAGATGTAAAATGTCTCTCTATTCTCATATTTTCCACAGTATGGGGTGTCAGTCCTTTTGCAATAGTGTGTGAAAAATGTCATTCCCTACATAGAGTTTGTCCTGTTTTATACCTGTAATGTACACTGATTATAAAACTGATGCACACTAACTGATACTATAGTGATGTTGCAAGGAAGGATATATATATTTATATATATATATATATATATATATATATATCCTTAATAATTAAGACGTTACTAACAGGTTAAGTAAATATAATGAATATAAGCTCATCTAGAGTTCATTTCTATAGTGAACTAACATGCTGTGGACACTAAATGACTTGCCTGAGGTAAATGTAATGCTATGCGAGATTGTTCTCAAGCTGTTTTATTGATGTCTTTCCGTTGAGAGCAAAGGTTGAGAGATTACACATAAACATATCTATGCATAGATCGTCTGTTCTTCTTCTTCTGCTCTTTTTCCTGGTTTGGCGGTTAGCAAACAGTGTTGCATTACCACGTGAACCCCCTTCTAGATATTAGGGGTGTAATGGGGTCTCCTTCCTTGCAACATCCATTCTAAAATACAATACATTCCATAATACAATCTATTTGTGTTTTTGTTTTGTTTTTTGTTTTTGTTTCTTTGTTTGTTTTTTCTGTCCTCTGTCACGTTTAGCTTGCTTCTTAATGGTATTTTCTGTAGTGAATTGTGAATGAGTGAGCAATTCCAGACCCAGCATAAGCTTTGTAAAAAGCATTATTTGTAACAAAAACAGATGTGCAATGGAACAGATGACACTTTTGTTTATCACTTTTGTCATGTATTTGTGTGACATCACAAAGGCTTTTATAAGGCTCTGCAATGAAACTATGAAGTTCATTGTGTTATTTTTTTCAACACCCACACAGCATAGACACATGAATAATATGACTTTGACAGCAATTTAAGTGACAGCCACATCTATTCCTTGCTGTACTGTAGCTTCTGTTGCTACATAGTAACAGGGATATTTTTACATAAAATCCCATGTTGTTTAACCTCTATAATTCAGCTTTTATGTAATGAATTTCAACCCATAGGTATTGAATTTATAGCTTTACCAGTGAATGAGTCAAATAAATGAGCAAAGGAGTTGGAAATGCTCAGATAATTAGGCCTCATGTTACAGTATATATCAACGCTAATGTAATGCTAATCTCTAAAGGATCCCAGGTCCTTTTCTGGCACTCAGTGAGTGATCCATTGGATGTGAATCCAAGCTCTGCAGACAGTATTATCAGTCACACAGGATATAGACCCATTAGGATTTGAATGGCATTACAAATCCTCCTTCCTCTGTAGATTGGTCGAGCATTGTGGGACTAAACCAGACTCTGAGACGCTCTCCCTCTTCTCCCTCGGTACTAATTAAAAAGCTCTTTAGTCTTGATTCTTTCCTAGGTGATGACACACTGAAGTATTTACCCAAAATTCACTGGCAGTTGTCAATACACCTACTTTTCTAATGTGTTTGAACACGTGTAAGAGTGTGTTTACATAATTAGCTGGAAGTCTCTTATCCATTTTGAAGTCTCTTGGGTTATGATGGATGTATTGCAGCTCAACTTTACTGAGATGTCGCATCTCACTCTGTCAGCTCATGATTGCTGAGTCTCTGCATTGGTGGCCTGCGGTAACATTGTTCACACGCTTCTGGAACATCATATTCTTTCACTGCTGAAGTGCAGTGACCCCAAAACATTAATGCAGACTTAATTGGACAGGCTGGCATTTGCAAGTACAGCGATGTGTTTGGAAGGTCAGTAACTAAATCAGGTCACCTTTGAACAATCTCAGCAACCCTTAAATCCTTTTCTCCCCCTGTAGAAATTTGCTCAAAGTTGAACAGATCAAACAACAGACCTATTTTAAAGGATTAGTTCACTTTCATATAAAATTTTCCTGATAATTTACTCACCCCCATGTCATCCAAGATGTCCATGTCCTTCTTTCTTCAGTCGAAAAGAAATTAAGGTTTTTGATGAAAACATTCCAGGATTATTCTCCTTATAATGGACTTCAATGGCCTCCAAACGGTTGAAGGTCAAAATTATAGTTTCAGTGCAGCTGCAAAGGGCTTTAAACGATACCAGACGAGGAATAAGGGTCTTATCTAGCGAAACGATCGGTCATTTTCGAAAAAAAAATGTAAATGTGTATGCTTTATATAAACAAATGATCGTCTTCCAAGTGCTTCTGCCAAAACCGTACTTTCGTATTCTTCAAAAAGCTTACGCTGTATGTCCTACGCTGTATGTCCTACGCCTTCCCTATTCTACTTACGGAAAAAATGTAACTGGCGCTGCGTTCGTTCCGTAAGTTGAATAGGGAAGGCGTAGGACATACAGCGTAAGCTTTTTGAAGAATACGAAAGTATGGTTTTGGCGGAAGCACTTGGAAGGCGATCATTTGTTTATATAAAGCATATACATTTACATTTTTTTCGAAAATGACCGATCGTTTCGTTAGATAAGACCCTTATTCCTCGTCTGGCATCGTTTAAAGCCCTTTGAAGCTGCACTGAAACTATAATTTTGACCTTCAAGCATTTGGAGGCCATTGAAGTCCATTATAAGGAGAATAATCCTGGAATGTTTTCATCAAAAACCTTAATTTCTTTTCGAGTGAAGAAAGAAAGACATGAACATCTTGGATGACATGGGAGTGATTAAATTATCAGGAAAATTTTATATGAAAGTGAACTAATCCTTTAAGGACAACAATCATTAATTACTCATTAAATACTCATTTCATTCCAAACACGTAAGACCCCTTCGTTCATTTTCGGAACCCAAATTAGGATATTTTTGATGAAATCCAAGAGGTTTTTTATCCTCAATAGAATCCTCAATTCTCATTGCTTCATAACATTAAGGTTGAACCACTGTAGTCACATTGAGTATTTTAACAATGTTTTTACTACTTTTCTGGACTTTGAATATGGTAATTTCGTTTATTTCTATTGAGGATAAAAAATAAAAAAAAAACTCGGATTTAATCAAAAATATCTTAATTTGTGTTCTGAAGATGAACAAAGGTCTTATAGGTTTGGAACTATAAGAGGGTGTTTTCAGAAATTTCATTTTGAGGTGAACTAACCCCAACTAACAGAGGGTCAGAAAGAGAGTTAAAAAAAAAAGGAACGTATTTGAAAATAATAATACATGTCATGACCCCTTTAAGTGAAAATAAAAGGAAAACATTTTTTGCATAGTACAGGCATGATTGATGTGTTAATTATACATAATAACAGGCTTTGTTAATTTGTTAAATGTGTAATAAGAGCCTGATTTTGGTGTTGAGGTCTTCAGGTTAGCCTAAAGGCCCGCATTTGTAATTAGTGTTGAATAGTAGGAGGAGCATCCTGATCTGTTCTGTATTTTCATGCTTTTCAAATGTACAGCATCATGTAATTCTCTCCGCTTACTGCATCGTAAATTGGTGGTCTGGTTCACTTCAGGCTCCATCAGTCCTTGCCATATGTTGTAGGAAGCCTGCTTAATTCAGCCACTAACTTTCTGTTGCTGATTCTGTTTGTTAGGTAATTTCCAGAAGTGTGAGATCAAGAATATTTCAAAACTGAAAGTACAGACCTGGTCGGCCTAAAACCAGTGAGATGTGTACTGACCCAGTGGACCATTTTAAAACCATGTTATTACTGAGATTATTGTTTTATCAACTGTAGTGAGGACTTGGCAAACAAAAACACTTAAATGTATCTTTCATTTCCTTTATCAGGTCATGTTTGAGTGACCCAATTCATGGGCACTGTACTATTTCCTGCTTTCATTAAAATGAGCATAGAAAGAGTGTAATCTCATTGTTTAATCCTTCCTTGGAACATTTCCTCTTAATTGTTTCTGGCAAAACCTGGACAGAAAGCTTAAGGAGGCTAAAACTTAGACCTAATTGCTATGATTGTGTTGCCTTTGCTGGCAGGCACCTTTTTTAAGTGCTTCTTGAAAGCAGATTTGGTCTCAGTTAAGATGTACTTAAACTTAAATCTGTAGCACCCTCATTGTTTCATTGTTTCAAAAGCAGGTAATATGATCACATGACAAAACATGAGTTCACCATTTACCTCAAGTTGTACAAGTTGACAGTGACTGTACAGTGGACTGGTTGTCTTTTGTGAAAGACACTTGTGGGCCCTGTTCACTGATAAAACACAAAGCCTCCCCAATCCTTTTCATATCATTTAATCCTAATCCCTATGATCTACACAGACACAAATCACGCCATGTGACCAAGTCTGGGGGAATTATAGTAGGAGGTCAAGAAAAGACCTCAAATGGCAGCATTAGCCTCTATAACAGAGTTCTTTACTGTCTACTAATTGTTATAAAACTTGAGCAGTTGGTTTTTGCGGACTGCATGTGTATTGCCCGTCATTTATTCCACATTTTTCATTGACTCTCATATTTAGACTGCAATAAGCCAAGATTATTTCCTTTTTTCTCACAGTCTCGCTCTCAATCCTATGTTGTTTTTCTTCATTCATCTGGCCGCCCACAATCTCATGAAGAGAAGGATTTCTGTTGAATGGATGAGAGAGATTCAACACATTCTTTGTGAGTCATCAGGCTTTGCTTTTAAAAAGTCTCTCTCAAGAATTCAGCTTATTGAGAAATTTAAGCACAGCCCATAGTGCATTGTGGGGAAATGCAACAGCCAATAGAGGGTATGCACTGACGTCACTTTCCTACCAGAACACGCCCCCTCAGCCAGACTAAGTGGCAAAAGAACCTGCTGCATGACTGGATTTAATAGGGGAAACTGCGAAATCGCAAGTAAAATATGAGTAAATCAAATGATTAAACTAAAGGTTGGACTCAATAGTGTTCCTGTTACAACTTACCAAAGATCCAGTAATCCATAAATATTGACATGCAGCCAGGAATCGTGTTTCCAGACATTTATAAGTGCCTGAATTCGACGCCAGGGAAATACATAAAGCAAATTTCCCTGTGAACACTTTATATAAATACAATATAGGTAGGTCTAAATCTGGGTGATCACTTATATCAATGTTATATATTATACAGTCCTAAAACTTGTTTAGTTTTTGTCAGTGTTTATTTAAAAACACCCAATTATGCAGAACATAAGATGGTAAATATTCACTTGATGAGTTGTCAATACAATATATAACAATTAGGGCTGGGTATTGACACAATTTTCACGATTCGATTCGATTTCTATTCACATGCTTGCGATTTGATTTGATTACGATTTCGATTCGATTTGATATCGATTATTTTGGATGTAGTATATCAGTTACAGTACATGGCAAAAAAAATCTCTCAACTAATGCTGTAAACTACACATGGGAGTCAGTTGGTACTACTTTACTATAATATTGAAGGTTAAAATTAACTTATTTATATACAAATACTTAAATTACACTCAATTTTTTTTTTATAATAAATAAAGTTTAGAATTACATAATCATATTTGTACTCCAATTCGTTTTTTTTTTTTTTTTTAAATATAAACATTTAAATCATGGCTGTCATAACTGATTTATTCAAACATGCATTAAATATTGAAGAACATTATAATGAATATGTAACGGTGCATAGCTATATTTATCAGAATGCTGCTTTCTAGAATTCATTTTTCTAGCTGACTGAGTTTATGGTCACTGAATATGTTTTTCTGAGGTAAATGTGATGTTATGTGACGTTGTTTACAAGCTGTTTTATTGACGTCTTTCCGAGGTTGAAACACTGATTGAGCTATTACACGAGACATGATACGGATTTCGGTAAGTTGTACTGTATATTTTAACATACCTTTAGATGTTTAGTCATGTTTATTTCGCGATGTAACTGGTATTAAAGTGAAGAGGATGTTTACATGCGCTCCGTGCTGCCGCTTCTCTTTAACTGAGGTGCTACAGCGATCTGTCACGTCACATTAAACAGCGCCAAAACGGTATTTATTTTTTGAATCTCATAATAAGATGGATGTCATTTGAAATCTGAGACTTTGCTTCATATCAAAAGTAACAAAGCACAAAGATTATTGCGATTTATTGGATGGGAGGCGCGCTACATGTTTTGTTAATTCATCAACTGAAAACAGACTAGATTAATCGATTCTTGGGATTTAAGAATCGATATCGGTTTGTAAAAATGAGAATCGATTAAAATCGAGAAATCGATATTGTTTACCCAGCCCTAATAACAATACAATATTTTACCCCAAAATTCAGCATATTGACAAAAGGATAACTGCAAATCCATGTTTCGCTGCCTGGAGTCCACTTGTTTCTGTGAATTACAGCGATCCATTTGCTTCTCTTTTCTTTAGCTTTCGGCAGTTTGTAAAAATATACCTCAGATTTCTTGTCAAATCTATTTGTACAATCACTTGCAAAGCTCTTTCCCATTTTGAATGTGTTTTGTGTGTTTTTTTTTGCGGCATTCACGCTGAAAACCAATGCTGCAACTCAGTCTTTTTGCCACTCACCGCAGTCACTCCGGCCGACGGTGACGCCATGTGCATACCCTCTATATCCAGTGAGTTGGGTATGGCGTTAGCATGTTGCTATGCTAAAGGCACAATATTCTATTTATATAATACTTGTTTATATAATACTTGTCAGTATTAATTGAAACATGTTTGTTTATAGTCAATATTGCTTTGTTTGCCATCTAAGATTTTTTTTAAAGTTATTTCTTTATTTACAATAATTCACATAGAGGTTCAGTCACAAATCTTGTGCTGAATAATATGGTTGTCATCTTTCTTGGACTTCTGACAGCTAGCATAATGTAGCATAATGCAAAAGCAACAGTTAAAGATGCCACTGCAGAAATTGACTATTTGCAGCCATCATTAATTTTATGAGCAAACATGTCCATTTTAAATTAATTTTTCTGTGTTAATTTCTTTACCTGTTGAACTTTTTAATGAGGGAAATAATAATGAATATAAATTAAAATAGGAGAGTATTAATAAATAAGATCCCAACAGGGCTTTTAAATTGAAGTTTGGAATGTGAAAGGTCAGTTGAATTGCACGAGAAGGTTGTCAGATGACATAATAGCACCTTTATTTGTCAGACAGTTGAAGCATGTAAAGGTGTGGTCTCATTCGGTAACTCGTGCTTCAAGACAAAAGAGTTGAAGGCAAATATTCTTGTTTTCCAGAACTCCCTTGATTATTCGCAGATAAGGCATTAGACGGGTGTGTAAGTGTGCATCGCATGGAAGATGGAACAAACAGGACATAAACCTTTCAGATACCTTTGATGCATATATGATATATAGTCTTGTAGGACATAAACAGACTGATAACTTGCTGACTCAGCACACTGACTGATGCCGATAGCTAACACTTATCTAACCGCAGTGATTATTTAAAACTTTCACAAATTTAGCCACAGGCACCCAGCTACCGGATATTCTGATTCATGCTGAATAACAACGATTCCTTTTAATCACAGCCTTTATGTATACAAGGTAAGACTTCCCGTTACTGATAAAATTCCTTTTAATCACAGACTTTATGTATACAAGGTAAGACTTCCTGTTAGTGATATAAGTTTCATTTTCATCATATTCTCATCTCACCCTGATATATTTTAATTATCACTCAAGTAAAATGTATTTACGCAAAGTAGATTTTGTTTCTAATTCATAAAAGTGCATATTTAAACCTATTTGACAAGTGTTTAAAATAATGTTTTGCTTTGGGTTTTTCATTTGTTTTGTCCTAATTGGCACTTTTATTGACAGAAACTGTAGATAGAGTAGGAAATGATGGAAAGAAGAGGGGAGAATGGGATCAGAAAATTCTGCAGTACCTGAAAACGTTTTTTTGCGTTGCTATCTACACTGCTATCAGTGGCTTTCCTCCAAATATAGCTTTGCAGGACAAGGCATGAAGCATTTCACTTAGGCTACTGAAATTGCAGCAACGGAGTTGTTTAGAAGAACATGCTTGCAAAGCAGTTTTAATCTGAAAGCTGTAACATTGGTTTATCCAGCCATGTGTCTCATTTATATGCTTTGCAATGATAGGCATGTCCCAAAGCTGCTCATTTGAAAAGCAGAACTGTTGGCCTAACAGATAGTCAGCATAATATCCTCTTGGGGGTGTGATTTACTGTGAAATATGACTGGCAGTCTGTGTCAGCAGAGAATGATTGGATGTGGGTTTATGGTGCCCTTCTGGTTGATCTGGAGCCGGTTAATCCGCTCCCTTCAATAAATGATGCAGACAGGCAGCTGGATGAGCTTTCATAATGTTGAGTGAACAGGAAGAATCTGTGAGTTACGGAATGCTGGAGTCTAAACTGCATAATCTGGTAGCCGTAGTACAGTATGTGTACAGTTGGGCTGTCTGCACATGTCCTGTGGAGAATGCTTTCAGATGGAGTTACTTCCTGTTAGTGATTGTAATATATGATTGGATTCAGTTTGTAGCCTTGTAATTCTGAATGCATCAAAAAAGGCATTTTTATTTTATTTTATTTTATTTTCACCAAAGTCATCTGTTCAGTTCCCAGGAAAAATGCATGCCTTAAATTTCCTATTTTATTTTATTTTATTTTATTTTATTTTATTTTATTTTATTTTATTTTATTTTCACCAAAGTCATCTGTTAAGTTCCCAGGAGAAGTGCATACCTTAAATTTGCTATTTTATTTTATTTTATTTTATTTTATTTTCACCAAAGTAATCTGTTCAGTTCCCAGGAAAAATGCATACCTTAAATTTGCTATTTTATTTTATTATTATTATTATTATTATTATTATTTATTTTATTTTATTTTATTTTATTTTATTTTATTTTCACCAAAGTAATCTGTTCAGTTCCCAGGAAAAATGCATACCTTAAATTTGCTATTTTATTTTATTTTATTATTTTATTTTATTTTATTTTCACCAAAGTAATCTGTTCAGTTCCCAGGAAAAATGCATACCTTAAATTTGCTATTTTTATTTTATTTTATTTTATTATTTTCACTAAGGTCATCTGTTCAATTCCCAGAAAAAATGCATACCTTAAATTCACTGTAATTCATTTTGGATTAAAATGACTGCATACATTATTTTACTATAATTTCCTCATTGCCACTTGTGTGATGAAGCAAGTGCGTCAACCAGTAGGTATCCAAGGCTTTTAGCAATTGCATGAAAATAACAATTTTACAATTATAGCTTGTTGCACTCAAATAATTAACAATTACACATTAATGGGAATGAAGCATCCTTTCTTTGTCCTCTCTGTCTCTCCTTTTTGTGTTCAGTTGATAAGTGGGTGGGGCAAAGAGAGTCGGGAGGGGCTGTCATTAGAGAGCTGCACCAATAGCAGCCGTTAAAACATAATTTACTTGAATAGGAGCTCCTACCCTTCCTCCACTTCCACACAAAGCCCCATGCTGTGATTGCCTCCTTTTGTTAAGCTCTCTTTTCTCTGTGGCAGCCTCCTTGCCACGTGCCAAGTGTTTTCGTCACGGCAGATGTCTGACACAATCTGCTCTAATCTCTGCCGTGCTTCCTTGACGTGACTAGCATGTAGTGACTTTGCAATGGCTCGAAACCTGTTTCGACTTTGATGTGCACAGAAGGGAAGATTATGTATTTGCTTAATTTCATTTCAATATAAAGACTATTGATTGAGCTAATGACCTTAAAAAATAGAGTCTGTTTAATTAAAAGCGACAGGCAGAGAACACATCTCTAAATGGATCTTTCCGTAACGTTAAGACACTGCTCGCAGCAAGGACAAGGGCAAGTGTAGTCAATAGACAGGGTGTGTATTCGCTACGGTCCTCGCTAATGAATTTAGAAACCCTCTTTGATAAGGGCCAGCATGAGGTCTAATCATCAAAGATCCCTAAAAACACGCTGGCTAATTAGATTAGCCTTTTCATCCACTGCATAAAACAGTTGCCTGTCTTTACTAATGATGTTGTGAAAGCAAAAAAAAGGCTTCAGCTTTATTTTAACGCCCTGTTCAAAAGCTGAAAACTGATGCTGCTTGGATGTTTCTTTTCCATCTGAAGGCTTTAGGAGAGGTTTGGTCTTGCATGCTGAGAGGCCTGCTGAGGTAATGCTAAACTACGGATATAGAGCAGGATGAACCATTGGATCATATCAGATTTGTGTGGTTAAGGTTGTGAAATTGTGTGCCCTTGCTCCCGACCTACCACCTTTTCTTTCTGACACCGTCCTTCGTGGCTGTTGATCCTCACTGTGGGACTGTTATATAACTGTGACTCTCTGACTGATGATTCAGTAGATTTGGTCTCTGGTTATCTTTCCCAGAGGGATTTAGCCAGTTTCTCCCTGTCAGTGACAGTGTTTAAGACTATAGACTTCATACTACTGTGTGGCATACTACCATACTACTAAACAAACATACTATATGTAGTATGTACACTCTGTATAGTGTGAATTTTCTATGTACATATACTGTAGATTTGCCCAAATGTGCAGTGTACAGCAGCATTTTATATTCAACAATGCAATGCGATCTTACATTTCCAGGGTGACAAATTGGAACTAAATGGAAGTGAAAAATGAAAATAATAATAAATAATATAAGATTTTGTTTCTAATTCATAAATGTGCATATTTAAACCTATTTGACAAGTGTTTAAAATCATGTTTGGTGTTTTGTTTGGTTTTAAAAAGTGTTTAAAACCATGTTTTGGGTTTTGTTTGGTTTTAAAAAGTGTTTAAAACCATGTTTGGGGTTTTTTTGTTTTTTGTTTGTTTTTTTAAGTGTTTTAAAACATCAAAATTATTGTTTTGTTTTGTTTTGTTTTGTTTTGTTTCGTTTCGTGACATGAAGAAGATGGATCAGAATGCAATAAAATTCTGCAGTTCCTGAAAAAATTTACTTTGCTTTCCATGCTGCTATTAGTGGCTTTCCTCCAAATATAGTTTTAGAGGACAAATGCATAAACCTTTTAATTTAGGCTATAGGAATGTATGTATGTTAGTTATAGAATTTCTCATAAATCATCTTTTGATTGGACTGCTCAAATTTAAAAGACCAAAACAGAGTTGATTTACAAAACAGATTAGTTCACTTCAGAATAAAAATTTCCTGATAATTTACTCACCATCATGTCATCCAAGATGTTCATGTCTTTCTTTCTTCAGTCAAAAAAAAAAAAAGGTTTTTGAGAAAAACATCCCAGGATTTTTCTCCATATAGTGGACTTCAGTGGGGTTCACCGGGTTGAAGGTCCAAATTGCAGTTTCAGTTCAGCTTCAAAGGGCTCTACGCGATCCCAGACGAGGAATAAGGGTCTTATCTAGCGAAACAATCTGTTATTTTCTAAAAAAAAAATATACTTTTAACCACAAATGCTCGTCTTGCACTGCTCTGTGATGCGCCATGCATTATGTATTCATGTTGGAAAGGTCACGTGTGGCGTATGCGGAAGTACCGACCCTGTGTTTACAAAGCAAACATGCAAAGACTAAGTCAAACACCCTTTACAAAAAAAGGTAAAACAATGATGTCAGACAATTTTGAAGTTGGAGGAGATGGAGTTTTTCGACCCCCCTACCCTACCCTGCTGCTGGGTCGTTATTTCCGCCTACGTCACACATTACCTTTCAAACGTGATTACATATTGCGCATCACAGAGCTAGTGCAAGATGAGCATTTGTGGTTAAAAAGTATCTATTTTTTTTTTTTTTTTTTAAATGGCCGATTGTTTCACTAGATAAGACCCTTATTCCTCGGCTGGGATCGTGTAGAGCTCTTTGAAGCTGCATTGAAACTGCAGTTTGGACCTTCAACCCATTGATCCCCGCTGAAGTCCACTATATGGAGAAAAATCCAGGAATGTTTTCCTCAAAAACCTTTCTTTTTGACTTAAGAAAGAAAGACATGAACATCTTGGATGACATGGGGGTGAGTAAATTATCAGGAAATTTTAATTCTGAAGTGAACTAATCCTTTAACCGGATGCAACACACTGAATTGAATATCATATTGAGGTAACAGTGTAGCATACTACTTTTTAAACATTTATTGTTGCATACAGCAAGGAACATAGCATATAGCAGGAACTATATACTGTGCAACATGCAGTGAGCAACTACTCCATTTTCAAGCACAGTCTCCGAGAATTCTCACCTTGTAAATTTTGGTTAAAAAATGCAATGGCCGCAATGACGCATAGCCTTTTTCTCTTCAGTTCTTCCTCTATTATGAGCCAGTCTTAAGCCCTTTTTTCAGTCAACACTTCAAGTTTCAGGAGCAGTCAGTGGCAGCCCAAGGAGGATTTAGATGGACTTGAACGGAAAAGAGGACATGTGTCTTTCATGTATTACTGCTGGCCTACTTTGAAAGTTCTTTAATTGCTCGAGGAATATCTGCACTTACTGCCTTTTGCCATTTAATGGAAGTATTCTGCAATCTGGAGAGGTTTAGAGGGTCTTTTATCTGAAGAAAATGAAATGCATAAAAAATTGTGTTGAGTCATGCCCACTTATGTCTATATGTTACTAAATGCGGAAAGGGAGATGATAATTGTTGTCATTAGGAGGATTCTGGGAAATGGAGTTCTTGAGGGGAATGAGGATATGTGACCTCCTCAGGGAGGGTAGCAAGCAAGCATTGTGGGAGAGGATGCTGAACAAAAGTCATCCTCACTGTTTCATAGCCCAGAGCGGAAAGAGAGAGAGAGAGAGAGAGAGAGAGAGAGAGAGGCAATGCTAAGAATAGAACTGGAACCACTGGAGCTTCATCCCATTGGGCACAACCACAGCCAAACAGCCTACCATGATGATATCCTCTCGGGGATAGAATGGGTCATGGGCTCAAGCCGGGTGTATACTGTACATTTTAAGGCACAATTTTGCTGTGTGAAACATATTTCAGGACCTATAAGAGATTTCTTTTGCCATTTAGGGCACGGAGTCCTTAGTATTAATATATTTGAAAACTCAGGAATTATCATTAGATTTGGATCATTTTAGCTTTTGTGCAAGATCTCATCATAAAGGACTGAAAAAAAATCACACAGTGTGTATCCATCTTTAATCAGACTATGCAAATATCTGAGGTGGCGATGAACTGAAGAACTATTTCAAGAGCTAATTTGCTTAATCGTTCTTTACTTTGGCCTCCAGATGCATCTGTCCTCATTTGCACAGTTGTTTACTTCTTCTGTGGCATATATGACTTCCGTTGCTAATATGGCTCCCAGGTTGGGTATTGTGTTGTTGTCAAAAATGCCACTAATAGAGAAATCAGCAATGAGATATCTGTACTGACTGCTGGATATGCATTTTGCTTTTTACTCCCCGTTTAGCTTCTTTTTTTTATGTGAGTGTTTTCTGACCTCTCCAAGATCTCTTGTTCTTGACGTTGCCCTCATCCCTGTGGCCAGCAATAGTCATGGCACTGCAGTCCAGTGATGGTCAGCTTTATTAGCATGCAGTTAGCACATGTCCTGCAGCCCATGTCCTTCTCCCTTACAAACTCATCTCTGTCAGGCGCTGAATGGTCTCTGCTCATCTGTCCTGATTTACCACAGCTCTGCTGATAGGGCATGGGAAAAGAGCCTGCTCTCATGCCTTCAGAGCCATTAAAGTCAACGGATGGCTTCCTAATATGGACAAATCGTAATGTCACCACCTCCGTATTTTTCCAACAAAACCACTCTCTCTTATCTAGATCAACGTTTTTATTTTAAATATGATTGTTTGATAGATAAACTTCCCTTTTAAACAAGTGGTGATGTGAATTCTCTGGTACTTTAATATTTACCATGCTGAATGATTATCTTCCATTTTCACTAAGGAGACAGTATCCATCCAAAACAACTGTTTGTTATTGTAATTTCTTTCACTTTAAAGCTGTTGATACACATTATTTTTTATGCTAAATAAATAATAAAATCATTAGTATTAAAAAACTTGATTTGTTGTTTTGTGATTCTGTCTTCTCAATACAGCATTAGTCTTAGTGTCAATGTTTCCCATAACATAACATAAATCTGCTATAGTGGGCATTTAATTTAAAAATACTTTAAAAATAATTTTAAAAGATTATATACAACCTTTCAAAAGTTAGATTTTTAAAGAAATTAATACTTTTTTCAGCAATATTGCATTAAATTGATCAAAAGTGACAGTAAAGACATTTATAATTTTACAAAAAGTTGTCTTTCCACAAAAATGTTAAAGGGTTAGTTCACCCAAAAATGAAAATTCTGTCATTAAGTACTCACCCTCATGTCGTTCCACACCCGTAAGACATTCGTTAATCTTCGGAACGCAAATTAAGATATTTTTGTTGAAATCCGATGGCTCAGTGAGGCCTGCATAGCCAGCAATGACATTTCCTCTCTCAAGATCCATTAATGTACTAAAAACATCAGTTCATGTGAGTACAGTGGTTCAATATTAATATTATAAAGCGACGAGAACATTTTTGGTGCACCAAAAAAACAAAATAATGACTTGTATAGTGATGGCCGATTTCAAAACACTGCTTCATGAAGCTTCGGAGCGTTATGAATCAGCGTATTGAATCAGCAGTTCGGAGCACCAAAGTCACGTGATTTCAGCAGTTTGGCGGTTTGACACACGCAATCTAGAGCCAAAGCCACTGGAAGGCAAGCCTGCAACCTTTAGCCAAAAAAGCGTAACAACTAATGCTGACGCTCCGTCTCTGGCGGTACGCAGGGAAGGAGACAAGAGGCTGTTTTTTGAATGGATGTCAATGGATGAGAGGCTTCACTATGCTGATTAAACAGCTTTTGTGGGGAAATAGCTAATAATTTAATTAATCAACAGCCTGTTTGTTCATCTTCAGCATGTTTTACACTAAACAATACTTTTGTTGGGAACTATATTTAGATTTTAGCTTGATTAAAAATGTATTTTTTTAAGAGAAGGCAGACTAGGGAATGTTGCGACTGATGTCACTGCCATTACATGATAGGCTGAGAGGTGCCGCACATGATTAAGTTAGCCGTTACGCTTTCTCCAATGGTAAGAGATACAGACCCTCTCATCTCCCTATAATATACAGTCGCGATCCGAATCATGATTCGACACGCTGATTCATGACGCTCCGAAGCTTCATGAAGCAGTGTTTTGAAATCGGCCATCACTATATAAGTCGTTATTTTGTTTTTTTGGCGCACCAAAAATATTCTCGTCGCTTTATAATATTAATATTGAACCACTGTACTCACATGAACTGATTTAAATATGTTTTTAGCACATTAATGGATCTTGAGAGAGGAAATGTCATTGCTGGCTATGCAGGCCTCACTGAGCCATCGGATTTCAAAAAAAATATCTTAATTTGTGTTCCGAAGATGAACGAAGGTCTTACGGGTGTGGAACGGCATGAGGGTGAGTAATAAATGACATTATTTTCATTTTTGGGTGAACTAACCCTTTAAGCAACACAACCATTTTGAACATTGATAATAATAAGAAATGTTTCTTGGGCACCAAAATAGCATATTAGAATAATTTCTAAAGGCTCATGTGACTGAAGACTGAAAAAATTCAGTTTTACCATCACGGGAATACATTACATTTTAAAATATATTAAATATAAATAAATATATTAAATTTTAATAATAATATTTTACAATATTTCTATTTTTACTGTAAAAATGCAGCTTTGATGAGCATAAGAGACTTTTTTCAAAACTGTAAAAATAAACAAACAAACAAACAAACAAAGAAATGGAGGTGGTAATATTGTTTCTGTCTCTTTAAGAGTTTTGTGTCTCTGTCAGGTCAAGACTATAAGCCGTTTTGATTGATAAACTTTTAAACTTTGCCATGTTGCAATGTTTAACATGGCCATGTACAGCACGTTCCCTGCATGGCCTGGTTAATGATCGCTGGACAATCCAAAAGGTCAGTTTGCTAACCTCTCTGGATCACGTGTGCTGTAAGTGACAGGATCTGGACACTGTCTAAACTTTATGGGTCATAATACTGTCAAAGTGTAGCACACCGTAATCTCTCTTGCTCTGTTTTCTCTCCATTTAGAGACAGGTGGTTGTTCCATGTTAAGTTCTACACCCTCATAAGGGCGCTAAATGTCAACACTCTGCGGTACGGTTGACCTGGTCACCTGCTGTGGGAGAAAGAGGTCTTTCTTGTGTCTTTTTGTTCTGTTAGACCAGGTAAAACCAGATGAGAAAGAGAGAATTAGAGGAGCGGCAGCTGGGGGAACGCGCAACCTCCGCAGAACCGCGAAGATCTGGTAACAATAGACTTGTTTTACTTGAACAAAGAAGTTGTCATGGTATTTTCCCACCATTCTCTCCTGAGCAGAACACACTGATTTAGTTACAAAGCATAGTAATACCATACACAGATGTGCTGTGTAGGTGAAGCTTTATTTATTCCCAATGATAGCAAGCTGTCTTCAGAGCAGCTATATCCTTTTTACACTCACACACACACACACACACACACACACACACACACACACACAAAAAAAACCCCAGCAAAAGCCAAAGCCCAGTTTATTGCAACAGAGAAACAAATGAGAGGTTTTCGTCGTAGCTTCAGATATTGTGCCATTTGCCACAGTGTTCTGAAAAACTGCTTTATAAAATATGGAAAAGTGTTACCGCACTCCCAGCAGGCCTGCAGTAACTCGTCTTGTATGTTGGCCATTAGAGCCACTTTCCCACAAACACGGCTACTCTACAGTAGTGGGTCTGACAACACTTAACCTCCGACCTTGCCGAAAACCGTAACGTTAAACACGAGTAAAAGCGTGGAGAGGGCCGGGAAGTCTTGTGGGTGTGTGTGATTATAGGGAAATATAAAGGCTCAGAGCACTCCAGTAATTACTCACAGGCGCACTGGCACATGTGCCGATTTTTAAGGGATAATTTCTGTGGTTTTCAGAAAAACAAGCCGGAAAGCTACTGATAATCTTATCTAAGACTTTGTAATATTAGGCATACAATGTAAACAAAAAAGTTGTTGAGAAAAGATAGAAAAAATAAAGGCAACGTGATGCATGAAGATTAGTCGCACTAACCCTACTTTGTTTAGCCATTTTGAATTTGGTCGTTCACTGAATATGAAATGTCTTATTCTGCAGATAAGTTCTGGCAAGGTTTCTTTTTCAGAAAAGGTTCGAATAGCAAACCATAAATGTGCATTATACTTTTTTTGTATGGTTTTATATGATCAGTTTGTTCAGACTACAACTTTTGGGGGAACTGTTCGTCTAAAACTAAATAAGCATGATATATGTTTTCCATATTTCCATATCGGTTATTAGCCGATGTTGGAGATTTTTCCAATTTGGTAACCAATATGGACAATATATATCATCCTTATTTAGTTTTAGACCAACAGTTCCCCCGAATGTTTTCTCAATGTATATGGCGTAATCATAATATGTGTGTGTGCGTGTGTGTGTGTGTGTGTGTGTAATATACAGTATATGTATATGTGTGTATAATATATATATTTTCACAATATTGCCGTTTTTACTTTTAATAAAATAAATGCAGCTATATATACTGTATATATATATTTATAGCTGCATTTTTTTATTAAAAGTACAGTAAAAACGAAATATTATTACAATTTAAAATAACTGTTTATTTTCTAGCTTAATATATTTTAAATTGTATTTTTTTTCCTATTCATGCAATTGTTACCAATTAAAAAATAATTTAATAAACTGTCAAATGTAATATTTTAGGAAATATTTTTAGTAATATTTAGCCAATCTCTGAATTTATTTATTTATTTATTTTTAAATTTGACAAAATAGAATAAAATTTTCATTTTAATAACATGAAACATGAAAATAATTGCCAGCTTATCAGTATCAGCCAGAATTAATATTGCTGCATTTCTGTCAGATTTTTTTTTTTTTTTTTAATTTATTTTTAAATGTAAATTCAAATTTCCCTGTATTTGTGACTCCCAGTATGCTGGATAAAATGTAATACTTTTTTCTGTGACATTTGGCTGTGCACATTCTCACTGCAGACACACACACACACACAGCTCTGATTGGATGTTTTTTGCACAGGGGCCTGTATGACATCATAAATATGTGTCTGTGTACTCAGTACGTCTTTGTGTGCATGCACGGGCACGTGAGGAACAATGAAAAGCACACGGGGGAGAGAGAAGATGAAGATGAAAAGTGTGCAGTGTGATCACCACCTATATCCCATAGTCCTCCATGCCTCTCAGGAGACCGCTGTCTTTAGTACAGTTGTTATCCTTCCCCAAATGCTCAGTCAGACACTTTCTCATGGCCGGCCACAGTGCACCTGACCTCAGCCCTTTTCCTTTATTTAAAAATGTTGCCATGGCTTCTCCTTTCTGGAAGAATCAGAACCCAAGTGTGGGAAAATGAAAAATTTCTGTATGCGAGTTTGTGGTTAAAAGAAGGAAGTCGGCTGACAGGTTATGTTTTTACGTGCAGCCCTGCTGGATGTACAATTCTCCTATTCATTTTCTTTATTGAATCTGGATTGGAGGGAAAAAATAGCTGTTCTTACGCACCAGGAAGGGATTTACTCTGAGGTTGATGAGTGGAGGAGAGAGAAAGGAGAGGGGGAAATGATTGTCTGAGGGCCACCGGTGGTTTCAAGTTTCGCCGTCTTTACCCTGGAGCTTTTGATTCTTTGCTCTCCCTTTCTCTCTCGCTCACTCACTCACCCTCTCTCTTTCTTTCTCTTCGCCAGCCACCCCCCTCCTTCAGACCACACCACCACGCTTCAGGAGCACAGTAACAGGGAGAAGAGAGGGAGGCAGTGAAGGAAGTGCATCGCGAGGACTTAACAGAGACGATTCTCAGCCATTAATACTCACCGCAAGGTAGGATCACCTCTTTCTTTTGGGGAATCTCCAGTTGGGTGGGAAAAAAGAAGGAAAGTCCTACTTTCTACATCCAAACCGCTGGTTTCTGTTCTGTCATTTCTCTGTTGCTAGCTCCAGGACAGATGTGAAGTAATCAATGGATGCGTGTGAGTTTGTGTGTGTTCGATATGTGATACAAGGTGTCTAGACAGAGAAGGGGGTTTTGATGCATTGTCCAAAGACTAGAAGAGGCTAGAACAAATGTTTCCTGTCTAACAGATAGCATATCTTGTAGATCTAGGGTAAATATGAAAGATGTGGAGTTCATTTTAGGAGTGATTTAGATGAAGTGTGAAAGCGAACACATAATGGAGTTCGAAAAGATCCAACATCCCACTATTTCTATACTATTATAGTTTTTATTAATATTTTGAATTAGCGTTTATATTTATATTTTCAGTTTTCATTTTAGTTACATTTTTAGTTATTAAATTTCTGTTTAATTTCGAATAACTGAAAAAAGTTTTAGTTAACGATAATAACCTTGCGACATACACGGGTAGATGATCTGACTAAGTTATGATTCATCATGTTAGCTTAAAGGCAGCAAAAACAAATGACATACACAGAAGATGCATGCACACATGCTAAGACAGATGTTGTCTGAGGTCATCCAGATGCCCAGGTGTACAGCATTCAACAGGAATATGCCCTCATCACTTCAAACCAAGCAAAAACAGTTAATTATAGACGTGGATCATTCCTGAACGGTGTTTCACCATCCCCTGCTACTTGATTTACTCTTACTGGCGAGGACAAAGCACCTGTTTTGCGCCTGCGGTATATGCCAAAATCGGGAAAAGAAACTAATTTGAAAATTTCAGAAGGGTTGATGCTGCTGTAGGCTGTTGATATACATCCCGCCATTCTGAGTTTAAACCTCTGATTAGCATAAGCCACGAGGAAGCTTAAAAATTTTAATGGGAGACCATAAACTCCCGGGCTTAATTTTAGCGAGTTTCAAAGCTGGAGCTTAGTGGCACGCGGTGGAACTGCGGTGCTGGTGCGAATTTCAGACTTGCTAATTTCTACGCTATATTTGGATTTTAGGGGAAATGCAAAGATGCTCATTTGTGATTGGCAGGCTGCCATCATCTGCAGAAAAGACATAGATTAAACATTGAGAACTGCTAAAAGTTATAAAACATCCCGCAAACCAGTTGCAGTGCAGTTTGGGTTATAATGCCTAATTTTTGCATCCACATTGAATGAAAGGCTAAACAACAGCATAAATTTCAAAGATCCACCCTTGCTGTAATTCCATGTTAATATATGATCTTTTTAGCATTGTTGCTATGGTAGAAGTCAGTTGGCAGAAGTTGGTTTGGCAGTGGCAGTTGTCAGATTGGCCGCTCTCTGGACCGGGCTGGCGTCCCTTGACGTGACTAGCACAGGGTGAATAGTTGCCTCGGTGTCTGGATAGACAGACTTGGCACTGGCTGACGGATCAGGAGAGGTGAACAAAAAGCTTGAAGATGACAGACGGGAGAGGGGAAGAATACTCCACTTGTGTCCAGTGGCTAAGGAGCTCTTCAGTGTTCAGTGTGGGAGTGTGATTTTTATCTGAGTTTGTGTGGAGATAAAAGCTCATTTAGACACACCTTTCCCCAAAATACCCTTGCAGCACACAATGTTTGAGGATAGTCTGTACATTTGAAGGAAAGTTTTACCACTTTCCCCCTAATTGGGTGAAAATATATATATATATATATATATATATATATATATATATTATAAACTGTCAAAGAAATTGCCAAGAAACTGTCCAAGCAAGACAATTGTTAAATAATTGTATGAAAAAGAAATATCTTCTTGGTCATATTTCATTAAAAAAAAATAATATAATATAATAATATGACAGTCGTGGACATTTGCTCAATTGTAAGCTTACTGCATAATTACTGCATTAATGCAAAAATTAAATGTTGAGATTAAATTTATTTACATTTTTTGTTGTGCTGAATTTATTGTGGTTTTAAATTAAAAATGCATTATGGTAATGAGAAGTTTTGGGGGAAATGTATCCTCAAAATAATATAAAAATATAATTTATTTAAGAATACTTTTTAAACAAACATACACAAATTAAAATTATTAATATTTTCCCAACATAATAATAATAATAATAATATACTAAAATAATACAATTGTTTTATTTATAATAATAATAATAATAATGGTAATAGTTATATTAATAATAATAATAATAATTATTATTATTATTATTATTATTATATTATTTTAATTAATACTATATTATTATTATTTTTATTTTGAATTGAAATATATTTATTATTTTTAAACATTTATTATTATAAAATATATTTATTCATGAAATTCACGAAGTTATTTAACAACTGTTGTTTGATATTCTTACAAAGAAAGAAGTATGTTGGTAAAAATATACCATTTTTTATTTCATAGAAAAATACCATAGAACTTTTTGAAGTACCATGTAAATGCCATAGTAGATGAATGAAAAACATGCAGTACCATAGTACATTTAAAAGTAACCAAGTATTAGCATCACTTTTCCAAAGTACCACCACAGTATGTGTTTGCAAAGATTACTGTATGAGTCATAAAGATTCCAGACAGAGATCCTTAAAATAAGCCAAGACTAAATAACAAGGCAAAAGTCTTTTGTTCAACAAAAAACACAGGCCTGATAAAGGGCTGACTCTGTGAGATGAAACGACAACTTGTATTGTCTGTTTTTGATTTACTGTGCAAGGCCATCTGGGGTCCTAATTAGCCACAGCATTATTAGAAATAGCCAGTTTCCATATAACATATCCCCCCCCCCCCAAGCACACACAGTGTAAATTAGAGCCTTCAGTATCTGTGCGCTGTCTGCACAAGTCACTTCCTCCCACCTCTGTCTCTGGAGCATCATTTAGAAGGCTAATATGAAAGAGAGAGAGCAGAAGACAAGGTGGGGCACAGGAAGTCATATCAGACAGGGATTGAGGAGAGCGGGTTGACTTATGGTGATTTAGTGATATGGTTCCTTTGTTCTGTGAACCGCTTTGGCCAATTTAATTGCTCTTTGAGTGGTCCTGCACTCATTCTCTGCTGGGCTGCTCGTCTGGCATGGAGATATTTTTGGCTGATGTCCAGCAGGGGAGCTGTTATGACTATTATGCTACACAGAGCGTTGCTGTAAATGAATGCTACAGTAGTTCATAGTTCAGTCTGCCTGACTGTATTTTTTATTTTATTTTTTATGTTTTACAGACTGAACTTAAATTTGCAGTAAAAGATGTTTGCCTCATTAACTGAAAATGCTAATATACCAACATACTGAAGTATTAAAATATGCTTTGCTCCTTTAGAATATACTGACAACCACCATAAAAACACAAGTAGTAAAGAATCAAAGCTCATCAAAAGTAGCTTTTTCACAAGCTGATGTAAATACTGTTATATAGAAGGTGCACAGTTTCATTCGCACAAATACAACATGATGTAACGATTTGGTGCACGCACGTTACGAGGAGATTCAAGGAAATAGTATTTAATAAACTGAACGATTGCTTCAGGAAAACCACAGGAGATATAATAAGTCTAACCACACTTAAACATATACAAAACCAAACACAGAACAGAAAGAACCCAGGACTTAAATACATGGGAAGAGGTAATCATCTGAACAGAAACAGGTGCGTGGAACTAATTAACAACCAAGGAAACTAACTAGGGAACACAGAACTGCAAAGTAAAAGACTGAAAATGAAACCAAACACAGTGAAACTAAACAGAACTAATCATAACCCTGACACATGACACTAAAGTAATGCAATAATCATTCATTTAACAACATAAGATGATATATAAAACGTACATAACTGATAACAATCGGAAATGTCAATTTGTAAATTAGATATATTTTCACTTGCAAAAACTGAAAAACAGTATTTTACCATTAGATTTATTACAGTTTTTACTGTATATAGTAATGAAACTTACTGTTAACCAGCCGGTTTTTACCGTAGCATTTTTATTATTAAAATTACAATAATTTTCTACAGTGCTGAATCTGAATATACATACTTCCCTACTATAAAGTAGACAAAAAACAGTATGTGAAAGGAGTAATATATCCAAATTCATAGTATTCATAAAACAGTAGACCAAAAAATATCCAGATGACAAATACAACTGTAAACTGTTTTGTTTAGTTTTTTTCTTTTTTCACCATTGCTAAAAAGTCAGATTTTTAGCGTCTCTGGCCAACTTTGGGATGTACTCAACCCAGTGATTTGGACCTAATCATTTCCACTGATCTGCAGTCAGCTCTTTAATTAGAGGTTACAGTAATGTTTAGTGGGGAACCTGTTCCTAAATCAGAAAACAAAGATGACATGTTTCTGGAGGAATATAGTTGTGTTGCTTGTAGAGACCTGTTCATCACACCTCCAGTATTTGGCCCCAGGCAAGAGGAGGGACAGGACAGAGTTAAATACCTCTCTGATGAAACGTCAGGCACATATAATGCACCTTTGTTTAAACACGGTCGGATGCCATCAGGAGAGAGGTGTTGACATCTTTTTAAATTACACACGAGACTCATACAAGCCACTAATACACAAAGACAAACATACACTTTCCAAAACAAACCTACACCCCGAGATGGAACCTCATCCATCTGGACATGACTGTTTGTAATCATTTTCCAGTCCATGAAGAAATTCTTTTAATCATTTCCTGTGAACTGCTACTAACCTGACCTGGTCACTGTAAAGGGTTCTGGATTAAAAGTTACAGAGAGCTCATTATTTTATGTTTTTTATCTCTCCACATGTTGTTACTGAATCGTTGCCAAGGAATGGTTTTCCCTCATGAAAACAGAGTGTAATTAATGTGATCTCTATTTATCAAGAGAGACAGTTGTTCTTGCAATATGGCCACAGGGTGTCGATGTTAAGCATAATGAGCAAGAGTGTGTTTACACTGTTTTATAATCAGTTTGTAGAAATGCATTTGAAACTTGGTGAATGAATTATTTATTTTATTTTTTATTTTATTTTATTTAAAAAAAAAAAAATTGTTTTGAAATTATTTTTATTTTATTTTCATAATATTATTATACATTTTATTTGATAGTATAAAAAATCTTTTATTTTATATTATTTATTTTTTTAAAGGAACTTTGAGGTAAATTAATGTTTCAACATAATGGGAATTATTAAGTGACCTGCTTCATGAGGTTTTTTTATTTTTTATTTATTTGTTTAGTTAACAGGGAGCATTGCACAAGGTGCATCTTGGGATGCTTTTTAAACATTATTTTAGGAGTTTCCATGCAGGCTGGCCACTTGATGGCTGTTTGTGTGTCCAAACTAAGACTAATTTGAAACTAGAGGAGCCGAAGATAACCAATATGAAATGTTATTGTATGTCAGTAACATTCTGTTCTGTCATGCTCCTTAAAGGAATAGTTCACCCAAAAATGAAAACTTTAAAAATTTACTTTTAAATTTTAAAAAAATTTACTTCCCCACAAGTTGTTCCAAACCTGTCTAAATTTCTTTGTTCTGCTGTACACAAAGGAAGATATTTGGAAGAATATTTGTTCAAGCAGATTTCGTCCCCCATTGACTACCATAGTAGGAAAAAAAATACAATGGTAGTCAATGGAGGGCGAGATCTGCTTGGTTACAAACATTCTTCCAAATATCTTGTGTACAGCAGAACAAAGAAATTTAAACAGGTTTGGAACAACTTAAGGGTGAGTAAATGATGCCAGAATTTCCATTTTTGGGTGAACTATCCCTTTAAATCGCTAGCTAGTTATCAGCATTTTAACGCAAGCTCACACCTCACTAGGGATTCCAAAATTAACACCACCATCGATAAGATAAAAGGTTTAATACTCTTTGCCCAGTGGGTTAGTCCACTCAGTGTAAGTGGCGCAGCCACAAATAACCTAAATTCCTCTTGTTCATGGAACTTGCCAGTACCTGTTCAATCTTAGTCTTGCTTAGGCTAGGGATAATGGGTCTTTCTGTGGCCCATTTCATCCCTCCATCTTATCAAAGTGCGGTCCAGTGAACTCTATAATGGCTAATGAGAAACAAACTTGTCACAAATGGCATTAGACCGTTCTTGTTTTCTGTTTGTCGACAACCGTAACTGAGAAAGAGCAGGTGTTTTTTTTAAAGTCTTGTACCCCACGGTTTGAGAAGAGATGCTTGTGGTTGTGTTGGTTTACAGATTAGTGGTAAATTACATGTTAATAGTCTTCAATGAAAACAAAGGATTGTGCTGCTGGAATGTTTTAATTGGCCCAAGAAGGGGGAGATTTGTGGGTCTTACAAGACATTGGACCCCAGGCAATGAATCAAGCTGCTGTGTGGTCGGACAAATAGCGATAAATAACATTCCCCAACGGACCTCGTCTGAGCACGCGTGTGCCTCAGATTATCTCATGTGTTCAAAGGACTCAACGTGTGTGTATGTGTGTGATTGTTTGTGTGTGTATGTCCATGAGTAGGTTCGGAAAGGTCGGCCATCTGTGTTGACTGCCTTTCGATAAAGGCACTGGATTTTAAACACGAGAGCCATGCCAGGTTGAAGCCTGACCTTGGCTAGTGCCAAAGTTGAAAGCATTCTAGCCTCCTTATTCTGAGGCATCGCAGACAGAAGTGGACTGGAATACCAGACCACATCAATTCAGAGAAACCTCCCCCTGCTGTACTCAAATATTTGCCTCTATAGATAAAATGTTCTGCAGGGTTTCATTTGTACGCTAGATCTATGTCAAGTCCTTTGTGTTTGATCCTGTCCAGCTACTTTTCCTCCTTAGGAACAGATTGTATGTTGACTGTGTGTGTGGACATTTGCATGTGGTTATGATTATGTAACCAGAGCAAACAAAGTGTCCTCACACTGTTGCTCTGTCCCTCTGGTTTCCCTCGCACCCCTTATCCACACACACACTGTCCATTTCCAATATAAATGTGTGTGTTTGTGCAAGGCTAGAGAGCTGGCACTAACTCCATGGTGACCAGGGAAGCATAAATAAGCCACCTGTCTGAAAGCTCTGCAGGGCTGATGACAGAGCGCACGCTTTAAAGCCAGTCTGTGTGGACTCTCACGAGTAGAGATTTAGAGAAAAAGATGAAAATGAAAGTTCTGTCCTTATTTACTCACCCTCGTGTCATTCCAAACCTGTATTACTCTATTTCTTCATGGAACACAAAAGGAGATATTTTAATGGCTGTACTGGCTGCTCTTTTCCATGTGATTATATGGGGAGTGAAGCTTTTTAATCTCTTAAAATTATGCTAAAGCGCCATAAAAATGGACCATATGACGTGTGAACTATATTGCGGGTGTTCTAAATAGCTTTGTGTGACATACAATAGCTTTGTGTGACAAACAGACCAAAATTTTTTATTGTAAACCTTCCCCTTCAGTGATCTATGGAATTTTGTTTCCGCCACTGAATAAAAAAAGTCAGAATTGTGAGTTTATATCTCGCAATTGTGAGTTTATAAAGTGCAATTGAGTTTATAACTCGCAATTCTGATTTTATTTCTCACAATTGTTTATATCTCGCAATTCTGACATAACTCACAATTCTGACTTTATTTCTCACAATTTTGAGTTTATATCTTGCAATTCTGACATTATAACTCGCAATTGCAAGGTTATATCTTGCAATTCTGAGAAAATAAGTCAGAATTGCGATATGTAAACTCGCAATTGTGAGAAAAAAATCAGAATTGTGAGATAAAAAGTCGCAATTACCTTTTTAATTTTTTTATTAAGTGGCGGAAACAAGCTTCCATAGTGATCTGTTAATCTGTGACATTGGGTTATTAAAACATTGATTTTGAGAATTTGTGAACTGGATCAATTTGGTTCATGAACTAATCATTGAGACTGGTTTTGTGAACTGGAACAGCTGATTCATTGCAAGAATTCAATTCAAAGCGATTATTTGTTTACAAATTGGACATTGCTTGTTTGTCATATGGATGTCATTCAGTTCATACGGACAGTTTTATGATGCTTCTTATTAGGGGTGTAATGGTACACAGAAGTCACGGTTCGATACGTACCTCGATTTTGGGGTCAGGGTTCGGTACTATTTTGGTACAGTAGGAAAAATGGTCACACTTTAGGGTTCAATTCTCACTATTAACTAACTATTAACTATGACTGTTGCCTCAATAAACCGCTAATTACTGCTTATTAATAGTTAGTAAGGTAGTTGTTAAGTTTAGGTATTGGGTAGGATTATGGGATGTAGAATATTATGCAGAATAAGGCATTAATATCTGCAATATAAGTACTAATAAACAGCCAATATCCTGGTAATATGCATGCTAATAAGCAACTAGTTAATAGTGAGAATTGGACCCTAAACTAAAGTGTTACCGGAACCGGACAAAGGAACCATTTATTTTATTTATTAAATTATTTATTTATTTATTTCTAATTCTTATTTGCATCAGGTCTGTGTGTATCACTGTGGTTCCATTTGGCACCCATTTTTGCCACTGCATTTATTTAAATGCTGTTACATTATGAAGATTCCAATTCTCTAAGCCATAAATTCGAAGATAATTTTTTAACATGCTGTTGTAACTGAAAGTGGAACCATCTGTAAGGCACAAGTGCTTATGCTTCCCTCCTGCATGTATGAAAAAAAGGTGTTAGTGCCAGAACTCCAGAGCACATTTTACCCATGAGTCCATTTGTGTACTACCAGTCTGGTATACAATGATGTGTGAATGAGGTGGTAATGGAACAGGAAATGGATATAACCTTGCCTCATGTCACCACTTGATATATTACTGAGATTTCAAGAGGGTTTGAATAAATGCTCAATATCTTACTGAGAAGCTTTCAAACCCCATTGGCATAAAGGTAGATCAAGCCAGTAAACAGGTATTTTACACATTGTTTTGTACATTTTTAATATCATTTTTTTAATAACTGAACTGTATATTTGCCTACCTCAAGTGTAAACCCTAAAAATGTAAAAATACTGAATCAATATTATTTATGTTTATTTATTTGTTTGTTGTTCTTTCATTTTGAAAATTCCTATGCTTTTAAAACTTACATAAGTCAGATGTTTTTTCATGAGACAAGAATCCGTTAAAAGACAAAATCCGCATTTATACTCATCCTGTTGAGAGCCAGCTGGGTTTTTGGATGTTGTGGTCTGTTTTGCCTGCCTCCCTGGTCTTGAACCTAAAATGTTTGCGAGAAGGCAGCCAGAGTGTCTGATAAGATGGAAGGAGTGTCACTGAGGAATGTGCAACGATACGGCATGGACACTGTGAGAGCTTTGTCTGTAAATCAGTGTGAGAATTTGGCCACATTGCAAACACTAATAGGACATGCATGGCCATCAGACGCCAGGATAAGTTATGAGGACAGTCTTCATTAGAAGTTTGTTTTGGGAATGAATAGCTGGGACAGAGGCCTTGTATGTGAAAATTGCAGCCACTTGTAGGAATCAGAGATGGACTTAAAGGGACAGTTCACCCAAAAATGAAAATTCTGCATTATTTACTCATCCTCATGTTGTTCCAAATCCAAATGATTTTGTAGAACTCGTAGAATCGACCGATATTGATTGATTTTTTTTTTTTTTTTTTAAGAACCGATACCGATAATTTGTGTGTTTATGTGCCCGATAACCGATATGCAGAACCGATATTTATTTACTGTTATACTTCTGTTTTTGACACGATTACAACACCACTGAACTGAACAAACCATTTTATTTCTAACAATCACTCCCTCCTTGCATAAAAAACAAAACAAATCTTATTTATACACCAATAAATAGAGGGGTCTGAAAGTGCAAAAAATAAAAAAGTGCAGTTACTAAACTGTTTTTGTTGAAAATTAGTAGTCTTTCATGTTAATTTTAATCTTCATATTACAAAAATTATTTTATTTCTAAAAAGCATCAGCAGCAAAACTAATGTTAACAATAAGCAAAATAAATGTAGAATGTCTAATGTTTTCAAATGGAGAAAATAAATTAAAGACAGGAGTCATATAAACTTTACAGAAATGTAATACTTCATTTTAAACTACAGTTTTAGTAGATTTATAAGCTGTTTAATAGGCTAAAGAGTGAAGAATAATTCGCTGGATAATGTTAAATAACTGAATAATATTCTCTGGAATATAACAAACAAAACATCGTATTTTATTGCATTTCTCAACTGGTATGTTATATCAGAATTATTAATGATGATTTGTCATTCTAGATTATGAAATATCTGCTGACAAAGCGCTGTTTATCTATGCATTTACACAGAACTGTACTCAAACTGCGATCGCTCGTGGAGATAATAAATAATTAATTTCCGTAGAGTTGTTTACTTGGATGTTTATTAGCGAATTAATGGTTATATAGTAAATGTTTATATAATTACGGTGTTTTAAACAAGTGAATCTTGTTAAAAGTTACATGCGGTGGCCATGCTGGAGGAGCAATTCCTGAGCATCAACCCGCTGAGTGAACAGCAAAATGCAGACGACTTCACGAGACTAATGATGAGCATAGACAACAGAGAGAGAATTAAATTAAGCGCTTTTATTTCCAACATGTCCATGGCTGTATTATTCAATTCATGCAAAGTTACTTTATTGGGACAGGACTTTA
The DNA here is from genome assembly GCA_039654765.1 of Mylopharyngodon piceus. Taxonomy (NCBI): domain Eukaryota; kingdom Metazoa; phylum Chordata; class Actinopteri; order Cypriniformes; family Xenocyprididae; genus Mylopharyngodon; species Mylopharyngodon piceus. The sequence goes on along the minus strand of CM077452.1, from coordinate 23,795,674 downwards.
CTGATTATCTTACGTGACTCCGTGAGCTTGTCTCTGTTTCTTAGAGACAAGCTGCATAAACTAGCTACATTTCAGGCATTTATGTAACACATCTAATTTGTGCATTAATGGCTGTTATGTTAAATAAAGTTTACTAATTACAGCAAAGCAGGTAAGTATACTTTACCTGTTCACGCCGTTGTCTCGTCTCCCCTCAGATGCGCTGTAATGGCGATCCTGCGCACAATTTTCAAAACACCCACAAGATGACGGCGTTTATCGGTAAATCTGATATTACAAAACCGATATCCGATTATGGCAAAATGCTTAAATATCAGGGAAAATATCGGTAAATCGATATATCAGTTGATCTCTAATAGAGATAATAGACAGGATGTTCATGATGCTATTTTCCATATAATGAAAGTGAATGGTAACCAGGGGCTGTCAAGCTTCAAAAGTAACTAAAAACACGATAAAAGTAGTCCATAAGGCCCCTGAGGATGAGTAAATGATGACAGAATGTTCATTTTGGGGTGAATTATCTCTTTAACAAGGGCTGAATATGTGAGGGACAGGGGAGTGAAGAGAAATTTTGTAGAACTGTTTTGTACACGGCTGATAAACCAATAGAAGACTGATAAAATGGTAACATCAACTAATGTAGCAATCTGCACAGCTGTAAATAAACTGTGCTTTGACCTTGAATTCTTGAAAGGCCAGAATGCTTGTTGCCAAAACCCCATACAGACTCATCATTAGCTTATAAACTGTAGCTGGTAATGGCTTGAAGTTATGGAGCAATCCTCAAGAACATTACATCCTGTTACGCACAAATCAGCCCATTCTGGTCCAGTAATTACAAATTAATGAAATAACCACTGTAGGATTATAACTGAACATTGCAGGCCAAAAAATTAAAATACAACTCATTATCATAATTATTAGGTGGGTAGCCTAACATTACAAATAATTCCTAGGGGTGTCATTCCACAGTCATTTTTCTCTGTCATTATCACTGACCTTCTACTGACTACAAAGATCTCAATGCACATGACAACAATGTGGCTTGTCTCACTTTGCAGAAAGCACAGAGATGGAAGCTATTATAGCGGCTAAAAGCTGTCATTAAGCAAAGTTGAATTAGGGGAAATCACTAAGAATGATTTGTGCTCACTTATAGCACTGTTTATTTGCATGATCTGTCTGCGTTTTTTTTTTTTTTTTATGTACTTATGCAAATCAGGAGCAATGCAGCAAACACATGCAGCAAAATTAATGCAATTTGGAATATAGTGCACATTAATTCGACTACTTTAATGCTTTCTGTCATTTTTGGTACTTTACAGCTAGTCACAATTCACTTTCATTGTATGGAATTCTGCTAAACATCTCCTTTTGTTGTTCCACAGAAGAAAAAGTCATGCAGACTTGGAACGAGTTGAAGTTGGTATTGGAAGATTTTTCATTTTCATTAGTGAAAAATCCTTTTAACTGGGCTGAATACATTAAAGGAATTATGCAAATCAGTTAATGGTGTGAACATGGCTAAAGAGTTCTAAACACAACTTGTACAGGCTGGTTCTGAGTACTAGGTTGTGGAGGAAACAGTAGACTACCGCAATTTGCCATACATTGGGACTGTATTGCATATGCAAAACTGCTTGTAGACGAAATGTGTGACATTTTACTGGGTAGCCAGCATTGCGTTTGTGACATTTAGTGTGACGTTAATTGCACCAAACAATAGTTTTTGGGGAAAAAAAAAAGAATGGAACTGTCATTTAGTGCTGCGTTAATTTCACTAGGCAAATATTGTTGTGTTTACTGCAGTTCAGCGTAGAGGTCGACCAATATGTGTTTTTCAGGGCCGATACCGATTATTACAGATGAAGTAGACCGATAACCTATATTTTGAACCGATATATATGTCTGGTGTAAAAATGAAAATTATTGTCAAATTTACGAATGTCACCTGTAGTAAGTCAGTCTTACCAACAGGAACTAATAAGCTTTGGAATTTGAACATGTCTGTTTTTAAATGTTAAAACAAAGTCACTGTAATGAATACAAATTATTCGTTTTAACCACTTTGTGGAATTGGCAGACGTTCCCTTCATCATGCGCCGTGGTAGTGCGTCAAATCATTCACAGGTATAAATATGAAGCTATTGTGCACGTAGTTGATTTTGAATTAATATTTCATGTCGATATACAATGTTTACATACTTAAAACTAATCATGGTATTGATATCTTTGTAAGACTGTCGACTCTAGAACAGTGGCAAGAAAATCTAACTTTACCGAGCTCTGAGAGCCCCCTAGTGGTCGGGAGCATTTCCGTTGTGTTGTGGCTTTATTTTGTTGTGTTGTGGCTTGTTTCCGTTGTGTTGTGGCTTGATTTCGTTGTGTTGTGGCTTGTTTCCGTTGTGTTGTGAACTTATGTTTGCTTTTTTAATTTCATTGTGTTGTGCACTACTGGGCCACTGTACTTCAGCCTTCTGCGCTGGTTGGCCGGACTCGCGACTCCCAACCAATCAGATGGGCAGTGGGCGGAGCTTGCTCTATGCCACAGAGTGGTGCGTTTGGACAGAGGTGGCTGCATCATAGCCAAATAGCGCATTTCAAAATTAAATTATTTTATCAGCAAATCGGTTTTGAAAATGACCGATAACCATAAAAATGTTTAATATCGGCGCCGATAATCGGTCGGCCCCTAGTTCAGTACAACGTTAATTGCAGCAGCCAAATAGCCCTGCTTTTAAATAAAATTTTACTGTCTTTTAGTGTGATGTTAATTTCAGTCAAATAGCACTAAGATTGCATGTTTGTACTAAAAATAATGGCGATTACTTAATTTACATACTGTACGCTGCACATCATTTTTTGCACTGAAATACTGCTAAAGTAGTGCAACTGTATCCTTCACTTAAAGTTTTAACTTTAACATCAAAACTAGCGAAGGTTGGCATGTCTAATTGCTTGTTCCCTTTAAACTTTTGCGCACAGAGATTGGACAGGACATGATTACGCTCCCACAAACCCATGACAACTGATTACTGGGAAGCCTTAGCATGATATAGTCCATCCAAACCTCAGATGAATTGCCCTACTTTACCATGTTATGTAACATTCTGAAGCCCATTAGCTCTGAATCAGTTGGCCCTCATGTTCACTTCCACCATCCTGGTTGATGGTACAAAGTATTTCAGGAGTAAGAACAGTCTTTGTTTTTATAACCCATGAGAAATGAGTGGCAGGAGGTCACCGAAAGGGTTAAAGGACGTACTGCCGCACCAATCAGAGTTAATGATTAGAGTAGAAACAGCACCGCAGAAATGAGGGAGCGGGCAGGGGCTGTGCTGTGGGGGGATTCGTAGGGGAGTATGAGAGAGGGAGCGAGAGCAAAGGAGAGAGAGAGAGAGAGAGAGAGAGAGAGAGAGAGGGAAAGCCACTGTGCTTAAATCCAGCTGGCTGCCTCCCTGGGAATGTAATCCATATGTGAGCGCGAGTTCAGCTGCAGGAGAAAGAAAAGATATTACCCGCAAAGAAGCGATTGTTTCTGCTTTTCTTGTTTAAATTCCACTCATTCTGGCCCCTGGACCCTGGCTCTGGTTCAATAGCCGACACAAAAAGAGAGGTATAGTGTGGAGAAGGACAAAGTGAGAGTTGAGAGAAAGTTGGAGTGGATAAAAACGAAGGCAAAAGGAACAGTAGAGAACAATATACAGATTAGAGACTTGAAAGAAGAATGAAAGAGGACACACAGGAGGAAGGCGTAGAGAGGTAGGTCATCTAAAGTTTTGGTTTTGTTTTCTAGTAATGTTGGTTTAGGTGCAGAGCTAGTACTTTGTGCCGGGCTGTTTGGACTATGTCTGGATAGGTAGCTAGAGAGAAACCATGTGTTTATGTATGTGTGTGGATCGATGGATAGATGGGGGCGTGGGGCTTCTGCAGGATCCAGAAGCCTGGAATACAGCACCACAACAAATATCTTACGATCTTACAGCATGTTGGTAAATGGCATTTTCTGTAAAGCTCATGTAAAGTTTGTTCTTCTTGTAAACTTTTTTCATATGTGTGCTTTACTTCCGAGACTTCAGTTACGTTTAATTCAGGCGTAAACTTAGCATTGGTCTCTCTTGTCTTGATGTTATTGGATAACCAGTTGGATTCTGAATGTGCCCCAGACCATAATGGTTTATTTGCTCAGCGTATTATGTTATTGTATACTAGTTCAAGCGTTGAATCACATGAATAGCTTTTTTTAAACTAGCTTTTCTTTTACTGTGGTCACCTGAGATTTTTTTGGTTGCCTGGACACTCCCTTTGGCCATCTTGGACCAGGAACAAACCAGCGCATCAGCCATCATGCCATCTTAAGGTATTCAAGGTGGCTTTTGGAACATGGTGGCTGGTCAACTGGCCTCAACCAACTAATAACCAGCTTAGACCAGCGATAACATGCTTTTTAAAACACAGCTATCAGCTTGAGCAGTGTCTTCATACTGAACCTGGTAAAAGTTGTACACTCACAATGAGTTTCTAGTTTTTCATGCCAAGAAGGTTATCAGGTTTAAGAGCCACCTCCCATCCTTAACCCTTCACCTGCTTGTAAAACATTATCAGTAATGGCTCAACCTAATGTTTACTAAAGGTATATCTTCAATAAAATGTCTGGTTGCAGGGATTAGTGAACAAAGTCGGAATGGAGTTTTTCCTCATTGTTCCCAGATGGGAAATTTGTGTAAAGGGGGAGTTTGCTTGCAGACGTGAAGGAGAACCTCCAAGTCTTGATTACTCTTGGGAAACATAGGGCAGGCCAGAATATTTTGTCTGGAAGAATTTCTCTCACTTAAACACAGTTCACTTGCAGTAAAGTTCAAAGCGTGAAAGAGCTGTCAGGCAAGAACAATAAAGTGCAGCATAGAACAATAATGCTAGTGGTGTAGAAATAAAGCCAAGTACAAAGACTTGGTGTTTCTGAAAAGTCTGTGTGCCATGAAGGACATTTTGGTTCGGACTATGAGAAGAACCACAGATTTCCAAATTCAACAACTAGCAAGGTTCAGAATGCTAAGCTAGGGGGGTCCAATCCTGCTCCTGGAGGGTCACTGTCCTGCAGAGTTTAGATTCAACCTACCCAAAACACACTTCCCTAGAAGTTTCAAGTAATCCCAAAGACATTGATGATTAGCTGGCTCAGGTGTGTTTGATTAGGATTAGAGCTAAACTCTGCAAAATAGTAGCCCTCCAGCAGCAGCATTGGACACCCCTGTGCTATACCTACCCTGAGGTACCTTTATCTGCTAAACCTGATTTTCCTATCATGCCATGAGAGGAACCTCTCCCTCTCCCAACTACGCAGGTAGCCAGTTCTCTTAAAACCTAAATAAAAGTATGCTGACAATGTTTTTAAGGGTGGAAAGACCAGCATTCCCTGAGGCTCGGTGGTCGACAAGACTTAAGAGGTACTGTCAGGCATTTGTGTTGATTTGAAATGATTTAGCGTTAGCACAAGTCATCCTGTTTGTTGAAAGATTGCAGCCTGCTAGCCTGTTTTCTGTCCTCAGCCCTCACCGACAAGGAACAAGTGAGGAAAGAAATGTGTTTTGCCCATTCGAGGTGGTATTGTGCTCTGGAATGTTCTGGGAACGCCCCTCTCCAGCTGGCGTGAGTGTGGGCGAGTGACTACGTCTCATCCTTCAATAAGGATTTGTCAGGGGAAAAAAAACGAGTGCACTTTCAGGTGCTTTGAAGCACTGCTTGAGGCTTCAGGAGTGTCAGGAACGTATCATTTCAATGTATCGTACATGTCTGAATGCCATTACCCACAAGGTGCATGTCAGGCATTGCACTCTTATCAACATATCTCACGTGAAATGTGGACATGCACGTCCTTACCCAGTATAAAACAGAAGTAATGCATATTTGTTGAGTTCAAGTGTCATCATCTTTCATGTTCCACTGGAATTTTACTATAGTAGGTTATTTAGGAGTGGCATCTGTTGTCTCTGTTGTAGCTTGGCCTATTTCTTCTCTGACCTGACACAAGAACAGATGCACAAATAGGACTTCTGCTGTATGGCCCAAGACCAATCTCATTGGCTTGTGAGTGATCTAGGCTGCTATGTCACTTGTCTGTGGAGTAGTTTGACCTTTTTCAGTTTTCCTCATCCAGTTCTAAGCCCCTTCTACTGTGTAATTAAATGACAATACTGATCTCAAATCTGCAGGAAAGGATAAATCTTATACCAACTGATTGTAGCTGTGCCCTACAGACAGCACACAGTGAGTCAGTGGTTGACTAAGGCCCAATCCCAATTCTACCCCTTACCCCTTCCCTTTCCCCTACCCCTTCGTTTTGCGCGTTCACGTGAAGGGGTAGGGGTGTCTCGATTCTCTTTTGGCTGGAGTGGTAGGGGTAAGGGGAAGGCCCAGATAGCCCTTCAAACGAAGATTTTTCAGGACCACACTTCGAACGAAGGGGTATGAGAAATTTCCCTGCATACGCCGACTACCGTGCTGCTAGAATGCGTGTAGTGATCACGGTAGTGATATTTCCACTCAGGATCGATCACTTGTGTGTTACCTGGCTGCCAGTTTCTCCGTAGCTTGCTAAAAGCGCTATTTGAATGATGTGAACACAACTGAATAATACAGTTAAAAGAAATATCTGTCATCCTTCATAGTGCAGTCACTATTTACATATTGTATCATCTGTAAACTCTTGCGTTACCAAGGCAACAACTGACTCATTTGTATTACATTGCAAAGAGCTCCGTTATCGCAGCACCATAGTAGAAAACGAAACCATATCCGTACCGGCCGGCTCGGCACAGAATGAAACTTGGCCCGATGGAAGAGCAGCTCCACCAGTCTTGTACATTCTGTATCATTCTGTATCATCTTGAGAAACTGAAGGCTCATACGTTTTCGAAGTCCAAAATACAGCACAAAACTTAGGGAGTGAGTAATCTGTTAAATGTGCTCGCGCCTGATTTCTGCTGATATGCGCACTTAATTGCTGTTCATACTGGTTAAATGTTACAGGACACTAATAAAAGAAACTAGGTATGATGACGTGTGTAATGGTGTTTTAGTGGTGTCCCATTTCTTAGGGGTATATTTTCACCCCTACACCTTGTCACTCTGTTTGAAAGGGCAAGGGGAAGGGCGAAGGGGTAGGCGAAGGGGTATAAAAGAGAATTTGGATTGGGCCTAAATTTGTCCCCTTTAAAACATCACCGCTACAGCCATGCACATTCAGACCATCAAATTCAGACTTTATTCCTTTTAAAATAATTTTAAAAAATTGGTTGACTGTTTTTAAATGCAATAATGCATCTTTTGTAAATGTCCCTTGAGAAACATGTCTGTTCAAAGTAAGGTGAACCCGAAACCAGCCTAATTATACAGGGATTCCTTAGCCGGCTAGTCATTCAGGTAACCCACCAACTAGTAATTTTTGAACAACTTTAAATGAGTTTTCATTACAGGTTTCCTCAAAGATGCACGTACATCTCTGTCATATCATATTTCACACAGGTCCCAATAGACTCCCTCTAATAGCTGATTTAATTCTTGTTTTTTCAACATTTTGATATGTGCGAATTACTTATCTTAGTCCAGAATTGCACGTAATTGATTGAAGAAGTTTGTACAAACCAAAAATACATCTATATGTGTTAATTTATTCATGCTTAAGTAATGGAAACTTTTAATTAGCACTTGTTTCCAGTATTAGCTCAGTTTGATAGATGTCATCGCCCAGGGAGTTTTGAACATTAGTTTGGAAAAATAGAATCTGGTGCTATGTTTTTGCACCTCACTTATTGCACTTTAACTTACATAGAAAAAATTACCATGGTAAACATAGTTTTTCTCAGAATATTGTACTTACTGCAGTAAATCTGTGTAAGCGTGTTCTTAGCCAGCACTGTCAGAAATGAAAGATTCTAAAAGCTACACTGTTTGAAGGAGATCTCATTTTAATGTGTTATGGTTCCACGGTAGTAAACAGTAGTAACTTCATGATTTTGGCAGCTACCATGGTAAATATTTTGTAAGGGGTGTCTTGAGTGCTTGTATTCACATGATTCATTAAGCTTAGTGGGCTTTTTCAAACAAACAAATCCTCATAAATCCTAGTTAACCTGGAATTTTATTATTTCTAGTATTGACTCGGGTTAATTCGTGCTGTTGAACTGCATTGAATTGATTTCCACACAGTTTCTTCACAGTGAAATTAATTTTCCACATGTTATCAGCAGATTTGGCCTCGGCTCTAGAATGATATTGCTTTGTGTTAGCGCAAAGAGGAAATTTCATGAAATAATTATCGAGGCCGTGGGTGTATTTGAATCCTTTTTATCCAAATACCACAGCACATTTCCTACTATTATCTGTGAATTATTATAGTTGTGTTTACATAAAACTCACCACAGCATAAAGAGCTCTGGAAACATTTTGAGTGTATGTGATTTAGATTAAAGCATGTGTGCAAATTTGGATATGAATAAATTAAGCGTAACTATCATTTCTCTGGTGTTCATCTGCAGTGAGATTATTTTATTGTTAAATAGCTATATTTTAAGGCATGGCGTGTATAATCATACAAAACACTTTCTATGGGCCATATGTGTACTTTTTGAAAACCTTTCACCTTTAAAATACTTTAATATTTAATCTATTATATATATTAAGATATTGTACTGACTATATGTATTACACCGACAGCTGAAAAGGGTTTTTTCTAAAAGCAACAGTGGGCAGTTGCTTGCAATCAATGTTTGGAAGGAAAGGAACATTTTATAAACCTAATAAACCATTGCTTTACTACATTTGGTCCCAAATGCATTTTAAAAACTGCACTCAACCACATAGCTGTCACCTTGGGGAACAGGAACCATACACTTTCCAACAATATTATTTGATTGAACTGAATTGTTTTTTATTGATCGCCTGCCTTTGTGGCAGTAAGTTTTTTGGGTTTACAACTCTAATTTAAACCTGCTACTATCTTGTTGAGCTCTGTATGTTCACTTTGGAGCGTCACCTATGTATCGTCACTGTGGTTTTGCAGATTTTAAAATTGATTTTGAAATCTGGATTTGTCTGAAGTTGTAATTGTGTTTGTCTCTCTGAGATGCAGGTCAAAGGACACATTCTTCATATGAAGTTGTGGTGGTGTGTGTGTACTTACATTCTTTGCCTTAACCCCAGTCTCAGTCTTAAGCCATGTCTTGCGGTTGGGGATTTGCTAACTCCCTTGTGTTCCTAAAAGGATATTGCCTCATTCTTAATCTCTTGTCTCAAGAGTATACAAGGTCCTTGATGGACCCTGGTTAAGTTGAAGGATCCTGCAACTCACAAGAGGTTACAAGAGGACTAATGAGAACATTTTACCAAAACAAATCTGTTACATATAGCTTAACCCCATGTCCTACTATTTCCTCTAATCTTATGCTATTCATTTTGATTTTTCAATTTTTTTTTTTTTCCCTTTTTTTTTAATTTTACTCTTACAATATTATGAATTGTAATGTTACAGTTTCATTTTGACTCTTTGTTTCATAAAATGCCCATTGGACATTACTCTCAAAATAATACTTTATTCTGATGATACAAATTTATTCTCAATGTTCATTTTTATTTAATAAGATAATACTGTAAATTATTTCAGCAGTGGCATAACACAGTCACTCCTACTAGCCACTTTAGCGAGTTTAATTTTTAAAAAGGTATCTGAAATAAACTAAGTGCAATGTAGTGTTGTCAAAAATATTGATTTTTCGATACATATCCACACTGAAATAATATCCACACTGAAATATCTGAAACGCTTTTAAATACTAATTTTCCCCAGAATAGATAAACGATACCAGCTGTGCTTTCTCACTCTCTCATCTCTCCGACAGCGAGTTGGCGCGCAAACCCGCCTCCCCTCACTCGTTTCATTTGCTCTGGATGAATATCGTTGGTGGGCTTGAATTTTGGCGTGGCTTGGGATTCCACATATTGCACTCACACCCAAAGTACGTGCACATAAAGCCGCCTCTCAGTACTGAATTGTTTTTTTTTCACTTCTTATTGCGCTTAAACAGTCAAATTCACACAAAATAATGTCAAAATGCCGGTCCTGCCAGTATTCATGTAAACACAGTCAGTTATGTTTTAAGTGAACGTAAACAGTTGAGAAAGAAAACGCATGTGTAACAGTATAATGGATCCATGTGTCAGGTCTGAAAGTGACAGCAGCCTAATATACCTGCTGCCAAATTATGAAATAATATTAAAAATATCTAGATGGCAGATTTCCCCTATGGTATCAATGTCAAAATTGTGGCCAGCGAAAATGCTGAGTGGCTAGTAACTTTGGAAAACCACTAGCCACAGTGGCTGGTGGGCAAAAAAGTTAATGTCAAGCCCTGAGCAGGTATTATTGTAAATAGACAACAAGTAGACATATAAATAATATTGAGACAGGCACTCTTGTATACAAGTTTTACTTTTACGTTTTGTCTTCAACACCATCATTGTTTTGGCCTAATGCACGCCACAGTGTTGTTCAGGTATGCTATTATTCAGCAACAGTAAAGACATTTATAATGTTACAAAAGATTTCAAATAAATGCTGTTATACTTTCTATTCATAAAATTATCCTGGAAAAAAATTACAACTTGACAAATATTTTCAACATTCATAGCAATAAGAAATCTCTTTTTGAGCATTTATTCAAATAGAAAATATTTCACATTACTGTTTTACTGTATTTTTGATCAAATAAATGCAGACTTGGTGAGCATTACAGATCCCAAACTTTTAAATGGTAGTGTATGTTACAAATGGAAAAAACCTATGTGCATGGTAAGTCTACACATAATAGTATTCTCTTTTATAGCAGTTGTAAAAGCGGAGTTGAATTTTTGCCAACAGAGGGATTAAATTACCCATATCTTCCTGTGATCTGATTTTACTGTAGCACCTGCACCTCTATCAACACCGATCAACACTGATTTCTGCTTCAGTCAGGGCAGCGAAGGCCAACTTGATTCATTCTGTCAATTCTAAATTTAATCACAGACCTTTTTGAGGTGTGTGTTTGTGAACCTGTGTGTCTGTGATCCTCCTTTTGTAATGAAACTCCTATTGTTTGTTTAAATGAAGCACCTGGATGTGGCACAGATATCTGGCTAAAATCATAAATGACACAATGATGAGTGTTATCATAAAGCAGCGTGTTTTATTGGAATCATAAATGCGCATATATCACTGTAGAGTCTGAACATTTGCCAAGTCTCTTCGTAAGTAAACATAGTTTCGCCTGAAATTACATGAATATTGTAAGCACTGTTAAGCAATGAATCTCACAGTTACGAAAGAAAGCACAGCTCAGCAATGTTCTGGAAGGTATTGTTTGACTTGGTCAGGAGAGCACAGTGCCCGTCTGTGTGTGTATCTCCAATAGAAATAGAGAGAGGGAGTAAGAAAGAGAGGGGGAGATGGATTTGAGCTTCGGCCAGCAAACCTGAGAGTGGGCACTAATCACTTTCTACTGCTGTGATGTCATCTGGGCGTGTCTGACAGATTTACCGTCTGCTGGACAGCTAGAGGGATATTCGTGCCGTCCTGGAAGACCAATCTGTGAATCATTTTACCAAATTGTCATGTAAGCTTTGTGTTTTCATGGCCTGGAGCCAGTTTTCCTCATGTGATTTATTTCTCGTTTGGGTGCACGTTTAATATTTCATGATTTATTGAGTTTGTGACAGGCTGTGTGAAATAACTAACAATCAAACTAATAAACAAAATAGACAGTGGTGATAAAGCCTGAGTGATGAGCTTATTGAAAATTTTATAGCTTTAAGATTTTATTACTTTATTATAGCTTGCAGGGTGAACCTTTTCATTGCAACGGGGATACCTGAGCGTTAAAGAGACGTTTCACCTAAAAATGAAAATTTGGTCATTTATTTGCCCTCATGTCATTCCAAACGTGTATGCAAGTATTTAAAGAAGGAAAGAAAAAAAAAAATATAAATGCACCATAAAAGTGGTCTGTATGAATTGTGCGCTAAGTGATAGTTTTGTGTGAGAAACAAAGCAAAATTGTAATCTTATTCACTGTTTTTTTTAAATTTGACACATATGGAAAGAGTTGCGTAAAGATCAGTCTGACTGTTTTACTTTCATATTCCACAGAAAACAAACTGTATATGGGTTTGTCACGACATGAGGGTGAGTAAATAATGACTGATTTTCTTGTGAATTATTCCTTTAAAGTCAGCTGTTACATTATGTGAAAAGCAGTTTAATGGACGGCTTCATGCCACACTGAGCGCAATGCTCAACGGGATGGTCCTGAGAGAAAGCTTTGTCAGCAGCCCTTTTCCACATTGTGCATTGATCCATTTGGGTGAGTCTTAACAATCGATACTCACCGCAGCCCCATCATTAATTAGATACAGGTAAATTTCCCCACCTCTGCCCTTTTTTTGTATTACTGCTACTTTCCTCTCTCTCCCTCTTTCTCTCACTGTCTTTTTCCTCTTTCTCTCTACTATGGGATGACATTCGTTGAAGGCAGGGAGCCCTGGGCAGCTCTTGGCAGTTCGAAAATGTAACCTTAGCTTTGAAGAACATGAAGGGAAGTAGTGGGAAACTCCCTGTATCAGTTCCCGTGATGCCTCCCCCTGAGGACAGCCCACCGAGAGCATATTAATAAGCTTCTCTAGGATCACCCACACATTGTTCACTGCAAAAAATCAAAACAAAAAACAGTATTTTGTCTTCTTTTCCTTTGGAAACATCTAAGTTATTCTTAAATTTACTTGAGAAGCATGTTTCCCATCTTTTTTCTTTTTTTTTTTTTCTTTTGTACCCAACAGCCCCAGGCTTTAATATCCCAACCTTTAAAGGAAACATGTTCCTTTCAACTTATATAAGAGCATCATTCATAGAATGTGTTTTGAATTAAAGTTGTTTTTCTTGTTTTAAACATTATCCTCACTTAATTTTGTTAGATGTATACTACTGTTCAAAAGTTTGGTGTCAGTACATTTTTTTTTTTAAGTGAAGTAATACTATTATTCAGCAAGGACACATTAAATTGTTCACAACTGACATTAATGATTTCTGTCAAAATAGATGCTGTTCTTTTGAAAAATGTATCACAGTCTCCACAAAAATATTAAGCAGCAATGTTGAACTGTTTTCTATGGAAGCTCGTTTCCACCACTAAATAAAAAAAATAAAAAAAGGTAATTGCAACTTTTTATCTCACAATTCTGACTTTTTTTCTAACAATTGCGAGTTTACATCTCACAATTCTGACTTTTTTCTCAGAATTGCGAGATTTAAACTCACAATTGCGAGTTATAAAGTCAGAATTGCAAGTTATAAAGTCAGAATTGCGAGTTATAAAGTCAGAAATGTGAGATATAAACTCACAATTGCGTGTTATAATGTCCAATTGTGAGGGAAAATAGACTGACCTTTTTTCTCAGAATTGCAAGTTTATATCTCACAATTCTGACTTGTCAGAATTGCGTGATATAAAGTCAGAATTGCATGATTAAAACTCGCAATTGCTAAAAAAAAAAGTCAGAATCTTTTATCTTGCAATTCTGACTTTATATCATGCAATTCTGACTTTATATCACGTAATTCTGACATTATAACTCGCAATTCTGACTTTATATCACAATTCTGAGAAAATTGTGAGATAAAAACTCGCAATTGCAAGAAAAAAAGTCCAAATTGTGAGATAAAAAGTCGGCAATTACCTTTTATATTTTTTATTTCATGGCAGAAACAAACTTCCATAGTTTTCAACATTTATAATAAAAAAAGAATATTTCTTAAGCACCAAATCAGCATATTAGCATGATTTCTGAAGGATCATGTGACACTGAAGACTGGAGTAATGATGCTGAAAATTCAGCTTTATCATCACAGGGATAAATTACATTTTAATATAATATATTAACATAGAGAAAAAGGTTATATTTAATTTTAATAACATTTCACAATATTATTTATTAAAATAAATGCAGTTTTGGTAAGCATAAGAGACTTTCAAAAATATTTAAAAATCTTACTGACCCTAAACTTTTGACCAGTAGTGTATGTTTATAAGAAACGATTGCCAGTAGAGTAAGAATATGAAACAGTTTTGCTTCAAGTAAAATTATCTTGATATATATGTATATGTAAAAGAAATAAAATAGCAAAATTTAAAAAGTTAATTTTTTTGCACTTTATCCAGCCCTAGTTCATCCTGTGCCACATGTTCTGCAAAAAAAAAAAAAAAAAAATTCATACATGCATCACAGATGGTGTATGTTTATGTGAGTGTATGTGGTGCTTCCATCAATGGCTCTGTCTCTCACATCCTCAGTGCGGGATGAGTCATTGCATGTGAGTGTGAACACGCGTGTGCAATCTCAGGATTGCTGTTGCTAGGAAAACAGCTGAAACACCATGTCTGCTCTTTCTCACATCTCCAAGAAGACAAATAGAGTTTAAAGTGACCATGAGTGATTTAAAGCAGTGATTGACAGTGTCATATCATTATCTATTCATTTTGTCTATGATATCATTCTGTGTCTATGTATGTACATCTGTCTACAGACAACATTAGGATGCCATTCGCTCCATCTTTATCGTTGAAATAGACTCAGCGGAAATGTTGCTGTTGTGAGCTTCAAAAAACAGCCAGTGATCAAGTTTCGACGCATCGCTTTGTGGTTCGCTGTGCGATACTGCCGCTGTAAGCTCATTGGAGGCAGCACTCAAGTGTAATTATTCATCCCCCATCCCTCCCTCCTTTCCTCCCATCGTCCCTCCAACCCCCTCTCGTCTTTCTTCCCACTCATCCTCTGGCGAGCGGGCTGGCGGTGAGGATGTGGTCGCTGTGATGTGGCAATTTTGATGTTGCTCGCCACCACCATCTTGGCAGTGCTGAGGTCAGAGGTTTGGTTTGCGATTGCATCATCTCGTACCAATGACAGAAAGAATGAAAACGCACGTGCACATATTTATATGCACAGGCACGTACACGCACATTCCATTCATCATGATCCTCTGTCTAATTAGCATCTTTTTAATAATGTGCCTTAGAATGACATCACAGATACATTTATCAGTGTAATTGTCCCTCCCTTTATTGTTTAATGAAAGTCCATGAGCCAGTGTCATTCCAGGCACTTCCCTACACTCCTTTTTTTGCTTTATTAGACATGTGTGATGCTATGACAGGGAGGTGAGAAGCTTAAGCCTGCTGTGCCATGCTTCTCGTTTCTCTCTATATGGCAGGGGAGCGAGAGACTGTCAGGTTTAATGCTGGATTTTACTCTCAGCTGAAACCTGAAAACCTGTCAGTGTGCTGAACACCAGGAGTTAGAAACACGGTGGTTCCTTTTACAGGAGCACAGTCGACCTGACATGAAATGCTAGCAGTGATGTTCAGGGTTAACTTGTCAAACATGTAGTCGGGTGTGTTTTAACTGTCTCAAGCAGATAGAAATATAATAAATACTCAAATGTGACACAATACAGTGGCATCCGATGTCTGAGTCTTCTATTTAGCATGTTTTTAATTGACTGCAATGTTTTTCATTGCAAATTATATTATCAGCTGGACAATTTAAGTGAAAAGTTGATAATTACGTTAATTTCAGAGCTTTTTTTTTGTATTTGGGTTGTCCCTCGTTTGCTTTAATGATGTGTAGAATCTGCATTGTTTGAGATGTTCCAAAAAAACATCTTGTGCTTCAGTGGAACCAAGAACATTTGACTATCAGTGATCAATGTCACAAAATTGGTTAGTGACCTAGAAATAGAATATAATCTTAAAGGATTGGTTCACTTTGAAATGAAAATTAGCCCAACCTTTACTCACCCTCAAGCCATCCTAGGTGTATATGACTTTCTTGTTTCTGACAAAGACAATCAGAGAAATATTAATAAATATCCTGACGCATCCGAGCTTTATAATGGCAGTGATAGGGTTCAATGAGTATGAGCTGAACAAAGTGCTTCCATCCACATCCATCCATCATAAACGTGTACTCCACACGGCTCCAGAATGTTAATAAAGGCTTTCTGAAGCGAAGCGATGCGTTTGTGTAAAAAAAATCCATATTTAAACAAGTTATGAAGTCGAATATCGAGCTTCCGCCACAAGTTACGAAGAAAGCGTAAACTGGCGTCGCGTCAATTACACTTTTTCCGTAAGTTTAATAGGGAAGGCGCATGACGTAGCATAAGCTTTGTGAACTGCAAGAGGTTTACACTTTCTGCGTACGTTGAATACGGAAGCTCGATATTTGACTTCATAACTTGTTTAAATATGGATATTTTTTTACACAAACGCATCGCTTCGATTCAGAAGGCCTTTATTAACACTCCGGAGTCGTGTGGAGTACATGTTTATGATGGATGGATGTGGATGGAAGCACTTTGTTTAGCTCATACTCATTGAACCCTATCACTGCCATTATAAAGCTCGGATATTTATTAATATTTCTCAGATTATCTTTGTCAGAAACAAGAAAGTCATATATACAGGATGGCTTGAGGTTGGGCTAATTTTCATTTCAAAGTGAACTAATCCTTATTATTAATTATATTAATTATATTATTTAAAAAAATACTTTTAAATTTATTATATTTTTTAGAGAATTATTTATATGTATATTAAATTTTAAATCCCATATTTTGAGTATTTAAATTATTTATTTTTTTTAATTAAAAATAGTAATATTTAAATATTTTAAATTCAGTATTTAGGTGTTTTAATGATTCTTTGTTTTAGATTTTTCAAACCTTTTTCTTTTTTATCATTTTGCATTTTTAAATTAGATTTTAAATCCCATATTTCAAGTATTTTAAATGATAATAATATTTAAATATTTTTAATTCATTATTTAATTTACTAACAACACTTTAAA
This sequence comes from Mylopharyngodon piceus, assembly GCA_039654765.1. Taxonomy (NCBI): domain Eukaryota; kingdom Metazoa; phylum Chordata; class Actinopteri; order Cypriniformes; family Xenocyprididae; genus Mylopharyngodon; species Mylopharyngodon piceus. The sequence goes on along the minus strand of CM077452.1, from coordinate 23,778,739 downwards.
GTCTTATTTCTTTATTTTAAATTTTAAATTAGATTTTAAATTTCTCACCCACAGTATTTTTATTTATTTATTTATTTAATTTATTTATTTATTTCCATTTCAAACCTTAGTGTTGACCGCAAAGATTATGCTATGACTCATAATTGACAAAAATAACACTGAGATTTCCATCTTGCTGATCTGAAAGTGAGTAGACATTATAATTCTTAACTGTAATCATAATTCCACCCCTGCACAAAACAAGCCACATTGTCTGCGGTGTTCCCAGATGATCTCTGAGTGGGCGCTGTTCGTGGAGACAGCGTCATACGAACCATTTGGGTCCCGCAAGCGCAGATGACAAACTGGCTCTTTGGCTGACCTTCACTCTTTCACCGCAAGGGCGCTTTTAATTTGAGTGTGTAGCTCTCAATACTAAGCACAGCACTGAAGGACATTTTTTTACAGCACAAACACAGCAGGTAAATTGTTAGCAAATGGATGTGCTGTTTAGACTCAGCATGCCACGTTTCATCCTGTACAGCAAAAACCAGACACATTACAGGCTTGTATGGTACATTCCATACCAGCTCTGTGTCTTAATGTTAAATGAATGCTTGCTCTGTATATCCATGGTTTAAGGAGGGATAATGGCCAAGGAACGAATGTTGACGTTTTTCAAAACACAATATGGATTAGCAGGAATGCAAATAAGGTCTGTAGGCTTAGTTTAAATATTCAAGAGTTCAATTAAAGCATTTATAACTCATAGTTTAAAGAAAGCACGAGATGAAGATTGGGTTTGAAATCCAGGTTGAGTAGGGGGTGTTAATATGTAGGTAATCCCCTCAGAGGGGCAGGTATGCTGCCTTCCATTTGTATGTGTTCCTGTCATATCTTTACACTGTGGGGGACATGGTACGGAGACCATCTGGTGAGACCACATATAATAGAAGCCCACAGATAGAAGAACTGGGATGACCGCCATGTGTTTTCAGCAGACTTGACAGCTCTGACACACCTCGGTGAGGTAAAGCGTAAGACTGACCTCAGCATATGCATCAGGCTTCTTTTATATACAGTAGTACAGTACATGGGCGGATGCAATTAATTCATTGTTCTAGTTTACTTTTTTTTTATGTACACTATGTGATAGATATTACATACTAATCTTTTCATGGTCACTAAGGTTTTTTAACAAAACTAAACAGACTAATTGTTAACTTCGAAACAGATATAGTGTTGTGATAGAGTGTTGTGAATGGTTGCCAGGGCATTGCAAAGTGTTTGCTAGTGAATGCTACATGAATGATTAGTAGTCGATAGAGGGTTCTGAGTGATATCTAGGTTCTTCAGAGGGTTGCTATTGTGTTCTAGGGGGTTTCTACGTAGTTGCCATGGGGTAGGTGGCTGCTAGGGTGTTCTATGTGATTGCTAGGGTGTTTTGGATGGTTGCTAGGTGGTTGTTGGGGGTTCAGAGCAATTGCTTGGGTGTTCTGGCTAATTGCTAGGGTCTCCAGGGGGTTTCTAGGGGGTTTTGGATGGTTGTTAGGTGATTGCTAGGGTGTTCTGGGTGACTCTTAGGTTGTTAGGGGGATGCCAAGGTCTTCTTAGGTTGTTGGGTGGTTGCTAGGGTGTTCTGGATGATTGTTAGGGTATTCTTGGGGGTTGCTAGGTGGCTGCTAGGGAGATTTAGATGGTTGTAGGTGATTGCTAGGGTGTTCTGGGTGGTTGTTAGATGATTGCTTACTAAGTCAAGTCAAAAATGGTGGGATTATTCTGGTTTCTGGAGTCCCACCCTCACTGTAAGTCTATGGGATTTTTTGTAATCACAGACCATATGAAAAACATCTGATCACTTAGGAAAACAAAGTGTCATTCTTGATGAAATACAAGCCAAAGTTCAATACTTTGTAATAGTAATAGTGGTGCTTGCCTTATTTCCAATTAAATCTCTTTTCTGCAGTTACCCAGGAATCCTGCTTTACTCAGAGATGAATTATCAAGTCATTAATGTGGGGGAAATGGCCGGGTATATATCCACAGACACGATTAAAGTTGATCTGACATGAATATATATGACAAAGTGACATTTTAATACGGCTTAGTGCTTTTAATGTTGAGCTTGTCTCAGTGTGAGATAGAGATCTAATTATTTTGGTATGGGAGTGATGTGTGTGTCTCTGGGTAAGGTTTGACAGGGGGTGGCTGCAGATGTAAGACGTCTACCTGAGTGGGTAACGTCTTTTATTTTTTTGCCTCAGCCACTCCCCTTCACCACATCCAAGGCTGTCATGGGCGTCCCAGGGGAGTTCTGGTCATGACTCCTCCTCGGGTAGGCTTGGGGGTAGCATCTACATCTCAATCTGATCTGTGATAGGAGGCCCCACGTGTGTGAGGGAGAGAGAGAGTCCGACAAAACCAGTAACCAAATAAGCTGAGCTGAGCAGATCTAGAAGGCAAGAGAGCCAGAATGAGATATAGGGGTTGAGCGAAAGAGAGAGAGAGAGAGAGAGAGAGAGAGAGAGAGAGAGAGAAGCTGGCTGGCAACAGCACACATGCTCAAGGAGAGAAAAGAGGACAGCAATTATTGTATCCAACACCCTACAGCTCCTGCAATAAAGGCTCGCTGTTGTCGGCATCACGAACCTGCTATTCTCTCCACCTGGCCTCATCCCACTGACTTATATGATTGATCCGGGGGAAAATGCTGAAGTTCCGTGCGGACCGGCGAGTGAGGTAGGTAAGGCATCCTGGGAGAGAGTTTATAGCGGCAGACAGCAGTGTGAGGGAAAACTCTGAGCTGGAGGTCAGGCAGGACTGCAATGCAGTGCTGGCTTTCTCGTGGACCATCTTTACGAGATATTGAGGCTTATTCGTGTAAAGTTTGCGTGTTTTGTTTGCCGGTGTGTGCGTTGGCACCTCATTTGTGTCCTTACTGGATTTCAGTGTGGTTCCGTTTACATTCTCCGTTCCGATGCTGCTAAATCATTTCTTGTTTGCTAATGACTCAATCATTGATTAGTGGTCATATTAGCGACGTTTATGAGCAGATATATGTCTTGTGCCTCTATGTAGGTTTATAGGTTACACACGAGCGAGCGTGCTCAGTGGCAAGACCACATCGGAGCGCGCGCACGTGCACTCACACACCTCAACCTGATTTCAGTGGCTAGGCTGTTGTGCTAGATTTGTTTAAACGTTTGTCCTCTGGTGTTATATGGAGCATAGAGCTCTGGTGTGTGTACCTTTTTGGTGTCAAGAGGTAGATGCCTTCAGCATGAGTGTATTCTTGGCTTGTGCTTCTCATCCCCGACCTATCAGGCCGTGTGTGTTGTGTGTCAGTGTATACAGAGGCTGCACAGACTTTGAGTTCTGCTTGTGTTATCCTTAAGTGGGTGAATTTGGCATGTTGTTCGAGTGCACTTAAACAACACTGAAGAGGTGAGTCTGCTGTATGTAGGAATAACATCAAACTGAAGAGATGGGACAAGAGCAAGATGAATATAAGGGCCTTAAGTCTAGTGTTTTTACAGAAGAACCAAGAAACAGGCTTTTCATACTTGAAATCGTTAAATAAAGTTGATTTTTAGCACTTGTTTGGCTGGGTTATGCTGGGTTATCTTGTGCCATCTTAATGCATGAATTGATCCTGGACAGTCAGGTTTTCGTATTCCTCATTGTTTATATCATTGGACAAGTAAAACATATGACTGTGGAAATGTCGCCACATAAATTTGCTAATACTGCTGGCAACATTTTCTCTCAGACAATGAAACTAAACAGTTAGTTTAATTAGTATAATTAGTTGTCGGTTGCTAACTAACACGACGTAACATGTTAGCACCTTCACAATATAGTCTGTAGCTCAAACAGTAGATAACATCTACATAAACTAATAGATGTAAGTGTAAGTTGTTATGGACAAAACATCTCCCATTTGTGTAAATGTAGACATTTAGCACTTTGAATCAAGTTAGCACAACATTTAGCAGGGCTTCATAACCTAGAAAAGGTTAAAAGCAATACTAACCCCCCTTTCAAAGTGTGAAGTATTAACAAAGACTTTATATATAGAAAGACGGTGCACTCGTATTATTATGAATGGGAGAACACGCAATATGGCGGAATAAGTCCCGCCTTCTAAATAAGAGCCAATCGCCGATTGGTAAAGTCATTGCGTCACTGCAGCGGCCGTTAGAAGCTCCGGTTCCTATATAAGCAAGTCAGAAGTGCGCTTCCTATAGAGACGCGCACTTAGGTCTGCACATGCGCATTAGCTTGATCCAGCCTGAAAAATGCATTTTTTTTTTTTTGTCATGATTCGAGCATTTAGAAACAAAATTTATGAGACAGTTGTTGTCAATGTCATTTCATTGATGATTTCAAATATGAAAATTAATCAATCTTGTCAAACAGCTTTGGAGAATTTGATGTTTCTCCATTCAAAGAGATAGGAGCTGCACTTGCATGCCTGAGAGGTGTTTCAAAGATGGCCGCCAAATGAAATGACTTGTCTTAAAGGGACTTTGGTATTAACTCAAGGTTAAAAATATACTTAACTTCTTTTTAACCCCAGGTTAAGCATACTGTGAAAAGCCTTGTAGAGGTCGGTTCATGTTAGCTTAGCAATCTTATCTGGTTTAAATATGGATTTAACTCTAGCTAGTTGATTGTTATCTTCCTGTGAAACTCACTACATTTCACAACCAAAACAATAAATGCATTAAATGTATTGTCTTAACTTATTTACATTTACCATGACTTGCAGACAGGTAAAATCAACGCTACATGCAAATAATGAAGTGCAATTAGCCATATACTGTGATTAAGCATAGATAGGGTAGCAAAATAAATAGGTTTATAAACTTTTGAAAAGGGAGAAGAAAACATTTTCTATATACTTTACTGTTGGTGTCAAAGGCTGCGTAACCAATACTTTTAGCTTTAGCTAATTTAGCTAGCTAAATTAGATGGATGCCAGCATAACTAGGTTTTAGTACTGTGTTGGGTCGCCTGTTAATCAGTGTTATTTTAGTATTTTAGCTTTATTTTTATTTTTAGTTACCAGTAACAACACTGCACTTGTCCAATGTAAAATCTGTTTCCTGAAGCAAAACAAGTCTAAATTTCACCCTGACTGTAGCATGACTGAAATTATGGCCTGGATCTTTTCTAAATGCTAGTTTTGTTTTGATGTCTCTGTATCCATGGCTCTCTGAGAGAAACAGGTTAACCAAACCCAGAGAAAATGTATTTGCTTGCTCTCTCTTTAGCAGTTGTAAAATCAATAGCCAGAAAAGTGACACGCAGCTATGAAAACACTTGTAGGATTTACACCCGAGGGACGAGTTTCAAGTGCACATCCACAGGGAGAACACACAAGCCGAGGTCAGAGAAAGTGTGACAGGAAGTTGAACTCCAGGCTTCAGGGTTATTATATGGACAAAAGACATGTCTTTTCTGAATACTGACTGAATATAAAAGGTGTCTATGAACTCTGACATGTTATTCTTCAAGAACTGCTCTTGTTGATATTTTGGCATTGAGCGCAAACCTGTCCACAGTTAACACGCTCTTTCACAAGCGCTGACAGCCATTAATTTCCACAGCAGTTGTCTCATGTGGACTTACAAAGAAAGTGGCCTTGTATTGATCGGACCTGATGTTGTAATGCTGAATTATTAATAAAGAAGGGATGAGCCTGCTGAGAAAAAGGTTTGAGACCACAAAAACGAGTTGTGGAGCATCTTAAACAAATGGGAAAATCAGTTCCAGCTGCTTTTGGCTTGATATTCTTCCAGACAGAGTTTTTAAAAGATTGTTTTGGCTGGTTTATAATGTGTTGTCTGATGTGTTGCAGTCTGAAATCCTAAGTGTCTTTTTTTATCTTTTCAGTCAAAATGACCCTAACGGAACAGTTGGACACCAGCAAGTGATCCAGACGCACCTGGAAGATAACGGACCTTTGAAACCCTTGCTGTGAGTGATCTTTTGTTTATTCTTTTGTAAATATGCTGCTAGTTTCATACTGCCTTCGTTAAATCTGTGACATGTTGAATAAGAGTAAACTATTGTGAAATCATAGGATACATACCTACTTATTTCTGACAACAAGCTCACCAAGTGTCTTGAGTTCATGAACTCATTCATGTAATCATTTTTTGACTGGCTATGTGATTTTTTTTTTTTTTTAATTTTTTAAATAATGCACAGTGATACCATCCCCATGATAGATTGTAAAATGTCATGAAATTAGTACTTGTATTCATCAAAGACACATTAAATTGATCAAAATTTATTCCAAAAAAAAGTTTGTAATTAATGCTGCTCTTTTTAACTTTCTATCCATCAAAAGAATCCTGGGGAAAAAAAAAAAAAAAAAATCACAATTTCCACAAAAAAATATATTAGGCAGCAAAACTGTTTTCAACATGTTTCTTAAGCACCAAATCAGCATATTAGAATGATTTCTGAAGTGTCATGTGACACCGGAGTAATGATTCTGAAAATTCAGCTTTATCATCACAGCAATAAAATACATTTAAAATATATTAAAATAGAAAGCAGTTATTTTAAATTGTAAAAATATTTCATAATATTACTGTTTATATTGTATTTTTGATCAAATAAATTCAAACTTGATGAGACTTCTTTCAAAAACAAAAACCCAAATGTATATTTTGATAATTGTATATTTTGATGTTGTATATTTTGATATTTAAGCTGCACAATTATGTAAAAAAGTGTTTTTCTATGCACGTGTAATTTTGGTTAGTCACGCTTTTCACATATTGACTTTTTTCCATTTGAACACAAAAGGAAAGGAAATGTCAAAGCTGCATTATTAGTTATAGTGTATTAAAAATGTATTTAAAAGGATAAGACATACCAATTTGTATAAAAATATTATAAAATATACTTTATTTGAATCTTAATTTGTCAAAAATTCAGATTAGCTATATTGTAGGTAAAAATAAAATATATTTTTACTTTGAGAAGGAGTCAGTTCCGTCTGGACAAAGAGAATGCACTTACCTCTCTCAAGATCTTGCTCTCCTCCGGATCAATATAATATTGAGTCAAGAGGCAATAACACATTAATAAGGGGCGATGCCATTAAAGCCGAGATCCAGCCAGGATTTAATTTTATTAATTTCCTGTTAAGACGCAGGAAGCCGCTGGAACATAACCGCTGTTTGCAGCGATAGCTAAATAAAGCCTAGATAATTAGCACAGAGATGTTTCTGGTGTGGGTATCGTGCCCTAATGTAGTAATTGTTACTGTCGTGTGCATGTTCCCACTTTGCGCTAATGATTGTGTGTGTTTTTATATCCTCATTTGATCTGTATGTGCATGCTCTGTTCCATATGTGTTTATGTGATGTTCTTTGCCTCAGAGACTCATAATGACTTGCGTATGGCTATAAACTGACTGCGGATGGTAGCGTGCAGTACAGTGAGCTTTCCAAGATGGAAGCTTCAGCCACCGGGCGGCTCTAGGGGATTGTAAATTCATCTTGCTGGTCGGTGGATCGAAGGCTGTTGGAGAGGGCCTGGGCGGCCCAGTAAGGAGATCAATACGATTGACCTGGGACTGCAGGCCTGCATCCACCAACCCTTTCTCTCTTTCTTTCCTCTACTCGCCACTCCAATCACATTCTTTGTGAACCATCGCCTGTTTTTAAACTGCAACCTCAGGGGTGCGGCCTTACGACGCTGCCAGTTGGGAATAAAAATAGCTGCTCCCCGAATGCCTGTGTGCTTCCTTCCCATAATCCCTCAGTTTTCCACAAGTTCGAGTCAGTGTATTGGTTTTATAAAATGATTTCTCTGCATTGGTGCGTTGAACGCAGGCAGATGAGAAGTTTGTTACGGGATCAAAAGCTGGGATGGCTCAATGGCTTTGTGTGTGTGCTCACAGGAGCTCTGATTCGGAAATGAACGGCAAAGCGGGTGGCAGGGGGCCCGTGAACAAAGCCAGCGAAGCAAACAGCAACGCCAACAATCTCAGCGTGGTTTCTGAGATGCCCCCGGACTCCCAGAACCATGCACGGGTTAGTACAGCTGCTGCAGATTAACTAGTTTCTAGAAATAGAATTATTCTTCGATGATGATAATGATGATAATGATGATGATTATTTGTATTATTATTAATTTTTGTTTTTATATTAATAATATTTTATTGTTACTATTATTAAATATGAGTTTTAAAACATATTTTGTTTTAAAAATGCTTTTTATATTGTTTTATTATATTTCTTTATATTTTACGTTATTTTTATTATATTATATAAGATTTAATAATAATATTATTGTTTAAAATATGCTTTTTATATTATATTATATTATATTATATTAAAGTTTTAATACACATATTTCTGTTTAAAAAGGTTATATTATATTATATTTTATTATATTATTATATTATATTATATTATATTATTAAGACATCGTAAGATACAATTTTATTTAAACTTGATATTACAAACAAGTCTTTTTTAATATTTTTTATATTTTTTATATACATTATAGAAAATATTAATATTTTTAATGAGCTTTTATTTTTATAATTTTTTTTTGTTTTTTTAATGTTTTTTTTTCTTTTATAATTTTTATTATTTTCTTAATGTTTCTGTTTATCTTTAATTCATTTTTTTATTTAAATTTTAGATTTAGAAATTTTAGTAATTGAACTTAAAAAATGTAGAAATTAAGCAACTAACTGAAATAAAATAAATTGAAGTTTTTCATCTGATATTTTATTTCAGCTTTATTTCAATAAACGAAAACTATTTTTAATGGTTTTAGTTTTTGTTAGCAATGGTCTGGCTAAAGTGCACATCTTTCCTCTGTAATTCATTCCCACTATCATTCATTACTCAGATTGTGTGCATCTACTGTTGGTGTTATTGTGTAAACACTCCTCCGTGACTCTCCCACCAGGGCACACGCACACCCAAGAGAGCCGCCACGTTTGGGAAGCGGTCCAACTCTATGCGGCGCAACCCGAACGCTGAGGTGGCCCGGCAGGGTTGGCTTCACAAACAGGTACTGTTGCTCAACCTCACCATCATCCACACAGACACACACAAACAAACATGCTCTCACAGCCCAAAGCCATAATTCTATAATCCATACTTAAGCCACTCTCTTTCAAAAAACGTCTAGGTACTTAGAAGTAGTTTCAAGGCCTTCATTTCTTTTCTTTTCTTTTTTTTTTTTCTCATTTTCTGTAATGTAGGCAAGCAGTGGTGTGAAACAGTGGAACAAGCGCTGGTTCGTGCTGACAGATCGATGTCTTTTCTACTATAAAGGTAGGTTTTGAATGTAAATGCTGGTTTACGCATATGTTCAGGCCTTGTGAATTTGGTTAAACATTTCAGTGAGTTCCCCAGAGCTCAAATGTTGTATGATTTGAATGTATTTTTTACAAACCAGTTTTATAAAACAATATTTGAATTTATCCCATGGCATTATTTCAGCACACAGGCTGTGTGCTGCCAGTAGCGAAGAAGAGAAGTATAAAAGTAGATCTATAATGACAGTCTAGCACAAGCACACATCCTCAATGATGGCCTTAAGAAACTGTATTATCTGTGTTGTGTCAATGGAAAAAGTACAGTGGTATTTTGAAGCACTGTAAATCAGTGGTTTTGGAAGATCCTTTTGAAAGATCCACAAAATACCATATAAATACTACAGTACAGTTCAAAAGTTTGGGGTCAATACAATGTTTTTTTTTTTTTAATGAAATTAACACTTTTATTCAGCAAGGATGCATTAAATTGATCAAACGTGACAGTAAAGACAAAAATGTTAAAAAATATTTCTATTTCAAATAAATCCTTTTCTTTTGAACCTACTATCCATCTTGAGCACCAAATCTGCATATTAGAATGATTTCTGAAGGATCATGTGACACTGAAGACTGGAGTAATGATGCAGAAAAATCAGGTTTGCCATTATAGGAATAAATGACATTTTTATCTATATTAAAATAGATAACAGTTACTTTAAATTGTAATAATATTTCACAATTTACTGTATTTTTAATCAAATAAGTGCAGCTTTTGTGAGCATAAGAGACATTAAAAAGTCTTACCGAAGCCAAACTTTTGAACGTTAGTGTACAGTACATATGAATACTTGTGTGATCAAAGTACCTTGATACCACCATTGTATTTTTTTAAGGTTACACTACACATCAGTTGTTTGTTTATATGCAGTGCTGAAAATAGAGGATTTCATGTTTAGACATGTTTGTTTTGTTATGTTATTTCTCCTGAACTTTTTCGTGATGTTGTGTTGACAGCCATGAAGGCTGATGTTGTCATGGTAGAATTTTACATAAACCTGAAGCATCCAACTTGTGGTTGCCTTCCAACCGAGACATAGACAAGACATTAGTAATTATCTTTGCTATGGGGTAATTACATGTTTTTACATGACATTTTAATTTTCACAATATATTCAGCTATTTCCCAAATTGGAAAGAAATGAATGAAGTGTAGCTGGATAGAGTGTGTAATGTTGGAGATTAAGGAAATGGGTTTTATGAAGGCTAAAAGTATTTAAAACGTTTGCATACATGCATAATATGTGTTTGAGATACAGTATTAGTTAAAATAACAGAATTAATCAACATTTTTACAATTCAGTTTGGTTCAAGAACGACACATTTCAAATTTAAGTGTGAAGCAAATTTGTAGTGAGTTGTTCCCACACGATCTACACACATCAATCTCACACTCTCAGAAAGCGGCGTCTGTGATCTGTGTGACGAGAATATATGACCGTCTCCTTTAGACCAGCCGTGAAGGTCAGTCACAGCTTATGCATGGAGAATCAACATCATCCAGAGGCATTGTGGGATAGAGGAGGGTGTTAAGATATTTGGTATGCAGCTTTGCCCAGATGTTCCTTCATGATGTTCTTCTCTCATTTCAATTTTAGAGTTCTGTTTTGCTCAGTTCTTTAGACACTGGTCACATCTGGGGTTTTAATCCTTTCAGACCCATGTGGTTTCCTGATGGCTTTAACCCTTTCAGATCCATTATGTCCATGCTTGTGTGTGTGTGTGTGTGTGTGTGTGTGTGTGTGTGTGTGTGTGTGTGTGTGTGTATGTGTATATATATATATATATATATATATATATATATATTTATACAACAGTTCGTTCTGGTTCTCGAATCTGAATGGCTGAGAGGTCTTTCCAGCCATGCAATATTCTACCAGTATCACCACGGGAACCGTTTCACCGTTTGAATCACTCTGCTGTCAGCATTCTCACAGCGAGTGTCATGGCGGACATGGAATGTAGTTCTTAGGCAAGAATGTAGTTGTTTAGACCTCAGATATGCGATTTATATGTAAACATAGCGCCTATTTAAAAATTTGTTTAGACGCTTACGGAGATGTGAGCTCCATGTCGTCAGTGACCGTTCAGCGCTCATGTACCCTCAGAGAACAGCTTCATCTCGACCAATCCTTCGGGAATTTGCCGCTGGCTCTTATGTAGATAGTGTTTTAACATATACGTATACATATTAACATACGTATAATTCGTTTTGGGTATATCAAACAGGCAATCTTTGGTCTTATTAATCTATTACTGTTCCAGAGCAAATAGATTCGGCTTAAGGGCTATATTAAGTTTTATAACTTTATTTACATTGTAATTAAATCCTGCACTAACTAGAGCACTGTTTTTGTACATTTGACTGAACTGTTTGCTTGTGTTTATTTCCTATTTTACTTCTTATGCTGTTATAATGGCTGTTGTTGTTAATTTAAATATTATTGTTCAATAAATAATATTTTATATAAATAACATGCCATATTTTTTGACTGTCTTCACAATGTCTTTATGAGTGAGTCAGTCAGGCGCAAAGACTTTTATATTGAAATGGACTGAAACAAGGACGTTGTTTTTACTTTAAACAACATCTTATGAGACGCAACTAACAAATGCGCTGTCATGGGAAAGTCTTAAATGTTAAAAGGACAAAGACAAAGATATCGCTTTCCTCAGTGGACGTTCATACTGATTTTGTGATTATGATTGACCTGAAGAATATCAGCTACATGCTACGGCCTAAGGCCAAATCACAGCCGTGCTGATATACAGCCATATCACACGGCTACTCGTGTGATATTGCTCATATATATATATATATATGTGTGTGTGTGTAATGGGCCTGAAAGGGTTAAAGCCATCAGGAAATCATGTGGGAAGTTAAAAATAGTCAGCATATTAAAGAATGAATTTCAGAATGTTATTGTGAAATATCAACCTACTAATTTCAGAGGAAGAAGAGGAATTCCTTGACAAGAATGTCAAATATTCTATTTTGGGTTTGCAAGATACTGGAACACTTCAAACCTCTCTGTCACCAAAGCCCCACCCATGCTCTAATGGTTAAATTTAGACTCCATAGGCAGATAGCGTGTTCTCTAAAATGAGTGGCTTTGCATTGGACATGTCAGCATATGAGAGGTTGCCCGCAGGTGTGGATGATGTGCATCAGCTGACTGCATGTCCAGCATGTGTCCTGCCCCCTTCCCTTCAGCCGCAGTCACTATCATGTCAACAGCAACACGCTAGTTCACTGGCTTTCCATCCTCCTTCAGTCAAGCTTGTTTAGCACAAATTTTTGCCTTCCACACTAATAGCCTTGATTTGCATTTTTTTACATTCTTAAAAGAAGATAATTTGCTTATACACTTCAGATAATACTGTATATCTTGATTTAGTTATATTTTGAGTTTTTTTTTAATGCATGAATGAGGTTTTTTTTTTTTTACATTTATTTACACAATTTGCCAAACTACGATACTTTTTATGCTACTTTTGCATTTTTTTCAAAGCTTGGTGCTTTGTTCGCCATTCATTTTAATTGCATTGAAAAGAATAGCCATTTTCGCTCTACTTTTGTGTTCTACTGGGGGGAAAAAGGTCTTCTGAAAGGAATGAGGATGATTAAATGACAGAATTTAAATTTTTGAGTGAATTATTCCTTTAAGGTCTTAATGGAATTTGTGTAGTAAATTTATCTTCATAAAGTTTAGACAATTTTATTTGAAAACAAGACAAAAATGCTGAAGAAAAATGTTTCAGTGCACTCCTTTTTATCTGCATATTTTCCTCTGTGTCCCTCATTACTGAAAGGAACACTGTACTTTATCTTTGTGTTTTCTGTGCTGTATTTTCTAAAGTGATTTAAAATCCACATACTTTACTGTCTGGGAATATCAGTCAGTGATTTGTCTTTATATTTGCTAAAGAAGGTGTAGCTAGTGCATCAGAAGAATATAAATCAAAACATATTAGGTTATGTAATCACAATGTTTTTTTTTTTGTTTTTTTTTTCATCTTATTACGTAATATTATGGCAATACTCTTATCAGTGATTCATTGTGCATTGTTTTAAAAGCAAACAGCATTGATGGTGCTACTATTCAGTCACATAGTTTTGATTTTAGATCCATTTGTGGGTTTATGTGTGTGCACCTGACCATAGTTGACAGTGATACTGTCTGAGGTAATGCAAATATGAGTCTCTCAACGTCTCCAAACATGCCAGATTTCCTTTAAAATTCCCTCTTCACTTGCTGTCAGTGGTGTTCTTAGTGTGTTCTCAGTTTTCAGACACTGGCTTCTTGTTCCTGTGTATCTGAACACTTGCGTGCCATATCAGAAACAAACTTGTTCTGTGGGATTTTAACTGCCAATCATCCATGTAAAAACAGAGAGGTTGTCTTGGTTTTTGAGCACTGTGAGTTTGCTCAGAAGTATCATGCCAATTGAAAGTGACAGGCCACGAGCCACTTCAGATGTTGAGCCAAAATTTTAAATGCAACTCTGAACAATTATTTTAAATTATCTCATTACTATATTACTATATGTTGCATGACTGTTTTTGACAAAAGTGTTTGTTTTCCAGGGAATAGTTTTTTTCAAATTTACCACACAATGAAAATGATTGGCTGTCATGTTTTGTGCATGTTTATGTAGTTTATATAAAATATCATATTAAAGGATAGTTTACCCAACAATAAAAATGTCATGTTGAACACAAAAGAAGAGGTTTTTTCATCCAACAGTGCAAGTCATTGGGGTCCAATGTTGTTTGGACCCCATTGACTTTCATTGTACGGATGAGAACAATTGAAATGTTCTTCAAAATCTCCTTTGTGGTCCACAGAAGAAAGTAAGTCATACAGGTTTGGAACCACACGAGGCTGAGTCAATGATTACAGAATTTTCATTTTTGGATGTACTTCTCTTTAACTAGGGATTTGAACCAATTCCATGCCAAACAAAAACCGTACCACTAAACCAACACATCTTACACTTTTAAAACATGCTCTGAAGATCATTCCTCTCCTTGAAGGCCTCCTCATTCCCATGCGGGAATTGCAGTGAGGCCTTTGTTATGGGCTGTGGTGCTTCCTCCTTTGAACTACTACCTTACTATCTTAATGCAAGCATCTACCTTTGGCAGGACTCCCATGCATTTGATCTCAGGGAGTGTAGACACTAGACGGCCTCCTGGCTCTGCTCAGATACGCATGTCATGGGGTTTGTTTGGGCTAGAATAAAAAAAAAAAAAGCTGTAAAGGCTGTTGTCTTCTTCCACAAAGCCTATGGAGGATAAAGCTGTCCACACTCCAACATCCAATGTCCCTAAGCTTTGTATGTGGATATACATTCACACATGTGCATTCTGATCAGAGACGGTGTTTGGTGATTGATTTAGCCCTGCTGATCATATGAGCAAATTCTCACTGGTCTCCTTAATGCCTATTTGTTGTGTAAATTTGAGACCCATTAAAGCTCCATTACCCTATCACATTAGATCATAAAATGTTCCCAGCTCAGGCTGCGATTTAATCATAAACTTGAGGAACATCTGTGCATGCGTCTACCCTGAGGAGGAGGTCTACAGTAATGGTTCTTGGCTGGATCAAGCTTTCTGTGTGCAGCAGGTTTAATTATATCGGTGAGTGCAGCAAGGCCTGTGGGGCTATGGCTGCATGATTCAACCCTGTTGACTTTGCCCACGTCTCTCTGGCTAATTACTTCACACTGCCTCTCCATTACCCCTCATATACTGAAGGCAACATCAAAACACGTGCTCTGTTCCAAAACCTAGTGAGCTGCCTGTGGAGGGAGTGTTTTAAGGCATTATATGAACACTCTTAACATCCTTCGTAGAGAAGATGATCCCAGAATGCATTGCAGCAGCTCAATGAAAAAAAAAAAAGGCGTGAGACGAGGTGGAGAAAGCAAGAGAAATTGATTATGAATTAACTTTAAGTACTGAAAAATATCAATAAAAATTTTTGTGAGTTTATTATATAAAATGATTTATTATACACTACTGTTCAAAAGTTTGGGGGTCAATAAGATTTTGTTTTTCATCAAAGAAAGAAAGTTCAGCTTTTCTATCACATGAATAAATTACATTTTAAAATATATTAAATAGATTATATTTTAATAATATTTCACTATCTTACTGGTGATCATAAAATAATTATTTAAAAAATATTAAGAAATCTTACTTTTTATATATATATAAATATATATATATAATTTTTTTTTTTTTTTTTTTTTTTTTAACCCAATTTTTGTTTTTATTTTGTCATTTTATACCATTCTGGGAATTGCAGTGTTAGCTTGTCAAACTCTAACTCCCATCAATTTCCTGAAAAAATAAAAATAATAATAATATTAATAATAATCCAAGATGGCAGATGAGCTGAGATAAATGAATACATTTGTAGATTATGAATAATAATTATTGAAAAATATCAATAACAATAGTTCAGTGTAATTTCATTTAAATGTAATTTATGGGTTATTTTACCCACTGTTTGTAATGTTTGTGAATTTTAATTATTATTGTATATTATAATTATTACTGTGTGTTAGCTTAGCAACGTGCTAAAAGTCTCCTTGCCTATGTAGTGAGCAAGAAAGTGCATTCGTTTTAATTTTTGGAATAGAACTATTCCTCCTTTTGACCACAATGTCTGTGGAAATCAGAAACATATTAGATATACTGTGCATATAAAGCATATACACATAAAGCTATATTTGTGTTTCATTATGCCAACAAACATAGTCACCCTACTTGCATTGTAATAAATTTTGCAGCTACTTTAAACAAATATCATTGTATATTCAAAAATGTAGCGCATAACAATATTAATGAGAGTAACTGTCAGTGGCATAACAAACACACTCCAGGAACACCAGGAAGTTTCTTTCTATTCTTGACTGGCTCACTGGGATGAGAGGGTCATTTATTTAAAAATCACAATCAGCAACACTCAGTAGCTGGCTGTGTCCCATACGTCTCCACGGCTGCCCTTAATATCTTAGAGACGGCACTGTGTTTGGAGGCACAACACCCTACGTCCTCTTATCACCCCGCATCCATCTACCCAGCTGAGCTGTTCTAAAGAGTTGGAGAATGTTCGACAGAGCAATTTAATGCCTCAATTGGTATTCTGAACGTGGGGAGACGTTGAAAAATGGCTCGCTGTTGTTGTCACCGCAGATATCAGAGCTGTATGCCAAATAATAAGAAGAGGGAAAAATAAACTTGGATGAAATGATTGTTAAACGTGAAAATAGATTATGGGTGATGATTTGCAGTGTATGTTTACATAAATCAGTGGTTCAGTAACACAGATCTAGTTTCCCTCAGACACATCTGATAGGCCAGTTGTCACCATGTACTTACACTAGTCTTAATGTCACCATGAAATCAAAATGGACAATTCTTGTTTTTTTATGGAATATTGCAAAATATATTATTTATAAATTATAAATTTACCTGTTGCACATCATTATTTTTTTCAAAATTCATATTCCCTTGTAATCTTTAATCAAAATAACTTCCCCTCGCTCTTGCAACGACATCTCTTCTCTCTTGATGTTTTTCAGCGTGAGGACGGGACAACCTGTCACTCACATGAGATCACAACAATCGCAAACCACAATCAATTCCTGATGGACAATCACGTCCCACCCCACATTTTTTCTTGTTCGAGAAGCAGTTTCAGTCAGAAATACAGTACGTGACAATAGTGAAGAAAATACTATTGCAACTTCCGTTTCATGCTGACTTTTAGGTGTGGTCATGTTAGCAAAATTTTGGGAGCAAAATTATCCACACTCCATTGTCAATAGTGAAGCGATGTATGAAGAACAGCTCACACAGAAGTCACTTTCAAACCAAGCAGTTGCATGACCAACTTCAACCTGTTACGAAATCTGCGTGTGGGAATCTCTTGCCCTCAGGCAAAATTCCCAATGCAGCAATTCCCAAAACACCCAATTTGACTGCATCTTTTCTCAAGGCTTTTACCACAAACTGTTTGAAATGAGAAGTACGTATGTTTTTGAGCCGGTCATATCAAGAATCATTTGAAAAGACAAACAACAGATTCTGAGAGAATTTGTGAATTAGAATTGTTACGTAACAGGAATCAAGACTCAGCCCAGTGTAATTATTTCCTCATCTTTTGTATTGACATGTACCTGCCATTATGTAGTGAGTGATTTTGTCTGTGTTCTTCTGTAAAATTACCTATCAAAGTATACAAAACTATGTCAAAGCACTTGGACACAGATTCAGATAAAAATAACTGACTGCCAAAAAAAAATCTTGATCTCGGTTTTCATCTTGTTTTACAGTGATCTAAAAATCACTAAAAAGGCATTGTAAGACATTAAGACTTGAATTTATCTTAATGTTTCTCACTTATTCATTATTATTATTGTATCATTTTCTTGTTTTAAACTTAATTTTTCTTAGATTTATGCTTAAAGGCACACTATGTAAATTTTCACCGCTAGGGGACGCTTATTCAAAACAAAGACGTAGCTTGATGACGCCTTGATTTCGCGGAATCATGGAAGGTGTTGTCTTCACATCTACAACCGGTGGAAAAGAATCGGGACATGTTCATGGATGAGATTATTAACTTCATACTGTAGTATGAAGCAGAGCAGGACGAGTGCTATGCGAGCAGAAACGAGGCCGCTGGAGCGATTGCTAATGAGAGACGAGCGCAACACACGTCTCGAGAGCAGCGGAACTTTTATAATGGCGCAGTCATCGCTTCTGTTTTTTCCGGTCAAGCGTATGTGGGGTAAAGCAGCGCTGTTTAATCATATTAGATACATTTGTGTGTTGAAAGTTGTTATAGTGCTACTCTGCGTTCGCTCGGCGGCTACTATGAGACACTTGTTGCACACTGCAGTAAGCTAGATCGATATTAGGCATGGTAAAACATGGTACTAGCTGTAAATCAAGAAAACTAGATTTAAACGATAAGACTTACTGTGTTGAGCTATATAACATGATTAGTTTTCTGTTGATGAATGTATCCATCCAAACAGTTGCTCACCTGTCTAATAAAACACATAATATATTAAAGCATCTTTGGTGTTTCCATGGTTTCTACAAAATAAAACCAAGGGTAAAGCGGGTATGATGTCATCGATAGGCGACGCACGGGCACGGTCCGTGTCCTGGTTAAAATTGCTTATTTCTCTGGATTTAAACATTCTTGGAAACATTTGGGATACAATCCCAAAATTTTAATCCAAAAATATTACATATTGTGCCTTTAACACAACATATAACAATATGCCAACAGGTTAAGAAAAATAAAATAAACTAACCGAAACCATGTCTTATTATCTTACGCAATTTTACTTCTCAGGTAGATTTATCTTGTTTTAAAGATATTTAGACATTTTTACTGGAAAATAAGACAAAAATTAGCATGTAATAAGCATTGTAAGGTTAGATTTTATGCAGACAGCTAGTCTGTAACCACGTTTTAAGGATTTGAGAGGACTAATAAATTAAAGAATCAACCACTGAAGAAAAACTCATAACCACAAATCTAAAAAATTGGAAGTGACATTCCTTGTCAATGTCTGTAGTGATTACAACCTTGACAGACAGGTTTAGATTGTGTTTTGTTGTTGTTGTGGTTGTTGTTGTGGTTATTGTTGTTTTACAACCCTCCTTTATACAATGTTCATGCATTTCATTGTAGTTTTAAGTTTGTTGTGGAGATCATGTTTTTCCATATCACTATACGTTTCTTATTCAGAATTGTTTTGCCCGGCCTTTTTGTTGACAGAATAATAGTCTCTGATTGGTTGTTCAGTGCAGGTACAGCTGGTCGAGAGCCAGAATTCCTGCAGCACTGAGTCACTGAGGGATGATGGCTATCTTTTGCTTGCTCTCTCTCTCTCTCTCTCTCTCTCTCTGTCTCGCTTCTATACAGCACAAACACAACCTGCTAAACCCCTCCTTTCCCTCCGTCCCTCCCTGTGTCTCTCATTCACACACAAACACGCATACACAGTGCTGTCAAAACACACGCACACACACACACGGGTGGGTTCACTGCATTTCCCCAGCAGCAGCTCTCAGTACGGGAGATCGAGAGCAAGAACACTGGATCTCCGATGCCCTCCTCGCTATGAAAATTTAACGATGTGCTCCATTATTTAACCAGCCTGAGCGCTTCTCTCCCAGGCTGTGCGCCGCTGCTTGCTTCAGTGTCATTAGCGTTGCTTTGCGCTGGGATAAAAATGGATATCTATTATGGGATTCACCTGCAGTTTACCTGCTTTTCTATTACCGCTGCCTATCATCACCAATGTAGCGGCACACAACAGAAAGTTGGACTTTTCTGATTTAGTACAGAGTTTTTTCTCACCTAATTGGATAATCAGCTTTTTTAAAATCCAGGTTGGAATGATATAATACTGTTTTTATTTTTCATTGTGTTTTTTTTTTTAGCATTAATGTTTGTTTGTTTTTTCCCCCTCCATCCAGACGATAAAGAAGAAGGAGTCTTAGGCAGCCTTCCTCTTCTCAGCTTCAAGATTGGACCAGTCCAGGCATCGGACAACATCAGCCGCAAGTTTGCCTTTAAGGTTGGTGATCTCTGTGCATTTTTAATAAATGTTTTGAATGCTTTCAGGACAAGGGCTGGGAGGGGTGACAGGTAAACATGGTATTCGGTGTCAGTGTAGGTCATATGATGATAGGATACTTTAAGCGATGTTTCTGAATTAATCATGATTCAATGACCATATATCTGTTTTTAGTCAAAACCACTGACTCTATATTTACTCTGATTGCACACCCACACATGCAGCGGACTTTGCATCTTTGCATGCGTTCCCGAATGTGTTTGCACACTATGTGCCAGAAGGACAAACATAATGTCAGATTATATTTTCATCATGATCCCAGGCAACTGTGTTTGAGTACATAGACCTTTAGAGCATGCATATATGACGGATCACAGTATTTCGGAGCGTATACGCCCCGGTTGCTCTGTGAGAGGACGGTGTTGTGGTGAGTTATCATAATTTAGTAAATAAGATTATGGTTAGCCTGTTTGTGAAGCTCTATTAGATTAGACAGGGTGCATGCTGGGTAGCATGTGAAGATGTGTTTTGAGCTGTGTTTTGAGCATACGATTGTAGGTGTGCTCGTTCCACTTGTGGAGAATGTGAGACCGTTATGTGTTGGGTAACTGTGTTTATGTCTCTTGCCTCTGGCTCCATGGGGCCCCTAAGGGTTGGGCTGGAGATGCTCAAGAATCTGATGTCGTGTCTCTGCAGGTCTTGTTAAATTTCTAGTAAAACTGCTTTTTTTATATATATAGCACCTGGCTTTTAAACTGACCAATAGGAAATAAGTAAGCAACAGACGAGGCACAGCTGAGGCGTTGGTGACCTTTGGCAATACTTTTAAAAGAAACAGGAAGGAGGAATAAGCTTTGCTTCTGTCAGAGCTGTATTAAGAGTAATTTCTGATTTAAGCTTTTTGAATATTTAGTTATATTTGAATGATGCTTTATGCAAAAATATTTATTTGACTTATTTAGAATTAACTTCTTGGAAAATTGGGTTATTTTTAGGAATATTAATAATAATAATTTTTATTATTCAGTTGTACTCGTGTGTATATATACATTTAAGTTAATATTTTGTATTTGATAAATGTTTTAATTATATTTATATTTTAAACATATTTTATTTTGTGCTTATTTGACTCAAATAAAAATATTATTTAATTTATATACACTACCATTCAAAAGTTTATGGTCGATAAAAAGAAAGAAGCATTTTATGCTCAGAAAGTCTGCATTTATTTGAAAAAAAAAATCATTACAGTGTAATATAAATGTTTTCTATTTGAATATATTTTAAAATGTAATTTATTCTTGGTGGCAAAGCTGAATTTTCAGCATCGTTACTCCAGTCTTCAGTGTCACATGATCCTTCAGAAATCATTCTAATATGCTGATTTGCTGCTCAAGAAACATTTATTTTTATTATCAATGTTGTAAATAGTTGTGCTGCTTAACATTTTTTTCAGGATTCTTTGATAAACAGAAAATTCAAAAGAACAGCATTTATTTGAAATAGAAATATTTTATAGCATCATGAGAGTCTTTACTGTCACTTTTGATCATTTTAATGCATCCTTGATTAATAAAAGTATTACCAGTAATTTAAAAAATAAAATCGTACTGACCACCAACTTGTGAATAGTAGTTGAATAGTACTTGATTTATAATTTATTTAGACATATTTTATATTTTCCTCTACTATTTGGATTAAATTATATAATACTATAGAACTCTTGTCTGATGTATTGTGTAGCATGTGGCATGTCTATTGTATAAAATTGTTGTCCATTAAATAATATTGTTTAAGAAGCAGGTGGTTCAACATTCATTTGACTGTAAGTTCATATTTACTTTAAAGCATTCTTTATGTGTATATAGTTCTCAAAGATCTATTTTTGTATTTTACTTTGGTTTATGCATCACACTTATACTTCTAATGTTCATCGCCTGTGGAAATGGTAGATTTAGACACACCGCCATTACAGCTTTACTAAAACCCATGTCTGCCTATCCACGTGTTTTTGAAAACATATCCAAAGCTGTTCAATCTCCTACAAAAGAGAGACTATTTTATACTCCAGAGATATATTTGCAGAACAAAGCAAACCATCAGTCACAAGGATCCAGTAGCCTCTTGCATCTACACCCTGAGGCAAAAGGTGTGCTGTGTTTCTTTTTCGTATCACAGAGACCCCTAGTTTCGGTGTGGAGCCACGTCAGCGCAGGGTCATTTTTATGGCAGCCATAATAAAAATCATGACACCATCATATATGTCACACTATATCTCTAAAAATACCTGTGAGCATGTTTTGAACTTATAACCTAGCTTGGTGTTAACAATTAACCAGGAAATATTGAAATGTGTTTGTCATGTGTGTGTGTGTGTGTGTGTGTTTGTGTGTGAGAGAGAGAAAGAAAGGTGTGTTTAGTCAACCATTCTTCATCGTGCTCTGTGACAGTGAACATGTATCATGTTGCCTTCACAAAAGAACCTGAAACACATCTGATGCAGTGCATCTTGCCCTGGGTCTTTTTATTCAGACTCTTCTCCTGGAAGTGTTGCCAATTCTTTTATGAAATTCTTCTCCTGTGTGCAAGGATCAAAACTGATGTTTGGCTTCTGGGCACGGGATATTCTTCAGTTTCACATAGGGGAGTCTAATACTCTCTTACTCTGCATTGCTTCAGGCCTTACACACAGACACACACACACAGGTATGTGTACAGTATGTGTGTGGACACTTGGATACATTTTGTGGACAAAACTGTCCCCAGATGTACACTAAATCTGACAATACCTCCCTTTGGGAGACTCTCTTTTAAATTTAAATTTGGAGTTAAGGCCCGTTCACACTAAGAACAATAACTATAACTATATTAGCATCCATACCAATGGATGGTAATGTTTTACAGTGATATAATTTCTTTCTCAGCCCAATTTATTTTAGGGTGCTTTCTCACCTGCCTCATTTAGTTTTGTTGAATCGCACTAGAGTTTGTTGTCCCCCTTGTGTGAATGCAGAAATGCCATTTGGGTGTGCACCAAAAGCGGACAAAACAAGCGTACCGAGACCTCCTTGAAGAGGTGGTCTCAGTACGCTTTCAAACTAACTCTGGAGCGGTTTGCTTGAGATGTGAAAGCAATCCGACCCAACGGACCAAACGATATCATGATTCATAAAGGGAAATGTGTTATATAAAAAGCAGTAGTGTCTGATTCTGTGAGTGAGCACATTAGTTACCGTAGTTGAAAACCAAAAAGCGCCTCTTCATCTTAAAGTGTTGTGTAATTGCGCTTCTCCGTGCAAGAATGCTGTCCCGACGAAGTCTTGATTTCCACTCTGCCTGCATTATAACATTCGTATAATGTTTGCATGTGTCTTGCTGGGAGATCCAGAGAGTGCGCGTTTAAATTTGTTGCAGTATTAATACAAATGTAATGTATAATTTAACAGTGGGAATGATGGCTACATTCGTATAGTGTTTGCGTGTATCTCGTCAGTTACAAATGAAGCCAAAATAAGCTCATGGAGCTAACTTGTCAGTCATTTTGTTGGATGACACTGAGAAAACTATACCAATAAGAGGATAGTTGTACTCGCATGTGACTTGCATAAACACATTTTGGTACGCTTTGAAATGTTGCCGTGTGAAAGCGAACCGAACCAAGAAGAAAATGCAAAATTGTAACAAATTTAGTCCCTGTTTCGGAACAAAACAAATGATCCATTGGTGTGAAAACGCCTTTAGATATATAGCTAGGCAAATGTGTATGTGTGTTTGTTTCTATGTTCTCTTTGGTTATTTTTCTTTCACTCCCTCTCTCTCATTCTTATGTCCTAGTATAGAGCCGCTGCAATATTAATGAGTGCTGGTTGTGTAACTGCTGTGTGGTTGGGACATTTTTAGCCTAAGATTCATCTTTTCTCTGAGGGATAAACGGCAGAAACATGAAAGATCAGGAGGTGAGTCTACCGACTCACGCCATCAGACTTAGAGCTGAGAAATTTTTCTGGAGGGAAAAGTCGTCAGCGGCTGAACCACTGGCTGAACCTGCATGTGGGATGCACAGATACGGCCAGACGGCTTTCATATTGTTTGTAATGTATTCAAGATAGACATATTTTCCTATGGTAGGGCGGACAATGAAAACAGAGTTTGCAGCCAATCTGGAAGAGCTGTTGATGGCAATTTGGATCAAACCTCCCTTTCTCTCTTTTCCTCTGTCTCTGCAGTCGTTGTTGTCTGTCCTGAGTTCACTTTGTTCTTCCCAGCAGCCCTCGGCTGGTTACCTTGTCCTAGCGTGCGGGGCTGAGGTGTCTCTCTCTTATCAGACATGTGGACTCTGTCTGTTTGCTGTGTATGAAGTACACATCAGAGCGTTCAGAACAGACACACGCCATCCAGAGAGTGTGTGCGTGTTTGTAAAGTACGGTGGTAGACCGAACACACACAAGGAGCCTTCCAGCCCTGTGTGACGCCTAGTTATTAAAGGTAGCTGCAGTCATTCATTTTGCAGTTCTCCCCCATTTTTTGCTGTTGTTTGAGCTTGTGCTGTTAACTGCTTTGTCAATATGTCTACTGACATTTTTGGTATTTTGACAGCCCTATTTGGTATCATAGTTTTCTGAGAGCATGTTTGTCTACACTAGCATGTCTACATGTCCCTGCCCCCTGGACTCCAGGATCAGCAAACATAAGGATCAAAAACAAGTGAGTTCAGTCTAGCTCAGCCTGACTGAGAGTATACAACTACTTGTATCAGAGGCTCAGAAAGAGAGAGAGACAGGCAGAATGACAGAGGCAGGGAGAGAGGAAAGCAGAGGGCTGTCATTTCTATATCTGCTGAGGCTTGACTGTCTGCTTCCTCTTCCATCTGGCACTCCAAAAAATAAGGCAGAGAACTGCCCTTGTTCCTTTGTTTTTGCATTGAGCTGCTCTGGGCATCGGCACCTGCTGTAATTTGTATAGACAAGTGAACTGCTCATTCTCTGAGCTTTTTCTTCCAAATAAATTTTATTTTATTTTATTTTATTTTATTTTATTTTATTTTATTTTATTTTATTTTATTATTTTATTCTGTTATTTTATTTTGTTTTATTTTATTGTTATTTTATTTTTTCTATTTTATTTTAGTTTTTATTCTATTTTATTTTATTGTATTTCATTTTATTCTATTCTTTTTTATTACATTCTTTATTCTATTTTATTTTACGTTAATCTATTTCATTGTATTTTATTTTTATTTTATTTTATTATTTTTTGTTTTATTTTATTTTGCTATTTTATTTTTTATTCTATTTTATTTTATTGTATTGTATTTTATTTTTATTCTTAATTCTGTTTTATTTTGTTAATCTATTTTATTTATTTTTATTTTGTTTTGTATGTTGTTTTATTTTATTCTGTTATTTTTATTCTATTTCATTTTATTGTATTTCATTTTATTCTATTCAATTTTATTACATTCTTTATTCTATTTTATTTTATGTTAATCTATTTTATTGTATTTTATTTTATTATTTTGTTTTGTTTGTTTTGTTTTATTTTACTTTTTATTTTATTTTATTGTTAATCTATTTTATTCTATTCTATTTTATTCCATTCTTTATTCTATTTTTTGTTAATCTGTTTTATTTTATTTTATTTTATTCCATTCTTTATTCTATTCTATTCTGTGTTAATCTTTTTTATTCTGTTCTGTTTTATTTTTTTTTTTATTCTATTCTCTTCAAGATGCTACAGAATCACTATTCAGATGATGATGAGATGTTCATCATTGTAAGATACAGATAGAAGAATACAGTTACAGAATATCTAACTTACAAGAGGATTTCTGAGGCCATTGAGGGATTTACCAGAACAAAATGGTAAAGAAATCCTATCTAAAACTCAGCAGCAGATTGTGTTATGTTGTGATGGCTCAGCTGGGAATCAAGGCCAAGATGAGAAAGTATGTTTAGTGAATTATACTCAAAGGAAATAACCTGCAGTGACTTTCATTGTGGCCAGTTGAAATAGTGATCTGGCATCACCAATAAATTGGCTCTCTTGGACATTCAATTAAGTCTACGGTTCTCTTCCACAACTGTGTGATGGATCATAGTAGCTAATGCGGCCCGGGCCGCACCTCTGTGCCAGTGCCATAGGAGACTGAGAGCTCTTGGCACAGAGAAAGACAACAAAGCATACTCCGATTACGACATGACTATGTAGCTTGGCCTTAGTAAAAGGGTCAAATGAATGTCAGTTTTATCAGAACATCTGCTAGTCTGGTGTATTGCCTGTACTTGCATCAGCAAATGCACAAAAAGAGGGCGTCATTATAATATGAAATCCTACACAGAGCAGGATACTAATACATACTTTCCGATTTTCACATGCGTAGGCTTATTTCCTCAGGCTAACTACAATAAAAATTGATCTTGTGCTAGTTCTTGTCTGAGGTCTGACTGAGCCTGTGGAATTCCTCAGGAAGTTATTGAGCTCTCACGTTCCTGAGAGAACTATGTGAGAACTATATTTCTCTTCACAGACCAATGATGACAAACATTTTCAATTAGTACATAATTAAGCTAACTAAATATAGTCTTGCACTGACATACTATGTGATGGGAAGTTCTTCTTTCTGATTTGTGAAGAAGAAAAGGAGGCACCTGTGATTGTTTGGGTAAAAGAGTACCTGGTAGTTAAGAGGAGGTCTGTAAAGATAGATCAGTCTGACATGTGACGCCACTGTAAACTGAAATGTCTCCTCTAGAACATAAATATGTCTCCAGGATGCACTAAGATTCAATTTCAACCCACCTTTGAGGAAGTGATTTACAAGCAATGAAGCATCACTAAAAACTGGTTTAGGTTTCTAAAACTGCAGGTTTATTTAAAGCGATAGTTCACCCAAATATGAAAATTCTATTATTTACTCACCCTCATGTCATTCCAAACCTGTATTACTTTTTTTTTCTTCTGTGGAGCACAAAAGTAGACATTTTTATTTTAATAATTTTATTAAGAACATATTTTTGTACATACAATGAAAGTCAATGCCATACTATTCAACGCCATATTCTAACTAACTGCTCATCTGGGAAACCTATGAACTTCACGTTACCTCTTCACATTATAATATAACACTTTGAATCATTATATTAGTGACAACTTGACAAATTAGTACCAGATAAATCATGTCACTTCAGTTTAACATGGTTTATTTGTCCCACGTCCTCACAAAGCAATGTCACATACCTTTTACATATTTACAAATTACCAAACACCTCTTACTCCTGCACTTGATTTCCTTACATAAAGTTTGGTTATACTATAATAAAGGTTTAAATGAAGGCCAGCTACACACATGGACAATGGCTTCTCTGTAAAAATCAAATGCAAACAGTAAGCACAGAATTTGCCAAGCCCTGAAATGAATCAATAGTGCGGGAGTGTTTGACGGTTTCCTCAGGGAGAGGTTTAATCAAAGGAAATGAGGCATTCTTTTGACAGGTACAAAGGTAAATGAAGAACTTGGGACAGCGTGGCTGGTTTCTGTGCCAGATTTCTAAAGTTGAGCAACCTCCGCAATGCAAACGGCAGTACTTAAGGCAAACTTTTGTTTTGATACTCTACTTCCTGTGATACAAATGACTCATGTCTCAGTTTCAAGAGAATTTTAAGCATGCAAACAACGTTCAGCTTATTGCATGAATGAACAGGAAATAAATGATTACTTTAGTTTAGTCCAGGTTTGTTATTCTGGTTAATTGAAGTCATTGAAGCTCCCCGGGTTTTTATCCTTACTAGACATTTCACATATGAACATTTTTATCTGTACATTACAGTATATGACTATATTTTTTGTATACGTACAACAAATCCTGTTCATCAGGTTTTGTCTATTCAAAAATACATTTTGTTCCCTAATGATCTCTAGTGTCATTTAGCTAACTGTCCTGTAGAGCAGTTAACTATTAGTTTGTATGAAACGGATGTTAACACTCCCTCGGATGACTAAAAGTTCAGGTCATTGTTTTAAGCAAGACTAATGAGAGGATTGGCAATAGTAGAGATGCTTAATTACATCATTGTATTTTTATGGTCAGATTATTGTAGCTTCCAGTGATTGTCAGGTTTCATAAATGGTAACACACCCTCTCCATTCAGAACCTGTTGTGTTTCCTCAAACTGACATGTCTGTTATAGAAATCTGAGGTTGTGTCATGGGCTTTTTGCATCATAAATTGACCAAAAATGCCACCAGAAGTAACAAAAACACCCAAGATATTTAAAATGTGTGGACAAAAAAAAAAAAAAAAGCCCCCATAGTAATTCCTTGTATATATTGTGTTATTATATCCTGTAAATTTCATTTGATTTGATTTGACATGATTTGTTTGATTTTAAAAGTTACGACAGCTATAATTGATCAGAATGTGATTTTCTTTTTTTTTTTCTTTTTTTTTCTCAGTTGACTTGAATGAAGTATTTGGCATAAATGGACTTAAACTGTGTATTTGTATGGTTAGAAAAATATTCCGGGGCAAATATTGTCCCTTAACAAGAAAACTGAATTACAAAGACTAGACATAAATGAAATCAGAAGCATTAGGTAGAATG
This sequence comes from Mylopharyngodon piceus, assembly GCA_039654765.1. Taxonomy (NCBI): domain Eukaryota; kingdom Metazoa; phylum Chordata; class Actinopteri; order Cypriniformes; family Xenocyprididae; genus Mylopharyngodon; species Mylopharyngodon piceus. The sequence continues at coordinate 23,750,181 of CM077452.1, read as the reverse complement.
TGCTTGTAGATTCTGAGGTTTGTTGAGTTCTTTTGCGATATTATAGAATATATTTTAGCTGTGTAGTTGTGTACTAAATTTTAAATCAAAGTAATTTATTCAGTTATCTTTTCATAATCTTATATTCCTTTTTTATTTGTTGTTTACCACTTGAATGACTACAGAATGCATTGTCCACAATTAACTCTGTATTGCCCCCATGTGGTGAAGTTGTCTACTGCAGTGTTTTGGAAAAGTTAAACTAATGTAACCTAATTTATGTTATTCTATCTAGCATTACACATTCACACAAAGGTTTTACATTGTCAGGTGTCTATGTGCTTCATATCGCTGATGTTGTGTGTTTGAAATAACACAACAAAGCCACATTTCTACTAACTAATCTCTTTCAGGATATTAATGCACACTATGCCCACTCCATTATGATAAACTTGACCACATCTAGCCCACATCTAACGTGCTCCTAATGTTAATTTTTATACTTGATCTAGTCATCCTTATGTAGTCTTTTCTCCTCTGTTCCCAATACCCCTCCCCCAATCTCTGAGGACCCCTGAGTGAGTTTTCTCCAATATGTCGATGAGCCCCATTTAGTAGGTATTTCAGAACACCTTTTTGCTCTTATAACTGCATGACAAGTGATAAGATCCGACTCACCTGCTTACGTTCCTAACATGAGCTGACAGTAATGATAATGTTGACAAAAGTTAATAAGTATCTTCAAACTTCTATATTCAGTAGTCTAAATCAAATGTCAGTCTAATTAAACCGGACTAAATTGCTTCCTGTCAGCCTTTAATCACTATATTTGTGAGTCTGATCTGCATGTCCTATCCACTATTTTCTCCCATGTTCTGCTGAATATTAAATATCAACAAATATGGCCCCGCTTAGATTCGAGAATATGACTATACATGAAAATTAAAGGGACAGTTCACCCAAAAATGAAAATTCTGTAATCATTTACTCACCCTCAAGTTGTTCCAAACCTGTATGAGTTTCTTTGTTCTGCTGAACACAAAGGAAGATATTTGGAAGAATGTCAGTAACCAAACAGATCTCGCCCCCCATTGACTACCATAGTATTTATTTTTCCTACTATGGTAGTCAATGGGGGGCAAGATCTGTTTGGTTACTGACATTCTTCCAAATATCTTCCTTTGTGTACAGCATGTATACAGGTTTGGAACAACTTGAGGGTGAGTAAATGACAAAATTTTCATTTTTGGGTATACTATCCCTTTAAGTCATTGCACGACTGATTTGTTTGTTTGCATGCACTGCAACCTCACCCACATCTGTCCAGCTCTGAAAGGCCAAATATTACTCCAAATAATAGTGCTGTATTTATGCTTATAACTTTAAGCATGTCTTTCATTTGCAAGCTGTTATTTACCTGTTCATGTACATACGAGCATTTGAATGCACTATTTTGCATGAGCTGTGTTGGGTGTTTTTTGCATGCTCTGTTGTTTCTGTGGTATCAGGTTTACAGTTAAGTTCTTGCACAATAGGAGTGGCTGTAGAACAGTGCAATAATATTCTCTCTTTCTCTCTCTTTCTGTTGCAGGTGTGGTGCGAAACAGAGGAAGAGGAGGAGGAGGACGAGGAAAGTGAGGATTTAAAGGGCAGTATTGCATTCTGTTTGCAGGCTGAGCACGCAGGAACTCGTACATACTACTTCAGTGCAGACAGCCAGAAAGAGCAAGAGGAGTGGATCCAAGCCATGAGTGAGGCTGCCAGGGTCCATATCCCAGCCACACCCAGGTACACACACACACACGCATCTATAGTATAATACACACTGATTCACACAGAATTTGGCCCTGCATTCAAAAACAGCTTGACAGAGAGAAAAACTGGTTTAAAAGAATTAAATCACCCAAAAATCTAAATTCTGTCATTATTTACTCACCCTCTTGTCATTACAAACACGTATGACTCTCTTTCTTCTGTGTAACACAAAAGGAGAAATGCTGAAAAAATGTACTGGCCACTTTTTCCATATAAAGTGAATGAGGATGTTGAGCTCCAAAAATGCACTATAGAAATATAAAGTGATCTATATGAATCCATATGCACTATTATGCCGCCTCTGTATGATGAAAATACCTTTAATTAAAGGGATAGTTCACCCAAAAATTCTGTAATCATTTACTCACCCTCAAGTTGTTCCAAACCTGTATGAATGTATTTCTTCTGCTAAACTCAAAAAAGATATTTTAAAGAATTTGGATAACCAATGTTCCATATATGGAGAAAAAAAAAATACTATGGAAGTCAGTGGGGTCCATCAACTGTTTGGTTGCAGACATTCTTCAAAATATCTTCTTTTGTGTTCAGCAGAAGAAAGAAATTCATACAGGTTTGGAATTACTTGAGGGTGAGAAAATGATGACAGAATTTTCATTTTTGGGTGAACTATCCCTTTAAGTTCTTGTCCTCTGCTGTCTGCATCGATTCTAATATGGCACCTTTAGTCAGGCTTGATGTCACTGATAGTGGACCAGTCATCAACAATTGAATGTCACATGACCAGTTTTTGATGTGACAAATATTTTGATATACAAATATAAGAGTGCAAAGGAGATATGAGAGCTTCCATAAAGGGGAAGATTATAAAATTTCAGTCTGTTCATCAGGCAATGTAATGGTATGGCTTTAGAATATTTTTAGTAGTCGACCGTTATAGTTTTTATGATGGCTGATGCCAATATCTTAGAGAGCAGAGTGGCCAATATAAAGCAGATACACACTATGTTGCCTAAAGTTTAGGGACGCCTGCCTTTACATGCACATGAACTTTAATGACATCCCATTCTTAATCTGTAGGGTTTAATATGGAGTTGGCCCACCCTTTGCAGCTATAACAGCCTCAACTCTTCTGGGAAGGCTTTCCACAAGGTTTAGGAGTGTGTTTATGGGAATTTTTGACCATTCTTCTAGAAGCGCATTTGTGAGGTCAGGCAGTGATGTTGGCGAGAAAGGCCTGGCTCGCAGTCTCCGCTCTAATTCATCCCAAAGGTGTTCTATGGGGTTGAGGTCAGGACTCTGTGCAGGCCAGTCAAGTTCCTCCACACCAAACTCGCTCATCCATGTCTTTATGGACCTTGCTTTGTGCACTGGTGCGCAGTCATGTTGGAACAGGAAGGGGCCATCCCCAAACTGTTCCCACAAAGTTGGGAGCATGAAATTGTCCAAAATGTCCTGGTATGCTGAAGCATTAAGAGTTCCTTTCACTGGAACTAAGGGGCCAAGCCCAACCCCTGAAAAACAACCCCACACCATGATCCCCCCTCCACCAAACTTTACACTTGGCACAATGCAGTCAGGCAAGTACCGTTCTCCTGGCAACCGCCAAACCCAGACTCGTCCATCGGATTGCCAGACAGAGAAGCGTGATTCGACACTCCAGAGAACACGTCTCCACTGCTCTAGAGTCCAGTGGCGGTGTGCTTTACACCACTGCATCCGACGCTTTGCATTGCACTTGGTGATGTAAGGCTTGGATGCAGCTGCTCGGCCATGGAAACCCATTCCATGAAGCTCTCTACACACTGTTCTTGAGCTAATCTGAAGGCCACACAAAGTTTGGAGGTCTGTAGCTATTGACTCTGCAGAAGTGTGTGCCTCAGCATGCGCTGACCCCACTCTGTGATTTTACGTGGCCTACCACTTCATGGCTGAGTTGTTCCCAATTGCTTACACTTTGTTATGATACCACTAACAGTTGACCGTGGAATATTTAGTAGTGAGGAAATTTCACGAATGGACTTATTGCACAGGTGGCAACCTATCACGGTACCACGCTTGAATTCACTGAGCTCCTGAGAGCGACCCATTCTTTCACAAATGTTTGTAGAAGCAGTCTGCATGCCTATGTGCTTGATTTTATACACCTGTGGCCATGGAAGTGATTGGAACACCTGAATTCATTGATTTGGAGGGGTGTCCCAATACTTTTGGCAATATAGTGTATATGATATCACACTATTTCATTCTTTTCAAAAATAAAAACACTAAAAATGTACTGTCAAAATAAAAGTCCCACTTACAACACTTACTGACCAAATGCCGATGCGATAACTAAAAAATATTTCAAGTAGGTCTACCGATATATTGGCTGATATTTTATAAATACATATACGTAGACCATGTTTATGAAACTTTTCTAGTACTTTTATGGATCTTCATTCATAGAGTACAAAGAGCACATTCTTCAAGATTTCAACTTTTTGGGTTTCACAGAAGAAAAAAATTCTTATGGGTTTGGATAGTGTCTTAAAAACATGATTCTTGTGGAGCAAGAATAACAGATTGCAATAGCCAAAGACACATCTGATGAAAGGGTACATAGAGCAACAACTAAAAAATAGCAGAGAAGGAATGCAAGAGTGTGTCCTTAGTACTGCTAGTACTCTGGAACAAACAGTCATGTGCACTCATTATAAAACAACATTTCATAAAGAAGATCAAAGGCATCACTCTGTTTTATGACAGTGTCTCACAGATGTTTTGTCTTTCTCTCTCCTGCTGTTCTGCAGAAATAAATCTGAGCCCATCCCTGCAGCAGACCAAAACGACATGGTAGCAAAACGACTGGAGCCCAACTCTCATGTGGAGAACAACGGGCAGAGGCCAGACTTTCACGAGCCTGTCAAACATGAGCCAAATGGAGTAGAGACCAGAGACACCACACCCAGCACCCCACTGACCCCTAATATAGAGGGCAGGATGGGGGAGAAAGGAGGCCTGGCACCCCATCACCCCAATGGCTGGGGTAACTATGGTCCTCCTAACGGTTCAAGATACCAGTCCCAAGAGAATGTGAGGGACATGCGGGAGCCACACGAGGAGAATGTGGTGATGCGGCGGGGCTTTGTGCCAAGGACAGCACCAGAGAGACTCGCCCAGAGGAAAAGCTCTATGACGCAGCTGCAGCAGTGGGTCAACCAGCGCCGGGCCATGGTGCCTCAGGATGACGGCCGCAGGTGAGGTCTAGAATGGCATCAAACCCTCATAATTTTCTTCTCAGCAGGGATATTATAGTTTGGGATTTTAAGTGAGTTTTTATTTTATTTTACAGTAAATGTATTGATTTTGTTTTGGTTGGTTTCCTTTCCATCTATCTTTGTTAGATCTACTTTAATATTTTCAGTGTTTTCTAAGTTTTTATTTTATTTTTAGTGTTTTTAAAGTATGAGATTTAAAAGTTTAAAGTTCAGTTTTTATAGTATTTTAAGTTATACTATTTGATATTAATACATATTCATATAATATTTAATATTAATGTGTTAAACTTAACTAAATCACACTGATACAATTACTAAACTTATTTAATTTAATCATTTAATTTTAATTATTGCTGTCAAGTGACATTTTTGTTTATAATGCAAGTAGACTGCAAAAACTAAAATTTGTAGGAATGTACTTTTTTTGTTATAAAAATGTATTTTACTTTAGTTTCATTTCAAGTAACGTTAGTATATACACTACCGTTCAAAAGTTTTTGGGGTTTTTTTGAAGAAGAAATTGATACTTTTATTCAGCAAAGATGCCTTAAATTGATCAAAAGTGACAGTAAATATTTTCATAATGTTACAAAATATTCATATTTTTAATAAATGCTGTTCTTTTGAACTTTATATTCATCATAAAATCCTTAAAAAATGTATAATGGTTTCCATAAAAAAAAAATATTAAGCAGCACAACTATTTTCAACATTGATAATAATAATGTTTGTTGAGCACCAAATCAGCATATTAGAATGATTCCTGAAGGATCATGTGACACTGAAGACTGCAGTAAGCAGTAACAAACAGTTATTTTTAATAAACTTTGACCCCAAACTTCAGAACTGTAATCTATTTTTATTTAGATTTTCATTTATTTGTTAATAAACTCTGCTTCTCAGTCCATCCAGGTACTACACAGTGAACCGCGGTATGTCACCAGACTATTACGGCGTGTACGGCGGACCTCCGTATATGGATGAATATACCCTCTACCCACCCGGTGTCCGACCCGAGAGCATCTGCTCCATGTCAGCTGCGTACAACCGACCATCTCCTCGCTGGACCGTGGAAGATAGAAGGCGGTCATTGCGAGATGGACCCATATACGGTCAACCTCGAGACCCTCAGTGGATGATGGGACCCCAGGGTCCTGCCTATTACCCCCAGCTAGACTCAGCACAGAACTCTATGAGGCGGCTTTCCATACAGCCACGCTCACGGTCAGTCCCTCGCTCGCCTTCCTCCTCATCGGGAGGACCCTATTCTCCGCACAGCTTCGCCTCACCTGCCCGATCGCCCAGCACCAGGTTTGATCGGGGACCCAGCCGAATAAGAGAGGAGGGCATTTATGCTGACCCCTCAGTCTACGGACTCCGCAGGTCACTGAGCTCACCTAAGGTAAAGCGCCTGTCAATCAACTAAGCATCAATATAGTGACAGCAATAACCAGAGCACCTCAATTGAAGGATTATTTACAAATTATTTCAGATTTTGACTGCTAACTTTCTTAAACTTATTAATTCTTAATGTGAGTGTGCTACCAAACTACTGTTAGTTTTCCATAGCCATACTTTGCAGCTTATTTTGGCAAAGAGCTGCCCACTTGCACTACAAAATATATTATTTAATATAATATATTCTCCAAAAAATGATCAAAAATACAGTAAAAACAATAATATTCTAAAATACAATTTTTTTTGTATTTTCATGTTAAAATAATTCAACAGCCATTACTCCTGTTTTCAGTGTCACATGATCCTTCAGAAATGATCAATGTTTAAAACAGTTGTACTGCTTAATATTCATTAATATTTTGGTATTTATTTGAAACTGAAATCATTTGTAACATTTATAAAAAAAATTTGTCACTTATGATCAGTTTAAGGCATCCTTGCTGAATAAAAGTTTTTCTTTCTTTTTAAAAAAGTGTATATTTAGTGTGTATATATACACTAAATTACCATAATTAATTCTTGTTTTAGTATGATTTCCCTGGAGATCGTCGCTCCTACAGCCAAGGAATGTACCACTATAACTACCCAGCATCCCCTTCGCTTCACAGTAAAATGGTAAGTCAACACTTTCAAGCATTTGTGAATGTATTTAGCATGATACAAGCCAATTATAACAGCCAAATCATGTGATCATGTGACTGATAATTTGTATGTGCAATAGCTTGTAATTGAGGGCATGTAATTGTCTGTTCTTATGAGTATGAGCGTGATGCACTACGCTGTGATTAGCTATGCCGTGATCAGCATGTGTGTGTGTTCTCCTGTGTCTCCGTCTCCATCCGATGCTTTTGCGTGCTGTACGCTGCTGCTGGGTTTGACACACTGGGCTTTGCTGCTGCTTCACTGCACACATCAGGAGGACATTTTAGACGTGCAGCTTCAGAGGAACCTGGAGTACCTAGATCAGCAGGTAGGAGGCTTGATCCAACAATCACAACTGAGTTTCAATGCTGACAGCACACGTAAGCTCTGTTCCAAAACCGAGTGAGCTACCCACCTAGACAACTTTTTTTTTTTTTTTTTTGAAGAAATATTGCTGTATTTATTATAAATGATTTATCCTTACACATCTTTTTTTTTAATATTCATGTGCCCTCGTAATCTCTCCCTCTTTCAAACAACTTCTTCTCTGATGATGTGTTTACTAGCGTGAGGGTGGGGCAACCTGTCACTCACATGAGATCACACCAATAGCAAACCACAACCATCCAATCAATTCCCGATGGACAAAATCAAGTCCCCCCCTACATTTTTTTCTTGATATACATCACAATAGGGAAGAAAAGACTATCGCAACTTCTGTTTCATGCTGACTTTAAATTAAAATAAACATTTTGACCACGTTAGAAAAAAAAAAAAACGTTTTAAACCTAGACATAAACTAAAAGTTTTAGGATTTTCATGCATTCTTGTGTGCTTCATGATCATTATTTATGCGAATACAGTGTCTGCTCACAGAGTCGCTGCTTATGTACAGCGCTTTAGACCTTTCATGAATTTGCATTTTAGTTTGGATGCTGCGTTAGAAGGCAGCTGCATATGTAGACAGTAAACAAAGGCAGCTCACTATGTTTTCAAACAGAGCTTTTGATTGTTGGCTTCACATTAAGGAGTGTTCTGATAAAGAACAGACTGACTGATGTTTGGATGCCCACTTAAACAACCATGTCATAAATGTAGTCATAGTCCTCTCAAACATTTTGTAAAGCACCACCTCCAGTTCCTCCCTATCTCCTCTCTGTGTTAGTTCTCACACTGATCTGAAAGTGTTTTCTAATTTTATAACAATTGCATGTTAAGTTAACAACAGCAGCTGCTATATATAGCTTCTTTGCAGTTTTCACATGGGAAAGTTGTCACGAGGTTATAGAAGAACTGTAAGGATTTGAGAGTTCAACTATACAAATATATGTTTACTCTAGCAGTGGTTTTTTATCATATTTTTGTTTTGGAAAATCTTGATCAATACAAAGTCTTTAATTGTTATTTTTTTGTCAGTTCTGGAAATGATTATTTTTAATGTCAGGTTGGGGAAAGATGGCACTTTTTTGAGACGCGTTGTCATACCTACTGTTTTCAACACTGATAATAATACGAAATGTTTCTTAAATGTTTCTTCAATAAATTAATTTCTTGCTATGTTGGGTACCAAGAAGACATACAGTAGTCGTGGAACTAAAGAAATTCCCAAATCTTTACTCTATTTTTAATCAAATGAATGCAGCCTTGGTGAGCTTAATAGATTCTTTCAAAAGCATTTTTAAAAAATTCTACGACCTGAACAGTAGTGTACCTAATATAGAAAATGACTTTAAAAAATATTCCCGCCTTAAAAGATTTTCACTGGAGTACAAAAAATATGACAACTAGCCCCGGTCTCTCCTATCTCCTTTACCTGCTGTGAAGTATAAGTTAGGTTCCATCAAAGTCGGCCATATTCAAGGTCAGGCGTATAGCCAGATGAATGATGGTTTGTTCTGCCCTAGATGACAGATGGTGATCACCTAATCGGCATGGTAACCAGAATGGTTGAACGTTCCTCTCCTCGAGCAAAGCTATTCTCACAAGTAAGAGAGTCGAGAGCCGAGAGTAGAGAGGCAGGCTGCTGATCTACCTGGTATTCCTGCACAACCAAACCTCACTTCAGTCTCTTTCCGGCAAAGTTAGGCTCAAACGAGGCTGTTCTGAGGCTGTGATGGAGCCTGCCTCTCTCTATGCTTCCTGGTCGATGTGGCATGTTGGATGTTTTGATAGTGATTTAGGTTTACTTGATAGTTCAGCTATAAAAGTTCAGTCGCAATCTTCAGTTTCTCTTTGGTTTTCAGTTGGTTTTCAGACTTTTTTTGCTTTATTTATGTATCAGAATCCCACCATTTCCAGTGCTTGTTTACCCAATATCATACCCTCCATTGTGTGGTCATTGTGTATTGTGTTGTCTTGCTGTTGTCCTCTGTGTATGTCTTATCCACCCACATCATCCAGCAAGAAAGCCATTGTTCAGTGTATAGCCTTCACACAGTGGGGCTTATCATTGACACAGCGTTTGGGATGGTTTTTGTTGCTGAATAATACAAACAGCACGTTGCAATGGCTAATGAATATTTAAATATTTATTTCATTTATTTTTTAAGTGTTGGTAATTATTTAAAATGATTTTTAATATTATTGTTTTTTTTAATTAGTTCTTTATATATATATATATACTGTGTGTGTGTGTATATATATATATATATACATTATTATTATTATTATTATTATTATTATTATATTTTTTTTTCAAATATATAAAATGTTTAATTTTTCATATTTATGAACTGCTGGGTTGTGAACCAGAAGACTCATTTTCACTAATATTTCCATTTTATTTATTCTCTCTGGTTATAGGTGCCTCCATTCCATGATGTGTACGGTGACCTACATCCCACACTGAAGCTTAATGAGATTGAAACCAGTGTAAGTCAATTTGTATGATCAAAGACATCCTTTTTAGTGCATACATTTATAACTTTATAAATCATTGTCATTCACATAACAGACCCATGAATTTTAATTTTGTCTCTGTACAGAAACTACTGGGCCGCTTGTGTGAGCAGCATCGTCTTGTGAAAGAGCAGGAGACTGTAGTTCATCGTTTGCGGATGGAAAAGGTACATATATTGCTTTTAAGAGCCTACCAAAAAATAGAAATGGTAAAAAAATATATATATATTTCTATATGTATGTATATACAAAGTTCTGTCATGAAACTCTAGATGGCGCAGGCTAATAGGTCCTTTAACTCAACCTGCTCGTAATCACATCGTTATCTATAGGGTTCCTGCTGTATCAGTAGCCAATATATATATATATATATATATATATATATATATTTAAAATTACATTATTAATTTAAGAATTAATATTAAATTATGTACTTAAACCATCAAATTATAAATATTAATCCAAACATTACTTGAATTCTTCTGCAATTCCCAGGATAGTCTAGAGGGGGTGCTGGTGGCCACACATCAGGAGATGGAGCTGTACAGGAACCAGCCGCTGGCCATGGAGAAACTTCAGCTGAAGAAGGAGAGTCTACAAAACAAGCTGATTAACATCAGAGGAGAGCTGTCTCAGGCCTCCAGTGTAAGAAACCAGACAATTTAACAGTTTTATGAAAACACATTAGCACATAATAAAAGCTAGTGTTGTTGATTAAATAAATGTTTAATTGTATGAATATGAAAATGTATTTTATTTTTATTTTTGAAAATTCTTTGCATGCTTCTTCACAGGCCCTGACCACCACACGAATGGAGTTTGAGGCACTAGAGGATGATGTGAATGCCATCCATGGTGACCTCTGGGAGCAGCTGAACGCTGGAGGGCAGGTATGTTGCTTTCCACGTTTGTCATCATCATCAGTGGCGTTCATGTTGTCAACATCATCATTAGTTACTAGTTAACTCTTAAACTACAAGCCCTTAATGACTTCTGCTGTCTTTCCATTTAGACAAACCATTTATTCATGAGCACATGCAATTATCCTTTTGCATCATGTATTCAGCATGATCATTTTCACATGATTGATTTACCTTTATCCACCATGGGTGGTGTGATGTGGGCATTATCGTAGTAAAAAAAGGTGACCTTGATAATACAGAATTAAGTAGAATACTAAATTAAGATGCGTGGCAATTATCTATTTCTTTGCTAGTAATGCAAATGCAAGGACTGCTCACATTCATTTGAATGGAAATGAATTATGCAGTCAATAATTGAATGGCTTGTGATTCTCTCATTAATTGTTAATGAGAACAAAAATGCATTTTTATAATGATCCTGGCAGCACTATTCAATAATGCATGTGTCTTTTCTGTTTGAATGAATAGCTTGTCTAACAGAATCTCCTCTTCTCCCAGAGTGAGCTGGTACACAGGCACATTCAGAAAGAGTTCTGGAGGGTTCAGGATGTTTTGGAGGGGCTGCACAAAAACAACCCGTCTCGGGGAACGGACACGGCCAAACACAGAGGTCAGATGATCTCCTTACTGCGTGGCGTCACACATAAACTCTGCATATTTATTTCTGCACTCAGCAACATTAATATTCTGCTTCTTCCTGACCAATTTTTTGCTATTATTAAAGGATTAGTTCACTTCTGAATGAAAACTTCCTGATAATTTACTCACCCCCATGTCTTCTAAGATGTTCATGTCGTTCTTTCTTCAGTCGAAAAGAAATTAAGGTTTTTGAGGAAAACATTCCAGGATTTCACTCCATATAGTGGACTTCAGTGGGGCTCACCGGGTTGAAGGTCCAAATTGCAGTTTCAGTGAAGCTTCAAAGCGCTCTACACGATCCCAGACGAGGAATAAGGGTCTTATCTAGCGAAACGTTTGGTCATTTTCTAAAAAAAAAAAAAAAAAAAAAAAAAAAATTATATTCTTTATAATCACAAATGCTCGTCTTGCACTAGCTCTGCGATCCACCACGCATGACGTCATCACGTTACAAAGGTCACGCGTGACGTAGGTGGAAGTACCCATCCAGTGTTTACAAAGTGTTTTTCACCCTACCGCGGTACTTCCGCCTACATCACACGTGACCTTTCAACGTAATGTGTGATCGCAGAGCAGTGCAAGATGAGCATTTGTGGTTAAAAAGTATATACATTTTATTTTTATTTTTTTTTAAATGACCGATTGTTTTGCTAGAAAGACCCTTATTCCTCGTCTGGGATCGTGAAGACTGCAAATTCAGTCAATTCCTGATGGACAAAATCAAGTCCGGTCCTACATTTTTTCTTGTTTGAGAAGCCGTTTAACTCGGATATACGTCACAAAAGAAAAGAAAAGAAACACTGTCACTACTTCCATTTCATGTCGACTTTAAAGGAAATGATACAATAAATCAGAAATCACTTAATTTTCTGCATAGAACTGCAATTTATTTTTATGTATCAGGAATATTTTGAGAACTTATGCAGTTATCCTGTGGCACTTTCATACCATTTATGCGTGCATTGTGAAACAGGCTTAGTACTTGGGAAACAGAGAGCAACGTCATTTGTTTTATGATTTGATTATGGAATACAATAGCAGCAAAGTAGAGCATATTACAGGGAAGAATATTAGGTTAGTTTTGACGTCCTGACATAGGTCCTTAACTCTATTATCTGTCTCTGTCTCCAGTAGCCAGTGGAGCATCCGGCTCCTTCAGCACAAACAGTCCTGCAAGTCCCTTGAGTTCAGTGAGTCTGACGAGTCCTCTCAGTCCCTTCTCTCCTGTCCCTGGATCTCAGGCCTCTCCCACAAAACAGCTGGCCACAGAGGTATTTTACACACCATTATTCTTCAGTGAAAGACACTGTTACTCATTACACTGTACAAAAAACAATACAGTAGCATATTCTATAGTACCAAATCATTTCATTTAAATGAAGAAGGGGATATTCAATTATTCTGTTTCCCCTAATTAAATCAAGTCTGATCATAGGACTTAGCTTTTGCATTTGAAGGAGTCGCTATTTTTGTTTATTCAGGACAGCATGATTTGTTCCTTTTTCTCAATAATTAATATTTGCTGTACTAGGCTCATTTAAAGAAAACCTCTAACCATTGTCCAGTGGAGTCATGGTAATAATGTGAGACTTTTATTTTGAAAAGATTCCATAAGAGAGTGCAACAGTGTATTTTTACGGAAGTAAAAATTTTGTCCATCCTTTTTTTTTAAAAAAAATAATCATGCTCAATAGCGGAATTCCTAGTGAAAAACTACATTAAAAAATCTCCATGTTTTTTAATTAAGTTGTGTAATTTGCAATGCTCCATGGGATTGCACTTAAGTACGCTGTCTTGTACCTTTGTCATAGCTGGTTGGTTTGGTCTATGCCTTAACTCCTAAACAAAAAACAAATTTGAAAAATACTTCTTGAACCAAGGCTGCTGAAAATGTACACAGGCACTGTTGCACGCTATTAGCTTGTTAGCATAAGATAAAGCACAATGAGCTTAATCAGAAAGTGAATTAATGTAATTGAATGATGATTAAATGGCCTGAAATGGGATTCAAAAACAATTTCTGTATCTAATACCTGTTTTCTGGCTGTATGATTCTGTTTTTTGTTGTTACTTAGCTGTAGTCACTCTTAAATGCTTGGTTGTGCGTGTTTGCTAGTATTCATAGGAGACCCAGTCCTACAGTGAAACTCTACCAAAATATGCCCAGAGTTTAATGCCTTTTCTGGCTTCTAGTACGTACTGTTTATTCAGAAACATCAGCCCCTGACTGAACTGCACATTTTCAGACTTCAAATTTTAGATCACAAAGGATTTCCATGTTAAAACAAATGGCCTAAGCCTTTTTAACTCGCTCACAGTTGCCTTTGCTATCAGTGATTTGTCGAAATCACAAAGTACATGTGTGGGTTGTGTGCAGGTCAGTGTTGCTTAGCATTTGTGGTGAGGGATCCTTGCCTATATGCTTCCCATGATTCTCTGCACCCTCCACCTTGCTTAGTCGCTCCTGATGCACAGCTCTCTCTCTCCATTCCTTCCCTTCTCTCCTCCTCCCTGCCTTTCTTTCCCTTCTGCTTAATACCTTTTCTATTCGTATCCTTTACATTCTTTTCCCAACTTCCTTTGTTTTGTTTTTTTTTTTGTTTTTTACTCTCCTGACTTTCTACCACAGGAGGTTGGTCCTCCGAGACCTCCACTTCCTAAATCTTACCAGCCCCTGGAGTCCTCCCAGTCCTTTCCCCCCTCCGTCCCTCCCCTGCCCTTAGACAGCAATGCCTGGCTGCGCAGTATGGGCCCCCATTCAGGCATCCACCAGGAAGGCTACAAGGACAACGAAGAATTTCACAGCAGAAAGGTACCTCAGGAAGGTGGCATCATTATGAGAACAAGGAATCATACTTCCACTGTTTTCATTTCCATCATCGTTATTGCAACGTCGACAATATCTCCCATTCACTCTTATTCATTAACTTGAACACTTCTCTTTCTTTCCATTTCACTATTTCACTTTATATCATCTCTGTTTGCTTTACATATAATTTTGTCGTTTATTACTTTATCACAAACCAAACGCCATCACAATATAACATCTGTTGTAAGATATAGAAAATATTGGAATAAATAAATCAGATAGAGTAGCTTGTCTTCCATAACAATTCCCATTTTCCCTCCAACGTGTGTGTGTGTGTGGCAGAAAGCTCAAGTTTCCTCATATACAGACTTGTGTAGTTGCATCATTTCTGTCCTTAGTACCCATTTTATTTGTGCTTGCTTGTGTCAGTGCTAGTGTTATGTTTATCAGTTATGTGGTTTGTAAAAATGCTTCCATTTGCTTTTAGCCATATTCACCCAAACAGCCTCATGCATTTACAGGCTGCTGTTCATCACGCTACTGAGCAACCTGTAGAACCCCACACTGTGCCCCATGCCACGGTTTCTTTAATTTCATACTTTTTTCCTGTATGCTAAGAAAATCGTTAGCATAACGAATTGCTAAAAGTTGTGCTAAATGAGGGTGGTTTTTTGGGAAATGGTTCTCTGGTAGATAAATGTAGGTATGGGATTGCTAAGGGCATTTTTTAATCATAATATGAATCCAATCTGAATGGATCAGATTAAGAATCTGCTAAGAATCAAATGAGATTCAACTAGATTCTCAGTTTGATTCTTAAAGAATTCTTTTTTTTTTATCCTGTCGGAATCCTTTGGGGTGGCTGGTTTCAATTATTCAACAAATTCCATTAGAAATCCTGTACATTCCTTTAGGATATTTTTACTAGGGTTTATATTTGCTGCGTTCTGTTCCAGCACAACTACAACTCACAGGGAGAAAAGACCAGCGACTATGAGACAGAGCAAGACCGGCTGTCCAACCAGAATAAAGGTATGAAGAATGTCTGTCATTTTTAATCTTGACCTGTCTTGAGCATGTGAAGTTGGGGATAAATTATATTTAAATTTAAGGTGATGAAAATAAGTAAATAAATAAATATTAAAATAATTTTGGTGTTATTTCGGTGTTACAATGAAACATAAGTACTAAATAGACAAACAATTTAAGAACAATTTAAACAAAAAATAGACCAATATTTAAAATATACAAATTGCTATTCGAACATCTCATACTACAAAGCTAAATTCTAAAATCCAAAAATTCTAGAAATGCTTATAGTATGGCCAACTGAAAAAACTAGAAACCAACAAAAAATTATTGCCTTACAATGGCGCCTTTCTACATTATAGTTTATAATTTACTTTTTCCTCGCAGTTGGAATTGTTCCACCCAGGACCAAGTCGCCTTCAGAAGAAAAGAACAATTCTGATGCCGTCCAACGGAGAAATGGGAAGGTGTCCAACGGTCACATTTCCAGAGTAGGTTAAATCTGTGCAAGTAAATTGTTTATGTTAAATGTAAAAAATCTTCAACAATAGATATAAATTTTATGATAAAGTCTAATGAACTATAAAATATAGCAGGTCCTATTAGTTTTATAAACATAAATGAGTTACAGATCCAAATTATGTGTTTAGATTCAGTATGAATAGGACTAGGTGGCATTACAAGAAGTCTTTTACAAATGCAGCCTTTAATTATTGTTGTATGTGTGTTCCAGGAGAGGCCCAAGAGTGCAGTGTTCCCCGCAGAAGTGAAGTCGAAAATGAGTGTGGAGGAACAGAACGAGAGGATACGAAGAAACCAGAGCAGCTCCGTCAGAGACAAGAGGCGCAGCCTCAACCTCTCCAGCAACCAGCACATCGATGGCTTCAAAACCTCAACTAATTACAGAGTGGTTAGTGTCATACTCTGAAACATCATGACTCTGTACTGAAAGAGTGATGAGTCAAAGGGTTAGTTCACCCAAAAATGAAAATTCTGTCATTAATTACTCACCCTCATGTCAGTGTTCACACTTGTAAGAACTTCGTTCATCTTTGGAACACAAATGAAGACATTTTTTGATGAAATCCGAGAGCTTTCAGTCCATTGGGAGAAACTCAATTTACACATTCAAGGACTAGAACAATAGCAAAGACATTATTAAAGTAATCCATTTGACTCCAGTGTTTAAACCTTAATTTTATGAAGCGACGCAAGTGCTTTGTTTACACAAAAAACATAATTTACCACTTTATTTATAAAAATATTGACCTGCAATCCAGTAGGGGGAGCACTACGACGCATATGTGTTGTGTTGACTCAAGACCGGACGTTGCTCCGTGAATGCTTTTGTGTAATATTATTTTTTCTTTTTTTTTTCTTTTTTCCGCACTTGTGTCGCTTCATAAAATTGAGGTTAAACCACATGGAGTACTTTAATTATGTCTTTACTATCGTTCTGAATGTGTAAATTGCATTGCTCCCAGTGGAGGCACTGAAAGCTCTTGGATTTCATCAAAAATATCTTCATCTCTGTTCCGAATATGAACGAAGGTCTTACGGGTGTGGAACGACATGAGGGCGAGTAATTAATGACAGAATTTTCATTTTATGGTGAACTAACCCTTTAATGCAAGGCTAGCTGGTTACAAGTGCATCTTATTACCATTAGCTCATGCTTTTGACTTGAATTCTTGCCCCCACTATTTATAAGGGTCAGATTTATTACATACTGAATTCATAAGCCTGTTTTGATCATTTAGGCACTTTACAACTTGAAATAAAATTAATTTACTACACTGGGGGTTTTGCAGCAATGACATACCATTTTTGGTTTGGAACAGATGTTAAAAGAACCAATTTTTTTCTTAATGTGAAAAACATTTTAAATATCGAAAGAAATTTGTTGCACTATTAAGAACGTTTTGTGCAATAGAAAGGTTACATAGATATTAAAGGTTCTTAATGGAACCATAGATGCCAAAGAACCTTTACTTTTAAGAGTGTAGTAAATATGGTAAACTGCAAAATATATTATTGATATATTATACATCTAATAATAATTAATACATTTTTTGGGTTCCATTAAGTATTTGCTTAAAACATAAAATGATTTGCCACTGGTTAATTCAAGATATGAAAACAATTCATTTTTTGCAATGTACTTTAAGTCATGCTAAGCATTGAGCCACTTGTTCTTCCTGTTATCCAGGTGCGGAGGAGAGTAACAGCTGATGAGGTGGATATTAAGGATCTTGAGGCGGCCGTGAGAGGAGAAGGTGTGGAGTCACCCAGGCAGGAAATTGCTCGCCTGCGACGACAGGTGGAGCCTGAACACTATGACCTGGATCTCAACAAAGAGGTTAGAGGTCACATGGCAGCACTGCATTGCAAATTTTTGTTACATCGTCCAGCAGTTTAACAGTTGTCTAATAATGGCTGATGTGAAGGATATGCAAGGACATTTGTGTCATTGTTTCTCCAGTTGTCCATGCCGGATAAAGTCCTGATCCCTGAGCGATACTTGGACATCGAGCCCAGTACACCACTCAGCCCAGAAGAGCTGCGGGAAAAACAGAAGAAAGTTGAAAGAATCAAGACACTGATTGCCAAATCAAAGTATGATGCACTTCACGTCCTCATCCACTGCACACCACACGTTTTGTTTTTGTTCTGTCTGGTCCAAACCCATTTGTCGTTATGCCATAAATCATATGCAGCACTTGCCATAAAACCTGGGACTATCAAACTTTTAAAACAAGGTCAAGCTGTGAAAATAAAAGTACAAAAACACACCATAAAAATCCAAATTTTTACTCTTGTGTAGGTAACAGGTTTGGAACAACACTGAGTAAATTATGATAGAATTTCCTCTTTTATCTTGAAAACTTGAAAATTACTTCAATTTCATCTGAGGATATATATCTTCTTTATTGAATATTAATGGCTGATCTGTCTTTGCTCCAGCCTGCAAAATGTGGTGCCAGTTTTGGACGGGCCGGTGGAGGGACCCAATAACCCGGAACAGCAGCTCCATGAGCAGGAGAAACGCATCGAGATTTCCTGCGCGCTGGCCGCCGAGGCCTCCCGCCGTAGCCGCCTGCTCTCCGGTGAGGAAGCCTGCCGCCCTGAGGAGCCTGGGCGAACTGTGACCCCAACTGTCTGACCCTCATGCCCTTCTAATGTCACATGCTCCTCAATGTCCTCAATGCACACTTCACCACACTTCAGTGCTGAGGTTGCACTTTAATTATAGTTATTTTTTTGAACTATTAGATGTGATATTTTGCAAAAGGAAATGATAATATGATTTATTTTTATTATCACAATCTGCATTTACAACATATTAATAAAGCTTTTAGATCATTTCTAGATGTGTGACCTCTGTACTGACGCACACTGTCTAATTCCATTTATATTCACTGGGAAACTGCTCTAGAGTTTAATGACTATGAATATATTCAGGTTTATTATCTTTACTAAATCATTAAACATCAGAACATGTATGAATTGACAAAGGCAGAGGACAAACATCATTTAAAAAAAATTATATACTGTATATATTCAATTTAACATGCCTTTGATCTCAATTGCTAGATTAAGATTTTTAAAAACAGCCAAAATGCAAAAAAATTCATGCTAATTTTAGGATCATGCATTGGATGTTTTCTTTCATTTTATTCCATTTTTTTTTTAAGTCGAAATTACAATTAGCATGGATTCATTTTATCTTCTGTATTGTGGCTCTGTGAGAGGAGAGTATATGATCACCTCTCTGTCCCACAATTCCTTTTTCAGTTGCTTCATGGCATACGTTTTTTTTTTTTTTATATTTTCCCCCCCATGATTCCACTGCATTGCAGCCCAGTGCGTCCCCAGTTCCCCTGCCTCCCCAACCAGCCTGGTCCCTCCCCCTTCTGCTGACTACTCTGACTCCTCCCACATCATGAAGGTGTGAAGGTGAGTCCCGCCCACTGCACAACAATCCCCGCCCCTTCCTTTCACTTCCGGTTCCTCACACAAACTCTCTTCCTGGTCTTACTCATTACTGTCTTTGCTTTCTTTTACTTTAAGTAGAGCTAGAAAAAGGCGCTGAATATTGGGGCATTTACACCACCCTGTTTTGGTAGAAAAATATTTCCATTTTTCTAAACGAAATTCAATTCTAGATCTTGATTAACTGCTTATTTATTCCAGGATTTGTGGCTACTCCACTAACACCTCCTGCAATTGTGTTTACTGGCTTTCATTCTGTATATTTTGCATCTTTTCCAATGAAGTTTTGACACCCAAGAGTAAACCTAAAAGCTGCAGTCAGCTCATGACATTAATAGTCAGTGATAATAAAAACCATGTGACAAGAATTTTGAAAGTCCTGGTGTTTGAAATTGCACATTTGGACCATGTTGCTCATATGATCTACAGTGGACATTCACAAACGCTAAATGTCTCCGTTGGTTCGTTAACAGTTCATTAAGGAGCATTTTCACCTGCTATAATCACATGGAAACCAGATGCAAAAGTGCAATCCCATTGAATGTATTTAACGTGCATTTCTC
Source organism: Mylopharyngodon piceus (assembly GCA_039654765.1). Classification (NCBI taxonomy): domain Eukaryota; kingdom Metazoa; phylum Chordata; class Actinopteri; order Cypriniformes; family Xenocyprididae; genus Mylopharyngodon; species Mylopharyngodon piceus. Next base: position 23,730,215 of record CM077452.1, on the reverse strand, counting down.
TGATGGTAGCAAACCTCATAGCTCAAAAGACTCACACAGGCAATAAAGCGTGCCATTAAGGCAGACCTTATTATGTAGGTAGCTATCTATATACATAAACATAAGTTAAGTTTAACTATATTGGCCATGCCACAAATGGTGTGTTTAATGTAACTCAGTGGTTCTCAACCAAGGGTCTCTACTAGAGGGCCTCGGCAAACTTCAAGATGACTAAAAGTGATTTGATATAAGACAAAAACAAGTATTAAAATAAGCCAAAACAACTAAAAATATAAGATATTTCTTATTTTAAAGGGTTCGTTCACCCAAAAATGAAATTTCTGTCATTAATTACTCACCCTCATGTCGTTCCAAACCCCTAAGACCTTCGTTCATCTTCGGAAAACAAATTAAGATATTTTTGATGAAATCCGAGAGCTCTCTGATTCCTCCATAGACAGCAACTTAATCACCAGTTTCAAGGCCCAGAAAGGTAGTAAAGACATAGGTAGTTAAAATAGTCCATGTGACTGCAGTGGTTCAACCACTTTCTTCTCTTCCCTGTCATTCTCCTACGTTGTTTACATTGTAGACAGTGCAGAGCTTCCAGGTTCTACGTCAGAATGCCGACTCATTATTGGCTGACTCCTGCGTCAGCATCACAGGCATGCATCGCTCAAGTGTACAGCGTTGGCCAATACTGAGTCGGCGTTCTGACGTAGAACCTGGAAGCTCTGCACTGTCTTCAACGTAAACAGCATAGGAGAATGACAGGGAAGAGAAAAAATTGTTAAATAAAGTTGTTAATTTTGTTTTGTTTTTGCACACAAAAAGTATTCTTGTCGCTAATGCCGTAATGGCCACTATGCGTCATCAATATGCTTTTTCCCAAACGTACACTGTGTGGCCAAGTGTAGACAGCATTGGCTGAAGTTACCATTTAGGACATACTCATTCTTTTCAAATTGTTTCTCCGCCATGACAGTAAATGGACTGAAAACTTGTCCGTATTAGAAGAACGTTTACACTCATGTACACTAATGTTCCCCCTAGTGGCAGCACATACTTGTGTTGCATTTTAAATTGCTGTCTCTGATACATTTTGGCAGATTTCTTACCAAAAAATGAAAATTCTGTCATCATTTACTCTCATTGACACTCTGTATGACTCTCAGCGTAACACAAAATTGTCCATACATTGAAAGCCAACAGGGTTTAGTGTGATTTCGGACTCTCTTGACTTTCATTGTATGGACAAAACAGTTCTTCAAAATATCTTCTTTTGTGTTCTGCAGAAGAAAGTAAAGCCTCATTCAGACTGTTGGTCCAAATCCAATTTTTATGCATATCCGATTGAAATCCGATCAGATTTAGAAAGTGTGAACAGCAAAAAAAAAAAGATTTTTACAAATCTGTTTCGAACTACATTCATATGTGGTTTGAAATCCAATTCAAATCGCATTTCTGGAAATCGGTTTCAGTCTGACTGCTCTGATCAGATTTTGTGTGGTTTATGTGACTTTCTTAAGGCATGTAAAACATCAGATGTTGTTATAGGAAACATGCTGAAAGTCGCTGCAGAAACAAGGTTGTGTTGTTGCAAAGTGCCGGGCGAGCAGAAAATGACTATAATGGAGACATGTTTTGAAATCGGTGGAGATGACAATAATTTAGATTCCAGTCGGAGAGACAAATAATTGGATTTGGACTGACAGTGTGAACGCAACCTAAGTCATACAGGTTTGGACCAACGAGTAAATGATGACAGAATTTCCAATTTTTTGTTGAACTATCCCTGTAAATGTAGCTAGATCCATTCACATACTTCCATAGAGTGTGGTTCTGGCCTTATTATAATTTTTGTGTGTTTGTGTGTGAAAAACATTCAACTGAAGTTCTTTGAACAAAAGAAATACAACAGTCTCTGACGATACATATGTTCTCTTTTTCTCTTTTTTCTCTCTCTCATCTCACATTTTCCCAGCTCAAGCTCTTGCAGCTGTCAAATTTGACGGTGAGCCCTTCTGAGTGTCCAGCAGATAAAGAAAAGATGGAAAAAAAACCCACTGAACACCAAGAACATATGTTTTGCCTTCGTCAAACATTGTATTTCTTTTGATTACTTACACAACATCACGCAGAGAAATATTTCAAAATGTTTGGATGTCTGCGGAGGGCTGTTCACGCAGTTATCTGCCTCCACATCTCTGCGCACTCCTCATTCCGAGTGCGTAACCCACGGCAGAACTATGTAATTGAATTAATCAACTGTTTTGACTTGGTTTCGGAGGATGGCATTCTTATTACAAAAGCTACAAACTAGCCAGGAAGTGGACAATGTTTACAGATTCATATCTGCTCTCGGTCACATTACAGTGATTGGAGTACACAGCAAATTCATGCTACATGCTCAGGACGGATTCTGCAGACACAAGCACGTTCGTGACAGGAAAGAGCGCGACGGAGACCGAGATGTGACCGGAGGAAAATAGCCATGCTTGAGGAAGTTGTAAAACCAGACCAAGGACTACAGCAAAGTTGTCAGCTCAGTTTATCTGTAAGTCATCATGAGAGAGATTCAGAACCACTGGTATGATAATTATTTGTGTTCAAAACACTAGCCTTGATTGACCACCGAGGATTTATGAACGGAACTCAGTAGGGACTTGGAACAGTCGCAGACTGTGGACGAATCCGTTGATGTTGATGTTTTGATCCAAAAGATGTTGTTGATACAAGAAGACTTGGCATTGGGCACTTCCCCTCCATCAATTTTAAGGCCAGACTCACTGTGACTCCTCCTGGCCTCCGTCTTTCCCACAATCCTCTCCGGTTTCTCTATAGGGCTTAAGAACCCTCTTCCCATCAGCATTGCAGTCTCTCAAACCATTGTCAGGCCTTTAAGTACCGTGTGTATCTATAAAGAAAGCATATATATTGATATGACTATTATTCTAATCTTTGCATCAAAGCCATGTGGACTCATCATAGTGCTTTTACTGCTAGGACAGTAGTTACCAAATAATGGTACCTAAATACTTGTGAGCGTGTGTGTGTTAGATTATTGAGAAAAGAAGCCGAAACATTGGAAGTGTCCTTAGAGTTGTAAGTCTGCTTGTTGAAACAATGCGTGTTCATGCGGGGCCAGCAACTTGCATTACAGCCTGTATATAATGACGTTAAATTATGTAACCTGTTGCCCCAACAGAATATCAAAGCCCTTATTTGTGGATCATTGTGCCATTTGGAGATTCATTTGGCTTTCTTTTCTGCTGTGGCACAGTTTTTTTGTAAATATAGATTGACATGGAATTAAATGGAACAATATTTTGGATTATTTTTTTATCACTGGTAATTACCTCTGTAATCAAGCAGTTTGATTATAATGTATCGTAAAGTAAAGAACAATTTGCCAAACAATATAAATCTCCTGTTTTGTACTTCGATCTTTCACCATATCGAAACCTCTGAAATGCCATGCAAGTTGTTAGCCCATACTGTGCTTTCTGCTTGTCTTTTTTTTTTTTTTCTTTTTTTTTTTTTTTTGTCGTGTCTTTGGTTTAACTCTTGACTAAACACTAGCCTCCGCTTGTGTATGAGATATTTTGTGTGATTTTTATTTCTCCCATTGGGAAAATTCATGGATATTGTATTGTTCTTATTCCAAAAAAAAAAGAAAAGAAAAAAAAAGACCCTGAATCAAGCTAAAAACACAGTATGAAATCTGGAAAAGAAAGTCAAGTTTCAGAGAAGCAGATTACTCATTATCACTTTTAAGCAAAAACAGCCCTGAAGGGGAAGACAGAGATCTATTTTTATCATTTTTCAGAAAGAGAAAAACAAGATCAATGCGTTGCATATTTTTCTATGATGTATAAAATAAGGGTTTGATTGGTTACATTTATAAAATGATTAAAGAGAGTTTTGATCTGATATATTATAGGGAATTGAGGCTGATATATTTTTAATTTATTGACCGAAACTTTACAGCATCCTTTTGAAGGCCTTGTTTAAAGTGTTATTTTGTATGTAATTGGAAAAAATGGTCAAAGACGCAGTTGGACGGTCAAAGCAGAGATGTCTAATATTTGATAAAATATGTAGCATATAAAGTGGGAATAACTCATTCAAAATAAGCACATTGGTCTGTGTAAATATTTTTAAATCAAAACACTGTACGTCTTCATATTTACCGTAATTAATGCTATTTTAAGAAAAAAAACAAGACTGCTTGAGCTATGCAAATCGAACTAAATAATACTTCATGTGCTTGCTTTAGAAGTACCCTCATGCAATAAAGTGAATGTATTTAAAACCTTCATTTGTAATTAAAACTCTTTATTTGTTCATATCACTTTTTGAACCTTAGGCCCCGCACACTGGTGCGTTTTCGTTTTAAAACGGTGTTTTAAAATAAAAACAATCCTCGTCTACACTGGCGTTTCCATGGCGTTTCAGAAACGATCTCTGTCTACATTATACGGTGACGGCCAAAAACGCATGTCACATGACCGTTCATGCACACTGGGCATGCGCATACAAGTGTAAACAGTTGCCTCTTGCGCATGTATGCAGAGTTTAACTGCACAATAGAGTACCTCAGAGATGACGTGTTTTTGTAGGCCAACCCGGAAGTTAGCGGCGCACGGGTTCCCTCGATCGAAAGCCTATGCATTTTTCCCATAGACTTTTGGAAAATCGCAAAACATAAGCTCTGTGTTTAACAAAGGGTTATGACACTTACACGTTTTGTCTATCAAGATAATCTTTACAAGTTAACACAACATTTATACATTTTGAAGCCTAAATAAAGTTGTCAGATATAAAAAGCTAACAGTAGGCTATAAACAGACTACAGCACACCATGGTCGCGGATCAACGTCCCCACCACCAAGCTTCCTCAAACTTTATTTAAAAACATGCTCGCTGATTATGATCTGCACTGTGTATGAATACTTATCCACTTTTTCATGAGAAATGCTGTCCAAATGTCCTGTTTGTCATGATGACGTCTAAAGTCCCTGCCAAAGGAAGTAGTCCCTTTTAGCAACTTGTTAGCAACCGCCGTTTTTAAGACACAATAAAGGTTTAAAAAAAAATCACAAGCGGGTTATAACTGGTGTGTTTTATGTCATAGAACAAAACGTGAAAATATTTAGAGGCTTTGTTAACCACAGACCTTATTTCAGGCGATTTAGCAAAAACCCATTCAAAAAACCCATAGACTTTAGGGCGATGGAACCGGAAGTCCTAAAATGCTAACTCGCTTCCGGGTTTTGCATACAAAAACACGTCATCTCTGAGGTACTATGGCTGCTAAAAATGACAACAAAGCCAGCAAAGATTGCAGTGCAGTCTCCATGTTATTGTTTACACGGTCGTCAAGGATACGCAAAGCGAACGTGGGCAGCCACGGCATCGTTTTCAAAAGTCTCCGTTTATACTGAAACGCAACCCCACCGTTTTCAAAATAAAACGGGGTCTGCAGCATTTTCGAAAGTCTCCGTTTTCGAGGTTTGTAACCGTAGCAAAACTTGCGCATTTTAAAACAAAAACGCAATAGTGTAAACGGGACCTTAAACAGAGAACAACCATGCTTTAAACATGAGACACTTTACTCCTAAAACAGACAAAGATTTCATTCATTCATTCACAACATTCAAATCTTTCTACAGGTAGATAAAGTTACACTTTGTTACAAAAGAAGTTACAACGGAAGCTCTTTGCTGCAACTTGTGAGGTAAATGAATAGTTAGAACTAAATTAGTTTCAGCAAAATAGATATATAAAGCCTATTTATTACAGTCTTAGTCATGTTTTGGCAGTTGGAAATGGAATAATCCGCATCTGTTGAGCCAGATGTCAGTCAATGCAACATTCCAACATGGTTTTTTCACAGAAATCTCCCAACCAATTATTTATGACCACAATCGTTCCTGGGCCACTTGTATTGCAAATGAAGCTTAGTGTTGAATATTTACTTTATTAAATTTACATTTGCTTTTAATTTTGAGGATGAGACTTTCCTGGAAAGCAGCTATAAATTCAGTGTATTAATAACAACACAAGCACAAAGTGAAAGCCAAGAAAATGTTCCAGCAGTGGGGAATATAATGCCAGTAAATAACAAGTCAAGTCACCTTTATTTATATAGTGCTTTATACAGTACAGATTGTTTCAAAGCAGCTTCTTTTGCTTAGCAAATTCTGCTGTAAAGCAGCTCTAAAAAACAATATGTTTATGACATATATGTTTATGATACACACTCTACTGGAAAGTATTAAGGCTTTGTAGTAATATATTGTGCGGATCAGATGGTTATAGAACAGTTCACTTTTTTGTTAAACAGAGGATAGGACTGCACAGACTGAGAAGGTATTTGTGTAATGGAAAATAGTTAATTGTTGGAGATTGCTAATAGATACCAGGAGAGGAATGGGTTATGGTTGAGGTTAAAAAGAAAAAGATGTTAATGGCAGGCACGTTGGTGTCTATGTAACACTGTTGTCAGGACTGAAAGAGGAAAGAAGAGGAAGAAAGAGGCGCACGTGTAGATTTTAGGGAGATATTTTGCTACCAAGATCTTAACACTTTACAATGAGGTTTCGTTTGTTAACAATGAACAATACTTCTACAGCATTTATTAATATTAGTCAATGTTAATTTCAGCATTTACAAAAACATTTTTAAAATCAAAAGTTGTATTTGTTAGCATAAGTTTATGGACTGTTAACTAGCATGACAAACAATGAACAATTGAATATGTGACAAATGAATAAATGCTTTAAAAAAGCTCATTGTTGATTCATGTTAGCTAATGCATTCACTGATGTTAACAAATGGGACTTTACTGTAAAGTGTTAGCAAGATGCATTTGAGCATTTGTTCCCACTTCCAATAGTAAGGCAATAGAGAATGGGAACGTGATGTCAACGACGCAATGCATTCTGGGACTTTAGGACACAGACACTACAGCAGAGACTGTGTAGGTAGATGTTAAAATGTATATTATACAGTTAAAAACACATTAGAATGGTGAATGCTTGCTGTGTTATGAACTGCCATAGCTGCTCTCAAGACCGACGTGGAAAACGCATCTCAACTGAAGCACAGTTTTTCATTGAGTTTTACTTTCACTTTCACCACTGTGTTGTTTCCAAGCTGGTAAAATGAAACTTTTTTATATCATCGTATGCAGAATGCAAAGTGCAATGACGTAGTTTCCCAGACTCTATAGAGTGCAACATTTCCCGCCCCCCAGCAGCGCTGGTTTCGGAAGTATTTTTTCCATTTCTGTCCCATTGGGATTTTAAAAAAGTCTTTGTTAAAGAGTTATAAGACATGAACCAAGCCAATCAGCTATGAATCATAACATTACAAACTTTTATTTGAAGCAAAAAAGTTCAGACAAAATAACAAAGGTACAAGACTGTACTTAATGGCTTTTGTGAGGGTAGGAACTACAATCCCATGAAGCATTATGAGCAGCATAATCAAATTAAAAATGATGGAGAAATATAAAACTTCACATGTATATATGTATATATATTTTAAGTTTTTTGCAATATATATATACATACATACAGTACTGTGCAAAAGTCTTAGGCCATCATTAGAAGTTGTTTTAGCAATAGTATAATGACCATATATAATTATTTCTCAGTCTCTTTATTAGAATATAACCAGAAAATACAGGAAATTTGTATGCAGTGTTAAAAAAAAATCAGAAAAAAATGGTTTCTCAGAGTTTCTTCTTTGAGAAACTGGAAGAAGTCCACTAAATACTGATTTTTGCTTAAAGAAGCCATTTTGTTCTGATTGTTTTTGTTTGTTTGTTTGTTTGTTTGTTTTTTACATTTTTTGTACATATTTCCTGTATTTTCTGTTTGTATCTTAATAAAGAGACAGGAAAATAAATATGGATGGTCATTAAAACATTTATAAAACAACAAAGCTGGTGGTGGCCTACTTTTGCACAGTACTGTATATATGTTTGTGTATATATATAAATATTTACATACATACATACATACATACATATATATATATATACATACATATATATATATATATATATATATATATTTAATACACACACAAATATTAAGTATTTTGAGAGCTTAGAGAGATCGACTCAATTATGTAATTCGCAGTGCTTCACTGGAATGGGTGGAGCCAAAGAGCTTTTTGGCACGTTTTGCTTTTTTCGACTCACTGATTGGTGTAATTTTCTGTACAGCATCATGGGTAAAGTAGTTTTTCACTAGGCATTCTGCTGTAAAATATGATTATTTTAAAAGTAAGCTGAAATAACGCACACTGACGGCTTCAACAGAAGCAAATACCATGGATTAACAACCTCATAGCTCACTGTAGGCCTGTCTTTAAAGGGATAGTTCACCCAAAAATGAAAATTTGATGTTTATCTGCTTACCCCCAGGGCATCCAAGATGTAGGTGACTTTGTTTCTTCAGTAGAACACAAATGATGATTTTTAACTCCAACCGTTGCGGTCTGTCAGTCGTATAATACTTGTCAATGGTAACTCCATCTATAAGAGTCAAAAAAACATGCACAGACAAATCCTAATGAAACCCTGCGGCTCGTGACGACACATTGATGTCCTAAGACACGAAACGATCGGTTTGTGTGAGAAACCGAACAGTATTTATATCATTTTTCACCTCTAAAACACCACTATGTCCAACTGCCTTGCGCATCCAGTTGGTGAGGTCTGAAAACGCGCTCTCATGACGGAAGTGATCTCTCGCGCTTATACTTCAATGAGTGCGACAGATCACTTCCGTTGTCAGAGCGCGTTCAGACCTCACACACCGGATGCACAAAGCAGTTGGACATAGTGGTGTTTTAGAGGTGAAAAATTATATAAATACTGTTCGGTTTCTCGCACAAACCGATCGTTTCGTGTCTTAGGACATCAATGTGTCGTCACGAGCCGCAGGGTTTAATTTGGATTTGTCTGTGCGTGTTTTTTTGACTCTTATAGATGGAGTGTACAATGAAAAAAGTCAGAACTGCGAGAAAAAGTCACAATTGTGAAATAAAAAAAAGTTGCATTTACCTTTTTTATTTTTTATTCTGTGGCAGAAACAAGGTTCCATACATGGGCAATGGGGAATATTAGTAAAATATCTGACCTTTGAATGCCGCTCTTGACAAGTCATAATCAAGTAGGCCCATTCCAGAAAGCTGTATAATAATTTTATCTAGTTAGGGTCTCTGATAAAATGACTATTTTTATGTATGTTGTTTTGCACTATTTTCTTCTGAACACAGCTAACATGAATGTACAGTTATTTGTCATACCAATAAAGCACATTACATTAAATTAGATTGGAGGGCAGGTTATATTAACAAATTGTGAAGGGGTGTTAGGGTGTACTTGTGGCAGCATCAGCTGTCATATTAGAGATTAATTAATTTGTTAGTGGGATGTGAGGTAAGGAAATAAGGGCAGAGGGTTAGTGGACACATGGATGACTGAATGGACTGTGATAGTGTGTAAAAGAGATAAAGTGATCATCAGGCAGAGCGCTCTCTCTCTCTCTCTCTCTCTCTCTCGTCATTCTAATACGTTTAGTTAATGTTCACCCTACGGTAGGGTTCAAAAGTCAAGTATTTATGTTGAACAGACAAACCAGTAAAAACCAAGGAACTAAAACCGGGAGATCTGAGCCAAGAAGACAACAGAGGGGAAACCATGATCACAGTCACTGAGTTTCAGAGTGAGTGTCTTTCTTTCACTGAATATAAATGAATCGCAGTTCTGTACAGTTACAACTGAACACAGAAACACTGGTATGTTCATTCTGACTTTTAATGTAAATTGTTCAAGTAATTGTGAATAAACAGAATGTAAATCAGTACATTTAGAGAATATTTTTGACATTTTTGTTTGCAATAGCTATAAGATTTCCATGCAGTGTTCTACCTTTTAAATGACCACAATAATAATTGCTTGATTAAATATCTAAGAATATAGCTAAACAATCTGTTCTATCTGAATTCTAGAAATCGGTGTGGGTCTGTCAGGATTTGGCATGTTCTTTGTGCTGTTTGGAATACTGCTGTACTTTGACTCGGTCCTGTTGGCGTTTGGTAATGTAAGTGCTATAATGAGCTGTTTAGACATGACACAAGCTAGATCTTTGGTCATGGGAAACGTTTCTTAAAGGGATAGTTCATCTAAAAATGGAAGATTCTGTAATCTGCTCAACTTTGTCACTTTTACTAAATATAACTTTTTTTTTTTTTTTTGTAAAGTATAGTTAATCTATTCCATACAAACTCTAAATCCAGAAATGTTAAAAAGCTGAGAAACAAGTGCAATACATAATACATAATTTGCATTAAACACTTTAATTTTAAGTGTCAGAAAATTAGGTTTTTTTTTTTTTAAAGAAATTAATACTTTTATTTTGCAAGAAAAATGTATATATTTCAAATAAAAGCTATATTTCAAACAAAAATATTGAGCAGCACAACTGTTTTCAACATTGATAATAATCAGAAGTCAGCATAACAGAATGATTTCTGAAGGATAATGTGATACTGAAGACTGAAGTAATGACTGTATAAAAATATTTTTTTAAATATAAAATAGAAAACAGTTATTTAAATAGTAATAATGTTTCATAATATTATAGTTTTTACTGTATTGTAATAAATGCAGCCTTGGTGAGCATAACATTTTCTTTCAAAACCATGAAAAAAATCTTTTGAACGGTAGTGCATATATACATAATTTTATTTTTTGTACTTTCCAAACATTTTCTTTCTCTTATATCAGATTCTGTTTCTGTCTGGTCTGGCCTTCATCATTGGTTTAAGGAGGACAGCCCACTTCTTTTTCCAGAGACAGAAGCTCAGAAGCTCCGCCTTCTTTCTAGGAGGCGTGGCTTTAGTTCTACTAAGATGGCCTCGCATTGGCATGCTAGTGGAGACCTATGGCTTTGTGCTCCTATTTAAGTGAGTAAACAACAGTTGAATCATATTCTGTCCTTGTGTGCAAGGCAGGCGCCTCCATTTTGTTAAGATGTTCCTACTTCAAACCAACCAAAATGCATTTTGCCCAAACTAATTTTGAAACACTTTTTTACTGTTCATATAGCCTAAATATGCTATTTATTTGCTTGAACTGACATTGTTCTTTTCTAAACTAACAAATAACAATACTCTGCGTTGTTTGTAGGTCATTCTTCCCAATGGCCTTTGGATTTCTTGCAACAGTCTTGAACATTCCCTTTTTAACTACGGTATGGAACAAACACTGTTTTACAATGTTTGGATCAAAACTTAAATCTAGCTAACAAATAAGTTTAAACACAACCAAATTATTTCTTTTTACAACAATACAATTAAACATTCACAGAATGACTAAACATTCCTCATTGTGTCTTTGTTCTCTTTCAGATTTTAAACAGGTTATCTGGAAGTAGTTCTTCAATGGTGTAAAAGTTGTGTGGTTTATTTTATTTTAATATTTTAGTCATTGTTTAATCTTTATAATAACATGCCTTACTATATAATAACTTAAGAATGCTATTTTTGTGTTCATTCATTTATTTTAAATACATATCTTTTTCTATTAAAAAAAAAAAAAAAAAAATACTATACAATACCAGGATTTGATGTGCGCAAGACGTATGTCTGTATATTTGCCTCTTGAGATGAACACAAGCAAAAATAAAATGTCCGGTGATATTTCAAAGCTTGTTGACCTGCTCTCAATGCTACAAGTTATGAATACATATTTTAGAGGAGTGCTTTTCCAATCATCTCATTTCTATTCCATCTGTCTGCTCCCCCCAACTTCAATGAATACCCTCAAATAGAAAATCAAATGAATGATATTGAGTTCAAATATATAAAGGCTTTGTGGTTCTGGAATGTTCCGGTGAAAGGGATGGGTGGTGGACCCACCCCGGGGCAAAAAGACAAGATCAGAGGGAAAGAGGGGAGGGTTATGGAGGTCTGCGACCCACCGGGGAGGCTATGACGCAGGTAATGTTGTATGAGAAAGATAAATTGTGTCTGAAGGTTGTATGAACCAAACGCAACCTCCATACTTGCAAGTGTAAAGGTAAGCCATTTACTTCATAGTTCTCCCACTGTTCATGTTTGCCTTGAGTTGCATACGTGTTAAGTGCACATACTGTATACACATTCTGTGTGATGGTCTATTTGAAGTCTATAGGGTTTGAATGGTTTGATTGATGTATTTAGATTTATGCATTTGACAGATCATTTTTCAAAGTTATTGACAGTTTATTGAAGTTTTTTTCTTCTTTAATCAGTACATTCGTTCACTGGAATTGCATTTTAGCAATCTACCCAATGTTTTTGTACAAGTACTTTGGCTAGCCGTGCAGGTAAAACAACCCAAGAGGGTCTGAATCTGAAAGTCATTTTCAAAAAAATAATCCTCTTGTTTGTACTGTCTATGCTATTCAAAATGTAAAGAAATGTACATTTTGATCCTGCCAATTCCATGTTCAATTTGAGCCTGTGCAGTTATGAAGAATGATTTTCATTTTTCTTGTACCTTTTACATTGCTATTTTATCATTGTTCTTTAGAGCAGAATGCCTGATTAGTTGATATTTATTTGTTGTATATTTTTTATTATAATATTATTGTATTATATATTTTTTTTATTTATATATATTTTGTTTTTTTTTACATCTATGAACAGAATAGGAGTAGGGGTGAAATTATGGTTTCTGATGCTTTTGATAAATTCTCAAATTTTCTTTGAAGTGTGTGTGTGGTCCCCGTGAAGGAAACAGCATAATCATACTAAATTATGTTTTTTGAAGATGTAAAAATGCAGAATGTTTTCTGCGAGGGTTGTTTTTAGGGCTAGGGTTTAGGTTAGGGGATAGATACAGTTTGTACAGTATAAAAATCATTATGTCTACGGAAAGTCCCCATAAAACATGGAAATCCAACATTTGTGTGTGTGTAAGAGAGACAGCGAGAGCTTATGAGTATGAAAACATACAGATAAATGTCACTGAAACATGTGATTTCATAATTGAGTCTTTTAATAAGTACCCATGATTCAGAAAACAACCACGTGTGCTGGTTTCTAACTGCATTTATTTCTTGCAGAAACAAATATAGGTTCAAAACACATTAAAATGATGCTACTTACCATCATTTTGATGTTGTCAGTGGCGATTGGAGACACATACCCTTCAGGGAATTTTCAATATTACTTAGAAGGTAAGTTCAATGTTGTGGCAATAACTTATAATAAATTAACAATATAGTAAATATTAAACTGTGTTATTAAACAGTCTTAAGGCAACAAATGACAATGCAACTAAAAGAAAATTGATATATAAGATTGTGGATGCATTGTATAGGTTTTCAAACCTGTGTGTCTTACAACATAGACTATTGTTGTAACATGTTCTTATGGAAAAACGTCATAATGTCGATTAAAAAAAAAGTGAAATTATAAGATATATCATAATACACTTTATTCGATGGTCAATTTAGACATTCTACTAACTATAAGTAACTTTGCAACTACATGTCAACTAATATTGATAGAGTTTAGTAGACTGTTATAAGTTAGGGTTAGTACAATAAGTTGACATGTAGTTAAGCTACTTAATAGTTAGTAGAATGTCTAAAGTGGACCATCAAAATAAAGTGTTACCTAAGCTTGTATTGGACATGAGATAAAAATATAATAACTGTAAAGCATACAGTTTCATTTGTTTGAAGTAGGCCTGTGTCTCACATCCCAGCTTTTGTTGTATCTCTAGATGAAACTCCTGATGAAACATCACTGCGGGTTCTCAGGGGAACTGATGCTCGTCCCACAGCTGGATCTCCTTCTCCCAAGCTCTCAATGCACTTCTCCATGGGTGCAGATCCTCAGCGGAGCACATGGTGGTGGTCTCCGGAAAGGCCTTACACAAAGAGAAGGCAGAATGTCGCGTACTACAATCTCAATTCTTTCGGTCTCCGCTATGGGAAGAGAGAACAGAACACGCTTGCAGGATTTAAACAGAAAATACCTGTGAAGTGAGGTCCAGTGGGCCTTTTTTTAATACTGTTTATTGTTCTTTTCATGTATTCATTGTGGTAATTTAATCATCTGATTGCCGTAAGTGAATGTTTTTCACTTTAAAATAATGGTCCAGATCACTAGTAATTCTAGAGTGACTAGGTAACAATTGAGTGACTATAATGCATTTTATGACTATATTCAGAGTAAAAAAAAGACAATTTCTCAGACACGTAAATGTTGTGATTATTAATTGGTAATTCTTTATAATTTGTCATAGTTATTAGTTCTTAATGTGATTCTCTTTAAGTATTGATTACCTAATAAGGAACCATCTCAGTCCTAAATTTGTTATGACTTATATGGATTAGTTAATCTTATTAGCTGAAGTGTTCATGTTCTGCTTATTTTTCCTGCATTACTTCCATTATTCTAAAGTGTTACACATTAGTGGAATAGTTATTAATCTTCAGTATGAAGAGGTATAATGATAACAAAACAACCTGAATAAAATTACTTTATTTGGTGTCATTTAAAATAAAAGGTAAAAATGTTTAAAATGTCTGAACTTAATGCATTAGGTTAAACCTGTGAAAGTGTGTGTGTGCGTGCGTGTGCTGTACTTCCTGTTCACGCACTCTGGTGATCACAAACCTAACGTTGTTCTCAGGCTTAGACTTTTTAATTACAAATAAACTGTGAAATACTTCATGTTGCCACATAAAGCAAAATCTGGATGATGTAATCCATTTAGCCTATTTAATTTAAATCTTGAAAACCCCATCGGGTCAGGCTCTCTGATTATTTCCGTATTTAGGCCTTTATATTTTGAGCATGGTAAACTGTTGGACTTACAACCAAAATGAGCTGCTCACCATAAAAACAAAAAAACCCCAGTATATTAGTTTTGTTTTTGATCATCAAAATGGCAAAAAGCTTGATTATCCTCAAAGACTGGACTCAAATTTCTATTTCTTCTCTGTTGTATACTAGAATTGTATATTAGTAATAAAACAATTGGTAATAATCTGTAAAAATTCATTTAATTGTTTTTTTTTATTATTTTTTAAGTCAAATCAAATCAAATCATCTCTTTCAATGAGCAAGATATTATGGTACTGTATCTTGAGTGTTTTACCTTATTTAAAACTGGTGACGCTCAAACCACAACTTTCCACTGACTCTAGATGGTAATCATTGAGCGTTTCCGTGGCTGTGCCTTTGAGAGGGAACTTGATCAGTACAAATATTAAAGATCATCATAAGAAGCAATTTGAAAAACTAAATAATAAGTGTGAGTGTCTGAAGTCATGATGTGGATTATACACCCTGTATTCATTATCACACTCTGCATGTTTTTCTTCAATGTGCTGGCAGGTAAGACACGTGGCACAAACTTTATTTTACTTTTCTGATATATTTTGTAAAGCTATATAACCTACAAATGTAGGTTATATAGCTTAATATAAAATTATATAATAATAAAAAAGTAGGATAAAGACTAAACAAGTGTGCAAAATACAAAATAAATATTAAATTAATAAAAACTCTGTTGATTATATATCGTATGTACAACTATAATACAGCTGTTATTTTAACAATTAATTTACCTTTTTTAAGATCTGAAAGTTGTGATAAAATAAAACACTTTTATTGTAAATGATAAAGAGGTAAGCACAAACATGTACAAAAATATCATCTGGAATGGAAAAAATGATGCAAAATATTTCTTATGTGGCATAATTTCGTGTCAACAAATATATGAAAGATATTGATGTAAATGACTTTGAAATAAATCTGTCATATGCAATTTGTAACTTTGTATACATATTATCTAAACCTGAATATAGAATAATACAAAATTAGCACACATTGTCTTGATCACCTGTATCAATTTGTTTTAATGCAAATTAAATGTATTGCTTCCCACAGATAATAAAACAAATGAGAAGACTTCAAACACAGAACTCTGGTAATTCTGTAATTCTCAACATGATTTTTTTTTTTTTTTTACTGAATTACCATTTGAATTTATCCTGTCTACAAACATAAACGTTTTGGTAGATTTACAATGTAACACATTATTTTAACTTTTAGTCTTTGAGTTGTATTTGTATTTTGACTTCTGTGAGAAGCGATAAGTTGCCGTACAAATCGGCTAAATGACATGAAACGGTTCTTGTCCAAACTACATAATTAAATCTTGTGATGATTCCAGTTATCAACATTTATTTATGCATTGTTTTAGTAAAGTTCTTCATCCGTTGTTGTACGGTATCATCTGTTTCCTCGTTTTCTTGGTTGTCGTTCTCCTGGTTCTTCTCTTTGAAATAGTCTTCTCGAGGATAAGTGGTGAGTGCATTACAGTAGCCTACTACTTTTAACTGCTTATTTTTTCTTAACACAGTAAATGACAAATGCTTGATATTATTATGATTACGTCTTTTTTAAATTAATAATATGTAGCTTTATTTAGTATGTGTGTGATTTTTGTTTTAATTCAGACCTTAGAAGAGACCACATGGCCCGCGAAACAGGAGAATCAACCGCTTTGCGTCCGAATAATGCATTAAGTCTTTCCCCTCTTTCAGGCGACGGTAAAAACATGTTTTACAATTAGTCTTACTGTTCGTCCACTGAGGCTTTCACACTAAACTTTGGCCTTGTCAACAATTAGGTGGAGATGATTCATCCTCTACAAGTTCTGGGACCCCAGCAGGCTCGGTAAGTCATTTGAAAACCATTAACTTGTTCCTCACGCACCTGAACGCCATCCATTACGTATTCCAGATGCATTACGAGCCATTTCAAAGGGGGTTACAATCTTTTATTAACGTTTTTGTTTTATATGGGATTTTGTTTTGGTTTGTATGTCAGCTGGCAGATCTTTCCAGTATCTCTCAGCGGTATGTAAGCCTTCAAGAGCGTTCCAAGACTTCTGACTACATAAATGTTTCAGAGAGTGCTTCATCTGGACAAGTGGACTTTAATAATAAAATAATGGCTGTAGACTATGTGAATGTTAAAGAGTCCCGACGGAAGAAGATCAACAAAAAAGGCCAAGTGAGCTGTGATGACGGTACTACAAGCGTTAGCAGCGATGCGAGCAATGAGTCCGCTGTGAATTACTCCATGGTTGTCTTTACTAAAACAGATAAGTAAAAGATGTGATTAGCTTTTGTAAAAAAAATTGGCTTAAACGAATCACTCACCCAGAAATGAAAATTCTGTTATCATTTAGGCTACTCACCCTCATGTTGTTCCAAATCTACGACTTTCTTCTGCAGAACTATAGCCTATATACAGTCAAACCAAAATTTATTCAGACACCTTGAACATTTCATTCATTAATACAGTTTATTCACTATAGTTTAAAAAAAATGGTAATAAAATATGACAGGATCTCAGAGTTAAACTGTGTCAGAAAAAAATTAATCATGTCAGATAACACTTAAGAAAAACATGGTCAGGTCAGTGTCTGAATCATTTTTGGTTCCAAATTTTTATCAATTTTACCGGTAGTCCACTGTATGAAGAATTTTTGGGTATAATATGTCACAGTTTACTTTATTTTGCTATCCTCACTTACATAAATTAACTATAGTGTCCTGCACCCACTAGTAAAAATATATCAAAAATATCTGAATAATTTTTGGTTTGACTGTATATAAAGTAGTTTCAGTAGTTTTTGCCCATAAGAATAATAAGTCAATGGGGTCCCAAGTAACATTGGATTGACATTTCAATTTATGTACAAGGAAATAAAAATCTTCTTTTGTGTTTCACAGAAGAAATTAAGTCACGCAGGTTTGGAATACGAGAGGGTGAGTAAATGATGACAGAATTTTCATGTTACAGTTTAATTGTCCCTTTAATACTGTGTAAAAAGATGTGCATGTATAAAGTTACAAATGTTCATATTTTCATCACGAAAACATACAATTTTAAACATGGTTACATAAACATAATGGATGGGAGGCATTTCACTTTTCCAGTGAATTTTCAGGCGCACTTTTTAGTGCATTTTTCAGATCATAAAACACCACATCCTGACAGGAAGGAACCAGACATGCATCTGTGAAAGTCTTACAGTAATAAATAACTAGTTTAAATGTGCAGACATCAAATGCTGTAACATGATATCAAACATGCCCCTTCTTCACTATTGACACTTGAATTTCCACCGTCAAAGCATCATTTTTCATTTAGGGCCTGAGGGAAACTATAAAAATCTCACGATGCACCAGAAACGCATCTTTCTGGAACATTGTTATAAAAGGATAATTTTTAAGTGTAACTTTGATATTTCCCAATACCACCACATGTTTGCTGAAATTTGTAATATTTGATATTTACAGGTTTAATATTTGATATGCCACACATCAAAATGTCATTATGGTGGTGGATCACATCAGCTTGCACTGACAGTGTCCAACCACTTGGTGGTATCAATGGCTCTGCATGTGTTGCTATACGGTGATGTAGTAGTCACTATGAAAGCCTATTTGAATGTGAACTTTGTGTAAAGCTGTGATGTTATTTTGAATACAATAACTATTTATCTGTGCGTGAACCAATGCCAGGAGCATTTTTATAGGATGTTATCATCCTTCCAAAAAATTTTTCAGTGATTCAAACCCTAACCACACATGAATATCTGATAAACACAAACCCTCAAAAGAACCCAAAGGACTTTAAAAGTCACCCTCTTTATTCTGATAAGACACAGATGTTTAAATAATTAGAGTAGACGTCCAGCTTCCAAGAAACGGTTCTATTTTGAGTTCACATTTGAATTGAATTCATTACAAAATTAGTTTTGTATTGCGGCACTCCTTTCAGGTACTGCACAGAGCGAGCCTTTTGTGCCACTGCTTTAAATTCAGCAGAAACAATTGTAGCTCAATGAACTTAAAGTACGTCTTTATGAATTTTGCTACAGCGTGTTAAACTTCGTGTCATAGAAGCTTTGCTACAGACATTCATAAACACACTGCCTGCATGTGGTTCTGTTTAGGGATTGAAATAAATAGTTTATTTCATAACAGATGCTGAAGTTGAAGGGGTTTCCATCTTTAGTGGCAGGGCAACAAAGAAATACTATTGCATTGCTAACATCCGACTGATAATGGACTTTGATCTGTCTGCTTTAGGTACTCAGCTGCACATCATTATGTTTTTAGTCCAAGATAGATTGCTCTTAATACATTTTTAATAAAAACTAAACTTTTTTCTTAAAAAAAAAATCATTGTCACATTATCAAACATTTAATTACAAAAAGTGCTTTTCCACAGGCAGTAAAAAGGGATTGACTGTTGCGCAACATAAACAAATACAAGAAGGATTCCAAGCATTTTTGGCACATCCATTGAGGTTTGGCATGTGAAATTTGGTGGTTTGGTTAAATAACAGCGCTCTGTTTTCAAAAATCTACACCAGCACATGCAAGATCTGTGTTGTAGTCAAAATCAGCCTTATTGAGTTGGTGTGGCCCTAAACCTTTTTTCTTTCATATTTTTTTTTCATTTTGGCTTTTTTCTTTTAATATAAACCATACAAATCGCTAATTCCAGTTCTGACATTTTGCACTAAACAACAGCTTTGCACAAAGAAGCTGAAACTCTGTGGTCATCAATGCATTGCTAATAAGCCAGTGTCATCGAATTAAGTTGTAAAACGTGCAGTATAAACAATCGATGAAAGAAAAGGAAAACAAAGACCATTGAGATATACCAAATGTTATAAGATGTCATTAAAATAGCTCTGTTTCATGCTAAAGGCTTCAGCGTGTCAACATATCACAATGGCTTCATGATCTAATTCAATAAAACCTGCTGGTATGTTGTTAATTCCTTGTGTGCAATGAAAGTTTGACCACCAAAACCTCACATGAATAAACTTCTCTAGCCTTATTACTACACCGTTTTGAGACCTTTCAGTTTTAAAACCACAAGAATTACATTTAAAATATTTAGGGCTGGAGGAGTGGATTACATTTTCTGTTTGTTTTTTAACATGCTACAGTGCATCTTAATGACAGCGTGTTTTCAGTCACTTATCTGTTCTTTTATGTCTGCATATGTAGGGGGACCAAGACGTTACTAGCGTTTTGCCTCAAATGTCCAGCTGCATTAATTATTGGTTTCAAACGCTCTTGAATTAGTACTTTTTGTGTGTGAATTATATCTTCCAAACAATGCTATTGTTATAGTTTTGTTATAGCTAAAATGCGTATTTCCATATTGATTTGTCTTATGGTAAGTTAGACCAAAAACATTTTTTTTTGTATATCACATGAAAACTAAGGTGAAGTACATTGTTTTTAGCATTTAAGGTAAAGACGATGACAACAGATGAATAATTCTGTTAAAGCTGCAGTCCGTAAGTTTTGCCTCTTTGTCGCCATCTCTGTTTGAAACCTGCAATTGCAGTTATTTGCGGAATTATCATCTTTACGTGGGTTGTGCATCGGCACGGCTCCTCAGCACGGATGAATCTAATGTTTGCCATCAGTCACCACACCAGATACTGTAGGCCAGGGATGGGCAACTGGCGGCCCGCAATGTCTTTAAAGACGGCCCGCTGGACATTTGAAAAGCAAGTAATGTAAAAACTGCGTTCAGATTATAATGTTATTACTAAATCAGTCCAGGAGAGGTCGCCATTTCCAGCCGATCCCCGTATTAATAACAGCGTAGGATGTGCACGCTAATGTGAAAGTTTACTAAAATTAGCAAAACTAAATGAAAAATTGACAATAAAAATCGTGTTTTCACCATCCAATCAGGGTGGTTAATGGATTATCACCCATATGTTTGATTTGTTTGGAAACGAAATCTGTAATGAAAGATTTTATTGTAAATTTCCATTACACCACTGCACTGCTCACAAAATCCGCTTTCCACCGTCGGGCCGAACGGATGAATGGTAAGGAACGGCTCCAGTTGTATTTCCAATTGAGCCCAGCCCGGTACGGCATGGCACGATTACAAACCGTTCTCCGCCCGGAATTAGCCAACCATGCCGAACCGTTCTGCTAGAATGCGAGTAGTGACGTGATGTGACGTCGTCACTCAGGATCAGTCACTTGTCTGTTGCCTGGCTGCTGGTTTCTCCGTAGCTTGCTAAACATGATATTTGAGCAACATGAACACAAATTAATCATACAATTAAAATAAATAACTGATCATCCTACATAACGCGGTCACTATTTACATCGCATATCGTGTGTAAACTCTTGCGTTACTAAGGCAACGACTGAAGAGCTCCGTTATCAGCCCCACAGTGCACTTGTCTTAGATTTCAAAGGTAAAATGCATAGTCAACAAAACCATTTTTTGCCAAATAAATGAAAGAAATGTATGCACTTAATTATGTTCTTATACATTTATTAAAAATAGTATTTTTCATGGTAATATGTGGATGTGGATTATGGTAATGCCATATGGAACAACTATTTTTTAAATAAGCACTTTTTAACGAGGCTGAGTTAAAAAAATGTTCTCTAGGCTTGTAATCAAAAATAGGACTTGTGTACATTTGTTTATTGCAAATTTACAGATAATGCAATTGAGATGTTTACATTTGCTTGTTGGGGTAATATTGCTTGTCAACTGAAAACAAAGTTTCCCATTTGTATTAGCAAAATTGCACAAGTTTAACGGTTCATAAAATCTTTAAAAAAAAATTACATTAATTGTACATTGATTTCCCTTAATAAAAAGTAAATTGAGTAAGACGATGAAAAGGTGCGAGTGTGGATTAGTAATCTGGCCCCCTGGTATTAAGGAGAAAAAATGTTGGCCCTCGTCACTATCGAAGTTGCCCATCCCTGCTGTAGGCCTACTTTGGAATCACTGATTCTACGTCTTGGAAGTATGACCAAAATAAGAATTTTCACCAGAAAATGTCATCTGAACAAGTGAGTAACATGTCTGCCACTTTTGTTCTGACCAACTGAGAAAAAAAAAACATTACAATAAATAGCGCAACCTATGATGATTTAATCTAACAATCGCTTAGCTTGGATCATGTCAAACCATGCAAATTATTATTATTGTTATACTTTTTTTCTCAAATTGTTAATGTCAACAACATCAGTATTGCTTGACTATGTGTATTTAGTGTGTATTAGCGTTGCCTGTAGATTTCAATTTCTGTAGCCACTCCGCAGTCCAAAGTCTTTTGCTTTTGACTACGGGTGAATCTCCAGTTTTCACTAATGATTGTCATTTGGACCTTTCTGGATTATCCACCATCAAAATGATGTATATGATCCGCCACCTGCAGCATCCTCACATGCGATATAGCCTACTAGCTGGGACTCCTTCTTTATGTAAACAGACGTGACATAGTGACGTAATGACGTAATGACGCAAAGACGAACGGCTACATGCTCGAATTTCCCGCGGAATCCTACCAGTACCACTCTAATTATAAAACATTATTACAAGCCTACTGTTGTGAATCGGGCTAAGGTAAGAAGATAGTTTTGAACACTGGCTGGTTATGTACTTGACAAATTGATTTTGGATAATTTTTAACCAAAAAAAGTTACGGACTGCAGCTTTAAGCACCGTTTCTAATAGGAGGTTTCTACCAGTTCCTGTTCTCCATATTGTGAGTCAAACAAGCCTGGTAACTGAGGCTATCACCTTTTGTCTCTCAGTGCCAATGTCCCATTCTCTGAATGGTGGCCGTTGATCATGATAAATGCTTTATCTCTATAATTATGAAGTTGTATAGTTATACTGATTGGATAAGGACTGGTGAAACTCTTTGTTTACTTCCTTTGTTCAAGGTCATCCACCTCTAAGCGCACTGCCCCCTAAAATATATATAAAACGGCAATGTACAGATTGTAGCCTTAGTCCTAGTAAAGCCCTAGTCGGACTTGATGTCTGCAGCGCCAAACGGCACATTCTCAATAAAGAATCCTGCTAAGGACACACAGAGTCTCCTGGGGCCTCATTTATAACCGTTGCGTACGCACAAAACAGGCACTGAAAGAGGCGTACGCCAGTTCCTACGCATAAGTTGTGATTTATAAAAACAAACTTGACGGGAAAATTTGCGCACCTCCACGCAAACTCTTGACCCATGCGTACGAACATTTTGGAGACAGAGCAGTTTGGCGACACCGATGGTGAGCTGAGGGACTGACGGCAGCTGAAGGAAAACCACTTTAAATCCTCATTATGAGTCCTAATCATAAATACAGTGCATGTTCACAATAACAGTTTAAATAAAAGAATGATTTAAACTCGCGTGAAAACTCACGTTTTCATTTTGATATACACATTTACATTAATATTACACTTTCACTAATGGCAATAAGCACTGAAACTATATTATGCAGTCATTACGCAGAAGTTAAACAAAAATGATATGAAGTTAGATAGTAGATATGCTTCATTCGATCACTTTTCCTGTGACACGCTGTTTTAATGACAGCGAGGAGCGCTAGGAGCACAATTCCTCTTTAAACTAGATGTTATGACAAAATATTTTAGCGAGAACGATGATCAGTAATGCACACTTAACTTCGATATTATGGAAGACACTGCTGGATTCGGTGGTCGAACGGTCCGTTGTCCAGTTTGAATAGGTCCTATGATAATAGCTTACTGTACAACCACAGCTGCACGGAGGTGTTCATGTCGTGTGAAGGCATCTTCAAACAATTACCACTGTATTTGAAGGATACAATTTGAGGAAAATGGTAAGATTTCCACGTTTCCTTTTTAAAATACTTTGTCAGTGACGCGCCGAGACAGACAATTGTATTTACACTGCAATAAATAAGTAGGCCTATCTGTTTCCACTAAAAATAGCCTATAAACATCCTAAAAGATATGTTCACTTTATCAGCAAAACTGCATAAATTTGATTAGAATTGTTTAAAACAATTACAATTCTAAAAACTCTAAAACCTTTATCTGAAGTATTTTATACAATTTTGTTTTTATGGATATTTTGATATGTATTTATTCTAAACATAAAACGTAAAGAGGATATTGGATGATTTTTATCAGTGTAGCGTATTGCACAAATGGCATTTATAGTCCATATCTAATATTTCCCAATGTCTTGTACCTTTGACGGTGTTAACCATGGTGTCACGTGGATGGGAACGTGCATGGAAATGATATGCAGATGAGGTTATGCATAGTAAAATTAGGCGTTGTAAGCTCCATATATGGTGATTTCGGGGAGGAGACAGGGTGGAGATGCACGTATGCACAATCTTCCGCTGACTGGGATTTATAAAGGGATTTGTGCGCAGTGGTTTTATAAATCTGATTTTTTTTTTTTGTGTGCGTACGTAGAATCTAGCTTTTGCGCGTACGTACACTTTTAGGATGAAATCTACTTAAAGTTTTATAAATGAGGCCCCTGGTCTTTGCTTATGAGTTTTCTACATGTGTCAGTTATTTACCATTTCCTTTCCCAGCATGACAGATCTTTTAAAATTTAAGTCTTGATGCCTAAAAGTGTCTTACTCACTCTTACTCATGTCATTCAAAATCCATATGACTTATTTTCTTCTGTGAAACACAAAAGGAGAACTTGTTCCAGTTTCTCTTATCCACACAATTAGTCCACATGGGGTTGCAAGAGCAACATAAAAGTATCATTAAATTGGTTCAAAGTCAAATGGGATTGGAGACATGACGGGTGTGTAAATAATAACAGTATTTTCATTTTTGGGTCAACTAATTCTTTGCACATACTTCTGCCCTGACATCTATTACTATTTTATTAAAGTCATATGTTAGAAGAAGCACATGACTCGAAAACAATACAGTAATACACATCTGTGACAACACAGAGACATGGACAAAAAATGAAACAAACTGACCAACTAACATAAGATTGCTTTATTGTAAATGGGTAGTTTCAAGGACAAACACACTGCTAATGCTGACTGTTCCATGTTCCACAAAGCACCAACATCAACAGGTTCTTTGATTTGTTTTACTCATTTGTTCTTTGGTAATGCACAAAATATATTGTTGTTAGTTTCCTTTTATCATTGTGAGCCAAGCAAATTATTAGAATAATTATTTGAATAATGAGTGTGGCTCCATGAATGTTATTTGAATGAAGAATGTGGCTTCATCCCACCTGGCCTGTATATACAGTATATATTTATTTATTTATATACACTCAATTTATATTTGTGTCTGAATATCAAGACAAGTATTATCTTGACCTGACATGAAAGAAAAATTAGCTCTTTTCTTTTTATACGAATTATCGATATTTTCCGTTCAAGATGTCATGAATGTGCAAAGAGAACAAGATGAATGTGTCAGGTTTAGTTTGTGCAAGAATGTTTGAAATATTTTCATATTTCATTTATCATGTCAATGGACCACCTGTCAGATCATTAATTTCCTGTTCCAGTACTACATCCTGGTTGTAGACACCCTTTGGCGTTTAGAACATATTATAAATCCATACAGGCTACAGAATGAGAAAATGCAACCTGCTGATATTTTGTCTCTCAATTTATAGTTTGTTTTGAATAAATAATTAACTCCATCACCTCTGGATTTCTGTTCTTTTTGATGTGTCTTTCCTTCATGTTGGAAACTTTAAAGAATGTTGATTTCTCTGCTTGGGACACCCTGCTGAAAAGACCACCAGCTAGTCACCAGCATATGTTTGTCTACTGGTCCCAGCAGGCTTCTTAGGCTAGACCAACACCACACCAACAATGATGAGGAGGCCAGTCTAACCGGGTCTTTTCAGCAGGGCAAAAATCCACTGTGGATCACTTACTTTTTGCTGTCTGTAAAATAGGACAGTTATGAGCAGAAGTCCACCGCACCCTAGTGTAATTATGAACACGGTGTCAAAAGAGATGATTGAACTGCTGGATGACTCTTCTGTGGCAGAGTTCCTCTGTGTTTCTCTGTCTGGATGAGTCTGGTCTTTCATCCCCTTCCTGTCCTCCTGGGATCTGCTGTCTGTGAAAAGCCATGGTATTTTTGGTGAATCATCACAGAATTGGTAACACATGACTCAAGCAACTTTGAATGCATTCTTCTGCCTGAGACGCATGTTGACGTCTACTATTCATGGTTAATGTTGTTAAAGGGTTAGTTCACCCAAAAAATGAAAATTCTGTCATTAATTACTCCCCCTCATGTCGTTCCAAACCCGTAAGACCTTTGTTCATCTTCGGAACACAAATTAAGATATTTTTGATGAAAGAGGTATATGAAGTCGTTATTTCTGTTTTGTTTTTGCGCACAAACAGTATTCTTGTCGCTTCATAAAATTAAGGTTGAACCACTGCAGTCACGTCGACTGTTTTAACGATGTCTTTACTACCTTTCTGGACCTTGAAAGCAGTGGTTAAATTGCTGTCTATGGACGAGTCATACCTCTCGGATTTCATCAAAAATATGTTAATTTGCGTTCCGAAAATGAACGAAGGTCTTACGGGTGTGGAACGTCATGAGGGTGAGTAATTAATGACAGAATTTTCATTTTTTGGGTGAACTAACCCTTTAACTAAAACTAAAACTATTTTTGTTAACTGAAATGAAGTTGATATAAAGTAAAATACAAATATTAGATGAACAACTGAAACTAAAAAGTTAGAAATGTTAGATTTTTTTAAAATTACTAACTGGAAATAAATCAAAACTAAAACTAAAATATAAACGAAACCTAAATAGTTTTTAAATAATTTCTAAATGCTTTTGTCATTAGGTTGATATATAATTGATAAAATGATAAAAGCTAATTCATTCAAGCTAAATATCAATAAAAAAATATAATAGTAAGTAATACATATATTATACATAATCCTGATAAAAATGACAAAAGCACATAAAATTACTGAAATTAAAATCAAAACTGAAAATATAAAAATAAAAGCTAATTCAAAATAAACTTTCTCACCCTTGCTGAGCTTTGCCTCATGGATGGTTCCCATGAAATTCCTTGGCATCCTCACCGGACTTTGGGTGTGTGTTTGGAAATTTTCAGGAGGGCTGTTTAGATGATCTGGCTGTTCAACAAGGATGCTCAGACCTTCTGATGAATGTGCAGATGCTTTCAAAGAAGACATAACTGTGGTTGTGACTGGTACAATGTGTTTACTTATCTGGAAAGATTTGCCTTTTATCTCTGTGCTCTTTATATCTTTATATGTTCGCTCAGATGTTGCAGTAACCCTGTTCTGTGATAATTTCACATAGGAACTGGATGGTCCTTTCTGGCTTTTAGAATCTAAAGACCTCTTGGCAAGTAAAAGCGGCGTGCTCCTCTCCACACTGTCCTGTGTGTTATCTCTTGTGTTTTTTTGATAGGGGCCAGATGCAGTTGACAGAACAGTTGAGTCAGTTCTGCTCGGAAATACATCCTTAGAATTTGTAAATGAAGGGAAAAGATCCGATGATGGCATATTTTGCATCGCTGAATTTGAAGTTTCTTCAGGTAAAGCTGGAGTGCTACCAAAGAGGAAGTTGGGTAAATGTCCTTGCATTGATCTCCATGTGGTAGGTGTCCCTGGAGCTAGTGTTTGGTGTTTGGCTACTGGGACAGCAGACTTGAATTGTTTAGTTCTCTCATTACCACCCTGCAAGGTTACCACAGGTGAAAAAGATGATCTTTGTGGGGATGGAGTAGATTTCAAATAAATATTCCAATGGCTTGTGGATGTAGATGTCCTAGAGGATCCAGTGCTCAGTGTTGGACAAATGCAGGGGCATTCAGAGTCACCTAGAGGAAATGTAATGGAAATGTAATGTAAATTATGATAAAAGCAACTAAAGTAAGACTAGCTGGCATTTTGCTAATCCTTGGGTAATTAAATTAATTTTGAAAGCCTGTTTTGCTCTATTTCAGCTTCTTTCCCTCTTTTTAATGAATTTCGTTTGCGTTTTCTGTGTTTTGTGTATTACAGATGGGGATTTGTGACTCTTTCTGCAGGTTACATTGTTATACCAGTAGGTGGTAACAAGTGTCTTTATGAATGAGTCATTTTGATTCAAACGATTCATTCAAAAACACATTCGAAATCGCCCCCTATACCCTTAAATAGGGCACTATTTGAGGGGACAGCCATTTGTAGTGGTGTCCGAAACCATAGTGGACGATGTTGAGTGCACTCATTCAATCCCACAATGCACTGCAATAACGAGTGTACAACCGATGCACGCTCAACAGCTAGAGAATACCCATAATGCACTGTGAGAGTCGCGTGCTGAATGAATTCCCGCGTCTCGCCAGGAGATGGCGCCGGCAGCTGAATCAATCATCCATTCATTTTCCAAACCGCGCTGGTCCAGTATAATATCATACAGGTATAATTTCCTTTTTAATTAATCATTAAATTGTTTAATTAAGGTTTGTACATGCTAGTTTTCATGGCAGAGTTTAACATAAATATTCATTACTACTGGAGTTGCCAGTTTGCTACATTTCAAATGATTATTAAACAGAAAGCACAAACTATGCGAAATCGGCAGCCCTTCTGGCGCACTCAGTGTCCGAATTCACTCACTTGTTTCATTCACTCCTTCAAGTGGACTATATTAGTGGAGTAATGTAGGGAATAGTGAATGAGGGTATAGGGGGTGATTTCGAACACAGCAACTGATTCATTAAAAAATGACAAAAATGACTGTTTATGAATCAGTCTTGAATCATTTACTCCAACAAAATGTTCAAAAGTTCTAAACACAGATTAATTCAGGAATGAAACACCACTACTGTGTGTTGGTTGGAGGCACTCAACGATTCTACTTCAGCTTTGTTCAGAACTATTTATGTTGGCAATGTACAAAAGTAGACAACGTAACTGCCAATATTATGTCTAAAATGTAAGTTACTCAGTATTAAAGGGGTTATTCTCTGCTGGCAAAATAGGCTTTTATTAAAACTTGCCTGTCTATGCTTTTTTAAAATCAATGCTACAGTACATGACAAGAGAAAATTGAGTTCCCCGTTGCCAGAAAGGTAGGGAAACATCAATATCCATAATGCACTGGCCGCCATTCCTCTGTCAGTCCCACTTGTCCCTGACAGCAACATAGTGTCGGCCCAGATCCGGCCCACATCTGGTCCGCGTGTAATCCACATGTACAAGATGTGGGCCAGATCTGGGCTACACTATGTTGCTGTCTGGGGTCGGTGAGTGGGAAGTACAACCTGTATCTTTAACAAAAGCGCTGTCAATAGTCTGTTGGCTGACTTTAAAATAAATGGGTAGATCCAGGTGCAGGTAACATGGAGAAAGAGAACACATTATTCATTTACATATATACCACTGACATTGTAGCAATACAAAGCTGGTTGAAAATTCAGTAAACTTGCCCTTTCTTGTTGAACTGTTGCCTAAAAGTCCTATCAATCTTGCGAGTGTAAAATTGCTTAATTCTAGTTGATTTTTACTGGTCTTTGCAGTTGTGCTACCTGCTGTTTGGCTGAGAGGTTCAGTGGTGGATTCTGGGTAATCCTCTGTGTACTCCTCCTCACAGTTCCAGTCCACAGGCTTGTCGCTCTGAGTCATTAGACCCATATACATGCGAATCACTTCCTCAGCTTTCTTCAAAGCTGCCCTGGGCAAAGTCATGTGGATTCTTATGAACTTCGTTGGGCTTTCCTGTAGGGTGAAAAACATGTTTTCCAGCAGAATTTAGGTATTACGCTCCGCAGTGTATTGAACCCCAGAGATTGGGGAATATAGGTGGTAGGATACACGGGTCATTGTGAAATTATTTTAATGCAACAATTTTAATTCAATCAACCCATTCAATAACATGCCTTCTGAGGTTAAATCAATTTTACGATTTTATTTTATGTATTTGGTGGTGGTGGTGGTGGTGTTGGTGGTGGTGGTGGTGGTGGTGGTGTTGGTGGTGGTGGTGGTGGTGGTGTTGGTGGTGGTGGTGGTGGTGGTGGTGGGGGTTTCCCCATGTGCATTCTGCACTGTCTGACCTGGTTTTTAAAATAGTGTTTCATCTGTGATTGAATAAAGACTGCAACTGGAAAAGTTTCCTCTGAAGACATTCTGTAGTAGAAAATATTTATGTGGCTGATACACATCACATTATAAGAATGTGGCCCAATAATGTGGGTAGAGGTTAACTTAACTTTAGGCATTACTCTGATTTTTTTCAATAATAAAAAAAAGTGAAGCACTCAACATTTTTGTATGTACTACTGCAAGAAAAACTATTTTAATAAAGACCACTGTTACCAAAACATTAGCTACTGTCCAAGACTCTTGTTTTCTTGACTTTTTCCCCTTGAAACTTTATACAATTCAATTTATGTACATACAAAACAATGCCTAATGTTTTCTCTTGCTTGTTTCTTGTGCTTTTTGACCTCAACTGTTTTGGAACATTTGTCATTGAAAAGACTTTATATCATTTTATCGTTTGTTTGCGGTATGTCTAAGCAGCTCCACAAAATAATTATACTTTCATTTCCATTATTTCCTTTGTTTACTTGTGTTTTATTTGTAGACATTTAGGGGCTGTTAAACACAGTAAAGTATGAAACAGTAAAAGTCAAAAATCTTCTTCTATAACCCTATTTATAATAGATAATTGCACCACAGCTCTCCTAGAAAATGAAAAAAAGGACTTTGTTACCTCAACCTCCTCATTGATTGGAGGGATGCATCTCTGGGAGTAAATGTTGTAGATCAAGTTCTTCAGTGAATTAGTGTAACGATAATTGTCGGAGTCCTTAGCATAGCTGAATTGGGTGTTGAGTAGCTCCAGAATGTGAGGGAATGCTGCTTTAACATAACACACAACACTCTGAAACACACAAACATATGGGAACCACAATGAACATTTATCACACACACTGATTTTGTACACCCTACTGTATATCATTCAGACCTGAGTCACAAAACACACAAAGCTATTAATGTGTTATCATACACCAAATTTCTATAAGACAGCATTTTATGTGTTTTTCTTCCTATTGTAATACAATACACAAGCTTTCCAAATGACAATGCTTGCAAATTTCATGCTTCATATCAAACGTGCTCTTTCGTAGAGCTTGCGCTCCATTTGAATGCTGATGGGGCATCTCAAATCTCTACAGAAGGGTAAATGTGGCTGTCAGGACTTTCTCTTTCTCACAAATGAGAGAGGAAATGTTCACTGCATTCCCTAAAATAAATGGTCTTAGAATAGAATTAAAATATCAATCAACTTAATTCATTTAATTTACCTGTTTTGTCACTGGCATTTTCTGCAAAGGCTTACCCATCTAGTCTTTGTAACCATAGGAATTTACAGTAATTCCACACAAATAGCAGGGAAAGTCCCGCAAAGATAATTGACTTGGTCAAGCACAAAATTACAGCAAAATGATTTCTGGGTTGCCTAGTTTGGGAGTCTGAAATCTTTGAATTGTTAACTGTTATTACCACTCTTGCAGTGGGTCATTCAAGATGCATTCTTTAAATATGAAGGACATCTGGCCATTTATGTACAATTCCTCTCAATAGCAGGGATCCCAAAACACATCTGTGTCCAGAGCAGTCTTCAAGCTGTGATCTTTCAAACTCTTAACATGACTGATGGCCTTTTGGATTTCCAAAAGAACGTTGTTTCACTATTTTTGTTCTGGCAGTGGTCTCCTTCAGTAAACGCTTCCTCTTCACACTTCACACGCACCATGCTGACATTTGAAAACCTTGAAAAACAGACTCTCTTTGAGCTCAACAATCAGTAAAAATAGCTTAATTTGATTAGGTTTAATGCTTGGTGCTGAAGAATGTGATGAACTTCAAACTTCATCATGTGAAAATACTGGCAGTGAAATTATGGCATGACAAATTCACTCTGATGTGAGAGGTGATAGTTCTGCATGTGTTATTTTTAAGGTTTTGTGTAACCCGAAAAGTATTTGAAATTATAATTTCTAGCTGACAAGCTGAAAAAAAATCTTGTCCACTTCCAAAGCTAACTTAATAAATTTGAATTATTTTGCCTGAACAATCAAATTGACCAGAATTCCTTTGTTCAAGGCTTACTGTGAAAAATACTTGGAAGCTAAATGACAGGAAC
The DNA here is from genome assembly GCA_039654765.1 of Mylopharyngodon piceus. NCBI lineage: Eukaryota > Metazoa > Chordata > Actinopteri > Cypriniformes > Xenocyprididae > Mylopharyngodon > Mylopharyngodon piceus. Next base: position 23,698,133 of record CM077452.1, on the reverse strand, counting down.
AAAACATCTTTATTTCTACTGTTAAACAACAACAAACTTGCAGAAGACAGCAACATCTTCACTTGAGGCACCTGGTCAGACTTATCCAGACCCACAAAACAAGCCAACGAAATAATATAACAACAAACACAATATACATATCATGGACACAATATAATGTCAACACTATAGTCATGTATGAATCAGCATGTGTGCAATCCGTCAGTACAACCCAAATGAGTATAAGGGGAAAAAAAGCTGTCACTGTTAAAGCAATGAAACAAACCGCGATGACCTACAGGACCCACATTCGAGTGAGAACAAACGGCTAGACCTCAAGCACAAACAACGGTCACAGATGCCATGCTCCAAGACAAACCCCAGCTACCACAAATATAAAATTTAATATAATTTAATATAATAACATTTTTATATACACTACTGTTAAAAATTTTTTGGGTCTCTTACACCCACCAAGGCTGCATTTATTTGATTTTCAGCATCATTATGCCAGTCTTCAGTGTCACATGATCCTTCAGAAATCATTCTAATATGCTTATTTGCTCAGAACACAAAATACAAAAATACAAATACAAATTTGGATGAAATGGCCAGTGACAAACAAAATATTATTGGAAATGTTGGTTAGTACTGGCTGTGTTCCACTTCATGTTAAACATACACTAGTGAAAATCCCTAAGCACTTGGAAGAGTGTAAAAATTTGCACTGCAAAATCAAATCTCTAAAAGTGACAGTCACTTGAGCAACATCACATTATATATATAATATATATAAGTGAAAGTGACGTGACATGTAGCCAAGTATGGTGTCCCATACTCAGAATTCATGCTCTGCATTTCACCCATCAGTCACAGTAGTGAGTATTGAATACACACCCGGAGCAGTGGGCAGCCATTTTTTGCTGCGGCACCCAGGAAGTGATTGGGGGTTAGGTACCTTGAATAAGTACTGAGACTCGAACCCATGACCTTTGGGTTACAAGTCCGACTCTCGAACCATTAGGCCACAACTGCCTTACATATAATCATGTAAGGTAAAATAACTCAGAATGAGAGTCGTTTTAGAAAAAGTTGGTGATCACCAAGGAGAGGCAGTACAGAGTTCTGACTCCAGGGGACTGTGGATTCAGAAATAAAAGTCTCTTTTAAACAGGCCCTCAAAGCATTTATTTATTTCACTCAGGAGGATGTAGTAGTAATCTCAATCCCCCATACTGCTGTTGAACTGCTGAGAGACACAATGACATAACAGTGACCTCCAGGGTCATTTCCCTGAGGATAAATTAAGCTTCTGCTTGTGCAGACTGTACAGTCATGTTCCAAAAATTCAGGGAGTTCCAGTGCAACTACATTGGCTGCATCATAAAAAACATAGCCATACCCATTTAATGCATCTATAGGCTATATAACTATAGCAACTAATCAACAATAATACATGAGTTATATAGCTGTTAAACTATAGTTATTATGACTGTTAAACTGCTTAAACAGATTATTTCAGTAAACTGAGGTTTGTGCCACATGGTTCTGCTGCGTCTCTGGCTTAAAACATGATCTTATGTAACATCTGTTTCAGATCAATTTCTAATTTTGTGGGAGGGAAGATCTGATCTATTATACCAGAATGTCAGGCTCTTTTAGGGTGTTTGACGATTAATCGAAAAGTAATCGAAACCGAAATTCAGAACCTCTAACCAACGTAATTTTCCCATGTCGGTTATTTCGGTTTTTTAATCTTGTTAATACTTCCCCCTTAAAAACAAACTACCGCGTGTGTAGCCATGTGACTCTGGCCCGTCCAGTCAGTGGCATGAAAGCAACACGGAGGTGAACGCGAGTCAACACACAGAGACGGCGCGCGAGCGGTGAGCCTTGCGTCTTCACTAAACTTTGTCAGATGTATGTGTTTTAAGGTTTGCCAGTTTGGATATTCAAGCGATTTTTGACGATTGGATGTATATTATTTCGAGCTCCGTGCTCGCGCAGCTGCATTGTGGCACGAACACTCATTCAAACAGTAGCTGCGCAAAACGTGAAGATCGCGCGCACAGAGAGGAACGCAGAAACTAGTTGTCAGCGCTGTCCTGTAATTTATCACTAAAGTAGCTTAGAAACTCAAAACTTATTATAGCATATATTTTTCTACTTTTGAAGGAACTATTTACAACCCACAGCTTCACAATTAATAGAGAGACGGTATGACTAATTCACACACGCAATCGCTCTCAGTATGTACTGGTACTGCGCTAATTTATCTTTATCTGATTTACAACGAGCAGAAATCTGTAAGAAATGTTACAAACCATAGATAAAATAACTGCTGAAAGTGAACTGTTATGTCAGATCACTCTTTCATTAGGAAAAAAATATCCCACCTTTAATAGTCAATTACATTTACAGTACAAACCTTGTCAGTGAACTATGAGGGCAAAAAAAACAAAAAAAAAACTAACGAAATAATCGTTCATTAATCGTAATGGAGGTAAAATGTTCAATTAATTGAGGTTTTGATTTTAGGCCATAATTGTCCAGCCCTAGGCTCTTTCATATTCTGTTTATAACTGTTGAAATACCCATAAATTGGGTAATCCTTATCTGGATTGAAGTGGAAATATGCCTACCAGGTTCTGGCGTTCAGTGAAAGTGTAGGTTATTGAACAACCATTTTGCAGCTGGTTCTTAATCTGCAAAGGAAAACATTGAGGGAGAAAAAAAAAAAGTAGTTTATTTAGCACATATTTATCAACATCATTATATATTTTATTGGGGTTTCAAACGAGGCCAGACACATGCACAAACTTTCTTCTCATTAACGGCATTTAGATTATCAGGACTATTTAGTGACCTGCCATTCAGTCAGAAAGACTGAATGCCAAATTCAGTATTAAAGAGTTTGTTCACCCAAAAATGAAAAATCTGACATTAATTACTCACCCTCATGTCGCTCCACACCCATAAGACCTCTGTTCATCTTTGGAACACAAATTAAGATATTTTTGATAAAATCCGATGGCTCAGTGAGGCCTGCATTGACAGCAAGTTAATTTACATTGAAACGCCCAGAAAGGTACTAAAGATATATTTAAAACAGTTCATGTGACTACAGTCGTTCAACCTTAATGTTATGAAGCGACGAGAATACTTTTTGTGCACCAAAAAAACAAAATAACGACTTTATTCAACTATATCTAGTGATGGGCGATTTCAAAACACTGCTTCATGAAGCTTCGAAGCTTTACGAATCTTTTGTTTCGAATCAGTGGTTCGGAGCGTGAATCAAACTGTCAAAGTCACGCGAACCACTGAAATTTCAAAACACCTATGATGTAACAAAGCCTCGTTTACTGAAATCACGCGACTTTCACGCTCCGAACCACTGATTCGAAACAAAAGATTCGTAAAGCTTCGAAGCCGAAACTGTAAATTAACTTGCTGTCAACGCATATTTGATATTTTATTATATCTTAATTTGTGTTCCGAAGATGAACAAAGGTCTTACGGGTGTGGAACGACATGAGGGTGAGTAAATAATGACAGAATTTTCATTTTTGGGTGAACTAACCCTTTAACTTCCACTATAGCACTCAAACAATCAAAATTATTTATGCATGATCATTACAGACAGCTGTGGTTTGCTGAGGGATGTTATTACAAATGAACTATAATAAATCATTTTCCATGCAACTAAATAATATAAGTACATTTTGGTCAGCCCACAGGGTGATTTACTGCCAGTAAAAGTAGCTGATCTTACCAGACGTTTTAAATTCAGGAGATGATCCTGTGTGACAGAGTGCTTACATGGACCTGGCACACCAGCACAGACCAAATGAAAGCACAGGATAAGGAAGAAGCACTGATGCCTTACCTGTAATCAGAAAATTAATATTTTATGTAGTTTTATTTTTATGGTATTAATGTCCAATAAAGGTTGGTTTAAAGCACTTAATTAATGTAATTCCCATTTTCCATGACCTTTTTTTTTTTTCAGTGATGGAGAAGGTAAAACAGTACACAGTAAATAATATATTAAAAATAATATAAGACTTCACATAATCAATAAAACAGCCAATGCGACTGGTCATAAGTATAATGTTGTTGAACAAATACACATTGTACATGATGCGCTGTATATCTCATAAGAAAATATAACATAAACAGCTTGATCTCATTGGGTTTTTTTTTCTTGGCTTACATGCAACTTCGAACACATCCAAAGCTATTTAATATGATGTTAACAACAGTGAGAATTCCCCTGGAGCCACCTGGTGTTGAAAGGCTTGAGAAGGGAGAAGATGTTGATGGAAAAAGCATGTAACCTCAGTAACTCCCCAATCCTTAAGTCACTCCAACCTGGGTTTAACCTGAAAACCTGCTGCTTATACAAAATCATTTATCACATAATGTTATATAGTACAATATACTGTATTATAACAATTGTAATAAACAATTGTATAACAGTTAATATAGCAATAAAGTGGGGATACGTACTGTACTTCTCAACCTCTCAAAACACAAAAGAAAATTCCACAAATCTCTGGAGTGCAAACACATTGAAACTATAAAACTGTGTAATGGGAAAATGTTTATGATGTTGGCCAGATCAGTATACTAGTAAACCAAAAAACAACAGATGACTAGTTTTTTGCTCATCTTTATCCAAGCCTATCTCCACAGGAGATCTGAATGGACTCAGAGTCGTGTGTGTGGCAGATGTGATGCTTCAAAACCTTAGAGTATGATAAAAGCCAGACAGCATGATAAAATCCAGACAGTATGTTAGCAACATCTTGACAAAATCTTACAAGCTTCGTCAGCACTGCCTCATTAGAGACAGAAAGAGTGCTTAATAAGGCACACTTATGGGAAGTAAGTGCAATTATGTGTCAGATTAAATTTAATTATATATAGATGTCAGTGTGACAAATGTAGTTTAACTAGGCAATGAAATCCAAAAATCACCAAGGAAATTTAAGAAGCAGTTCAGACAGTCTGCCACCATTTCATGCTTTTCAAATTTTGACAAATCTGACATGTAGAAAATAAAATTCATGTTGAAGTAATAAATAAATAATCTAAATACATAATAGATAAATAAATACACTGTAAAAATTATTTTCATGATTTGTTATCACAACATTTTTTCTTCTGTCAAATCAACTTCAATAATTAATGTGGTTCAGATAACATATTTTGAGTTTCTGTTGATTAAACCAACACTGTAAAACATTTTCAGCTGTTAAACTTAGAAATGAAAGTTCACCTGTTGCCTTAAAAATGTGAGTTAACTCAACTAAACATAAGTTAACTCAACTTGAAGATAATCTTTGTTTCATCTCACAAATAGTCAAGACAATGCATTATTTTAAGTTTAAATTTTAACTTAAAGTAATGCGTTGTCTTGACTATTTTTGAGTTGAAACAAAGCTTATTTTCAAGTTGAGTTAACTCACATTTTTAAGGCAGCAGGTGAACTTACATTTCTAAGTTTAACCAGCTGAAAATGTTTTACAGTGAATCGCCTTCACTGTTTTAACTCAAATTTTTAATTTCAATGAACTCAAAATTTTAAGGAAATCAAGTAACTTACTTTTTTTAAGTTAAACCAACAATTCTTTTTTATGGTGTAGATAACTATCTAAATATTCTGTGTCCTTCTTATATATATAGTTGAGCTCAAAAGTTTACATACCCCTTGCAGAATCTGCAAAAATGTTAATCATTTTAACAAAATACGAAGGATCATGAAAATTGCATGTTATTTTTTTATTTAGTACTGTCCTGAATAAAATATTTCACATAACAGTTGTTTACATAAAGTCCACAAGACAAAAAAATAGCAGAATTTATAAAAATGACCCCATTCAAAAGTTTACATACCCTTGATTCTTAATACTGTGTGTTGTTACCTGGATAATCCACGACTGTTTTTTTGTTGTGTGATGGTTGTTCATGAGTCCCTTGTTTGTTCTGAGCAGTTAAACTGAGCTCTGTTCTTCAGAAAAATCCTTCAGGTCCTGCAGATTCTTCAGTTTTCCACCATCTTCTGCATATTTGAACCCTTTCCAGCAGTGACTGTATGATTCTGAGATCCATCTTTTCACACTGAGGACAACCGAGGGACTCAGACAAAACTATTACAAAAGCTGCAAACATTCACTGATGTTCCAGAAGGAAACACGATGCGTTAAGAGTCAGGGGTGAAAACTTTTGAACAAGAAGTTGATGTGCAAGTTTATTTTATTGTGTTTAAAGAACATATTTTTTCATTTAGTTCTGCCCTTTGGAAGCTACAAAAGATACTTACATGTTTCCCAGAAAACAAAAAAAGTACAATTTATTCTGTTCATCCAATTCAAAAAGTTTGCATCCCCGACTCTTAATGCGTCGTGTTTCCTTCTGGAGCATCAGTGAATGTTTGAACCTTGTTTAATAGTTGTGTTTGAGTCCCTCAGTTGTCCTCAGTGTGAAAAGATGGATCTCAGAATCATTCAGTCACTGCTGAAAAGGGTTCAAATATGCAAATGATGCTGGAAAACCAAAGAATCTGCAGGACCTGGAGGATTTTTCTGAAGAACAGAGCTCAGTTTAACTGCTCAGAACAAACAAGGGACTCATGAACAACCATCACAAAACAAAAAAACAGTCGTGGATCATCCAGGTAACCACACACAGTATTAAGAATCAAGGGTATGTAAACTTTTGAACAGGGTCATTTTTATAAATTCAGCAATTTTTTTGTCTTGTGGACTTTATGTAAACAACTGTTATGTGAAATAGTTTATTCAGGACAGTACTAAATAAAAAATAACATGCAATTTTCATGATCCTTATTTTGTTAAAATAATTCACATTTTTCTAGATTCTGCAAGGGGTATGTAAACTTTTGAGCTCAACTGTATATATATATATATATATATATATATTCTTATAAATGTGTTTAAAGTCCATAAATAGAAAACCGTAATCTTATCAAACAAAACTGTATGTAATCCAACATTTACAAAACATGATTTTTTCCTTTCAAAGCAATAAAACAGCTTTAATAACACAGCTGTATTTAAAATCCTCAGAAATAGTGCCTCCTGCAATGTGTCTGTGAAGTCCTGTGGTATTTAGCCAATAAAGCATGCAGTGATAACAGGTCTAAGAAGCACTGAGACCCCATAAATTACAGGTTTCAGCTACCCAATCGTAAATGGCTGTATATGTGATCAAATAAAAAAAAAAAATAACAAGGAATAAAAGTGGGCATAGCAACCCAACAATAAACAATCATATAGCAAGAAGAACTGCCATGATTTTTTTTTTTTTTTTTTTTACTCAGCAGTTGCCTAAAAGGACAGCCAACTGAAGCAATGAAATTTCACAGACCACAGTTTTCTTCTGCATGTTCCACGGCTCACGAAATTTGCCCCCAGTTGTTTAATGGTTTGGCATTCTTACATTGAAATAGCTTGATGGCCATAAATCAAGAAATAAAAGGGAAAAGGTTCAACAAGAAAAGAAAAGAGTGTTCTAAAATTTCACAAGAAGGAGATCAAATCAAGGCTCCTCAGAGATCGTATCTAAACAGACCTCATTTATACACAATCTAACATCCATTAATCATGCAGAGGCAGCAACTGAAAGCTGATTTGCACAAAAACATCAATTGAACTTCAATTATCATACTTCAATTCCATACTTTTCTTGAGCAACAAGCAAATGTCAGAGGAGAGCAGCAGACTTACCTTGGCTTTGTGGGCTGTTATGTGTGTGTTCATCTGGCTGACCTGAGCAAGTAGAAAGCAATAAAGTTCACATGCAGATTCATTGGATTAGTATTTTTGTTTTGCGTTTGATCCTAATGAAGATAGTGTCTTTCCCTCTGAAGATCTCTTTAGTCTTCAAGCGTCCAGATATTGATGGCTGTCTTGAAACAGATCTTCGTGTGAAACAGTTGAGACGTGCCACCTTGAGAGGGTGAATGTTTCTGCCTGAGGACTATGGTGGACAAATAAAGGGAGCTTTAGTAAAGACCTCCTCCTCCTCTTCTTCTCCCACTGTTGGGCTTATGAAAAGAACTCTCTCACTTTCTCTGCACTCAGACCATTCCAACTTCCTTCCATTTTATTGATGAAGGAAGTTTTAGCTCCCTCCAGACCAATATATAACATACATGGGTTTCTACTTCTCAGAAGTTATTTGTGAATGAGTTTAAAATCTCACCGAGATGCTTGAATTATCTGATCATTCTACAAGATGTGATGATGTTTAAATCTAAGTTTCCATAGAGAGAAACCTGCTGGTCTTTAATCTTGTCTTAAAGTCGGCATGAAACGGAAGTTACGGTAGCCTTTTCCTTCTTATTGTGAGTGAAACGGCTTCTTGATCAAGAAAAAATGTAGGGTGGGACTTGATTTTGTCCGTCAGGAATTGATTGGATTGTTGTTGTTTGCTCTTGCTGCCTGTGATCTCATGTGTGTGACAGGTTGTCCTGCCCTCACGCCAGTAAATGTCATCAGAGAAAAGAAGAGATGTTGTTTGAAAGAAGGAGAATAAGCTATTTGTGATTAAAGTTTACGAGGACACATAATTTAAAAAAATAATAATAATGATGTGCACAGATAAATCACTTAAAATAAATACTGCAATATTCCATTTAAAAAATGGCCAGTTTTGATTTCAGGGTGACTTGAAGTATTTTTCTAGTGAAAGATATGTATTTGAAGGTATATTTCAGCCAAAAAGAAACATTTTTATCATTCACTCATTCTCATATCATTTCAAAACCCGTATGACTTTTTTTTTTTCATGAAACAAAAGGATATGTCTAACAGTTCAATGAAGGCGAATGGCCAGAAATGACAAAAAGCACCATAAAGTATAAAAGTCTGTTCGTCTCAACTCCTGCAATAAGTTTTTTGAAGGCATACAATAGATGTGTTGAGAATTGTTGAAGGACAGACTGAAAATCTTTCCCTCCGTAATCCTAATCAGTATGTTCATATATTATGTCAGTATGAGGTCTGACGTCAGCGACAGCACTGGTTCACTGGTTCTTTTGCAGTGTTTTTAAAAGTAATGTGTTACAATATTGCTTTATTCCCCCAAAAAGTAACTAATTGTTTACTTGGTTACTTTTTATGTAAAGTATTGTGTTACGTTACTTTTGAGATACTTTTTCTCACCTGGGATGGGCTTGCTTCATTGTTTCTTAATAACAAAAAAAGTTTTTTTGAAGGAAATGCAAGTTCACACCTGTACAATAGAGGGCGCAGCTCAAACAAACCTTTCAGTGGTGCTGCCATTCTGGACCACAGAATAATAGGACAGGAGAAGAAAGTTAAACATAAAAATAAAAAAGCAATAAAAAAAGAAGAAAAAACAGACAATGTTTATCTAAAGTCATTTTTGCTTATTAGTATGGTTGAACTGGATCATTGAAGATCAGCAGCAAAGACATTAGTTAATAAAGTGAGATTAAATACATAAAGTATATTTGTGTTAACCTATTTCATTGCAGGTTTGCGTAATATTCTGAGTTTGCATTTCACAGTTTTTATTGATTTTAAGGAATACTGAATCTGTTTTTGTGCAAGTGCGATGAGTGCCTGTTCACATTTAGGGTGTTTTCACACTTGAGTCCTCTTTAAAAGAACCAAACTCAGAACCCTTTAAGTGGACCAAAAGGTGAACAAGTGAAAAAAGAGTACAGTACGTTCACACGGTCCCTGTCCCTGAAAGAGGACTCAGATCCTTTTTTTGGTCCACTTAAGTAGGAATGTGGTCTCAGACCTCTTTGTGTTCATACTGTCGTTTTTCGGATCTAGTCCAGTTCAGTGTTTGATAGCTTGACCCTATGGCCTTCAAAATTTGATCCCATTCACTTAAATTGTATGTGCCGCACTAACCATGAAATCTGTTAGTAAAGATTATTATTATTATTAATTATTATTTTGTAAAACGACATTGCTACAAATGCTCTTGAATGAGCTTAAGTTGTTTATCTTTTGCACAAAAATATATATTTTGTTGCAATATTTAATCCGTATTCTTGCACTATATCACACATCCATCGGATACTGATTCTACTGATTGTTTTATTAGGCTGTCACTTTAAGAACTACAGTAATGCATGGATCCAATATACAGTACTGATAAATATACATAATTTCTTTCCCAGATACATCCACTTAAGTCAAAGCCTGTTTATGTGAACCTAGAGTGTTTTCACACTTTAAACGCAATAAGACGCTATAGATAATTCAGTTTTGTACATGCGCTGTGACAGCTGGTTTTCTGTGCATGCGCTAGGTGTGTGCCCTTATACAAACCTTATACAAATGCCCAGAGAGGTTTGTGTTCAGATTAAGTGTTTTTAGCGAACCGTACCGTAAGATGAAATCGAACCGTACTCAGACCACCTCCCAAGATGGTCTCGGTTTGGTTGTTTTTAAAGGGTATGAGATCGTTTGGAGTGTTCACATATGGGTCAAAAATCCTACAAACAGCACTCAGACCCCTGAAAAGGACCAAGTGTGAAAACACCCTAGTCTTGAGCTACAATAACCATCGTGTTTACACAGTGCAAACAACATCTCTTCACCTTTATTCGTGATTTCTGTTAACATGGGGACGAGAGGTGTCAGTCAATAAATGAGAAAACAAAGTGCATTAAAAAAAACAAAGTGCAAATGCATTACTTTACTCGTTACTTGAAAAAAGTAATCTGATTACATAACTCACGTTACCCCCAACACTGGTCTCATGACAGATCATGACCAATTGTGGATATGCAAAAGCACAAATAAACACTTTAAAGAGCTATGTTGGACACTTTTATGTATTATGAATGCGTGGATATTATTCAAAAATTTTATCTTGTGTTCCAAGGAAGAAAGAAATTCAAAGAAATTCTTCACTCCCTCTGAAAGGGAAGGGAGATGTTTGCTGTACGCCTTAAAGATAACATTTTTACAGTGTTTAAACAACATTGTGCATGTCTGTGAGAACTGGAACACATATTTGTCCCAGATTTTTGTTAGAAAAAAAAAAGATTTTTATTCATTACACAACACATTGAATTATTGTCCAATAAAAATAAAATCATGCTGATCATGCGCAATACAATGTCATTAGCCATTATAACCCAAGCTGTACAGAGAGGAAGGATGACCTTTGACTCTTTCTTTCAGACGAAAATACCTTAAATAGCCAAGACTTTTACTTATCTAATTAAATTGCTTCTAAACATCAATTCTGTCTCTGCTAGAAATTGGTGTCATTGGTCATGAAATAAGCTGATTCATGCCAATTATATATCAATTAGGTGATCAATGACACATTGTTCTGTTCAGACATCCAGTCTGAAGCACACACAAATGCATCAAGGATGGGAAAGTGTGTGGTGATATAAACAAGCTGAAATGCTGGTACAAATTAAGATTGGAGTAGTTCTCATTTTTATGTTTTCTATTTAATATTTAATTGCCTGCCAATGAGATCTGGGTCGTGGAAAAAAAAAAAAAAGAAAAAAATTATATTAGTCATTACAGCCACAAATTTAAAACTATTTAACAAAGAAATATGTTTAAAAAAATCAGCCTTATATAAACACTTAAATCAAAAGCGACCAACTTTCTTGTACAAGCCAACTATGACTTACAAGTTAACTATTCTTGTGTAAGAATTTGTCATTTTCATCATTTTTATTTCTGATAGATAGATTGCTTTACGGTAAACCAGATACAATAACATTTAATATGAATTATTATTCAATATTACATTCAAATGTCTAAAGAAAGTTAGGATGAGAAAGACTAAACAATTTTATGTTCAAAGGGCAACACAATGTCACGATAACATCTGTAGCATCTAATCTATCTTTACCTTGTCTTCTACCAGCTTCAACATGGAGTCAAAGCAGAATTATAAGTGGGAGAGTAAAATATGCATATCTCCCACATGAAAATCTTCACACCCCAGTAACCATATGCACATGGGTCACACATGTGCCGTCTCTTTCAAGAAGCAGATAGCAAATCCATTACGGGCCCAAAGCATGTGTGCTGTCAGTAGATCACTGTTCTGTTCTTCCTTTGGGGCACTGAGTGGGGATGTTTACCCTTAAAACTGAATTTTTTTTTTTAACTTAAGGTGAGCCTGGTTATTTCACATAGGCAAGTAACATCTCTAAGTAGACAATGTAAAGCACATGCTTTTAAAATTTAGTGACTCAGATAATAGAAAGTGACAATTCTGACAAAACCTAAATTCATTTTTGTGGACAAGCATTGGCAATGTAATGAAACTTTTCATGTCACAGATGTTAACATGTCACTTTCTCTAAAGTTCTGACATTTTGAGATTACTCTTTATGTGACCTTTTTTATGATAAAACATTATTTGGCATTACATGAAGCAGAATGTTAACAAAAAACAAAAGCCTTAAACTATGCACATTATTAACATGTGGATTTAAATATTTTCAAGCTGCTTAGTAGTAACTGTCCAACATTACAACTCAAACTTATTTAAGGAACAGCAAACTTTAAAATGAATTTTAAAATGAGTTTTGTCCAAGTACGGGAATCTGAAACATCACAACATACATGTTTAGCTACTGGATGGTCTTGCGCAATGAACAGCACTGTGAAATGTATTTGGCAAAAGATCTTTCCAGGCACCACCTTCCTCTTTTATCTACTAGTTAGGGCTCGAGCACCGATGGTGTGAGGACCCTATTGGAATTGCTCAGTTTATTATTATTCCGCTTCTTCTTCTTCTTCTCCCAAATGAATCGTATTTTTGAGGGCCTAAACGTGCTCGAAAACTCATGAAACTTTGCACACGCATCAGAAGTGGTGAAAATTTACGTCTGATATGGGTTTCAGAATTTGGTGTGGCAAAATGGCTCGATAGCGCCATCTATAAATATTCAACGGAGTGCCCCTTACGCTATGTTTCACGTACAAGTATGAAATTCGGTGTACCAGCCCAATACCTACAAAAAAGTTTCTTGGAGCAAAATCACATGTGTGATAAGAGTCCTGGCCTAAAGACATGTATATGCCAATATTCAGTTACAGTCATAGCACCACCTGCTGGCAACAGGAAATGTCATGCTTTACACTGTAATTCACTCCCAGAAACACATTTGTTTATGCCACAAAGTGCCAAACATATTAGAAACACGTTATATAATGCAACACTTGGCTAAGTGCTAATGTATGCGTTTAACGCCACGAAACAGGAAGTTGTTGTAACTCAGGCATACGATGTCCGATCTGCTCCAAACTTCACATGTTTGATAATAGTCCTGGCCTGATGACATCTACATGGCAATATTCAGTTATGGTCAAAGCGCCACCTGTTGGCAGAAGGAAGAGTGGCACTTTGAAATGACTTTGTCATAATTCTCCTGTATTTACTCGCTTTCATGCATGTCGCCCACTGTTCACAGTTTTCCTAAGGCCATCGGGTGGCGGTGAGCCCGGGTGCGAGGGCCCTTTCATCGCTGCTTGCAGCTTTAATTGGATGTTGTTTTCCCTTTGGAGGCTTGAAAGGATTAGTGATCTCAATGCTTTCCCAGCTAACATGGAATGTTTAGCTAACTTTAGCTAACGTACTAGCAAGGTTCTCTCAAAGTTATGAACAAAAATTCTTCCAGTAATGTTAATAAATCATTCATTTGAAGTTATCTGGGGCCGTATTCACAAAACATTTTATCTTACCACTAAGTTCTCCTAAATGGCAGTAAAAGTTTTTAGTTAAGAGTTTTTTCTTAAAACCTATTCACAAAGCTGCTGAGACCAACTTTTACTAATGAATAGAGAGAAGTCTTAAGCTAAGAGTAAGGGCGGGGTTGACCTCGTTGCTATGGAGTATGCACACAGTGATTGGCTGATGGGGGAGGAGTCAGCGATTTAATCATAGAAATATTGTAGAATGAGGTGTCGTTTCCATATTAAAATAAAGGTTTTAAAATATAATGTTGCCATATTCAAATATAGGTTTTAAAATGTAGGCTAAGTGTCACTAATTAAACTAGTATATACAGTTAATTGTCCACCTCTTGGATGTCTGCATCTCAAGAGAATGTAGAATTCAAGCGACAAATTATGTTTTATAAACAAAGTTTGGGAGGAACACATTCAAACAGTCTTTCTAATCAGCACGAGAAGAGGAATAAATACACAGACGAGAGCCGACTTGCCTATAGTTACTTTGACAGTTTTCTGCATCCCTCCGCCATCCCGTCCCTCACTCTCGGCTGGGGATATGGGGAGAACTTTGGGTTTGGGCTAAATTCCAAGCTCGAAGCCCTCGATCCCCTTGGACAGTACACCAAATACACTTAATATATTTTATTACTCTATTCAATCATTTGTAAAAGTGAACTCATGAAAACCACTGCCACAGGTAATCGGACAATATTAATTTATTTGTTAAAGATTTATTTTTGGCGTCTCATCGTAGATTCAAATCTATAAATCAAAATATGTATTGCATTTATGAAGAAAAAGTTCAGCACCTAAGGCTCTATCGCTATTGCCTCAATGGTATACAGTGTATGTTTGCGATTTGGTCTTAGTGACTTAGGAGTCCTCTTGACTACTCCTAACGTTTCACAGATTTAGGAGCTAGTTTTAGCGCTAAAATGCTTTGTGAAATACTCTTAGAGCAAAAATTTAGGACTCCTAAAATTAGGACTGACACACCCATTATTTCGGCGATTTAGGAGCTACTTTTAGCCTTAAAGGGGACCTATTATGCCCCCTTTTACAAGATGTAAAATAAGTCTCTGATGTCCCCAGAGTGTGTATGTGAAGTTTTAGCTCAAAATACCCCACAGATAATTTTTTATAGCATGTTAAAATTGCCACTTTTTGGGGTTGAGCAAAAACGCGCCGTTTTAGTGTGTGCCCTTTAAATGCAAATGAGCTGCTGGGCTCGGCCTAAGAGGGCGGAGCTTCAAGAGCTGATTCTCCCCTGTCAGGATTCAGTCAGGACGCACTATAATGTCAGAAACTGCGAATATATGTTGCATGGAGATAGAACAGGTATAGTTTAGTTTAATTACGGTTATAACTTATATTGTCTTCTTGTTTTTATCCACTATATTAGTACAAGCCAGTTAACCTATGAGATTTATAAAGTTTATTGTACTTCACACAAAATATGAAACGTCTGTTTTCACTCCAGAAAATCTCTGTAAGAGCTTAAAACATAGTGCAAGTGTACATTAAAATATTATCCATAAACTCTCTCTCTCTCTTGCATTATCATCAAGATACACAGCGAAGTATACAGAAACACTTGTTACAACTAACAGTAAACAAATATATAAAGACCTTATGCCTTTTCGGGTGGTGCTTAATAAACTGATAAACTTTATATCCGTAAATCAACTCCGATGAACTGTAATAAAGTGCTCTCACCTTCATTACTGCCGTATCCAGTATCACTCTGGAGACTGTATGTTTTGTATTGTCCCTTTGTATTGACATTCGTTCTCAAAGCAGTCCGGTGTGAAATGATTCGCGCAGACATAAACAAATTTCGGTAGAGTTGAGGGAGCATTTTCTTCGAAAACAAAATGAATCCACCTCATCTTCAGCGGCTCAGATTTAGGGAGTAAATGGAGAGAGCTATGTGGATTAATCCATCCAACTACAGAACACCTAAAACGCTTGGGAGACATTCTCGTCAGTGCAGCAGTGGTGAACTGTGTAAACTCGCTGTGAACACGCTCAGGGCGGTTCTATGTTAAAACAGCAGTGTCTGTCAACATTCGTGGGCGGGGCCTGTGGCTAAAGTGACGTCACATTGCCAGGGATCTGGAAACGGCTTATTCTGAGACACTGCTTATGATTTATAGGGATTAAAAAAAAAAAAAGAGTGGTTGGATTTTTATCATTATAGGGTGGTTGTGTACACACACTGCCAACACACATTTATGTCCAAACACCATGCAAAAGTGAATTTTGCATAATAGGTCCCCTTTAAGATGTTTTGTGAATACGGCCCCTGGTCTTTAATAATGTTCTCTAAAAGGTTTTAAATGTTGAACGTTCAGAGAACGTTCTTAGAACATTTTTTTGTTAGCTGGGTTCAGTCATTCCAACTCTCTAAACACGCTCGTACCCCTCTAACCTTATACCATCTGATATTCTTTTGGCTTATTAAATTTCTGAAGCAGAGGCACATTGTGTCACATGACTTCCCAACAGTGGATGTTTTAAAGACTATACTGTAGCACATTAATGTCCTTTGGAACACAACATGTCCTGTTTTGGCTCTATAATTGTTTCAACAAATGTTTCATTGATCTTGGAAATTTGTCAAACTTATTAAGCTGTTTTCAGGGATTTTCTTAATTACTACACTGATCAATATGTGCTCATGGCGTGGTCGTTGTGGTAACTTCCCAGATTAATGGTTTGGGCTGCTAGCCGCAAGTTTTACGCCCCCCTCTCAGCAGCCCAAGGCATTTGGGACTATGTGTCCAAAAACATTTTCTCTAAACTCAACCCTTTTCCCCCACATTGTATGTAGTAGCAGCAACCACGTGTGGCCCACTACAGTCTTCTATCGAATAGCAGCATTCATTGGTCCCATGAGAGTGGGGCCAGCCCATAAAAAATACTGTGAATTTTAATGTGTAGTCTGCCCATAGTCTAGTTCTGCCCCTTTTGGTTTTCAGCTATTGTTTTTGTCTGGCTTTTATTATGAAGTTTTGTCTGTGTGTCATAATTTGTCATTTACTTAGCAATTTTTCTGAGATGCATCTGAAATCAGTCACTAGTTCACTCGTTCATTATTTCCTATATAGTGAATGGCACATAAGAGAAACGAAAATGAGTGAGCGACTTGATGCTGATGTAATTACCATGGGCCAGAGAGCAGAAATAACTTTAATTTACATGAAAAAATAATGATGATAATAAATAAATAATAATACACACACACACACACACATAGTAATATAAGGTATGATGAAAAAAAATTTGTTTACATGTTCAAATATTCATGTCATATTTAATAAATAGTTCATTCATTATAATAGAATAATAAAACAAAAATAACTTTAAAAATTTCTCATCAGAGTGAATTATATAATTATACATTACAGAATGGCCAGAACCCGATTTAGTGCACTATATAGGGAATAGGGAGCGATTTCAGCTGCGTCTGACACCTCATGTAATTTTACCCAGGTGTTGTTTGATCATGATTTAGTGTACAGTACATATACTTTCCAGTTTCCTTACTCAGCCATTAGGTCTTGCTTTTACAGGATTGTAATGTTTGGTATGTTCAGCTTTTTTGGATCACAGCTTAAATTTAATGCTGCATTTAGATCCTTTCAGGGCGAGACCCCCTCTCAGGGCCACCGCTGGGGGGGAACAGCCGGGTTCTGACGTTGTTCCTGTGACACAGGGAGCCCATTAAACGTGCCTTTACGCTGCTGAGAGAATGGGATCTGGGGCCTACCCTTCAAATTTTCTTTGGGGCTCTGTGAATTGGGATAAATATTTTGTCCTGGGCCCCCCGAATTCAAGAAAGCTACACTCCAACCTGGCAGCAGCTACATCTGCTACATCTGGTCATCTATCTTTCCTGTCTCTTCCTTTGAAAGGTACACCTCTAGTCTAAAGATTTCTCAGCCTTTTCTTCACACCTGCATGTACTTGAAAGCAGAACCTCAGCCACAGAGTAAAGGTCCTTTTTGTGACGGATGAAAAAGGAAATCCTACTCATGTTTCTCTCATGATTTTGTGCGAGGAATTCTCAAGTCTTGCATTACAAATATGCTCCATCATCTTTGGTCATTCTGACCATGAAACACATTTTTAACACTGAATGAAAAAAGAAAAGTCTCTGCTTTCTAATTACTATTCCAAACATTTGTCAAGATATAATCATTTAAATGGTGGTTGTCATAAAAAAAAAACTTGTTTTTGACAAAATGGCCTCTAATGATTCCAAACTATTTTTGACACAATCAGAGATTTACTGAAAGATACATTAAATAATTAACATCATCATCAGGTTAAGTAAAAATATAACATATTTATGATATAGTTCATGCATAGTGTGGCAAATTAACACACGGTGAACACTGAATGACTTTTTCCGGGTAAAGTTCTGTTTGTAAGTTTACTTTCCCTCTTAGCAGACTATGCTATCCTGAATGAGCTGTTCCACATAACAGAAGTTTACATATACTTCACAAGACAAAATGATAACTGAATTGACTGAAGTCAACCAGTTCAACCAGTTATGTTATGTATACATGCATAGTTACACACTGTGTGTTGGTACCTGGATGATCAGCGACTGTTTTTATGTTTTGTGATAGTTTTGAATGAGTCCCTTAACAGTTAAACTGCCCACTATTCTTCAGAAAAATCTTCCAGGTCCAGCTCCACATTTTTTGGTTTTCTAGTATCTTCTGCATATCTGAACCATTTCCAACAGGACATTTACAAAATGTGAAAACATTCACTAATGCTTAAGAAGGCAACACAATGCATTAAAAGCCAGAGGGTGTAAACTTTTGAACTTTTGAAAGTCCATGTTTTTCCAATAAACGGCCTCATTTTTGTGTCACATATGAACAAATGCTGATAGTAATGATGGAATGGAAGGAATTTGTGTTATAATAAAACAGATAAAAGGTTAAGTCATTTAGACATGATTAAATAACCAGGACTGTTCTCACATAACTGATTATGCTCTGACTGCAGAGCATCTGTAGGGGTGAATGGAATATCATTGAAACAGTATTAGGTTTCAGATGATCCCAGTTTTCTTCCCACTGTGCAAGGACGAAATGCTGAAACAAAATCGTCTGAGAATGACCTTTTTTATAATGTCCCTCTGTGTGAGACTGTGTGAAGAATGGAATTTTGAATTGATTTACCTGAACACAAGGAGACAAATAAAATCATCTTTTCATCCAACTTTTCATGCATTTCCTTTTTTTTTTTTCAGAGATTTATGGATGAGACAGGAAAGAAAGACATAAAAAACTATCCCCATAAGTTTTGGGATTACTCTAATCCTTCGGAAATCCTTTATGATTAGATCAACTTGGTTTTGTTGACTAGGAATAATTGATGACAGACATTTAATTTAATGCAACCGCGATGCAGGTGTGCATTAAATTTTCAATAATTCAGTGTCCCAGAGCCAATTATTCTCCATATTATGCAACATGTACATGTGTGTTTCACAAGACATTTTTAAAGTTGTCATTCCTAAAATATTTTGTAGAACTATTTCCTTACATTGCCTTGCTTAAAAACAACCCATTTTTGTAGGTTCACAATTCAGTGCCTGATTATATATGATAGAAAATGTATGTAAAATGGTGTAAGAAAATAGTTTTTAATTATATACAGTGCTCAGCGTAAATGAGTACACCCCCTTTGAAAAGTAACATTTTAAACAATATCTCAATGAACACAAAAACAATTTCCAAAATGTTGGCAAGACTAAGTTTAATATAACATCTGTTTAACTTATAACATGAAAGTAAGGTTAATAATATAACTTAGATTACACATTTTTCAGTTTTACTCAAATTAGGGTGATGCAAAAATGAGTACACCCCACAACAAAAACTACTACATCTAGTACTTTGTATGGCCTCCATGATTTTTAATGACAGCACCAAGTCTTCTAGGCATGGAATGAACAAGTTGGCGACATTTTGCAACATCTATCTTTTTCCATTCTTCAAGAATGACCTCTTTTAGAGACTGGATGCTGGATGGAGAGTGATGCTCAACTTGTCTCTTCAGAATTCCCCATAGGTGTTCGATTGGGTTCAGATCAGGAGCCGCTGAATCACTTTTTTTGAACCACTGCTGAGAGCCACAGCAAACATGCTGACTACTGTGCTATTGTTGTCTAAAATTTAGCTTTGCTCCAGAGACTTTCAGTGGGGTGTACTCATTTTTGCATCACCCTAATTTGAGTAAAACTTAAAATTTTGTTCTCTAAGTTATTAACCTTACTTTCAAGTTAAACAGATGTTATATAAAACTTAATCTTGTCAACATTTTGGAAATTGTTTTTGTGTTCATTGAGATACTGTTTAAAATGTTACTTTTCAAAGGGGGTGTACTCATTTACGCTGAGCACTGTATTGCAAACCTCAGAAAAAAGCTTGGTTATATAATCACCATGGATAACAATCTGCATTCACGATATGTGGTTGAGGAAAATGTTCAGTTCTGAGCAGAATAACGGCCGTTCCAGTGACTGTGAGCAATAATATTGCACATTGAGTTAACACAATTTACTCTGCAGGGAGTTAAAGTCACTGTGATGTGAAGCCACTGAAAGGCCGCAAACACCTACTTCTGCAGATTCATGAATGATTATAAATAAAGCTTACAACTGGCAATCAGCTGAAAAACAAGCTTAGCATAGCACTAAATGATGAATCTGCCAACATACTCTAATTTGATGCAATCAGGATTTTCTTAAATGATGAACAAAAAGACAAAAATGATAGATGGTTTTGATCAGCCTAATGGCTATGGATGGGGTTCTGCGGGAGGATACTGCACGACACTTGTCCCTAATTTGGAAGAACATGTGGCCAACAAATGTGGAGCTTCAGTTATGCAAAATTAATCAACATCCTTGGAACATATGTCAACCAGAAACACAAATTTAACAATATCGTGGTATAAAGAAGCCACATGATGTACTGCAGAGTGAGCCAATATTTGTTTAATTTACGAAAAGAAGGAACTGTGTAAAGTTTATTCCTGTGTACTGATGAATTCATAGTTAAAGTAATATGCTGGTTATTTATAACTAAACATCTATGGGTGACATCTGTATACCACATTGCTGTTGAGTACCACAGAAAATAATTTTATGTTTTGTGCATGTTCACAGTAATGCACTTACACTGGAAGTCCAGCACATACAAACTGTGTTTTGAATGGGAGGAGAAATGTTTATTAAGAAATTCATAGATTATGAAAGAAGTTAAGTAACACTTCTCAAGAAGTGTTTGATAAGCTGAGGTAAGTGAATCCTCCATGTCTCAGGAGCAGTGTGTTTTGGAGGCAGTTCAACAATAGCACAGTAGTCAGCATGTTTGCTGTGGCTCTCAGCAGCGGTTCATGAGAAAACCTCAAAACAATCACACACACACACACACACACACACACACACACACACACACATTAGTTTCACTGTATAAGCAGTGTTGGAGAAAGCTACTTTTAAAAGTAATGCGTTATAATGCATTACCCCCTAAAAAAGTAACTAATTGCATCACTTAGTTACTTTTTATAGAAAGTAATGTGTTATGTTACTTTTTCTCACCTGGGCTGGGCTTGCATGTTTGTTTTATAATAACAAATAATTATATTTTTGGTAAATGTAAAGGCCCTGTAACACCAAAAGTGAAATGAATAAGTCTCAGGGCCCTATCATACACCCGGCGCAATGCAACGCCAGGCGCGACACAAGTGTTTTTTTGCTAGTTTCAGCCCGACCAAACCCTTCAGCCCCCTCATCCAAACCCTGAACCTTCATACAAACCTGTTTATATCGGTAGATTTAAAGGATTATTTGACTGATTTACAGAACGTATGTCATTTCAAATAGTAAAAAGCACTTGAAATGCAGTGATGTTAGTTTACTAAAACTATCAAAAATTGATTAAAA
Source organism: Mylopharyngodon piceus (assembly GCA_039654765.1). Lineage (NCBI taxonomy): Eukaryota > Metazoa > Chordata > Actinopteri > Cypriniformes > Xenocyprididae > Mylopharyngodon > Mylopharyngodon piceus. Next base: position 23,676,446 of record CM077452.1, on the reverse strand, counting down.
TAAAACTGAAATACAAAAATAAATTTTAGATGAAAAACCTAAACTTAAAAGAAATGTTGCCTCGGCAACTGAATGAAATAAAATAAGTGGAAGGACTAAAATTACAAAAACTAAACTTGAAATAAAAATAAATAAAAACTAAATAGACATTAATAAAAACGAATAAAAAATTACTAAACCTTATCTAAAATTAAAACTGAAAATATAAAAACAAAAGCTAATTCAAAATATTAATAAATACTATAAAAGTATAAAAGTCTAAGTAAACAAAAATAACACACTGAAACATGTTGAACCAACCTTTGGGGACATCTGAACAATGTTTATGACAAATGTGGATAAATATGAGGATAACAGGACATCTGTGAGGATTCAAATATTCGCCATTTTCCACCTGCAACCAATCAAATTATTCTGTCTAGAACTAAACAATAGTTGTGTGACTGCAAAACAGATGAAATGTCCTGTCAGTGGACTATTGCAGCATTTCTCAATGTTTAACATGCTCTGTCATTTAGATGCATGACTAAAACAGTCAAAGTGAGACATCTATTCACTTACACTTCAGTCAATTATCTAAAGTATTTATAGTGTATCATTATTGCGGATTTGTCTCTATATCGCTTGTACTGTATATACCATATATATATATATATATATATATATATATATACACACACCGATCAGGCATAAAATTATGACTACTGACAGGTGAAGTGAATAACAATAACACTGATTATCTTTTCATCACGGCACCTGTTTGTGGGTAGGATATATTAGGCAGCAAGTGAATATTTTGTTCTCAAAGTTGATGTGTTAGAAGCAGGAAAAATGGGCAAGCGTAAGGATTTGAGTGAGTTTGACAAGGGCCAAATTGTGATGGCTAGACGACTGGGTCAGAGCGTCTCCAAAACTGCAGCTCTTGTGGGGTGTTCCCGGTCTGCAGTGGTCAGTATCTATCAAAAAGTGGTCCAATGTTCTGCTGGGAAACCTTGGGTCCTGCCGTCCATGTGGATGTTACTTTGACACGTACCACCTGCCTAAGCATTGTTGCAGACCATGTACACCCTTTCATGGAAACGGTATTCCCTGGTGGCTGTGGCCTCTTTTAGCAGGATAATGCACCCTGCCACAAAGCAAAAATGGTTCAGGAATGGTTTGAGGAGCAAAGCAACGAGTTTGAGGTGTTGATTTGGCCTCGAGGATCTGTGGGATGTGCTGAACAAACAAGTCCGATCCATGGAGGCCCCACCTCGCAACTTACAGGACTTAAAGGATCTGCTGCTAACATCTTGGTGCCAGATTCCACAGCACACCTTCAGGGGAGTCCATGCCTCGACAGGTCAGGGCTGTTTTGGCAGCAAAAGCAGGACCAACACAATATTAGGAAGGTGGTTATAATGTTATGCCTTATGTATATCACAACTGATGAATTATCCGCAGACTTCCTGTTAATTTAGAGATAGAGTTTAAAGACAGAGAAACCATTCTCATAAGCTATATGTGTATGAAAATCAAGTGAACTGTTAACATTGTCATGCTGTGTAAAGAACAACAGACACCATGTTGGGTGCTTATGAAAATAAACATACGCAGGTCAGTCAAGAAAAAAATCTAAGTAGATACCACATTGTGTTTGCAAAAGCCCATACTGTGGTAACAGTATACATGGTTCATTTTGAGGCTGTCCATTCTTTGCTGTTTATCACCACTGAACAGGTTAGAAAGTGTTCATGCTTTTTCTCTAAACTTGTGTTCTGGACGCACAGCCATTCAGCCCACCGGGTTCAAGGGCAGCTTGATTTTATCATCACTATCTGCATCACAAAAACAATCAAGTAGAAGAGAGCAATTAGTCATGCTCTCAAAAACTCTACTAACAAACTGCACATTGTTTCTCAGAGGTTGCTTTTACTGATAATTGGCACTTTCTTGGCTTATTTTTCTATTATCTATATTTTTGAATTTTTAAAAGGAAAGAATGTAGTCTTAGCCTGGTCAGTACATGATTAGTTTGACCTCGTGAACAAATACAGTTTTTGAATAAATCTGTTGAGTGAACGATTCACAGGAAAAAACACTCACTGATCACAATCAACTAGTGTAAACTAGAGAAACCATAAAGAATGAACAACCAAATGATTTGAGTCCGGAATCACAATCACCACCACTTGAATTTGGTTTTAGTGATTTTCTTTGATAGTTAAGCAACAACTTAATACAAAATTTTTACCATATGTAATGGGTGTGGAGTGTTTGGGCGTTCTTTTGTCACATTTTTCTGTTCAGTCTCATGTTCCCAGTTGTATCTTGTCAATTATTCTTGTTTTCCTATTAGTCAGTGAAAATAGCTCTCTTATTTGCTTTGCTCTTTGTCACGTCTTGTCCTTTAACAGTTATTATGTTTTGTTAGTCTTAAAGGAATAGTTCATCCAAAAATGAAAATTTAAATGAATCATTTACAGTACTCACCACCATGTCATTCCAAACCATTCTTTCTTCTGTGGAACACAAGAAAATATTTTGAAGAATGTTTCAACTGTTTTTGTCCATATAATAAGTCACTGGGACCAAACAACACATGGACTTTCATTGTATGGGAAAAAAAAGTTTAATATATGTTCCATAGAAGAATGTAATACAGGTTTGGAACAACATGAGGGTGAGCAATGTTTTACTTAATTTTTGCTTTTTGTTAAAACTCTTTTTGGGTGTTTAAGGCAAGACACCCCAGGTCAATAGGGTAAAAAAAAATTAAATAATAGATATAACCGTATTCCCCTAGTTGATTGATTACATTAAGAATCGCAAACAATTTTTGTATTACACATTTCTGAAATGTTATGCTTAAATATGCAAATGAGGCATTATCTAATTAAATATGCATGCATTTACATACATTTCCAGAACGAAAACCCTAGCACTGATAAAGACAGATTCGAATTCTTGTTTCATTGTATTAGGAGTCTAGAGGAGATAGGGGATATATCAGAAAATATTGTCAGCATGCAGAAAAAAAAAAAAAAAATAATAATTTTCACCATATTTTTAGAAATAAAATGTTGTATAAAAGTGAATGCTAAATGAACAAACCCCTCTGTAAAAACCTTCAGAATATAGGAATAAAACTGTAAAGTTTGATGTATGTAATTGCTACGAAAAGGAAGGTTTCTGGCTGAGTGCATGAGAAAACACTCATTTTGGAAGAAAAAAAAAAGAATCGAAATCTAAAGTGCAATAAAATAAAAGTTTTCTTTCCACTAGTCTGAAATAACACATTACAAAAAGCCCAAAATCTCAGCTTCTTAAATGCTTCTTAGAAAAGTCTTAAAAAAGTGAGCTTTTTGTAATTGTATACATCCTCCATGGCATGACTAATGTTATTCAGGTGGCTGATGGAAACCATTTCCTGAAATGCTGTACAGTCTGACAAACAGCTCAGAACTCTTGCTCCCCCAGCAGGTGGATATCAAAACATAACAACTGTCATTATAGATGAAATTAGTCAGCTTAACAGGCAAGAACACTGTTCTGTTAGAATTTATCAAATACTATACCTAAACATATTTTTCATAACTATCACATCTCATATAACTATATTTTCCACTATTTTTATTTAAGATTTCAATTATTGTACAACGATGTTGCACTGTATTGTGGCAACAAATGTAACTGCATCCCATAATTGTGCTCTGAATAATTCTGACTTATGAAAATTATTAATTTTATAATTATTGAAGAGTTTCTGAAGATATGCCGATTAAAAAAGGTTTTACAGCTTTCCCAGTCTCATAAAACGAAACACATGCACATTGACACAGTGGCTAAATAAAATTCAGACTTTGTTTTGCTTTAGGCATTGTATCTTGGAACAAATGTTATTCACTGAAAAGCACCTTTGAAACTCTTACTGCACATCTTTCTCATACAGCAATGTGCATTTCTTTATTAGACATGAGAACTGAGAACATTTTAACATTTCAGTAAGAAGAAAAAACAGGCACCACAAAATTGTGCTTTTTAGCTGCATGCTAGCACATCAACATCAAGATATACTCTGTTAAAAAATTTAGTGTGAAATTACAGTATATTCCAGGTTAATAACTGCATTACTTTCACAGTAATCTCACAGTAGGACTTCTCTTGTATCTAACTGCACTCTCAGAAATGTATTATAAAATCTACAGTACTTTACTACCAATTTCAGTCAAGTTTTTACAATTGTACTGTAAAAAAGCTTGATTTTACAGTACTTGAAAACAAAAATTACTGTAAACAAACAATATCATATTGTATTTCTACAGTGCATTTGTACCATGAAGGTACCCAGCATGCAATGCAGCATGAACAGGTTATGCTTTTTTGATACTTGTTGGTATTATCTGACTGCTTAACTTATTTTTGGTTTTAGCAGTTTGTGTTCTTGGTTTATTTTGTAATCTTCACAGTTTATCTTTTATATTATTATAATTTGTCACCAGAACTGACTTGGCTGGATCAGAAATTTGAATATGAATATACAAGGTCCAAGAATAAACAAATGGAACACTGATCACCATTACGATGACTCCAAAACAATTACAGTGCAAACGATATAATTTCTTACAGTGCCATGGTTAAAGACAACTTTATAATGTGAATTCACAGTAAAACAAGAGCAGTAAATTACTGTAATTTAAGTATCATTTTGCTTTTTGATTAATAGTAATTTTTAATAGTAATTTGATTAATAGTAAGAAAATGACCCAGAATGCATTCATTTCACTGTAAATTTCTGACTACAGTAATTTATTGTAAAATAATACTCTTTAATCCCGTAAATTCCTGACAATTTTTTACAGTGTAGCTGACAGATATTATACACTACCATTTAAATGTTTGGGACAGTAAGATTTTTGAAAAAAAATGAATACTTGCATCAAAAAATGCATCACAGTTTCCACAAAAAGATTAAGCAGCACAACTGTCTGCAACATTGATAATAATAACAAAATGTTACTTGAGCACCAAATCAGCATATTAGAATTATTTTTGAAGAATCACATCACACTCAAGACTGGACTAATGGCTGCTGAAAATTCAGCTTTGCCATCACAGGAATAAATTACATTTTAAAATATATTAAAAATAGAAAAGAGTTATTTTTAATTGTAATTATATTTCACAATGTTTTTATTGTATTTTTGCATCAAATAAACAGCCTTGGTGAGCATAAAAGACTTCTTTCAAAAGCATAGGTCATTGTGAAAATAAAAATAAATATTTGTCCATGATTTACTTGACTTGTCCTCATTAGGAGAGAGGAAAAGTTTTCATATACCTCCTCTCTGGTTAATTAGTGCTTCCTTTTGAGCTAGTCATTATCTGTACAAAGTATTTTGCGATGGAAATTTGATATGTGAAACATGGTTGCTAATTGAGAAGTGACGCAAGATCTCTTACAGAAAAGGAATCATGCAGGAGTGTCTGTTTGCGTCTCGTCAGGCAGACGCCAGTAAAAAAATCAGAGGATGTCAAAGGTCGTCCACTAGGTTTGCTATTGGACGTCAGTCTGAGTCAAATCACAAACAGCTGACCTCACTGACCTGCTTAATACACCATGAAATAACATTAAGTCCATTAGTTTAATTCATAGGTTGTTCAGTCAGAAACAGTTCTGAGGCTTCAGCAAATTGAGTCAAACAATTATGACACGGATTTACTTCTCACTATGTTACAAGAAGTACAATGCTTGAATGGACTGGAAACCACAAGGGGTGAACTGACCACTCCAAAAACAATCCAAGATTCTTCCTGGAAATCAAAAATTGTCTTCTGGAACACCAAAACAACATAAAATGTAGTGGGAAAAAAATGAAGTCTTGCATTTCGTGTCTTTTTGCACTTGAACGGTCAAAAACCGTCTGCTTTGGCGAGCAAAGTACAGTTGGGTGAACATAAACGGTTTGGGGAATATCAGATGTACCTATATCAGTGTATAGGATCTGTGTATTGTTAGAAAAATGCTTAATGCATTACAATTTAACTAAATTAGATTTTATTCGACTAAATCTACTGTAGATTTAGTCGACTAAAATCTTATGATATTTAGTAGACTAAAACTAGACTAAAACTAAAACAATTTTCGATGACTAAAATATGACTAAAACTAAATGGCATTTTAGTCAAAAGACGATGACTAAAACTAAATCAAAATTTGCTGTCAAAATTAACACTGCTTGCATCTCACTAAGACATGCATCTGAAAACCACATGAAGTTAACAACCTGTCGGTAGGGAGTGGTAAATTACCAAACCAGGCCAGGTCTGAGACTACGGCAATGACAGCGCTGTAAAATTAGTGACAGCTGAGCAAACTGACCTGGCCATCCCCCAGCTGAGCTCGCTCCTCTCCCCCTCACCTAACCTGCTAGTGTCCTCAATCCTGGGTCAGCTATTCATTGCTCAAACCTCAGGAGAACACAGACCAGCGTCCATACCACTGTTCCCCTAAGATCTGCTCTCAGGCCATGGCTGTTAACAGACAAACATCAAAGGTAGGTCTCTTTTTCCCCCTTCCTGCTGTATGAAGACTCCTTAGTAATTAGTCATATTCCGAATACTTTCAGAACGGGGTTATGTGAATAATTAAATAGGCCCAGGAGAGCTCTGAATACTGATGTGTCAGGCTGGAGCTGTTAGGAGTTTATGGGAAGGCAAGGATGGTGTGGTCCTCTGATTGCACAGCATTGAGAAACACTACATGACGACAATGTAGATGCACATTATGGACTCCATCTGTGTTGATTTAGTATGGAGGAAGACGTGTGATTTGGATTCATTATGTTATATTTGGTAGGTTATTTAGGTACTTTTCGCTACTCCAGAGGATTATTATATATGAAAAAAAACCATAATTTAGATCGCACACCCCTGTCAGCCTTCTTCACAAAACTATTCAGGTAGATAGATTACTGTTGCAAACCATTCAACTACTTTATTTATGTTTTCAAATGTGTGGAGGGTCTAAAGTGTATGAACTTGCACACTGTCATTATGTATGATGTTTCTGGCTATTAAAAGTTTACGTGTCTGGGCAGCCGGAAAGAAATGCCCTTAAAGGTTAAACAAACACTGGTGTGACAGGCATCCGGGGCTGTAGACAAAGAACTCCTGCAGACAGTTATAAAATCCCTTTGAAAAAAAAAAGAGAGACCATTTCCAAAAGCCCAAAATGAATGCACAATTTTTCAGCTTATAAGAAAGATAGAGTATAAATTGCATGATGTGGATTACCTTGACACTCTGTGATGTTAAACTCATAACAAGTCCCCAATGCATTTCGCAAATCCACAATGACAAAGTACAATATACACAGATAATTCACTTTGTCTACTATAGATGGCGCTGTATCTTGTTTGGACCCTGTTGGGCTTCAGTCTCAGTGCCCCTCCAACTGATCTGGACCCTGAAGCATTTGGCCTGAATTACGATGATTTAAACACATGGGATCTGAACCCATACGGAGTGACCTATGATTATGATGACCTGGATGAGGAGGTGAGAGGAGGTTTCAAGAGCTGATTAAGTTTGACAGTTCTGTCATCATTTAATTATGATTGTTTAATTAATTCTGTATGACTTTTTTTCTTCTTCCATGAAACACAAAAGGAGAAAGTTTGGATGTTAGGCAGGACATCAAGCTATATACTTTTCTATATAATCAAAGTGAAGGGGGATAAGTGCTATTCAGCTATTACATGCTATTACAGTTTTAAAAGATCAATTAAATTGTTAAAATTTTATTAATTAACTTCATTAGACACCTTTTTTGATGTTATATTTGTATTCAATAAATCATAGATTTTTTGAAGGTTGGGAACCACATTACATTTGAGCCCACTGATTTCCATTGTATGGACAAATAAAGCAGACATTTATCAAAAAATATCTTGTATGTTCTGCAGAAGAAAGAAAGCCATACAGGTTTGGAATGATATGAGGTTGAGAAAATGATGACAGATTTTTATTTTTCGAAAATAGAGTCACTATGAATGTGTTAATGTATATTGTCATGTTCTTGTGAAGTAATTTTGTCTAACCTCTCTTTCTTACTGACTGAGATTGGGACACTGGCTCCTCCTCCAGCAGTCACTCAGCCACCTGCTGTAGTTCCTCCTGAGGACTATGTGGAGGAAGTGACACTGCCGCCCCGTCCAACAACGTCACCTGTCCTATCCACTCTAGACTTCCGTGGTCCGGGTCTGTTTGGGCCTGACACAGGCTTAGGTAGATGGATAAATGGCTTGAAAGTGATAAAAATGTTTTGTTTTCTATTTCAGTCATGAATCTTGCGGCCTCTAGTGGTATGAAGCGTCATAGCACAGTCCTCTCTCCCTCTCTACTGTAGGGATGCCCTCCTGCCTGCTGTGTGTGTGTATCAGCGGCAGTGTTTACTGTGATGACTCAGAACTGACTCAGATTCCCCCTCTTCCCAAAGAAACCACACACTTCTACGCTCGCTTCAACAAGATCACCGAGGTCAAGGCCACAGACTTCATCAATCTCAGTAAGACTCAAACAGACTTCCCTCTTTCTTGAAGATACAAATGTGGTTTTTCAAACATATACTGTATTATACAGTTTACACAAGGCCTGAAATGCATAAATAGTTAGTTATTGAAAAGTCTAAGACTAGATTTAACACTTTATAAATTGAATTATTAATCAAACTGAATGATGTTTATGAAAGCTGTACTTAAAGGGTTAGTTCACCCAAAAATGAAAATTCTGTCAACAATTACTCACCCTCATGTCCTTCCACACCTTCAGAACACAAATTAAGATATTTTTGATAAAATCCGATGGCTCAGTGAGGCCTCCATTCAACAATATCTAGTGATGAGCGATTTCAAAACACTGCTTCATGAAGCTTCGAAGCTTTACGAATCTTTTGTTTCGAATCAGTGGTTTGGAGCGTGTATCAAACTGCCAAAGTCACGCCCCCCAGTGGTGAACCATTAAAATTGAAATTGCTATTTACACTTCAAAACACTTATGACAGAACGAAGCCTCGTTTACTGAAATCATGTGACTTTGGCAGTTTGATACACGCTCCGAACTACTGATTCGAAACAAAAGTTTCGTAAATCTTCGAAGCTTCATGACGCAGTGTTTTGAAACCCCCCCATCACTAGATATTGTTGAATAATGTCCTTATTTTGTTTTTTTGGCGCACAAAAAGTATTCTCGTCGCTTCATAACATTAAGGTTGAACCACTGTAATAATAATAATAATAATAATTTGTGTTCCGAAGATGAATGAAGGTCTTACGGGTGTGGAATGACATGAGGGCGAGTAATTAATGACAAAATTTTCACTTTTGGGTGAATTAACCCTTTAACGGTCTTCTCAGATCAGCTGAAACGGATCGACCTGAGTGGAAACCAGATAGGTAAAGTGAACGAGGATGCTTTTCGTTTACTGCTTCAGCTTCAGGATCTCATGTTGGCCGACAACAACATCCAGGCACTCCCAGAACTCCCAGCTTCCCTCAAGCACATTGATGTTCGCAATAACCAGCTAAGGAGTTCAGGCATGCATGCAGAGGCCTTTAAGGTACTTAGAGAACCATTTAAAAATTTTGGGGTCTTTAGGATTTTTTTTTTAAATGTTTTTGAAAGTAGTTTCTTATGCTCACCCAGGCTACATATTTTTATAAAAAAATACAGTAAAAACAGTAATATTGTGAAATATTATTACAATTTAAAATAACTGTTTTCTATTTTAATATATTTTCAAATGTAATTTATTCCTGTGATGGCAAAGCTGAATTTTCAGCAGACATTACAGTCTTCAGTGTCACATGCAGGGTGCGATTTGTAGGGGGGGATGGGGGGGATTTCCCCCCTTCTGGTCTATGTATCCCTGCCTCTGCTGAATTATTTTTATCCCTGGTGGGGATAAAAAAATATCCCCCCCCGGGTGATGCTACTCCACAAACCACCAATATATAAATACCAAAAATAAAAATATTTTTTAAAATATCGCCCAGTAAAACGCTGCGTTTATATAGAACTGTCTCTTTACGACCACAACAAACGGGACACATTTCAGACGCGCATTCCAACTTCGCCTCAGCGCCAGGCGCAAGTCAAACGAGCGCGGAAAAGGAAGGTGACGACGAGTGAGCTTCAGTTGAACAACAGTGAACTGCGGTCAGATGAGATGTTGTCGGGCTATGTCAGTAAAACTCAGAAAAATGAACATGACTGTCCAATCAGCCGTTATACTGTGCTCGCGGCGCGCACTCAAGAATTGCACGCGCAAATGTGGCGGCGGCGCGCTGCATATTACTTTATTATAGCTTAAATAAAGCGCAAAAGAAACTACGAGCATGAGAACTACCGTCGTTGTTCTGTTGTAAATGAAGTCATGAAATTACCAAACATGCGATTAAAGCTGCCTCAAAACTGTGCATGCATGTATGTATTTGTTGACATGGTTTTAAAGTTATTGTTATCCAATTTATTTGCCTTAAAACGTCTTAAAAATGCACATATATACAACAGGGAAATCTAAATTTTTTTCGGGGGAGCATGCCCCCCAACCCCCCTAGCAAACTACATTTTGTGACCTCGGTAATTATGAAACCCTGCGTACGGCCCTGGTTCTATTCTTTCTTCGTGTATTTCTCCAATTGTGCGCGCTTTTGGACTAAAAGTTTGTATGTGTATGCACTGCGATCAAAAATAATGGGAGCAAACGCGACTGAACGTAGAGGTTTGTGTCTCGTTATTCTATTAATAACTACCGATTGATTTTGCATTCCTATCAGAAATTAAGAATTATTAGTGTCATTGTAAATACAGGTGCAAATATCGAAGCTATCTAATACTTCAAAACTTAAGGTTAAATCTGAAGATTTTTTGTAAAAATGTTTCTGTAACAGCTGCCAAAAAATAGTGTATTACGGGGGGGGGGGGCGGGTTTCAGCAGGGAAATGATTACTTTTCCACAGACAAATAATACATTGAGCATGATCATTATCTTATCATCTTGTGTGTGTTAATTTTCTCTCATGAGTAGGAGATGAAAGAGCTTCAGTTTCTTTACCTGTCAAACAACAAGTTAGACTTCATTCCCGTACCCCTACCGGACAGCCTACGAGTGCTCCACCTGCAGGTAAAAACAGCTCCTGCTACTCTCCTCACTAGTAGCCAATAATGTCCTCAGAATTAATGCAATTTCTCTCCCTCTCTTCTACATTTCCTCCAGAATAACAATATACAGAGCATAAGCCAAGATACTTTCTGCAACATACACGACAAAAACTACATACGGAAAGCCCTTGAGGACATCAGGCTTGATGGCAACCCAGTGGACATCAATCTCTACCCTCAGGCTTATATCTGCTTACCACGACTACCTGTAGGAACTCCAGTCTAAGACAATGTCCCTCTTTTTTCCAAAGTTTGTGTGTATGTGTGTATTTTCTAAACTCCTCTGTGACCACAGCAAAATAATATGAAGCAAGAAAATCAAATACTTTAAAATGTCATGTAATCAATATCTAGGAGAAAGTTTTTTGTTCCAAACTTTGTTCTCTTTTAGCCAGTCACGCTAGGTATGCACTCAGTGACTTTGCACTCATTACAATAGATGTAAAAAATGACTCTGTTGCAATATCTCACTTGTTTGGAACAGAGCTAGAGACATTGATCAAATTTGCAGAAGTTAGAGCAAGAGCATATACAACTACACTTGAATAGTTGTAGTGCCCCTTTTCACCACAACGTGGCGCCCTTCTCCAGTAATTTCTGTCTGCTGTAACATCTGCATTTCTATAGACACTCAGCTCTATCTGTCAGGTATTTGTGTCATTTTATCTCAGATTGATGCTAACGGTCTTTGAGGATGCACTGTTCTTTATTAATGATACTTGCGTTTGCTTGATTTATCTGTTTCCCATTCAACAGTTTTCATGACGTATATACAGTGACAACTCAGCTGCATCTATTTTTAAATCAATTCGTTCATGTACCACTGCAGGTGGTTTCTGAGGTTACTTAGCAACTGTCAAATATTTATAGTTTGACATTTACCTGTGTGCACAATGTAAAGATACTCCTAGATTATTTGCACTGGATGTTAAGCACCTGTAAAGACACAACAAATGTAATCCCATGAGCATGAACAGGTTTTCTCACACCAAATGTTGTGTGCTCATTCTTTCACGGCTTTGAAGCTATGCCATAAGCGCGATGTCCAATTGGACAAAGTGCCTGGACACAGGTCTGCACTGCAAACATCCCACACAGATCCATTTAACAGCGCATTTTGAATGAAGCCAGATTTCTGTCCAAACACTAAATTAAACACAACAGCAGAAAATTAAAGTTTGGCTGTCTTTCACTGTGGGTGAGATCAACAGCAGTGGTTTTTGATTGGTTTTGTTATACAGATACAGATATTTATATATTTGATAGCGGCAACTCGGCACAATAACAAAATTATTTATCGTACAAAAGTAAAAAAAAAAAAAAAGTCCTTAACATCAAACACTGAAAATCATTTCAGGAATATTCCAGGTTCAATACAAGTTAAGCTCAATTGACAGCCCACATTATTTTGATAACTGCACACAAAAAAGGACGTGTCCCTCATTTTCTTAAAAAAAAAAAAAAAAAAAAAAAAAAAAAGGTTGGCACTTACAATGAAAGCGATTAGTTAGCGATTAGCAACCATATGTTTCAAAAAAGTATAGCCACAAGATGTAAACAATGTGTGTTTACATGATTTTTAGTTATTAAAGGGTTAGTTCACCCAAAAATGAAAATTATGTCAATTACTCACCCTCATGTTCCACACCGATAAGACCTTTGTTCATCTTCGGAACACAAATTAATATATTTGTGATCAAATCCGATGGCTCAGTGAGGCCTCCATTGTCAGCAAGACAATTAATACTTTCAAATGCCCAGAAAGCTACTAAAGACATTTAAAACAGTTAATGTGACTATAGTGGTTCAACCTTAATGTTATGAAGTGACGAGAATACTTTTTGTGCGCCAAAAAAAAAAAATAACGACTTTATTCAACAATATCTAGTGATGGGTGATTTCAAAACACTGCTTCATGAAGCTTCAAAGCTTTACGAATCTTTTGTTTCGAATCAGTGGTTCGGAGTGTGTAATGAAGCCTTGTTTACTGAAATCACGCGACTTTGGCAGTTTGATACACGGGTCATTCTCACGAAACCATTAAAACACCACGGCACTAATGATTTTAAATATTAAATATGCATTTTAGTAATGTATAAAAATATCATAATAAAGACAATATTGTTCTCTACACTGAACAAAGAGTAATTTCAACATATAAATGAATTATTTTTGTATTTTACTATATTTTCAGCTGAAATTCTCATTACCGCAATGCGTCCAGGTATGTCTGAATGTATGTTGTGTTCTAATTTAAACAGAAAAAAATGAAAATATTCTAAAAAAAAAAATTATATACGGATGTTCTAATAGATGTTTTCAAATGACAGAAAAAATATTAATGTATAATATATAATAATAATGAAATAATAGTGGAAAAATGAAGTGTCCATGACTGATGTTCTCATCCTCCGCAACATTTTTTAAGGACTCTTTACACACACACATAAAAACTTGATTTTGAATTAAGCAACACATGTGCTAGAACCTCAAAGATGGCTACCAGGTAGACAGATCTCTTTATATTAATCCAGTTAAAAGTTAAAAAAAAAACTCTTGTCAGACCATGTACACGACAGTTTAATTATCATTACCGTAACAGGAAATTTTCCTCGTTTAGAAAAACTTTAAATTAACAATTTTCTGTGAAAAAAACTTCATTAATGTCTAATTATGTACATTGAATAAAAGTTGGCTAAATCATCATGACTTCTCTGAATTTAATAAAAATATGCTAAGGTACCTCATCCTCCACAACACCATTCTCACTTACCGAAACAATTTAAGGCCAGTTGCGGTAGAGAGAACTTCTGTTTCGGTAATGAGAATTTGATCATACAGGCTATTTTTAAATATATATTATGAGGTATTAAGTTAAATAATATTTACTAACTGTTGGAAAACTTTTGCAAAGGCTAGGGTGACTAATTTCAGAGAAAAGGTTTACAAAAAAAGAAATCTACAGTGTCGGGAAGTCTACACAAATGTGGATGTTCACACACATGTTGGCACATCTATCATTATGAAGACTTTCCACAGGCATAATTATTTTGTATACTAAGCTCATATTTTCTATCCTCTAACCTCTAAACACAACTCTCACAGAATACTTTTGGCCATTTTACAGTTTTAATAAAACATTGTATGTTTATTTTGCCATTTGATTTACGAAGACAGCTCATAATGTAGTGGTAGAGATACTACATTATGAAGACTATGTTAGTCTTCACAAAGCAAGTCAAAACAGTATACACACAGGTTTGTTGCACTATATTAGTGAGAACAGTGATATTATGTCCTAACCTGACACCTAACCCTCACAGAAAGTTGTGTAAATCAATAGATTTAAATATAAACATGATTTGGCCAATTTATGAGCATTTTAAAATAGTGAGCAGGCTGGACTTTAACCAATAAGTGAGGTAAGCGGCTGCTTAGGGCCCCGGGGAATCAGGGGGGCCCATTGATGGCAAAACTTTTTTGGCAAATGCTCCAGTGCGTATTTGTGTTTGAGCTTTGGAGAGTATTAAAGGTTTCTATTTACAATGCGTTTTGCAGCATTGAGCTCAGTAGCCAATCACAGACATATCTATTGCTTTCTTGAACGCAATGGCCAATCAGAGGTGTTTAAGTTAGAATCCACTCACCCCTTGAAAAGCAAGTTTTTGTTCAGAGTTGAGTTCTGTGTGCTCACAATATGTATTTCAACTTAATTCACATTTATTTGTATAGCGCTTGTCACAATGCATATTATTTCAAAGCAGCTTTACAGAAAATGCATGTGTCTACAATTTAAAGTGATCTGTTATCAGAGGTGACTGAAAGTAATGTCCATTTCAGAAATTAGATTAAGATTAAGATAATAGAAATCATGTTAGCTAACGTACTAATTTTAGGCAGAAACAATGAGCTACTTAATTATTACAAGTTGTGATCATGATTACAATATATAGAATTTTGGCAGACATGATGTACGATAAATAAGATATTTATTTTCAAGTGTAGAGAGCTTCATTGGTTATAACAGAACTTCATGAGATCGCTTTTTAAGGATTATAAAAGGAACGCTCTTTTTGTGGATTATAGGCTAATACGTAGTAGGGCTGCACGATAATGGTTAAACTGTTAATCACGATTATTCTATCAAAAAGGGTAATGTAGTTATGGCTACACTTCACCCAAAAGGCCTGTAGGTGGCACACCGACTTCATTTAACCAACTATGATAACTTCGTTAAAATCAATACAAAACACATGGTTTTGGTGAACGCTATGTAATCTGTATGCACATTAGATTTTTAAAGCAACACAATTCGTTTGCAAATGAGACAAACCAGTTTCAGATTGCCCTGCAAATTCGTAAAGCAAAGAACCATGCTCTTTGATATATATATATATATATATATATATATGTATATATATCCCTTGGCGATATCATTTTCAACTGATTAACATTATGAAAACTGGTAAAAACTTTAGGAACTTCAAAAGATAAAGCGGCGAAACTCATATTTCCAATAATTCCAAACTATGTTCATTTTCCCGATTGAATTGTCACATAGGTTGCAAAAGTGCATTCTGCAAACAGTAAGGTGGAGATCCGTGTTGCATTTGTTGGAATTCATCGCTGAAGGTTTGATCATGGCAGATTTAGTCACACAAATAGTACAAGTGGCTTGTGAAGAAACAAAGACTGGCTGTATGACACTTTCATTGAAGCAGAATTTCGCTGTGGAGATCGCTGAACTCCAGCGCGCATGTTTGTTTTCAGATCATCAGCTCTTCTTCCGCATTTAGAGGGAGCGCGTGCACAGAGTTGCCAGATTGCACAGATTAAGTAAAACACAGGGAAGACATTTGCTCTATATCGCGATTAAAATACGATTAATCGTGCAGGCCTACTGCAAAGTGTTGGTAATGACATAACCATATCAATGCGGAATGTTTGAGCTCTTTAAATTTGGTAAAATCTGATTGGTTATCAATGTTTGTTGTTCATCAGCTGGAAGAAAATTGTTTTGAAAGTGATTCCAGCAATATTGTTTTTCTTTGCCATTATCGTTGTAGTGTGGACTCTACTATTCTCTTAAATTATGAGTATTTTTTAAAACTGATCTGATAAATGGGTGGTGTATGTTGTATTGTTAAATGCACATTTTTAGCCTATGTAAGCCTATATTTTTGGAGCTCTGCAAAATCAAACTGGTTGAACTTAAATCCACGATTGTGCCAATATTATCTAATTTATTTTCTACATTAAAGTTTATATTTTTAAACTATACCTCATTCTTAGTATACTTATTATCATTACCAAAATCAGCAACCTCATTTCCGTAACCTATGTATAATTACCGCAACAGGTGTTTATTTAGTATTTATTTAATAGATGGAAAAATAGTAGTTTGCTTTTAAATGCATGTGCAGAATATATACAATATGTTCTTTCAGGTTTGCCACATCATTTTGAAAATATGTCAGGTTATATTGAAATATAAAAAAAAATAGGTTGTAAATTGTGGAAGGTGTTGCGGTAATGAGAGAAATCAATCAAAATTTAAAAAACTGTTAATTTAAAAATAAATATTTTTTCAGAATTTCAAGTAACTCTCCATGACTGTTAATAATCCATTTTTTAAAATGTGAAAACGAATTTGTTTTTCTAACAGTGTTGATGTTTTCAGACTGTTGCGGTAATGAGATTTTTTAGGACTTGTTTTGGAAATTGTGTTCAAAAAGGTCTTAAATTGTAAGTAAAATTTTTTTAAATTAATGTTCACAAATACTCCAGACTTTGTTTCTAATGTCTGAAAAAAAAAAATTGTTAAAGCATTTTTTAATTTTCATGTTTGAAATTTTTAAAACCAAGTTTTCGTGAGAATCACCCACACGCTCCAAACCAAACATAGATTTGATACGTTTTAAGAGAAGAATTATTGTGATTTTATCAAATTATAAGCTTTGCATTTCTGCTTTTTTGCTAAAATGGCCCCATTCACTTCCATTGTAAGTGCTCACTGTATCCTCAATGTTTGAGTCAAAATTATTGTGATAATCAAAATTATGCCACAAATGCTGTCGACTGAGTGCAACTTGTATTGAACCCAAAATATTCCTTTAATATTACCAAGACCTGTAGGTTTCCCCGATGAAATGGTTACCAACATTTTGAAAATATCTTCTTTTATGTTCTAAAAAATAAAGTCAAACAGGTTTGGAACAACATGAGGGTGAGTATTTAAATTTTGGGTGAACGGTCCCTTTAAATTCACAATTTTGTACATATTAATGAATTATTGCAATTTTTTTTATTAATAACTGCAATTATTAAAAGATTGCAGTGTTCAGGCCCAATAGTTTCCTTTAAAAAAACTGTACAGGACAATCTTTATATCTTTTATAAAATGTAATTTTGTTCATAGTTTAAGGATGAAGAGATGTCACAAAACCTGTTCATCTTAGTATCTACCTAATTTGGGTAACTTCTACCAAGTGAGAGATGAATTTATGCATAAATTTGACTCGCTGCCTTTTATGTCAACAACAGAAGATATGGAAACAGTTTCCATTGCATTTCATTTGCAAAATAGGTCGTGGGTTTGTTCTGACAGAGTTGTGAATAGCAGGGAATGCTATTACCAACTCTGTCAGAACAAACCCACAAACCATTTTTTGGCTCACAACCCACCAGTTGAGAACCACTGGTCTGCAGTCCATCAATGAACAGAAGAGATAGAGAGCGAGGCTAAGCGCTGCTAATCTCCCAGTACGGTCAAGCTTTATGATCGGTACCATTCCTCCTCCTCCTCCTCTCTTTTTCTTTGGGCTCGATTCTCCTCGCCCAAATGATCCTCCCATTGTTATTTGCTTTCACAAGGGCTTATATCATCCCTCCTCTCCTCCATCGCATATGACTCTTTTTTAACCTCTCCCAGGCAGCCACTGCCAGTGACTCACTTGATGAATAAAGACGACAGAAAACCTGATCCCTTTCTCTGCAGCTGCAGGAGCGTTTACAGTGAGGGAGGGAAGGGGTGTTTGAAGCCCAAACACTACCAGCGGCTAATTGGTACATGAAAAGGAGGAGTGTCTGAGATGAGAAAGCAAAGAAATAAAGTGCTTTTGTAAACAATGATTTTGAAAACGTCGCGTTGCAGCGACAAAGGCTATGCATGCACCTGCGTTAATGTCACGTATTTTACATTCCCGTCTCTGTTTCTTTCCCTCTCTGCGCTGGGTCCATGAAGGTGACCTTGCATTCTGCCTGAGCTCATCCATTGATCTCATAACTGAAAGGACCTGCGGGCTTCCCTCCCACATGATTCAGGGGAGGGAGGGGCCGTAGATAGGTGCATATGCTGTGGGGGTGTATTTCAGCAGTCAGTGTGTGTGTGTGTGTGTAGGTAGTAGGTGAGGAGAGGGGCTAAGGCAAGAGGAATGTTTAAAACACACATCCATCCTCCTTTCAGCCGCCCAGAGCCATTGAATAATTGAGTTGAGCCCCCGCCTGAACAACACACACACACAAACAAACATACAAAGGATCTCTCCAGCCTCCCACATGCAAAACTCAATCAATTGCTGTGATATCTGAATCTTAGGAAGGACTAGTTAGCATTCTGTTAAGCAGGGTTGTTCCTCTGCATTAAATATAAGGGAGAGTGGAGTAAGATTTGCCACTTGTTTGTGAAATGAGACATGCATAGAGATAAAACTACTTATATTTCAGGATGTTTGCTGTCAAACTGAATTGAAAACACAGCATTTATAACATCAAGAAACATAACATAACAAGTCTATGGCACAGCTTACCCCAAAGTACTGTATATTCTTTATCCCACAGCTCATTTTAGTAAAAACTCTTCAATTAATAATTAAAGGGTTAGTTCACCCAAAAATGATAATTCTGTCATTAAGTACTCACCCTCATGGCGTTCCACACCCGTAAGACCTTCGTTCTGCTTCGGAACACAAATTAAGATATTTTGGATAAAATTTGATGGCTCATTGAGGCCTCCATTGACAGCAATTTACACTTTCAAACGCCCAGAAAGGTACTAAAGATATATTTAAAACAGTTAATGTGACTACAGTGGTTCAACTTTAATGTTATGAAGCTATTTGTTATTTTTGAAATGCTATTTGAAATTTTATTTTGTGTGCCAAAAAACAAAAAACAAAACGACTTTATTCAACATTATCTAGTGATGGGCGATTTCAAAACACTGCTTCATGAAGCTTCGAAGCTTTACAAATCTTTTGTTTCGAATCAGTGGTTCGGAGCACCAAAGTCACGTGATTTCAGTAAACAAGGCTTTTGTTCATGGTTTGAGGATGAAGAGATGTCACAAAACCTGTTCATCTTAGTATCTACCTAATTTGGGTAACTTCTACCAAGAGAGAGATGAATTTGTGCATAAATTTGACTCGCTGCCTTTTATGTCAACAACAGAAGATATGGAAACCGTTTCCATTGCATTTCATTTGCAAAATAGGTCATGGGTTTGTTCTGACAGAGTTGTGAATAGCAGGGAATGCTATTACCAACTCTGTCAGAACAAACCCATGACCCATTTTTGGCTCACAACCCACCAGTTGAGAACCACTGGTCTGCAGTCCATCAATGAACAGAAGATAGCGAAGCTAAGCGCTGCTAATCTCCCAGTACGGTCAAGCTTTATGATCGGTACCATTCCTCCTCCTCTCCTTTTCTTTCAGTAATAAAATCCTCTCTTTTTCTTTCATGTGATTTCAGTAAACGAGGCTTCGTTACGTCATAAGTGTTTCGAAATTTCAATGGTTCACGTGACTTTGGCAGTTTGATACGCGCTCCGAACCACTGATTCAAGCAA
Organism: Mylopharyngodon piceus; assembly: GCA_039654765.1. Taxonomy (NCBI): domain Eukaryota; kingdom Metazoa; phylum Chordata; class Actinopteri; order Cypriniformes; family Xenocyprididae; genus Mylopharyngodon; species Mylopharyngodon piceus. The sequence continues at coordinate 23,656,396 of CM077452.1, read as the reverse complement.
AAGATTCGTAAAGCTTTGAAGCTTCATGAAGCAGTGTTTTGAAATCGACCATCACTAGATATTGTTGAATAAAGTCGTTACTTTGTTTTTTTGGTGCACAAAAAGTATTCTCGTCGCTTCATAACATTAAGGTTGAACCACTGTAGTCACATGAACCGTTTTAAATATGTCTTTATTACCTTTCTGGGCGTTTGAAAGTGTAAATGAACTTGCTGTCAATGCAGGCCTCACTGAGCCACCGGATTTCATAAAAAAGATCTTAATTTGTGTTCTGAATATGAACGAAGGTCTTAAGGGTGTGGAGTGACATGAGGGTGAGTGATTAATGACATAATTTTTGGGTGAACTAACCCTTTAATGACTAATAAGCTGAATCATGTGGGAATATTCCAACTTTTTACATTTTAATTAAATATATAAACATACTGTAAATTTGGGGGTAAAACAGTTTATCAATGTAAATTGCTAAATAACAATTGCTTTAATCTTAATTGATTCACATTACTGGCATTTTCATAAACCAGCTAGCAAAAGGTTTAATATTCAGAATACTTCAATATAGTGAACTCATTTTCATTATTAATTTTTTTTTTTTTTTTTTTAAGATCACTAATGCATTGCACAGCTTACCTTGAAGACATGCTTTACCCCACACTACTTCATTTAATAATTAATGACAAATATTTAGCCAAATAATTCACATGTTTTTACACACTTGAAATTCACCAACATGTATGATATATTTTTAGGCCTGGATAAAAATGCATATGCATATGTATACAGCTAACAATCTTGGTTCCCAGAATGTTCTGGAAATGTTTTTGGATATAAAATGAAAACCTAATAAGAATATTCCTAGAACGTTAGGAATTTGCCCCCCAAAAATATTTAAACAGGAATACAATAACATTAGAGGAACGTTCTGAGTTTGCTGGGCTTGAAGGGTTTTAAAATTACCCCATTCTCCCTACTTCTGAATGATCAAATCATAGATGCACACGCCATCCCTCAAACTCAAATTCAAAATGTCTGAACAATAGACAGCTGGGTCCTAATCAGCGTAAAGACAAAAGAGAGGAGAAGCCATTGAAACTTCAAAGCATTGTTTCTGCCGCAGGGTAGAGTGACGGTTGTGCTGTAGCAGAATGGGGAGAGGAGGAGAAAGAAACAGATGAAAAGTAGAAGTATAAGAAATATTAAAAGAGAAAGAGAGCGAACAGAGAGAAATAGCTGTACGGCAGGCAAGAACACTGGGGGGCTGGAGTGGGCGTGCGATCAATAACTAAATGTTCTGCCGACACAGAGAGAGTTAGAGGAAAGAAAGAAAGAAAGAAAGAAAGAAAGAAAGAAAGAAAGAAAGAAAGAAAGAAGTAGTGAATTAAAGCACACTATAGCAGTAGTTCACTTTAATGTGGCACAGAGATAGGGAAGGAAATAAATTCTGAGGCCATTTTCTTTACACAACTCTGCGTTTTATGAGAGCACTGCAGTAAATGAAAACACTCATCATTTGTACCTGTGTCGCTGTACATCCATTATGAATCTGAACTGGAGCCAAAATGGGTAGACACTCTTGATCTGATTTGGTTTGCATAAATTCAAACTGGTGTAATGCCTCACGCTCCTATGAAAATAAAATACTGCCCACCACCCTGCCAAACACAAACAGCATCAAATTTCACTGTCAAAAAAGGGTCAAGTCTGGGGCGACAAATACAAACCGCATTTGTGTGGAGACAGCTGTCTCAGAAGTATGGAAACATACGAACAAACGCAGGATCCTGCAACTTGCTCTTCCTTTTGTGGAAGAGGTATGCAGTGAGCAGAGGCCAACCTTTGAAAAGATACTCACTCCCCCAGAGAGTAACGGGACGGGAAGAGTAGAGAAATGGAGGGAGATAGAGTGAGCCAAATCTAAAAACATGCTGCCCCCTCAGCCCTTCATAGCCAAGTATGGCAACTAGCCATTCTCTTCCTTCTGAGGAGACATCTGTTTTCAAAGCCACACTGATAGTTGTTTGGACTGGAGTAATGTTGCTTGGCCTTTTAAGGGAAGGTTTTACCCAGCATATAAGAGCTGCTTACCATTATACTTTACTTGGATGATTAACAATGATCCAACCTGAAACCTGACAGCATCTAAAAAGCATGCACAAGAATATTCCAATATTAATCGGTAATAATTTGGTCATATTCCAATTGGCCAAAATTCCAGATGCCTGCATTGAACTGAATTCTGGGTCATATAAACACTGTATTCAGAATATCCACCATAACAGGACAATTATATCAGAGTATGTACAAAACTAAGGTAATTCTGGCTGATATTAGATACAGAAGATTGTGAAAAGTCAAATTATTGAACAAACTCATTATTGGATGTTACATTTAGTTAATTTTACAATTTATTGTTCCATTGTGTGTTATTAAAGACATGAATGAGAATTGATCCATTTAAATTTGCTGTACAAAATTACTAATGGAAAGAGCATGTATTTCCAGAATAGCAAGAAAAGAAAATCGATGGTTATTCTGATTACTTGTATACAGAAATATTCAAGTAGCTGTGGAGCATGTAAACGTCCTTTTCACAAAGGCTTGATCGGAAAATGTTGCGCATGCAAATGTCATTTATATGCAAGTTGAATTTATACTGAATAAATGTAATAGCCGAACCCTTTCATACAGCATTGCAAATCAAATTTCTTTGTGCTCTGTGGAAGTATGAGATTTAAGTTACATATTATTTTCAGTAGGGCTTCAATAAATCTTAAACATCCCTTACATATGTCCAGAAACACAATAAATCATTTTGTATTTTCAGGAATAAACCAAAGATCCGCCTAGGTGTCTGGCTTATATATGTCTATGCATGTAATCAAAAAGATTTCTTTGAAAGCATAATGTTTTATGTACTGTGGGCCAATCATCATCAGACATCATGATGACAGAAAGGTTTTCAGCAGGCTGTTACTGCCTCCTCCCCACCACCTCTCCCTAGCTGCTTTAATGTGAGTTTCTCAGAGAATGACATGATCCTCTTTAAACTGTCTTACCTTCAGAAAGGAAAGGTTTATCGTTTCATCGACTCCAGCCAGAGATCTTATCCAGTCTGTGGCTGGAACAAAAAGATCAATGTGATACTATTGGGAAACATCTCTCTCTTGCTCTTTTTTCTTTTCCTCTCTCTTTCGTTTCTTCTCATAGCAAGAGAACAACAAAAGGAAATCAGGTAATTGGACATTATTAACAAGTTTTCTAATCAGAAGAACATTAAACATGCCTAGGTAACACTACTGGAATTAGATATCAGAGCTGTGTAATGCATCAGTCAGTCAGCATAGACATGGAGATCATTTCTTTGATTCTGCTGATTAATGCAATATGATTCCAAATGATTGACATGTTTGCATTTATGCATTTAGCAGATGCCTTTATGCAAAGTGCATTCAAGACTTTGACATGCCAAGCGCCATGTTTCACCTGCTGAGTAACAATTACTTCACAGCAATGGTGAGGCTAAGGGCCAGGGTGGCACTGGTCCACTCAGATTGACGGCTGGACCACCCAATCAAATGAGACACTGGCCGCTGGTCAAGCATGAAAAACAAAAGTTTTATTCAAATTCTGAATGGAATTATATATTGCCTAGAAAGCATGCAGAAGGCAGTCCCTTTATAATCACTAAAAAGCTGTCACTCATCTTAGTTCATCACGTTGACGCAATCTCACAAAGTTCTGTTATAATCAATGAAGCTGTCTACACTGTACAATGAATCTCTGATTTACATTATATCTACATTTTGTTATAATGAGAGGATTCACAAACATGCAGAACTTAGCACTGGACAAAGTGAGTGGATTCTAACTAAAACATCTCTGATTGGCCATTGCATTCAAGAAATCAACAGATATGTCTGTGATTGAAAACACGTTGTAAATAGAAACCTCTGATGCTCTCCGGAGCTTGGGCCCAGATACTCACAGGATCGTTTGCCGAATCACCAATATGCTATTATTATGGAGAAAACTGATCCTAGACCAGCAGTCCTAGACCAACCTATTTCACCAAGGTCCCCTCACTTTAAAATTTCTGGCCTCGCCACTGCTACACAGTTAAAGACACATAAGGTACAATCAGCAGCATGCTTGTTAATCAGTTAATCGATATCACACATATACTAAATATCACAGATAATAATAGACATGTTGATGTTCAGACCAGCTGCATGACTACAAGTTTGATTTTGATTTTATACAACAGTTCAATAAACAGTAAGTTAATATTGCGCAATTTACATTTTAAACAACATTCACAGTTAATGTCCTTTTTTTGCTCCACGAACAAAAATAATTCCAAACGAAACCAAAGCAGAACAATTACATGTCCGGTTTTTTCTTTTTTTTTTTTTTTTTAAGAAATCAATGTCTCCCTCATTGAATCAACTGATTCTCTCAAAACTTGAATAATTAATTTAACTGATTCGTTCAATGACTCACTCGTACTGGAATACTGATGTAAATTTCAGAAAATTACTAAAGTCACAGTAAAATCACTGAAAATTATGCAGTATAAATGCATTCCACTATGCTGTTTTTCTAAGTAAACATGCTGTGTTGGATGTGTTTGGTTGCTGTGCTCGTGTCTAGCATCATTTGCAGTATCTCGCACATGACACAACATTTAAAAGTAGTTCAAATTATTTACTTATTTATTATATTTATGTCATTCCCTGCATTCGCATTTTTAAGCACAAAAACACATTCTATGTGATAACCCCAAAAAAGTTGGAGAGCCGGTCAGCCAATCAAATTGGAGGACAAGAACTGTTACATAGCAAAATTAAGGCTGAAGGTAAGGTTTAAAGCTTGATGTATGTGTGTGTGTGTGTGTGTGTGTGTGTGTTTGCTGCAAGATCAAAAGTATGCTCTGTGCATCAATAACTGGTCAAGAATTTGGTTTGTGTTGGCCAGAGGCTGACAGGCGTTGTGTTTGACAGTTGTCGAACAGCAAAGGTTGCTGCTTAAAGCTTGATGTGTGTGTGTGAGCATCCATGGCGTGTACACACTGATGTCAGAATGGTTTCCCAGTGGGTGCATGACTAAGCAGATGAGAGATTGTGATCAAAACAGATTTCTTTAGCACTGGTTTTGTTTATGAACTTTCACCTACACCTCAACAGAGGCAACAAAAAGAGACACTAACACTTACAGATATATTCATGCTTACTAATTACCTAATTATGTAGAATCATTCAGTGAAAAATGCAATGTGGTTAAATTCTTAATTTCTTAATTTTGCAGACCTAAGATGTGCTGTCTCATAAGATTGCAAAAAGACTATGAATTTTCTTTTATCAAGGGTAGTCAAACATAAAACGTGCACATCTCAGTTCTATCTCTGCAGAATATTATAGCAATCATTATGAATCCTCCCTGTGCTGTGAGCTGGGAACACTTTTATCTTTTAGTAGTCAGCATAGCCAGGCGCTTCACTGTGAGATGCATTTAATTGAATTCATCTATCCTACAGCATGACCACTGAAGAGATGGTCACTGAATAAAAAAAACTGCAGATGGAGAGCTGCTAGATGCTAAAGCGGCTAGCTGTTGTGGTGGCAGAACAGGCGTTTCAACAGATATGATTTCTGGAGGGCTGCCCAGGAGGGACAGGAAGTGTAGTGGACAGACGATCACTTCTAATGCAATGTTTTCAGTCACACCATGACTAATGTAAAGTGGAAAATGGCTGTGGGTTTTTAGTAATGGGTGTGCCTGCACTAGGTTTAACATGAGTGCCTGATAATGACCTTAATCACTGTGGCTGCATTTCTGTGTTCTATGATTCAATGTTTAATCAGATACTCCAAGCATGTAGTTTCAAATTTTTCCAGGTAGAAAAATTTGCATTTCCTGCAGCTCAAAATTACCAAGCACCTAAAGCAGGTTTTAAGCTCAAATACGATGATCCCTCTTTCTAAAATATAGAAGCAGCTATATATTTCCTATCTATCAGTGTTAATTTCGTTGACGAATAATTTTCGTCAACGACATTTTTTCACGGACGAAAACGAGACGATGACTAAATAAAAATGCGTTTTGAATGACTAAAACTATGACTAAAATCTACTCTAATTTTCGTCAACGAATAAAAACGAGACGAAAATGAAAGAGAGAGACGATTTGGGAAAATATCCAGTCAGCACTGCTGTCCTGTGTGGAAGATGCGCACATTTGAAGTGTAACGTGCTGATCTAACCGCGGGAAACGCGGCGCTGTTGCGCACTCTACAGGCTCGCGCAGCAGCACTTCAGACTGCTTCGCAATTAATGAATAGCGCACATTTATACTAAGCGATTGCTTATAAGCTAATGTTGATGAATTATGACAATGTTTACTACACGATGTTTATATGGTAGTATGTTTTCGACGGTTGTAAGAATGCATATTTTATCACCCTCATGAGCAGCCTGCTACAGTACAGACCGCAGACATTTCAGAATAAGAGTCACGGTGTATTTCGGGATGGTTTATAATTATTATTTTTTCCTGGTCATTATTGTTATTTTGTTTACAAAATAAACTGTAATTTAATGTAATTCATAGTAAACTACTGTATCTTCTGTCACAGGAAGGAAAGACTAAGAACATTATTTGACACATTATTCAATATATTTTACAAGTATCAGGGTTATTATAATTAACTAAACCTAAAACCAAAGAAATCTTCATTACTTGAAATAAACGTTAACTGAAATAAAACAAATATATATAAAAAATGTAAACTTATTTTATTTCATCTAGTTTCTAAGGTTTAGCTTAACCTGAGGTATTAAAATAACAAACAGAAACTTATAGACATTTAAAAGCAAAAACTAAAAGACATAAACACACAAAAAATTACATTACACATTAAAATTAAAATTTTAAACGAAAACTATAATAGTACCTCAATGATAAGTGTGTCAATCCCTGAAAAGTACTGAATTTTGCTCTTTTGTGTCTTTTTGCACTTGAACGGTCAAAAACCGTCCGCTTTGGCGAGCAAAGCCTACAGTTGGGTGAACATAAACAGTTTGGGGAATATCAGATGTACCTATATCAGTGTATAGGATCTGTGTATTGTTAGAGAAATGCTTAATGCATTACAATTTAACTAAATTAGATTTTAGTCGACTAAATCTACTGTAGATTTAGTCGACTAAAATCTTATGATATTTAGTCGACTAAAACTAGACTAAAACTAAAACAATTTCCGATGACTAAAATATGACTAAAACTAAATGGCATTTTAGTCAAAAGACTATGACTAAAACGAAATCAAAATTTGCTGTCAAAATTAACACTGCTATTTATACTGTGTCCAAGAAATATTAAGCATGACAATTTAAAGACAACAAAATACTTTTTTTTTGTATTGTCACTGCATTAAAACCTAAGCAAATTATTTATGGGTGAACTATCCCTTTAAATATGGTAAAAAACAAACAAACAAACAAAAAAAAACAACATAAAATTATATTTAATAGTTCTTAACTTTGACAGCCCAGAAAACACATCTATAAAATAAATCCTCTTTTTCCTCTCACAAACAAAACTAGTTTACATCTGCCAAATGTCATTTGTTGCAATTTATTGTTTTTTATTTGAATGTCATTTTAAACATGCAGATGTTTTTGTATTAGCATGTCTATATAAATTCTCAGCCTTCAGAGAACACAACAAGATGAAGACACTGTACGGCCCTTTTAACCGTAATCATTAATGGGATGGTGCCATTGGTTTATTAGCGCAGCAGTGGCTGGCCTGTAATCCAATAATTACAGTCAAAGGACCTGACAAGGCCATCACTCAGCCTCTTAACTGATCTGACCAATCCATTCCACTCCCCTGCTTTCCAGTTTGCATTCCCCTGAGCCTATAGCCACACAAAAAAGACAGGGGATTCTCCACCCAGTGTCCTTGGGGCTTCTGAAGCAAAGGAAAATTGCTTAATGGTCCACCAAGTCACGTTAAAGGATAGGGTGAGTTCTATTGACTTTGGAATTAGATTCTAGCCAGTAAAATAACACTGCAATGTCCATGCAAAATACACTAGCAATCATGCTGAACATTAGAATAACAGTCGCCTCAACATGCTCATTCTCTCTTTTTACCACTACAGTTTCAGCTATTCTCTTGAGAGCCATATACACCTGTCAGCCCAAGAGTGATAAAATGGCAAACCAGATAGTTCATGGTTTTCTGACCCAGTACTCCCCTGGCATTTGAGCAGCAAGTTTCCCAGTAACTGTACTAAGGTTGTTTACATCATCTCACTGACACTACTGTAGCAAACTGAGTACTTTCTGAACCTATTGTCCAGAGTTGCAAAAGCTAAAGTCTCTCTGAAATGTTAGAAAGTAGCTATCTACACGTAGCGACAAGACTTATCAGATGACCTGTCAATCTCCAAATGAAAGTGGCATTTGGACTGTTATCTCAAAATCCACTTGGATCCATTTGGTGTAGCCCATTTTTTCTGAATTCTTTTTACAATCTATTGTAATCAACAGTTTTGTGTCCACAACATCCTTCTGTCTGCCATTCTGTTAGCATGAAAATACACTCCAAGAAAAGAGGCATAAAGTATTGTGTTAATATTAAGGAATTTTCTGTATGGATTTTTCACAGGTGTTTTACCCATATTTTTAATTACACATTGCATTGTGTTATGTTTTAGGGTTAAAGGACATGTCCATATTTTAATGTACGTAAAATTACCAATACTTTTTCCATTTTTCAAATATTTTTTCTTACAGTGTACACTTGTCTTGTGCTTCTAAATGTAGATGTAGATTCTATAAGCAAATTTATTGGACATTTGGTTGTCACTACACAAGAGTTGTGCTCTAAATTATCAAACTATGCATTTACATAACGGCATAAGCATTTAGAAGAGGACTGACAACCGTATTTAATATGCAATATGTTAGTGGCCTCTGTGTTTTGTTTTTCTTCGAACATTAAATTCTTTCACATCTTTAAGAGGTAAAAGCGCTTAATCCAAACTGACTCTTTTTCTGTACTGTAAATCCTCAGGGGAAATAAACGTCTTTGTTCTTTGATTAGATGTCGCGACATGCACAGAATCTTTCTTTTTAAGAGCAGTACATTTATAAAGGTGCATTTTTTTGACAAATAAAGGGACATTTCAGCCAAAAATTTAAATTCTGTTATCATTTACTCACCCACATGTCATTACAAACTCGAATGACTTTCTTTCATCCACAATACTCAAAAGGTCTTCTTTTAGAACAACATGAAGGTGAATAAATGATAACAGAATTTAAATTTATAATTTTTCTATTTTTTTTTTTTTAAATGCATTTATAGCAATTTTCATGTCAATCATCAGAAACATCTTCTCCCCACTTTACTACTAACCTCACTCACTGGGCAACAGGGGTCAGTAGTGAGCAGAAGTGAGAGTGCGTTGTTCATCAACATTCTAACAGGGTGTTTCATAAATAAGCAATCCGCTGAGAGTGGAGCATTGGCTGTCAGGGCTGTCTGGCCACATCCCCCTGGAGTAAAACTGACATGGTGTCTGGAAAGCGGTCACACATGAGGCCCTTCCTACAGGCCTGACTCCTGAGTGCTGAGTGAGACAAAGAGATACAAAGTGACAAACTAGCCTGACAGGTTCAACAGTCATCTCTGGCTTCATACCACAGCAGTTACGTCTAATGAATACATTAACGTGACATTTACGGCACTGCACCACTACACATGCACAAATCATTGTCTTTCTTAAGCGCTACCCAGACAGGATTAGTGTTCTAAATGACATCTGACGTCAATTCAAATGCAGATTTGGTCAGAATAGGAATCTAGATAATGAATACAGTATTAAGGTGTTGTCTGGATGTGGCTGTTATGGAAAGTCATATACTCTGAATGCATGTGTTTATGTGATTATAATATTATGTATTATTATTAAGGAAGGAATTAATTAATTTGAGGATCATGCTTGATGCTGCAACTAGAGCTTCAAGTACTTCATCATCGAACTCTCCTGGTTGATTTAATTTCTTTTTATGTCAAAAGAGATGCCAGCAGTAGGACAACTTGAACCACAATTGTTTTTTAAGTGGGCAAAAAATATATAAATCCATAATAAAGGTGTACAAGGCAGCACAAAGATAAATGTAGCTTTAGTTATAGTATTAGACAAAGAAAAATACATACTGCAAGCAAGGAATAATGTGTGGGTCATCTGGTTTGCTTTTCACTGTAGAATATGGAATTTATTAGCCTACTCAACAAATAAAAACATGGAAAACAAATATTGATTTAAGTTGAGATTTTGTCATTTTACTTGTATATAATCCTAAAACTTTCACAATGTACAAAACCTCATATTATCAGTAGGTCTGTCATTCAGAAACGTATTACAGATGATCAAACACTCATGATCAAAATACATCATCTTACAGATGAAAACGTGCACATTATCATCACAATGTATTTGTGCTACTAAGCCAATCAGAATCAAGTATTCCAGGAAGCAGTTTAAACCAGCAGTTAATTTGCTCTGAAATTTTTACTGAGGTTGTGTGAGAAAAACACAGACATGTTTGATTCAGGTTTGATTCTTAAAATGACAAAGCATCACTGTAAAATTGTCAAGTAAAAAAATAACATCTAAAATAACCAGTTTGAATTAAATAAGTTATTATATTTAATAATTTAAGTATAAATGATTAGGTTACACCAACAAAAGTTATTTTTAAAGGCCAGATCAGGTAAAAAATAGTTCTTTAAATGTAACATTTCCTTTTTTTAGTATACATCCATTACAAACAAATTTTTCTAACCTCCTCAGTGATTTCTCTTATTTCTCTTTTGAGTGCTTTGATCTAATAATAATCTATATTGCCCAGTCCAGTCACACACACACACACACACACACACCTTACAATGCCTAAAAATGGATTTCTTCTCTCTCTCTCTCTCTCTCTCTCACTCTCATACCCCTCATCATACACACCGCTATCAATGGGAAATCATTTACAGCACTCCAGCCAATACAGCCTGGCTGGGGAAACCCTAGAAGCCTAATGGAGTGGACTCTTTAAAAAGCAAAATGAATAATATTTAAAAAGCAAAATGAGCAATATCATTCTGGCCTTTGAGTCGTGTGCCCTTCAGACTCGCTAGGCTTCCTATGGTGCTGATAATCTATGTGTGTGTGGCGCTGTGCCCATATCCAACAAAGCGTGTGAAACATGTCAGTGCTGATGGACCCTGGGTGTGTTGATTAAAACCACTCAATACTCACCTTCATCTTTCCCTCTCCTCCCATTTCACAGACCTTATTTATTTCAGACACTTCACAAATGCCTTCTCTACTCACACCTTTTCCCCAGCACATTGGTTCCTGCTTGATCTCATTATAGCGGAGGCGCTCATTCATTGATCTGCTCTCTGGGCTGGTTATGCAAAGGTCAGCATGGAGGCTATATGGACAGACCCTTCTCTGACCTGTGATCGCTATCTACAGCTATTCTCAGCTCTCAGAAAAGTGTTAAGATTCACTGGCAAAGAATCTCATTAAATAGAGTCCACGAATAATATAGATAATATAATCACTTATTGTCAAACAGTAACTGAAAAGGGTGCTTGGGCTTAAGTTATGTTGCTGTAAACTTCTTAATGTATTATCTTATGTTTGTTGAAATGGGTCAGTTTCATCCGTTTTGTACTTGTAATGTTTTACAACAGTTTGACCTTTCTAAAATGGCAAGTAGTTGAATAGTCGATACTGGGCCTTAGAACGGAGAAAAGTTGAGAATGTTGTGAAAGGTGAATTACAACAGGGTCATTCCAGTCATGAAAACCTTCAGAAATCATCCTTATATGCTGATTTGGTGCTTAAAAAAAAAAACACAACTTGATCCTAGAGAATTAGTCAATTACAGGCCGATCTCAAATCTCACTTTTCTGTCAAAAATACTAGAAAAAGTAGTATCATCACAACTATGTTCCTTTTTAGAAAGAAATAGTATCTGTGAGGATTTCCAGTCAGGATTTAGACCGTACCATAGTACTGAGACTGCTCTCATTAGAGTTACTAATGATTTGCTCTTATCATCAGATTGTGGTTGTATCTCTCTATTAGTGTTACTGGATCTTAGTGCTGCATTTGACACTATTGATCACAATATTCTTTTAAATAGACTCGAAAATTATGTTGGCATTAGTGGAATTGCATTGTCATGGTTCAAATCATACTTATCTGACCGTTATCAGTTTGTAGTAGTAAACAAAGAGATGTCATATCGATCACAAGTTCAATATGGAGTACCGCAAGGCTCAGTACTAGGACCATTGCTGTTCACTCTGTACATGTTACCCTTGGGAGATATCATTAGGAAGCATGGCGTTAGTTTTCACTGTTACGCTGATGATACTCAGCTCTATATTTCTTCGCGCCCTGACGAAACTTACCAATTCATAAAATTAACAGAATGCATAGCTGATATAAAAAATTGGATGACCAGTAATTTCCTACTACTAAATTCAGAAAAAACTGAGATTCTAATTTTTGGACCAAAAACTTCTTCACGTAATAACCTAGAATACTGTCTAACACTTGATGGCTGCTCTGTTAAGTCTTCGTCATCAGTTAGGAACCTGGGTGTGCTCTTTGATACCAATCTTTCATTTGAAGGCCATGTTACTAGCATCTGTAAAACCGCATTCTTCCATCTTAAAAATATATCTAAACTACGACATAAGCTCTCAATGAAAAATGCAGAACAGTTAGTTCATGCGTTCATGACCTCAAGGCTAGATTACTGTAACGCTTTACTGGGTGGTTGTTCTGCTCGTCTGATAAATAAACTACAGCTCGTACAAAATGCAGCAGCTAGAGTTCTTACTAGAACTAGGAAGTATGACCATATTAGCACAGTTCTATCAACACTGCATTGGCTTCCTGTTAACTACTTATAGACATTTAAAAGCAAAAACTATAAGACATAAACACACAAAAAATTACTAAAACTTTTAACTAAAATTACAATGAAAGCAGAAAAACTAAAAATCAAATCTAATAAAAATTTTAAACGAAAACTATAATAGTACCTCAGTGATAAGTGTGTCAATCCCTGAAAAGTACTGAATTTTGCTCTTTTGTGTCTTTTTGCACTTGAACGGTCAAAAACCATCCGCTTTGGCGAGCAAAGTACAGTTGGGTGAACATAAACACTTTGGGGAATATCAGATGTACCTATATCAGTGTATAGGATCTGTGTATTGTTAGAGAAATGCTTAATGCATTACAATTTAACTAAATTAGATTTTAGTCGACTAAATCTACTGTAGATTTAGTCGACTAAAATCTTATGATATTTAGTCGACTAAAATTAGACTAAAACTAAAACAATTTCCAATGACTAAAATATGACTAAAACTAAATGGCATTTTAGTCAAAAGACTATGACTAAAACTAAATCAAAATTTGCTGTCAAAATTAACACTGGTTAGTGGTTAAATGGATCGTTGTTGATCCGTGATCCGTACGGACCAAGCCCCACGGTTCGGCACGCATGTGATTCGCGGATCAATTGCAAGTTTAACCGCAATAGAGTGAAAGGTTATCATTTGCACGTGTTTTGTCTTGCTAGCTTACACATTAAATAGATATAAAACCATTCTAGCGCTAGAAGAGGCAAAAGAGGATTTAATTCGGTAGGCTATCGCATGCTACACTGTTATCGGTGCGCACAGACGCACATACAAGGCTCGCGCGCGCACACACACAGAGAGAGAGGCGCGTTTCAAATAGCTCGCAAACTCCAAATTGATTTCTCTTTCACATCCTCAATGCACTTAGATGGACACATACACGCATTATGTCAGTCAAAATACCCTTCTCGGCAAGTATTCTCGTAAACACATTCGGTTATGTCTTATTTGAACGAGGTGAGAATTCGGATGTGTATCTATCGGATGTGTGCGTGCATGGGGTCTTACTCTTAAAGTGACAGCAACCTATAAATACCTGCTGTTGTCTGTCATGTAAATCAAACTACAAAACGCAGCTTTAACAAAGATTAATCTATATTAAATTTATACAGTGAACGATGTCATTTTACATTTAATTATTACATTTCTGTACACGAAAATTAATACTACAGTTAGACCTTGTACTTTATTTGTAACTTTGTTGTATTTATGCTTGTAATTGGTGTACAGTATTTGTTCTTTTTACAATCTGTTCACTTGCCTTTAATAATGTATTAGTTAGGCTAGTAGTTTCTGCTGTGGTATCGGAGTAGTTAAAGTGGGCAAAGTAATAAATGCAAAGTTACCCCCCTACCCCCCAATTTTTTTTTTTTTTTTTTTTTTTTTTTTTTGTGCTGATCCGAAAAATGATCCGAACCGTGAGTTTTGTGATCCGTTGAACCACTAACACTGGTGAATATATTATATATATATATACACCAAGTTCTGTCATGAAACTCTAGATGGCGGAGACTAATGGGTCCTTAACGCAACTGATGATATTTACATTGTTAACTACATGGCATAAGCTGATTGGGGCATGTCACATCTGCAACCAATGAGCTTGCTGCTCAACATTTAAATAGCTGGTTAGCATTCACAATAGCAGTTTGCAGCGCGCTTTCAAAGTTCCTGAAAACCTCCACCTTCCCCAGCTCCACCTGTATAGATCTGCTACGGGTAATTTTATATATGCTATTTATGCATACTGCTGAAGCAGTAAAGTATGTCTTAAATTCTCACAGCAGCGTATCAGTGTATGTACTGGCACAAGCAAGTTCCTGTATTTGCTCTGCAGCAGCAGCAGCAATATCATCAGCAGCAGAAGCAGCATAGCAGGTCTATTCTGCCAAGACTAAATACTTAAATGAAAGACATTTTTCAGGATGCACCCTTGTTCTGCCTTGAAGTAACTGAACTACAACTGACAGACTGAACAGAATCTGCAATCTCAAGTGAGCATCTGAGCAAGCCTCTTACATATTTATATTTTTCCATGATTGTCATGCAAACCCCTCATTTCTATTACTAGAGGAATTTCAGACATGTGTGGAAGCGATGGTAGGATTAAAATTCCCAAACAAAGTCAAGGAGGAAACTCCACAAAGGTAAACACATTCTCCATTCTGTGAAGGACATCAAAGCACAATGAATAACCCTTCCCTCTGTCCACTTGGACCATTCAACAGCCAACGGACGTTAAACTACACATCAGACTCACTTTTTACAACATCAAGGGATGTAATTCTGCCGTGTGCTATTTCCTACTTTATGGGGAGCTGTTTAATATCTATATGGCAGTCATCCAGACCTTGATGGAAGAGTGATTCCATTTTCCCCCATTGTCTTCTTTTGCGTTTGATCATATTGCAGTGTTTTGTGAGAATTCCAGCATGACAGCATATGGTCATTAGGGCAGAAAGGTCTACTGCTACTGGACAGAACATGAAATTTCAGACCCTTTGGTTCCCTTGGAGACCATGTTCTCAACCTTGAAAGAGACAAAGATTCAAGAAAGAATTCCATGGTGCCATAAAATGAGCCAGGCCCTTGTGTGCGCTTTCATTTTCCTCAGCTACTCTTAAAAAAGGGGGGGAAATGTCCATTCACAAGCAACCATCAATTACACTTTTATAGGCTGTCCACAGTTTGCTAAAGCAGCCCGACAAAATTGCCAGTGGGATAGGGATGCAAGCGGTACTCTGTTTTGTAAAGGTATATGTGTGTTTGATAATGTGTGTGTGTGTCTTTATGTCAAAAAAGAAAAAGGTCACTCTTGTAAGGGGTAAATGGCAAATATCCTTTTCTAAATGACAGCTTTGCTCAGAGGGTCAGAGAGAAGCCAAGTAGGCTGTAGTTGTGTAGATTTTCTTATCCCAACTTGATTTGTGGCTGCTCTCTGTCAGTGTAATAATGTCCACAGTGTTTTCTATTCTAGTCACTTGCCTGGCTCTGTTGTGCATTTACATAGAAATTGCATTGCCCGATTTTTTTTCTTCTATTTAATGGCACACAGTGTTTAGTGCTGCTGCAGGAGTAAAGGCATCTAGGATGATGGCAGTTGGAGTGCACTCCAAGAAAAGTCCGTAAAAATAAGGCACAATGTACTGTGTTATTATATAAAGGAGTTTTCCATATTGATGTTTCACCCGTATTTTGAATTACCCATTGCATTTTGTTGTGTTTTAGGGTTACAGACCTGAAATGCTCTCAGGTCAAATGCCTATGACAGTAGCATAACATTAAAATTACATTTCTAATGCATATAATTAATAATTCCTTCTATTACAGTGTTGCCATTTATATTTAATCAGAGTAATTGTAGTTAATTATCAATTTTAATCATAAACTAATTATGCAAAGTACTATAACATTGCAGAAAAAAGCATATTTTTGAAAAGTATTTATGTAAAAATAACACCACTATTGTTGTTTTAATAAGCCTACAGATGATTTGATTCTGATTTTGATTCAATTTTGATTCATTTGGGTAGGCTGTATTTCATTTTGATTGCATATGAAGTTCTCTCTGTCTGCTAATGCAAACTGACATACAGTCAACTCTGTAATTTATTAAAAGAACCAACTTATAAGAGAAATTTGTTTCCAAATTGTGCTGTTTTGGCTCAGTAAAAAGGGCTGGCTCATAAGAGTCATTCATTTTGGAAATCATACTACATTAGTGCCACTGCATGTTTTGAACCTGTTCATGAGAGTCATTTGCTTGTGAATCAGATCTCGCTGTATGTTTCAGAGTCATTTGTTTATGAAACGGAGTGAATCGGAGTCGTGCTATGTATTTTTTAATTCGATAAAAATAATTGGCTCTTAGGAGTCATTCTTTCAAAAATAAGAATATATTGGTCGCAAACTATGTTTGTTTTTTCTGTGCAGCCCATGTGGACAACTCGGTATAAAAACATTTCTTGCCATCATTTCGCCATACACGATCTTTTTTATTTCATCACATTCAATACAAACTGCAAACCCACATTCTTAACTTTATATGTTGTGAAAAATGAATTTTTGCGTTGGCACTGAAGATTTTGAAAAGTGGTGCAGAAAAACACTGATACAGAAGGAACCTTCTAATTTGGTTCATAGTAAAAAAACATTCATTTAAAAAAAATAAATAAATAAACCACAGGGCCCAAACTAGTTAGTCCGCAAAACATAGTGACACCTGCAGGACGGAAAACGCTGTACAAAAAAAAAGCAACTAAAAGTAGCCAGTGTTAAAGATCGATCTTGGGATTTTACGAATCTTTTTTTTATTGTAGTGTAAATGCATTCACTACAATTTTTCTCCAAACGTTTGTTAGTGTAACTAAATTCTTTTTCTGAAAGACGCAGTGCACTTTTTCGGAAGTGATAATATCAAGACTTCCAAAGACTTCTGAGAGTATGTGAAGCGTTTTATTAGATCATAATATTAGGTTGTCATCCCCACGGATGTTCCACCTGTTACAAAATGCGAAAAGCCACATATTGATTGGAGCAACTCCCGGGTTGCCTGGTGTGCTCACTAGCACAAAATAATCATAGGGCGGGACCGATGTGTCCTCGCCAGCTCTGCTGTCCTTCTGGAGGCACAGACACACATATGCACATATGTACGTATTCTCTCAGGGCTGGCCGGAGTCTCTCAGGATAGGCATACGATACCGGGGGAGTTGCTGAAAGGTCATAGCGGATAATTGTGTTAGTTCCTACTGTGCACCTCAATGCCACTGAGGACGGATGGAGAACAGAGCTCTGCTAGAGCATGCATGCTTATAGGGCCCGGAGTGTGACCAGCCCTCATTAGCTTTGCACGTAGAAAGAAAGAGAGAGAGAGATGGGGGGGATGGGGATACAGACAGATCAGAAGGGAATTAAATAAAGAGATTATTCATCTACAAAACAGCGTGGAGGTGAAAGTAAAGAAATAGTTCACCCAAAAATTAAAATTCTGTAATAACTGTCTTTTTTTCAGGCAATACAAAATGAGAAATCTGGATTAAAGGGGTCATGTGATGCTTTTTAATGTTTTTCTTTTCCTTTAGTGTGTAATGTGTCTGTTTGTGCATGTATAAGATCTGCAAAGTTACAAAGCTCAGTCTCCCACAGAGGGATTTTTTCCATCTAACAGAGAACACTATGGAAGCTTGTTTCCACCATGGAATAAAAAAAATTAAAAGATAATTGCAACTTTTTATCTCACAATTCTGACTTTTTTTTCCTCAGAATTGCGAGTTTATATCTTGGAGTTCTGACTTTTTTTCTTGCAATTGCGAGTTTATATATCGCAATTCTGACTTTTTTTTCTTGCAATTGCGAGTTTATATCTTGCAATTTGGACTTTTTTCCTTGCAATTGCGAGTTTATATCTTGCAATTCTGACTTTTTTTCTCACAATTGCAAGTTTATATCTTGCAGTTCTGACTATTCTCAGAACTGTGAGATATAAACTCACAATTATGAGTTATAAAGTCCAATTCTGAGGGGGAAAAAAGACAGCTCACAATTCTGATATTTTCTTACAACTGTGTGTTATAAAGTCAGAATTACAAGACACAAACTCACAATTCTAAGAAAAAAAAATAGTCAGAATTGCAAGATTAAAAAGTCTTAATTACCTTTTTTGATGTGTCAGAAACAAGCTTCCATAGAGGACTGCTCCAGACCTGCCTAAAAGTAACACCTCCATTCGTAGTCCAGATTTTACTTCCACAAATGTTACGTCACGATGTGAAATATTAGCATAATGCCACCTAAAGGCACATGCAAGGAAAGAAGATAATGGCTTCAGTGATTTGTGGAGAAGCTGTGTGGATGCAAAAGCAAAACCCTTTTGTTTGGCCATCCAAAATGGATGAAATTAGGAATAAGTGGTTACGATTTATTTATAATGCTGTTCCTGAGCAGTATAACGTTAAGTTACTTAGCTTGTGTAGCTACTGCGCATTTTACGGAGGACAGCTTCCTGAACCAGGGAGAGTACAACGTGTCTACACACGCCGAAATAAATTGGAAATATACACTTAAGTATGTTTTTAAACTGTATTTTATGTTGTCATCTCGGTACTTAAAGTTGTCAAAGTGAAGAAGACAAACATCGTATCTGAAAGGTAAGAGAGAGTTTCAAAATAAAAACTTACCACTGTGAAACTTTCTGTTCAAGTCTTGCTTGCAAAATTAGTCCCGGTTTATCTGCCTAAACATCCGCATTTTCAGAATCCGACATTGGCTCGAACTGATACGGTAATACCGGCGACATTATTAACTGTGTTTACAATTGCTTTAGAAGCTGAAGTTCGCGATTATGGTAGGCTAAGGGGTGCTACATTTCTGACGACTGTTTGGCCAATCAGAGCTTTCAAGCTTCGAATAGCATAAAAGTAGACCATATGACTCGTACAGTCGTGCACTATTTTCCATGTTTTCCAAAGTCATGCGAATCATTGTAAGAAACAAACTAAAGTATAAGTTATTATTTACTGATAATATTCTATGCTAGTGATCTGTTTACCGCTGACTGAATCATCAAGTATGTAAGTTTACTTGGAAATACGAATGAGTGAGTCTGATTTAAGAACGAGTCATTCAGATCAATTTAGTGATTCATTGAAGATTCAATGTTTTGTTCACAAATCGTACCAGTGTTGTTATTGTTAACTAAAACTATTAAAAATAATTTTCATTAATTGAAATAAAGCGGAAATAAAATATAAATATTAGATGAAAAACAAAAATTAGAAATGCTGCCTTGGCAACCCTAACTGAAATAAGCTGAAGCACTAAAATTGCTAAAACTGAAACTGAAATAAAAATAAATTAAAGCTATATAGAAATATTTTTAAAATACCAATAAAAGAGAACTGGAAATATAAATATGAAAGCTAATTCAAAATATTAATAAATACTATAATAGGTTACTTTAGAAATAATAATAATAAAATAACAGCATCAAACATAGAGACAGAGCGACACGCGTCATAATCTGAAAACCACGCCCACCGGGAGGAGGGGGGGGGGACAATCCAACCGTCTCCATTGACTTTGTATTGCGTGAGGCTGCCTCCTTGTCATTTCTGACTTATAACAAAAAACAGAACAATGTCTAAAAGCTGCTATGTGACAAGGTGTACAGAAAACAAGCTAAAAAAAACCAGAACCAAAAACCCAGAAGTTTTTATAAGCTGTCGACCCAAAAAACGAGCGTTTAAGGACTAAAAATTGGATACAGGCGATTGAGACAGAGCGCTACACGTCATATTACTATGAGAACTAAGCCCACTGGAGGGTAACGTAATCAGCGACAGGAAATATAATATATAAAACTGACATTTGGATATTTGACTTATCAGTGACAAAGTGTTTACTGCACACGTAGGCTTACTGAGGCATACTGAGTGTCAGGATCCCAAAATTTACCCATTCTTCCTGCTGATGCTAAATGCGCTCTGTCTCTATTGCTACTTCCATCATTGAGCTACTTCCATAATTCATTTCAGTGAATAATAATAAGGTTATATTCTGTGTAAAAATGTTATGGCTTGAAAAAATGTAAAATATAGCGCACAAGTTGTACAAACCACTTTTATGATGCATTTTTGTCATTTTTAGGCCCTAGTCTCCTATACAATTCATTATATAAAAAACATACGGAACGGCATGGGTGAGTAGCCTAAATTATGACAGGATTGTCATTTTTGTGTGATCTATCCCTTTAAATTGACTGATTTTTCCCCATCTTTGAGCTCTTGCACATGTGAGCCCATATCTCACATCCTCTCTCCCTGCTTCTTGTTGTTCTCACTCTCCTTTATCTCACCCCCTGTCTCTCCTTCTGTCTGTCTCCCTCCCTCTCTCGTGTTGCTGCAGTCAGTGTTAGAATGTACAGTAACTCAGCCTTAGTCACAACCAGCCTCCTCTCACCCCGCCCCTTCTCACTAACATGTTCTATTTATGTGATTTGCGTGCAAGCTTGTGTCTGAGTGTGTGAAATGTGATATAATTTTAATCATACTAATTACAAACTACACCAATATATCCCATATTAATTCACTCTCTCAATTTGAACTACAACATGGTGGGGGCTTTGAGGGGGGGATATCTAGCGACTTAAAAGCAGGCTGAGAAAATATGCAGTAGATGGCTTCATTTTAGGAACATTGTGGGAACATTTTTACTTCACACACTGCACATTTGTGCTTGTGCCTGATGAATAACTCCAAACAAAAACAAAAGCCAGGGGGAAATCCTAGAGAAAATGCCCAGAATGCTAGAGTGAGCACTTTTCATTGTTTTGGTACTATTGGTTTGTCCTGAGGGTGGAATCAGGTGTCAGACTGATGACTGTGTGAACTCTGCAGAGATGTAAACTTCAAACTTTTGTTGACACCTCAGGAAATGGTATTTTAAATGAGCGCCATGTTGTTAAACCCAGATGTCAAGGTTTGTCTGGTTAGCATGGGCCAATTAGCCCCTGCTGGTAGATGCTGTTAATACATTTTTACGTCAAGTTGTCACCTTAATTTATAGAGCGCTTTATACAATACATACTATTTCAAAGCAGCTTTACTGTGATAAACAGGAAAATAATGATTCAATTCTGCTGTAAAGCAACTCTAAAAAGACAATAGTGTCTTTTTCAGCTGAAATTAGTTCAGTGTTGATTCAGTTGGGTTTGTAAAGTTCATCAATTATGAAATGAGTTCAGTTCAGCTATAAAACAGTGATGTCAATATCCAAGTCAGTTCAAAGAGAGAAAAGCCTTTTTTTTTCTTGTGGGGAAAAAGTAGTTTGTTGATTTGATTGATTGATTGATTGATTGATTGACTGATTGATTATTTTTGTTTATTTTATTTTTTGTCTGTGCAGTGATGTAATGCTCATTTTATGTCCTACCTATAATGACTTGAATACACTTCCTCGGATGAGCATGTTTTTCATGTCTGAATTAAAATCAATTATGAAGTAAAAAAGAAAAAAAATTATATATATATATATATATAGATAGATAGATATATATAGATAGATAGATAGATAGATAGATAGGTAGATACAGTATCTCACAGAAGTGAGTACACCCCTCACATTTTTGTAAATATTTTATTATATCTTTTCATGTGACAACACTGAAGAAATGACACTTTGCTACAATGTAAAGTAGTGAGTGTACAGCTTGTATAACAGTGTAAATTTTCTGTCCCCTCAAAATAACTCAACACACAGCCATTAATGTCTAAACCGCTGGCCACAAAAGTGAGTACACCCCTAAGTGAAAATGTCCAAATTGGGCTCAATTAGCCATTTTTTCTCCCCGGTGTCATGTGACTTGTTAGTGTTACAAGGTCTCAGGTGTGAATGGGGAGCAGGTGTGTTAAATTTGGTGTTATCGCTCTCACTCTCTCATACTGGTCACTGGAAGTTCAACATGGCACCTCATGGCAAAGAACTCTCTGAGGATCTGAAAAAAAGAATTGTTGCTCTACATAAAGATGGCGTAGGCTATAAGAAGATTGCCAAGACCCTGAAACTGAGCTGCAGCACGGTGGCCAACACCATACAGCGGTTTAACAGGACAGGTTCCACTCAGAACAGGCCTCGCCATGGTCGACCAAAGAAGTTGAGTGCACGTGCTCAGCGTCATATCCAGTGGTTTTGTTTGGGAAATAGACGTATGAGTGCTGCCAGCATTGCTGCAGAGGTTGAAGGGGTGGGGGGTCAGCCTGTCAGTGCTCAGACATACGCCGCACACTGCATCAAATTGGTCTGCATGGCTGTCGTCCCAGAAGGAAGCCTCTTCTAAAGATAATGCACAAGAAAGCCCGCAAACAGTTTGCTGAAGACAAGCAGACTGAGGACATGGATTACTGGAACCATGTCCTGTGGTCTGATGAGACCAAGATAAACTTATTTGGTTCAGATTGTGTCAAGCGTGTGTGGTGGCAACCAGGTGAGGAGTACAAAGACAAGTGTGTCTTGCCTACAGTCAAGCATGGTGGTGGGAGTGTCATGGTCTGGGGCTGCATGAGTGCTGCCGGCACTGGAGAGCTACAGTTCATTGAGGGAACCATGAATGCCAACATGTACTGTGACATACTGAAGCAGAGCATGATCCCCTCCCTTCGGATACTGGGCCACAGGGCGGTATTCCAACATGATAACAACCCCAAACACACCTCCAAGATGACCACTGCCTTGCTAAAGAATGTCTCCAGACCTAAACCCTATTGAGCATCTGTAGGGCATCCTCAAACGGAAGGTGGAGGAGCGCAAGGTCTCTTAACATCCACCAGCTCCGTGATGTCGTCATGGAGGAGTGGAAGAGGACTCCAGTGGCAACCCGTGAAGCTCTGGTGAACTCCATGCCCAAGAGGGTTAAGGTAGTGCAGGAAAATAATGTTGGCCACACAAAATATTGACACTTTGGGCCCAATTTGGACATTTTCACTTAGGGGGTGTACTCACTTTTGTGGCCAGCGGTTTAGACATTAATGGCTGTGTTGAGTTATTTTGAGGGGACAGCAATTTTACACTGTTATACAAGCTGTACACTCACTACTTTACATTGTAGCAAAGTGTCATTTCTTCAGTGTTGTCACATGAAAAGATATAATAAAATATTTACAAAAATGCGAGGGGTGTACTCACTTCTGTGAGATACTGTAGATATACATAGTGTTTTACCAGTGCCATTTTTGAGGGCTCTTAAAAGTGTGAAGTGTGAAATGGGTTATGCTCTTATTGAGCAACTGCCATTGAGATGAATGGGAATGCTAACAAATAGCTTTCTCCTGGTGTTATATACCTCCTTATATTAAATCATACTGCAGTGTGGACTTGCATATGAGGGTTTTTGCTATGAAAGAAACAGTTGGGAGAGCTTTGTACACAGTCATATACATACCAGCTGCTGCTGGTGGACAAGATGACACATTGAGTTGTGGTCCCCTAGTCTGAAGTATGGCTGCACATGAGCCGTTAATCTGGGGATGTCATCAACAAGAGCAGGCTAGATTGTCCATCAGACTTTGCCCCTCACCAGCGGAAGCATCTCGTCCTAAGAGCCCATGGAAGGATTTATATCTGTTGTGGTGTTGGAGGAGATTATGGAGAGGCTTTTCTAATTCCCAATCCTTCATCTCAAGCCCAGGCTTCCATCAAAAATGAGCAGAAACCAGCACATGTCTTCTACTCACTAGTTCACTATGCAAGCAATGCCTCAGCTAATAGATTTCTCTGCACTATTTATATTTAGCAAATAATTTTTGTTTTTCACTTGGGTGCTATATTTATCCATAGTTCCCCATCGTGTACTAAAATAGAAAAATCAGACAGTTTTAAAGGCTGCAGCTTTCACTACTGTAATGTATAGGGTAACTGCTCTGTTCCTTAAGCAATATTAAAAGAAACAGACTTTGATCACAAACAGCTGGAGATGGTTGCTCTGTTCTAAAACCTAATGAGCTGTCTCTAGGCAGCATTTTAAGACATCATAGGCACTATTTCTACACAAAGGGTACCTTAATTATGCATATTAAAAAAAACTTGTTTTTGCCAAATTCTATGGCAGCATCACATATTCATAGAGAAAGTATTCTCATAATGCATCGCAACAAATGAATCCAAAATGGCAGAGAGGGGCAGATATCATACTGTAAATATATTTATAATTCAATCAGATTTTGAAAGAATTAAAATGCAATCATATTACCCAAAATGTGTGTGCTATAGTTATGTATTTTGGAGTATCACATTGTTCCTCTCATATCTCCTGCGCATTCATAGCTGAATTAAGACTGTCTTTTAAATTGCATTTAAATTTCTGAAATTGAATTGATGTAGCAAACAGGATACAAAATTACATTTCAAATTTGAGAATTAAAAATGAGCTAAAATTCATATAACTAAGATTTAACTAAGTTTGTCAAGTAAAGTTTGTTTCAGTGCATTAACTTGCATGGAAACAAAGTAAATGTGGTCAATTTTCATGACGACTTTAATTAAGTAAAGTTTACCTTGAAACTTACCTTGTTTACAAGTTGAAAGGACTTAAAGTTTGAAGCTTTATAGGCTTTATAGATAGATGAATAGCTTTTTTGCAATCACGTGATTCTGATGACGCACGAAATTCAGATGGAGGGCAGGAAGTGAAAATTAGAATGGACGAGATGGAAAAAAAGTCCGTACTGTGCTGATTTAGAATGGTATAAACAGAAAATCACAACATATGTTGGACGTGATCCTTATGTTATGAAGAAGAGCGATTTTTCTACTGAATTGAAAGACTTGCCTGCTATCGGGGGGGTAGATATAGAGAATGTGAAGCTGCCGTCACACTGTGTTCAGTTCTAATCTGGTTTGTTTATATTGCACTGCCTTTCTGCTAGTGAGTTTAGGGCAGTATTTTGATTTTCTGTCAAGATTGTGGAAAAATGTCGCCATTGTAGGTCATTCATGCTGAATCGAGAATTGCAATAAGAACTCACATCATCATTCAGGGAAAAAACTGGACGGTGTAATACATTTTTTGCCTTTTCTATGTGTAAAAACACTAAGGGAAGCAGGCTGAGGAGGTGACAGGAAGACGCCGTATAGCAAATCTAATAATGTCACTGATTAAACCCACTGCCTATCTCTCAATAAAATAATCACATAGCTGAGTGTTTTTGAAAGTTTTATATTTTGTTTGGTTTAATAATTAACATTACATTTGCGAGTATGACTCTCACTTGGCTTGTGAATGAGCATAACTTGCACACAGCCACTTCAAAACTGTTTGCAAGCTTCTATGGGTTTGATTTTGGTTGTCATTTGTTGAAATAAATACAAAAAATACAGTGTGTCAGTGTCTGTACGCTGAATGTGACCCCCCAATTGTAAAGTGAATATTTAAAGACAACATTAATACAGTTACATTTACACCCTTCCAACAAAGAAATGGATCGACTTCTGTCAGCTTGTTGAACACATTTTTTTATTTGGACATTTTCAGACAGACAGATAGAACTATAGACAGATAGAGTGATAGACAGATAGAATAATATAGACAGAGAGTGATACAGAATGATAGATAGATAGATAGATAGATAGATAGATAGATAGATAGTATCGGATGGATGGACTGATGGACAGACATAGATATATAGATAGACAGTAAATTTCTCTTTCTGTCCATTTCGGAGGATAGTAGCCATTTAATTCAAATTAATTTCTTTAATTAGATGGGAGACAGTTCATACATTCTGAATCTGTTGTTCCAAACCAATGACTTGTGGGTTTCCATGCTGCCATAGAAGCCAGCTGTCTATGTAGGCAGAGCACAGCCAGGCAGCTCACTAGGTTTTGGAACAGAGCTAATAAACAACCACAGCTTACAGAAGATAAAGACTGTCCTTTTTCAAAGTATGTGTCAAACTGTAAAGATAAAGTATTTTCCTTGTATCTGTGAATGTACATGTCAGCCTTTGTATGTGCTTGTGTGTGTTTGTGTGCATACTAACATATTGTGAGTTCTAGACATATACTTCGCACTCATTCCTAGTATTTGTTTAGTTTGTGAGCCTCTGGTGTTTTATTCATAGTAGGAGGGTACAAAGCCAGCAAACACAGAAGCTCTCATCAAGCAGAAGCTCACTGCTCCACACCACAGCAAACAAAATCCCCGAAAGCGAGTGAGAGAGAGGGAGAATAACTTATCATGAGAAAATGAAAACAATATCTCATTATGGTCATGAGAGGACCATGTATATGTGCTGAATCCAAATCATATAACTCTTGGGACATTTACTGCGTTAGGTGCAGAAGGCGGCGTCTTACGATGTTTGTGCTTTCTCAAAAGACACACTGTGGTGCTCTTTAGATGGTGGTGAATAGATTCAATTTAGATATAAATGGAAGGTTGATCGCCCCATCTGTTAGTGCTGCTACTCTGTCCTTATCACCTCTCCCTGCTTTAATTTGGAGAGCAACACAGCTTTGTTATTTTGACATTGCACTGCTGAGAGCAGTATTTGAATCATGGAGCTTTACAGCTGAAGCAACTTGTCAAAAATACTGCAAGAATCTGAGCAAAATTCAGAAATGTTTTATGTAGAAACTCTGCATGATTTTTAAAAGCTAACATGGGTTCTGCTCTAATGCATTATGCTTTGGTGATGTAACGCTGCATCAAATTTTGGGTCACCGTGGAGTCGTAAAAGTTATTTGAGGTTGTACAGTAGCACTTACACTTGAGAATCATAAAATAACAAATGATACACATTACAGTCTTCACAGATATGGGCAAGTAAACATCTGTAAGACAGCAAATACACATTAAATACACCATAAAAATGCACTCACAACATTTTACTTCTGTAATCTGATGGATTACCAAGTAAAAATTGTAGGGTGGAACTTCATTTTATACATTGGGATTTAACAGGTTGTGAAAAGTAGGCATTTCTAGTTTGGAAGGGAGGGGATGAAATAGTAGTCGGGATTGCTGATGTCATCTGAAAAAGAAACATGTTTCAGAGGCAGAGCAAGTTATTACATTTATTTATTATATAACATTTAATATTATAATATTTATTACATTGCATTTTTATTGGAAATAAGGTGCAACAACGAACAATGTTCAATAATGTGTTTTAAATGGTCAATTTTGATTTTGGTAAAATATTGGGAATATTTATTATGTAACATTTAATATTATAATATTATTATTTAATAATATAGATATTTTTATTTGGCATAAGGTGTAACAAAAACAGTACTTAATAATGTGTTCTAAATATGATCAGTTGTGATTTTGGTAAAACATTGGTTTTATATTGTATATTATATTACGTTTAATATTATATTGATTATTGAATAATATTGCATTTTTATTTGGAATAAAGTGCAACAATGATACACACACACACACACACACACACACACAGGACCCATTAAAGATGATTTCATCTTGACTTTAAATCTGGACTAATTTTAGACACCGTCTCACTGCCACTGTCTCACTGCCAAAGAAGAAAGTCTACCTATACTATGGATTTGACCTTTGCATTCAAAACCCAATATAATGTCAAAAATGATTGTGAGGATCCAGAGCCCTGCATTTATTCTGAGAGAGATGTAGGGAAGTATGAAAAAGAAGTTAAGGGGCACAAAAAAAGAATTAAGGATTAGAAAAAAAGGCGAGAGGAGGGAAAAAAGAGTCAATGAGAGCAGTATGTTAAGCAATCAAGCAGAAAATAGAGGAACTGATTTATGCACTCTTTCCTTTTCACATACCATTGCTCTTAATGAAGAAAGACCCTGTTTCATCAGGTCAAAAGCTACATTTTACTTCTTGATCAGTGCGCCTTTTGTGCTCACATTTTCTTCAGTTCCATAAAAGGTACATTATTTAGGTCAAATGTACCGCTTTGATATCTTAACAGGCTGTTTCCATCGCTCTGTGTGGGATCCACCATTTTGTCCGGCTCACCATATATTTGTTTGGCGAAGTTCCAGCAGTATGTAGATGTTAAAAATTTATCAAAGTGCATTTATTATTAATATGTAGTGAGTTAATTATGGATAAACATTCCTACAGAACGCCTAATGATATTCAGTTGTGGTGATAATTAACGAGGTTGCCGATTCTCTTTGACCGTATCCTCTTTGGTGTCGCTCAGCACCTGCCGTGAGGAGTCTTCCCGCTTGCCAGTGAGAACCTCCATCCATCAGCTACATTGGCATTTTCACAAATGTCATCAGTTACGTTCTGCTTCTTTTCTTGCCTGTCTTTCCACTGTTTTTTTTTCCCACCTTCCTCTTCCTTGTTTATGTTTTTTTTTTAAAAACTAACACACGTCTTCAACGGAGTGATATTTTCCTCTCAGTAATCAATAAAGAATAATGTTATTTTGTTTTTGCTCTTTTAGAATAAATGATGCCTGCCAGGGTTTGTAGAGAGACCCTATTAAAACAGATGCTGCAGTATTTGTTTAACATTCTCTATTTCATTGAAATTACAAAAAAGTGCAATCAAATACTCCAGTAATTCAGAAAAAAAAGTCAGTCATGCAAGAACTTGGGATCTCTAGTTCTTAAAGCAAAAAAAAAATAAAATAAATATTCCTCTGAGCCACAACAGCTCATTTTTTTCAGGTAAAGGCTGAGCCTTCCTAAACCTGAAATCCTACCCACGGGACCCTCACTTGCATGATATGTTGCATCCATGTTGGAATTTATGTCTTTACTAGTTAAGTGCACATAAATGCCACCATAAAGATATAATTACCAATGGGAAACTGGGGATTTTCCTTAAGCCCAGACATTCCAATTTAAGGCCATGTCAAGAAATAATTAAGGCAGAAGAATTTATCATTATATGCTGTAGTTGTGAGTGTGTGTTGGTTTAATTTAGTCTAGTGTGTAAAATAACTTTAGTTTAGTTTTAGCTCTGGGGTCAGATTTGTTTTTGAACAAAAATTAATACTTTTATTCAGCAAGGATGCATTAAATTGATCAAAAGTTACATTACATTGTTACAAAAATGCAAAAATGTTGAAAAAAAAAAAATATTAAGCAACACAACAGCTTTCAACATTGATAATAATCAGATTTTCAACTAAAAATGGAAAACTTATGCGTTTTGGCCGCTCATTTACACAACAATGGCGTTTTGGTGGCCTGAAAACGCAAACTTTTGAAAACGGGTTTCAAAGTGCAGATTTTTGAAAACGGTCTCCGTGTAAACAACAAAAACGCGAATCTGAAAACGATGACGTTATGCACATGCGTATTACATGTTCAGTCTATAGTATTTCATTGCCATCTAATGGCCTGCCAGCAGAATACAGCGTTTTTAGTAGTTTTCACAGGTTCGTATGAATGGGGGTCGTTTTGACAATGGTGTGGTCTGTACGTGGAAAACTCAAAGGAAAAACTAATCCGTTTTAAGCATATCGTTGTCGTGTAAACATACCCTTAGTTATTATTTACTGTTTTTTTCCTGTATTCATTTTGTTGTCATGGTGATTCATTGTTTAGTCCACATCTGTTTCATATTGAGTTCAGTTATTTTGTGTATATAATGCCTTTTGTTCTCTTAGTTAATTGTCTTGTGTTGGTTGTGTTTAGAGCACACTGTTTTATTTTCATTTTGGATTTTGTTCTTTTGTTTGATTTAAAGGCAGGAACACACCAAGCTGACGCCGACGAACTAGTGGCGACGAAAGCAGACTGCGGGGTTGGCTCACATCAGCAGCGTCTGGGTCCAAAGTTGCCCTGACACACCAAACCGACACTCGACAGCCGACGGCCAAGTAGCACGTCTGTTCTGCGCCTGCGTAAGATGAAATGCCTTTCCGTACCAGCAGGTGGCAGTAGCTGAACAGCCAATCAGAATGATCAGATGGCCCGACGGACCGACGAGCTCCGACGCCGATTCAACATGTCGAATCGGCCGGAAAAAAAGCTGTCGAGGACCAACTTTAGCCGACGGTGCAGAACACACTGAGAAAACTTAGTCGGCCGACGAACAAAAACTGCCCGACGGCTGACCGTCGGCTTGGTGTGTTCCTGCCTTAATAAAGTTAAGCTGCAATTACTGTATTCGCTACGCCTCTCTGCATCTTAATCTTCATCATTACATGATAACCAAATCTTCATATTATGATTTCTGAAGGCCCGTGTGACTGAGGAATGGAGTAATGATGCTAAAAATTCATCTTTGCCATCACAAAAATAAATTACATTCTAAAATATATTAAAATAGAAAACAGTTATTTTAAATTTCACAATATTAGCATTTTTACTGCATTTTTTAACAAATAAATGGAGCCTTGGCGAGCATAACAGACAAAAACATTCAAAAATCTTATGACCCCAAACTTTTGAATGATAGTGTGTTTTGTTGAAATGCTGTACATGGCTTCTTTTGAATGTCTGTCAATTTGAATTGCTTTTTGCCATTATAGATATAGTTATGACCAACTGCACCATGCTAACCAATTAGCTAAACCTTGACCCCTTATGTGCAACCAAACTACATTTACCAGCATGAAAACAAGTAAATCCGTACATAAACATCAAATTAAACACCTAATGTGCATCATTTGCTTATTTTGTTGTATTAGCATTAGCGCTAAAATGCTTTCTGTCATTGTCAGGAAATGTAAAAGAACGAACAAAGTATGAAATTGCTCAGTCTATTTTATTCCGGCCAAAATCACTTGAATGCACATCACGTCGTAATAACGATTTCTGAACTCTTAAGGAACTTCCCAGAAGAACTTGACCACAGCTAGGCTACATCCCTACTGCATCTAGCAGTGATCTCTGATTGGCAGCTTAGCACTGAAACTGGGAATTTTCTGATCTGGGTTTCTCAGGGGAACTAGGAACACAAGAGCAGCGCGGTTGTCGATATTTAGCTTAAACACCGTTCTGTAAAATAGCTAGCGAGTTTAGGGTTACAGCCTTCCCTCTTGAATCCAAACAGATTTCAAATGGCTTCCCCTCTCATCCTGCTCCTCCCATCTCATTCTCATTCTCCTCTCTCCATCCTCTCTTTCTGCACCACTTCACACAGACCTGCTCGCTAGCTATCTGGACACATAATCAATAGAGCGAATGCCAGGGAGAGAACCACTACATGGATTTCCAATGGGCTGCCACTGGCGTGAAAAAAAAAAATAGATGGAAAAGGATAAAATATGAGCACCGTAGCAGCACAACCACACATGCTCACCTTTCACCCTTTACTCTAATTGGGTCGAATGGTAAACAGAGGTCGGGCAGTGATACAGAGGAATAGATGTGAATACTATGGCAACAAGTGAAACTGGAAATTGTTCTCAGCATGTGGATGTGCTCCATGAAGATCTGCAGACTATAAACAGTGCTCAGCAAACAGTTCAGTTTACCTCAAGAAGAGTTTCCTGTTCATTTAAATTGGTGTTGAGATAGTTTCTTCCATCAAGAGGGTTTATATTTCTACATTGTGTTGTGTTTGGATGAATTGATGCCAAACCGCAAGTCCTGCAAGTGTCTTATCTCTCAGAGGCTATAATGTGGATTAAATGACTCATCAAGGCTGTTTAAATGGTTTTTAATGTAGGCTGTGAGTTGTTGATGAGTTCTATTCCCACCACAAGGCAGATTTGGGATTGCTGATTGGTTTGGTTAAGTACATTAGTGTGTTAATGGTATAGTCTTCAACAACCCTTCTGTCGTCTTATCTGGAATGTCACCAAAGCAAGGAAGTGTCTGTGAATGAGTTAATATCTTCTCTTCTGACATGAGAGAACGTCAGAGAAGGGGGAAAATAAGGGCAAGCAGATACGATCTGTTCCACCTCTGGATAGGACAATGCATTTCTGTTTATATTTATACTGCAAGCAACACTGTGAGACTGTAAATTTAAGAACAAAACCTTTAATATAAAAATCTTAAAGTCTACACTGCAAAAATTAGGTATTCACGCCAGGTTTATTTATATAGCACTTTATACAATAGATTGCTTAAAAGAATACAGCTGCTACAGTATTATCATCAGAATTACAACCTCATTATCTACTATAAAGCGGCTTTCTAGTGTGTTCATGTTTTCACTCACAGATGTCTGACCTTGACGGACTGAACAGAAGATTTCAGTTGCTTAATAGAGTTACAGTTCTATGCAAATTGTTCAAGATTATGTGTTTAATCTCATGCAAGATGGAGTAAGCTATACACAACTGAAATGACATAAGGATGTTATTGAAACCTAACTTATTTAGGCTATTATTGTCTTTTTACAATAGCTTGATAAAGACCGGCTGTGTGAAAAATGAAAAGGTCTACTTTTTTGTCATGCTTATTTCTTGAGTGTCTAGTAGACATGCACAATGTAGTTAAAAAAAAGGATAAGACACTCAGTAAAGCCTTGAAATACTCAGTATTTTTGAATGAATCTGTTGACTGACTGCTAAAGTGTCCATCCGTGTGCATACAATGGACTATCCCATGAGGCCACAGGAGAGAATTTACGAATGGCAGTGGTAGGTCAAGTGATAACCCTCTTGAAAAAACCAGCATATGCTGGTTAGGTATGTTTTGAAGCATGGCAGCTGGTTTGACCTGGTTTATGCTGGCATACCAGCATATGCTGTTTTTTCAACGGGGAATGACAACATGGTGAACGTAGTATATACGGATTGCATTCATACTGTATGGAACATACTTTTTTTAGCTGTTGCAAAGTACATATTCAAAATAAAAGTACCTACTCAAGAGAGTATGTGATTTCGGACGCAGCCAATGATTCATTCAGTGACTCGACACTTAAGAAGACTTGCAGGTCACCACCTACTGGTGTAATGATGTAACATCACTGAACGAATCAGTGAAACTATCTGAATTAATCTTTTAAGTGAATAGAAACAAAAGATTTTAAACACTAAGTCAAGGGGTGCGTCTCAATCAGCTCTGTAGTTCAGTAGTCAGGGCACTAAGTAGTCAGAGTCAGCCATTTTAAGAGCTGTCTCAATCGCGAAATTCTTCCAGTGCACTGGAACATTTGTTCCCTGAAAAATCCCACAATGCACCACAAAAACCAGGGAGCATCGATGCTCACTATGCTCCCTTACCGGAAATTACGTCACATTGCTGATGCTGTTGTTGAAAGCATTTTGTTCCAAGGCAATGATAAATGATACACAGTTTAGCCTACATAGACCGTGTTCTGCTCACTGTGTATGGAGTTTTGAAAAAGTGACCTAAGTATCGAGAAATGGGTCCTAGTAATTGTAAAAAAAATAAAAATAAAAATACTGTAATATTTTAAAATCTAAAAAATTAAATACTATCAAAAATTAGTTGTAGCTGAACACCTACACAGGTGGTAGTCTTAACCATTTCATTACCATCTATACAAAAGTGGAAAACATTGTATGTTTGTGTTTTAGGTCATTGTTTTATGAGTGACAAAGTGTGTTTATTGGCTGACAACCTTTGCTAGTGTTATGTAAGAATGGAAGAGTTGATTTGAGACATTTATGAAGTGTTTTGGTAGTTTTAGTGCATTTTGAATGTGAAATTCACTGCTGTGCCAAGTTGAAAGTTGGTTAGGAGAACTGTGTGAAGAGTTTTGAAAAAATAGTACTGAGAAACTTATTTTAATAAAATTTGAGTGTGCATTGATTAAGCACTGCATATCGAATAATAAGGGATTCTAATGTTCAATATTGTTAAATGTGGATGTGATTGCAAGCAACCCTTGAGATTTATGAATCTGAAGTGGGATGCCATCCTCATTATAAATTTACAGCAGCCTGAGACAGAAACCCAGCATATGCTTGGCTCCCACAGGCTTAGCCAGCGCCTTGAAGTGGAACTGCTGAACAAAATGTGTAGGCCCTCTTAATCTAGGTTAGGGATAAATAAATCTCTTTTTACAATTAAAAAGAGCAGCTGAGATAGTCTGATTTCTACCAGCTCAACATTTTGGCCTTAAAGCACCCTGACCATTATAAAACAGCTTTGTGCAACGAAGCGAACTTATTTGAGTGCATATTGAATTTTCATATTGTGCTTCATAGCTCTTTAGATTATTTAATCAATCAAAGAATCACTGTACTTGATGCATTAAGCCAAGTACTCATAATATTTGAGAGGAAGGCAAATTGATTGTAACCTGATCAGTTGCTAATAAGGCTTAAATATCAAATCAATACAAAATGGTATAGAAGTTACCATATATCTCAGAGGCAATTAGAAAAGAGATGCACAATGATAAACCCACAACAGGGAGTGATAACCTTTTGAACACAGACTTTAAATGAGTTCCTTTTTTCTTTCTCCACTACTTGGATATAGAATGTTCTGAATTTCCCCAGACCCAAAATGAAAGACTTTTTCCTCCAAGGCTTAAGGCATGCAAATCAATTTATGCCGCATTTCTTTTATTGAGACAGCACTGCAATTTGAACTTAAAGGGGTGGTGTTCACGACAGCAGACTGTAAAAGGGTCTCACAGTTTCTTTCTAGGTCGTTGAGGCTTAGGATATTTATTTTTGATGGTGCTGAGGGAAAACCCTAGAAAACAGCGTAAAAAAGGTTCTGCATGCAAATTACGTCTAAAGGTAGGAACTGTATGCAGTTACCTATGATTAGTACAGAATGATCATAGACGTTAAATAATATCAAGAACAGGGTTTTCTGAGGTGTTATAGATAATACACGTGTTTCTCAATGTTTGAGAAGATTGCTTGAAAAAAAAGTGGTGATGACGGCTGTCAAACAATTATTTCGTATGCAAGACCTTGATTGGTCTTGTTCTTAGTTCGGTGACAGGATCCTGACACTCATGTGTTTGTGTAAGTGGACTGATTTGGTGAATGTGATTTCATCAAGTACAACATGTACAACAACATTTCAATCAACCAATCAGATTTGAGGGACAAGTTTACCGTTTTTTAAGTAAGTTTTGGTTTACAACCAGGGTTAGGTGCTTCTACATTAGTGTTATTTACCTATCATTTTAGGGAAAAGTTATGGGTAGGGTTAGGTTTAGGGGTAGGGATAGGGTTAGGACAAAAGTTTTGGACAGGAATTTAATAAACAAAAGAAGTTGATCCAGGAACATGTCTTACTTGGCAAAATCATGGTGACCGTACGACTTTGGGGTTGTTCTCTGGGCCATGCGGTCTTATGACTTTGTCTTGCATGTTCGGGGCATGGTGTCTGGATCCCGACTCTTCGGTCTAGTCTTGGTTCAGTTTCGGTGTTGTGGTCCTGACAGCCATGATCTGTACACTTCTGTCTGTCTTGTGTCTTGTTTCCTGTTTGGGTACATGGCGGATTAGAGGATTTGTTTGTGCTCTTCTGTCAGTCTTGTCTTGTCTTGTATGTGTATGTGTGTGTGTGTGTATGTGAGCACCGTAGACTGTAAAAAAAGATGGACGACACACCTTCACTCTCTTCCATTGTAGTAAGTGAAGCCACCAGTGTGCCAATATGGCGCTGACATCTTGAGTCTGGAGTCTGCGCAGTAGTGAGCGTGAAGTTGAGCCACGATATCAAGGTACCGGCCACACTCCCACAGAATCAGTTAATACAGTTTACTGCAGAAAAACTAATTATGTCAGTGTGAAAAAAACATTTATGGAAATGCAGAAATTAAAGTTCCAATCTCCTCCTGAAGATCCAGAAAAAAAGTCCGTTGGTGCTACTTCAGTGACTAGTTTGCTCAGAGAAGCCGTCAATCTCAGCTGTCAATCATGACGTCAAAACCCGCATTTTTATAACATCAATAACTAACTAAAACCAAACTTATTTAAAGAACGAACACTTGTACTAACATCAGCGTGATAAAAGCTGCCTTAAATGACATAAACTATCTTTGTAAAAAATATGGAGAGGGCGGGGTTTATGACCTATACTGCATCCAGCCACTTGGGGGCGATCGAGACGCTTTGGCTTCACTTTTCAGGACTCGTGTGGCACGCTTGGTGAGCACATGGCAACAAATTGTTCAAAGCCAGCATGAAATCATAATCTTTTAGCAAAATAACTTGAAAAGAAAACTGAATAACACCGAAAAGACTCTTTTTTTTTTAGCTAATGTCGGCAGTCCATATTAGTTTTTCATCCCCTCCAATCACCCGGCTTAATTAAATGGGTTGGAAACGCATCATGTTGACTTTAAGCTTTTGAAGCTCACAGAGATCGCTGGGTTTGTTTCTATCATTTATGAGCGAGACAGAAATTCTATTCACCTATAAAATGATCAATACATGCCAGTGTGAGATGGCAGCAGACATATTTTGCATTGATTTTTCCACTGGCCTTAATTCTCCCATAGCTGATGCACATTGTGTCCATCTAAATAAAAGTTGCTATTTAAAGTTCAGACTGTGTCTGCATGCCAAAAAAAAAAAAAAAACTTGACCAGTGGTTTTCAAACTGGGATTCACAGACTTCAGTGGAGCAATTTAAGATGTAACGACTTAATTGCTCACTTATAATTATATTAGCATATATCTTCAATCTGTTTGTCTTACACCTGACCTGCTCACTGAGCATCAATACTGCTTTGTAATGACAATTTGCCAGTATAAAAACACACTGAGTTGAAGTTTTTCTCTTCAGGCTTTTACATCTAAACCCATTATCAATGGATTTAGCCACACTAATTATGTTCGTTTGGTTCAATGTGACTCCTTCAACACTCCTTCAAGTCCTACGCAAAACAATCAGAAATCATCTGAATTTATAAACTCACCACTAAGACTGCACATTTCACAATTACATGTATCTTTCTAGTTCTGTTATACAATCACCTGAAGGGATTCCCAGCAGCTCTCATCTCTCTTGTTATCGTCATAACTCGGTGAGCGCTGGACAAACTCCAGGCTCCAGGGACGATGACTCCCCTCCCCATGCTGACTCAGTCTGTTTCCTGGCAGGTTCTCTCTCTTTCTCTCTCTCTCTCTGGCATCGGGCATCAACAGTTGGACATTTGGAAGAAAAACAGCTTTAGAACAACAGTGGGGAGCTGCGGACAATGTGACAAATACAGACTTCATATTGAGCCGCAGATTGCAACGGTACTGAAAAGTAATAGTAAAGTGGATACAGATTTAGAAAGCAAGAAACGAGGGGGAAGCAACTGATCCTGCAAAGATGAGGGGGTATTTGGCTCACTAGCAAGGTAAAGTAGTTAGATGCGTTTTGCAGAGGAAATAAAGAATGGAGAAGAAGAAAACAAGATGTCAACAGAGGGGTTGGATTCTACAGTAGGTGCACCTGTAAATGGGTTTATTAATGAAGATTTATGAGCCAAAAGCACTGCTGTAATTCAATAAATCCAATACTGCTGTATGTCTGCTGCATGCTGATGTCTGTTTTCGTCCACCATCGGTTTGCACTGTCACTTTTATCTAATTTTAGGCTTGAGAGGTAAACAGATGTGTACAGAACTGACTATGCTCTTTTAAAGCATACCCTCTGGTTACAGTTATCCAGAATACAACTGTGTGAGCAGTATTCTCTGACATTTCTGTTGTGTATAGTATACAAAGGCGTTTTATTGGCATCCATTTATTTATATTTTTCTCAGGCTTGTGTTTTTGTCTTCAAGAGGCATGGTGTACTCTTTTATTCCTACTGGAGCATGAGTGTTATATGAGCTCTGTATGATCACAAATGTCAAATAAACAAAGCCATCCATCGGAACGCGTTCTCCAATTAATGCCCTCGGTTTACCCCCTTTCGATCAAAGAAATTGCGGGAGTAATTAGAAAATCTCATTTGCGGCTTGCACATCAGCCTTGAGACTCACTCACTGTGGTGATGAATGGCCGCAGCCATCTCAGGCCAGCGAGTGTATATAATGAACGCCACAGGCGTGCAATGTGTCAAAGTAATTGATAGCCTGGATAACTGTCATTTCGCCTGTTCTCCGAGATGTCCCAGGGTTGTATCTGCCACGGAGTCATGGCATTACGGTTCCTCACACCTTCTTGCTTGCTGCAAGGCATGGCTAGACCTGAACTGAACTCCGGCGAACACAATATAACTGGAACATTTCAGAGAGCGTTTCATAAACATCATATCATGTTCTGCTTGTTTATAAAGTTAAAGTTACCACAAAAACAAAATTGACAATTCTCTTCTCTGATGACGTGTTTACTGGAGTGAAGGCGGGATCACATGAGATCACACCAATAGCAAATAACAATGATCAACGATCCAATCAATTCCTGATGGACTAAATAAAGTCCTGCCCTACACACTGTCAGAAAAAAAGGTACGGTGCTTGTTACCCTAAGGTACAATAGAGAAAAGGTACATCTTTGCACCTTACTTACCCCTAAATGGTGCATATTTGTACCTTAAAGGTATATTAGTACTTTAAAAGTACATATTAGTACCTTTTTACCTTTGTGCCTTAGGGTACTGCCCCAGTGACAAGCACCGTACCTTTTTTTCTGACAGTGCATTTTGTTGTTGTTGTTTGAGAAGCTGTTTTACTCGGATATACTTCAAAATATGGTAGAAAAGACAATTGTAACTTCCATTTCTTGCCGACATTAACACAGAGTCTCATTCAAAAAAGTATGTACAGTCATTTAGCGAACTTCCGGTGGATTTACATAAGCTCATATGGAGATAAATTTGTTCTTAACTTTGTTTTAATGAGAGAGCATGTTCTGGCAGTTAGTAATTTGCATAAAACATAAAACAAACAAACCTCTCTCCAGCTCACTTTGTGCGGCAAAAGTGCCATTATCTAAAACAAGTTAATACACAATAAAACTTATTAGGTCAAGAATTAATAGTTGTAAATTCAAATATTTACTAGGCTACTTTTCTACAGTCACTTTTGTAGAGTCACAATTTTTTTTAAGTGGCATACATGTAATATTACACTGATGTTTTTGATTTATTATATTTGTGATGTTTTTAAAATTTATGATAATATAGTTTTAGTGCAAACTCTCTGCATGAAAACATCTATACAACAATTTTACACAATATATATCATGTATGCACAGAATGATACTTAATGTGTCCTACACTCAAAAAAAATGAACTGTTGGATTTACTTAAAAAAAAAAAAAAAAAAAAAAGGTGTCAAGTGGTTCCACACAACTATATTGAGTAATTTGTACAAATAACAATTTAGTTGTATGAACAAAAGAAATTCAAGTAAAGCTGACAAAATGTCTTTGAGTAAATACAAATCATTTGAATTTGTCACTGTTATATAATATTTATATGTGTAGTTTACTTAATAATATTATGTTTATTACGTAAGGTGAACACATTTATTGACTTAATTTACCTTATTAAATTAAATATTTGCTCTACAAAATGCACTCAAAAAATAATTCATTGATCAAACTCAATTTAATTGAGAGCAGGAATTCCATCCTAAACATGCGTATTTGAGTGCTCACAACCTAAACACAGGCGCCACTCTTCTGCATAATGGTAACCACAAAATTCAAAAACATTACAGAAACTCCTCTAAATGTCCAACGTAACTGAACATTAAACACTATCATAAACGAATAACATCTTTCCCTTTACTGAAAAACACATAAAATAACACTTTAATCCCTAAATTTACTCTCCTAATGCAGTCCCTTGCAAAGCATGCTGGGAACTACGGATCCACTGCCCAGTTAGTTATGTCAACATTAATTTGTGCATTTTACTCAGCAATGTTAAGTTGACTGAACAAACACTTATTAAGTAAAGCTGACAATACTCATTTTTAGTAGAAACAACTCAGTTAAATTAAGTTCATGTTCTTACACGAGTTTAAGTAATGTGAACAAGGATGGATTGAGTGAAACTAACAACAGTGAAAGTTCATTTTTTTGAGTGAGCAAATGCAATGCAATAAAGCAATACTTGAAGCACCCCATAAAATTTTAAGTTAATATTTCAATAATTTAACAACACAATTGCTTGTTCACGGTTCTCTGATGTCTGGTAATGATCACATATACATGCAAGTAAACAAGTATATTTTTCTTCCTTTTTAGTAAGCATTTTATTTATTTAGTTTACATTTTAATGATTTCATTTTTAGAATTTCTTCAACTCATGAACTCCCTGCAGTTTCCTCATGAACCTAGTTTCGGAAACCCTGCAATAAGGCAACATGGAAAACAGCTGCAGAGTTTTTGACTAAGCCAGCCATGAATGCAGCAAGCGTTGATCAACAAATCTCACAAAACGTAAAAGAAAATCCTGTTCATTGTTATACAATGTCACACAAATCTGTTTGTCCAATAAAATTTCATCTAAACTAAAATTTCATCCCCCGTTACCATCTTTCACCCACTAGCAAATAACAAATTGTAGTTTTAGCCCTTCAATATGTCCCATCCCACCTTTGTTTCAATAGAAAATTCTTCCAGTAAAGCAAACCATTTTCTTTGGTCTTTTGGAGAAATCTGAAGGAGAAGTATAGCTTATGCTTCTAAAGGTCATCATATTTACAGTACCTTTTGGATTTTGTGGGTTTATAAAGGTCCGTGAATTACTATGATCAGACTGAGAGAGAAAGATTGGACACATATTGGCGTGTTTGGAATTGTGTGTTTCTCTGTCCGACCCCAACAACGTCACACCGCTGTACACACTTACTCCTTATCAGTAGCCTTTCGAGAAGCAGAACTTCCACTAAGCAGATTAATCTGGAGAGCTTTTCTCTCGTTTCTCTTTCTTTCAGTGTAAACATGGGATAGTTTGAGCCTTCGCAAAAAACTCCTTCTGTACCCTTTTCTCCCTTTTCACTTTTAAAGCTTTAATAATGTACAGTACAGTCACAATAGAAGCAGCCTTTGTGGAGCAGTCACTCCATTTCTTTCTTACACCCAGAGGGCATCATACTCCATTCTCACACCAGTTCACATGACTTGGTTGATTTTCCAGGCCAGAAAATCATCCTAACACCAATCATGTATCATGTTAATCTGGCATCATGTCTGCAATAGACTGTGGTGGTAAAACTGTGCTGCATTTACATTTTGACTAACGTACACCATGACAACTGGAGCGAAACAGGGTAGCGACGCAGCAGGCTTCCTGTGAGGATCTGGGCCTGACATGCAATTCAGAGCATGCCATTATTTTGTTAGTCATGCATACAGGGTGACATGGATCACAGCTGTTATCAAGAGTGAGAGTGCTTGTGGTAACCCCACAGTATCCTCCATTACACAGACCTGAGCAGCACCATAATAGTTTGATTTATATTATTGATCTGGTGCAACAGACAGAAGATGAAGTGTGAACGGCGTGAAAACATTTTAAGACAGTATCGACAGAGCACAGCTAGAGACAGGAAATAAACTTTAAAGATGCACACAGCCATGATTTACTCTTATTTACCAATACTCTTCCGGCTAACAAGGAATTTTCTCACAGCTTTGGCTATAATGTTCTGGCAACGGAATGTTTTGTTCAAAGTTATGGTCTTTAATAATGTTCTCAAACTGTTAGCACAAAAATGTACATTTCTCAAATATTTCAGAGAACATTCAAAAGTAATGTTCACAGAATGATAAAATTGATTGTTTTGTTTTTTTTAATTTTTGCATAACCACAAAAAAGTTTTTAAAACATTTTTTTTTAAAAAATGGATATTTTGAACTTTCAGAGAATATTCCAAAATAAAGAAACCATGGCGTTCCAAGAAGCCATGGTTTACAGTGAATTTATAACAACTCCACTCCCCGTTGTGCCTAACTACGCCCCTTAGCTGTTATAAATTCACTGTAAACCACGGCTTCACGGAGCTTATTGCTTTTATAAAACGGTTACCACACAATACAAATATTAAAGCCAAAAAATATGTATCAATGCAACTTTCATGAAGTAAAATCATTAAAAGCCTTCCTTCCGCTGGAAAAAATAGTCCCTGACCGTGAACAGCAACAGAAGTTACATTAATCATGCCATTAGATGGCGGCAAAGATTGTTTTTATGAGCAAGTCACTCAGTCGCAAAGACTTTTATATTGAAACTTGTTGTGAACACGGAACAAGACGCAAATGACAAATGCTTTGACTAGTGTTGTCAGTCCCTGCGTTCCATTCGGAAGGGCTCATCCCTATGCCCTAATCCCTTCAAAGGGTTTACCCTCCGGACTGAGAGCTTCGAAGGGATGAAGGGTGTAGGGGTCAAAAAAGCTATTTTTTTGGAATGCACTTCTGCGTCATCTTACCAAGATAATCAAGGAAGCGCCTTTGTCGCACATTTTGTACGCTGATTGACCTGCGCATTTTATTGACCATTAGTTTATTTATTTATTTTTGGTTTATCGCACCAAGGCCTTTTACGTTAAATATAATGTATATTGTGTCTATGTATTTGAAACATTTGAATGGACTGATAAAGGTAGCTGTAAAGTATTTTTGTTGAAGTACAATGTCGTTTTGACCATAATAATGTACCAAATCTAACTTGTATAAATAGTATAGAAAAATACTATACATACATTTATAGGTAAAATCGAACTCTGAGCCTCCTGTACCCATTCTGTGACGCCAAACAACTTCCCTGTGCAAATCCTTCATTCCAAAGGGCCCTTTGAAGTGGTCAGTTTTGAGCACTTCGGTTTGGAACGACCCTTCAATATGGCGGCCATGATTGTTTTCACTCTGAAGTACCCTTCAGAGGGCGATATATCCCGTTTGGAATGCAACGAATGTCAGCAGGGCACGGGAAAACCCTATTAAATGTTAAAAGGACAAGATCGCAGCAGACATTCAAACAGATTTTTTTATTATGAACATAGGACTGACGTGAAGGAAAATGCTAAATCTGAATGCAGGTAATACACTCGGTCACTCGATACACTCGATCACTTCTACGTAATGCAGTAGTGCAGTAAGCTTCAATGAACAAAATCAACTGAGAACAAACATATGTTTACATTGTTAAGAGTGGTTGTTAAGACAGATGCAGCAACATACACACTCAGTGGCGCGGCGATACTTATGTAATGCGGTCAGCTGTATGTTTTTGAGAATTTTACAACGGCTTCGAACGCGGCTTGACCAATCAGAATCAAGGGCCGGAACTATCCGTTTTATATGTTTTTATAACTTAAAAGGATTGTTAGCAAAACATTCTTAGAACATAATTGTTCTATTCTTAGAACATCACTGTTTTAAACACATCAAATGTCTCTATAACCCCTTAAAAAGGTGATTTTATCCTGCCCCACCAAGATCTTGACCTTTTTGGCAACAATGTCATAATTTTGACACAATCTGTTAAATCTTCAAATAATTGTAGTAAAAGCTCATTTTAATAATTAACAACATTCTCATTTTTTACAAATATAATGGTGTCTATATCCATCAAGCTCAAGCTTCAGCCCTGATACATAAAAATGACCTGACAAATATTTAGCTTTCATTTATGGTAAATATAAGTTTATAAATAACTACCAACATTTGGTCCCATAGCAAACTAGTTCCTACTAAGTGATAGCTTAACTTATGCTATATTTGCAATCATGTTGTTGTTTTTTTTCTTTTATAAATTACCTGTTCAAATTTGCACATAAGCATGAATCGCTTTTTACTATTGCTTAGATTACAAAAAAGACCCACAAATTGTATACCAGTTACCAAATTTTGGTAACAGGGCTTCAAAAACAGCACATTTTGAATATAAATTTAGTTCAAAGTTTCATTAAGGCAGTGTTGCTATAAGGTTATACACAATGTAATTATGAAAATATAGTAAGTGCATGATGGAATGGCAGAATGTAAGCACTGCATAGTGGCTACGTCTTATTAGCATATAAAGGAACTAGTGTTCTTGTGTCCCTCTGGCTGATATTAAGTGAGCGTTTTTTGGATTACTCCCTCTGCTCTATGAACTTATTATGCTTAAA
Organism: Mylopharyngodon piceus; assembly: GCA_039654765.1. Classification (NCBI taxonomy): domain Eukaryota; kingdom Metazoa; phylum Chordata; class Actinopteri; order Cypriniformes; family Xenocyprididae; genus Mylopharyngodon; species Mylopharyngodon piceus. Next base: position 23,611,968 of record CM077452.1, on the reverse strand, counting down.
AGTAATTCTGCAGCAGAATTCTCTCAGAGCAGCTCAGTGTGAAATAGTCCACTGGGAAACTCAAGCATGTAAATGCTGAGAGGTTCATTACATTTGTGAAAGAAAAGCACGATTCATGAAAATGATTGGAACCTACATCTTTGTATACTCAAATTTTGCAGTCAAGGCCACAGGCTGCTGTGGGTTTTGTTACATGCATATGTTCAGACGAGCATGTTTATCTGTTTCACACAGCTAATTGAACTTGTTTATATTTATGTATAACTCCCTCATTTGCAAACATGCCTTTTACATGTTTTGAATGCGGTATGGTTTCCTAACTGCAGTATCCTGGGCTCTGATGCTGCCGGCTGCATGCGGACTGAAGCTGCGCTGGTGTTTGAAGTGAACGCTTGGGTACAGGATTGTGTATGTGTGTGTGAGAGTGTTTGTGGCTTGCATGCTAATGATGAGGCAGTGGTACCAAGCGTGGGAGAGAGGGAAAAAGGTCTAACACAGCCCACGTTGGTGACGTTACTCAAGAGAGGATTTGCAGCAGCAGATACACAATTTCACACTTTCCTTTTAGGATTACGGATTTCAGAAAACATATCATAATTCAAACCAAATGTATGGTACTGCAAACACGTTTCACTTCAGCTGTATAAACTGAAGGATTTAATTCAGAATTGACAAAAGTAATGATTGTTATTCAACTGCTTAGCCTGACTCAATTGAGAAGAGCTTCAGGACGTCTTTTGAATGCAACAGAGCACCATCATGACAAAGAAATAGATGGATTCTCTTGGGTCCCATCTAAGTGAGGAAATCTATAGATGAATTCTCTTGTGTCCTCTTATGTTTCATAGTCTCAACCACTTCAAGTTAAAGGCAGAAGATCATCCATATGGAATAACTATCAGGTCAGAAATGGAGAAGGTTGCCGTTTTACTGGTTTACTAGCGCTAACAGTCACTTCTGTTTTCTGCAAGCTCATAAAACGAGAAATATGCTTGTCATAAATCACATAAAATATCAGTGCCTTTTCCTAACTGGAACATGATGACGGAAATAGTCCTGCACTCTTCTGTAGCTATAGTAACGCTAAAGTATCCAAATGCTTTGTTCTTGGCGTTCCACATAACATTCCTCTGAAAATGACAGTCATTATCAAAATGCTTCACAATTTCATATTATGGCTTTAAAAATGCAAGGTATCTCATATCTGAAGGATTTCTAATGCCAGATTTGTGTTCATGCACAATGCAGTCAGCTTGTCTCTACTCATTTCATGAAATCAATAAATTGTTAGAAAGCTTACGTTTAAGGCCGACATAAATTTGTGACAAATCAACTACATGCAGTATGACAGTACTGCAATATTGTATTAAAAACTGAGCTCATGCTTATGCTAATGACAACGGGCATGGCAATGGAGTCCTGCTGGTAGCGTGTGATGAGGTGCACTTGCCGCTCATTGGAACTCTACTGAATTAGTCTTAATTAGGAAATTAGTCTCCAACACACTGTAATCACTCACTCATTTTCTGATCATGGTAGATCGCAATCCACCCGGAAGTCAATGAACTGATGTATGAACTGAGGTAACTAATTGCAAATTAGTGTTTGGCATCCTCACCAGAAATGACTCAGAGACTCAGTATGTTCATGGTTAAAGGTGGTGTACTATACAGAAGCTTATATCTAAGTGTCCTTATGTAGCCTGTTTGGAAAAAGCTTTGTCAGAGCTGCACCACAGGGCTCATGCATTTCTGAGCCTCAAAATCAGCCCGGCACCACATATAATTGTATTGCCAGCAGTGAAAGGTTACAGCAACAATTCTGGCGACAGGCCGGAAAAATATTCCTCTGAGGGTGTCACACTGTCTGTGGAGTCAAGTCAACCCTGGAGATGAGGAAGGATTTAAAGTGAAATTGAAAAAGTGATGCTTTACAGGTGCATTATGGGCTAATATAGACATTCTGAATAATGTGTTCAATCACAAATACGTTATTTAGCTAAATCATAACACATTCAGAGTTGTGCACAATTTAGAATTGAATTGAGAATGCCTTTTAAAGTCCAAATCAATTCCTGAATTTGAACTGAATTTGAATTAAAGTAGCAAAAAGAATGCAGAATTGCAATTCAAATTTGAATGAAAGGAAGTAGAATTAAAGTAACTGAAATTCAAAGACATTTTAATGCAAGTTTTATTTTGTCAAGAACTTGTCTTTGAATGTTGACTTAAAAAAAACATGAAAAGCCTTTAAGTTTGAAGGTTCCAGCTTTCTCTGTGTTGTGGCCAATTCAACTTAAAAAAAAATCCAATTTAAACTCCAACTGTGAATTTAATGAATGTGAATTTTGCACATTAACCTTTAAACACATACATCAGGGGCCATATTCACAAAACATTTTAACAAAAGAGTTCTCCTAAAAGTTCTTTGTTAAGAGTTTTCTCTTAAAACCTATTCATAAAGCTGCTGAGACCAACTTTTACTAAGGAATAGAGAGAAGTCTTAAGCTAAGAGTAAGGTTGCGGGTTGACCTTGTTGCTGGATGATGTCAACACGCTTACTAACTATGCACACAGTGATTGGCTGATGGGGGAGGAGTCTCTGTCAGTGATTTAATCATAGAAATATTGTAGAATGAGGTATCATGGTGCCATATTCAAATAAAGGTTTTAAAATACAAATGTTGCCATATTCAAATAAAGATTTTTAAATAAAAATGTTGCCATATTCAAATAAAGAGTTTTTAAATAAAAATGTTGCCATATTCAAATAAAGGTTTTGAAATGTAGGCTGTCACTAATTAAACTAGTATATGTTTAGCTAATTGTCAGCCTCTTACATGTCTGCGTCTCTAGAGAATGCAGAATGCGAAAAATTATGTTTTATAAACAAAGTTTGGCAGGAGCACGTTCAAACGTCTATAATCAGCTCAAGTCGAGAGGAGATATACACAGACGAGAGCCGACTCACCTTGTTACCTTGACATTTTTCTGCATCCCTCCGCCACCCCGTTCCTCACACTTGGGTGGGGACATGGGGGAGAACTCTGGGAACTCTTGGCTAAATTCCAAACTCGGAGCCCTCGATTCCCTTGGACAGCGCACCAAATACACTTATTCTTTACTCTATTCGATCATTTGTAAGTGTGAACTTGTGAAAACAACTGCCACAGATAATTGGACATTATTTATTTATTTACTTATTAAAGATTTATTTTTGGCATTTTACCGTAGATTCAAATCTATAAATCAAAATATGTATTGCATTTATGAAGAAAAGATTCAGCACCCAAGGCTCAATCACTATTGTCTCAATGGTGTACACTGTCTTTGAGGTGGATTGGCAGCAACGACCATTAGGATTGTTTGTGATTTGGTCTTAGTGACTTAAGAGTCCTCCTGACTACTCCTAATGTTTCACAGATTTAGGAGCTAGTTTTAGTGCTAAAATGCTTTGTGAAATCTTAGAGCAAAAATTTAGGAGTCCTAAAATTAGGACTGACACGCCCATTATTTTTAAGAGTTTCTCCAGCAAGTCAGGAGCTACTTATAGCCTTAAGATGTTTAAGGTCTTTAGTGACCCGTGACGTCATTCATACCCTCCTCCTCATTAATTTTTTAAAGTTAGCAGTCAACCTTCTTAGTATTCCTCAATTCATTATAAACAATATAACAAGAAAAAAAAATTACAAAAGAATGCATGTTTTCCCACTCATTTTTTGTAAAAATTGTAAAAATTGAGGTGTATAACAGTGTAAGTATATTTTTTTCTGCACAACAATAAATTAATCTTTGATGACTGAATAAATACAATTAACCTTTATTCCGAAAGGTGGCAATGTCTGATACACAATGATGAAGTGACATTTCACTCATAGTTACTGCAGGCAGAAAACAAAAGAATAGGAAGTATCATCAGCAAAACTTGAAATGGCTCAGCAATTTATGCAGAGCAAGAACTGAATGCAATCGAATATTAGTGTCACCGTCACTTGATGGTGGATCTGGTGAATAAGCTGTTAGCGATCAAAATATTGATTTTGAATATGTTGAAAATGTTAGTTTTGAGAATATGTTTGCGAATATGAGCCTGATGCTGAATGTACTGGGAAATGAGCTCTGATGAGGACAGTGAACCCTTCCAAGCTCCAAAAGGTAATAAAATATGCTTTATTTTATTCTTCTGTTGATGTTACTTTAATTTCAGGAGAGTTTTATGTTTTTGCAACAGGTAGAGATCCATTCGTATTATAGATCCAGGTCACACTAATTACTGTATATTGACAATTACTGACAAAACATTTTTGTGTCCACATCTTTTATTATTATGCATTCTTTTCATTTTATATCAGTTGTCATCACTTGGCTAGATTTCATTTCTTCAGAAAATGTTAAGCAAAAAAATCCCCGAAGGCAATCATTAAGAGGTCAAAGCATGCATAGCAAGTTGCAGGAGAAATATAGATTCCCTGTCAGAGTAGCCATGGAGACTACTTGTCGCACGTGTTCTTGGGTGCGCATACTCACACTCACACCCACAACCCACCCACTTGTACACAGACAATTATAGACACTGTATCATCACAACATTGCCTTAAATTGTCTTGAATATTTACTTTATTGCTAATGAATGATATGGCTGATAGTGAAATCTTCACATTGCAAGATACTGTTTGAAAATGTAAAAACACATTAAGGAAAAAATGGTAACGGTTTATAATAAGGTTCAATTAATTAGCATTAGTAAATGCTTCGGGTTTCAATAAACAGTAAAAGTAGTGTTCATTATTTAATGTTAGCTGAAATATTACCTAATTGAGCCTTGTTCTAGTGTTACCAAGTATAATAGTAAATTTGTGTAAAAATCAAATCATTATACAAAAATTGGTGTGAAAGTAGCATGTGATGAGGTGCACTACATGTTCATTTTAACTGATAAGAGGTGGCTTCACAAATTAAGAAATTAGTCTCTGACACACTGTCCTGACTTTGGCTATATGCACATTTCCAGCTTCACTGTTGGTTTTCTGCTCACGTTAGGCCACAACTCGCCTGAAAGTCAATGAACTCAAACATCAAAGTGTTAACTTCTATAAACTAAGGCTGATGAGAACATATTTTACTGACCCACCCAAGTGCCCTTACCTGCATGTTAGAAATACCAGTAAATATAAAATAAGAGTAAATGTGTAAAATCAAGAAATCCCCATTGGTGTGATGTCCGTTAGGTTTATTGCTACCTATTAGTGGATAATTTGATTCAAAATGACATACATTATTCATGTTCGTACATTGATTGCAGCAACTCTCCCTCTGGAGAAACCTAGGATCAAGTGTTTAGCACAAGGGAATAGTCTACACAGGTTCAGACCTTAATATCTTTCTTGTTCTCAAGTAACCCCTACTGAAATCTGCAGAGGTTGTGTTAGCAACCCACATTCACTATCCCATATGCAAAATAAAAAACGTTCACAATAGTCCCATGGTATTCCAGTCTGTAAATAAAACTGCAAAATGACTTATCACAATCAGTAGACTGTGGATAGCCTACTGCACTAGGCTTTCATATGCAAAATGGATATGAGAAAGGGTGTTAATGGAAGGAATTTTTAACCTTGGAGCTTTCACACCGCAAGGATGACACACTTTGAGGTGAGGTGTTAATCTGGGCTGAAACTAGTGTGTGTGTGTATATGCTTCATGCTGTGGTGCTTTAGTGTTAGGGGCATAAATTTGTCAGGCAAATAAAATGTTGCCAAGAAGAACTGCTATGATTTTTTTTTGTAATGAATATGGCAGTATAAGGTACTTTTGAGGTTTGTTAAAAACTGGAAGATATAAATTCCCCCAAAAGCAAAAGTACTACAGAAATAAAGATGGTAAATGTGTCAATATTTTCATGACAGTGCAGAGAAAACAGTTTATAATATGCATCCTATCAGTGGGACTACAGTATGTTTACATTATGTAAACCCATTCAGTATGTGTTAAGTGCTGTTGAAAGTGATTTGATGGAAACTTTAGTTCCAAAGGCTGACAGGTCTGCTTCATCAACTAGCTGATCTAAAACAGAAAGAGTAGCTATATGGCATGCATTTTTCTGTAGACATATATAGGTTTTCAGAAAACATTTTCAAACCTAAGCTTTTGGATTTTTCTTGGCAGCTTTCTTCAGGAGGGTGCCAGCTATAGTCAGACAAATCATGCCACATGTGTGCATAGCAGAGGCAAAACCCTAACACCCAAGAGCCCTGTTTTCTGAAGACTCCCTCTAGAGAAAATCATAAATAATAAAACAAACTACAGTGCTTTGGCACTGACAGATAAACAGAGTACCTGCTTTCTGCAGTCATCCTTATATCTGACACTGCCCATGTAAAATTGAACCCAATGACAAAATGTTTTGTCCTATCTATTAATTTATTCAAACATACATTAAAAGTTAATTCATACAGTACATACAGTGAATATACCTTATCTATGATGCACATGCTTTTCATTTTCATAAATTTAAATTTATTTGGAAATTTTGGGGGGGATATAAATTGAAAATTGTCAGGAATAACTGTTCTGATATCACAATGAAGAAAAAATCTGGTAACACTTTATTTTAAGGTGACGTAGTTACATGTTACTACATACTTAATATAGTAATAAGAGTAAATTATGCATAATTACAAGAAACTAACCCTAAACCAAACCCTAACCGTAACTCTATAATAACTACATATAGTTCATTAATAGTACTCTGTACTCATTTGAGTAAGTACAATGTAACTACGTCACCTTAAAATAAAGTGTAACCAAAAATCTTATTAAAATAATTAAATTCTTGGATTTTGGCATAGTCTTTTATATTATTATTGTTTTTTCTTAGAAACAATATTTTAACATAATTTCTTATATTGTTGTTGTTGTACTGCTTATTAATATCTGAAATAATTTTAGATAGGCCTATTGAATGTTGTAATAAAACTACAGCAATAAAAAAGCACCAAGATGACATTATGGGAGAAATTTAAAGTGTTCATTTCAACTGTTAAGGATTTTATGTTCTTCTGTTCAGTACTTTTGGCCCCTGCACTGTTACAGTCCATTTTCTTTCTCTAATCTTTGGCAAATGAGGATGTTTAACTCACAAAGGAAAATTAAAAGTGAGAAAAGCCGTTAAGGCTTCAGGCATTATCTCTCAGTCTGCAAGGAGACATCTCATTTACTGTTTGCCATCTCTCTGCAACATTAAAATTTGAAAAGCAACCCTGACTATTTCTTCTCACTTTTCTTAAGTTTTCCCCTTGTCTCTAGATGGGCTATCGGCTACCTCTGCCCTCGGACCTCACTTTGGGACTCCTGTAGCTCTGCAGATCATAACAAACACGCCCGCAATACTTTTACTTTTTTATATTTGAATTACATAAATATCTCCAAAGTTGTTTTTTGAACAGCTCTAATCAACACATTTGTCATTTGGGTGCTTTAATAACAAGCAAAAGCAGGCTGTTTATTTGAGAGATCTGTTTAAAAGACTCCATTACGGAGATGAATATCATTACTATAACAGAGTGAGGACTGTTTGTCTTAATTGTTTACTTAATTGACCTTGCAGAGCTGCTTCATGAGATCTAAAAGAGGCAAGACTATTTTTGTGGCACAGCTGAGATGAACCATAAGGTTCGGATGAATCATCTTATAGCCCATTAGCAATGACGGTCCATACATCATAAGAAAGCATTGCGCTCGTCACTTTAAACAACATCTTTGACCATCTGCACAACGTAGCTGCACTGTAGCAGTCATACATCATCAACCATTCCGTGTGTGTTTGGTAGGAGGACAATCAACGGTTTATTCTTGGCTGCTGGCTGCATTCTCCAACCTTCTGCCATCCATTGCTGCCACAACACCACTTGTATCAAATGTAAATATGCCATTCTGCAGTCAGATCCTTGAGATATAGGAGTAAAAATAAGGCACACAATGTCCTTTGGGATGTCTCCATATGCTTCACACCATACATGTAAAGTTTCTGCTCTCCAAGAAGGAATATTTTGGGAGTCTACACTTCCTAATGTAGTCCTTCAGATCTGTTGACACTCTGCCTGTGTGTCGTGGAAATTCCCAATACTAATCTGACTTCACCACTGACAATTCGAACAACCTCCAGTTGTCAGTATAATATAATACAATACTACAGTAGCAATACAGTACCTTTGGGGTAATTCCCATCCTGAATATAATACAATATAATACTACAGTATCTCGAGGTAATTCCCTTCTTGAATACTTCTAATACATTTCCAATACTTCGAGGTAATTCCCCTACTGAAGTAAGGTGATGGCGTCCAGTCAAGAAGCTACTATCACTACCTCAATCACACATGAGCACACAGGTCTTTAGCATCTATACACTCTCACCGTCCTTCTCAGGTACGCTGGTCTGACACAGAATCATTAATACTATCTTAGAGTATTACAGCCTCACCCAGAGGGCGACTCTATAGTCTTCCAACACTATCACGGTCTCTGCTGTGGTCTTTTGAGCATAGAATCTTTAATACTTCTATTCCTCAGCTGTGCAGCATATACCTGACGCGAGTGAGTCTCAATGAATAGAAAGATACATGCACATTTACAGCTGAGTAAAACTCAATGCCACTCAAGTCTTCTTTACTGTGATGTTTTCTGGTGATTGGTTTTTATAATGATCTAAGCTAATCATATGACTGTTAGTTTTACTGTGTTAAGCACTTTTTGGGTAAGTCTATATGGTCTCTGACCATATCATGTAGAAAATTTTTGACCACTTATGAGGTCATTACATAAAATATTTCTGTCACATGTGTAAATACTGGTATTTAAATAGCCTTCAGCAAGGATGTGACGTGTAGGCAAACAAATAACAGAAAACCAAATACAGCCAGATAAAGGATTAGTTCACTTTCAAATGAAAATTACCCCAAGCTTTATACATATACATATATACACCATCCTAGGTGTATATGACTTTCTTCTTTCTGATGAACACAATCGGAGATATATTAAATATCCTGACGCATCCGAGCTTTATAATGGCAGTGAACGGGACCAATGAGTATGAGCTGAAGAAAGTGCATCCATCCATCATAAACGTGTGCTCCACACGGCTCCGGGGGGTTAATAAAGGCCTTCTGAAGCGAAGCGATGCATTTTTGTAAAAAAAAATATCCATATTTAACAAGTTATGAAGTAAAATATCTAGCTTCTGCCAGACCGCCTTCTGTATTCAACTTAGGAAGAAAGCACAACGCCTCTCGCAGTTCAAAAAGCTTACACTATGTCCTACGCCTTCCCTATTCAACTTACGGAAAAAGCTTACTCGTTGGTATCGCTCACTGCCATTATAAAACTCAGATGCGTCAGGATATTTATTAATATTTCTCCAATTGTGTTCATCAGAAAGAAGAAAGTCATATATACCTAGGATGGCTTGAGGGTGAGTAAAGCTTGGGGTAATTTTCATTTGAAAGTGAACTAATCCTTTAAGATGATTTAAAACGATGCCATTGAAGGAACACTGATATCATAGTTATGCAACTCTTTATTCAGCCTGTGTACTTTTAAGCAGTTCCTCAAGATGTATGAGAAGAGGATTACCACACATAGTTTTAGTTCTTGTTAGCATTGAAATAAATGATGATTTTGCACAGTGTTATACAACTGATGTTGCAATATTATCCGCATTGGGGATCTAATCTTATAACATAATCAAAAGTAAATGTCTGTGCACCAATGCAACACCAATTCGACCTTATGGTTTTCATCAGAGGTTGAAATTTGTTGAATGAAATTTAGGAGTAATAATATCTGCAGGTAGATTTACTATTTTTAATCTATGTTGGTTGCATTGTGTCCTACACCTCTACCAGACATGGGACATGGATCTAAATTTCATATTCAAGCATTTATGTGACATTCAGGTGAGTATCTGCCCTGCCCTATTTAGCATGTTTTTAATCTGTTAAGCATCAATATGAAATTCTTAGCACTTTTATCTCAGAAAGGCAGAGGTTTTCCTTTTCTAACATGATTACAGCTTTCTATGTAAACTAAACAGTGGCAATCACACTATAATTGTGAAGCTCATAAGGCCCCAGCCTCATTATATAGATGCTACAGTCACAGAACTGTCCAAGGAATAAAAACATCTATGAAATCTCAAAAGACATGGTGCAGTCACCCTTTTAAGAGTATGCAATAATGATAGAATTATAGGTAACCATGGCTACCAAACAGTAATGGGCCACCTGTGGGCTACTGGTTCAGTGAGGAAGCCAAAATGAGCTTAGTTTCAAAACACTGATGAGATCACATGTCTAGATAGAATAAAATGATGTTTGTTAACCACTATGTAAGCCTTATTTGACTACAGTTCCCTTGTATCATGCTACAATTCTCAGTTATCATGCCCTTACATTAGCGTCACACAAGAGAGGTGTGAAATGTGAGAAAAATTAGTTTTACAATACCTCCCTATTCTCATTTTCAAATAAGTAGTTTAAGCAGCCGCCAAATGGGTATCTTCAAAGCCCAATATTGTGCTGAAATAAACAGACTAAAATACAGGATTTTCACATGCTATCAGAATAATCATAAATACGATTTATCTAGTTAAAGGGATAGTTCACCCAAAAATGAAAATTCGGTCATTAATTACTCATCCTCATGTCGTTTCAAACCTGTAAGACATTCATTCATTATCGGAACACAAATGAAGATCTTTTTGATGATATCTAAGAGCTTTCTGTCCCTCCAATGACAGTCTATGCACCTACAACTTTGACGCTTCAAAAAGCTCATAAAGAGATCGTAAAACTAATCCATATGAATTGAACGGTTTAGTAAATTTTCTGAAGAGACTCGATCACTTTATATGATGAACAGATTTAATTTAGGCTATGTGATAGTTGCATAGCTGTCTATGGAGGAACTGACATCTCTCAGATTTCATAAAAAGATCTTCATTTGTGTTCTGAAAATGAACGAAAGTCTTACCGGTTTGGAACAAAATGAGGGTGAGTAATTAATGACAGAATTTTCATTTTTGGGTGAACCCTTTAAAAATTCATATTTACCACTGGGAAGCTTGGGGATATGAGACCCAAGTTTCCGAGTTGGGCGCGCCGTAAACTTTTAATTATCCAGAATCAATTTTTGAGCAAGTATATAACCAGCCAATGTTCAAAACTATCTCCTTACCTTAGCCCGATTCACAACGGTAAGCTTGTAATAATGTTTTCTATTCAAATGGTACTGGTAGGTTTCCGCTGGAAATTCGAGCATGCAGCCATTCATCTTTGCGTCATTACGTCACGTCTGTTTACATAAAGGAGTCCCAGCTAGTAGGCTATATGGCATGTGAGGATGCTGCAGATGATGGAATTCCACAAATAACTGCAATTGCAGGTTTCAAACAGAGATGGCGACAAAGAGGCAAAACTTACGGACTGCAGCTTTAAACGTGGTGGAGGGGAGAATGATTGCTGCTGTGATTCCACAACAGCTACATTGCTTGTATTGCAATTAAAGTAGTGCATATTTACATATATAAATAATCATTTTAAGCGTATTGTATGTTTTATACACAGTGAAATAGCATTTGACCAAAATTCCAGAATCGTCAGCAAGCTAACTTAGTGTGGTGAATGTTTATATAGTTGTCAATGAATGGGACACTAAATATCATTTTGGCTTAATAACATTTTTCCAATAAATAGGCAAGAATAAACCTGGTGTCCTCCATGGTTCCTGTTCTTTCCGACAACAAAGCACTTGAATACGACAAGCTCGTAATTACAACTTAAGAAGTGGGAAGTAGAAAATTTCCGATAGCACATGAAGGCAGTATTGATTTTAGTCCGTCTTACTTTGCATTTGTATTTAATGGATGGCAAACCAACTTAAGATGCATTTCCACCATCTACTGGACTGGAGTGAAATGAACTTTGAAGCCACAATGCAAGTTGCTATAAGGACTACAACAGTCAGCTGACTATTCAAGCACATAAACACGCATCTTTGTGGTAGATGTAGTCCTTTGATAGAAAGTTGTTAGCAACTTCACTAAACAGCTTTAAAAATCACATTTTAAGTAGAGTTCAAGTAGACTATGATATTAATTTATTTAAGTCTCTTTAGTATAAGCCACTTTTTTTTTTTCATAAACTCAAAACTGCTATTAAAAAATAATACAAAAATAAATAAAAATTCCTGGCTGGAAAATCCAGATCATCTTCTGATTTTCAGGTCTACAAATGGAACAGCTTTATTTAGCAACACTGCTTGATTTGTGATTGAAACAAGGGCTTTTCAACTATATGTATATAATTTCAATCATCTACAAAATTCTGTTCCACGCGCAATTCTTAATTTAGGCCTACCCTGTCTAGCAAGTCGGGGTGTTGGGAATTCCAGGATCTGACCATTCATTTGCTTCAATTTTCCTTATGATCCACCTTAAATGACTGATCCCACACACAAGTCCCTCCCTCTCCACCGCAGCTCTCCCAACCCTCAGACTGAATCTCTATCTCCCTCTTTCGATTTCCAGCCACGGCAACCAGTGATTGAAACTGTCTTTTTCGTTGCGCGGAGAAAGGTTGCGTTTATCCGCACTTTTCCCGGCGGTTAAACGGGGGGGCAACAAATAGAGCAGTTAACACGTAGAAAACAAGATTGAAAACCAAACAAAACTTGGATCTGTTGCGTTTGCGTTCCGTAACCAAAGCGGAACATACCTCAATCCCTCTTGTGATTATTTCCTCTTTTCTCTGGACGAGAAAAGGCTGTTGGATTGGGTTCGAGCAGACGGGCTTCTTACTTTTCAACGACGTGGTATAAGAAGTTTATATGTTTTAGCCTAAACGCGGAGGTCACATTTTACATGTAGGAAAAGCGACTAATTTCATCCTGCTGGTTGACTGGCACCAATTCTAAAGTTAGTTTCCAGATGCAGAGTAAACAAACACGGTTTGCAAGCGACGAAAGACATTGCCTATCCGTGCAAGTGTTTACTTAGAGACCTTTTGCGTCTTTAATCTTTGGGAGTTTTCGAGGAGAGAGCTTGTTTTTGAGGAGCTGGGCTTGTTTCTCGATGCATTGAATGAGGAGGAACGTCCCATGTGCGGCTTTCACTCTTTCTGACAACCCTTCAGCCTTAGGTAGGTTTGTTATTTTTCCTGTTTTATTTTACTAATTTCCTTCACTTTGATTTTCCTGTCCACAGGTGTGCGCGTGCATGTTCCATCTTGTAAACGGTTCTCAGAGCCGCGCCGTATTTGCTCACGAGACATTTTTTTTTTTTGCCTGTTGCAAGTATTCAATTCTGCACAGCTTTTCGGCGAGAAATTGAATCGTTACGTTACTTAAACTGTGAAAACTATTTTTTTTGGCATTCAAGTAATGTACAAATATCTATTACAGGTAAACCCTACGCTTAGCGTTCATGATTTTATTTATGTGTTTATTAGCGCAGTTTAGTACCATTTCACAATCATTGCTGTCAGCGCAGTCATATAACGTGGAAGTGTGCACGTTTTACACTACTAGCTAATAGGGTCCTTTAAATTGACATAAATAAACGGGTACATTTCATGTGAATTGTACAGAGGCTCTCTAGCTGATTGATAAAGAGGTAATCAGTCGATCCATCTGACGTCACCCCCTTGGGTAACGTCCACCGCGCCTCTTTCGCGCCTCTCTGGGTGTGTCCTCGCGCTATTGCGTCGAAGGGGAAACCCTGCAATTTGTTCTCCGTGCGGAGCTTCGATTCTCTGTCCTGTGAGGAGATCAAAACATTCCCAGTTGTGTCAGAAAGAGAAGAACACGAGGCACATAAGCTTTCTGGTTTGTGTTATGTTTAAGTATGAATGTTAAATGAAGATTCGTGTGTGATATCAACGGTTTGTTTTTTGAAGCTCTACGTCACCTTCAGGTGTCTTCTAACCGTTAGCCTCAGCAGCCTGAGGGGATGATAAATGGGCAATTCGCCTAAAAATAAACGTTTAGCAGAACGTTAGGGACGCCTCAGTCAACATTGACTTACACTGTATGTTTTCCCATGCAACGAGAGGTCTGTAATTGACTAAAATCTTCGTGTTTCACAGAATAAAGCAAGTCAAACGGGTTTAGAACAACATTAAGGTGAAATTATTTCGTTTTGGGTGAACTATTCGACGTACAAACTGATATTGTGCATTATGTGTAAACCGTACTCTCTTGAAGGCCTCTAGAAGACTTCTGATCCTCAAAAAGGTCAGGTTATGTTTATTTTATAGGTTGAAACGAACATTATCTTGTTCCTTCGGCAGAATGTACATTAATCTTGAAGATTTGGAGGGTTTCTGTGGTTAATAGTCCTCTGAGACAAATCCTATCAGTTAGTTTACCATGTCACATTCACAAAGTCTCCTTGTGTGGAAATTGGAAAACCACCTTATTGTTTTACTTCCCACAGGGGATGTCCACGAGCTAATCTTCTGCTGGTGTGAGGACGATTTGTTTTGTGGAAATTTTGTGCCCACAAAATAATCAGAAGAGAAAGGTCAGTCATTATGAAATATGCTGTGATCACTTTTAAAGCTTATCCCTGTAGATCCACCATAATCCAGGAGAACTCAACCCATCACCGAAGGACTGTTGTTAACCAAATGAGAGCGATTGAAACTCAGAGATCACGGTGTCATCCGATAGATCAGCAAATTGTACATGTTTAAATGTGGAACGTTGTGTGTTTGCACATACAGTTCATTTTTCATAAGAATTTATTAGTAATTGTGAAGAACCAACTCAAAGACATCAGTAAGCAGATATCACAGCTGAACAATACCACTTGTGTATGCATTCATGTGTGAGTGGGTGTGCTTGTGCATGCTTTAAACTTTACATAACCTGCAAGGTGGGGGTGTTTGGAGCTATCGAGAAGTTTTCTTCTCTAGTGATTACTCCAGTCGACTGATGCAATTTATTGTTGTGCATATCAAGCTGTTTACCCTGCAGAGCATCTGTTCCCTCTAATTAGGGGAGAGTTGTACTGTTCAGCCTCCCTCCTCAGACATGATCATGGGCGCTGGTGGTAACATCAGCCTGTACCATGACTCAGGTCTCCCTGGTGTGACTACTGGCTATAAATGGGAGAGCTATATCTACTAGCAGACTGTTGTGTTGAAAACACGCCTAGAGGCACTTAATGAGCTGTGGGGGATTGTTTAACGTGAAACAATATGGGGGATGTACCTGTTGAATTGGGCTGAAATGGAAAATAATGCCTTCGTTAGTGGAGAGTAGAAGCATCTGCATGCTGTAGCATAATGGTAAAATTTCAGAAGAATCTCATCAAAATGTGCTCTGGTAACACTTCATTTAAAGAGCTGAATAATTAAGTTATATTTTGCACTCTGTATAAAGAAAATCAAGCTTTTACTTTTTGAATTATATCATTAATAACATTGCAAATTACATGGAAAAAAAATTGTAGTTGTAATGTAATCCGTTACATTACACATTTTAGGTAATATAATCTGACTACTTTTAAATTACTTTTTATCACATTGATTTGAATAGAATAATCTTATACCATATTGATGTAAAAATACAAAGAGAAAGAAAATATATTCTATTCTTTATCAACAACAACATGAAGTGCATTAAATATTACATCAGGGTTTCCCGGACTGGGGTTTGTGAAGGAACTGCAGGGATTTGTGAGTTTAATGAAAAGCTATTAAGTAATTAAATCATAAAAGAAATTAAAATAAAAACAATCAAAATAAAACACTGAAACACAATATATATATATATATATATATATATAAAAAATTTTGTAATTTTAATGTGTTTGAAAGAAAAAAGCCATCCAAAGACCGGTAATGCATGGTTAAATGTCACTGAGTGATAATTAACATAATTTTGTTCGTCAGGAGTTGATCAGATAAGCAATGTTGAAAAAAAAACACTTAAAGTCCCCCTGAAATCAATATTTAAGTTTTTTTTTTTTTTTTTTTTTTAGCTTTTAGTATGAATATGTTTGCCTTAAGGTTGTGAATAAGCTGGTGTGTTTCAAAACAATGACAAAATTTGCATTTAGGAGATATAAGCATTCAAAACTTAGTCTCTCACTTCCGCTAAAATGGATCACGGATTTTCATGACATCACCGCAGACTTTAGGAGGAGAAACGGTTAGAGATTAGAAGGAAACTGAGGGGCTGTTTACATGACACAAGTTTTTTGTTTTTAGTTGAAAATGGTATGCGTTTTGGCCGTTCATTTACACAACAACAGTGTTTTGGTGGCCTGAAAACGCAAACTTTTGAAAACGGATTTCAAAGTGGAAGTTTTTGAATACGATACCGTTATCATCTCTTTGTGTAAACTGCAAAAATGCAAATCAATGGTGATGGCATGCACATGTGTATTATGTGTTTATTCTATCCACCTTATTTTTCCACTCAGAAATAAGGTGTTTTCTGTGAATGTTGAAGACGTCCGATTTATTAGCCGCTATAGGGAAATAACGAGAAGAATATCAAAGTGCAGTAAACTGTAAAAATAAGTTGGATATGCATGCGCGAGGCGAGTGCTCTGTAGAAGAATGCGTATATGCACAGGCATGTAGTCTTTCTTTACAAAATTGCCAACTACTTGTCTGGCATGTGTAATACAGCGTTTTTAGTCGTTTGCGCAGATCTGTGTGAATGGGGATAGTTTTGATAACGTTGTCATCTGTACAAAGAAAAAACTTTTCTGTTTTTAGTGCATCGTCATGTAAACGTACCCTGAGGTTTTACCGAGCTCAATGGCCGAGCTGTGATATAAACGAAACGCTATTGGCTATTTAAAAAAAAAAAAAGTGGAGGAGCTGTTCAGTATGTCCCGCCCTGTCTTCCTGTTTCAGTTGAAGTTACGTCAACACATTGAATAATGCTGCGCATTCCAAGGCACTTCAGTGGGCATTTAAAAGTGAAATGATTTCTGTAAAACCAGTGATCAAATGCTGTGTGGGTCTCGGGTGATAGGCACATGATTTGTGGCTGATCTTTGTGTGCAATTCCACAAACCTGGAAGACTTTCTGAATATATATATATATATATATATATATATATAATATAATAAGCAGTATGCTTTTTTAGAAAGGAAAATTAAAAAAAAAAGGAAAAAAAGAAGGGAGAATCAATGAATTATGAATAATTTACTGCCATTGTGAGAATAACTTGTGATCTTGCAATCAATAAAAAATAACTGTAGTCTGATTACGAGCATTTTAAAATGTAATATAATTAATTACAAGTACTCCTTATTTGCATACATAGTCAAGAAGACTACATGTAATTAGTTACTATAGCCAGCACTGATGACAAGTAATTACTGCCTGCCCCCAAATTCTAATTACCATTTTGTGTTTGGACATTCTGTAATTCCCAAATGTTTAATTTGATTATCATAACTGTAATACAGTTTTTTTTTTTTTTTTTTTTTTTTAAGTCAGAATAAATTTCTGAATTGTGGTAATGAGAATTGCAGGGAGTGATTTAAAGTCAACATTGGGAATTGGTTGGATTGTTGGATCGTTGTTGTTTGCCAATTGCTGCAATCTCATGAGAGTGACAGTTTGCTGGAGGAGAGGTATCATTGTCCCTTAAAGTAGATGAGATGTCGTTTCAAGCGGTAGAAGTTATTTTGATTAAAGATTACAAGGGCACATGAATTTAAAAAAAATATATGCATGGTAATAAACACTTCAAATTAAGAATTGTCAATTTTCGTGGAGACTTAATCTCACAGTGCCCTGGAAAATATTATTTCTACAGCTTTCAAATGATTAAAATGTTTAATTAACCCTAACCCATTATTTTCAAGAAAACAAAGTAATAGGTCTTATGTGCAGGGCTGTAGCTAGGGAATTCTGGGCCCCCTGAAAAAACATTGATTTGGGTCCCCACTGTTCTCCACTTATATAATATACGGTAATGGTAAGATATAGGCATGGAGGTCCACATCTGGTGCCATGCACCTAATAAGGATTTCTTTCAAAATAACAAAACAGACAAATAAATAAATGCAAATAAAAAATATTGCCTTTACTTATTTTATATACAAAGTTGCATATAAATATATCAAAACAATGGCATTAAGCCATTAATACTTTCTTATTATTTAAAGTCATCAAGTAATTATGCAAGACAAACTAATAAATTAACAACAAAAGAAAAGAAATTAAAAAAATGATAAAATAAACTGGTAGGCCTACCAGCAATATAACAGGCCTATAAAATGTCTTTCCAGGCAGTCTGATGTAGCTGAGATACGTCAACTGTCAACTGTCGCTTAGTTACATGCAACCTGTAACCGTTTAAACTGCCCTGTCAATCATCTTGTCACAGTTAAATCCTCCACATTCAATTAAATTTAATTTCTACCGTTTTGGAGAGAAATGTAGTCGCCTGTTGATCTGCCAGTCATGGGTCTTTCAAGCGGAGAACTCTCCTCATGTTTGCATAATGATACTTTTAAAAGTTAATGACCAAACGCATCGTTATAAAAGTTCATAATGCTGTTGTAGATGAAATATAATGTGGATAACATTTAATAAATATATTTTTGTCAGGTTAGGAACTGATTATTAATCACTCAAACCCCTTTATCTTAACCGCTCTGCTTAACTGTCGGCCTCACATATCCGTCATGTTTGTAGTTTTTCAACACTTTTTATTCGCGTTTGTAGTTCCAATCGAATCCTCGTCCGCAGCGCAGTGGGTTGTGGACAGTATTAGCCGTTGTATGAGGTATCTTTGGAATACTCATTTTAACATACTACAATTTGGGACACACTAATTCTTATTGGGAATACTATTTAGGACGGATAGTATGCGAACTGGGACGCAGCATGGGACTTTGAGTGCATAATGCGCGCTGGTCGACCGATATTGTTTTTTTTGATATCTTAGATCTTAGAGAGCAGGGTGGCTGAAGCAAAAAAAAAAAAAAAAAAAAAAAAAAAATATATATATATATTTATATTTATATATTTTTTTTTTACCAAAAGAACAAAACCCTTTTTAAGTTGTCCTTTTAGGTCTGTAATATACTGTATTAATGTGCTCTAACAGAAATTTTACAAAAATTGCCTTGTTTATCCACCACATATGAGGTAAGCAACAATGCTTAAACTAAATTTTCAACCAACCATATTTCATGCTTTCAAAAAAGGGATCAAAGACCCCCTTTTTTAAACTGTATTTTAACAGTAAGCATTGTGCAGAGAGATGGAGACAAATAATAAATACACTCATTTTGTCATAACAGCACTGCCTGATGAATTTATAAGGGCTATAATAAAGAGTCTTTGTCACATCCGTAATGTTTTAAAGATTAAGTTTATGTCATATAACAATTATAAAGTTTCAAGTTATTTGTATTTATATACAAAGCTAAATTATGTTTATGCTTTTAGGATCAACAAATCATCTCACTACTTTGCTCTGAACAACCACAATAAGCGTTACGGACGTGACCGTTAAGGACACTTCATATTAATTCACATGCATATGACTTTGCTGCTTTATATTGCTGTGATCTGTTTCAGGCTTACCGTATATCAGAACATATCCAGTAATTGCAATAACCTTTGTGCTTTGTTAGTTTTAATCCGAAAAAAAACGTCAACTTTCAAATTCAGTCGATTTTATAACGAAATTCAAACAATAGATGTCGCTCTTTAATGCGGCTCGTGACAGATTACTGCAGCGCCTCTTTACCAGTTACAGAACGAAATATGAACATCAGAAGGTAGGTATGGGGGTAGAATTGTAGCAAAAGTCCAAATAAATAGATTATAATCCACAAATAAATGTAAAGATATTAAAAAAAAAAAAAAAATAATCGTATGCACAAATTAATAGAATGAAATCCACAAATATATGTTAGGAGTTTCACAAAAATTAATTGAATTCACAAATAAATAAAATGAGATTTGCTAATAAAAAACATATTCACAAATATGTTTTTATGTCACAAGCACAACTCTACCTGCATTTATTTGTGAATCACCACCTGTACATTTGTGAATTGCTTTCTGTGCATTTGTGGATCGCTGCACGCATTTGTGGATCTCTTTCTGTGCATTTGTGAATCACCTCACGCATTTGTGGATTCTGAAACAATTCTAGCGTCACGACTGCAGAGAAATCCACAAATAGGTCGACTCCACCCACTGACTACTCAAGCCAGTCAGATAATGGCCACGTTGCGCTGACCAATCACAGCACACTTTCGCTACAACCAATCACGTTTTGCTTTACAATCGGGGGGGGAACAGACTCTGAAAGGAGCTCCGTGCTATTCCACCATGGGCGAATCGTTCGAATTGAGCTGAAGTGCTGTTTGTGTGATTAAAAACACCCTGTTTACAAAATGTAACAGATTTTATTTTGATTAATCTTTTAATTTTGTACATATTTTTGTGGGTGTAATTATATATAAGGTCTGCATTATCCGTCTTACAAAAAGGGGGCTCTTATTTTGACGGGTATTATGGTCTGAGTGTTACTGATCACGGCAGTAATGAACAAGAGAACGTGTCGTGCACAGTTTTCTTACGGATAGAAAGTTTACCAGTTTGTTAAGCAACCCTGAAAAGGCATAAGCTCTTACAGTGATTATCTGGAGTATCGCCAGGTCTCTCACCCTTTCCCAACAAATGATCGATAACAAATTCGACATCACTAGAGATCAGCAATTCCTGTGTTGTAGAGCCTACCGAAGTTTATTAAAAGTTTATAATAATAATAATAATAATAATAATAATATATTTAAAGTTGTACCGGCCAAAGTGCGTTCAGTGATGTTCATGAGTGTCACGACAGCAATTAACAAACCACTTATGTTTCTGTGGTAACCTAGAACTCCTGCTCTCAGATTCAAGTGGCTATGCAGCTTTTTCGTGGTAACGGCGAAAAGAAAACATTTTTGAACAGCAGCGAAAATCAAAAAGTATGTAAAATAGTGACTGGACTGAAAAATATCATTTTATTGAAACTGGTGCTCTGCTGTGCCAAGAGACATTTTGAAACATTTCACCGGTTACTTTCGCTTTTGCCGCATAGACCTATATGTCCTATAAATGTGTCGTATTTATATCTATGATAATCCGCGCAGCTTTCAGTGGGTGCGACTGCTGGCGTTATTAATGAAGAAACATGAATGAATGAGAAAGTAAAGAGCGGGACGTGCTTTGTATTAAAAAGGAAACGCAAAGCTGCGAAAGAGAACTGAATCCGCTACTGACAGGATGTTTCTGTGCGCTCGCTCCGAGTGGAACATGGACAAGCATAGTAACCTTGGTCTTCGGTTGCGCGTCTAAACGGTCAAGTACACACACTCAAAATGCCCGCATTGGTGAGTATTCACATAAATGCAGTCGATGTAATCACTGTGCGTGGACGTTGTTCTTCCCTTGTTTCTTTTCTCTCTCTCTCTCTCTCTCTCTCTCTCTCTCTCTCTCTCTCTCTCTCTCTCTCTCTCTCTCTCTCTCTCTCTGTGAGAGAGAATTCAGAGAATTTATGTTCTTCAGATGGTAAATCAACCTCATATGAAAGCCCAGCACAATTAATTGTATATTGCAACTTATTTATTGTTTGTTGCATATTTTTATTTATTTTTTTCAAATAATATTACACTACATTATTTTCCTACTTTTGGCTCTTTTAGAAAAATTCATTAACAAAAAATGAAAAATTGGCTCTTTGGTCAAAAAAGGTTCCCGACCCCTGGTTTAAAAGATTGCGTATTTGCTGAATGCTGACGGTAAATGAGAAGGGATTATAGTGTTTGCCTTTCTGTTACTGTTAAATAACATATTAGACAAAACTGTTAAACAAAGACCATAACTAATGAAGACGGAGAATGGGAGTGTTGTGTGCGCAGGCGCTGCCGTTCTTAGAGCCGGTGTTCTCCACACTGTCAAAATAAAAGTCCTGCTTCCAACACATCGGCCAAACAGAAAAACTTATTGGCCGATACCGATATTTATGCCGATGCAATTTATATTGGTCAACGACTAGTGGTGATTTGACTTATTGAGCGTCGATAATGATTAAAAAAAAAACTGCAGGAAGGTTCGACCAGAAACGTATGAATATGTTAGATTAGATAAACGTCTTAACAGGGTAAAATGTTAACCAATGTAAGTAATCGTGTTAGTCAATAACTATAATAACAATATCCCTGATCATTTCTTATTTCTTTCCTTTGATTATATAGGGAAATATGACCTGGCTGGACATGTTCTTGAGTTGTTTTATGAGATTCACCCATTAAAGCAAAAACAGACTGGCAGATTTGACCTTCAGGAATAAATCTTTGACAGAGCAATATGGAAAGAACATTTTTTTTCTTAGTCATTTCTGTACAGTTAGGGCGGACACTCAATTGCGTGTTAGTCCGGAAGCATTTTGCCTTTTTATTACACATTAACATTGTGTTGTGCCAAAAAAGTTGTTTCCTGAAAAGCTGCTTTTTGTCCTCTGCCAACAGCATGTTACACAGATTTCTTTTGCATTGTTTTTCCTGTAGTTTGCTTGTATTGAGAACATTAGCGCCGTTAAATAGGAGAACATTTATACCAGGGTTAAGTGTTGCAGTGTAATGATTACAGAGGTCAGGTGATTCTTAGCATCTGCATGCTGTTTTCCTCTCCCCTGTCAGATGGCATGGCGTATGCTCGGGTTTGACGGCAGAACAGCTCGACCAAGGAACCTTGCAGGGATGCCACGAGTCATGTTGGCTCAGCTTGGGTGAAATGGTGAATGCGCGAATAAGTCATTTTGCATTAGCAATGGATCTCTGCAGAACATGGATGCGTGTGGATGTGAGGTTGCTCGGCATGCAGTGGCAGGAGAAAGATCTCTGCTGACAGAGATAAAGAGAGGGGCCTCCGTGTAACAGATGCTCATACTCGTTCGGCTGGAAAAACAAACATGCTTTTTTATTTGTACGTTCCAATCACAGCAAGCTTCAACACTTGTGTTGTTATCACTGGGAGCTAGTGGAGGATGGTTCCCCCCCCCCCCCATCAGCCCCCTCAAACTAGTTGTAGTCTGAAGATGTGCTCTCGCTTTTTTCATCTCATTTTTTTCTCTCTACTTCATTCACTCCATTGCTCTTTTTCCCTCCCTCTTCTATTGTCTCTATTTATCTTTCACCCTCCCACTTCTGTGTGATGTTTAATGCAATACTAGGGCATGTTTGTGTGTACGGTGATGTTTGAGTGTGTGTGATTGCTGGTTATCCAACAGTCTTTAACTGTGTTTGCTGTTGCATCAACATCAGATAGTAGGGCTAGGCATTGAGTTGACACAAATTTCACGATTAGATTCAGCTTTGATTCACAAGCTTGTGATTCAGTGATTCAATTCCAATCTCGATTCGATTTCATAGATTACAGAACATGTCAGTTTTTCTCAAGAAAAAAAAATCTATGAACTAATGCTGTAAACTACACAGGGAACCCTGTCACTTGGGACATTACTATAATATTGAAGGGTTAAAAATTAACATTTGATTTTTATACAAATATTTAAATTGCAAATAAGGCAATTAAGACAAGAAGTTTGTATTATAATATTGTTATAAGAACTTTTTAATGACCTAATTGTGTTTCTACTCCAATCCGTTTTTTGAAATGTATTCAGCGGATTTCGATAAGTTTTTTTCAACAAACCTTCTGATGTTCATTCATGTTTAATTTGTGCTATAACTAGTAACAAAAGATTGATTGTTAGGATTTCATAAGAATCGATTAAAATTGATCCAGCCCTACTAGCTAGTGTGTCCTTAAGACGCCACTATTGAATACATAGGTGGGTTTCCATAGAGGTCTTCTTGTCTTAAGGCTTTATTAGACCTGTAGTGTAAAACACTGTTGTGAGCCACTGTGCTGTGTACTGTGTGGGTTTTTTTTTTTTTTTTTTTTTTTTTAATATGGTGTTTAGTATAAAAACAAAATTGGAGAGACACAAAGCAGCCAAGCAAGTTTGCAGGACCCAGTTTACACTCCAAGCGAAGCAGTGCCTTCGAGGGCCGTATACACTTTCACATTATGTATCAAGTTCACCTTTTTATAATATTCTGAATTATGAGAAACAGGACCAGTATAACAGTGAGAGAACCTGGTCTTAGCTCAATGAGACGGCAGCCTTCCTGGCTCTATCAGAATGATAGCGCTGCTCCTGCAGCCCACGCAGCAATGGCAGTTACATAACGATCACTGATGTCTCCCCGCACAACTGTTAGAGTCAATCGACAGGTCCCACGTTCAACCTCCACTGCTGGCCTTGTACTGTGGGCCATGGTGGGCGGCATAGTCAGTAACTGCAGCCTGGGTGGAAGATTGAATGGAAAAAAAAATTGCATAAAAGAGAACAATGACAATGCTTTGTAAAAAAAAAAAAAATTCACAAGCAGGCAGCTTACAAAGATTGCATTCAGTGTGTCATATTGAAATGCTTCATGTTCCCACTTGCGATATATTTAAGGAAGAGAATGTATTAATTGAATGGGGTATTAGCCTGGGGTAGTTAGTTAGTGATATGGCCATCTGTATCAACAGCCACAGATGAGCAACAGCCTCAGAGTTAACTCTTCAAGGGCAAATGAAACAGCCAAAAGGATTTTGTGTACTTGTGCTGTCAGTAATTGCAGGCCCAAAACTGATGTGAGAACTGTCACGACTTGTTCTTAATTATTGGCCCATATTTAATTCCACTTGTATTAAGAGAGATTCAATTTATGTGGTGAATGTGTTGTAATCAAAGCTTCTGACAAACACAAAATGGTGAAATGCCTGAGCTCATCCACTGTCACAAATGCCATTCCTCAAGATTTAACTACCTCATCAGCTGTTTAATCTCAATGAGCAATCTCTCTCTGGCCTTTTCTGACCAACACTTTTCCTCCTCCATCTGAGAGATGAAAGGTGCCAGATACCCTTGTGAGGTATTGAGAACAAGATACGGATGGATATAGAGAAGTGGGGTGAAGGAGATTAATGTCTCAGACAGTATGACAGACCCATTAAACAGATTCTGTTCGATTCTTAATTAAATGTTTTAAGAGACAACGCTGAGGGAGCGCTCAATTACGGAACTGATTGAGGGTATTTGGAATAAACCGTCTAATAGGTTGTCTACAGCACACAAAAACCGACGCTTCTCAAATAGCCTTTTGACTTATTTTTACATAAGGGATATATGAAAGCTAGGCCTGGGCGATAAAACAGTATCGATATTTATCGACGGTACGTCTTAATCGATAACGAAATAAAAAAATGTTCGATATAACTCTCTATATAGTTTCGCTTAAATGCATTAAAATGTAAACAGACATTAAGTTCGTTTGCATGAACAACTCTCAAGCTCGCTCCGTCCCTGGATCACAAACAAACGCGCTATGAGTGACACGCAAACAAGTTACTGTGGAGTTCAGTTGAGCAATCGCCACGTGAGATCAGAACACACAAACACATGAAAACGAGTGCTGTACCTGCCGGTGATGAGGAGATTGTGAATAAAAAAGGACATATCAGCTCGTCAGTGTGGCAGTTTAATGGTTTCCTTACATCAAAGTTCGTCTTGAGAGAGCAGTTGTCATGTCGGTATTAACAGCTGCACAAACAGTGTTTTCAGTCACACAGTATCATTATTTCTGTGCTACAAATATTCAAATTATCACAGAAGTAATGAGATAAGTTTATAGTTCAGATAAAACACTAATGTCTGTTATCGATCAAAATAGAGCAAATCAGCTTTTGAAAGAAACTTGAACGCGCTGAAAACGACGCATTACATTGTTTCACCACCAGGTGGCGATAAGTGACTGTTAAAAATGTATTTGACGTTAAATCATCATTCAACAGATTCTTTCAAATACACTGATTCATTCAGTAATGAAACAAGAGTATTTATGGGCGTGTCATTGAATCATACATCCAAACAGATTTTTTTTTTTTTTTAAATAATTAATTCAAATATATTTAAAATTTTAAAATAGACTGCAGCAATTAATATTTTGTCAGAACCTCTAGTAAATTACATGTTTTTTTTTCGTTTAGTTGTCATTCAGAATTGTGATCTTGGTTTGAAACAAACAAAAAAAGTTTCTCAATTTATACAGAATTGTGCAGCTCTAAGTTTAACACTCTTTAACACTTATTTATTTAATCTTCATATAAAATATTAGAAAGATTTGTTTAAATTTTATTTTGCTTTGTTTTAAAAATTATTTGTTGTTTGCCTTAATTAAAAATGCACTGGTTAAATTCAAACTTTTTTTCTGCTAAAATTTCAGTAATTATCGATACCGATCAATATGAAACATTATATCGTGATAAGGTTCTCTTTGTGTTATGAGATTGTATCTATATTAACTTCAGTTCCTCAAATGGAAGAGAATTTAGAGCCACATCGTTGTTTATTTGCATTGTCCGCTCCTTGGTCTGCTTATTTGATATTTACAGTATCTAAAGCCAACAATGACATGTAATCACTAATGGTAGCCCCAAAAAAAGAGACATGGTGCTGAAATGACAGTAATAACCCCACCTGACTTGCTGGTCATTAATATGAAAAACAGTTGCTTATCCTTGCTTCATATATGCTTTGTACAAATTTTTGCTGTTCTTTGTCTCCTCTTTTCATCAAGACAAAATGTTGTTTACAGAGTTTTTCTCTTATTTTTTTTTTTTAGTTGCAGTTCTTTGCTGTGCTCCAGTTGGTTGTAGTTGTTTGTGTCTCAGAGGTGCCTGGCAGAGGCACGGTTCTAATTTAGTTGCTGGGCGTCGCGCCAAGTGGGAAACTCTTGGGCATGATGCCTCCTATCGAGGCCCTCCCTGATCTCTTTTGCGGGCTTACAGTGTTGGTATCTGTGTAAACTGAAGGTCGCCCGCTGACCAGTGCAACTTGATGATTGCTGAAGAAACCTGTCCTCATTTAGCCTCTCGTCAGCAAAGCAGTTATGCTGCAAAACATGGCAAAGAGGTCATATCATGCATTAAATAATGTCTTAAATAAACTTAGTTGTGTAAGATGCGCGTCAGATCTGCATCATATTTGGCAGCGGCAGGTCTTAAAGTCACAGGAGCCTAATAAACCAGTTGCTGTGATGTCTATCATTAATGTTAATCAAAGAACAAAGGTAACTGAGAAAATTGTAGTTATAATAAGGAATAATCTATATTTAACTTATTTATGCAGTGAAGAATGTAAAGTGTTAGATAACTTTATTCAATTTCTGTACACTTCCTACCTGTTAGACAGTGTAACTAATCCTTTAATTACTTCATAATAATATGAAAACACTTATGGTAGTGCACTGTACCGTTTCATTGTCTGTTTTAAATCCGCATCTGAGGTGTCCCGCTCTGTGCAGCGTACAGCCTCATGTGTCAAAACAAACACCACGAGGCATCAGTGAGTTTTTATTTTGCCTCTATAGGCCACTCTTGCACTGTGTAATGACAGCGAACCTATTTCAGCCGCTCCAGCAA
Organism: Mylopharyngodon piceus; assembly: GCA_039654765.1. Lineage (NCBI taxonomy): Eukaryota > Metazoa > Chordata > Actinopteri > Cypriniformes > Xenocyprididae > Mylopharyngodon > Mylopharyngodon piceus. Next base: position 23,584,396 of record CM077452.1, on the reverse strand, counting down.
TGTACGCAACCTTGAAAAAATATTGGCTTTTTACTGATTGGTCCAGCAATCGGTTATCGGTGCAGATTAATCGGCAAAACCGATCAATCGGTTAATCTTTATTTAAGACTTCTATTAACAGTCTCTTTGCAAAGTCTGTGATACAACATGAAAATCATAAAACAATCTGAGCTTGAAATGTGAATGTTAAAATGATCAGGGACGTAAAATTTGACTATCTTCAGCTGTGTGAAACTTGGATATCTGTCTCTGCCATCTAAAGCAGAATTGTGTTGATCTCATGCTGTTCCTTATAATGGATGCAAAATACTGTGTCATGCCTTCTCAACGCCTGGCAGTGACGCACATTGCCACATCATGTTTCTCACAGAGATGGAATAGCTTGTTTGGTTAGTGGATGAGGGTGTGGTGTACACAAATTGTTCTTTTCTGTGTTTACAGAAGACATTTTCCTTTAAAATCTTACTGTTTGACACATCGATGACAGGTAATCTCCACAGTCCAGTTTTTTTCTTTTTCCCCCAAAAATTCTTCAATGTGATGAATGGAATGTTTTTTCCTTCATGTGATCAGCCACTTTCCTCTTGTGGTGTTCGGGGAAGTTTCAGATCTATCTTAGCTTTGTCATGGGTGGAAACTGTCGTGATGTTGTTCCATGCAGTGTGACACACCCAATATATTCATGGTTTGGTAGTGAATGTGGAGGTTGTGGACAGCACAAGCAGGGTAAAACAGGTCAAAAATGCACAAGTTTCCGAAACCCACATGCTCACTCTCCACACAAGAACTCTCAGTATTCAAGACAGGCTGTAGTAAGGAATGAAATGCGACCATGTGAGTCCCAAGTCAGAGAGGAGTGGAAGAAGGAGCCTTTGTAGATTTGCGTTCTCCTTCCCAACTTTTTCCACTGCTGCGTAAGGCTGACTGTTAATGTGGTTTTGTGTGTGACAAGCAGCATAGCAGAATGTGGTAAGATACGCCTAGTGTTGGACAAGAATTTTTGTGTTTTCAGTCCTCATCACCACTGAGAAAAAAAAAAAAAAAAGGCTTTACAAGAAATTCCATTACCCCATTTAAAACAAGCCCCATTATGGTTCCCAAATGTTCTGTGTTTGTGCAGAAGTTGCTAAGAGGTCAAACTTGTGCGCTCTGCATATGCAAGCATCTTGTGACCTGCATTTGGGAAAAGGCGCCTTGTTCTCATCCAGATGGTTTATTTCAGACATCTGAGGATAACTAACCTCTCCACCGAATTAGTAGTAGTGCAAGTGATGCATGTTTCTTGTAGCTGATCTTATGCAGCGTAACAGAACATCTGCCAGAAGATGGACTGCTTTGAGTTGAATTTCCTACAGGGTCATTGGCTGACATTGGGCGCGGCTCTGTGGTCAAGCCTCCTATCAGCCAATTTCCCTGCAGATGTCAAAGAAAACTTTAATATGGATGGGAGCTCATGGGCTGCAGCTGGCCTTCAACTGAACAAGCTTAAGGTCTTTTAGAGGCTCCCTGTGGCTCAGTCCCAAGTCATGACGAAGCGAGAGAGACAACAGAGATCAGATGTGTCAACTGTTGACCTCCTCCCTCTGAGGCGCTACTAGGGTGCATCTCCTCATGACAAAGCGGAAGGCCTTTCCTATATCAAAACAGCCCAGACTTTCTTTGACAGCTATTGTGAAACTTTTCAGTTGCTAAGGCATCATGTCAAGCCATCTATTCAATTAAAGGCAGGCTGCGCTTTTTTTAAATACAGTAGGTAGTCAATCAAAATGCCATTTTTGTGCATTTTTTTTATTTTTAAAAATTTTCACCTAAATGTTTTTGTGTTTTTACAGTGGGGTAATTTTTTTGTAATAGCTTACACAGACAGCACAAGGAAGCTTTATTTCAAACTGAACTGATTTTGACCAAAAAAAAAAAGGAAAAAAAAAAGGAAGTAATAAAATAAAAATGACTGATTTGCTCTGATAATCATTTTGGATTCATTTAATCATTCAACCTGCTATAGTGCATAAATAAATGTTTGCGGGAATATACTTTATAATCGCATCTAAGTTTCTTTGAACTCTTCAATCATTAAATATTATGTTTAGCTTTTATGACCCAAATTCTTGAGTTCCGTCCTTCATCTACGTGTTTTCAAATGGAACCTAGGGCTGGGTGATATGGCAAAAAAAAAAATCTTTTTTTTTTTTTTTTTTTTTTTTCTAGAACGATTGACCGATTCACGATTTTTTTTTTTTTTTTTTTTTTTTTTTTTTTTTTTTGGATGTTTAACTAGTAAAACTTAACTACTATACAATATGATTCAAGTAACATTATCTTTATTAACAATCTGGTTAAAAAAAAGTTCTATTCCAAGTGCACACTCATGTGATTAACATGGTGTAAATGTAAAACAAATGACTTGTTAAAGCTGCTGTCCGTAACTTTTTTTGGTTAAAAATGATCCAAAATCAATTTGAGCATGTACATAACCAGCCAGCAAACTATCTCCTTACCTTAGCCCGATTCACAACGGTAAGCTTGTAATAATGTTTTATAATTCGGGTGGTTTGGTGGGTTTCCGCGGGAAATTCGAGCATGTATTTGCGTCATTGCGTCACGTCTGTTTGCATAAAGAACGAGTCCCAGCTAGTACACTACATCGCATGTGAGGAGGATCATTTATAGCCTTTTCTCACAGCAGCTGCAATAATTAAACTTATTTTGATGGCGGATTGTATGGTATGACAAATTAATGTTAGAGATTAGATCTATAGGTAACACTAATACACACTAAATAGCCTACACGTAGTCACACAGTGCTGATGTTGTTAACATTAACAATTTGAGAAAGTATAACAATAATAATAATTTGCACAGTTTGACGTGATCCGAGTTAAGCGATCGTTAGATTTAATCACCATTGGCAGCGTGATTTACTGTAATTTTTTTTTTTTTGTTTGTTTTTTTCCCTCAGTTGGTCAGAACAAAAGTGGCAGACATATTACTTGCTTGTTCAGATGGCATTTTCCGTTGAAGTATGACCAACATAAGAATTTTCAAGAATACAGTCTGTGATTCCAAACTACAGTATCCACACCGGTGTAGTGATTGATAGCAAACATTAGATTCATCCACGCTGAGGAGCCGTGCCAAGGCACAATGCACATACAGATAATAATTCCGCAAACAACTGCAATTGCAGGTTTCAAACAGAGATGGCGACAAAGAGGCAAAACTACGGACTGCAGCTTTAAATATTATTCCAGAAAATATGCATGAAATATGAAGGCACATATTATACAAACTTATCTTAAACATATCCTATATACTATAAAATAATATAAAATAAAAAAATGCTAATTATTTCTTAGCCAAAAAGTAATAGCAATAAAAAACACCAGTAGTAGGCTATTATTAAGAGCAAATGGTTTGTAAAAACAGAAAATAACAGCACGTTTCAGCCTGTCACCATCATGCAAACACGAAATATCAAACATACAGTAGTAGTTCTTTACAGGTTTTTGCATTCCATTACACTATTTTTCCTATTGCTTTTATGTTTAGTGGACATGTTTGGCTGTTGCACTCGCGTCTTTTGGAGTGTCTCACCCATTAAACGGCATTCTAAACGTGGAGCTCAAGTTAAAAAAAAAGTTCAACTCATGTCTAATAACTTTGCTTTTTTCCCCATTCCACTGTCTGCGTCTTTTTTTTTTTTTTCAACACAATAACACATTCATGAGTGAACAATAGCCGCTTAGCGACGTGTTCTACGTTCATAGAGTCTCACACCAGAGCGATTAATCAGGCGCGCCATCATGTGGTCGGATCATATTTTTGTCTTAACGGTTATCATTCCTGAATTGTCAACAAATTGTCTAATTATAACGTTTTCTAACATTTTTATTCAAAATCGTTGTTTCTCGATTTAAAAATAATAAAATCGTGGTAAAACATTAAATTCGAATTAATCGAAAAAATTGAAAAAATCGCCCAGTCCTAGGTTTTTAGTAGTAAGCCTCGGACGCTTCCCTTCTAACACAAATCGCTGCTCTTTCATATGGAAAGTGTTGGCTACCTGGGTGTTTAAAACTTATAGAGCAGTATTAGGCAAAGTGCCTGCTTCAGGATAAATGTCTGTGATAAATGATGTGTCCGAACATTTTTCTCTTATACCGTGTCTACACCAGACACTGTATATTATACTGTGTCTTTTTTCGTGTCGCATTGTGCCGCACTGCAACAGCTAAAAGCTGTCTACACTGAACGCAACAAACTGACTGTTGCAAAGCACTTGGACTATGTCAGAAATAGAACGGGGAATCTGTTTACTGTCGGGAATTTGTCACGCCAGGCCGCATCCAGTGTAGACAATATCACTGATTATAATGGGTTCTTATTGTCTTTTGTCTTTGCGTTGCTCGCGTCCGGTATAGACACGGTGTTAGGTTTTAAATATTGTAATGTATTTAAACATTTTACATAAGTGTTTAATCATTTGAAGTGTTCAATCCAAGCGTTCATTTGGTTTTGTAGGGTTTTAGAATGTTCGAGCAATGTGTTATGATTGTCAACAAAATCTGACATAATCTGATCATGAACTATTGATATAAGCGTCCCTTACCAACTCTATAGAAACAAATGTGTGTGGAGCATGAGATACAGAAATTTAAAATGTAAAAAATCTTTAATCAGTTAACTTTCCATTCACACTGTTGACCCTGCTGTTAATGGCAATTAACCACTGTATTTGGAAAATACATAGCAACATCTATTTATAAATCTTGTGGTTTTTGAGGATAAAACAGATCTTCAGAAAATGTAAGAATCTAGTGTGTTACTGTAGCTGTATATGTACTGCTGCTTTCGAGTTTATTCACGGGGTTGTATTGTTAGAGATCAATTTTCATTAAAGATTATCCTCAGAGGAAGAGATCCTCAAAGAAAGAGATTTTTAGTTGTGTTTGTGTGTGTGTGTGTGGTGTTGGGTTTGCGTTTTGGGTGTTGTCCATTGAGAACAAGACCCAAGCATTTCTATGCAGATAGGCTTGCTGAATGGAACAAAAGACAGAAAAGTCACAAGGGTGTGTGTCTGTCTGTGAGTCTCTCAGCCATTGACATTTGGTTTAAAAAGTCTCTGTTGCTGTCTAATAATTTGTAGCATGAAAGAGAGTCTCAGCAGAAGCTGCCTAGTCAGTGACGATAACTCTACAATGATTTCTGTATGTTCGGAGAGGTTTTTCCCTCTAGAGCAAAACGGGCCTTAAAAGCGGAGAATGTGACATCTGTAGACATTGTCAAGACTCCATCCATCCATCTCAGGCCCAAACAGACACTTTGGATTCAAAGAAGCTCGGCAGAAAAAAACTACAAAGCAGAGAGGGGGAGGGATGGTTTCAGACAAGAACACATGACATTTATTCCAGTTATTGGCAGAACTGTTGATGTGAACTGAGCCACATTGATTGCACAGACAAATCCCAGGCAGTGTTGCAATGTGTTTAGACATGTTTTGCTGGTGGTATAATTTTCACAAGCTGCAGTGGTCTTGAACTTGCTCTGAGTTGAGAGAGGGCATGTTAAGCTAGCACAAGAGAAAGATGCATAGATGGAGGAAGAGAATAAAAATCCTAGCCTTTGGGCTTGCATGTCACATGTTAGGGCCTGGCAGGCGATGTTTCTTCATTGCCATTACGGAGAGGAAACTGCTGAGGTGTCACAAATAGAATATTTTAGTTCTCAAAAAACCCTGTGGAGCGTCATGATTAAGACCTTTTTCCATGATTCATAGCATTTTTGTCACAATTGAAAATTATTTTTCAGTATCTGCATTATTGTTTATCATAGGACAGTTTTGGTCATTATCCATTGGCTGCAATAATGCAGCTGTACTTGTAGAGAACCACTGATAATGTAGCACTGACTCTCTTACGAAGCAGCTTTTTCCATTAATGTTGCTCGTTTATGAACGCCGCATCAGTGCCTTCATTAAAAAACATTATTGGACTACTCTGGGATTTGTTCAGCAGTGTTTCTATGATAACCAGCATGTTATGCTGGGCTACAATTAGCAGAAAATGTCTGTGATTCCTGGTCTGATTTTTGTGTACTCCACTGTTTATTTTGAATGCTAAATGGTAGCAATTTGTGTTTTGCTTTTTATAATGAATCATTTATTTTGCTAAATAATTATTGTTACATTTGGGAGATAAATTTGGAAAACCATTTATGTCAGGGGTCCCAAATTACCTGGGGTTAATAGCCGGATTGTGTTCTCTGTCAGGTTCCAGTTGAACATTTACAACAAATACAGTTGTTGTTACAACCATGAATTTTGAGTTAAAGTTATTGGCACAGTTATTGATGCTTTTCATAGTTGATCAGAGTTGTTTTCCTAATACCTAGCAGACACTAACTGCTATTTTTTTTTTTTTTTTTTTTTTTTTTTTTTTTTTCCCTACAGATCAGACAGGTAGCAGTCCCATTAAGAGACCAGAAATGGTTGGCTTTGATGATACGGTTAGATGTTATTTAAATCTAATAACCTTATGCGCCAGAGAAAGAAGCGCGCAGCCATCTTTAGAATTTTGTGTTTGAACTTCCGTTTTTGCGGTAGTGCTGTATGTTTTTATGGCATCACTGTCGAAGAGTAATTAGCTGGTGGAGTGGATTTACTTAATGTAGAGTTAACTAAAGTTATCATGAGCATTGTAATGTTTGAAGCAGGTGTCATAACAAATGTCAGTAGATTTGGGAAGATTTTAAAACAAGTGGCCCATACATAAATCCATAAGATCTTACCTTCATGCTGTGGAAACACAAACCGGAAGACGGAACACAACAAGTGCAGTGTTAAAAAGGGGCAGGGCTACACAAGATCTGTAAGGACTAAAAACAAATAGTTCACGTAAGACATCTGTAAATCCGTTATTTTATTTATTTATTTATTTATTTTCAAAATAAAGTGGCTGGAATGCTGTGCACTCTGTGTAGCATTTCAAAATTAAAACCAGGGTGTCAACTACAGTTCACAGTGATGCGTTTTCTGTGGAGACCTCTTTATTGATTATAATGGGAGGGATCTAGTTTTGTCTTGTTGTGATGTTCTGCACACATTCCTAGGTAGACAAGTGGTTCTCAACATTTTTGACTCCAATAATTGAGCGCTAGCCCTAGTTTTGTTTTTGAAACGTATTTTAATCTATGGGCACTACCAACTAAAATAATAATTAAAATTTAAAATAAATAAATTTCAGGTTTCCAGAAGTTATGTCATTTAATTAAGTTAATGCCATTTTCCCCTTGTTGAGACACTGATGCAGACACACTTGTTTGTTCACTTTTGGCTTTAATCAAAGTCAAGTTCAACTTTTTAAAATATTTTTTTTTTGTACTTTTATTTGACAGTCACATGTATTCTTAACTCTCAATATTTCATTTCCTTTTATTACATTTGTTTGTCTATTTCTGTTATGTATATTTTGAGGTCAGTTCGCTACTTTTCTCTCTGTTCCTCAAGTTATTATTGTTATTATTATTTTGTTGGCTTCTTTGCATAACGCCTTTCAAAACCCCATAAATTATGTTAACACAGTACATGCAAACTCACACAAACTCACACTCACACTCACACTTGGGGCGGTCGTGGCCTAATGGATAGAGAGTCGGACTTGTAACCCAAAGGTCATGGGTTCGAGTCTCAGGTCCAGCAGGGATTGTCGGTGAGGGGAGTGAATGTCCAGCGCTCTCTCCACCCTCAATACCACGACTGAGGTGAGACCCTTGAGCAAGGCACCGTACCCCCAACTGCTCCCCGGGCGCCGCAGCAATGGCTGCCCACTGCTCTGGGTGTGTGTTCACAGTGTGTGTGTTCACTGCTGTGTGTGTACACTTGGATGGGTTAAATGCAGAGCACAAATTCCTAGTATGGGTCACCATACTTGGCCACATGTCACTTCACTTCTTCTTCACTTCTTCTTCTTCTTCACTTAGGTATCTGGAAGCCATTCCAGTGCACTGACTACTCGGATTACCTGGATTTACGTGCTAAAGACCCCACCCACGATCTGATTTAAAAAAAAAAAAAAAAAAAAGCACAGACCACATAGTGAACGCTGCTGCTCATTAACACAACTTGCCAATTAAAAATCTGGAATCTCACATTTGATGTTGCATTTCAAAGCACTTCACTTCAAAGCCCTCATAGTCGTCACTCAGGTGAGACAGCGCAATGTCAAGCTGTTAGAAAAGTGCCACACTGTGTACTAGGTCATGTTGGTTTATCCTTTTTGGCGAAACATGTAAGTCATCTGTCAGTACTATTACCCAGGAGTTTTTAAAGAGATTGGCTGTTAACTTGGATCTGAATACTTCCTAAAGTGCAGTAATGCATCTGTCAGCTGGTGTTTGAGATCCTATAGCTTCTGATGGCTTCACTATGCTCCGTAAACAGTTTCAGTTCCCATTTCATCATATACTAAACATTTGGGCTAGACGCCTTTTATCTCTGCTTCTTGCCAAGGCTTGTTGTTTGTGTGTGTGTGTCTGTGTGTGTCTGTGTGTGTCTGTGTGTGTCTGTGTGTGTCTGTGTGTGTCTGTGTGTGTCTGTGTGTGTCTGTGTGTGTGTGTGTCTGTGTGTGTGTGTGTGTGTGTGTGTGTGTGTGTCTGTGTGTGTGTGTTCGGTTAAGGGAGAGCAAGTGTGCCGGGGAGGTTACGCAACACTCGTTGTGGCATTTTATTTTAAAGCTCGACTGCCACTCAGCCCTTGCACAACGTGAATGTCAGCATGTGTGTTGATTGTTTTTTGTTTAATGAATCTGAAGTTCATCCAGTCCATCTGGCAGTCAATTTTCTGTAACAAGTACACATCAAGGAAGCACACTCTCGACGCAAAGGTCACGAGGGTGACAAGATGTTAATTCAATAAGAGCGACCAGGATGGTCGATCTGCATGGCTGTGTTTTTTTTTGTTGTTGTTTTTTTTTTTTTCTTTTCCTCTGACTCGGTTTAAACTTGTGTAGCGTGTCATTAGCATGGAGGTGGTTGACAAATATGGCTTTGGAACAAGAAATATCACACAACCACTTAACCGCCTACATGAGAGTAGGGTGGTGTTTCTTTTCTAATGCATTTAAGTTTTCCAAAAGTCATTTGGAACTTTTCTGTTTCCTGTCTCGCTTTATTTTGTGGGTCTGTAGGTAGTATTTTCCCACCTTCTTCTTGGCGACTGACAGCATGGAATAATTTCTAAATGGAGGCTGGGCCCATGCAGGCTTTTGGGAGTGGCTCGGAATGACAGGCATAAGAGCTCACAATCGTTTTTCTCTGACCGGTACAAAAGCCAGGCTGGAGAGAGGAGAAATGGAAAAGGGGAACGGGGAAGGCAAGAGGAAGAGAGAATGGGCTGGTGTGTGGAAAGTTTTCCACATCAGATTGTTAGCTAGCAATTTCAAAATTCTTGCAATGGAACTGCAGGAATGCGCATTGTGTGCTTCGGACTGTTTTGCTGGATAGTTTGGAATGGCATATTTCTGCTTGTCTTTGCATTCGGCTGGTGTCTGGACTGTAAGACAGGACTGGAATGCCTGGAATTAGATTTGTTTCGATCTTTGGTTAGGGTCTGCAGAGATGAACTCTTACAACAAACACTCACACACTTGTACTTGTATAAATTCCTATACAATTACAGACTTGTTGAGTGGCATTCCAGGCGACCAAGAGAGCATCTCATGACGCAGATGCCAAAACATGCCTGTCCTGTTTAAAGGGATAGTTCACCCAAAAATAAAAATTCTGTCATAATTTACTCTCCCTCAACTTGTTCCAAACCTGTATAAATTTCTTTGTTCTGCTGTACACAAAGGAAGATATTTGGAAGGATGTTTGTAACCAAGCAGATCTCGCCCTCCATTGACTACCATAGAAGGAAAAAAAATACTATGGTAGTCAATGGGGCCCGAGATCTGCTTGGTTTCAAACATTCTTCCAAATATCTTCCTTTGTGTACAGCAGAACAAAGAAATTTATACAGGTTTGGAACAACTTGAGGGTGAGTAAATGATGACAGAATTTTCATTTTTGGGTGAACGATCCCTTTAAGAAAGGCATAAATGCACTGCAAATTTCACAAAAAATGCAATGCTCAAAAAGACAGCAACAGTAATCTCAAGTCAGCATAGTCCCAGCTGTTTTATTTCAGTCGTAACATCTGCTGTGACTGAAGTTGGGAACGATTCAGATCTTGAGGAATGTGCTATATTTGTAAAAAGTACTAATCCTCTTTACCAAGTATTGCAGCATCTTTACTGGCTACCAGTTTGTCGGACACAGTTGTGGGGATAAAAGCCCATTGATGCTTCTGTATATATGAAGTAGTCTGCTGTAATAATAATTAGTGGTTTTTTTCTTTTTTTTTCAATGGCCCATACTGATAATCTAGAGTGCAGGGTGTAGCCAATGGCGGACATGTAAGCAATATTATACAAACAAGAGAGCTGTTGTATTGAATATCAGATACTGAGTTCTGATTCTCTGTACAACAGCATGATGGACCTTTTTCACAGACTGTGATGACATTTTCACAATTATCATAAATCTAGCTTATTTCCATTATTATAAATTGTAATGTATATTTATGCCACTGTAATTTGGGTTATATTTTCCCGGCATTAAATTACGAAAAACTAATAAACATTGCTGTGATTGTGTTTCTAATATAGCTGTAAAATTGACGTCTTTCTCTCTTCTGACTCTTCTCTCTACAATTTTTTTTTTTTTGCTGCTCTTAGAAAGTTGTGGAAATACAATAGTGGATTTTTTTTCTTTTGCTGTTTTGCCCAGAAATGTAAAAAGGGTCTATTGAGAGTTGATTTTATATAATTAGTATAGAATGACTGGCATTTCAGACACAATATGCCAGCTAAATACCAGCCATTTAATTTATTTTTGCTCTGGAGTGGAACGCTCCAGTGATCTAAATTATCTTGAAGTGGCGCTTTATTTTTTAAATTTGTGGATTTGAGTTATATATTATATAAGATATTTGCATCAAAACATTTTAATGATAGGAAGCTAACGATTAATCGACGATTAAAAACAAAACACGTGCAGCAGACACGAGGAAAAATGAAGCAAGGACACCGTGGTTACGTATTCTATATGTATTAATGTCTTCAAGCCATGCAATGGATTAGGTAGGCTAGCTGTTTATTTCAAAACTATTAAAATAATTAACCAAGGGTCCAAAAACCCTCCAAACAAGTGATTTTACTGAACATAAGCACTACTTGTGTAAACGCTACAATAAAATTACAAGATAAACAAGTGATAAGATCCTGGTTGAAGAGTGATGTTCTTCCAGCACTGTTTCAGGTGTGCGCTCCTATTCTATGGCGCATGATAAATCAACACCTGTCAATCTGAGCTATCAATTCAATCCAAGTGTGCTCCAACTGTAAAACAGTGTCCGATTGGTCTCTACACATCGTCCCTATCCACTATACCACACCCGAGATCCAGTTTCCATTGCTTGAACTTTCAAATGATGTTGGAAAGCACTGCGTCATGATTGCGATGCAATAGGATCCCGGAAGTCCTTATAGCTTTAGCCAAGCAGCATGTCATGTCACTTCCTGATCTACACATTGTCTTATGCTGCTCTTAATAAAGATATGTGATCTACTATGGTTTACTAATGTTTTGCGAAGTTACAAACAAAAACTTGGCGCAAAAGCATCATACACAGCATCATACACATACTTTATAGTTTGGTCTAACTGAAATAAATATGCTTGCTGTATTCTGCTAGTTGTGACCTTTTCGATATACGACAAGTCTGTCTGTTATGTACGATGATTTTACAGATCACATTTTTAAAAGCACTTGTTAAGTGATGGTCACATTCCCTATATTCACTGTAAAGTGAACACCTATTTTGTGTTGGTTAATCAAGTGGTAATGTGATAACTTTATCACTTGCACCCCCCCCCCATTCAGGATTTAAGAGGTCAAGGTTATTGATTAATTGATCATTAATTTAAACAACGATTGATTATAGGATTTTATGTAAATTGACATCCCTTTTGTTATTGCTAATTAAATGAACACATATTCACACTTATTTACTTTTTTGGAATGTTACAAGAACAAAGTAGGACTTCTATCAGTGAAATGGACTGAACAGCTAATGCCGATAATCTAAAAAACAGCCAAATATGGGACTGGCTGATAATCAGTCTATCACTAGTAATAATACATAGCAGACCACAAAGCCATGCACTGCAAATATATAGTGGGCAAAACCTGCCTGCATGTTCACATCCATTTAATCTCACAAATTTCAGGAGTAGCATGCACATGATTCTTGAAAAAATAGAAATGTTGGCCCGCTCCTGTAGTTAGTCGTCCAGAGGCTGATGGGACATCAGTATTTGCCGTGAGTCACACTATAATTAACCCAGTGCAGTCGGTAATTCAGGGATCCCCCTCCCTTTACACTCATTACTTTATTAATAGCTCACCTTCAGCCTCCAGATATACCCTACTTCCCATGACTCCAGAACAGGTGATACGTCTGCCTTTGCCCTTCCTTCCCATTGCCCCCTGACTCTCAAACTGACATCTGATCAGTCTGACAATGTTGGGACAGACCTCAGGCACCGCTTACTTTGTATGGACTGGCCATCTGTTGACTTGTGTGTGTATTTTGGATTTTCAGATAGTCTGGTGAGGCCAGGTTGAGATGGACTGAGGTGCACAGTTGTTGATATGTTTCACAATGATTTGTTAATCAGTCATGTGTTGTTAGAAACGGTCATCTCCACTCTCTGTGGTACAGAGCTTTGCTTTCTCACATGTACACTTTGCTTATTTGCTTCTCTCAGCTTCAGTTACTGAAGTCAAACACATGGTCAGGGCAGAGGCGGCGGTTTGGGACAGCTGCCGTGCAGCGTTGTCGCTGTGCAACTATTCTCGGTTTGTTTGATGTTGTTGGTATTCAGGGGGCATGAGGGTGGGAAATGCATGCTGGTGACTGACCAGGGGAGTAGTTTGGACCACCATGGGTTTTTTCCCCACATATATAGACATTGCAAAGCAGTGCTGCTGTGCCACATTTTGCATAAACATTTACATAGGTGTTTCCATAGCACTCTAATGCACATCTCCATTTGCTTTTCAAAAATATCACAAAGATTGTAAGTGTTTGGTCCTTTTACTGTTTAGATGAGTGCGTTAATCTGATTGTAGCTGGAATGTCAGCAAACAAGTCATCTGCTTTCTTCATTATATTTCAAGAAGTGTTAAACCCATCCTTGCTTTTTTCATCAGATTTTTGTTTGTACTGTTGTGGTTCAATAGAAATAACTGTTCTGTTGTGCTCCCATAAGTCATAATGTTCCTAATCACATTTACATTTATGCATTTGGCAGAAGCTTTTATCCAAAGTGACTGACAAACGAAGAATACAATAAACATGAGGACTAAACATGAGAAGTGCAGGTAATACAAATTTTCAGACATTGTTTACTATAGTACAAGCTAGAACAGGGAGATTTTAAAGAAAAGTGAAAGCATAGAGGAGTTTTTTTCTTCAGGATGCAGTTCAGTTCTGATGAAAGAGATGGGTTTTCAGCTGTTTCTTGAATATTGTCAGGGATTCGAATAATTTGAGGTGAGATTAAAAATAGCTCATATTTAGATGATTTGACAGGTAAGACTGATGCTTTGGCTGCGTCCGAAAGCTGAAAAGCTGAAAAGAGGCAAGGCACGTCTGGTCACTTCATGCATTTTCTCTGATCGGATATTAGATACGGCATTTGGCATCTGATTGTTGAAACCACAGATGTAAATTTTACTCCTTCCAAAATGTGAAAAAAAATAAATAAAATAAAATAAAAATGTGTGTGTGTGTGTGTGTGTGTGTGTGTGTGTTATAGGCTATATGGCATAAACTGCCGCAAATTAAATACGACAGTTGTGGCCTACTGGTTAGAGAGTTGAGCTGCGTCCAAAATCACGTACTGTTGAGTAGGTACCACGTTTGAATTTAAATTTACTTCATGACCGTTGAAAAAGTACGTTCGATATAGTACGTTCTTATATAGTACGAATGCGTGTAGTATGAATGAATTCGGACGTACTGCATCCACCATGTTGTTATTGTCACATGACCTACCAGCGTGTTACGTCCCTTTAACTCCATTCACAAATCCTCTCCCGTGGCCTCATGGGATAGTAAAGTGTCCATCGTATGCGCACTTCAGAATCTCACCAGAAGTAGTAAGTCATCCAGGTACTTTTCGCTTACTGTTTTTCGAATACTATGAATTTGTACATACTACTCTGTTCGCATCCTGTTTTTCGCATACTATATAGTAGAGAAGTATTCGATTTCGGACGCAGCGTTGGACCTGAAGGTCGTGCTCTCTTCCACTCTCATAACCCACAACTGAGGTTCCCTTGAGCAAGGCACCTAACCCCCAATCGCTCCCTGGGCGCTGCAGCAAAAATGGCACCCACTACTCTGGGTGTGTGCTCACGGTGTGTGTGTTCAGTACTCACTGCTGTGTGTGTGCACTTGTATGGGTGAAATGCAGAGCACAAATTCCGAGTATGGGACACCATACTTGGCTACATGTCCCATCACTTTCTTTCACCTTTTTTTTTTTTTCTTTAAGTGAAACTGAAAGCAAGTCGCAGATGCTCAAAACGCAATCATCTTCATTAAAAGTAGTGAGGCTAAATAATCTTACCAGTGCTGATGCTGATCTCTCTCCTATTGCATTCTTTGATCTTGAAATTAGCTGATGATAAATAAAATGCAGCTCATATCTATGTGGCCAGGTGTAAATGGAACCATTTTAATAAATCAGATAGCTTTCCGATCAGTAAAAATGCATAAAGTGACCGGTGTAAAAAGGCCCTAAATCTGATGTTTGTGTAACATCCTGGCTGCATCCGAATATGCATGCTTCCCTAATATAGAGTAGGCCAAAAACAGTGTATTTCCAAACTCACTGTATTCATAAAACAATAGCATGATCTACTACTTCCTGGTGTGAAGTCTGTACTTGTTCAAAAAAAGTACTTATTCAGAGTTTGAAAAAAACAACAAAAAAAAAAAACAAAACAAAACAAAACAAAAAAAAAACAAATGGAGCAGTTAAAAATAAATTCCTTCATAAATGCCCATATTGGTTCTTTTTTTCCCCTCAAACCTTTAAAATGGTGCTGTACCTTCTTGCATATAACACTGTTTGTTTAGCTATTAACTGACCAGGCCAGGCTGCTTTCTGTTTTATACATGCATGATGCATGATGAGGAGCTGTACAATGCATTTTTAAGCAAAGTTCTGCAGAAGCTGTTGAGGAATTCTTGGAAGAAATCACCAAGGCTGGTATTCATTTTCTCCTCTTGATCAGTATGAGTCTTTGCAATCCAGAGCCCAAGGTTAAAATGTCTCTTAGTAATTTAGATTTGTTATTCTCCAAAGAAAACTCACAGCTTGCAGAAGCGACCACTACCAGCTTGCTACTTGAATTAGATGTAGTATTTCTTACCCTCAGAACTTTGAGAGCAGCAGAGTGGAAAGAACTCAAGTTATCACAGATTTGATTTCATTCAATAGGATTATAGTCAGATGTTGATGCTTGGCTCCAGAGCGTACTTGGCCTGAGGAGTACCCCGTCCTGTCCTCATAACTGTTTCCTCTGAAACAAACCACACTCCCACGTCCAGGCTTGATGCAGGTCACAAGCCTCATGAATTTGGCAAGATGCGCCAACTCTGTGCGGTGAGGAGTCTATCAACATGACTGCCCCCCTCTGCTTCTCATTTTCATTTTCTTCTACTACTTACGTGGTTAATGTACAAAAGAAGAGTATTCTTCAAACAACCAGCAATGGTATGCCTAGGTCCTCATCATTTGTGATATCAAAATGTGTCCAAAACAGGGCCCTCTGTCGGCAGCACAAACTTTATCATCTCTCCTGCTCTCAGCAGAATTGTGCTCATTTTCTCAAGGCCTGTTCTTGTGTCATTCAGCTTTGTTTGTTCTTCCATCAGCCAGGGAATCCAGAGGGACCCATGGCTCAGGTTGTATTATGTCTGCGCGTCTAGGTGAAAAACAAGAAAGGACCACTGTGTTTGCCATCTTGTGAGAGCCTATTAGTTGAGCCCTTGTGTTATTATTGTGAAAATTAATACATTTTCTTTTGAGAGACCCTTGAATTCTGAGTAGAACTCTCCTTAAGGGCCAGTAAGGGGTAGGGTTGTGCCGATAGACGATAGTATCGTGTATCGACGATAGTCAGACATATCGCCCAGGGCTGATGCCTTTGACGATATCAAGATGATAATGGCTCGTTTTCGCATTAAGCTTTATTATTATTATTATTATTATTATTATTATTATTATTATTATTATTAACATTAGGGCCTACAATTAATTTGCCTTGCCTAATTTTATAATGACATTATGTAGGCTACATAACCACACTTGCGACACCAGTGCACGCGTATGAGGATTGAGGACTCCTATGAAAATGTTAAAACGGACTACAAAACTATTGCACATCAAAATTGAATTAAAGGTGATCTATTCACAAATTGTCAATAGTGCTTGTTATAAAAGACACGCATCATTCTTGTTTAAGCCAAGATGAAAACGGCATTGCTGTTCGTCAGCATTTTTTTTTGTTTCCATATTCACATAATATTTAATGACACTAATAACACTACAATTACAAATTATTATTCTTAATAATATCACTAAAATTATACCTATAGGCTTAGCTAACAGTCTTTAGGTCCGAACAAGGCAAATCAGTCATCTGTGTAAATCAAAAGCAGCTTCAAACAATGCCTTAAAAACGTAGTTTAACAAGAAATATTGATTCTTCTCATTTTTCACTGTCATTTAATGTATGGTCCGTGAGAAATGGCCTATAAGAGAAATATTAAGGCAGTATATTAAGATCTAGGATATAGAATACGTTATCAGCACTGAGGTAGATTCATCTTATCTCTGAGAGAATGTGCTTAATGCAGCGACAGATGCCAAAAGTTTTGCTTTCACTTTAACTATCCGTTTGAAGTCATAAACCGATCACTAGATTTTTGCCCCTTACCTCAATTTCTCCTGGCGTGTAAAAACATTAACTTTCGTTCTTTGGGCTTAGTGAAGTGCGCATATATGTGATAGGTTGTATGACAGGAAAGCACATCCAGACAGAGCGAGCTTTTCGCGCGGTAACAAACTCCGACTCTTTCTTAAAATGTATTCTCATCTCGTGCAGAAATACAGTCAAAATGCTGCATACGTAACGGCATGAGAGGATAATATGGGTCCATGAGTTTCTTGCTTGCATTGGAATACTCTTTGGTTTTTAATAGTTTACTTTATTGTTTAGGCCTACATCACAAGACGTAATAAATGGAATAGTCAGAGTCAGCTACGAATGATTATAGGCTATATTTTTACCTAAAAAGTCGTGTTTTTTTTTTTTTTTTTTTTTTTTTAAACTAGTCAACTTGAAAACTTAACTACAATATGATTTAAGTAACATTCTCTTTATTAACAATCTGGTTAAAAAAAAGTTCCATTCCAAGTGCACCACACATGAAGTGATCAACATGGTGTAAATGTAAAACAATTTGTTAAATATCTTTGCAGAAAATATGCCTGAAATATGAAGGCAAATGTTGTACAAACTTATCTTAAACACATACTCAGGAATAATATAAAATAAGAAAATGTTAAATATTTCTTAGCCAAAAAGTAATAGTAATAAATAACACCAGTAATAGGCTATTATTAACAGCAAATGCTTTGTAAAAACAGAAAACAGCAGCAGCTTTCAGCCTGTCACCATCATGCAAACATGAAATATCAAACAGGTTTACAGGTTTTTGCATTCCATTGCGCTATTTGTCCTATTGTTTTTATGTTTGGCGGACATGTTTAGGTGTTGCACTTGTGCTCGCGTCTTTTGCAGCGTCTCATCCATGAAACGGCATTCTAAAAACACGGCGGTCAAGTAAAAAAAAAAAAAAAAGCTCAACTCGCGTTTAATATCTTTGCCTTTTTTTCTCATTCCACTGCCTGCGTCTCATTTTTATAACGCAATAAAGCATTTCTGAATGAACAGCCGCTTAAGAATAGTGATGTGTTCTACGTTCATAGAGCGTCACATGAGAGTGGTTAATCAGGCGCGCCGGTGCCATCATGGGGTCGGATCATTTTCTTCTCCTAATACGGTTATCATTGTTGTATTGTCAACATGTCTAATTGTAACGCTTGCTAACATTTTTATTCAAAATTGCGATTTCTCGATTTAAAAAAATAATAAAATCGAGGCAAAACATTAAATTCGAATTAATCGAAAAAATCGGAAAAATCGCCCAGCCCTAATTACCACTAATGCTTCTAATGCTTGTGCATAATTTTGTTTCTCTTTTCACAGCGTGTGCCCCTCTTCTCCCATACATGACCGTGTAACTTGTCAGAAAGGTCTATAGCTGGAGCATGAGGTTAAACTCTCGGTGTGACTCACCAGATGCGACACAATTTCAGAAGTCAAGCTTCTGTCTTGTTCAGAGTTTTTGTTCTATCTAGCCGTGAACATGTAAACAACAGTGCGTTTTGTCACCACTAGGGTTTCTGGGCCCCCTGAACAGTTGATTGCCACAGCCTCCCATCAGTTAAAATCTTGCTCCTGGCCCCTTCGTCAGAAAGTGCAGGGCCCTTAGAATTGTCCTAACCTTTCCCCTCTTACAGTGCTTCTATTTGTCAGTCACTTGGTTTAAATTTTGCAGCATTAAAGCAGGTAGCCTTTCCTTTGCTAAAATATCACTTAGGGCCGCATGAAAACGATACCATATTGGTCATTATTAGGGATGCACCGAAATGAAAATTTTGGGCCGAAACCGAAAATTTTAGATGCACTTGGCCGAAGACCGAAACCGAAAATGACTTTTAAAAAAAAAAAAAAATATTCATTTCTTGTTTTAAATTAGTTTTTTTTTTGTATAATTGTATTATTATTATTAGACTTTTTAATAAATTCAATAATTTAACTGAATCTGAATTTAAAAAATACAAGCCAATAAAATAAAATAACCACACTTTTATTTAAAGTAACACAAAAATTGGACAGAAAATAGGCCTTTATTAAAATAATGTTAAATATCAATATATCAATATATTATTCTTTCAGTTCTATGCGACAGAATCCAATTTAACAGAGTTATTTTTTTGACCAATTATCAAAGTATAGTCTTACAAGGCTGTTATTATCAGAGCATGTGAGCAGATAGCAGGGAGTGGATTAGGGGTGGGACGGTTCGCTGTAAAAAATCAAACCGTTCGGTTGTCCACCCATGGTTCGGCACGCGCGTAAAACAGACAGACGGATTCGGCTAATGTATGTTTCAGTCGATGGATATGCATTCTAGTTTCCCAATACGTTACAACAGCGATGATCAAAAGAACATGGACAAAACAGTCACTCGTTGTAAACAAATGTTCAATGACGTGCCGAAAGCTCTATGACCAGTCATTTATGCCATCATCACCCGGATATTGATAGTGCGCGACGAGAGCGCAGGTGAGACCTGAACATCTCACGTTGCTATCTGTGTTTAAACTAAACTCATTTAAACTTTGCCAATCCGTAAGACGCGAAAGAGAACTTGCACGCGCTGTGAGGAGATTTGTGTGTACTCATCCGAAGCGCGTACATGGAGAGCCGCGTCACAGCGAGCAGATACTCTCGCGCAAATTCTCTTTCAAGTCTTGCACCTAAATGGACAAATTCACACACAGATTATGTCAACATGCCCATCTTAGCGAGTATCCTAACAAACATAGTAGGTTATGTCTTGGGAGAAAAACGAGACAGACAACGCATGTGTATCAGTATCAGTGTACTGGATCTTTGAATGATATCTTAAAGGGAAAGCAGTCTAATATTCCTGCTCTGTGTGTTTTAATGTTAATCAAACGACAAAGCACGAAGAAATCACTCTTGATTGAATAGCTTTTGTAACTTCAATAATGTTTCATCTTTATTTAACTATTCAAAGAAGTTTATATGCAGTGTTATTTTATATTTGATTACTTTATTCAATTTCTGTACCTGAAAGCTGTTAAATACCTGAAAAACGTGTAAAGCATTGTTTATTTTATTTGTATCTTAGCTCTCATGTATTTATTTGTGATGTTTCTTGTAGTTAGATTATTTGTTTTTATTTTCTTTATCTTTATTTGACAACTGTCCTATTTTTTTTTTTACTGAACATAGCATGTACCGAACTGTACAGAAACCGTGACACTAAAACATTTTAGAATGGAATTATGTGACATATTAAAGACTGGAGTAATGACCTGAAAATTTAGCTTTGCCATCACATGAATAAATTACATTTTTAAATATATTTAAATAGAAAAGTTATTTTTTTTTAATTGTAATAATATTTCACAATATTACTGTTTTTACAGCGTTTTAATAAAAAAAAAAAAAAAATGCAGCCTTGGTAAAATGAAAATAATTACGAGCTTTTAGAATTCTAATATTGGCGCATTCCTAATCTCTTTAGACTGAAGTGCCACTCCTCGTGCATATTAATTATCAAAAATGGATGAGGAGAGTCTGATTTTGGATGTTGAGAAACGTTGGATAATATATGACAAATCACTGAATTTCCACAAGGAAAACTATTAAAAGTATTATGCTTGATAAGCATCAAGAAAAACATTGATTGTGTCTCATCATGCAGCATTTTGGACAGACAAATTGCTTGTCGCTGGAATCTTATTGTGTTGCTTCTGGTTAGGACGTGGTGTTAGACTGTGAAACAAATTCTTTTCTCAGTTTTACTGGCAGAGCAGAGTTCAGCGTTGGAAGAAACAGTTGGCGCCTTTGCCTTGTTTGCACCTGTATGCAATCCATCTCACCCCTCCAACTACATCTCTACCCCTAGGCCTTTTGGCTGGCTAAATTTATTTATTTTTTTCTCTTCCATGTTTGATTTGTGTCTTTATTCTTTCTTGCGCTCCTGTGGCATGATATCTCCTGCTACCCACGCTCTGCTAATGGTGGGTTTAATTGCTTTCTACCGACCTGGTTGTTTACATACAGATTTGGTACGCCGCTCTATATCTGTACTCGACGCCTCAATGAATTCAGCATGTTGCTCATGAAATGACAAGAACAAAAAACAGCTCACTCTCTTCCTCAGTGCTCTCTCTGCGTTCTGAAGCTTTTGATGTATAACTGTGCTTGCTTGCTTTTTTTGTTTTTGTCCTCCTCAACCAAAACACCCTTCTCCTATCCCCCTCCCTACCCCCCTCCCCCTCCCCCTCCCCCTCCTGTTTTCCATTGCTTCCGTCTTTTAGGCGAGCTATGAGAGATTCTGAGATTGTGTAAGGGATTTCCTACTTCCCTTGGGTCACGTGACTGCAGATGGGGTGTGGCCTTTTTAAGGCAGCCAAGCTGTTTGTGTCAGTGAGTCAGTGTTTATGCCAACCCTCCATCCCAGCACACACAGATTCTCACAGTATGGACTGTTGATGGGTGTGATTATACCTCCCACCTGATCCAGTCTATATAAAGAGGACGTTGTCCATTTCAAGTGAAGGGACAGTAAAAAAAAATGCAAGTGCTACTGGCCAATGCAATACTTGCTAGGGCTTCTGAGTGTTTTTAGCATGTTACTATGCATTTGCTGGGGTGCTCTGATTGGCTGCTAGGGCATTGGTAGCTTGTTGCAATGGTATTCTTGGTGTTTGTTTGGTGGCTGCATCTCCCTTACAATGCCTTGTTAGGGGGCATGCATCTTTCAGCTGTCACATTAAAGAACATGGATGTAAGTTTGATAATTCTAGGTATGCACAATTGTGCACAATATCAGTTATAGGCCAATAAATTTGACTTTATTTATCAGTATATCGGTTGATTTTTGGATATTTAGCTTTGCATGCTCGCTTTTTTTTTTTTTTTTTTTTTTTTTGTCTTTTACCTAGAATACCTTTGCCATCCTTTGCCAACACTCACTTAACAGTATAGAATTTAATATTTATAATTTACTGTTTAAAAGTTTGGGCTTGGTAAGATTTTATATTTTTGAAAGAAATATCTGATGCTCACTAAGACTGCTTTTATTTGGTTGTAATTGCACAGTATTATTACAATAAAAAAAAAAGTGTTTTCCATTTTAATGTTTTGAAATGTTATTTCTGTGATGGCAAAGCTGAATTGATCAATTTAATGCATCCATGCTAAATGTATTAATATCATTAAAAATTATATAATATATGATATTTTTGTACATATGGTATATATAGTGCATCCTGTTTACAGTAATCAATTACTTTGTAATCTGTTAGACCAACACCTGTGTGAGATGAGTTACAGGCCAAAGCTTAATACTTTAAGGCCGTGTGTCCAGTGGCTAGCATACTTTTCAAATTGTTTTCAATGGGAGCGCCGCGTTTTTTAAACGCCAGGAGCGTAACGAGGCGCTGAGTCTTTTTGCTCAGCGTTTTTAACCGGTCGCCTCGTGTTGAAGAATGTTCAACTTAGAGTAAAACGCTGCGGTCATCACTGTCACTTTTTAGCCAGCCGTCCAATCAGAGTGGAGGAGGGGCGGGACAAATACAACACCAATCAACTGTCAAAACATTCTTGCTGTACAATTACATCAACAAGCAGAGAATGGAACAAAATGGATAAGAAATTAATATTGCTGGTCTCCGAACATACATAGCAAGTACTCTACATTGTCGACATTTTTAGTCTGAAACAAATTATCTGTGAAAACAGTTACAAGTAACAGTGCCGCGGATATTCCGTATCATAGCAACAAAGCGTCTCAACTAAAAAAAATGCTGCGATGCTCAAGCGCTCACAGATTTAAGCTTGTTTTCAGTAGAGCGTCTAGTGTTTTCAGCTGGCTAAAAATGCTTTGCTGGACACGCGGCCTAAGGTTAGAAGTTTGCACAAGGTTCACCTGAAGCTTTTTAATGTGAGGCCTGTTTGTTGAATGTGCAACTTCATTTAGCAAAAAATACATTCCAGTTTCACAGGGAATGTGGTTGTGCTCATTTACTAATAGTGCTTGGGGGGGGGGGGGGGGAACAAAACGCTAGCCGCTGTTTGTTGTTTTAGCAGCAACTTACTACATTAGTTCAGTAAAAAACAATTCAGTAAAGACTGTGCAATGCCACACCGACTTAATGCCATGTCGCAACTTGGTGGTGGGTTGCTTCCTCAGTTTTGTGTGAGCGCGAGTCGGCTGGATTGGTGCAGAGCGAGCAGCTGGGTCCAGGGCTCCGCATTCTGCCGCTTTAGTATGCAAGGCAGGTGTGGCTGCAGTCAGAGAGAGGGTGGGCACAGGCCGACGCCTCAACACACAGACACAGTGTTTTGCTCCCGGCCGCATCCAATTACACGCCCCCTGTTACACAAACACACACACACACACACACACACACACACACACACACACACACACACACACACACACAACCAAGCACAATCATTTTCTGTGCTTTTTTCTTTCCCTTTCTATATGGCTCATCTGTCTGTTCGGCATGCCTTCCTTTCCATCTCAAATTCTGCTGTCTTCCCCTCTGTCAAAATGCCTCCTCGTCCATCTCTTGCAGTTGTTTTCCAGCCATGCCTTCTAAAAAAAACAAAAAAACAATCCTTGTCTGCTTTAATGCACATCCACTATCATCCCTTTTTCCGATCAACCCTCCTTGTCATCCATTTTAGCCACAGCTTATTTGTTTCTCACTCTCCCTGTCAGGGATCTAGGGGCAGCTGATGAATGTAAAGCTGAAATTTAGGAGCTGAGGGAAGCAAAGACGGATGACCTGTCTGTCTGGCAATGTACAGCCCTTGTTGAAAAAAGGAAAGAGGGACAACATCCACCGGTTAGGTACTATTGACTGGTCAGCACTCCCTTTAGAGGGTTAAAAATGACTAACTATGTACTCAGTGCTGGGCATCTGTTGCTTTTCCAACATTACAAAATGAGAGTTCACAAGTTCCTGCCGTGGTTTGTTTATTTGCGCTCCATTTGTCTCACTCTCCCCAGGGAGCTGCTGGTTGTCTGTGAGCCCTCCAAGCCATTTCCATGATCCAAATGGATGTTTTGGCATATTACAAATGAAGCCGATGCTCAAAAATAAACCGTCCTCTTTTTAGCATACTTCCTGTAAATGGCTTCCCCTCTGCCTCACCTGAATTGAACTTCATCCTTTCAGGGGTAATTTAATAGCTGCCTCCATCCGGTGCTCCACCTTTAATTATTGGGAGTGCATCAGACTGTTTGATTCACCCACCCCTCTGGCTTTGATGGCTTGCGCTGGCCTACTTTGCTTCGTTGCATCTCCCTGTAGCCATATATAGTTAAAATGCAAAAAAAAAAAAAGTTGAGACTTCCGCCCATATCTCTACCACACGATTTTGATAGGTGAATTAGGTAGCTGCCTAATTTGATTCACTTTCTGATTAAAGGCAGATAAAACTACCACACTCAGTCTAAAACGATAAAGCCGCATTATTGGGTTTTTGGTAATGGCTGACAGACTGCACTTGGCAGACATTTCAGCACTGAATGAGCATTATTGTAATTTTTAGACATTGACAGCATGAAGTGGCTTTGTCTGCAGGGAACTGAGATGTTTTCTCTTCTTTTAGATGTGCACTAACTTGCATGTTTTACTCTGAAACTTTTGAGATACAATGTAGACTGATGAGTCACTCTAATAAAAACCCGACAGAGACAGTGAGAGGGTGGAGAGAGGAAAGAAAGAAAGACTGAAGAAAGTAAGATGTGGCGAGGCAGCACAGGGTTTGTGGTGTTGCAGAGCCCCAGCGGAGTGGAGGCGGATATGGGGCCTAAAGGCCTGCACTGGCACCACTGCTGCAGGACAGCGGAGGAAACAGATGTGGCCCTGATTTACATTGCTGCCTACCAGTGACTGCTCATACGCTTTAATCTCACAGCAATGCCTCACTCTTACAGTATTTCCTTCCTCCCTCCCTTACTTTGGCATCTTCCGCTCACCCAGATGTCCCTGCCCACTTTTGCTCCCCCAGTGTCTCGCGGCCCCTCTCCATCACCACC
Source organism: Mylopharyngodon piceus (assembly GCA_039654765.1). Lineage (NCBI taxonomy): Eukaryota > Metazoa > Chordata > Actinopteri > Cypriniformes > Xenocyprididae > Mylopharyngodon > Mylopharyngodon piceus. The sequence continues at coordinate 23,559,276 of CM077452.1, read as the reverse complement.
GCAACCGCTCCCCACCCTCCATCCTCTCCAGCTTGATCCACACGTTCAGGCATAGTGATACAGCCCGAGCTCAGATGCTTTAATCCTCTCAGTGTCTTACCATCCTCTTCACGCTCACACTGGGATGTGGAGTGTGAACTACTTAGTGCACCCTCTTCTCCATTTACACAGCCACACTATTCCGCCACCGCTGAGATTTTAAGCAGACGCCGACCTCTCTTTTTACTTAACCACGTGTCTGGTGACTGCTACAGGGTATAAATGCATTTATGTTGAGCATCACTACCCAAATGAGCTTTAAAATCCATTTTGACTTTGTGTGCGCTATAATTTACTGATTAACTTTCTATAGGCTATAACTTTTTGTAGTAAATGTGGATCACAGCAAAAGGACCTCCAGGCCACTGTGTCATCTTGCCAGAACACCATTCTGCTTTGCAATCAGATGTTTACAGCTTCATATGAGGTCATGGAGACTGCTGTCATGGTGAAGGGATACATAAAAAGACCCATTTGTAGGAAGTGAAGTCACCCAACTCCTCCCTTGACATGTTGTCACTGGTGTCTGTTTTTGAAGTCAGGCTTTCTCTGTTGGGTTTTCAGCATCTTTTATTGTACAGTTTGTGCCAGTGTGTATTGAAGAAAATGAGAAGGCCATGTAGGGATTAGTGTTGTTGTACTGGAATTTCTAATTTCGATACGATACCTTGAAAAAATATTGATATTCAATACTATTTTCAATACCACGGGGGAAACACTGCCATGTATACTTCCATATAGATATTTTTATCTCATAATATTCTGTCTATTCATTGAAATTCAAGTTAATCAGTGTTTTCAGGATGTGATGACTCGTCGGTGTCTCATATTTATTCATGAGGCTGCGTGTCCTTATCCTATGAGAAAACGCCTCCCTTAATTATTCATGAAAGCACGCGTTGATGGGCTTTTTAAACCGCGAGATCGCATACAGTAAGTGAGAGATGCATTCAAGGATTAGTTCACTTTAAAATAAAAATTACCCCAAGCTTTACTTACCCTCAAGCCATCCTAGGTGTATATGACTTTCTTCTTTCTGATGAACACAATCGGCGTTATATTAATAAATATCCTGACACATCTAAGCTTTATAATGGCAGTGAACAGGACCAACGAGTATGAAGCTGAAGAAAGTGCATCCATCCAAAGTAAAACATACTCCACATGGTTCCGGGGGGTTAATATAGGCCTTCTGAAGTGAAGCGATGCGTTTGTGTAAGGAAAATATCCATATTTAACAAGTTATAAATAAAATATCTAGCTTCTGCCAGACCGCCTTCCGTATTCAACTTGAGAAGAAAGCGTAACTGAGGTCATGTCAGTTAAGCTTTTTTCGTAAATTGAATAGGGAAGGCGTAGGACATAGCATGAGCGTTTTGAACTGCGAGAGGCATTACGCTTTCTTCGTAAGTTGAATATGCAATACTGAAATACTATTTTTTTTTTTTTTAATTAGTTTTAGGAAACAATAACACACCTGATTCAAACCAATAATTCATCTTTTTGATCTATTCATTAAAAGAGCCTGCTCATAAAGTCATTCATTTTGTGAATCAGCCTACACAGGTCACACTGTATGTTTTTAAATCACTAAAAAAATGGCTCATTAGAGTCATTTGCTTGAGAATTAGACCACTCTGGCTGTATTGTATGATTAGTTTTGCATGCAGCCTGCATGGATTTTAAAAATGAATATTGTGATCATTCAAATGAAGATCATAATCATAAAATATTTTTACTCAGCCTTTAAATGGACATAAATATTTGTGCTCTCATGGATTGGGCCGCAGTAGGCCTTTTCTTTCACATATATTAAACTGTCAACCATGTTGTGTCCGCTAACAACCTTTGGACCTGTTTGGTTGCACATTCACCAAATCTACACCCGGAGCGAAAATGCTGGTTTTATATGCCAGGCCTATTGCACTTCTTACACCAGCCTGCAGCCATTTCATTTTGATGCATGCAAATGGCTCTTTGGGCTGAGCTCATCCTCTAAATGCATTGTAGGAAAGCTCAAAGCATTTAAAATGATTTGTTAAATTCACCTCAGGGACTGTGTGATAAATTGCACCATTCTTATGCAAAAGTCAGTGCAACTGTCAGACCTCCACACAAAAGGTCTGTTGTCAGATTGGTTTAGCAGTATGACCTTGGCAAATGGTTATCTTGTAGTATTTTTCATGGAATGTTGTACCACCCGCTTGTTTATTATGATGTTGTTGGAAACAACCCTATTTTTCATTCTGGTTTTTCATGGGTGATTCTACGGCATGAAAAGGTGGCATGACAGGGCTCTACAGCGCGCCCATTTCAATCGCATTTGCGCCAGAAAATAACTGTGTGCGACTGTGAAAAAATATTTAGGCACACCGGTGTGAGGGACCCGATCGATTCTCATGAATAGATCTACAATCGGAATAAAAAGTACAACTCCCAAAATGCATCTAAACTGAACAACAGTTATGTTTCGTACTGCAATCGGCTGCTTTTCATGCCTTAATTCAAAGACTTTGCTTCAGTCAGCACAGCAGAGCAAGTGCAAAAGACGTGCGCTCCGGACTACACTCCAAAGATTGTTTACAAGGTGCAACCGGTGCGACGCGGCCACGTGCACTTAGCAGACCGTCTCATGCTGCTGTTTCTTTGCAGCCAAATTAATTGTAAATACTACATTTAGATTATCATAATCGAGGTCGGAAATTAACGGGGGCTTGGGGCAAAAATGCCTCCAAAAATTGAGTTAAAAAAACCACACACACCATTATGAATGCCCTTGCGCATATTACTTTTGCCTTTGAAGTAGCGGCAACTGCTTGAATGGTGGGTTATTATTCTTACTGAAAAACACAACAAAAAAACAGTACAACGACAAACTTGTTTATATTAAACAGAGAACATTTATGAACCAAACGAATAAGAATACACCATGCTATGCCTAATATAAAATAACAAATAGACTAACTTTCACAGTGTTTATATAAAAAAAAAACATCCCATTTTCTCACAAATCTTTACGTTCATTTAAGACTTAATTTAACCCATTTAAGACTGCTCTTATGAAGACACTCGACAAAACAGACATTTTGGCATAATTTGTGTGCGTTATGGTTCGTTCAAGTGCGGAAGAGAACAAGATACTGGCGCGCGTCGTGTGTGTCACATAGGCAGGACATTCACAGACAGTGCGTTCTCTTTTGTCTTGTCGCACTTGAATGGTTTAAAAGCATTTGCATGAATAAGAGCTTGATCATATAACGCAGAAAAACGGAAACTGCGTTAATTGCATTAAATAATTTCAACATGTTAAACTAAAAAAAAAAAAAAAATGCCTTGGTGCCGCGGTGGGCAAGTGATGAAACCGGTGTTGCGACTGAACACTGGTAACACTGACTACCGTAGCAAGCCTTTTTATATATTTTTATATATATATATATATATATATATATATATATATATATATATATATATATATATATATATATATATATATATATATATAACACATGTATTCTTATGATCAGATTTTTTGTAAATGGTTCAACCATCCAGCCAAATATGCCTTATAATACTGAAGTCTTGATGTTATGCTGTGTTCACACCGAACGCGTCTGGGGCGTCTGATTTACATGTTAAGTTAATGTAAACGCGCGTCTAGACGTCCTGCGGCGCGAATCAAGCGTCTAGCGCGGCGTGAATCGGCCACTGACGCGCGAATGACGCGGTGCGAATTGAGCATTCACGCGTCTGACGCCCCAGACGCCGAGTTGAAAAATCTGAACTTTGGCGAAAATTTGCGCCGCGTTAACCAATCAGGAGCTTGCTCTAGTAGTGACATGACGTAGCGAGCTGAGGCAGAAATCCGAAACAACAGTGGAGGACAAAATCATCGTCGCTGTACATCTTCATACTTTTATAGAAACAGGAAAAAAGAGGATCTTGCTTGAAAAAAAAAAAAAAAAAAGTGAGTGAGGAGGTCGGACAATCTGGTAAATTATAAAAAACGGTCTTTACTCAATTTGAGTTTTTTTTATTTATATATATATATATATATATATATATATATATATATATATACATATTGAGACTACAAGCTAGCTAAAGCTGGCAAATTGATCTTATTCGCTGTAATTTACAACTATTTTCCTGCTGACGAGTTGTGTTTATTCAGAAGAAGTGTGCAGAAAGAAGTGGAAGAGTCTGGGACACATAAAGGAGCGGGAGAGCCCCTCTCATGACGAGAAGTGTAATGAAGCGAGTAAACTCAAAATGTTCAAGCTTCCAACTAGACGCGCGATTCGCGTTCGGTGTGAACGCAGCATTATGAATGGATGAATTTTTCTAGACTTTGAATGGGAAAAATGCTGATGATATTTCTGAGGTAGAATAAAACCCAAGCAACCTTCATAGAGCTGTTTTAAAAACATTAACCAAACCACCTGCAACACTGTAATATCATAGCGGTGAGTTTTGCACAGGCTTTTTCCTCATAAAATGAAAAAAATTGAGTTCCTAATTCCATTCCTACTATCAGAGATGAATCTGGGTGGGTCCTCTTAAGCATGGCATGTGACATTGCTTTATAGATTTAGTTTTTTTCCTCAACAGAAGCACTCAAACATTTTATGTGCTCTGCTAATCTGAAGGCTTGGTAATGGCCTCTCTCAATGCCTTGGGCAATGGATGACATTTGTTTGGAAACATTGTAGAGCTTGTTCTTGTGGCATTTACACATTTCGACATTTACAGTCATCCATTACATTAGTAGTAATGTTAGAACTAAACTCAATAAGCTGTACTCTGTCCTGACTAATGTGGTTTGTTCAAACACACACTTGTTCATAAAACAGAACAATGGAGATTTGTATTTAAAATTTGACCTCTCTTTAGGTACTTTATGAAGAGACCTTTAGCCACAGGGCTAAAATAATGCTGAAGAGAGTGAAGAATCATTGACCTTGGCATTTCAAAAATTCATTTATGTTTAAATACAAGAATCAGGTCATTTTGCTCAGAATAAAACTACCCTGGGTAGCGTTTCCCAAAAGCATTGTAAGCCTAAGTTGATCGTAGCTCCATTGATGGCAATAGTTATACGATCAACTTAGGCTTACGATGCTTTTGGGAAACTCAGCCCTGGTCTGATGTCTCTTCCGATAAGAGGTTAAGGGGTCAGTGCAGTGTACAGTGAGGCTGAAGCTTGACCAATGCTGGAGGAGGAGTGGACACTAATCCAATCTGGGTTAAAATCCACCTAAGGGCTTTCCAGCATCCAGTGCTTTGCTTTTTATGGCTACCATCACTGACTGTACAAGTGTGATAGTGGGAAATTGGCCGTAGCGCTTGTAGATGAATCCCAGTCCAAAATTTCATCTCGGATCACTGCGAGCACACATCAAAGAGTGACCTCCATTTTGCATATTCTGTGTGCATAAGAAAACCCGAGAGAGTTGGAAGCTCCCATATCTCACATTAACACAGACCCCCTTATCTCTGATATTGCCAGAGTTTTTTTTTTTTTTTATTTTTTTTTATTTAACCGCCAGCTTATTTTGAACCCAGTGCCCTTTCTTTCTACCTCTGTTTTCCTCCCACCCCCTTCTGTGGGTTTTGAGACTGGCGACAAAACAGTAAACACTTTAATTTGCTCCCAAACTATGGATTCCTCCAGGGGTTAATTATTTATGTTTGACTGCGACGGACAGAAACTGGGTCTGAGATGGAGATTCCCATTAGATGTGCAAATTTGGTACATTTTATTGCATCTGTATATTGCGAGTGTTCAAGTGCATGAGAAAGTTTGGAGAACTGCTGTGTAAAAAAAAAAACAACAAAAAAAAACATGAAAGGCAGATCTGTATTTCATAACATTTTGTCTTTTTCCCACAATTTTATCACAACATGATGCTTCATTCACAAGCACATGCCTAATGTTCCTAGTCATTTAGATGGTGTCAACATTTCCTGTCTGTTCTGTCACAAAATGTTCAAACTTAGAAATTAGGCCATGTTTCCGTTGATTTACAAAATAATTTAAAACCTGTCTTTCTTGTTCTGTTCCAGTTTCTTTGTGGTGCATCTCACACAGCAAGATCCCTTGAACTTGGGAACATTGTATCACCTACCTGAAGCATTCCTTCATCACTGTCTTACATTTACAAGCGGGTCGATTGGAAGTCTCACATCGTGAGGCGTGACTGAAACTCACCGAGTCAAAATGGCGAACAACACTGCAGACCACCCACCGGGGAACTCGGTCACCGAGGTCGACCACGATGGGGACTTTGGCTGCACGATGATGCAGCTCCGTGAGCTGATGGAGCTCCGCAGTGGTGAGGCGGTCAACAAGATTGCAGAATGCTACGGTGATGTGCAAGGGATCTGCCGCAGGCTCAAGACCTCACCTATCGAAGGTAAAAAGCAGTGAAGATCTACGCCTCTACACCTACACATGCAGGACCACTTGACGCAGTTGTGCCCTATACAGAAAGCAATAGTGCGTGTTGCAAACTCACTCAGACAAATAACCAAGTCTTTATTTCAACTGAATTACATTATAAGTTTTATTATTTTAAAACTAATTTTAAAACTAAATTGAAATATGTTGCATATTTCAGGTTTTATTTTATCCCCACATTTTAATAAATCATTTAAAAATCCCCACAGCATGACTCCATACTTCACTGCAGGCATGGTGTTACAGGGCTCGACAATAAGGACTGCCCGATGGCCTGGGGCAAGTGTGAACGATGCTCGGGACAGTAGACGGAACGGTCACTTGTTCGTTCGGGCCAGTGCTGTAGGGTGTGTGATATATATCGTCTGTGATATCGTAATTGTTGATTTAATGATCTGACATTATCGAGCATGTCCTCACTTTACAAAAACCAAACAAAAACACACCCATTGAGTGCACGCATACACCAGCCTACGTGATGTAACGTTAGTCTAGTAGTGCGCGTGCATATTTAGAGTGTACGCTTTCACTGCGTGATTTGGCCTATTAAAATGCACTTAGAATGCCCCCAGAATTCAAGATAAGGGGCAAAAATATATGTATATCTTTTATATTTATATCATTTAATATAGTTAACCAATATTACACAGAGTGCCGTTTTTCTCCAAATATCAGTATGATTACAAATGTGATATTGATTTTATACAGCGTACAGTTTAATGAACAAGAACTTAATATCAAGTGACTTACATGTCAGACACTAAATTGCCTGTTTCGCTCTATTTCGCCTACGAAAATAGTTCCAAACAAAGTCCACAGAATTGTTTTGCGTCTCTGAGCAACACTTCCTGAATGAATCAGCCGTTTGAATGAATCGGTTGAATCTCAATGCCTCACTCATTAACAGTGATTCGCTGCCACCTACTGGTGGGTTTAATTTCACGTTTAAAGTGTCTTTTCATTTTTTTTTAAATTTTTTTTTAAAAAATGACATTTTTTCAAATAACAATATTTAACGTTTTATATTTTCAACGTTTCAAAACATTATGCATCTGTACCTGCTCTTGACTGATTAACTTTAATAAAGTTTAATCTATACTAGTTATACATTAGATTACAATTTCTGTACCTGGAAAATCTCCTGTTTAAACCTACATGAAAAACTTGAAAAGCACCATTTATTTCATTTATATGTTTGTTCTGTTGTATTTATTTGTGCTATTACTCGTAATTTAATTATTTGTTACTATTTCATTACTTACTGTTTATTTGTCTAACAATATTTAAAATTAAAGTTAATCTAGTAGCTTTTGGTGTCAAAACCCTATTTATTAAGGTTACATGTATCAAAAACAACTAAAACAATAACTATGTATATTTTATATTTTATTTTTATTTTTTTATTTTTTTGTGGGGCAAGTAAAAATTTGAACCACTGGCCCAACCGGGCCAGTAGAAAAAATCCTTAGCGTTGAGCCCTGTGTTATGTTTGTGGGTTGTGCTTTACACATGCTTTGTCACATACACATGCTCTATCATCTTGTCATCTGACCACAAAATATTTTCTTATGTCACAGCTGGATCACATGGGCATTTGTGGCCAACTCCGGCCATGCTTTGCATGGTTCCTTTAGAGTAATGGCTGCTTTTGTGCCACTCTCAGATATGTGAAAGTGTTATGCAGAGCTTTTGAGATGGGTTGCTTTATTTTGTTTCATTCTACTAAGCTCTGTGATTGTTTGCTGCTTTGTGGTTTCACATCCAGTCTGCTTTTTCAAGCGAGTGTCTTGGGGGACAGGCTTTATAGATAGTGTTTTGGTAATTTGATGTTTCTACTTCTTGGTAATTGAACTGCTTTTCCTAATTTAAGCATTTTAGTTACTTTGTTCCAGACTGCTTTGAAATGTTCCTCAGTCTTAGGTTTTACAGTTGACCTTCAGATTCACTGAGGAAATATTTTGGGTTAAATACAAGTTAAGCTCCATTTATGGCACCTACAAAGTTTATTTATTTTACTTATTTTATTTGTTTACTTGATTTATTTTCTTATTTATTCACTTTATTTTACGTATTTAATGTTTCACTTATTTACTTTATGTATTTATCTATTTACTTATTTCATTTGTTTACTTATTTACTGATTTATTTAAAAACAAAACCCATACTATTCTTTAAACTAAGAGGTTTTTATCCCTATAACATGGTACTTTTTAGTCGTATCTGACACATTTTTTTTTTCATGTGGTTAGTCAAGATGTTACAATACAAGGACACATGGGTCAAAAACAACAAAAAACAATAACTATTTTACTCATTTATTACTTTTTTTGTGGTTTTGCCAGAGAAAATGGAATCATTGAATTCACTGAATCGAATCAAGAATCGAATTGAGATCTTGTGAATCGGAATCGGGACACCTGTAGCAATACCCAGCCCTACCAAGGTCCTCAGGTTATTCGGGTCTCTCGGACATCAGACTAGGGATGCACCGATCCGATACTCAGATCGGGTATCGGCTCCGATACTGCCATTTTTGCCGGATCGGGTATCGGCCGGATGGGACCGATCCAAATCCGATATTGTGCGTGTACTATTCTGTGTTGTTGTTAAGCCCCACAAAAGGCACAAAAACATTAAAAAGCACCATAAAGTTTTCGTGGATTACATTCCAAGTGTTCTGAAGCCATTCCATAGTTTAATTTGAGGTACAGATAAATATTTAAGTCGTTAAATTAATGTTCACGTAAATGCCTCCCTCCGCTGCGGCTGTCAGTCATTCTCAATTCAGCATTCAAACTGCGTGTTGCGTTCGGTTACGACAGTCAACACAATGAAACTCTATCCAAGATGATTCAATGTTTCTATTATTATACTTCATCTGTAGACAAAGATAACGGTAATACAATACGCATCAGTATATCTTCACTTTGTGCTTTGAACTTTTCAATGTGGAGCGCTGCCGCTGCACGCTGTGACTCCATGATGCTTCAAGCGCATCATTCTGCACACAGGATGCGCATCACCGCTTGGTGCCGCTCTGTATGGGAGCCGTTCATATTATAATACTTTTGCGCAATGAAAGATTGTTAATAGCATTTTTTGTTCTGTCCTATATATCATATGTTGCTGCCTCATTAAAAAAAAACTCTGCTATAAATTTAAAAGAAATGTCTTTTAATTTTATAGTATATATTTATATATAAATATATTTAGTTTATGTCATGTATGACTTAAACATCAGGAATCAGCTGGACTCCTGTTCATTTTGAATGTCTACCAAGCTAGTGAAGCTATTGGTTTATTTACAGTTGTTGCACTGATGCACAATTATTTAATAAATAATTCACTACATTTGTGTCTGTTTGTTATTTTGTTTTACAAAGTTAGGAAAGTAATGTTTAAGTCAAGCCTGATGCCTTGCACAAAAGAATGAGCCCAGTTTCTTCCACACAGTGAGGCATACAGTTTATTAGGTAATTTAGCACTTTTTTTTTATTATTACTTGAATATCGGATCGGTATCGGCCGATACTGAATCCCAGGTAGGGGTGGGCGATATGAGCTAAAATTAATATCAAAATATTTTCCACTGTCCAGACGATATCGATTATTATATCGCGATATGAGAAAAAAAAAATTGGAATCACATTTTAGTAGACCTTAGTTAAACTGCAGGCAATATATGTATCTTATCTAGGGGGTGGGAAATGGAATCTTTAGGCACCTCACGATCCAATCCAATTCCGATTCTAGGAGTCACGATCCGATTCCAAAAGAATTCTTGATACTTTTTTTCTTATTAATTAATTTGCTTATTATTATTATTTTTTTTTAATTACATATGGAATTATAAGTAGCTTACTTTGTAAATAATTAAAAGTTAAAAAATACATTAATACAACTGTATGTTAAGAATTTTATATAGGGACATATATAAAGTTTCAAAACAAGCGAGTCGCCTAGTAAATAATAAAGAGGAACTACGAAACATTACAAGCAATAAACAAAGAGTGCTTTCAGAACATTTACCTTTCAAGAGCTGTGAGTGATTTTTCACTTTCTTACCTTTACGGTTGTTTGATTATTACTGATGCCATAGCGGGAGGTCTAATAAGCTGCATCCAGACTATGCACAGATCTCTTTTGAAATATAAGAAGTTTCTGTCCTGTATGTTTAATACTTTAAGACATAACTGACTGTGTTTATATCAATTTCGCGTCATAAAAGCATTTTGAGAAGTACATTTAAGCACTAGTCGCACACAGCCGCATGCGCGAGCGCGCTTCACAAAGCGAACGTGAGAATTTGAAATTGAAAGCAGCCTTCTGTCAGTGAATTTCATATTTTAATATATAAGCCCACAGCATTCCAAACAACATAAATGATGCCTTCGTAGAGCATTAGTAAGGAAAATAGGCCTACCGGCTGGCGAGACCACAAACTGCAAGCGTAACGTCAAGCAAAGTGCGCGTTTCTCATAGCTCTCTCATACCCTGTGCGTGCAATGAATCCCGCGAATGTAATTTGCTTCAGCTTTTCCGAACTTTCCGAGCTTCACGCTCAACTTCAGTAGGAATTAAAACGCTCACTCTGCTCCGTGCCATGGACACGCACCAAGCACACGCAGCGTCATTGCGCATCGGTTAAAAACTAAGCTCATAATCAATCCAGAATCGTTGCATCTATGCATCGATTTTTTTTTTTTTTTCTCCCACCCCTATTGTCTATATGCACGCATATTTGTTGCTGTTGTGTTTTTGAGTAGGCGGTTTGTGCTCTATTAATTTGGACTGTTTTAATGCTCTCTGTGTTTGATTACTAATGCCTGTGTAGTGAGGCGCTGGACACGGTAGAGGACAAAAAGTTAAACGTTCAGCCTCGACTCTGTATCGTCATTACTAGTGTTAAAAGTTGTAAAGAGTACAAAATTAAACAAAATACAAATGCAAAATTAAAATTCATGAATATTTAACGGTATCCACGGTATAGCAAAATCTATATCATGGCACAATATCATACCGGTATAGCGCCCACCCCTAATCCCAGGTATCGGAAGCGAAAAAGGCAGATCGGAGCATCCCTACATCAGACACCCTTGCTCAGGTGACCCAGATAAGGTTGATCAAGCCTCAGCTTGTTGCCCTAGCAGTACTCTCCCACAGATCTGCTGTCCTGATCCAGAGCCACCTAGTGGCTTTCTCTGAGGCCTCTGTGCTGTTATAGTTGGCTCCTCCTCTCTCCCATCACTCGTGATGCAGAGTGCAGTATAAGCCCTACAGAGGGACTGTCCTGCAAAGCCTCTGCACCCTACCTCCACAGGTAAGCGCCTTGCCTTCCATCCTTGTATGTGGCAGTCATTAATGAGGCCCTTATATTTCTCCCTCTTCCACTCATTGGCCTCCTCCATCTTGCCATGGCATTGTAAGCTCCAACATGACAATATTCTTCATTGCCTCTGACACCAGAACAATGTCAGGTCTGAGGGTGGTCTTAACGACATGCTGAGGGAATCTGAGTTGCCTACCCAAGTCCATGGTCAGCTGCCAGTCCTGCTCTGTATTGAGAATCTCTGCTATTGCTTTAGATGTTACCCTTGGTTTCTCTCCGGCTCTAATGAAGCTGATGGCTTGCTTTGAGGGTTTTGACCTCTGGGAGCTGATGATGACACTATTAATGCCCTCTGCAATGGTCTTGAGTACTTGGTCATGCTGCCAGCGGTACCGGACACCCCCAGCGGCTTCAGGCAGCAGCTGAAGATATGCTCCCAGTGTCCCCTTTCTCTGGCAAAGGGAGCAGGCTGGTGTGTCAGCCAGGCCCCAGTGGTGCAGGTTGGATGGACTGGGAAGGACATCATAGACCGCCTGTACTTGGTAGCCTGATGCATCGTGGCTCTGACAGCCACAGGTTTGTCCATGAGATTTTTCTCTCCACAGCTTGCTCCCATCTAGTCCAGGCAAGTTTCTGTCTCTTTCCCACTGTTCTGCTGGACCTCTCCTCCTCAACGACTGCTTTCCCCTTATTCAAGAAAGAGGGAATGGGATTGGGAAAAATTGCAAGCTGAATTGAAACATGCGTGATCTGTATGAGCACCGTACCTTGTGCTAACCTCTAGACCACTAGACCTACATAAATGAATGAATGAATGAATGAATGAATGAATGAGGCATTTATATACCGCTTTTTTGTGTACTACTGTACACCCAAAGTTCTTTACAATCATACCAGGGGTCTCTCCTCAACCACCACCAGTGTGCAGCATCTACTTGGATGATGCGACGACAGCTACAGAGCACCATACACCAGCTGTAAGTGGAGAGGAGAGAGAGTGATAGAGCCAATTCAATGGATGGGGATTATTAGGAGGCCATGATTGGTACGGGCCAACGGAGGGAATTTGGCCAGGACACTGGGGTTACACCCCTACACTTTTATGAGAAGTGCCATGGGATTTTTAATGACCACAGAGAGTCAGGAGCTCGGCAGGGCTCAACGCTAAGGATTTTTTTCTATTGGCCCGGTTGGGCCAGTGGTTCAATTTTTTACTTACCCCGCCAAAATTTTCACTTGCCCCACAACAAAAAATGAATAAAGTAAAAGAAAAGAAAATGGGCCTATAAAATAAGTCTAGTTATTGTTTTTGTTGTTTTTGATACATGTAACCTTAATAAATAGGGTTATGACACCAAAAGCTACTAGATTAACACTTAAATTTTAAATATTGTTAGACAAATAAACAGTAAGTAATAAAATAGTAACAAATAATCAAATTATGAGTAATAGCAAAAATAAATACAACAGAACAAACATATAAATGAATTAAACGGTGCTTTTCAAGTTTTTCATGTAGGTTTAAACAGGAGATTTTCAGGTACAGAAATTATCTAATGTATAGCTGACTATGTAACTATAGATTAAACTTTATTAAAGTTAATCAGTCAAGAGCAGTTAGAGATGCATAAATAATGTTTTGAAATGTTGAAAATATAAAACGTTAAATACTGTTATTTGAAGTTATTTAAAAAAATGAAAAGACACTTTAAACGTGAAATTAAACCCGCCAGTAGGTGGCGGTGAATCGCTGTTAATGAGCGAGTCATTGAGATTCAACAGATTCTTTCAAACGGCTGATTTGTTCAGAAAGTGTTGCTCAGAGACGCAAAACAATGCTGTGTGGACTTTGGAATTATTTTCGTTGGCGAAATAGAGCGAAACGGGCGATTTGGTGTCTAAAATGTAAGTCACTTGATATTAAGTTCTTGTTCATTAAACTGTACGCTGTATAAAATCAGTATCACATTTGTAATCATGCTGATATTTGGAGAAAAACGGCGTTCTTTGTTTAATATTGGTTAACTATATTAAATGATATAAATATGAAAGATATACTGGGGCAATTTTGCCCCTTATCCTGAATTCTGGGGCATTCTAAAGGCATTTTAGTAGACTAAATCACGCAGTGAAAGCGTACACTCTAAATATGCACGCACACTAGTCTAACCTACTAGACTACGTCACGTAGTGCAGGCGTGCACTCAATGGGTGTTTTGTTTGGTTTTTGTAAAGTGAGGGAGATACTCGATAATTTCAGATCGTTAAATCAACAATTACGATATCATAGACGATATATATATATCACACACCCTACAGCACTGGCCCAATCGGGCAAGTGACCGTTCCGTCTACTGTCCCGAGCGTCGTTCACACTGGCCCCGGGCCATCGGGCAGTCCTTATTGTCGAGCCCTGCTCGGTTCAACGTCTCATCCGAAGGACAGTGCTTGTTACAGTATAGTGTTCCCGTCACTATACTGGGGAGTTAGGACCTACACAGACCCCAGGGTGAGCACCACTTGCTGGCCTTATTAACACCTATTCCAGCAGCAATCTAGTTTTCCCAGGAGGTCTCCCATCCAGGTACTAACCAGGCTCAACCCTGCTTAACTTCAGTGGGCAACTGGTCTTGGGCTTTTCTGATCTCTCTTCTGCCTGTTATTTTATTCCCATCACATAGCTAGTGCTGTATAAATGCCAAAAGCTCCCAAAATATAGCATTTTTAATTCAGCGAAATGGTAGTTTTAGTTAAGCATCTAAAGTATTTGAAGTTGAAAAGCCTTATCAAGTGTTACATATGTACAGTGTGATTTGAGTAATTGTCACTTCAGGTGACACTTGATGACAAGATAATTCTACTCTCGGGATATGGTCTAGTTTTGCTCTGTGGCTCAGGAAGGTTGTTTACCATAAACCCTTGAACAGTTCTCTGGATTTAAGAAACTTATGTGGCACTGAAGGTGACATAGCTTATCTAAAGAAAAGCTGAACCATCATGCTGACCTTTTAAAGATATTCACGAGCACTTACTGAATAAGCAGTCCAGTTTACAGAATGGCTCTACAGTCTTCCTACCCAATGACCTTAGTGATAAATGAGTTTGTCACGCCATCAAGTCTGTCTTATTTCACCTCCTTCGGTGCAAGGTGAGATTAGGCTTTGCTGTCGTCCCAGTGAACAGTGTGATCGCGCTAAGCAAACACCGGCAGGGCTCTCATCTCCACTTCAGCATATGGGCTCTGTTGGATCATTCTAGCATTGAAATTTGCTCCACACCGTGTCCTTAATTACATTTTAGATCATCACTCTGTTCCATTTAGTAATGAAGGGACAGCTGTAGACTTCCCCACAAGAAATGACTCTAAATGAAGGAGTGGATGGAAAAAGCAAAGTAGCATTTCTTTTAAAGGTGCTGTGGAGACCTTTTGACGTGGTTTTACAATCTTATCACCTAGCATAAACAGGTTTTGTCTAGGGTGAGTGAGTCTGACTGCATTCGTCCATTTGTTAAGAAGCAAAAACATAGAAATTGACAGTAGAGGCGTATTAGTTTGGCACTGGACTCGCTGTTAGCTCTTGTTGCATACTTGGCTTGTGAGGGGAAAATGAATCATCACTGGTCTGCTGTAATATTTTTTTGAAATCCAAGCCTCTTCTGTTTGCATTACAGTATAATACAGACCGCTAAAGGCAATACCATTACAGTCCATTCAAGAGTTATAGGTTCTGAAGATATTTATGTGTCCTATTTGTGGTCGATATACATTGTGGTCTCCTAAGAAGACTTAAAATCATAGATAAAGACAAAAAACAATTTCAACCTCTTATCTCAGCCTTTAGACTTTGAGGTTGTACTCAGCCACTCCTCAAATTCCACTCTAAATCAATATAAGCTGTTTTCACACCCATGGCTCTGTGTACTTTGTTCGAATTTTTGGAGAAATGTTGTCTGTAGGGCTGCAACAACTAATCGATAAAATTGGTAATAATTGATAATGAAAATCGTCGACAACAAATGTCATTATCGTTTAGTCACGTCTGCCCACCGTGCACGGAAAACTTTCACCACTCTCATCAAATTACAGCACTGAATAACACATTTCTTTGGACAAATTGCTTCTAAAAATAGTGGAGAAAACAGAGTGAGCTGCTGCTGGAAAGGTACGTGAACCAAGCTGCCCAAAACATGAGAATTCTTTGTTTTAAACTTCAAGCTAATGCATTAGTGTAATTTGACACATTCGTGTGCTGTTTAATGTGTGATATGTTTCCTCAGCACAAAACATTCATTTTACAGTTATATCCTTATCTGTAGGGCTGGGTATTGACACAATTTCCACAATTCGATTTCTATTCACATGCTTTGATTCGATATAGATTATTTTGGATGTACAGTGGGGAATCGAAAGTTTGGGAACCCCTTTCAGAATCTGTGAAAATGTGAAAATTTTTAACAAAACAAGAGAGATCATACAAAATGCATGTTATGTTTTGTTTAGTACTGTCCTGAGTAAGATATTTTACATAAAAGATGTTTACATATAGTCCACAAGACAAAAAAATAGCTGAATTTATTAAAATAACCCCGTTCAAAAGTTTGGGAACCCTTGGATCTTAATACTGTGTGTTGTTACCTGGATGATCCATGGCTGTTTTTATGTTTTGTGATGGTTGTTCATGAGTGTCTCGTTTGTTCTGAGCAGTTAAACTGAGCTCTGTTCTTCAGAAAAAATCTCCAGATCCTGCAAATTCTTCAGTTTTCCAGCATCTTTTGCATATTTGAACCCTTTACAGCAGTGATTGTATGATTTTGAGATCCATCTTTTCACACTGAGGACAACTGAGGGACTCAAACACAACTGTTAAAAAAGCTGCAAACATTCACTGATGCTCCAGAAGGAAACACGATGCATTAAGAGCCGGGGGGTAAAAACTTTTTGAATTTGAAGATCAAGGTAAATTGTACTTAATTTTTCTTCTGGGAAACATGCAAGTATCTTCTGTTGCTTCCGATGGGCAGTACTAAATGAAAAAAAAATTATATTTCAACAAAATAAGAAAAATGTGGACATCTTCATCCTGTTCAAAAGTTTTCACCCCCCAGATCTTATTGCATCGTGTTTCCTTCTGGAGCATCAGTGAACGTTTAAACCTTTTTTAACAGTTGTGTTTGAGTCCCTCAGTTGTCCTCAGTGTGAAAAGATGGATCTCAAAATCATACATTCACTGCTGGAAAGGGTTCAAATATGCAAAAGATGCTGGAAAACTGAAGAATTTGCAGGATCTGGAGGATTTTTCTGAAGAACAGAGCTCAGTTTAACTGCTCAGAACAAACAAGAGACTCATGAACAACCATCACAAAACATAAAAACAGTCGTAGATCATCCAGGTAACCACACACAGTATTAAGATCCAAGGGTTCCCAAACTTTTGAACGGGGTTATTTTAATAAATTCAGCTATTTTTTTGTCTTGTGGACTATATGTAAACATCTTTTATGTAAAATATCTTACTCAGGACAGTACTAAACAAAAAATAACATGCATTTTGTATGATCTCTCTTGTTTTGTTAAAAATTTTCACATTTTCACAGATTCTGAAAGGGGTTCCCAAACTTTCGATCCCCACTGTAGTATATCATTTACAGTACATGGCAAATTTTCTAGAGGAAAAAAATCTCTCAACTAATGCTGTAAACTACACATGGGAGTCAGTTGGTACTACTTTACTATAATATTGAAGGTTAAAATTAACTTATTTATATACAAACACTTAAATTACACTCAATTATGTTTTTTTTAAAAAAAAATAATAAATAGTTTAAAATTACATAATCATATTTCTACTCCAATTCGTTTTTTTTTTTTTATTTTATTTTTTTTTATTATAAATATAAACATTTAAATCGTGGCCGTCATAATTGATTTATTCAAACATGCATTAAATATTGAAGAACATTATAATGAATATGTAATGGTGCATAGCTATATTTATCAGAATGCTGCTTTCTAGAGTTCATTTTTCTAGCTGACTGAGTTTATGGTCACTGAATATGTTTTTCTGAGGTAAAT
Organism: Mylopharyngodon piceus; assembly: GCA_039654765.1. Classification (NCBI taxonomy): domain Eukaryota; kingdom Metazoa; phylum Chordata; class Actinopteri; order Cypriniformes; family Xenocyprididae; genus Mylopharyngodon; species Mylopharyngodon piceus. The sequence continues at coordinate 23,541,379 of CM077452.1, read as the reverse complement.
GTGACGTTATGTGACATTGTTTACAAGCTGTTTTATTGACGTCTTTCCGAGGTTGAAACACTGATTGAGCTATTACACGAGACATGATACGGATTTCGTTAAGTTGTACTGTATATTTTAACATACCTTTAGAAGTTTAATCATGTTTATTTTGCGCTGTAACTGGTATTAAAGCGGAGGAGAGGATGTTCACATGCGCTCTGTGCTGCCGCTTCTCTTTAACTGAGGCGCTAAAGCGATCTGTCACGTCACATTAAACAGGTTGTTGTGTCCAGAGTGTGTGTTCCTGCAGAACATTCCTCTTATCTGTTAACATTGAGTTCTTGTTTTTGTTTTTTTGTTTTGTTTTTTTTTATCTTTATTATCTTCATTTTTAATGTTGGGATTTAAACTGTCTTTTTGCTTTATAGCTCTTTTGCATATAGCATAGATATGGATATATTCACTAGATATGTTTTCATTACATTCAAACACATTTGACACAAAATTGTCAAAATATCCCAGTAAAGAGTTTTGTCTCGTAAACGGTTGAGAAAGAAAGTGTCTGTGTGTGTGTCTGTGTGTGTAACAGCCTATATTGGATTTGTGGATTGACATCAACCTATAGTCCTACCTATTTTCATCACTAAGGACAAAGCTGAATTTTCAGCACCCATTACTTAAGTCTTCAGTGTCACTTGATAATCTTTGATCAATAGAAAGCTCAACAGAACATCATTTATTTGAAATCAAAATATTTTGTAACAATTTCTTTGTCACTTTTGATCAACTTAATGTAAACCAGCTAAGTAAAAGTATTAATTTCTTTAAAACTTTAAAACTTTCTTTACAGACTCCAAACCTTTGAAAATATCTTGAATGTGTATAGGCTATAATGTAACTAAAAAGTGCTATTTATACGTATGAATGAAAAGAGCTCATTTACCATGTAATACTGTGGACAAGAGCCTAGCAGTTTAAAGTGCAATTTGAATACCCACTATAGCAAGTTGCCATAGCAGCAGAAGCATATTGCAGCCCACTGTTAAGTCCAATTGCAGGTTTATATCTGCATAGATTTACTTGGTCAATTAATGTGGATATTTTCTGCTCATCCAAGTAGTCTGAAAGAGAAGCTAAAATGCCCATCTATTCAGCAGGTCTAAACAGTCACACATTAGAAATTGAGGGAGAGCATAAATGTTTATGGCAGATAAAATTTTCTCTGTGCTGTCCTACCTTAGCTGTGATATGGCATCTGAGATTTGTGATTACAACACATCTCACAGCCACCGTAATATTATCCAGTTATATCTACGCAGTGAGCAGCACTATAATAATATGAAATGATTTCAATTTCTGTAGAATTAATGAGATCTGTTGAGAGCATGAAACTCAAGCAGCCTTTTCTTATTTGTAATATGTTCAATGTGAAATTAACCTGAGTTTGTTCAGAAACCTCCTGAGGTTCTTGCGTGCCAAGAGGAGAGTCAGAGGTGGTGTTTTGAAAGGGCATTGGAATCAGGGGACAAAAATGTATCAAAAGTCCCTCATGCACACCGTTGGACCCCAAATCTTGTCCGTCTCCCTCCTTCTCTCCAATGACTTGAGGAAACATCCATCCATAGTAACCTTTTGCTAAAAGAGAGAGAATCCATTGCTAAAACTTTGAACTAGAGACGGTTGAATGAAGCATTAAAGGGATAGTTCACCCAAAAATGAAAATTTGATGTTTATCTGCTTACCCCCAGGGCATCCAAGATGTAGGTGACTTTGTTTCTTCAGTAGAACACAAATGATGATTTTTTTAACTCCAACTGTTGCAGTCTGTCAGTCGTATAATGCATGTCAATGGTAACAAAATCTATGAGAGTAAAAAAACATGCACAGACAAATCTAAATTAAACCCTGCGGCTCGTGACGACACACTGATGTCCTAAGACACGAAACGATCGGTTTGTGTGAGAATCCGAACAGTATTTATATAATTTTTTACCTCTAATACACCACTATGTCCAACTGCCTTGAGCGCGCGCACGGCATCCGGTGCGTGAGGTGTGTACGCGCTCTGGCGTAGTTTAAACATGGTGCCTGTAGTACAACAGTTGTTACACAAATGGAAGTAAACCACTAAAAAACATGGTTTTATTACATCAAAACTTCATTTTATTTTGTTACTTTTCGTAAGGGCAGCTTTACAAATAAAAAGGACACAAGATCTTGTTCACATACCTCAGTTGGATGTGGAAAAACCATAGGCACAGCTGATGGTTGAAGTCGTACATGATCCTCTCCTGGGTATGTAAAATCATCAGGGGAAAAAATGATCGCTGCAGACCCTCAACAACTTTAGTACGTTAATGGGTGTGTTGATATCCAGCTGAAAAGCAATCTACCATAACTTCAGGCGAGCAGGCTCAGAAGTTGGGAATACGTGAAAAGTCACCACTCCCGAATGAGTTCGCGCGAGAGAACGTAATCTTTTAGTTTTAAGTAGGTATGAACAATCCGGATAAGCGCAAGTAAGTACCATTTTGATTAGCTGTCGTACCTACAATGTTTGTGCACTGTGTAAACAATGAGTGACGTATACGCGCGAGAGATCACTTCCGGCACTTGTGTAAACTACGCCAGAGCGTGTACGCACCTCACGCACCGGATGCCGTGCGCGCGCTCAAGGCAGTTGGACAGTGGTGTATTAGAGGTAAAAAAAAAATGATATAAATACTGTTCGGCTTCTCACACAAACCGATCGTTTCGTGTCTTAGGACATCAATGTGTCGTCACGAGCCGCAGGGTTTAATTTGGATTTGTCTGTGCATGTTTATTTTTTTTTTTACTCTCATAGATTTTGTTACCATTGACATGCATTATACGACTGACAGACTGCAACGGTTGGAGTTAAAAAATCATCATTTGTGTTCTACTGAAGAAACAAAGTCACCTACATCTTGGATGCCCTGGGGGTAAGCAGATAAACATCAAATTTTCATTTTTGGGTGAACTATCCCTTTAAACAACAGGTATTTATTTTAGGACAGCTTCATTTTTCATGCCTTAGCATGATCAGTCACTACAATCAAGGGTTGTGCACCATTCAGAATGAGAATGCCTTTTAAATTTAGTTCCTGAATTTAAATTGAGTTTGAACTGAGCTAGCAAACTGAATGTAGATTTCCATTTCAAATTTTGAATTGGAATTCAAATAATTCATATAAATAATTTGTATTTTAAAGAAAGTTAAGTTTTATTTATATATATATATATATATATATATATATATATATATATATATATATATATAAAGTGAGTGCACAACTGTTAACATTCATAATAATAATAAAGGTTTATTGAGCTGCAAATCATCATATTAGAATTATTTCTGAAGGATCATGTGACACTGAAAACTGGAGTAATGATGCTGAAAATGTATTGAACGGGAACCAGTTCTTCATCTGTGAATTTTGCCCAACCCTGCTACAGCCATGACATCAGTCATGTGTATTGTAGTATTCTCAGCTGTATTTTACAGATTTTACCATGTTTCAAACCTTTATCCCAACCCCACAAACAGAGGTTTTTGTTCTGTTGATAAGCATGTGTGCATGTTTGTTTTAAAAGGATGATATCAGAGATTTGTGTTAATATTGTTGAGGCTGTACACGCAGAAAAGGACAGACACATTAATATGCATACACATTGTATGGTTCATTTATTTTTGCCAAAAAGCAGTGGTGTATTGAGAGATTTCTATGCGTAAATGCATTACTGGAATGCAATTAAGAATTATTAGTGCAAAACAGACATTAATGAAAACACATATGGAGGTTGTTTTCTTTAAGTGCCTGTGGTCTGGTGTGTATTAATGGGGGGCTTTCTTCATCATATGTGAGCTAGCTGGAGAGAGAAAAAAAAAAAAAAAAAAAAAACACATTAAAATGACCCATTTTTTTTTCTTGCCCAGTGTTTAAAAAAAAGTTAAATGCTAATTGAAGACCAGTCTTGCATGACAAACTAAGACCTTTATTAAGTGCACAACTCCTTAAATCCCCTCAAGTGTTCTAGCCAGCAAAAGCGTTGTGTCCTTTAAGCAATATTTATTGCTTTTATCCCACTGCACAGGCTAGTTGGGCGCCCCTACATACCTGACACATCATAAAGAGCTGATGAAGACTGGTTAAATTGAATTTATCATACATTCATATCTAACAGTACTACTGGGACTGCTGACCTTGGGCCCATGTAGCTTAAGTACACAAAAATAGCAAGGAAAGACCATTTTACAATTTGCTGCTTTCTATCTGGAAAGAAGCAACCAGATATTCTAACCAGATAGAAAGCAGCAAATTGTAAAATGGTCTTTCCTTGCTATTTTTGTGCACTTAAGCTACATGGGCCCAAGGTCAGCAGTCCCAGTAGTACTGTTAGATATGAATGTATGATAAATTGAATTTAAATAGCCTTTAGATTTAGACAAATCACTATGATGATAAGCATATGATGTAATATCACATACTTTGGAAATGTTGTGAAAATAATATGCTGTTTTATTTAATAGAAATTATCCTTTCAAATAAGCTTCTCTAGTCACATTTGGGGTCATATGATTAACTAGATGGTGTTATTACTTTGTGATGTCATGTGGGAAAGCATTGCATAGTTTGAATAACAAATTGATGTACAAATTTAAGCAGTTCAATGGCAAGATGAAATGAGTCTCACACAGTGCAGCAGCAAATAGATTTAGCAGGGAAAAGAATGTAAAACATTAAAATAATGCAATCAAGCTATAAATGTTTTACCTTTTATCAAATAAGTAGGCAATTAAAACACAAGCACACATCATATTTCAATTTAAAACAGATTAACTGTGATTTGTACTTTTTAATTAGTTCGATTTTTCAAGAGGATTTTAGAAGGAAAAAGCCCATTTCCTATGGAGCAGCAGATAGATGAAAACCATTAAATATGAAAGGATTTACCTGTCCAGTGTCATGTTTTTCCAGACCTCTGACTTTCTTCCTTCAGTTGACCACAAAAGATGTAAGGCAGCATGTTTATGTATTAGGGCTGGGTAAAAAATATTGATTTCTCGATTTTAATCGATTCTCACTTTTACAAATTAATTAATACTTGAATCCCAAGAACTGATTGTAGCGCACCTCCAATCCAAAAAATTGCAAAAAGCTTTGTGCATTGTTACTTTTGATATAACACAAAGTCTCAGATTTCAAATTCTGTCAATTTCATTACGAAATTCAAAAAATACCTCCAAAACCATTTCGGCTCGAAACCACATAATAGCTGTTTCAGCCCGAAATTTTTGCAAGCCTTTCAATAGCTGTATGTGAGGAAGAGACCTAATTTTAAGTTGTTCTCTGAACAGCAGAAGATCTTCCCCTCTTTCATGTTCCTATACTTGGCTTAAACACAAACAAGATTCACTCTTTAATGTATTGACAGTCATTTTACAAACAGTGGGGTTGAGCTACACTGGTTACAATAAACAACCTAAGAAAGGAGGACATTGTGTGTTGTTCTGGTGTATTTAATGCTAGGCTGTGTGCCTCAGGTTGATGAATTTCTGAGAGAATGATGGCCATGTTGTTCAGAGAGAAAGAGAGTTTATGTATCTGTAGGGGGTGTGACTGGCTCTCCTCCAGACAGCCACAGCCCTTATGCTGTCCATGTGTTCAGGGTCTCTCTCTCATCCTGGCCAAGAGAGCAAAATAAAATGAAGGATATTTAAGGCAGAATTCAAGGTTCAAGTTTTGTTTGCATAAAATGAGCCTGGCTGCTAAAATATAAAACAAATTTAAAAAAAAAAAAAAGTTTTATATATATATATATATATATATATATATATATATATATATATATATATATATATATATATATATATATATATATAAAAATGAACAGACATGCAAATGTCTTTAGGTGAGATTATTATTATTATTTTTTTTTGTTACAACGTACAAGTTATAATTATCTCATCTAAATCCTAAATGTTTGCTCACTCTATGTATTTGTGTGTTTAAAATGGTGTATTTTTTTTTTTCACAATAGCTTACACAGACAGCACAAGGAAGCTATTTTAAAAATTTTTTTTATAAAACTATCATCATATCATATACATAAAGAAACGACAGCCTGTCAAAATAAAAGTTTGGTTTAACATGACAAATATGTTACTATAACAAATATGTTACTATTGCATTGACAAATATGTTACTATTGGATTAGTAGACACTGGGCACAATCTCGGCATCTAAAAATCGAAGGATTGAATCCTGTAATACAGGCTGGACCAGTACTTTAAGTGGTTTGTAATGTTCCTGCCCTAATCAACTAATCAAGGTGAGTAGTGTAGTTTTATGAAGCTGATGAAAGGCTGCCCTCTTTGTATGTCTTTTCCTCGTAAAGTCATTTGTGTGCCGAGTTGGAATACAGCCTGTTGTGCTTGGTTGTCAGCCCGGCCCTGCTGAGCTCTGCGGCCCTATTAATGATCTCCTCCATTACCATCACAACCGTCTCCCTTCAGCATCCTCTTTCAAAGCCTCCGCTTCAGTCACCTTGAAACCAGCCCCCCCGCAACAGCCTCCCAGCCATAGATGTGACTGCAGTTGTATGGAGGCAGTCAGCTCTTGTTAGCCTCCAGCGTATAAACACATGAATAATCTTTGGGTGCCTTTAGTTGATGATCTCTTGAATGTAGACCTCCATCTGTCAGTCCTTACATAATCATGTTATTACTATTTATTATTTTTGTTGTTGTTGTTGTTTTTAACTTTTGGCATCAAGATGAACATTTTCATAATTTTTTTTTTCCCACTCCAGTGTTTTCTGAGGCCTGAGTGCTGCTCGACTTTCCATCCTTAGGCCAGATCGGGGACTTTTTTTTTTTTTTTAAACCTGATTTGCGTGACCGACTGCTCTCTTCCAAATTGAAACAATTCTGCTTGACAGGGCCAGATGCTGTCTGTTGAAGTGAGTCAGGAGTTTTGTGGGAATACACCTAGTTTAACATCCTGATACAGTATCTTTATGTTGACAGGGTATGAAAACAACATCCAGCCTAAATAAAGAATTCAAAATAATGCTTAAATAAACTCCACGTCGACTTGATATTCCACAGAGAGGCCCACAATGCTTATGGCCTAATTCCCAATCCCGTAAATGTCGGCACGTATACAAATCACTCACGGGCCGGCATGGAGTGGACTGAGAGATAAATAGATGGGGAGAAATAAAGAGAGGGGGCAATCTCTGGTAAATCAATTCTGACCTTCAGCTTGTTTAGAGTAGAGGGCAAACAGAAGGATTGCTTGATTACTGAACATGACCCCACTAATAGAGAAAAATTTGGTCACAATCATCTTATGAGCAAGCCCCGGTGCAATCTAAAGGAGGTTTTTACATTTTCCCACCTGATGTTGAGGAAGAATTGTGCAAAACACGGTAAATGTGAGAGCCGAGAGTGCTATACTTTTACTGGTAACTGAAGGCATAATCAGATTATAATGTTAAAATATTTAATAAATGAATATGTAAGGAACAAGCGTAAATCTAAAGTGAAAATTAAAAATGAAAATCATCATTTATTTATCCTCATTTCATTACAAACTTGTATGACTTTCTTCTGTGGAGTACAAGAGAAGAGATTTTGAAAAATGTTTTAGTGCATACAACAAATGTCAAGTGGGTCCAAAACAGATGGCCTTTCATTGTATGGACAAAAAAAACGTAAAAAAAAAAAAAATTTGTTCAAGGGGAAAAAATAAAACCGACAGGTTTGGATCGACATGAGGGTGAATAAATGACACAATTTTCATTTTTTGGTGAACTATCCCTTTAATGAATTGGTAAATAAGGATTTTCCTCCACATGACCAAGATCTTTTTGTATCTATCCTCTTGGTCTTATCTAAAATCTTAGTTGCTAGATTTCTGCTCTCTATCCCCCCTGGAAGCCTTGCTGCAGTGTCAGTCATCAACAGGCTGGTCAGTCGACAGCTGCGTCTTGAATGCACACACGCTCTTGACTCCAATGTTTCTCTTGTTGCATAATAATTTATTTGGAAATACTGACAAGATTCAGTGCCTTTTCAAAGTCCTGCTGCTGGCATAAAGTAGTCCATCATATCTGATCTGTCTGCAATTTGTGAATGAGGATTGATTGTGAGCGAGGGACATCATGGCAGGGCACATTTTTAGCTAAGTGCAGGTGCATAGCAGATAAAAGAAGAAAAATGACTAACCTTGTTTCAAAATGGTTTCTGTGAGAAATCCATTTAAAGAAATTTCTATTTTGCCTAAACCCTCCCAAACACCATGTACTAGTTTCTGGTTGATTAAAGCAAAGGCTAAAACTCATTCAATATTCTGGGCTTATCGGCTACAAGCACTGCCGGCTCTCAACACTGATTAATTGTTCCGCTGCTCCTATAAACCTTGACACACATATCCATGATAATCCACCTGAAACGCAGAAATATCTGACTGCTTTTATTGTGTGTGTGTGTGAGCGCATGTGTTAAAATAATAACCCCATGAACGTGTGCGATGACTATTCCAACACCATTTACCACAGAAAGCACTGATGAAAGTTGACATGGCATGAAGAGCATTTTAAAATTCATAGGTGCCAGCCAGGCACGCTTAATTGTTTCCATAATAAATGAATCAGGGTGTGCGATTAGTTGGGCTTGCTTTTCTTGCCACTTCTAAGTTTGTTTTTTATGATTGTTTTGAATTATGCATGCAGAAAAACAAATGACACTGGCTTCTCATCGATACATCTCATTTGTCTGCGACCACTATGGTCTAAAAAGCAAATGAGCCACAAATAAGGTGGTACATTGAATGTCAGGTTGAAAGGACTTCTGTGTATACAATCCAATCAGTGATTCAAAATAGCTCTTATCCAAGATATCAAAGAGCTAATTTTACCATATTTTGGTGACCCAGTGTATTTATAAATCAATGAGCCATGTGTTCAGTAATGATTCATTAGCATAGAAATATAGATCTGCTGCATTAAAATTAATTCCATTGTTTTACAGTTACGGATATCATCCAGTCAGTCAGAACTATGCCTTCTGTTGTATTAATAATATTGATTGTGTGTTTTGCAGGCCTCTCTGGTAACCCTGCTGATTTGGAAAAGCGCCACACATCATTTGGTAAAAACTTCATCCCCCCCAAGAAGCCCAAGACCTTTCTGCAGTTGGTATGGGAGGCCCTGCAGGATGTCACCCTCATTATTCTGGAGGTGGCAGCCATTATTTCTCTGGGCTTGTCCTTCTACCACCCACAAGGGGAAGGCAACGACAGTAAGTAATGGCTTTAAACAGATTTTTTAATAAGTCAATATTGTTTGGGTTGTTTTCCTGCACACAAACTGAGATAAACTATTAATTCGAAAACATTTATAAACTGAAACGAAATAAACTGAAATCATTAATGCAAAGTAAAATGAATGTATACTTAAAATGTACATTTTAGTATTTTATATAGAAAAAAACATAAAACTAAATATTTAAAGTATATGAAAATATAAATTATAGAAATATTGTTTTAGTAGGCTTTGCACACTCATCACACCATAATGGCTGGTGGAGAAAATGCTGTGTATGTGTGTATGTGTGTATGTGTGTGTGTGTGTGTGTGTGTGTGTGTATATATATATATATATATATATATATATATATATATATATATATATATATATATATAAAATAAACAAATATAAAATAAACAAATATACTACCGTTCAAAAGTTTGGAGTAGGTAAGGTGTTTTTTTTTTTTTGTTTGTTTTTTTTACATTTTTGAAAGAAGTGGTAAAGTTTTGTAGATCTTCTGCCTTTTTTTTACTGTTCAGAAAGTAGTCTAATGTTTTTCGTTTTGATTCTGACTTTATTAGTGACTCAACATTTTGGCGTCTTATGTTTTAATAACGGCCTCATTTGGGACTTTGGTTCATAAGCACCGCTCTGAATGCTGGAAACTTGAATTTGGCTGCGACTGCAGGCTCTTCCTTTTACCCATATGGCTCAAACCACAAGGATGACCTTAGACAGTCGTCAAGTTCTCCAGGAGGAAATTAGGTCAATGAAGTGTAAATCTGCGATAAAACATGTTTCTGGCAAGAGGAAACTTTCCAAAGAAGAGACTCCAATAAAACATAAGTGTGCAGCTGCTGTTGTAATTGCTTGGACCCTTAATGGTCTCTAAAGGTTGTATGAACACGTATAAAGATTATCTTTAGTTTAGATTGGTAAGATAGAGATTTTTTTTGCAGAGGATGTTGTAAGGGATTGATTTTCTCTTATTGTTTTTATGTTATTCCAGACTGTGGCCAAGCAGCTGGGGGTGTTGAAGATGAGGGCGAGGCCCAGGCAGGATGGATTGAAGGTGCTGCCATCTTATTTTCAGTTATAATCGTGGTGCTGGTGACGGCCTTCAATGACTGGAGCAAAGAGAAACAGTTCCGTGGGCTTCAGAGCCGCATAGAACAGGAGCAGAAGTTTACAGTCATCCGCAAGGGTCAGGTCATCCAGATCCCTGTGGCTGAGATCGTCGTCGGAGATATTGCACAAATCAAATACGGTAAGAGTTCCATCTGAGAGCTGAGAAAATTTCCACAGTATGACGGATCTAGATGTGACACGTCACTGTATTCAGTGATCTCTGCCATATTTGTTTTATGAATGCTGTGGCATTTATAAAGCATAGTTTTTCCTCCAGAACCCTTTGGCTTTTTATTAAACCTCAGAAGCGAGTTCCTCATTGAATTCACCAGCGGTTGTGATGGATCATATGTGACTGCCAGTCTTCTCTGAGAGACAAAGCATGGCTCATGACTCATGCTTACCGGCTTGCGTGAGTCACTGTGCTGCTGCTCATGGTGCCTGCAATGTGGGCGACGCGTGGGGTGTCCAAGAGCCACAGGAGAGATCTGTCGTCATGGTCGCCAAATCAGCCTCTGCTCCTCTCCTCTTGCTGAATTGCAGAATGTGTCTTTCTCTGTATCTTTTTCTCTCTAAGTCATTCCACAGTCATTCACCACCCCATGTTCTTTTCCATCAGGTGACCTTCTCCCAGCTGATGGTATCTTGATCCAGGGTAATGACCTGAAGATTGATGAAAGCTCTCTCACTGGGGAGTCCGATCATGTCCGCAAATCTCTGGAGAAGGACCCCATGCTCCTTTCTGGTGAGATGGAGTGTCTACATCCTCTTTAAATTGTTAGCTTCCGTTGTAGGGTGCAAAAGAGACCATAATCTGGGATTAAACATGGAAATATACAAAGTATTAAGATTTTAGAAAGAGAGAAATTATTATTTTAGACCCCACATTAATGGGCTAGGCATGTATGCTCTACTATTTCTAGAAACCACTTTGCAGCTTTGCTCTTATTTGAAGTATTGTCATTCAGAAGGTAAGCAGTTATTTAGCACAGGCTTTTGTCCAAAGCGACTTGCAGTACACTACAGAAACAATCCTCCTGAAGCAGCCTTGATGTTAAGTGCCTTGCTCAAGCACACAGTCTGCTTATGAAGTTGTGAGTTGAGTGTTGTTAAAAATATTGATATTTCAATATGTATCGATACTGAAGTATCTGAAATGATTCCAAAACTCCTTTCTGCAGTATCGATACACCGATACCTGGTATCGACCGGTATCATGATATCGACCTTTCTTTCTGATTTCGTTCAGGAACTCATGTGATGGAGGGATCTGGTCGAATGCTGGTCACTGCCGTGGGCCTGAATTCTCAGACTGGAATCATTTTCACCCTCTTGGGTGCCGGCAGTGAGGATGAGGAAAAGAAGGTGAAGAAAGGTGAGAATCTATTGTACTTTCTTTCTCATTTGGATAACTCCCTCTCTCTTTGAGTAAACCAGTCTACCTCTCTAGTTGGGAGGTTACCTACCATCAGCCTGCCAGAGGTAAGGGCCATTAACATGATTTGCTGAATTGTCTCCCTCTCCCAAAAATGCCTGCTGCTCTGAAATCCTCTGCCATGGTTAAAATTCAATATTTATTTGGGGAATAATCACAGTATGTCGATGGAGACGTACGATATCCCTTGAGTTACTTTCCATTTTACTAACTCTTTTAAAGTTTTTATTTGAATTTATTTTTCTATATTTTTTCCCTGATAGATCAAGCTAAAATTGAGCTAGTTATTTCTATTTGGGTAAATGTATTTTTTAAAAATTGTTATTGCTACACACAACACTTAGGAAAATATGAGATCATGATAATTGAACAGTCAAAGAAACCGTAATTCTCGTCATGTTATTTTAACCTATTAGCATGCGGTATGTCCCATCTGCATGTACTGACTCTCCTGGTCCTCCGGGGTATGTCAAAACCTGACAGCACCTGCTGTCAGCTCTCAGTGTCTCTCTCATGTTCCTGTTTGTTGGGTCGCCACTTAATTCAACAGTCAGACTGGTCTAAATAGTTTACTCTCTCATTGCCTCTTAAGCTAAAAGAGCAGCTCTAAAACTTAGAATATTTCGATTCCTGTATTTTTGTTATAATGACAGTTCAGCCATTGTCTTTTAGTTACATAATTGCTGTAATTTTTCCTTTTCCCTCATGCTCCAAGAATATCTTTTGTCGAATGTGTTTGCCAAAAAAATTGAGAGAACTGCTTTTTGGTTTCAGCCAAAGCCTTTTGGCATTGTCATAGTTCGTGATGCAAGTGAACAAAAATAGGAAATTTATAAAACCCCTAATCGTAATGAGGTTATGTCAGCTGTATGCCACAGTCAAAAACAATGACCGAGCCGTCAGTGTACCCTGCATAAAGACCCTCTAGTCCTTGTCTTTTTCTATAAATGAAACATCCAATCCCACATATACTCATGTAATGTAGTGTTACTTATCTATTTTTTTTATTCTTTTTGTTATGTTTCTTTCTTTTCTTTTTCTGTCTTTGGTTTATTTACTTTGAGCCATGTTATATCAGCCCTCCGCCCTCTCTCTCTCGTTTTAAACAGGTAAAAAACAAGGACCCCCCGAAAATCGCAACAAAGGTAACCTTACCCACTCCCTCTCCCTTCTCCCCCCCCCTCCCCATTCAGCAGCAAGTCTCGGAGTCTCGTGTCAGTCCCACTCACTCACTTGCTCACTTTCTCTCTCTGTCTTTCACGCTGTTGCTTACCCCTTCCTGCTGAGCCCGGGGGAGCTTCTTGCCTCGCTTTACTATTTAAGGGTGCAACTCTCACCTGCTGGAAACGGCACTAAGCAGCCAGAAGACTGCAAGTTCATTGTTTGTCAGTCGATTTAAATCATGGTTATCCAAGATTATTAATTTTTTTTTTTTTTTTTTTTTTTGTAGTTAAGAATAGTTATTTTAAAATATACAACTATTTCACAATATTACTGTTTTTTTTTTTGTTTTTTTAATCAAATAAATGCATCCTTGGTGAGCATAATTTTTAAGGCAAGCAAATGAATTATTTATATAAAAAAAAAATTTATTTTGCATGGCGTATGTCATTCTTTAAACGCATGTTGAGATGCATTGCTATGATTAAATTTTTTTTCTTTAAATCTAGACAAGTAATTTCCTGGACTAATTAACCATCTTACCCATCCCTGTTATTGCCAGTGTTTTTTTGTTTTTGTTTTTTTAGATAATGTTTTGAACATGCTTTGAGCTTTGATAATTTCTGCCGAACTTTTTGGATTTGATAAACTCAACACCTTAAAAAGCCTTGTATTGTAAAAGTATACGTTAACATCGGCAACCCTAATGATTATATGTATATAAAGTTTGCTGTCTTAAAGATTTTCTTTTTGTAGATCTAGTTTTCTACTAGTGACAATTTTAGATGTCTCTCCTTTTCAGAAGCAAACTATCTCTGTGTGCTTGTCCGGGTCATCTGTGAACATTTGTACTGTGTTTCAGAGTGTGCCCACTCTGCCCTGGCTGACCCCAACAACCCCTCCCCAGCCCCACCCCCTGTAGCGCTCAGGGACTGAGCATCTGCTCCAGACAGAACTGCTCATTTTGTCTGCACAGATCTCCTTCCTTTTGCCCTTGGTCTCGAGCACAAAAACACTTACACAAGCTGGTATTGGTTTAACACTGAGTATATGTATTTAGTGTCTTCCTCCGTTTTTAAAATGCTAGCCAAGAACTATTTAAGGGTATTTAATCTTGCTCCATGGTAAGATCTTGTACAGAACACCCACTTTTCACAATCTAATCAATTCCTGATGGATAAATTTAAGTTCAACTTTTGTTTTGTTTTTTTATTCTCTTTATTGTTGAACCCTGTTTCACTTGGAAATATATTGCAAGTATTGGGTAACGAACAGGGACTCACATTAACTTATTAATCATTCAAATGCAGCCAAGAGCTTTTGTAAAGATGCACATTTGCCCATACAATATTTGTTCCCAGCTTCATTGATGGTTTATGTTAATGTAATGCTTAGGGGCGTGGCTTATGTGGGAGTTGCACCCTTGCAAAATGGACCGGCTGTGGATTGTTGTTTTTGTCCGTTTCTTTACTTTAGCTCTTTGTTTTTCTCACTGTTGCTTCTTTCTAGGGTGTGGCTCAGGACTTCATGCTGTCTTGTACACTCTTCTCTTGGTCAAAATTTGACCATTTCTTTCACCTTTACCCTCTTTCTCTGGTACCGCACTCTCTCTTTTGGGAGCGTAAAAATAAACCAAAATCTCTCTGATCTTTTTCGTCTTCCTCTTGATCCTTGTTTCTTGTGGTGGTTGTATCTCTGGCTGTTTGGACTGTTTTTCTGTTTTTAAGTTGTTTGTAAATCACACTCCTGTTTGTCGTGCGTGCCTTTGTTCGTGTTGTCAGTCAAGACAGTCAGTCCGTCCATCAATCCCTGATTCATGTGTGGTCGTTCTGGTCAGCTCTGTCAGTTCTGGTCAGTTGTTTGTTGTGACTGGTGGTCAGGTAGGCTTTTGGACTGTTTCTCAAACTCCACCTCAGAACTTCACTACTACAGAGTTTCAGCCTGTTGTACACCATGTTTGAGATGATACATAGGCTAACAGCAAAAAGAAAATGACTTTGCCTCTCTGTATCTTTTAAAATAGATACTTAATGGGAATTGGGGGTAAGGAATCAATGCCTATCCATGGCAAAGTGGCTGAATTGGATCTTCAACTCCATTAAGTTTCTATTTTAGTGGGTAACATAATTGGGTAATATAATATGTCATTTTATCCCTGCCAGTAGCATAATTGAATTAAAACTATCAAAGTTACTGATGTAAAAACAAACGTTAAAACTAGCCACTGTTTTGCCTTGATGTGTATATATATATATTTTTTTTTTTTTCTGTAAAAGTATTATTCCCTTAACGTACTTTCCAGTTTGGTTTAGTTAATGGTATTACAATATTGCACAAGTTCAGTAAGTTCTTTAAAAGCGTATTGAACTTCATCAGATACAACTACCAGAGTATCCGTGATGGCACATTAATAAAAACCATAGGAGAAATAAAAGGCTAATTTAATTTCAGCCTATTAAAAACAATCCCCAAGCCAAAAAATAGATTTTTATTGCCAGAGGATTTATTAAAAAGTAGATTATGGGTTGAAGTTTGAAGATTACACAAAGGTTTACACAACCAATAAAAAATGTAATGATCTTTATTTTATATTTCATAACAGTACTGAGTAGCTCATCGGCCATTGACAACGTAGGGTCTGGTATTAACAAAATGTCTTGTGTGCTGCTTGAATCCTACTTAGAATTCACCATGCGCACCTTAACCTGCCGGGGAATGGCTCCATGAATTTATAGTTTTCTCCTCACAAGCCTAGATTTACTCAAGCAAAGTCAACTAACAATAAATAAGTGCTTCTGATATATTTCTTCTGTAAAATTCTCTAGGAACCCACTGTATGACTTGCCCTCTAGCTGTTACTGAATTGCCCATTCTCTCCTCCCCTCTTCCCATTTTTCCCATTTCCCCCACCTCTCATCTCCCTCCATCCTTTTTGGCATGTTCCTCCCTTGTTCCCATAACCACTCCTGAAATCAACCTCCACAGCTAAGACCCAGGATGGCATCGCCCTGGAGATACAACCTCTGAAGAGCGAGGAAGGTGCAGAGTCAGAAGAGAAGGAGGAAAAAGAAGAAAAGGAGAAAAAGAAGGTCAACGTCACCAAGAAAGAAAAGTCAGTCCTGCAGAGCAAGCTGACCAGGCTAGCGGTTCAGATTGGAAAAGCAGGTTAGGAAGCAATACATAACCGAGCAATACTAAACCTCTGATTGACATTTGTCATTGATTGATTGACATTTTGAATCTACTTGACTAATGGCTGTTTGGTTGAAATTATGCTGCCTCTGATAGAAAAAAAACACTTACCCTTATATTTGTTTTAATTTTTTTTTTTTTTTTTTTTTACTTTATTTTGTTGTTGTTGTTTTTAACCTACATCAGCCAACCCCAATTGTGAGCAGTAAACGGAAAACTCTTTTTAGTTTAAAGGTGCAGTTGTTTTTTCATTTTTTTTTTTTTTTTTTTTTTTAATATGAAAATTCTGTCATCATTTACTCACCCTCATGTTGTTCCAAATCTGTATGAATTTCTTTCTTCTGCTGAACACAAAAAAGATATTTTGTAGAATATGGGTAACCAAACAGTTGATGGGTCCCATTGACTTCCATAGTAAGGAGAAAAAGAAAAAAAAATACTATGGAAGTCAATGGGGCCCATCAACTGTTTGATTAGCGACATTCTTCAAAATATCTTCTTTTTTGTTCAGCAGAAGAAAGAAATTCATACAGGTTTGGAACAACTTGAGGGTGAGTAAATTATGACAGAATTTTCATTTTTGGGCGAACTCTCTCTTTAACATTTTTACACAAAGAAATCACTATAACTTTCAAATAAATGTTGCACAATATTTATACTAATTAGCCATGTGTTTGCTTGTACAAAGCACACTGATTTCTTCAGACATCCTTTCAGTAAATTAGTTCATTTGCTTCCTAGGGTTTGTTTTACTTACTGCTTAAAGACACAGTGTCACCCAATATGGAAACAGGCTTGTCCCTTTGGGCTGTGTTCCACCTAATTATCCTACTTCCTACAGTTACCCAATCAAATAACATTCACATAGAGCACATCAGACCACAGCTGTTGCCGTTATGAACAAAAGTCAGAAGGCTCTGTATTCCCCTTTGCTGTATTGGTCTTAAAACTCCCTCTCCTCCGGCAGGTCTCATCATGTCTGCAGTGACCGTCATCATCCTCATCCTGTACTTTGTAATTGATACGTTCGGCGTCCAGGGTCGTGAGTGGACGGCGGAGTGTACTCCCATCTACATACAATATTTTGTGAAGTTTTTCATTATTGGTGTGACTGTGCTTGTGGTGGCCGTGCCTGAAGGGCTGCCTCTAGCTGTCACTATCTCCCTGGCTTATTCCGTCAAGGTGAGAGCCTTTGGGTTAGTTTACCAACACAAACCTGTATTTTGTTAATCATGAGGAGGACCTTCAGGTGGTTATAAGTTGTCGCATGATTCTCTACATTTTTGTTCATCTACTGTATGTCCAAGGGATAAAACACATTGCTTTCCCCAAGTAAAACCAGATTAACTGTTTTTCTTCAACAGAAAATGATGAAAGACAACAACCTGGTTAGGCACCTGGATGCCTGTGAGACCATGGGTAATGCCACTGCCATCTGCTCTGACAAAACTGGAACGCTGACTATGAATCGCATGACAGTGGTGCAGGCTTTCATAGGTGACACACACTATAAAAGCGTTCCTGAACCAGAGGCCATTAATCCACAGACTTTGGAGATACTGGTGAACAGCATCTCCATAAACTCAGCATACACTACCAAGATCCTGGTAAGAAATGGCCTTACGTAAATGAGATGCAGATAAATTAATAATCTGTTCTTTTGTTTGTCAAATTAAAAGTCCACAGTCAGCCCCAGCCAAAACACACTTGTACACTTTCTTGCATTAAAAGACAGATAGACGGAGCACAACAGAATGGAACTGAACACAGACTGAATATTTTTTAAATAAAATATAATCAATATCAATATTAGATAAATATTTAATTTGAAATCTGCAACTAACTTTGTAGAAGCACTAAAAAAGGAAATAAATTTAAACTATAACTGAAATTAAATGTAATTAGTAATATTTATAAAAAAAAAAAAGGAAATGAAAAAGGAAAATGAGAAAAGCACATGATATTACTAAATTACTAAAAACTACTAAAAACCATATATATATATATATATATATATATATATATATATATTATGGTCTGAACGTCAACTTGGTCTACCTTAAACAGATTGACAACACCAATTGTGAATTCATTGTGGCTAGGCAGAGGAAGTCTATTCATGTCTATTCAATGCTAGACTCGTCTTCCACAATATGATTCAGTTATCTTAATTTGGGGGCTTTTCTCAGCAAATGTAAAAAAAAAATTTGATTACATGAAATTAATTTTATGAAATAATTGTCATATAATTTAATGAAATCAATTCAGATTCATTGAATTTTTACATCGATTGATAACCCTAATTATTTTTTTCCTCTTGAACGTTTCTTGCCTGCTATTCATAATGTATCTTTCTTTCCCATAGCCCCCAGAGAAGGAGGGAGGTCTGCCAAGGCACGTGGGTAATAAGACAGAGTGTGCCCTTCTTGGTCTGGTGATGGACCTGAAGAGGGACTATCAGCCTATTAGAGATGAGGTTCCTGAGGAGAAGCTTTACAAGGTTTACACATTCAACTCCTCCCGGAAGAGCATGAGCACCGTACTAAAGAACGCCAATGGTCCTGGCTTCCGAATGTACAGCAAGGGTGCTTCTGAGATCGTCCTGCGCAAGTATGCTAAACAAACTAATCTTCAGACTCTTAAAGGGGTCATATCAAAGTTTACTTGATCTTTTGAGAGAAACTTTCAAGTCCAAAAATACCATTTATTAAAATAAAGCATCAAAAATGACTTCTGTAGTCCTTGGGTCATAAACCCGAAACATTTAAGTATTTCTTAAAGGAACAGCAGCAAAAGAAATCCACTAGTTTGTAGTGATTATTAAACCTTTCTCTTGTCTGTCAGGTGTTCCCATATCCTTGATGCTTCAGGCCAGCAACGTATCTTCAAGGCCAAAGATCGGGATGAGATGGTGCAGAAAGTGATTGAGCCAATGGCCTGTGACGGGTTAAGGACCATTTGCGTAGCCATGAGGGACTTCACAACCGAGCCAGACTGGGAGAATGAGGCTGAAATTCTGAATGACCTGACCTGCATCTGTGTTGTGGGCATTGAAGACCCTGTCCGTCCTGAGGTGAGAAAAATGATACCGTTTGTTCGTTGCTGATAGCATTGTGCTTGTCCATAGTGGAGGGCTGGACATTTGTATACTTCAGGCCTCCATTAATAATGAGACATGACAAGCATTAGGGGACGGCTTGTCGCGACTCGAGCAACCCGCCACATTTCATGTAATGAAAATGTATTGACCGTGTTTATCATGTGATGATGATGGATTATTTGCAGAGTGTCTAACACTATGTCAAAGTGTGGACAGGAATAGCCTCATCGGTGGAGCGACAAACTGACCTAATTCCCTTGAAGGTGGTAAAATAAGTACATGACAGGCAACATGATTGTGCTGTTTTTGATTATGTATATTGGATCAGTGCAGAATTAATGTCAGCTTCCATCAAATGAGGTGGCATATATAATTCTATAATAGAACGCATGACTGATACTTAGATTAAATTGATTCCTGCAGGCTTTTTTAAGTGGTACAATTTTGTGTTACCATTTTATCTCTGTTCCCATTTAGTGTGAATAAAAATCATCCTTTCTATATGTCCCCAGCTATATAGTTAATGTTATCTGTTAAGCATGCCAGCTTAGGATGATTATGAGCATTTCAAGAAGAAAAGAAAATTAACAGCCAGTGAATTTTATCCTTGAATTGTTAGGGAATTGTTACATGGAAAAGTCATAGAAATAAAAAAAAATCTTAAGAAGTCAAAGAAAAGTTATGGCAGTAATAGCATTCTGCAGTGATGACATATTTTGGTCGGCCAACCCGGAAGTTAGCATCACCCTGTGAGGGACACTTTCAGTGTCCCTCACAATCTCTCTAGTGCCACTTAGCTACTTGTTAGCAACTGCCTTTTTAAAGACAAGTAAAAGCTTTAAAAATTCACAAGGGGGTATTACTGATGTATTTTATGCCATAAAATAAAACATGAAGATGTGTTTTTTTCAGGCATTTAACCAAAAACCCATTCAAAAACCTTTTGACTTTAGGACGATGAAACTGGAAGTGCTAAAATGCTAACTTTTTTCTGGGTTTTGGCCTACAAAAATACATCATCTCTGTAGCACTCTATAAAATCTTAAAAGATCATGAAATTTTTCATAGTGATTTTATATACAAAGTATTTCATTGTGTAGAAACTGATTTTTTTTTTTTTTTTGTCATTGCATTCTCTATAAAGTTAAACTTTTAAATTGATTTAAAAATCCTTCAGCAATCACAAATGATGGAAAGTTATAGAAATTTGAATTTCATGGAAATTCATTGGTGTGTGCAGGAATAGTTGCCACTTGTTGAATCAGTTGTTGTCCTCTTTCCATTCACCATACAGTCAGACACTTTGTTTTTAAGCCAGTCTTAAAATTGGAGTCTTTCTGACTGCAGTACATTCACACAGGCCATTCCATAACTGCTTCTCTAACAGTGAACCGAATTTGAGCTGATAAAAAGCCTGTGTTTTATGACTTGAATTGATGCAGAGGGCAATATTATGTTAAGGTAGCAGTCTGAGAGTGGCGCTTGCCCATTACAGCTTCAAAATGGAATCGTAGTCATGTAGCGATGATAAGATGGGCGTGAATGTTTTTGTCATAGTGAGAATCACTCTCTTGCAGTAATGATCAGAGCCATCTGTAGCTTATTTTGTTTATTTTTGCTGTCACAGGCTAGACGAGCCAATTGTAGAGTTTATTAATGCACACACTAGTTTCTTTGCATCATGCAACATGTTTTTCACATGCATCTCTGTCCATGGAAACATTGGGAGGTTTTTAATTATCTATAAATAAATGAGCTTATTGGTTCTAATTACGGGTATGTGATTCATCGCAAGACTGAGTGGGGATAATTACATAGGACTCCAGCAAACACACACACAAAACCTCTAGATCCAGCCCCTTCATGTGTTAAGTAGTCTCGGTGCCCTTACGGCTTATGTAAGTTGTGTGTGATTTGTTGATTTTCATTACTAATGTATGTTTTTTCCTCAATTTTTTTTTTTTTTTTTTTTTAAAATACATCAATCTTGCCATAAAATTAGACATAGATGCCGGTATGGCAATAAAAAAAATAAAATAATATACTGCAAGATGTCAGATGTTGTATAAGTGAGTGACATTTTCCACTCTGAAAGATTCAGCGAGTAGTTCCTTAGAATGATAACTGGTCATCTTTGAAATGATTCACTATAGCAATCCATTCATTAGAGTCATTCATTCATTCATGAATTAAACCACACTAGTAATGCTGGAAGTTTTTATTTATTTATATATATATATTTATTTATTTATTTTTTGCAGCTAGTGACAAACAATGACTGTATTGTCTTTATTATTTCACAGTACATAATCCAGGAAACATTAGGACTGGTTGGGTACATTTTTTTTATTATATGGGTTTATATCTATGGGTTTATTAAATCTACACAATTAAGCAGTACAGATACTCTGATCTGAACATTTATTTATTTCATTTATAGTATTTATTATTATATAATTTTTTATATATATTATTATATTTATAATTTTTAAAATTTAATTCTTCCTGTTTTTTTTAAGAAGCAGTGGGGAGTGGCTGGAAACAATAGAAATTGTGGGATGTGATGAAGATGTGAATCAAAACTCAGGTTGCTGAGGCACACATGGCTACATACAAACTCCTTGTACTATTATCTGTATGTCCCTTCTCAGCAATCCCTGACAAAATATGGGGAAAATTTTGGATTATTAACTGGTGCATTCATTTATCCTAGATTTTGTAAATATTGAGCAACTAGGAAAAAGTATTGGACTCTTGACAAGTAAATTGAAGTCTATCCAGACTATTTTGCATTGATCTGCATTTATTTATTTATTTATTTATTTATTATTTTTTGCCGCAAATCCATTTATCACCAAATTCAACACTGGAGTGTTGAATTAACGATATGGCAGTGGCTGCCCAACATGCTTTGTACCCAGCCAAAAAATTGTTCTTTTATTCCTCCGTTGTGCAGGTTCCTGAGGCTATCTCTAAATGTCAGCGAGCAGGCATCACGGTCCGTATGGTCACCGGAGACAACATTAACACAGCCCGTGCCATCGCCACGAAATGTGGAATCCTGCAGCCTGGAGAGGACTTCCTGTGCATGGAGGGCAAAGACTTCAACCAGCAGATTCGCAATGACAAAGGAGAGGTAAAAAGCTACAGCACTTCATCTACAGGTGTCTGAGACGACATATAAAGTGCTTATTTCAGTCTTGCCCTTATCTTTAGGTTGAACAAGAGCGTCTTGACAAGGTCTGGCCCAAACTGCGTGTTCTTGCTCGTTCTTCCCCAACAGACAAACACACTCTGGTTAAAGGTGAGATATTTACAAATAGTTGGGTGAGATTTTAGTCCACACTTTCACAGCTAACCCAACTGTTACACCAATGTATTATAATATTAAATAAGTTGTACAAAAACCCACTGGAGGGGAGTTGGTGTTTTCTCCCATTATTATGAGCCCTATGTCACACATATTTTGCTTTACCCTGAGGCAGTTCCTGTGTTGTTGTCTTTTAGGCATCATTGACAGCACAGTTGGAGAAACGAGACAGGTGGTGGCTGTGACTGGAGACGGCACTAACGACGGTCCTGCCCTTAAAAAAGCAGATGTTGGCTTTGCTATGGTAAATCATGAAGTTTTTTTGTGTTTGGTCGCAAAATCGCACCATTAACACACAAAATATACAGGTTTCATACAAGCATATCATGCATATACTCATAATTTTCTCTTGTCTGTTCAGGCCATTTCTTTTTGCTATTAAAATGACTGCCTTGCTGCTAATTTGTCTTTTTATTGTGAGAGTCCATTGCAGGGTGAGTGTCTGGCTCGTTCAAAGAGAGTTTGGCAGCCAATGTTATACTGTAGCAAAGATTGCTTTAATAACCGCAGAGGTTGCGCCCTAATCCCTACCCAGTATCTCTTGCTCTGCTCTGCGCCAAGCCAGAATGCCTCAGGGCATCATCGCAGCATGCGGCACTGCCTGATAAGTGGCTGACCCCTGCTTGTTGCTCAGATGACCCCACAACTTTAGCAATGATAAAATTAATTTGTGCTTCCAGAAATGCGCTTTATATGGAATGAATCAAAAAAAGGCAATTCATATTTCTCACTCAAACACTTATATAGAGAGTCTAAAAAGTCTAAATGTCTGTTTCAAAAGCAGTAGGTGGTGCAATTGTGCAGACTGCCAATTGAAGGACATTAGGTTAGGATGAGGGCAGGCATGGTAAATTGTTTCAGAAATAGACACCCTGAAGCTCAAAGATATGGTTTAATTTGGTTTATCATTTTGCTGTGCTGTTTAAGCCTACATAAATACCACTTTGCCTTTTCACTGAAACTTCATTCAGTTGAAATATCTTTATTTAAAAATGCATTATAAGCCAAGAAAAGTCCTAATTAATATTTTTTCTATTGTAGTTCGTTTTTCCCTTTCTTTCAGGTTTCCTGTTAGTGGGATCCATATCATTCCTGAGAATGAGCCTGCATCTCCAGTTATTCATAAAGGAGACTGCTCTGATATTTACGCAGACACTCTAAAAAAAACAACTACTTTCTTTATCTTACAGGGAATTGCAGGCACAGATGTTGCAAAGGAGGCCTCTGACATCATCCTTACCGATGACAACTTCACCAGTATTGTCAAAGCCGTGATGTGGGGACGAAATGTCTATGACAGCATTTCTAAGTTTCTGCAGTTTCAACTGACTGTCAATGTGGTGGCTGTGATTGTTGCTTTCACTGGAGCCTGCATCACACAGGTGCATTTAACATCCTCTGATTTACCATCCTAGGACACAGCATTTACTTTTTATATGCCATTATATCATTATTTAGTGTTTTTAGTTAGAAACTGATTTTTGAGTGAAGGAAATGTAATATTAATTTAAAGGGATATCTCACATTCTTATTTTGTAGAGCACATCAGGTCATTTATAAAAATAAAGCAAGATGCTACAGGTAAAAAAATACGGAAAATTCATATAATTATCTGTAAAAAAAACAAAAAAAACGTTGTTCTTGTATGTCTGAAAATCTAATTTAATATAAGGTCTCAGAGTAATGACCACTATAGAAGGCAAAAATAAATTGCCTGGTTTCAGGAGAATAAACAGTATTTGGTGGTTAAGCATGGCATTGTGGGAGACAATTCATCACGATAAGCCATAATAACATAACTCTACAAGCAAAGTCTAAGTATTTTATATTTATTGAAACATAAATATATGCTATGGCCATTTAGTGCTGGTGGCAGACTTTGGCTACTCTGGGGCCGGCCAGTCTTATTGTGTTCCTGCCTAACTATATTACATATGACAATACTGTAGTAATGTCCTTTCTGTGGAGTCTCACTCCGGTTTGTTGTGTCTGCAGGACTCTCCACTTAAAGCTGTTCAGATGTTGTGGGTAAATCTGATTATGGACACACTGGCTTCTTTGGCTCTGGCAACGGAACCCCCAACAGAATCACTCCTACTGAGGAGACCTTACGGCCGTGACAAGCCACTCATTTCCAGGACTATGATGAAGAACATCTTGGGTCATGCCGTTTACCAACTTATCATCACATTTACTCTTCTCTTTGCTGGTAAGAGGCTTCTGTATTCATGATGAGGTTTAAGCAAATTTAATGAATTAAGTTATAATTAAGTTATATTAATAACAGTAATAATAATAAGAATAGTTATTATTGACTTTTTATGGCATTTTGAACTATAGTAAAAACTCACTGCAGGAAGGGACTGTGGCTAGTAGCATTTTGTGTATGGGATGGATGTGATGAATGGTTGCTTAGCAACTAGCATTTATATTTGCAATATTCAAAGCATCAGAATTTGCCTCAAGCACCCATAAGTTTTACCATGAAATGTTTTACAGCGTTTGATATTATAGGGAAAAACCTTCAAAAACGTCTCGTGCAAAATGGATCTGGGGGTTTACATGTCATCTCTGGACATGGCTTTTTATAAAATGTTCATTTGCAAAATTTAAATATATTTACTAAGTTCTTGTAGATCTAGAAATTAAAATTTAAGACCATTATTGTAACTCTGTAGAAAGCTACAGGCAACTCACTGTCTTGTTTTCTTATTCTCATTCTTTTACTCTCACTTGTTTTTTTACACTAATAAATGCAATAAAGATGCATTCAAAAATGTATAAAGATGTATTTGTCAAACATGTATTTTTTTTTGCAGAGTATTTTTTTTTTTTTCAATGTTAGGCTTTCATGTTTAAGGCATTAAGTTAAGAGTTAAAGGCCTCCATCCCAATTTCATAGTGAAAACCTGCCAGTAATAGACCGCCTATCTGTAAATCCTGGTGTTACACTGGTCTTTGTTCCCTACCGTGCGATAGATCACATCAAATACTACCTAAAGCATGTCATAGTGCTTCAGGAGATTTCGCTGTAAATGTTCCCATGTTGTGCTTCTGCAGACTGATTAGACAAGTTTATCACGAGTTACAGTGCCCGTGGGTTAAGGAACCGTTGCACAGAAGACTCCATTCTGTGGAGTTTGAATACATACTCTGTCTCAGTGGACATTACACTCGACTGTATTTTTTTTAATTAACAATAACATATATTTATTGAAAATTCCCATCAGTGCTCCTCTTGACATAAAACACTATGCATTTTGAACTTTCACATCACTTATTTACAGAAAACATTTTTCTGCCCCTAAAAGGTGAGAAGTTCTTTAGCATTGATAGCGGCCGGAACACCCCTCTCCACTCACCACCGTCTGAACACTACACCATCATCTTCAACGTCTTTGTCATGATGCAGCTCTTCAACGAGATCAATGCCCGCAAGATCCATGGAGAGAGGAACGTGTTTGAGGGAATCTACCGGAACCCCATTTTCTGCTGCGTCGTACTGGGAACCTTTGCTCTGCAGGTAAAAAAAAAAAAAAAAAAAAATATATAAATATATATATATATATATATATATATATATATATATATATAAAATATAAATAAAAATGTAAAAAATACATTAAAATCCTCAGACAGTTTTCACAATGTCTTCATGGAATATATGGCTATATCGTCTTTATCAAATGGGACACTTTTAATGGGATACTCTAAAATCTGATTGGATGAGCCACATTCAAATAGTTGTAAAAAAGAAATCCATTGAATTGTTTATTAATGTGCTAAGTTGCTACTCTTTGCTACTCGTTCCACAAATAGGGTGCGAAATAGTGATGAAACTTTTTAAAAATGTGGGGGGAAAAGGGATGCAACAGGATAATCAGTCTTACTTCTTGGATTCAGATTTGACCAATTTATTTTTTTTATGTAACTGAATAAAAAAAAATAAAAAAAACTTTAATGTATTTTTGACTGGTCTTAAAGGAATAAAAAAAAAAAAAATAGATGACTAACTTTTAAGACTAGTCTTTTATGCGTCCGACCACTGATGTGTTTAAAGCTAGCTACTTTTCACACAATGTCAATTTTATGTTAGCTAATAGTTTAGTTACCATGACCGATTTAGTTAAACAGTTTAAAAAGTAATTTAAGTAATTTTTCAAATTAATTTTTCAAGATATTATAAAACACTTGCTGCATTAAAAATTCACTACACACATAAAATTACGTATTTGAGAGAGAAAAAAGCAATTCGCTTTTTATTACGACATTCAAAAATGAAGTTAAATACCATAAGTAAAGCAAAATGTTTACAAACATTATAAATACTATAAACCTAGCTATAGGCTGTTTTAGCTCCTCTCACTCTACAACAAATCCTTTCAATTTAACAGTATTCAGAACAGAACAAGAGTGAGAAATAAAAATAAAAGTAGCTATATAGGCTAAACGTCAAGCCAAAATTAATCCATCTAAAGCAAAACAGAGCCTACCTCTACCTCCCGATCACAATTTTTTCCTTATAAAACAACGGAAACAACTTAAAAACTGTCAGTTATGGTCATACAGATAAGAGTAAGACATTCGAAACTAATGTCTACTTTTATTTGTGTACACTCACAATAAAAACAAAACATTGTGCTTTTGTAAAATATAGAAAACAAACAGGATGCCGCTTATAGTGGTGCCGCATATATATAGTTTTATTCTGTTTTTCTCCGTTCACAAAAGCGCCGCAGATGTGTGATGTGACAGTGTGTGAATTCTCATGTTCTGTTGTTTTTGCTGCTATTTGCACATATAAAACCATAGCCATTCTAATTTAATTTAATTCTAATTTAACACAATTTGGTTGGTTAATGGTTAATCGGTTAAAGGTCAGGGAATCCTAGCCCGAAATTAACATCCCTGGTGATCACATCTAATGGTTTAAAAAAGGCTATTTTTAAAGAATTATGATTACTGTTTATTTATTTTTTTTTAATGTTACTGTTGTTTACCATGTTTCTTTTTCTTCTCTATTATAAAAGCAATAAGCTACCTGAGGCTATACGTTACAGCTATTTTAACCACGACTACAGAGGTTTAAAGTAATCCAAACAACACCTCTTAAACGTGTTGAAATCACTGTAACTCAGTCTCTCAGGGCTTATTGCTTTACTTCAGTATAGCTGGACTAATGGAATACACCTTGTTACAGATCATCATTGTGCAGTTTGGAGGGAAGCCGTTCTCTTGCACGGCCCTCACCATCGATCAGTGGCTCTGGTGTGTGTTCATAGGGGTTGGTGAGCTGCTCTGGGGCCAGGTAAGGCAAATTCTTACAGTATGTCTTTATCACTAATCAGTAGCTCTGTTGATTCTCTCTAGCCTAAATGAAATCAGTGAAGACTAAAAATCAGAGTAAAAACTAGCATTCTAGCTAGTTAGATGAGAACATTTACAGATGACAAAGTGAGAAAGAGAGAGATCCACAAGCTTCTCAGTGGTGAAATAATGAAAACATCACGGCAGAATGCACACGCGTGGGTGATGTGGAACATCTTTAGTTCTCTCTTCAATCCCACCGGAAGGGCAGGGGAGGGGGAGGTGAAGCTGTGTGCGATTTCAAACCTGTGGGAGGGAACGAGGGAGGCTGGCAGACGGCAACTTGCCGCACAGTTCCAGAGAGCGGTTGCTGCCATCTCAAAGTTCAGCTCAGAAAGATGAGGACAGAGAGCTGTGAGCTTCATCAACCCCGCAGCACAAGAAAGGTCCTCTGCCTCCATATATCCATGCTTACAGTACATTTAAAACTCTGTATGCAGGACTGACGCATGATGTTAGGTCATCAAAAGGCCGAGGAAGTTATCAAGTGTGGATAAAGCCTTTAGAGCTGCAAGAAGTCTGCTCCTTCTGGCAGTTGCATCACACATAAGCCACTTCCTACTGCGTTTCTCAGCTGGTGTTTGTGCATGCGAGCATTTGTTTTTGCACATACACACGTGCGGCCTCACGAACCAGATGCTGGGAACTAAAACATGAAGCAGCAGTTGTCTCGGTGGTGTATTGGTGAATAGTTTAATCACAGAATTTGGGAACATTTTGTCAGTTCATGTACTGTAGTTTGTACAGAAAATGTTCAGTTACTAAAAGGCCTATTTGCACAAAGAACTCTGCAGTCAAATGCCATAATGATTCATAAAAACTGCATTTCTGCACCACGTTTTCAGCATCCCGTTCTCGGAAAGCCATCCATAATCCCAACCGCTGTGCTAATGACTATTTGATGAGCTGCAGTTGCCATCACTTGACCCTATGTTTTTTTTTTTTTTTTCTTTCTCTCATCCTCCTCCAGTTCATCACTGCCATCCCTACCCACCGCCTCAAGTTCCTGAAGGAGGCCGGTCACGGCATCCCCAAAGAGGACATCCCTGATGAGGTGCTAACCGAAGGTGCGGATGAAATCGACCTCGCTGAGATGGAGCTGCGCAGGGGACAGATCCTGTGGTTCAGAGGACTCAACCGCATCCAGACTCAGGTAAGCTGCTCTTTGGTGGTACTTTACTGTTTCTTTCAGCAATTGTCCCAGGAGAGAGTATTATTTGCTTAAATACAACCGCAGTGATCTACACACAACTCTGCCACTGTAGATGTCTGGAGAAACTGTCTTTGCTATTTGGCAGGTTACTGCTAAAATACGTGTGTGGTGTTTTAGATCTGACTAAAATCTAAAGCACAAAGAATTTACCACATTCTATTACAACAGTGTTCTCATTATAATGTTATGTATATGGCAGATTGGCGCAGCACATCTTGCACTTAACTGTATTTCCATGATCAAAGTGATTCCAGGCATCACGGAGCGCTTTCAAATCCATAGTTTCACTTTATCTCACTGGTTTCATTGGTGCACATCCCTAGTACATACTGCAAGAAATTGAAAATTGAAAGTATATTATTTAGCTATTATTATTTTGCCCAATTTCATAATGAGAACTTTCTGAAAGTATTTTTTAAAATACTTCATCTGTATTTTATTGGTTTGTTTTTAATTTGTTTGGAACAACAAATTAAATATTTTTTGCAGCTCCAAACAGCATGTACATTGCTCAGAATGACAGTATAAGTGAACATTCTGGACAGCCAGTGGCTGTTTTTGTGTAGACATCACCCTAGTGGCCTTCAAGCATCTCCATGGGTTAATTTGTGGAAAAGCAAGTCTCTTAAGACAGAGCAGGGACTTTGGTGGCCTAGGTTGAAAAGCAGCATGTGCCCTGGAGATGACACCCTTAAAATGCCAGTATGGCAGCCAATGTCTCTCTGACTATATGCACAACCTGCCTGGAGATATCAGGGGACTGTGCTTAGAGGGACCTGAATACAAATCCTTTTCACTCTGTCTCTGGAAATGCAACATTCGCTCGCTTTCATCTAAAGATGTGCAAGTAAACGACTGGGAACGACTTTTTTTTTTTTTTTTTTTAGCACTGTTGATGGAGGCCGTGTGGGAGGACCTCCTTTCACTTACCATTGCCTTCATACATTACACAGTGTTGCTGCTTACGAACAATGAGTGGATTCAGTGAGAGGGTTCGCAGATGTATTTATCTGGATCCTCCAGGAGTGTCTGTGTGTTGGTGGGCGATCATTCTGAGAGGGCGTTCTATTAAGAATATTCTATATGAAACACTATGGTAAACCACCCACCGAAGATTGTCAGTGTATTACATGGGCACCAATTTATCCCTCTAGATTTGCTTCCCTTTACTCCCAAAAACATATTCGTTTTAGCTTTTGTTTTTGTTTTATGTCATTAAGAGATGTGTAATCTACCTTTTAGCAATGCGCCAGGTCATGGGGAATTCATGTTGCGATACGGGACCATCTCAAACCCTTTTCTTTTCTCTTTTTTATTCCTTCTCTATTCTTTGTTACAGCTCTCATTATGTCGCTTGGGTTTTAGGAATCAATATATTGGTAGAAGATCAATATATCGATGTGTTAGAGAAATAAGATTTGAAGTAGGGATGTGACGGTGAGAAAATTTCCCCACCGGTTAATCGACATGTGACAACACCGGTAATACCGGTGTCAGCGGGGGGCGGGGCCTCCACCTCTTTTTTTTATTTTATTTTTTTAATTGCTTATGAATGCCGGTGTGGCCGTGTGCATTTCACTTTCAAATTAGCGGCAGTTGCTTAAATGGTGGATTATTATTCTTACTGAAAAACACAACAACAAAACAGTACAACGACAAACTCGCTTATATTAAACATAGAACGTTTATTAACAAAACAAATTCATTAAAAGCGAAACTGAAAGTAAAAACCGGCGTTCTCACGCAGCCTACCTCTCTCATTCGGCACGAATTTAAATGTTTCCATATTAGCAATGTATTTGGATGCTGACCTATCATTTATTATGCAAACTAGTATTTGTACTTCACTCCCGTTTCAATATTGATGAAAAAAAAATCATCCTCTTCACATGAGCAAAAATGTGTTTGGCAAACCAGATTGGAGTGGTGGTCACGCTGAACGGCACAGATAGGGTACTACGGAGTATTTAAAATGAGCAGTGTAGCTTTTTATATGCATTTTATTTTGATAATGAACATGCTGCGACGTCAAATTTGCAATACTAGAATATGTTGTGTGCACACGTGAGGCACCGGCGCGATCACTTCAACTGATTCCAACTAGCAGAAACAACTTAAAAATATTCCGTAATTTACAGATATGAGTAAGACATTTTTCGATACTGCGAAGTTTACTTTTATTTGTGTACACTAATACTAACAACAGAACATTGTGCTTTTGCAAAATAAAGAAAACATGCGCTTTTTGTCATCTCAGTTTCCTTGAACTTGTTTGTGCCGCGCCTCACAAAAATAAATCAAACTCAGCAGCAAAGGCTAGACTACTATTTGTCAGTTTTCTTTTTGTTAATTAAGTCAAATATATTTTGTGTATTTATTCATTTTAGACTATGATTTTATGAAAACAATTTTTTTTTTTTTTTTTTTTTAATGTAGGCTAACTTACACAGGTTAAATATAGATTAATCCTTATTAAAGCTAAAAAAGTTATTTAGTCAAGAGCAGTGAGTAATTCTCTCTCTTACCTTTGTTCTTTGATTAACATTAATGACACAAGATCTGCCGCTGCTGCACACACGCGTCCCATTTTCTCACAAATCTTTACATTCATTTAAGACATAATTTAACTCATTTAAGACTGCTCTTATGAGGACACTCGACAAAATGGACATTTTGGCATAATTTGTGTGTGTTATGGTTCGTTCAAGCGTGGAAGAGAACTCGATACTGGCACGCGTTGTGTGTGTGTGTGTCACATAGGCAGGGCATTCACAGACAGCGTGTTCTCTTTTGTCGCGCTTGAATGGTTTAAAAGCATTTGCATGAATAAGAGCTTGATAATATAACGCAGAAAAATGGATACTGTGTTAATTGCGTTAAAAAAAAAAAATTGCCTCAGTGCCGCGGTGGGCAAGTGATGAAACCGGTGTTGCGACTGAACACCGGTAACACCGGCAACCGTAGCAAGCCTAATTTGAAGTGAATGTGAAGTCAAATTAACAGCATACAAAGTGCAGTTAAAACCATTTTGTTATCCCTATATCTAATCAAACCTCTAATTCAGTTCTTGCAAAAATCGTTTTGAAGGTATCAGTCGGGGGAAAAAAAAAAAAGTTTTATGCTAGAAACAAGAAAAAAAAACTATGCCAGTGGCGTAAACTATTTTAAATAAACAACAAATATTATGCATTCTATGAAAAAATCCTACAGTTTTGTTAAAGTAAAATCAATAATCTGTTTTTAGATATTTTTTTACTAGACAAGACAAATACTAAGATTTTTTTTTAAATCTAATAGTTTTATTATATTTAATTTTTTCATTAATATAACCTTCTATATTGTTCTCATATTGGTCTGAATGTTTCAACTGTCTTAAATAGTGTACTTTTGTTTTCATTGTATGTTGTGTCTAATCTTCTTTTGTCTTCTGAGTAAGTCAGTTGGACAGTAATGTGTGAAGGCAAGGAATAGTTTTAATGTGTGTGTGCCCTGGATACATCCAGACCCCCTGTGGTTCCAGATCACCATCTCTGCTAATTCTACCAGACTTCCCTCCAAGCCCAGATGAAAAAGAGGCCAAACAGTCTTCTCATCCTCCTCCTTTCCTCCTCCCACCCCTTCGCTCTTATTCCTGATTAGGAACCGGTGAACTGACCGCAAAAACACTATTCTACTAATTAGCTCCTTATCTCTCCCCCTCCATTTCCACCATCCCACTTTTAAAATCCTCATGGATTTCTATTTTATATCTGTCATGCATGGTTAGTGGTACACAAAGAAAGAAATAATTGGCACAAGTACGATTCAGACTCATCAGTACTTCATAGAACTAGTTTCCTTTGTGCTCCCTTTCTTTTTTTATGGACACCTTCAAGCCTTTCCTTTCTCCTGACAAAAAGTAGCTCCTCACATAAAACTTTCCTTTTTATCTTCCTGTGCCAGCCTCTCTCCTGCCAGACTGACTTAGTACTAACTGAACTTTTCTTTTTATTTGTGGGATGAGGGATGTTCTCTTTTTCTCTTTCAAATAACAAATGTATCTGCTCTAACCACTCCTTTTGGCCTTTGGTCTTTGTTTTTCTCCATTTCCCTTTCTTCCTCTTTTTTTTTTTTTTTTTTTCCCTCGTCCTTTCCTTGTTCTTTGCAGATGGACGTGGTTTATACATTCCAGACAGGCCAAACGGCAGTGCCTGGGGCCCTGCGTCGCCAGCCCTCCGTGGTCAGCCAGCACAACGACGCAAAAACTGTTTCTAGCCCCACCCATGTAGGGATTTCCTCTTCCTCCCTGTCCGCCAACTCTGCTGCAGCTGTTGGGCCGCCCGCCTCTGCTTCCTCTTCTACTACAGGCAGTGAGTGCCACATAACACACCGGCAAACTAGCACTGCTATTGCATGATGGCCATGCTTAATGCTTTCATGACCTGCCTGTTAACCTCCAGTAAACCAGTAACCACCCTTTTTTTGACCACTCTTCCTCTCTCTTTTTCTTTTTTTTTTTTTTTTTTTCCCAGTCTGTCCTTCACAATCTCCCAACTAAAGCTCCTCCTCTGCATTATTTCTCTCTCATTCTCATTCACTTTGCATTTCTTCCAATGCCTGAACCAGTGGTATTATATGTGATTTGAATATGGATGGCCATGCTATTGTTTGCATGCGAGTTACCAGTGCCAGTTTCTTTTTTTCTTTTTTTTTTTTTAGGGTGGCCAAACATCTCATTTAATTCAGTTCTCTTTATTAGGAGAATTAATTTTATGTGTACATTTATCTAAAGGGTTATGGCTATACTGTTTGTTTGTTTTTTTTCTTCTTCTTCTTGAAGTTTTTCTTTTGCTATTTCCGGATCACGCAGACATGCTAAATAAATGTCCAGCCGAGTGTCCTTTTTTTTTTTTTTTTTTTCTTTCTTTTTTTTTTTTGTCTCTAAGATTTTATTTTATAATATTTTTATTTATTATATGTATGTTTTTATTTTGTTAATGCTCAATTTACAGTAGCACTATGTCCTAACTACCCCTGACACAACAGAAGTGTAAAACGATATACCAATAAAGTCCATGTAAGAGTTGTGACCATCAGCACTGTCGTGTATCAAAACATTTTGACGGATGCTAGAAGAGGCAGAGAGCAAGAGCGATTTTTGGTGCATTTAACTGTGTATTCCCACTGACAGTGGTATCTAATTGGCCAAAACAAAGTAAATATGATGAGTAAATATCTGTACAATGGGCCACATTCATGAAATACAAACAGGATTAAAGTCTGTGTCAATCTTTCGTAAAAACCTTTTAAGTAAACTAACAATTCATTGCAACAACTTTTGCAAGAATGGATTTCTAAACAATTCGCACAGAAATTCATTCTACTCTTGTTTAATGAATTATTCCCTATGATGTTATTGATCATAGTAGTTAAAATATTTGGAGCAATTAACATCAGTGTGCAGATATTTATAGGTATTTATTGCAATTTGGGTTGGATGTGCACACTTTTCTGTAATTTCTTTTAAAGAACAAAGCAGTACAGCTCTACTGTATTTAATGCATCAAATAAGATTTGATTGGTTATGATTTTGTCACTTCTCACAGCATTCAGCTCTCAATGATGAAGTAAAAATTACTTGATAAGCGAAACTTGACATTTCACACCTAGTTGGGATGAGGTGCTAGATCTGGTTGATGTATCAACACAGCCTTTTAAATGTTGTTGACCTGCACAGCATGTTCACTGAACGTGACAAACTCCCGGACAGAGAGACAGATGCAGGCTACTGACAGTTCTTCCTGTTTTTTTCAGCACTTGTGCTCAGTACTTCAGTCACGTCACAGCTTTTCCCTTCTCTCTCTTGCTCTCTGCCTCTTCTCTGGAAGAATTCCAAATGGCATTTTTGCACCCTTGAAGGGTACTATGGTAAGGGGATGCCACACATAGGATTGTTTCACATGAAAGTGAGCAACTGAATTCCTTCACATAGGATCTCATTCAGAGTAAAATTTTAAAAACAATAGAAAACAGCTTCAAGTAAGTCACATTTAAAACATCTATTAAAACACTGTCAGGCTCAAGAAATACACATGCATGCACAGAAATACATCACGTCTGCATTAAATGACAATGCGGCAAATATGCAGTGCAGAATTTGTTGTACCACCTAGCTAAGAAGCTTTGCTCTAACCTCAGTAACACGAGGACTCTTTCACTTTGCCAACATCTATGTTGTATGCTGTGGTCTGAATGAAAATGTACGTTTTGCAGCATAGTGTTCAGGCATGTGATCAGCTAAAAACAAAAAAGAAGGAATACCTGACCATGCACCCAACCCCCAGCAATTATATATATCAAATTAAAAAAGATACATCTTATATTGCAATAATATAAGCTATTATACTGTAAAATTGAAAAAGCATATATTTAATAATCATAACATATATAATAACATATATGCTATTATATATTATATAATATATTATAAATAACATTATACATATTATATAATTTGTTATCATATAATATATTATATAATATATGTTATAATAAAATTAATAAATTATTATTAACAATGTTAATTATTTTATTTTTATTGTTTTACAGAACAACAATAAAATTACAATACTAACATTTATGGTTGCCTTAATTTCTTTGTTTTCAAACAGTAAACCATTGAGCTTTTGAGGAAAACTGTGGGGAGACCTTATTGCTTTTCTTTGTTTACAACAGATTTATAAACTATTCTCATGATGAACTTTGTTCCCAAATGCAAATTATAAGTGACTCAAACACACAGCACTTGCAGAGTAGCAACTGTGAATCGAAACTGAAAACACAGTGCTGTTACAGTACTCTGAAACGTGCAGCACGTCAGACTATATATTTATATAATTACATCACAACTGGCACCATTTGATGATTGCACTAAGCCATATCACATTCTCAACACCATGCATTGTTAAAATTCATAAAGTTACCGGGCAAATGGCAAGTAACCTTTTTTTTTTTTTTTTTTTTTTTTTCAATTCTCATTTGGCGTTTTGAACCCTGGCTAATATGCTAATAGTGTCCTGCAGATGGCGCCGCGAGATCGAAAACGTAACATTTTGCTGTATTTTTAGTAATTGTTTAAGGCCATTTCATGATTTCAGTCATCATACAATAACCAGCACCCACCCACCACCATTTTTTTCCTTGGATTTACGCAATTCACGTGAGTCATACTTTTCAGGGTGGGAAATACAGAAATCAGCATAAATACGGAAAAATCGCATCCCCGAGTGTTGTAAGAGGTGCCAAAAGCAAAATGTTCACATCATAGTAATGTTACTTAGAAAGACAAAAATACACTTCAAAGCTTTAAATATTATCCAAATTAAATGTTATTTTTAATATGGTGACAAAATTCCCTATAAAAATTAGGTTTTTACATTTTACTGTTGTTGATAAAAGTTAATTTTATCTGCATCTCAACTCAAGCTCAGTGCTTTACTGTCAAATGTGCATTTCCAAGAAATAAACATGTTATATTATTAGTTACTGCACTTATTAATGCAAAATAATAATAATTTTATGATTAAATTACCTTTATGATTAAAAATCCCTCCAGTGCTACCAGATCAGGTTCTGGTGCCACTATCTGTAGAACTTATTGGCAACATTGCTACTGCTCTCAATTGTTAGTCTGGAACCCTCCCTTAAGAGTAAATCTAGAGTAAGGCTGTTAGTGAAGGGTGCATGTGACTGAAGTAATTTTTCTGTTTACTTTTTCTACTTTTTAGGTATAATTTATTTTAATTTCAGTTTTAGTATTTGAATGAACAAAAAAATATTCTGAATAGTTTTAGTTGCAATAATAAACAATAATAGACCTGTTTCAAATACACTATAACACAAATAGGCAATATTCAAAGTTTTATTTTCAACCCATAGTTGTTGTTGTTGTTGTTGTTGTTGTTGTTTTTGTATGTATGTGTATGTACACATACATATACATATATACACACATACATATACATATATATATATATATATATATATATATATATATATATATATATATATATATATATATATATATATATATATATGTATGTGTGTGTGTGTGTGTGTGTGTATATATATATATATATATATATTAATATAATGTATATGTATGTGTGTATATATGTATATGTATGTGTGTATATATGTATGTTGTAGTGAACATGCACATGAGCCCTACACCCTTCAGAGTGCTTACTTAAAGTGCTCTGCACCTCGGAGTGAGTAGGGGCCATAGCAATGCTCACTTTCCTATGGAATTTTCCTTTCTCTCTTCTCCTGGCTCACTCTTTCTTTTTAACACCACCCCTCTCCCTCTTTTCACAACTGCTTTCACACACTCGCTCACACTTTTCTCTTTGTCTTTCTCTCTCTCTCTCCTTTCTTTTGCAGCCCCACTTTTGTCTCTCTCTCATCACACCTTGTGTCTTCTGCTCTGACATGTTATACTCTGTCTCCATCTCTCTTCATTGATATTCTAGAAGGAACTATCAGTCAAGAGCTGTTTTTTTTTTTTTTTTTTTTTTTTCTTTCTTTCCCTGCCTTCCTTATTTAGGTTGCCTTTTGCATTACACATTTGTGTGTGTGTGTGTGTGTGTGTGTGTGTGTGTGTGTGTGTTAGGCAGATCACAAAGCATATATAGGGTCAGAGGGTTCATTTACCATAGATGGGAGCGATCCAAATATATAGGCAGCTGGAAGGAAATTAAAGGTTCAATTAGTTTTTAAAATTAGTCGCGAGGAGTCAATTAGTCATTTTTAAAATAGCCATGTCAATATGGACAGATGTAGTCCAGCTATATCCTGCAGTGTATTAAAATGTTTTTATTTTCTGCAAAAATGTGAAGTGTTCTGAGTGGTTTTTAGCATGTTTGCTAGATCATTGTTAGGTGGTTGTTTCAAGTCAAAAGAGCCTAACCACAGTTTCTAGAATTTATTTATTATTTGTTCATACATATGGTGGCAATAATAATAATAATAATAATATCTGTTTCTTATATGACAGAATCTGAATATATTAATAATAAATAGCCAAAAAGACGGATAGATGGTTTTATGTGTGAGGTTTTCTTCGGCTTTGAGGAGAAAATGTGTGACCGACATAGCTGCATGGTACAAGAATTTAAACCTGAGAAATAAACAGGAATTGAACAGACTAAGCCACTGCTGATTGGCTGAGCTGTCAGGGCAGAGGATTCTTCAGACATGTTTACCATAAGCTTATTGTGGGGGAAAAGCATCCAGACCCTGCAAAACAAGTTATACCAATTCACATTTGTCTATATGGTCATTCTCAAGGTTGAAGCCATAAAATTTGCAAGAGAGCAAGATTAGTTTCTGATGCTTTACTGCACAGCACAGAAAGTCTCTGAGAGACCCAGAGCATGTTTTGAAGGACTGGATGCACATGCTATGCATTTTAATGCTGTGTCTACTTGTAATCCTGAGAGTTGATATTTACCGTTTGGATTTTTCATAAGTAAATATCAAAAACCAGCCATGTGTTTCCCACAAAATGCAAGTTGACTTAAAAAAATTACATCCTCAGGCAGAAGTAACAATACCTTGACTGTATGGCACTGGGCAAGGATCCCTCTTCTCCATGCACAATGGCCTGTCAAATCTCATTACCTCAAAACTACCTGACAAACTGTCCTGTTGGCATTGCATTGCACTCTAGAGTACTTTCCTCTGTGTACTTAATGAAATAGAGATTCTATCAGTTCAGCCACACTTTTAGGCCTGCCTACAAAGTCTTCAGACATTTATACATATCATACTGATAAGTAAATGCTTCTACAAAGCATTAAACCATGAATCTGAATTGAGCTCTTTTTTTAACATTTGTGCATGCATGTTTGTTTCATTTATTAGACAGCTGCTTCTCTGTTCGCTCTATGCCTCCTGACAGTTCTTCTCCGTGCCCTTTGATTTGATTTCACCCCTTCAATGGTCTTACCTTTTTTTTTTTTTTTTTTTTTTTACAAAAGCAGAAATGGGGTGGGCGATAAAAGCAAAAAATGAAATTTAAAAAAGCACCGTGAAAGTAGTTAATGAGATTTCCCCTGAAGCCTATATATATTTATATAATATATATATAATATTTATATTTATTTATATATATATATATATATATATTATATTTATATTTATATATATATATATATATATATATATATATATATATATATACACTTTAGTTTAGGGTCCAATTCTTACTATCAGCTAACTATTAACTACTACTTTTGCCTCAAACTCCAATTACTGCCTATTAATAGTAAGGTAGTTGTTAAGTTTAGGTATTGGGTAGGATTAAGGGAAGTAATATATTGTCTTGCAGAACAAGGCATTAATATTTGCTTTATAAGTACTAATAAACAGCCAGTATCCTAGTAATATGCAGGCAAATAAGCAACAAGTTAATATTGAGAATTGGACCCTAAACTAAAGTGTTACCAAATATTTAAGTAGTTTGAAATCAAACAGAGACATAGTGCTTCATGGGAGTAGGAGGCCGCTGCAGAGATATTTTGGCATGTGTTTCTCGCTGCAATTCTCTGATTGGTGGAGATTTCTTTGCTGAATCATGGGTGTTTTCATCATGGGAATTTTGTCGTTAAACATGATCATTTAAAAAACAAAGTTGAAATAATGCAGGCTTATGGCTTCAAACCCCTATGGAGAAAAAATAAATGGGATCTTTACTCATAGAAGTTGCACTATATTAAAAATGTACACATTTAGACTAGTTATAAAGATGTAACACTATTTTTTGTGACTATATACAATTAATGGCCATAAATAGAGATGTCATTAAATACTTTCTGTAGTAATTCACTCAATCTAACTGCTTTTTGCCATGGTTGATGAAGACAAACGCTTGTAGAAAAGCTTGAGTTAGCAACAGTAACTTCCCTCATTTTCTCCCTGAATGAAATGTGATTGCCTATTTATTTATTTATTCAATTTTACTATGTGGTGACGTTTCACAAAAACCATGATATTTGATGTCTGCGGTTGACAATTTCTACCAGTTTATTGTTCCAACTTGGTGTATCGCCCACCCTCACTGACCCAAAAGAGATGCTGAACATCTGCCGTTTTTGGCTACTAAATGGCTTATTAAACAAACATTGGTTGCTTGTCCGTCTCAATTTGCAGTGGTTCTGTGATTGTGGTCATTTTGTTTGTAACGTTTTGAAGCTTGTGATTGAAATGGATGTCCCACTTAGGGTTTTATGCTATGCCTGATTTCCTCATTCTCTTGCCCCAAATAGGAAATTGCATCACAGTTGTGGTTTGTTTTCATGTTATCCCTGTTTTTCTATTCAACTGTCTGTGCTGTTGTTTTTGTGTTGGGTTTTATTTGTTTAATATTTCATAAGGAGCTTGAGTGCTATTGTGGAAATGAAATCATCTCCCACCACTGACCATATTTTCGTTCCCCTCCAGATCCAGCACATCCCACCCTGAAGCGCCAATACGATCCCACTAATTCCTTCTCTTTCTGTCTCCCAACTCCTCGCTGCAGATTAAGGTGGTGAACGCATTCCGTAGCTCCCTGTACGAGGGCCTAGAGAAGCCAGAATCCAGAAGCTCCATCCATAACTTCATGTCCCACCCTGAGTTTGTACCCCTCTCCGAGGAGGAACCCCGCGTCGCCACGATAGACGAGGGCTGTGTAGAGATCGAGCAGCTCCCCTCCTCTTCCAGAAACGGAGGTGGCGGCGAACCCCCAGACCGCTCTCTTCACAGCCAGGAATTCTGCGTGTGACCCTCCCACCATCCTCCATTCTCCAGTGCAACTGCCCCAAAATCATCTTTTTTTTGTTCTGTTTTAAAACCTGTGCACCACTCTACCGGTGGAGCCCTACTGATGCACATCTGAGAGACAGCAGCACCTACAGCAGCTGATGGGGCGTCCATGATCCCTTTGTCCTCTCCTCCATCTCCCCCACCCCTCTGCCCCTCTCGACTTGCACTGTGTCGGCGGTGGCAGCAGCGCTCTGTAAGTACATGCGGCTGTCCTTCAGCCCATGTGACGCATGGCCTAACTTACACACTAGAGGGCGACGCTGCGGCAAATGCCCTCTCTCAGCCTGTCACTGGCATTTTTATCTCTTCTACAGTTCTGAGTTTTCTCATTTTTATATTGTCATGTCTCTGGTCTTGTGTAATGCTGTAATCATTTGTTATTTGTCCCAGGACTCTCATTTACATAGTTTTTGTTTAGTTTTTTTTGCTGATACAGCCGATTGCGTTCATGCACTCAATTGCTGTTTTAATAGATTTCTTCTTTTCTCTCTCAATTTGCTCTGTTTTAAGGTGGATTGAAAAACATGGCAGTAAAGTTACCCATGTTCTTTTAGTTTTTAAAATGATTTTATGCTTTAATGGACATTTTAAGTTGTTCAGACACACTACATTCTTGTCATGTTTTCAGACATTGTGACATACGATGCTGTTAGGCTCATTTTGGGTGTTCTGTCACTTTATATGTACAGATGTAAGGCTGCTATAGTGCACGTTAGCAGAATAAAAGACTATAATAAACTTGTTTGATAGCTATGAGTTTAGAATACCTGATTGGCTCTTAAGGGGGCAGGGAGGGTCATCCAACACATCATCTCATTGAAATCACACCCACTGGGCATCTCTAGTCTCTTGTTTAATGCTCATCTGCCTCAAAACGAATGCCCCGGCTAATTGACCAAGTACTTTATCAAAGGTACAGCACCTCACCATAGTGTGCATGTATCTGTCTTTAGGCTCATCTGTGTCTGATTGTATAGGAATGGGAATTGCAATGCTAATCTTTGAGATTTCGACTAATGACTAGAATTTTCCTTTTACTTGTTTCTTCGTTCAGAAAAAAAAAAAAAAATTGCGGTAGAAGTGATTCTTTCAAATCCAGTCTTTTTCTCACCTCAGTTCTGCAGGTAGGTGTTCTCCTTGTTATCTAACATCAGGCTGTGCTCCTCATAAGCTCCAAGTTACACAGAGAGCACTGATAGAGCTCCAAAATCCCATCCTTGAGCTTAGCCTGCGAGGGTAAGGATACTGCACGTAGTAAGCATGCTTTTGCTATTTAAAAAAAAGAAAGAAAACACTCGCACACAATAGCATGCGGCAAGGGCCTCTGTTGGACCCTGTGAGCTTTGTTGAAACCTGGATAACAAACTAGATCGGACTGTTTCCGTAAAAGCGCGGCCTCAACGACATGTGCTTTTTATTAGCTAAAACATACTACTGCCACAGACCGACCTTCCGCTCATACCAGTCTAGGTTCAATGAATTCCTCAAATTACACCTTTTTCTACTTGCTCAGAGCCATATTTTATAGATTGTTCTTTTATATCCCATTGTTTTTGCAGTTTATTTTGTATTTCCAACCAAATTCGAAAAACACACAGAGAGTCACTGCCTAGAGAAAA
Organism: Mylopharyngodon piceus; assembly: GCA_039654765.1. Classification (NCBI taxonomy): domain Eukaryota; kingdom Metazoa; phylum Chordata; class Actinopteri; order Cypriniformes; family Xenocyprididae; genus Mylopharyngodon; species Mylopharyngodon piceus. Next base: position 23,498,626 of record CM077452.1, on the reverse strand, counting down.
AAAGGGGGGGGGGGGAAACAAAACAATAAAAAACTAGATGGACCACTTTAATGTTTACGGAACGGTTCCACAGCAGTCGGCTAATGCTGCACTTCCCCCTGCTGGCAGTTTTTGTTATTTCGCTTAAGTGGAACATGGTATGTTATTGTGGGGAAGCATGCATGAATTTCATATAAAACTCAATGTTTTGTTCCTTTTTTACAATTGTTCTGTATTTTTATATTAAGTACTTTTTAATATTTTGGAAAAAATATAAATATAGGTGTATAGGCCAGAGAGTTTGGTGACATGACAAATTAGCAAAATAAGCAGTTGAGTACATATTGAAGTTTTATTATATATATATATATATATATATATATATATATATATATATATATATACATTATATATATATATATATATATATAATGTGCCACGTTTGTAACCACATGCGGTGTCAGATTCGATGTCCGAATGAGAAAGTTACGTGTTTACTGTAAAGTCAAGGGGTCTGGTCGAGTTCTCAACAGAAGAGCGAGCATTTATTGGCCTTATCCCAATTTGTGTACTCCAAACCTGCAGCCACAGATAGATGTGCTGGCCGTGCAAAGTCTTTCAAATATAAGTTGCCACCTAATTAGAATCTATTAGACTACAGTGGGAAATGTTAATTAAAGGTTTTGAGGTCTTCAAATTCAACTTCTGTGTTCTTTTAGACTGAAAACATCGTAATTTATTTGCGATTTCCGAATGACCCATTAAAGTAGCAAAGAGTCTGCTATGGAAAATAATTGAGATTATTACTTATCATTACTCTGTGTTTTCATTATTTTTAACTTTGATTTTTCTTTGTGAAAATGTTTTTTTGTCATACTCTGGATACAAATTAAGCATACATACTGTATGTTACACAAAAGTACAAATGTATTTGACTTCATGTGGAAGCAGTCAAATGGTTTCCAGTTAGAGCTTTATATAAATTCTGCCAAAGTGTTGCTTTGTACAGTCAGTTCTGACATATGTCTTTGTTCTTGTTCATTTAGAATAATTTATAACTGGATTTCATCCTTGTTTGAATTCCTAATGTTTTTTTTTTTTTTTTTTTTTCTCTCTCTCTCTCTCCATGAGGATCTGAAATATGCCCCCTTCAGTTTTATTTCTTCATTGCTAGGACATGATTGTTGCAGAAAAAAAGGGGGGAATGATCAAATTGTCTTTAATTTTCTTTTCTTTTTTTGGTTCCCTGTAATACCTTTTTAGAACAATTTCTGTTATTGCACATGTTTGTCATGCATTGTGTAAACCGAGAATTGCTTCAAGGTGCCGTGCAATAACTGAATTTTATCGCATTACTACTCTACTGACGTTGTCTGACAGTTCTTGTTTGTTTTGGACGGGAGGTAATGATTCACCATAGCTGTAAATAAAAGATTGTGTTTTAAAACTGGAATATAACGTTAAGTTATAACCACTTATTTTGCATATATTTAGTCCAATTACATCTGATGTTGAGTGAAAATGAAAATTGTATTTGATTGTGGGGGAAAGCAGTCAATAGAACATCCGATTTCTGTAATTCATATGAAACACAGTAATATACACTGGTGTTATTTTTGTATAAACATAATATCATCTATGTGGCATGCATTACTTATAAACAAATTGGTGGTTCAAAGCAATATGTACAACCTGGTGCGATTGGTATTTTTAATGTCCTGTGTAGCTTAAACCATGCTGTACTTAGGGGAAAAAACTGCATTGGAAAAAAAAAAATCGTAATTGTTCAATATATGTGTTCAGTGTTCTGCATGATTACATATGGAATGAGGTGTCCCCAGATGTTTGTTTTCAGAATGAATGTGACACAAACATAAACACACACACACACTCCCTCGCAAATTATCAATAGACTCTGCAAAGGAAACTCACACTGACTTGATGCCATTTCAGAGAAGAATGTTCTGCAACAAGGAGATGAAAGCATCTCGTTTCTTGTCTAGACATCATGAGAGAGCACTGCTCCATTTAAATTTCCTAATTACTGGGGTGTGGGAATTGGGGAATGACTGCCAGAGTACGTGCTCGAACGATCTCTGGTCTCTTTTTACCAGTTACGCTTCGCTCTGGCTTCGTTTCATTACTTTTATAGCCATAAGCCGTGGCTGTTGATTGAACTGCCTAATTGCAGAGTGGTATGAGCTTTGATGTTCCATCACCTTATTGTGTGGGTTACCAACTCCATCCAGACAGCTCCCTCTCATCCATGCATGATCCATCAAAGATGAAAGACGCTAGCGCAGTAAAGCTGAAGGACTTGCATTTTCAAGGTAGGCAACAGTCATACTTGAGTCCCCATTTCACTTTACTGAAATGCACTGATTCCCTTTACTCTCTTTATTCCAACCCTTTTCCTCTAATTGAGGGCTTTGAGAAAGAGAGAGAGCATTGTTTAATAAACTTATCTAAGTTAGGTTTAGATATTTACATAAGCCAATGAACATCTGTAGTCTTTTTACAAAATCAAAAATCCAGCTGACTCATTTGTTAATGCATGCTAAATAGATTAAAACACATCATTACCATTTATATCTGGATTTTGTTTATCTGTGTCTTTGTATTTATTGTGAATGTGAGGCATTCATCAGAATCATGCCATACATATTAACTTGGGCTATTAAAATTAGGTTTCTGTGTTACTTTTAATAGTTTTGCTGAACAAGATCTCTGAAGGACAAGGGCTTTGTGTAGTAGGGGACAAAATAGTGGGGGAAAAATCTGTTTACAGTAGTGTTTTGTGATTTTTACTCCAAGCATGCCATCTTTAGGATCACAGAAGTGCCAATGGACCACATGGACAACCTGCACCACTGTGTCTGATTGATTTAGTTCTGAATAATGGATTAAAAATGAGAAAACTGTGTCTGATAATTGGTTATTGGAAAGTGTGGCGGCCTTAATTGATTCCGACTGAAAGTGAATCTGATTTGCATTTGTTTTGAATAATTTAATTTAAAATGTTGACTGGTGAATCTAAAAAAGCCCCATGCTCTGTGTCCCAATGTCCTGTCTGTTTACAGTCTCTTTAGATGAGAGAATATGTGCTCACCTAATGTAATGTAGTTTTAAGGGCTATACGGTGACAGTAGGGGGATATACTGTTACTGAATCCGTGTCTAATGAGGAGAAGTTGTATCAAAATGTTCTTGTTGAAAAGTAGTGTACATTTATTTGGTTTGTTTTCCATCATCAAAGTGAGGTGAGCTCCATGTTTATATTCATGTAAAGTTGACCCAGCTGTGTCAACCTTCATGCTGCATGATGGGAAAAATCACCATAAGCAGCTGAATTACCATTTCATTAATTGTCCATGTGCACTTGAGTGTATCGAGTATGTGTTTTAGATTCAGAAAACAAAGTTTGTATGTGTGTGTTTGAAAAAAAAGATCTTTATCTGACAGTCATGAACAGTGTCTGCAGTCAGTGCGTTTTAATTGGCGGGGAAAAAATCCAGATTTTGTTTAGCCCTCCTTTCATTTAGCTTTTGTGGGAATCATTGTCATGCTGAAATGTCAGTCCTGCTTGCTTCGAACTATGCAACAGATTCATTGGATTAAAATATGATGAATTATTTATTATTTTATCAGGTGTCATTACAATGCTCTCTCTTTCTCTCGTCCTTTCTGTTTTTCTCTCTGTACGCTTGCTTTCTTTTGTCAAAGTGAATTCAGTCATGCCCATATTTCATTACTTTATACTAACGCAAGTGTATTATCTATGTAATGTATGTGTGTGATGTGCACACATTCAAGTTTTCTTTACTTTTTTGTAAGATATGATCATGTGGAATGCCTTGTTCTTTATGTCCTGTCGTTTAAATTTAACAGAACAAAATGAAAAAAGGATAATCAAGCAATTGAAGTTATTAAATAAACTATAGATATATATATATATATATATACATATACAAATCTATATATATAAATAAAGCCATTAGAATTTGAAATACAATGAGGCTCAAGTCCTTGTTTCTTGTGATGTCATTCTTGACCCCCTTAAAAAAAGGATGAAAGTTAGGTAAAGATGCAAGTTTACAGCTGTGATTGGTTATATTTAGAAAATGTTAGAAACTATTGATCTTTTTTAGGTCTGACTTCCTCATGCACATCTATCGATCTATCTATCTATCTATCTATTTATCTATCTATGCCTTCTATTTAAAGGGGTCATATAATGCCACTTTTACAAGATGTAAAATAAGTCTGATTTCCCCAGAGAGTGTATGTGAAGTTTTAGCTGTAGCTGCTGTGGAGTTAACTATCTTGAAGTCATTAAATAGCATATTCTGTTATGATAATCTATAAATCGCTTGTGTGGGAACTGTTGTGAGATGCCTACAGAGCCAGAGAATATATGCTGCATGAAGAAAGAACAGGTATAGTTTAGTATAATTACGGTTATAACTTGTCATTGCACTGCATCAACATCTCTCATCATACGGGGGTGGGGGGGAGACGGATTTCGACAGCTGTATATTTGCCGTTGAATTCTGTCTCTCTCCCATGAGGTTCTAATATTTATCAAACTGGCTCAGTCTCACACTTCCCGATGGCTTTGTGGACAGTGTGCTAACCTCTGGTGCAGTTGCGTACAAAGAATCCTAGGTTTGAGGCCAGTGGCGAGGCTACAGAAGGGCCAGGGTGGCACTGGCCCACCCAGATTGATGGCTGGCCCACCCAATCAAAGGTGCCAGAATATTTTGTTTTATTTTCAGACACTACTTTGGTCTGGAAATAAGCATATCTGTTGTGAAGGCCTATATATAATTTGAAAAATGTATTATTAAAAATACATATATGTTTTTATTTCGCGCCGGTAAACTCAGCTTTCCAGAGTCACGACATCCATGAGTCGCGCTTATAATAGCCTATGTGTGCCGGTTTGTTTAATTTTTACAGTGATTGTTTATTCTACAGTAACAATTTATTCTACGGTAACATAGTCACCTGTGTGTAAACAAATTCTACAAAATGAAGTGATGACAATTAAATTAAATCGAGCTTTAAGGTTCAGTATTGTGTCCTTCCCGCACACCATTATGACGTTAACTCTCCAAACACAGCTTTGAAGAGCTCTGCTTTCAACACAAGCTTTTCCAGTAAAAAGCTACTTTTCCCCAACGATTAGCTGTGCAGCGTGGCAGTCTCTGTTTTAATGCCACATTTGTTTACTGACGAGCGAGCGGAGGTAAACAACCAAACCGTCGGCTCCATCTCGTATAGCACTGGTAAGTCCAATTTATTCTATTGAATTGGTTCGTCTTAAACGGTCCTCTTCTCGTGTGTAGCTTTGGAAAATCAGATTCATTCTAGCGAATCGGTTCATCTAAACGGTCCTCTCTCTTTTATATGTAGCTTTGGAAAGTCTGATTCATTCTAGTGAATCACATCGTTCGGAAGGTTTGTAATGAACAGATTGACCGATTCGAGTCCCATATGGCATTTCTTTCTTTCTTTTTTTTTTTTTGTAGTGGACTATTTAGTTTATCATGTCTAATTAAATATTACAGTTAAATATTCTAGCAGTATTCTAGTTTTTATTATTATTATTATTATTATTTATATTTACTAAAAATATGCTTGTTTAGGCTTATTCAAAATATAAATAATAAAAAACACAGTCTTTTAAACATCATTTCTGTCTAACACATTCAAATTATTGGATATAATTTAGAACAATATACTTGGATATAGGGATGCGCGGTATACCGGTACTGGGAAAATACCGGTATATATATTTTTCCAAACGGTACGATATCATGATTTTGCTCATTATGCTGCTGTTCCGAAGTTGCGACGCGAAACCGGCAAATGTGACAACATAGAGAAACAAAATGGATAAAGCAGTTGAATCTCACTCAACACGCCCAAAACTACTTAATAATGACAGCAGTAGACGTATAATTTGGAATTGCTTTGCTTATAAAAATGATGAAGAACCATCAAACCTTGCCAAGCATCTGTCACTTGCTCATCCTGACTTACAAGACAAGATCGACAGGTCAGTGCGTCATTCAAACGATCTAATTTAGACATTTATATCAACGCACGTACATAAGATCATATCGTTTAGATAACATGAAAGCCCCAGCGTGCGTTTGAACCAATGATGTTTATCTCATAATATTTGCACTTAAGTTTAGGTAGTTCTTACAGTAGTATTCAGGTACAGAGATGCTAGTTACAGAAATTTAGTAAAGTAATCAAATGTAAAATAACACTGAATAGTCACTGTTAATACATTAAATAGGTAAATCCATACGATTAATTTAAAGTTACAAACGTTATTTAGACAGACAGCAGCTTGTATTTTAGGCTTCACAGATTCGATAAAGGCTACTATTACACATGAGATGACGCATACTGTCTATTAAACTTTTTAAATTCACGTAAGACATAACCGACTGTGTTTATGTGAATACTCACTAAGACGGTCATTTTGACAATTTTGTGTGTATTTGACCGTTTAAAGTAAAACAACTCTATTTGGAACGCGCGAGCTCTATACAGGCGGCTTATGTGTGCGTTGTTTGTTGGTATAAGCGCAAAGAAACCATCTCTCACAGAGCTCCCAAGTAGAGTTGGTACAGGGGTACAGTTGAAACACCTTAAATAACTTGCGTTCGCAACAAGTCTGATCTGTCATATTTGCTTCGCACATGCGTATTAGCGCTCTCTTCGATTGTGGGAAATTTGAAGTACATGCGCTTCTCCAGTCCGAAGATATAGGCGAAAGTTTTTTTTCTAAGGTAATTTTTTCACTCCACCATGTCCCTTCCACATTGAATAGCTGCTCATCCTTACATGACTGTTAAAGTTAACTTACATTTTCGTAAACCTTAATCTGTGCTCTAAAAACTGACATATTGCATGACTTTGTGTCATGCAAGGTCATCGTAAAATCTAGAGAAATGTTCGAGGAGGTCAGCGGGGTACAGTTGAGACACAATGTATCAAATGTACCCGCAGTCCTATTGCGGCACATGCAGTTTAGTTGCACGATGTAAGATCACAAGTTAATAGATTTGATCTATTTTATTATTGCTGTTTGCAATTGTTCAATTTTTTTTTACTGTTACTCAACTTTTCAGCTGTTACTATTAAAATGATGAACTGAAATTAAATATTATATCGCTGTTTGCCATTACTGTACAATGTTTTACAAATGAACTACTTTTAACTAAACAAATAATCAAATAAAATACTGAATGGAAATAAAAACTGTTGAATTCTCATTTTTAAAGGTATTTTACATTTGCAATGAATTGGTTAGGCAGCTTTACAGCATTGCGGATGGGTGTCTCAACTGTACTCGGGTACTGATCCAACTGTACCCGACATGGGTACAGTTGGAACAAAAAAGCTTCTTGTGTTTATGAGCTAATTGTGGCAAATATGACCTACTTATGGATGTTAATAATTATTAATATTTTAGTAGACAAGTAAAGGAAATGTCATATGAAAAATCACTTCTTTTCAGTCCCTAGTTTTTGTGTGGTAACGGAAAAAGCAAAAAGTGTACCAACTGTACCTGGTCTACCCCGTTACTACTGAATGATAAAATCGCTTGGATGTTCAAAATGGGCAAGGTTTAAAAAGACGTGGGCAAGTGATTTACGTCAGTTGTCCGAAACGCGCACGAGAGTGTTGTATCGCAGGGCGCATAAGTGCTCTATTTTCGCGCACTAATTTTGTACTTAATATACTAAAGATTCTTCTTTAGTACTTCTTAAGATAATCTTAAGAACATCTAATTGTACTCAACTGTGCTATTTTGAAACACCATGAAATATGAACTAAAATGTGCTTTATTTATACTGTCTCTGTATTTAAAAAATGTATTTAGTAACACTTGTAATAGACTATGGGTTCAAGTGTGCTATAAGTGGTAACCATTTACTGATTTTATGTGATAATGATCTGTGTTGATTAATTTAGCCTACTAATAAATATTTGCGGTAATTTCCGCTTTGTAAACGCGAAACCTGCGAGAATGAGTAAAATTATATGCAATACCCGCACCAAAATTTAGACCCTGTATGGTATCGATTTTACCGATATACCGGTATTAGATTGTGGTACCGTACCGGAGCCAAAATTGTGGTATCGAACCATCCCTACTTGGATAAAAGTTTATATTTCAGATATAAACTGATGTCAACAGTAGCGATCAAAATTGAGTAGGCCTATAAAGATTGTATCAATTATATTGTTACCCCAGTAGTGACTGTTAAAATAGGCCTATATATTTTTTATTTAGCCTAATAATTTATTCAAGAGATTCGTTCAAAAACGCTAATTCGTCCAGTAATGAAACAATAAAAGTCTTTATGATTGAATCATTCATTCAAACATATTTTTTTTAATAATTTATTCAAATTTTATATTTTGTCTGAACCTATAGTAACATAGCCTACATTATTTTGTTTAGTTTAGTATAGGATATGTGTGTGTGTGTGTGTGTGTGTGTGTGTGTGTGTATGTGTGTGTGTGTGTGTGTATATATATATATATATATATATATATATATATATATAATAATATATAGAGGTCCACCTTATTTCACCAAGGTCCACCCACTTGAAGATTTCTGGCCTCGCCACTGGTCCAGGGAATTTTCCGGATCCCGTCTGCCAATTTTGCTTCCTCTCAACATATTTCATAATATAATAAATATAATAAATGCAGAAAGGCAAAAAATAAACATTTAAACTGATGCTGGTTAAACTCCATACACAGGATAGAATTAGCATCTTTTAAAGGAGCATTATTTAGGACGTGTTATTTTAATATAAAACCACACACATTGTCATCAAATACTAAATCAATCAATTTAAATAAACCACATCAATATTAGCTATATTTAACAACACTTTCCCCTTAGCAAATACATGTAGCCTATTTGATGGGTTACATGTTTGTAGAGCCACTAAACACAAACACATTAGCAGCATTATATACCAAACAAATAAAATTACATTTATATTACATAAAAACAATTTTTTAATGTATGTATCTATCATAGATAGATGGAACTTTTATTTATTTCTGAGGATGAGCCCCGGTGGGGAATATGCAGTAAAATATACACAAGGGTCCTTATAGCGCCGCCATTAGGCAGAACCAATAACTTTTTGACTTTAGAAACAGGGAACTGCTTATGAGGTCTGGCAACAGCAACCGTGCTGACGACACACACCACGTCAACTTCAACTGACTGCAACTGTTCTTAAAAACCCCCACACACCTCTCCCTTTCTTTACGCAAACTCTTATTCTTTAAAATCTGGAAACCATGTAATCGTTCACAGATAATACGGTGAGTGTGAGTACAATACCAGCACTATCACGCGAGATCTAGTTTAAATGTTAACGGCTCTATGCTTCTGAATGTCGCGGGCTAATAGCTTGCGCACATTAGCCTAGCATCCTCGCTTCAGCTACGGATATTTGAAACTTATCCAGCCAGCTATCACAACTTATCTTATTATCCCCATGCCACAACTAAGATAATGGTAAGTAAAGTCATTTTAGTCTTAAACATGTTATATGCGCGTGAAATTACATAGAAATGTTAGTTTTTGTGTCGCTAGCTGAAGGCTACATTGTGACGCCTTCGTGAGAATACATTAGTTTTGGATTCTCTTTTTTAAACGTGGTTAACAGGTGCTTGAGTGCACTGGATGTATTGTACATGTGTTGTATTTCTATTAAGCTGTCAACCTAGTTTTGAACGAGGAAGCACCTATAATGCCTAGATGATGTCTAGATAGTCAGCTCCCTAGGTTTTGAGACACAGCCCTAAGATGGTATAAATACATTAGACGTTGGCGTTGTATTGAATATAAATGGGTTTCCTTACAGTTATTATTAATTCAATCATGACCTCACTGTCATCGACGTCATCTCAGTTGACGGGGTCAAGCTCTTCATGCAGGACTCTTCCAGGGGAAGGGACTCAGGTGAGCAACAAATATGCACTTTCACTCTATTCATTAAAAAAAAAAAAAAAAAAAAAAAAAGTTTATTGAACCTTTTGAAGAGATAATTCATCATTTTAAATTTTACATAAATCATATTTTATACATGTGGCTTTTATGGCTTATATAGTATGATGAAGTGAGAATATGGAGCTCACGCTTGTGGAGAAAAAAACTTTAAAAAAAAAAAAAAGAAAAAAAAATTTATTCAGAGGCCCAAACTGAGCAAAAATATGCAATTTGCTGCAGTTGCTGATACTTATATGGCCAAAAAGTGATATTCTGATGGCTTGTGATGTATATCAATGACACGTTTATAACAGTATAACAGACTACTTGCACAAAATGCAAGCACTTGTCACTCTATATCTTCCAATAATATGGCTTTTAAAGATTGTATTTAAATTATTTTAATTTCTGGGATGTGAAATATATAATGCAATACAATTATGATTGAGAGAGATGTACAAATAAATGTTCCTCACACAAGCTTGTTGTATCATATTTGATATTTACATTTTAACATGATTTTTCTAAAAAAGTGATATATAATCAAGTAAACCAGTAACACTTAATAAGGTCTCATTTGTTAACATTAATTAATACATTAACTAACGTGAACTAACAATGAGCAATATATTTTTTCTGCATTTATTAACCTTTGTTACTATTAGTTTAAAGATGTTCGTGTTAGTTCACAGTGCATTAACTAATGTTAACAGATACAACTTTTGATCTTAAAAAATGCTGAGATAACATTGACTAAGATTAATAAATGCTGTAGAATTATTGTTCATTCTTAGTTCATGCTAATATGGTTAACTAATTTTAACAAATTGTAAAATGCTACCAGTAAGCCTAGCCTAAGTTGCTTTAGTCCAATAAATTCAGTCCAATACTTGAAATATTAACAACATAAAAGTTATTTACTTTATAAAGCTCATTAAAGATTTCACAGCCAAAAGACACGTGTACCACAACCATATTTTTACAATTATGCTATGAAAGGCCCTTAACTTACTAAAAAGTATGAAATGTCAATCAGAAGGCATGTAGTTCATTGTGTGCAGCAGGTTTTTCAGCAAAGTTCTGATCATGTTGATAATTTAGAGGCCTTTGAATGCTTCATAGGGTTAAACATATGGCTTTTTTCCTCCTGCAGGTCCACCCCAGAGCTCCTCTACTCCAGATCCTGAGAGTTGCAGGTGCTCGGGAGGAGGTGTTTACCCTGAAGGAGGTGAGGAGTGTGTATGAACTGACTTATGCGGATTGACGTGCTGTAGATAAGAGTTTGAACTGCTTGATAAGGTACATTTAATAATGGCAGTGTTATTGATTAGGTCATGCACTACCTGGGTCAGTACATCATGATGAAACAGCTGTATGACAAACAGAGACAACACATCGTCCACTGTCAAGATGACCCACTCGGAGAGCTACTAGAAGTGGGGAGCTTTTCCGTTAAGAACCCCAGGTGAGCTCATAGCTGCCAATAAAGAGATTTAAATGGAAGAAAAAAATATAGTCCGCTCTCTCTCATTCAAGTCGTCCTTCGACATCGATGGCTGACGATATCTAGATAGCTTGTTGGCAGATGGTCAATATAAATTTGTTACATAATATTTAAGAGATATTAAATGTGGGACAAAACACACACACACACACACACATATATATATATATATATATATATATATATATATATATGTGTATATATATATCGCTTGACAGCCCTAATAGATATATATCTATTAGGGCTGTCAAGCGATTAAACATTTCAGTCTATTTAATTACATGATGTGCCGATTAATTAATTGCACATCAAATTTTGCTGAGAAATGACCCCCAAATGATAATTTAAAGTCATTGTTGTGTTAAAAGAGAAAAACATCAAATAGACATTACAAAAAGTAGCTTTAGAAAGAAATATATATATATATATATATATATATATATTACATACACATTTCTTTTTTATTCAACATAGAATCTATTACACAAACTTTTATGCTACAACAGATATGATTGTTTTTCAGAAGCAGCATCTGAATTATTTACATATATTTACAGACCAAAACAGTTTGGTTACCAACATTCTCCAAAATATCTTCTTTTATGTTCCGCAAAAGACAGACATGCAGGTCATATAGGTTTGAAATGACATGAGGGTGACTAAATGTAAATAAACAGAATTTTATTTTCTGGACAAACTATCCCCAAAATATGATTTTTTTTTTTTTTTTTTTTTTTTTTTCCCCCAATGAAATAATACCCTAAATAAGAAACTAAAACTGCCAGTAGGTGGCAGTAAATGTCTGAATGAGTAAGTCCTTGGCTGCGTCCGAAAACTTAGGCTGCAAGATCACAAGTGCACATGAAGTGTGCCATTTGGGATAGGCCCTGGATGTCTCTTTATCTTAGTTGAAGTGAAGACCTCTCTTCTGTAATGTCTCTCAGCCATCTTTCTTTTTACAGTCTTTCCTCAAATCTCCCTCTTGATCACTCTCTCTCCTCCCCCATCATGAGTGTATATGCCCCCTACTGCTGATTGGCTACACGTGTGTTGTGGTGCTTTCAACAGTGTTTCTCAGAAATCGCTTACTGCACCTTTAATTGTTAAGTCACCATTTAGTCACCCTCATGTTGATCCAAACCTGTATGATTTTTTTTTTTTTTTTTTTTGCTGTGGATCATAAACAATTATGTTTTGAGAGATCTCGCTTTCTTTTTTTTTTTTTACCAGCTGATTAATTGCCCTGGTCGATGCATCGCCCCCTCTCTTACCTTTTGTGTTATTTAGAGAAATCAACATATTTTAGGTATTTACATCTTTCTTTTCTGCCTTTCGTAGCCCTGTGTATGAGATGTTGAAGAGGAATTTGTTTATTTTGAATAATTCGGGTAAGTCCATCCCTCTTGTTGTTGAAATTTATTTTGAATGATCTTGAGTAATAAAATGTCTCACAGACTTGTCTCACTGTCATTTAGCGCTTTCACTCTCTTGCTTTCTCTTATTTTGATTAGTCCCACCTTTCATTTTGAGGTGTGTGTTTGTATGTCTGAATGTGATGTTTATGCTACAGTGGGTATGTAAACTTGTTTTTTATGGTTTCAACTTTGTGATTGTATTATCAGGTTCGTGTACTGTGCAAATACACTTCATACTGGAACTCAAGAAACTTTTCTTAAAAGTCAAAATATTAAATAGTAATAATAATAAAAACAGTGCACACACACCTTCACAATTTTGCATTTTCCACCACTAATTTAGGCATTAAGCCTGGGCCAAGTGTGATTGATGTGTGCTTGGTGAATAAAGGGCAGTTTTTTTTTCTTTTGTTTTGTTTTGTTACTATGTCTCATTTGAAATACAGATGCAGCAAAGAATCTTTCTGTCGGCAAGGATTCTAATGAGTCTCCAAGTGAAGATCCTGGTCAGGTAAAACTACAGCATGGTGCACAGGAGAAACAGTGTTTGTTACTCCTCTTCATGGCAAACAATTGATCAGAAAATCAAATTTAATCCTTTTGTGAAAATTTAATGATTCATTTTGTTATTTGAGCTTTGCTTTTAAATGAAAGGCTAATAAAAGTGCATTGTACGGGGGCATTTTGGGTTCCAAATGTTTTTCTTTTGCTTTTTTTTTTTTTTAATATGACTTAGCTTTATGCTTTATTTCATCAAACAGTACTCACAGCGACCTTTTACATTTGTTGTCAGCTTTTCCTCTTTTTTTATTTATGTTCTAATCGACCAGTTATTTAAATGTCAGTGATTGTCTTACCAATCTTTCACATCCTTTCTTTCCATTGTATTTGCACAAAGTTTTGCTACAATGCATTTTTGTGTAAAGTATTGCATCATGATCAGTAGCCTGTTTGCCATGAAGGGGAGGGCGGCAGCTGTCTTCGCCAGTCGTATCTGTACAGAGTGGCACCGTCTCTGTACTTCCCCACGGCCGGCCTGGCCTGGTGGTCCTTCCGGAGAAGCCACCAGCATGGGCCTGGCTGCTGGGGGACAGAGTACCTGTCTCTGTTTGTCGCTCAGAGTTTCCTTCTCTGCGTCGCTGCTCCTTTCGGAAGGACTGCAGATTCCTTCTCAGTTCACTGGCCCTCTTCACCCCTCTGTCATACACCCATCCACATTTAACACCTTACGGTTGCGTGTTGGCAGTTAGGTGGGGTTGGGAAAAGCAGTCTGGGATGAGGTTCCTGGTACCATCATGCATTTGCGCTATTCACAGGACTTTAAATAGAAAGGTGTTGAACTTTGAAAGGTGTTATGATTTTGGATTAGCTTTTTTTTTTTTTTTTTCCCCTCGATATTACATATTAGTGTGATTATAATTTAGGTACCAGATGTCTGTCTGTTTGCTGCCACTCTGTTTGCACTTTTGAAAACATTAGAGCAGCAGTGGTGTCTAATATGTCCATCATTTGTGATCCATTCTAAGAAACTTTTTTTTTTTTTTTTTTAGAAACTTCCTATTATTTTTCACCTCCCTCTACTTGTGAGGACGTGGCCTTTTGTTGCCACACCCACGGGCACCTGCTGTGAAGGAACTGCCGTCCTACCGAGTGTCATGTCATTACTATGTGCTCATTCAGTTTTTTCCTTACTGTGTAGGTGTCCAGTGTGTCGATTAGCTCTGGACAGGCTCTCATTGCTGGCAGTACCAGCACTGGTGCAACACAGAGCTGCTCACAGCGCAGGCCACGTGATCCTGATGAAGGTCAGCATGAAACAACAAACACTGCACTCACTTTAGACAGTGTAATGAATATTATGACTCATTTTTGAAATTGAAATATGTACATAAGATCAGATACTTCTCTATCCTTACAGACTCCTCAGATGACTTACCCAGGTCTGCTTGCAAACGGCCAAAGCTGGATGTGACTTTGGAAGAGTGGGACCTTTCTGGGTTGCCCTGGTGGTTTCTGGGTAACCTGCGAAGTAATTACACTCGCCGAAGCAACGGCTCGACTGATATTCACACCAATCAAGTAAGAGGGCAAGCTCCCCAGAAAATAATTCAGATGGCCATTTTTTTTATTCATAAAGAAGAACTTTATTGTAGTCAGTGTAGTGAAACTGTCACACAACTAGACTGAGGGAACAGCTCTCTCCCGGACAGGACGAGGACACGGCCATCGTTTCTGACACCACAGATGATCTTTGGTTCCTAAATGAGGCAGAAAGCGAGCAAGTGAGTGTGGAGATGAAGGAGGCGGTGCTGGAGCAGGGAAGTGATGCAGAGTCTCCACATGAAGAAGAGGAGACCGGGAAAGACAGTAAAGATGATAGGAAGGTAAAGGTACTTGCTTCTTTTTTTTTTTTTTTCTTTTTTTTTTTTCTCCCTTCACTGACTATCATTTTAAGATGATGGACTCATCATAACCAGCTAATTTTCACTCTCAGATGCAAGAAGAACAGGATGATGACTCTCAGTGTTTAAGTGATGACACCGATACTGAGATCTCCACACAGGTAGACACATTATCAGGAAAATTGTGCTCTTTATTAGTGATCATTGTTTTTTAAATGAATCTTTTACTCTCACTAAGGCTGCATTTATGTGATAAACAGTAAAGACAGTAATATTGTAAAATATATCATATATATTTCTATGATGGCAAAGCTGAATTTTCAGCAGCCATTACTTCAGTCTTTAGTGTCACATGATCCTTCAGAAATGATTTTTAAATGCAGATTTGGTGCTCAAGAAACCTTTATTATTTTCATTGTTGAAAAACAGTTAATATTTCAGTAAAAACAGTGATACATTTTTTTCAGGATTCTTTAATGAATAGACAGTTTAAAAGAACAGCATTTATTAGAAAACAAAATTCTTTTTGATCAATTTAATGCAGTCTTGTTGAATAAAAGTGAATATAAATAAAATCTTATAGTCCCCAAATTCTGAATGGTAGAGTATAATGAAAAAATTAAGATTTATAGGGTGTATTAAAAATATCGTTTGATTACATTTAAGTTCATCATATATATATATATTACAGTCAAACCAAAATTTATTCAGACACATTTCATTAATACAGTTTATTCACTATAGTTTAAAAAAATGGTAATAAAATATGACAAGATCTCAGAGTTAAACTGTGTCAGAAAAAATGTATCTTAATTATGTCAGATAACACTTAAGCAAAACATGGTCAGGTCAAAGTGTCTGAATAATTTTTGGTTCCAAATTTGTATCAATTTTACCGGTAGTCCAGTGTATGAAGAATTTTTGGGTATAATATGTCACAGTTTACTTTATTTTGCTATCCTCACTTACATAAATGAACTATAGTGTCTTGCACCCACTAGTAAAAAATATCAAAAATGTCTGAATAATTTTTGGTTCCAAATTTGTATCAATTTTACCGGTAGTCCACTGTATGAAGAATTTTTGGGTATAATATGTCACAGTTTACTTTATTTTGCTATCCTCACTTATATAAATGAACTATAGTGTCTTGCACCCACTAGTAAAAAATATCAAAAATGTCTGAATAATTTTTGGTTTGACTGACTATCTATCTATCTATATATATATATATATATATGTGTGTATATTCATTCATTCATTCATTCATTTCCCCCTATACACATACACAAAAGGCACATCTTATTTAAATTACCTTATCTTCTGGCAGGATGCATGGCAGTGCTCAGAGTGCCGCAAGTTTAACACCCCTCTTCAACGGTACTGCATGCGCTGCTGGGCTCTGCGGAAAGACTGGTACAAGGATTGTCCTCGTCTCGTACACTCCATTTCTGTTCCAGACATCCCCATCTGCAGTTCACGTCCTGAGAGGGAGGAAGACGAGGAGGATGATGGAATCGACATGCCTGACTGCCTTAGGACGGTGTCTGACCCTGTCGTCCTCCCCTCGCACCACGTCTCTAGAAACATCCCCCCATCATCTGCTTCATCGTCTAAAGGAAAGGGTCCTTCCCGCCTTCACCACCACTTACAGGAGAGCTCAGAGGGTGACAGCCAGGACACGCTGGACATGGAAACAGAATGCCATCCCGAGGCCATGCTAGAACCCTGCAAGCTGTGCCGAGTGCGGCCGCGAAACGGCAACATCATCCATGGCCGCACAGCTCACCTGATCACCTGTTTCCCCTGTGCCCGCAAGCTGCACAAATTTCACGCTCCTTGCCCAGGCTGTGGCCAGGTTATACAGAAGGTCATCAAAACCTTCATAGCATGACCGAAACATCTTAAAGGCACGCATGTATTAAACACGCACTCACTTGCTACTTAAAAAAAACAAAAAACAAGTTTCCTTGTACATAAACGCAAGGAGGCAGGGAAATCGACAAACCGTTGCTGGGCTAAAATAAAAAGCATAGTACAATTTATCTATAATAATTTTATTGTATAGTACAAATAAAGTATAAATAATGTACAGAATGTAATTTAAAGAAACTGGCCTCATATTAATGGTTCGCCATTGTTTTGTTAGCATAACTTTGCTAAAGAAAAAGTGATCTCTTTACATCTGCTTTCTGTCAGGTGAAGGAGAGGGTTAGCCACCACAATATGCTACTGCCTTAGTGGGAAGATATGGATAAACAGTTAAAATCCTAACCTTGAAACAGTTCAGTCAGTTTGTAATAGCACATTTAAATGGCCTTTCAATGTACCTGACCAACTTTGGTTTCATTTTATTTTAGAAGATTTTTCCCCTTGCAGATTTCAGGCACTTAAAAACTAAAGCATCGAGTTGACCTGGTGAAAGGTTTTTCTTTGGACATCTGTGCTTTAAACAGATTATATTTATTTATTTATAAACTTAAGTTTGAATGATCAGTCAACAGCTGCAAGTCATTCCTGTGCTATGAGAAGAACCAATTGTATTATAGATTGTGAAGTATTAAAACACCTTTTCATGTGTAGGAGATACAATAGAAAAGTGTAATTAGGCCAATGACTATGGTTTTTGCTTCCAAACCTTTCTTTTGGTTGCTTATGATGCTCAGCTCCTACTTGTTCCTTTGTTTGTTTGTTTGTTTGTTTTGTTGTTGTTTTTCTATACCTGAACAGATATGATGTATGATTGAGGATTATTTGTGCTCTATTTGTTTAGCCCTCTGCCTTCCCTTTTAATTCAGTTTTCCTGTCACACTCTCTCTGGCACACACACACACACGTTCAGTGTTTTATGAAGGAACGTTTATGAGAGCGGTTAGTGGAAGGATTTCTTTTTTTCCATAGAGCTGCCAGGTGAGATGACATTTATGGGACAAAAAAGTGTTTTGAAAGCAATGTCTGCCATACTTTTTTTTTGTTTGTTTTTAAATAGCGCTTTATTTTGCAGAAAGGTCATCTTGTATTGTTGGCACTGTTCAGTGAAATTTACTAGAGCACTTCTGTTATGTGGGATTTTAGGGTTATTGTCCTCTGCTTTTCTTAGAACTGCGTTGTTTCCCATAACAAAGTGGATTCAGTCTCTGTTGTGTATTGTGTAAGCATAGAGGACTCTTTGAAAAGGAATTCTGTTGTCCTCGGCCACCAGAGGGCGAAAGATCTTTTCACACGCAGTAAACGCATGGGACTAGCTTTGCTTGTTTCTAATTAATGCTGTGTTATTTACTTTTTGAGGATGTGGAAGCTATTAAAATCCCATCCAAATTTACCTAAACTTTCTTGTGTGGTACAAAAACTGCTATTTCACTGCCATTATGCCTCATAGTATGGAATCGAAAACAAATTCATCCTATGCCAATGCAATTATATAATGAAGTTTGTTTTTGTTTTATCCAGACATGTTTTCTGCTTGGAGTCGGTATGAACATTTTTTGTTTGTTTTTTTTAAATGTAAAATAAATAATCAAACCAGTGAATAATGATCATTTTTACTCGGCCTCGTTGCTATAATTTTTTGCAATTTATTTTGACTACAGCCATGCATTTCAGAGCTTAAATCTTCGATATCGTTTGCACCAGATGTAACTTTGTTAGGCAACCTTTACTACTATACATCTGTTAACAAATAAAAAAGGTAAGTTTCTTTTTTTTTTTTTTCCTACCACAAGGAGGCAGTAACAGTCTTTCAGTTTCTTAAGAATCATTTGCTCCCTTTTGAGGTTGGCTTTTGAATAACCCAACTTTCATTTAAATTGTTTATTTTGATAAACAGAAAAGCCAGTTTGTTTATGATGCATATTCTGTACATTGAAATATTGGTCAAGTTCTTGGTGTGTCTAAAGGCTGTGTGAACACATGAAATTCTGCTTGTTTCTGTCTATTGGGCCTGTCCAATGGAAGCAGTGATGTAATTGGAAATCAATAACGGAAGTGTCTCGAGGGGTGAGTTTCCATGCTGAAGGATAATTGGGTTCTTCCTCTAATCGCACCTCTAATCTCTCACCATCTCAGGTCTTCGTCTTAATGGGCCTACCATCAGGTTAGATCTGTTAAACTGGCAGTAGCTGATCGCTGAAAGGTTCACACATAAACAGCTCAATGTCCTTTGCCATATCAGTAGAAGGACGAGACGATTAGAAGCCCTCAACGTTTCAAGCTTCCGTTTGACATTTTCTTTATTTTGTCATGGTTTTCTCTGGTTTATTCATTCTCTCTCCTTTACGTGCACAGGCCGTTGTTTACGCTGGCAGTTTTGTTAATTATCGCTCCCTTTGTCTTTTTAGGTATCTTTCTCCAACATTATTTACAATATGTGCCTCTAAGGAAGATGCGGTGGTTGAGAAATTGGTATTGACAATTCATGAAGGAACTATTTGACCACATATGCCCAAAGTAGCGTTTCCTGGCTGTTGCATATTTTTGGTGCAGTGAGGCTCAAATATTCATCCATTGCTGTCATGTATGCAAAGACAATAACACGAATTTCATTTAAATAAGATTCCCCTTATGATAAATGCTTATTAGAAATCCTGAAATAGCTTGATGCATTGGCTGCTAATGGCACAGCTTAGATCTGCCTGTACAGTGTCATATACCACAGTCACACAGGAGGAATGACATCTCATTGTTTTCACTTATGGGTTATTTCTGGGATTTGTGGTTCACAAAAATTAAATGTTAAAAGCTTTTCACTATACTTTGGTTTGTCCATTTTAATGGATAACAATAATTATTGCATTTAAATAATTTTTTATTAAAATAATGTCTTTTTCATGTCCCTGTGGCACTTCACTGAATTTGTAGAAAATATTTAACAAAATGTGCAGTGTCTATAATTTTTGGCAGCATTGTAAGTATTTATTTATGTTACTGTCTTGTGAAAAAATATTTAAAAAAATAAAAAAAAAGGCTGTAAAGTTATGTCCCTCAGTCTGCACTCAACCCCGTCATGCCAACCATTCTCTGCCTATAATAATTTAGACTCCACACATATGTGACATCATTTACCGGAAATTACATAATTCAGATCTCTTTAACAGTGGTGCAAAAGATGGAAAGTAGTATCATGCTTTACTCATATTTTTGAGGCGTATTATAGTCAGGGAGGGTACTGTCAAGCTTAAGAACTCAACCCCATCACATCAATTTAAGATGGAAAATTCTTTTAATTCATATTTATTTTAATTCATAAGTATTATACATTGTACTTATTTAATTGCTGCCATATGTGGCCCTGGACCACAAAACCATTCATACAAGTCCATTTTTTGAAATACAAAAAACTTTTTTTTTTTTTTTTTTTTTTTTTTAAGGATAGGACAATATTTGGCTGAGATACAACTGGAATCTGAGGATGCAAAAAAAAAAAAAAAAAATCAAAATATTGAGAAAATTGCCTTTAAAGTTGTCCAAATTAAGTTCTTAGCAATGCATATCCACTCACAAAAATACATTTTTGATATATTTATGGTATAAAATTTACAAAATATCTTATATTTTTCATAAAAGAAAAATCGATAATTTTGCCCCATACAATGTATTGTTGGCTATTGCTACAAATATACCTGTGTGACTTATGACTGGTTTTGTGGTCCAGGGTCACATATATGGTCTATACACTACACAAGGAGCAGTGGCCATTTTGAACAAAAACACTCAACCCCATCACACTCAACCCTGTCACCTCTCTGGGTAACACTTTACAATAAGGTTTCATTAGTTAATTACTTTAGTTAACATGAACTAAGAATGAACAATACTTCTACAGCATTTATTTATTTAGTTAATGTTAATGATGTGGGGTATTTAGAGAATTAAATGTAGTTAAAAAACAAATCCAAGTTGAAATATTACCAAATCCCGAAAAATGACCCTTGTACAGTTGTTATGGCCAGACTGTTTAAATAACTACAAATGATTTCATATAAAGTGATTTTTGTAGCAGTGATGTGCTCAGTGCTGTCTAGCTACTCATTGTTTAGTCAATATTGTTAGGTGTTCACTGCTCTGAGCCTTTCTTCCAGACCGACTTTCCTTCCTTATTGACAAAATCTGTCTCCAATGATAGGAATTGAAACTGGAATTATAAAAGGTCTACGCTCTTAAGGTACAACAAGGCTGCTGTACTTTTCATATATACACACCTTTCAAAAGTTTAGGGTCAGTGAGATTTTTTTATTTGATCAAAAATACAGTAAAAACAGTGATATGGTGAAATATTATTACAATTTAAAATAGCTGCTTTCTATTTGAACATATTTTAAAGTGTAATTTATTCCTGTGATGGAAAAGCTGAATTTTCAGTAGCCATTACTCTAGTCTTCAGTGTCACATGATATTTCAGAAATCTTTCTAATATGCTGGTTTGGTGCTCTAGAAACATTTATTATTATCATCAATGTTAAAAAACAGTTGTGCTGCTAAATTTTTGTGAAAACAGTTATACTTTTCCCCCCAAGATTCTTTAATGAATAGAGAGTTCAAAAGAACAGCATTTATTTGAAATGGAAATCTGAGTGCGTAAATAATGACCAAATTGTAATTGAAATGCAGGGCTGAATATAGAGTGTTACAGTAGATGTGGAGACCTCTCACATGGATGTATGTGCACACACTCTCATGCCCTACCTAAAACAGCCCAGTTCTACTCCATTAACCAGTGTCACTTCCCATTTCTGGGCTCTTGCTCCCCCGTTCCATATTCCATTATCTTACTCACACGTCTGCCTTCCTTCCCCTTATGGGGAAATCGATAGCCACACTAAATAGATTTCACAATCAATTTTTCTATCATCGTTCCACAAAACTGCTTCCTGGCTTTGAAAATGGGAACGCTTTAAAGGAAAGGAAAAGGAGAGCAAAGGATGTTTAAAGCGCTCATATTCCTGCTGGTCTTGTCTTGAAGGGGTGAGGTTAGGGTGTATTTTTCACTGTATGCAGCCTGAATTGCAACAAGAAGTTTTTAGGTGAATGTCTGGTATAACATTGCAAGAAGTGTTGCTATAGGCCAGTTTTCAGTCATGGCGGGGATTGTGTAGTTTGTTTTGCTTTCCTAGAATCAACACTGCTAATAATAAGAAATTTGTCTTGAGCACCAAATCACCATATTAGAATTCATTCTGAAGGATCATGTGACACTGAAGAATGGCTGCTGAAAATTCAGCTTTGCCATCACAGGTATAAATTACATTATAAAATATATTACAATACAAAACAGTTATTTTAATTGTAGTGATATTACTGTTTTACTGTATTTTGATCAAAGAAATACAGCCTTGGTGAGCATAAGAGAACATAAATCTCTTCATTCAAAAACATTCAAAACCGGTAGTCTACTTCTTGGTAATGTGTTCTTGCACTTCCTTGAGTGTTCAAGGGAGCAACAGGTTTACCTTTCATTGTCTCTGTCTTTTAAGGATGTGTTATTCAGTTGGGTTAGTTATAAAATGTTTATAAGATCTAACTTACTCTGCAAGATTCTCTTCAAACTGTTCTGTCCTTGACTGCAGTTGAAGAGACAAGTGACCACAGAAGGCTGTTTGTGCTATTATCTGCTAAAAGCCAACCCTTTAGAATGAACAGCTTTGTTACAGCATGAAAAAAAAATGTAGAAAATTAGTGGTATGATGAAAATTGCCTTCAATGTTAAAATTTTAACGTAATCTTGGGTTATTTTTTACCCAAGTCCTGGGTTGAGCCATTTTTTGGGTTATTTTTTCAGCATTTGGGTAGTTTTTGTGTTACCCAGATCTTGGGTCAGACATAACAACCAACCAGGGGTTGAGTTATTTATTGCAGGCTTTTTGCGACCTCTTCTTAAAGAGAGAGCAGTGCAGTTCTGTCAGATTGGTGCATGTCTTCAGTAAAATACAGGTTTGTGTACATTTTATTATATCTATGAATTCGTTATTGTGCTGTATATCATTTAATATTATGCAAAGCAACATACAGGGGCGCGATGTGAGTCGCCTAAACAAGTGTCGCGTTGGTCTTTTTGTGTGATGGAAATGCCTGATGCTTGCATAAAATTTTATGAGTTTATTCAAAAATATACAGAATATAAATACTTAGGATGTTAAAATATGTTCTCGGAACTGTACACTGTTTGTTTATGGACAGGTTATGGAGCCAGTCACAGCATATTTTGGTTTACAAGTGAAACGCAGGGCGGCGGTCTGAAGTTAGAAGTTCCCTTACTGGACGTGATACAAGCTCCGGCATGAGATCCAGTGCTGTTATGGTGGAAACGGGATAACAGAGACTGGTCGATTACACTTGAATTACTTCTAAATGTTTAATTTTTACTACTAATATTTGTTAAATGAGCTTAAGCAACAAGTATTAAAAAACAATATAAAATATGTTATACTGTAAAATATAATTGAAAATAAAGGAATTATCATGCAAACCAGTGGTTGTGTGGAGTATTTTAAAAATGTTGAGAGGATTTAAGTTAATCCGTAAACTTTAATTCATGTATGAAGTAAAAAAAAAAAAAAAAAAGCTAGTATTATGGTAAAAATGAATCAACCCATTATGCTCGGTTAAATAAACAACCCAATTTGCTGGGTAAAATTAACGCAACGTGTTCTGTCCTATGTTTACCCAGTGTTTTATTAGAGTGTGTAAAAGGTACAAAATGTGAAACTGGAAGGACAATATTTGAATTTCTTTTAATAAAGATGAAAAAAAATCCTAATTATTGTTCTGGAGTCACTCTATTGTTAATATGTTTGGTGTAATTGTCTTGCTGAAAGAACTTGTGATTTTTCTCATAGGTGGCCACTTTGTTTGTGCAGACAGTATTGATGGACAATCATTTTCAGGCAGTGCCTGCATGGGTGCTTTGATGGTGCTTCCGCTTCATGATAATTTAACCAGCAGTGCCCGCTGTGACATCAAAACATTCATTTGTCAATACTTGAGTAATGATTTCTCAACTGTGAAGTTTTTATACATAATGTCCAATTATAAAGCAGCCGTGTCCTCATTAAAGCAATTTTTCATCAATGTAAACTTGTAACCTCTTGCATCACAGGCACTGCATGCTTCTGTAAATAGAGCATTTCTTTTCTTTTTTGTCATTGTGGAATTTTTAATTTCCAAAAATCGAGTCTGGCTAAAATGTTTTTGCAAGGCACTTATATATAAATGTGCTTGAGATTTTTCCTTTTAAAGTTATATAACTATTAATCTTAATGCCTGATCCAGTAATAGATCAAATGTCACATTATATCAGTTGACCAGTGTAGCATTTAATGGTGAATTATATTTTTTGACTTGGGCTAAAACCCAAATAAGCTGTTCTCAAGCTTGAGGCAATCAAATCCAATGTACTCCTATCTCTTATTGATCAGGAAATTGAATCGAGAAGGTCATTTATTAAATCTGTTCAGCAAACCTACCATTTATGCACTTTGGCTACAGATAGTGTTGTAGTTGAGCTTGCTTGGTTGTAATATTCCTTTTTCCTCCATTAAACGGCAAAGTTACTGTTCAGTGGTGCATTGAGCCTTATAGTTTGGCATTTCCAGCCTTGATAGATTGGAAATGGTCCACTTGAGTGTGAAGGATTAAGCGTTACGAAACAGAACCCTGCCGTCCCACTTTCAATATTCCTTTAAATAATGGTAATGTGCAATCATAGTCATCCACAATTATGTATGATTTCTGTAGAGAAGAATAACGCTATTATGTTGTCTATAAACCACTGCCCCCTGCCATTTTTCCTCTTCAGGCATCAATCACTCTCTCAAAGTTCCTGTTTTTAGACAACAGGCTCTTTGTGGTAAATGTGAGGTATTTTAGAGCAATGGAGATAGATATACCATTTGCTGCTGAGAAGAAGAGCATCACCAGCCTGAGGCTCTTTTCTCAGTGAATTCAAGAAGCCGAGGGCTGTTTTGCAAATCTCTAGAAACTGGAGTACCTCAAAGTGGTGATTCCATTTCAAAAGAATGATTATTTGTTCCTATTATAATTTGGAGGATATGTTTCTCCAGTTAACTCTAAGGCAGTTCTGTGAAATTATGCCCCTTTTGGACCAAAAACATAAGGGTTCCATGAAACATAACAACAGAAGAAAAGTAGCTCAAGATCCTGATTAAGAAAGAGTATGATTTAAAGCTTACTGTATATGCACATCACATACTGTATTTTGGATTAAGTGCAAAATGCCAAGGCCAATTGAAGTCAGATTAATGCATAATATATGCTAAACGAAGCCAAACTAATAAAATCACATTGTCTAGGTCTGTTTTCGAGACTTTGCAAAAACCAGACTGGTACTCTTTTCAGACAAATATTGGAATAAACCGTTTATATGACATTAAAAAAAAATGATTATTGCTTTAGACTGACTGAAATCAAAGTGCATGTAAACACACTTGGTGTCTTGCAATTGACCAAACCTTGATATCAGTCCAAAATGTTTTAATAATAGCTCAAAATAGAATTTAACACACAGTCATCTAAATTATTTCAGAAAGTGGTATGTTGAATAGGAAATTCAGATTGACTTATGTACAGCTTTGGGGTGGGGAAAAGACCAATGATCAACAAATAATAATGAAAGGAATTCGATTTTAGGACGAGACAGTCAAGTTAGAGAGAGTGTCACTGAAACAGGAGGGCACATCAACCACAAACTGACAAAAAAAATCAAAGCAAACAAAGTTACTGTAAAATGACAGCCTGCAAAAATGGATTTCCCCATATTTGAGAATATAAGAGAACAGTTCACAATCCCCAATGCTGCTTTATTTTCTTTCCCGGATAAAAGTGGGGCTCACCGGTGCCCTCTGACCCCTCTTTCACTGGGTATGTCTCTCATTACTGTAGCTGTCCAGCAGTCAGAGCAGTGCTCATGTGCTGTGCATTGAATAGTCACCTGACAATCGGTTTAAGAAAAGCCCATTTTGAATTTTACAGAAAGAAGAGGTGGCACTACCTTTTCATGAAGTGTGTCCCATTAGCAGCCCGACAGGACCCGTTCTTTTCATCAGTACTGAAAGAGATGGGATCTCTGACGTGCTTGCTTTGTACAAAACCGTGTGCATGTAGACGTGGATTTCTTCCCTGTCACCTTCATTGCTGGAAGGAATGGCATCATGGGGCTTTTCCACATGCTTTCTCCATGACCCTCTCTTCTTGTTTGACATGTTTGAACAAAGAGGCTGACACATATGTCTAGGCTGTATGTCCATCAACACTGGAACATCTGTTCACTTGGGTTGGTTTTCTAAGCAAGGGTCTGCAATATTTCAGGAATGAGGGAACCAACAAAGGCAAACATCCCACACAGAGCAGATTAGATCATAAGTTTGTGGCCCTTGTTGATGTATAGATCAGTCTATATTTGGGGGAGAACAATATTTTTCTTTTATGCACTAAAAACATTCCCTTTCTCTGGGATGGTCTTAACTTTGAAGTGTTCTTTTGGGTCCTTGTACAGAGCACAATTTAACACACTGTTAAAGAGAGAGTACATACAACATTAGTTATACAACATTTAAGACACCTCCCTTTATATCAGCACTTTTCATAATGCCTGCTTTGAGATAGACAGTTTGATTTTTCACCACAAAAAGAAAAGTGTAGACCGCCTTTCAGAAAGCTTCAATTCTGTCTTTTTGAGTTCTTTAGAGGCTTCCTTGCTATTTGTGTTCTTTGCTTTTCTGTGTCAAGTCAGTCTCTTCTTCAGTATTAAAAATATATAAGCGCGTATCTTTCTACAACCATTTGGCCTGTTGTGACACAGACTCATAAAAGGTGGGAGGTTGCATATAAACAGACTCTATATGAACTGTTATTTATGATTGGCAGCACAGCTTTAGTGTCCTTTGATGATATATTGAATGTGAATATATGAACAAAATGCTTTTAATATACATGTGTTGTATCTTTTTTTGTTACAAAATAAATACAAATATCTTTTTTTATTTTCTTTCTTTTTGTTATTATAATATACTTGAAACTGGGTCGCTGTTATGTGAAGCAGGTCTGCCATGTAAATTTATAGTATTGTTTATTTCAGACTTTCAGTAGTTTTAACTGTCAGATCGGTAAAGTGAGCTTTGTGAAGCTTGTACTCCAGGTATTTTAATGTTCATCCTTCTTGAACTCTTTATTCTGCTCAGCATGCCTCTTTTGTTAGCCCCTGAGAATCTTGCCCCAGCATTGTATTTCTGAGATCTTTCCCTCTGCCATCTGATAGGACTTTGTCTGTGTCCTGCTGATTTGGGTGCTTTGCTGGTATTGGAGAAGTCATGAAAGCCTTCGCCTCCTGGGTCAGAATGGTGGTGTGGGGTTTCTCAAACTCCAGCATGTGGTCTTTCCAACTGAATGAGGCTCCCCCGTTACATGCTCTGGCCATTAATAAAAGGAGCAGAGCTGATACCGCCAACAGGACTGCTGGGGTCAGGTCTGGTAAAGGATCTTGCATGGATACCTCCTTGGTCCTTAGATGGACACATGAGGTGTCATTTGGCCCCAAGTGTAGGCAAACTTTGTAGTGAGTTCCTGGTTGCAGACGAGTTAGGTTGAATCTCCTGGTGCCAGCTAGAATTCGAGTACTGTGCCTATGATGGTCTTCTAGACTACCATTGGCCACCCAAGATAAATGGGCAGTTGGGATGTTACGGCTTGCTTGCCAGGTCAGTAAGGCATACCTTTCTTTGACATCTTGAACTTCAAAGCTATCCTCTGTCTTTTGAGTATTTGCATGAACCAGGTCACCCCCCTCCACCTGTAGAGTCAAGCTTCTAGTATCAGCTCCCACTAGGTTCTGCGCAACACAAGTGTAGAAGCCAGCCTCTTCAGCAGTGACTCCAAAAATCTCTAACGTGCCTTCTGTGAGAACCTGATAACGCCCATAGCTGCTGGATGGAGTCAGTCTCACGCCTTGGGGAATGACCCAGTAGATACTTGGCTCTGGCTCTGCTAGTGCTCGACAATGCAAGGCTACGTTGTCTCCATGTTTGACTTCAATGTAAGAGGGGAATGTGCTTGGGGCAATCAAGGGCAGGCAGCTGTCTGCCATCTCTCTGAATGAGACTTCTTTAACTCGCCGGGATTTCAGCTCAGGAGGCTCAGAACAGAATGTGGATTGAGGCTCAATGAAACGGACTGGCTTGTCATTGTCGGCTCCCACCCAGCGGATCAGGCAGTCACAGCGAATGGGATTGGTGTGCAAGCTGATTTCTTGAAGGCTGGGCAGTGACCTTACTGTCTGGCTATGCAGGGCACTCAAGGCATTACTGTTCAGCATTAGACTTTCCATACTCGACAACTTTTGGAAGGCCTGAGGGTGGATATAGGAGAGTCGAGGATTGTTTGTGATCTCCAGTTTAGTCAGTTCAGGCAAGTTTTCCATTGCTGAGTGCTCAATAGAGATCAGCTCTTCCATGTTGTTTAAGCCAAGCTCCTTCAGGTGAAGCATATTTCTAAAGTCTCCCCTCTGCACTAGCTGAATGGGGTTCTTGTTCAAGTCAAGGAACTTAAGACCCGGCAACTTTTGCAATGCTTCTTTTGGAACCTTTATTAGGTGATTATCATAAAAGCTTATGCTCTCCAGATTTTGAAGCCCCTCTAGCGCTCGCTCAGAGATTTCGCGTAAGCCCATGCCTGCCAGGACAAGACTACGCAAAGAGCCCAGTGGTTTAAAATTTAGGTCCTGAATAGTGTCCACAGGGTTTCCACCAATCATGAGCACCTCCAATTGTGGCAAAGCATGGAACCAGCGCCGGTCAATTACAACCAATCGGTTAGAGTTGAGATGAAGCCTTAGAAGTTTATCCAGACCCTTAAAGGCCCCAGGGGAGATGCTTCGAAGCCTGTTATGATTTAGGTACAACTCCTGCAGGCTAGGGAGACCAAAGAAAGCTGCTTCTGGGAGGTGTCTCAGCTGGTTTTCCTCCATGTGTAGGCTGAGAAGAGCTGGCAGGTCAGTTATTCTCAGGTTGCGGGTACTGGTAAAGCTGTTATGTGAAAGATCCAACTCTGTCAGATTGACAAGGCCCTGGAGTTCACTCTGGTCCACAGAACTGATGAGGTTACTTTGCAGCCGGAGGGTTTGTGTCTCTTGAGGGAGGGAAGTGGGCAGCTGGATAAGTAGCAGGTCATTGCAGTCTACTGTAGGAGCCTCTCTGTACACAGACTGGGGAGAGTACCAGGGCTTGATTTGGCAGACACACTGGTGAGGGCAGGGCACTCTCCAGGGCATGGATTGAATGACCAGGGAGCTTGCGATTCCAAGCAGCAGATGTGTGTGCAGAAGAAATATTGTAATCTGTCCCATTTTCATAATTAAACTGATATAATATGATGTAGATTTACTGTGAGCTAGACCCTTAAGTCTCTCACTTATCTCTCAAGTTCATGTGACAGGAGAGCCAAGGGTTTAGTTGAATTTTGCTAAATAAATTGTCTCAAAGATGAAGCGTGCTCTGTTTCTTCATCTCCAGTCTTGTGAAGTAGTTACACAAGTATCTCAAAATCCCCTTTCTGTCTCCTTCAGATGTCTTTAATTCTCTCCAGTCTTACTCCATTGATCTTACATCCTCGCACAGTAGAGAGGGGTTTTAGGATTGGTTTAGGGGCACACCTAAAAAACAAAACAAAAAAAACAACAACAATTAGTCACAGGAGAGATTATACCATTAGATTTTATAATTCCATTTGCCAGAGCATGTTGTATGACTGCTGTATATCTTCATTTTTGTTTCACTTTTCACTTTGTTTGCAACACTTTCATTCCACAGTTGTTCTTTTTTCAATAAACCCCTTGTACTACAGGCATTTTTTTGTATATAAAGCTAGCATACTATATAGTTTAGTCACTGTTATGCAATTGTTACTGTAAAGAATGTAGATTATCTTGGTTTCTATCAAAACACTTTGCATGCTTCTCAGCCTGTATATTGTAAAGAGCTCCTCTGAATTAGTTCTGGGACATTCCAGTTGAATTTCACTGCACGTCTTGTAGATGGCGGAAAATGACTGCTGTGAAAATACGAGAGAAATGCTGGCTGAAATTTAGTGAGCCTAATTCATGGCTTAGGATTTAGCTCTGCAAATAATCAGGGCCCTGGTATTACTCATATGCTGGAGGCTTGTAAGAAATGGGGAAAATATGACATGTTTTTGGCTAAATTCACAAGACGCGGACTCAGAGGGGACATAAAAATGCATTAAGGAAGCAAACTCTGACTGTGGTCTAACCTACTTTGTTTAAACTTTGTGACACGGTGCGTAGAGGAAATCTTTCAACTGTCTTACTTTGGATTTAGAGCTTCTCTACTTTTGGAGAAGAGTAGAAACCCTTTTTTGTTCACTTTCAGCACATCAGCTTGGGAGTTAATGCAATATCATTATTGCACTATAAATTGGAATGAGCGATGGTCTGGTTTAGTTCCTGTTATTAGTATACTGTATGCTCTCCTACACACCCTTTAAAATAACCAAACTGTATCTTTGAAACAAATATCTTCATTGGGTTTCTCAGATAACATGCATAAACTTGCATAAGTCTAGACAACAATGCATATTATATTCTTTTTTAGAGATAACGTTGGTCTCTTCACAGCAACTCATGCACCACAGCAATGCAATATTGCTTCATTTAGACACCACATCAACACAGTAGAATGGCAGAAGTACTAGCTCTGATTATAGCATCCACCCTTTTCCTCCCTTCCTCAAAGCTCTGCCACAGTAATCCATCCTTCTCCTGAATGCCCAATTAGTCCTAATGTTCTCTCTGTCTCTCTTTTGTCCCCCAGGGATCTACCTGCCGGTTCGGAGACTATTTGTGCTTCCTCTTCGCTCTCTCTCATATATGCACACTGGCGTGGAGGGATAGAAGAACGATCCATAGCTATCAACGGGCCCATGTGAGCAAGCCCCGATCTCTCCCCTGCCAGCCATCAGCTTGTGCACTTCACCTTCAAGCTCATTTACAAAGTGTCAACATCTCAAGCAGAAGCTTGGCCCTCGTGATGCACCCCGTTACCTTGGCCCAGCTGGTCCTGGGACGTGTTGTGTACTGTCAATTCCCTGCCTGCGTCGTAATGAGTTGTGAGGGTGTCTTGAGTGCCCCTAATGTGAGGTGAATGGAGACGTTTGAATGTGGGCTGCTCGCTTGTGCATGCTGAATAATGCATTTGCAGAGTTCGCCCACTAATCTTCCTTTTCACTGCGTTTTGCTCTCATTTTGGCCAGAAAGAAGCATGCAAGGCTAGGCAAAGTAAGAGCAGGAGGCCTCCAGAAGGAAACAGCTGTTGTGGTGCCATGAAACAGGTGGCCCCATCTTTTAGGTACCATTTTATTGTCTCTAAATAAATGTGTCTTCACCTCTTCCTGCCATAATGTCATTAGGGCTGGATATCAATACAGATTCGGTTTATTTCCGTGTCGCAAGCTCTTTGTTTCTGATATTTCAGCTTTCTGTCTATTTTGCCAAACAGATTCTACTGATTCTTTCTCAATTAGGCCTTAAAAGGACTGGCTCAAAAGTTGCACTCAATGTTTTTGATTTACTAAAAAGAACAGGTGTAAAAGAATCATTTGTTCATTAGGACTATTACAAGAGTGGTGAATGTGTTTCTACTGACACATTCTCCGCCCCTCGAGGTTTTTGAGTCAGATTCTGTGATGTCTGATGCAGCCTGCACAAATGAGAATGGATCTGACATGTTTCAATGTGGCTCTGAAAGCTTCCTGTTCATAATAATCGTCTTTCGTTGACATTAACAATGAATTGTGTGCAAGCTACTATTATCTCTCCTGGGCAACAAAGAACATAATGACAAGACATGCTTAAAGACATTTTGACACCAGTTTGTGATTTGACCAATGAAACATACAATCCTGTCACTACCCTGACAAATGCATCAGTGTAAAAGCTTTGTTTTCTGTCAGACTTTTTAAACCAAAATAAATCAGTCCTTTGTTTTAGTTTAATCACAATTTATGTTCTTGATTTGCTTTGCAGATTGCAAGGATTAACCGAATTTGCTGCCGCCAGTTTCCTTACGGCCCTGATGTTCATTCATGGCATGATTGCTGATGGGGGAGTTTACGAGCCACCTCTGGCTGCATGCTGATGCCTGGATCTGTGTGCCAAAGCTTTTCCTGTCCTCTCCTTCAACGACTCATTTCAGAGCTTAACAGTGAGTGGAAAAGAAAAAAGGTCTGTTTGCACTCTAGCAGTAATGCAGATTTGCCAGACTCTATGAATAATTCTTTGTGGTTGCACACACCTGGAAACAATTGCCTGGTCCTCAAAGGTGGGTTTGTACATTGCATTAACGGCTGTTTTGGGTCGAACAGTATTTATGTTTGTTTATTCTGTGCCAAAGTAATAACTTCACACCTGCTTTATTTATTTAATTCCTTTGCTTTTACATGCTTTTATCTCATTATAGTCCAGTGCATAATCCATACCATGACAAAAAAAAAACAAAACAAAAAAAAAAACTTATCCTTATCATGGTTTTCTTCTTCAAGCCATTTTTCTTTGAAAATAAAAATGTGTATGCCGATTAATGTTTCATCAAGGGACTGAATTGACTGGCAGCATTCATCATTTATGAAGCATGCTTCAGGTTATGAAATAAAAGGGAATATCTGAATCAACGTAGAATCCATAAATTGTTATGGGTTTTGTAATGAAAGGATGTGAATGGTCCTCCTCTCTTTCAACTGAATACAGAACACTCTGCTAAAAGTGAATGATGTTCACGGATACTGAATGGACCTGACAGTCTTAATTAATTTGAGAAGACTCAAAAAGAATACTTTAGAATTTGTCTTACACAAACTCCAATCCTGACCCCCAGATATATTCAAACACCTTTGGACATGCAACTCTTACACATTATTTATTATAATTATAAATGCAATTACATTAGATACAAATGTGAAACCAAGTGACATCGGCACACAAATAATGCTTTTCTGAAAAAACTCATTTAATCTTTATTGGCCATCTTTTTATTCCAATTACTTCTGCTTGAAAATTGTGCTTGTGCTATATTTCTTAAAAATAAATTCCACTTGCTTTGGTATTTTATTGTTCAATAGACTTTAATCAGCTTAGCGCCATATTAAATTTACCAATGATGAAAATGAGGCTATGAGGGATAGACTTACAGTCTTTACAATGGCATACACTGTATAAAGGTTCTAGATCACATCTTTTTCACAAATTTTAAAACCGTTTCATAGAGTTTTTGTCTACTGAAAGTTTTTTTTTTTTCTTTTCAGAAAGACGCTTCATCAGCTGAACAACCGGATTGTTATTAAACAATAGTATGATCCACTGAATGCACTGTACTTTTATCTCTCACAGCCTCGTTTTCATTCCTGTCAAAAATTAAATATGGCGCTACCCTGACTAAGGTCTATGTAATGACATTTACAGTTGCAAGAAAAAGTGTGAACCACTTGCAGAATCTGTGAAAATGTGAAAAAATTTGACAAAATAAGAGAGATCATACAAAATGCATGTTATTTTTTATTTAGTACTGTCCTGAGTAAGATATTTTGCATAAAAGATGTTTACATATAATCCATAAGACAAAAAAATAGCTGAATTTATTAAAATTAGCCCATTCAGAAGTTTGTGAACCATTGATTCTTAATACTGTGTGTGGTTACCTGGATGATCTGCTACTGTTTTTTTGTTGTGTGATGGTTGTTCATGAGTCCCTTGTTTATTCTGAGCAGTTAAACTGAGCTCTGTTCTTCAGAAAAATCCTCCAGGTCCTGCAGATTCTTCAGTTTTCCAGCATGTTTTGCATATCTGAACCCTTTCCAGCAGTGACTGTATGATTTTGAGATCCATCTTTTCACATGGAGGACAACTGAGGGACTCAAACACAACTATTAAAAAATGTTCAAACATTCACTGATGCTTCAGAAGGAAACACGATGCGTTAAGAGTCGGGGGGTGAAAACTTTTGAACAGGATGATGTCCAAATTTTTCTTATTTCGTTTAAATATCAATTTTTTTCATTTAGTACTGCCCTTCGGAAGCAACAGAAGATACTTGCATGTTTCCCGGAAGACAAATAAGTACAATTTACCTTGATCTTCGAATTCAAAAAGTCACTGCTGTAAAGGGTTCAAATATGCAAAAAATGCTGGAAAACTGAAGAATCTGCAGGACCTGGAGATTTTTTCTGAAGAACAGAGCTCAGTTTAACTGCTCAGGACAAACAAGGGACTCATGAACAACCATCACACAACAAAAAAACAGTCGTAGATCATCCAGGTAACCACACACAGTATTAAGAATCAATGGTTCACAAACTTTTGAACTGGGTTATTTTAATAAATTCAGCTATTTTTTTGTCTTGTGGATTATATGTAAACATATTTTATGTAAAATATCTTACTCGGGACAGTACTAAATAAAAAATAACATGCATTTTGTATGATCTCTCTTATTTTGTTAAAATTATTCACATTTTCACAGATTCTGCAAGTGGTTCACATACTTTTTCTTGCAACTGTACATATAAGTGTTAAGTGTGGCTTAAATCAAAAAAATGCTTTGAGGCCACTTAATATCAGTTGCATTTACATTGTCTTAATATTAGCAGTAGTTTTATTTAGTAAAAATCTTCAAGATAGTAGTTTGTCTTGTTAGTTTTTTTCTGTAAGTGTGTGTGTGTGTGTAACATTGGAATTTTAAATGAAAGAACTTTACTGTCTGTCTCCCTCTGCTTTCACCTGCACTGACCTTGCCAGCCTATTTTCTGCCAACTCTAATATCAAGCTCCGACAGCACAACCTGACTCTACTGCCACACATACCGTGTCTCTCTGCTTTTCAAAACTTTTGTTTAACCCCTTTTGCTTCCAGTGGCCCTGAATTTACCTGGAGTAACTTCTTCCTTCCGGCACAGATTCAAATCTCAAGTTGACAGTTTGACCAAGGTTCCATTACTAATTCTAAAACGTCAATTTAGAACTAGTAACAAAGGAATGTTGAGTCCCTCCATTGAAACTCATTGTATTTTGTACAGTATTATAGAGAGAGAGAGAAAGAGAGAGAGAGAGAGAGAGAGATCGCCTGAGCGAACTGTGTCTGATATAACATTCATTCTTCAGGTTGATGTAATATTATATCCATTATAAAAATCTGTCTACTGAGGAAAACAACCTTTGTATTTGTCCTTTTTACAGTTAAGGGAATTTTCCATAACAGCACTAAAACAACATTGTTTGTTTACAAAAGTCATTCACTCGTAAAGTTTGCCACCATATTATTAATGTAACTTTCACTCAACCCATATTACGCACTAATGGACCCTTTCTCAATACCAAATACAACATATTATTTATATAAAATAATATTTATTGAACAACAATATTTAAATTAACAACAATAGCCATTATAAATGACAATAGGAAATAAACACAATTGTACAATTCAGTCAAACGTACAAAAGCAGTGCTCTACAGGATGTAAGTTAAATATAGCTTTAATATTAAATTATTAAATTTAACATAGCCCAAATGGATTTGCTCAGGAACAAGTAATAGATTAATAAGACCAAAGATTGCCCGTTTTATGTACCCAAAATTAATTGTAACTCCTATTTAACCACTATAACAGCCGGCGGTAAATCCCCAAAGCACTGACCGAGATGAAGCTGTTCTCGGTGGGTACACAAGCACTGAACGGCCGCTGACGTCCTGGAGCTCGCATCTATGAAAACGTCTAAACAAATTGTAAAATAGGCACTATGATTAAATATGAGTTACATATTTCAGGTCTAAACAACTACATTCTCGCCTAAAAACTCTTAAAACTACAGTTTGTGGTACAGCAAGTGTAGTATTTGTAAAAAAAAAAAAAGTGGATTTGCTCGGCAGCCATGACAATCACTTCAAGCGGAGTGATACAAATGGTGAAAAGGTAGGAGTGCTGTTATCACTAGAATATTGCACGGCTCTCAGCCAATCAGATTCGAGAACCAGAAACCAGAAAATTTATATATGGAAATCAGGAGATAAATTTAGCAGTGAATATATGCTGATGTTGGTCTGTTGGTGACACTTTTGCTTAGAATGTGAGGTTCCAGGTTTTAATCTACCCTAATAGAACATTTAATTTAAAAAATATGAAATTGCATCTGTACATTTGTGTGCTTTTTTTTTTTTTTTTTTAATAGAGGGAACAGTGGAAACGCGATAGATTGAAGCTTGACAGTTGTGTGCTTGAGAGAACATATCGCCACTTTTACTTTTCTTGACTAATAATGACAATAACAACCACACAGCATTAAAAAACTATATTCCAGCACCATATCGCCACTCATTATAAAGCACTGACAAAATGAAACCTCCTGCACAACAATTGGAGATGCATGTTCTGTGTTAGATGACACAATCATAAATTCATAAAGTGGTAGGGACAAAATTTACCATGGCAAACTGAGGTGGGGGATCATCTATGCTAATGTCATGTACAATAGTGACCAGACTTCCCATATTATCCAAAGCTACTGCTTTTCCAGCATCTGTTTGTGTTTATTTGGTTGCAAGTAATCCTTATTTCTCTCTCTTTGCAAGAGTTGTTTGTTTTGGAGGTACGTGCACGCACACACACATAACTTATGCATACGCAAGCTTGGTTTATGCCAAAAAGTGAGATCCACACCTGGTTTCACTAACCCCTGAGACAAAGAAGAAAGCTTTTGAATAATAACAAGGGGAACAACACCTGAAGCTGCAACTGCACAAGTTAATTGAATATTCCTCTTTATTCTCAGAAGAGGCTGATACGAAACATGGAGAAGGGCCCTTGAGCGTACCAGCATTGGATTTACCCAAGGCCGTCCAACGTCAACCGCTGCCTCGTAAACATGAACTTTGTGTCATGGTGACTCAAAGCCAGGCTAATCCACCATCGCCAGAGATGGAATCAGATTGGGGATTTTCATCTTGTTATCTTTGCCTTCATCAGCATGAGTCTGCCTTACCAAGGCTTTGGGCAATTCCTCCAGGGGATGGAAGGGTGAGCACTCTTGTATTATCATGACTTCAAAGGAACTTCACAGCCTGAAAGGATCCTCACTGCCTCCATTAAAAAAATAAATAAATAAATAAACTCTCTGATTAGACGCATGACTTGGGATGAGTTTCCCGAGCTCACCTGCATTTGAAGAGAAATGAGTGGGTGGTTTTTAATGGCTTTTCTATGTGTTACATGGACGTCTTTGACCATTTTGTTTAGTTGCAGCTGTTTTTGAATGCAAAAGCTTGTCCTGTGTGAACGACTCCTAATAGTGTTTCATAAGCCTCTTTGTGTAATTATTATGCACCTGATGGAACATGATGGAGTCATTTAGAGAGTGAATTAAAAATTTGTCCTTAAAAGCTGTACAGAATCACACACATATCACAGATTATACCAATTTGCTTGTATGTCCATCTTCAAATCACGATGTAAATGTAAAAGCAATGACATTGATCAGTAATATGTAATGCCATTGGCCTTTCTTCCTCATGTTAATTGACACATTTTGTGCCCAGAGTTTCAAAAAATGATCCTCCATATAAGAGATTTCATACTAAAGCGACAGGTTGAATGGATATTACGAATAGATATTATTTGATAGTCACACTGTTCATCAATTAAAACTAACTGACAGCGCCGCATATTAACTATTACCTATATATATGACCTATTACCCATATGTCCATCACATTGCTCTTTATAAAGCAGTTTTATATGCTGGATAGATGCAAACTAGGATATGAACAAGAATTATTCCATCCTTACCGCAGCACCCCCCCCCCCACCTGCGTCTCAGGAGAGTGTCGTATATTCTCATTCACCTTCCTGAGGAATATTGACCTTTGTAATAATTAGATGAGTGCTGCGGCAGTGAGTTGATAGCAGCTTCTTTTCAGAGTGGGACAAGGTGCCGTTCACCCTTTATAGAGTAAAAGAATGCGTAATCTAGACTAGCTGTTTGTTTTTTTGTGTGTGTTTGAATGTGTCTTGTGTGTTTTACTAATAAAAAGTTGTGATATCTTTCTCTCTCCCTCTCTTTCTCTTTCTGTTGTTACCCTCTGCAGAGCCACCGTCATTTATTTCTTGGAAGGAGCTATTGCAGTGCTCGCTGCAGAGTTGCCATGGAGATCTGCCTCCGTGTTTCACAAGGTCAGTGTGAAAGTTGAAGGAGCTCTGCATAACAGGTCTGCTCCTTCACACAGCCGACTAAAAATACTGGAAAACATTTGAATTAAAACTTGTTTTTTAAATCAATTGTTTTAGTTTTATAGCAGATCTTATTGAGCATATTTATAGATCTTGTCTTGTATTTTTTTCCCCTCACATTTCTCCAACTTGCATATAGCCAGATTATTATGAAACAGCACATTTTGTCAGTTTACAGCATTTAAAAGGGACATTTTACTTTCATAGTCTGACATATTTCTGAGTAAACAGGCTATGCAACAAGGAATAGAGTAGTCCCCCCGTTATAAAATTGCAGATTTCAAAGTATTGTTACATTTAAGTGAAGATGCATTTATTCTTGATTTATCATTTATTTAAAAATGTACCTGCTAGTAAAAGTATTCTCTTACTATATAATATCAGCACTACTAGTAATATTAAGAAACAACAATAAGAAGCAGAAACAATAATGGAGTGTCTTTAAAAACCCTCTTTTGTGCGGAACTATATGTAGCTTTAATAAATAATGTAACTTTAACTGAAGTTGAAATCACAATCACTAACAGACCGTTTCTCAATATCAAATACGGCATATTATTTATATAAAAAATATTGTTTATTGAATTTTAATGAAAATTTAATGAGTATTTAAATGAACAATAATAGCCATTATAAAAGTAAAATAAGTTTGTAGAATAGGAAATAAACACAAACAAACAGTTCAGTCAAATGTACAAAAGCAGCACTCTAGTTATAAGTTAAATAAAAAAAATATAAAGTTATGAAACTTAACTTTGCCCTTAGCCAAATGGATTTGCTCTGGAACAAATAATAGATTAATAAGGCCAAAGATTGCCCTTTTGATATACCCAAAATTAATTATATCTCATGTTTAAACACTATCTACATAAGAGCCAGTGGCAAATTCCCGAAGGACTGGCCGAGATAAAGCTGTTCTCGGCGGGTACATGAGCGTGAATGCCCGCTGACGGCCTAGAGCTCACATCTCTGAAAACGACTAAATAAATTTTCAAAAAGGCATTATAAGTTTATAATCGCATATTTGAGGTCTAAATAACTACATTCCCACCTAAAAAAAAAAAAAACTGTTAAAACTACATTCCGTGACACAATAGCAGTATTATTTGTAAAATTATAGTGGGTTTGCTCATCCGCCATTGACTCTTGACTCTCAAATTGTGAAACGGTTACTGTGTGATATTAATAGAATATTGCATGTCTGGAAAAGGCTCACTTTTCCACCGGAGCTGGAGCCGGTGCTTGGTCATTCAGATTTGAGAGCCAGAACTAAGTGTTATATTAAGGCCTGGTTTCACATTAAGCCAGGATTAGGCCTTATGTCATTTAAGTAGCTTTTATAAATGTACCCTAGAAAAAAACATTACTGGTGTTCATCTTGAGACAAAACAGAGGCTCTGACATAATTTAAGATATGTTAATGCAAGATGCTTTCAGTTAAAACAACTCAAACATGCCTTGTAGTTTAGGACTAGCGTAAGCCTCGTCTGTGAAACCGGGGGTATATGTAAGTTAACTGAATTTTCAGTAGCCACTCCAGTCTTCAGTGTCACATGATCCTTTAGAAATCGTTCTATGCTGATTTGGTTCTCAAAAAACATTACTTTGTATAATCAGTGTTGAAAATAATAATGCTTTTGTTTAAATACTTTTTTTCCTGATTTTTTGGACAAATAGAAAGTTGAAAAGAACATCATTTAAATGACATAGAATTTTTTTGTAAAATTAAACATGTCTTCACCGTCACTTTTGATCAATTGAATGCATAAATGTTGGTAGTGCAAATATACAGTAGCACATTTGGACTTGTTTACAACTGTGACCAAGAATTAATCAAATACTTTCACCAAATTATTAAAAATGTTTAATTTGCCAATGCAATGACAATACTCACGTAGTCAATTTTATTTCGTGTTGATTTTAAATGAAACATTAAACTACTCAAGCAATACTAGTAGTGCCAGCTACACAATATATTATCTATCAGTAGCTCTATCCTCACTGAAACATTTAGATGTTTCTAAAGGCTGCATTTTGCGCTGTACTCCATAGCTAACAATGTATGATGACAGAGAACTGACAACCAAAACTGGCATTTTTCATCAGAGCTACCACTAGTTTCCAAGCATGAAAGAGACAGGTATCCTGGATGGAGATGCAGAATGACAGCAGGGCTTTTCAAACACTATTTCTCTCAAACAACAGCCACTTTGACTTATATAGAAATTAAAGAGATATCTTTTGACTTTTTTTTCCTTAGCTGTTTTAGAACAAAATGATTACAGGCAAAAAGTGTACATTTTATGCAATGTCAGTTGTATGTAAAATAAAAAATGTAAAACTGAACATTTTTCTTTCATTTTCTGGTTGATGACACGTGGTTCATAACTCTTTTCTTTCTAGTTCAAAGATACAATGCAAGTAAGTATTTGTTTCCGTTACAAAAGAACTCTGGCCTGAGGTTTTTCATTAATGGGAATGTCTTTCACACGTGGAGTAAACATCAGCTCTTTAAACATCTCTCGTATTTCATCTTTTATATTTCAGGAAAGCCCCGCAGTGATTCCTGCATACTGTATGCATATTCTTGATCAGCATTTTCACATCTTTTTGTAATTTTTTTTTTTTCCTTCTTTTGGGGTTTGGGATGCTGATTACAATATTTTCTATCTTACCAAATGTGAACAGTGGCCGCTTTATGCACTGTATAATTCTATAAATGCGTTAATGTCTCTGACATATCTCATTTTTCTTTTCATTCGGTTTGTCTGGGATGTCTGTTAAGAGCTGTGGTGTTATTGAGAGACAGATGGTTATGCCAAAGAAAGTGAAACTTAAATATCAAGGATAAATCATGGGTTAAATTGAACTGGAGCAAACCAGATCTGTGTTCCATCTCCATTTAGCGGGTGAACTCACTCGAAAAACCTTCATTACATTACATTAAACATTATGCTTCTAGTCAGTGGCTGTCAGTTTTCCATTCCAGTGAATTTGAAAAAGGAAAAAAAAAATCTGGTAGACATCCACTGATGTGTACAGTAGTAGCACTTTTGAGTTATGTAAAAATATATGCAGTATATGTATACTATTGGTCAAATTTTTGTTTTAATGTTAAAAAAAGTTTTAATGTTTTTGAAAGAAACATTGTTCACCAAAAGGCTGTATTTATTTGATCAAAAATACAGTAAAGACAATCATATTATGAAATATTATTACAATGTAAAATAACTGTTTTCTATTTAAATGTAGTTTAAAATGTAATTTATTCCTGTGATGGCAAAGCTGAATTTTCAGCAGTCATTACTCCAGTCTTCAGTGTCACAGTTGTGAGTAAATTTTCTTTGATGAATAGAATGTTTAAAAGAACAGCATTTATTTGAAATAGAAATCTTTTGTAACATTGTAAATGTCTTTAGTGTCACTTTTGATCAATTTAATGCATCCTTGCTGATGCTGAATAGTATGAATTTCTTAAAAAAAGTCTTACTGACCCCCAAACTATTACAGTAAATGGTAGTGAATTTTGAGTGAACACTCAAAAGCCAGAATAATATGACTGGACCAACACTTTAGTGACATCACTTATCATTTGTTTGTATTACCGTTCAAACTCAAAGTCTCTATTATTCACTCTCTCTTTTTGTTCTCACCAGAATGATAGCAAAATTGTATTGAAAGGATAAATCCATCTCCAGCTGAAAGAAGGGGACAAATAAAATGCGAAAACACTACATG
The DNA here is from genome assembly GCA_039654765.1 of Mylopharyngodon piceus. Classification (NCBI taxonomy): domain Eukaryota; kingdom Metazoa; phylum Chordata; class Actinopteri; order Cypriniformes; family Xenocyprididae; genus Mylopharyngodon; species Mylopharyngodon piceus. The sequence goes on along the minus strand of CM077452.1, from coordinate 23,456,251 downwards.
GCTACACTACAACACAATTACCAAACCTCACCGAATGTGACACTTTCATTGCTTTGAGGACAAGAGCAAGTAATCAGCCTGTGCTGTTTGTGGATCATTCAGAAAGAGAGCATATCCTCAAGTGTCCTCGGAAACTAGCTATGCTGGTTAAGTCTTCCATGCTGGTCCCCTGCTGGTGGGAGGATGACTCATGCTCAGAGTGACCTTCTGTCATACCGCCCTCAATAATATTGACAGAGGCTTGCCTGTGGTCCTTACATTCATCTTCATTAGCACTTGGCTTTAAGCATCAATGTCAGTGTCCACTCCTGGGAGGCCTTCACTGCTATCTCTGCTTCTGTCTGCCCTAGCCGCCACATCTTTCATCCTCTTCCTGCCATTGCTTAGCTTAGAGGGAGCTCAATCAGACTATCATCTGAGACATGTTTGCCTGCAATCTGCCCTTTTTACTTGGGAAAACTAGGGCAAAGAGGAGGAAAACATTGATCTACAAAGATAATTGCTTAAAGGAATAGTTCACCTCAAAAATAGAATTTGTCATCATTTATTCACCCTTCTGTCGCCCCAAACCTGACTGACTTACTTTCTTCTGCGGAACACAAATATGTATATATATATATTTATATTTATGAATATATTGCGGTGAGCATAAGAAACTTCTCTCAAAGACATAAAAAAAAAAAAAAAAAATCTTAAAGACCCCAAACTTTTGAACAACAGTGTATATTCTAAGTCTTCTGAAGCTGTACAATAACTTAACTAGAAACTAGAATTTAATTTGTTATTTAATGAAGTTTTCCCCTCTGCTGCAGCTCTCAAATATGGTGCCATTAGAGGTATTTAACAAGCAAAGAACCAATTATGTTTGGATGTTCTTCAGGACCAAGATGTTATTCCTTATTTCACTGTTTTAGTTCCACAGACGAAAGAAAGTCATAGAGGTTTGGAGCGACATTAGGGTGAATAAATGATGGCAGAATTTTTAGGTGAACTATACCTTTAATTTTGCTGTAACGTTGTGTGTCCAGTTTAAAAAGAACAATAGTCAGTGTGGTTCATGTGTTTACATGGTATGTTGCAGTCACTTTATCAGTATTTATGTCCTATTCTGTGTACAGTACATGCGTATGTTATCGTTTGCTGCACAGAGAGAGTCATCCATCTCCTATAGTCATCGTGGGACCTATACTGTCGATGACCACAGCTAGCTGGGCTTTGCCGCACATCCACGTATCCCTATCAGATTCAGCGCGGTCAGAACGGAGAGAACGGGTAAGGATTATCTTTACTTCACACTGGTAGTCTCTCTTCCTCTTTACCTTCAATCCCTTCCCCACTGCTGCTGTCACACCCAGAAAAACGAAACAGAAACGCTCTCCTTTGGTGCTTTAAATGAGCTGTGTGTACATTCAGGAAATGTGCACACTGCCGCCTGCCATAGTAACACGACCCTGCTGTGAGTTTAAACACAGATTTCTGCTGGTCGTGTAGAGGAGGCACCCTCCACTATATCTGTCTTCTCAGCTAATTCTACTCCACACATTTCTATCCTATGTCCTTAATACAGTAGATGTTTGTTGTTGTTTTTTTATTAAAAAATGTAATAACATTGAAAAACATTTTTATGAGTTGGTCCTGTATAACAGACCTCTTTACCAAGTCCAACTTGAGTATTTACCAATAATATAAAACAATATTAGTAAAAGAAAAAGAAGGATCGACATCAAATACGATTATCTAAATTTAAATGATAATATACGGTGGAATAATGTGATTTATGTAAATCTGAACTGGTGTATTACTTGTACAATATATACACTACCGTTCAAAAGTTTGGGGTCGGTACTATTTTTTCAAATGTATTTGAAAGAAGTCTCTTATGCTCACCAAGGCTGCATTTATTTGATGAAAAATACAGTAAAACGGTAATATTGTGAAATATTATTGCATTTTTAAAAAAATGATTTCTGTTTTAATATTTTTTAAATGTAATTTCTGAATCAAAGTCCCTTTAAGACAAGTCATTTCACTTGGCGGCCATCTTTGAAACGCCTCTCGGGCATGCAAGTGCAGCTCCTATCTCTTTGAATGGGGACATCAAAATCAACATCAAATTCTCCAAAGCTGTTCGCCAAGCTTTCGATTAAATTTCATATTTGAAATCACCAAATGAAATCTGACAACAACTGTCTCATAACTTTTGTTTCTAAACACTCGAATCATGACAAAAACAATGGCATTTTTCAGGCTGGATCAAGCTAATGCGCATGTGCAGTCCTAAGTGTGTGTCTCTATAGGAAGCGCGTGTCTGACTGTTTCTATAGGGACCGGAGCTTCTAACAGCAGCTGCAGTGACGTGCTGACTTTACCAATCGGCGTTTGGCTCTTATTTAGAAGGCGGGACTTGTTCCGCTATATTGCGCGTTGCACTTTCTCCCATTCATAATAATACGAGTGCACCATCTTTCTATATACAGTATTACAATATAATTTTCTGCATCATTACTCCAGTCTTCAGTGTCACATGATCCTTCAGAAATCATTCTAATATGCTGGTTTGGTGCTCAAGAAACATTACTTATTATTATCAATGTTAAAAACAGTTGTGCTGTTTAATATTTTTGTGGAAACCGTGAGACTTTTTTTCAGGATTCTTTGATGAATAGAAAGTTGAAAAGAACAGCATTTATTTGAAATATAAATATTTTGTAACAATATAAATCTCTTTACTGTCACTTTTGATCAATTTAATGCATCCTTGTTTAAAAAAATATTAATTTCTTGCAAAAAATAAAAAAATACCGAACCCAAGCTTTTGAATGGTATTGTTTTTTTTTGTTGTTGTTGTTGTTTTTACTCCACCTTAAAACTTAAACTTAACATTATGACATTACTTATTTTGGTTTTATACGGTTAGGGTTATTTTTGCAATATATAATATTTTTACATGAAGAAAGAAGTGTTTCAGAAAATCTGTTTCCATGTGCTTGTGGCTCTAGATTTGTAATGTTTTGTTGTTTTTGTTGATGCTGCTGTTTTTTTCCCCCAACTTTAAAGTCTTGTGACAGTTGAAAGTCACTTTCAGATTCAGAAATCTGAAATAGTTCACTTAAGTGAAATGTTTAACAATTGTGGTAAACTGTTTAAAATGTGATATTTACTTCTCAAATGTAACTTTTCACAAAGTTGCAGTTTGTTACTTATCATGGTAATCCAAATCAGGATGTCATGTTTTCTATCTGTTTTACGTTGACCGGGAGGGGACATGTTCGCTTCACTTAGTTTTGTCGTGGCCACGACATATAAACGCGTGGGAACGTGATAATATGTCGTGGCCACAAGATATTAATTCGTGGGAACGTGATAATAAGTCGTGGCCACGAGATCATTTTGTCGAGGTAACGACATCCTTATGTCGTGGCAAAAGTCGTCGATGTAAAGTCGTGGCCTCGAGATCATATATTGAGGGAACAACATATTTTTTCTCGTGGCCAAGACTTCATTATTTTGAGGGAACGACGTTACGCATTTCTCGTGGCCATGAGAAATAAACAACCTGCGCGACCATGGCAACCTGGAATTATCATAAATGGATAGGCCTATAATAATATTTATTTTTAATTAAGAATGATAAAATAATGGAGGAATTAAGAAATTATTAATATATTATTTGAATGTCTATATTCAACATCACGCGCAATGTAAGCTTTAAATAGCCTATTAGCCTATATCGCGCGCGATGTTGCCAATAGACAGCATTCAAATGAAGTTTATCATTTTTTTTTTGTAGCTTAAATATTCTTTTTAACATATAACCTATTAATAATAATTAATTATTAGAACTTCATTCGAATGCTGTCACGGGCACGAGGGGCTACAAATGATAACAGACGCTCATTTAGCCTATCTTCACATAGGCTACAGTCAATACAGTCATAAAGTCACATTTTTATTGGCATGATCGGGCATTTAAAGTATTTACAAAATATAGCTAACATAGCCTACAGAAAGGTAAAGAGATATGGGAAATGAAGGGGAAAATAAAGCAAACAGGGCTACATAACAATGAATAAAAACATGTAACCAATAATGATAATAATAATAATAATGATAAATATAAAAATATGAAATAAAAATTAACAATCAGTGAATGGATTTAAAAGACTGTTGGATGTGATAAAAATATACACGGCATATTCTGATATTTATTGATAAACTTCATTCGAATGCTGCTATACTGCAGGCATCGCACACACAATAGGCAATATGTTAATATAATCACTTCTTAATTCCGCGCTTTTTCTTAATTAAAAATAAATATTTATAGGCCTATCCATTTCTGGTAATTCCAGGTTGCCATGGTCGCGCAGGTTGTTTACTCATTTAACTCGTGGCCATGAGAAATATGTCGTTCCCTCAACATAATGAAGTCGTGGCCACGAAAAAAATGTATCGTTCCCTCGCCATATAATCTCGTGAAATTACTAAAAAATCGCGTGGCCACGACATAAGGATGTCGTTACCTCGACAAAATGATCTCGTGGCCACGACTTATCACGTTCCTACGAGTTAATATGACGTTCCCACGAATTAATATCTCGTGGCCAAGACATATTATCACGTTTACACGAGTTAACATGTTGTGGGCACGACAAAACCAAGTGGACCGAACATGTCCTCTCCCGGTCACCGTACTTTTTCTTTTTCTTTTTCTTTTTTTTTTAGATTTGTATTCTAGAGGCAAACATTTTGTGCTTGTTGGGTCATTCCACTACAAAGCTTCAGTGCCCACAATTCTCTTTCAAACAAGCACATACACACAAAAACACCTGACAGTTTGTAATCTTTAAGTTCAGCACTTTTTGCTTGTGTGTTTTATTTCATCCCCTGCTACTGCATTACGTTAGATATTCTAGCCAGAACTCAGTGTGTTTTTTCCCTCCCATTCCAATATAGCACACTCTGCTTCTGCCTTCCCATCTGATGTTATTCAATTTGTAAATCTAGGCTACATAATGTCATTGCACTGGAGGCAAAACATGCATCAAATATGCAGAATAATATTAACCTGCTAGAGTTTTTTTTTTTTTTTCCATGAGGGTCAGCACTGAATGAGACTGATCGATTGTTTTTTGCAAGTTGCCGGGTAAGTATTTATTTTTTCCTTACAAGCATAGCAGCATTGTAGATCACCTCGTTTTAAGAGTGCTTCACCCTTCTTTGTTTCGCCTCCATGGTTTTTTTGGCAGTCGTTTAGCTTGACGGATTCATTGCTGTGAGGTCTCAACTTCATCACCACCTACGAGCTTTACTTATATATATGCAGTGAAGCTTATATCCCCTCTGAATGCTTTCATCCACAACTTCACAAGCCCACTTTGCGCTCTTTGTTTCCGTATTTATTTTCATTTTCGTAATAAAATCAGACGGTGCTTCCAGAAGCCACGGCCATCGATCGAGGCTGACACTGATGGATGACCCGTTTTTTCCATTGTGCTGATGGATACACTAAAGCTCCTTATGGAGTTCAGTCTAGCCCAGTGCTGAGATGGTCTCGGTGCAGGGGTTTAAGTTTGATTAACTAAAACCTCCTGCAGGCCAATGAGAGCCAGACTCCTCCGCTGCTGTGCTATGAACCCCAGTCAGCCATTTACTAACCTACACAATCTTTCAAACCCTTCAGGATGTGTGTGAGAGAGTTTGTGTATGTGTACTTGTGTATTTGGAGCCATGACTAAAAAATAACTTGATAGACCTTTATACTTCACCTTCACTTTGAAATACTGCAGTCCACGTGTCAAACTCTAAGCTTATATCATGTTTGATTTGTTTGTGTGTCTATTCTGGCCAGTTACAGACTGCCTGTGCAGACATGCCAGTGGGTGTGATATCCCTGGCAGGGTGTGTGGAAACACAATGTGGGTACAAGGCAAAACTGGCTTGTAGAAGACCACTTTGGATGAGGACATATGAGACACTTGGCTCATTCTGGATATCACAGTTCATGACTGAACCATGTTCTCGGGAGCTGTAAGAGTCCTGAATGCTTCATAATGGCTTCTGGAGTTTTGTTTTTGTCTTTCCACCTACACAATAATGCATAAATCCAGGCATTTTAATGCATCTGTATACCACAAGCAATACATTTAAGTGTGATGCATTGATCTAATACTAAATGCATTTAATCCATGTCAATGACTATCCCAATATCAAATGTGTTATAAGGGGCATCTCATATGTCTCGCAATAGAGGAAAGAAATGGAACGTTTAAGCTGCTGAAATTGGTGCATGATTATTCATATTTTCATCCCCTTGTGCAACGTAGATTAATTGCTGTTGTTTTCTTGCAGTGTATTATTTATTCTTCACTTATACTTGTGCCATGTCCCGTGATGATTATTTGTTAATTATATGTAGTATATGTTATGCCATAAATATACATTAAAGGGTTAGTTCACCCAAAAATGAAAGTTATGTCATTAATTACTCACCCTCATGTCGTTCCACACCCGTAAGACCTTCGTTCATCTTCGGAACACAAATTAAGATATTTTTGATGAAAGAGGTATATGACTTGTCCAGAAAGGTACTAAAGACATTGTTAAAATAGTCGACGTGACTGCAGTGGTTCAACCTTAATTTTATGTGACAAAAATACTTTTTGTGTGCAAAAACAAAACAAAAATAATGACTTTATTCAACAATATCTTCTCTTCCCTGTCATTATCCTTATGCAGGTGACGCAGTAAGCACAGTGAAGGCTTCCGTGTTTATGTCCGAATGCCAGCTCAGTATTGGCCAAAGCTGATCATGTGAGTAGCACGACGCATGCGTGTGATGCTGACGCAGGAGCCGGCCAATAATGAGTCGCCGTTCTGACGTAGAACCTGGAAGTGCTGGACGTAAACAACGTATGAGAATGACACAGAAGAGAAGAGATTGTTGAATAAAGTCATAATTTTTGTTTTGTTTTTGCGCTCAAAAAGTATTCTCGTCGCTTCATAAAATTAAGGTTGAACCACTGCAGTCACGTCGACTGTTTTAACAATGTCTTTACTACCTTTCTGGACCTTGAAAGTGTTGATTATATTGCTGTCTATGGACGAGTTATATACGTCTCGGATTTCATCAAAAATATCTTAATTTGTGTTCCGAAGATGAATGAAGGTCTTACGTGTGTGGAACGACACAAAGGTGAGTAATTAATTTCAGAATTTTCATTTTTGGGTGAACTAACCCTTTGCTATAATAATTGAAAGCAGCATATGTAGGCCTGTAGAATACCCCATGTTTAGATGACATGTTACTGGTGCTTGGAGGCTGCTGACCCCTTCCTTACCCTCTGTACTTTCCCTCTAGTAAATGACGCCCTTTCCTTTTTCAGTGCCCATTTGGAGTAGGCTACAGAGTGATGTGGCAATAATCCCAGCATGCAATATGGTCCTCTCTCACCTCCAGGCATTGACGCACAGCAGACAAGCGCTACCACTAATAAACTTTTAATTAGCTTTAGAGGAGACAGCTTTCATTTAAATCAGGGGATAGAATCTCAGAGAACTGCCACAGCATCACAAAAAAGGCTATGATGAACTTGGAAATTTACATTAATTTATCTTCATTTTCTATGCATCTTTAGGACAGCAGAACATGCTTTCATAGCATTACAATGACAATCTATGTCCCTTATATTGTTGTCAACTTGTCTGTTGATTAGTTTGCTTTGTTTCTGTTGGCCAGAGTCAAGTTTTTCTCTCACATAAATCTGAAATCACTGTGAACTGAAACCAAATCTTCCTTGAGCCTTGAGAAGATCTCTTCATCAGTCCCTGTCTGTGGTTGCTTGCTGCCCTCCTGGCAGTCTCTGTTTCTATGCCTCCTCTGAGACCAAAGGTGTGTGTTATCCCATCACCTTAGATAATTGAAACAAAGCCATCTATCAGCCTACTTTGGTAATGCTTAAAGGCTCTGTTCTCTCTGGGCTGCTCTAAGGGGAAGATAGACAAGATGCTGAAGACTCACATTTGAGGCATCAAGCCCTATTGTCAGTTGTCAAGCAGATGTTATATGTTCATTGGCAAAAACAGTAGAATGTTGCTCATTCATGTAGTTATTTTCAATTTGCTATGAGTTATCTCAGCTGTCTGAGATAACAAACTATCCATCCTGCATTGTGTGCAATATTCGGATTAGTGCATCCCAAAATTCTGAATGGTAACAGTACATCAAATGTCATTTCAGGTGGATCCATGAATGGTTTTTATGCTAATATTCTTATGTTAATGCTATAAATACACAATTTTATGACATATATCCCCCAGGATTATTATAGTTAACTAAAACTAAAACCATGAAAAAAACATTTTTGTTACTTGAAAGATTTAAAAAAATTAAACTTATTTGATTTCAGCTAGTTGCCAAAGAAACATTTCTCATTTTCGTTTAGTTTAACTTGACTAAAGTAACTAACATTTAAACTTAAATAAAAATTAAAAAAATGAATACATTAAAAAAAACAATAATTATTAAAAATTACAAAATCAGAAAAAATTACTAAAACTTTAAATATAAAAATGAAAATGAAAAAAACAAAAATGAAAATTAAAATAAAATTAATAAAAAAAATTCAAAATATTAAAACATTACTTATATATATATATATATATATATATATAAAACATATACTTATATATGTTTATATATATATATATATATATATATATATATATAAAATATTAAAACAATATTATAATAACTATATATATGCTAAAAATGTAAAAAAAAAAAAAAATTCAGCCATGCATTGTACCTCCCTCTCTCCCTCTCCCTCTCTCTCTCTCTCTCTCTCTCTCTCTCTCTCGGTATGTTGATATATAAAGTTACAGAGGAAAAGATTCAACACAAAGGGAAAAAACCTTGACATGCAAATGTTTCCAAATGTTAATGCTTTTGGCTGTTGCATTTAATGAAGATGTGCCTTTGTTAATTAGATTGGCTCTTAAAGCTCTCCAGTAAATAACCTTCGCTTAGCTCCCACTGCAGAGTGATCTGCAAATGGGTCATCGATTGAGAAGCCTAACAGATAGCAGTCCGAACCCCCTGGTGAAAGACCGAGGGGTCAGAGTGGGACCAGAAGATCTGACAACCCTTTGCCCCAGCCAAGGATGAATTAAGTTAGCTTGCTGAAGCTGCTCTTTTAATCCAGGGCTCTCCAGATTGCAGCCTGTGTGCTATAATGTTAATTAGAGTTAGCACATAAAAGCAATGTCAACCCAAGGGGGTCGATCTGTTCACAGATTGTTTGAAAAATCAATAATAATACCAGTGTGGGAGTGTGGGGCTGGATTCCATTTACTTTTCTCTCAGCCCTTTAACGGCGTATTTGTGTGTAGAACGGCAACATTGCACCTCGCTCGATAGTTTGAAGTAATACAGAGTATGGCGAATTATAGTGAAAGCAGGTACAAGGGAATAGGAGCTGCATTTTGTCTTTTAATGCATTCTGCAGTACGCTAACAATAGCAGGCTCATGGTAACCAGAAGTGTCACTCGTAAATGTTACCGCTTAGTTTTCTTCCGCTTATATTTATTTGATTTACCCCCTTGGTTGATTTTCATTATGCATTAGATGCTGTGATGGTGTGTGGTATTTCAAGGCGCCTGCACTAAGTAACTTCAGGGACTGGTGACAAAAGCCTATGGTATCCTTGAAGTGGCTGATGTCTATAACCGAGGGCATTATATGATAATGGCTTATAAAAGGCTTGAAACAGTATTCAGTTCTTTGGAAATGCATTTGTTCTGTCCGCCTTCAGTTGAGTGTTGTTCAGTTAAGTGCATAAAAACACAATAAATGCAACTGCATCTAAGCCTTAAAGCAACATTGTCAATTCATAATGCTTTTACTGTATTTATCAAGCCGTGATCCAAGGTCATAAATAAATCAAGTTGCTGAAAGGGAAATGGCTTTTTTTTTAACTGAAGTTTACCTGGACAGCATACTTTTTTTTTTTTTCAGTGTTATGCGGAAAGCTGTGATGTAGTACAGTATGGGAATATGTTAAATTGGTTTATTTCAAATACACAGATAAGTGTATTAAGCAAATTTTCATTAATCTTTTGAGATGAGATAATTGTACTATGAAAACATGGTTACACTTTATTTTGATAGTCCACTTTAGACATTTTACCTAATAACAAGTAACTTTGCAACTACATGTCAACTTACTCTCATTAATTTGCAACTATGTCAACTAACTTTCATTAGAGTATTAGTTGACTGTTAGTAATTTGACACGTACTTGCATAGTTACTTATAGTCAGTAGAATGTCTATTGGGGGACAAAATAAAGTGTTAGCAGATATTAAGCAGACAGTCTACTAATACTCTAATAACTGGTAGTTGTTGCAAGAGGTTACTTATAGTTAGTAGAATGTCTAAAGTGGACTATCAAAATAAAGCGTTACCCAAACAAAATGTAAATTTCAGGACTCAAAACGTGAAAAAAAAACTAAGCTACAAAATCAAATTTTGTACTTCCGCAACTTTCTGGTGTCAGGCAGAATACTTTTGAATAGGCGTTGATGATGTTTGATGTTCATAAACTTGGCCTGTCCATTCACAATGAGATAAGTAAACTGTTAATCATAAAAAACAAGTTTATTATGAACAATAAAAGTAAAATGAGGTCAAACTTTGTGCTTTGTTTGTGTGTAGCACCTGCCACTCTGCAGATCTGAAGGGTCACATTCTTTTTTTTTTTTTTTTAATCATAGTCTTTGATCTTTTCTGTTTTTTCCTAACAGTTTGTGAAGCATATTGTGCAAATCTGTCACAATGTTTTGGAGGCTTTGCAGAGAGGCTGTTATTGAATGATGGAGCAGTTAAAAACCATATCAGGTGTTTCTTAGAGGCGCAACCATTATTAATTCTAACAGTCAGAAAGAGTTTGGAAAATTGTCATGAAAAACTAAAACAGGCACTCTGAGGTTGAAATAGAGGTGCACTTTTCTGCTTCACACAGATTATTCCCTGCACTTGCCTGACATGCGGTTTTCATTTTGATCATTTTTTTCGTATGTCTCCAAAAATCTGCTGAAGCCAGCATAATTACAAGCTCCCTCTGACAGTTCTGTTGCATTTTTGTTGCTGCTGGCTGTTAGGTGATTCGGTAGATTTCAGGGGCAATTATGAATTCATGTTCTTCCCTTCACAGTATATTCTTTCTTGCTTGGTGCTAAAGTGATGCACAGTATCCCCTCTGAAATAGTGATGACTCGGCCTGAAGACAAACTGGCAGGTACATTGTGGGCCGAAATTGCTTTGCAATAAATCATAGCATCAATACCATTCATCTTCAGCTATGCTCTAAACACTGACTCTTGAGACTTGTCACAGCCACAAGAAATCATGCATTTACTTCCATTTGGGGCTTTTAAATAGCTTTGGCAGTGCTTGGTAATTGCATTTCATCAATGAAATGATTTATAGCCCCCATTAGCTGTTGAATAAACACACCCTCTTTATATGTGAAACTAAAGCGATAGAACAGTAAACTAAGCAGAACTGAGAGGAACATTTATTTCTAACATATGTATGTGTATGTGTAGTACAAGACAGACATGAATTCTGCCTCTCAGACACACACTACATATTGCTACATATTGTATTTGTTTTTCAGATTTTCCAATTGACTCAAGTTTTTGGATCAATTACTGTCAACCTAGCCTAAACTAAAAGCTAATTACTCAAATAAGAGTAATCCCTTGATTTGGATTGATTTTTAAAGACTTTTTATGTTCATTTTGTGGGCAATAAAGTACAAATTTGAATGTCAAACAGATTTGGAATGACATGAGGGTGAGTAAATGAAGACAGAATTTTCATTTTTGTGTAAACTATCCCTTTAAGTTACTACAGTCACTATTTAGTTACTCCCCAAAACTGCACAAATGCTTAAACATTTAGGCCTGGTTTCAGAGACAGGGCTTAGATTAATCCGTAATAGATTAGGCCGTAGTTAATTAGGACATTTGAAAAACATTACTGGTGTGCATCTTGAGACAAAACAATGTCTAGGGGGCAGATGTGTTCCAATAATTCTCCATTCATTTATAGGCAGATTCTCAATGGCACAAGACTTTGACTGAAGCAGAGGAGAAGCAGAGGAGATGAATTAGCAAAGGTGTCATTTCCTGTCTGTGCCGCTGCCAAGGCTGCAAGATCACTCTCGCTGTTAAGAGAAGTACTGCTGGCTGTAAGTGCTGCCCCGTCGGCCTAACTGGGCCAAAATTCAATTTGCATCAACCAGAAAATCCAATGCTGGGCTTAGAGAGATTTCATCCCTCAAGGTGAAGGAGAGGTGAAGTGGGAAGAGAGAGTGGGAGGGTGGGGCAAGCAGAAAGAGATGGCAGGAAGCCATTGCTATCACCCACTGGGACATTCTGAGGTGTGTTTACAGCTCTGTGTAGACACAGGTCCTCGCTTTGTGAACTGCATTAAACGGTCTCCACGTTCTCAGTCAGCTTTACTTTCAATACTATGACCTGATATTTATTCAGGTACCTAACATGTTCAGCTTTGATGCTGGTTGAGAAATATCTGTGGATATTGTGGATCCAACTCAGGCTCTATATTCCAAGTCATAAGATCATTTTGTGCGAGGAACACACAACAAATTAATTAGCTCTACTAAAGCTTCTCCGCCTCAGTGTAAAGAATAATAAACATTATTGTAAGGTAAAGTTTAAAATAAGAAAAGTGTCACACTGTGAGATATAGAGTCAAAATTGCAGTAAATAAAGTTGTGTTTGTGAGATATAAAGTCACATCACAATTGGGAAATGTGAAATATAAAGTCACATTGTGAGTTATAAAGTCGCAATTGTGAGAAATAAAGTTGAGTTTGTGAGATATAAAGTTAAACCACAAGATATAAAGTGACAATTGAGAAATGTGAAATATAAAACCACATTGTGAGTTATAAAGTCGCAACTGTGACAAAGTTACGTTTTGAGATATAGCCACATCACAATAAGTCGGATATTAAATTGTTAGTTCACACAAAAATGAAAATCTGTCATTAAGTACTAACCCTCATGGCGTTCCACACCCATAAGACCTTCGTTCGTCTTCGGAACACAGATTAAGATATTTTTGATAAAATCCGATGGCTCAGTGAGGCCTCTATTGACAACAGTTAATTTACACTTTCAAATGCCCAGAAAGCTACTAAAAACATATTTAAAACAGTTCATGTGACTACAGTCGTTCAACCTTAATGTTATGAAGCGATGAAAATACTTTCTGTGCACCAAAAAACAAAATAACGACTTTATTCAACAATATCTAGTGATGGGTGATTTCAAAACACTGCTTCATGAAGCTTCGAAGCTTTACGAATCTTTACGAAATGTTTTGAAATTTCAATGGTTCATGTGACTTTGGCAGTGAACACGCTCCGAACCACTGATTCGAAACAAAAGATTCAAAAGATTTGCAAAGCTTCGAAGCTTCATGAAGCAGTGTTTTGAAATTTCCCATCACTAGATATTGTTGAATAAAGTCGTTATTTAGTTTTTTTTGGTGCACAAAAAGTATTCTCATCGTTTCATAACATTAAGGTTGAATCACTGTAGTCACATGAACTGTTTTAAATATGTCTTTAGTACCTTTCTGGGCGTTTGAAAGTGTAAATTAACTTGCTGTCAATGAAGGCCTCACTGAGCCATCGGATTTTATCAAAAATATCTGAATTTGTGTTCCGAAGATGAATGGTCTTACGGGTGTGGAACAACATAAGGGTGAGTAATTAATGACAGAATTTTTGGGTGAACTAACCCTTTAAGTCACAATTACAAGAACTAAAATCATAACCATGAGATATAAAGTTGCAATTATGAAAAAAAAAAAATGCAATTGTGAGATATAAAGTCAAAATGACCTTTTTTTAAACTGAAGAGGAAAAGGGTGTCGCTTTGTCTCTTATTTCCAATTTTGAAAACACTTTAGTTTAGGGTCCAATTCTCACTATTAACGAGTTGCTTATTAGCATGCATATTACTAGGATATTGGTTGTTTGTTAGTACGTACAAAGCACATATTATTGCATTTTTCCACACAAAGCTATCATTTGGTTTCAGAAGACTTGTAATATAGTGCAAAAGTCATATGGACCACTTGTCATTTTATTCTCCTGTTTTGAGCTCAACAGCCTGGATCCCCATTTTCTTTTGGGGTGAACTATCCCTTTAAGGCCAACATGTCACATTATACATGACAGAGTGGCACAATGTGACCCTCAGTGCAATGCATCAAGACATGCTGTTTATAAGACCCAGAAACAGACAAATGAGGAAAGGAAAAGGGATGGCCTGAAGTTGAGAAGAGATTGCGAAGATGGGAGAGAAAGGCCTATAAATCAGACCCCCCCCCCCCCATTCAGAAAATAAGAAAAAAACGAAGAGTGCAGCAGTAAAACCCACTGCTCAGCTGCAGTCATCTATCTACACAAGGACGAGGCTATTAGAGAGATGACAGAGCCGTGGACTTGGGTGTAACCAATCTCTCCCTCTCTCCGAGTCCCCAGAAGTCTCTTCTGCAATGTTTATTCTTACCAGTAAACACTGTATAGGCCTTATACATTGATTTAGGATATCATTCAATGAGAACAGATGGCGACCACAGAAAGCCAGCAAGCCTATTCATTACTGCCTTCCCCTCAAAACGCATCTGCTTCATCAGAAACAAGATGTCTTTGCTTATCATGTAACATCCATTAATCAGAGCTGAAACGGCAAATGAGATGACTTGCACTCCCTATTGTAAGTATGACCTCGGCACGCACGACCACAAGACCGTGGCGCATCGTCATTTGGATCTCCTCTGACAAGCATGCAATAATCTGACATGCAGGCCAGCTATGACCACACGGGCCAATTAAGCTTTGAGTCACGAGAAAATTAACAGAGCACAAGGACCCTCTGGCCTTGCCCCCAAAATGGTGACTGTAATTTTACAGAATATCGCAGAAGTCAGAGCTCACATGCATATATTACTTATGTAAAGACCAGCTGTGATTCAGGCACTTGTGCACTCACTCAGATGCATTTCTGTAGAACGCATCAAATATATAAACCAGCATGCGTCGTAATTGCATTTAATGAGGTCTAAAGTGGTCTGTGACATCTTCGAATGAGATGATCCTATTAGCGACCAACAGCTTTTTAGAAGATGGAATTGGATTTTCTTGCGCAAAAAACAGCAAACCTTCGGAGAGTTCTCATTTCTTGGAGCTTGTAATATTGATAAGTCTCAGAGGAATGTTGGATAAGAAGCCTACAGCCAACAATTTATTAAACATATCTGAATTAATGCCGATGATTGAATTAATCTTTGAGTAAAGTGCAGTAATTCACTTTCATGCAATGTAGTGAGGTTTGAGGGTTAGACTGCATGTTGATTGGTTCTGGGAAGAGGAGCAGATGTACTGCACTGCATCGGCGCTTGATTGTATGCTGTTGTCAGCTATGCTGTTGGCTAACTGTGGAGATAAAAGAGCGTAAGTGGTGATTAAAAGCCTTAATCCAGACTCAGCAGGCCTGGGCATGAATATGAAAGGCCAATGCTGACGTACGTTTTGTAATGCAGAACAAAAATATGTTCTATTGACTATAAAGATCGACCTATTTAAACCGTAAAATGACTGTGGTAGGCCTACTGTATGTAATTTAAGGTTGCATTATAGTGGGTAATTGACTGAAAGATGCATGAGAAGAGGTAGCTGGAGGTTTCTAAAATATTACATTTTTCATTTTTAATGTAGACTTTGCTCAAATATTGCAATTGCTCTAAGCACTTTTTACAACATAACACATAAAATGCTCCTGCTACCTAAAAGACATTACTGAAATAGGTGGTTAAACAGAATAATGTTTTGTTAAACTTTTGTCATGAACAATTTAGTCTGTGCCTTGAGTTCAGGCTGCCTAGGATCCCAGGAGGTTGCCGTTTGCTATGCCTGCTTCAACAAAAGTGCATTTAATATGCATTTAAAAACATAAAACTGAACATTTTCACGAAAATAACACTTCAGAGAACAAATATCATAAAGCAGTTTTGCAGGGTTTCTAAGAAAGCATTAAAGGGTAAGTTTACCCCAAAATGAAAATTCTGTCATTATTTACTCACCCTCATGTCATTCTACACCCGTAAGACCTTCGTTCATCTTCGGAACACAAATTAAGATATTTTTGATAAAATCCGATGGCTCAGTAATTAATGACAGAATTTTCATTTTTGGGTGAACTACTCCCTTTAAATAGAGTGTATTTCTTCCAAGAGAGTGCAACAGTCCCCACCCACTTTTTCAGTGACCTTGCTTCCAGAAGTATTTTCCTAATTAATTTCTCCCATAGAGATTTTAGTTGTAGAAAGTAGAAGTCTTTCAGAGCTACAATCCATGAAACAAACCAACCAGCTATGAGGTGAATCATAACGTTACAAACTTGGATTTGAAGCAAAACAGTATTTGAAAACTGGACAAAAAGATAAAGGTATGATTTAATGTACTTAACGGATTTATTGAGGGAAAAAAAAAACAAAAAAAAACTACAATCCCATGAAGTATTGCGGGTGGCAATCATATATAGGCCTATCATATTATATATAAAACTATTGACTTAAAGATATTGGTTATAAAAACAATATTTTTATGTTATTGCAAAATATGCATATTATTCATACAAATATGTAAGTAGTTCGAATAATAAGTAGTAATTCGCAATGCTTCATGGGAATGGGCGGGTGCTAAAGAGTTCTTTCGCCATGATTAGCTTGTTGCGATTCTCTGATTTGTGGAGATTTCTCTACAGAATCATGGGTAATGTAGTTTTTCACCAGAAATTCCTCTATTGAACATGATTATTTAAAAAATAAGTTGAAATAATATTTTGATGGCTTCATCAGAAGCATATACCATCGATTAACAAGTAAGGGGCCGTTCACATATCGCGTCTAAAAACGCGTAGAAAGTGCGGCCGCACCGCTTTCTCCTTTCCAAAGCGCTTGCGCTCCCGTGGCGTCTGTCGTTGCTATGCAATGGCGTTGCTATACCATGAACTGCGCTCTCCACGAGGAGGAGGAAGTTTCAGCAAAGGATAAATTGATTTCTAGCCCTTGCATTAGCTTTTCTGCTAGATATATTTATGGAGATGAGATATAAAAGCCACCCTGTACAGCTATGATCAGCTGTTCGGCTGAGATTTCGATGTTTTTTTACGGAAAGGCCGAAGCTGATCGGTTGGTTCTTGTCACATGACCTGCGGTGCTTTTGCGGCATTCTGAAAAGTTGACGCATGGGCGTCGCGACCGCGTTGCTTCCATTATGACCCATTATTTACACTGCACGCTTCTGCGGCGCGTTACGGCTGCAACGCAGCTACCGGAGCTGATCCGCGGCCACTCTAGTCAATGCTTGTGTTTATACCAGCCGCGCCGCGGTGCGTTTCAGAAGCTGCTCGCCGCGCCACTTCGCTAAAGATAGGCGCCTCGCCTATTTTTGACTGACGCCGCGTCAAAGACGCGCAGCTCAAATACAAAATAAAGTAAAAATAATCACCCTGTGTAAACTCCCTCTCATATTTCACATCACTAGGAGGCCAGAAACTGAAGACAAGAGATTCGAAGTTGAAAAACTTGAAATTTTTTTGTTCTTGTCATCCATAACTGGACTTTTAAGTGTATTAACTTCGTCTGTAGGCTACAGCAAAATAAAGTATGGCATAGCAATAAACAAAATTAAACCGGACAAAATATAACCATGTAGCCATTAAAATCACGAATCACGACGCTTCTAAAACGCACCGCGGCGCGGCTGGTGTAAAAACGAGCATTTACTAGAGTGGCTGCGTATCAGCTCCGGTAGCCGCGTCGCAGCTGTAACGCGCCGCAGACGTAACGCGCCGCAGACGCGTGCAGTGTAAACAAGGCTTAAACAAGGCTTGAGCGCACCTGCCGCGCAGCTACATTTGAAATAACTGACTTGCGCGTGGAAAAGACGCGATTTGTAAACGGCCCCTAAGTCTGTCTAAAGGTTTACAACTTATTGTTCAAAATCAATGTTGGACTTTATGGAATCGCTTTGCGGTCCTACATGGACTCAACTAAATGCGAGGACGGAATTGTTTAGGACAACTCTAACAGAAGTTAAAAATTGGCTAAAATCATTTACAGCACTGTTGCAAATCACATGAAATGTTGCAGTTATCTTCATTTACTACCATTTTTTATTTCGATTATTTCTGTTTAAGGTGTTTGGAACCAGCGAATGGAAGCACAGAGGCCTTCTGGCATGGTTGGAGGCCACATAGGATGTCACAATGCTACTGTGAGTTTTGAAAATGTCATCCTTGTGAAACGTGGTTCATTTCAGGCGACAGGTCTGAGGTGAGAGAGGCAGGTCTGCAGGAGCTTTTGGCTGCTTTGTTGTAAAGATCAAACAGCCAAGGAACAGCCCTGAGATAGAGAAGTGCTTCACCTCGCTATGACACTGTTGAGGTAGTCTGCCACTGCAGCATGTCACATACACACATTTCCTGCATTTTGCAGACTCACCAGCCATCACCTGGCTCACACATGCTCTATGGAAGATTAATGAAGAAATCTGTTTATCAACTCACCAAGATATGAGGGCTAACCGTCGAAGGCTAATTAAACATAATTATTAATCATTAGTGCGCGTCATTTTTTTTGCGGCAGGAAAAAGAAATTTTCAGCCGAGGCTGCTCTTAACAGGATGAATCAAATCCTTCGCACATCGTGCCAGAATTATACAGAAGGCTGTTGGATTGCTGCACACGGCCGCTGTCTGCAGCCTCCAACATTTGACAGCACTACATTTTACCATGACTGCCCAGTAATGAGCTGACATTCTCTGGAAGAAAAGAGATTAGTCTTAACTGCCACCACACACAATGGTTTAAAGATAAAACTCTTTAAGCCTAATATAACTTTCTGCATTTGAGTGGCAACACATTTTAAAATGTGGAATGCAAAATGTGCCCTGCATTTATTTGTTTAAAAATACAGTAAAACAGTAATACATTATTACAATTTAAAATAACTGTTTTCTATTTTAATATATCTTAAAATGTAAAAATATATTTTAAAAATATAAATGTAATAATATATTTTAAAAATTAATTTATTCTAATGATGACAAAGCTGAATTTTCAGCATCATTACTCCAGTCTTCAGTGTCACATGATCCTTCAGAAATCATTCTAATATTCCGATTTGCTGTTCAAGAAACATTTATTATTATTATCAATGTTGAAAACAGTTGTGCTGCTTAATATTTTTGTGGAAACCATGCTAAATATATTTTTTAGGATTCTTTGATGAATAGAAAATTAAAAAGAACAGCATTTATTTGAAATAGAAATATTTTGTAACATAAATGTCATTACTGTCTCTTTTAATCAATATAGTGTATTCTTGCGGAAAAACAATATTAATTTCTTTCAAAACATTGTAAATGTCTTTACTGTAACTTTTGATCAATTTAATGTGTACTTTGCTGATCCCAAACTTTTGAACAGTAGTGTATTTTTTATTTAAAAAAGCCACATCTTGCAAAATAAATGTCATTTTTTTAAGCATATTTAATGTGTGATATATCGCAGCACAGAGCAGCAGTGAACCGACCGTACAGTATAATATATATATATTTATATACAGTATATAAATATATATATTATATACATATATATATATATACATTATATACAGTATAATTATATAATTATATTTGTATAATTATATTTATATATAATTTATATAATTATATTTGTAAATATCAAGCGTTAGCGTCAGTTCTGGCAGGTCACGTCAGACAAGCTCGCATCAACTCACGTCTACCTATAGGAATATGACGCCTATCACAACATCCATATATAAGCTCCTCAGTATTATCAGCAGCTATCGCATTTCTCAGGAGCTAATTACCCTCCTCCATCCCCAGCTCCTCCTTTCTTCAGTCAGGATTGGCCTTATGATTCCCCTGAATCAAACTAATTCTTGAAATATGTGTACATGTTAAATTATTGACATTAATTATATCTGCATATGTTGGTTCTGTTCTAATTACCCTAGGGGGTTATTGCTGCTCTCCCTGCTCTTATCCATGCTAGGCTGCATGGATGCGCAGGGAGTTCTTGCCCAGAACAGAACCATACCGCCAATACAAACTCTATGCAATTATCAATCATATTTGACGATAGTGGTCCTGACAGAAATAATTTTATATTTAGAAAACAGACTTTTCTTTTTCTTTCTGTGCATAAAACACAGTGTTTTTGGTTGAAAATAACTCAAAATAATGACATCTATCTGAACTTCTGGTCTCCCCATTCTCCCTTGTAAAGGTGTAAATTTATAGATCTGGTGTAGATCTGTGTCTTAGTGATTCATAATGAAGATTTGTGAGTGTATATTGACTCAAGACATTGATGTGTCACTGATCTTTCTGTAAAGGGTTCTCCCAAGGGTTATATTAGCCTGGAACGATCCGGAACAGCACTCACCTCTGACATGCTCTAGTAGCACATAAAGAAAGAAAATATACACTGTCTTTATTCAGCGAGTGCATGTGCTTTAAAACATAAAAATTGATTACATTGAACATTATGCTTGCCTTTATTCAATGGAAGATGTGACATTCTCGCCTATAGCAGCATAAGGCACAGCATATTCTTAACCCTGATGTATACTGATATCATTTCTCTTGTTTTTCTTGGAACAGAATCCAGTATTAAGAGGGGAAACTGGACTAGATCATGCTATGCGCAGTTGAGTGGTGCTGTAGATAATGATAACGAGGGCAGATCTAATTGCAGTGAGGCTGGTACACCACCCGCAGAAGTCTCACCTATGACTGACCTGCTGTCCATAGTCATGCTGGGATTGCTATCTCATTTTTTATGCCATAAAAGCTGTAGGAATATGGGTGTCTGTTTCCACACTTTTAGTTCTGCAGTAGGCCTTAGCTGACAGTGTGTAATGGCAGAGTTGATCAGACCTTGTAACAAGCCAGCCTCCAGTGAGTCAGCTCGCCTGTCCTCTCTCATCACCTTTAATCCCGTCTTTTGGAGAAAAGAAGGAAAACCCAGTGGAGAAAAATCCATACCCATCCAGAAGGTCCATCCTTATGGCTTATGCCTCAAAAGAGCCACAGGGATCGATGGCATTTGTGTAATTGGCTGGCCAAGGGTCTGTGGGACTCCTCACAATGTAATTTCTGCTCTCTCTCTCTCTCTCCCTCT
Source organism: Mylopharyngodon piceus (assembly GCA_039654765.1). Classification (NCBI taxonomy): domain Eukaryota; kingdom Metazoa; phylum Chordata; class Actinopteri; order Cypriniformes; family Xenocyprididae; genus Mylopharyngodon; species Mylopharyngodon piceus. Next base: position 23,434,932 of record CM077452.1, on the reverse strand, counting down.
CTCCCTCTTTTTTTTTATTTTATTTTTTTTTTTTTATTAATCTTGGGCAAATTGATCACAATGTCAGAAGATTCACCAAACAGAGTGCAAGAGGTGACATTCTGCAGAGAGGGTGATTTTTGGAGGGTAATGCTTTCAGAGAATGTGACTCAAAAACACTATAATTTTAACCAGGCTCTACCTTCTGCAAATTCGCATCGATTAGAACAAGATTTTGGGCTCTCAGTAAAAATAACATGTTTAACAGCAGCATCAAAATGGTTGTGATGGCAAAAGTTTGTAGATCGCAGCTTACCAGCCATTGGTTGTTCAAGTTACTGGTGTTCATGGCTGGACCTTTTTATATATATTTATTTATATACACTACCGTTCAAAAGTTTGGGGTCATTAACACCATGTCTAGAACAGACGTAAGCGCCACGACATGACAAAAGCAGATAGAACCCATTATAATCAGCAATGCTGCTTGAAGCGACATGACAAACTCCTGACAGTAAACCGATCGCCCATTCTATTTCTGACGTACTTCAAACGCTTGCGAAAATTCTGACATAAAGAATGGATTTGCAACGGTCATTTTGTTGCGTCTAGTGTAGACAGCTTGTTGCGATGTGACACGACAAATGTTGTGTCTAGTGTAAGATTTTTGTTTGTTTTTTATTGTTGTTTTGAAAGAAATTAATACTTTTGGTTACACTTTATTTTAAGGTGCCTTTGTAACATAATTATACAAATAAATACTGAATAATGTTAATTAACAACATGTGCTTACTATATAATTAGGGTTAGGGTTTGGTTATGGATTAGTTGCTTGTAATTATGCATCATTTACTGTTATTACTGTAGTAATTACATGTAAGATGTGTAACAGGGACACTGTAAAAAAGTTACCATTTTTTCAACAAGGATACCTTAAATTGATTAAAAGTGACAGTAATGACATTTATGTTACAAAAGATTTCTATTTTTAAAGTAATGTTATACTGTTGAACTTTCTATTCATCAAAGAATTCTGAAAAATGTACCACAGTTTTCATAACAACATGAAGCAGCACAACTGTTTTCAACATTGATAATAATAAGAAATGTTTCTTGATCACCAAATCAGCATATTAGAATGATTTCTGAAGGATCATGTGACACTGAAGACTGGAGTAATGATGCTGAAAATATAATATTTGTGTATATATATATAATATATATATATATATATATATATGTATACACACACACACACACACACACACATTTAATATATAGTTATATAGGCCTATAGTTTACAAACAATATATATATACACAGGTGCATCTCAATAAATTAGAATATCATGAAAAAGTTTTTTTTCTTTCTGTAATTTAATTCAAAAAGTAAAACTTAAATATATTCTAGATTTATTAGACATAAAGTAAAATATTTCCAGACTTTTTTGTTTTCATTTTGATGATTACAGCTTGCTGTTCATCAAAATAAAAAAATCAGTATCTCAAATTATTATAATATTTAATTTCAAGTTCTATTAAATTACCATTCTCAGGGTATAAATACTGGGTTTAGGTCAGTAATCCCAACAGCAGTCATGGGGAAGTCTGCTGACTTGACAGTTGTCCAGAAGACGATCATCAAGACCCTCTACAATGAGGGTAAGCCACGGAGGGTCACTGCTGAAAGAGCTGGCTGTTCGCAGAGTGCTGTGCCAAAGCATATTCATGGAAAGTTGTCTGGAAGGAAAAAGTGTGGTAGGAAAAGGTGTACATGTGAAAGGAATGACCGCAGGCTTGAGAAGATTGTCAGGCGAAGCCGATTTAAGAATTTAGGAGAGCTTCAAAAGGAGTGGACTGAAGCTAGAGTGCATCAAGAGCCACCGCACACAGACGTCTTCAGGAAATGGGCTACAACTGTCACATTCCACGTACCAAGCCACTTCTGAACCAAAGACAACGTCAGAAGCGTCTTACCTGGGCTAAGGAGAAAAAGAACTGGACTGTTGCTCAGTGGTCCAAAGTGGTCCTTTTCAGATGAAAGTAAATTTTGCATTTCATTTGGAAATCAAGGTCCCAGAGTCTTGAGGAAGAGTGGAGAGGCACAGAAACCATGTTGCTTGAAGTCCAGTGTGAAGTTTCCACAGTCAGTGATGATTTGGGCTGCCATGTCATCTGCTGGTGTTGGTCCACTGTGTTTTCTGAAGTCCACAGTCAACGCAGCCATCTACCAGGAAATTTTAGAGCACTTCATGCTTCCTTCTGCTGACAAGCTTTATGGAGATGCTGATTTCATTTTCCAGCAGGATTTGGCACCTGCCCACACTGCCAAAGGTACCAAAAGCTGGTTCAATGACCATGGTGTTACTGTGCTTGATTGGCCAGCAAACTCGCCTGACCTGAACCCCATAGAGAATCTATGGGGTATTGTCAAGAGGAAGATGAGAGACACCAGACCCAACAATGCAGAATACCTGAAGGCCGCCATCAAAGCAACCTGGGCTCTTATAACACCTGAGCAGTGCCACAGGCTGATCGCCTCCATGCCACGCCGCATTGATGCAGTAATTCATGCAAAAGGAGGCCCAACCAAGTATTGAGTGCATAGAAATGAACATACTTTTCAGAAGCCTGACATTTCTGTTTTTTTTATTGATCTTATGAAGTATTCTAATTTATTGAGATAGTGAATTGGTGGGTTTTTGTTAAATGTCACAATTAAAAGAACCAAAGACTTAAAGTACTTCAGTCTGTGTGCACTGAATTTATTTAATACATGAGTTACACAATTTGAGTTGAATTACTGAAATAAATGAACTTTTCCACGACATTCTAATTTATTGAGATGCACCTGTATATTACATTTACTTCCATTTACTAGTCCACTATACTGTAAACTAAAAATAAATAAATAAATAACAAACAATAAATACATTTTGATTCTGAGCTGAGTTTTTGTATTTGTTTGTTTCATACACCAAGCTAAAGTGATCCCAAACTAACCAGTGAAATCAGATTTGTTATATATCTACCAAACAAAATCAGCTTCTGAAACCTTCTTTTCCCTTAGTCACACTTTGGATTGCTGTCATTTGGCAATGAGAGCCAAACCATAGTCAGTGCTCATCTGGTATGCTAAGCAGCACAAGGAGAAAAGCCAAGCCACAGTTCTACCTGAATCTAGTGCTTATAGCTCTCTATGCCACCAGCTAACGTTAACCAATGGAGATTTATGCAGTGCGATTTGAGTGGGACTCCACATGGAAATGGAGATGGCAAAGAAAAAAGGGGAGGTGAATGTGGGTGAGACCGCTGTATGTCCATAGCATTCAATTAAATGCAAATGGTCCTCTCTAGTGTTTGGTGAGAGGAGGCACCTGAGGGCTCTCTCACTCACTCTATCTGCATCTCTCTCTCTTTCTCTCGCAGCGCTCTCTAGAAATGTCAAAGCTGTCACTCAGATGCTTCTCCATCCTCTGATCAGCTATTATGCGAAGGGACACTTGACTACTTTCCATTGGCCGTAGTACAAAACATGCCAAAGGGAAGGTTTATAGAAATGTTAGCTCACAGAGGGGCTTCATGCATGATGGGAGGAGGCTGAGCATTTAGAAGATCACTGACATAATAATGTTGCAAAGTAGAGTAATCTAATGGTAATATTTCCTATCTGAGCATCTCACAGCATCTGCCCTTTTTTTTCCCGTTGTGCATATTGTAATATGCACAGCACTGTAATATATGTGATTTTTCTAATCTGTTTTCCCATTCGATTACCCTGCTGAATAACTGCTTGGCAGAAATGACAGTCGAACAATCTGCTGACCTATTTCTCTCTATATTTGAACCAATTCCATCAGCTCCTAGAAAACTTCAACTTTAAAAAATAGTTAAAACTTTCACGTAAAAGCCCATAGCTCATTTTCCATGCCTACTGCTTCCTCATATATTATGGATGCAGTTCCTGCATTTAAAGAGGACACCAGCTTTAGTTCACCCTCCATATGTGTGTGTTACAGGCAAAGAAAAGCTCAGACACTGACCTAGCGCAAACTCTCACTGATCCTAGAGAACTGTTAATAATACTTATAACAGAATACTTATGGGAATTTTCCATTACATCAGCTTTTAACTGTGGCCTTGAATTTTTGATGAGGTCTTAAGACAGAGATGCAAATGAGAAGCTTAGATTTATACATGCGACCTGAATAAATCCCAAAGAATGTATGTTCCTCGCATTTTACATGGATAGGTTAATTTATTATTATTATTATTTTTTTTTAAATAGTCAGTGAAATTGGTTGCTTAGATGTAGGGTTTTTCAAAAACACTTTTTGTTATACTGGTTGAAACTCTCTTCACCTCCTGATAGCAATCAATAATAGAAGTTGTCTGAATATTAAAAAATGTACATATATTTTCTGTGGAAGTCTCAGGACCACAAATGTTCCAAATGCAATGATTGGATATCCGACCCGCCTGTCAGCATATGTATTTACTCAGCGGACCCTGCTCACGTAGACATCGCACGTGATCAGTGCGTTCCGTAAGATTGTAATGTACAGTTGTAGACAGACAGTTGCAGAGCACCACAAACAAATAGCAGCTGCCTTTTACAGTTCCTACACAGAGTTGTTCACGTCCTCAGACTCGGAATTATGCGGCAACACTATCAACACTGAAATGAATCTGCAGCAGTCAGGTGGTACAAATCAGAGCTCTAAGTTGTTTACGTTCATTATTATTGTAAAGTTATGTGCTTTGAGACATGAGGTAATTTAACGGTGTCTATCATAATGCTTTGCAGACTCTGCTTTGGCTGTGCGTGTTCATGTGTTTTGGAGGAGGTGTGGCTTTCTTATGCTATTAAAGCTAGCTTGCTATTGCTTGCCTCTCAGAAATTGCCTACCCTACCTTTAACCTTCTGAAAATGTTGATTGTGTAAAATTTGAGAAAATATTAATAAAAAGTTTTAAGATTATTCATCCGAGACAGTTAAATATAATGCTTTGATAATTAAAATGAGTTAATTATTACAAATATTTTTACAATAGTAATTGTGAAGTATAATGTCAATTTAACGAATTATGACAAAATGATGACCAAAAAAGTTACATTTTAATTGCTGGATACAGTCAAAAGGGTCAAAGACCTCCTAGATGAGACAGGCCAGAAATGTGTGTATCAGTGTTGTTATTGTTAACTAAAACTACTAAAAATAGTTTTCATTAATTGGAATTAATATTAGATGGAAAAAAAAAAAAAAAAAAAGAGAGAGAAATGTTGCATTGGCAACTAACTGAATTAAATAAGTTTAAGTATAAAATTAATTAAATAATAAATAACTAAATAAATATATAATAAAAAAAAGTGCCTCAAAATATGATGGACAATACCATTGCATATGGATTTGCTGTCAGTAGTGTTGATTTTACAGAGCCCCTGTGCCTCTTTCTAATAGGACTGGGGTGTTATAAATATGAATAGGAGTAGGAGTGTGTTTATTCTTTAAACCACTTCTGTAAATAAGAGCTTGACTACAGCAAGGATCACAGGAAGATGCTGGATTAGCACATGATAAAGAGGGAGGATGAAAAGCATGTGATTGGAGACAAGAGTTGCTTTCTTGTCGTGGTGGCTTACAGAGCTGTGTACGTGTCAGTGTGTGTGTCCTCCTCCCAGACTGCTGGTAAAGAAAGCAATCGCAGGCCTAAATAGCCATTAGTGTGCTAAGCTTGAAGGAGCTGCTTTTAAATATGCAGCGAGGAAAGCCTCACACAGTGCTAAAACATGAAGGAGGGAGACTGACACCATCACCATAAGCAGCCTGATTTTGAGACCAAATCTTTCCCGGCATATGGTCCTACATGAATGACAGGAGTGCACATTTTGTCAGTACTCCTAAAAGCTTTATTTTAAACAGACAAATTGGAATACATTTATGCCATTTTGTAATTTTTAATGGATTTCAGTGTTGCCATATCCTCTTTTGTACTCGATTTTGGGCTTGTTTTTCATAGACGCTAATAAATATGGGCATCCAGGGAAGAGGGAACATATTCTGAAAACTTCCCTTATGTTCTGGCAAGATTCTCTCAAAGATATAAACAAGCATTTCTCCAGTAGCATTAATAGAACTTTTGTTCAAAGTTATCTGGTCTTTAATAATGTTCTCAAAATGTTAGCACGAAAACTTTAGTTATGTTTTCATAGCGTTAGCAAAACCTTCATTTTTTGTTAGCTGGGCAGTTGTAGACTACATTTTTTTTTTTTTTTTTTTTTTCTAGAATGCAGTCACATACAGTTTGTTTTTTACTTCATGGGCTGTATGTGCTAGTCTAACATGAATGGAAATGCTAATGCTAACTGTCTAGAAGTCTTTGATTGATATATGGTTTGTTTTTCTCCTTTTTCCATTTGTCCGTCACATTTCAACTGAGAAACCTGTGAGTATGTCTTTATTTAATTTACTCAACACTTGCCTTTTACACGACAGGCCATTAAAGTGCCCGGCTTCTCAATCCTTTTACATGTCCAACCATAAAGAGGGCAGTAAAATGCTCCAGCCTGGACCCTGCTTGTATTTGTCAATACATCAATAAAAGCTGGTTAGATCTCTGCCGACAGCCACATGGTATGAGCATTCAGTGAGATTTGTGGGTCTTGCCCCCTGCAAATAATACGTTAACTTGCACAGCATCAGCTTCTGTGTAGAGTCTTCTTTCTTTCTTTCTTCCTTCAGACTGACAGTTTTGCATCTTCACTCTAATTGCAGAAAGGTGTTTGGGAAATTATCTTGGCACAATCCCCAAATGACAAATTAGTTTGCATTAGTGTGTGGATCCATCCAGATCCTTCCAATTACTTCCTGTATGTAATCAGTCTTATTACAGCGCCCTGCTGTGTTTGAGGGGTTTTTCTATCATCGCAACTTTCAAGGAAAAAATAAAGGTTTTACGAAATGTGGGAATATGCTGATCCAATTTTGGGCTTTTTATCGGCAATGAGTCTCCGTAAATCAGAGCAAGTTTAAGAAGGGAACTGTCTGCTTTTAATAAATGGCCTGGCCATAACTTTTCTTTGGGAAACAAGCGTATTGAAGAATATAATTTAATTTCTCGTTTAAATGGCTCAATGAATCAGATAAGAGTAGCACGCTCGGAGGCAAAGGATGGCACATGAAATTAAATGGAAGCGGAGGAAGGTAGGAGTGTAAAATGGGGGACGTCAACATCAGGCATGTCATTTAAATCAATGTGCTACCTATCAACACCAGCATGCCTTGCAACCGCAGATGTGTGACAGTATCTCTCTTTATAGGTCTGCTCCGCTTTCCTCTGTGGAGAACTGTAAAATCAGCACACACTTTTTGATTAAAACTTTAGCTCCACAGAATTGGAAAAGTAACCATAAAATTCTAAAAGTCCCTTGGGACATTCATTTATTATTTGATTTGTTAATTATTTCAGCTACCAACAGGGTTCCATCCATCCATCCAGATTTCCAAACAAGCCCTGACTCTTAAAGTGAGTGAATAAGTTCACTTACTGTACACTACCGTCCACAAATTTTGGGTTGGTACAATTTTTTGGTACAGTGTTTTTGAATAATGTTTCTCACCAAGACTCCATTTATTTAATCAAAACTACAGTAAAATAATACTGTAAAATATTATTATAATTTAAAAGAATTGTTTTCTATTTTAATGCATTTCAAAATGTAATTTATTCTTGTGATGGCAAAGCTGAATTTTCTTTACCCATTACGCCAGTTTTTAGTGTCACATGATATTTCAGAAATCATTTTAAAGGGATAGTTCATCCAAAAATGAAAATTCTGTCATCATTTACTCACCCTCAAGTTGTTCCAAACCTGTATAAATTTCTTTGTTCTGCTGAACACAAAGAAAGATATTTGGAAGAATTTTTGTAACCAAGCAGATCTCGCCCCCCATTGACTACCATAGGATTTATTTTTCCTACTATGGTAGTCAATGGGGGACGAGATCTGCTTGGTTACAAACATTCTTCCAAATATCTTCCTTTGTGTACAGCAATTTATACAGGTTTGGAACAACTTCAGTAAATGATGACAAAATTGATGACAAAATTTAAATTTTGGGGTGAACAATCCCTTTAATATGCTGATTTGGTGCTCAAGAAATTATTACTTATTACTATCACTGTTGAAAACAGTTGGGCTGCTTGACATTTTTTGTATACCGTGATACATTTTTTTCAGGATTATTTGATGAATAGAAAGTTTAAAACAGCAGCATTTATTTGAAATTGAATTTATTGTATTGTAAAATACTGTCACTTTTGATCAATTCAATGCATCCTTGCTAAATAACTAACGAATTAAATATTGCAATATTGCCTATATAATATATAAATCTTTTCATATGTACAATTAATTGACATTATCTTCTGCTGCTGATCAGATAACAGCTGTAGGTAAAGGAAAGATGGCCTTAGATCAGTGGTAACTGTGTCATCTTATATGGCAGATGAGGATATTAAAGCTGGTTCATTCACCTAAATATCTGATGAAAAATGAATTGCAGATGTTTGCTTCTACGTTCCCTTGTAAAGTACATATCTGCATTTGTTCAATCATGCACAAACAGAGTTACATAAGTTTGTTTACACTTTGGCCCAGAAGCTTAATGGATATGCGTTTGATGGTCTGCGGGGACGTAAACACGCATTCGGATAACAAACAAGTGCTACTGCTCTTGCACGCAGAAGTCTCACTGAATGCGCAGCGACCCATCTTTTCCATTTTATCCATGCTCTTTGGCCACAAGAGGCCGAGGGGTTGTGCGAGTGCACAAGCGTGCAGTGACGCTGATGGTGGTGATTAAAGGCTTCCATTCCTTTGGGAGATGCAGGGAGGAGTGCCACTTAGTCTCTCACTGGGCGCAGATGGCCCGTGGCAGGCTGGATCATGTCACATGGCGCCGGGCGAAACGGGGGCAAGGTGTCCCCTCCCTGCTCTCCTCCGCTCGCCGTGCGACCTGTCACCAGCCATCGATGTCAGGTGTCGCTGCAGGGAACGGACTGCTCATTAGGTTTGCCTCAATTTCCTCCACCTTCCTGAACCGAGAGGAACAACATTCAATTTGTGTCACTCATTAAGCGCTTTATTCCCACTGACACTCTGCAGAGGGTCACACTGCGCTCCTGCTCGCAATAATGGGAATTACTCATCTTTATAAGAAAGATTTGTATCGTTCCCAGAAATATATGCCACCCTCAAAGTGAGAGGACAGCATGTGCATGAAGGTGAGAGCGTGCGGCCCCAAGATGTTAACATTTATTCATTCCGAGAGACCTAAGTATAACTGTCTGCTGTCTAGGGAGGCGTTTAGCACTGTCCACTTGGTTTTTATATTAGTGTGAACATTTTTACAGCAGATAAATTTAGCTGACTGGCTACCTTGGGGCCGTCGATGCAGTTAAAATCCTGTCTCATGCTGTATTCACATGTCTTAAGCATGTCTTCTGGCAAAACCCGTTTTATAATTACTATGCGGTTATGTTCTGATTGGTTACAGATGGTTATCGTTTTATTTAATAACATCTATGGTATGAGAGGCTGTGGTGGGATTTTTGGTGGGAATTTACATACACTTTAAGATCGGCTGGTGTACTTTACATACAGTCAAACCAAAAATTATTCAGACATTTTTGATAGATATTTACTAGTGGGTGCAGGACACTTTCATTTATGTAAGTGAGGATAGCAAAATAAAGTAAACTGTGACATATTATACCCAAAAATTCTTCATACAGTGGACTAACAGTAAAATTGATAAAAATTTGGAACCAAAAATTATTCAGACACTTTGACCTGACCATGTTTTGTTTAAGTGTTATCTGACATAATTAAGATTATTTTTTTCTGACACAGTTTAGCTCGGAGATCTTGTCATATTATATTACCATTTTTTAAACTATAGTGAATAAACTGTATTAATGAATGAAATGTTCAAGGTGTCTGAATAAATTTTGGTTTGACTAAGTAAATGTCACATTCCATTTAAACATTTTATGAAAAATTAGTATTTTGCAGTAATCATTTTCCCGCTAAATGTCACCCACTAAAGCTCTTATTATGGAGGAATTCATATTAAATGTGACAATTATGTTTCTTATCAGGAAATTAAGAGACGCAATGGTTCACGAGGGGGGAAAACAGTCGAGTTCTGATATCATAATGCACATGCCAACCTTGAAACGTGACTAACGCAGTAATGGAAAACTCAGCCTGCCGACGTGAGACTGGCCATCCAATTTATGGATATCAGTGTGACCATTATGACTTAAATGGCCTTGGCTTGTGGGAATAATTGCATTTCTATGGTTGGGCAGGGGCACGTCTGAATATGGTTATAAACATGCCTGTTTTCCACTTTCTCTCTAAAATAGGAGGAGATGTGAATGTTACGCTTGAGTAAGACGTGGACTAAAATAGCAGCTCAGAAAATTCATGCATGTGGCAGGATGCCATGTAAAGAATACGGTCAACATTATGCACCCTGCATATATAGGCAGATGTTTCCTTTAGGAAATGTCTGTACTGGTAAATTGTGTTTTATGCTTTTATTGCTGGATTTTGGAGTAGAATTATTTGCCATGAAGGGATGCAAATATATGTATGTCTGGTTTCCTGCGGATGTTAAGAAATATGCTCTCCATGGAGGCTGTCACTGCGTTTTGCTCAACAATAAGGATGGCCTGATGGTGTTTGATGGTTTCAGGCCAGTTACATGAGGTGTTGCTTTCTGGGTTGACACTTTGTTTTACTTTTGTTGCTTGTGTGTGTGCATGTTTTAATGTTGTGCAAACTTAAATATTTGCTTCTCTTTGATATATTGAATACTTTTTTGTGAATTCTGATGATGGCATATGATACTGAATGAAAAAATCTATACTTTTTATCTACAAATATTCACTTTGGTCCGGCTGTGCTATGCACGTCCATGAAATGGTTTAGTCTTTGGTTTAGTTCATGACCTCTCATGTGATTTATGCCCGTTGGGAAGGTTACATTTGACGTAGATGGCAAGAACCGCCCCATTGTTTACATTGTTTAGTGTGGAGTTACAACTCTGTCCAAAAGTTGAATGGTCATTTCTGTATATTAGTATTTGTGTCAGTTTATTATTTGAAATGGTCTGTTTGTGTGTGTATCCTGGATGCCTTACGTTGGAGTGGTTCTTGCAGCCTACGTCAAGCATGACTTTCTCAATGTGTTTATGTCACATGAGAGGTTGTGAACTAAGCCATCTCGTGGACACGCATCACAGAGCAGGACAGAGGTGAACATTTGTCGTAAACAATAAGTATACAAATAAGTATATACATTTTTTTTTATCATTTTGCTAGAGAAGGGGGTCAGCTGGGGTCATGTGGATTACTTTGAAGCTGCCTAAATATGGATTTTGCACCATCAAAAATGAACTAAGCTGATCCTCGTTCACTTGCTTTAGATGGAGAAAAATCCTGGAATGCTTTCTGTCTTTGTCTGAAGAAATAAAGTCATAGCCTACATCTTGGAGGGCCTGGGGGCTGTAAATAATCAATTTTTGGGTGAACTATTCCTTTTCTATTCATTTAAAGTACATTTTATTTGTTTGGCCAATAAAAATGCCATTCCTAGGCCCATTTTAGGAGGGCTTTAGTGAGATTGATCTTTATGAAAACTGCATCTGTGTAGTTCTTTGTCATAAATGCAGTTTACATAATATGAAGTGGGAGCAATTCAAGACGGTTTCCCATCCACTGTAAAATCTGGGATTATTTTTTTATTTTTGAAATTCCTTTCATCTAAACGGCATGACACTTTGTGACTTTTTCTACTCTTGCTATACTTTATACTTCAGTGGAATAAAATTGCTAAAATTTGTTATAATATTAATTTTATAATAAATCCAAAAGTAAAACAGGAAAAGAACTAAGGGAGTGGAAATGGCAAATGAGCTAAATGGTCCTCTGGCAAATGGTCCTCTGCAGCCATCTACAGGTTATAGTGGTCATTTCATGTCATTTTCTTGTTAAAAGTGTGTTTGTTTTCCACCAGGTGACAGAAATCCTGCATATGGCACATTTTCCATGTTATCTCCATGAATGAAAAGGAGAAATGTGAATCTTCTTTAAAGTTAATTTTACTGTAATTTAATTTGTCTATATTCTTAATAAATATTAAAGAATATTACCTGGTTATTTAAAATGATTAGAAATTAATTCAATATTCAGGGATTGACTTGATAGGTAGTGTAAAACCTACTGTATTGTTCATGCCTACCCTAGTATACAAACAATATATTAAATTATTTTTTAAATTATACCCTTATTGGGGGCTGAGCTCCCCAAATATTGTAATCTTAGAATTGCCCCTGGGTTAGTGAATATATTGGCATGGCAAGTAGTATACACCTCATGTCAGCAAAATGCATAATGTAGAAAAGAAAAAAAAAATGTCTTGTGCTCTGCTTTGCAGAAGCCTTGATCTGCTATCATGTTGTCCTCTGTTTATGAGTTGCTTCCTTTTAATTTAATATACTGGGGTACCTTATAAATAATTCAGCTGCATACCTTCTGATATTTCACGAATGCCTTGAGCCGTCGGAGCAGACAGCAGCCAGTCTGTCTCCCTCCATGTTAGGCCATTCTACAAGGCAAAGTCCATCTGCTCATTTAAGACCTGGTCTCTTTTCTGGAACTGGCACCTTAATGAATGTTAATGACCAATTGTCCAAACATTTTGAAAGCTGAAGGCCGAAAAATAAAATCTCAAAACAGATTGCCGTATCATTAGAATCTCACTTTTTTCTTTCTTTTGTTAATGAATTTCCAAGATGATCATTTGCTCCGACCGTGCAATCTTCTCGCTCAGCCAGTCTGATGCTGTGATTAGTATTAATTGGACTGAGTCAAAAATACAGAGATGACCCTGGCTAAGCAGCTTGTGAGAGCAATTAATGAGAAGAGTTGCCTTAGTATTCACAACTGAGCTCGCTTGAGAAGACAGGAAGAGAGTTTACAGGACAAAGCAGACTTTTTTTGTTTTTCTTTTCCTAGCGGCAGGCCTTTTTAATGAACTTTAATGAATTGTTCTATTGCTATAGACCTGCAAGGATATATTTAAGAATTTAGGGGAAAGTATGCATAATGTGGTTATTGAAGCAAGTTCTTTTGACTTCCTCATTAAGAAAGACACTGATTTCTTTATCTAAAAATGTTTTATCTTTCGCCTGCATGTTTTTTTCCTCCTTAGTTTTCTCTGTTTTTCTGAACCACATTGTTAAAGTATGTTCTCAAAGTCAAAGGGATTTCATTACATTTTTTCTCTTGTTTGTACAGGCAAATGCATTTTTCTGTATGTCCAAATGAGTTCAGATGTAACACTCACAAATGACAGCGTGAATCAGACAGTAAGCATTGTGAGTTGGAACACTGAAGTCATAAAGGATTTGATTCAACCAACAGCGAGAGTAAACAATTTTCCTCAAAACAACTCAAAATCTTTGTAGCTTGCTGCAGTACAGGATAAGATTAAAAACTGATTGTCAAATCAGAGTGATGTGTCATTACTGTTTTATGTCTCTTCCTTTTTGTGCTTTTTCTAAAACATCACTCATGCCTTTTAAGTCAGTGTGATGAGTGAAAATTACACACTGCAAAATGGCTTTTCAATTTGCCTAAAAAAAAAAAAAACAGTCCTAATAAATGCTAATTACAAGACAAAAAATGTATATTAAAACTGTTTATTATCATTCAAATATCTAAGGGGCCGTTTACACGACACCGTTTTCAACTAAAAATTGAAAGCTTTTTATGCATTTTGGCCGTTCGTTTACATGACAACGGCGTTTTGGGGACAAACGTTTGAAAATGGGTTTCAAAGTGCAAGTTTTTGAAAACAACACCATTATCATCTCTGTGTAAACTACGTAAATGAGAATTTGTGAAAATGGTGACATCATGCGCATGCAGATTACTTATTCAGTCTATATGACTGTAGTGTTTCTTTACAAAGTGACATCGCCAACTACTGGCCTGGCATAAATAATACAGAGTTTTTAGTCATTTTCTCAGATCCATATGAATGCAGATCATTTTGCAGGGTTTCTGCAGGTTTCAGCAAATCTAATTTAATGCTTTTTAATGCCTTTTTAATGCCAATTTTTAATGCCATATATATATATATATATATATATATTCGTTAAAAGTCAATAGATGATGTCATATGGCAATTAGAATATTCATTAATACGTCATTAAGTTGCATTCACATTCTGCCAAGTGTCAGCCTTTTAGATTTGTTTGCTTCTCTGCTGCTACTCTTTGTGCTCACATAATGTATTTTAATGCAGCCAAAATCCCAATAAAACTATTTCATCTATTTATTTTTCTTTTTGTTATCAGAAAATATGAAATAGTGATTGAAATGCGGCCCATTAAGTCTACATGCAGGGATCGACATTAAGCCTTGTTAATGTGCTTGTCTTATGGAGAAGTAAATCAGTCATTCACTTGTCCGAGTAAAAAAGTGGCTTGTCCGGAAAAATAGGATTTTTGTGTGATGTAAATATAAATTTCTGAAGCAATAATCTTTCATTCAGAATATTCTTTATTCTGAATATTCTTTCAGAATATTGTAGCTTTGACATATTTAAATCTGCATATTTGTGATATTTACCCCAAATTTATTTTACCTTTATAAGGTAAATGATAGTAAACCGCCAGTAGGTGGCGGCAAGTGAATGTCTTAATAAGTAAGTCATTCATTCAATTGATTTGTTCAAATGGCTGATTCATTCAAGAATGAGGCAGCTGTTTATGAATGGGTCACTGAATCATTGACTCAACCGATTCGTTAAAAACACTGAATGACTCAAAAACACGGTAAAGAAAACACGGTTGAGTGTTGCTGTGAGATGTGCTATGCTTCTGCTGTGATGTTTATTTGGAACTATTTTCGCTGCTGAAACAGAACAAAAACAGTCAATATTCCTTCTAAAATGTAAGTGACTAATATTAACTACTTGCTTATTAAACTGTTGTATGAAATCAGTGTCACGTTACAATCGTGATGGTATTCAGGAAGACAGCACTCTTGGTCGTGTGATGTTGCTTAACTGTATCATGTGTTATAAATATAAAAACTCCACATTTTCACTGCAGTATTCAACATAATTTCTTGTGTGTCTCATTTGTTTTGATTTCTCCTATTACCGTCAGTACATTATACATTATATAACCTATTATTATCCACTTTCGATCGCCACTTGCACTAAATGTAATAAATGAACAGAGCAGATGCAGATAGAGGTGCGCCTGCGGCAGGAAAGCAAGATCTCGCGCTCCGAGAGTCTATTTGGGCCGCTGTCCAAAACAGCTTAACGGCAATTTTGCTCCGGCCAGAGGCAATTACCAAACTGGTTCCGCGTGTGTATCACACCAATGTTCATATTTTGCGACAGCAAATCAAAGTTATTAATTATGAAGGCTATATTCAAAGTATTATTTTTCTTCAAAACTAACTAAAAAAATTAATGCCTGTAGGAATAAAATTTAATGACTTTTAATGCCTTTTAAGGCCTTAATTTTCGCAAAATCCATTTAATGACTTTTAATGCTTTTTAATGCCCCGCGGAAACCCTGTTTTGACAATGCTGTCGCCTACTTGAAAAACGCAAAGGAAAAACTTTTCCATTTTATCAAAAATAAAATATAAATAATTTAAACCAACCAAATATTTACTTCGAATATTAAAAAACAAAAGAGCAATATTTAATGACACAAAATAGTTTTCTTTGCAGATTTCAGTGCCAACAATCCGAAAAAACGGTCCAGTGAAGTAGCTGAACTAACCAGAGCTTTTTGCTCATTACAAAGTACGAAAACATTGTTCTGTCGAGCTACAAAATGAAATGTTAATGGCCGACCGCTTGATAAATCTGTTCGAGTTGTTTCACTGTCACTGTTTGCGTTCATCATCGTGCTGCAAGATGGCAGACTGATGTGTTTGCTTATTCACAGATATGCCCTTGAGGCTTGTGAGCAGTGCTCTGTCTTCACCTCCTTCTTCAGACGGATCCGTACCACTCTCAGCACAAAACATATTCATTTCTGACAGCAGTGCATACTATATGCCTATGCAGATATGATGCACAATATACTCAACCTTATTTATCTTTATGTAGGGTGCCTGTAAAGTGACTGAAGCCATGAGCTACACAGAGGAGACCTCACATCCCAGTCCTGTCTTTCACTTTCACTGATTCAATTTGATTTCTCAGCTCCTTCAGCTGATTTGTTTGTATGTATGCTTACAGAAATGCAGTGCACAGACAGAACAGTGCGTCTGGGTGTGTGTGTTGTGATGGGCTGTGTTGTGACAGTGCATTTTTTTTTCTTTCTCTTTCAGACAGATGTCTGTGATCTTTCCTGCCCTGAGTTCATCTGCCCTCGTCAGCGAGTACAAGAGGTGAAGTCCAACAGCCCTTTTGACCCTATTACGCATATGCTCGCTCACATTTGTGCACATACACACACGCGGCTCATTTGCCGTACTGCTGTTTGTCATCTGCCAGGAGTCGGCCCTTGCCCGTGGATGACCGAGCCGAGAAACAGAAAGAGGGGTGTGCGTAAAGTTGACTGTCCAGTCTGCTGTACATAATTGAGCCATGTGAGATTATACACATCAAAATAGAGCCACTGGGAATCGACTTGGATGTGGACAGACTTTGTGTACATGTCATTAGGGTTGGGAATCACAGAAGAACTATTCTGGTTCCTTAATAATTCCATTAATGATTCTTTTAGTACTCTTCCCAAAAGTCCCCTCTCAAAAACTGGTCCAAACTAAGCTGAACAAAAATATGGAGGGGGAAAAAACAGTACTATAATAATATATAATACACAACAGTTTAAAAGCTCTCTTATGCTCACCAAATCTGCATTTATTTTATCAAAAAAATACATTAAAAATGAATATATTTTAAACTCCACTCCAGTCTTAAGATTTCTTATTATTATCATCAGTATTAAAGACAGTTGTGCTGCTTAATTATTTTTTGGAAAAAGTATTATTTGATGAATAGAAAATTCAAAAGAACAGCATTTATCTAAAATAGATATCGTTTTTTAACATTATAAATGTCTTTACTGTCACTTTTGATAAATTTAATGTGTGCTTGCTGAATAAAAGTATGAATTTCTTTAAAAAAAAAAATTACTGCTATAATTTAAATGACATTATTTATATTATTCAATTTAACAGCACCAGTGAAAGGCTGCAAACTCAAGCTAAAATACATTATTTTTCTTTCATCCACATCTGGGAAAAAATGCAAATGTTTAAGAACCATTAACATTCAGTTACAGTATTGTCTCAAAAATGGAACCAGTTCTGAAAAACAAACGGTTCTCTATTCCCAACCCTATATGTCATCATATTATGTTCCGCTGAACCACACATAAACTTTATATTTTATTTTAGGAGTTTTTCCCCTAAGTCTCTCCGCATCAAATCTTTTGTTGCTATAAATTTTTATTAAAGCCAGTTTATTAGGGATTATCTCGAATTGTTCACAAGCCAATCCATGATAATAAAAGAGGATTACAGCAGCTAGATGGCAGGGATGTTCATGGAATGAAGATAAGTTAAACAAGACATCACGCACACAAGTCTTAATTTGGTTTGAGGCTCTTGCATGTCATTGTCAACCATATGGAACGAGAGAGCAGTTTCCATGTGGTAAATAGCACAAGACTGTTTCCTTTGTGGCAGATCGATAAACATAATCGACCCTGCCGTTATAGTCAAATGGGCATGTCTTTGCAACAGCAGATATATCTGCTAAGCAGCACCTAGGCTGTCTGAACTTCTTAATCATGGAAACATCTGCCCTCACTGAAGACTCATCTGTAGGGGGACGATGGGATGTGCTGCATAAATTTTCTCCCATCACTCACCCTTTCATTCTCTCCCTTTCTTCCACAGTCTCGCCTCTGTATCTCTTTTTCGCACTCGGAGGCATCTGTTCTGTCACACCCTCCGCCTCATTAGCGATGCTAACACGAGGAGGATTTAACAGATGTTTATAACAAACCAGCTCACACTTACCTGCATGATGAAGACATTAAAAGCCCTACAAGATAACAAAACTCCTTCTAACAGACCACACAAGCCTCAAAGCCAGCACGAAATGGTGGCATAGAGGGCCGAGTAGCTGGTGTGTTGTATTTGTATTTGCAAGGTAACCCTTAGTAATTGTTTGCAGCTGTACAGTCAGCCCCTAGTGTTTTTATTTTTAGAAAGCAGAGCCATGGCAGCGCTTCACCCTTCGGTGGGGGTTCTTGTCTTATGCTTAATGTGAAGTGGTTGTCGACAGTGCACCGTAGGCCTGGACACATGCTGCTGTCACCTTTTATAGAGCCCATTCCAATGTTTTTCAAAGGCAATTATGTGCGGACACCAGTGGTCAAGTGCATTATTCTATAGGGGAAACGGTAGGGAACGTCAATAAGAGTGTTTGTGATTATAGTTTATTCTCCAAGACTAACTGAACATATTTTTAGAATCATTCCTGGAGGTGTATTTTCATGAGATCATATGATCTCATATATATATATATATATATATATACATGTTCGCGAAATCACCACCAGTTGGTGCAAAGGGATGGTTTGCAATATTGCTCAGTAAACCTGCAATTGTGACATTTTTACGTATAAATGAAGATTAAAATAATGAAATAAATTACTGGTAATAACAATGATAATATAGTTTTATAATATTTAATCTTGGCTAATTATTTATCATATAAATGCTTAATGTTCCAGCTATTTGTTGACTGTTACAGTGAAATATTACAGTGACAGCAGTGCATGAAGTGTGCTTGCATTTTACTGTACAGTATTACCCAGTATTTACATGAGGTGTGCATTATGCCATAAAATAAATAAAACACCAGAAAAGGTGGATTACTCTGAATGGGAACACTGTGAGTGATATAGCCTACAGCATATAAAAATATAGTTGATATATAAATAATATTGTTGATCACTTTTTATTAAATTGTTCCCTTGTATTATTTAAACCGTAAGAACATTGTATTAAATTCATTCTCATGATCTGAAGATGAAGAAGCGAATTAGTAGCCTGAAAGTTATAGCCACAGTTTAGCTAAAACAATGGAATTAAAACGCAGGGACAAATTAGCCCTTATGTTTCAACTAAAGTGAATGATTAATAAAATCAATAAAAAAGTTGATTGGCCTGTTTTTTGGTGCTCCATAAATTGGATTTTCAAGCTAGGCCTATAAAGTCTGGCGACAGTTAAAAGTATTAATTATTGCAGGTTTGTATATATAGTTCTGTGTTTGTATTGTGATTTGATGTAAAATTGTGTGTGTGTGTGTGTGTATATATATATATATATATATATAGATTGAAATAGATATATAGTGACTGACTGAACATTGAGTTGTTACATTAAAGTGCATGATTTATTTGCTTATTTATGAAAGTACCATTTCTTTGATCCCAGTCAATGTTCAGTCAGTTACCAATCCAATCAATTCAATAAATCAGTTTGATTTAAATCAGTAACTTATAAGTTTAAGACTAATGAGTCTTTTTGAATAAATCATAGCTCATATTAGTAATTAGTTTGATAGTTTAGTGGGCAACTTACTTTTTTTCTGCTGTTCTTAGACATGATTTAGCTTTTGAACCACTCTTTGGATACTTTTCTCATTGTGATGGAGACACTCAAAATAACTGAGCTGAACTCAAATAAATTGCCTCTCATTTAGATTGCCTTTAGATTAGATGCGAAGCATGATAAAAGTTGATTTAGAGAACAATAGCTGTGAGCATTATGGAATCAAGACATCTGAGGATTCAAAGTGGATTTGAGTTGAACAAATGAGTTTTCGGAACAGGCAAAATAATTTGAACCTAAAAGAGAACATTTATGGTTTATATCTACTACAGCATATTGGGACTGTCAATCATGCTAAAGTCTTGATAAACCTTTAATTAGGAGTAGGGTCATGGTATTTTTCATTGAATTAAATGAAATAAGCTATGCCACTAAATTTATTGTTGTACCGTAGGTAACAATAACCCATTGGGTTGGTTAAAGTTTGCCTCATAAAAAGGACATCTTGAGTACTTAGGAACTAATATAAGCCACTAAATGATGAGGAACTGTAAAGATAATAATGTTTACAGTGATGCACTGTCAGAGACCGTAGAGCTCCCTCATGCAAGAAGAAGTGTATATTTGCATTCAGTAATCATGCCCATACACAACACTGAGGGCTAATCAACATTGTGATAAACAAACTATGCAATTATCTTTCCAGTCTAGTTGTCAGGACAAGTCATGTGTTTAATTTCTTGGTATGACTTATTAAGAATTTATTCATTGATGTCTGGGTGCATTTTTATGAGCTGTCAGAATATTTTTCATTACAAACTAGAATGTGTGATTCACTGTCATCAACACATCATCATCACAATGCCCAAAACTCATTTCAGGGCTGATTATTTTTTTTTTTTTTTATGTTTCAGGGAAGAAATTATTAAAATATTAACAGTTCCTGGGCTACGTTTCCCAAAAGCATTGTAAGCCTTTAAATTGATCGTAGAACAATTGCCACCAATGGTCTCTATGATGAAATTAGGCTTACAATGCTTTTGAAAAGCGCAGCCCTGGTCTTATTTCGCATAATTCATTTTTGTTCCAATTTTTAAAATGTTTTAAAGCATTTATAAAATTGTTATGACTTGATCCCCCTCTGAAACGACTTTCCTTTTTGACTGACGTCACTAAGTCCCTCAGTGCTTTTATTTTTCAACACCTCCTTTCCAACTTTTGGCTACATTCTGATATGTAACAACCCTTTTCACAATCCATTTCTGAATGATAGATTTGTGGAGTAAAATAGTTCGAGAACTGCTTTTTTTACATTGACCACCTTAGCTTTAAAAATGTGTGCGGTCCCCTCAAGTGGCTAATCGGTTTAGTTGAACTCTATTTTTATGAACAAACAAGAAACAACCGCACAGGCGTTGAATACTAAATATATATGTGCATCATCTAATGTATTTATCACACCCAATCTGTCCTCATTGCACACTCGCTCTCTCTCTCTCTCTCTCCGAGCCGCATAATGCACCGGACACCTGCCAACACTCTCACGTGTGTTGGTCCAATCTTCCAGGATGACACCCACACGCGCACGCTTCCTCCCCACACATGAAGAGGCTGAGAAGGATGATTAGCACCGTGAGCTGACACCCCTCAGCGGAGAGTGTGGAGGAGGACAACAACAATAGTCTCGCTGTGGAGAAGCACAGCGCGCAAGCTAGCTACTGCAAATTCAACTGCGACAGCGGCAGAGCCGCGCGACGCGGACAGATAGCAACAGCAGGGAGGAGGAAGAGGAGGATAGAGGAAGAGAGGGAGGGAGAGTTTCTGGACGCTAATCACTTCAATGAAATGACAGAAGCGTTCCTCACATCCACACAAACGCGCACGCACACTGCGTTTCCCTTATTTTCGCAAAGCTCTGGCTGTGGAATTTCAATGCGACATGAAGCGTTTTCCTCCCTCCCTCCCTCTCCTCGGCCAAGCTAATGTGTGAGTCAGTGCTACTCTATCCCGATGTGCTCTGCATGCTGACCATAACTGCCATGCAGCGTGAACGTGGAAAAGTCTCGACTTGTCAGTACATGGCACAACTTGAGCTCCGTTTCAAACTACCAACACTTTACCTCAAATAAGATTTTGTAACACAAACCCAATAAATTAATCCTTAAATGTCGAAGAATTACGTGTTTAGGATGATTTCTGACAGGTTGCTTAAATCATTTTTTGCCCTTTCTTGTGTCAACACTTCTATAATGCATCTGCAGTGCGCGTTCTAATGCGACGCGTAAATGTTTCGACCTCGAGAGAAAATGATAAACTTCCATACCGTGAAGAGATGGGTCATTTCAGCGTACATCTCGGTCTCTTCTTCTTCTTTGCTTTTTGTTGTCGTCACGTTTTTTTCTCTCGTTTTTCTTCTTGACGTTAGTCAATCAACCTGTATCCTCTCTCACGACTGTGTATTAAGTATTAGTGCATCGCCTAGGGTTTCATACAGACGCTTTGTACGCACCTGCCTTAAACTCAGCTCTATTTCTGACACTGTGTAGGCGATCTACAGAGAACGGATCTGTGTTCTCTCTCTCTCTCTCTCTCTCTCTTTCTCTCTCTCTCTCTCTCTCAGTGTGTGTGGCTGTTGCTGTCAGTGGCTTGCGTACTTGAGCAAGAGAGACGAAGTGGAGGCAGATCTCTCTCTCTCTCTCTCTCTCTCTCTCTCTCTCTCTCTCTCTCTCTGCCCTTACCGTGTAGCCCCACCTCCTCCTTTTAGAAGTCTCCCTTTCTTGCCCCCAACCCCTTTGCAGTCTGCTCTATTTTTCCTCCTCTCCTTCATTTCTTTCTCACAGTCAGAGCAGTATATGAAACCTGTTATTTCCTTTTCACTTGCCCCTTTGCGATGTAACTAGGCTACTTTATAGTCACGTGCATCCTCAAAAGTGCAGCTACTGTAAGATGGTCTCCTGCCTTCCAGCAGCTTTTGCAAATGAAAGACTGACTTTGATTTTGTTTGGTTAATGGTATGCTTTCATAGTCCTTGCAGAGACATATCCATTCAGGTTCCCCTTTCCTGTGGACGAGGGATGACATATTAAATGGCCATATTGTGTTGAGCGCCACTCTGTTAGAACTTTTTAAAAATCATTAACCCGGGAGCAAAATTTGAGCTTTTGTACAATCCTATTTCTGTGTTTTTGCACGATCTGCTCATGGCCCACTGAAGGTTAGGTTTAGGCAGGGGTGTCCAAACTCTGTCATGGAAGAACACTGTCCTGCAGAGTTCAGCTCTATTTTGCCTAAACACACCTGCCTAGAAGTCTCTAGTATGCCTAGTAAGACCTTGATTAGCTGGTTCATGTGTTTAATTGGGGTTGGAGCTAAACTTTGCAGGACAGTGGCCCTCCAGGAGCAGGATGGACACCCCTGAGTTTAGGGGCTCAGGAATACAATACAAATCACACAAATTTGTATGGAATAGCAAATTCGTATCTATCTATCTATCTATCTATCTATCTACACTGTAAAACCTGATAAGTTGCGGTAACTCAAACCATTTGAGGAAACCAATTTCCGCAAACCATTTAAGTTTTAAAACTAATATGTATAAGTACTCTAAACTCATATACATTGAGTTAAATTCACTTAAATTTTAGAGTTGGTTTAGTCAATCATAAGAGTAAACTCAACTTAAAGATTTTAAGTTTATTCCACTCATTCAGTTTGAATTCAGGTAACAAATCTAACTAAGTCTTAACAACTATATCATTACTTAAATGGTTTTAGGAAACCGATTGCGGTAAATGGTTTAAATTAATCAAACTCAAAGTAATAAAGTTACATAAGACTAAGCAAAACTTAACATTGGCACAAAATGATGACAGAACAAGAGGGTATTCTTAAGTATTTATTGAAAATATAACTTTAAAACAATCTTAGACTTTTTTCCCCAAATAAGACCGCACAAACAAGGAAATATGTTTGTTTAAAAATTTCAATGTTAAAATTATAAAAGTTTGTAAAATTAAAATAATAATATAAAATAACTATGTTCTAACACCACCAGAAACAGAGTGGATAATTTTAAGATTCAACAGCACTTTCTGTATGAACTATATCTATCTATCGATCGATCGATATAGATGTAGTTTGAGTAGGACAAACTTAAATTAAACAAATTAACTGTTATGAGTATTTAGAACTTTCTTTTTCTTTTGAGTTTACAGCACTGACATATTTCAAGTAAACTGAACTGTTTCATTGTTTTGAGTTGCTCAAACTCATTTCTTTTAATTTAGACTAACTTAAGATTAACTGAAACTGGCCTGGGATTTCTATTTCCCAGCATGCTTTGGCCATGGCACTCAAAAGGGAGAGTAAATGCTAAAATTAAGTGTGCAAGATAAATGGTAAGGGAGATTTAGTAGTGATTAATGTTTGGTTATGCTAATATAGAAGAGTTTCTGTTAATGTGGATTTTTGGAGAGTTACCATCATGGTGACAAGTGGCACGTGCTGCTTGGTTTGAGAACAGGTAAGTTACATGTTTTAAGTTGCGGTACTCATTCAGTAAGTGCTATATACCATGCTATTGTTAACATGTTATATTTTTATATTTTTTAATTATGTTAGCAAAATATTTACGTTGAGATAACCTGGTGATTTTAAGTTAAATGTATAAATTAGAGTACTCAAATATTTCAGGTTAAGAACAATAAAAATGTATGAGTACAAAATAAAAATCTTACTCAAACTTTGAGTTTCTTAACTCAAAAAAAATCTCATTCAACTTTTTTGAGTTCTGACAACTTTTTAGGGTTTACAATGTAAGTAACTCATTTCTAATTCAATTCTCTTATGATTCACAACCTTGACATCTACCAAACTGGGTAGAGACCTTCAGCTTGTTCTGACTTTATTGTACTATACCTTTTCTAATGATCAAACTTTTTCTCCCAGTGCAGAATTTCATAAAACACAAAAATCTAGACTTTCATTATTTTTATATATGTATTTGTTTTACTTTTAGGCAAGACTTTGCCTTTTCTACATTTATCATATAAAGATGTACCGACCAACTGTTTCAGATCCATGTACTGCGTTAGTCTATACGAGCCATACAGTACATAGTCAGTGCTACACAATATTTTCACCAGGCATGCTATATTAAATTTCAATGCGATAGCTATAGAGCAGAGCTTTTCTCAATTTAGCAGCATTTCACAAGTTTTCTTGTGATAATGAATTTTTTATTGCCATCTCTGGCATGATGAATGGATGTGTCTGTGGCATGTCTACAGGAATATCCATTATGCACTGCCATGACAAGACGCTCAGATCCGCGCTGTAGAAAATGCTCACACGACCAGCTTTGACATCAATTAAACAGCCTTACAGCTCAGGGGCATGTGGAGCAGCCAAACGCTCTTCTCCGCGAGGACACATCACCCGGGGGGGGGGGTTGGATCAGAGCGCGGGAGGGATCACAGTTCACTAAGTCCCTTTTCTACGACCAAAATGGCACGATGATTTGTCCTGCGCCAGTTTGAGCGTGAGTGTTTGATCGATAACCCGTGCCTTGCCATCATTATTCTGATGTCTATTTGAATGGATGAGAGGAGGCAGGCAAAGAAAAGAGAACGGGGCGGTGGAGGGTGTAATATGAAGCGTGAGTCTGAAGACTGAGGAGAGTGGAAATTGAATGGCATTGGAGCCAGAGCCAGGCTCTTGAAGTGGCTGAGCTGTAACCCAAGGCTCTCCTATAACCATATGTTCGCTTGTTGCTCATATAGATGCTGTGAAAACCAGATTTTGACAAGTGCTACTGGCCAAAATTGACCAGCCTGGCCTTTTCACCATTACATTTTAGAAGTGGTCAAGCAGCTGATCATGACTGTGTACTGAAGAAAATGATTTCTGGGGGCCAATGAGGCTAAGCTGCTGTCTGCGATACTCAGTCTCCCATTTTCCATCGCCATCTTCTCAAGCATGTAATTTCAAAACTTGTAACAACACAGTGGGCTTAGTAATCAAAGCTGTTACAGACGTAGCACGAACGGCAGATGAGGTTCCAATCTGTGCCAATTTGAGCGCTTGGCTATATATCATATAAAAACAATCAACAGAGCGTCTTATATCACTGGCTGAGACGACAATGACAGGGCAGAAAGCCATGGCAGATATTAAATGTAAGAGAAATGGTGTCCTAAGGAAGCAAAGCAGGCTGTTTTTTAGACAGACAATTAAAAAGAGGGATGGGGCACATCTTTGAAATGCTGTTTTTCTTAATAGTCAAGTTGACCTTTGATTCACATGGGCGCTTTACAAAATAGCTGACATGACAGAGAAGAGAACATAGGTCATTTGCACTACAATTGCTAACTCTCTCAGCTATGGGACCATGAACCTTTTTTTGCAGCAGTGAACATTTTCAAAAAAGTGATGCTTTTTACATACGGACAGGTCATAAAAATGTAGGACATAAAAACTACATAAAAAAGACAAACTATTGTATGCCTTCAGATGACTGTGAATATATGCTGTATTGAAAGTCATCTGAAGGCATGTCTGAAATTTATGTCATTTTTATAGGTTATATGGATTATTTTTCATGATACTTTTATGGTGCTTTTGCATCTATTTTAATGATTAAAAGCTTCAATACAATATTCAGATTTTCTCCTTTTGGTAGATGAGGGTGAATAAATAATGACAGAAGTTTTATTTTTGAGTAGACTAACAGTAGTAAAACACAAGTTTAGTGAAGGGGGACCATTTGTTACATTATTAAATGTACATGTTTAAATTTGTGTTAAAACTTCCCCTCATTTTTCTCTGCCTTCAAAGGCATGACACTGTACTGATTGTTTCTGGTTTAAAATCTGCTCCCTCTGTTGACATCTGATTTGAAATTTTCTTCTAGGTTGGAAGGACAAGCTCGGTAGAGAGAGAACTCATGCATCAGAGACTTTGGCGGCTGGAGAGCCCAAAACTTCTGCATGATGGATAAAGCTGCTTTTTCTTCCATCATCCTCCTTGACTTAGTGCTGGGTTGAGTGATGCTGGGTTGGGGTATCGGTTTGGTTCTGTGACTAAGATAAAAGAGCCGTCTCATCTTACTCATGGCCCAGTTCAGATTGCATTTCCTTCTCACACTGAAGATGAATCCTGGGTTATGGCTGCTGAGGCTGATCGTACAGTGAGGAAGACACTCTCTGTTCTATAAAAAGACTTCTTTCGTTCAAATGAATGCTGCAACATTTCTGTTACATTGCAAAGATGACATTTGATGATCATGGCAAAGTTAAATCAATACACTCATTACAGCCTTGTTTTTTAAGTGTTCACTGATGTTTGCAACAAAAAAACATTCAAACTCTTTTCACACTTCAAATTTTTGGGTGTTTTATTATGTCCTTAAAGATTCTCATTTATCCGAGTAAACACAGAATGTCAAGTAGAGTTGTTTTTAGCAGCCATTACTCCAGTCATTGCTCCAGAAATCTTTCTAATATGCTGATTTGGTGCTCAAGAAACAGTTGTTAATATTTTTGTGGAAACTGTGTGATATAAGTTTGTTTCAGGATTCTTTAATGAATAGAAAATTGTAAAGAACAGCATTTATTTGAAATTTAAATCCTTTGTAACATTATAAATGAATTTACTGTCATTTTTGATCATTTTAATAGTAATAGACAATTATTCTTGCTAAATAAAGTATTCATTTCTTTGAAAAAATCTAGATCCTAACTTTTGAACAATAGTGTGTATATAGTGGGAGACCGGGTATATAACACTTTTTGCTTCAGCATCTGTAACTCACTGAATTTTTGAGCTAGAGTGCTCAAACTTTTATACAAAGCATCCACATTTGTTTACTACAAAAGGCAACAATTCAAACCTCTGCAAGAATATCACAGCCCTTATAAGATGATGTCAAATACATGGTGTGCCTTTGTTTCAATCTACCCCACTACCGGGTGACTAGTGACTGACCACAGCTCAAATCTGTTTGAGTCAGGAGTATGTGCAAATGTGTGTGGCTACTAAACTTCTTTAACGGTATTTATGCTTAATAAAAACTCACCTCCAGTGTACCTGAGTAAAGAACATGTAGGTCTAACAAAAAACACTGTCAATGTGTGTGTGAGTTTGTGTGTCGATGTGTGAATATTCTCAATGCGAGTCACAATGGTGACAAATTAATGTTGTTAACCCTGTAGTTCAGGCTTGGTGTTCTCAAAAACTGCATAGGGCACATTTGACCCACACTTCATTTGGCTTTGAGTTGCCAAATGACTCCATACTGGTCTCCGAATCCTCACCGATGGCTTTCAACATTTTCTTCGCAACTGATCTGACTGTCTAGGCCAGGGGTGGGGAACGTTGATCCTGGAGGGCCATTGTCCTGCAGACTTTAGCTCCAACCCTGAAAAAAACACCTGCCTGTAACTTTAGTAATCCTGAAGACCTTGAGTCGCTTAATTAGGGTTGGAGCTAAACTCTGCAGGACAATGGCCCTCCAGGATCAACGTTCCCTGGTCTAGGCAATCTGTAAAATTATTAAAAAGAAAATGTTCTTAGTTGCACTGTTATGTAGGGGAATGGTTGTAATACTTTTTAAAGATGTGTTACAACCCACCCCACCGCTGTCAGCCATTGTTTAGCTAGCCATATTATCATAATGGTATGAAATTAGAAGGTTAAAAAATTCATCACGTTTTGCCTGAGAAACTACACTTTAATCTAATATAAATTGAATAATCTTATCTGAAAAAGTTTAAGGACTAAATAAAATATAGTTCCCATTCAGTCAGTCACGTTCGACGTTACGTCGATACTGACGTAATGGGGTCTCGCTTGGGAGCCCAATCACCTCCAAGGGATACAAAACAAGCCAATGGGAATTGGCCAGTGAGATTTACATGCCGGACCACGCCCCCGGCATCCGGGTATAAATAGACCCGGCATACTCACCTGCATTCATACTTTTGCTTCGGAGCCGATCGGTTCGGATCTTCCTTTCTCCTCTAAAGGGATTTCTTGAAGAGAGCAAAAAACAGCAATTTTAATTGCTTAGGACAAGTTCCTTAAACAGCAGTTTTAATTGCTTTTGTTGTTTTTGTTCTGGTGGCTGCTCGAGTCTCTCCAGCTGGTGGGAAGGCACGCTCAGCGGTGGGTGTGACGGCGCGCTGCCCACAGGACGGTGCTGCACTCATCCCTGTGTGCTTCGGCTGGTAAGTATTCTAAAAGAGCAAGCACAGGCGATCAGCGTCTTTTTCAAGATGTCTTTTCGTCTGTGTGTTTCTGGATGCGGTCGTTCCCTGACCTCCTCTGACGGCCACGATCACTGTCTCACGTGTCTGGGTAAACAGCACGCTGAATCAGCGCTCGTGGATGGCACATGCCCTCATTGCGAGGGCATGTCCATGTTGGCGTTGAGATCGCGACTCTCCTTCTTTAACACGGAGGTACGAGTCCCCTCTGCTACTACCCAAGCACCCGCGGCTGGTAAAGCCGCCGGTCTGGTTAGTACTTTGGGAGATCTGAGGGTTACAGTGGGAGCCTCTTCGTCGGGTCCGCCCCCACGAACCTCCCCCTCCTCTGCAACGCCATGTGCCGTCGAGTTGCCGGCTGCTGCCGCGGGGCCCTCCACGGGGGTTCCCCGCGTCACTTTCGGTGCTCCGGAGGAGGACCAGATGTCGATTGCTGCATCGGGGAGTGGGCTGGATGACTCAGAGGACGACGACGACTCCGAGCTTCCGCCCTCAGGGACGGTTGCTCAGTCGGAGGCGGACTCTGAGTTGACTGCCATGCTTGCCCGGGCCGCCGCGGGCATCGGTCTCGTGTGGAACCCTCCACCGTGTCCCGAGCGCTCGCGGTTGGATGATTGGTTTCTGGGTTCGGGCCGTGGCTCCCAGCCATGTCCCGCCCCAGTGCCATTCTTCCCGGAGGTGCATGAGGAGCTCCAGAAGACGTGGATGGCACCTCACACTGCCAGAAACCGTATTTCTGCCTCCTCCACTCTCACTACCCTCGACGGTGGGGCCGCCAAGGGGTACGTGGATATTCCACAGGTGGAACGTGCGATTGCGGTGCACTTGTGCCCGCAGTCCGCGGCCACCTGGCGGAACCGTCCGCGTCTCCCGTCCAAGGCGAGTAAGACCACGGCCGCTCTCGCTGCCAAGGCTTACTCTGCCGCTGGACAGGCGGCCTCTGCCCTGCACGCCATGGCCATCTTGCAGGTCCATCAGGCGAAAGCTCTCAAGGAGCTGCACGAGGGTAGTTCTGAGCCAGGGCTCTTGCAAGAACTGCGTACGGCGACCGACCTCGCCCTCCGGGCGACGAAGGTCACGGCGCGGGCCCTGGGTCAGACGATGTCCACCCTGGTGGTCCAGGAACGGCATCTTTGGCTGGACCTGGCCGAGATGAAGGACGCCGACAAAGTTCGCTTTCTCGACGCCCCCATCTCCCAGGCCGGCCTTTTCGGCGACACTGTCGAGGACTTTGCGCAGCAGTTCTCGGCAGTGCAAAAGCAGACGGAGGCCATAAAACACATCCTGCCCCGGCGTGATGTTGCCACCAATCCGCCACGGGCCGTGCCTCCGCCTGCTCCTCGCCGAGGGCGTCCTCCTGCGGCTCAGGCTTCCGGGAGATCGGAGCCATCCCATCCTCCCCGAGCCTTCTAAAAGGAAGAAGGCTAAGAAGCGGCCCTGAGACGGGAGACCCAGAGGTGATGGAGACTGCTCTGCAGGAGACGGTGACCGCACCGCTCCTTCCCCCGGGACAGGGCCTGGGGGAGAATCCTGTGTTTTGTTTTCTTTCTGTTCCGCCGCTGGCCCCAGGGTCAGCGGTACCCACAGTTTCAATAAAAGAGCGATTTCCAACACCTCTGGGTCATATAAGAAGGTCTGTGCTGAGGGTGAGCGAAGCTCCGCTTCCTCAGCCTCAGCCACTCCTTCCTTCGCCACGGGCAGGGTCTTGGCGCCCCGGGGACGCACAGCCTCCCCACGCCACCCTGCCCACTCGGAGCCACGTGAGTGGACCCCACTCACGGCCTCGACTTCGGGACGCACTGCCTCCCGAGTTGGGCCACAGTGCTCCATGCTGCCCCCCCTGTGGGTACTTCTGCTGCCCGGATGGTTCCACTCGTACGGTGCTTGGGGGCGTGGCTACGCCTTCCCAACCCGTCCCGTTGGCTCATTCGGACAGTCAGACTCGGCTACGCGATTCAGTTCGCCAGGCGTCCCCCCAGGTTCAGCGGTGTTCTGTTCACTTCGGTGACAGGTCCAAACGCCCCTGTCCTGCGGGCGGAGATTGCGGTTCTTTTGGCGAAGGACGCAATAGAGCCTGTCCCTCTAGCCGAGATGAGGTCTGGGTTTTACAGCCCATACTTCATAGTACCCAAGAAAGGCGGGGGGTTACGGCCAATCCTGGATCTGCGTGTCTTGAACCGGGCCCTTCACAAGCTCCCGTTCAAGATGCTCACGCTGAAACGCATCCTCACGTGCGTTCGCGCCCAGGATTGGTTTGCAGCGATCGACCTGAAGGACGCGTACTTTCATGTCTCGATCCTTCCTCGACACAGACCGTTCCTGCGGTTTGCGTTCGAGGGGCGGGCATATCAGTACAAGGTCCTACCCTTCGGGCTGTCCCTGTCTCCTCGCGTCTTTACCAAAGTCGCAGAGGGGGCCCTTGCCCCGCTCAGGGAAGTGGGCGTTCGCATTCTCAACTACCTCGACGACTGGCTCATTCTGGCCCAGTCGCGAGAGCAGTTGTGCGAACACAGGGACCTGGTGCTCAGTCACCTCAGCCAGTTGGGGCTTCGGGTCAACTGGGAAAAGAGCAAGCTTTGCCCCGTGCAGAGCATCTCTTTTCTCGGTGTGGAGCTGGACTCGGTCAACATGACAGCACGTCTCACCAACGAGCGTGCACAGTCGGTGCTGAACTGCCTGAATTCGTTCTCGCAAAAAACAGCGGTCCCACTGAAACAATTTCAGAGGCTCCTGGGGCATATGGCATCCGCAGCCGCGGTCACGCCGCTCGGATTGCTTCATATGAGACCGCTTCAGCACTAGCTTCACGACCGAGTCCCGAGGTGGGCATGGCACCGTGGCTCAATCTCTGTGGTCATCACACCGAGTTGTCGCCGCACATTCAGCCCGTGGTCGGACCTTGCTTTTCTACGGGCCGGGGTGCCCCTAGTACAAGTGTCCAGGCATCTTGTTGTTACAACAGATGCCTCCACCACCGGCTGGGGTGCCATATGCAGTGGTCAGTCGGCATCGGGCTCCTGGACAGGACCCCAACGCCACTGGCACATCAACTGCCTCGAGTTGCTAGCAGTACTCCTTGCTCTGCGCCGGTTTCGACCGCTGCTGCAGGGCAAGCATGTGCTGGTCCGGACGGACAATACATCGACGGTAGCGTACATCAACCACCAGGGTGGTCTACGCTCCCGTCGCATGTCGCAACTCGCCCGCCATCTCCTCCTGTGGAGTCAGCGCCGACTCAGGTCGCTGCGCGCCTCCTACATCCCGAGCGAGCTCAATCGTGCGGCCGACGCGCTCTCACGACAGCTCACGCTCCCGGGGGAATGGAGACTCCACCCCCAGGCGGTCCAGCTGATCTGGAGCCGATTCGGGGAGGCACAGGTGGACCTGTTTGCCTCTCAGGAATCCGCCCACTGCCAGTTGTTCTATTCCCTGACCGAGGGGACCCTCGGCACGGATGCACTGGCACACAGCTGGCCCCGGGGTCTACGCAAGTATGCGTTTCCCCCAGTGAGCCTTCTCGCACAGACACTGTGCAAGGTCAGGGAGGACGAGGAGCAGGTCTTGCTAGTTGCGCCGTACTGGCCCAACCGGACCTGGTTCCCAGAACTCATGCTCCTCGCGACAGCCCATCCCTGGCGCATCCCCTTGAGGAAGGACCTCCTTTCTCAGGGGCAGGGCACCATATGGCACCCATGTCCCGACCTGTGGAACCTCCACGTGTGGTTCCTGGACGGGACGCAGCAGACTTAAGTGGCCTACCCTCCGCGGTAGTTGACACCATCACTTCGGCCAGAGCCCCCTCTACGAGGCGCGCTTACGCCATGAAGTGGAGTCTGTTCGTTGAGTGGTGTTCTTCCCACCGGGAAGACCCCCGGAAATGCCCAATCAGTGCCGTGCTTTCCTTCCTTCAAGAGGGTTTGGAGCGGAGGCTGTCCCCCTCCACCCTGAAGGTCTATGTGGCCGCCATCGCAGCACATCACGATGTGCTCGATGGCAAGTCACTAGGAAAGCACGACCTGGTCATCAGGTTCCTCAGAGGCGCCAGGAGGTTAAATCCCCCTAGGCCTCGCCTCATTCCCTCTTGGGATCTCTCTGTCGCCCTCACGGGCCTGCGGAGAGCTCCCTTCGAGCCCCTTGAGTCAGCTGAGCTGAAACATCTGTCCTTGAAGACAGTGCTCCTGACCGCGCTCGCCTCCTTCAAGAGGGTTGGGGACCTGCAGGCATTTTCGGTCAGCGATTCGTGCCTGGAATTCGGGCCGGACTTCTCTCACGTTATCCTGAGACCCCGGCCTGGATATGTGCCCAAAGTTCCCACCACTCCCTTCTGGGACCAGGTGGTGAACTTGCAAGCGCTGCCCCCGGAGGAGGCAGACCCAGCCCTTGCGTTGCTGTGTCCCGTTCGTGCCCTGCGCGTTTACGCGGACCGCACGCAGAGCTTCAGGAGCTCTGAGCAGCTCTTTGTCTGTTTTGGAGGTCAGCAGAAGGGAAAGGCTGTCTCCAAACAGAGGTTGGCCCACTGGATAGTGGATGCCATCGCCTTGGCGTACCAGTCCCAAGGCGAGCCGTGCCCCCTCGGGTTGCGAGCTCACTCCACTCGGGGTGTTGCTTCTTCCTGGGCGTTGGCGCATGGCGCCTCTGTTGCAGACATCTGCAGAGCTGCAGGCTGGGCGACACCGAATACATTCGCGAGATATTACAATCTCCGAGTGGAACCGGTGTCCACCCGTGTGCTGTCTACTCGTAGATAGCCACGGGTGTTCGCTTGCGGTGCCATTTCCCTCGGATGAGGGAATGCGAGCACTTTTCCTGCTCCTCAGTTCAGTTCCCCACAATGGTGAACCCTGTGGAGTTCCTCCTGCATCCTGCGGCAGCCAGACGCGGCGGAGGCGTCCGGCGCTAGGTCCAGTACTCGTGTGTATGCCCAATTGGTCTGCCCTTGTACTGGGCTAGATGCCCATATGCTGTGATTCCCCGCAGGTAATCCCATATGTGTTTGTCCACGGTACAGTTTCCCTGACGGTAAACCCGTGTCTTTCCCTGGGCGGCTTCGCTCTGCCCTGTCTCTGACTGCTAGTGTGTTCCTCCCGGAAGGTAGGACCTACATCAGGGATCTTCCATATGCGTTACTGTCCTCAGGCCAGTCCATATGTGTTTTCCACACATTACCTCCCTTCGGGCAGGGTGTGGTCTCCGTAGCTTTCCCCTCCTCGGGGAACGCTTTCCTGGCGTTTTGGTCATGGCTGAGAAAACGTGGGAATTGAGTTCCGAAGCACTCTTTCCCGGGGGTAAGGAACAGCAGCTTCGACCTTCTCCATTGTATCGCCCTGTCCTCTCCATCCCACTGGTATGGAAGACATTCTGGGCTTACTCTGGGCGCTGGAGGGTTACGAGTAGGGGCCGCACTTGCATTGGGCACGCTACGGCTTGCCAGCATCTGCCCCCCCGACACTCGTAACGTGGTTCAGTCGCTACGGCGCTTTCCATTGGACCCCATTACGTCAGTATCGACGTAACGTCGAACGTGACTGACTGAATGGGAACGTCTAGGTTACTATTGTAACCCCCGTTCCCTGAAGGAGGGAACGGAGACGTTACGTCCCCCTGCCATAGCTCTGAGTCACCGCTGAGCGGCCAGATGTCTATCTCGGCTCCTCAGCAAAAATATGAATGCAGGTGAGTATGCCGGGTCTATTTATACCCGGATGCCGGGGGCGTGGTCCGGCATGTAAATCTCACTGGCCAATTCCCATTGGCTTGTTTTGTATCCCTTGGAGGTGATTGGGCTCCCAAGCGAGACCCCATTACGTCAGTATCGACGTAACGTCTCCGTTCCCTCCTTCAGGGAACGGGGGTTACAATAGTAACCTAGACGTTTTGGTCAAAAATATGTACATTCTTACCTCAAAATCAGTTTTTTCTTTATAAAATCTGCGAGTGCCTATTTCCAGCCTTTACAACCATTCATATAGGATCTGGGAGGAAGGGAATAAAAACATAGGATCATAGGACTCCTAGCTAATCCCTGATTGGTGGAATTGGTGGTGTTACAACTCTCCCCATGTTACAATCATACCCGCTCTCCCCTATATCTTTTTCTAAGGCAGTTGAAATGTTCAGTAGCTTTTTTGTTGTCCAGTCTTTAATATATATGCCTATATACAAAGTGGTTTTCAAAACATAAAACTACCCTGAGAAAAACTCACTGGAGTAAAAAGTGTGACAAAAAGCTCCTCTACTCCAGACTGCTCTCTTTGTCTGATTCGGCCCACAGCTCCACTGATCTTGCCACAGTCTCATGCGCAATCGTTTTGAGGGCTCATCCGCTGCCCCAAGGCATGTCAGCAGGCCATGTACTTGATCACAGCCAGCACTTTAGCATCCTTCCAAAAGTAGCTTCCACCATGTATTGCATGCAAAATTACATGCATTCTATAAGCTCTGACAAGAGAAACTGTGAAAATAAAACCACATTTATGGTCAGCTAATGGCTTTGACTCAGTTGTGAAAATGAGGATACTGATACTGTTAAAATCCTTCTCACTACCTTTTTAAACCTGTCTTTTTCACTTTTGACAACACATTTTTTCACATATCTGGTCAGAATATGCATGCCGTGCAGTCAGCATATGTATTATAGCATTCTTAGTCAGCTCAGGACTTCACACATAATCGTGCTGTGCAGATCAAGGGTTAGATTTTGTCAGCCGTTTGTAAAAACTGTGAATCTAGGTGTTATCTAGCCTCACATACAAAGAGCATTACACAAAAGAGGCTGAGAGTGATCAGTAAACATTGACATTTTTCATATTAAGGCTGCAGATACTATATTGCCAAAAGTTTTGGGACGCCTGCCTTTACGTGCACATGAACTTTAATGACATCCCATTCTTAATCCGTAGTTTTTAATATGGAGTTGGCCCACCCTTTGCAGCTATTACAGCTTCAATTCTTCTGGGAAGGCTTTCCACAAGGTTTAGGAGTGTGTTTATGGGAATTTTTGACCATTCTTCTAGAAGCACATTTGTGAGGTCAGGCAGTGATGTTGGCGAGAAGGCCTGGCTCGCAGTCTCCGCTCTAATTCATCCCAAAGGTGTTCTATGGGGTTGAGGTCAGGACTCTGTGCAGGCCAGTCAAGTTCCTCCACACCAAACTCGCTCATCCATGTCTTTATGGACCTTGCTTTGTGCACTGGTGCGCAGTCATGTTGGAACAGGAAGGGGCCATCCCCAAACTGTTCCCACAAAGTTGGGAGCATGAAATTGTTTTACATATCTTGGTATGCTGAAGCATTAAGAGTTCCTTTCACTGGAACTAAGGGGCCAATCCCAACCCCTGAAAAACAACCCCACACCATAATCCCCCCTCCACCAAACTTTACACTTGGCACAATGCAGTCAGGCAAGTACCGTTCTCCTGGCAACCGCCAAACCCAGACTCGTCCATCGGATTGCCAGACAGAGAAGCGTGATTCGTCACTCCAGAGAACACGTCTCCACTGCTCTAGAGTCCAGTGACGGCGTGCTTTACACCACTGCATCCGATACTTTGCATTGCACTTGGTGATCTAAGGCTTGGATGCAGCTGCTCGGCCATGGAAACCCATTCCATGAAGCTCTCTACACACTGTTCTTGAACGAATCTGAAGGCCACATGAAGTTTGGAGGTCTGTAGCTATTGACTCTGCAGAAAGTTAGCGACTTCTGCGCACTGTGTGCCTCAGCATGCGCTGACCCTGCTCTGTGATTTTATGTGGCCTACCACTTCGTGGCTGAGTTGCTGTTGTTCCCAATTGCTTCCACTTTGTTATGATACCACTAACAGTTGACCGTGGAATATTTAGTAGTGAGGACATTTCACAAATGGACTTATTGCACAAGTGGCATATCACGGTACCACGCTTGGATTCACTGAGCTCCTGAGAGCGACCCATTCTTTCACAAATGTTTGTAGAAGCAGTCTGCATGCATTGATTTTATACACCTGTGGCCATGGAAGTGATTGGAACACCTGAATTCAATGATTTGGAGGGGTGTCCCAATACTTTTGTATGACACGATTGTGTAATAATCAACAGAAATGTCAGAATTCATCCAAAAATATTCCTTTAATGTTCTCCAATTATGTTCACATGAGCATCTCAAAGAGATCTATACATAAGTGGATGTTTATATAACATGACAGAACCTGCCTGTTGTATAATTTCTGTTAATGCACTATTTTTGATAGCATCAGAAGTTAGTTTACAATTGCTAAAACATACTGCTTTAATTCTGATTGCATTTACATCTGGTTTTATTTAATTAATCTACTAGAAGATTTTATAGCCCCTTATAGCTAGATTGTGTAAGTTTATTTGTTGATGCTACCTGTAAATTTATGTTTAGAGAGCTGATTGTTTCACTTATGACTTTTCACTCGGTTCTTCCATGCTGCCATTACCTGCGTGGGAACACTTTATGTTTTCTAGCCTGAACTTTTACAGTTATTGTTTTTTTCTCTCTCAATTAGAAGAGTTCATCAGTGTTTCATCACTTTTCCATTGTATTGCCGATCTTTTTGAAATGTGGTGATGTGAGTAAGATGGATAATATTTACTGTGAATATTCTATTTTGTTTGTATTATGCAAAATATTTGTGCCATGCTAAATTTGTTCAAGGCAGTGCAAGGTTCTTTAGTGTTTACACAGAAGAACAAAGCCTATCATGAATCCCATAGGCACAAAATGTGATTGTCTTTACATCCATATCAGTAAATGTGAGCCATTATGCTTAAATTGACATGTTTACAATCGCTTGAGTGCAGCAACTACACAGAGGTCGATCTATATAGTATACTCAGAGAGAGAACATTTTGCCTCCCTTGAGGCATGCTGCTTTCTTGATGTCAAACTAATGCCTCCTTTAAATGCTTATGGGTTAGTTAAGGTCGAAAGATGTCAAGAGGACCCTTGAGTACATGGGTCTTTGGCACATAAGCAGATAATCTTCATAGAAGGGCAACAGCAAATTTCTAGCTGTAGGCCTATTATGAATTAATATATTATTAATAGCAGGTTTAGCAAGGACATTATATAACGGTTGTCAAAAGGTTATATCATCACATCATTACATGCAAATTACGTCATTATGCCAGTAGTTAGCGACAAATCACTACTTGTCTTTATGATTGAGTCATTTGAATCATTAACTCAAGCGAATGATTCACAAATGCTGATTCATTCAGGAACGAAACAAGTACGCTGTTGAAATAAAATGAAATGATTTGCTGAATTCAGAACCGCATACTAACATACTACTTTTAATATTTCTGCCATAAAAAGATATGGTAAAAATATTAAGAGTAATATGCTAGTATGTGGTTCTGAATTCAGCCATTGATTAATTAAAATGTGATTCATTCAGGATTCATTCAGGAACGTGACCTGCTGCATTCGGAAGAATGTACTACTTTTACTATTTTACCATATCAGATATGGCATATCTTCATTTGGAAGAAATAGTAGCCTAAGCCATTATGCTATTACAAATATAGCCACTGGCTGCGTTCAAAATCGCATACTCTTGAGTAGGTACTTATTTTGAATAAGTACTTAGTTTGTGACCGCTAAAAAGTAGGCTACGTTCTATAGGCTATAGTATGTAGGCTATGTGTGTAGTATGAATGTAATCCGGGCTGCATTCCACTTTAAATTTTTATGCCCTTCACTCGCTAACTTCCCTCCATCTCGTGGACTCAGATGTGCGTCATCGCTTATGTTGCATGAGTGCCCACTACTGGCGGAACTCATGCATAAGGTTAAATGATCACTTGGAATTCACTATGAAGCTGATTTATTATTTAAACCTTTTTTTACTTATAAATTTGTTTTATGCACCATTCTATATGCATATAAGTTGTTGGAGAAAATATATAAAATTCTATAGGTGTATGAGCTGTTGTAGAAAAATAAAATTACACAAATAAACAAAAAAAAATATAAATAGTATAAACTTTGACTGTGAACATGAGGTAGCTACAAGTATTAAAAGATTAATTCTCAAAATAATTAATATATCATACATTTCAGTTAAGTGCGATCTGCTGTGACGTCATAATCAAGTTGAATTGTGTGATACAGAGCTGCTTGAAGTGTACATCGGAGTAGACTCGCTCCCTCGGTTAAAATCGAGGAGACGAGGGTCTGTCCATATAAACTTCCCTCGTCCACTTCACGAAGTGGAACGCACTTCAAAATGGCGGCAGGGATTCCCCCGAGGGGAAGTGCTTAGGGAAGTTTGCAAGTGTGTGTCTAAAAGTGGAGTGGAACGCAGCTCCAGACACACTACATTCGCCATGTTGTAATCATGTGACCTACCAGCGTCAGTTACATCGTTTCACTGCCATCCACAAATCCTCTCCCATGGCCTTATGGGATACTTCAGAATCTTGCAGGAAGTAGTAGGTCATCTGGGTACTTTTTGCCTACTCTTTTATGAGTACTATGAATTCAGACATCCTTTTTTTCACCTTTTATAAAGTAGATAGAGAAGTACGTGATTTTGTATGCAGTCATCTTTTGGGCATGTCATTGATTCATTAACTTCTAGTTCCTTCAAAAATGCCCATTATTCAGGAACGAAACAAGTGGCTGTCTTAATGAGTGAGTCATTGATCTTAACATTTGCTCAAGAAAACCTTTTCATTCAGGAATGAACACTACTCTGTGTTGCTCTGAGACATGAGGTGTGACGGTTCTGCTTTTGTCTTTTCTTTGTTTGGGACTATTTTCATTGGCGGAGCAGAAAACACATTAACCCCTTAGCATTCCTGTAAAATTTGTCTAAAACGCCTAAAAAAGGCATACAAAGTAAATTGTTCTGTTCTGTTCTTGGATCATTTGGAGTGGTATACATGGTTTTGGTCTCTTTTGAAAGGAATGTGTACCGCGGGTGGAACAGTGGAACAGGTTAACTGGCCATTTTGTGTCTAAAATGTAAGTTACTCACTGTTAACTTCTTGTTTAAAGAAGTTTAAAATCTATATCACTTGCAGTCGTGTTGTTGGTCTGAATATCAAAATGACTGTGATAATTGTTTTCTCAGGCATGTTGTATGTATTTTACACAGTGAAAATAGCATTTATTTGACTGAAACTCCAGAATTGTCTAAATATCTTAAATAAATTTGGCTTTAATAAGACATAGGCAAGAATGAACCTGCTGTCCTTCTTGATTCCTATTCTTTTCAACAACAAAGCACTTGAACGCAACAAATTCATAATTACTACTTCAGAAGAGCAATTTCCCTTGAAACGAAATGATTTGGTTGTTGGTTGAGGGAGTTCATTTTTATATGCACCTTTATGCCTGCCACCACTATTTCAGTAAACACCTGTTGTGTTTGCTGAAGATTTGACTAATGGTGCGAATAGAAGGTAAATATAAACAAGAATAGCTGAACAACAGTTAAATAAATTATATAATAATAAATTATACTGCTTTCTTGTTGACAATAATCAATAAGGTAAATGATGTTACAGTACATAAGTCATTTACCTGGAAAAGCATCAAATAAAATATGTATTTACATTGGACTAAAAACTCAGAAGAGAAGTCTGCCACATGCTGCTGCTTTAAAACTGTACAAAAACAATAACTTATTGTCTATTTATCCTTTATTTAAATGATATTTCCCTGGTCTGACCTCTAGATTAAAAACTAGCCCTGACATTAAAGACTTTGAAATGTCCTACACAGCAGGTTAACAGCGTATGAACTTTCTGAGGCCTTAGGTGAGCAGCTTTCCAAGGCTTTTTCAGTCTTTATTGCCAGCTAAGGCCCAGATCCTGGTCCCCTGACCTTTTGCAATTTTTGGGAGGCCCTGTCAAGTGAATTAATTGCCCGGTGACACACATTGCAGCTGGATCAGTCCCATGCCAGCCTAGCCCAGCAAGCTCCATTAATTACATTAGTCCTCTCCGAACTGTAGGTCTGCTGCTTACCCACGCTTCAACCTCCTTCTTCCAAACAGAATTTGTGTCAGTGGACAATTTTTCTTTTCTGCAATAGTGTGTGTGAATGAGAGAGATATAAGAGAAAGAAAACTCTCAGTAAAGCCATTTCCATGTGTATTTCAAAAGCTGGAAGGGACCCGAAGGATTCACTATTTCAACACAACATCAGACAGAGCAGCTCCATATCAAGCCCATTCAGAAACCAAATACAGGCTTGGGACCCAAATTAAGGTAAGAGAAATATTATCATCAAAACGCATCAGGAGTTTGGCTGCAATTAGCAGCGTGTTGGATGTTGAGGATGTGTGAGTTGCTTCCCGTCCTTCAGTTCTTCCTCTGCTGTTTAAAATCCCTTTGAAGTGGACCTTTCCCTGTTGACCCATTCACTAGACTAATGAGGGTAATTTCGTAGCCTTGACATCCCCAAACCCACCCCTTCCATCATCCTCTACTCCCACACAGTCCCACCTCCTACTGTTTATTTGGCTAAGATCTGCCTGCAACAGCTTTAATGTTATCTGCACTTGGCTTATATCTATTGTTTCTCCACCAAGTCCCAATGTTTAAAACATTATGCATCAATGCCGCAACTATATGATTCATAATTCTGTAGTTCTTCCACTCTTAAAAAATGGGCCATAGCTCTTTATGTTAAAGGGATAGTTCTCCCAAAAATGAAAATTCTGTCATGATTTACTCACCCTCAAGTTGTTCCAAACCTGTATAAATTTCTGTTCTGCTGTACACAAAGGAAGATATTTGGAAGAATGTTTGTAACCAAGCAGATCTTGCCCCCCCCCATTGACTACCATAGTATTTTTATTTCCTACTAGTAGTCAATGGGGGGCGAGATCTGCTTGTTTACATACATTCTTCCTAATATCTTCCTTTGTGTACAGCAGAACAAAGAAATTTATGCAGGTTTGGAACAAACTGAGGGTGAGTAAATGATGACAAAATGTTCATTTTTGGGTAAACTATCCCTTTAAATGTTACTGGATTGTATTTTTTTTTTTTTTTTTTAAAGTGAACTACTGGATTGAGTGCTCTTGCATTAAAGTTTTCTGTCCTTCCACTTATGTGAAGTAGCACAGATACTCCTCAATTTATAATGCAGATTCAGTACAAAAAAGATAAATTGTCATGGTCATCTCTCTGTAATTTTACAAATGCTGTGGTACACCTTTGCTTGAAGAAAAGAAAGCATTTCATTTCTGATATGGGATGTATGACAAAGCAGATTTTGAGGTTTTGAGGTTGTTGCAGCTGTTTGTTATAGTCCTTAAACAGAGAATTCTTTAAAAGAAAATATCTCCCTTTGCATTGAACTTGAACTTTGCAGACGTTGTTTATGCTCAGACAGCAACATTACACACTAACTAAAGTCAAAAAATTGAAATCATAATCAACCACCCCTTTAAGTGTGGATAAGTCATCTCCTACATACAGTCAAACCAAAAATTATTCAGACATTTTTGATATTTTTGATATATTTTTACTAGTGGGTGCAGGACACTATAGTTCATTTATGTAAGTGAGGATAGCAAAATAAAGTAAACTGTGACATATTATACCCAAAAATTCTTCATACAGTGGACTACCAGTAAAATTGATAAAAATTTGGAACCAAAAATTATTCAGACACTGACCTGACCATGTTTTGCTTAAGTGTTATCTGACATAATTAAGATTATTAATTAAGATTATGAATTAATCATATTAACCATTTTGTATGGCATTTTGTGCATATATCAATATTTGCTGAGAAAAAGCCCTCAAATGGGGTTCATTTTAGAGGTGTTTTTTTAATGAAGATTTGGGAGTTATTATAATGTTTGTTTCAATTCTGTATATTTTTATATTATAAAGATATCACTGACCTATAGATAGGGGCAGTTCACCAAAGTTCCATTTTTGTGTTTGACTATTTTTAAATGTTGGTCTGTGCATACATGCAGACGGACATCTTTGCTGTCGCATTATTTCTTGCTTGCTTCTTGCTAACAAATAATTAGTTAATCAAACACATTACTTCATGAGTTTCACACTTACAAATAAGTCAGATATAATAAATGGTATGCGTATTTTTTGCGCCCAGAGTACCCCCCACCTATGCTGAAAACTGTCGAGGAATCATGGGTGACTGTGCTTATATATACAGTGCACAGCATAAATGAGTACACCCCCTCTTAACAAATACAAAAGATGTATTTTCTTTATGATCCCTAATACAATTCATGGAAAGATGGCAAAACTAAAATATATTAAACATATACATAATAAAAACTGAGAAATATATGTCATTAATAGCCATAAATAAGTAAATTAGCCAACTTTGTTTAAATTTAGGATTGCAGAAATTAGTACACCCTAGATTTAATTCAACAAATGTATAATATTCTAGCACTTAGTATGCCCTCCATAATTTTGAATATACTGCTCTGACCCTTCTTGGCACGGAGTGTACAAGTGTCCTGTTTAACTCCTGGATGATGAGCTCCTTAAATGCCCTGATCTTTAATGGGGAGTCTTGCTCAACTCGTCTCTACAGAATCCCCCACAGGTGCTCAAGAGTGTTAAGATTGAGTGCAATACATGTCCACAGAAGGTTTTTCACCTTGGGAGAATGCATATCCTCATTGTCATGTTGAAAAAATGCCCAACAATGCAGGGAATGAGGAAAGGGTAACATCTTCTGTTTCAAGTTTGCTTATTAAATTACACAGTGTTGTAGGAATTCATGACAGCATTGATAAAGCACAACTCCCTAACACCTTCAGCACTCATACATCCCTATATAAGAGCTTTACTACCACTGAACTTTACTGTGGAAACCAGGCACTTCTCACTGTACTCCTTCTCTAGCAACACCATTACATTTTGGATGCTGTTAGATCCAAAATGATTGATTTGGTCTCAAGAGACCAGAGTTTTGATTCCCAGAATCTATATTTTGTAAATATGGGCTTTGGAAATGGCTAACTGACTTTATTGTGCTTTGGCTACAGTAGTCCAGTGAGAACAACAACCATGCATGTCATTTCTGCAGGCTGCATCTTACTCTGTGAGATAAACAATCACTCTTTTCATAGCTTTTGCTGGCTCTGAGACAAACGCTTGGTATTTCTCCTGCTCTTTGTCTAGCAAAAAAATCCCTCATCACTAAATGAAAGCTTAAAATGAAGGCCTGATTATTTCAGGGGCCTTGTCATAAGTCCATTGTTTTTGAATTTCTGTGTTACTTTTGCTATATTTTCACACTTAAAACAATGATTTGGTAATCCTCTTGTACCACTGTCCTCTTTTGTGCTAA
Source organism: Mylopharyngodon piceus (assembly GCA_039654765.1). Classification (NCBI taxonomy): domain Eukaryota; kingdom Metazoa; phylum Chordata; class Actinopteri; order Cypriniformes; family Xenocyprididae; genus Mylopharyngodon; species Mylopharyngodon piceus. Next base: position 23,390,703 of record CM077452.1, on the reverse strand, counting down.
GAAATAAGTCTCCTGACAGTTCTCTCCCAAGTGCTTCCATTGTTGTCAGCATTGAGTCTGAGAATGATTCAGTGGGCTATAATATACTTTTAATTGTCAAGAAATTACTTCTCTTTAAATGTTTTGGTTCAACATACTTACCTGTTGATCAAACATTGCCTTAAACTTACACCAGAAATTTTTTATTTTGTTTTATTTAGTAACTTTTAGGAGGGTGTACTCATTTTTGCTACACAACATTTTATCACCTTGATAAGAAAATCTTATTTTCCTGAATAATTTTGACATGCTTCTTTGGTAATTGATTAAGCAGACTTGCTGGAACATTATATCTCTAAAGAACCCTAACGTGTTTTCTAAGTAATTGAGTAATTGCTGACTTTCAGAAGTTTCAGAGGGGGTGTACTCATTTATGCTGTGCACTGTAGGCCTGCCCTGCACTCATGCTGATTGGGTAGATATGTTGATTACTGATTGTTGACAGCTGGTTGAGATGACGTGATGATTGGATAGATTATTTGACCTTGTTCTTCCCAAACTTTGTTAATAAAACATCATATGTGCAACTCCACTACTTATTGATTGTGTTTTTGTTAGATTAAACTCCAGCCCTCAAGGCAGAATGAGAAGGTAAGAACAGCTAAGAAGAAATGACATTTTGGACAAACTCCAGAGCTGAGATGAGCATGCATTGCATCATGGATTAATGGCAGAACTTATGGCAATGCCATGGAAGCTCAGCCTTCAGGGAGCCAGATGTATAAAGGGACAAAAAAGACTGAACAGCTGAATCTGCCATGATTTGGCTCTCATCACAGTCCTGCCTAAAAATAGAACCCAAATCAGAATTTCAAATGAATCTCAGTGTTTGAAGATCAGTTATGTCCACAGGATACATTCTCCTGTTAATTCTCTCACTCTCTCATCCACTTTCTCATTTAAATCAGGCAAGTGACAAATGATTGCAGTATTTTTTTTGTCCCTGATATGTAGTGCCTCTTTCAATTTAGAAAAATTTGCACCTCCAAATATACTGCACAATAAATACTGAAGACCAACTTCTATTGGGGAGGAAAAATACTACAAGTGGGTCATGCAAAGTTTTAGCCTCAGTTATCTGAAGCAAAATTTCCTCATGAAAGTTATACATATAAATATAAATTATATGTAAATATAAAGTATAAACATTATGAATTTACATCTTTATGGTTTTTAGTATTCTGAATACTGTTTGCCACATTACAATTGACATGTTGGACAGGAACCTGTATACGATTCCCCTTGTAGCGGCATTGAACTGATGCTATGACTAGCGGTTAGCGGTCTCCTTGGGAGATCTCCAGCTTTACACTGCCAGATTGTCAGGAAATGTCATGGGAACACAAGAAAGGATAATACACAAAAGTGCTGACACCAACTGTCTAATTATTTAGAAGCAAAATGGATGTGATAAGCAAGATACTGGGAAGATGCTGGACAGGTTGCCTCATGTTATCCTTGTTTATGGTAAACATAAAGGTTCCATTTAAAAGAGAATGATTTTACTATTATTATTCAAGTTTTATAGCCTACACATATTATATATATATATATATATATATATATATATATATATATATATATCAGGGGCAAGGGAGGCAGTGCCTCCTCAAAAAAAAAAAAATAGGATGAGAAAATAATCCATATTACATATAAAACAACACAAATATTACAAATTATGACATTAAAAAGAGTGCAAGTCACTCGTATTTCTTAAGGAACACTGCCCAACAGCGACACCCGCAGATAAAGTTACAGCAGGAGTCATGCCTCCCTTTGCTCTCATAGAAAACCATAGAAAACCATCAGACCCCCGGCGTGAGGTGGGTTTTGTGGGGGGTAATTGAGAATGAATGGGGGAAAGTCACGTGAGAGGAGGCAATGTCTCCATCGCGCTATGATTGGATGTAATTGGTTATGAATTGATATGATTGGTTTGTGCGATAAATCCCGCCTCTTGTTGACGTGCACGTTCCGCGCGTCAGTTTGAATGAACAAATGATGGCGTCAATGGGAAGACTAATTGAAAAGTAAGTAAACAGATCACCCAGTTAGATATCACTGCTTTATGTCACGTCAAAATCAAACTTGATATTGACTGAAAACACGATGACTGCGGGGTTTTTTAGTGCAATCAGCTTGGTGAAATTAAAAATACAATTTGTGTCTGTGACAGACGGTGTTTACGGAGCATGACTGATGATCCAAAATAGCCTAAGTTGACTATTAAAAAGAAAAACATCAATACACAAATAAAATATATTGTTTAAATTATTATTGCCTTTAGTTATTATTTTGGAATGAATGTAGAAATGCTTAAAACACTAACTTGATGAGATTGACTTGGTTTTGATAAATAGAACATTTATTACAATACATTGTTAATGTAAAATTACAAAATAGAATTGTATTTGGTTTCTTTTTTTCTTTTTTGATGTAATGTAAAGTAATGTTCATTTAACAAGGAAGATGTGTCAACGTTGAGAGTAATGCACATGAATTTACATTGATTCATAAATAAATAAAAAATTTGCCTCCTCATTTCAGAACACCACTGCACGCCACTGATATATATATATATATATATATATATATATATATATATATATATATATACATACAGTACTCTTAATGATGGGTAGAAAAAAATTAATTAAATATTATATTATTTCAAATGAATAATTATTTTTCAGATATATTTTATACATATTTATAATATTTAATGGGTCTTTATATGAAAAGGTGCCTTTATATTTTAGGATATGGTTCAAGGGGATCATCATCAAAAAGTCTGATATATAGAGGAACTTAGTGGACCCCCTTTGTAACAGGTCAACAATTCTCAATTTTCCTTCCCTTTCCTTATGAAACAAGTGAACATTTGATGTTGCAACATTTTCATCTACCCATGATGATTTGTGATATACATCAAACCTCCTGCTTTGATCTTTACAGGAAAGTTAAAATAAAAAATGTTATAAAAATATTTTGCAGAATCAAGAAGCTGGAGGAGTTAAGCAAGAATTATGAAGTTTGTAGGAGTTTGAAGATATGAGCTGATGGACAGTAGGGGGAATTCAGGCTCAGCATTAAAATGTTCCTTGCAGACAAGCAGATAAAGCAGCCTTCTTTAACACTTGGGGAAAGTGGGAAAATCACCAGTCCAGAAGGATTGGAAGAACAGAATGAGATGATATAGAAGAAATGAGGAGGAAGCCACTACATTCACTGAGGATTCCAGACCACATGAATTATGCATCCCTCCATGAGAAGGTGAAATAATCCTCAGTCTCACTTTTTAAAGGTCTTACAATGATAATCCCTCCTTTTACTTCAGAAAGCCTGTCTTACTCTCTTTCTTTTTCGCTATACCTCTCTTCTGCTACTACCTTTGCCCTCTAATCATCATTGAATTTGTGGGGTTAAAATGAATCCCTGGAACTAGATTAGGTGTTTCTAGATGTACTTTGGTATAATGAGTGTGATGGTTGGACACGTGACAAAGCTCAGACAGTTCCAAAATTTCTTGCTTTGTTCTGTTTTTGTCATCAAAGCACAAGTTAAAGACCCCACAAAATCAAAATGAGATTTTTGTGGCCTTTGAACCCATCTGCTAATTTACAAAATTCACTTTTAGCAGATACATGTTTAACATTTAATCTCTTTCTTCCTGGACAATTGACTCATCCTCCACTATACAGATTTGTGTCAGAATCTCTCTAGAACGACAGTGTCCCTCTTCCGAATACCACCTGCAACCAACTAGTGAGTAGCAAATAATCATGGCTGTGATAAAATTTCAACTTTTCAAGAAGAAAAGTCAAGTTCCCTCAAAAATTACCCATTTATAAAAATTGCACATTCCTAAAGCAATATGTTTATATGTATTTATATGCAAGGAAGAAGAGAATAATGTTTAGAAATTTTGCTTCAGTTTTCTGAGAAACACTTAGCCTCTTTCATCACACTTATTTCATTTCATGGGACATGGTTTGATGTACTTTCGGTGGGTTTGGGCATCATTTGACAGGCACTCCAGGGCTTCAAAGTACAAAGTTTATTTTTCACATTTTCATTTGTTATGACAGTGCAATACTTGTTGCCAGAAGCTAAAATGCATGTGTTAAAGGGATAGTTCACCCAAAAATGAAAATTCTGTCATCATTTACTTAAGTTGTTCCAAACCTGTATGAGTTTCTTTCTTCTGCTTAACACAAAAGATATTTTGAAGAATGTGGGTAGCCAAACAGTTGATGGACCCCATTGACTTCCATAGGATGGGAAAAAAATACTATAGAAGTAAATGGGGCCCATCAACTGTTTGGCTACCCACATTCTTCAGAATATCTTCTTTTGTGTTCAGCAGAAGAAATAAATTCATACAGGTTTGCAATAACTTAAAGCGGTCCTATTATGCGTTTTCACTTTTTCAACCGTAGTCAGTGTGTGATGTTGCTGTTTGAGCATAAAAAGATCTGCAAGGTTACAAAGCTCAAAGTCCAAAGGGAGATATTTTATTTAATAGAATCCACTTTCCAAGAACTACAACGATTCTTAAGTCTGAACCAGGCTTGATTTGATTTGAAATTGGGACCATCCTTAATATTTACTTCTGAGTAGAGCTCGCTGTTATGTTAAAGGGTGTGACATTTCCTGAACATGCACTAAGTAGTGTCAATCAAACACACTGGGCCAGCTAACCAATTACAGCACATTTCGTAGTTTGGAAGGAGGGGTTTCATCGAAACAGGAACTAAATTGCGAGTTCGAGCCAGACTGGGGAGAGAGGTGCTGTAATAATGTAAAATATGTGAAAAATAATATATTTGAACCATCAAGCATGAAAGCAAACTCTAGTACACCCCAAAAACAATATCAAGACTTTGTAAAAGGGCATAATAGGACCCCTTTAAGGGTGAGTAACTGATAACAGAATTTTCATTTTTGGGTGAACTATCCCTTTAATAGTACAAAGACAAGACAAATGCAGATAAAGACTTTAAATGCCCAATAAATAAATACAAAAAAGGGAAAAGTTTAGAATGTCAATGTTCCCTTAAAAAACATCAACCAGTGTGTGCAGAAATTTCCATAATCCACTGCAATGTTGCACTATGTTTCCACATATTAGCAAATTATGACATTTAAATATTGCATTTTGAAAAATGAAACATAAAAAAAAAAAAAAAAAAAACATTCTTTGGTATTTATCAAAATCCAGAAGCATGTAATATTGGGAGGATTAGCCGAAAATTTGAGAATGTTGCAAAATGAACAGCGGAAAAGATTAGGAGTTGATACTTTTAACAGACGCATCTGACACATTTGCAAATCCACATTCTTGCTTTCTATTGTTATCGTGAGCAGTGGAGCTGAGCTCAGTGCAGATTGCAGTCATACAGCTCTCTGATGCTGCCCTTTTTGATCCAACAGGAAGATATTACAAAGCTTCCCTAGGAAAGAATGACTGACACAATGACAGCATAAACCAAAAGAGTTTTGAAACAGAAAGGGCTTCGGATTCACTTCAAGGTTTGGAAAGTGCAAGGATGTTTTTGACGAACACATTTCCCTTCTCATCCTTCAGTTGGTGTGGCTGTGTGAAGACTTCTCTCACTATTCACACTCTGTTTGCTAAAGAAAGTGATATAAATATGTGTTGACACTTGAAGCTCAGCTAGAATTGGTGAGGGTGGCTTCACAAATGTGTCTGCAGAAAAATTGTCATCTTTTGATTATACTATATCTGGACAGAGAATATTTTTGTTTGGAAAAACCTTTTCACCAGTTAGAAACCACGAGGAAACTGCCTGACTAGCAAGCAACGGTGAACGGTTTGGAAATAAGAACAATTTTTCTTACCCACAAGAAATTGCAGCGGAAGACCTATTTTGTTGAAAACCTTTGCCGACCCCCAACAGAGGTGTGCATCAATAAAAGAGTTTTCTTCCTCAATCTCACATCCTTTTCCTCCTCAAGTCATTTGTAATAAACCAGCAGTCATTAACTGCAGCAATATCGAGCCAAGCACATCTCATGTTTCAAATATTTCACAGTTTTGATGGATCATTCAGGCTTACATCCCCAGACAATCTTTGCTAACGCTTTCCATGTTTAAAAAGCTGTTCTTTGTTTGTTTTCATCTTTTTAGAAGTTATCTCTCAGATGCAGAACGTTTCTGCTCCTTCTGTTGTTGCAGGATCTGGCAAACCTGAGAGAACTCTTTGCCTTTTTTTTTTTTTTTTTTTTTTTGCGCATCCAAGGGAATTTTGCGTTGGTGTGAATTACGAGGTGTCCCAGCGTGCATCACTGCCTAATTAAGATGCTTTGAGGACACTGTCAGCACATACATGTGCTTTGATCTCCGATACGTACAAATGACACGCCCACGTCTGGAACCAAACGGCATTCCGAACGCCAACCCTTGACTACTAGTGCCAACCTCATTAGCGAGATCTACCTCTCCTGCACCACATAAATTGTAAACTTCAAGGAATTAGAGGAGAATTAAGCCCACGAATCATCTCTAGAGGTTTAATCTAATCCTTCCCATTTTAGCCACCATTCCTTTCAGTTCTTGCCTGGAGTCAGAATGTCTTACACTTTTCCATTTCAAATAATCTGAAAGCTGGCAGCAAGACTCCAACTGACCCCTGAGTGCCTTTAAACACTCATTTCTAAACTCATGGACTGCTTTTAAATTTTGTTCTCTGTAATATTCCCTATTGTTCACACTAATTATTTAATTTGACCATTAAGAGAACTAATTAGCCTCTTGGAAAAGTTTCTTATTTTGCTGCTTAACATTAATTAATTTCAAATCAAGCCAGAACTTTAACAGCTCTTTTGGTTTTAATTGGGGTTATACAGATACTCAAGGTGAAGTTAAAATACCCTTGTGATTTGGAAGGACATATTGAGAAAGTCTTGAGAACAGTATCAAAATATTGAAAAATTTCAGCCTTATGAATCATACTAAGATTTAATGATTGTATTACTGTTATATGTGACTGATTTAACTAGATTTTGCACAGCAAGTGATAATTTGCCAGGTGAAACTACTACTGTTAACTAATATGGAAACAAGATCAATCAAAATCAATCAGTAAGTAATATCAAATTTAGGACTGAGATAGTTCCTTATTAGGTAATTAACAATTACTGAATGAGATTGGCATCATTAAGAACTAATAACTATGACAAATTATAAAGAATTGCTAATTAATTACTAATCACAACATTAGCGTGTCTGAGATGTGAGCAATTGTCTTTTTTTTACTCTCAACAAGGTCATAAAATGCATCACTAATTACACGTGTTACTCGGTCACTCTTCAAAGAACTACTAGTGATCTAGTAGCTGAAGTGTTAATGTAGTATACGCATTTGTCCTGCATAGTTACCTATTAAAGCTGCAGTCTGCAAGTTTTGCCTCTTTGTCGCCATCTCTGTTTAAAACTTGCAACTGCAGTTTTTTGCGTAATTATCATCTTTACTCCTCAGCGTGGATGAATCTAATGTTTGCTGTCAGTCACCACATTGGTGTTGATACTGTACTTCGGAATCACAGATTCTACGTCTTGGAAGTATGACCAAAATAAGAATTTTCACCGGAAAATGTTATCTGAACAACTGAGTAACATGTCTGGCACTTTTGTTCTGACCAAATGAAAAAAAATCATTACAATAAATCGCGCTGCCAATGGTGATTAAATCTAATGATCGGTTAGCTCAGATCACGTCAAATCATGCAAATTATTATTATTGTTATACTTTGTTCTCAAATTGTTAATGTTAACAACATCAGCATTGCGTGACTATGTGTATTTAGTGTGTATTAGCGTTACCTGTAGATTTCAATTTCTGTAGCCTCTCCGCAGTCCGAAGTCTTTTGCTTTTGACTATGGGTGAATCTCCAGTTGTCACTGATGATTGTCATTTGGACCTTTCTGGATTACAATCTGCCATCAAAATGATAAATTTAATTATTCCAGCAGCTTTGAGAAAAGGCTATAAATAATCCACTACCAGAAGCATCCTCACATGCCATATAGCCTACTAGCTGTGACTCTTTCTTTATGTAAACAGAAGTGATGTAATGATGCAAAGACGAATGCCTGAATTTCCCGCTGAAACCCACCAGTACCAATTTTATTATAAAACATTATTACAAACTTACCTATCGGGCTAAGGTAAGGAGTTTTGAACACTGGCTGGTTATGTACTCAAAATTGATTTTGGATCATTTTTAACCAAAAAAGTTACGGACTGCAGCTTTAATGACTGACCATTATTCTAAAGTATTACCAAATTCAGCATGTGGCTGTTTTCACAAACATAAATGGCTCATCCAAGAGCAAGGCTGTTGAAGATTTCTGGGAATTTTTTTTTTCCTCAGGCGATGTGAATCACCAGACAGGTCTTGGAAGCATAAATTACACATGTGTATGTATAATTCTGTCACTAATTAATTGTGCCTAACTCTAGGCAATATCTTGCTTTCTGCTTCTAGCACCTGCTATAGTCAGCATGACAAACTTGCTTAACTACAGCATTGGCTTGACAAGAAAAAAGAAAAAAAAAAGCTCAGTTTTAGCAATCCTATTTTTATGTCGTTGACAGTTTATAGTGGAACGTTACTCAGAAAGCTCCTCAAGGAGGCTGCTGTCATTTACCCGCTTGTCATCTTCACAAAAGACATGAATTATGCTCTGTCTGATTTTAAGACATTAGACATTTGTTAGCTCAACTCAGATCACCTCATTTTGCATGAATCAAACCAATTAGTGGACGGCTGCTCTGTCCTGTGCATGTCTATAATTGTGTGTAGTGTTTAGGAAGGAGCAGATTCAGGAACTAGAGATAGCACACTCAATCAATGTTCTCTGGGACAAAGATGGGTCTTTCGTCAGATGGAACATGTCCTGCAGGACTCCAACCTGTGGCTCAAGGGAAAAGAGGCTGCCATGCACTTACTCTAGTACAAAGCTGTTGTCAGTATAGTGTGGCTGGCTGCTGCTTCCATTTTGATGATTTCATTCTTCGCCTCTTTGACACAGGTCATTCCCTCAGCTTTCAGAGCTTTTGATTTCCAGATGAGCACAACAGAGCGCAGCAGAGAAATCGACCTATATACCACGACTATCTTTGCCACCAGTTTAGCTCTTTAAGAACAGGAGAAAGAAAAAATACATGTATTAAGGTTCCCAGTACGGACAAGTATGGTATATTAATGTAATATCAAGGTCTGGATAAGTATGGAAAAAAGAAAACAGAGTATAGGAAATTATTTGTGTTTCCAGACTGATGCCCCTATTCTGTTTTCTAAAATACAAAACTGAGAATTTCTATTTTAATTTCTATGGCTTTTTTGCTCACCAGCCACTGTGGCTAGTGGTTTTCCAAAGTTACTAGCCACTCAGCATTTACACTGGCCACAATTTTGACATTGATACCATGGGGAAAAACTGCCATATAGATATTTTTAATATTATCTCTTAATTTGGCAGCAGGTATATTAGGCTGCTGTCACTTTAAGACCTGACGCACTGATCCATTATGCGTTTTCTTTCTCAACTGTTTACATTCACTTAAAACCTATGCTTAAAACTTACTGTGTTTACGTGAAAAGTCAGCTGGTATTGTGTATCTGTTCTGTGGAAAATTAGTATTGGAAAAATGATATTTTTGACAACACTACTTAGTTTATTATATCAGATTCCTTCTACAATCTGAGAGAATCTAGTGTGCCTAGAAATAGTGGAGAATATTAAATATTCCTTATTTTTTATGTCACAATATTTATTTTTCCCAAACACTAAAACTTTGTTTATTTCTAGTTTTAATATGACATTTTGAATCCCAGATGTGGTCTCAGACTTTTGACCCCACTGTAAATACCACGGTTCAGTTATATTTTCATTAAAATTCTTTAGACCGTGCATGCTTTTACAGAGCATATTAAAAATCTGTAAAGCCTCAGTGCTGAACATTTTAGTGTTTTCAAGCTGTTTTGCCCTGTTGTGTTACCTGTACAGACATGGCAGGTGAAGAAGTACAGTGACTTCCCCCCGAGCTCCTCTTCAGGATTGGCATCCCCAGAGGCTCTGAATTATTCACACAGTCTCCAAGATTGCAGTACCAAATCTCAACCATTTGAGCGGTTCATGTCTGCAACCACTGCAAACATTTCTCTGTCACTTTACCTTGAATGACAGTATACCCAAACCTTCTCCACATGGAGGCTGTAGCATTCACTTTGTTCCCAGAGATTCTTACTTTCCGTGGTTCGCCTTTTTGAAGTCAAGCTATGACAACCCCTGGGATCTCCACTGTGTGCTGTATGTTTATGCTCTCAGCCATTCGCATGCCATTGTTGACAGTCTTTTGAACTACAGAATTGCACAAACTTTCTTTCTCCTATTTGTCTCACATTCAGAAGTCAAGCAGTGAGCTAGAAATTAACTGGAGCGCAATTTGAATACAGCCAAAAATCACCAGGAAAGATGCGCCTCTACTTAAGTACTCCACTTCTTGACAGATTGCAAAATGTTGCATGATGCTGAGTGAATATTAACATCATCATTATAATCAAATGAATAATTATGTTGTCTCTTCACTGGACACTCTTAAATTTTTCTTTTGTGATTACACATTACTTTATTTTGACTGCAAATAATGTTCTGACTCAAGTCATAAATCAGTCCATTTTTCACTCCCAAGTCTTTAATGGACCATTTAATAATACTGTAAGATTTAATCTCTCTTGTATCATGGTCTTTGGTTAGATCATTTTCATGTTTTGTGTTATTTAAATGTATGATTGCTAAATAAATCAGTAATACTGACAAAAGCCAGATAAATGTCATGATAGGGTGCTGGAATTAATTCAACCTGTATGACTTTCTTTCTTTCTTTTTTTTCCCCTGAAGAATGATTGAACTGCTTGTGTCCATATAATGAAAGTCATTTGGGTCCAAAACAACCCCACTGTATTTGATTGTAGAATTTAAGTGTGGTTATCCTGGTAGTTTCAGTTACTATTTCTGATTTTCATAAGGCAGTAAAACACCAGAAAGGCATACAGAATCACTTGTAATGTATGTATCACTTGTAATGACGTGTGAATTCCTAATGTGAGTTTAGGTAAAAGTAAATAAAGGGGTGCATTTTATTCCCAGGATGGAGCATAGGTACAGGGGAGATACGAGGCTATTTATTTAATGCTAGCGAAGCTGCAAGCCTTCCATTTCCCTCATGTTTTTTGTCTTCTTCTTCTTTTTTTTTCTTTTTTTTGTAACTACAGGGAAAGCACATCAAGTGTGTCAAGAAGGAAAACAGAAGGGGAGAGAAACAGCACCAGAGGAGATAGCTTCAGTGGCATGACAAGAAAGCATATTGATTTCTCTTTAGGGTCACTGAACTCGGTGGGACATTGCAGAGCAGGAGAAAGAGGGTAAGACAGAAAGAATGGGCAAAGCAATACATTAGCAAAGGCAGCGGAGACGCTGTCTATTCAGAGTGGTTTTACCCCCAGTCTCTCTCAATGCATGAGTTCACAGAGGGGGAAAAAAAGTGCTGGGTGTTATTTGATGTGTCTTGAAATGACAGGTTGCTTTTATGTGGCCTGTGACCTAATAAACAACAAGGAGGAAATGGATTTGTAGCCATTTCTAAGCTATGCAGAGTTATTCAGTTTCCTTGATTATTCAGTACGGCAGCTCCATGACTCCTACACAGCCTCAAGCTTTTGAATAAGAAAAATGACTGAGTTTTTAAACGATGAGACCGGCCCTCTGAGATTCTTTGTGGTCCTATTTCACAGGTCCCTCTCTGTTTCACAGCGGATTGCCATGGTGACGATGCACAGGCTATGCTTGGCCTTGGTTTGTATGGTGTGCCCTCATTTCCATCTGAAAGGTTTTTTCTCTTTCACTATCTCGCCGCTGAATCCACTTCAGCCAGCGATACATATCTCGCACGGCTCTTTCTCACTTTCTCCCGCTGTTTTCACCCTCCATTTGTATTTTATACTCCCTTTGATGAACCATGGGGAGGTACTGATTCCCATTTTGGAGGTGTCTGACCCCTATTGAAAGGTCTGCGGGGCCAGTCATTCAATTTGCCCTGTAGGAAATACAGGACTAGAAGCGCTCAAAAAGAGAGAGAGAGAGAACAGTTCGCTTAAAAAATGAATAAAACAAAAATCCAGCCTGTTTTACCGTGGTCTTCCATGTCATTGAGCATGTTAAAAGCATGTTGACATTTAGTCAGACAAAATAATTTCTTTCTATTGTCTGCTCTTTTCAACTGTTTTCATCCCTGACATGAAAGAGATATAAACATCTGAAATATAGTTATGTCTGTGGCTCTTTATAAGGAGTTAATGAGCCATGCTGTTTTTGTTTAATTTCTCTTGATCTTAAGCGTTGCAGTAGTCGTGTTCCTTCCATCCGGCCCTAATCGTGTAGCAGTCTGTTAAGACCTCTTTTTGAATTTTGTACATTTCTCATTCTTTGGTCGTACGTTATGTTCTCTTAATTGCAGTGAATGGCTTTCTCTAAACTCCAATGTTTGCACTAATATCAGCAAACTAGTGGTGATTGGTGCTTTTGAAGAGTGGGGAAGCACGTCACTTATCAGTGGCATAATGTAGCCTATAGCCTACTCAAATTAATTTTTTTCCTTTTTTTATGTCTGCAGAGTTGCTCCTAAAAGCTACTTCTCAAAGTATTACTAAACATTAATTGAAAATAGTTGACAGAGCACAGAACTGTATTTTTTATTTTTTTTTATTTTTTTTTTTGCAATATTTACATTTGCCAAAAGGCAAAAGTATAGGATTTTCTAATATTTTTTAAAATAAGTCTCTTACACCGTTTCCTAACTACGACACGCGACATCGACATTTTTTCTACGGAGCCCCGCACATGACATGAAAGAAAAAAAATTAAATCGTGCGCACAATTTACTAATTCGTTCGCTCGATTTACTAAATCGTGCGCACGATTTACTAATTCGCTCGATTTACTAAAACGTGCACACGATTTACTATTTCGTTCCCTCGATTTATAAATCATGCGCATGATTTATAAATCGAGGGAACGAATTAGTAAATCGTGCGCACGATTTAACCTACTATCCCCCCCCCCCCCCCCACCGCAAAGAATGGCAATGATCAGGTACTGTTTATGTGCTTTATTTAATGTTAAAAGCGTCTAATGTGAGTTTGAATATCATTCTGTGTTCCCAGCTTTTTAGCTGTTATGAAAACAACACTGGCTAATTCACCCCAGATCGTGAAAATTAATAAATGGGCACAAGAACGTTCAAACTGTCAACTCAATGTGAACAAATGTATTCTATGACAAAGATGGTTTCAGTCACTCCGTATGTACTTTAAATAATGTTTAAATGGTGTAATATTTATGAATTTTACTATGTACTTATCCATTTCATTGTGTCTGCTGTGCTCTTGCCAACAGAGCCCGCCCACACTCTCTTCTGTTTGGCTGTGGTTTTTGATTGAATTTATCGCTCCTCATTGGCTATGTTTACATGCACCAAAATAAAACGTTCATGTAAACACATTAATCGATCCGATTGAGCTCGATCCGAGTGAAATTTCGATCGGATTGGAAGGGGTGGTTTATTCCTTTTCTAATCCGATCCAACAGCAAAAAATGACCATGTAAACGCTTGAATCCGACTACTTTCTCAATCGTATTCAGAAGTCTCTGGGGCACATGCGCAGTGCAGTGTTGACACACATTAGGCAGTGCGCAAGTTCACGTTCACGTCTTTAGTTGTAAAACCGTTGCTGATTTATGAATGTGTATGCCAATGGCAAAAATAACGATGAGCTCTGTTGGTGTCATGTCCATGGTTGTCTCCGCAAGTGTGATTGATATGACGTCACATGCAGAGCGTGTGCGCAAAAGTTTTAATCAGAATGTATATAAAACACACATAAACTGATATTTGAATCAGCTTACAATGTTTAGAGTACACGTAAACAGATCTGCAATCGGATTCAATTAATTCGGATTGACGAAAATTGGTGCATGTAAACAGCCATTTGTCGTGTCGCGTCTAGTGTGGACAGTCCAATTGCTTGTAGCTGGAATCTTATCGCATCGCGTGTAGTTAGGACACAGTGTTAAGGCAGGAACACACCAAGCTGACTAAGTTTTCTCAGTGTGTTCCGCACCGTCGGCTGAAGTTGGTCCTCGTCGGCTTTTTTTCGGCCGATTCGACATGTTGAATCGGCGTCGGAGCTCGTCGGTCCGTCGGGCCATCTGATCATTCTGATTGGCTGTTCAGCTACTGCCACCTGCTGGTACGGAAAGGCATTTCATCTTACGCAGGCGCAGAACGGACGTGCTACTTGGCCGTCGGCTGTCGAGCGTTGGTTTGGTGTGTCAGGCCAACTTTGGACCCAGACGCTGCCGACGTGAACCAACCCCGCAGTCTGCTTTCGTCGCCACTAGTTCATCGGCGTCGGTTTGGTGTGTTCCTGTCTTTATGCTCGTGGTTGCATTTATTTGATTAAAAAGTTTGATTAAAAAGTATATTTTATAATGTAATTTTTTGCTGTGATGGCTGCTGAAATTCAGTTATGCCATTACTCCAGTCTTCAGTATCACATTACCCTTCAGAAATTATTCTAATATGCTGATTTGATGCTCAAGAAATTTTGTTGTGGAAACTATATGAAATTCAACAGAACAGCATTTGAAAGATTCTGGGTCAGAGTATCTCTGAAACAACAAAGCTTCTGGGTTTCTCCCAGTCAGCAGTGGTGAGAATTTACAGTGGTCCGACAAGGGACAAACCACAAACCAGGATGTTGGGCACCCAAGGCTCATATGCACAAGAGCAACAAAGGCTATTCTATCTGGTCTGAGCCAACAGAAGGTCTACTGTGGCACAAGTCACACAAAATTTTAATGATAGTTATGGGATGAATGTGTCACAACACAGTGCATCGCACTCTGCTGCGTATGGGGCTGCGTAGCTGAGTGCCTAAATGACCTCTGTCCACCGTTAAAAGCGCCTACAATGGTCACGCGAGCATCAGAACTGGACCTTGGAGCAGTGGAAGAAGGTCATCTGGTTCGATGAGTCCCATTTTATTTTAGATCACATGGACGGCCGTGTACATATGCTCCGTTTACCTGGGGAATTGATAGCACCAGGATACATTATGGGATGATGACAAGCCAGTGGAGGGAGTGTGATGCTCTGGGCAATGTTCTGCTGAGAAACATGGGTCCGGCCATTCATGTAGATGTCAATTTGACACGTGCCACCTACCTAAACATTGTTGCATACCAGGTACACCCCTTCATGACAATGGTGTTCCCTGATGGCAGTGGCCTCTTTCAGCAGGATAAAACACCCTCCCACACTGCTCACATTTTTCGGGAATGGTGTGAGGAACATGATGAAGAGTTCAAAGTGTTGCCCTGGCCTCCAAATTCCCCAGATCTCAATCCAGTTGAGCATCTGTGGGATGTGTTGGACCAACAAGTTTGATCCATGGCGGCTCCACCTCGCAACCTACAGAACTTGAAGGATCTGAACACAGGATGCAGAGGATCAACATCATATAGGCAGGTGGTCATAATGTTTTGGCTCATCGGTGTATAAATATCAGCATAAATACTTATTTTGTGATGACTGGAAAATTTAATAAATTCTTTAAAAAAAAATACTAGAGCTTTTGATAATCCCTCTCTAAACTGTGTGCTAATTGGTCAGTTGTGTACTAACCTTAATTGGCAATCAATCTATTCTCTAAAGCTATAAAGATGTGCTGACCCAATAATATTCAAAAAAGGATTATGATTTAATCCAATAATCAGGCACCACAGCTGCAAAAGGAGCATGTCTGATTGTGACTTGTTTATTTTTCCATCATTATGTAATAATAATAATAATAATAAAAAAAAAACAATTACGGTTTTTCATCAGTAGTACTTGCTAGTTAAATGCATTTACACCATGCTAACATTGCCGAAAACCTGAATGGATGGATAGAGGTACTGTAGTCTTAAAGCAATCTTCAAACATCTAAACCAGGTCATCTGCTGTACACCCTTGGTCCAACTGTAGATCTGAGGATGTATGAACCACCTGGCTCCTGCTTAAGCATATACCGTGAACTCTTTCCTTGTGTCAATGTCAATGTCTGTTGTTCCTGAGGCAACAAGAGCCAGTATACTGACTTCTGTTGCGCATTCTGTGTCTCTAATGACTTTCTCCTTCATTAGCCTGATTCATTCAGGATGGCAGTGCCCCCGCCCCCACCAACACCGATCCTGGAGGCTAGAAAGCACTGAGGCCGAGAACTAGCATGTCGACGAGGATCTGAGAGGACATGTCGCCATGGCAACACTAGGGGAGCGTTCCTTTTTCAAATGAGAGAATGAGTTATCTCCATTTCCCCTTCGTTTCCCTTCGGCTGTGCTTTTTCTTTCTTCCCCACCTCCCCCCCCCCCATCTCTCTCTCTGCCGACTTTAAGCACTTTGTGTTCTAGACACAGCTAATTGCATTTTGTCCCTTCACTGGAAGTTCTTGAAATAGATTTCTGTTCTTCATAATTGCACATTTCTTGATTGTGACTCTAAAGAATGTTTAAATCATCAATTTGAGTCATAAATCAACAAGTGTCCGGTTTCTACTCTCAAAGCTTTAATGGCCCATTTAATAATGCTGTAAGATTCAGTCTCTCTCATATCATTGTCTTTGATCAGTCCAGTTGCATAGTACATTTGCATCTAATATTCAGCATCTCTGGGCCATGTACTTTGTTTCTGGCAAGTTGTCATGGTTTTGCACTCTGGTTTTAATTGAATCCCTGATCATATTTCAAAGAAAACCCCTTGTGGGACAGGGTATTGCAGAGAAAATTGGATCTTTATCTTTGTTTTTGTGAGGTGAGAGGAATTCATTTATAAGGCCTGCTGTAGCCTCATTGAGTTGACAGGGTCAAAACATTTGCCGTGACCTGAGTGGAGAAAACGAGTGGGGATTGAAGACCCAGTGTCATTGTTCTAAAACTTGTCATTTGGTCTCCCTGCAGTTGACTTACCTGGGGTTTTTCACTGACCGAAAGTGCTTTCTTGGACCTCTCTCACAAACAGTCACTTTGCCTCTAATTTGACACATAATGGATCATTTACTTCCAAACTGACAGTCTGTCCAGTGAGAATCTACACAGGAGCATATCCTACAGCTATAGTGTCACTTTAGGCAGAGCATCCCATCACCTTTCCAGCCTCACAGGTTCGAGCTCTCGAGCTTTGAGGAATTAGGACTAGTCATCATTCTATAGCTGTCAAAGTTACATTTGAGGGGAAAGTGATGAGACACCTTTGAAGAAAGCTACCTATCTAACTTTTTGACTGAAATAGCAAAGAGAGAGTAGAAAAGAAGGCAGGTGACAGGAGATGCTGGCAGACTGCACCGCAGGAAGCCTGAATGGGGAAAGATCTGAGGCTCTGCCATCTTTTCAGGTAACATGATACCACTATACTTCATTCCCATTATCCCATAGGCTCAGAGCACTTTCACTCCAAAGGAAATGGGGAAGGGGGGGTGAAGGGATCTAATGTGAAGCCAACATCCTCGGTGGACCATTACTGGAAGCTTTTACCCAACAACATTTCTTAAGAGTATGTAAAAACGGTAACAATATGACTGAAATATGTTTCATCTCTGCGTCGTGTCACGTGGGAATGCCTGCTGCTGCTATAGTCTCCCAAATGCATTTATTGGAGATGAAGGAGCTTTGTTCATCCTAAACCAGTCGTGATGTTTTCTAGTTTACAAGCTGGCCTACCTTCTATAGTGCAAGCGAGCGGTTCTCTAAGACGTGACTTTGGTTCCATTTACCAGTGCTACTGGGATTGTTGTCCACAGTTAGGTAAACAGAGCGACAGCTTAATCCGTTTCTGATATGATTTCAGGCAGATGAAGGCTAACACTCTCAGTCAGCCAGAGATGAGACTATGTTTTTGGAAAAGCAACTAGATGTATGTGCCAACCTTGTTTTTACAACTGGGAAGAGATTCCTCATGAATTATTTGTTTTCTTGACAGAGATGACAAGCAGACAACACATGTAGCTGCATTTATAAGATAGAAAGTATCCTTTTAAAAACGCATACTTCAAAGCTATTGCACCTTTTATTATTTATTTTATATTCATTATTTTAGTTTTATTATTACTCATTGCTGATAACAACTTTAAAGATTGTATACATTGTAGATTATAAAGATTGTAAAAAAAAAAAAAATCTCAGCTTGTGTATTAATTTAGCTTATACTTTAAACTTGGCATTGTTGGCTCTTATGACTAATTGCTTGATATGTTCCTCCTTTTAAGTTGCTTTGGATAAAAGCATATTCTAAATGAATAAATGTACTTTATTATTATTTACTTTATTATTATACTTTATTTATAATGTACTATATTATTATTATTATTATTATTATTATTGTTGTTGTTTGCTAAGGCAGAATAGGGATTTGACCAAACGTCTTACCCTAATTTATCATATTTCAGCGTGTAATTGCACTGTTATGAGCATGAATGATACCTCAAAACATGCAGGTTGGAGTGCGATATTTCTCTTCTAAGCGATTGAAATGTATAGCTAGCAGACAATAAAACAGGGGGGAAATTGCAAAAATTGCTTAGAATAGAAGGAGGGACTCAAGCCATATTTAGGTATTTTGATTTTGGCCAGTAAGCAACCAGCTAGAACACCTCTAGCAATCATGCACTATACCCAAGCATTTTGCCAAACAGATTTTGCGTGGACAAACGCCACTTAGGCCAAATTTTTCTTCTACACTTTTGTTATTTACTTGTTTTCTTTCCTTTACCATAAAAAGTGATTTTCAGAACTCAAGCTGAAAAGGAAAAATACAAGAAAAAGTAGCATGAAAAAAATGTTTTCGTAAAAATGGCGAAAAGGACACAATGTCTCTGTAATGCCTCGTTTAGGCTTGGAAAGTCTCCGAGCACAACAAACGATAGCAATCAAACACCGTGGGCTACAAAAGTGTCTGAAAGAGGGTCCAGTGCTGTGTAATTCTTAGCTGGAAGAAAAGAAAAAGAAACAAGCAACAAAACTGCTCATCAGGGAATGTTAGCAGACTGATAGATGAGTGTACCATTGCTTAATTGTGTTCCTGTTAGGAGAAGCCCAGATGTGCATTTGAGATGTAGTCAAAGGTTTGATGAGAGTGGCTAGGTGCCAGAGGAGTTGATTTCCAACACAGCACAGAGAACCAATCCAATTAGGGTGAAATTAGAGAGAAGATATGTTGAGTTTCAATCCTCCCCTGTGTCTTTCTCCGCAGTGAAAGTGCAAGAAAGATCAGCTTCCTCAGTTGCTACACACAGGGTTTAACTTCTAACTAATCTTCTCTCATTTAAAATCTAGATACAGCAGATGCTTTTGCCTTTGTTTGGGAGAAGTTTACATAAAGGACGAAAAATAACCAAGACTTTTAACCTATCTGTGAACCCTGTCAATTATGTTGGGAGTGCGCTGAACCCTCACCTGGGGCAGCATTCGAGTGCTGTGTTTCTGACCTTGATGCTGTGAGTGGCAGTCAAATCTGTCAGCAGCTGTCACTGCAGGGGACTATATTCCCAAACTGTGAGGTAATAGGGAGGACAGAGATTATTGCTGGCCAGCACTAGGTTAGGGACAGAAGAGGACTTTTGGCTGAGAAGTTGTTGTTAAGCCTTCAGGGTTCCATTCAAAATCGTTAAAGCTTGAATTTGGATGAAGCTGACTCCATATATGTCCTACAGGGGGATGCCAGAGAGAAAAACAACAGACCTCTATCCATTTGCCCATCTGTGCTTTAGTGACCTCCATGTGGTCAAGCTGACACTGCCAGCCAGTGGGAAAAAAGGGCCAGGATAGGATCCACACACCTGTTTGGTGTGCACTGCTGATTGTGCCAAATATAGGTAATTAGGTAAATAGCTCAGCGCCTGCAAATTTAAAGGGATTGTGAAAACAAAAAAGGCAACATTTACTGTACTCATTGTCATGTTCCAAATCTGTATGACTTTTTTCCTTCCATAGGGAACAAAAGATATTTAAGCAGAACATCCAGGCTGCTCATTTCCATAAAACAAATGTGGCTGTCAACCATGAGAATCACAATTTAAAAAAATAAAAATACATGATACATGAGGACAAAATGTTCATTTTTGGGCGAACTCTCATGTTAACTGTAATTAAAAAGTTTATAATGTTTAGCAGAGTGTTTGCTATACATTATATCCCTTTTCCGCAACCTAAAAAGAAGTACCCCAAAATTACTGTAGCTTACAGACATTTTTTTTTATTTTTTTATTTCCTCATTCTTAAGGGGGATCTGGTTTCTTAAACGAGACTATTGTTCTTCATTTTATGCCAAATATTAGCTTATGTGTTATTTACAATTCAGAAGAAATGACTCCGGGATATTGTTCTGTTTTCATAAACATCAAAATATGCTGTCCTTTCGCTAATAGCATTAGAAATTATTTTTTGTGTATTCATGTTTAAGCACATAATGGGCATAAAAATGTGTTTTTCTTTATCTTCATGACAAGGTCATTATATTATGTTATTAATTAAACCTTATTAGAAATTGTAATTGTGCCGCAGTGACTCATTGCATTTTGATGTGTGGTCATCTTTTTTTGTCTGTTGTGGTACATATAAAATTGTCCGATTGTTCACTGCAGCTTATAGGTTCACACCAAAATGAGAATTCTGTCATCATTTACTCACCCATGTCATTCCAAACTGGTGTGACTTACTTTCCTCAGTGAAACACAAAAGAAAGATTTTGAAGAATTGCACTGGTCGCTCTTTTAATCAACACAGGCTCTTTGGAAAAAAGTGACTGTGGCGACATTTCTGCTAAATGATATTATGTTGCTTCTTGCATGTTTCATGACAATTTCAAAGTGAAATGTCTAGCGTGTGGCGTCAAAAACAGATTCATGCGAATCTGGCAGTGTTTTATTACAGTTGTTCTACGTATCGTGGCAGTTTGGAAATGAAATGTCCAGTCAGTGCTGCTAAAAGGTTAATGCTTTATCGCTTTTGTAAATAACGTACCACCAGTGTTGGGTAAGTTACTCTAAAAAAGTAATTAATTATTAGCTACTAATGGCATCTTCAACGGTGTAATTAGATTACACTTTACTAATTACTCTCTCTAAAAAAT
Organism: Mylopharyngodon piceus; assembly: GCA_039654765.1. Taxonomy (NCBI): domain Eukaryota; kingdom Metazoa; phylum Chordata; class Actinopteri; order Cypriniformes; family Xenocyprididae; genus Mylopharyngodon; species Mylopharyngodon piceus. The sequence goes on along the minus strand of CM077452.1, from coordinate 23,369,413 downwards.
ATTGGATTACTTATTACTAATTACTTTCTTAATCCCATATCAGCCTTGACCAGTTGAACAATAAAAGGATAGACACGAAACTCCACTTTTGATTCTTTCAAATAAACAATATACAATTGCATAAATATTTTTGGTCATCTTTTGACCATATCTTTGGTCAAAGTGTGTAAAGGGAGAAGGTTACATTAAAAACATATATTTTAATATTACATTTTTATGTTAAATCCACTATTGTTTTGTATAGAATTGTTCTATAGTCTATACAGTATTTAATACAATTACATCAGAAGTAACTGTAATAAAAATACATACATTTTTCAAGAAAAAAGTAATTAAATTACAGTAATTAGTTAGCAATTAATTGCACCCAACACTGCGTAGCACCTACACTATACCCTACCCTAAACCTAACCGATAGTGGCAACAAAAGCAAGCGTGAGATAAAAACGCATTGTAGCTTGCTTCTACAAGTCTTTAAACTCTTTTATCATGACTTGTGTTTCTGAATCCCAAATTGTGTTTCATAGGATTTTCAAAACATATTAATTTACAAATCATTTTACAAATTAATTTACAAATAATGCACTATGGTAAAAGTATAGTAAAGTATGGTAAAGTATAGTATAGTCATAACATAGTATTGTGCAAGGAACCACGTGAGAAATCTTTATTAATTTATAATCTGCCCGTGTAATCATAATGTGAGAAAAGGGATAAATGTTGTTAGTGTTTTACTGCAATCAACTGAAAACTTCAGTGGATTGTATGTATACAGTAGGTTTGTTTTTAGAGATGATATTATACTATTCATGTCATTTGTATTATTCAACGAATTAGTATATATATTTATATCATTATCTTATATCTGTGTTACTGCCTCAAAGGACCTACCTTCCTGGAATTCAGCTGCCGTATACAGTAAGTGCAGGATGTTTTCTCAAAGCGTTTAGTGTTTCTTGTGTATGATCACTTATACACTGAAAAAAAAATGGCTTTTTGATTTTGCTCAATTTTTTTAAGGCAAGTGATTACATCTATTTATCTTCATTTTAAATTCTTCATTTTGGAACAGTCGTGGCCTAATGGTTAGCGATTCAGACTGGTAACCCGAAGGTTGTGGGTTCGATTCTCAATACCGACAGGAAATGACTGAGGTGCCCTTAAGCAAGGCACCTAACCCCCAATTGCTCCGGGTGCCACAGCAAAATGGCTGCCCACTGCTCCAGGTGTCTATGGTTTGCAGTGTGTGTGTTCATTACTCACTACTCCTAATGTGTGTACACTAACTTGGATGGGTTAAATGCAGAGGACAAATTCTGAGTATGGGTTACCATACTTGACTTTCACTAAACATACATTTTTAGTGGTTACACTTTTTTTTACAGTACATGCACTTACAGTGTACTTACATGGGTTAAGTTTAGATTTTAAGTTGAACATAATCAATGTCTTTTAGTTATCTGAATTCAAATATATTGAGTACATTCCAATATATTCAAGTCTGTGATGTTGAGTAAATGGAAAAGACCTGTTTATACTTGACATTCAGTTAAGTTGTACAATTAAAAGACTGTCTGCAGGTAGAGCAGCACAAGTAGAAAGATACTTGTTACTGCACTGGCATTTGCAAAGCTATATTGCTCATTGAAAGCAGCATTGTGCATCATAGTCTTTGTACATCCCATCCACAACCTAACCAGGGTGTTATGCTTGTTGCTAACATTGGAATTACAGTTGTAAGTGTCATTTTGGAAAGGAACAGAGGTTCCATACTCACACTGCATTATTGCTTTAGTTTGTGTGGGTGTGTGGAGCATCAGGGCTTCATTATACTCATGCTGAATGTCAGTATTTTAACACTGAATGCCCACATGATTTCACAGAATATCCCCATTTCACACACACGCACTGTTCGTTTTTCATGTCATAGAAGAGAGAGCAAGGGTTTACAGTGCAAAGGGAAAGAAAATGAGTGAGAATCTGCTGCCATGGTGACTGGCCCAGCAGTATCTAATAGCAACGGGTTGCTAGGTAGCCGCTGCAGTTTCGTGAGACTGAGTAGAATAGAGCATAATGCATGTGCTCATGGAAAATGACACAGGGGAGGATGTAGAGGTATTGACATATGACCACAGAGTCACTCACTCACAAACTGCCGCATCATTTCCTTTCATTTGATTGGCATGTTCGATTGCAATGTGTTTGAACATTGTGTTCATGAGAGGAAGGTTGGACAAACTTACAAAGAGGGAGGTTTGTTAAGGACTGAAGCCTTGGTCTGTGCTGATGGTGAAGTGCAGCCCACACATGCAAAATATTGTTTGTGCACCAAATGTTAACACCTTTATGCCAGTGATCGCTTATGTTATAAAGCTTGAATTTTCAATTCTCAAATAAGAGAAAGGGCAAAGAATCAGTTGCATTAGCTCATGTTATCATTATACATTTAATCTTATTTGGATAATGTGAAAGGTAAGATTAAACTACTGTTTGTAAATGTAACAAGCAATGAGCTGTAATTAGATCTAAAGAGCAGAGAAACTAAAGAACCGTTTTGTACCTGGTGTCAACCCAGCTTACTTTGCATTCTGTGACACCGTAGTTGATTCATTTGACAGCTCATGAATGTGGGGAATGGGAATGCCTAATTAATGCAGACAAATTGATTAGTAACAGGTGAGAGAGAGGGTGTGCGAGGCAATTCTTCTTACCTGAATGGAACAGACATGTTGTCTGCCTGTCTGCACAGTATGGCAGTCTTCCTTTGACATGCCAAGTTGAAGGGAAGGTCATACAGTATGCACACTGGGAGGAGAAGCCTGTTTGCTGTGTTATGTACTGTATATTTAATTGTATTTATTGCGCATCTCTGTAAAGTACTAAATTCTGAGTGGTCAGTCGTGGCATTCGGCAGTTTGATATTGTAATATTCAACATATTCTGTCCATGGCAATGCTATACGACATCGCTTGTCAGAGTTGGGGGCCGTGCACATGAAACATTTTTTTTATTTTTATGTAAACTGGACTAGACAGACATGTTTGACGATGCACTCGCATCTTTTGCAGCGTCTCGCGCATGACACAGGATTCTAAAAACTGAAGGCTCAAGTTAAAAGAAGTTCAACTTTTAAGAAGTTCAAGAGCTAATTTTTAGTAAACTAATGTCCCGTTTTATTTCTGACGTAATCCATTTGGTTGCGCTACTTCTGACAAGTAATTCATTTGTGGCATTTTTTTCATTTTTTTTTTTCATTCTACTGCGTGGTACGACTCAGCTCGCTTCGCTTTTCCACTGCGTGGTATTTTCAATTCTGAAATAAGAGAAAGGGCAAAGAATCAGTTGCTCGGCTCGCTTTGGCTTGGTTTGCTTTTCCACTGCAGTTAGTACCGATTCAAAGTGGGTGGGATTATAGACTGATAGTTATTAGCCGCATTTCCATTACCCTTTAAATCGCGCAAATTGAAATTTTTTTTAATTGAAAATACGCCCAATGGAAACAAAACTCAATTTCGCAAAAACTCCCATATATCGCAAAAAAGTTTTTGCGCTCACATGAGGTGGTTTTTCAGGCAATTTGAAAAAGGAATATTTCGCAAAACTGCAATGGAAACAGTTTTTTCACATTTTTTCGATCATTCTTTAAAGAGGGCACGGTATGTTTGGATAAAAGACGAGAGTTCTTCATTAAACTCAAAAAGTAAGACAAAACTAGAAAAAAGTATTACAGGACTACTGGATTCTAAACAACAAAGAAATGCCACAATTTGAATTTATCAAGACCTCGAAGCAGATAGGAGTATGAAACACCCAGAAACACCTCATACGTGGCCGCTCCCAAGTATAAGGGGCTTTCCTTGCCATAAATGCTTGGATAACATGCTTACATCTCCTTTAATTAAAAATAATGGCTAGTGCAGTGGCTGGGATATACGTAAACCTACCAATATCCGTTGCCATGATTTTTGGAATGACTTATCACGAGAGGAAAAAAAGACGTTTTAGTCGCATAACGTCAATTAATGGAAACGGCATCATTTCGCAATAGTTTTTTATTGATATTTTGAAAATATCGCAAAAGTTTTGCGCAAATCTGTAATGGAAATGCGACTATAGTTGCACCGCCTCTACTGCCAATGACGCTGGTGATGATTCTCTCTGACCAATCAGTGATCTGCAATGTTTACATGTCACATTTTAGTATCAGTATGTCTCGCTTGAAACCTCAAACAAGGTGGTACTATTTAAGCGAGCCGTACCGAGCCATACCGAGCCATACCATGCAGTGGAAAAGTGCCAAAGCGAGCCGCACCGAGTCATACTATGCAGTGGAAAAGCGCCATATGTAAACATGTAGTTTTTGATGGTTGCTCTTGTGGCTTTTGCAGAGTGTTCGCGCATGACATGGCGTTATAAAAAAACGCAAGAAGTTCAGCTTGCATCAAAAACACGTTCTTTGTGAATAGCCCCTCAAACTGTTTCGCCCAGGGTATCACACTGCGGATGCACTCTCTTCACATGCAACTGGCAATCTAGCATCTCAGTTGGCGATTGCCGTGAAAATCACCTCAGAGGAAATCATGTTCATATAGGCTATTGCGCTGTCAGCAGTGTTGTTTATTTTGCGATAGTGACCGTAAAGGTTCTGTACATAGTCCCTTGTGCTACATGAATTATTTAGTGGAAATTGTATTTTAGGTCACAAATGCTTTGTGGACATATCATTTTTTTGTCAGTAATATAAAACTTTTGTCATACTTGGTGATACTGGTTGGTATATGAACCCGTTAAACATGATTTCACCAAGTACAACCTGTTCCTGGATCAACATCTTTGTTGACAGGAATGTTGTTCCAGGATCAACAAAATATGCTGATCCAGGAACATGTCTTACTTGACAAAAGCACAATGACTGTACATGTTCAATGTAAAATAAGTGTTGAGAAATGTTTTATCATCATATTTTGTATAGAGCTGTGTTACCTTCATGCCTTTAGACTTGACCTGAATACTGGTTATTAAGCTTTCCATTTATAATGTATATTATCTATAGCTATAGGATCTTGTTGCTAGGACAATTAGAAATATTTTATTACAAGCCAAAGAACTCACTTTTTAGGAAACTGTTTTAATCATTTGTGGGGCTATTTTTACATTATACTAGGACGGGATGTGCCTACGGGTGACCTGACTAAGCTAAATTTTCACTTTAAATAACTAGCTCTTTTGTAACAAAAATGCACTTTTTCTATGAATCATGCTCAATCTCTTCTTTATTTTTTTCCATGGGCTGTTGTAAATTAGTTCTTGCGTACAATTTAATGGAGTTTTTTTCTGGTTGATGAGTGAAAGTTGGCATAGCCAGTCACTATACATCAAGGAAAGAGGTGCAATGTATACATTCATGCATCATGCTTGTCTCTGATGGTACATTATTCATCAGCATTCTATGTCTGGTAGGCAGGTTTCCTCATTGCATGTATATTGCAGAAGACATGCTTGCGGTTGATTTGTGTTTGAGCAAATGGCACATATTTTAAATATGTCTGTGTGCCAGAAAGATACCTCCCATGTCTAAATGAACACTCATTCAGTATCCATCATGCTTCTTCTCTGTAATTGTTGACATGCCCTTTGGGTACTTAACACCCAGGAATAAGTGCTGGTAAATTGCCATATAATTAAGAGCAGACATATTGTGCTAATGACTGGACCGATCTTCTGGTCTACTTGCTACCATCTTTGCCCATTTTTGTCCTTGTGGACACCTCCTGTGTGGTATAATTGTCAATTTTTTTTATATTTCAGTCCATACCTTAATAAGAAGAATCTGTTGCTTGCTGAATTTGTTAGTGCCGATAGTGATTTAAGCATCATGTTAGTGATGTCTATACAATTTGTGTTTGTCCTAAAACTCTACCCTTGAGAACCTAATTTTGTAAGCACCAAAGAACCTAACCTTTGTAAGCACGAGTAGAGGTTTAAGGTGTGGTCAGATTTGTATGCAAAGTTACAGTTTTCAAAATCCTGCTTTATTACTATTGTGCCCTTGAGCAAGCCACATTAAATGTTTACATGGTTGCTCCCACAGGTCTGTCCCTGTTATAACTGAGTCAACTCAGCACTCCTATGAGACAAGAAAACTTGATTATGGTTTTGTTTTGAAAATACACTACCAGTTACCAGTAGACTTCCAAGTTTGAATAAAACAGAATCATGATCTTACATTTTGAGCTAAAGGCTAATGCTTAAACTCATTATACAAGTTTGTAGACAAATATTATGCTTGTAAATATCTTTAAAAAACTGTTATTACAATATTACAGGATGCACTTTGTGAAACTTTGAAGTAGCTAAAATGTTGTATTTTTTTTTTTTTTTTACTTCATTATTCCCATACTTTCATTGTATTATTATTATTATTATTATTATTATTATTATTATTTTTGATTTTTACTTTTCTAAAACATTGCCTGATGTTTTGACTAATATGTTGTCAAAATATATTAGACTAATATACTAATATGTTTTGACTAATATGCTGAATTCATCTTATGAAATTAGCTATGAAATGTATTGATTTTAATTTCATCATAACGTGCAGTAGGCGTAAAGTTTTCATACATGTATTAATAAGATGCTTTTGAAGAATTTACCTTTCAGTTTAAAGGGAATTTTAATGGCATTTCAAAATAAACCTTTGAAAGACAAAGTCCACCAATAGCTGAATTGGAATTCATATGGGTAGAGTAATGCAGCTAAAGTACAAAAGGTAGAGTAAAACAGTTATTTGCCTCAATAATTGTGAAAATGATGTGACGTGTGGCCAAGTATGGTGTCCCATACTCAGAATTTGTGCCCTGCATTTCCCCCATCCAAGTGCACACACACAGCAGTGAGTATTGAACACACACCCAGAGCAGTGGGCAGCCGTTTTTACTGCGGCATCTTGGGAGTGATTGGGGGTTAGGTGCCTTGAAAGTTAGGCTAATGAAAATTGAAGAGAGCGCTGTTCATTCACTCCCTCCACCTACATTTCCTGCCGGTACTGAGACTCAAACTCCCGACCTTCGGGTTACAAGTCCGATTCTCTAACCATTAGGCCACAACTGATCCATTATTAATTGTATAATTAATAATGTATATTTAACTGTATCCCTATCTAATTCTATCAAAGAACTCAGATTTTAAAACACTGAAGCAGAAAATAGAAGTCTGTCAGTGTTTTATAAAAATAACAGAGTTTTGAACTCTCTAAGAAAGTTTAGAGAGAAAGAGAGAGAGAGAGAGTTTAACAGAAGAGTTTAGAAACTTTGATGCTAACTTTTGCTTAGACTTGAATGGAAGCAAATTCTTATTTACCTTAGAAGATGAGCTTGGATCTAACCTCCTTTAGCTTTTAGACGGGACAAGGACAGTTGGGTTCTTTTAAAGACATATATGCCCACAGGCTCCTTGATCTGAGTTCAATTACAATTTCTATTTGGGTTATGATGGGAAGCCAGCAGGGATTAAGGAGACAGACACAAAGCAGCTTTATTGGTGACGGCTTATGTAACATCAATTAATGAAATAGCTGCACTAAAAGAGATTTTCACCTTAGAATACCTCAAAAAACAAGACACCCTACTGTGCTAAAATACCTGAGCTGAGACTGAACTTTATAGGAGCTTTATACTGCAGGTTTAAGAACAGGGAATTATCATTGATCGGATTCTTAATACAGACAAAATGGATTAGCAAGGTCCATTCTGTGATTTACTAACCTTGATAGCTACAAGTGCAGTTATTTGGATTTTTATATAAAGCACTGAAATACAATTCTACTGACCTTCACTTCTGTACATACGGTAGATTAATAAAGACAGGTGGCAACTCTTCTGGGTCACTTAGTTGTCAATATGTTGACCATAAAAGTATTTCCTATGACTCTTGCATTTTCTACAGGTGCTGGTCATATAATTAGAATATCATCAAAAAGTTGATTTATTTCACTAATTCCATTCAGAAAGTGAAACTTGTATATTATATTCATTCATTACACACAGACTGATATATTTCAAATGTTTATTTCTTTTAATTTTGATGATTATAACTGACAACTAAGGAAAATCCCAAATTCAGTATCTCAGAAAATTAGAATATTACTTAAGACCAATACAAAGAAAGGATTTTTAGAAATCTTGGCCAACTGAAAAGTATGAACATGAAAAGTATGAGCATGTACAGCACTCAATACTTAGTTGGGGCTCCTTTTGCCTGAATTACTGCAGCAATGCGGCGAGGCATGGAGTCGATCAGTCTGTGGCACTGCTCAGGTGTTATAAGAGCCCAGGTTGCTCTGATAGTGGCCTTCAGCTCTTCTGCATTGTTGGGTCTGGCATATCGCATCTTCCTCTTCACAATACCCCATAGATTTTCTATGGGGTTAAGGTCAGGCGGGTTTGCTGGCCAATTAAGAACAGGGATACCGTGGTCCTTAAACCAGGTACTGGTAGCTTTGGCACTGTGTGCAGGTGCCAAGTCCTGTTGGAAAATGAAATCTGCATCTCCATAAAGTTGGTCAGCAGCAGGAAGCATGAAGTGCTCTAAAACTTCCTGGTATACGGCTGCGTTGACCTTGGACCTCAGAAAACACAGTGGACCAACACCAGCAGATGACATGGCACCCCAAACCATCACTGACTGTGGAAACTTTACACTGGACCTCAAGCAACGTGGATTGTGTGCCTCTCCTCTCTTCCTCCAGACTCTGGGACCCTGATTTCCAAAGGAAATGCAAAATTTACTTTCATCAGAGAAAATAACTTTGGACCACTCAGCAGCAGTCCAGTCCTTTTTGTCTTTAGCCCAGGCGAGACGCTTCTGATGCTGTCTGTTGTTCAAGAGTGGCTTGACACAAAGAATGCGACAGCTGAAACCCATGTCTTGCATACGTCTGTGCGTAGTGGTTCTTGAAGCACTGACTCCAGCTGCAGTCCACTCTTTGTGAATCTCCCCCAAATTTTTGAATGGGTTTTGTTTCACAATCCTCTCCAGGGTGCGGTTATCCCTATTGCTTGTACACTTTTTTCTACCACATCTTTTCCTTCCCTTCGCCTCTCTATTAATGTGCTTGGACACAGAGCTCTGTGAACAGCCAGCCTCTTTTGCAATGACCTTTTGTGTCTTGCCCTCCTTGTGCAAGGTGTCAATGGTCGTCTTTTGGACAACTGTCAAGTCAGCAGTCTTCCCCATGATTGTGTAGCCTACAGAACTAGACTGAGAGACCATTTAAAGGCCTTTGCAGGTGTTTTGAGTTAATTAGCTGATTAGAGTGTGGCACCAGGTGTCTTCAATATTGAACCTTTTCACAATATTCTAATTTTCTGAGATACTGAATTTGGGATTTTTCTTAGTTGTCAGTTATAATCATCAAAATTAAAAGAAATAAACATTTGAAATATATCAGTCTGTGTGTAATGAATGAATATAATATACAAGTTTCACTTTTTGAATGGAATTAGTGAAATAAATCAACTTTTTGATGATATTCTAATTATATGACCAGCACCTGTATACTGAGTGATAAAACACCCTTGACCTTGTTTCCATGCATGATCCATGCTGATCTGAAAAGTGCAAATTTGGTTGAATGTGAGTGGTTCAGACATGGGATCACTGACCTTACAAGCTTGATTGATTTGTTTCTTTCTGCATTAAGCTGGATAGATGGTTATATTGTGGAGTGGTGGACGACTGGTCAATAATTCCTTTTTATTTTTGTCTTCTTAAAGTGAACTGACAGAGAATCAGAACAGAAATTAAACTCTTTTGAACATACACAGCTAGAACCACTTCATATTGTTGACTTTATGAGGGGCATGAGGTTACTGTCTGAAGATAGGAAAGATTTCAAGGTACAGATGCACACAAGAGACATTGTCAGCGGCAATGGCTATGAGTGACAGATTGCTGAGAGAATACCAAGACGCTGAGATTACATTTTGGAAGTGGAGGTTGCTCTGACATTTCCTGAACTTGGTTAGATGAGCTATCTGACATGTTCTGGTCTCTCTGACAGAGACAGCTGTTTGAGAGATGTCACAGGTGTTTATCTGTTTTGTAGATTTTTCTGTGTAGTGGAAGAACTTGCTTTGGCCAACAAATATTGTACTCAAAATGTATAATTTTATAAAACAAAACATGACACATAAATATATGACAAACTGACCTGACATTTATGGAATACACATTTGTTCTTATAACACAGTTTAGCTTTTCAGTTAAAATCTACCTTAAAGGGATGGTTCACCCAAAAATGAAAATTCTGTCATCATTTACTCACCCTCAAGTTGTTCCAAACCTGTATGAATTTCTTTGTTCTGCTGAACACAAAGGAAGATATCTGGAAGAATGTTTTGGCACTTTTCCACTGCATGGAACGGTTCGGTCCGGCTCACTTTTTGGTGCTTTTCCACAGCATGGGACGGCTCGGTACGGCTCGCTTAAATAGTACCACCTTGGTGAAGGTTCTAAGCAAGCTGAACCGATACTAAATGTGACGCGTAAACACTGCAGATCACTGATCGGTCAGAGAGAATCGTCACTACCAGCGTCATTGGATTTGAAACACGAGACACCAAACCCGCTATATAGTCAGTAACAGCCACTGCAGTATCATTGTTTTTTTTCCTACTATGGTAGTCAACAGGGGGTGAGATCTGCTTGGTTACAAACATTCTTCCAAATATCTTCCTTTGTGTACAGCAGAACAAAGAATTTTTATGCAGGTTTGAAACAACTTGATGGTGATAAAATGATGACAGAATTTTCATTTTATGTGAACTATCCCTTTAATATAGTTCACCCTTCACACAAAAAAATATTCTAATTAAAAAGAGATTTGTACTAGATATCTGAGCTTAGTTTAGTTTCTTGTAAAACAAATTTCAATTTTCAAGTCATTGGAAACAGTATAAGAAGAACCTTAAAGCAAGTTCACATTGTTCTGTGCTCTGTTCAATTATAAATTCACTTGTTTGTGGAAGCCTGTCCAACACTGAATACAATTTGCTAATAAAAAAATCTCTGCCAAATCTCCGTTGAATTGCCAAGAAGAATGGTTGTGTCTTAGTGGTTTTGTTGTGTTGTTTTATGTGTTTTGAGCCAAATCAGTTGTTCATGTATCATTAGATTATTTATTATGTTGCAGTTTTTGGGGTTATGATTGTGGTAAAGAGTGGAACTTGTCCTTAGGTTGAGGGTGGGCTACTATACATTCAGATTATGTTGATTTAATTATAGTGCAATTATAGCGCACTATAGTGCAAATGCTTCCCAGCAACACCATACATTATGTATATTACTTATTTTCCATGTGATGAAAAGTTACATTTAGCATGCTTATTGAATTTTTCTAGTTAGTAGATGACTGCATAAGATTCAGTAGTGCTGCTTTGACATGTCTAATTCCAATTCTGTATGGTTTCCACTAGGGTGTGTTTAAGTATAGGTCACAGTTTAATTCAGTGTTAAAAAAAACTATTGGCCTGGTTTCACAGACAGGGCTTAGATTAAGCCAGCATTAATTAGGGCATTTAAGTAGCTTTTATAAACGTACCTTGGAAAAAAAAAAAAAAACATTGGTGTACATCTTGAGACAAAACAATGGCACTGACATATTGTGTCAGTGCAAGTTGCTTTCAGTTAAAACAGCTCAAACATGCATTTTAGTCTAGGACTACGCTTAAGCCTTGTCTGTGAAATGGGGGGTAATGCATGTAACCACTGTCCACAGTGACATTTAAACCCGTATTTTTTAGTGAATATTTATATGAATTTTGTTTTTGAGAAGCAAAAAGCCAAGTTATTCATAGACATTAGCATACAGCTTTCTGGGTTTTTTTTTTTTTTTTTTTTTTTTGTTCACATCACTTTCAGCTCATGCAACCGTTCTGTTATCAATAATAGCCTGACCGTGATGCTGCACATTACCTGAGGGACACAGACTGTAAAGCCCTTGTGAAACCCCTACAATTATGGCTGTGACTGGGTTTCATTGGTTAATGCTTTTTTTGATTGCAGAAGAATGAGGGCAAATGGGAAAGAGCCTCCCTACAGGTTTCTAGTTCTTTAATGAGGGCACATTCAGTGACTTGTTCTTTTAAGGATTATATAGAAATTCAAATCTCTTAATTCATATATGGATTTACTTTTATATTATTTATTGCAATTAATTTTACCTAATAATAAAATGAGATATATATATATATATATATAATTTGTAATGAATACATTTGTGTTAAAGGATTGTTAATATTTATTTCATATAACAAACAATAATATGGGCTAATAAAATCAAATTAAGGGGCTGTTTACAGGACACCGCTTTCAACTAAAAACTGAAAACTTTTTATGCGTTTTGGCTGTTCATTTACACGACAACGGCGTTTTGGTGGCCTGAAAATGCAAACTTTTGAAAATGGGTTTCAAAGTGGAAGTTTTTGAAAACGATACTGTAATCATCTCCATGTAAACTGCAAAAACACGAATCTGTGAAAATGGTGACGTCTTGCACATGCATATTACGTGTTTAGTCTTTCCACCTTATTTTTCAACACGGATATAAGGTGCGAGAGTTCCGATTTATTAGCCGCTATAGGGAAATAATGAAAGGAATATCAAAGTGCAGTAAACTGTAAAAATAAGGTGGATAGGCATGCATGCGAGGCAAGTACTCTGTAAAAGAATGCGTATGTGCGCAGGTGAGTAGTCTTTCTTTACAAAGTGTCATCACCAACTACTTGTCTGGCATGCGTAATACAATCCATGTGAACGTTTTGATAACGTTGTCATCTGTACAAAGAAAAAACTTTTCAGTTTTTATTACATTGTTGTCGTGTAAACGTACCCTTAGGGGCCATTTACACGACACTGTTTTCAACTAAAAATGGAAAACTTTTTATGCACTTTGGCCGCTCATTTTGGTGGCCTGAAAACGCAAACTTTTGAAAACTGGTTTCAAAGTGCAAGTTTTTGAAAACGGTCTCTGTGTAAACAACAAAAACTTGAAACTGTTTTAACCATATCGTTGTCGTGTAAAAGTACCCTTAGACATCTGGACTCTGAATAATATGTTTAAATATTTAACAGTTATAAAATCATTTAAAATAAATTTTATTTAAATAGTTAAATATATATTAATAGTTCTGTCATGACAACTCTCGGAGTGTTTGGCATGGTAATGGGTATGACAATGTTGATATGTTTGGTCCTGACGGAATAGATCTGCTACGCTGCTGCTGCTTTTATTGCTGCTGCTGTTGATTATTGCTGCTGGTGCTGCAGAGCAAGTACGGGACTTGCTACTGCCAATACATACACGACACGCTGCTGTGAGCAAGTAAAAGATGCTGCTGCTAGACAATATGCGTAGCAGATCTATACAGGTGGAGCTGTATAAGAGGATGGAGGGTTTCTGAAAGCGACCTATTAGGACCTATTAGCCTGCGCATCTAGAGTTTCATGGCAGAACTTTGTATTTACATTTAACACAATTTGTAATGAATATTCTATTAAATTTTATACAATAGTGTATATCAGCAAACATTTACACTGATTTCACAATTCTGTTTTGTTTGCTTGTTTAGTTAGTGAACTGAAAATAATGCAGGATCTTAAATATTTTATATTCTATTTCCATCATAACTTTTCATTAAAGAAAAAAAAACTTTTTGTATATTTACAGATACATTTCCTCTTGGACCTTTAGATAAAATGTGTTCATGTGCATGTGCATGCACGCATGCATATTGTTTGATTTAATGCTGTAAAGCCCACTTCAGCATGTTGAATCTACATGCAAATTTGTCCTTATTTGCACACCCGCTGTCACCGGTGCTGCATTTTCCATTCACGCTGGTACTCCATTATGCCAGAGTCAGTGTGTCACCTTTCTGCAGGCTATGTGCAAAGAGAGCCCTAGCTCTGTTAGGTGGCCTTCCCCCCTTCATGCTTTAGCGTGTTTAACCCAGTGCCTCCTGTGCAGGTATGTGCTCTCCTCACTGCCTGTGCTGCAGTAGAGCCGCCTCTGCCAGCACACTGCTCTCCTGGTGCCAGCCGGCCCACGGTTGCCAGGATACGCCATCATAAACAGACAGTCACGGAATACAAATGTACATGCCAGAGGAATAACTATACATTGCGGGGGATGTGAAAGCAGAGCTGACGAACATAGATGAGTGCAACCTGGAGAAGAAAGTGTTAAACCATCCCACATAGTTCAATACTAATTCATCTGAGCCTTTAGTTTGACCTTCCTTGAGGGGAAAATCCTCTCTTTTATGGGCATAACACGAATGAGTTTAAACTAAGTTTGGATCGGTTATTACTAGGTGCTCTCTTAGCTTGTTTCCAGTACTACTGTACAATATGTATCTGGAGACATTGAAGAATGCATCTTAGCAATGTAAAGCATGCATTAATGCTATAAATTATAGAAAATTGATTAAAAGTGCAAATGAAAGCTCCAGGCAAGGTGGTACACGTGACGATCCATGGGTAGCTACTTTCTTTCTGCCTGCCAAATCTAAAGGGAACCTGCATGTTACCACTGTGCTGGTCTGTGTTTGGACTGCAGTTTGCATCCATTTGGGCAGCATGGCTCCAAAGGCGATCCAGAGAAGCTAATTATCTTGTTTCCAGTTTGTGTAGTCATTTCTCTGGAATAGTGAATTATCTCACACTGTTTTCCAATTAATTCACTTTATCCTACACCAAAGCGTCCCTCTTTCTCAACAGCATATCACATAATGACAGTATTTAGTTTCAATAATTCAATGCACTTAGAACATAAATGAGTTTATAAGAGCATGTGAAACATCAAGCTTCAGGCAAGCTTCAGGCCCCCGTCATCCCATCAGTGCATGCAACAACTTATTTGCGTTAATGCTTTGTTTACTCAACAATGTGCAGTAAGTAAACACAATTTCAGCCCTCCAAAAGTAATAATGGATACAAACAAATGTGTTGGATAGTACACCCAAGAATGAAAATTCTGTCATCATTTACTCACCATCAGTTTGTTCCAAACCTGTATGAATTTCTTTCATCTGCTAAACACAAACGAAGATATTTTGAAGAATGTCGGAAACCAAACAGTTGATGGACCCCATTGATTTCAATAGAATTTTTTCCATACCATGGAAGTCAATGGGGTCCATCAACTGTTTGGTTAACCATATTCTTCAAAATATCTTCTTTTGCGTTTAGCAGAAGAAAGAAATTCATACAGGTTTGGAACAAATTGAGGGTGAGTAAATGATGACAGAATTTTCATTCTTGGATGTACTATCCAACACATTTGTTTGTATCCATTATTACTTTTGGAGGGCTGAAATTGTGTTTACTTACTGCACACTGTTGAGTAAACAGCATTAACGCAAATATTTTTGGGTGAACTACCCCTTTAATATGTGTTATCATAGTGCGCGCTAGATTATATTATAGTATGTGCTAGAACTATAGTGCATGCTAACTGTGTACTGCATACTAGAATTTTAGTGCATACAAGATTGAAGTAAAAAGTGAAAAAGTAGTAGGAAATAACTGATATATTGTTCAATGT
Source organism: Mylopharyngodon piceus (assembly GCA_039654765.1). Lineage (NCBI taxonomy): Eukaryota > Metazoa > Chordata > Actinopteri > Cypriniformes > Xenocyprididae > Mylopharyngodon > Mylopharyngodon piceus. Next base: position 23,353,806 of record CM077452.1, on the reverse strand, counting down.
ATTATACTGCAATGCATCAAAGAATAAAGATACAGCATACACAGCAAAATCCCCAGCTCAGAGTACATATGGTCCCTCTCTAAATAGTGTTAAAGTAACACTGAAGCAGAGTTAAAGTTAATGAGATGATTAACTGATTAAGTGATGATTGAGCAATAATGATGAACACCTGCTGTTAACAAGCAAAATCACTGAAGAAAAGAGAAACACAAGAACTACAACTGACTTCAGCCACAGCCTTAGATGAAATCAACTGAAGATAAAAGACGTTAAATCTCTCAAGAACTGATTAAACAACTCTACAAACAGTATTACCAGCTTCACTTATTACTAATCAGATTGACTTTATTTTTGCCAGATGTCTACAGAAGTTCTTATTGAGAATTAACAGAGATTTAGATGTTGGTGTTTTATTGGTGGAGTCCTATCTGAATGAAATTGATTGGATGGTTGTAGTTTGCTATTGGCGATCTCATGTGAGTGACAGGTTGCCCTGCCCTCATGGCAGTAAACACATCATCAGAGAAGTCACTGTACGAGGAGGGGAAGTTAATAACTCATTTATAATAAATACCGCAATATGTGGTTTTATATCCATAAAAAATAAGATTTGTCATTTTTGATTTTATAATTTCACTTTAATACCTGTGGTTAAAATCCCTAACACTAAATATGAAAAATAGTGATGGGAACAATAGACATAATGATTTTCCACAGTGGGCAAATCTCTAATTTTGTTATCCAGTGATTAAAAAAAAGTCTTTACATAACACATCTAACACATTTTTTTTAGCTAGCTGTGTACATGGTTGAGGCACAGATTACCCCTGTCTTTGACCGCTAATATCTTTCAACCACCACCATCTGTCACATCTGAACGTGTTTTATTATTAAGTAAACATTCCATGTAAAAGACATATGTGAACATATGGTCACACATGCTACATATTGCATGTGCATAGCTATTAGTGTAAATACAGCACCAATCCAGCACAGTGGAAAATGAACAGCTTAAGACACTGTTCAATTCATTATGACTTCCTCTGGGAACAAAACATTAATGAAAGAACACAAACAACATGTTACTGTATCACTGTACATAATAATACTAGCATACATTATTATAATGGTATTAATTCCTATAATTTTACTCAACTATTTAAATTATGATAAATTATATGGTGTTGTTAGGATAGTCTGTCTTATTTTAGTACACCTGCATAGCTGTGCATCAAACATTTTTCTTTTTTTTTTTTTTTTTTTTGAAGTTCAGCACAGACAGTTTGCATTGCGGATGATTTATTGCTTCATGATCTTGTTCCTGTACAGTCAAACAGTGCTTCTACGTTAATAATTTTCATGCATCTTTTTCTCATGTTGAGATTTTTATATATATTGTATAAGCAAACACATTCTGGGTCAAGAAAAAGGCTTGTTATTCATGCCTCAGGCAAGAGAATAGATTTCACATATCTCGTTCTGATTTACCAGAGAGCCCGCTCAAAGCGTTTAGTGTCCTTCTTCTATTACATAGAATTGTGGGTAATTTTCATTGCCATTGCGTTAACCATGAACCAATACTTACATTGTGATTTAATGCATGAGTTATAGTGTGACCACAATGTGAACCACTTCATTTATAATCTGCAGATTTTCCTCAGAATTCAGGAGTGAGAATTTACACACTACAAGTACAATGACTTGATTAAGGCTTCAGAAACATTGGGCAAAATTCATAAAGAATTATCAGATGACTCCTGCAACCATGTTATATATTCATTTTATAACCGTTCTAGATCATTTAGAAGAGATTAAAACAGTGGCACAGTTTAAATATTGCATTGATCTTATTAGTATTCATAGGTATTTATGTGAAATGAGGTTCCAGGTCACATTAACTGTTATAGATGCTGCAAAGTATTAATCAACATGTTGACAGCATCTAAAATGTAGAAATTTTATACATGAATAACTTGCAAAAAATGATAGGAATCCTTTTAAGTTCATAGAATTAATAGGTTAATTTTATTGTACTTAATGCATCAGATTAACTACATCACATTTATAAAAATAGGTTTAATACTTTACAAATGTTATTATAATATGTATTAATATTATAAAATAATAATACTTTAAAATATATTTTTAAATATCAATGAATATTCATTATTCAAATGTCTGCTTATTATAGCACATTTTCAGTTAAATTCTTTTTGTTAGTTGCTACAAATAGGATTTCTTTAAATATGCAAGCTTAAAATTTATTTGTTTCTTTTTTCAAATGTATTGTTGTTTGTTTGCTTCAACATGCATTGGAAATCTGTAAGCCTCTAAACCATCTTGTTAATTTACGATTCAATTTCCAATTGTGTCTGCTAAGATTACTGTGGTAGATGTCTCATTCTCAAATAACACATTCCCACTCTCAGGACAATTTACGTTTTTGATGGAATTCGCTATGGCTTTAGTTGGGTGATTTCAGACCTTGTTAAAAGTTCAATCACCAGCTCCTCGGCGCATAATGGATTAATAGATGACTGAACAACATCCAGGGTCACAGATGCTATCAGGATAGGAAATGCCCGTGCAGATCCATATATGTGGGTTTGTTCAATAAAATAATGCTAGGTTAGTAGAATGAACTAGAATGTTAATACGGAATTCAATACTGAATCAGAGTTTTTTTAATAAATGTAGTTAAGCATGTTGTGAAGACAGACAGACAAAAGTGTCAAGATTAATATTACAAGTGCGCCATCAATATAAAAGATATTAAGCCTCTTTTTGGATGATGGGGAGGCAGTTGTGGCCTAATGGTGAGAGAGTCAGACTGATAACCTGAAGGTTGCAGGTTCGATTCTCAATACCGGCAGAAAATGATTGAGGTGCCCTTGAGCAACCACTCCCCGGGTGCCACAGCAAAAATGGCTGCCCACTGCTCTGGGTGTGTGTGTCTACAGTTTGCAGAGTGTGTGTCTGTGTGTTCACTACTACTCCTAATGTGTGTGAACTAACTTGGATGGGTTAAATGCAGAGGACATTTTCAGAGTATGGGTTACCATACTTGGCCTTCACATGTCACATTCACTTCCATCAAATGTTAGTAGGCCTATACTATATTTTAACAACTATTCAGTAATATTAGAGTAAACAACACGGATAGTCTCTTCTGTTTGCACTCTTCCCTCTTTTCACTTGACCAGTATTTGTTGACTCTTGCCAGTATTGCCTGTTGCTAGGGCAGGGACAATAAATCGATGCATTGCGATTCGTGGATCAATTCTGATATTTTCCAAATGCATCGCGATTTTCTCTCGAATCGATTCTGAGCGTAGTTTTTAACAGCACATGGCGCTCTAGGCTAGTTTTTAATTGCATGATCAAATGGTCGCTAAGAAGAGCACTCATATTTTTAAGACTCGTAAGTCCCTTTCACACAGTAATCACGGTAAATTACCGTAAAGTTACCAGAACAACTTTTCTGGTAAATACACAAATGTGCTGTTCACATAAGCCACAGAGTTCCGTCTTTTTACTGGTAAAGACACAATCCACACATCAGTACTGGTAAACTCTGTGATTTCAATCACCAGAAATGACCTGACTTTTTTTTTTTTTTTTTTTTTTCATACTTCTGAATGACAGCCACAAGGGATGATCACACAGAACATGGATTTGCTCTTAAAAACACAAGACACTTATTATAGTATTTCAGTTAGTACACAATATCTGCAGAGCCACAGTGCTGAAGAATGGAAAAAGAACGAGCACAAAACGCGGCGCAACGGTCAGATGTCCGTCTAACGCATGCTTACATAGAAAAACAATTAAAAACAGTGGACCTTAGCTCCGACAGAGCTTTATGATTGTCCCAAAGAAGACTTTTTTACATCAGTGGTCACTGGCAATCCTGTTCTTTGTTCACACATACTTCCCTATACTATATAGTATGCAAAAACAGTACGCCAACAGAGTAGTATGTCTGAATACATAGTATTTGAAAAACAGTAGATGAAAAGTACCTGGATGACCTACTACTTCTGGCAAGATTCTGAAGTGCACATTCAATGTAAACTTTACTATCCCATTTGACCACGGGAAAAGAATTGTGAATGGCGGTGAAGCGACGCAACTGACGCTGTATGTCACATGACAGTGACAACATGGCGGATGTAGTACGTCCAAATTTTATTCATACTACACACATTCATACTATATAGAACATACTTTTTTAATGATTGTGAAGTAAGTTTCAAAACAAATGTAGTATCTACTATACAGTATGTGATTTTGGATGCAGCGATAGTGTCATACCGGTAATTTACTGGTAATGTTACAACTTCTCATACTGGAAAATTTCTTTTTTATTTACAGATTTACCAGTATTTTTGATCTCTTAACTGTAATTTACCAGTAAAGACAGTATGTGTGAAAGGAGCTATAGACTATGTTCACAGTGTCAGTCCAAATCTGATTATTTGTGTATCCAATTGGAATCTGATCTAAATTATTGACGTGTATCACAACTGTTCAGATCTGATTTGTGTTTGCCTTTTTGTTTTCTGGAATATCTGTGTTGGTTTCTATGGTTTTTCCAGCAATGATGTTGCATTGGTAGGCCTACGTCAAAAACAACATGGACGGATTTGCAATGTTGTCTTGTAATATGACAAAAGCGCTGCACTGGACTACTATGTCTAATGAAGCAGCGGCAGAAACATAGGAGGCTGGCACAAACAACTTTGTGCTGTCGTCTCCACAGCACAGTGAAAGAAGTGAAGACACCTCATCACTGGACCGTGGAGATGTCTCCATTATTATAATTTTCTGTGCAACCTGCACATCAACACAACACAACCTTGTTTCTGCAACAACATCTGACATATTTACATTTTACGTGCTGTGAGAATGTGACATAAGCAAAAAGCTATGCAAAATCTGATCACAGCAGTCAGACTGAAACAGATTTCCAGAAATGAGGTTTGAATAGGATGTCAAACCACTTAAGAATGTAGCTTGAAACAGATTTGTAAAAATTGGATTTCATGTGATTTTTTTTTTTTTTTTTGCCAATCACACTTGCTAAATATGATCAGATTTCAATCACAAATGCACAAAAATCGGATTTGGACTGATAGTCTGAACAGTTGTTCTAAAAAGTCGCAGGACTGTCAATTGGACCTTCAGGAAGTATTTTAAAAAAGCTTTAGTTTCCAAATCTATGTGAACTTTGATCCGTGCGTGTGTGCGGTTCAGGTATTCCCTATGTTTTGTCACCACAATGACAAACTGATCTCTTAACGGTCAATACCAGAAATGTTCAATCTTGTGGGAACATATTTGGTCCCCATGAAGTAAAATGCCCCTCCATTAAACATGGAAACCCAGCACATGTGTGTGTGTGTGTGTGTCTGCTGTCTATATCTCACTCCACACTACCCAGACAGCATTACACAGTACCTACTGACAGTGAAATAAAGCTTTGCATCTCAGATCAAAGGCTCCCCTGGAGAGATGACTCTATATCGACAGATTAAATGGAAATGTATTCTGCTTTTTGTTCTGCTATTCCTCTCTCTTTCTTTTTTTCTCTACTAAATTGCATAGGGGCGGCGTTCCTACAAGAGCAACATGTATCAACTTCAAATGGTCCCTTTCTACCTCATCTCTTTAATGCAGACAGACGTGAAACCGCTTGGTTTGGAAGGGGTGATGAGAGAGAGAGGAAGATTTAGGGTAGTTGAGACACTGTCTTGGCTCTTGCTCATGAGATCCAACCACCATCTATCTTTATAGTCTTGGTTAGACTCATATACATTTGGGTTCAAAAGTCTCAGTCAGACTTTTATTGAACAAAGTTTAGGATTTTGAAGAATGTAAAACAATGGAAGGTTGTGATGTAATATAGTCTGTTTTAATTTTTTCACTGTGTTTCCTGTGCTCGTTTTGCCTTAGTTCCTAGTCATCGTTAGTTTCCTTGGTTGTTAATTAATTTACACACCTGTTCTGTTTTCAGTTGATTACTCTCCTGTGTATTTAAGCCCTGAGTTCTTTCTGTTCATTGTTCCGTGTCATCTATGTTTTATTTGGTTGTCAGTTATTTTGTAGTTATCTCCTACGTGGTCTCTTGTGGATCTGATCATTAAAGAATGTTTTTGTAACTCCTTGTATTTGTGCGACTCTGCAACCAAGCTTGACAGTAATACTAATAAGATACTAATAACACTAATAAGATTCTGCACCCTTTTTTTGTTCACTAATCAAACACACAAATTGTGACTGATTTTATAGTGAAGCAGGGTTGAGCCTGATTAGTACCTGGATGGGAAACCTCCTGGGAAAACTAGGTTGCTGCTGGAAGGGGTGTTGGTGAGGCCAGCAGGGGGTGCTCACCCTGTGGTCTGTGTGGGTCCTAACGCCCCAGTATAGTGATCTGGGGTCTCATTTATAAAATGTTGCGCAGAAACCATCCTAAATTTGATCTTACGATCATTTCTCAGATGTGCGTATGTGTGATTCATAGAATGAACGTACACAGAAAATGAGCGTACGCCTCTCTTTCATATGTGATATCTATAAATCATAAATGATGTTGAACTTGTGTGCAGCTGAATGGTTTCAGTTCTCTGCGTTGTAAACGACACCTAATTATTGTCATCTACATATAAAAGATCACCAGTCATCGTCTAAATCCTTTAATTTAGAAGGATGAGCTGCAAGAATAGCTTAGATTTCCAAAAACCTGCAGTAATCTGACAAGGAAAATTGCGTACGTCTACTCAGACCCTGACGTGGCGCTAAGCACTGTTTCACGTCAAAGACCGTTTTTACCAAAATGAGCGTTGGTGTGGATTTAAGCGTATGCACACTCTAAGATCAAATCTGTGCGTACATATGCTTTATAAATGAGGCCTGGGGACACTATACTGTCAAAAAGCACCGCCCTTCGGATGAGATGTTAAACTGAGGTCCTGACTCTCTGTGGTCATTAAAAATCCCAGGATATCCTTCGAAAAAGAGTAGGGGTGTAACCCCGGTATCCTGGCCAAATTTGCCCATTGGCCTCAGTCCATCATCATATCCTCCTAATCATCCCCACATATACTGATTGTCTCCTCTCCAGCAATAAGCTGGTGTGTGGTGGGCATTCTGGCACAATATGGCTGCCGTCGCATCATCCAGGTGGATGCTGCACATTGGTGGTGGTTGAAGAGATTCCCCCTTCCATATGTAATATATATAAATGTAAATATAAATGTAACTAATTATTATTATTAATTATTATTAATTATAGACCATGTTATTTTAATATAATTTGGATATTATAATATATACATATTATAAAGGGTAAATTCAGGTTGATTGAAGTCATCTCAATGGCATATTATATATCTTCAATTTATTTTTCAGTTTTAGTTTTACTAATTTTAATACTTCAACTTATTTTATTTCAGATTGTTGCAACATTTTCAAATTTTTGCAACATTTTTGCAACACACAAGGCTACATTTCTAATTTTTGTTTAGGTTTTTTAAATGTAATTTTTTCATCTAATGTTTTATTTCAGCTTTTTTTTCATCAATGAAAACAATTTCGTTTTAATTAACAATAACAATACTGTTATAAATGGTCAGATGTTCTTGCTTCAATTGAAGCTCATACAAACGGTGTTTCTCTCTCTCTCTCTCTCTCTCTCTCTCTCTCTCTTTTACAGTAGGCAAACAGTATACGTTTTCTCTTTTTTTGATGCCTAGTAATTTTGCTGTGTAATTTAGTTGATATGATAAAGTGTCTGAAGCTACAGCTGCTCACAGCATTATGGAGTTTGCTACACTACAAAGCTCTTGATCATGGAGGTCACAGAAACAAGGGCATGAAAGTGAATTGAATCGATCCATATACCTGATCAAGCCTCCATTTGATAGATGGCATTCCACACACACTAGTACAGTAATCTGTTTTTCTAGACAAAATGAAAACATAAAAAAACAAGGCATGAAAAAAAAACCTGCACTACAAAGTCTGAGGGGTGATATTTTTATTTATTTTAAAAATAAAATGAAATATTTTAATGAATTAGTTTTTAAAATTAAAATGATTAATTATTATGTATTTATGAATTTACCTGAACTCAATTTTAAATAAGGATTGGGCTAAATGTCATCACTATATTCTTTTAGGTCTCCAGTTATTTTAAAAATCATCTGTCACTTTGTTTTAAGCACAATTCCACAGATGGGCTATTAGGAAATTGAGAGAATAGAAAAAGAGCACTGTGGAAGATCTGGAGTTTAAAGCCTTTTTATTTTTCATTTTATTTATTTTTTTGAACCAGGAAATGACACCAGCTGGATTTGAACTGTGTTTGCCCTCTTAAGCACAAACTAATTATGGTTAAAAAAGTTTTTTTTCATATAAATAATTAAAACAATGTTTTGATTTTATATATTCAGACACATGATTAAACCCACATAGTCAAGAGAATTTGACAAGTTCAGTCTGACAAACAAGACACCATTTTTCTTTAGAGAAGAAATGCATCAACAAAAATACAAGAATAACACTGCCGATGGTTTGCGGGGAAGGTGACTGACCTAAAATATTCAAATAATTGAGTGAATCAAGTATTTATTTTTCATAAACATGATAGACACTGAGAGGTTAATTTGTATTCTCATGAAACCATCTGCAGTTTATTCATTTAATTTAAACTGCTACCTCACATTTGCTGGAAAATGAAAGTGCTACTTAGAACAGAAAGCTTGGATTGCAACAAATAGATATGTGAACCCTTATCACATTATGAGATGGTTCCTATGAACAACATCAAACTCTGGAATACCTAAAGAAAAATTATGCCATTTATTTAATATTTACTCTATTACGCTGTGGGAATTTTTGTCAGTTTAGCCTTGATGATTAGACATAATTTATACAGACATCATCAATCAGACCTTTCATCCCTGACCTGTACGCAGACATTTGTACCTGTGCCCAAAAACACTTATTTGTAATATCAAGCCAAGCCAGAACACTTGCATACATTGAGGTCTGAAATTGCTCCAAACCACTAGCTGATTTTAATAATTACCATCTATTAGCATTTCAAAAACCGAGTGAAGGCAATACATGAGATAATGTGGGTTAAAAAATCTTATGAGCACATAAATCCTGTAAGTACTAATTGTCTTAGGCCAGTTCTCTGAAGAATAAAAAATGTCTGTAAATTGTTCAGCTTTTCCCAGATGAGGCCAAAAGTAAAGGACACAAATTCCATACACTGTCAGAAAAAAACAGCTTGTCACTAGGGCAGTATAAGGGATAACTTTTTATCTTATCTACCCGAGTAGTATTATACCCTTAATATACCCTTATGAACTTTTAATCAGACGACAGAAGGTAGATTGTGTGCAACAGTTTTTTCAGCAGTTTTGATCATCTTGATAATTTAATGACCTTAGAAATTTGCGTATCAAATATGGTACTATAGGCTTTTAAGGGTTAACTATGAACCTTTTAGGGGTAAATAAGGTACAAAGATGTCCCTTTGAGAGAACAGCCCCAGTGACAAGCTGCTGTACAATTTTTGCAATTTTTTTTTCCTTTTTTTTTCTGAGAGTGTAGATAAGTGATGGGGAACTGTCCCCATATATTGAGTTGCTTAAAATCAGTTGATGTAAATGTTACCTTGGCTGGGCATGATAACAACATGCTAAAAATGAACTGTGCCATTTAAAATATGTCAGGGATCAAGTCAGCCGGTCATTATCAGCTCCGCATCGTGGTCCTGATCACCCTGTATTTTGTTAATACCGGCTGTACATTCTACTTATTACATGATTACTCCCCAAACTAATAAATACTTTACATGGACATTAAGTAAAATAAACTTACCTGTATGTTATCTCAAAGCTTGGTAAGAAAAAAAAGTACAATACAATGTACAAAATAAATGAACTAAAAGAGTAACTAAAGTACAGAGCCCCTAAAGGGACATGGTGAAGGAAAAAATATGAGATGGGAGGAAAAATTATTTGTCAATGCTTGCGCGCTCTCGCGCAAATGTTTTGCATTCCCCAAGAAACGTTGCGCTCACTTGCAAATTGTTTGCGTTCCCCCGAGAAACTTTGCGTTCGCTCGCAAAATGTGTTGCATTCCATAAGAAACTTTGCGTTCACTAGCAAAGAACACAAAAGTTTTGCGAGCGAACGCAAAGTTTCTCAGGGGAACGCAAAACTTTTGCAAGCAAACACAAAATCATTGAAATATATTTTTTTTCATCACCATGTCCCTTTAGGGACTCTGTATGAAGGTCCTCTGGGTTATTTTCACTACTGAGGCGCAAAATTTGTATATCTACATTTGTATAAAACGAGAGAGCGATTTCCCCATGTTGTACTACAGAGGCCCTAAAGGGACATGGTGATGGAAAAAATATATATTTCAATGCTTTTGTGTTCCCTCGCAAAATTTTTGCGCTCCCCCAAGAAACTCGCGAACACAAAGTTTGAGGGGAAAGCAAACATTTTGTGCGCAAACAAAGTTTTTGGGGGAACGCAAACATTTTGCAAGCAAACAAAGTTTACGGGGAATGCAAACATTTTGTGAGAGAACACAAAGTTTCTCTGGGGAACGCAAACAATGCGAGCGAACAAAATTTCTCTGGGGAACGCAAACAAAGTTTCTCGGGGGAACAAATATTTTGCGAGTGAACAAAGTTTCTCGGGGGTACAAATATTTTGCAAGCAAACACAAAGTTTCTCGGGGGAACAAAAATTTTAAGAGTGAACACAAAGTTTCGTGGGGGAACACACATTTTGCAAGCAAACACAGAGTTTTTCGGGGGAACGCAAACATTTTGCGAGAGAACAAAGTTTCTCTGAGGAACAAATATTTTGCGAGAGAACAAAGTTTCTCTGGGGAACGCAAACATTTTCCAAGTGAACAAAGTTTCTCGGGGGAACGCAAACATTTTGCGAGAGAACAAAGTTTCTCAGGGGAATGCAAAATTTTTCAAGCGAACGCAAAGTTTCTTGGTGGAACGCAAACCGTTTGCAAGAGAACGCAAAACCATTGACAAATAATTTTGAAAGTAGCGCATGTTTCAGTATTTTGATTGCAATGGATGACGAAGAACATTAGGAAATATCTGATTGCTATTCGCAGAGATTGACCAATCAGAATCAATTATTCCAGAGTGCCATGGAGTAAATAATAACCAGGTAAAGTAATAACCAATTCCACTAAGGAGCATTTCCAGCATAAGAAAATAAAAGCTGATGTTGGAGGAGGATTGGGCTAGTTCTGTCTTTAGCATTAGATGAATGCTTCACATTATTAGGCAGATGAGGCGATGAAACCCTTAACTATATTTTCTTGGGATGTAGCTGTATGCCACAAGCATAGATACTATATTATGTGTTCGCGTAATGATAAAAACATTTGGGAATAATTTTGCCTGCTCCCAGTTTCAAACAAGATAACGTAGTACTCTTATTCCCTATTAAGAGCATTTATTGGATTTACCAGCATGACTCGATACCAACCGCATCGCAGCTGATCTGTTCATTTGCTTATCGTGTTAAAGCGAGGCCCACCCCCTCACATATGCATATCCTAATATGTGTAACCTCAGTTTGGCGTGTAGCAGCTGCCTGGAGCTTTTGCCTGCCAATGCGAGTTTGTTGTTGTTGTTGCCACTTCTACTGTTATGTGGATGTAGATGTAGGAGGGAGAGAAAATGGCAACAGGTATTAATACTGCTGGTTTCTTTTCAGACAGTTTCCATGGCAATTGCAGAGAATCTTTCTCAGGTGGAGGGGCTTGTGTGCCTGCTGCAATCCAGTAGCAGGATGAGTTTTTCTAAATGGCCATGGGGGTGAGTATAAGGAAGGACAATCGCAGTAAACAATCGCAGTATTTTTCAGTCAATCGGTTTTTGCAGGTCTATTGCATAATGCCATTTTCTCAGGGAATTGAGGGAGAAGTCACTTGTGCAAACAGGTGACAGTGAGAGAACACTGGAAGGTAAAAGTAATGTTTTACTGGGTTATCATTTTTTGTTCATGCTGGAAGAACATTCCTATCAAAGATTCCTAAACCTTACCATGAACTGCTTCTAAAATCAGAGATTAAATAGGTTAATAAGAATGTTGTTGAACCCCTCAACTCCGATCTTTTCCCAATCTACGATTTGTTAGGAATGTTGTTCCAAGATCAACAAGGATGTTGATGAACATGTCCTACTCTGCAAAATCACAGTCACACTTGTTTATCCATAGTGTTTGCACTGATCTAGCCGTGAAATAAGGCATGTCACAAATTCATGTTGCAGCATAGCATTGGCTAGAATGATTTAATAACTTTGTACTTTGAATGACAGCTCCCCCTGGGCATTATATTTGGTACTGCAACCTGTGATACCCCCACTGTAATGTAATGTCTATTTTAGAACGTTTGCCTCTGTTCTTGTTTGATGTTTAAAGCTCTGTTCAGTGTCCATGTCCAATTCTCTTTGTTATATCTCCAGATATGTCTTAGCACTTTGGCTGTGCTGGAAACAGAATTGAATATCTTTTTTTTTAAAGGTCAATATCTTTCATGTACCATCTTAGGTATTTTATATCTGTTTATCTATTTTGTCTGTACTTGTGTCACACGATAACAGCACCAAAAAAACAAAATACAAAAAGTGAAAATGAATATTCTGTCATCATTTAGTCATCCTCGTGTCGTTCCAAAGCTCTGTGACTTTCTTTTTTCCGTGGAACTCACAAGATTAGATTCAAAAGACTATGCTAGTCTTTACTATCCAAGAAATAACTCACTGCTTCATACAAGGACACAATGTACCCCATTTGTTCTACATTTGAAGTCATATGAGAGCTTTTTGTGAGGAACAGGCCGAAATTCATTGTAATAGAAAGAAAAAAAAAAAGAAAAAACATTAGAAAGTGTGTACTAATTTTGCTCAGTAACAGTCAGTATCATAAGATTATTATCAATTATGTTACAAAGTAAAGTGCCTTTCACTTTGATTGGCCTTCATAAGAGACTTATTTCCAGAGATCAAATCCCATGTCACCCTGGCCTACCTGTCATTTGCTGGATAAATACGTTTTTTTGTATGTTTGTTTGTTTTTTGCTCAAAAATGCAGCTGCCACCAGTCCTATGGGCCACATAATCTGTGTGTTGTGTTTAGGTATGAACGTAGCATCAGTGTAAATTCCTTTTAGTGTTGTTGGGTTTTTCCGTTAGCATAAAATCAGGCAGATACACACAGGCAGATGAATTATTCAGTATGTCAAATGAATTCAATTTCCACCACCTTTGAAGTAAGGGGTATGTGTTTTTGCCCACTAAATAAAGCATTATTCAGGTTTTCTCTTTATTTTTTTTTTTTACATCAAAACACATGTCAGAATACTTCCTGTTTATTCCTAAGCAGAATGAGGATATAGTGGATTTACCATAAGCTGTAACCAGGGTTATTATCGTTCAAACTAAAACTAAAACTATTACAAATATTTGTTTACTGAAATAAAATAAAATATAAATATTAGTTCAAAAACTTCAACTAAAGAACTGTTGTCTTGGCAATAAACTGAAATAAGTTTAAGTTGAAGCACTAAAATTATTAACTGGAAATAAATAAATAAATAAAACAAAAAAAAAAATAATAATAATAATAATTAAACCTAAATAGCAATATAAAAAAAATTAAAAAATGGCAAAAGCACATAACGAAATTACTAAAAAAACTATACGATTAATTAAATATGTAAGCAATAAGGTATGAGAGGCTGTGCTGTATCGTGAAAAAGTCGTGACTTATTCACGATACAGCACTAGCCTCAAGTACCTTATTGCTTTTATAAAACGGTTACCACACAATACAAATATTAAAGCCAAAAATATGTAACAATGCAACTTTCATGAAGTAAACTCTTACTAAAAGCCTTCCTTCTGCAGGAAAAAATAGTCCCTGACCATGAACAGCAACAGAAGTTACATTATTACGCCATTAGATGGCAGCAAAGACTGTCTTTATGAGTGTGTCAGTCAGTATCGAAGACCTTTACATTGAAAAGACTGAATTGTTGTGAACACGGAACAAGACACAACTGACAAATGCTTTGACTAGCGCTGTCAGTCACGGGAAAACCCCTTAACTGTTAAAAGGACAAGATAATACATCGGACATATTTTTCAACAGATTTTTTATTATGAACATAGGACTGACCTGAAGGAAAATGCTAAATCTGAATGCAGGTAATAAACTCGCTCACTCGATCTCTTTCTCACAATACTCTTCTACATAATACAGTAAGCTTCAATGAACAATATCAATTGAGAACATAGTTTATGTTGCTAAGAGTGGTTGCTAAGGGTGTTGTGTAGTGATACACAGAACCGTTGGGTGAAGCGGTCATAGCCATGTTTTATCGTGAATAAAACACCGCTATTGACCAATCAGAATCAAGGACAGGAACTAACCGTTTTATAAATATAATATATAAAAATAAAAGCTCATTTAAAATATTAATAAGACTATAATAATATAAAAACTAAAATAAAACTGTCTGTAGCTAAAAAAAAAAAAAGGCCATTATTCCTCTTTAATAGAAAGAGATTCTAAAACAAGTCACAAAGACCACAGTACAGAATGACTGAAAGAATCATTCTAAGCAGCCTTAACCTTCCATAATGCAGTAAAGCAGGCAAACAGCTCATGATCAGCCAGAGTTTAGAGGTCAGCCCCTCCCATCTACAGAAGCACTGCACCCTTCTGCCCTCGGCTGCAGGCCTCCGCCAGCACAGTAGCTTAGCAACTATCCATGGCTAGTGACACATACAACTGTTTCCCACTTGCCAGTATGGAAGTGAAAGCACAGATGCTCTTATGTGTGAGAGACAAACTAAATGAGTGCTGCTGTTTGGGCAAAAAGTCATGCCACTCATGATCCATTTAAAGTACAAAGTGAGTCAGACTCTGAACACAGATGGCTATAATCAGCCCCATTGCTTTTATTCAACAACTGGGACCTGTAATCCATCTCTGCTATACTTTCACTGTTGGTCTGTTGATCAAGCTTAAGCTGCAATAATGTTTTGTAACTGGTTTCTAGCTGCATTAAACAATCCCCAAAAGCATTGTTAGCCAACTAGCAAGTTTGAACTCTGTTGGTAACGACAAAACTTGCGACCATAGTTGGCTTTGGGAAACGCACCCCTGATCAAGCTGGCAGACTATCTTCAACCAACAATAACCAGCAGATCAAACCAGCTTGTGGTTGTTTTAAGACTAGCTCTAGCTATATATTGAATAATATAATATAATGAAGTATTATATTATGTTAACACTATAATAAGGTTCCATTCCTAACATTAGTTCACTACATTAGTTAACATGAACTAACAATGAACAATACTACTAAAGCATTTCTTAACTTTAGTTACTGTTAATTTCAACAAGTTGTATTCGTTAATATTATTTAATGGACCTAATGGAGCTAATATCAACTAATATCAACTAACAATGACCAGTTGTATTTTTATTAACAAATGTTAACATAATAAATAAATAAATACTGTAACAAATGTATTGCTTATTGTTAGTTAATGCGTTAACTAATGTTAACTAATGGGACATTATTATACTGTTATTATATTATTATCTTTTTTTAATTGCTTAATTTCAGATTATCTGAAAATTCCTGTGTGTATATATATATATATATATATATATATATATATATATATACACTGCCCTCCAAAAGTTTGGAAACACCCTAGAAAAGTGGGGTTTTGGACAATATTGGCATGAATCCTTTTTAATTTGTGATAATTTTGCACTGATAAGGGAAACACAAACTACGAAAACATATTTTATTACATAAACAGATTATACATAGAAAAAACTTAAATTTTCGATTAATCAAAATATCCAATATTAGCAGCTATCTGACCTAAACTGGGTTCTAATTGGTTCATTGTATTCTAAACTTAATTGGCAATCAATTGTTGAAGCTATTAAGGTGTGCTGACCCAAAAATCTTTTACAAACCTGGGCCAAGTTTAAACCAGTAACCAGGCATCACAGCTGGCAAAGGGGCATGTCTGACTTTGACATTTATATATTGCCATTATTATATAATCAAAATGAAAATTATTATTGCTGGTCTTCAATGATAATGTCAACTTACTTTAATGTATTTGCACCAAAAAATGATAAGGATTTATGCTGATATCGTCCAAAACCACACTTTGCCAGGGGTGTTTCCAAACTTTTGGAGGGCAGTGTGTATATATATATATATACAGGTGCTGGTCATATAATTAGAATATGATCAAAAAGTTGATTTATTTCACTAATTCCATTCAAAAAGTGAAACTTGTATATTATATTCATTCATCACACACAGACTGATATATTTCAAATGTTTATTTCTTTTAATTTTGATGATTATAACTGACAACTAAGGAAAATCCCAAATTCAGTATCTCAGAAAATTAGAATATTACTTAAGACCAATACAAAGAAAGGATTTTTAGAAATCTTGGCCAACTGAAAAGTATGAACATGAAAAGTATGAGCATGTACAGCACTCAATACTTAGTTGGGGCTCCTTTTGCCTGAATTACTGCAGCAATGCGGCGTGGCATGGAGTCGATCAGTCTGTGGCACTGCTCAGGTGTTATAAGAGCCCAGGTTGCTCTGATAGTGGCCTTCAGCTCTTCTGCATTGTTAGGTCTGGCATATCGCATCTTCCTCTTCACAATACCCCATAGATTTTCTATGGGGTTAAGGTCAGGCGAGTTTGCTGGCCAATTAAGAACAGGGATACCATAGTCCTTAAACCAGGTACTGGTAGTGTTGGCACTGTGTGCAGGTGCCAAGTCCTGTTGGAAAATGAAATCTGCATCTCCATAAAGTTGGTCAGCAGCAGGAAGCATGAAGTGCTCTAAAACTTCCTGGTATACGGCTGCGTTGACCTTGGACCTCAGAAAACACAGTGGACCAACACCAGCAGATGACATGGCACCCCAAACCATCACTGACTGTGGAAACTTTACACTGGACCTCAAGCAACGTGGATTGTGTGCCTCTCCTCTCTTCCTCCAGACTCTGGGACCCTAATTTCCAAAGGAAATGCAAAATTTACTTTCATCAGAGAACATAACTTTGGACCACTCAGCAGCAGTCCAGTCCTTTTTGTCTTTAGCCCAGGCGAGACGCTTCTGACGCTGTCTGTTGTTCAAGAGTGGCTTGACACAAGGAATGCAACAGCTGAAACCCATGTCTTGCATACGTCTGTGCGTAGTGGTTCTTGAAGCACTGACTCCAGCTGCAGTCCACTCTTTGTGAATCTCCCCCACATTTTTGAATGGGTTTTGTTTCACAATCCTCTCCAGGGTGCGGTTATCCCTATTGCTTGTACACTTTTTTCTACCACATCTTTTCCTTCCCTTCGCCTCTCTATTAATGTGCTTGGACACAGAGCTCTGTGAACAGCCAGCCTCTTTTGCAATGACCTTTTGTGTCTTGCCCTCCTCGTGCAAGGTGTCAATGGTCGTCTTTTGGACAACTGTCAAGTCAGCAGTCTTCCCCATGATTGTGTAGCCTACAGAACTAGACTGAGAGACCATTTAAAGGCCTTTGCAGGTGTTTTGAGTTAATTAGCTGATTAGAGTGTGGCACCAGGTGTCTTCAATATTGAACCTTTTCACAATATTCTAATTTTCTGAGATACTGAATTTGGGATTTTCCTTAGTTGTCAGTTATAATCATCAAAATTAAAAGAAATAAACATTTGAAATATATCAGTCTGTGTGTAATGAATGAATATAATATACAAGTTTCACTTTTTGAATGGAATTAATGAAATAAATCAACTTTTTGATGATATTCTAATTATATGACCAGCACCTGTATATGTGTATATATATATATATATATATATATATATATATATATATACATACATATACAGTCCGGTATATATGTATACTAACGTTCAAATGTTTGGGGTTAATTAATGTTTATTTAGCAAGGAGGCATTAAACTGATCAAAAGTGACAGTGAATACATTTTTATGTATTTTCAAAAAGATATCCATTTTAAATAAATGCTGTTCTTTTGAACTTTCTATTAATCAAATAATCGTGAAAATTGTATCACGGTTTCCACAAACATATTAAGCTGCACAACTGTTTTCAACATCGATAATAAGAAGAAATGTTTCTTGAGCATCAAATCGGCATATTAGAATGATTTCTGAAGGATCATATGACACTGAGGACTGGAGTAATGATGCTGGAAATTCAGCTTTGCCATCACAGGAGTAAATTACATTTTAAAACATATTCAAATAGAAAACAGTTATTTTAAATTGTAATAATATTTCACAATATTACAGTTTTTTACTGTATTCTGGATCAAATAAATGCAGTCTTTGTGAGCAGAAGAGACTAATAAAAACTAAAATCATACTAATCTGACACCAAACTTTTGAATTTAAAATGTATATTAATGACACACAGATGTCTTTTGAATTTTGAATAGTTTTTTAATTTTTTTTTTCTGGAAGACCAGATGTTGACAAAAGTGCCAGGTTCCTGATCTATTTGTAATAGAATGTGATATTGTAACTGTGTGTTTGGGTTGCAGCCAACATTCGGCCGGTATCCAACCTGCACTCTCAGCTTTTGCAAACATCTCTGCACAGCTGTAGATTTTAAATGTATTTATGTTTTGTTATTTTTATTAACCAAAGATTACATAATAAATGGCTTCCAAGTTAAAAAAAAAAAAAAAAAAAAAAACTAAGGGTACGTTTACACGACAACGATGTACTAAAAACAGAATTTTTTTTCCTTTGTGTTTTTCGCATACAGATGGCAAAATTGTCAAACCGTTCCCTATTCACACGGATCCACGTTGATAAAAATGCTGTATTCTGCATGCCAGGCCAGTAGTTGGCGATGTCACTTTGTAAAGAAACACTGCACGCCTATAGACTGAACACGTATTACGCATGACGTCACCATTTTCACAAATTTGCGTTTTTGTAGTTTACACGGAGACAATAACGGTCTCATTTTCAAAAACTTACACTCTGAAACCCATTTTCAAAAGTTTGTTTTCAGGACCCCAAAACGCCATTGTCATGTAAATGAACGGCCAAAACGCATAAAAAGTTTTCTATTTTTAGTTGAAAACAGTGTCGCATAAACGGCCCTAAATGCAACAAAAATTCAAGTAGCCAACTTTGACAAAATATTTAATGTGTAAATAAAAGCGCTCCTGAATGAGAAGAAAATACTCCTTGAATACATATTCTGAATGTAGTATGGAAATCTCGCTCTCGCTCTTTGACTGGTTATTGGTGTCATGGACTCTAGACTGATCCTGTTAAACGGGTTGGCTTCTCTTCTTATAGCTGGCAGGCAAAGAGGGCACCTCATTCACAAGAGTGAATATTAATCGAGTCAGACTGGACCCGAAGAGTGTCTCACATTAACTTTTATGGAATCATCAATTTATCAGTAACCTGAGGTCAGATTGTGTGATATCCAAGTTGGGAGAAAAAAAGAAAAACTTTAATAAATGTCTTGAGATGCATGTGCATGGCTCGGGTTCAAGTCCAACTCGTCCAATTCACCCATTCAAAAATGAAAATTATTAACTGATCATCATGTCATTCCAAACCCCTATGACTTTTTTCTTCTGTAAGAAAATAAAAGGCTTTCATGCTTCAAAACGGACACAAAACCACCATGAAAATGGACTTGTGCACTTTATAACGTCATTATTCAAATGTAACATCTGGGTTTTGAATAACAGGGTAAAAGATGACAGAATTTTAATTTGCATATATACACCTATACACATACATACATTATATACTCACTACCATTCAAAACTTTGGAGTCGATAAGATTTGTTTAATGTTTTTGAAAGAAGTCTCTTGAGCTCACAGAGGCTGCATTTATCTGATCCATTAAAACAGCAAAAACAGAAATATTGTGACGTTTTCTATTGTAATGCATTTTTAATGTAATTTATTCCTGTGATGGCAAAGCTGAATTTTCAGCATCATTACTCCAGTCTTCAGTGTCACATGATCCTTCAGAAATCATTCTAATATGCTGATTTGGTGCTCAAGAAACATTTCTTCTTATTATCTGTGTTGAAAACAGTTGTGCTTCCTAATATTTTTGTGGAAACCATGACCTTTTTTTCCTTATAGTCTTAATAGAAATTTAAAAAGAACAGCATTTGTACAATGTAAATGTCCTTACTCTCACTTTTGATTAATTTAATGCATCCTTGCTGAATAAAGGTATTAAAAAATCTTGCTGACCCCCAAACATTTGAAGAGTAAATTATACACAAAAGCACTTAATGGGCGGTTAACAGTGGTAATTCTGGACTCAAGTCCCACAAGTCCGAACAGCAAGTTGACTTATTCAGACTGATGCTCTCTCTATCCCACTGATATCAGGACCCTAGAGAGACTGACTGGGCTGGGACGTCCTCTGATGACTGTGGGACAGCGATGGCAAAGATAAACTCTGACCACTCAAAATCATCATGCTCAATTTACTGTCACTTTTCACTGTATGTTCACATGACAGTACAGAACAGCTAAATGAAGTGGATTTTTCTTCTAGTGTTGATCCAGTGTCAGTCTTGTAGACTAGCAACAGCAGTGAAGCACAACGCGAGTCCTTTGAGATACAAGCTCACTACTAAGCCTGCAGGGCTTTTGTGTACAGCAGTTCAACTCTTAATTGCAAGAAAAATTAGGCGCAGTCCTCCACTTACCAAAGAGGCAGATGTTGCCATAGAAACGGTAAAGTACTTCAAGGCTTTGGTGAGCAGGAGGCCTTGGGTTTGATTGGCCTGGAGGTCTGACCACAGTGGACCATAGACAACAAAGGTATTAGAGAAAAACCCAAGGATAGATGAGAACCACAACACCATGTTATAAATACTGCAGTGCTTGATATTGACCACATTCAGCTATAGAGCTTGCAATGCTGTACATCATTATATAGCTTATAAATCACATAACTAGCTTCAAAACAGCCCATGTAATACTTGACAACAGCTATGCATTTGTGTTTTTGTAGGTGTTTCTCAAGAGGAAAAAAGTTAACATATAGAATTCAGAAAGCTACTTTATGGGGTCTTTAATGTTTTTCCCTTCAACTGTGCCTTAAGCGATTCAAAGCCAAGAGTCGATCGAAAATACCAATGAGCTACTCAGGCCAAGAGCTTTCTGCGGTATTTGTGCTTTTTTTTTTTTCTTTAAAATTATGCACACAGTTGGAAGGAGTCAAAATGTCAGAACACTTCAAAAAATAGACCTTACAATTGGGCACGGGCAGAAATCCTAGACTGAAAACAAAATGACTAGCAAACAAAAGGAATAAATGTGCTCTTCATTCCAACAAAACAAATTGTGTTATCTGAGCTTGTTATTTTAAACTAATGAGCTTAGCCAAATATTCTTCCATTCTTCATGTGGAAAAAAACTAATGTGGTCAGACCAGTGAAGCTATCTGTGTCCCTACAGCAATGTTTGGTTGTTCTAATAGAATCATTTAATTTCTTTTTATCAGGCATTAAACAAGGACATCGCTCCTCACATCGTTTCGTATCTATGGCCCTCACAATAACGAAACAGTGAGGATGGGTAATTGCATTCATTCAGAGTGTTTAAAAAGTTCAAGAAGCTGCAGGTGAACTGTGCTTCAGTGGTTTACTAATACAGTGTATTCATTACTCTGTAAACACGGTCTGTATGACTCTTCCGGCATCATTCACAGGCCGGGAGGCATGTGGGTTAGCAAGGCTAATCGTAATGTAGATTTCTATTGACTTGCCTATTGATGTTAGAGCTGTGTGAATGCAAATGTGTGCTGTGTGGATTGTTTGTAGTGTTAGCTCTCACAGTCAAAGCTTTTCATTTTGAAAAGGTCTCAGTGTTGTGGTAACAATTGACTGCTAATAAATTGAATTAGCAATTGTATACACAAGTGCATGGAAAATAGGCTGCCTGTATGGCATGTAAAAAAAAAAAAAATCTGCTTTATGAGATTGTTCTTTTTATAATTTACAGAAAGTGGCATTAAAATGCTTCTTTTGATCATTAAAAGGACAGTGGATCACTTCTGCCACCTAGAGTCTGAGATAGTTAAAGCAGCCATCAAAAGGGCAGCAATCCAGGCCATTTCACCAGTCTTTTTTATGTTAAAATACTTCCAAGTAAGCTACTCTTTAAAAATAAATCGCAAATTGACTAACGTTAATTTAATTCTGAAATAGTCCCCATAGTCCTTCTCTAAACTGCAACCAAAACACAACGTTGTGAAATGTTGTAAAAACGTTCTGTGTTTGCTGGGGAGTTCCTGAACATGATGCATGATGGGATACACTTAGCTTACTCTATTCTAGTTTTTTTTATTTATTTTTGTTGAAAATCAAAATAAAGCTCTTTAAACACTTGCATTTTTGCAATATATAGTGATTAATGTGTCCCATTGGGTAATCAAAAGTTCTACACACACTTGTGGTCTTTGAACACTTGGGCCAAATAAAGGAAACGCAAGTAGAAAAAGACCGGGCATTTTGAAGGCTGCGTCCTCCAGAGGTCGCATTTGAAGGCTGAAGTTTGATTACCATTTGTAATCTGTCATATATAGTATTTTCTTTAAAAAAAAAAACACTTGACAACTGATGTTGTTTTTAAACAATACCCTGATGTAGAATTGAACAGCTTTTTCTATTACACTTACCAGCATAAGATTGGAGTTTGCATGTCATGTGTACTTCATTTAAAAATGGATTTGTCAAAAATATTTTCTTTTTGAAGTAGATAAAATTACGAAGTACTTTTATTGTGTAAGATCCGTGTTTTTTTTTTGTTTTGTTTTTTTTGACTAAAAAGTACTTTTTACAAAATCATTATTAATCATATGTATATATATATATAAAGAATGCATTACTTTTATCTTTTGCAATTTTTTTTTCATTAATTTCAGACTTTTTTATTTCAGATTTGCTTTTACTGGCTGGATGGACACCCAGAATAAACAAAATGGAGCTCTGACACCAGGGTGGATGAAATGGGGAGCTCTTATACCTGGAGAGCTGTGGCAGGTACATCTGGGGCAGCCATGACATGAACACCTGCCACTGGGACAGATGAGATCTGGCATTTAAACAGCCACTGAGGCAGCCGTGACCAGTACTTCTAGGACAAGGCAGTCATGACAGGAACCATAACAGGAAGCTTGGAGACCAGGATGGGCAACGAGGATATCTGGGATTGAGACGACATTGAGACAACAACAGGAGCCTTTGGAGTGCCTGTGGCAGGAATCACTGGGGCTGCCAAAACTGGAAGTATTGGCATCGGGGCGGTTGAGACAGAGAGCTCTGAAGCAGCCATGACAAAGAAAATGGGCTGGCAGTGGCAGGAACCTCTAAGTGACTGGACCCACTGGACTGAGCAGACATGAGGTGGCCATCGCAGAAACCTTCGAGTGGCCATAGCAGGAATCTCTGAGGATGGAAAGACATAGCAGGGAGCAACATTGTAACATTGCAGAGAGCTTGGAGATTGGCCAATTGGGGTGCCTGAGGTAAGACTTGCTGTGTAGCCATGGCTGGGAGCACTAGCATTGACAGACAGGTCTGGAGCAGCCATAGCGAAACCTCTTTAGTAGCTGTGGCTGGCATCAAGGTGGTCAAGAAGGGAGCTCTGACATTGTGGAGCTGGAGACAGACAACTCTGGCATTTGGACAGCTGTGGCAGGAACCTCAGGAGCCCATGAAGGCACCTTCTGTGGCAGCCGTAACAGGAACCACTGGCACTTCTGAGACAGACGGGTTCCGGCTTTCGAATGGCCACGGAACCTCTTAGGTGGCACTAGCTGGCACTTCTGGGCCAAGGAGACCATGACAATTGACTGGGAGCTTGGAGACGGGAGATTTTGAATTAGGACAGCTTAGATGGCTGATGACTGAAGCAGTTACAGGAACCTCTGAGTTTACAGTAATGACTGGAATATCTGGAATCAGGAGGCCATGACAGAAACCTCTGGGCCTGGACGGAGATGACTGGGAGCTTTGAAACCAGAGTGGCTGAGATAGCCTTTGGTGCTTGCTCTGGCTGGGGCCTTTGCAGGAACATCTGTGGAGGCAACGACACCGTTGGGGTGCCTGAGGTAGGACTTGCTGTGTATCCATGGCTGGGAGCACTAGCATTGACAGACAGGTCTGGAGCAGCCATAGCGAAACCTCTTTAGTAGCTGTGGCTGGCATCAAGGTGGTCAAGAAGGGAGCTCTGACATTGTGGAGCTGGAGACAGACAACTCTGGCATTTGGACAGCTGTGGCAGGAACCTCAGGAACGGAGTGGCCATGATGGGGAAAAACAAAAGGGGCAACCAAAAGAAGTATGTACATATCCCTCCGGGAGCAGTACCGCAGGGCGCAAATACTGCTCCCTCAAGCCAAGACGTAAGACGCTACACAAGACTTGCTCGCCCCGCAAGACGCAAAGGTGAGAGGAGGGATGGATCTGTCTCCCATTGCAGACGCCAAGCTGCATGAGAGACAGCAACTGGAGTTGCCTTATGCAACGACCTGAAACAAAACAGAAAACAGAACAGGTTTGACTTGGCAATTTCTTCCCATGAGAAAATAAATTATTTTTTAGCCGATCTTAGGTTGACTGCCTTAAAGTTGCCGGCTTGGCTTGTCCTGCAGGACAGCCCTGAGCAGATGACAGCATTCTTTGCAGGAAGATGGGAGGGATGTCTGATTATTACTCTAAACTTTACAGCTGCTCTATTTGATCATTTTAAGATGTTTTGTAAGATGTTTCTGAATAATTCATTCTAGATCTCACCTGTTGACAGTTCGGGTTTGGACCAGCGCTTCTATTTCAGAAGCAGCAGATCATAGTCACTAGGGAAATGTCCACACAACATCACAAACATCAGAACCCCTAGTGACCATGCCGTCGCCTGTCTGCCTTAGAACATCCCCCTGACAAAGTACTCTGGAGGGCAGTACCGTGCTGTGCCTGGAGGAAAGAGATTTTGTCTAAGGGGTAAATTTGCATTAACGCAACATGATTTTTCTTTCTGTATCCTATAGCACTGGATAAATTATTTATATAATACATACCAGAGTATGACCTGTATGGCGAACTCCTCGGATGTCTCGCTGTTAATCAGTAGATTATCCAGTTTTATGTCATAGTGGAGCACTTCGCGAAGGCAGCACGTTCACAGCATGAGCCGCCTGCCTCATGATATGCCGTGCCTTCTCTTCGTCGAGTCTTCCACCGTGACGCCTCATGAACTGTACCAGGTTCTCGCAGGGATAGGGACATTCAAGGACCATGACGAAGCAGCCTCATGACCTCTGGCACTCTGGGATCTTTATTCGCCAGGATGGTGAGGGCGATCTCATTCGGAAGGGGGTTTGGATGATCAGGCTAAAATACAGACGGTTTTTATAATCATTAGATGGAGGTGGTTTCCCAAATAGGGATTTGTTTTAATATGAGATTTTATATTGTTTATATAGTGTACTGTACTTACAGTTAATAAACATTTCATGTTCCGGGTCTTCATGACATATTTCAAAGCCACCTAATGAAAAAAGTTAAAAGATAGACTAGAGGACGTAGAGTAAAAGATGACGATAAAACATTTGCTGGCTTGATAATGTGTTATTTACTTTTACTTACTTTAAGATCATCTTCCAGATGTCTCCCTTTAGTACACCACACCAAAACCACCTTTACCTTGCATGCTCCATGTCAATCTCCATTTACTGATATGACAAGACATGCAGGTTTTTCCTGCGAAAACCATCCAGCTAGGTCTATATAAAAACTTATAATAAGCTTACCATAGTGAATCAGGGCAAAAAGACAAAAACACGTTTTAGAAAAAAGATTGATGATGTATTGACTCGTTATTTTAACTGTGTTAATTTTGAACAAAAAAAAGTTACATAGTGTACCTTTACAATTACAGTAGCATGTAATTTTTCTTTTTGACTGATTTTTATTTTCCAGTTGTAAAAATTTTCCTGTTCATACGAAGACAAAATCTCAGAACTAAACAAATCAGAATAAAAGATAGCATAATCTGTAATTTATAAGACTTTACAGACAAAATTTACCTTTATAAAAAAATCTTTAAAAATGAAAGACTAAAAACTGCAGTAATGTTTATACATTCTATACTAACAGTGAAAAAGGAGACCAAAGAAATGTATTAAAATGAAACAGAATATTTTGTTTGCTTGAAAAAACAGTAATAAATAAAGTAGTAAAATTCCTCATAAATATGCTAGCTAATAAACATTTAATTTAATGTAGAAGAAACAAACAAGATAAAATCTGGAGGCATGAACAGCTTAAGAAGAAATGCTCATTAAATGAACACTGCATTACATGGTTAAAATGTGAGCCGTACTTGGCTCAGTTTGGATGTGTTCCATGCTATGGAAAATGTACCATTGCAAGTGCTTCAAAAAGTTCAAATGAAATTTCTGTGGAAAAACAAGGTGAAAAATCTTTTTAAAGCCAGGGGTTGTTCTTGACACTCATTCTTTTCATGGTTCATGTTTTTATGACACTGGATTGGACCTATTGATTGATACTCAACCATTTTTTTTTTTTTTAAAAATCCAGCCTTAAATTGATTTACCTTGAAATTTCCAATTCAGCAAACAATGGAAAAGACCTTCAACAGGTGCTCCTTATGATTTCATTGTCCATGCAGAGAGATAAGAACACATTTTTTGAAGTGTCTGTTTCTTGCACTCGAGTCAATAAACGTCTTCCCGCAGTTCTGACAGATGTGAGGTCTCTCTCCTGTGTGGATCCTGACATGTGTGTTCAGATGGCTTGATTGTCTAAAGTTTTTCCCACAAAAGTTGCAGTGGTAGGGTTTCTCTCCAGAGTGAATTCTCAGATGGATTTTCAACAGTCCTGGTGAGCTGAATCTTCTGCGGCACACAACACACAAATACTCTCCTGTACCGTGTGGATTTCCATGAATATCGTGATGTGGCGGGTAACTTTCAGACAGTTCCTCTTCATGCTGAACATCTTCCAAACAAATGTCAGCCAGGTTTGTCTTGGACTCTAAAGAAGAGGCAAAATTACACTTTTAAGTTTATTCTGTGCATCTAAAAGATAAGTAAAATGCCATATCTGACCAATACTTTTTCAAAATGTAATTAATACATTTTGTAATTAGTATAGTTCATTAAAATGTCCTTACGTGATTGTTGTTGTTGTTCTTTATCAAGCGGCACTTCTTCAATGTGTCGGATCTTCTTTACTCTATGCATTTCCTCATTTTCACTCTTCTTATTGCTCTTGTTTCTTTCCCGCTGTGATTGCAGTTTACTTGTGGGAAAAAGAAACACACATTACTTTGATTAAAGGAACATTTACATGGATTTATTGAGAAAACAGCTTCTCTCAGAGTAATACTATAGGCCTATTTTCATTGGGTGATTCTCACGAACAAATGTCCAAATAATGTAAATAGTTATACTTGGCACATAGTTAAACATCGTTACTTAAAATACAATGCATATTTCACCATATGTTTTCCCTTCATCATCGTAATGGCAAACGAATTTTTGCAAATGCATTTGATTTCACTCGCAACAAAAAGAGCAAGCAAACTGCATGAAACTGCTTCTTTCAAAAAACATTTTATTTAAAAATTCATAAAGAGCATATCAATTCATAAATAACGATTCATTTTCTGTAAAAAAAAAAAAAAAAAAAGTACATTTTAAAGAAATTATTACACTGACGACATGGGATGAATGTGTATGTTATAGTATTTCTGTCAGAAACTGCATGCACAGTTTACTTTTTTTATGGAATATTTACATTTTTGCATTTGGCAGATGCTTTAAAGCACAATTGCTATAATTCATTTATTGAAACAAATGTAATCTTACGAACTACTTTATCTCTGCATCTTATTCAAAAGGCAGAATACTAGATGAGCCATAACTGATGAGAATAACCATCAATTTTACCCTTTTGTTCAAATATTGACCTGCAAACATCAATAACAGCTTTGTGTTGTCAATGCTGGCAAATGACCATGGTATAAGCGGGATGATCCACGTCTAGCTGTGCATTAAACGATTTTAATGCACTTTGCGGAGGCAACCACCCTCCGCTTCACGTCAGGCAGTTCTTTCCCTTCACGTCGTTCATTAAAATCGTTTAATACACAGCTAGCCGTGGATTATCCTTACTAAATACATAGATTTTATCATCAAGTACGTTTTGTGGGAATAGTACCAATGACCTTGGCATTGGCTAGTGACAAGCTCTTCCAGTTGAGTTACAGGAATACAATTATATTTTGCACATATTTCTCAGTGAACACTAAAAAACACTGTAATGTTGAGCAGAGGAGGTGGCCGGCACTGGCTCTATGATGACTTGATTAATGTCTTCTTTAATGTTGTCTAAAACCTCTTGAAATGCTTTCTTTTTCCTGTATGCTGCAGAACTCTTCCTCCACTTTTTCTGTTGCCTTCTCAATTCTATTGGGCTCAGATCTTTAGCAAATTTCACTTTCCCCTGAGATTTTCGTCTTTGATATCTACAAAAATGAGAAATATCAGTAAGTCATTGTCAAGCTGATTCTAAAAAGCTCAATCTAAAGCTGATTTTCACAAAGACCCCGTTTCTAAATACACTGCAACATGTCAAATGCCACCTGTAATGCAGTGGTTCTCAAAGTGTAGAGGCAAGATGGTATTATAAGTGAGACTGTTCTATCTGACAGAGTTTTAGTCAATAATATATATTATAGAAAGATGACTGGATTATAGGGGGTTGAATAATTTATTAAAATATTTTAAAGGGGACCTGACAAAAAAAAAAAAAAAACGAACCACAAGCGAACCACTGTTAAATGGGGTCAGTATTATTTTTTAAAGTAATTTTGAAAGAAGTGCTCACCAAGGCAGCATGTATTTGATCAAAAAAAACAGTATTATTGTGAAATATTACAATTCAAAATAATCTCTATTTTGTTGCATTTTGAAATGTAAAACTAATTTATTTATGTGATTCTAGTGCTTAACCATATTCTTATGCTGCTTAATATTTTTTGTGGAAACCATGATACATTTTTATCAGGATTTTTTTGATATAATAAAGAATATAATAAAAATACAATGGAATTTATTTGAGATAGAAATTTTTGTAATGTCTTTACTGTCATTTTTGATCAATTTAATGCCTCACAGCTGAATAAAAGTATTCATTTCTTTATTAAAAAAAAAAAAAAGTACAGTATCTCACAGAAGTGAGTACACCCCTCACATTTTTGTAAATATTTTATTATATCTTTTCATGTGACAACACTGAAGAAATGACACTTTGCTACAATGTAAAGTACTGAGTGTACAGCTTGTATAACAGCGTAAATTTGCTGTCCCCTCAAAATAACTCAACACACAGCCATTAATGTCTAAACCGCTGGCCACAAAAGTGAGTACACCCCTAAGTGAAAATGTCCAAATTGAGCCCCAAGTGTTAATATTTTGTGTGGCCACCATTATTTTCCAGCACTGCCTTAACCCTCTTGGGCATGGAGTTCACCAGAGCTTCACAGGTTGCCACTGGAGTCCTCTTCCACTCCTCCATGACAACATCACGGAGCTGGTGGATGTTAGAGACCTTGCGCTCCTCCACCTTCCGTTTGAGGATGCCCCACAAATGCTCAATAGGGTTTAGGTCTGGAGACATGCTTGGCCAGTCCATCACCTTTACCCTCAGCTTCTTTAGCAAGGCAGTGGTCGTCTTGGAGGTGTGTTTGGGGTTGTTATCATGTTGGAATACTGCCCTGCGGCCCAGTCTCCAAAGGGAGGGGATCATGCTCTGTTGGCATTCATGGTTCCTTCAATGAACTGTAGCTCTCCAGTGCCGGCAGCACTCATGCAGCCCCAGACCATGACACTCCCACCACCATGCTTGACTGTAGGCAAGACACACTTGTCTTTGTACTCCTCACCTGGTTGCCGCCACACACGCTTGACACAATCTGAACCAAATAAGTTTATCTTAGTCTCATCAGACCACAGGACATGGTTCCAGTAATCCATGTCCTTAGTCTGCTTATCTTCAGCAAACTGTTTGCGGGCTTTCTTGTGCATCATCTTTAAAAGAGGCTTCCTTCTGGGATGACAGTCATGCAGACCAATTTGATGCAGTGTGCGGTGTATGGTCAGCACTGACAGGCTGACCCCTCACCCCTTCAACCTCTGCAGCAATGCTGGCAGCACTCATACATCTATTTCCCAAACACAACCTCTGGATATGACGCTGAGCACATGCACTCAACTTCTTTGGTCGACCATGGCGAGGCTTGTTCTGAGTGGAACCTGTCCTGTTAAACCGCTGTATGGTCTTAGCCACCGTGCTGCAGCTCAGTTTCAGGGTCTTGGCAATCTTCTTATAGCCTACGCCATCTTTATGTAGAATAACAATTCTTTTTTTCAGATCCTTAGAGTTCTTTGCCATGAGGTGCCATGTTGAACTTCCAGTGACCAGTATGAGAGAGTGAGAGCGATAACACCAAATTTAACACACCTGCTCCCCATTCACACCTGAGACCTTGTAACACTAATGCGTCACATGACACCGGGGAGAGAAAATGGCTAATTGGGCCCAATTAGGACATTTTCACTTAGGGGTGTACTCACTTTTAGACATTAATGGCTGTGTTGAGTTATTTTGAGGGGACAGCAAATTTACACTGTTATACAAGCTGTACACACTACTTTACATTGTAGCAAAGTGTCATTTCTTCAGTGTTGTCACATGAAAAGATATAATAAAATATTTACAAAAATGTGAGGGGTGTACTCACTTCTGTGAGATACTGTAAATCTCATTGACCCCTAACTTTTAAATGGTAGTGTATTTATTAAGAATACATGTTCTGTTAATACTATAGTACTTAATATGATGCATTATGTACTTGCATTGGTAATAAAGCATCTAACTCCTGAACGGTATTTCCTCATGCAAGCTGCAATATACCTCTCTCTCTCCTTTTTCCTGTATGCCTCACGAAGCTCAGGATTCCCGTATATTTTCTGCTTGTGCTTTTGGGATCTAGCTTTTGCTGCAGCCTTCTTTCGCTCTTCATGTTCCAATCTAAACAACAAGAAAGATTTTACCTTAAAAAAGGAACTATCATTACAATTTGCCTCTTTAGGGTGGTGTCCCACTAGCCAAATCAAAACAACTATTTTGGTAGGGGATGTCACACCTGCAGACTATTTCAACTAAGATCTTACCCTTTTCTGTTAAAGCTTTTTTGTCACATGCACAGGTTAAAGGATTAGTTCACTTTAAAATGAAAATTACCCCATGATTTACTCCAGGTGTATATTTATTAATCTGAAAGAAGAAAGTAAATTGGAGTAATATTAATAATCACCCTGATGCTCCCAAACTTTATAATGGCACTGCACAGAAACCACCTGTTTGAAGCTCAAAAAAAGTGCATTCATCCACCATAAACTTACTCCACACGGCTCGGGGGGGTTAATAAAGGCCTTCTGAAGCAAAGCGATACGTTTGTGTAAGAAAAAATATCCACATTTTAACACGATATAAAGTAAAATAACTAGCTTCCGCCAGACCGCCTTTGGTATTCAACTTACGAAGAAAGTGTAATGCCTCTCGCAGTTCAAAATGCTTACGCTACGTCCTACGCCTTCTGTATTTACCTTATGAAACCTTTTTTTTTTGTACGTTGAATACGGAAGGCGGTCTGGCAGAAGCTAGTTATTTTACTTTATAACGTGTTAAATATGGATATTTTTCTTACACAAACACATCGCTTCGCTTCAGAAGGCCTTTATTAACCCCCCGGAGCCGTGTGGAGTACATTTATGATGGATGGATGCACTATTTTGAGCTTCGAACAGGAAGTTTCCATTCACTGCCATTATAAAGCTTGGGGAGCATCAGGGTGATTGTGTTCGTCTGAAAGAAGAAAGTCATATACACCTAGGATGGCTTTAGGGGGTGAGTAAATCATGGGGTAATTTTCATTTTACAGTGAACTAATCCTTTAAGAAAAGAAGAGGCTGTAACAGGCTAAATCACTGCCTCTGACTTTGCCCTGTGAATGAGTGTGATTTTTCTTATCCCTCCACATCTTGCCGTAGATGCCGCGTAGGAAAACCTCTGAAAAACGTCTTGGCTACACAATCACCATGGACAACAACCAGTGTTGCTGGGAAAAAAAGTTGCCAGATCCAAACACGACTTGTTTCACTGGTCACTTCCTAGGCCACAAATGTCGACTGAGCAATAAAATCAGACACATTGGATATTGTTGGAGACCAAGCAAGGCCATTAACTCAGCAGGAAGTTGAGTCACTGAGGCTATTAGCACACATCTGCTGAGCGCCGCGGCCACACGCACCTGAAATAGAGCTAGAAAAATATACCTGGAAATCTGCTGAAAAGCTGGCTAGTGGGATGCCAACCCCTACGTTCACATGTGTATGACTGAAGGGCAATGGAGTTTGTAGTCTAGCGTGACTGACTATAATCATAATATAGTAACTTATTGCTTAAATATACACTACAGTTCAAAAGTTTGGGATCTTACTGACCCCAAAATTTTGTAGTGTAATAATTCAATGTTTTGATAAAAGTATTGACATCAATTTTGCTTTAACATGAAGTTCTCATTGACATAATCTAGCGTTCACATTAATTAAAGCTGTCTAACTATGTGTTTTTGAGAAATATGTGCAACAGTAAAGACAGTCACCGATGGAAATTAGCAACTAACAGTAGTTACAATACAGCAACATTTAAGTAAAAGTAACATGACTATGGTGTGGTTGACAAGGATATATTCTGATGTGTATGTGAGAATCACCCAGAATGAGCACAAATCAAAAGCATCAAAACCCTTTGCCAGCCAATTATGGTTTTTTTTTTTTTTTTTGAAAATACAATATTTAAAGGGTTAGTTCACCCAAAAATGAAAATTCTGTCATTTATTACTCACTCTCATGTCGTTCCACATCCGTAAGACCTTTGTTCATTTTTGGAACACAAATTAAGATATTTTTGATGAAGTCTGAGAGGTTTCTGTCCCTCTACAGAGATCCAACGCAACCTACCACTTTCAAGGTCCAGAAAGGTAGAAATGACATCATTAAAGTGCTCCATGTGACTCCATTGGTTTAACCTCAAGTTAATGAAGCGACACGAGTGCTTTGTTTGCACAAAAAAAACATAATTTAGCAGTTTACTTACAAAAATATTGATCTGCAATATTTTTGTAAGCTTCACGAAGCTTCACGACGCATGCGTGTTGTGTTCAAGCGAGAGCTGACATTGTTGCGTGAACACACTTTAGATGATATTTGGATAATAGAATTTTGTTTTTTTGCACAAACAAAGCACTCACGTCGCTTCATAAAATTGAGTTTAAGCCAGTGGAGTCACATGGAGTACTTTAATGATGTCTTTACTACCTTTCTGGACCTTGGAGTGGTAGTTGCGTTGGATCTCTATGGAGGGACAGAAACCTCTCAGACTTCATCAAAAAGATCTTAATTTGTGTTCCGAAGATAAACAAAGGACTTACGGGTGTGGAACAACACGAGGGTGAGTAATGAATGACAGAAATTTCATTTTTGGTTGAACTAACCCTTTAATTTTTGGAGACACTGTTTTACTGTTTACTGTTTAACACTGACTGTAGACAGCCTAAAAAAAGAAAGACATTTAAGAAATTTGTTTTTATTTACACACAAATTTAGTTTAGATCTGACAAGGGAGTGTCACATTTGAGCATTATTAGCAAATTACATGTATGAAAGGCAAAGGTTTTCTGCCGTCAAGCTAGTGCACACTTCATTTAACTAAAATACGTTAACTCAAATCAGCACAGATGAAACACTAAAGAATCAATTCAAGTACCTCTCTCTTATCTGAGCCAGCTCCATCCTATGCTGTGTCAACATCTCTTGATTTCTGAGGGGCAGCTGTAAAACAATGACATC
This sequence comes from Mylopharyngodon piceus, assembly GCA_039654765.1. Lineage (NCBI taxonomy): Eukaryota > Metazoa > Chordata > Actinopteri > Cypriniformes > Xenocyprididae > Mylopharyngodon > Mylopharyngodon piceus. The sequence continues at coordinate 23,319,677 of CM077452.1, read as the reverse complement.
CATCAGGTTACATTTATGGATAAAAGTGTCTTACAATTCAATAAAAATAATAGTCCTTCACTTTAAGAGGAGTTTTCTATGGAAGCTTGTTTCCACCCTGGAATAAAAGATAAAAAAAGGTAATTGCGAGTTATCATCTTACAATTCTCATAAAATAAAAAATAATAAAAAAAGATTTTTCCCTCGCAATTGCTAGTTATCTCTTTTTCTCAGAAATTTGAGATTTAAACTTAGAATTGTGGTAATTTCCAGTTTATATCTCACAATTCTGAGAAAAAGTCAGAATTGCGAGATATAAACTCGCAATCGTGAGGAAAAAAGCCAGAACTGCAAGTTTATATCTTGCAATTATATATATATATATATATACACATTTTTTTTTTTTTTTTTTTTAAATCAGTGGTGGAAAAAAGCTTCCATAGTTTTTGTTTTTGCATATAAACAGACTTACGTTAAATGTTTGTGTCTTATGTCTGGGAGAGCCAATGTGGCTGACTTTGATTCTGCTGACATCACTGGATGCATCACTGGCCTCTGAATCATCCAAGCTGTATCTTGTGATGTGCTGCTGCGCCTGACAGGCGATACCTGTTTCAGTATTAGTCTCAGGTTCATTCTTAATTTGAGGTGCTTGGTTAATAAATGGAAAAGTATTCTCACTGCTGTCTATCATTTGGGGTTCAGTGTCTTTGCTGGGCATCTGGTCATGGTAAATGTCCATACATGGCGATAAAGATGCTGATTCGTTACACACAGGGATTTGCACTTCATTCTCCTCCTGCTGTGTATAAACTTCTAGCTTCATATGCATCTCTGTATCCTTCAAGTCATGTTCAGATCTCCATGCCTCTGAAAATGCCTGTGTATATTTCTGAGCTTGAGTCTCAGAGGAGCAGGGCTGCATTTCTACAATGAATAAACAAAATAAATAAACATACTTTAGTTCTTAAAGATCATAAACGGGGGAATTATGTCATGTGTACAGTATATATGCCAAGAGTAAATTAGTAAAAAATAATAGTTGAATAACAAAGAACAATGCATAATAAAAATGCCAAATTAGTGACTTTATTGGCACAATCTAAACATCTCAATAAGCTGATTTAAAGGGCTGTGGCAAACGAATTAAAGACTCATTCTAACTATCGAGATTTAGTGTTCATAAAACCATAACATGAAAAAAATAAGTATCAGAATCAAATTTAAGGTGAATTGACTAACCAGAGTCCATATGAATTCCTGCCTGCTGCAGTCTCTTCTTGAGCAGCTCAATTTCCTGTCTGGAGCGACAAATCTCATCATTATACTCTGAAAATATGTCTTCCACAGCCTTGAATATCTCCTGCGCAGCTAAAGTTAATCTCTCTGTCAGAAAAACGCTTAAAATTTGCAGTTTAGACATTGTACGTTGATAAAATGTCACTGAAGTATCTGTCAAGCTTTTATTTCCACATCCATAACAGTCTACCGTTTTGTTTGCGTTCGTTCTGCTGAGCTCGATGATAATCAGCGCCACCTGTCGGTCTGGATGAGCGCTGAGTATATAAAAACCTGAGCTGCGTGCCTGCGTCCGACATGCTTCTCCAACCCTAGTCAAACACACTAGAACCATCTAATCAGTGTCTTCTGGATTACTAGAAGGGCTACAGGGAATTGAGTTTTATCAGGGTTGGAGCAAAACTCTGCAGTACAGTGGCCCTCCAGGACAGAGTTTGTCCATCCCTGGCTTAGGCAGCTGACTTGTTGCCTCGCTGCCCTATCAGGCAATGACTTTGCAGGCAGCGTTTGCGCACGAAGGTACCCTGACGAAACCGACTTCTGAGGTAGCAAAACGATTTCATAACTTACAACGAAATAAAGAGAGTTTTGGTGATAACTAAACGATAGTACAATAGTAATTTCTTGCTAGAAATAACATCAAAAGTGGAAAAAGTTGGTAAAAAATGTACATTTTACACAAACTAACCACCAACCAAAACTTTCAGGCACCATGTTTTTTTTTTTTAGCTTACATAATGGACACAGCCCTGGTTATTCTTGTCCTTACAAAAATATAACTTTATATTTAAAAATAAATTCATTATTTGACAATGGTTAATGGCATATTGCCACTGTTTAATTTTAGTATTTTATTACAGTTTTGTAATATTCAAGAGATTCTTGAAGGAAACAAGTTTAAATAACTAGAACAGTGTTTTTCCTCAAATGACTGTCCATCTGTGTTAAAAAGCCCTTTGGTCAATTACAAACTATAAATCAAAATCCTTAGAAAACAGTGGACATCTCTATCCCTCCCTCTAAGTTTGATTCAAGAGTTCAATAATTGAGGAATATATGCTGCATAATCTCTCACCCCTCAACAAATCAATTCATCAATTTACATCCTTTCACCTTCAAAATAACACACCACATCCTTCTCCCTGCCATGAGGATCACTTTCTGTTGCCATGGAAACAAACGTAACTCTTAGAAGAAAAGGTTCTGAACCTTAGGGGGTTCTGTCAGACACTTCATATATAGTATCTAAATGGTTCCCATTATGAACCCATTTTTTGAAAACATTTTCCATGAAAATGCGAGTTAGAATAGTTTGCAAGAGCTCGAGTATAAACACGAGGCAGTGAAAGCGAACTAGTGCGTAGATGAGTTTATCCAGGGGCGTCATGCACTTAGTATTTCCAAGGGGACACCACTTGGGGGGTGGTTCAGGTTGTCTTGTTTAAATAGCCTGAAACAAGAAAAACCAAGCCATATTTAAGAAATTTTGTCTGTATTTAAAAGTAAATGCAAACCTAGTTTAGAGCTGATAAGGGAATGTGACATTTAAGCATTATTAACAAACTACATGTATAACAGGCAAAGGTTTTGTGCCATCAAGCTAGTGCACACTTCATTTAACTAGAATAAGTTAACTCAAATCAGCACAGATGACACTAAAGAATCAATTCATGTTCCTCTCTCAAAAATCTGCAAAAGGGTAATTAAACGTAACATTAACGATCTTAACGCGAGTAACTATTGAGACAGTATATACTTGTTGTGAAATGTCACTCATGGGAAGTCAGTTCTCCATATTGGAATTATGCTTGATAGCACCTAACATGCATTCTTCTTTTTTGTCTTGTATTTCTCATTAATGTTTTTAAACTCCTCTTCATCAACAGAGAATGGATGGTGTCCAATCAAGTTTACAGGTCCATGAAATATGTGGACTGGATCCACTAGTTCAACATCAGGAGTCTTGGGCCAGGAAAACAAATTGCTGACTCCACGCTGCTCCAGAAACTTCATCCGGACTCCTCCATCAGTTGGTGGTTCAAGAACTCTGCCCAAGCACCACTTGGGTGGACAGGTGTACCGCACGGCATAATCCCTGAGAACTTCTATCTGCAAATCCTGAAATTACACAATCATAAATACTGCTTTACTAAGTTCCATCATTTTTTTAATCCCGGGCACACTTCGAATAAAATTCTCAAGTTCCCAGCCGATTGTCTTCCATAGATAAAACAGCACAATTAAAAGTGATGCCTGGCCCCGCTTTCATAAAGCTTACTTCATGGTAAATCATCTAAGATGCCAATGGTAACAACAGTCCATTAATGGCCTCAACTTTGTCTACTCAACTTTAAGTCAGCTTTATGAAACCATGGCCCTGGTATATTAGAGGTAGTACTGATAACTGAATAATAAAAATCAAAGGATTTTTTTTACCCACCTGCACTTCAATAGGCTTTTCATTACTTGTTTCATTATTTGTTTCCTGTCCTTTATCTTCTTGAAACAAATTAATTACCAAGTTATCAGTTGGAAGTTCTGAAAGGGAATGAAATCAAATTAGATTAATAGTGGTATTGAGTGTAAAGGGACCTTTTTTAAAATCTGACTTCAAGTTAAAATTGCTACTGCGGCTATATCGAAGTCTTAAATCAGTATAGCATTTCAAGACTTAGTGATATAGTGACAAATAGTGACTTTAACCTGAAGTCAGATCTTTTACAACTACACTGAAACATATACAAAAGGTAAGTGTCAAGAACACATTATATGTTCAAATTTGGAGCTATTATGAAATGGAGCCCTTACCTGGGTTAGTAAGTTTCATCCAGAGATCTTCTATTTGTTCACCAGGAAGTTGGTCATCTTCACTTGTAGCAGAAGGTAAGGTGTTCTCCTCTACAGGCTGGTATAAATCAACTATTTCAGCATCTATGTTCAAGGTACGTCGTTGCCAGGGAAGGACATATTTTGAGTTGGAACACTGGTTTCCATCATCAACATTCATACAGCCATCACAGAAGCATGAATACACGCGAGTATCCAGGACCCCAGGAGAAACACACCGTACAGAATGGAGAACACGAGTTCCAGCAAGGGCAGACTTCACTTGTGTTTTAGAACGGTCACGCTGAATTTCACCTTGTTTAACCAGGTAAAATGTACGGAGTTGCCCATCACAGCCATATTTTGTCAAATTTAGACTGCAGAAATTATACATCTCCTCTGCATTGTTAATAGTGATCCTACGTGACAGGACAGCACGTCGAACAGATGATTTTACAACCCCAGAGACACCATCACTGAGCCCCTTGCCATGGCGAGATCCAAAGTAACATCTTTCAACAGACAAACCATGCGAAGCCTTGGAGTTGCTAATGTCAGCAAATGGCACCTTTGACTTGTATTGTGCGCCACAGCCATCTGTGAATTCAACTACGTGCTCTAACTTCAGTCCTCGCTTTTCTTTTAGGTGCTTTATAGCCAGAGTTTCGAAGTGGTGAACGGCATTGGCATCATGGTTGAGGTCATCTGAAACAAAAACCAAGGCTTCCTGGACCGTGTGATCGTGACCCTCTGTGGGACACTTGTAGTAACAAACAATTGGGTGAACGGTTATCTGCTGTGTGCATTTCTGCATTTTGTCATGGGATATGCACGAGTAATTTTCGGCAAAATCCATGACAAATAGCGACCAAGTATTGGGCAACTTTTCCCGGATAAGGGAAAACTGGTCGTTCTGCCAGTTGGCTGTAAAGAGATGTTTAGCCAAAAAGTCTGTTTCGCCCAATAACTCATCAAACATTGTCTTGAATGTGCCACACTTAGTTGATTGAACCTTCTTGGTCTTTTGTCTACCAACATGGTTGAAAGCCTTACTCTCCCACTTTTGCCAGGACACTTCTTGTTTGCCATACGAATCTAGTACCACTTTGAACTTTTCCTTGAGAAGTGATACACCACAGTCGGAGCAGGCTCTGTTAATACAATTTAGATTATGGTACTTGCTGTTGCCACTTTTGGGACATAGAGAAAAACTGATAAGTTCATATTTGTTTTTGATCTTGAGTTTCATATACTCGTCATTGTTAGTAGCAGTGAGAATTCTGTTCAGGCTCTGAAGCTTCAGTAAAACTCCAGTACAATATTCACAGAGACAATGGTTTATGTCTGTCCGACGCTGAAGAAGAACACATGAAGGTCGAAGCCATGAGAAAACAGCAAAGGACACAAAATTCTTTTCTGGATTTTCCAGCTTCCAAAGTTCATAGGCTTTCTGAAGAGAGATCTCCATGAGGAATCTTTGTTGTTGTTTCTTTACAGTCCTCATGTAAGGAAGTTCTCGTGCTACCTTTGGATTACGATAGAAAGCAGTTATATTGTTCACAACATCCATGCAAGTGGCATCAGGCTTGCGTTTTTTACGTAAACCTTCATTGAATGAGGAATTTGATAATTTGGTAAGATATGCTGGACGGAGGTTAAAGCGCCTTGATACAATATGTTGCCTTCTGTACTTTTTGGCAACCATCAAACTAGTGACGATCAGGCGCCTCTTCTCCAAGGATGCAGTATCCTTCTTCTTCTTTAGAGCTTCAATCATGGATCGAAGTTTTTCTTGAGATGGGTCATCAAAATCTATTCGTCGACGAGCTGTTTTCAGACCTCTAGCTTTCAAAGCTGCTTGTTTACGAGGAATACAGTGATGGATGAAGTCCATTACCATGTCCGCAAACTTTTCTGCATCAGCCGGAATTTTTTTGGACATCCGTGACACTGCCACCTGTTTTGCTGATTCAGTTCTAAAGCCTGTAGATGTACTTGGAGAGCCAACATTTGTTTGTGGAGTGTCAGTTTGCTTTTTTTGTCTTCTTTTTTCCCTCTTTCGAGACGCATCTCTTTCACGAATTTGTCTTTTCTTCTGTTCTCCCATCCTCTCCCTCTCCTCTCTTTTCTTTATCCTATCATACTCTCGTTTCTTCATCCGCTCGTTTCTTGTTAAGACTTTTCTTATCTTCTTAGGTGGCAGAGGCTCTTCTTCAGCTTTACACTCTTTTTCTTCTGTTCTTCTACACTGTAACTTCTTTTTGGCTCTGAATCTTCTCTGTCGCTCACGATTATTTTCCTTATCAATTTCTATGGCAGCAGCAGTCCTCTTTCTTCTATACTCCTTTGCTCTTGCAGCTTCCAAAGCTTTGAACTCAGCATATTTTACAGGGTCTTTTTTCAGACGATCCCTCCAGGCCTGACTGTTTCTCGCACTGTTGGCTTTACACTTGTCAGATTGTGACACTTCATCCTGACAAACATACGGTTGACTTTTCTTACTGTTGCGCTCAGAGTTACGGTGCTTGATTCTCGAAGACATTCTGAAATGAAAATATTTACACCATTTCATTGATTTACTCAAACATTTCCATCGGTGGAGGAAGTTTTTTTAAAAGGGAATATAAAGAATATATAAAATATAATAAATAGAATAGTTGTATTTATAAAAAATAGAATAAAATATATCAACATATGAGAGTCAAATTGGACAACTACAGGGACTCATTTCAAGATCACTCATTTAACAGTGAATCTAGTGCCAAAATAATGAAAAAAAGTCAGTCAAGAATAGAAAATTTAAAAAAAAAAAAAAAAAATATTCAAATTAGGATGGTCAGAATCAGAATGCGTAGTTCGTGCATAAAAAATGTCCGTCAAAATATAACGTACAATTTCCTGTTTCTGTCAGGAACCAACACGTTGAACGATGTTCACTAACCCAGCAAAGTTTTTCAATTGGATTGGCATTTATTCTCTTTAGCATCCAGTGTTATGTATTTCACTCAATTCCCTGATCATTCCGATTCAATTTCAGTGAGTGAAAAACAAATTTATACTCACGTGTGTTATGTATTAGGTACGTTATTGTCTCTGACAGACAGCATGTTGAAGCCATTCAGGTCGGCATTTTCTCCCTCTTCTCGGAAAGCGATGAGCTAGTCAAAACATCCAGGAGTGTTTGTTTTCCAGGAAATCTGAGTACTACTTGGACCTGTGCTTCTTGTAAATACTACTGTGTACTGTGCACGTTATTTTTTGACAGACATTGATGTTGTGATATTCAAATTATATTGATTTGAAAACAGATGCATCGTCGTAAGGTAATATTTTTTTATTTCTTAGCCATCAAGAATTCAGTAAAGTCACTGAATTCTTTACTGAATTTTTAGTTTTTAGTTCTAATATTCTAACTGACAGCCATCCTAAATTTTTGAAGGACGTGATCACCCGTGTGAGGGGTAAACTATGTTTGATTTTTGGGTAAATATAAAATGTGCTGGAGACGTTATAAATGCTTTTTGCGTGATCCTTATTTTACGGAATTAAGTTTATTTCATGGCTTAAAAAAATAACATGTTACTCAAGACTGACATGTTTGGCTTGTCAAAAATGTTACATTCAGCATTTTGATGCACAAAGTTGTTTTTATTGTCTCTTTATAACAAAAATCTTTCATTTAAACCCTTGAAAAATGCAGATCCTGTTGTAAATAATAGTGAAAAATCACTTTTTAAAACTGTTGTTCCATTATTAACCCTTAGCAGATTTTGACTCGTGCAACAGTAAAGAGAGTCACCACTGAATTAAGCAACAAACAGTAGTTACAGTACAGCAACATTTAAGTTATAGTAAACATGACTATGGCGTGGTTTGACCAGGATATATTCTGATAAACACATATCAAAAAGAATCAAAACCCTTCGGCAGCAGTTTTTTTTTAAAATAAAATATTTCATTTTTGGAGACACTGATGAAATTAGCAATTAACAGTAGTTACAGTACAACAACATTTAAGTAATAGTAAAACGACCATATATGATATATTCTGATGTGTATGTGAAAATCACCCAGGATGAGCACAAATCAAAAGCATCAAAATCCTTTGCCAGCCAATTCATTTTTAATACAATATTTAATTTTTGGAGACTGTTTTACTGTTTGTAGTATAACATTGACTGTAGCCAGCTTAAAAAAAAAGTCATATTTAAGAAATTTGTTTGTATTTACGTACAAACTTAGTTTAGAACAGGCAAAGGATTTGTGCCATCAAGCTAGTGCACACTTTATGTTGAATCAGCTCAGATGAAACACTAAAGAATCAAAAAGTACCTTTCTCTTATCTGAGCCAGCTCCATCCTATGCTGTGTCAACATCTCTTGATTTCTGAGGGGCAGCTGTAAAACAACGACATCCATCAGCTCACATTTATGGATAAAAGTGTCTTACAATTCAATAAAAAAAAAAACAATAGTCCTTTACAATTAAAAATAAAAAAAGGTAATTGCAACTTTTTATCACAAATTTCTGACTTTTTCTTCTCACAACTGTGTTTTTTTCTGAACTGTGAGACTGCAAGTTAAAAACTCAGAATTGTGAGATATAAACTCAGAATCGCAAGATAAAAGTCAGAATTGTGAGTTTATATCTTCTAAATCTGACTTTTTTGTCACAATTTCCAGTTTATATCTCACAAGTCAATTCTGGCTTTTTTTTCTTTGAATTGTAAGATAACCTCGTAATTGCAAGTTATAAAGGCTGAATTGCTAGATTTTAACTTGCAATTCTGAGAAAAAAAAAGTTAGAATTATGAGATATAAACTTTAAATAGCGAGAAAAAGTGAGATAGTGAAAAGTGAGATTGCGAGATAAAAAGTCACAATTACCTCTTTTATATATATTTTTTTTAAATCAGTGGCAGAAACAACCTTCCATCGTTTTTTTTTTTTTTTTTTTGTATATACACAGACTTACGTTAAATGTTTGTGTCTTATGTCTGGGAGAGCCAATGTGGCTAACTTTGATTCTGCTGACATCACTGGATGCATCACTGGCCTCTGAATCATCCAAGCTGTATCTTGTGATGCGCTGCTGCGCCTGACAGGCGATACCTGTTTCAGTATTAGTCTCAGGTTCAATCTTAATTTGAGGTGCTTGGTTAATAAATGGAAAAGTATTCTCACTGCTATCGATTATTTGGGGTTCAGTGTCTTTGCTGGGCATCTGGTCATGGTAAATGTCCATACATGGTGATAAAGGTGCTGATTCGTTGCACACAGGGATTTGCACTTCATTCTCCTCCTGTTGTGTATAAACTTCTAGCTTTACATGCATCTCTGTATCCTTCAAGTCATGTTCAGATCTCCATGCCTCTGAAAATGCCTGTGTATATTTCTGAGCTTGAGTCTCAGAGGAGCAGGGCTGCATTTCTACAATAAATAAAATAAATAAACATACTTTAGTTCTTAAAGATCATAAACGGGGGAATTATGTCATGTGTACAGTATATATGCCAAGAGTAAATTAGTAAAATAATACGTGAATAACAAAGAACAATGCATAATACAAAATTCCAAATTAGTGACTTTATTGGCACAATCTTAACATCTCAATATGCTAATATTAATAATGTATAATATTTAAAGAATCATAGCGGATTTAAAGGGCTGTGGTAAACGAATTGAAGACTCTAGCGAAATTTCGTGTTCATAAAATCCATAACATGAAAGAAATAAGTATTAGAATCAGATTCAAGGTGAATTGACTAACCAGAGTCCATATGAATTCCTGCCTGCTGCAGTCTCTTCTTGAGCAACTCAATCTCCTGTCTGGAGCGACACATCTCATCATTATACTCTGAAAATATGTCTTCCACAGCCTTGAATATCTCCTGCGCAGCTAAAGTTAATCTCTCTGTCAGAAAAACACTTAAAATTTGCAGTTTAGACATTGTGTGTTAACAAAATGTCACTTTAAAAGTCTCTAGCCAGCTCTTATTTCCACTATTGTTTTGATTGCGTTCATCCTGCTGAGCTCGATGATAATCAGCGCCACCTGCCGGTCTGGATGAGTGATGAGTACACTTGATTTTTCTTACAAAAAAAATGTAATTTTATATTTAAAAATAAATTCATTATTTGACAGTTGCTAATCCCAAATTGCCACTGTTTAATATTAGTATTTTATTACAGCTTTGTAATGAAATATGATCAGCCTATAAAAGTGAAAATATCTGACTGTAGAATGTTAAATATTCCAGAGATTCTTAAAACAAGTTTAAACGACAGTGTTTTTCCTCAAATGACGGTTCATCTGTGTTTAAAAAAAGCCCTTTGGTCTATTACAAACTATAAATCTCCCTCCCTCTAATTTTGATTCAAGAGTTGAAGATTTGAGAAACAAATACAGTGCATAATCTCTCTCCCCTCGGCAAATCAATTAATCAATTCACATCCTTTCACCTTCTAAATAACACCTCACATCTTTCTCACATCCTTCTTTCTCATTCTCCCTGCTATAAGATCACTTTCTGTTACCATGGAAACATGAATGTAACTCTTAGAAGAAAAGGTTCTACAGTATTCTATTTAACGTCACTTAGCAACTTGTGTTCACCACAGACCTTATTTCAGGCTTTTAACCAAAATCCCATTCAAAAAACCCATTAACTTTAGGACGATGGGACTCATTTCACGGGTTTTGGCCTACAAAAATACGTCATCTCTGCAGCATTCTGTTGAGTCAAGAACCCTAGGGTTCTATATAGAACCCCCATTGAACCTTTTTTCTAAGAGTGTTTAATAATACATTTATTGTATTTGTTATGAAAAAGTAACCTAAACACATTTAGAAACTTTTATTCCCTCAAATTAACTTTAGAAACAACTTAACAAATCATCAGCATCAAATATTAGAAACCACCTCAAATACTCTAAAATATTGACACTCAACTTAAATAACAAGAATTTATGCAATGTCAGAGGAGAATAATTGTATAATTACACATGCGGTCAAACGCACATGGGCCTTTGGAGTGTGTGTGCGGTTGAGAGCAGATTTACAGTGCTGTGAAGAATAAGTCATTGTTTGACAGGGCCAGCTGTCAGCTCCACTCTTCCTCACGACAGGCCTTGCCTGGCCACCTGCCTACTATTCTCCAACTATGGTCACAAACTCTCTCCTCAGACCACCTCAGATTAGTGCCAAAACACATTACTTTATTGCTAATTGCCATTTCAGTAAAAAGTAACCAGTTGCTCTTCTCAAAGAACCAAATATAATGCAGATTTGTACGAATTGTACATAAAACACCTTATATGTAGCAAATCAGTCATCTATTTTAGATGAATTGCAGAATATATTCTACTGTTTGGGGTCAGTACGATTTTTTTTTTTTTAAAGAAATTAATAATTTTATTCAGCAAGGATGTAATTGATTAAAAGTCACAGTATAGACATACGTAAAATGTAACATAAGATTTCTATTTCAAATAAACCTTGTTCTTTTATATTTTCTATTCATCAAATAATCCTGAAATGTCACGGATGTGCATCATAGTTTCCACAAGAATATTAAACTGCTCAACTGTTTCAATATTGATAATAATAAGAAATGTTTCTTGAGCACCAAATCAGCATATTAGAATGATTTCTGAAGGATCATGTGACACTGAAGACTGAAGTAATGATGCTGAAAATTCAGCTTTGCCATTACATTTTATGATATATTTAAATAGAAAACAGTTATTTTAATTTGTAATAATATTTTTTTTTTTTTTTTTTACTGCATTTTTGATCAAATAAATGCACCCTTGGTGACCATAAGAGACTCAAAAACATTACAAAAATACAAATTAAACATGAAGAAATGTAACAATATGTGTGACCTAGGAAAATGCAAAAGTACAGTAAGTAAAAAGAAAAATACTTAAATACTTAAAAAATATTTAATCTATAGATGAGCCATTTATTTATATCGCGCACTTCATAATGGATGAATAAATAAAAGCATAAAATCATCTACGTATTTTAATCTATCAGACAGCATTACACAAATTTACTAAAATAGCTTAGAATGAATCTTAAAACATTTCACTGGTTTTTAATCATGTGTTGCATCAGCATTGCAAATCAGTCAGAACTCGGTATTTAAAACACTGAAAAAAACAGTGACACATCAGATGCCACTGTGCTGGCATGAACATGCCACAGACATGTCAGCACAACTACAACATAACTGTCATTCTGTGTCATCCCTACGCCCCTCAAAAACACTCTGCAACATGCCACTCTAACTGGCGACTCCAAAAACCCAGTTCTGTCATAAATAAGCTTTTTATCCTTTCAAACAGAGAGTAGGAAGGTTGTGTTGTGTTTATGTAGGAAGCTGCCTTGACTGGAACCTGTCTTTGTTTATCAAGTCATTGAAGTCAGGGATATGCCTGGTATCTGTGTCACTTTCCTAGATTTGCATTCCAGTGACTGGGATGTTTACACTATTCCGTTTATGTCTCTTCAAGTAAGAGTAACCGTATCTGCATCATGGGCATTCTCACCCCGTCTTCAATGTTGTCTAACTATTTGGTCGCTCCAGAAACCGAAGCGCTAAATTTGTGCTCTCGATGACATGGGAGAAGGTCACTGGAGCCCAGAGTCAGATATAAACAGTGAGGGACGAGCAGAGAAGCTTGTAGGCCATATTTTTACTCGCCGATAAAGCCTGGGACGGGGCTCAACTTTCCTTAACGTCCCAACTGGAATCCAGACATGGAAGACAAACAAAATTAGGACCATTGCCGGCATAGTTTCCGCAGAGAACATTTGAATGCGGTCCCATCCCTGCCCCACCTTTTCAAATGGATGTCATATACAAATAATCATCACAAATGTTTGAATCGAAAAGCGTTGTGATTTCCATGCATTCATCTATGGAATGATTGCCGTTAACTGCTGAGAATGAAAAATATGCATGTCTTTGAAATCTATATTTCGAATTCCAAAGACTAATATTAGGTCCACAAACTGCATTTAAAGGATGCTATTCTGAGAAGCATTGCTGGAAGTTCATGGCATTGAGGCATCATTGTAGGTCTGTGGGTGACAATCAAATGGAATTCAACAGGAACACACACCCTGTTATGTGGAAAAAAACAGAATAGATATCCAATCTTGATCTTGACTGATGCAATTCATAGGGAGGTCATAATGATCCATTTTTAGCAGTAATAGGCGTACATGAAAATGCAGAGGTGCGTTTTTCCATGAAGTCTCTTGAAGGGCAATCTAGCGTATTATGAGGTTTAATGGGTTTGTCAGCTGTTCTATGATGCTCTTGTCAAGAGGTGTTTCCACCAGCTTCCCACATGAACAGCCGCCATGATGTTGCACTTAGAAAGTGATGTATCGTTAACGGCTTGTCTGGTCTATTTAAATGACCCATGAGAGGATGCAGTCGCACTGCCACTGTTTAAGAAGGTGATTAATAGTTTGCCTCGTGAGGTTGGAACTGTTGTAGAATGCATGCTAATTGGGCACATATGGAAATAATCCATCCCTGAATGAGCTGAAAGCAAGGATAACACTTCTGATGTTTTAAAGAGTGAAAGGAATTAGGCTCTAGTTGTAAATATATTGTTTTCTCCTCATTACATACTACCATTCAAAAGTTTGGGGTCACTAAGATTTTTTTTAATTAATACTTTCATTCAGCAAGGATGCATTAAATTGATCAAAAGTGACATTTGTAATGTTACAAAAGATTTCTGTTTCAAATAAATGCTGTTCTTTTTGAACTCTTTCCATTCATCAAAGATTCCTGAAATTGCTGTACAACTGTTTTCAACATTGACAATAAGAAATGTTTCTTGAGTGCCAAATCAGCATATTAGAATGATTTCTGAAGGATCATGTGACACTGATGATTGGAGTAATGATGCTGAATTTTTTTTTTTTTTTAAATGGTAAAAATATTTCACAATATTACTGCTTTTACTGTGTTTTTGATCAAATAAATGCAGCCTTGGTGAGCATGAGATCTTACCAAACACAAACTTTTGAATAGTGTATCTGAAGTGTTAAGAGATCCCAACACAAGTAGTAGTTTTGTAAATGAGTCCAAAAAGTGGTTTTCTGCTTGGTACTGTTACTTTTCTAGTTCAACTTCTTCTTATTTAAGCCTTTGAGCTTCATTTAGAAATTAGAAAATATGCTGATCGCAAAAAGAATCACTTCTTCTATTCAGAGGCGTTGAGAATTGAGTCGAATCTGAAGGGGAGTCAACCCAACTGAAAGGCCAGACAGAAGACTCAATAGAATTGGGGATTTTGATTCATCTCAGCGAATCATTTGATTCTGTTTACCAAAAACATGTTCAGATATGTTAATTTGGGGACTCTTTTTGTAGGTTACATCATTACACCAGTAAATAGCAGCAAGAGACTGTCTGAGTATCATGAGCGGGTCTTTCAACAGGGGTTATGCGCAACAAACTTCCGTATTCTGTAAAACAGGTTGCATTGCATCCGGTTCAGGTCTTTTATATGTGCTTTGTTAAATATAGAGCCATTTTACTCAAGATACCTTCAAAGGAGTGATATGCAGATTACACAAAGGAAGATATTAGGAAGAATGTTTGTAACAAAGCAGATTTCATCCCCCCCATTGACTACCATAGAAGGAAAAAAAATACTATGGTACTCAATGGGGGGCGAGATCTGCTTGGTTACAAACATTCTTCCAAATATCTTCCTTTGTGTACAGCAGAACAAAGAAATTTATACAGGTTTGGAACAACTTGAGGGTGAGTAAATGATGATAGACTTTTCATTTTTGGGCGAATTATCCCTTTAAAATATATCTGCATTAGTACGTACTGCCGTTAACACTTCTCTGACAAGCGGATGCAATGAGACCTGTTTTATTTTCATGTGACATTCGGCCCAAAGCCTACAGACTGGTTCAAAAAACAGTGTGTAACACAAATAACACACAACAAAATATGGATTTTAAAAGAATAGTGCGACTTGTCTTTGAAAAGGTGCATCAAGGAAATGAAAGGGGTGTCCACAAAGTTATTTTCATTCAAAGTCCCACTGAAGTGCCTTGAAACACTCAGCATTATTTAATGCTTTGACATAATTTCCACTAAAACAGGAAAGCTAAAATATAGCATTCTGTGTAGAATTCAAATGGGTCTGATACATAATTGCATATGATCTGCTCTGTGCTATCGTGTCTTTGGACCAGAGCAGACCATGTGCACGCTGCGGCGGTTCGAGTGACACTAACTTCATTCGTCCCAATGGAAAGCATATTTACACAGTCTGAATCGTTCCCTATTCCCTATCATAAAAAAATCATAATTGTGTGAACAAGTGACCGATTTCAGCCGCAGCTTCGGCGTCTATTTTTAGCGTAGGGGGCGGGACGCTTCAGATTCTAGAGAGCGTGATTGGACAGAAGTGCAGAATGATGTCATCAAAATCGTTGATCCATATTGGTGGAGGTGAGAGACTGTAAGTTTTGAATGCTTACTGTATATCTTCTAAATGTGAATTTTGTCATTGGTTTGGAGCACACTAGCTTATAGATAACCTTAAGGCTAACATATTCATAGCCTACTAAAAATCCGCCCCCCACCCCCCCAAAAGAAATAAAATAAAAAATAATATATATATATTTATTTCATGGGGACTTTAAGACTGAATGTAACAAATGCTACATTACAGAGGCTTTTTCAGCAGACATGGACTTCTAAGGCAGTCTTCTTATAACGAACTGATATATTCTTCGATATAAACGATATACGAAATATGTTCTTTTTTAATAGAAACTGTCAAAATATCTTATCTTTGATGATATCAATCATATATATTTGAAAAAGTGAGATCTTACAGTAAATATTGCAATATAATCTACTCTATTAAGTCTGGAATCGACTATTATAAACGACTCAGTTGATTCCAAAATTCTGGCTTTTCTTTTTTAATGCTTATTTGTTGCTTGAGGTTTGAGAAACAGTATAATCAAACAATGTGTTTTCCTTTTACTTTGGGTCAGATGGATCTAAAGTTCATGTTTTTACAATAATATCTGCATACAGTGGTTTTAAGCAAAGTTAATTAATTTTAAAAATTGGGCAAACTTTCAAAACAAAAATGGCTAATTTCAAAATTACTATTATTATTTTTACACATATTTGTACATTCTCTCAGAGACCCCAAACATCATAACAGTACAGTCGATCACAACAGAATATGAAGGTTAAATTGGACAGACTCTCTCTTCCTAAAACACAAGGCGTTTTTAAAAAGACTGAATCCACCAAATCGTTTTTATGTGGTATTCTTCTTTCCGCTCTAACAGTGAGGCAAATTTGTTTGTGGTCTCTTGGAGAGAGGCATTTACTAACAGTAAGTAGCGTGCCACTGAGGGGTGAGGCAGTCATGGTGCTCAGAAAGCCAGGATCATTCCTGTGACTTAACATGACACCACTTGCACTAAGACACCGACAGCTGCACACGCACATGCTTTCCATTCTGTTTGTTGTAGAGGATTATAACCTGATAAAAGAGACCAGTGACTATCGTATTGTAAGGCCCTGGTCACTACTGTTTCCTTCTGACCGAGAGCCCTAAAGACAGTAAAAACACAGGTACCGGTCAGTGTTATTTTAGTATTATATACACTATTATAGTGTTTATTCATATTTTAAATTAGCCTTTTTTAAATTTTAGTTTAAGTTTTAATAATTTTATGTGCTTTTGTCATTTTTAGTTTTTTTATTTATTTTATTTCTATTTCCGTCTTAGTTTAAGTAATTTCAACATACTTCTTTTATTTCAGTTTGTTGTCCTTCTGTAACATAAATGCTATTTGCTTTGATATTTTGTTATCTAATGCAATCACAATCATACATTTTCAAGTGCATCTTAAGTGTCCAAACACTTTTTGGGGCTGCTGCATTTGATAAGGCATGCTTAGAAGTCATAACAGAGGTGTTTGAAAAGAGAGAGAGTCCCTGACAAAAGACTTGAACCTGTTGCTAGGGCAGCTCAACGCTGCAAGCGGTCCAGAGGATCCAAGCATCTGTTCCAGTCGCTACTCCCTCTCCTAAAAGCAATAACAGAGCTCATAATATCTTTCTAGGGTTTGAGAGCCAAATATGAGTGAAGAGTGAGCATTCCATGGCTAATGCAGCCACGTTCTGGGCATTTCTTCACAAGAAGCCAATTCCCCCTCTCTCCTCCTCCCTTTCTGCCAGCTGTCCTGCAATGTGCTGCTGCTTGTCAGTGAAGAGAAGTGGCGCACTGTTTTCAGTGACAGGGCAGCACACCATGTCGCCTTACACCTAAGACCTACTCAAATAGACTGATATCATCTGTCTGGTTGAGGATCTACTCAATCCATGATAAACCTGTTTCTAGCATGCTTGCTGGTAGTCAGGGACACTTGAACTTGAAACGGATCATTGTGACTTTAAGTAGTTAAAGTCATATTACGAAAGCGATTGATTGCATGGTGATTGTTACTTTGTTTAAGAGTTTTAAAACTTAGAAATTGTGAATAAAATGGCAATTAATCAGCCAATTCACAGAGACACTAAAGCACCACAGGTAGCTGCACAGACCCAAATGATAATAATAATAAAAAAATGGTTACACTTTATTTTAAGGTGTCCGTGTTACATTGTAATTATATATTTAAGTACGGAGTAATAACAATTAACTTCATATATTTACTATAGGGTTAAGGTTAGGATTAGGGTTTGGTTCACAATGCTAAGATATTGCATGTGGTTGCCAAATATTGTCAAGCTGGCAAAAAGATTACTTTTAATGACAAGGAAAGGTTAGTTTAGGTTGTGAAATGTCATGTGGTGCGACTAACCGAAAATGTAATGACATTTGTGATGCGATCTGGGAAAACCCGTCGGATGTCGCGATGGAACGTTTTCAGTCAAAAAATAGGTTGAATGTCATTTTTTTTTTTTTTGGTCAAAATTGGGTTTTCATTAAATTATAATTCTATAACATATTATCTATCATCTCTGAAAATATCTTGGCAAAATTCGCATGTTAAGTGCAGAAAAATAGCGATTTATAGTGGCAAGGCTGTCTTTAACGTTACTGTTTAAGAACACACCCAGCGGAGGTAAAAAACAAAACAAAAAAAAACAAAAAAAAAAAACGGCCATAGCTTTCCCTTTCGTAACACTACAAAGACAGTTCACCTATCAAAATAAACCACATAACATGTAGAATGAAGGTGTATTAATGCAAATTTCCCGCCAGTCCTGTATAAACTACGGCACGCAAAGATTTTTTTTTTCTAATACAACGTTATCGTGAGAAGGCGGAGCACAAGAGAACAACGGAGCTATAATGAACACACGTTCTAATTATGTGTTTATTAGAGGTTGAAATCAAATCAAATAGGGCCCATACCACTTCTGAATAGGATGTCTACTTCATAAAATGTATGAAAATATGGAAATATATGGTTCAGATCACTCAAATAAATGGAGGCGCCCTTAAATGATCAGATATGGAGCTTGGGTGTCATCTAGTGAAAAAGTTTGGTACTGCGCCCAAACAAAATCTTACTGAAAGCTCATTTTTGAAATATTTCAACCTAAAATTTGGAATGTTGACATTTTTGGCTTTTATTTTCTTACAGTTTAAGAGTAAACATGCTTTGTAATATATTATTATAAAATATAAACAATTATATTTTTACATTTTCATAAACCTAAACTTCTATAACTTTTTTTTTTATTTCACTTTCATAATTTATTTCACTTCTACAATAATCTGACTAGTGTCTTCTTTAAAACAAGACCAACCTTAGGTCTATATTCCAAAGCATTCTTGAATTACAACCATTTAAGTTTGGACAGTGTATTTTCATGTCTATGCGAAAAAAGGGGTGACAGTTATCATATGGTATTGAAACCTGTGATAGGTAAAATTTCACCATGTGATAGGTTTATGAAGTATTAGTTATGATTATTGGAAAAAAAAATATCTTGAAAAATGCATTTATAAAATTATGTTTGAAAATAATGATTAAGATCATGTATTCAAGGTGTAAAAAAAAATACTGGATAGTTACCCCACATATTTAGAGTCATTACATTGAAACTTTCTTAATAATTATTTGGTAATTGTGATTATTGTTTTTTAAAACCATATAATGCCAGTGTGAACACAAATAATAGATTTCTAAGAATTTTTTTTTTTTCCAAAAGATTTTTATCATGGACACCCCTCTGATACACCTTTTGAACAAGACAACTGTGTTTTATCATTGGTAACCTGACCTCTTTACTAAAATGCTGAGAAAGTGCTTTCCTCTTCAGGAGGAGTTCCTGGGTGGTGTGTGTGTTGTGTGTGTGTGTGATCCTGGTAAACCCTACGTTGTGGTGACAAAATTACATTTTTTGGTCCTCATGAAGAAAACAGCTTATAAATCATACTAAATTGTTTTTTGAAAATATAAAAATGCATAAAGTTTTCTGTGAGGGTTGTGTTTATGGGTATGGTTAGGGGATAGAATATATTTGTACAGTATAAAAAACATTGTCTGTGAAAAGTCCCCATAAAACATGACGTGTGTGTGTTTGTGTGTGTGTGTGTGTGTGTGTGTGTGTGTGTGTGCGGATGCATGGAGCTGTCACCCTGCCATCCTCCATTTCTGCTGACAGTAGGCTGAGAGAAGGTCCGGGGTGAATGACTCCAACACACTGCTCCCCTGCAGCCTGGACAGCCACAGAGGCCCCATTGTGCTCCTCAACCATCAGTGATCATCCATCACATTTTAACCTGACAGCCAACTGCACAGCCTCCTAATCCTGCCAAGGATGGAGGCTTGGGTTACCATGACGAGAGAGAGAGCACCACGGGGCTTCCTGCTTCGGACCTGTGCCGGACAAGAAGGTACCTTTAAGTTCTGAAACAGGTCTCCACTTTACAGTCACAATTTTTTTAGGGAATCTTTGACCAGTAACATTGTAGAAGTGTTCAACATACTGTCACTCAGGGAAAATATCATAGTGAAAAAACCCCTTCACCATGTACTACATGAACCTTGAATAGCTGTGGTGTGTCAGTAACCATAAATAAGCCTGTGGATTCATTAGGGAACATAGCGGAAGCTTTTCCGAATTAGCATGTGAGCTGTGAGCCCAGACAAGCCCATTAGGGATTTCCAGTGTCCGGAGAGCCTACCTCACTTTTTGGGGTCAGGGACAAAGAAGGTCTACCAATGACAGACATTACAGGTAAACGTATAAACACAGTAGCTACCACAAAGATTTCAAGAGAAACATGCAGCAAAAATAAATAAATAAATAAATAAAGTGTTAATAGGACAAAGATTGTGAACATAATCATTTTAAATATTAAAAATATCAATGTATTTTATTCTATATTAAAATAATATTTGTTATTATTATTATTAACAGCAAATTATGAGTTAATTGGACAAAGATTGAGAATATAATTTTAAATATTTCAATTTTTTTTATTATTCCAATAATATTTTTTATAATATATTAAAATTTAGTATTTTTTGTTATCATTATTATTATTATTATTTACAGCAAATTATAATAAGATTGAGAAGATTATCATTTTATATATTAATATATGTATTATTATTATATATTCTTAACATTATTATAATATTAATATAATAATGTTAAGAATATATAATACTAATAACAATAATAATATTTATAATAATATATTATTATTATTATTATTATTATTATGTTTTATAATATATTAAAATTATTCTTATTATTATAAAAAGTGATTGCTGATTGGGCAAAGATTGAGAAAATGGTCAGCAGTTAAACTGAAAACTGTAAATTCACCGGTTTTCATTTATATATAAACCAGAAAATTTACAGTAATATTTTATATATAAAACTAATTAATATTGTTCTGTTTTTTACATTTTATTTAACATTTATTGTTATATATTAATATATTCTACTTATTCTATTTTTACAATATTATTTATTGTATTTTGATTATATTTGCAGTTATTTTAATTGCATTTATTGTCTCTGAAACAGTTATAAAAATAAGTATAAAAATAAAACCAGAGGATTTTCTAAAGTTTCCCATTTATCTTAAACTTTTCTTCACTTTAAACTTAAAGTGTACCGTCAATAAGAAAATGCTCCAGCAAAGCTATAGAAACAATGAACTGTTAATAATACATAAAAGTGATGAGACATTTTTTTGCTTTAGAAGAGAAGGTGATACTGTCTGCCAAGGATTTAAATCAGTTAATTAAGGAGCCATAGTGGATCTTTCATATCTCCTGTAGTCTGTTTGATTTCCACAGCACCCAGATCATGTTCCTGGACTTTCAACAGCGGCCTGACGCCGTTCTTGAAGCAAACCGGTCCCAAATCCCCAGAAGATTGGGGAATGAAAAGAGATGTAAAGTTTAGATGTGTGGCAACAGCTAAACGCAGGGTCAGGTTTCTCAGAGCCCTGGCTATATTTAACCTACTGATCTAACACCAGGCAGAGAGTTTAAATGCCACCACTGCAGTTGGTGTGGAGCAGTTGTCGTCCACAGATCTTCTTCAGCACGAGCTCAGCTCCGGGGGAAACACCCACACACGCTCGCAAGGACCGTAAAGGACCTATAACGCTTTCAGAGAAGACACAGCAGAGCCGGTGGACTCTAATTCCAGCAAGACATGGAGCTTTTCGAGACCAACCCCTACTTCTTCGCAGACCAGCGTTTTTACGAAGGCGGCGATAACTTCTTCCAAACCAGGCTGACAGGAGGCTTTGACCAAGCAGGATATCAGGACAGAAGCTCCATGATGGGCTTGTGTGGAGACGGACGACTGCTCTCCAACGGAGTGGGGTTGGAGGACAAACCGTCTCCATCATCTAGCCTCGGTCTGTCCATGTCTCCTCACCAGGAGCAGCAGCACTGTCCGGGTCAGTGTCTGCCTTGGGCCTGCAAGGTGTGTAAGCGCAAGTCGGTGACCATGGACCGACGGAAAGCCGCCACTTTGAGGGAGAAGAGGAGGTTGAAGAAGGTCAACGAGGCCTTTGAGGCTCTTAAGAGGAGCACGCTCATGAATCCCAACCAGAGGCTGCCTAAGGTGGAAATCCTGCGCAGCGCCATCCAGTACATCGAGAGACTGCAAGCGTTGGTCAGCTCCCTCAACCAGCAGGAACATGAGCAAGGAAACCTGCATTACAGAGCCGCAGCTCCTCAAGGGGTGAGTGAAGCTCGGGGGATCAGGGGCAGGTGTATGGTAGGATTTTTCAATGACTTCTATGCTGTCAAGCAGGACTGTACTTCCAAAACCTGCACTTTTTTTTCTCAAAGCAAAAGTTATTGGAAAACTCTTCATATTGATTAAGTGGGGACTCTTTTGACATTGTACAGTTTAGTGGGAATTTAATTACCTGATTTTTCTATTGTAAAAAACTAAAAGACCTTTCTCTAAAAAAGAGCCCTTAAAGCTGTATGCATTGCAAAAAAAAGTTAGTTTTTCATTTAAATTAAATAAAAAATAATAAATTAAATTGCATTTTAAATTGAAGGCTAAATACAGCCTTAAATGCAGCATGCATTGCAATAAATAACTAGTTTTTTTTATTTAAATTAAAATAAAAAATAAATTACATTTTAAATCAAAGACTAAATACAACCTTGAATGCAGCATGCATTGCAAAAAAAAAAAAAAAAAAAAAAAAAAAAAATCAAATAAAAGTTAAAATTTAAAAATTAAATTAAAAAATACATTTTAAATCAATTTTATGTGCATTAAATATTATAAAAATTAAGTCAGTAGTTTGCATGTTTCAACTTAAAAAAAAAAACAAAACAAACAAAAAAACGAAAACGCCGATATAAAATGTATGGTAACACTTTAGTTTAGGGTCCAATTCTCACTATTAACTAGTTGCTTATTAGTATGCATATTTCTAGGATATTGGCTGTTTATTAGTACTTATAAAGTACATATTAATGACTTATTCTGCATGGCCATATTCTTCACACCTTAATCCTACCCAATATCTAAACTTAATAACTACCTTACTAACTATTAATAAGCAGTAATTAGGAGTTTATTGAGGCAAAAGTTAATAGATAGTTAATAGTGAGAATTGGACCGTAATCTAAAGTGTGACCAAAATGTTCAATCAGATGTGTAAAGGCAGATAATAGGTTGCCGTGTGGCTTGATTATGATGGTTGTGAGGGTGTTGGGGGTCCCATGGTTGGGTGTGGTAACTGGTGATGTGACTGACAGTAGTGTGTGTGTGTGTGTTTGTGTGTAACAGGTGTCGTCCTCCAGCGAGCAGGGCTCTGGTAGCACCTGCTCCAGCAGTCCAGAGTGGAGCAGTGCGTCGGAGCACTGCGCCCCCGTCTACAGCTCCACCCACGAGGGTAAGACCACCACACCTACACTAACTAGCCTGACAAATACGAAGGATCAATTTAACACAAATAATGCATCAAGAAAACTTCTTTCAAACCGTATTGTCAAAGCTACAAATTTCCTTATTTTTGAGGTTTGAACGACTTGCCTGGCAAACATGTGACAGTGTTTTCTACTGTAATTTCCTCAGATCTCCTGAATGACGACTCCTCAGAGCAGACCAACCTGAGGTCTCTGACCTCTATTGTGGACAGCATTACAGGAACAGAGGTGACTCCAGTGCCCTATTCAGTGGACATAAGCAAATAAATGAGGAGGGTGAACCTACCGTTATGTTCAGATCACCTTTCACCGACCATAACAGCACTATCTATGACACCCAAGGTGAATGAAGAACCTTTTAAAAAGTCATAAAAGCCTTGGGGGCTTAATTTCCAGACAAATCTTGAGGTCCATATGATTATATTTCCAAATATTTCTTATCTCTATGGAAGAGATCGTGGAATAAGAACGAATTTCAGATCAGCCTAATTCCTACTGAAACTTAAGACAGTCAGGCTGGGTAAATCATATTTTCATAATTTGTCCTTTTTTTCCTCTCGATTCCTTTATTTTTTCATTCTGTTTGTGTGTGCTTTATGCTTACCAACAAAAACATTTGTGGGTCCAATGTTTTACTTCTGGTTTTGACCAATTTCTGCTTAATTTAAACTAGTTCCTAATGCCAGTCATGTAAATATGTTCCTATTTTCTACAGAGTGGTTTTGTTATTTTATTTTGTATTTTTTTCTGTGTGTTTGGAATAACTTATTTGGACTTTTATAATAAAGATTGTTGTGTATTTGTATATATTCATCTCTAATCCTATTCTCCGTCCTCTAAAAAGACTATTTTCTTCTTTCTTTGGCTGATTTAATCATCAAATTTATCTTTTTGTTGGAAAGTACTTTCCCAGCATTCCCATACATCGCTAAAATATGCTTCAGTTTAGGCTTGTTTGCAAAAAACAAAACAAAAAAAAAAACAACCCAAAAATACATAAAATGATTTATAATACATAAGGTAAATATTTATTTTATATATTCATATATAATTATTTATTTGTGACAGCTTTTTACATTTAAAGTGAAAAAAAAAGAAAAAAAAAACTCTGACCAGTACTAAAACAAATATCACATTAAAAGAAAAATTCTCACTTGTTCAACCACATGCTTTATGTGGAATCTGCATCTACTCTATACAGAATTATATACATAAATCAGCTATTTACACACACATTAAACCTTACATGCACACAAAAGAGAAAGAGCTAGAGAGAAAGAGCTAGAGAGAGAGAGAGAGAGAGAGAGAGAGAGAGAGAGACCTGCACCTGTTTTACAGTTCACATTACTGTCAAGAGCTACAGAAACAAATTAGTGTAAAAACGACCATCACAGAAGAACACGCTGCAAAGCAAGAGGCTTCAGTTACTCCACCACTGTCGCATCAGGAAAACATCTCGGCATTGTACTAACGCTTGGTCCTCGTCAAGGCATTTTTTTAGCAAGCCACTAAAGGATCAAATAGATATTCAGCGAGTGTGCTGAACATTTAAGAGGCATTTAAAATGAAGCAGAAACAACTAAATTGGCTGTGAGAGGCTAGGCACAATTGGCAGACCGAGGCTTAAAAAAAGAGCAGCACACCACAGGATTTCAAGTTCAAGTGTTTGAGTGGTGATATATTCCTTTAGATCTGTGATAATGACGATTGAGAGCGAGAAAGAGAGGCAATAGATGCTACTGTGATTGTCAAGTTTAGTGGCATGCATGCTCCACCGGACGCCCCAATGCCAACAGTGACCCACACAGCACAAACAAGACTTAATCATCATTCATTCATTTAAAATGATATTAAGAATGATGATTTTTTTTTGTGTATAAAATGAAAAAAAAAAAAATAGTCACTTATATTAATACTTTTTTTAATAGAGAGCACTTCTTAAAGTAAGAACATGATTTGTCAGCATTGTGTAACACTTAAAATACACATACACACGTTTTCACACACAGTACAGTAGCTGCCACGATAGCACGATACATCCTGTGAATTATACAGAAAATATTGTCTTAAAAAATAAAGAAATGCCCAACGCACTCATAACTGGTTTGGTAGGTAGGTACCTCAAGAAACATTTGCTCTCGTGGTGGTTCAATTTCAGGTGGAGGCACCAAAAGAGATCATATGTTCTTTTGCAGGTCCTACGTGCTGGAAATCTTTTTTTTTTTTTTCTCCTGATGCTAAGTGAACTGAAGTCTATTGCTTTCCCTGATGCTTGACAATATTTAGCATCATAGCTTCATACGATCTCGATGTCCCGGAAGTGTGTGGACCGAAACTCTACGTGGATAAGCACTGCTGATGTGAACACAAACGCACGTTTCTCCAGTCACCACTGGTGTAAGACACCGACTACAAGTGTAACACCCTTTCTAGCAGACGAAGCTGTCTAAACGACAGGAAACAGTCACAACTGAGACTTTAAAATTCATATAATAATGATATATTCATCTCGATATACAAGTCTGATATATATTTCCATAAAAAACATAATAGCATAATTTTCTGTTTTTCATATATACATAGACGTTGATTAATAGTTTGCATAACCAAAGGGAAGAAAGCCTTATACAGTAAAATGCCAATGGCACACCCAAAGGAGCAGACTAGCACTGACAGACTACAGGGTCAAGTACACCAGTTAAGTACGACCACCACAAAGACTATATAACCGGGATTACTGGGAAACGACTGATATGACGAGATTTCTCCTTTACGGCTGCAATGCGTTTCACGCGCTCAAGAGTTCAAAATTCGTCTTTCTGTCCCCCTCTATTGCACGGTGTCCAAGAAAGCTCTGGTGTGGTTCAGGACAGGGGAGGGGCGGAGGTTAACCCTTCCCTCATCTTTTCAAGGTGTCCCCAGATTTTGGCATATTTCATTCTCGAAAGGCCGCAAGCATGTGTCCGTACAGGTAGTGGGAATGCACTGGCAGGGAAATGAGAAGATAAAAACCACAAAAAATTATCAAAATTATATTTTTGAGGTATTAAAAACAGTTTGTTCCGGGTTTGAGCATGTCAGACGATAAAAAAGCAGTCAGAGACAGTATAAACACAAGCTGTCAGCTACTTCTTTACCTGATGTCATGCCTCTGTTGGTGTACTGGCAACACCTACAAATTATCATGTCAATGATGAGTAAATAGAAGTTATTTTACGGAAGAATTCATGCAAGTGCTTTAAAAAATTATCAACTTAACATTCATCTTTTAAGTGAGATGGAGGGAAGTGAAAAAAAAAACAAAAAAAAAACACGCAAGGTCTAGAGAACCTTTTTTTTTTTTTTTTTTTTTTTACAAAAGTTGGACACCATTTTTTTCAGAATGCTGTATCATATGCAAGACGCAACTAAAAATAAAAGGTCACATGTCTGTCTGTTTGTTTACATATAAAAAATGGAAAAGCAGCACAGTGGAATGCAAAAATATATTGTGTATGAACTGCCCTAAGTGTGTTAGGGGCCATTCAGACAAAGCATGTTTTTGCATTTAAAAATGTAAGATGTAGGGTAATGGAGACGCATTTTTTAAAAGTTAAACAACATGTTTATGCTCTAAAACAAATTTTTATGTGCAATGCGGCAGATGCTACAAAAGACGCAAGGGTAACAGTCAAACTGTCAAAATGCGTAGTGAATGTGCGTACATTTACATAGAAACAGAATGGTAAAGCAGCGCAGTGGAGAGCAAAAATGCATTCTGTGTGAATAACCAATAAGTGTATTTGGGCCCTTTCACACAGAACGAGTTTTTGCATTTCAAAAATGCGAGATGGCAGGCAGTGGAATGAAAAATGCAAGGTCTGCTTTTTTTAAGGTTCAAAAGTCTTTTAACTCGAGATGGTGCAAAAGATGTGAGACGCGAGCGCAACAGTCAAACATGTCCATCTAGGGCCCTGTTTACACCTGGAATTAAGATGCGTTTTGGTCGCTCGGATCACAAGTAGACGATGGAGACACATACCCGTTTACATCTGGTGTTTTAATTCGTCTCTTTTGTCCACTTTCAACCACTTCTGTCCTGATTTCTTCGAGGGGAGGGTCTATGGGCAGGTAAATGTATGGGTTTTTTCAAATCTTTTGATCTAATGGAGAAAATAAGCTTGCGCAATTTACATATTAGCATGACCGGAGACGACGGAAAAACATACAGAGAGCAGCAGCTTTCGTTTATGCTCTGACAGCCGCAAGACGACGCCGAACGCTGTGAGTGCGTTAGAAATCAGGAGTGGTGAGAGAACATTGTGCTTCGTATGTTTTTTCGTCTTCAAACCAAACTTGGGTCTTCAGCCTACAAAGTTTAAATCCCCTCTGGCTAGTGCGCTTCCCATAATACTTACGCGAGGTCAGTAGGCAGACAGTAGGCGGTCTTTTGTGGCTGTTCGAATGCGTTCGACCACATGAGCCGCGTCTACACTACGAAAGCAATCTGGTCGAATGAGTTTTCGACTACCTCTGGAAGTGGTTGAAAGTGGACAAGCTCAAAACGTTTTACACCACCTGTATTTAGCGTCGTTCACTTGTGATCCGATCAACCAAAAGCATGTTAATACCAGGTGTAAACAGGGCCTAGAGCATGTTTACATAGAAAAACAATGGAAATGCAGCGCAGTGAAAAGCAAAAATGTGTTCTGTGTAAATGGCCCCTTATTCTGCTTTGAAATAGTTTTTCAACATTATGCTACAAATTCTGACAATTGAGCGTAACTTGAGCATATCAAACCCAGAACAACACTTCAACAATTTAATAATTATAAAATCATAATTATAAAATGTGACACATTTTAATGCCCCAATGCACAAATTAAATATATACTTGATTAAATCATGTAAAGAGAGAAAAGGTCATTAGTTCACATGTTCATATAATCCATGACACTGAATACATAATGAAAGGACAATGAAAATTGAAATAAAATAATGGAGCGCAATAATCCATTGCAATCAGTACTTCATATATAAATGTCAGTTCCTAGAGTGTTGACAGGATTATACGAACTTTCATTTTAAACTTTCATTCAATTCTGTTTTATAGAAGTTTACGCTACTTTGCTAGTTTAATTCAAGCACTCGAAAAGAAACTGACCATTCATGTACAAAAAAAAAAAGCCACACAAAAATCTGAGCATCATTACCAAACCAGATGTGACGCAACGCCGCGTCATGCAGTAAAATGCATCTTTTCCATGTTAATCAGAGTTTTTATCCAAACCAGCTTCAACGGCGATATTCAACGATTCTATTTTAGAAACAGTTTCTAATTTTTAACGTTGTAGCTAGAACAACAGCATAAAAAGTATGACAATGATAATCTCAGGTACTGATTATGTGCTTTATTTAATGTTAAAAGAATTTAATGTGAGTTTGAATATCATTTTGCATGACCGTTATAGCCATACTGAAAGTGACGATGGATAATTCACCTCAGATTTTTGAAAATAAATGAAAGGAAACAGAACTGTTTAAACTTAATGCAATCAAACAAGTGTATTCTATGACAAAGATTGTATCAGTCACTCAGTATGCATTTTTAACAATGTTAAAATGGTGTAATATTTATGAATTTGATTATGTACTTATCCATTTTGCTGTGAGTGCAGTGCGCTCTTCTGATTGGCTGTGATTTTTGATTGATTTCTTGTAGTCATGTCATGTCTAGTGGGGATAGACAAATTGTTTGACGCTGGAATCTTATCGCATTGCATCTGGTTAGGAGATGGTGTGAAACATCTCTTACTGAGCCATCAGAGTTTATAGATGAGAAGCTGAAGTGAACAGCTTACCTGTTAGTGTGAGTGCAGTGATTAGTAAAAGCAAGTTAGCAGGAGTAAGTCCTGACAGCTGAGGGGTCTAGTCTCTGCGGGGCCGGGGGACCGGCTGCTGAACCACAGAGACACAGAGGGGAGAAAACATGCAATGACATAAACTGAAGGACCCCGACCTGTGCCATTAATATTAGTTACTTTAACACATGCTTTCACCGTCAATATGCATACATGTTTTGCAATTAGTGTTGTAAGATATACTGTAAAAGAGAAGGCACTACTTGTTAGTACTGTACTGCAATCATTAAAAAGCAACGTGCTGAACTCATTTCACCCTTGTACAACACCCTGCCCCCCTTTCTACCTTCTGGTTGCAGCTGTTTCTTGGGCACAGCAGCCATGGAGTGGGGAATGGACATGGTGTTGAGGCGGAAGCCAGCGGGAAGAGTCTCTATGGACCCTGGCATCATACCCAGACCCTGGCCATCCCTCGGCCTGAAGCGCTTACGCCACGATGGAGATCTTCGGAATGACTTGTCATCACACTGTTGAAAAGGATGACATCATAACAACTGGGTTCAGATGTTGTCCAAAAGTATGACTGCACCAACATCCGTATTATTTCAAATATGGCAACAGAGAATGAATATGACAGCACAACGATATAAAAGCTTTAGCTAATTTCCTCATTCTATGGGCAACAAATGTCAACGTTAATGATGAGCAGAGCATTCCTGGCTATTTCTGCAGAAGGGTTTGGCTGCAGACATGCACTCCCAGCTCACAAATGTAAAAGCAACTATTTGCCATTTTAAAATCACATTTCAAACTATTTCACATTTTTTATTATAAAATATGCATTTATAAGCTTTACGAAAAAAGCTATTATACATATACAATAGATAAAAATTCTTGTTTGTTTATGTTTCATTTTGAAAAAGCTGTTACACAGATATAATAAACAAAACAAAACAAACAAAAACAAAGAAAGAAATATGTCTATTTTATGATTCCGTTTCACTCTGAAAAGGCTGTTACACTGATAAAATAAACAAAATAAATGAATAAATATTTTTATTTTATGTTTGTTTCACTTTAAAAAAGCTGTTACACTGATACAATAAACAAAATAAACGAATATTTATATTTTATGTTTCTGTTTTACTTTGAAAAAGATGTTACACAGATAAAATAAACAAAATAAATTAATAAATATTTTTATTTTATGTTTCTGTTTCACTTTAAAAAAGCTGTAACACTGATAAAATAAACAAAATAAACAAATATTTATATTTTAGGTTTCTGTTTTACTTTGAAAAAGATGTTACACAGATAAAATAAACAAAATGAATAAATATTTTGTGTTTCTGTGTCACTTTGAAAAACATGTTACACAGATAAAATAAACAAAATAAATGAATAAATATATCTATTTTATGTTTCTGTTTCACTTTGAAAAAGCTATCACACAGATAAAAATGAATAAAATATAATGACAAAATAATTATTTTTTCCTATTTTATTTTATTGTTGACAAACTTAATCTTTTGGTGAGCTGTATTCAAATCTCAAGATGTTTTTTTTTTTTTTTTTTTGCCTCACTGTAGACATCTGTACATTAAAAAAAGACAATTGTTCAAATATATTAAATAAAATGATTGGTACCTGACATAAATAAAAAATCCACCCCATCATTTCTATAAAATTACTAAATAAGATGCCTTATCCTGAAATCATAAATGATTGTGATTGGTCCATCCTGACCAGCGCTGACAAAATAACAGGTAAATCGTGACAGTGCCGTTCTTAGTGCGTTAGCACATTTTGCACCTGAATCATTATCTCTCCATTCAAAAGACTACAGTTAAAAAAAAAAAAAAAACGTTATGTATTACCATGACAATCTTTAGTTACATGCTTTTGGTTTCATAACAAAACAAACACAAGTGGACTGCAGTGCATTTCTAGCTCCACTGCAGAGTGTTACTTCAGATGACCTGGAAAATTCCATGAATTTTAGCTGAAATCCAACCAGAACTTAAATCACCACCTACCTCTTCCAGGCGCCGGTCCGTTCCCAATGCTAAGAGGTTATTGAACTCCCTGTCCAGAATCTGCCTAGCCTGGAAGACACATCAGAGTTACAGGATTTAGGAAAGACCCTCAGTATGCTACACCACAAAATCACTATGTTAGAACATCACTCTATGTTAGAATATCAATCTTTCCTAGAAAGGTGGGCAAGTAAGGACCAGCTAGTGGCTTTAAATTGCTTTTAAACATCTGTGCGGTCCTCACCTGGGTGTTTTGCATGGGGATCTGTAGAATGAGGGCCAAGCTGCTGAAGTCAAATGTCTCATCTAAGGCAATGAGAGCTCCGTGCACGCCGCTTTCCAGCAGGTTATTACTGTATTCCTTCAGACCAATGTTCTGAACCCACTGCATCACATGATCATTGGTCCACACCAGGGTATCTGAGAGCGACAAACGGTACATGCATTACCTCTGCTAGACACAAAATGCTTCATTGGTTTCAAATTAAACTGACTCAAATTACTTGCATTATAGAGCCATATTATAAAATTTTGAATTTACAACAACAAGTCATATAAAACGAATTAGATCAGACCACCTCTAACCCATGCAGTAAACATTAATGAAGCAAATCGTCGAAGGGGGCTGTGTTTACAACTGTACTGCAAATATCTCTGTTTAGGTAACAGTATACGTGGAGTGTGATCATTTTGCACAGCTGGCTAGCCTGCTATCTGTTTGTTCAGTCCTGTGCGTAATATGCTTAAGTGTGTGTCTTAAGCAGTTGGTGCGTGTGTCTTTAGCTATGAAGATGAAAGATTTTAAAAAGCTGTGACAGCTGTGTCAAGTTCATGTGTTATGCTGAAGTTCAGCCGGGCGCCGTCCCTTTAAATGGATTTGACACTAAAAAGCTCAGCTGTTGACCTCGCACATTCCTGCCAAAAAAATGCAAATAACAGGTATGGCCACTAGATAGTGCTCTTCACTTCATAACTTAGAAGTAATGAATCCAGAGAGTACAATGATAATTTACTTATACCTTTGATGTCATGTTGGAAATCCTCTCTTCTTCGCTCCAACTCCTTCCTGTCATAGTTCAGCCGTTTTAAGCACATGATGCCATAGTGCAAACTAGCCCTGTAAGGATATAATGAATCATTAAAGTCTAGTTCACACTGCGGTTGTTAAAAATGAGCAATCACTGCTTTAGTTTACCGGTGGAAGCTGTCCACCATCTTGAGATGTGTCCGCAGGTCTTTCTTAGTAAGGTGGTCCAGCATACGAGCGTCCACCAAGCACTCCATGAAGTAGCTTCGGTACTGAGGCAGGCCGAGACTGGGCAGCCACTCGTTCCCAATCCACTCATGGTTCATGTCACCATATGCTAACGTCTGGGAAAGAAAAGAGACATTATTCTACTGTGCCTCTGTCAACTGGATCTTACATGGATTAAACCGTCATTTTAATTAGATTTTACATAAAGACCCACAAAAAATACTTTTATAAAATATATTATATAATATGTATAAAATATAATAATATATAATAAAATATATAATATATATATTATATATATATAATATAAATATAATATATTTATATAGTAAATAAATATATAATAAACAAAATATATTATATGTAAAATATGTATTTATAATATATAGTACAGTATTTATAATAAGTAATATATAACTAATATAATAAGTGTTTATATTTTATTTACATTATATTTTATAATTAATATTTCTATTTTTATTCTATAAATATAATATAAAAATATTTAGTTATAATATTATATAAATTATTTTTTTAATTTATATATATATATATATATATATATTTCAATATTTTAAAAAAATATTATATTTTAATGTAATTTTAATAATACTAATAGTTTATGATATACATTATTTATTTAATAATATATACTATAATAACAGTCTAAATGTGTGTTTTTGGCCACTAAAAATTAATATAATCTGTCATATCATCATAACTACCAAATTTGACCAATTTTACCTTCCACATACGGTATAACTGCATACATTTCAATGTGACAAAATTTTCAATCAACTCCATTTGAAAATCATATTCAATATGAAGATCATGCATTCTTTCTAAGCCATAAACCATAAAGTCAATAACAGACTTTTAACATGAATGGTTAATGAAAAGGTAAGTGAAAACCACATATAAGAGTCATTGGAAGGCAGACAGCCAGCTCTCTCACCTGAGCCCAGCTTCCTTCCTCATTCTCCTGTCAGTCAAAGGTCAGAGTGACAGCGTGTTAGACCACAGAGGAGACAGTGTTAGCAATGTGCTCCTCTAGCTAAATAAATTCACTGATCTCAGTTCAGTCAGAGTAAATGAAGTGAAGACCAAGCAACAGCATCGGTGGTTGTTACTAGGTAACAATTATCGCAAATGCAGTTAAATATGGAAAAAATTTGCAAAGCAACAGGACATAAATCACACAGAAACATGCAAAAAGGTTTAATAAGCGCACTCTTTGGGTAGATTGCAGGGCGGAGGGGGATGGGGGTGTATTCAGGGGCAGCAGGCTGGGGGTTGTGAGGGCTGCGGAAGCGTGGCATATGCATGGCACCGCGGGCACAAGGGAGTCACCCAGATGGACTAACCATTTTGGTGGAGGTTGCCATGTTTTCCATCTCCTCGTGAGTCACCCACACATTTCCGGAAGACTGCACGGAGAAAAATAGGCACAAACACACAGATAAATGATCACACATTGCATAGTCGTCATAAACACCTTTATGAGTGAGTGTTTACAGCAAAGTTCCTTTAAGGCAAGTTTGTCTAGTTGGCAGCCATGTTACTGCCGCCCCCCGGGCAGCTATTTTCTTTGCATGTAATAGGCGTACATCTGCCTATTTAAATCTGTTTGAATGGGAAAAGACAAAAATCTTCAAAAGTTTTTGTTAAAATAAAAATAAATAAAATATTTTTATAAAATATATTGAATATATTATTTGTACACAAAAATGTTGTTAAATTATTTTTATATAATTATTTATGTAGTTTTAATGTTACATATTTTTAAATATAATTATTTTATATAAATATTACTGTTTTATATAAACAAGTAAATAAAAAATAAAATTATAAAATAATGATAAAATTACATTAAATTAAAATCAAATATAATACAAAATTAAATATTTTATACAAAATAATTTGATAAGTTGTTTTAGACAAAATATGTTAAATTATTTTTATGTAGTTTTAAAGTTACACAGTTTTTTATATAATTATTTTAAACAAGCAAATAAAAAATTAAAAATGATACAAAAATTACATTAAAATAAAATAAAACAATTTAATTTATCTCTATTTTAAAACTATGGAGGCAAATCTTGAGCAAAGAAACAGTCAAAACTTGACAGGAAATGATTTGTGAATGGGATTGGGACATGATTAATGCTAGATTCAAACCAGCAACTCCCACATGAGCACAGCATCTGTCTAGAAGTCACATATTACCAAAAGCCAATAATGTAATAAGTATGATATGTAATATTGTTACAATGACAAAAGAAAAGGATCTGTGCTGACTAATTTTTGATTCATATTTGTTTTCAGTTTGAGACTGTTTATGTGAAAATGAGCAGTTTAAGAGCAGGGCTCTTACTGTGCGTGAGGTGAGAGGAGCTGACGGACTCGTCAGTGACACCATTTCTTGGATGGCCAGTCTCAGTTTCAACCGATGCAGCGGGTTACTGATGCCGATCTCTCGCTGAATCTCCGTGTCCGACAGTGCCGACATGATGGCGCCGCTCTTCACATTGGCACGACACGCTGCCACGTACCAAGCTGGCATGCCCACCCACAGCTGGAGGATGTCAGAGAGAAGATCGTCAAGATGCATCTTCGTTATCTCCATCATCATCAGAGCGAGTAAGTAATTATCGTAATTATTGTCATCCGAATCCCCCGTGATTTGTGTGATTATAATCATGAAGATCATGAGTGCTGTGCTCATTACTGCACGGTGGGAGGGATGGTGGCTGATGTCTTTGTACCTCGAGCCAGGAGACCACAGTGGGGCCGTCCCACTGAGCAAAAGGAAGCCCTTTCCTCCTGGCATCCTCCAGCAGCTCATGCCTGTTAGAAGACAAAGAAAGGTCAGAGCTAAGGGGAAATACAACCCCAAAGACATCAAACTCACATCAGTCTGAACATATGAAGCATACAGTATATTGGTTAAACCATATGGGGATTTCAAAGTTCAATGTTGTGTACAATCTCTAGAGAGGAGGGTGGCTGATATAGATCAATATACGTACTTTTTCATTCAAAATTTGGGCTCACCAGTCACCAAGGCTACATTTATTTGTATATCAAAAACAGTAATAATAGATGCAACATGAGCAGATCTAAATGCACTGCCGCAATCGACACTTTTCATTCATTTTCACTTTGAATGTCACAGTCATATTTGATTTAGTTTAATTGTGCATTTTTTGCCCCCGTATCTTCTGCTGAACACAAAAGAAGATATTTTGAAGAATATGGGTAACCAAACAGTTGATGGGCCCCACTGACTTCCATAGTATAGAAAAAAAAATACTATAATACTATGGAAGTCAATCAGCTGTTTGGTTACCGACATTTTAAGTAGAAAGTAATAAACAACAAATATTACATTTACAATATACATACAATATTAAACAAATCATGAATAAATGTTTTAAGGTTAGATGATAGCATATGAGAAGTACATCTACTGTTTTTGTGAAATTTTGAGTAAATTTTGTTTAAGTTCAATTTCAGCGACTACACAAGACACGTATCTCTTACAGGCTATTCTCTTGACATCATTTGTTTTTTATTAGACTGCAAAGGCTATCCAATTTCTTTTCCTCATCTTACACCCAAACAAGAAGAACATTTTGTTCTTAGCACAGTGCCAAATAATGGACACACACACACAAACTCATCCACATGGCAGGTGCTAATTAGGAAACCTATTTTTTCTGTCACACTAATGGTCAGGGGACAGAGATAAGATGTGGAGATGAGGACAGACTCGACAGAATGGTAAAGTACACTTAAATGAGGCCCTGTTATTAGCCTACTATTAAGTGTTATTTGTAACTTGTTTATCTGCAGGAAATGGCACTTTGCCATCGAATTGATTGGTCATTTGCTTTAATTGAGCCGTGTAATTAGGTAATAAGGATTAGGTCAGATTAGTGAATGTCTCAGGGTGATTTGGTGTGCGTCAGTGTGAAGGAGCTGTATGAGTGAGAATCACAGAGCAGGGGAGACCTACTTTTTCTTCATCCTGCGGTCTCGCTCTGCCTGTGTGCCCAGTTTGCTCAAGGTCATGGTATCTCCAATACTCATCTCGAAATCTGTGTCACAACATATTCAAATACAGCTAGTTAAGGAGTATATGATCTTCATTTCTCTGAAATGTAATAAAAATGAGACATTTCCTGCATGTAATATGTGCGTGTGTTCATTTTATGGTACCTGGAATGACAGGTGGTGTCATCTGGCCGTCCCTGCTCAGAGGCTGATCTAAACGCGCTTTCTCCTTCTTGCCAAAGAGACGGCCAATCGAGGACTTTATGCCCTTCTTTTTGTTGCCCCTAAGCAGAGAGAGCAGGAGAAAGTGAGAAAAAGAGAGACATTGTGTGACTTTTAGCACCATAATGGGTGTTCACACTGCCTGAGATTTGTGGTGACAAAGCAACTGGAAGTCATAATAAGCATAAGGATGATTATATAATTGCAGGTACATTTGGTGTCCAAAGACATTATTTTTTTCTTTTTTCAAATGGTTATATTTTTAATTATTTTAATAATTTGGTACTCATTGTCATGGATCACAAGATGTTACAGGCCATAACAATATAATATATTTTTTTGTAAAAAGTGTCCCATATAGCTGTAAATCATGATTTCCTGTTGTCCTGTTGATAACTCTGTTACCAAGGTAGAGTAACAGTGTTGACAGCATGTTACAGAATTGACAGTCATACACAGAGAAACACACACTCTCTCTCTCTCTCTCTCTCTCTCTCTCTCTCACACACACACACACACACACACACACACACACACACACACACACACATGACTGTCAACACTGTTACTCTCCCTTGGTAACAGAGTTTGACAGTAACAGAATTGACAATGACTAATTCGGACAAAAGGAAATCATGATTTTCAGCTATATAAGACATTTCTTACAGATAATATTATATTGTTATTATGACCTACAACATCTTATGATCCATGAAAATGATTTAGTAAAACGAGGGAATTAATTATTAATTTGTGGCCACAAAATAGATATTTTTGTCCGAATGTTATGTGCGGGGCTCCATACATTTTTTAAAAAACAAATCTTAAAAAATATTTTTAATTATTTTAATAATTTGATACTCATTGTCATGGATCACAAAATGTTACAGGCCATAACAATATACTATTTTCTGTAAAAAGTGTCTCATAGAGCTGTAAATCATGATTTCCTGTTGTCCTGTTGATAACTCTGTTACCAAGGTAGAGTAACAGTGTTGACAGTATGTAACAGAATTGACAGTCATACACAGAGAAACACACCCTCTCTCTCCCTCTCTCTCTCTCTCTCTCTCTCTCTCTCTCACACACACACACACACACATACATGACTATCAATACTGTTACTCTACCTTGGTAACAGAGTTTCACAGTAACAGAATTGACAATGGCTAATTCGGACAACAGGAAATCATGATTTTCAGCTATATAAGAAAATTTTTAATGGAAAATATTTTATTGTTATGGCCTGTAACAACTTGTGATCCATGACAATGAGTACCAAACTATTAAAATAATAAAAAATAAATGACTTTGGACACCAAATGTACCTGCAATTATATAATCACCCATAAGCAATGAACTTAACTTTATGCAAATGAGAAGTAAAGCAACGTGGGAACTGAAAATGGGTTTGCAGACAGTGATCTGTCAGCTAATACAGTTGAATAGAAACAGAAACAATGACGAGGCATGGAGACCTTAATCACTGTCAGTATATGTTTCCATCCATCTTTTTTTATGGAAGATTTGGGATATCGCATTTAAAAAAAAAAAAAAAAAACCTTGGATAGAAATGCCAAGATGCACATAAACTGTAAAAATTTGCATAAAAAAATGTATGCACTCAATTGAGGTGGATCATTTTTTTTATCCAATAAGAATATCTTATCTAAAGAGAATCTTTCAATACACAACAAAAAAACTCATGTGACTTTGCTTCAACAGATCATGGG
Organism: Mylopharyngodon piceus; assembly: GCA_039654765.1. Classification (NCBI taxonomy): domain Eukaryota; kingdom Metazoa; phylum Chordata; class Actinopteri; order Cypriniformes; family Xenocyprididae; genus Mylopharyngodon; species Mylopharyngodon piceus. Next base: position 23,280,964 of record CM077452.1, on the reverse strand, counting down.
AGATGGCATACTGGACTAACCAGCAGACCAATTTCTTTGCTTAGAATATCAATCTTGCATGTTGGTTTGGCCATTCTGAAATGCCTGAGCCAAAGTCTGTCATCAAAATGATTTAGTATAATTACCTTCCAGAACTGGCTTCCGCCTCCGAATGAAAGATAAGATTACAGCGTTTACGCAAGTAATATATTATCTAGGAAAACAGAGCTACAGTGGCTTCCCTGATTGCAGCAACTTTCAATTTTATTACAGATATTTTGCACCAATTTCTAAGGAAGTGACAATTTTGTTCTCTTGAACACATTGGATAGAAACAGTGCTTAATTCGCAAATGTTTTAAGCGATATTGAATATATATAATATATATAATATTGAATATATATGAATGCATCACTTACAGTATGTTACAAAATGTTGAAAAAAAAAAAAAAAACTGCAAGACTGGATGCAGTGGTTAAAAATGTTCATCTGAGGCATGTGTATAAACAAATATTTAAAAAAAAAAAAAAGTACAGAGGAAATGCAGAAAACCTGTCGTGTGAACATCACCTTATATTGTATAACATGCATGATCATTTGTAATGTTTTTATCTGCTTTGTTATTCCTGCACTCTCATTTGGATCTATTGAAGCCAATTCCATCGTAAGGAAATCACTCCTCCCCTGACATCACCATAAATTTGTGTGAAGCATTAAATCCTGATAGAGTCTGGCAGCTCTGAGATGCAGTTTAACTCCCCAGTGATGTGGGAGTAGAAAGGACAGAGAGAGACTGAAAAAGAGCACATCAGGTTTGATTTCTTGCTTTGATTCAAATCAATGTGTATTAGTCTGAGAGTACAGGACACCTTCTAAAAGTCTTATTTAAATTAAATTAGCCAGGCTACAACAGTGTGATTTGTATTCAACAATGCCCATGGTAGTTCATAATTAAAAACATCACACACAGCTAAAACCTCACAGAGCTCAAATAGTAGAAGATTCTCTAGAGAGAACATCTGGAGGAACATCATTAAAAACACAGCATCACTGATGGCTAAATATGATGCTGCCCACCAGGTAATCTTTTTGTTCTTTGTATAAGTGTAAGATTGGGAAGTATGTAGAGACATTGAGTTCCAAAGTATGGGCTTGGAAATGTTCAAAAACATTTCTTCTAATCAATGGTGAAAACAGTTGTGCTGCTTATTATTTTTTTGTGGAAACCAAGTTTTTTTCAGGATGCTTTCAAAAGAACAGCATTTATTTAAAATAAAAAAAACTTTTGTAACATTATTAATGTTTTCAACATCACTTTAATGCATCCTTGCTGATTAAAAGTATTAATTTCTACGGAGCCCTGCACATGAAATGCGGGAAAAAATATGTATATCATGGCCATAAATTAACAAATGTTTCCTCATTTAACTAAATTGTGCACATGAAATAATAATTTGTTCCTTTGTTTTAGTTAAAGGGATAGTTCACCCAAAAATTAAAATGATCCCATGATTTACTCACCCTCAAGCCATCCTAGGTTTATATGACAATCTTCTTTCAGACGAACACAATATATTTACACAATATATTTAAAAATATCCTTAGTCCTCCAAGGTTTATAATGGTTGTGAATGGTAACCCACATTCTGAAGACAGAAAAAATGCATCCATCCATAAAAAAAGTAATCCATACGGTTCCAGTGGGTTAATAAAGGCCTTTTGAAGCGAAGGGATGTGTTTTTGTAAGAAAAATATCCATATATAAAACTTTATAAATTCGAATAACGAGCTTCTGGCAGACGACCGCACGCAGAATGCGCAAGTTGACTTGCGCCAAATGAGTAATCCTCTGACGCGATGTATGACGCAGGATGTAGGAGTATCGTAAGCTTAGACGCCTCTCACGGTTCAAACAAATACAGCTGGGTAACAAACTCAAGCTCCTCTTCTCTTATATCGAAATCCTCCGACATTTCTCTTTAAAATTTCTCGTTTTAGACTTCTAATTTGTGACCAGTGTTTTGTTTTGCTCTCTCCTCTTGGCCTCCACGTTCGTCATTGCGTTCGGGTCAAAGGTTGCTCTTCCGCCCAAACTGACGTGCGCAATATGCGTACGGTCGTCTGCCGGAAGCTCATATATTTGAATTTATAAAGTTTTATATATGGATATTTTTCTTACAAAAACACATCCCTTCGCTTCAAAAGGCCTTTATTAACCCACTGGAGCCGTACGGATTACTTTTTTTATGGATGGATGCATTTTTTCTGTCTTCAGAATGTGGGTTACCATTCACAACCATTATAAACCTTGGAGGACTAAGGATATTTTTAAATATATCTCGGATTGTGTTCGTCTGAAAGAAGATTGTCATATAAACCTAGGATGGCTTGAGGGTGAGTAAATCATGGGATAATTTTCATTTTTGGGTGAACTATCCCTTTAAATCAAAATGAGAGAACGAATTATTATATTGTGCACGATTTACTTAAAGGGTTAGTTCACCCAAAAATAAAAATTCTGCCATTAATTACTCACCCTCATGTTGTTCCACACCCGTAAGACCTTTGTTCATCTTCAGAACACAAATTAAGATATTTTTGATAAAATCCGATGGCTCAGTGAGGCCTTCATTGCCATCAAGATAATTAACACTTTCAATGCCCAGAAAGGTACTAAAGTCATATTTAAAACAGTTCATGTGACTACAGTGGTTCAACCTTAATGTTATGAAGCGACGAGAAAACTTTTTGTGCACCAAAAAAAAAACAAAAAAAATGACTTTATTCAACAATATCTAGTGATGGGCGATTTCAAATCTCGCTTTCATTTGTTTCGAATCAGTGGTTCGGAGCGTGTATCAAACTGCCAAAGTCACGTGAACTACTGAAATTTCGAAAAGTTTCGAAACACTTATGATGTAACGAAGCCTCTTTTACTAAAATCACATGACTTTGGCAGATACTCCCAAATTTTACACACTGCAGCTTTACTTAAAATGAGGGAACAAATTCGTAATTTGTGGCCACAAAATAGATTTTTGTCCGCATGTCATGTGCGGGGCTCCGTAAATTTCTTTAAAAACAAATCTTACTATAAATGATGGTAAATGTTAGTGTGTATGTACAGTATGTATGCATGTATGTATGTGTGTATATATATATATATATATAAATGTTTCATTTAAAGCAAATGATCTGCAGAAGGTATAACTTTATTGAAGAGCTGATATTTAGACATGTATTTGTGTTTTTAACCTACAATAATCAACTTCAACTTATTTTCAAAAATTTAAGTTATGATTCAAATCCACTTGGCTCAAATTTCTGATGGGGGGGTGGGTGTTTGTGCATGGCACACCTGGAGGTGTATTACAGGACAAATGTGGGTTGCATGTGTCTTGAACAAAGGCAAGCTGACAGTAATTAACTACTTTATAGACCCATAGTCTCAAGAGCAGTTGAGTGTGTGTGGGAGAGTCTGTGCCTATAACAAACTCATCTGTCCTCAAGTGTGCCTGCTGGGAAAATTATGTCTCATCTAGTTCAATCAGTGAGGGATCTGTATTAGCACCTGAGTCGTGTTCGTCTGTGGATTTGTGTGTGCGTTTACCCTCGGCCATCCTCAAGGCTTCCTGTTAGCTGAGCGAAGTTCATTTGGTCTAGTCTGAGACTTCGGGGGGAGGAAGGGGGCGATGTCTCGCACTTGATGGTGGCTTTGTCCTCTCTGGCCTCCACAGGGGACTGGGAGAAGCAAAAACACACACACACAAACAAACAAACCAACAACATCATCACAATATCCCTCACTCATTTATACTTAGTCTTGTACTTAGTTATATTCATTTCTTTCACATTCTTCATTCACAGAAGCTAATAATCACGCACTGAATTAGCACAAGCAAGCCGGTGTTCAGTCATTTAGAGATGAAGACACACTTACAGCCACTCTCCTGCGATGTTTCCTTAAATCACTAGGCTGAAAGTGTTAGCAGGAAGAAAAAGACAGAGGAAAAATACAGGGTGACAGATGATTAAGTGTTGTCAGTGTTAGAAAAAGGAGACTTAACAGGGTTAGCACAAATAAAAGCACTGTAATGTGAAGCAAGGATCACCAGGGTCATGATGCCCAACTCGTGGGCCGCTGAACCGGATGTCAGTTTTGGCGTGGATCGGCCACTGACGGGAGGCGATGAACTGGCCAGGGAGAGGGCGGTGACGGAGGTGGGGATGGAGGAGCGCGGCCGCAGGGTCACATTGAGGCCATCCATACTGCCGCTGTTCACTCGACTCTCAATCTCATCTGCCCGGAGCTCCGCTGATTCCCTCTCCACCTGGATCATTCTGGAACAGAAGGAGAGAGAGATAGAGAGAGCACTCAGCACATGGACAGCAAGAACTCAAAATTCCTACATAAAACACACACACATCCCTAGACAGAACATATTCTCTGCAGAATACACTTCAAATCAAAGCCAAACTCCAGTGTGTCTGAAGAGCAGTAAGCACATCTGCCATCCTTTTCAAGCTTTTGTTGGTCATTTTTTCATCCAGGAGAAAATATGTGCAATTTCTGTGCCACTAGCACATAACCAAAAAACTATTTAGTCTGTTATTTTAAAATGCAATATATATATATATATATATATATATATATATATATATATATGCATATATATATATATATTTTTTTATTAATTTATATGTGTTCTTTTTATTATAAAAAAATAATTTATTTTTATTTTAATGACATATCCAAAAGCACTAACAGGGCCATTAACAAATGGAATTGCAAAAATAATTTTGACTGTATTATTTTTTTAAAAAGTAAAAAAAACAAAAAACAAAAAAAAACCTCATACTATAAATGTTGATTAAAATATTACATAATATTTTTGTTTTAAATCAACATTTATATGAGAAAAACAGAAAGCGTTTTAGGTGTTGTGACTGGTTACCATTTCTACTTTCATTTTGAACAGTCATGTGGTGTGACAAATTAATTAAAAAAATAATAACATTTTATTTTGCATAATAATTATAAAACAAAACTATTTTTTTAAATAGTTACAAAATGTTAAACATTATTTTAAGGTGACGTTGTTACATTGTAATTACACAAATAAGTACTGTGTGATATTAATTAATAACATTTATAATTGATAATTGACTGTTATTATTATAGTAAGCATGTTCCAATTTCATGTATCATCTTATAATACATTATAAGTGCATAATGTGAAAAAATAAATGGCTGTATATTATAAAATAGCGGTGGTTATAATTAATTGTGAAACCATAAAATGCACTACTAATAGCCTTATAGGGCATTATGTATTCAACCTTTATAGAAAATGTCACCAGGACTCCTCTTACTACTGATATATTTAAGTATTCATGCAGTGGAAGTGTAGTCTGAGTTTAAACCACAGCTCAGGTCGTGAGCCATCACTATCTGCACATATGAGGTGATAGCTCTGCTATTGTCTGCCATTTATATTCACCCACAACTCAGAATCAATCTGTGTGATGGGCAGATTCAGCTTACAGACTCACAAATATTGCCATATATGACAGATGTTCTACCGCCAGCGCTTTGTGTTGCTGAAAGGAATCCAGACAGCTCGGTATCAGGACAAGCTTCAGAGGACTGTTTGGATTTAGACTGAAGTTTTCGGCCTGCCTGACAGTTTCTGTTACCGTTCTAGTTATATCTGCGGTCCGCCAGAGCACAGAGGCGCAGAGGTGCTCCTTTATTCAGCTTGCAGGGTCTAAATCATTCTGAAATCGAAAAAGGTCAGTGTGTTTGAGAAGAAAGTTGAGTCTGGCTTTAACTGGCCACCCGTCTGAAGACTGTGTTCAACAGAGCATGTATTTAAAGCACAAGCTCGGATCAATAAGACAAATGAACATGACATTTGAAGGCTCTAAGCTCATCTACTCGAGGCAGATGATTAGGTCTCATGCAAGTCATCCAATCTGTGAGACTGGAAGTGTTCATATACTAAAGCAAGTATTGTAAAGTGTAACCCTGAACTGTAAAAGAGATTTTATGAAATCTGTTCAAAGTGATGAGAAATACATCAGCAAGATAAGGACTTTTAAGGGGGCGTTTAAGCGCTACTGTACCTTTGAGGGCCATATCATACACCCGGCGCAATGCTTCAGTTTCAGCCCAAAGCAGTTATCATTTTCATGTCCAGCGCCCATGTTGTTTAAATAGCAAATGCACTCTTGGCCTGTTCGCCCATGGGCGTGCTGGTCTGAAAATGAGGTGTGTTCAGGCGCATTGTTGGCGTGTTGCTATTTTGAGGTAACTGAAAACGACTGCACCATTGACCAACAAAAACCTGTTTTTTTTTTTTTGTTATTTAAAGGGAGCGTTAGTAATATGCGCCTATAGACGGGTGCACAACGCGCGTACATTCTGCTTGTTACACACACAGGGACGCGCAGCAGCACACAAACATGGCAAATATTAAAAAATAAAAGGATTACAATGTAAAAAATTATTACTATTTTGTACATAAAGATAAAATGCCTACATGTCATAATGGATAGCTATTGCATGTATCAGAATTACCTATTTGCAGTAATGACGAATGAAATTATTTGACCAATCGTGGCAATACACACATGTATTTAAACTGACTCGTCTAAGGATGTCTATATTCCGCCATGTAAACAGCAAATCCGGCATGGTGCAAGCTCAACTGGCTTTTAAAGGGAATGGTACTCTGATTGGTTTATTGCACATTATGGCCAAAACACACCCGTGACTCATTAAGAGACTAGGTACAACCCTTTTGGACCATGTGCCTGGCGCGCCAACCATTTTTTCCGTCGTTAAACTAGCAAAAGTGGATTCAGACACGCCCTAAGTGCACCTGCGCCATGCGCTTCAGACTTTAGATCATTAAAATAGGGCCCTAAGACTCATGCAAATGACTTCTGTTGATTGGCTAGCATTTTCACAAGTTAAATGAGTAACAACACCCCCATCATAACAATGAACACTGAATAGATGTTGATATACACAGTAAACATGGGCAGTCACATGATAATGTGATGATAGTTCTGACATCATAATTATGACGCACTCTAAATGACCCATTTTTGCAGCTAAGATAGCAGTTAGTCATTTCAACAGTTAACAGAGAAACTGCTTTCTGAAAAAAAAAAATTGAGAGGCGCTAATTCATGCAAAACTCACTGCCACAATGCAAGGGTGTTGTAACTGGTTGTCGGGCTATTGCTATGCAGTTTCTAAGGTGTTATGAATGGTTCCAGGGAGTTGCAAGGTGGTTGGTAATGGCACTGCTCAGAACAACTTATGCAAGGTGGTCGAATATTGAACCCCAGAGTTTTCCATGTTATGTCTCTTTAATAGTCTATATTCCCAACCTGATCTCCTCGTTGATGGCATCCAGCTGTTCTTGTAGCATGAGGGCAAGCGTCTGGGCGTCTGAGTGCCCGCTGGGGGACAGCATATCGGCCGAGCTGAATATAGTGTCACGGTCTTCATCGTCCAAATCAGAAAGCTCGGTGTCGCTTCCCATCAGGTGAGTACGGCTGGCCCGCAAGCTGGAAGGCTGAGAGCGCTCCCAATCCTGCTCCACCATTGGCAGGATCTGGGAATAAAGATATGGATCAGGGCACAAACCAATATTTTGAGGATTTTTCGAATCAGGCTTCCAGATTTTAGTGTTTCATTAAGTTCTGATGTGATATAAACATGTTTTGTTGTGGATTAGAGAACCCGGAACTTACAATGAACATATCCAACGGGGCAAAAGAAAAGAACAGAGAGAAAGAGAGAGATATGACTGAAAGAATAAACATTGTTCATGTCTATTAGTTTAGAACAAGGATTGTCAGTGACTTCATGACATGCACCAGTTATACCATTGCTCATACTTATTACATGCTAGTACAGAGAAGAGAACAGGAAGAGTTAAGACAGTGGCAGATGGAGATATAGGTGTGACATTGACACCTTCGTGGGTTCATCCCTGAGTGCCACCAGTCGACCTTTCTGAGCCCGTCGTATGACCCCTGTGGAGGAGTAATGATCCCCCTGTCCTTCCACCACTGAGAACCGCAGGTCTGTGGCACTGCCAACATGAGACCTAATACAGCAGAGAGAGACAGAAAAAGAGGCTCAGACACTTTACTAGGCATGTTTACAGCCATATCACTTTTAATGAGCAAATAAAAACAGGGCTCATATTTTAGTATAATTACATAACAAACACAATCAATCGTTTTAAATGTGGGTGTCACCTAGGATGTGTTCCGTCCCCAAATGCCCCGCTCCTGCGCTTCAGATGATCGAGTTCAGCCCGTAACTTCTCAATCTCCCCAATGAGCCTTTCCTACACAGCCAGAAAACACTTGATTAGGGTCAATCAATATAACTCTTTTAAAATTACTAATAAAATGAAGATGCATTAAATTGATCAAAAGTGTCAGTAAAGACATTTATAATTTGCAAAAGATTTATATTTCAAATAATTAAAGTCTTGATGTTGATTAAGAAAAGTACATAGACACTTTATGCTACCCAGTTATTTCTTGCAATAGCATCTCTGGCTGTTGCTGTTGATCTGCAGATCAATGTGATATTAATGAGCAGTGGTACCTTGGTGTGATGGAACTCCTCCAGTTGTTTTTGGGAATTTTCCAGATCATGGATGAGTGCATTCTTGATGGAAGGGAAAAAAACAAACAAACAAACAAAAAAACACAGAAGAAACAAAGTTGAGAATAAGCTTAAAGCAGCAGGTTGTGCATGCAATAACCTGCACATTCTCTCCCTCTACATGTGGTACTTCAGCCTGTCCCTTCACATCTGGCCATTCATTTTTTCACAGTCTGTTCTGTCCTCTCAGCTTACAGCTCAAAAGAGAATCAGACTGGGTTCTATTAATCTGAGCTGAACAGGGAACCTTTGTATCAGTTTTTTATGGCACAAGTTATTCCTTGTGCCATAACAATATACACCTAGAATATGGCCTTGCACTCTCTAGGGTGTAGGCAGAGTATAATAAAAAAAAATAAATAAATAAAAAAAATGAAAGTTATTTAAAATAATTTCTTATTTTTTTAATAATTTTTCATGCATTCGTGTCTGTTTTGACAAGGAAGAGATACATAAAAATGACAAATTTCTAAAAAAAATCCATAGTTTTTAGTATGAAAAAGAAACTTTGGATATGTATTAAGACTGTTAAAATACACATAATTTTTTCCGGATTTTTTAAATAAAAAAATCTGAGAGGGATAACCATTTAAACTAAATTGTTACATCTTTTGCATTCAGGTCCATTTTGACCCGGAAGTGGCTTTACACAAAAATTGTGTCTCAAATTACTTCTGTAAAAAAACATGTAGCCTCTTTCCAACTACTGGTACTGCATTTTGTTTCTAAACACGATTGTACATGCACTATGGAAGTTTTTTCCTAACAAAATGAAAATGAAAATTCAAATGCTTAAAAAGATCAAATAATAAATCAAAGTTTCAAAAACAGCTGCTCAAATGATAAATCAAATGTAATTTAATTTCCTTATTCGGGGAAGCATGAACTGTATCAAAAATCAAATTAAAACTAATTTGTATTTGATTTTTAATTTTCATTATCAAACCAGTATAAACCTGTCATAATTAAATCTATAATTCAATGCTCAAATTATAAATCAAATGCTCAAACCGACATTGTAAACGGCAAATCAAATGCTCAAACTGACACTGCAAATGATATATCAAATTCAAATGAGGCGTGTCAATCAAGTGGCGTGTGGGCGGAGTTTTGAGGTGGAAGAGGAGACTTTCTTGTGTGCAGTTTGGGTAACTGCCACACTTGAGTAAAAAATATGATTCTGTAAATCATAATAAAGAGAAACTTTCTCGTAATTATGACCTTTTCTCATAATAATGACTTAGTTTCTCATAATATGTCTCTCGTATTACTTCTAAGCATGCGGACCAGAAGGGAGTGGAAAGCTAGCGACATCCGCTGGTCAAAACTGTGTAAAAGGCGTGAACACAGTTGGTATGGCACGTTCTGCAAAACAGTAGTTTTCGTTAAAGTCAGTGTAATATACAAAGTGTAATCTATAATCTATCTATAATCAAGACCATTCATTTTTTGCACCTATTTTGTGTATCAACAAGTCAATACTAACAGAATGGTGACCCACAGATTTCAATCAGACAAGAACAGTGTTACTCATTGCGCGGGAATGTTAGTATAACGTTAGAATAACATTGGAATAATGTTGGAATAACGTTAGAATAATGTTATAACATTAGGAGAACCTTAGAATTACGTTAGGAGAACGTTAGAATAACGTTAGGAGAACGTTAGAATAATGTTAGAGGAACGTTAAAATAATGTTAGAATAACGTTAGGCAAATGTTATAAACAATAAATAAAAACAAAATGGTTTGTAATACTGATTATAGTCCTCCATACATCCATTTTCCATACTGCTTATAATATACTGGGTCACGGGCGTGCTGGATGATTACTGACGTATAGCGGAGTAATGATATCGGAGTAAAGAGGTTAGGGAAACATTCTAGGAACGTTAGAATAACGTTAGGGGAATGTTAGAATAACGTTCTACAAACCAAAAACTAACGTTCTATTTCCGTTAAGAAAACTTTCCTGGCTAACCAAAAACAAACCGTTAAAAAGAACATTCTGGGAACCAAAAACTAATGTTCTGGCAACCGAAAATTGTTAGCTGGGCCCCAGCAAAAACAGAACATTCCCCTAACGTTAGTATTTGGTTCCCGTTTGGTTATTTATTTATTTTTTTTTTGAGAATCAAATAATAACATTCTGGGAATGTACTTTTAAGGTTTTCTTTTTGCAACTCAAAAATAACGTTCCCAGAATGTTGCAGGGTGGTTATCTTTAAATAACCAAAAAATAAGAAAAATAAAAAAAAAGAACGTTTATTATAACGTTGATGATAAGCCTCCATACATCCAATTTCCATATCGCTTATACTATAGTGGGTTGCGGGTGAGCTGGATGATTACTGACGTACAGCATTACTGATGTACAGGAGAGTTCTTGGAACATTAGAATATCGTTAGGGGAACGTTAGTATAACGTTAGAATAATGTTACAGGAATGTTAGAATAACGTTAGGGGAACGTTATAATAATGTTAGAATAACGTTAGGAGAATGTTACAATTACGTTATAGGAACGTTAAAATAACGTTAGAGGATTATAAAAACGTTAGGGGAACGTTATAATATCGTTATAATAACATTAGGGGAATGTTAGAATAATGTTAGGGGAACGTTAGAAGTATGTTAAAGGATCGTTAAACTAACGTTAGAGGATCGATAAAATAACGTTATAACATTAGGGGAACATTAGAATAATGTTATAATAATGTTAGGGGGACGTTAAAATAACAGAATAACGTTATAATAACGTTAGGGGAATGTTATAATAATGTTAGGAGAACGTCAGCATTACGTTATAGGAATGTTAAAATAACGTTAGGAGAACATTAGAGGAATGTTAGAATAACATTAGGGGAACGTTATAATAACATTAGGGGAACGTTATAATAACGTTAAGGGAACGTTAAAATAACGTTAGGGGAACGTTAGCTTTATGTTATAGGAATGTTAAAATAACGTTAGGGGAACGTTAAAAAAAATGTTAGAATAACGTTCTACAAACCAAAAACTAACGTTCTATTTCCATTTAGAAAACTTTCCTGGCTGACCAAAATAAAACCGTAAAAAAGAACATTCTGGGAACCAAAAACTGTTAGCTGAGCCCCAGCCAAAACAGAACGTTCCCCTAACGTTAGTATTTGGTTCCCATTTGGTTATTTTTTATTTATTTATTTTTGAGAATCAAATAATAACGTTCTGGGAACGTTCTTTTTATGTTTTCTTTTTGCAACCAAAAAATAATGTTCCCAGAATGTTGCAAGGTGGTTATCTTTAAATAACCAAAAAATAACTTACATAGAACGTTTATTATAACGTTGATTATAAGCCTCCATGTATCCATTTTCCATATTGCTTATACCAGTGTTTCCCAACCTGGGGGTCGCTAAAGATTTACGAGGGGTCCAAGCTCACTGTAGTTTGAGGGTTAGTGAGGAAACAGTTACCAGTTTGACAATAAACCACGATGCAATTTCCGACGGTTAGTATTATAGTTTAATGTTTTAATCATCATTAAAACCATATTTGATTGCCAGGATTTGAAAAACTCACGGTAAATACTGTCCAGTATTAAGCAAAGTAAGCAATTTTGGGCCCTACGAAAGAATATGAGGTTAGACCCCCTACCGCAGCCATTCCGCACTAAACATATAAGCCAAACTAGCCATCCAAAATCTTTGACTGCAATTTAATAATACTGACCTATTACTTTTGCTATTGCTAGGTAGCCTATCAGTATTTAGTCAGAGACCTACCATGGCTGTAGCTAGCAGATGATGTATTAGGCAAATGTAAATGTAATAGACAAATACAGTACAGTAATCAAATATTCATAGAAAATGAATTTCTTATTTGCAACACTCTGAATTGACTATCAGGTAGTGGTTACTAGGGTTGGGCGATGTCTACAGTGAAATGGACGATGACATCGGGGTGGGGGGATTTTATTCATTGAAATGAATTAAAAACGCTCGCTCTGCTCCGTGCCAGTGGACACGCACATGTGACGCGCGTCTGGAGAAAGAAGGCTTGTTTGAGATGTAGGTGGCTGCAGTTAGGGGAGGAGTGAAAAAAGTGCAGACAAGACGGACAGTTCTCTGTTCTCGTAGGCCTACTGATCATTTATCATTAATGTTATTTATTGACAGATAGATTATAGATTACACTTTGTATATTACACTGACTTTACGAAAACTACCGTTTTGCAGAACGTGCCATGCCAACTGTGTTCACGCCTTTTACACGGTTTTGACCAGCGGATGTCGCTAGCGTTCCACTCCCTTCTGGTCCGCATGCTTTGAAGTAATACGAGAAAATTTCTAATTATTAAGAGAAACTAAGTCATTATTATGAGAAAAGGTCATAATTACAAGAAAGTTTCTCATTATTATGATTTACAGAATCATATTTTTTACTCAAGTGTGGCAGTTACCCAAACTGCACACAAGAAAGTCTCCTCTTCCACCTCAAAACTCCGCCCACACGCCACTTGATTGACACGCCTCATTTGAATTTGATATATCATTTGCAGTGTCAGTTTGAGCATTTGATTTATCATTTGCGATGTCCGTTTGAGCATTTGATTTGCCGTTTGCAATGTCGGTTTGAGCATTTGATTTATAATTTGAGCATTTGATTTAAGATTTGAGCATTTGATTTATGATTTGAGCATTGAATTATAGATTTAATTATGACAGGTTTATACTGGGTTGATAATGAAAATTAAAAATCAAATAAAAATTAGTTTTAATTTGATTTTTGATACAGTTCATGCTTCCCCGAATGAGGAAATGAAATTGCATTTGAGCATTTGATTTGTCATTTGAGCAGCCGTTTGAGAGTTAGAATTTATTATTTAATAATTTAAGCATTTGATTTATCATTTGAGCAGCTGTTTTGAAACTTTGATTTATTATTTGATCTTTTTAAGCATTTGAATTTTCATTTTAATTTTGTTAGGAAAAAACTTCCATAATGCACACACAATAATTCTGAAATTAAAATAAAATGACAAATTAAATAAATGTCTGTTTGTAGATCAAAAGTTCACAGACCAAATAGTCTAAATTTGAAAATGGGTTTGAAAAAGGAGAAGTGCACATTTCACTCTGCTGCCACCTATTGATCAATTGTTGCAGCATGAAAAGGAGAATTTTCTTGCATCACACTGTAGTTTTTGCTGTAGTTCTTGTAACATTTTAAAGAATTTTTAAATTTTTTAATTAATAAAAAGTGGGTAAAAGTATAGCATAAAATATAGTAACATTAATGATAAGTTACTGATTAGATACAATATGGTTTTAGTTGTTATGACTGTTTTATAAGCTTACGTTCCACTGGGTTTAAACAGACCCAGGAATGCAACAGGTGTATACGATTTTTTTAATGTATTGCAAGGGGTAAATAATAATTTAAATAATTATATACATTTAATTTTTTAGAATTTTTTTGTAAATACATTTTTTTTAAAATTAAGCTTATTGAGAAAAGAAAAAGCAAAAAAAAAAAAAAAAAAATTAAATGTTTATTTCTGAAGATAGCTCTTAATATCTTACGAGTTTTTTTTTTTTTTGTCCTAAGGATGAAAATTGAATGCTTGTCAGCCTGTTTGTGCCTGTGTGTTACTTGAATGCTTTAAGCACCAGATGCTAATAAGTGACCATAAGTGTGTACGGTATGTGAAGGTGGGCATGGTAAGATCCATACCTTGTCCTCCAGCGCAGCCATGCGCTCCTTCAGGTGCAGCTGAAGCCGTTCATTGGACTCGGTGAGGAGACGGTCCACAGTGTCAGACAGACGTTTGTTATGCTCCTCATTCATCTTCTCCCTCTGCCGAGCCTGAGAAAAAGTGAGGGAGCGAATAGAGAAGATAAAAAAGAAAGAAAAAAGGCAAGTATGAAACAACATCCCAAGCTTTATAATGGCAGTGAACGGGACCAATGAGTATGAAGCTCAAGAAAGTGCATCCGTCCATCATATGTCATGTCAGTTACGCTTTTTTTGTAAGTTGAATACGGAAGGCAGTCTGGAAGCTAGATATTTTACTTTATAACTTGTTAATAAGGATATTTTTCTTACACAAACACATCGCTTTGCTTCAGAAGGCCTTTATTAACCCCCCGGAGCCGTGTGGAGTACGTTTATGATGGATGGATGCACTTTCTTCAGCTTCATACTCGGTTCCGTTCACTGCCATTATGAAGCTTGGACGCGTCAGGATATTTATTAATATAACTCCGATTGTGTTCATCAGAAAGAAGAAAGTCAAATACACTTAGGATGGCTTGAGGGTGAGTAAAGCTTGAGGTAATTTTCATTTCAAAGTGAACTAATCATTTAACAGTAAAATTATATTCCTGCATTTTTAGAAGAAAATGTGAGAAGCAAAATATGGGATGTCTATAGGATTTTTTTTCCTGATGATATACAGTATGCACAGTATAACCAATAGAGGGCAATATTCACCCTAAAGCTCTGTGAACATGTTCTAGGAGTTTTATGTCTGATTTTTAAGTCTGGTTCATGATATTAAAAACACAGCTGACTCAGACGGTTCACATTTTGCTCCATAATTTAATACTAACTTCTCACATATTTCTAAGGGTGTGTATTTTGTTCCCTCTAGAAAATGAATAATGACAGTCCTTGTAGTTGAATGCATGGGTGATGACTTTTAAACACAGTTGTGGTGGGATATGGGCACTCAGTTGCCTGGCAACAAAATCTTAATTTTCTTTTGGTGGCAAACGGCCTTTAAAATGTATTCAACACAGAGCTTTGTGACTGTCAGGGAAGAATTCAAACTAAAGCTCAGTCTGAGGTGTATGTATCAAGGTTTAATTAAGGCTGAAGGAGGATAAGGACTCTATTTGACTGCTTTAAGTCATTACAACCATCAGCTCACTTGCAGGGGGAAATTAACCATGCATGAATTATTCAAAATCCAAATATAGCAGCCAGTTACAGCTCTGCTCTCACTGGGGGTGGGGAAATTCATCTGCAAGATGAGCTAAAAAATGCCCCATATTCACAGAGTAGCAGCATATGTGTGTGTGAGTGTTTGTTCAGGAGTGCTAGCTTATCGATCTTTGTATGCCTCAGTTGTGTGTGTGAGAAACACAGGGATGGGCAAAGCAGCACAGGCTAATCGGAGTGGTCAGCTCTCAGAGCTGTACTTCTGTTTTGATATAAATCAAATTTTAAATTACTACAGACAAACCTTGACCCACACCCAAAAAAGTTTTTTTTTCCCCTTCATTTTGAATATATTTAGTATAATATAATGCAAACTGCCAGGGACTAATTTGTCACCAAACTATGGCTAAATATACATTTCCACTGATTTCCACTTCACTGACTTCTGACACTGAGCTAATAATAAAATAATAAATAAATATTAAAACTTAAAAGTAATAATAAAAATGAGAATAATATATTATATATTTACTCTTTTAAAAATACATAATAATATATTTATAATACATTATTATAACACTTTACAATAAGATCCCATTACATGACATTACATTAAATTACATTACATTTGTTACATTATTTATTAATCCTTGTTAACTTTAGGTAATATAAATACAACTGTTCATTGCTGGTTCAGGCCCATTAAATAATATGAACAGATACAACTTTTGATTTTTATTAATGTATTAGTAATTGTTGAAATTAATATTATCTAAGATCAATACATTTTTTGGAAGTATTTTTCATTGTTAGCTAGGGGTGTGACCAGACATGAGATTAGATTCACGAGAACGAGACAAGATTTTTGCAAAGTATTTTTAAGAAATCCTCAATGACAAAATTCATGACTGGAAAAATCTGCAGGTGCATTTTGAAATGTTTTAACTTGTAATGAATGTCATTTCAGTTCTACTTTCTGAGTATGAATTATCATATGCATTGAAAGACAACAATATATAAGCACTGTAAAAGGTTTTGCCACAAACTCAACTGACTGGCTTCTCTCCTGTATGATTTCACATGGGTCTCTTCAGACCTTACTGTACATGAATTATGAGCTTCCAGAACTTCTGATTGAGGCTGTGTGTGACCTCCTAATTGAACTCCTTTCCACAAATTGAACAGAAATAGAACAGTATAAATAACAAAAATAAATAACACAGTTTTTTCTTAGTCTTATTAAGTGCAAACGATAAGTTCAACCATAATCAAAGTACTCTCTCAATATTCAAAGTGCGACAGAGACCAAAACAGAGACCAGAGCTAAGAGGTGGTTACAACTACACAGCCCAGCCATAGGTTTGATATTGGGAGACAGGCTACTGTACGTAGCCTAATTTGCACGCATCGGGGAGCTCGCGTTTTACTTTCGCTTTCGAATTTGCATTCGCGCGTACTCTGTGTATAGGGAGCGGCGGTGCAGAGCTTTCTACAAGATAAGACAATTATCAGATGCTTAGGCTCTGTTGCTCAATGAATTCTCTACCATGGTCTTGTCAGTCATCTCGCCTTATTCTCATCACGTGATCAGTGAACTGTAATTCCTGCTGCGGTATGTGTGACTCTGCAGCTCGTGCTGGATGAGCAGAGCGGACGTTTTCAATGGTTTACAACTGAAGCAACCATTATACAACTGAATAAAATGGTTTATATTACTATAAAAAAAGCAAAATGACAGTGGAGGCGGTGCCGCGGTGGGCACCGTAATGTAATTTAAACCCCCATGCTCTGTCATGGCAATATCGAAAGACAGCTTTTCACATTTTAATATCGGAAGATCTCATGGCACGACATCTTGTCACACCCCTATTGTTAGCTGATGATAACTTATGTAGTTAACAAATGGAACCTTATCGTAAGTGTTACCTACATTATATACATTGTATAAAATAATACAAACTTCTAGAGGCAATTTGGCTAAACAAACATTTCCATTGACTTGTTTAATACTGAGCTAATATCCCCTATTCCAACCCTGAAACCCATAAACATAACTCATATAAATCTTTTTGCTATTTTACACTTTCATTTTGATATTCTGTTTATTTAGTACATTTATTAAGCCTTTTTCTTAATGGGGACCATTTGACGTAGGTATTTCGAGTTTTGTGGAGACATTGTGGCCACACATTCACACAAAAAACACTGGTGAATATTTATAGTGTTCATTCTTATGTGCACTTAAACAAATCAAAACCACACGCAATGAACCGAAGCCACTCACACTTCCTCATTTTCTCCCTCCCATCATCCTTCAAGCAATCTCATCTCTATCCAACATTCACTCACTCACTCAATGACACACTCTACATACATTCCTCTTTTCTTTTAGTGTCATGACCCCAACCCAGTCCTCACCCTGCCCAGCTCTTGGTTCTTCTCCTCCAGCTGGGCCTCCAGTTGGCGCAAACGCTCCTCGATGTTGCCATGACGCTCCTCCGCCTGCAGGAAACACTGACATTAGCATAAAGAGAGCAGGGCTAAAACCTTTAAGAATTAGACACTTCACCTTTAAGAAGAAAGGGGTTTAGAAATTGCTTATATTTTATTGGTTGAAGAAATTAACTTGTCATATATTCGAAAAATGTGTTTTCATAAACCATATTTACTATACAGTTTGTTTAGAGCGTATTGTTGTACAGTTCAGCTTCCCTGACTAAGGTCTATAGCCCAATGATGGCATGTTCTGTGTATAATAAATGGGATCTAAGGAAGGAGAAAGTCTCCATCTGGTTTAAGGCCGGCCATGGATCTGTATCATTAGGAGCATGAGGTGCGTGACAGGATGCCACTGACTGAGAAAAACAAAAAGTTGCCATTTTTAATTAGCTGCATTAGCAAGACTATAAACAAAACCCCACTGCCTCCCTGACACACTGACAAGACATTTGGCTGCCTTGGAAAAACACTGTCATCCACAATTCCAGCTGATGCTCGGATGGAACATGACTGCGACCGAGTGAGGATTATCTAAACTGGCAAGAAAGCCTGTAAAAGAGAAATATCTGCTCTACCTGTGCATGTTTGATGGCTGATGCAATGGAGTGCTTTATCATGAATAGTACAGCTGTATTTTTTATTTATTTTGGTCTTTTTTGAAACTTATAACAAGAAAACAGATAGAAATGATGCAAAGAGGAACTGGAACAGGATAATGAAATACTGCCAGACTCCAACTTGCATGAGCACCATGGCTCAATGTGTGGGAAAACTCATTGCCTGACTGCTAGGCCACAGGTCTGACAAAAACAAATGGTTTTAATCAGCGATCCTCAAATGGTTTTGCTTCAGGGTCCAGATTTTACATTGGACATCAAGTGGCGACCCTCCGCAGTTGCTTAAAGAAAACCTCCTTATATCAGACAATGAATTACTATGAACTGCATAGGCCCAACAATATTCAAAATTGATAACATGACAACGGCTTAATAAGAAGATATTTAAATAATGCAGTTTTATGAATGCATAAACAATATCAGATGTGTGATTTACCTGTTGAGTCTTAGGGCCCTATTTTAACAATCTAAGCGCGTGTTCTAAAGCGCACGGCGCAAGTGCACTTAGAGTGTGTCCGAATCCACTTTTGCAAGTTTAACGACGGGAAAAATGGTCTTCGCGCCCGGCACATGGTCCAAAAGGGTTGTCCCTATTCTTTTAATGAGTCATGGTGTGTTTTGGGCGTAACGTGCAATAAACCAATCAGAGTCTCATCTCCCATTCCCTTTAAAAGCCAGTTGTGCTCGCGCCATGGAGGATTCACTATTTACATGGTGGAAAAACTAAACGCTTCTCTAGCGAGGAAACAGATCTACGGGACAAGCCGGATTCCACCAAGCATCTTTATGCACACAATAATGATCTTTTACATTGTAATCTTTTATTTGTAATATTTGGCATGTTTGTGTGCTGTTGTGTGTCCCTGTGTGTGTAATAAGCAGAGTTTACGCGTGTTGTGCACCTGCCTATAGGCGCATATTACTAACATGCTCTTTAAATAAAAAAAAATTGAGCCATTGACTTTAGACCAGGTTTCAGTTGGTCAATGGCGCAGTCTATTTCAGTTGCCTCAAAATAGCAACACGCCAACAATGCGCCTGAACACACCTCATTTTCAGACCATGGGCGCACAAATGGGTGCAAATGCATTTGCTATTTAAACAATGTGGCGCAGGACGTGAAAATGATAACTGCATCAGGCTGAAACTAGCAAAAAACACTTGCATTGCCCCTGGCACCGCATTGCCCCGGGTATATGATAGAGCCTAGTGTTGTTAACTATTAAACTATCAAAAATAATAATTGAAACAAAACTTAAATTATAATAAAATATAAAAAATTACATGAGCAAATTTAAACTAAATGAAAATTAAAACTGCTGCTAACTGAAATAGAATAAGTTTAAGGGTGTGTTCACACCTTTTGGTTTGGCAGGTTTGGTTCGATTAAAGGGTTAGCTCACCCAAAAACTAAATTTCTGTCATTAATTTCTCACCCTCATGTCGTTCCAAACCTGCAAGACCTTCGTTCATCTTTAGAACACAAATTAAGATATTTTTGATGAAATCTGAGAGGGTTTTTTTTTTTTTTTTATCTCCCATAGAAAGCAAGAAGAACAGAGAAGTAGTAAAGACGTTGTTAAAATAGTCAATGTGACTAGTGGTTCAATCTTAATGTTATGAAGCAACGAGAATACTTTTTGTGTGCAAAAAGTAGCTAATACTTAAACTTATACTGAAATAATTATAAATTAAAACTAAATAGAATTATTAAACAAACTTGTCCAAGTTGGCATCTGCTTAACACGTTAACTATTTAACTTAATATTTTAATATGTATCTGTTTATAGTTGCATTTGCAACCCAAATTTGGGTCTTGACCCATCATAGATCTTGTGTTTCTCTAAATCGTGTCTCAGTAGGCTAAAAAGACTTTTGAAAAGCCTATGTTGTTTATCTCTTATCTAATCCTGCTGTGTAATCTTTTCATGTCAGTTTCCGCCCTTCTTTATCTTATCATTATGTTTCATCACCATCTCAGAGGGAGTTTTCCTGACAAAAAATAATCTTATGAACTGACTCCCTCATTTGTTCTTGCTGCTGTCGTCTGGGGGAGTGATTGAGTACTCGCCTTGGTGAGGGCGGCCACTCTCTGGGCCAGTTCAGCCTCCACCTCAGGCAGAGTCTCTGCCTTCCTCATGGTTTGCTGTAGCCGCTGTTCCGCCAACTCCAGCAATTCCTGGAGGTGTCGCACCTTCTCCTCACTCTGATAAAAAGACACGTGCACACAAACCGCACGAAAATAAGACAAACAGAGGGTGTACACTCATGTAGACACCATAAACACACCCATTTTAGAGAACACAGATATTGAGATATTATACACCCAATATATGCATTCACACACAAAGGAAAGATAAAGTCCACACGAGGTTACAAGGTACTCACAACATACACACATGAACGAAAAACATACCATAAATATAAAAAGGAAGCACACATACAATACGAAATAAATAAGTGCACATAAAAACAAACCACCAGTGTACAAACACACACAAAATATAAAGACATGATAAAGTTAAAATTTGAATTATACACTACTGTTCAAAAGTTTGGGGACAGTAAGATTTTAAAATGTTTTTGAAAGAAGTCTCTTATGCTCACTAAGGCTATATTTATTTGATCAAAAATACAGTAAAAACTGTAATATTGTTAAATATTGTTTTCTATTTTATTTCCA
This sequence comes from Mylopharyngodon piceus, assembly GCA_039654765.1. Taxonomy (NCBI): domain Eukaryota; kingdom Metazoa; phylum Chordata; class Actinopteri; order Cypriniformes; family Xenocyprididae; genus Mylopharyngodon; species Mylopharyngodon piceus. The sequence continues at coordinate 23,259,566 of CM077452.1, read as the reverse complement.
TTTTAAAATGTAATTTATTACTGTGATGGCAAAGCTGAATTTTTTTAGCAGCCATTACTCCAGTCTTCAGTATCTCACGATCCTTAAGAAATCATTCTAATTTAATGCTCAAGAAACATTTATAACTTTATTAACGTTGAAAACAGCTGTGCTGCATATTTCCCCCACTCTTTGATGAATAGAAAGTTCAAAAGAACAGCATTTATTTAAAATAGAAATCTTCTGTAACATTATGAATGTCTTTACTGTCACTTATGATCAATTTAATGCATCCTTGATTAATAAAAGTATTAAAATCTTACTGACCCCAAACATTTCAATGGTAGTGTACATCACTGTAATATCAATGTGATGTAATGCAGTATTACATTCTCATTTTCTTAAACAGGGCCATTGCTAGTATTAAACATTTTATTGGGTCTGCCCACTCTCCCCTGGACCCAATAAGTAATGTTCCCAGTTGTCCCCACTGACGACAATCCTGCCTGTAGCGCAAAATCACAAACTTATGCTGTCTAAACAAGAGCAGATGTCTTGATTTATCTCTCTCTTTTGAGATATTTATACCCACTGCATGCAAAACAAACACTCTGTCCAAACTGGCACCAACATCAATGCAGTTGGGAATCCTCTTTCTTCCTCCAGATAATGGATCTGGGTATTAAAACAGTCGGGTGGTACCTGCTTCCTCCCAGCATGCCTCTTCTCAGCATGCTGTAACATTCTGAAGGATTCCAACATAAGTCTAATGCTTTAGGGCTAATTAAACCCCCTCTGACTAACACACAGCCTTCATACGCACAAACACAGATAGAACATGACTCTCATAACTGAATTATGGGACATCAACCAACACTGACCTGCGGTGCTCATTTGAAATAAACTTCAAATTAGCCCAGGTCTCATTCAAAGTTGGCGTACCTGACGGTAAAGTGAATCCTTGGTGGCCAGCTCGTTCTCTAGCTTGTCATTCAGGTCATGGATAGAGGTGGTTTCTCTCTGGGCGGCCAGGTAACGCTTTTCTAACGTTGTGATTCGCTCCTCCATGTCCTCCTTCTGTGCCATCGCCTGTCGAACAGGCACATAGTAAGAGAAAACAAAAAACCCTTGGGAAGTTTGAAAACCTTTAATAGATTACAACAACATTTGGGGAAGTTTTTTTAAATCATGAAATGGTGCTTAAAGTTAGCATGAAACAGAAATGTATTTAGTCAGCTTACTTAAAATCAACTGAAAGCTCGCATTCAAATTTGCTTCCATCCAATCAACTACCAACAGATAGAACCTTTAACATTTAGAAATTAAGTCCACACCTTAATTTTTTTCTTTTTTTCGACAATCCATTTCACTTGGATTTCTGTCACAATATGGAACAAAATATATGTCCATAGTTCTGATACATTGCGACTTTATTAGAAATTATTACAATCAATATAAAAAGGTATAGTTCACCCAAAAATGAAAATTTTGTCATCAGTTACTCACCCTCATTTCATTCCAAACCAATATGACTTTCTTTTTTGGTGGAAAACAGAATCTTTACACTAGTATTACGCTACCAGAATCTTTAAGCTACTCTTTTCTATACAATTAAAGTGGACAGTATTAATATCAAGCTCCAAATATGACAAAAACACTATAAAAGTATCATAAAAGTAGTCTATGTGACCTGTGCACTATATTCCATGCCATAGCTTTACGTGAAGAACAGACCAAAATTTAAGCCATTATTCACTCAAAAGCATCAATTCCGCTGTAGCTTTCAAATCTTATTCAGGATTCTGTCATATTTGCTTACAATACCCAAAAACCAATATTATTTTGTTTGTTTGTTGCTAATGTCAAACCTGGAGCAACATGATGTGAATATGCTTTAGATGTATGGAAAAGAACAACATGAACATTCTGCAAAATATCATCTGTGGTCCACCGAAGAAAGTGACACTGGGTTGCAAAGTAAATTATTTTTTTAGGGGGGAGAACTGTTCTTTTAAATACCTTAAAACTTTAGACCTTGTCAAGGAATGAGTCACAATCGCATTATTTGTAACCTTCTGTCTCTCAGCAAAAATAAAGCAGAGCTGAGAAAATGTCCTCACTGCTTGATGCTGTATCTTCCCTGAAACAAGCCCTCATCAGTCTGTCCCCATTCTGTCCCTTTCCTCTCCCCCCAATCATTCTAACCTCGCGTATGTCCCTCTGGTGTTTGGCGCTCATCTCTTCACTCTTCAGTAGGTCTTTGCGGGCGGTAGCCAGTTCTGTCTCGAGCTCGGACATGCGATTGGTCAGGCCGCTGATCCGGTCTCTGTTTTGGGCCAGCTCCTTATTGGCCTTATCCAGCAGTTCCTGTAGCTCCAGACACCTGCTGGTGTCGTCATGCACATCAATGGAGCCATTGGGAAGCCTCTGTCACAAACACACACACACAAAAAAAAAATGTTAGAGATACAATGAAGAGCTAGTTGAGAACTTGTTTAGCAGTCCCCTGATTTCCACTAAGGGTCCTAAATAAGCTTCCAAATAAGTTTCAGAGAAGCAAAATATGCTGAGTCAGAGTCTGAAGAACACGGTCAGCAATTTAAGCAGCTTCACTGCAATTATGACCTCAGGATTTCAGAGGTTCTCTCGCATACATCACATCGTGGCCGTGCATTTCATCCATCTACTTTACACAGCTGAGCAAATTAAAGCCTCCAGATTAGTCATTAGTTATCAGGAACAAAAATACGACCTGGGTGAGATGCATATCTTTGCCCCCAAAATAAGCTGCTTTCTCAAAACAGAAATGTCCAGCTGACAGGAGAATTCCATAGAGGCATATTTAATGAGGACACTTTTACATGGCTGTCTAAAGTGAGGGGAGTTTGCTTCACTGATGTGCTTAGCTCTATATCACTACAGGAAAGCTGAGACAGGGAATTTTAAAGATCCATGCCTGAAGTGTTTTTGCACATATGTGTTTGTGGATGTCAGTAATGCTGATTGGCAGATGATTTTATGTGCTTCTCAGCCTTAAACTGAATTACATGCTGTTAATTAAATAATTCTTCAGAGAGAGAGAGCTCCAAATTAGGAAGCGCAGCAGGCAGTCTGCCAGAGACAACTAATTTACAGTTTCTTGTCTCTCACATTTCTATGACATTTACCCCTTATATTTACATTTGCAATTGCTCAATATATACTAATTTAATACACTGCCACTAAAACCTACTTCCTTTTTCATCTAAATTACATAATAGGTCTACTTTCTGAACAGAACAGGCACTTCAACTACAGCCACTTGTGTCTTACGTGTTTAATTTTTTGGAAACAATTAGATTTCAATGTATTACCATTAGCTATTAAACAAAAGATTTTATACTATGGCTTCAACATATTTGTGCTACTTTTTACAGCTTTATGCATAGATTTAATTGTTTTACCCTTGTCACAGACTCTTAAAACATGAAAATTTCATAAAAATATATTATTTATAACTACAATGATCCAAACAAAAAGTGAAAAACAATTAAAAACAATTATAATAAGGGAATATATATGGTATTTCCACCATGACCAACAATTTTGCTTATAATAAAGATTTCTAAAAGAAAAAAATATTATATTTATTTGGGACATATAACTTGCTAGCTATGAAATTAGCCGTTGATGACTGGAGTTTTATTTAAAAAAATAATAATAAAAACAAAAAACAAAAAAAAAACAAAACAAAAAAAAAAACAAAATCGGAAAATGTAATTTCCAACACCGACATTTCTATTAAAGAATGCTATTAAACACAATACATGTGGTGGAAATGACATTGATTCATGATGGCTTGTATATGCACACTAAAAGTCCAGTGGCTCAATGTGGAAAAAAAAAAAAAAGAAAAGAAAAGAAAAAAAAGAAGAAGAAAAAAAAAAAAACTAATATGCTATGATCTATGACTTCCTTGGCTTTATTTGAAATTTTGTGGAAACCCTCTCTGCCACTCTACTGGGAGTCCGCTGATAAACCCACGCCGGCCTCTAACAAGCTGAACTTTGCTTTAAGTATTTGATGAGCCATGAACCACAGAGACTATCAGCCATATTTCTGCCCTCCAGGGAGGCTTCAGCCAGCTCTCCAGAGAGACACAGTCTGGACCATGTCTGCCATGTCTGGGAATCTACTTCTGTCTGCTTTCATCCACTTCATCCAGCTCTATATGATTCATTGTTTCTAATCACACATGCAGTATCAAAAGTACAGATCACGGAAAAGTAATATTTTCTGCTAGAATTCAAAAAAGGTATGTTTGGAAAAAGTCTGCAGGCCTCTCATTTTCATTATCTTCCCCTGAAGGTGTAATATTATGAAGCGCAACCTTTCAGGTGCTAACAACACCCAGGGGAAACCCACCAGAACATGTTTTACTCTTGTTCTATTAAAATACAATTATATAAATTAGAGAACTTGTATTTTGGAAAATATATATAAAAATGAGGGCTTCCTCAGTCCACATTTTCTTAGTCTCTGACTACTTAAACCTCTGGTGCTCTTCGCATCATGTCGGTCAAAAATGAATTTATTTATTTCAATGAAATGAATGTACTATATTTTAGATCAATAATGTTTTTTATTTAATATTTTTGGGGGGTTTTATGGTACTAAATGATATTTATGCTGTAGTTATAATCCATTTATTCACTTTTTGAGCATAAAATGAAATTTCCAACTTAAACTGTCATAATTTTTTACTTTTTTTTATCTCTTTTCAAAGATGACACTTGGCAAATTATTGCTAAAGTGAAAAAAGTTTTAAAAAGTTAACTTAAAGTTACAGAATTTTACGTTTATTGTTATGAAAAATGCACAAAATACCATTTTCAATTTTCAAATGAAATATATATTTTCAAAAACACGTTTTACTCTAAAACTGCAAGAAAATCAAAGCCATAAATCTAAAAAAGTTGTGTTCCAAATTTGTGCTTGATATCTCAAAAAAAAAATAGCTTTCAGTAAGATTTTGCTTGGCCGTAGTACCAAATGTTTTCACTATAGATGAAATTAGTCTCCCATTCATTTACAATGCGGTCATTTTTGATTGCGAGGAGCACAAGTGTGACTATTTTCAGGACCATTTAACCTTTTTGAATCATGTCCATGATTTTTTTGTGTGTGTGTGTGTTCACATAGCAAGTGCCAAAACCTTTACAAAGTTTCGCACCATTCCGATAAAGCAAAAAATTCTAAAAAAACAAAACGTAAAATTTTACCGAAGAGCACAAGAGGGTTAAGTACCTGACAGTGATGATCTAAAATAAGCACAAAAGAGCCAGACCGTGAGTGACACCTGGAGGAGCTCTGTTGATAAATTGCACAAGTAGAGAACTTAAAGAGCTTCAGTTCACACAGACTGGTGAAGAGACAGTGAATCACACACTGTGAGGTATTAAACAGTCAGCATGGCAATGTTCTTCCTCATTAGAAGCGGTAACATTTTAGTTACCTTTTCAGAGTCGGAAACCTTTCAGAAAAACGCTGACACAGAACATTGTCAATCAACAATATTGGAGAAAATGATGTTAAATTAGTCCTTAAAAACCCATGAAATCAAAATTGGAGTTTTAAAGGTCACCTATTATGCTAAATCCACTTTTATAAGGTGTTTGGATATAAATGTGTGTTGGCAGTGTGTGAACACAATCATCCTACAATGATAAAAAATCCACCCACTACTTTTTTTTAAATCCCCATTAAACCAAAGCAGTCTTATTAGACAAGCCGCTTTGATTCTCTGAGTAATGTGACGTCACATTACTCATGCCCCGCCCACGACCACTGACCACTACCATAGTTTCCGCCCTCAGCGAGTTGTACGCTGTCTGACATTTTCTCCACGCTCGAGCAGCTGTAGCAACAACGTCTGGTAAGTAATTGAGATGTTTTGTTGTTGGATGTAAGAGTGAACATAACAGTCTTCATTTACTGACATCTGAGCCGCTGAACGCAGTGCATTCGTTTTATTTGTGAAGGAAATGCGCCACAGATCTAATATACACATACGATTTCTGTAACGTTGCCTGTTCTTTACGTTCACAGACATAACTGACTGTGTTTATGTGAACTGTGTGTTTTTGACAGAACCTTGTGTGTATTTCATATTTGACAGTTTTAACAAAACAAAAAAATGTTACTCACATGTCTGACAGCCAGCTGTCTGTGTATAAGTGCGCTCAAAAAAAGATCCATTCGAAGTTTAAACTGATATAGCTTTAAAACGAGTGGAAATAATAAACTTTAAAGCTGAAAGAAGTCGGTGCCGATGGCCTCATGGGCAGTGCGCCGACACGTAGCGTCAATGCGCTTCGGGCGACCCGAGTTCGAGTCCCAGCTCGTGGTCCTTTCCCGATCCCGTCCCCCCTCTCTCTCCCACTTCGCTTCCTGTCTAATCACTGTCCTATCATAATAAAGGCAAAAACGCCAAAAATAAATCTTTAAAAAAAAAAAAAGATGAAAGAAGAACTATGCTATCCGTGAGAGTGATCGCGATATAGATGATAATCAAAACCAAGCAGATGTCTTGTTAATATTTGGCAGAGAATCCAATTGAGACAGGAATTGTGATCGTAGAGAGGGGGCGGGGCACAGCAGCTCATTTGCATTTAAAGGCACATGCACGAAAACAGCCTGTTCTTGACTGTAGTCAGAAATGGGTATTTACAACATGGATTTATAAAAGATCTGTGAGGTATTTTAAGCTGAAACTTCACAGACACATTCTGGGAACACCTGAGACTTAAATTACATCTTGTAAAATGGGCATAATATGGGACCTTTAAGACTGAGTCTATGTCTGTTAAAGTAACCATGTGTGTGTGCATGACGAAGGTCTCTGACCGAAACGTTGCCACTTTTTTTTTTTTCTAAATAAAGGGAGAACAACAGTGTGCAGATCTTTTTTTTTTATTATTATTTGTTAAAGTAACCATGAAATCAAAATTAACAAATATTATTTTTTATGGAATACTGCAGTATTTATTAGACTGTAAATGATTTATTCGTACACATTATTATTATTATTTTAAATTCAGGTGCCTTTATAATCTTTAATCAAAATAACTTCCCCTCCCTCTTGCAGCAACATCTCTTCTCTTCTCTGATGACGTGTTCACTGGCGCTAGTGCGGGGCAACCTGTCACTCATATGTGATCACAGCAGTAGCAAACCACAATAATCCAATCAATTCCCGGTGGACAAAATCAAGTCCCATCTTACATTTTTTCTTATTCAATAAGCCGTTTCACTTGGATATACTGTACGTCACAATAGGGAAGAAAAGAATTTCGCAATTTACGTTTCATGCCGACTTGAACTATAAAATTCATTTATACGCTATTGCACTCCAAAAAGCAATAAGCAAAATAAGCAAAAAATAGTCTATATTTTAGTAAACATACACATTTAAAAGTATTAATTTTGTATATTTACTAAAATATAGTAAATGTACACATTTAAAACCCTTAAATCTTTAAATTTAATACCTTTATATCATAAAAATGCCCTACCATAACTTCCTGTTTCAATAGGAAATACATCAACATGGAAAGAAGACCGTGTTTGTAAAGTCTGTTGGTGTAAGTTGCAATGAAACTGAAATAGCATCAGTTCAGTTATGACGTATATTGTATGTGAGTGTAATTGGATTACTGAAAAATAAATTTTGTGATGTGGGCAGGGAAGTAGATGAACACAAGCTTGCAGGAGCACTTTAAGTAGACTAAATGATTGAAGAAGTTCTGCACACGTCACCAGAGAAAAGTCTGACATTTCACTGGAAGATCAAGTTATGACATTTTGATTAAAAATGATGAGGTCATTTTAAATTTACGAAACATACATGGATGAATAATTCGCAATAAGATCTACTGTATAACATGCATTTAGATAATAGGGTGAATTTTCATTTCATGCCGACTTTAAAGACGGTCGGCCGTCGGGCAGTTTTTGTTTGTCGGCCGACTAAGTTTTCTTAGTGTGTTCTGCACCGTCGGTTGAAGTTGGTCCTCATCAGCTTTTTTTCGGCCGATTCGGCATGTTGAATCGGTGTCGGAGCTCGTTGGTCAGTCGGGCCATCTGATCATTCTGATTGGCTGTTCAGGCATTTCTTCTTATGCAGGCGCAGAACGGACGTGCTACTTGGCCGCCGGGTGTCGAGCGTCGGTTTGGTGTGTCAGGGCAACTTTGGACCCAGACACTGCCGACGTGAGCCAACCCCACAGTCTGCTTTCGTCGCCACTAGTTCGTCGGCGTCGGCTTGGTGTGTTCTGGGCTTAATGAAACCACAAGCTAATTTCTGCTCCCAAACTAATTTTGCATACTAATGGGCAAATCGATACTGCTGCATTGAAAAGAATCACTTACTACAGAAAATCAATCAATAGCATTTCAAAAAAATAAATAAAAGATAAGGTGATATTTAAAAATTGAACCACGGTATCAAAGTTTAAGAGTAATTCACAATTCTCCTATTGACCAGACTCCAGTTGGCGGGCTGCTAGAAGTGAGTCACACTCAGAGACAGGAGACAATTTAGCAGCCTGTGCTGAAGGTTGAAGGGCAAAACCACTTGGCGCATAATCAATGCAGTTTATTTCTCAGTAGCGAAGAAAATACCATCTGCGAGAGAGGTATTAGAGCAGGAGGGATCCTTTTTGGACCAGTGCCTCAGATATAAACAGTTACAAAGTGTAAGTAATGATAAAACCTATGGGGTCATACAATACACTATCGTTCAAAAGTTTGGGGTCGGTAAGATTTTTTAATATTTTTTAAAGTCTCTAATGCTTACTAAGTCTGCATTTATTTTATTAAGAATACAGTAAAAACAGTAACATTGTGAAATATTTTTGTAATTTAAAATAACTGTTTTGTTTATAACTATTGTAATATATTTTAAAATGAAATTTATTCCTGTGATGGCAAAGCTGAATTTTCAGCATCATTACTCCAATCTTCAGTGTCACATGATCCCTCAGAAATCATTTTCAGAATTTGGTGCTCAAGAAACATTTCTTATTATTATCAGTGTTGAAACAGTTGTGCTGCTCAATATTTTTGTGCAAACCATGATTCTTTTAAGATTCTATGATGAATAGAAATTTCAAAAGAACAGCATTTATTTGAAATAAAAAAAATATAAAAGTCTTTACTGTCACCGTTGATCAATTTAAAAACTCTTTAATAAAGTATTAGTTTCTTTCTTTCTTTCAAACAAAAAAATAAATAAAAAAATAAAAATACTGAGCTCAAACTTTTGTACGGTAGTGTATTTTGGCATGACATTTGCATTGTGTTCTTGGTGATTCAAGGTCAGAATTTACAAAATGATGTATAGCATGTCCTGATAAAAATTTAGCTTAAAAAGTCCATCATACAGTTAGATTTTAATTTTTCTTCCTGAGGTTCACTTATAACAATAGTCTTGATGTAGTTTAACAATTTTACTCTATATGACCCTTTTCAGACTCTCTGATCCTGATTCCTTATGATTTTACTCCCTTAAAAATCTAAATTCTAAATGATTACAAGTTTGTAGAAACATGTACTTTAGAATGCTTTAGCACAAGTGTCTATTTTAAGCACTCACAAAATTTAAATATTTAAATTTATGCTAATCCAACTTTAAGCAAAAACACACATACCTTCCAAGTAGGTTTAGAGCTGTCCATCCTGTCCACAGCATCCCCATCTGCTCGTCCATCCTTTCTCTGCCTCAACATGACCACCTAGATAATCAAAAACACACCAAAAAAGTCACTCTATCTGTTTTATAGTATGTGCATTCATGTTAGATACATTAAATGTGGCATACCACATAATTACTGCTCACAAAGCACAGCACAGACAATGATGCACTTTTCCATTCCCTTTTTTCCAATTGCACATTATGAAGATGAACATTTTCAGTGATAGTGGGATTTAATAGTGTTCCTTTTAATAGCATTTGAACGCTGTTCCTGTCTTCTTAAGGGAGGCTAGGAGTCTTGCGGGAGATAAGATTATAAGAACTACCCATTTTGAGGAATTAACTTATCATCGTGCTTAAAAGCAGCATGTTATTAAGGTATTAATGAAATACTGGTAGGCCATTTGCATTTGAATCCTGGCATATCAGGCCCAGTGAGTGTGAAAATTGGAGGGAGACAATTAAAATATGTACACATTCATTTGCATGCCAGTATTTAGATGAAGGGATCGGATTTACATATTCGCAAGGCTCTCTTTATTACAGTCCGTTTGTATTAGAGTATTAGAGCAGGCTGGCGAGACAAAGTGAGCGACAACTGTATGAGTGCAACATTCAACACAACTACAAAATAGACTGAAGAATATGCAGCATCACAGTCTCTTTTTCTCCAGCGTGACGACAATAAAATCAGGTTTGGGAGAGTGGAATCAAAGAAAGTTTGTGTTTTTAGAGCTTTATGACACACAATCTACCAGTGACCAGTAATGATGAGTAACTAGGTAACGGAAGCACTAACAATATTGTGTGACGTAGTTCAGTGGTTTTCAAATTAGTGTAGCTTTTTCCAACGAGTAACGTGACCAAACGCTTCATCGTTGTTTTAATAACTGAGCTGAGGGAAAAATCAAACACCCTCACTTAAACGGCCCAAATGGAAAGAATGATTCAGTCTAAGTTCGTTCGGACGGTCTCCTCTCTCATCTTCAAAGTCCAATTCTTTATAGTGAATCATTTCATATGGACTGGCCTTTCTCTCATATAAAGTATGTGGAGTTGGAAAGTCTGATTCATTATAGTGAATACAATTTTAAACGAGCCTGTCACCTCTCTCATAAACAGCACTGGAAAGTCAGATTAATTACAGTGATTCAGTTCGTTCAGACGGTTCATGTAAAAATGATTCATTAATTCATATCCTTGTACGATGTACAGTGTTTTCGGTTATGTAAATTAGAGTGTTTGTGTTAAATACATAGTATAATATGTGACCCTGGACCACAAAACCAGTCATAAGTCGCACAGGTATATTTGTAGCAATAGCCAACAATACATTGTATGGGGCAAAATTATCGATTTTTATTTTATGCCAAAAATCATTAGGATATTAAGTAAAGATCATATTCCATGAAGATATTTTGTAAATTTCCTACTGTAAATATATCAAAAAAATATTTTTGTGAGTGGATATCCATTGCTAAGGACTTCATTTGGACAACTTTAAATGTGATTTTCTCAACATTTAGATTTTTTTGCACCCTCAGATTCCAGATTTTCAAATAGTTGTATCTCAGCCAAATATTGTCCTATACAAACCATACAACAATGGAAAGCTTATTTATTCAGCTTTCAGAAGATGTATAAATCTCAATTGACCCTTATGACTGGTTTTGTGGTCCAGGGCCACATATTATAAATGTACCTAAGTTTGATACTGTGACTCAAAAAATCGTTCATTCATTTAAAACCCTTTGTTTTTTTGCCAGCAAAAGTGCAGTTCTGATTAAATTATGTCATTGGGTAGTTATATATTATATTTAATATATAATATTAAATATAATATTATATATTAAGTAACTTCAGTGTGGTTAGTTACTTTTTCACAATAGTATATCCACCATTTTTCAACACGGAAGTAAGGTAAATATCTAGAAAATACTAAAGTGCAATAAAAGGTAAAACTATTTGCAGTACAAACCAGCGTGGTTATGATTATGATAATAAATAAAAAAATAACAGTTTGCAATATCAAGCAGCATAACAGACCAAAACAGAAGCCTTAAACGCTCAAATTAAAAATGCTCTCATGTAAAAATAAGGTGGGTAGCTTGACTGTAGTTAACCTTCTTCAAATTATGATTAGCTTGTAGCTTGAGAGTTTCCAAGTAGATTCCCCAACACGGGTGATGACCATTTCCTTTGTTCCCTTTGCAGCATTAGGTCCTGTTTGTACTGAGACAGCATAAAATCTTCCCGTTGGTCTAAATGCAGCATCATGACACCCAGAGGCCACTTCTCATCCCGCCTCTGCAGTGCGGGCTACAGCCAAAGACTCTTCTTACTCAGCGGATGATGAAAAAAATAGATTTTTTGTCAGTGTGTTCACACATGCTGACCGACCCGTACTAGACAGTTATGAATGATGTGAAGATTTATTCAGTGGGGAAGTGTATAACTGGGTCAATTAAGGCCTGCAGCAATTTTTTTTTTCTTGTATTTTACATTTCATATGTATTTTTCCACTATAGAGTCAGTATATACCTCCTACTTAAGCTTTTAAATTAAACATTAACAAGACCGTTCACCAAAAATGTTCCAAACCCACAAGCCTTTTGTTCACTGAACACAAATGAAGATATTTTTAATGTTCTCTCATCATTTTTGCCCATCCATTGAAAGTCTATGTAATCAACATTTCTGATGACAGAATTTCCGGGTGAACTAGACTTTACTGGATAGTGTTGTTGATGGTTGCATTGTTTGCATAAAGTCTCTGAAGCAGCTGCAGTAATTGATGCAGGCAGTTACTGCAAATAGCATCTAAAATATATTCTCAGTGTAAATAAAGAGAAACTACTGCTAAAACTAGATGGTGGGCATTTTGTGTAAAAAAAGCAGTTAATCACTGAAATATTCAAATGCAAGTTACAAATAATGAGTATGATTAGTATGTAAAAATGTATATTTTGTTTTATTCACAAATCCACAAATCATCAATTAATGAACAACATGCATTAACAAAGATTAAATAAAAAGTGTGATGTTACATAGAAACCAATTAGGGCCCATGAATTATTCTAAGCAAAAACCACATTCAATAATCCGTATAAGCTACAAAAACAAAATGCATTGAAATGAAGTGCAGTGAGTAATTGTGTTGTCAATGCTTTTTCTTATCAGTGTAAATCTACAGCATGTCAAGTGCATTCGCTTTGCTTGAACTCTCAGTGGCATGTGAGTGATGGAAACAGACAGCGTGCATTTCCTGCACGGGTTGACAGCAGGGGGCAGGTGCTCATTGGACAGATGTTAATGAGATCAGCAACTCCATACCAGTGCGTAAGCATATACACACATGCACAATACACGTACCTCCTGACTGGCGGCTGCCAGCTGTCCTTCTAATGTAGTCACCCTTTCAAGAGCCACCCGTAACCTTTCACGCACCTGTGCAAATTAAAAACAAAGATTTTAATTGCCAAATTTACACGTGCCAAGAAAGCCCCGTCAGCATCTAATGTATTCCACTTCAACTACCACTAATGTTACACGCTCATAATGACTTCACTGAAAAACATTAAAGAGGACCTTTTATGCCCTTTTACAAAGTCTTGATTTTGTTTTCGGGGTCTACTAGAATAGGTTTTCATGCTTCAATGTTCAAAGAACACTTTATTTTTCACATATTTTATACATTGTTGCTGCACCTCTCTTCCCAGACTGTCAGTAAGGCACTGTTTAGTTCTTAGGTGTGTTCGACTTGGGCTGCAACTGGATGTGGCGAGAGTTGGGGAGGAGCTGAAAATGGAGAAGTGAAGTCGAACACTTTCTGCTTCCCGTAGTGATGCTCACGCTGTGTTTTCATACTTTATCACAGCTGAAATAAATGCAATATTTGTCAAAAACACTCTATTTGTCATTCAGTACTTTATGTACTGCTTAAAGGAACACTCCACTTTTTTTGAAAATAGGCTCATTTTCCAACTCCCCTAGAGTTAAACAGTTGAGTTTTACCGTTTTCGAATCCATTCAGCCGATCTCCGGGTCTGGCGGTACCACTTTTAGCATAGCTTAGCATAGTTCATTGAATCTGATTAGACCGTTAGCATCTCGCTCAAAAATGACCAAAGATTTTCGATATTTTTCCTATTTAAAACTTGACTCTTCTGTAGTTAAATCGTGTACCAAGACCGGCGGAAAATGAAAAGTTCATGATCAAAATGAAAATATCATTGCGCCTGCTGCACCCATGATACGGCAGCAAAGTTCCTTGATTATTACGCCGGATGAGAGTATAGTTCCTAGCCATATCGGCCTAGAAAATCGCAACTTTTCATTTTCCGTCGGTCTTAGTACACGAAGAGACAAGTTTTAAATAGGAAAAATATCGAAACTCTTTGGTCATTTTTGAGCGAGATGCTAACGGTCTAATCAGATTCAATGAACTATGCTAAGCTATGCTAAAAGTGGTACCGCCAGACCCGGAGATCGGCTGAATGGATTCGAAAACGGTAAAACTCAACTGTTTAACTCTAGGGGAGTTGGAAAATGAGCCTATTTTCAAAAAAAGTGGAGTGTTCCTTTAATACAGTGTCTGTTTGTTCAATATAGTTCAATATAAGCCTATACTATTTAAATACCAATGAAGTGGTCTCTATGTTTTTTTATCAGTTTTATTTTGATAAGCATGACACAATATATCGCGACTACATGAAAAGAGATTTAACTGTAATAAAAATACAGATTTGTGAACATTAGTGGAACTGAAGGTGTGAGAATAAACACGAAACACGTAATTGTTGTCATGCGGTGAATCCGACCAATCGTGAAACAGCTGTGTCTTCATCAAAGCTTGTGCAGTCACTCTTGAGAAGCTGTGCTGGCTGACTCAGCCGACTGCTCTCGAATCGCTCTCGCGGTACTTTGATGCCATACGTCACAGTCACGTGGTGTCGGCACTGTCTCATGTAGGCCAAAATTTTAACCGGCATGCACTGCTTTAATTCAATCGATCGGTCTGCGCAGCGCTGCATGAAGTCGAACAAGCCTCTTGACTCTATGAAGCTCCTCCTTCCGGCAAGCACAATGTGCTTGGTTGGTTGAATCAGTGTGTTGTGATTGGTCAACCACTTCGAGCATGTTTCAGAAATGTCACCCCCTAACTATAACCACGAGTTTCAGCACACTACTAATTAGTGTTGTCACAAAACTGGAATTACTAACTTTGATACGATACCTTAAAAAATGTTGATATTCTATATCATGTATGATACCACAGGGAAAACTGTTATATAGATATTTTAATTATTATCTCTTAATTGTTTTGATAATTTTGATAATTTTGCTGCAATTTAAATTGGCTTTATTTAAAACTGAACTAAATTTACAAAAAAATATAAAATAAGAACAAATAAACAAATTGCAAATGACAGCACAAATAAATACAACAGAATAAAGAGACAAATGAAATAAACAGGCTTTAAGTTTTTCAGGTGGGTCTAACAGCAATATTCGGGTAAGAAATACTACAGAAAATAAATGTAAAATAACACTGGATAATCTTCACTGTAAAAAATAAATACAGATTAATGCTTATAATTAGTTACAAAAGTTATTCAGTCAAGAGCAGTGAGTGATTTTTTTTTTTCTTTTGTTCTTTGATTAACATGACTGACAGCAGCAAGTATAATAGGCTGCTGTCACTTTAAGAGCTTATGCACGGATCCAATATGTTACACAACGTGTTTTCTTTCACAACTATTTACGTTCCAACACTGACTGTGTTTACCTGAGTACTTGCCAAGATGGGCATTTTGACATAATGTTGTCTGTATTTGACTGTTTAAGCCCAATAAGCCATGAAAAAGAACTCAATTTGGTATTCACGAGCCTGAGAGGAGGCTTTATGTGTGCGCCAATAGATCAGTGGTGCTAGCACTTTTGGTGTGTGCACGAAACCTATGGGAATGAGTAAAATTATGTGCAATACCCGCAACCCTGCGTTGAAATTCAGGCCATGAGTGAGTGAGAGAGTAGGCACGTGTGTGTGTCAATTCGTCATCGAAGAGAAGAGAGAGAATGTGCAGCTGGTATCGGTGTATCTATACAGCAGAAAAGGAGTATTAGAATCGTTTAAGATATTTCAGTATCGATACTTATTGAAATATCAATATTTTTGACAACACTACTACTAATGCGACTCAAACAAGCCTTGTCCCCTTTATTTGGCATATGCCTTCAGTGGGAATTATTTAAATGAGGGATAGTGTGACACATATGTTCCTGGAAGAAAACCATTGTAGAAGACTACAATCGAGGTGTTTAAGGGAGTTCAGAAAAACTGCTTACTGATATAGAAAATAAGTGCCTTTTGAGTGGACATTGTGCTTTGTAACTGACTGTTTTCATGCTCAAACAGCAACATTACACACTAAAGAAAGTTAAAAACTTATATATATATATATATATATATATGTTATAAGAAGACAATATGAATTTAAAAAGTCTCACTTTTTCATCCAGGGCCTTATGATGCTCAAAGAGGGATTTCAAAGCTTTGAGCACTTCTACCTCACTAGACACCCCGGATGGCGGAGGAGCTTGCCTCTTCACCACAGTCATCCTCAGCGAACGCTCGTGACGAGACACCAGACACTCCAAGTGCTCCAAAAGAAGCTATAGAACAAAAAGATGCAGGAACACACAAGCACATACTAGCACATCCATCCACATAACTTCAGTTGAGCTTGTTCAATACATGGTTACACTTACAGGAAGAAAATTTCTCATCACAAACTGTTACTTATTAGCTTTGTATATTAGCATGTAACAGCCCAATACATTATTAAAATCACACAAGTGTGAAAATAAAGTGAATTTCGGGCGCTTTGCATTGGAAATGCATGTCGTAAGCGAATTTATCTGCCACTGCGACATCAGATGGTCTGAGTTCATCTGGGGTGCTTACCATACAAGCCAAAAAATCTTGCAAACCGCCCTGAGGCTGACAGAGTCTACAAGTGAATGGACATCTTTTACATTGTTCATGACAATGCAGCAGCATGAATCTGGCAATGGAGATATGCACACTTCCATTTGTCACCCGCATCACCTCAGCTGTGTGAACATCCTGTCCATTCATACAATCTAGCAGCACTGGCCTTGCCAGAAACATAAAGACCGCTGATGCTGCACGATGTATGGCAAGTCATTTACATAAGTGATGCATTTACATAAACATTTACCCACTGACTACTTTTTAGGAGAACTAGTTGACTATTAAAAATGAGTTCTCTTACAACCCCTAGCACAGACACTACTACCATTCAACAGTTTAAGTTCAGTATGATTTTTTTTTATGTTTTTAAAGTCTCTTATGCTCACCAGGGCTGCATTTATTTGATCAAAAATAGGGTAAAAACAGTAATATTTTGAGATATTATTAGAATTTAAAACATATCTATTTTAATATATTTTAAAATGTAATTTATTCCTATGATGGCAAAGCTCAATCAATCAATCAATCAATCTATCAATCTATCAATCTATCTATCTATCTATCAAAGAAATCTTACTGACAGAAACTTAATCTAAAATAAACAAAAGCTAAAATAAAATACTGGGACAAAACACAAGCTTGTACTGCTGTACTGTCCCGAATGTACTGGGATGTCTGGTCACCTTAACGCACACACATACTCACCCTGGTATTATTCCTCTCTGCTTTAAGCTCAGATATCTCCTCCTCTTTTTCTAGAAGCTGCTCTCGACACAAATTCAGCTCCTTAGTCAGGGTAGCAAACTCCTGTCAGGAGAAAGAGAAAAGAAGGGAGATTAATTATTTCATTCAATATAAATAATTCACACTAATATGCTACTGTTACACCAAACTAATACACAATGTTGTGGTCTGACATTTTTTACTTTTATTCATAACTATTCTTCCAGGGCTATACAGATCTGCTTATGGAACGATAATAACCCTTTCAAATAGTCACATTTCATAATGTACGCTATTTACTAATCTAGCTTTACGGTCTCCTCATGAGGCAATGAGAATGAATGGTCATAGCCCATAGAGCGCCAGAGTTAGTGAAGCTTCAAGTCCTGTTCCCACAATAACTGGCCTTTTGTTGACCAGGGCCACACATTTTGAACACAGGACCACACAGATGGATATCACTCATTTTAGTGTGAGTTGGACATTCAGTCAGCACAAACGCCAAAACACCAGTCATTCATTTATTTATTGTATTCTCTTTTTTTATTTTATCTTTTTTTTATTGTATCCTTCCTAATTCAATTTAGTAATGTTAATCAAAAATGGCTATGAAACCACCAGTGGTTATAAAAACTGCTTATTTGTGGTGAACTTGCAATTACTCTGCAACAAATAAACAAATATAATGTTAATTTGCAAGATGAACATTATAATTGTAAAGGGTTTTGTTTTTGCTACTATATCTTTAAGACCTCAACAGTATACAGTAAGTAAATTACCACTGCTCTCTTCTTACTGGAATAGTTGGCTCTGCTGACCATTTATCTTGAAGTTTGTGAGTACTAAATGGGTACTGATGTGTAAATGTGGGCTCTCAAATGTAAATGCACTCATGGTCATGACATTATAACCAAAACCATTTCTGTATAGTGAACCTTGCAGTCACATTTACCACTGCACTGACAAAATCCAGCCATTTCATTAGGAATCTGTGTGATAGGAAATGCGTGAGGCCAAAAAAATTCACCACACAGATATTGGAATAGGTTCAAGATTTTCACACTAATTCACTGTGCACACTTTAAAATAGTTAAAGGGTTAGTTCACCCAAAAATGAAAATTCTGCCATTAATTACTCACCCTCATGTCGTTCCACACCCGCAAGACCTTTCATCTTCGGAACACAAATTAAGATATTTTTCATAAAATCCGAATATGAAGTGACGAGAATACTTTTTGTGCACCAAAAAAAACAAAATAACGACTTTATTCAGCAATATCTTGTGATGGGCGATTTCAAAATGAATCTTAAAGCTTTACGAATCTTTTGTTTCGAATCAGTGGTTCAGAACGCGTATCAAACTGCCAAAGTCACATGATTTCAGTAAACAAGACTTCCTTACATCATAAGTGTTTCGAAATTTCAATGGTTCACCACTGGGGGGGTGTGACTTTGGAAGTTTGATACACACTCCGAACCACTGATTCGAAACAAAAGATTCGTACAGCTTTGAAGCTTCATGAAGCAGTGTTTTGAAATCCCCCATCACTAGATATTGTTGAATAAAGTCGTTATTTTGGTTTTTTTTGGCACACAAAAAATATTCTCGTCGCTTCATAACATTAAGGTTGAACCACTGTAGTCACATGAACTGTTTTAAATATGTCTTTAGTACCTTTCTGGGCATTGAAAGTGTTAACTGTCTTGCTGGCAATGCAGGCCTCAGATTTTATCAAAAAGATCTTAATTTGTGTTCCGAAGATGAACGAAGGTCTTACAGGTGTGGAACGACATGAGGGTGAGTAATTAATGACAAAATTTTCATTTTTGGGTGAACTAACCCTTTAATATAACAGAACGGTCTTTAAAATCAACAAAAACCTTGTATCTCGGCGATGAGATGGATCTATAACAGGACATCAGCCACATTACGCATTACATTCCATTAACATTAACACTGTGCATTTCTCTAGCAGCATGAAGGCAGCGACTTTCTGATTTGGGCTCTCTGCCTCTCAGTCCCGCCGGCATCCGGACTGCAGTCTTGCGTGGCTCAATTGCTCTGTTCTGCGAAGTGCCCTGGCCGGGCCTCTGGCACTAGTCCCAGTTAACCCAGCTGTTCCTCGTGGTCTTTTGGGAAACTTTCAGGGCACTGTTGAAGCATGTCAACACCCCCTCCTGTTTCGACATGCATGCATTCATACGCTCTTTAATTCAAGTGCACAAAATACTAGGGGGCTGAAAAAAGGGTCACATGGATTCTCCACAGATGGTGAAATGAACAGGAGAACTGTCATCCTTGCTGAGCGGCAACAGGGGGATATGAAATTCTTTTGCTATGGCGGAGCAATAACAATCCTAGCGTACATGGGTTTGAATCTTATAATGTCTTAAATAAAATAAGGTTTCAAAATAAATCGCAAAAAAGCACCACCCAGGATCATGTGATCATAAAAGCTTTCTTAAAGGGATAGTTCATCCAAAAATTAAAATTCTGTTTAAAAACCTGAATGGCTTGCCTTCTTCTGTGGATAGTTATTTCGAAAAATGTTTTTCGTACATTCAATGAAAGTCAATGGTAGTGTTGATTTGGACATTGATTTTCATTATGTGTGCAAAAATGATTGAAACATTTATTAAAATACCTTCTTTTGTGTTCCACAGAATAAAGAAAGTCATACAGGTTTTGAACGACATGAGGGTGAGTAAATGAAGACAAGACTTACATTTTAGGGTGAACATATGGAAGCTTTTCTTCTGTGAGCTGTCTTCCTGCTAATGAAGAGATGATCACACTGACAATCACTGCGTCGGAATATGCCTACCATACTATACAGGAGGTGAAAAAAACGTATGTGAGCCGAGAAGTATGTCCGAATTCATAGTATTCATTATAGGCGAAAAGTGCTCGGATGACCTACTAATTCCGGCGAGATTCTGAAGTACACATTCGATGGACACTTTACTATCATATGAGGCCATGGGAGAGGATTTGTGAATGGAAGTGAAGTGATGCAACTGACGCCGTATGTCACATGACAATGACAACATAGTGAATGTAGTACGTCCGAATTTCATTCATACGACACATTCATACTATATAGAAAGTATTTTTTAACAGTTGCAAAGTAAGTTTCAAACCAAATGTAGTACCTGTTATATAATAAGCGATTTCAGAAGCAGCATGAGTTTATATTAACACACTGTATTCAGGCTATTGGGTCAGCTATGATTGCCATGCTAAATGAATACTTTTAAGGCCACACATTGTGTTAGTGTGCTGTTTTTCTGCTTTTTGAATAATGCTGCTTGACTGAAATGTAGGGGCAGAAAGGACCGGGAGGGGGAAGAGGAAAAGGAAAATGGGTCAGTGCGTTCATTTGATTTTTTTTTTGATTTTTTTCTCTCACAGGAGTGGAGGAATAGGCAGAAAGCAAGTTCAAATCCACAAACAGATGTTGGATCTTCCCGCCTCTTCCAATCACTGCAACAGCCTCCAAAGCATTTCTCTGATATAGCAGGGCATGGTTGAAAAAAAAAAAAAAAAGAAACTAAAAAACACATTGTATCAAAGAAAGCAATTCTATTTCAATCTGCCTTGGCTCCTCAATAAATGTTTGAGAATAAACAAAAAGGAATTGAGAACATGCATTTGGGGTTTGTCATCAGAGATTGCACTTTCAGTGCTGAATTCAAAGGTAAATTGTGTCTCCCAACTACAGAAGTAACACAAGAGGATTTTCTGTGCTGAGGTTTTGCATTTGAAGCCCTGGATTATATTTGCATTGTGACTTGTGAGCGTGAAAAGCTGAAATCCCCCCAGTTAGTAGTCGACTTACTTTCTCATCTAGAACTTTTGGTTCTACTTAAGTGGTTGCAATAAACTTTTCAGCTCTTAAAGTCAACCCAACAACTATTAATGCAATAAATGAGTCTTAACAAAAATATTTCAAACTGCAATGTGGCACAAACACTTATGAAATCAGATTTAGCATTTGATATAGGGTACTTTTTTAAATGTGTTATCAACGTTATATATAATATCTGCTCATAAACACTCGTATCTGATTCTTCTATTAATCCAAAAATTTTCACACTGTAAATGAAGAATGTGATAAAACCAAAAAATGGTCAATATTAAAAATATGCATTTTGTTTTAAAAAATTAAAATCACTCGTTTTAAACGCTACGAGTGAATTTAAGCAGTTACAACATTATAATATACAGTATATTCATTTTTGTATTTGCTAAGGATTACATTTAATGGTGTTATTAAATTCTTAGAGCTTTTTCCCTAAAAACAGAGAAAATGAGCATGCATAATGAAATACCCAATATTGGCTGATAACGGATATGGTACCAATATACTGTGCATATATATGCAGCCTAAATGGCATTCATACACTTCAAGCCCTACTGGTGTTGAACATTTGCTACAGCTGTGATAACTATATCCCATTTATAATCACAGAACTACTTCAGGTGATATACCATATAAAAAGCAAGTCAGTCCGACTGAGATATAATTTGCAGGCTGAGCCTCTGGGAACACTTTCTTCATTTATGCTTCAATGTAGGTACCACAGTTAACTTCACTGTGTGTTTTAAAACCATTTTATCAACAAAGGAAATAAAACTAGCATAATTACCATTTTCCTAGAAAGAAAGAAAAAAATGGCACCACAGGAAAGGAACACTGCTAATTACAGGTCATTTTTATGGACATCTATTATGTAAAAACAGTGAATTTATAGTTGTGTTTTCATGAGGTGATAACATGAGGTGTGAGCACTGTCTCATGAGAACAGAACACTGTTAATACCTATTAGCTCTTAAAATACTGGATACAAACTTAACCTATATTTTTCTGTTATTTCTGTTAGTTTTAATGGCTATAAACCACCATCCTGCATTATTTAAAACTTTTCTATGGCAAAAATACTTGATCTTTTCAAATCAAGACAATGTTGTGCAAGGCAGGTAAAATCACTAAGAGGTTTCTAAAATGTCAAAATGTGCTGCACTGATAAAAGAGAGAAAAATCCACAATGTGTCGGCCAGCAGTGTGACCTTGTGAGACGGTTGTCGGCAGGTGAGCAGTGTTGAGCTCAGACAGCTCCAGGGATTTCTCTGTGTTTGGTTGGTAAAAGCCTTGGGATTAAGGAATGGAAGGAATATTGCCAAATACAGCAGCGTTTCTGAGCACAGGATTAAGTCATATTGCAGTCTGCATTACTAACAGGACCAACAGACAACACTCACACACACATTATAGAGACTATTCAATATGGCAAAAATGATTTCCATAGTGTACAACAGATTTAACGGTATTGTTGATTTGACACCTGACATGGTTAGTAGTTAAAAGTGATTCATTCTTCTTAACTCATATGACAGTGAATAAAATAAAATAAAATAAAATAAAATAAATGTCAGTGCAGATAAATGTGGATGGGGACTCCAAAGTCTGATCAGGTATGTTGGTTTTTACAATAACCGTTTATATATTTAAAGTCTCAAGTGACAAAGTTCACTGAGTTTCTAACAAACTTAGGTCCACCAAAGTTTTTCATAAATGCTCCACAGACACTCATCCGAACCTGCCACAAACAGCTTTAAACTTTTTCCCCACCTCCACCAGACATGCTTACAGTAAGCCGATTTCTCTTAGTCTACCTACCCTAAATCCATAACAATGTTCAATGTCTTATACATGAAATAGGTTCTGTGTAAAGAAACATGTTGACAAGAAAGGCTTCACAAATAACACCAAACATCTGTTCTTCTTTAGCTGCTCTCTGTTGACCGCTCAGTCAAGCCTTCCTGCTCAACGAGTGTATTTACATGCAGAACAAAAAGATAATCACTAGCAAAAACGAGCCCATTATAAATAACCCATTTTTTACATGGAAATGATTTAACCAACAATGCACATCAGATATGTGCATATTTAATAACCAGACAGAATGCTGATAAATAAACTAATTCGGGGTAATGGGGAACAAATATGTCCATTGGGTTTTCGTACATCATTAGTGACCTTTCTCCAATAAAAAAATATGATGACGGTTTAACCATAATCAGTGTAAGATGCAAATGTAAATGTATGCAAATGTAAACAAATATTGTGGGAACTTTTTTCTTAGCTGGCAAATAAGATGACAACTTAGAAATCAACATGATTTCTTTTTTTAAAAAAAATAATCCAACATCTAACAGTAATCTAATTGAATAAGTGAATACGCCTGGAGATGTGATGGAAGAAATCTAGGGAAGAAAGCTATTAGCTTTAATTAATCACCTCAAGCTATCTGTGAGATGGCTGTCTGGCACAATATACAGACGGTCAGCTATCTATTCCATCTTCATTTTGCTTAGTGGGCGTCTGCTTTCATTAGCTTGTTTACATGTTGGAAAGCATGTGAAATTTGATAAATCTTGCTGTAATAGCACAGGAACCACAAGGTCTTTCTTTTCATTGTAGACTCTGTTGGCAAAGTGTGCTTGAATAGAGTGATACAGCTAATAAAAATGCATTTTTTAGACAAGTGAATTGCTGAATAAGAATCAACTGATTTGATTCACTGAACTGATTCATGGAAATGAATCACATTTTGCTAAAACACCAAAGGCACTATTAAAACCACCAAAGTTGCAGGAACAATCATAAAATTAATGTATCATTAATGACATTAAAATCATTGCAATAATTCAATTTTGCTTACTTTTTTTTTTTTTTTTTTTTTAAATTCTTAATATATTGTGCATATATATCAATTTAAACAACTACACACCCTGATGGTCCATCTCTAGTGGGCATTTCAGAGTACAAATAGCAGACTGAATCTCTTGGCTTTGTGTTGATGGGTTTTTAAGGACTGATGTTGGTTTATTTCATACCACAGCTGCTCTTTTTGGCTCATCTTCCACTTGGCCCAATGCAAAGAGGGAATTGTTGGAAAATATGCAGAACCTGGTGCTCAATTAGCTGCTAATGGATTGATTCCTCTAAAACACGGCATCTCCTGTGGGATCAGGACAGATTAGGGGCATGCCCTCAAGAGCTGGAATCAATCATGTGAGGTTTGGACAGCAGTTGCCGAAACGCTGACAGGATGCCTATGGGCACTGGAACAAATGAAGCAGAGGCGAGGGGCTAGGCTTTAAGGTTGGCATTTAATGAGTTAATCTTAATCCCAAAGCGTGCTGATTGACCAAGGCACTCTAGAAATAATTCATTTTTACTCAGAAACCAATGTCCTGCAGATTCACCGATCCCTTCATCAATCATTTCACAAAGAGATTTTATTCTCACACTTTATAAAATCAAGCTAAATTATAAAAAATGACCAGTTTCTATCACTTTGCTCAGTCTCTGACAACTCATGCCAGCTCAGTTATGACAGCGCACATATGAAATGTGAATCGAAAAAGTGAGAGTAAAGGCAACGCTCCATCAACTGCTAGCAGCACAGATGGTTTCACTGACAAACCAATGTGAACATTACACCAATCACTCATCACTGCAGTAGTTAAATTAAAACATGCAAAATATGTATAGAAAATGTCACTTTCCTCCTTGATTGGTCAAATGTGGGCTAATGATAGCCTCCACAAAGACTTCATTCCAGGTCAGGGTCACAGAAACATTATAAATCACTGGCAACATAGGTGACAATATGGAGTAAAATCAAACCCGAATCTGCAAAAAAACTACAAAATGTCACTGAAGGACAGAATAAATCAATAAGTGACTCAAGGTCATGTGTTACAGTGTACCATGGGTACATTGGCGTGACATGAAGCAGAGATGTGGTAAAATCCCTATAATGCATTGTCTGTGGCTTATTGCTTTTAAAAAATGGCAGCAACAGCAATATAATAATAGACAAAATTTTATATATTAATAATAAACATAAGATTACAATAAACATTTCTTCCACCAATTAATACAGTTTACTAGTCTAACTGCAGCCTGTTTCCATTATACGATTACCGTATAATTGAAAGTCATTTAAAGACTTTACTAGTAAAAAGATTTGGTAACACTATTCAATCCTCTCAATACAACATCAGTATCACATTTTCAAGTATTCAAACTTATTTCCACACTTGTCTTATGCTGCTTTCATGTGCTATCGGAAATTTCCTACTTTCCACTTCTTAAGTCGTGATTACAAGCTTGTTGCCTTCAAGTGCTTTGTTGTTGGAAAGAACAGGAATCATGGAGGACACCAGGTTTATTCTTGCCTATTTTTGGGAAAATCTTATTAAGCCAAAATGATATTTAGCATCTCATTTATTGACAACAAAAACATTCACTGCGCTATCTAGATAATCAGCTTGCTGACAATTCTGGAATTTTGGTCAAATATAGGCTATTTTTGCTGTATTATATGCTTTAAATTATTATTCATATATGTAGATATGCATTACTTTAATTACAAGACAAGGCAATGTAGCTGTTGTGAAAAAAACAAATAAAAAATACCAGTCATGGTAGCAATCATTCTTTATTTTTTTGCCTTTTGCAAATTGCAATGAATTAAAGAGGGTTAAAGACTTACAATGGCTAAACCTGTCTGAAGCATGTCTATAGACTATTACACCATAATATCCACTGTGTTTGCAGACATTTTAATGTATAATTTCAAATGGGCCTCCAGTCTCATCTGAATGCAGATTTATGGATAAAGTATCAGACAACACAAAGAATCACAACTATTCTAATTCAATACATACTAAAGAGACTCAGTTGATCAGAATACAGGATGCATATGTAAATACAGATTAGTGTTTTCAGCACCTCCACTTCCCTCTGTGGTGTGATATCAGTACCATGGTAACGATGGCTCGAACACATTTGCTGTCGTCACCCCTGCCAATGCAGCAGAGAGCGATGCCTTCCTGAACTTTGTGTGTGTTAGAAACAGAGACCAGCCTTTGGCATTACTACACTACTGCCTAACATGTATAACTGCACAACTACAAAAATGCTGGGTTGTTTCAATCCATGTTTGGGTCAAATATGGACAAAAATAATAACAGGGCTCTCTGGAATACTTGATTCTGATTGGTCATTCGCTGCATTCTGCAGTAAAATCTGGATTACTGTTGTTCCACGCAACCAATTTCCTACACAGTTGCACTATATTGTGATGTGTCATATCATTCTCGTTCTTGTCTCTTTCTTATTACATAAAAAAAAAAAAATCAATATTTCATGTCTATTTCTTTCTTTATGTAGTTAGTACACTGTATTTTGAATTATGCATTGCATTGTGTTTTGTTTTAAAGTTGAAGGAAATTTTCGTACACTTAACGGAAAAGTACTGGCAATTTTTTTCTACTATGTATTTTTTTCTTACAGTGTAGCCGTTAGTAAGGAATAAGTGACAATGCATCATATCCCAAGCCTCCGTTTCTAATTCCAAATCGTCATTTTAGAGCTGTAACGGAAGCTTGAGCCACTGATATGCAGACTAATGCAGTTAAAACGAGTGAGAGAGATTGATTGTTTGCTTAAGTGTGTGTGAATTACCTGAGTCTGTCTCTCTCAGCAGTGTTCAGCAGCAGCATTTCTACTAATAGCGCAACTGCTTCAAGAACCATGATGCTTCTATCTGCATACTGAGAAACGTCATGTAGCTTTTTAGTTGCGAAACCGTTTTATTGAAAAAAGTTGCCAGCGCTGGCAACAAGTTTCTATGCGTGTGTATGTTTCTGTGTGTATGTTTCTGTGTGTGTAAGTGTGAGTGTGTTTCTGTACTGTATGTGTGTGCATTTGTATGGCAGAGAGAGCGGGAGGAAAAGAGCGTGCTTTCCATAGATAATAAAACTTTTATTATTATTTGTTATATCTATTTGTGTGGATTTTGGTTCTTTTGCTTTTGGTGACTGTAAGGACTTTTGAAATAACTGAAATCATTCGGCAAAGTGATATGGAACTGTAACGTGGTCAAAACCTGCCTGGAACTCCTAACTAGCCATGCGTTTCCTCAAAAATAATTGCACACCTTAGAACGTTCTTCAGTCAACCAGAATCAAGCATTCAACAGCCCTGTAGTATAAATAGTTTAAGTTTCAATTTAAGTTCACTGAAGGATTGATTGATTAAAGGATTTATTGATTGATTGATTGATCACCGGTCTGGTTTATTTTGCTGACTGTATATCATCTGTCATATAACTGTCTTTGCTATGTCACTTCCCCACTGAAGTCAGCAGCAACATTACACTAAACGTTTTAAACATTCATGCAGCTCTGTTATTTGTTCCTTTAGAGATCTGCCAAAAACATCTTCTTTCTTTCTATTTTTTATTAAAAAAGAGACATACAGAATTATGTGCAGCTCTAAAATGTCAGAAGAGGCAGAAACCCGATAAGTGAAAAAAGGTTTTGGCACAGGACCACAAGTTTGAATCAGTCTTACATAAATTTAATTAGGAGCAAAGGCAACAAAAGCTGAGTTGACAAAGTGCCAGAATACACATTTACTGAAGTGTATCACAGACACAGGGACACGGCTCAGTGGGACCGGTGCTGATCCAACAGCCCAAAGCAGAGATTACTGAGAGAGACCGAGAAGATAAGAACAGAGAAATCACACAGAGAAAGAGGCCGCATTTACACAGTCAAACTAGGGATGGACTGAAATTTCGGCCCACCGAAAATTATCGTACGAAAAAAAGAAAAATGGCCAAAAATATGAGCCAAAAATAAATGGCACCCAGCCCCACAGTGTTCAGAGTTCAGAGCTCAAGTTTTACTCTCACTCTAGCCGTTATTACTGCGCAGTGTGATGCTTCACTCAATATTCCGTTCTATGCACGTGCACTCGGCTCACAGCTCATGCGAATGCTCCATTCATGTGGAAAAGCAAAGTCCGCACAAATAATGCGCAGACATGAAATTTCTATGTAGTATACTTGTTTCTGTTTGCAAAAGCCCTACTGTGCTGTAACATGGTGTGGTATAGCCATGTTGGGCAACGCTGATCTGCTCAAATGCTCTGATAATATTAGCTTTGTAGGACTACATTATTTGGATAATTGGTTAAAAAATAAATCTGTTAAATCTGATTCTGTTGCATAGAAGTGAATAAAGAATAATATATTGATATTTAATATTAATATATTTTCTGTCCAATTTTAGAGTGTTACTTTTAAATAAAAGTGTGGTGATTTTATTTTATTGGCCTGTATTTTTTAAATTCAGTATCATTAAAATGATTGAATTTCATTAAAAATCATCTAATATTAAAGGATTAGTTCACTTTCAAATGAAAAATTACCCCAAGCTTTACTCACCCTCAAGCCATCCTAGGTGTATTTCTTCTTTCCACCAGACCGCCTTCCGTATTGAACTTACGAAAAAAAAAAAAACGGAACTGATGTCGTGTCTGTTAAGCTTTTTCTGTAAGTTGAATAGGGAAGGTGTAGGACGTAGCGTAAGCTTTTTGAACTGCGAGAGTTTCACACTTTCTTCGTAAGTTGAATACAGAAGGCGGTCTGGTGGAAGCTAGATATTTTACTTCATAACTTGTTAAATATGGATTTTTTTTTTTTTTTTTTACACAAACGAATTGTTTTGCTTCAGAAGGCATTTATTAACACCCCGGAGCCGTGTGGAATACGTTTATGATGGATGGATGTGAATGGAGGCACTTTCTTCAGCTCATACTCGTTGGTCCCGTTCACTGCCATTATAAAGCTCAGATGCGTCAGGATATTTATTAAAATATTTCCGATTGTGTCCATTAGAAAGAAGAAAGTCATATACACCTAGGATGGCGTGAATAAAGCTTGGGGTAATTTTTATTTGAAAGTGAACTAATCCTTTAATACAATTATACAAAAAAAATAAAATAAAATACATGATTTTATGTTTTTAAAGTTGTATGACTTATTAGCCTATACTTTTAATTTACAATATTATGGAGAAATTCAAACAGATGAGTGCAAATACACAGCAATATAGAAGACTGAATCCAAATTAAAATGAGACATAATTAATAAAATACTTAATTTAACACGTATTTGCATTTTCCAAGACAGGCATCTTGGCGGATTAATAAAGAATGTTTTCTGTTTTCAAACAGAACATTGCCTGACTGTATTCATCTCTCCTATGCATTATACAGACAGCCAGAGACAACACAACACAATAACCCAAGCCTAACCTTTCTTGCACTGTAATATATTGTAGAGCAAAGACATGATTCTATTATATAAAAATCAGTTTGAGAATTATTTAAGGTCATCGTATTTGTTTATCTGCACATCATAATAGTTGGAATTAAATATTACATTCATCAATACATGCATTACTAATCTTTTTTTTTTTTACATATTTATTTTAACAGTATTTTTAAAAATATCTGGAAAGTACGCCCATATGCTATTGTAGTCACAACAATAGAAATTAGTGCAGTTACACTACCATTCAAAGGTTTGGCATCAGTAAGTTAAAAAAAAAACTTTTATTCAGCAATGAACGTTAAAATTAATCAACAGTGGAGGCAGACGCTGTGAAGGTGCTGACAGATGTCGTTCTCATCGGTGAACTCCAGTAACGTCCAGCACAGTAATCAGGCTCACCGAGAACAAGAGGAAACTCACAGACTCACATTCGGCAGGAAAATACATACGCCAAGGAGAGATACGGCTAGCTAGCCTGAGAGGATTTTGGAGAACGATATAACAAGAGTTGAACTGAGCCCCAATACTGAAAGTGTAACTTTTAGGTGATGTGACATAACATGACCAAGGGACCCGTCACATCCACACCATCAGCTCTTCCAGAGTTGTCTTAAGTTTGGTTCTTTCATGCATCACAGACGTTCTGTTTCTGACAAGCTTAAAAGTGCCTTTGGTGAGATATAGAGAATATCCATCATCAGATACACAAGAGAACACAAAAGACAGTGTCGACACCTCCTGACAGAACCAAAGTTAGTTCTCCCCAACAACTTTCACATCAGCTCAACTCCTCTATCTCTCCTTCTCTTGTTCTCTGCGGTGCCTCAACCCAAAATAGCTTCATTCATGTATTCCTCATTATTAAAAAACAAAATGAATGTTTCTGTCTCAAGAAGCCTGGCTTGGAGTCCCTCCAAATCGTTCTCTCTCTCTCTAGGGATTCAGGTGACAGAAAAAGCTCAAGGAGTTCACTGCGGTAAGTGCTTCAGAATGCATCTTGTAACAGGACACTGCGTCTCTATGTAGAGAAATATGCAGCATGGAGATTTACACTCAAATCATTATGATAATTGCACATTATATACAAGCATCATACCACCAGAAGCATCACTAGACATGAATGACATTTGTGGCTTAGCCCATTAGAGCCATAGCATAATGCAAAACTATCTTCAAATATAAATAATTCAAAGCAGATTTGGCTATTAAATTTGGCTATTAAATGTCATAAAGTTTTGCTAGAAAAGATAATAAAATAAATGATCAACTAATATTAAGAATCAAAGAAAAAGTAAAAGATAAAATTAAGGTCGCAAATTCCAATCTCAGAGAATTCTTTACTTTCTAAGTTATGTTTTTATAGACCATCTTGGTTACCCCCCTATTATCGGACAATTTCAGTTAAATTAAAATAATGCAGTAATTTTTTTCCACAAATATAGTGGTGCAGGTATGACATCAGAACCCGAAAGACTAATTCACCGCTGGTTCCTTCAAGATTTTCCTATGGGGTTTTATAATGGGGTTTTTCCATTCATGTTGTAGCATCCGAATAGATCAAACACACAATTTCTCAACAAAACAGTAACACTTCCAACCCTTCACCCATGCCAGGCCCTGTAACATCTGGCTTCCCCACTGAGCGCTATCACCATTTGCTCTTCACCTACACTTCAAAGACAGTGTTTTATCAGGAAAACACAGGTCACCAGAATCATTTGGTTTATAAACATGGAATCTTTGCCACTAATTCATTGACAACTTTGTCTAAATGAATGAACATGCATTTCCCCAGTACATCTTGTGTATTACTACTGTTTGTATATTGTTCTTTCGTATGTTGTATAGTGTTATGCATGCCTGAAAGTTGGAACTACTAGATAATGTATTTCATCTAGGTGATGTTTAATATCAAATTACTCCTTGTTTAATGACTCACAATTTGGTGGACATCACAATGCCATAGAATGCATTGTATGTTTGTTATATTTATCAGAGTATAAATGGACACAAACTTTCTAGTGAACTCCCCCATGCAAGTTAATTCACTTTCAAACAAAGGAAATCCCCCGCCAGAGAATTGCACCTTTCTCATTGGTCAAGCCAAGATTTGAAGGTGTCGACTGTCTGAAGAAGTTAAATAGCTCTGAGCAGATCTGAGTTAGTTCTTCTAGTTTCTTCTGGTTCCTCTCTTTGTTCCTGTTGATACTACGTAAGGGCCACCCGGCCCAAGCCGGGCTGGTAGGCCTCCATTCACTTCAAGCCATGCACAACTGCAGCGACCACCAAAAGAGTCAAATTAACAGCGCAAAGTTTGTCTTCATTCAACGCAGAAGATATTGATTACAACTTCCACACCATCAGACCGAATCCTCAAGGATTTCTCCTGAACCTGCAGATCTGGACGCTCAACAGCCAAGGCATTTGCAAGTATCGTTTGACCACTAAACGGCGATTTAGTATTAAGATTTTGAACCCCTTTATTAATAAAGGTGCTTTATAATATTGAAACTGATGGTTCGTCCAGCAATTGTTAATTTACTCTTTCCATTGTTTCATTCCACTGTTATGATACGGCTCAAATTCATTTTCCACTCTCTCACTGCGTGAATGATATGTTTGTGTTTGTTAGTTTAGTTATGTGTTTGTGATTTAAAATAAAATAACAAACACAAAATGTGAGTTAAATAAAACTTGTGTGCACACTCTTGCGAGTTGATTCTGGTCTGCTTATAAAACAAATGTCCCTGATAACGATTCGATCACAGCTATGTGCTAAGAAAGCAATATTTTTCTGTGGCCACGGAAAAATATCCTTCTTGAAAAGTTGATAGATGATCAATACTGGGTGTTCGCTGGCCGAACAGATTAATTGATTGTAATATTAATTCAGCTACATCAAGTTAATTTGATTAACTGATTCAAATATTTATAATTAATTATAACAAGTTGTAATTTCCCCTTTTGAGCTAATAAATATTGTTACAATGTGTAAAATAAAGCCTGTGGTAAACTTGACTATACTTTGACGTTTTGTTCTACAAAGTAAATTACACACACCTATAACGAATTTTGAAGCAGTTATGTTCATTTTTGAAAACGTACATTTTTAATAAAAAACTAGATAAGACAGCTTGTATTAAGGCTGCACGATTAATCGGACGATTAGAAAAAAAAAAAACATTGAAATCACGCTTAAACGTTTTGGCTTAGTGCGATTATGAAATTGCAAAGCTGCGATTATTTTTTATGCATGGCTTGTCAATGAACTATGGCTTCAAATGCTAATCCATCTAAAAGCACTGCGAGTCTGAATCTTTTATAATGTGCATTTGAAAAAGCAACACGCGTCAAACATCTTTCCAGACATGAGAAGCATTTATTAACATCTTTTTTTTTTTACTCCAAACTCACTTCATAATGACGGTTGAGCGTCCTTCTGTGAGATGATGTGGCTTCTTACACAGAATAAGGCAGTCGTGTGTTTATTAGTCATGTTTAATCAATCAAAACATTTCAATCTTCTGTTTATTCAGCTACAGCGATAGTATGGGATTTCCTGGAATGACGCATGTTCTACTTCAGCAGCAGGGCATATTTGCAGTTTCTGCGCGAGAGCGCCTTCTGGCTTTCAGATGGAGAAGAGTTTACTACTGATCACAGAGACTGTACATCTCTGACAAGCTGCGCATAAAATAATCGCAGCCTTTGCCAAATCGCGTGCGATAAAATGCCGATAAATCGTGCAGCCCTAGCTTGTATCCACTGTTGTTATGACACTCATCAGTATGTATCTTGTTCAGCTGTGTATGACACGTAATGCAGCACCAGTGCAGTGTAAGGGCGGCTATAGAAGGTTAAAGACGCAAGATGACCAACTGCAAACTGTCTTGCAAACACCGATATCATTTAGCAGAACAGTACCAAAGACAACAGCTTGTCTTTAATTAGCGATAACACACGTGCTGGACGCTGAAAGATGCCACTGTACTGGGCCTAAATGTGGATCTGGGCACTTTAAATAAAGCCATCAAATCCCCAAGCTGAGCAGAACTGTGAACAAATCAAACAAAAATCAAATATCAAAGACTATATATATATGTGTGTGTGTGTGTGTGTGTGTGTGTGTGTGTGTGTGTGTGTGTGTTTGTGTCTGTGTCTGTGTGTGTGTGTGCGTTTTTGTGACATATCAGGACACAAATTTGTATAATGACATGGGTATGACATAGGTATTACAAGGAGAGGGTGACTTATGAGGACATTACCCCATGTCCCTATTTTTCAAAAGGCTTATAAATCATACAGAATGAGTTTTTTTTTTTGAGAAAGTAAAAATGTGCACAGTTTCCTGTGATAGGTAGGTTTAGGGGTAGGGGTAGTGTAGGGCGATACAAAATACTATATAACTAACTATATTAGTTAAAATATATATAAAAGAAAATATACATAAAAGAATCATATATTATAAAGAATCATATATATTTTAATTATTACTTAAAATATGAAAATACAACAAAAAACTATATGAAAATAGTTAAGATATATATAAAGTATATATATATATATATATATATATAGATTTTAATATATTTATAAATAAATTTTATATATATATATATATATATATATATATATATACACACACACACACTGTATATATATTAATATATTTTGTTTTATTTGCAAAATTTACTTTCCATTTTCATTATTACTTAAAATATGACAATATGACAAGGAAAACTACATGAAAATAGTTTGTAGTATATATATATATATATATATATTGATTTTAATATATTTATAAATTTTGCTATGTTTGCAACATTTCCTTACTCTGTATTCGTCTCTCTTTTTTTTTCTAGTAAAACTTCTAAGCATCCTTAAAACAAAATAAATTTACTTGAAAAGGAAAACTGCATATCATATTAATAAAAGAAAATATATCTCGAGTTTATGTCTTTTTCAAGCATACATCTTAAATAATTTAGTTAGGTTTAAGCTTAAAACAAATATTTGCCAACTGGGTATGAAAAACAAACAAATTCAAGATGTATTCTTTGAATACAAGTCTTATTAACTTCTCAAGTAAATTTATATTGTTTAAGGATGATCTTTACTGGGAAACAATACAAACAGAACAAATACCTCCACACAAAACACTTCAAATAAGCAACAAACACATAAACGCTTCTACACACACACTAAAGTTTAAATACACCACTGAGAGTGGCCTGTTTCCCCGCTTTGAGTTAATTAATGCACCATAAACCTGCAATGTAAGCAAGTCAAACAGCCACTTAGTCTGCGTCCCCTCTGCGATTTACTTTCAGGATGACTCCGCACAAGAATTCCCATGTAGGCAAAAGGCTCTAACAAGAAACACCTTGGACAGCTGACGCACCATTCAGGAGTACCTTGCACATGTTTAAACAGCCAGCCAATGGCAGGATGGGTCACAGCCCCTCACCTACCTGATACATGTATGTGCTAAAGTAGATCCCATTGTTTAGTTGGATCTTCGGAGAGGTGAGGTTCATCTCGCAAGAATCATATCAGAACCTGGTTTGGATCTGCGAGCCCCCCGCAGCGAGGAGAGAAGGGGAGGGTGGAAAAAGAAAGAGAGAGAGACAGAGAGAGAACAGAACTCTCCCTCTGTCTCTAAATCCCTGATGGATGACAGTAAGCTAGAGAATAAATTAAAGTATTCGATGCCGGCTCTGCTTAGCAGAGAGCGATACACAACTCTTCGGACTGAGACCCACATGGAAACGAAAGAGACTGAGAGAGAGAGACATGGGGGGGAGGGTTTGAAAAGAGAGAGTGTAGCAAAAAAAAAAAAAAAAAAAAAAAAAGGATGCTACACAGTGCAAACAGAGAAGGAAATAGAGCAAGTGACAGGATAAAGATGGAGATGTTTTGAAGGAGAGAGAGGCAACTGAATGAGGACGGGAGGGACACAAACAGACAGTTTTGATAGAGTGTTTACTTGCATAGCATGTGAGGATACATGGAGACAGAAAGAGTTCAAAACATGGTGGACATCAGCACACCAGTCTTGGGCATCCAAACCTTGTAATGGCTTCATCAAAACATTCCCATGGAAGAGATACTCTACTCTGACCGATTATTTGCAGGTTGACAACCATCTTTGTCATACAGCCTTTTTACATTCGTCCAATAAGAGCAGATTGAGCCAATGAAAAAAAGACATGTGACTAGCATTTGAGGCATTGGTGTTTAGCTGGGAGCTGTTCATCTTAACCTGACAGTGTTTAGGCTTAATTTAAGAACCACAATATTCAATAATAAACACAATATTTTCTATTGAAACATCACTTTTACAAAATGGTTTTTAAGATAAAATATTAACTTCAGATAATTTAAAACTTATGATTTTTTATTCAGCTCATAAAAAGGTCAGATATCCAGATAATAACCATAATTATCTTTTTCTATTGACAGCCAGTCTGTCTGTCTGTCTGTCTGTCTATCTATCTATCTATTTGTCTGTCTGTCTGTCTGTCTATTTGTGACCTGTGCTGGAAAAATGAGTCGCAATGAGCAATTTTTCAAAATTCTCTAATAAAAAAACCTTCAAAATGATGTATGATTTGTTGGAATCTGACAAAAAAATGATTGAGCTACACCTGTTTGAAGTCGCTAGAGTCAGCAAAGTCAATTTTGAGAAAAATCGAGTTAAAGTTTTCTGAGGGTTCCAAAACAAAATTATCTAGCAACCATACCTTAAAATCCCTGGTAATACCACCAAATTTGGCACAAAGTCAAAACCCATATCTATAGGAAAAAAATATATATTCAACTTTTTTCCCTATGATTTCACAATTGTTTGATTAACATTAATGACATTAAGATCTACTGTACCAAACGGATCTAATAAAATGTTACACATCAAATGTTTTTCCCCAACATTTAAAGGTGCAATATGTAAGATTTTTGCAGTAAAATATCCAAAAACCACTAGGCCAGTGTTATATATTTTGTTCACTTGAGTACTTACAATATCCCAAATGTTTCCAACTATTTGTAAATCGTGAGAAAATTGCAATTTTAACCAAGGACGTGTGAGGAGTCGCCTGTCAATTGCGTCATACCCGCGTTAACCCTCGGTCTGCCTAGGTTTCCGGTTTTATTTTGTAGAAACCATGGAAACACCGAAGATGCTTTAATATATTACACATTTTAATAGACAAGGGAACAACTGTTTTGATATATTTATAGACAGAAAACTAATTGTTGTTATATAGCTCAACACGTTTAGTCTTATTGTTTAAATCTAATTTTCTTGATTTTTTGCGAGTACCATGCTTTACCATGCCTCAGAGAAAAACACTATTTTGTCAAGTAGCTAATATAGCATAATCAGATGCAGCTTTATTTTTAGTAACAGTAATACAGCATTTTCTCCATCATACAATACGTTTTAAAATTAATTGCATGCCATTTATCAACACAAGCCATCCAGCATTTAATATGATATTCTAAAATCGATCTAGCTTACTGCAGTGTGCGACAAGTGTCTCACAGCAGCCGCCGAGTGAACGCACAGAGTAACGTTATAACATCATTTTCAACACTCTCAAATGTATCTAATATGATAAACAGAGCTGCGTTACCTCATACTCATGACCGGAAAAGCGGAAGCGGCGCCAGCGACTGTGGCATAATAAAAGTTCCGCTGCTCGTGAGGCGTGTGTTGCGCAATCGCTCCAACGGCCTCGTTCAGCTCCTACAACACTCGGTCCTGCTCTGCTTCATACTACAGTAACGTTAATAATCGCATCCATGAACATGATTTCTTCCTGAGTCCTATCCCTATTCTTTTGCACCGTCCGTTGAGGTGAAGACCACATGTCCCAAGATTCTGCGCTCAAACTTGGCGTCATCAAGCTACGCCTTTGTTTTGAATAGGCCTCTAGCGACCTCTAGCGGACAGAAATCCTACATACTGCACCTTTAACCAAACATTCACTTAAGACATAATAAATAATGTTTGCGTGAATACTTGCCAAGACAGATTTTTTGAAATACTGTCATTCTGTGTATTTGTGTATATCGGGATCACGCCCTGTCTGAGGCGTCTTTGTGCGCACACTTCAGATCTGTTAGTCAGCGCGAGTAAGATTGTTTTGTTTACATTAGCATGAGTTTGAAAATCACATTTCATTAGTTCAGACTCATGTCATCGAGAATTCGTTATGAATATTCACAAAGTTGGAATGCTGTGCTTTAAAACGATACCAAACTTGTGCTGAGGGGAAGCACCAGTAGTCGAGAAGCGAGCAGAGAAAAACGGCATTTTTCATTGTCAAAAGAAAGGTACTCCTCTCAGAAAACGTACACATAAAGATACTTTTAGATGTTTAATTGCTATTTGGAGCATTGGGATCGCTAGACGAGGGCTTAATGAACTCATTTTTGTGAAAACCTCAATTTCGACCAAAATTGACATTTTTCACTGTAATCATATGAAAGTGAAAAGTGAAATTGAAAGTGACATGTGAAGGCCAAGTATGGTAACCCATACTCAGAATTTGTCCTCTGAATTCAACCCATCCAAGTTAGTGTACACACATTAGGAGTAGCGAGTAGTGAACACACACACACTGCAAACCATGGACATACACCCAGAGCAGTGGGCAGCCATTTTTCTTGTGGCTCCCAGGGAGCCACTGGGGTTTAGGTGTCTTGCTCAAGGGCACCTCAGTCATTTCCTGAGAATCGAACCCGCGAACTTCAGTTTACCATTCCGACTCTCTAACCATTAGGCCACGACTATCTTATAGCCTAGTATTTTCACAAATAAGCCAATTATGTATCTCTGTAAAAAACAACCGCAAAAAAGGCAGTTTCCACAGTATAAATGGAAACTGCCCACTTAGACCGAAAAATTGACTGACCGGCAGGTAAATCTGAAATGGATGACACCACAATAATAGATCATGGAGCGAACAATTCTGACCTGGGTCATGTCCTGAAGCCATTCCCCCTCCCTCCCTCCATTTTACTGTCAAAATTTCCACTGTCCTACATAATAGTAGATAAAGGGGAAAGAAAATGTGCACCCTAACTTTCAGAAGGTAAATGCACATGAAGCGGTCCAAGAATTTACTATATGTATTCAAGGGTGTGATATATTGGTCTGAGACAAATCAAGACCCAAGTCAATTAACACTAAGGCCACGTACACACTGTAAGTTTCAGGAGTGACAACCGCATTTAAATGCGGGAGTGAATCCCCTAAATTATCATTACATGTTTGTACGGAACACGACTCACTCTCGAAAATGCAATGATTGACAGCTTGGAAACCATAGCGACGTTCTGGCGTCTCTCATGTTTGGTATCCATTATTGTGACCAAAGTAATATTACAGTGACAAAACACTCGTTATTTTCAGCAATTTAACTAAACACACTAACACAGTCGACGGAGGCGTCCTATTTTGTTTATGCTTGTACAGCCTGTTTCACACAGAGCGCGCTCTTTCTGTGTTGCCATGGTCACTCATTAAGCGTTTCCGGGCTTGTTGTTTAAGCTCGTCTCATAAAGCTAACGGGTTTATGGAATTATTAAAGTGTGCAGACATGAATCGCGATATTTTGGTGTTATTTTCAGCATAAAACATTTGGATTTATTTCGGTTTATTATGGGCTTATTCTTGTTCGTTGAATTTTCTAGCAAGATCTGGCAACTCGAATGAGTCAGGGCTCGTGAAGAGAGACAGAAGAGAGACACCTCCAATGCACCTTAAAAACGTCATTAACAACTAGTTGTTCAGGTCGGTTCCGTACACACTGCGTGGAATTTCTGTAAATGCGGTTGTCACTACCTGTATTTTTCGGGAGTTAATTCGGATGTAGAATGCGGTTGTCACTCCCGTATTTTACTGAACTGTGTGTGTACAGAACGCGATTAAGCACTAAAAGGTGAACTGACAACCGAATTTAGCTGCAGTGTGTACATGGCCTAAATGGCTTTCATAAAAACCTCATATCAATGATATTAGGGAATAGTTCTATAGCAAGAATTACACTTGCACTGATATATAAGCCAATAACAATGCAACTTGTCGCCAAACAAAAACAGAGGCTGCTATAAAGGGAAAGGGATTAGCATCATTTTCTTCTGTTTCTGGGTTAGACATACAGCCACTGTTCAGCTCACAACACACAGCTCAAAGGCTTTTTTGAGTAAAACTGACAGAAAAATGGTCCTCCCAAAAGCCTTACCAAGAAGTTTTCAAGACGGAGAAAAAAACAAACCATGTCCCAAGGCACAGAGAAGATGTGAATGGATATTGAAGCAGAGCTCACTCGGCAAAAAAAATAAATCCTTCATCTCTATTTCTGTGTGTGTGTGTTTGTTTGTCATTTCTACTTTTTCTTGTTTTTTTTCTCACTGTCATATCTCAAACCACAAGATTTCAGCCAACAGATATTGAGCTACTGGGGTGAAAGTTTGTGTGGTTGTTAGCATTTTAAAATTAATAGGAACAGTCTGGATGTTTAATGAAAAATAGAAGATCCTCTTGTCGAGACTCGTGTGCTGAAAAGCTAAACTGATCTGGGAACAGTGTGTTTGGTTAGCGAGAGGAAGAAGAGTGACAGACATCTGCTGGGACCGTGGGAGACATGATTAGGCTAAGAGAACTGCTGTGAAAGACACTAGATGAGGAGGAAGAAGAAAAGGAAGTGTAATGGCAAGACAAAACACCCAATGGGATGCACAAGCACTGGGTATTACAGGCGGCTGACACTGGAGAGTCCCACATGTGGCTGTTAATGGCAGGACTAAAGGAAAGCAAAGACTGTAATCAAGGTGATACAAAAAAGAGCACTTAGAACCAGATCAATGGAAAAAAAGCCAACGTATTTCCAGTGGAGACAGGGGTATCCCAGAACAACTGCAACAGATCCCAGTTAAAGGTGAAGATCCAGATTCAGAAAAGAGCAATCCCTGTACCAGCTAAGATCCATCTCTGAATTATTAAATTAAGGTTTTTGAGGAAAAGTTTCTAGGATTTTTCTCCATATAGTGGACTTCAGTGGGGTACAATGGGTGGAAGGTCCAAATTGCAGTTTGAATGCAGCTTCAAAGGGCTCGATCCCAGCCGAGGAGGTATAAGGGTCTTATCAATTGGTCATTTTCTAAAAAGAAATTAAAATTATGTACTTTTTAACCACAAATGCACATCTTGCACTAGCTCTGCGATGTGCCACGCATCACGTAATCACATTAGAAAGGTCTCGCATGACGTAGGCGGAAGTACCGAGCAAAGTGTTTACAAAGCGAACGTGCAAAGACAAAGTCAAATGGCCTTTACACAAAAAAAGGTAAAACAATGACGTCGGACAATTTTGAAGTTGGAGGAAAAAATGAGATGGAGTTTTTCATCCTACCGCGGTACGTCCACCTACGTCATGCGAGACCTTTCCAACTTGATTACGTGATGCGTGGCGCATCGCAGAGCTAGTGCAAGATGAGCATTTGTGGTTAAAAAGTATATACATTGTTTGTTTTTTTTTGGTTTTTTTTAGAAAATTGCTGATAAGACCCTTATTCCTCGTCTGGGATCGTGTAGAACCATTTGAAGCTGCACTGAAACTTTAATTTGGACCTTCAACCAGTTGGTAGCCATTGAAGTCCACTATATGGAGAAAAATCCTGGAATGTTTTCCTCAAAAACCTTAATTTCTTTTCAACTGAAGAAAGAAAGACATGAACATCTTGGATGGCATGGGGGTGAGTAAATTACCAGGAAATTTTAATTCTGAAGTGAACTAATCCTTTAAAGACTAACTCTAAGTCAGGATTAGATGATGGCAAAGTTAAATGTAAAAATAAGGAAATTAGCATGTCCAATAAAATATACAATAATCAATGCAACAGATTAAAAATAATTTGGCTTGATAACTGGTAGAATACCAACATACTGTGCATCCTTAATTAATATTAAAGGATTAGTTCACTTTCATATAAAATTTTCCTGATAATTTACTTGTTACATGTCATACAAGATGTCCATGTCCTTCTTTCTTCAGTCGAAAAGAAATTAAGGTTTTTGATGAAAACATTCCAGGATTATTCTCCTTATAATGGACTTCAATGGCCTCCAAACGGTTGAAGGTCAAAATTATAGTTTCAGTGCAGCTTCAAAGGGCTTTAAACGATACCAGACGAGGAATAAGAGTCTTATCTAGCGAAATGATCGGTCATTTTCGAAAAAAAAAATGTAAATGTATATGCTTTATATAAACAAATGATCGCTTTCCGCCAAAACCGTACTTTCATATCCTTCAAAAAGCTTACGCTGTATGTCCTACGCCTTCCCTATTCAACTTACGGAACGAACGCAGCGCCAGTTACGTTTTTTCCGTAAGTAGAATAGGGAAGGCGTAGGACATACAGCGTAAGCTTTTTGAAGAATACGAAAGTACGGTTTTGGCGGAAGCACTTGGAAGGCGATCATTTGTTTATATAAAGCATATACATTTACATTTTTTTCGAAAATGACAGATCGTTTCACTAGATAAGACCCTTATTCCTCGTCTGGTATCGTTTAAAGCCCTTTGAAGCTGCACTGAAACTATAATTTTGACCTTCAACCGTTTGGAGGCCATTGAAGTCCATTATAAGGAGAATAATCCTGGAATGTTTTCATCAAAAACCTTAATTTCTTTTCGACTGAAGAAAGAAAGACATGAACATCTTGGATGACATGGGGGTGAGTAAATTATCAGGAAAATTTTATATGAAAGTGAACTAATCCTTTAACATTATTTTTAAAATTCTATACATATACAATGTTAACAACCATCTCATTTATGTCTCCTTAAATTTTAGGGAAAAACTGAGCCTTATATAAAAATAAATAACATGACAAAACTTCATTAAGTGTCTGGCTAATTTATCAACTGGAAAGTGAAGAGTGACGTTTTCTTAAAAAAAAAAAAAAAAAAAAAAAAAGAAATAAATAAATGATTGTGTATTTGTAAAACTTCACATATACAGTAGCTCTACACCATCACCACACAAGTGATGTTATGCAAGAGCAATCTCTGAGAAATATAATCATTCTCTATGACTTCATGTTTTCACACAAGCTAAATGACCTGTAAGGAAGTTTCCACTTCCTGTTCCCTGTCTGGAAGTCTTTAATCTAATCTCAGGGTCTTAAAATGTTGTTTAACTGAGAACTAATTACCAATCTCATATCCACTGGTTCAGTTGGTTCAAACACGCTGCACTTAAATGCAGTTGTCAAGGAAACAGTAACACATCTATGCCAAGTAAGAATCTGGTTCTGAGAAGAGAAACCGGAAAGCAGCGCTACGGTCACTATTAAACACAACACAATGAACAAAAGCAAGCTAAATGAGCAGCTCTATATCCTTCACTTCTTATGGGAGCTCTAGAAAGTCACTGAAGGAATAATTGAGCTTGAATAAGGACTCTTAACCACAGATTCTCAGCATAGTTTTTTAGGCAGCAAGTTTTCTAATGAGAAATAACAATAGTGGATTCGGGCTGGAGGCCAGACTGAAGCTGGAGGGGTCTGGCACTCACAATACAGTAATTCATCAGTAAAACGGATTGCTGTCATTGGACACTCAAAGGCAATGGGTGAGATGAGAATATCACAATGACCTCACTCTGAAAAACAGTGAAGTAAAAGTTCAGACATGAAAAATGAAAATCTCCACTCAGGTCTTGCCTCGCCCCAGCAGCTACTGTTAAAGATCTGCTCCATCATTTGTAATGAGACTGAGCCCCCTTGTGACTAGGAGGTGTAAGTGCTGACCTGGAGGGGGGCCACTTCTTTCACTGCATTTCCCATGATGCTCTAAAACAGATGTTCTTCAGTAAGAGCTTGATGGAGAGCAGGTGAAATTTAAATACATACCCTTAAAAACATGAAAATTAGAGTTATGACTTTAAGTCCAATGTGTGTTGGTGATTTGTGGCCTTTATATGCTAGTGTACGTTTTTTTTTACAAAACGTTTTGATG
Organism: Mylopharyngodon piceus; assembly: GCA_039654765.1. Lineage (NCBI taxonomy): Eukaryota > Metazoa > Chordata > Actinopteri > Cypriniformes > Xenocyprididae > Mylopharyngodon > Mylopharyngodon piceus. The sequence goes on along the minus strand of CM077452.1, from coordinate 23,215,902 downwards.
TGAAGGACCCACTAATGATGACCCCCTTTCAAAGGACCCCCTTCATACATATCTTTGTTTTCTAAGACAGCTATGTATTTAATATATTTAATATTATGGTTCATATTATGGTTTATATTATATTATATTATATTTAAATAATTGCCATTTATGTTATCATTGTACCAAAGCCAGAATACATAATTAAATTATTTGACAAGCCCTGTGCTAGTGCATTTCTAAAAGTCCAGGAAAATGGAAAATATGAATGAGTGATTTGGTTATTTTAAAAAGCGCTTCAAAAATGACTTGCCCCAACTTCAAGTTTCAGTAGAAAAACACAGGCACAGGAAATTAAAGGGGGCTTGTCAAAATATTATATGGCATATTTAAACATAACTTCTAACCTAGATGATGAAGAGACAAAGCACAAGGACAGAATAGCTGTCATTTTACAAATATTTTTAGTAATTGCATTAGTTGCATTAACATTGGTGAGAATCCCGTCACTCCTTTTCTGTCTCATCACCATAAGGTGAAGAAAGAGACACATTTTTGGAAGGAAGACAGGGTTTCCCACAGGGCAGAAAAATGATGTCAGCAGCTCTAACAAAAGCTTTCGCTCATCTATCCCCACCCTGTCTCATCTCTTTTACCCCTCACCATGCATCTTTCCTTTCCTGGGGCTTTTCTTAAAGCACCTCTCCAGATAATCTCCTTATGCTGGACTGCGTGACTGCATGACCGAGGAGCCATTTTACAGCTCAGCACGGGTCTCGAGGAACATACTGTACATGCACATGCACATTAACGCCCAGTTGCCAGTGTCAGCACAAAAACAGACTCAGCCACATATAAAACTCACAAGCACACAGTAACTGCAGCCACACCCTGAGGTGTCCCTGGTGAGGTCAATTCACCTCCAAAAAATTCACCACTGGGATTTCAGGGACTACTCAAGCTCTCTATCTTCTCGTAATGAACGATTTCTGTGCATCACATCTGTCAGAAAAGGTGCTGGTTAACCTGATGCTGAGTTACAGCTTCAATCCATCACTGCAAAATGGCATAAGCAAACCATTAATCACTTGTACCATGGAGTGCTGAGAACAGAATGTGAGTGAGTGATTTTATTTTAGTATTAGAATGTTATTAGGTGTCCATGATGCTATTAAAACAAAACAGTCCAACAATCCAAATGCTAAAATGTTCTGAAAATCTTTTTTTTTTATTATTATTTAACTTTTACAATTCAATTTATTTAAACTAAATTACATAGCTGTTACTATATTTTAAGACCCATTTTTACTGTGTGAGACAAATAGTAAGCGTGAAATTATAAAGATAACATTTATACATAAAATGCAATAAATTTGTTAAAAAACTAGGGGTGTAACAATATATCGTGTCACAATATATCGCAATACAAAAATGCAACAACATCGTATCGTGGATAGTGACAATATGCATAGTTCACCCAAAATGAAAATTACTGTGTGAGAAAAAATTCAATTTTACAGAGTTTTAGTGTCAGTACTACATTGAACTACTATATATAATGTTGAATATAATGTATAATAATGCAATGGGGGAATATTTGTGGGTCCTGATAGTGCCAAATGTCTTATGTTACCAGTAAAAACTGGCTTACATTATTTTAAATATATCTAGTCAGTGACAGAATGCAAGCATATTCAGCGTTGGAATCATGAATATTTTTATTCTGGTGTCACCATTGTCCTGTGCATTGGGATACCAGCACCAAGTCCAAGCCTATTCATTTCCACCCCCAATGTAATACCAAATTTAGCATTTTAATCAACAGTACATTTTTTGTTATCCTTTTACCATATGTCTTGGAGTATCGCAATAATATTGTATCGCGAGTTCAGCATTGTGATATGTATCGGATGCAATTTTTTTTTACTTGTAGTCTCAGACTTTATAATAAAGATACCGTATATATATATATATATATATATATATATATATATATAATCAGCACTAAACATCTTTAATGCATATTTGCCAACCACTAACACAAATACATACATGCTCTCATGAACACAAACACGTTTACACACACACACACACACACACACACACACACACACAATGCACTACATAAGTCAAAATAGCTCAGACACATCCAAGCAAATGACATATTCCCTCCTTTCCAGTTGTCGCAGGCAATTATCACAAGAGTCGGTTCAACCGTCTCTCTGCTATCATCCCATCATGTGTATTCCCTTCACTCTTTCTTTGACTGTCTTACCTAGTCTGCCTCCTCAACATGCATACTGTGTCATCAGTTAAAGAAGCTTTTCATGTACATGGCCATGCCATTAAAGCTCTCAAGGGTGTGTGAATGTGTGTTTTCCTTTCCTTCTCTGAATTTCTGTATGCATTTCCACTCGCAGCATGTCAGTGTCATGTGCTTGCTAGCTCCCTACTCATTAGTTAGTCATGCACAAAGCCAAATAGTAAAATTGCCTCTTTCAAAGCTTCAATCATTGAAAAGCCTACAACAAAGCTGGAGGAGCTATCAATGGACAAGATAACACAAGGGAAGCCATTCCATTTCAAGTGCTTGTTCACATCAGTGAAAATCTCTGAGAGCAGGAATGCATGTGAGATGCCCATTTATGCTTTTTGAGGTCTGTTATGTAGAATTTTTTTCCCATTGACTGGATCACAAGCAATCTCTGCGCCCATAGAACTCTGCAGAAAGCTACAAATATTTCCACAGTGGCCAAAAAATTATGTCTAGAGGGGATATTTGCACAATATTTGTTTTTAATGACACTTTTCAAAAAATCAAAATGTAAGTATGTTATACTGGGAAGAAGAATACTCTAAACTTGGTTAAGGTAAGTAAGCCAAACTCCAGCATATAGTGAAAAAGAAAGGACACCCTTGCAACACCTTGATTCTTTTCTTTTTCAGCCATTCTGTTGTAGATTTGCTGGTGTTCTTGAGATCATTGTCCTGTTGCATGACCCAGATTCGGCCAAGCTTTACCTGTCGGACAGATGGCTTCACATTTAACTCTAGTATACTTTGGCATATAGAGGAGTTCATGGTCGACTCAAAGACTGCAAGGTGCCCAGGTCCTTTGGCTGCAAATCAAGCCAAAAATCATCCCCCCTCCACCACCGTGCTTTACAGTTGGTATGAGGTGTTTGTGCTGATATGCTGTGTTTGATTTTCACCTAACTTGGTGGTGTGAATTATGTCCAAACATCTCCACTTTGGTCTCATCTGTCCAAAGGACATTGTTCCTAGTCTTGTGGTTTGTTCAGATGCAACTTTGCAAACCTAAGCCGTGCTGCCATGTTCATTTTAGAGAGAAGAAGCTTTCTCCTGGAAACCCTTCCAAACATGCCATACTTGTCCAGTCTTTTTTCTAATTGTACTGCCATGAACTTTAACATTTAACATGTTAACGGAGGCCTGCAGACTTGGGGTGAATTTGCTGGGAAGTCCACTCCTGGAAAGATTGGAAACTCTTGAAAGTTTTCCGCTTGTGAATAACCTTCCTTACTGTAGAATGATGGACTTCAAAATGGCCGTATAACCCTTCCCAAATTGATGGGCAGCAAACAATTGCTTCTCTAAGATCATTGCTGATGTCTTTCCTCCTTGTCATTGTGCTAACACACCTGACAAAGAGGACCAGCAAACTGCCCAAAACTTCTGCTTTTATAGAGTTGATCACAGTTGCTGATGATCAATTAATCAAAGGCATTGGATTAGCAGCGCCTGACTGCTATTTATCCTCTTAAAGGGGTCATGAAATGGATTTATTTCATTATTTTTTAATGTTTCCTGAGGTGCACTTATAATGTTAATATGATTTTTACATAAAATAATTATCATAATTTGGAAATAAATGGCTATTTTCTACCCTGATTTTAGCCCTCTGATTTGAACGTTCTGTTTGAAGGGGCGTGTCTGCTGTGAGATTTCAGTGTAAACACCCACTGCTGTGATTGACTGACATCTTTGCAACTGAAATGAGTATTACATGTGGAATCCTTTCAAATACTTTTACTACATTTTTACTATTAACTGTCGAGATTAACGAATCTTAAAAAGTGTTGATTATTGCATTATGTTTAGATCTATTCCTATCACATGGAAGGTTGCAGTGATTAACATTGAGCAGACGACAGTGAATGTCATTGCAATGCAATTTCTGCACTCTCACAAAATGCTTTCACCATAACTAACAATGCAAACACGATTTAAATACAGTAAGAGATTCATTGTGTAGTGTAAGAGCGTCACTATGACAGGAGTTTTATGACGAGGACATTTTAAGTTATGGAATTTGCAGGATGTAATAATGAAACAAATACCTCTTATATGCCAAAAGACCAAGGAACATTTGATTTCTCATGTCATGACCCCTTTAATCCCTTTGGAAGCAGCAAGGATGTACTTTGGTCATCCATGGCTTTTTCATTTTGGCCTAGTTTTTGTTAAATAAACCATGACATGGTGTAATATGACGTGTTGTTGTTCATCTGAGGTTGTATTTACCTAATATAAAGACCTACCAAGGACCAGGTGATTTTTTATTATGTCCTGGTACTATACGTAAAACCAGAATTCAATAGGGTGTCCTTTCTTTTTCACATGACTGTATATATACACAGTATATACACACACTGACCCCAAACTTTATCCAAAAAATCCAATATTCAGCTGATATTGGATATTTAATTGTACATTCTCATTTCCTCAATTTTTTACAATTTAACAATGAACTTTGCCATCATCTAACACTCACTTAACATTAATCTTTAAAGACAGTAATAATTTAATAACACTGTTAAATCTTATCTTTAGAAAATCTTATTTCTCTCACTACACTCAATTGTATTCTTTAAAATGTCTGATTTTAGTTTTAAGGTATTATATGTTTTTAGTTTATATATATATAAAAAAGTATACAATTTTAATATTGGCCATTTATTGGCCATAAAATGAAAATCTTATCTGTGTCAAGCAGAACCTTAATATCCCATTTTACAATTCTGCGTGTTTTTCCTCAAAATGAGCACAGATTCCATGTGGATGTGCACGTTGATAATTGTTTCCACTGATACAGCTTTTTATGTGTCACTCCAAATAACATTTTATTACCCAGACGTTCAATTTCATTAGTAAATCAGATTTTAATAACAATGAACACTCTCTCCGACGTAATCTGTGAGTGCTATTAGTGAACAGCCTCCGCTGTGTAATCTGATACGGGACATGATCTGATACCTGCATCGCATTTATCAAGAGGAGGAGGGGGAAGAGATGAAACATGCAGGAGGAAGGGTGAGAGAGAGGAAGTGTAAGCTCACTCCAGCGGGAGTGGTTACTAACTGCCAATTTTGCAGTGTTTGTGAGTATGTAGTGAGCATGGGCGGACTGATGCCTTTAAATAGGTGTGTTTATGGAAGTGAATGCTGGGACACAAAGAAGAGGTCATGGCACACTACTCGCATCCTCACAGGGGCCCCATAATGACGTGTATGTGTTTGTGTGAATTTCTGAGCTGTGTAGAGATGAAACCCTACACCTTATGGTGGGCGATAGGATTTGAATGGGAGAGGGAGAAGGTCATGTGGCAGGAAGCTAGGGTGGCGCCACAGCCTTAATCTTGACCTTTCTCATGTCTGCGCATCACACTCTTCCTCATTAATAATATATAGACGCCAACACTCTGGCATCTCACTGTAAACATTCTTGTGTGTCTAGTCATCTTAATTTCTAGTGACCTTTGCATCATGATTTACTCTGAGGTAAAGCTGAGTATCAAATGACCAGATGTCATGAGGTATGCCCCAGTGTTCTGACAATTCTCTAAAAAATGTTTTAATATGTCCAGGTTTCAGCTGTTAGGCTTGCTGAACTTTTTCTCTTAAATGAAATATACTAAAATGTCCTTCTAGCTATTGTGTATGGCATAATGTCCCATCAGACAAAGAGAGATAAATGCTGTGGGGCCAAAAAAGTATTTGAGACAATTCTGGACACTAAAATAATGTCTGAATGTCATTGCATTAGATACAAAATACCAAAGCAAATATACAGAAATATCAAAAGTGCCATCTGCAAACAAATGAGCTAGAGCTTTTCTCATAATATAATATAATATAATATAATAATAAAGATTTCATTTTAAAAAAAATGTTTTGCTATATTCCTTTAAAGGCAGGAACACACCAAGCCGACGCCGACGAACTAGTGGCGACGAAAGCAGACTGCGGGGTTGGCTCACGTCGGCAGCGTCTGTATCCAAAGTTGGCCTGACACACCAAACCGACGCTCGACAGCCGACGGCCAAGTAGCACGTCCGTTCTGCGCCTGCGCCAGATGGGCCGACTGACCGACGAGCTCCGACGCCGATTCAACATGTCGAATTGGCCGAAAAAAAGCCGACGAGGACCAACTTCAGCTGACGGTGCGGAACACACTGAGAAAACTTAGTTGGCCGACGAACAAAAACTGCCCGACGGCCAACCGTTGGCTTGGTGTGTTCCTGCCTTAAAATAAATGTGCCACTTGGTTTATATTTATCTAATGGAATGACATTTTAAGCTGAAGAAACCCAAATTAGATAAATCTCATTATCAAGATCTGCCAGATTGTCTCTGTCTAAACTTTTGAATATGCTGCATTCAACCAAATGTCAACCTTTGTTAAAAATGAGCTGCATGACTGCTATCAATCACACTTGCCCTCTTTATAATTAAAATGCTTAAAGTTGGCACACAACAAAAGTTGTGACAGTCCATTCTTGTAGATGTTGATTTTAGCCCATCTGGAATTGATTGAATTGTTGGACTTGTTTGCTAATTGTGATCTCATGCAAGTGACAGGTTGCTGGAGGGGAGGAATTATTGTATCATATTGCACACATTATAAGGGAAGAGATATCATTGCAAAGGGACGTTAATGTTTTTTATTAAAGATTACGAAGGCACATGAATTAAAAAAAAAATAGATATGCACAAATAAAACGTCAATACTGCTGTATTCCATAAAAATAAAATAAAATAAAATAAGAATGGTCACATTTAATTTCACTTTAAATCATCCAGAACATAGAGCTTTCTAAACTCTATCTGGTTCTGTCCACAGCATTCAACACAGTTAATCACAAAAAGTTGATCTCAGTGCTCAGAGTATTACTGAATCTGCATTTTTCTAGTATATTGCCTTGATCACATCACACTAAGTTAGCTGGAAAGGTTCAATCTACTAGTAGATCTCTTAGCACTGTTATCCAGCTGTATAGACTCTCTTATCACTGCTAAGCCGCCTATACTGTGCATCTCATTTCCTTCCTCTACATTCTCAGAGGCGGTCTTGGCATACCTTCCTGACATATTGATCTGGATGACTACTCATCACCTCCCGATTATCCTTGACAAGACTAAGCTCCTCTACCTCCCAGCCAAGACCTCCCCCTCTCACGCTTTTTCCATCTTGGTTAAAAGTAATTTAGTCATTGCCTTCATAAAACCCCAGGAGACATCCTAGATGACCGAGTGTCCTTTCTATGACAGTACAGCACTAGCATGATCCTACTCACCCTCGAGTCCGCTCTTTGTCCTGGCTCTGGTCCTATCATGACTGGACAACCACACGCCTTCATCACCAATCTACATGCCACTCCAAAACTCCATGCACAGCTGCTCAACTATATATTCTGAGTTAACTAAATAATACATATGACTATAGCTAAGTTTTCTAAAGCCATAGCTTGTGAAGAAAAGACTGTAATTTAAGTTATTACTGGCTGAAATCCCCCTCACCTTTACTGTAGTTCTCAAATCACATTCACACTCACTTAATTTAAAGTGAGACAGTCACAGACAAAGTAGAATGAAAGAACGAGAGAAAGAGCAAAAGTACAAGAAAAAGCAAAAGACACACAAGAACTAAAGAAAGAGCAAAACAAACAGAAAGAGAGCAAAAGAAAGAAAAAAGGAATGATAGAAGAGCAAAATAATAAAAAGATCAAAAAAAGAGTAAGAGTGAAAGAAAGAAAAAGAGAGAGATAAAAATTAAAGAGAGCAAATGAGTGAAACAGTGAAAGAAACAGAAAAGGAAAGAGCAAAACAAAGAGCAAAAGAAAGAGATAGAAAGAGAAAAAGAAGACATGAAAGAATGAAAGAGAAAGAAAGAAACTGAGATTAAAAAAGCAAAACAAAGAAACAGAAAGAGGGGAAAAGAGCAAGAGAAAGAATAAAAGAAAGTGAAAGAGTAAAAGAGCAAAAAAAAGAAAGAGCGAAAGACAATCACAGAGAAGGAAAGAGTAAAATATGAAAGAAACAGTGAAAAAGAGTGAAAGAATTCCAGAGAACTGCAAGAGAAAGAAAGAGCGAAATAAGATAAAAAACACGGAAAAGAGTGAGAAAGAGTAAAAGAAAGAGCAAAACAAAGAGAAAGAGCGGGCAGAAAAGAAAGAAACAGAGAAAGAGCAAAAGAGAAACAGAGAGGAAAAGAGTAAGAAAAAGAATGAAAGAAAATGCAAGAGAGCAAATGAGAACAGAAAAAAGAGTGAGAGAAAGCAAAAGAAAGAAAATAAGTGATAGAATGATAGACAGAAAGAATGATAGATAGAATGATAGATAGACAGAGACAGACAGACAGATAGATCGATCAGAGGTTCATTTATTTCAGTGACTGTGGCGTCTTTCTCATTATTCAGACATATCTTTTGAAAAGCCATTAGAACACAAAACACTGTATCATTTTTCAAAGAAATAGCTTCATTAAAACCCATATCATTTTTCCTACATCAATAAAAAGCGGTTATGTTGACGCCGCAGAATATAAATGGCTCTCTCTCTAACTGTAACGTGCGGAAAAAGAGCTGGGAATAAAATCACTGGCCACAACGGCCTGGCTGTTTCCTGTTTCACAGCATCCGTCATACCTCAGTCTATTTGATTTAACAGCATTCACGCCGGACAGCCTTTAAACAACAGCATTAACCTGCGAGGAGTTTCAGTTCCCCAGCCGGAAGAGAGAGAGAAAGAAAAAAAAAAAGAAAAAAAAAAAAAAAAAATTCACATTTCATAAATAAATCAGACACGCTCCCTGAAAGAGAGAGAGAGAGAGCTACAGCGGTGCTGCTGAGATCCGCCACGGCCACCCAGAGACATCTGAGACATATGACTTCAGAGCTGTATTTAAAGCACTCTGCAGCTCTCTGTGTGTCTGTCCAATGAGAGGGAAGGAGGCTGGGGGAGGCAGATGGAGTAGTCTGGGTGTGAGAATATGAGCATGTTTGTGTGCATGTATTTCTGCATTCATGACAGCATATGTGAACATGTGAACTTGTGATCCTATAAGCCCTTACACTGTTACAGGACGGCCAAGTGGTGGAGCTGGGTCTCAAAGAAGTGCTCCACTCGGGACAGGTGATGAGTTTTAGTGACCTTGAGAGCAGCCTAGTCAAAACACCTCTCATTAAAGAAGGACTTCAGGAATTCAGTGTTATACATTACAGAACAGATGTCCTTAAAGGGATAGTTCACCCAAAAATGAAAATTCTGTCATCATTTACTCACCCTCAAGTTGTTCCAAACCTGTATACATTTCTTTGTTCTGCTGTACACAAAGGAAGATATTTGGAAGAATGTTTGTAACCAAGCAGATCTCGGGCCCCATTGACTACCACAGTATTTATTTTTCCTACTATGGTAGTCAATGGGGGGCGAGATCTGTTTGGTTCCTGACATTCTTCCAAATATCTTCCTTTGTGTACAGCAGAACAAAGAAATGTATACAGGTTTGGAACAACTTGAGGGTGAGTAAATGACAGAATTTTCATTTTTGGGTGAACTATCCCTTTAAAACTAATTAATAAAACAAACGTTTTTAATGCATTTTACTTTAGAGTGAAACAGGAAATTCGATGAGAAAAGTAAAGGGTGGGTTTATAAAGATTATATAAATTATATTAAGACTAATTAAAGATTATAAACAGGGATGTATTGATATTACAATGAATGGCAATAATGTCTGATAACTGATAAATGGTATTTTTTAAAATGTTTTCTGTAGATAAATTAAAAATAAAACACTAAAAAATAAAATCAAGGTCAGTGTTTCTGTGAACTAGAGCTGGGTAAAAAAAATAAATAAATATCGATTTATCGATTGTAATCGATTCTCATTTTTACGAATCGATATCGATTCTTAAATCCCAAGAATCGATTAGTCTAGTATGTTTTCAGTTGATGAATGAACAGAACATTTAGCACGTATCCCATCCAATAAATCGCAATAATCTTTGTGCTTTGTTACTTTTGATATGAAGCAAAGTCTCAGATTTCAAATGATGTCCAACTTATTATGAGATTCAAAAAATAAGTACCGTTTTGGTGCTGTTTAATGTGACGTGACAGATCGCTTTAGCGCCTCAGTTAAAGAGAAGCGGCAGCACGGAGCGCGTGTGAACATCCTGTCCTACGCTTTTAATACCAGTTACAGCACGAAATAAACATGAATAAACATCTAAAGGTATGTTAAAATATACAGTACAACTTACCGAAATCCGTATCATGTCTCATGTAATAGCTCAATCAGTGTTTCAACCTCGGAAAGACGTCAATAAAACAGCTTGTAAACAATGTCACATAACGTCACATTTACCTCAGAAAAACATATTCAGTGACCATAAAGTCATTAGTCAGCTAGAGAAGTAGATAAATATAGCTATGCACCGTTACATATTCATTATAATGTTCTTCAATATTTAATGCATGTTTGAATAAATCAGTTATGACAGCCACGATTTAAATGTTTATATTTAAAAAAAAAACAAAAAAAAAAACGAATTGGAGTAGAAATATGATTATGTAATTCTAAACTTTATTTATTATAAAAAAACATAACTGAGTGTAATTTAAGTGTTTGTATATAAATAAGTTAATTTTAACCTTCAATATTATAGTAAAGTAGTACCAACTGACTCCCATGTGTAGTTTACAGCATTAGTTGAGAGATTTTTTTCCTCTAGAAAATTTGCCATGTACTGTAAATGATATACTACATCCAAAATCTATCTATCTATCTATCTATCTATCTATCTATCTATCTATCTATCTATCTATCTATCTATCTATCTATCTATCTATCTATCGCTCTTCTCATCTATCACTTCTCATCTATCTATCTATCATCTATCTATCATCAATAATCTATATCGAATCGAAATCGTAATCAAATCGAATCGCAAGCATGTGAATAGAAATTGAATCGAATCATGAAAATTGTGTCAATACCCAGCCCTAACTAAAGCTAAATCTATTAAAAATCATTTTTGTTATTGGAATTAGAAATTTTGCCTCGGCAGCTAACTGAGAAAAGTAAGTTGAAGTACTGAAATTACTGAAACAAAAATAAATTAAAGCTAAATAGAAATACTACAAAAACTAATAAAATGACAAAAGCACATAAGATTACTAATACTCAAATTAAAATGAAGATATAAAAATAAAAGCTTATTCAAAATATTAATAATACTATAATAGTATATAAATAATACTAAGATACACACATCTAGCATTATAATGTACAGTATAAAAAAATAGATATTCATGTTGAGATTTGATAAAGATTACACTTAACAGTTTTATTATTTAGTGTTTTTAAAGATGAACTTTGAGTGTTAGATGACGAAAAAATAGGGGAAATGAGCATACGCAAATAAATATCCGATATCAACCAAGACCAAGAATGTGCATTTAGAAATGAAATAGGTTTAGATAGGGTTAAATAAGGTTTTATTTCAGATTCACTTTAACCGACTGAGGCAAACAGACTGAAAGCAAATAATTAAAATAATATGTAATATGCAAATGCTATCCTTGTGCAATTAAAAATGATGACAATGAACTTAAAATTTCTCTATTACAGAACAGACATGGACATTCCTTTGAATTTCATCTTTAAGACTATATCATAAATGTGTGCTTCTTTCTAATCTCAAGGTCTTAAGGGCATCTGAATGGTATTTTTGGCCCAGGATTGGTGTAGCTCATGATACTGACAGCACAGCCCATGAACAGCTCTAGCGCCTCTGTGCAGTCACTCCATGAATAATGAAGAGACACGGTACTCAGCCAGACTGTGGATTAGCATTACTATGATGTAATGCTTCTGGAGCAGTTTAGCACTTTTTTCCTTTCCTTTTTTTTTTTTTTTTTTTTACTATGTACCACGTTGTCTTCATCTCAAGGCTGGAAGAAAAATTTCCCTCTGTCGGCCCCAATCTGGGGCATTTTTGCTTTGTAAAGTCCCAACATAAGTAACACAAATGGAGCTACAAAAGCTGTTCTTGGAATATCAATGAGCAGCAACTTCAAACACCACCTCATGAGCTGCAAACAGATCTAATATCCACTGGCAAAATGTCAAAACAACAACTCTCTCCTCTGTGTACAAGCAAGACCACACCGAGATAGAGGTGTGGTTGGAGCACGTGCCAACCCTGAGTCACCCCCTACTGGGATGGCATGGCACTGTAGTTGGCAGACAGTGTTGTCTTTTTGTGTCTGAAACTAGAGACACCACACCCCACTCATGCACGACTGACTATATCAGTCACGACAGGACAGATATAAAAACAGAATTGATCCAGTACCCATATAGGATGATGAAAAACTAATCCCACTTAAAGAACAGGTGTTACATAACATACTACTGCATACTAATAATTGTAGTATGTCTCATTGACTGACAGATCCAAACAAGATGGTCCCTTATTTGCTATTTCCAGTTTGTATGTAAATGTACGATTGAGCCCTTAGGCTAACAGGGTTAAACTGACACATTTATAAACACAGCGTGTGCATAACGTATGCGATGCACTCTTGGCATTAGCTGTAAAAAAGCTTTAAGGAAAATGTCTTACAGTATAAATAATCAGTTTGAATAATTCATGAGTCCCTCCGAGTTTAAGCGTTCAATTTAGGAAGTGTGAATCAAACATTTCACAGATCTTTAACTATATTCTTCCATATCATTCATGGTTTACGAGAAATTCACTGTGACCGTGTCCCAAAAATGCACTCATAATTTGGCTGAGGATCAAGAGGCAGACAATGACACGAAGAGAATGATGTAATTCACTCTGCCCATATAATGCAAAACTGCCTTAAAACTCAAAATTTAAAAATAAAATGCTGTACAATTTTATTTACTCACCTTCATGTAGTTTCAAACTTACAGTATATATATATATATATATATATATATATAGAGTTTAAGTTTGTTCATTTGTCCAACTTATGTTTATCCATGTGCAAATGCAAAAATTTTGTCAATACTCAACAGTGACTTAAATTTGTTCCATTCCTCACACAAGTCATCATAAGGCTTTAGACTTGAAATAAAGTATATTAATCATATGGACTACTTTCGTTATACATCTGTAGGTTTTTTTTTTTCTTTTCGTTTTTTTTTAAGGAGCTTGTTAACTGGTCACTATGAATAGTCATTTCATGGCAACAGCACCATAGAAAACATTACATGAGTAAATAACAACAGAATTTTCATTTTTGGTTGAACTATCCCTTTAAAGGGTTAGTTCACCCAAAAATGAAAATTCTGTCATTAATTACTCACCCTCATGTCGTTCTACACCCCTAAGACCTTCATTCATCTTCAGAACACAAATTAAGATATTTTTTATAAAATCCGATGGCTCAGTGAGGCGACGAGAACGAGAATACTTTTTGTGCGCCAAAAAAAACAAAATAATGACTTTTCAACAATATCTAGTGATTGGCGATTTCAAAACACTGCTTCGAATCTTTTTTTTCAAATCAGTGATTCGGAGCGCCAAAGTCACGTGATTTCAGCAGTTTGACACGCGATCCGAACCGCTGATTCGAAACAAAAGATTCAAAGCAGTGTTTTGAAATCGGCCATCACTAGATATTGTTGAAAAGTCGTTATTTTGTTTTTTTGGCACACAAAAAGTATTCTCGTCGCTTTATAATATTATGGTAGAACCACTAAACTCACATGAACTGTTTTAAATATGTTTTTAGTACCTTTCTGGGAACTGAAAGTGTTAATTATCTTGCTGGCAATGGAGGCCTCACTGAGCCATTGGATTTTATCAAAAATATCTTAATTTGTGTCCTGAAGATGAACGAAGGTCTACTTGACAAAGGTCTACTTGACAAACAAGTATATGTACCTGCCTGGAGAATGAGACAAAGAATCTAGCATGAAACAAACCCATCAATCCTAAAATCTGGTGAGGTTGTTTCCTCGTGTGTGCATCTGTGAAAGGAAGTCGCTGACTGTTTACACCTCTTGGGGTAGATGGGAGATGTAAAGTCGACTTCAGCTGCCACAACATCTCGCTGTTTCCAAGGAGACAGGATTTTCAGGGCCCCTGGACACGAGCCATTTGAAAAAAAAAAAAAGGAAAGAGAGAGACAAATGTGCAGAGAGCAAAGAGGCAGGGCATATTTGAGTTACCAAATATGACTTCTGAATGGTAAAACGGTCAGCATACCTAACCAATATATACAATGTAAACACAAGTGAGCTATAGCGGTCATGTTTACGTACTGCATACACTTAAATAGACGAGCCCCTCTTTGTCACGAGCTTTAAATAGCACATAAGGGCAACGCTCATCTGTTCCATCAAAACAATACAATGCTTTCCTCAAGAGAAAACATTAGACTATATATGCACCTTGCTATTTCAAAACCCAACAACTGCTTCCAATTTTAATGACCCTCAAATTTACTTGGCCTACATTTGAATTCCCAGCCAAAACCTCCTCCAAAAACGCCCCTGATCATAACCTCCTGCACTATTTCCCAGAAGCGGCACAAATGACATGACCCTGTCATCGAGTCCCAGTGAGCGCTGGCCCAGACAGCCACGGCCATTCCAGAACGGCCTGTGGTGCCACACATGCCCCTTATTTTTAATTACAGCCCGTCCCTGTCTGGCACACCTTATACACAACAAGAGCCCATTACACCGACAATGGAGATTACTGTTGTGTGGTTAAGAACATTAGTCACAGAGATCTGGAGAAGGAAGGGAAGAAAAAGAGACAGAAAGAGAACTGACTGTATTTAACCATTTAATTGGGCAACATGGAGGATTTAGAGCAACATTTGTCAGGTGCCGAACCACTTTGACATTAAAACAAATTGAAGGGAAAATGAGGGGAAATCGCCAACTACCTTCAGTTTTAAATTGTGAATAATTTATCCTTAATTCATACTAGGGCTGCCCCCGACTAAAGATTTTTCTAGTCAACTAGTAGTCGTTCATTTAAGCCATTAGTTGACTAATCGCACGTTTATATTAATTTAATTACTTAGGGTGCGTTCACACTTGTAGTTTGGTTCGTTTGGTTCATTTGGTCCGGACCAAAGAAGAAAAAAAAAACATTTAGTCTTGGTCCGATAAGCATTCAGATTGGCAATTTTATTACCGAACCAAAAGATACCGAACCTAAAGGCATAGGGATACGTTCACAACCTGATTGGTCGGATTTTATGACGTATTGCCAATTCTGAGACGGAACTTACCGAACATCCAAAACAATGCTGTGTGCTGAGGTAAATGCGCTTGTTGTGTGTGTGTAGCCTGCATATGATGGTATTTTGGCCAGCTGGGAACCCGTGAAGAGCTTATAAAATGTGTAAAGGAGTCAAAACAGCGGCGGGAATCCATCCGTCATACACACAAACGATCTGCTGCATGGGAGACGCGCGTCTGATGCGACTATGACGAAAAACCGATATGAGTGAGGATTCTGTCGTTTTTAGGGTATCATCTTCCTGTTTTTGGTTCGATTACATGTCTTTGGTCCGTGTTGCGTTCATATATCATTCGAACCGCACCAGAGTTCGTTTGGAAGCGGACCGAGACCCATCTTTTTTTCTTTGCGCACCAGGATTTGGATGGCAGCGTTCACATATGTTCAAATGAACCGCACTAACATAGCAATCGCACCAGGGTTCGTTTTAATCGAACCAAACATGACAAGTGTGAACGCACCCTTAAATATATACTAAATCATAATAAGCATTTAATATGTAAAGGCATAATAATATATAGCCTATTCCGCACTCAAGCGCACACATAAAGCTTGCCGCAAAGCCGGCAAAAGTAGTGATTATGAATGTGTCGGAAAAAAATAGCAAGGAGACATTTTGATTATTTATTAATAAACTAGTGTTTTTCTGTAACGAGTTGAGGCTTGGACCCAGAAACAGCGTTTCTTACGTCACGACTTAACAAGCGGATAATGGTAGTGAATGGCGCTCCTGTTTTTGAAGTCCAAAAAAGTGCATCCATCCATCATAAAATATATCCACATGGCTCCAGGGATTTAATAAAGGCCTTCTGAAGTGAAGCGATGCATTTTTGTAAGAAAAATATCCATATTTAAATCTTTCTAAAATAACTAGCTTCCAGCAGATGGTTTATGTAAATCGACTTATGCCAAAAGAGTAATCTCTGACCTGACGCATGACGCGTTGACAAATGCGGAAGAGCAAAACAAAACACCAGTCACAAATTGGAAGTCTAAAACGAGAATTTTTAAAGAGAAATATCGGAGGATTTCGAAATAAGAGAAAAAGAGCTTGAGTTTGTTGCCCAACCCCATTGTTTGAACCGCGAGAGGCGTCTAAGCTTACGCTACTCCTACATCCTACATTGTGTCAAAAGTTACTCTTTTGGCGCTTGTCGACTTGTGTAGGCCATCTGCCGGAAGCTAGTTATTTTAGTTTATAAAGTTTTAAATATGGATATTTTTCTTTACAAAAACCCATCGCTTTTCTTCCGCAGGCCTTTGTTAACCCCCTGGAGACGTATGGATTAATTTTATGATGGATGGATGCACTTTTTTTGGACTTCAAAAGCAGGAGCGCCATTCACTACCATTATAAAGCTTGGAAGAGCAAGGATATTTTTTTAATATAACTCCGACTGTGTTTGTCTGAAAGAAGATATATACACCTAGGATGGCTTGAGGGTGAGTAAATCATGGGATTATTTTCATTTTTGGGTGAACTATCCCTTTAAACGCTCATTAAAGTAAACTAGAAGGATTTGTTAACTTAAAATATTTGTTTAACAAAAATACTGATTAGTTCATGAACAAAACTTTACTAATCACTACTAATATCAACCATTGCGAGTTCAGGAGTGACTCCTATATTGCACATAAATACAGCATGATAATTTAGGGAATTCACTCCTGCATTCAAATGCTGCTGTCACTCCCAAAACTTTGCAGTGCTTATGTGGGCTTTAAGAATAAATGCAAATAAACACAAATTTTTTTAACCTAAAAATCAGCGATTTCCACAACTCAAGATTTAGCATCTCTCCTAGGAATCCTTATTTATGAGTCAGGATGCCTAAGCCTAATGCATAATCATTAGCATTGACTTCCAAATATGCATCAGCTGAAGTGATCTCAAACATGCCATGGTCTGCAGAAACCCATCCCTCCACACTTTCTCGCAGTGTTCTTAGCCTAGTCACTGGATGTTTTAAAAAAGATGCTGTGGAGAGCGTCTGGAGCCATATTAATCTTAAAATGGCTACCATGGAAACAGTTTGGCATTGCGAGGATCAGACGGTGATCTATTTTTAACAAAAGAGCAAAGGTGCTCATGCCAGGCAGTCAATGTGCCATACATATTACATTTTAATATAGGCAAGAAGACATATGCTTACACACATCAGAATTGATGTGTGTCTAATTGAGTCTCAACTGTAATGGTTTTATTACCACACACACATGAGCCACGTGAGTCTTATGAATGCCAATTAAGACGGGCAAACTGAGCGGAAAGGAATGGCACTGATCAGAGTAGAACGCTTCAATTCCTCTCTGCGCCTTGCCAGTGTCTTTAGTTTACATGCCAGTGACCGCATCCAATCTTGAACAATTAAAGAGCATTGCCCTGTGTGTATGTGTGTGAGAAAGAGTATGTGGAGCCTGCGTGTCTGCCCTGAAGATAAAGGACACCCTGATGCATGTGCACACAAAAAGGAAAACATTGATTAACCCTGAGGGACCTGAGAGAAAGCCAGAGGAGAAAAATGTGAATGCAAATAAGCTAAAGAAATTTAAGAAAAAGACATGTGCACATGTGCAGGTATTGCTGACAGCGAGAGGCATTCCCTGTCACTTTTACACAACAAATCTGAAGGCAGTTGTTGATAGCCTCACATTAGTCAGATCTCAGGCTTATAGTCAGATTCTCAACCTTTCAATGGCAAGAGCCTGCCGCAATGCACCCTGACCACATCACTCTTCAGTAGAAGTCAGGCATTTTATTGATTTTGCGGAATAATCTGCACTGATAAGAGCTTCCAGAACTTTTCGAACATCGAAAACAAAAAGTTTTCTAGCGCAGTGGTTCCAAAGGTGTGTGTGTGAGGGAGGGGGGTGGACATAAGCCACGTTTCCATTGTCGGGCCAAAGGCAAACATGCTAGTGCGTGCCAGGGCCAGTCACATTTCCACTGTCACTTCCGGGGCTTGATCGGGCCTCGTCGGGGCTTCCTTGGGGTCAACGGCCAGGTTTTTTTGGCCTGCTGAATACCTTGGTCCAAAGCAGGCCAAGTGGGGCTTCAGAAGTGGTCATGAACCTGAGTCAGGAGACGGTCAGACTACCTGGTCAGACTACCAGCTAACTTCAACATTTAAGACATTTTAAACAATTTTCAGCTCAAAACTGACTTTCAGACACCAGTAAGTGTTTGAAATAGCTAACTTCCTTGCGATCCGATGGGGATTCTGATCACCGTATGAGGCAGAAATATACTTATATATATGATTATAATCATGTATTTATTTGGTTTAATGTTTTATCTGTCTCTTCACTGTACCTTTGTTGATACCAGACTAATGCATCCGCATATCTGTCACACACTCCAGTTAACTCGTATAACTCATAACTCCTGTTTTCTTCTCATGAGCTCCCTCTGTTGCTCTGGCTGAAAGAATAACAGTATACTGCGTTGAGACGGGAGAGATCGCTCAAACCTCCTCAGATCGCTATCATCGCATAATTTCATGGAAAATTAACAGAAATGCTCAGAAATGTGACGTAAACATATGATATTTTATGAAATTCTGTCATTAATTACACGTCCTCAGGACGTTCCACACCCGTAAGACCTTTGTTCAACTTCAGAACACAAATTAAGATATTTTTGATGAAATCCGATGGCTCAGTGAGGCCTCTATTGCCAGCAAGACAATTAACACTTTCAATGCCCAGAAAGCTACTAAAGACATATTTAAAACAGTTCATGTGACTACAATGGTTCAACCTTAATATTATAAAGTGACGAGAATCTCGTCAATATCTAGTGATGGCCAATTTCAAAACACTGCTTCGAAGCTTTACGAATCTTTTGTTTCGAATCAGTGGTTCGGAGCGCCAAAGTCACGTGATTTCAGTAAACGAGGCTTCATTACTTTGGCAGTTTGATACGCGATCCGAACCACTGATTCGAAACAAAAGATGCATTAAGCTTCGAAGCAGTGTTTTGAAATCGGCCATCACTATATATTGTTGAAAAGTCGTTATTTCTCATCGCTTTATAATATTAAGGTTGAACCACTGTACTCACATGA
Source organism: Mylopharyngodon piceus (assembly GCA_039654765.1). Lineage (NCBI taxonomy): Eukaryota > Metazoa > Chordata > Actinopteri > Cypriniformes > Xenocyprididae > Mylopharyngodon > Mylopharyngodon piceus. The sequence goes on along the minus strand of CM077452.1, from coordinate 23,196,255 downwards.
ACTGTTTTAAATATGTTTTTAGTACCTTTCTGGGCATCTGAAAGTGTTAATTATCTTGCTGGCAGGCCTCACTGAGCCATCGGATTTTATCAAAAATATCTTAATTTGTGTTCTGAAGATGAACGAAGGTCTTACGGGTGTGGAACGACATGAGGGTGAGTAATTAATGACATGATTTTCATTTTTGGTTGAACTAACCCTTTAATGGAGTTGTTTTGTGCATTCTTGTGATCGTAAATAAATGGAAGCAGGTGCAACCGAATAGGTATATATGTGTTCTCTTTTTATATGAAATGGTAAAAACCAGTTTGATTCAGCATGATTGATGTGCACTCCTGACACAAATTAATAAATTACTGTTACTGTAACATTTTTTATTGTAAACCATTGGTCAAATATTGTCTTTATTTAAAGTCTTTAAGTAAAGACCAAACATTTGCTTCTGTCATTATCATTTTGCGATCTAGCTAGTTTTCAGTCAGCTTGTGAAATGGTGAGGTCGTGTGATGTTGTCTGTGGAGGTGTGTTAAGGGCGGGTTTTAGGGAAGTGCTGCGGGGCTACTGGCCCGACAGTGGAAATGCAATGTGATTTTGGCCTTGGTGCTTGAGGTCCGAGGCTATTGGCCCAGCACGGCACGTTGTTAGCCCTGGCTCGCACTGGCCTATACAGGCCCAAAAGAAGAGGAGGAGGTCTTTATATCTCACATTACAGATGTGCGCTACGTACAGTATGCTAACTATCAATTAAGTAGCATACTACTGATTAATTACATTTCAGAGAATGTTTTAAGTGTTCTTTCCCACGGAGCTCACAGTGTAACCACAAGCAGGAGCGGTCATGTTTGTGCCTCTATTAAAAGCAAAACATCTGAAGAAGTAGTTAAAAAGAGTGTAGGGAAGTTGAGAAATACAGAACAGAGGCCCACCGTCTCGGGTGACTGGGACATGGTGGAAAACAACATTGACATTCATGGCTGTGGGACAGGGAAACTGTCACATGTGGGGATTACTGTAAATATTCAAGGATTATATTTGTTTATTTACGAAATGTATGCCTTTTTGCCACTTCCCTCCTTTTAATCTCCTCTCAAGCTGTATTGTCCTTCCTCTCTCACATCGAGGACTGGAGCCAAGTGTTGAGGTCTATATTGACCCATCTAAGCTGGACACTGAATGAATGGGTTTGTATTGATCTTCTGGGCATGCCTGGAGGTCCAAAATAGCATACTGAAGGAGAAGACCCAAAATAAACATCTCATAAAAGTTACATGTAAATTTGGCTGAGTGTTTGGCTCATGTTGTCTAGAGTTGCACTGTACTAACCAAGTGATGGAGGGGGAAAGATTATACTGTGTTTATTTTTAAACATGTTAATATTATATTCTATTTTATATTATATTATATATAATTATTCTAAATGAATTATTACATTTTAAAAATCTAAATCTAATTAATGTTTTAAATTGACAGCCCTAAAAAATGAGATGCATTTACTTCTGTATGTGCTGGAAGCAAATCTCTAGTGGCACTTTTTAATGTCTTCATGTCAAATTTTGACCAGAATGCAGATCCCCTCATAAAAATCATAGTTTTATTGCAGCAAATTGAATTCCCAGTTCACATGACTTGGCCTGACTTACTGTTTACTGAGACTGTCTCTCTTAACAAGCCCTGTTCTGGGCACATTCAAGTCCTGCTAGCACAGCAAAGGACGCTACACATCCCAATTATAGCCTTAATCAAATGAATCACATGGCTTATTTCACAGACTTTAGTGGAACAGGTTAACAGTTTTATTAGCTAAGTTGATTTCTTCTTTTCTTGCTGGCATGCTCGATTTCTTGAGGCTTGTGAAGTCACATGAGTTTAATCTCAGCTGTTTTTTAGTCTTATAAAACTAGTTGACAAGACCCAAGCCACCAATTCATTAAAACCTTAATGAATTTCTTTCAAAAGAAGATATTTTGAAGAATATGGCTAACCGAACAGTTGAAAAAAGTTGTGTATTTATACAGTGGGATCCACAAATATTGCCACCTATGGTAAATATGATCAATTTGTTTTTGCAATTTCTCCTTTTAGTCTTTCATTCCAAAAAATCTAACTTTTAATTAAGTTTAAATACAGTAGTTGAAAGAAAAAAAATCTTATAAAACAATTTTTTTCCCCCTGAAATATATGTATTCCACAATTATTGGCACCCCTTCATTTAATACTTTGTTTCGCCTCCCTTTGCCAAGATAACAGCTCTGGATCTTCCAACATGTTCTCCAACCAATACGCCTATATAGGTCGTTTGTCACTTCCCTGAAATACGACCCATAGGAGCGTTTACTAAAGTTGCGCCCCTATCGACAACAGGACACTTTTATTTTAATTCATGAAATACGACCCATAGGAGCGTTTGCTAAAGTTGCGCCCCTATCGACGACTTGACTTGACTATTGACGACTTTCATTTTAATGCATTGTTCCCTTTTATCTGCGTCATATTTCGGGTTTCGCGTAGCTCAATTGGCAGAGCATTGCAATATATAACAATATGCAATCATGTGATCATGTGATCGTGGGTTCAATCCCAGGTAACGCATGTGCTCATAAAGTGTATATGCACTATAAATCACTAAGGGTAGGTTTATGGGTGGGGTGGGTGTAGTCGTTAATAAAAAAATGAGTTTTGCTAAATGGAAATAAGACAAATGGTGTAAAAAGTCCACACATCGCATTTAAATGAACACGCATTTTGATTGGTAACGACAGTCATACGTCATTTCATGATGACAGACGTAACACAACACTGTTATTATTTTTACGCCAGCTAGAGGGCGCATGTCTTTAAAATGTAAATATAGGTCGTAATAAGGTGCTTGAAAAACGACCTATAGGGTCGTTTTTTTTTGGAGGACAGTCTGGGATCTTCTCCTATAATGCATAATAAGGTTGATGAACATATGGCAAGAGATCTGAGACCATTCCTCCATACAGAATCTCTCCAGATCCTTCAGATTCAGAGGTCCATGCTTGTGGACTCTTTTCTTCAGCTCATCCCACAGGTTTTTTATGGGGTTTGGATCAGGGAACTGATATGTCAATGGCAAAACCTTCATTCTGTGGTCAGTGAACTGTTCTGTTGTTTATTTTGAGATGTGCTTTGGATCTTCATCATGCTGGAAGATCCAACCAAAGCCCAGTTTAAGTTTCCTGACAGGGTCAGTCAGGTGTCAATTTAATATCTACTGGTCCTTGATGTTTATGATACTGTGTATATTATGTCCCGGGTCTTTGGAGGAAAATTAGCCCCACAGAATCCATCATCATACTTCACAGTGGGGATGAGGTACTTTTCTACATGGCTACAGTATGTTTCTGTCTATGCCAGTGTTTCTCAACTCTGGTCCTGGAGGACCCCCAACACTGCACATTTTGAAAGTTTCCTCTTTCTGACACACCCATTTCAGGTCCTGGAGTTTCTTCTAATGAGCTGATGAGTTGAATATAGGTGCATGAGATGGCTGTTTGATATCACCAAAGGCTATTTTTATTGCAAACATCCCAAACAAGCTATATAGGTGAGGTCATAGTTTTGGACACTTTCTGACCCTAGTGACCCTAGACCAAACTAGCATCTGCAATTCTCCAACTTTGATCCTTACAGTTTGTTTGGTGACTCAAACCATCCTCCGTAGTGTGTGTGGGGGCAATATAGATACACATCCTTTTTCAGGTAGAATGTTACTATCTCCAGCTGATTTCAACTTCTTAATTATTGCAAAGTGGAAATGAGTATTCCAACAATTAAATTATCTTATAGCCATTTCATGATTTGTGCAGCTCAGCAACATTTTGTTGCACATCATTACTGTATTCTCAGGTCTTTGCCATAGTGATGGATGACTACAGGAATTTGGCTTGTGTATCACTTCATATTTAGAGCCCAGTGAAACAGGAAGTCATGACTTATCACTTAAGTGTTCCTGATAACTAAGGTGAACTTAAAACATACCATATGAATGGGAATATACTTTAGTTAGAATTTTTAGGGGTGCCAATAATTTTGGCACACATATTTTGAAAAAAATAAATAAATAAATAAAATAAAAATTTACTTCTTTTGAATGAAAGACTAGGAGAAAATGCAAAAACAAATTTTCACAGTCATTTTGCTCATTTTTATCAAGGGTGCCAATGTGTGTGGAGCCCACTGTATATTAGTCTCAGCCTCAGACGTCACGCCCACGGACCGTTGGCTGAACGTCTGATGCATATGGCACACTTATCTGGAAACACTTCAGGAGTATTGAAGTCATCTGGTTGGTTGAATTCTACAGGATGTCCGGGAGACGTGTGTGTTGCGTTTTTTAACGGTCTGCCTGGAAACAAATGCCATGACGCCAAACCCCCTCATAGAAGAAGAACGCTGTCATGTTTACAACTGTGACAACGAATCAACTAAACGCCGGATTTTCAAATTTATGTGAAGTTCGCGGCTCCATTGTTGCAGTAAACTTACACAACGTTCTTGAATGAATAATTTATTAGATGCACACCGGTCTGTTTTTGTTGTTACATCGACTTTACATTTTCACGCCCCTAAAACCTGACGGAACAAAACAAACTGTGATTGGTTGCGTTACATGTCAGTCAAACGTCTTCTTGGGCGGTCCTTGGCCAATAAAAGCTGCGACAGAGTCCAGACCGTCTGCCGTCAGTCTGAAGGTCTGGCTACCCGAGACTAACTATATATATATACAAATATATAAAATGGTACATTTTATTGGTGATTTGTCATCTGACAAATCATATTATTTAAATTTAAACTTGGAAAACAGTTTTAACAGAAACAGATTTCAGCCTATGCAAGTCGCCTGTATAGGAGTTGTACGGTTTCTATGAATGGAAATAGCTGGCCGAGAGTGTTACCAAGGCCACTGGGTGGACTGACTTGCTTTAAAAAGGACTTTGTCTTTAACCTTTTGGTAAGTGATACCAGAAAGAGTATGAGGAGGAAATGACAGAGCATTCAAAGAAAAATGAATAGGAAAATCACAATGATCAATATGGATGTAGAAATGGAGCCAACACTAACTTCTTTTAACACTAGGACACACATGCACATTAGCTAGACTGGAAAATGCATTTTTTTTAAAGAGTAATTTAACACAAGAAGCTAAGTTTATGATATCTGATTTGATATGCTATAGAAATGCAATCTTGACAAACACTTTAAGATTTTAGTCTTTTGCCATCCAAGTGGATTCAAGCAGCTGTACTTGTATGTCTATTGCCTACATGAAAAATAGCTGCCAGGGGGTGGTGACTTGGCTTACAGGGACTTGGTTGGACTTTGGCAGTTCTTTTCGCAGTGAACTGCTTTGGCATGAACAGAAGCATCCATCATTTCGCAGAGAAAGTAACTATGTTACTGTGGAAAACGAAGTATTGAATTTTGCCAAGTGTTTTTTTTCCCGAGGACAGTTGGAGGTTGAAGCTTTGGTGGGTCAGCAGCGTGTTACTGGCTCTGGCTGCAAGTGAAGCACTTTCTTGCCAGTAAGTGCAAAAGCAGCACTGGGCGCTCCAGGAAAACGCTCCACGATGCGGTAGTATACATTTATTTTGAGGCTAAAGATTTAACAAATATCCTTTGATTAAGATACAATAAAAAAGAAAGTTATGTAAACTGCTTTCAAAGTTTTTCAGAAGTGGTAACATCTCCTCCACGTCTTCTCTCCCAATGGGAATCATTAACCTAGTTAGGACTTCATTAAAAGTCTTGCCTGCCTAAGTTGATTTATTTAGCCTGACTTTACAGAATTAAATTATTCAACAATTATCATCGAGCATCCAAGGCCACACTCTAAGCTTTTCATGTTAGCATGTAATGATCCACATGAGTGCTACACTACATAAACCGACCAGTTCCTCTAACAGACTGCTCATATTCTTTTCATTTCATACTGTACCTTTTGGGCATGCTAAAATTGAGCTGTCTGGCTCAGTGGATGACCTATTTAGCATGACAGAAGTGAATTTACTTGAACCTCCTTGAGATATTTTCCTCTCCATTGATTTTTGGGTCCAGCATGGCACCTTTTTGGCAACGTGCATGTCTTGACGTCTCAGGGGTTGTTCTCAAGGATATGCCAGAGCTACGCGTATTAGTCAAGGATTTGGAAATGCTTTAAACACTCGAATATCATTGAGTGAATGTGTTTACTACTGCATGCATGAGCAAAACAATGTCCATGACACCCGAAAAAAAGATGTAATTAAATTGGATTATTTTCCCCGTGAAAGTCATGAAGGAAATAAGACAGCGTCTAATTGAATATTCAGCTGTGGCTGCCTACAATTGTTGTGTCTTCCACAACATGCCACAGTAAACCAGCTCTGTAAATGGACAGGCTGGTGGGAGATAATACCAACTCACAAACGCACACAAACACAAGCCTGTCCTAGAGAGGGATTGTTAACTTGTAAGAAAATAACACAGATGCTATCTAGAGAGGAATCTTAACAAGTGACGTGTCTGCCTAAGTATTACTGTAAGCAAGGAGAAATGAGAAAGAGTTTAAAGTAACACAGTTAGGCTATATTTCTGGATGGAAGGATGGATTTTGCTTTATTTAATTAGAATTTTGAGACAGAAAAAAGTTTAACATTCAGAATATTAAAATGATTTTTAAATTTTTTTTTTGTAAGAGTGTTGTTAATACTATTTTCTACATGGCAAAGAGCCACTGGCACAGCTTACATAAAAGAATCTGACACACTAGACTGCATTTTGGGAAAAAATCCTTCATTAAAAAATCCTTCATTTATCAATAACATGATTTTGTACACTGGAAATTCACCAACATGTGTAATATTTTTTAAATTTGTATACATTTGCTTTGATATAAAACTGATTTAACCCTAGTAAGAAATGACACGAAAAAAGTAGCTGTATATGATGGGCCTTTTCCAAACATAAGGTCATGTATGTGCACAGTTTGCTAAATTTAGGGGCGCTTACCCACTTATACATCTTTCCCCACTATCCCCTACTGTCCTTGACCCATTCTCCACTTATCCAGTTTTAAAATAGACGCCACTATGAGTCACGCTCGACCCCCTAAAAGGATCTTAAGCGACTTCAAATGGTCCATCTTGTGCATGAAATCTTCCTTGTCACCTTCTCTCAGTCCAGTGACAAATGGTGACGCTTTCATTGGCTCCTCAATGAAATGAGGCTATCACATCCATGTTTGGCTTAGCCGTGGGGGCGGGTGTGAGGGCTGATGATATTACTGTAACTGGACTCTAAATTGACTGCCTCAATGACTACATTGAGCCATTAATCACAGTCCTGTCAAACACTGAAATAGAGAAGAGAAGAGAAGAGAAGAGAAGAGAAGAGAAGAGAAGTTTAACACACCTTTATTAAATACAATTCCTCTTCAATACTATTCAATCACTATTCAACATTAAATTCCTTATTCATATCACATTATCTCTTAACCTTTTAGTAAGAATAATAAATTATTTATAAATGGGTCACTGAATCATTGACTCATGATTCATTTAAAGCCGCAGATTCATTCACGAAACACCACTGTGTGTTGCAGTTCCGCTGTGGCTTTCGTTGGAACTATTATTTCGGTGCAAAATAGAACAAAAAATACAGACAATACTGTATTTAAAATGTACAACACTTAATATTACGCTTTTGTTTGTTGAACTGGATAAATTGCATTCTTGCTCATATAATATAATATTATCAACATTAAAAACAAGAACTCACACAAGGTATTTTTCTGTATTGAAGAGAGTTTGAGTCTTAAATCGAACTCTATGCACAGTCTGTGTCTATATTTGTTCTTCATTCTAGTAAGTGCTAAATCCCCACTTTTACAAAGGTACATTGTCAAGAATGGCAGTAATGTAGCGTGATTTGCTAAGGCAGCATACTCTGCACACAACCTATCATATGCATGCTGTGTTTCTGTGGATGCAGTCAGTTTTGGCCACAAAAGATGTGACGTTAGTTAGTTCAGCTCTCTTGACGCTAACATTTGGGCCAACATTAAAGGATTAGTTCACCCAAAAATGAAAATAATGTCATTAATTACTCACCCTCATGTCGTATTACACCCGTAAGAGCTTCGTTCATCTTCGGAACACAAATTAAGATATTTTTTGATAAAATCCGATGGCTCAGTGAGGCCTCTACTGCCAGCAATGTCACTGAACCTCTCAAGATCCAGAAAGGTACAAAAGACATATTTAAAACAGTTCATGTGAGTTCAATATCTAGTGATGGGCGATTTCAAAACACTGCTTTGAAGCTTTACGAATCTTTTGTTTTGAATCAGTGGTTCGGAGCACCAAAGTCATGTGATTTCAGTAAATGAGGCTTTATTTACGCGATCCGAACCACTGATTCGAAACAAAAGACATCATTTTCATTTTTGGGTGAACTAACCCTTTAATCAAATACAAATATTATTCCCTAAACAGGAATAATGCATGGACAAATTATACCCTTCCAGTAAACAACTTAATCAGTTAATCTTTTGAAAAATAGAACAGCAACTCTAGCACTTGTGGTATTTGAACCATGACTGAGTGCTTACTTCCCCTCCTCCCATAAACTCCACTCACTCTCATTAGACCTATCAGAACGAGTCTCCTGTAACATTGCTATATCAATATCCCTAATTTTCATAAATTCTGATAAAGCCCTTTTAGTTTGATCTCTCACTCCATTTATATTTAAAGAGCCCATTCTCACAAAAAAAAAAAAAAACACAGAGCAGTAAAAGATAAAGAGAGAAAAACCACCCAGTGCATTTGACTCATTTTCCTACTGTATTTGTTTGAAGACGAACCTTACACCTTAGCTTAGAAAGCATTTTCCTCAATCAAAAAGTCTTTTTTTCATTCAATTCATCCAGTCCAACAGTATGCTGCAATTAGACCACCGATTTCAAAAACGTTTCATTGTCCAGAAAAAAATGTTTCTAAAAATCTACCATTCTTCCAAATGTCTCATCCAAAATATCATCTCCCAAAGAGAATAAAAATGGCTATCTTCCATCTGAGACCGTTTCAGAAACACCTGACATTTGAGAGAATGCATCCTCATCCTCATCCCTCATTTCTAATTTATTTTCATTCTCTAGTACTTTTCTCATTTGCTGCATTTTCTTATACTCAAGCATCCCAACTCCACTTGTACTCGCATTCTCATCAATAATATCTTGTACTTCTACAGACTTACTTTATCTTGTACCACATTTTCCTAAACCTCAATTTCTTCATTCTCTCATGTTCTTGAGCTATGGCCTGTTCAGTTACTGTTTCAGTTCGTTCAAGTTCGGTTTTCTCTCCAACCTGCTCATTCACATCATGTACTACCATATCAACATTGTCCTTCTCATAGTGTTTACTTGAGCTTTATGAGGACAAGCAAACTGTCTGTGACCAATGTCACCTCATTCAAAACATTTCAACCCAGCTGTAGAAGCATAAATAATAAATGACTTGCCTTCATCTACAGCCTGAAATGATAGCGTTGGCTTTTATAAAAACTTGTCGTTGAAATGGCATAACGTTTTCGTTCTATATTTCCACAACCAATATGTTCTCCCACTGATAACAGCACAATCTCCATGACTCCCTGCTCCGGCACGCACCTGACTAGACGGTGGAGTGAAAGATGGCACAAGCTCACCTGGGAGCCATTCTCACACTCGCCGATTAATGCTAAAATTTCAATCTAATTACACAAATTAAGTATATAACACCTAAGAAAAACAAAGAAAAAAGACTTAAGTAAAGAAAAAGATGAAGAAACATACATTAAGCAGACAGTTGACACTGAACGTTCTTCCCAACCAGGGAAAACGACAGTATAAGAGGAAGTACAAGAGAAAAACCATCTCCATGAAATGCTCATCAGCCTCTTCCAGTGTACTTTTCCAAATATCCTCCTCTGATTTCTCCATCCATCTCTCAGAATATCTCATGATAAATCAAAGATGCATTAATTATACATCTTATCCTTAAATACCCCAAATGCAGCCTCCTCACCATGCGCTAATGCTACCGCTATGACTTTTTCAAGAGCGCTGGGCCTCAGAAGGGTTCGGCACTCCAGTGATGTTGTGGAAGCATTGCAAAAGGTTCGGAGATGGGCTGTTTTCTGAAAAACTGCAGTTACACTGACAGCCAAGCCCTCGAGGGGAAATGCTTTCTTGTTCCTGGCTTGAGTGACGGACAGCTGAAGTTAATGTACTGCACACAGATCAACATGCCTGACATATTATGCGTTTCTGTTATACAGAGCTGGACATACTGACAGATCATACACTGCAAGCTTACCAGGCAGAGTGGCCAACAATGACACAGCATTTTCCTTTTTACTATGTTTTACTATGTACCACTTATAACGCTTTATATTAACGGTAAGTGCTCAAGGCTTCATGAATGGATCCTCATTGTGTCAGGACTGTGAGTGTTCAGCGCTGAAGTTTTATGCATTAGTCACCATATTTTTGCATTCATTCATGCTTGGAAGAATGAAGAAATACACACAAAAATTACATGTTTTGCTAAATCTTAATTGGCCGATTTGGGTTCTTAAAGGGAACCCCTGGTGTTAAGACTTGTATGGCTTAATATAACATAAATGATGTCTCTTAATGAAATATGTAGTAGAAAACCCATGAAAGATTTACGTTATTTAAAAAATCCATGACATATATGGACAATGGGCGGCGCCATTTTGTTTGCGTTCTATGTCGGTGACGTCAAATGGTTGTACTCACTGCTCTACTGACACTGTCCTATTGCTATTTTTAATGCAACACAACTCGGAATATAATATACGATGCCACATTGTGGAGCTTTTGGTTGTAATTTTCAGTCGATGAGCCACAAGAGAAGCAATGTAAGTCTTTACTGCTTTCCTAGCGATAAGAGGAGAAAAGAATGGGAAGTTGTGAAGAATGTGGACGAATAAAACTTCCTAACTGCGTCTTTGTTCTCTTCACTTTAGCCCTGATGACTGGGGCTTTTTATCTGTATGTTTTGGGGCAACGGTAATCTAGTAACGCATACAGGTCTTAATATCCGTGGGGTTCCTTTTAAAACACGATCAGCCTTTTCAATTTAAGCCAGAGTGCAAAATTAGTGAGTACAACCATTTGACGTCACCGACATAGAACGCAAACAAAATGGCGCCGCCCATTGTCCAAATATGTCATGGATTTTTTAAATAACGTAAATCTTTCATGGGTTTTCTACTACATATTTCAGTAAGAGACATCATTTACGTTATATTAAGCCATTCAAGTCTTAACACCAGGGGTTCCCTTTAAAAAACTATGCAAAGTGCTCATTTTTTAAAAACCCACAAATGTTTGCTCTTCATTCAGGTGTGACAGTTTCCATGTTGCTGCTAATATTCACCCCATCTGATGGCAAGAAGGGACAAATTGGCATCTCGGTGCGCTAATCGCGCTGAGAGCCTTTGGTGGCAGATGGTTTGGCAAACCTACAGAGGCTAAGACACGGCATCATGCTGCGTGAAAGCACTCACAGCAATATTTCATTAGTGTTTAAGAGTCTTATCTTTACGTGAACACACAAAGGAGTGAACTCTGGCCATACAGGGTTGTGTACAGCACAGCCGGGACATCACAAGACACTAGCCGTGGGTGTGGCAGTGAGCTACAGAGGTGGCAGAACAGCACAGAAACAAAGATCCGTGTTAACCTTAACTATTAAACCTTGGCAACTTACTCACACAGCACTGTTTGTGCTATGGAGATGAATGATTTTTTATTTTTATTGCCATATCAGCAACTATGGCTAAAAATAAAAAAAAGTAATGCACTTACACTTTTGGTCAATGTACTACATCCTTGCTGAATAAAAGTATTCATTTATTTAAAAAATAAAAATCTCCCAAACTATATATATATATGCGTTTTTATTATAGGTCAAACACTTAAATGGTACCGACTCATTTTTAACAATCTTTCTGTCTTTTTTTCAGCCAAGAACACCACACATACTACTATGTTTAAAAATCACCATCTCAGTGAGTAAACACCTCCTGCTACCACAACAGAGTGTTCAGACTGTTTCAAACAGGGCCAATTCTTCTCAAATGAAATGACTTATTTTCCTAAATGTTTATTCCAGGAACTGTCATTCAAATTTTGCATTTCTTGAATCAATAAGGCCTCAAAGATTTGACAGCTCATTCAGGCCTAAATTAAAATAAATACATAGTGATAAAATCGTGTCTTGTCATCCGTTTCATGGGTTATCCGCCCTCTTGCGTGAAACAGGAGACACGAGAAACCACAGTGATTTTTGATTTTCCCCATAAATCCAGTATTTCATCACGTTACTCTGTCAAAAAGTCAAAATAGGCAGATACTGTGTCCGTTTATTTTCTAACTATACAAAAGCTGGCATAAAATGAGTCACACACACAAAAAAAAAGTCACAGCATCTCGAAAAATAAAAATAGAGCAGTCGTTCTCTGCTCACCTATACAGTGCAAGTCTCCTTAAAATATACATAAACACTTTCATTTTTAGCCTGTGACACAAGTCGACATTTTAGCGTGACCTAAAAAAAAAAAGCTGTCAACCCCCACTTTTCCTCAAAATCTGTAATTCTCACCTTGCCACCAACATTTCACAGATTTTTTTCCCCCTCTGCACACAGTAAACTGCCCTCAGACTAATCCCTTAAGATACTCAAAAACTCTCCCGCTTGCTCTGTGACTCTCTTCCTCTCACTTTGCTACACTCTTTCACTATTTGTCAAGTCACCAAAGCTCTCTTCCTAATCCCCTGCCACAGCATCTGAGTGGCATTACGCTTATATCACGCCTGGAGGAAAACACACGAAAGATTACAGACCAATTTCACATATATTTCCTTAAGGTTTCATACATTTCATACACGTGGGCGATATGACCAAATTCTTATTTCACGATATGAGAAATTTTATTTCACAATAACGATATATATCACGATATAGTTATTTTGTGTCATTTTATCTAATTTCTGTTATTAAAAATAACAAAAAAGAAGCAAATTACAAACAATAGGACAAATACAATACAACAAAAATAAGAATTAAACAAATTAAGATTTTCAGGTACAATAGGTTTATTTAACATGTAGTTAGAATTAGTACAACTTACAACTTACAACTTTTTTTTTTAACATCAAGCACGTTTCCCTCTTTATATTCTCATTCATGCATTTCATCACTCTTAAGTGTCAATAGTGCTATTTATTTACATACCACGACATACATAATATTAGAGTTGTCAAAAGTACCGACTTCGGCACCAATCGGTACTGAAATTTAAAAAAATGTGACGCTTTCAGCGTTGTTGAGCGGATTCGTAAACACCTCTGATTGGTCATTGTGTTGACGCGCTCATCTGATATGTCTGTGATTGGCTACAATGATCAACGCACGGAAGTGTTTGAATTTGAAAGCATTTTGAAACAGCTCAACAGAGCTCAAAGTGTCACATTTTTAAAATTTCAGTACCGAATAGGTACCGAAGTCGGCACTTTTGACAACTCTACATGATATAGTAAATCTCTAATGATAGACATTTTATACCACGGTAATGATATAGATCGTCTCTTCCTGATTTTTATATGGTTGATTCTTCAATCTACAACCCAAGATCATAATCCCCAACAAGAGACCCTCAGATTCCACCCTCAGCTGTTAAAGTCTTGAAGGAAAAGGTCCTTGGTAAATTGCAAATCAATTTCCCCTCTATTATATCAAGGGCTCTTGTTTTCTCTTACAGCTGATGTTAACATTAAACTATAGATAGCAAAAAATGACTTTTATACTCTAACATGACAAAGAAAAGGCATCTTGGATAAATAACAGCCCCTTCCTTCCGATCTGCCTGAAACAATCGTTATTGTGTTTGGTCCACAAATAACATCTTTACATAGAGACAGACTTGATAAAAGCAGCCTGACACAAGTTATTTTGTTTAGGAACATAGTAGCATGATTCTTCTAACTTAATTGCACTTGTAAAGCTGTCTGGGTAAAAGACCTTGATGAGAAAGTGTTGTCAGAGATCATGTGAGAATATCGTCCTTTTCTCCGGCACTTCTGTACAGTCAGCTGTGCACTACAAGCTCGAGTGCACAAATGACTTCAGACATAAGCCGGCCACACGCTTCGGGGTGCTTCATTTTAATTTAATTACATGCAAAAAAAAAAAAAAAAAAGTCTGTGCGATTTTGCAGCAGAACAAAAATGATGTGAAGGATCCAAATTTCTTTTCCTTTCAATCAGCTGCAATAGAGACCATGAACCAGCTGCTGACCAAAAAAAATCCAGTGCTAAAATGCCTGAGATACTCTAATGTCAGGATGGTCCACTTTAAAAAGAAAAACATAACCAAACCATATAAAAAATACAAGAATACATTAAACAAACTGATTTATATATGTTTGACAGAGATCTGAAATATCAGTAAATGCACACAGTATAAAATTAAAGAGTGTTGCTTTGTCCAAAACAATGAAACAGAGTAAAATGTGTGCATGTGTGAGGTTAAATCAACAAATCGCCCGCAGCTGCTGAGGGAGGGTCCGGCAGCTCGGAGGTGTCATGCTGGAGATTACGGCAGCTGCCAAAAGCCATGTGATGCTGTTTTTACACCTGTGCTGGCATGGTACCAGTCTGCAATGGTGTGAAGATCCTTTAGTTTAAGAAAACAAAGCCAGTACTGTTTCTTTCACATATTATAAACAAACGCAAACTGAATTTGTTTCAATTTGATGAAATATAATTATCAGTGTACGGATTAAAGAAGCAGCAAGGGCATTTTCTGCATTATGTTAGCTCTATAATATTGGCTCGGCTGCCTAAAATTAAACTGTCTGCTGGGTCGCACTGTTCCCTGAGAGTAGAGTGTAAATTTTCAGAGACTCTGCAAAACTGAGACATCCTCCAATGAGGCAGTGATGAGAAAATAGCATCTATTGATCAGGCTCATCTATCACTGAGAGCTGGGGAATGCTGAGTCGCTCAATGACGGGAGACGAAGAGCAGTTGTGTTGTCACTGAAGCACAGCAAACTTTATTTCAGGGGTTAATAGGATGGGAGCAATATCGAAATATATAAGCTGAGATTTTGCTAACAATATATATTTTTTATTTGGCCATTATGTTTCCCAAATACTATGCCATTAGATTGAAATATAAAGTAATATATATTTTTTAACAACTTACTGACCCCTAACTTTTGAACAGTAGTGTGTATTACATTTTTTTTTTTTTTCAGCTTAAAGTAGGTACCAAGTCAGTACTAAAAATGTGACGATACCAGCACTTCCCCCTAGCATTTTGAGTGCTGTTGAGCGGATTCATAAACACCTCTGATTGGCCATTGTGTTCACACGCTCAACAGATATGTCTGTGATTAGCTACAATGATCAACGCTTAAAAAACATGTTTTAAATAGACATCTTTGACGCTCTTCACTGAGCGCTTACACAGATACACACTGGAGAGTTTGAAATAGGCATGGGCCGGTTACCGGTTTCAAGGTATACCGCGGTTTGAAAACGTCACGGTTTAAAAACCACTAAATTTTTCCGTGATACTGTTCCTGCGGTATGAGCTGTTTTTTATGTCGAGTCAAAGACACAAAGTGCAGGAATCCTCCAGGCTGTGTGCACAGTGATTAACACGACCCCTCCCCCTCCGTTGGTGCGAGCAGTCAGTCAGTCACCTGTGTGTGTGTGTGTGTGTGTGTGTGTGTGTGTGTGTGTGTGTAGGATGGCAGAAGGAGGTGAACCCCTGAAACTTTTTCCCCCATCGAAAAAGATGAAGTGAAGTGGCTGGTAACTGTCTGATGATTGAAATCGCAAAATGGCCTGAACAATTACTTAATAAACTGCAAAATGTTACGCTTTCTAATAACTTTATTTCATGCACGGATTGCTTCTGACAGAGCTGCACGAGCTCTCAGCGCCTTTTGCGGGACACTTAGCATAATCGCCAGGGTTCAAAGCGCCAAATGCGAGTAAAAATCAGCGCTAAAACGCTTATTCACCAGTTGCCCGGTAACTTTTTATGAATTTTGACAATGCATGGATGTGAGAATGTGATGTGTCTTAGTGCGATCATCAAATCGCAACGGTTGTGATGTAATTATAGAAATATATAGTCTGACGTGCTGTATGGAGTAAAACAGCTTTCAGCTTCGATTCACAGAAAATGCTGCTCTGCAAGTGCTGTGTGTTTGAGTCGCTTATAATTTGAATTTAGGAACGCAACATTCACCAACCATCTGTACTGACAGTGTAGTTTATAAATCTGTTGTCAAAGAAAAACATCTTCCTGGATCTCCCTGTGGTTTTCCGTCAAAATAAAAGCTCAAGGATTTAACGTTTAAAAGCAAGAAATAAAGACATCCATGAATATTAGTATTGAAATCTTACTGTTGTTCTGTAATATAAAAATTACAAATGATTATATCATATAATAACTCTATTAATACTTTTTAATATTTTTATTATAACTATTAATATCTTCTTTTGCTGATCACATGCTTAACTCAAGTGACTGCAACTTTTTTTTTTTTTTTTTTTTTTTTACAGAAAATAATTCAATTTCTGTTCTAATTATTGCTGAGCTGCAGGTTTAGGCTCACTTAAATGACTGCATTTATTTTATTTATATCATTTTAATTTAATTAAGAAGAATTAAATTATTTATTTTAATTATTTAATCTAAAATACATGTTTACTACTTTTCCAAATATTCTATGTTGCTTAGAAATATATTGTGTTCAAAGGAAAAAAGTTGTTTTTTACCTAGACATTTTAAAATAACACATTTTAGAGCTGTAATTGCATGTATACCGTGATACTGTGAAACCGTGATATTTTTGCTTAAGGTTATCATACCGTCAAAATCTCATACCGGCCCATGCCTAGTTTGAAAGCAGGCTAATATATCAGTGGATATATTAGACGCCTACTTTCAAACGCTCCCATGTGTATCTGTGTAAGTGCTCGATGAAGAGCGTCAAAGATGTCCATTTACAACATGTTTTTTTCCAATCACAGACAGATCTGTTGAGCATGTGAACACAATGGCCAATCAGAGGTGTTTAAGAATCCGCTCAACAGCGCTCAAAATGCTAGGGGGAAATACTGGGGAAAATTACTTTTGACAACACTAATTTAAAGGGTTAGTTCACCCAAAAATGAAATTTCTGTCATTTATTACTCACCCTCATGTCATTCCACACCCATAAGACCTTCATTCATCTTCGGAACACAAATTAAGATATTTTTTGATGAAAGATATATGACTCGTTCATAGACAGCAATATAATCACCACTTTCAAGGTCCAGAAAGGTACTAAAGACATCATTAAAACAGTCGACGTGACTGCAGTGGTTCAACCTTAATTTTATGAAGAGACCAGAATTTTTGTGCGCAAAAACGAAACAAAAATAACGACTTTATTCAACAATCTCTTCTCTTCCCTGTCATTATCCTTACACAGTTGGCACAGTAAGCACAGTGAAGGCTTCAGTGTTTACATCCGAATGCCAGTTCAGTATTGGCCAAAGCTGCACACGTGAGCAGCACAGCGCATGCGTGTAATGCTGACGCAGGAACCGGAAAATAATGAGTCGGCGCTCTGACGTATAACCTGGAAGTGCTGAACGTAAAGGGCGTATGAGAATGACACAGAAGAGAAGATATTGTTGAATAAAGTCATTATTTTTGTTTTGTTTTTGCGCACAAAAAGTATTCTCGTTGCTTCATAATATTAAAGTTGAACCACTGCAGTCACATCGACAGTTTTAACGTCGTCTTTAGTACCTTTCTGGACCTTGAAATTGGTGATTATATTGCTGTCTATGGACGAGTCATATATCTCTCGGATTTCATCAAAAAAATCTTAATTTGTGTTCCGAAGATGAACGAAGGTCTTACAGGTGTGGAACGACCTGAAGGTGAGTAATTAATGACAGAATTTTCATTTTTGTGTGAACTAGCCTAACCCTTTAAAGTGAATTTAAGAATTCTTAATTTCACTTTAGGCTGAAAAATAAATTGTAAAAATATATATTCCTTGTATTTTCATTTGGAAAAAAAAAAGTAGAACGAATGCATTATTTTTACTTATATTTTTACTGTATTTTTCTTCTTAATTAAACATTTTGAATCTGCTTGGTTACATTGGCTGTGTTTGGTTGAAATGTTGGATCCTCTGATTGTCATCCTTTGAAGCCATTAAACATCAAATTTCATCAAAAAGCTGAGAAAAAAAACGACTGCCAGCCATTTAAAAAGAAATAGATTTTAATCTAACTTAAAATGAGAAAAGACATCAAAAGGCAGTATTCATCAGACACACAAGCACAAAAAAGCAGAAACATCTCAACTCTCCCAGGCAGAACTTGACAGTGTATTCTCATGTCTCAGACATACACACTGCTGCAGAATCCACCCCACCACAGATCACACACAATGCTAGGGTGATCAAACGGATCCCTTTTGCTATTTAGTACAGCTTATTATTCAAGGCCTTCTTGGAACAACTGCTTGGTGGACATATTAAACAATCCCACACTTGACCTCCATTCTACATGAGTGAGCAAATGACTCAGGATTTAACTGCTCAACTCAAGAACCATCTCCACATGCCAGTTCCTCTAAACATCACACAGATAAACAGGCTACAGAGCTCCTCCCCACAGCAGAGAGAGACAGCCTGGCATTTCTCCTCACTCAGTGCATGGCATTCAGCCAGTTCACCAGCCCTCATCCCCACTCCAGTCTCCCTGAATGGACAAACACGTTTGATTGACAGCACTGCTGACAAGCCCACATCCCTGATAGACTATAATTCAAGAGTGAGAAGGAGGATGCTAACTCTGCACTGTGGTAAACCCCATGAGTGCACAGGACACATATTTCTGTCAGCTGTCTTCGCAGTTGTCTTTAAGATGACTCTGCAGAATCAAGTCTGTATACTGTTCTTGTATCATCACCGTCCTCAATACTGTCTTCATGCTCTGCATTAACAATATACTCATAATCAATAACACAATGCAAATGAATTTCCAGGACCTTACTAAAGGATTAAAAGCCCAGCTTTGTGTTTGGAAACCTACTCGTACTAGCTGCCTAACAGCAATTACAGACCACCAAAACAGAAGTGATCAACCATGGCAAGGTATAATTAGCTTTCATACACTATGGACAGAAAGAAAGGTGGTGTGCACTAAACGACTATCAATGAAACTAGGGATGCACCGATACTAGTGGTTCAACGGATCACAAAACTCACGGTTCGGATCATATCACGGTTATTAAGTCACGGATCGGATCATTTTTCGATCAGCACAAAAAAAAAAAAGGGGGGGTGGGGGGTACCTTTGCATTTATTACTTAGCCCACTTTAACTACTCTGATACCACAGCAGAAACTACTAGTCTAACTAATACATTATTAAAGGCAAGTGAACAGACTGTAAAAAGTACAAATACTGTACACCAATTACAAGAATAGATAAATACAAGATAAAGTTACAAATAACTGTAGTATTAATTTTTGTATACAGAAATGTAATAATTAAATTTAAAACACAATTCACTGTATAAATTTAATATAGATTAATCTTTGTTAAAGCTGTGTTTTGTTGTTTGATTTACATGACAGACAACAGCAGGTATTTATAGGTTGCTGTCACTTTAAGAGTAAGAGCCCATGCACGCACACATCTGATAGATGCACATCCGAATTCTCACCTCGTTCAGTTAAGACATTACCGAATGTGTTTACGAGAATACTTGCCGAGAGGGGTATTTTGACTGACATAATGCGTCTGTGTCCATCCAAGTGCATTGAGGACGCGAGAGAGAAATCAATTTGGAGTTCGCGAGCTATCTGAAACGCGCCTCTCTCTCTGTGTGTGTGCGCGCGAGAGCCTTGTATGTGCGTCTGTGCGCACTGATAACATCGTGGCGTGCGATAGCCTACCGAATTAAATCCTCTTTTGCCTCTTCTAGCGCTGGAATGGTTTTATATCTATTTAATGTGTAAACTAGCAAGACAAAACATGTGCAAATGATAACCATTCACTCTATTGCAGTTAAACTTGCAATTGATCCGCAAATCACATGCGTGCCGAACCGTGGGGCTTGGTCCGTACGGATCACGGATCAACAACGATCCGTTTAACCACTAACCGATACCATTTTTTAAGGACCGAGTACGAGTACAGATACTTTTTTTCCCTAGTACTCGCCAATACCGATGCCTTTACAATTATTAATTTCTCTCTCTCTCTTTTTTTTTTTTTTTTTTTTTGGTTATGTTGCAGTTTTCCAAGCACAACACAGTGAGACTAATGAATGTAGGACAGCTTCTTTATTATTACTCTAATGAAAAAAGTAATAATTTTTGTGCTTATCACAAACTTAAAGAACAAAAATTTCAGTGTCCAATGACCTTCAAAGGGCATAATTACCAATATATATAATTGTTGGTATATAAAAAGAAATTTACAAACAATACAACAAATACTATAGAGATACAAATTAAATAAACTTGTTTTTCAGATACAGTAGGTTTATTTACCATGTATACATTTATTTAACATATTTTGTTGTTTTATTAACATTAATGACAAATATAGGCTACGGTCCCTTTAAGAACGAATCCATTGATACTGACACATATCCTGTTTTCACCCAAATGTTTACGTCCACTTAAGCCATAACCGACTGTATTTACGTGAGATACTCCACACCATGGACATTTTGACAACTATGTGTGCATGTGACCATTCAGGCGCAAGGAGAACCGATTGCGCGCTGTCTGAGAGAACTGGGATCGCGCACAAGAAAGAGAGAGAGCGCATGCGAGAGAGAGAGCACTTCTGGTCTGTGTCATTCAGCGCGATTCCGCCTATCCCGCCTTCACTAATCAATAACGAATTGTGATTGAAAGCATGCAGTTCGCAATGTGTGGGTTGTCATCATTCATTTTGAAGTATTTCCACACCCCTGAGGCTGACATTGTTTCTGCTGCTGCCGTCGGTGTCTCTGTGCACGGAAAATTCTGGCAGTTACGTCACGTGAGGTATCAGTCTTTGGTATCGGGGGTATTTTTACGAGTACGAGTACAAGTACATGAGCTTGGTATCGGTATCGGTGCATCCCTAAATGAAACAGTCTACTGCACCTACAGCGGCCTAACACAATGCATACAGGGAGTTATTCACTGAATCATAAAGAGATTGAATTGGCAGAACTGATATTTTATCATTATTATTATTACATGAAATCAATCAGCAATTATTTTACATATGGCCATGTCTATGTGAACTGATTTTACAGTCAAGAACTGACTTAAACCACAATAACACACCAGTTTGAATTTTTAAAAAAAATAAATAAATAAAATAAAAATTAAAAAAAAAATTTAAAAAAATTAAAAAAAATAAAATAAAATAAAATAGTGAGATTTTGTGATCAGAATTTCTGTTTGTAATAACATCTACATTTCAAAAGTTTGGGGTCAGTAAGATTGTTTAATATGTTTGAAAAATTTCTTATGTTCACCAAATACTGCATTGGTGCAAAAATACAGTTAAAACAGTAATATTGTGAATTATTACAATAGAAAAGAACTATTTCTCTTCAAATGTAATTTATTCCTGTGATGCAAAGCAGAATTTTCAGTATCATTACTCCAGTCTTCAGTGTCACATGATCCTTCAGAAATCATTCTAATATGCTGATTCGGTGCTCAAGAAAACATTTATTATTAGTATCAAAGTTCAAAACAGTTGTGCTACTTAATGTTTTTGTAAAATCCATGATACTTTTTTAAAGAACAGCATTTATTTAAAATAAAAAAATAAAAAATCTTTTTTTTTTTTTAAACATAAATGTCTTCTCTATTGTCCGTTTTGTGCATCCTTTCTGAATAAAAGAATTTTTTTTTTTTTTTTTTTTTTAAATCTTATTGGCCCCGAACTTCTGTAGTGTAAGTCTGGACATCTAGATTACATGTGCCTCAATGATGCTACTAACCTCTCAAACTTTTCATCCTCAAAAGCATTCATTGCATGCATCATCTCAATACCTTATAAACAAGACTTTGTTTCCAGATGGACAGATAAAAAATACATGCATGCCCCAGAGATTGCATAAGGACAGCGAATAAAATTAGAGCTTGCCAGGTCAAGAAAGTGCTAACAGTCTGAGGTTGCATGCCATTTGAGGATAAGACTATGCAGGAAATAAGCTAAATCAGGGGGTTTAAATGTAAACGTTGTCTGTAAACTAGATTAATTGACCTTGTAGCAACAGTCTCACATGCCCCAGAGCATCACATGAAAGGAGGCATTTTCCTTTGAACAGTCCTAGACATGCAAGCAGCAAGCCAGGAAGTCCAATTTTCCTCTAGAGACAGAATGGTGATACATCTCTCAAGTACAAAAGCTGGTCCTGGTCTCTGTTTCCAAGGTTCAGTCACCTCCTTTTAAAACTAGTTTGCAAGTAACAGTCTTAAAATCCTCCCACAGGAAGAGAGTTCTTGATTTATAGTATCCCACCTATTAGCAGTCTGGATGAGCAGGGTGACGTAAACTGAGAAGTAAGCTGCTTTTGCATCACTTGTGTGGAAGACAAAATTAGAGGGAGGGAGACGGGGGAAGGATGGGGACGGGATGCTCAGATGAATCGATAAATAACACTTGTGTCCTTGGCGAATGACCAAAAAGAGCAACGTGATACAGAGGAAGATACACTAGAAGGTACCCTCTTCATCTCTGCTCCTTGCAAGTTGCTATATTACGTGATATTAAGCCTAACCTACCACCCTTACACACCTCACTATATATAGGGGAAAAAAGTAAATGCTTTTGATATGCAAAAATGTAGGTAGGATTTTCTTTAAATTGTAAACTTGTTGCCATTATTTGACTGGGATGCAAGCACAATCACCACCACTGACATTTCTGGGACACAGATATTCTAGTAAATGATGCACCTTTGTGAAAACAAGTGTTTACCTGCCACCAGCAGTTCTACAATGCATCCCCTATAATTGTGTGGAGCTACTAAACAGAACGCACACAAAATGAATAATAGATCAGTTTTAGCTCTTTTGCCAAAACAACTCGTCTGGGAACATTTCTTCTGAGGACAATTGGTTCATATAACTACACATTTGCAAGACATTTCCTCCATAATACCATAATAATGGTCACTTAAGTCATAAACAATGAGGAAACTTTTAAAACTTCGGTTTCTCATTGCAAAATCCATTTAGGTACATCTCACAAAATCACATTTTTTTGCAACTTTTAGTTCATGGATGTTACATTTGAAGTTATCTGGTTATGAGGTTGTTATCGATATGCTTTTGTTGAAGCCATCATGCTGCATTATATCAACTTTTTATTTCTTATTTCTTTTTTTTTAAATAATCATGCTGAACAACAGAAATTTCTGGCAAAAACTACATTACCCATGATTCTGCAAAGAAATTAGCAAATCACGCCAAAAGAACTCTTTAGCGCCCATCCACTCCCATGAAGCACTGTGAATATAGACGAATATGCATACAGTACTATGACTTTTACGCTTCAAATCAAAGTTTGTAATGTTGTGATTCACCTCGAATTTTGTCCATGGCTTAAACAAGTCTTAGACATTCATGGGAAAAATGAATGTCTTAAAAATCCCTATGGGAAAAATACTTCCTGAACCAAGGCCATTGAAAGAGTGGGCGGGCCGGGCACTGTTGCACTCTATTGGGTAGCTAAAAAAAAAAAAAAAAAAAAAAAAAAATGGGGGGGGGGGGGGCTAGCCCCGCATATACTGCCCCAACTTCCTGTTTCAACAGGAAATATGTCAACATAACAACGAAAACACTCATCAAGCGATTGCATGGGGTCTTTAAACACATCAGTGGGCTGAAAATAAACTATTGTGAACTCACTGGGCTAGTATACATGGTAACCAGAGTTTCTTTCAAAATACCATAGTTACAGTTATTGTCAACTTGGGAACATAAAAAATAGATGTTAAAATTAGCTTCTAACACTGTTCGAAGATTTCATAGTTAATTTATTATGGTTTTACAGTAAAAAAACGGCATTTTAGCGTAAACATAGTAAATTATTAAGCAACTTCCTGTGTGAGGTATGTGTGTTTACCTGCGTTGTAAATGTTGTATGTTATGTCCTTAATGTCTAATTAAAAAAAAAACAAAAAAAAAAAAAAAAAAACGTGTGTTTACCTGCGGTAACGCGGAGTTGAGCTGTCTCTGAAGCACATCTCTCTCGTGAAGCACATCCTGGAGTTTGGTCTGCGACTGGATGAGGGTCTCCTGTGTCTCCCGTAAAGACTCCAGCAGCTTATCTCTCTCATCTAACATATTCACCATCAGCTGTTCAAAATTAGACTCGGCATCCGTGCCGTTCTGAGAGCCTCTCTGGGAACTCACCGAGTCCCCCTCATTTATGGTTGGCATCACTTCGCACATCATATTGCTCGGTGTACTATGAAGTCTAAGTCAAATTAGAAATTGCTTTGATTTTTGTTTTTTAATTCAGGATTGAGGTGCACTATTAATATTTAATGCCATTAAAATGCACATTAAACATGTCCATGTATTTTAAAATGCATCCTCTAATTTTACTAATTGCATCCCTGTCTAGATTCTTCGCACACCTTGACCTCTTTGGTCCATGACTGTCGGCCTTTTCCGCTCTGACATTATCCACCTAGTTTTACTTGGAACTCAATGCATTTCGATGCACGCTCATCACAGCGCTCGCCACATGCATATTCCGATTTCAGCTGCTTGAACCTCGGCGCCCTTCGCTTTAACATCCACCAGTTGCCATTAACCTTTCAGAAAACGGCGAAATTCGCGTCTGCCGCATCCTCCAGATCCCTCTGCCACCATCATCATCATCATCTCCCTTCACGGCGAGCCGAGCGAAGCGCTCCTCCCTCTACGAGCTCATTCCCGCTTGCAACACAGCGATTCCGCTATCTCCACAGACATTCGCGCATGTTTTAAAATATGAATGCGCCGACACTTTGGTGGACGTAAAGGTTAAACGTCTCCCACGTCGTCGGCGAAAATCATATCCACCCGGCGTGGCTCTGTAAAGCTCGTGCAAACAGCGTAAAATCGGAGTTCCTCACATCAGCACCACGCGACTACATGACTGTCATGCACGAGACGCCAGTGTGAGAAATGTTGTCACGCGCAGCGCCCTCTGGTGGCAGGCAGGTTCATAGAAATGAAAGACCAATTTATTTCAAAAGTCCTAAAAAGGAATTTTTGCCTGCATCTTTTGTAGCAAATATCATATGTATTACATTACGTTAGCAAATGTTATTCAGTATTTTATTAAATTTTTTGTGCATTGTTTTATTAATATTACTGGCACCATATTTTAACCAAAAGTTTTAAAACGTGGTTTAGATTAAATAAAGTTAAAATGAAAGAAGAGAAAAATTGTTAAATACAAAGAAAATATTGTTTCTGGTTGTTCTATGTAAAACAGTTTTCAACAACACGATCTTGATCAAATGTGTTTACAACAGCCTATATGTTAGATAAGAATCTCATCTTATTAGAAATGCACAATCTAAAAGGATTCCCTGCTAAAATGACTTTTCTCGAGGTTCAATGGTCTTTTTAATGTTTATTGATTCTCCAGTTATTAGTAGCCTACTTCAAGTACTTTCAACAATAAAAAAAAAGAAAGAAAAGAAACAGCTGAGATGACGTCATGGTTTGCCGTTTTAAAAGTACTTTTTTCTGAAGCCTGGGGTTATGAATATACACCGTCTGATTGGACAAATCATCTCACATATGATTTCTGCGTCCAATTAGCGTCCAGTCTGGTGAGTCGTTTGCCATCTGAGATCTCGCGAGAATGTACGCGAACTTAAGCGTCAGTTCCATAATGGCTGAAGATCCTGGAGGAGCTTTCTTTAATTTCACCCTCATTTTTATCGGTTTTTCGTTACCTCTGCTGGAAAGATGGCAGGGCACACAGCCTCGATAAACGGCCACAGACCCCCGCTCTCGTCATGCCCAAGAAAGGGAACCGAAAACGGCTGAAATTTAAAGCCGAGGATGTTTGCTCGGAGTCAGGTAATAATAGAGCGAGGCGGGCTGATGTTATGATGTGTGTCGCGTATAATAGCCAAAGTCCGGTTTTATGTCAACTTAATTTCCTGTGTTCCTTCATCTTTTCTCACAGTAACTGTGGCTGACTATGCCAACGCCGATCCAGCCATCGTGAAGTCCGGACGAGTTAAAAAGGCTGTTGTTAATGCAATTGAAAAAGAAGGTAAATTCAGAAATACTAAAGTCTCCATGAAATGATGGTAATCATGGCGGGACAAACTGTCAACATGAGATCACAGCAATAGAGTGCGTTCCTGTCCGTCCACTTTTTTAGCGGCGTTGGTTACGGAAGTATTTTTTTCCCCCATTCATTTTTCTCATAGGACTTTTTTTTCTTCGTTAAAGAGTTTTAAGCCATGAAACTAGCCAATCAGCTAGGAGGTGAATGACAATATTACAAAAAAACAAAACAAAAAAAAGTTTATGAAAATTGGACAAAAAGACAAAGGAACAAGACTTAACAAGACTGTGTACTTAGCTTTAGTGAGGGAAAGATCTACAATCCCATGAACCATTGCAAAAAACATAATCGATTTAAAAACTACTCATTTTAAAAATGTTGATTAAATATGAAAACAATATATTTTAAGTTCATTGCAAAATTTGAGTAAATTATATATGCAAATATTTAAGTATTTTAAAAGTTTTTTTTCTTGTTTGAGAAGCCGTTTCACTCAGATATACGTCACAGTAGAGAAGAAAAGTCTATCGCAACTTTAAGTATGCATGGAAGCCCAAAAATAATGCTTTGATAAATCTTGACATACTGAATTAGAAAGTCTGAATTTTGTCATAATTATGACTTAAAACATAAATTTGTCTTTTTATGTTTTAATTTCAACTTTTTATATCATAATTATGATTTACAAACACATGCCCTGCATCCGAATATGCTTACTTCTAATCTGTATAGGCGAAAAACAGTATGTGAGCTGAGTACAAGTAGAATATCAGAATTCATAAAACTGTAGGTTAAAACTACCCGGATGATCTACAGTGCACATCCACTGGACACTTTACTATCCCATGAGGCTACAGGACAGGATTTGTGAATGACAGCAAGCAATGCAACTGACGCTGTTGGTCACATGACAGTGACATGACAGATGTCCAAATTTCATTCATGCTAAATGGAACACACTTATTTAATGGTCGCAAAGTAATATACAGAATGAAATTTTTGGACAAAGCAATGTTTTTTATGAATATGTAGTGGAAATGGGCTTCGATAATGAGAATAGGAAAAAAAATTGTTCATACGGACATTTTAAAAACCGTTCATAGGAACATTTCAGAAACTGTCATACCTTCACATTTATGATGATTTTACATAAATCTTTATAAATGAGGCCTCTGTATTAGACTATGGCCCGGTTTCACAGACGGGGCTTAGCCTAAACCAGGATTAGGCCTTAGTTCAATTAGGATTTTTAAGTAGCATTTATAAACATACACTAGAAAAAAAACATTACTGGTGTGCGTCTTGAGACAAAACAATGGCACTGACATATTTTAAGATATGTCAAGTTGCTTTCAGTTAAATCAGCTCAAACATGCATTTTAGTCTGGGACTTGCTTAAGCCTTGTCTGTGAAACTGGGGGAAAAGATCCTCAGTTTAGTTAATCTCTCCTCTTAATACACCTGCCTGTAATTTACAATGACCATAGACATCTTTAATCAGCCTAATTAGCTGATTCAGGTGTGTTTGATTAAAACTGAAACTAAACTCTGCAGGATGATGTATGTCCAAAAGCAGGACTGAACACTTCTAGTTCAGACTGCTTAGAAGATGCTGTTATCTGGTATGTTGAGATTATCAGTATAAATTGCTATGAAGACATTTGACACTTTAAGATAAAAAAAAAATCACTGTGATCTTTATTCTTTTTCAGTGAAATTACTCTGTGGACTCGAGGCATCTCAGGGTCCTGTGCAGGAAGTGCTCTCGTCTGCAGTCGGTGTGAGGAACACAGCCCATGAGAGCAGTGACGAACTGGACTCAGAGGAAGGGGATGAAATCAAAGGGTCCCGCAAAAAGAAAAATAAAAGACGCAAAGGTAACTGCAGGGTGTTTGGCCAAGTGAGTTTTCCAATGCAGTGTTTCCCAAACTGGGAAATTTTATTTCTTTACCTGCATGTCATGTGATTTATTTACTGACATCAGAGGACTGCAAATATGTTAAATGGTTGGTTCACCCAAAAATGAAAATTCTGTCATGAATTACTCATTCTCATGTTGTTCCAAACCCATAAGGCTTTCGTTCAACTTTGAAACAGACAAGCATGTTTGAGTTTTCATTTACTATATGTGACCCTGGACCACAAAACCAATCATAAGTGTCCATTTTTTTAAATTGAGATTTATAATAAATAAGCTTTCCATTGATGTATGGTATGTTAGGATAGGACAATATTTGGCCGAGATACAACTATTTGAAAATCTGGAAACTGAGGGTGCGAAAAAAATCAAAATATTGAGTAAATCGCCTTTAAAGTTGTCCAAATGTAGTCCTTAGCAACGCATATTACTTACAAAAATACATTTTTATATTTATTTATTTATTTATTTACGGTAGGAAATTTACAAAATATCTTCATGGAACATGATCTTTACTTAATATCCTAATATCCAGGGTCACATATTTGAGTGCACCTTGTACATTCACTGACCAATGTATATATGTGAATAAAAGCCTAAATTAAATCTGTTCATCATATAAAGAGATTGTGTCTCTTCAGAAGTTTGGTTAAACTGCTTGATTCATATGGATTTCTTTCACAATCTTTTTATTATCGTTTTGAAGTGTCAGAGCTTTGGCTGAATAGACATTCAATAGAGGGATAAAAATCTTTCAGGTTTCATTAAAAATATCTGTATTTGTGTTCCGAAGATGAGTGAAAGTCTTATGGTTTTGGAACAACACAAAGATGAGTAATTGGTGACAGAATTTTCGTTTTTTTGGGTGAACTAACCCTTTACATTTAAATATAACTTAATCTCGAGGGGTACTTCAATTCATTATTTAGGTCAAAGGGGTTTGGCTGACAAAAAAGTTTGGGAATCCCTGTTCTAACATATTCTGATGATATTATTCATTTTCTTGTCTTTGTTGAGATTTTAAGTAAACCCTGTCATTATGAATGTCAGAAAACAGTGAAAGCATAGCCGGAGAGGAGTATCCCATTGATATTTGGCTTGTGCTTGCTGCATACATTCGGCCAGAAGACGTCTGCAGATTCTCTTTGATCTGCAAGAATGCTTGGACTGCCACATGCACAGCTGCATTTTGGACACGACTCTACAAAAGGTGGGCTGCCAAAAAAAAAAAAAAAAAAAAGTATTAAATGTATTTAGTGAAATGGCAACAGTCAGTTTAATCTGTGGCCTGTTGCACAAAGCCGGTTTCAGTTGCTACCCAGGTAAGTTCAAGATTAGTTTGAGCAAACTCTGTTTTTTCGGGCTCATGAAGGTGGATTGGTTTTTAGCAGGTTTCATTGCTATGGTAACTTACACTACACGGCTAACCTGCTCCGGAGCAGGTTTTATTCAGAGTTAGAGATCACAAACCCAAACTCGACCAATCGGCTGGGAGTAAAGTGGCATGTATCTGATGCAATAAAGCCACTCCCCCTGTATCTCTCGCTCCAAATTAAATCAGTTTATAGTGAAAATATTTTAGAGACAAAATTGCTCAACATATGCTGTTAATTATTCATTATATTTATATTAAATAAATTAAAATTATGAATAATTCATGACATATTCATATAATTAGGCCTATTATATCCTAATTGACAATATTAAACTTTGCTTTTAAATTAAAATAAATATAATACATGCATAATATATAAAGCTTTTAAACAGATTAAGCTTACATGTATTTTTTTTTTTTGAGCTCTTTGTGACACTATATTAATTATTTGGTCTGTTTGTTTGATTCACATGCATTGATTCAGTCAGATATTTTCTTTCAGCTGCCTTCTCAAACTTTCACTGCATCAGTGTTTATTCCTGCTTTGTAAATGCGTTTAATTTAATATTTTTCATAACGATCTCTTAATCTTCAGAAGAGACATGAATTGCGCAGAAATGATTTCCCTCATTAAAGCTGTTAAGTACACAGTCTTGTACCTTTGCATTTTGTCCCATTTTTCAATTAGATTTTTGCTTCAAATCAAAGTTTGTAATGTTGTGATTCACCTCGTAGCTGGTTGTTTTTGTTCATGTCTTATAACTCTTTAACAAAGACTTGATTTATAATCCTTATGAGAAAAAGGATTGGGAAAGATACTTTCAGAACTAAGCCTGCTGTGTACAGACACTGTTGTGCACTATTAGACATTTCTGTTTTCCCCATCCAGGGCATTTATGCATGACTAAATTCCCTCTTGATGTTTTTTTTACCTTTCCCCAGGCACTATAATCTTGATGCAGAACTCCCCGATCGCCTTCAGCCTGATTCTATCGCAAGGATGCATTGTCTTCGTGCCCGTGTGATTCGCTCGCTTTTTCACTTATATGAGCCCTTTAGCTCGCGGGTGTCCAGAAGCCCTGCTCTTCCTGAATCTACTCCTACTACACTCCTCAATTCCAAGGTGTGTAGATGTACTTTCTCTTTTAAACCCATTTAATGTGAGGATTTTTCTGTTGATGCCTTTTTTGTTCTTTCAGTGTTTGTTGTTTTGGATCAACAAAGTGTCTGGAAGTAGGTCAGAGCCAATGTGGGAATTCAACTTCAAGTTTGTAAAACTGGTATGCCCACAACAACATTATCGTAAAAGCAAATATGAGATGATTGCATTGTTTTAATGCCATTGTATTTTAACTTTCAGCCAACCAAGGGCAAAAATGGATGTAGTTTGGGTCTTCAGCTGCCCAAGCAGTATAAAGATGTTCACACTAATCCAGACTCAGACTGTTATCTACTGCGGGTCACTACCCTCAATTTCATTTTTACTTCTGTTGTGATGGGCATGACGTTAACTTTGGTGAGTGATGAGATAATCCATTTAACGTGTTATGATTATATATTTTTAACATTTGAGTTACCGGAGGATGCCATATATCTGCAATCCTGCCTCTGGTTCTCTAATCATCAGCTCATTGAGGCTGGAATACACTAAACAACTTCTCCAGGGCAAAAATCTGGGCAAGAGTCGACACCATTCTGCAAATTTTAGTTTGTTGGCGTTTACCGAAATCACGATTATTTAAAACGATTATTGGTGGGTGATATGATCAAAGTCTTATTTCATGATATGTGTAATATTAGTGAAATTTCACAATCATCAATACTTCAAAACAGTTACAGAAAAAAAGTTAACAGTCAGCAATACAATGAGAACAAAGAAATGAGTTGTATAATAATGAGAAATACAAATTAAATAAACGGTGCTTTAGGTTTTTCAGGAAGATATACTAACAGTGGTATTCAGATAAATAATAGACTACAGAAACTGAATAAAGTAATCAAATGTAAAATAATACTGCTGTATACATTAAATATAGACATGTATACATTAAATATATCCTAATTACAACTACAAAAGTTATTCATTTAAGAGCAGTGAGTAATTTTATCTTTGTCTTTTGTTGTTTAACATTAATGACAGACTGCACTGCAGCAGATTTATTAGGCTGCTGTCACTTTAAGAGCTGCACGGATCCAATATACTGTTACACATGCATTTTCTTTCTCAACTGTTTACATTCACTTAAGACATAACCGACTGTGTTTGAGGATACTGATACGCGCTCCGCCTCGTCTCGGAGCGTGCGCAGAAAACCGCCTAGGGAACCAGTATATCTTTCGCAGCTTAATGCGCTTTTAAGAACACCGTTTAATATCAAGCACATATTTAGCAACAGTAGACTGTATTTTACATCACTCACTTATTCGGCTGATTTGGATGTTAAGTTTGGCTTAGGAAGGAACGAAAACGCACCACTCTGATAGAAAGGATGGTGCGCTGGATGGAATACGGAAGGGGCACAATAATCGTTTTATGTCGATTATCTTGTTTTCATAATCGTTGGAATCTAAATTGAGAAAATCAGTTACGATCACAGCCCTATTATGAATGTGATGTGTGTAGTGTGAGTGAGGCCCCGTTTACACACACGTGCGTTTTCGTTTTAAAATGAAAACGGCCCTTGTCTACACTGGCATTTCCGTAGCGTTTCATAAACTATCTCTGTCTACACTACACGACCGAAAACGCATGTCACATGACTGTTCATGCACACTGGGCATGCGCGTACAAGTGTAAACGGTTGCCTCTTCCACCTTTAGGCAGCTGCAGTATTTAGAAAAAAAATTCAGTTTAACTGCACAATGGTTTCTAAAAATGACAATAAAGCCAGCAAAGATTGCAGTGCTGTCTCCATGTTATTGTTTACATGGTCGTCAAGGATACGCAGAGCGAATGTGGGCAGCCACACCATCGTTTTCAAAAGTCTCCATTTTGGTCTGTTTACACTGAAACGCAACCCCGGCATTTTCGAACTAAAACGGGCTCTGCAGCATTTTCGATAGTCTCCATTTTCAAGGGTCAAAAACACCGGAGTAGTGTAAACGACAGGTGTAACCATAGCAAAAGTTACGCGTTTTAAAACAAAAACGCACTAGTGTAAATGGGGCCTGAAATACAGCCATTCTACGTCCGCCATATTCAGACTCCGGGATTTTTATTTATTTTGCATCTCTGAGAACACCATTTCTGCACAAGTTTGTTGTGTTCAGAATGACTTAAGTCTGTTATGGCGCTTTCCCACTGCACTGCACGGCTAACTTTTGGAGGATTTTCCACTGTGTACAGTACCTAGTACCTGCAACTTTTTTTAGTACCACCTCGGTTGAAGTTTCAAGCAAGCCGTACCAATCAGTCAGCAACAGCCACTGCCACAACTTTTTTTTTTTTTTTTTTTTTTTTTAAATGACTTGCTTTAAACAACCGTCGCACGCAACTTGAAAAAAGAAATGTCTGTATCGTGGTCAGTAGATGAGGCGGCGGCGCAACTATAATGATCGGTCTATAATCCCACCCACTTTGAGGCGGTACTAAACTGCAGTGGAAAAGCAAAGCGAGCAGAGTCATGCTGAGTCGTACTGCGTAGTGAAAAAGCAGCTTCAGTGTCTGATCCTCAGTCATTTATTGAATGATGCCCAGTTTTTCTGTAACCATTTACAAAGTTGGCAAATGTATGATCCCTAGTGTTTGAAAATCTATTCAGATTTTGAAAGTTGTATAGTGTATTCCAGCCTTTAGTAATCTGCTCCATGTTTTAAGCTGGATGTCACTTGATATTTGTAGCCTTCAGCTTCAGCATTGTTCTTTTTAGAGAGTGTTGCAAATGTTATGTATGATGATGCCTAGTGTTGTAGACTAGCTGCAAAGTTGCGACTTTCATTTTTGCTGAAGATTTTGCTGAATTATTCACTTCTTGTCTTTCAGTTCACCATTAATGTGAGCACAGACATGAGGCACCACCGAGTGCGCCTGGAGTTCCAAGATTCGCCAGTCATTCGAGGAAAGAAACTTAGGGGTGAGCAGGGGGTGCAGGTAGTGCTGGACCCTGTCCACAGCGTGCGCCTCATGGACTGGTGGCACCCTCAGTACCCCACATCTTCATATAATTAGACTGATGAACTCCATCAACCTCCTTAATTACAAAAATATTGCAGAAGACAATTCAGGCCTGTTTCAACCATCTTAAAATCCTGAGTTGGCTTGGCAGTCACTATTTTCTGTTGAATTTTACACTCTACACTTATCGTGCTGCTTTTATGGACACTTTAGTTTGATCAGAATCCTAACTCAAGGTCTTCAGACATTGTAGGAGGATATTGCCTTTAATAGTTCAGGTAGCTGCCATATTTAATTTGACATAAATGAAAACAATGTGGGATATGCCATACTGTCATTTTCAACCTGTGTTTTTTCTGGAGGGTTTTTCTTTGCTTTTTTTTTTTTTTTTTCCACTTCCAATGATCAAATTCCAAGTACACAACCATACTTTCTGAACAGACTGTGCTTGCCTCCCTCAGTTTTCATGTATGGCAAAAAGTCAAATTAAATATGACTTCTACATCAGAAGTACATGGCATGGTTTTCTTTCTTTTGAGAGTAATTAGGAAATTCCACATCAAGTAATCATAACATTTGCATTACTGTAGGACTCTAATCTTAAATCATGTGATTTAATAGCTAGTTTTTGTTTTTCTTCTATTGCATACCCAAGATTCACCTGAACTCTGTCGATTTTTCTCACTCGGTCTCTGCAAATTTGTGAATCGGTAAACTGGATGAACATTCAAATCTATGACAAAAAAAAAAAAAATCTCTCAAGGCTGGTCAGTTATGGAGAGGTGTAGGTTAACCCATTTTGAATAACTTTTAGATTGGTGTTAGATTTAGGGACGGAAAGTTGGAGTTTCATGTATTCAGTGCTTTCTTTGGGGCCATTATGAGTTCAGCTTTGCTACTATGCATGATTGCCTAGTTAAAAGTGCTTCTAATTGACTGCATTAGTGAGGGAGTTTCTGTGTTGTAGATATTAAAGCATCTTAGTTAAGAGAATGATATTGTTTGATTAAAGAGAAGTTATTAAACCTATAGACAAAACCAAAGTTAAAATGTATTTCCTTATTGTAATCAAATACAGAAGTTTGTGAAGTAAATTGTTTCTTTTTTTTTTTTTTTTTTTTTTTTTAAGCTTTGGAGCATTTTGTTTTAGACTGGAAAGTTGCATCAGAAGGCACTGATGTTTTGGGCTATTAAATAAGATAATCTGTAATCTGTGTTTTGTGGTTCTGTCTTGCATGGGAAAGAATGACATTGATACTGACACCTGGTGGGCCAAGCTGAAACAACCTCTAAACCCAATTACCTAACTGAACTTAAACAAATGCAGTGGCGTTTTTCTGATTTATGTTGCTCATTTTTTTATTGTAATACCACTGACTTATACACTGTATGGTTATATACTTGCTAGAGTAAAGAACAGCTGTGCACAAAACAAAAGCTTGACAACTGAGTTCTGCAACTGACCAATCAGAAAGATGCTATCTGTGTAATGAGTAAGAGATAATGTAGTCAGCTCTGCTTCTATTTTTCATGTATTTGCAGTAGTAACCGACTAATGGTGCATTATCCCTTAATTTATAGGCAATATAAGATTCTAAATTACAGCAAAACAACATTTGATCCTAATCTAGTTACATTTAGGATAATTATTTTAAATGTAATGTTTATTGGCATGAAATTGCAAAATGTAACTGCACATAAAAGTGCATAGAATATGAATATAATTGCTAGTATAAAATTCGTTTTGCCCTCCGGAACAGCATTTTAAAAGCTTTAGCACCTCCTTTGGTAAGCTGGCAAGCAGAGAATTTTTTTTGTTTTTGTTTTTAATTATAGTGTATATTTATTTATATACATACATACACATCACACAGTTGTATACAGTAACATTGGCCGAACAGAACGACATTTCCCACAATGCTCTGTACCCGCTGTGATTGGTGGTTGCGGCTGTCACAAGTGCCTACAGGTGACTGGTGTACAGCGCTGTCACATCACAGCGCAGTGAGAAAACAAATCGCACATCACACAGGGGAGTGAGTTCTGCTGAAATTATCGAGAAGTTGTAAACGGTGCTCTTTCGCAGTTTCGCTTCCATACGAATGTAGAGGGAACTGATACAAGGCTGACTTGAAGACTCACAACTGCCGCTCCTTTCCAAAAAACTACGTCCCAACTTTGTACTTTCTGACCTTCAGCGGGTAAGTGATACAGCCCATTGCGCTCCACTCTTGTGTCTATATAAGTCTGCCTCTGCTTGAGTTGCATTCATTTCCAGCTTTTCCATAGCGACAGTTTACATACATATTTTACGTGTTACCAATAGACAGAATCGCAGTTGGTGCGTAGGCTTTTCGTTTTCTGAAAGTCATTGAATTTTGCTGGAGAGAGAAGTCACTGTATAATCATAAACTTAGTTATGCTTGAAATGATTAAGTTAAGGAGTCTATGCTCCTTGGCGTCTTTAATTCTGTTTGTGAATATATAAATTTTCGATGCTGCTCACGAGGTTAAGTTGTGTATTGACGTGACGTATGGTTATAGCTACTTGTATGTGCTTATATTATTGGCGCAGAGCCATATAGGCTACCTCCGATACCCAATCTGCATAAACTCCAAATATGTATAAACAACGTCTTATGTAACGCGCGCAGCGCAGCCCCCCACATATGTGTCCCCTATAAAAGTTTAAGCTATTTACACATAATGTACAAATATAGCGCGCAAGTTATTTATAGGCAGCATAAGCAAGGCATCTGAATATACTTCCTAGTCTAACTGAGACCTTGACAAATTCAGTATGGCTGTATATACAGAGCTATATCAGAGAGCATATTAACCATGCTTAGATGCAAAAAATTTAATTATATTATATAGTAGTCATTTATATATCCCAATATTAATCTGAATATTCTTGTGCATGTAAATGCAATTATTGTTGGTCTTACTTTCAGTATGGTGACATAATAATCACTGTGTAGCGAACGGTCACATTATTCTGTCACTAATACTAACCATAATGTCATTATAATGATCTATTTGAGAGTTGTAATAGCTAGGTGTTTTATGATAGCACTGGTTTAGTTTATTCAAGTATCAGACAACCCACATAGCATAAAAACAAAACAAAAAAAAAACAGTACATGGCTACAGTATAATCCAGTATTCAGATTTAGTCGAGCGAAAAAGTGAACAATGTATGAAGGTTTTTGCCTCAGTGCAACTGATAGTATCAAGTTAATCCCTTGTTTGTTTATTATTGTCTTTCCCTTCTGCCATCCTAGTACACAAATCATCACTAAGGAAAATTAAAAACATTTAATTGAGGTAGAGTGCATATTTTTAATTTTTTGTGAGAATTAAACATGACACAGGATGTTTGCGTTTTACCCTAGTTAGGTTCAGTAGGTTGGTTTTCCCTTGATCTTGTTGACTTTCACACAAGTGGAAATTTCTGCCTCTGGCTCTTGTGTTTCTCATTAAATTGAATGGGCTTGTCCAAACGTTCCCTCCGCTGCTTCTTGTAGTTCAGCTGAATCATCCATAGGAGAAATTTTCTGACATGCCAGAAAATCAAGTTCACCCGCAGGTCATATCAGAGAGCAGCAGAAAGCTGGAGCCTTTATCTATCCTCTCTGATGGTAAGAGATAAACACACAGTCCTGTCGCAGGTGTGGCACCACAGCCTTGTCCATCACACACGCCGACACGTTTGACCGGTGCGTGTCATCCAAACAAAGTCAGGGCATTAGGCGGCAGTTATGTGTTTGTTTTGATGCAATTGAGTGACTTGAATCAG
The DNA here is from genome assembly GCA_039654765.1 of Mylopharyngodon piceus. NCBI lineage: Eukaryota > Metazoa > Chordata > Actinopteri > Cypriniformes > Xenocyprididae > Mylopharyngodon > Mylopharyngodon piceus. The sequence continues at coordinate 23,158,617 of CM077452.1, read as the reverse complement.
ATATACACAGAGAGGAAGACAGTATGGCTGATGAAAGGTAACTCCAGAACACTCACCTCTCTCACACACCCGTGGACACATAAACACCCAGCAGCGAGGACAACTGTAAACACATTTGTTACTGCGCATTTGGGTTGGCTTGCTGTTGCTTTGTTTCCATTACACTGCCTTTGAGTCAAGCATTTTAGTTGAACATAAACTACACTTGTGTTAATTCTAGACATGACCCTGTTGTCTTGACTTAAAATGAGCTGCTACTGAAGGTACTTTAGTGGAACAATATGTTGGTGTACACAAATGAACAATGTATTAAATTCCTTCCCTTTTTCATGTATAGGCTGTGGTATAACAGTCAAAAGGAAAATGAAATTGAGCGACAGTTGTAGTATCAACATTTGATTTTATTGTATTTCAGTATTGTTTGGTTGAACAACTAGCGCTCTATGTTCAGGCCAGCACTTTTTTTTATTTTTTATAAAAAAGGTCAAGATGTGTCTTTTTTTTAGCCAACTCTTACACCAAATCATGCGCCAAAAGCCTGCTTTGTAGATGTAACCCTTTCCTGTAAATGTGAAACCAAATTTTGTTCCTCTCTGCTTGTTTTCACAATGCTACTCTGAGGCGATACTTGAAGCTGATGGAGCGTGGAGAGAGAGAAAGAGAGAGAGCGCAGTGGGCCATTTAATGCAACAGCTGTTCTCAATGACGGAGGCATTACTGACTGAGAAAGCAGAATGTACGATGGACAATACAGCTCTCTGTTCTGTTTCTAAAGGCTGGTGCACAGATTTTGGCCATGGTTTTTCTGTCTGAGACTATTTTCAGGAATTGTAAAAGATTTCTTTGGTCGTTATGAAAAATCTGCAGTCTTGGTCAGCTTAGCGTGGCACGGTCGTGGTTTCTTGTCTTTTGCGATGAATCTTGGCTTAAAATTCTGCATGGAATCAAAATGGACACTATTTACTTTGTTAGCTCGCATTACCAAAGACTATAGAATAACACAAGACGCGCCACTCGTATTGCTTTAAATGGGAGAAAGTGCAACACGCAATATGGCGGAATAAGTCCCACCTTCTAAATAAGAGCCAATCGGTGATTGGTAAAGTCATCGCATCTCTGTAGAAGCTCCGGTTTCTATAGAAACAGTCAGACGCACGCCTCCGAAATAAGGCACAAGAGACGCGCATTTAGGACTGCGCATGCGCATTAGCTTGATCCAACCTGAAAAATACTGTTTTTTTTTTTTTTTTTGTCATGATTTGAGCGTTAAGAAACAAAATTTATGAGACAGTTTTTGTCAGATTTCATTGGTGATTTCAAATATCAAATTTAATCGAAAGCTTGGCAAACAGCTTTAGAGAATTTTATGTTTCCCCATTCAAAGAGATAGGAGCTGCACTTGAATGCCCGAGAGGCTTTTCAAAGATGGCCGCCGAGTGAAATGACTTGTCTTAAAGGGACTTTGGCATTACTAGTCTTGTGGTAAACATTTAAAGGTGCAGTAGGTGTTCTGGGAAAATGCTAACTTTAGCCTGCTAGCATCGAAAGCATGTGTCCCACCCTCCCTGCAAATCGCCGTCCAAAGCCATGCCTCCTCCAAAACACATGAACGCGCACAGACCAGAAGCAAGATGACCAGAGACAACGTTATTGGATTACATCATGTGTCATTCACCGGTGAGAAAACTTTACAGTACAGTGCTCCCCCTCTGAAATGGCGTTCCTTCTCTGATGACATCAGCCTGATGGACTTCCAGTAGCAAAGAAATTTCCTTATGCAAATTTAACATTAGGTTCAAGTTTTTGCAAATATTGACAGATGAATTTGCAGCCCCGACCAATAGCAAGCCACTTGGTTCGGCAATGAACTCTGTGTGGGCAGAGATTTATAACTCTGCAGAGATTTGTGGGCAGAAATTTGTAACAAAACTGAAGGTCCAAAATGGATGAGATACTTCTTGGCCAGTTTGAAAAACATTAAATTATAATTTATAGTTATAACAAAATTATAATATGATCCATAAAAAAGAGGCTGTTTGGAAAGCAGTTATTTAGTAGTGGTCTTAAACCTAGAGTGCGTTTATCGTACAACAATATAACTCTGATTAACTACCATATTACGATGCATCATTGGTGAAATTAACCAACTAGTCACGACTGTTTCCCAAAACTGTAGTAACACAATCGCACCTCTGTCATTTGAACCACATTGGTTCAATATAAGACTGTCTTAATGATGGTCTTCACAGGTGAAGTCATAACTTCTGCTAATTAATCTATTTGAGATCTTCGAGATTCTGCTGTTACAAACATGGAACAATAACTGTGAAGTACTCATTATGTGCCATTTAATTTTGCTTTATTTGATGTTTGATTTCCTCATGTCATACTCCAGAGTTCCTTTTGTGCATTTTACGCATTTGCACACTCTATATGAAAGATATAGAATGTACTGAATGTTAGCTTGCTTATTGTGCCACATGTCATTTAACAAGAAACTATGCTTCTAACCACAAGTCTAGAGCTGTAGTTCCAACCACGTAATTTTGTGATGCTGTTTTCTAATATTCGTTGGAACTATGGTTCCGAGAAAACGGCAAATCGCTATGTTGGTAACGATGGAACTTGCAACCATAGTTGGCTAACAAAGCTTTCGGGAAACGTACCCCTGGATAAATTGTTTTTCTTCGGTCAATCATAAAAAAGATATTTTGAAAAATGTCTCAATGTTTCTTTTGACCATCCACTTTGTTTTGGACCCCTTTGACTTTCATTGAATGGACAAAAACAGTTGAAGCATTCCTTGAAACATCTTTTGTGTTTGACAGAAAAAAAAAAAGTCATACAGGTTTGGAACGACACAATGTTAATTTTTAAAGGGATAGTTTACCCAAAAATGAAAATTTGATGTTTATCTGCTTACCCCCAGGGCATCCAAGATGTAGGTGACTTAGTTTCTTCAGTAGAACACAAATGATGATTTTTAACTCCAACCGTTGCAGTCTGTCAGTCGTATAATGCATGTCAATGGTAACAAAATCTATGAGAGTAAAAAAACATGCACAGACTAATTAAACCATGCGGCTCGTGACGACACATTGATGTCCTAAGACATGAAACGATCGGTTTGTGCGAGAAACCGAACAGTATTTATATATTTTTTTTTTACCTCTAATACACCACTATGTCCAACTGCCTTGAGCGCGCGCACGGCATCCGGTGCGTGAGGTGTGTACGCGCTCTGGCGTAGTTTAAACATGGTGCCTGTAGTACAACAGTTGTTATACAAATGGAAGTAAACCACTAAAAAACATGGTTTTATTACATCAAAACTTAATTTTATTTTGTTACTTTTCGTAAGGGCAGCTTTACAAATAAAAAGGACACAAGATCTTGTTCACATACCTCAGTTGGATGTGGAAAAACCATAGGCACAGCTGATGGTTGAAGTCGTACGTGATCCTCTCCTGGGTATGTAAAATCATCAGGGGAAAAAATGATCGCTGCAGACCCTCAACAACTTTAGTACGTTAATGGGTGTGTTGATATCCAGCCGAAGAGCAATCAACCATAACTTCATGCGAGCAGGCTCAGAAGTTGGGAATACGTGGAAAGTCACCACTCCCGAATGAGTTCGCGCGAGAGAACGTAATCTTTTAGTTTTAAGTCAGTTTGAACAATCCAAATAAGCACAAGTAAATACCATTTTGATTAGCCGTCGTACCTACAATGTTTGTGCACAGTGTAAACGATGAGTGACGTATACACGCGAGAGATCACTTCCGGCACTTGCGTAAACTACGCCAGAGCGCGTACACACCTCACGCACCGGATGCCGTGCGCGCGCTCAAGGCAGTTGGACATAGCGGTGTATTAGAGGTAAAAAATGATATAAATACTGTTCGGTTTCTCGCACAAACCAATCGTTTCATGTCTTAGGACATCAATGTGTTGTCACGAGCCGCAGGGTTTAATTTGGATTTGTCTGTGCATGTTTTTTTTTTACTCTCATAGATTTTGTTACCATTGACATGCATTATACGACTGACAGACTAAAACGGTTGGAGTTAAAAATCATCATTTGTGTTCTACTGAAGAAACAAAGTCACCTACATCTTGGATGCCCCGGGGGTTAGCAGATAAACATCAAATTTTCATTTTTGGGTGAACTATCCCTTTAAGTGAACTATCTGTTTTAAACATCTATCATAAGCTTTAATGTTATAATTGAAATGCTAAACCAAACTATTGGACACAATCCTCAAAAGCATCTGATTTGATCTATTATGTAATTATCAACAATTAATCTGCAAATTGCATAATAGTTCTGTTCTCAAATGTAGCAGCCAAATTCATGACATGAGGAAGCTGTTGGCATGCAATCCAACCTGAAACCCGGCCAGGCCGTCCTGTTCTTATGTATACAGGAGCATAATATCCTGTTTAACTTTAGCCTCATCTTCACTGTATGCATTAGCAGGGAGTGAAGATAATGTGATCAATGGTTACACTGCTTGGAGAGTCTTGTAGGTAGTCTTTTAATATTCAAGATATAAATCAAAGGTAATTAAAGGGTACATGAGGACTGAGGAGCATGGAAACAGTAATGCGGTGTACTCAGTGTACTGAGTGCAGAATGTGCAGAATGATGTTGGGCCAGATGATCCCGACCCTGCCCCTCTATTGCAGTTTTAGGTGCATCTCTATACATGTACCCCTGGCTCTGGGACAGTTACAAGAGCAACAGTGATACAAATGTATTTGAAGTTTCTATAATGTCTTTACCCAACAGACCAATGATCTGTTTTTGTTGTTGTTGCTCTACATTTTTTCCAGTCAGTCTCCTATCAGTCTAAAAACACACACAGTTATTGCTAAAATACAAAAAAAGCCCTTTTATCAGATGAAATGTAGGTGGCATGTATGCAGAGCTGAGCAGAAACAGCAGAGAAATCTGTATCAGTATCAGTACATGGTTTAATTCAGAGTTCAACCGCTTTAAGATGGTAATATGGTCATTGAAGGAGGCACATGATACAGATTTACTTTTGTAGTTCAAGCTTTTGAGGTGAATTCCAATATTATATTATTGTGGAAATCTTGGGGTCCAGGGCCCACTTGATGATTTTTAAAATGAAACTAAAATAAGCTAAAACTGCTAAAACAAATATTTATTGTTATTCACCCTCTTTTAATTCACTTAATTTTAATGTCACTTTTAATTTAATAACCAGATTTTTTTTTCTTTAAGACTGGTTATAACTTGAAGTCAGTTACATAAAAACATAGATTGGTCTAATTTGATACTGAAAAGCAAGACTGATTAACTAACTGCTAGTTGGTCAGACTAGTTCTTAAGACACAATCTTAACTTAATGGCTATGTTTATGCAACTGGCCCCTGGAATATTATGAAATATAATTATTGTGATAATCCATATTTATTTGTTAAAAATATATGTAAATAATTGTTTTATATGGATATATTTTTTTATTTTAGCTTCTGTAATTTTATTAATTTATTTTGAAAATTAGCAGCTTTGTCATTACAGTAGTTCTGGTAATATCTTAGGGGGCCATTTGACAATAGGGGGACTTGGAATGAAAAAGGTTTAGAACCACTGGTCTACTCTCATATGGCAGGGCCCGTTTACTGATGCATATTGCGTACAACAATAGGAAGTGCTGGGTAATCTCCAGTTCCAATCTGATTTACATATAACAAAACAAACTGTGTTTGGGCCTTTAACCAGAATTAGCTGTAATGATGACCAAACCTCGTGCTGTTTAGTCTGTGTACAGTTGCCTCCATTGGCACTGATTTACCATATTGCGTAATAATAACAAATGAAATGACATTTGTTTGTTCTCATCCCTATATTGTCTGTCACTAGCGTGCACATGTTTATGTCAGCATCACCCTGGCCTGTAAATCTCACACAGCTAAACATGGACATGGTTGCTTTCTTTACCCTCTGACTACGGTCCCAAAGCATCTCGTCTCTCTTTCTCAACCTTTCTCTCTCCACACACATGCCAGATAGGCCAAAGGCGGGCATAGTTGCCATACTGTCTAGTAAATGCTGCTAGTTTTAGTGGGGGAGGTGGATCCTGCGTTGTAATGCAGAATAAGCAACATTGACAATTGCAAACAGTGTTCTGCCGCAACCAACGCTCCTAATCTCTAAACATATCTCCCAAAGAGTTCGATGGCTGATCTCCAAGCATTCTTGTTTAAGCCCTCACCAACAAATTAACCCTCTGGTATACCTCACTTAGAGGTCACACTTGACGACTGAAACAGACCGAAGACAAAAAGCGTATTTTTTTTTTTTCATTAAATGAATTAAAAAACACTCCACAAACAGACCGTGAATATGTAACTTTGGGATCCCCCTGACCCCCTCATACATCTTAATGTCATTGCAAAATGCACAAATTTTTAGTTCCCTCCTGATCAGAAAAACTGAGGGAAAATAATAGAAATGCCAGACCAGCTGGTTTAGACATAGTCAGGGTCTAGAAATATCCTCCTTTCCATAGGCTATTGTCAGGAACACAACAGTTCCTTGGTCATAAACATGGCCTCCTACACTGGAGCTGGAGAATTGCAACAGGCCCGCAGCTGTTCGGACCAATGAAATGCAGATTTGTTTCTGGTGCAAATACTACTGTAAATAAATACATTGTTGTCTGTATTTAGTTTATTAAACTGCCTCAGTGTGTGTGCACAAGGATGGTCTTGTTTCGCATGTTGAACGTCAACAAGCCGTTTAAACCGCTTTTGCTACATTTTGCATCTGTGTAACTCTTTCTGTCTGTGTTTATCATTTAAAAAGCCCCCCAGCAAGGTCTTTTTAGAGGAAAGGTCACCAGTGGTTTGAGTACTCTGCAGAGGTCACAGCCCCTGAATGGAAATGCATGGTGTCCAGCCTTTTATTACCCATCATGCACCTTCCAAACAAAGCCATAGAAAAAACAGAGCTTTGAACTGATCACAGAAGCCCACGAGAAGGGGATCTTAGATACAGCAGAGCTTAATGGTGATGGGTGTATATTTTTTAATGTTAAGAATCAAATTTAGAATAATTAAATGCATTTGAAAATAAACTGGTTGTTTCAGTTCATCATAATCAGAGTTTCATGATGACATTGTTGAGCGGGGGGCTAGGGGCCCCTGGGCTTGAGTCATAGTTCGGGCCCTCTACAAATGATCTCATCTTGAACAACATCATTATAGAGTAGCACAAGTAAACTAGGCCTATGCTTTGAGGTTCCTAGAACAATTAATATGCAACATGCCAAGCCCAGTCAAAGTTTAGAGGTAATATTAAATAGCCACTATAATGCAATATAATACAGGAGGTATATACAAAACCTTGATATAACACAGTATCAACAAAAGCCATCTTTGCACTGCAGAGGTGTAGCAGAAGCTGCATCTAAAGTCGCAATTATTTTTAGATGTATTTACACAGACTTTTTAATGTAGCTTAGAAGGAATGAATGCATTTACACTGCAATTACAATTGTATAAATAATATTATGAGATCAAAGGTTTAAATAAATATATATTTTTTTAAATGTAGAAAAATGAAATAATTGGAAAAAAAAATTAAATGATACTTTTCAAAATGTATCTAAAACATCCAGTAGGTGGCAGCAAGTCACTGAGCACATGACTGTGACTGAATTCGGATTCGGAACAGCAGACTAGAATACTACTCTTACTTTTTTTAGCATATCTTTATATGGTATGTAATTCCAAATTTTAGCATGTGTTTATGAATGGGTCATTGAATCATTTACTCTACTGATTTGTTCAAATACGCTGTTTCATTCAGGAACGAAACCTTGTGTTGCTCAGCGATGCAACTGTTCTGCTGTGGCTTTGTTTGGAATTATTTTCTTATTTTCTATAACCTGTTTATTGAACTGTTGTGTAAAATCAATGTCATCAACATATATATATATATATATATATATATATATATATATATATAAGGAGCTCATTAATGGGGTACCATATATTGGGGACATGTTTGTTAATTTTGATTTTTCTGCCCCATTTGCCTATAATGTGACAGGAGTATAGTACCGAGAGTGCACAAAGCTTCTCAGATCACATAATTTAGAATAAAATGAATACAAATTATAATTCTCTCTAAAGAAATGTGATATGAACATATAATTTATCAATATTTTTCCAAATGTGCACTCTTTTGGACTAAAAGACCTAATGGAGCTGTTTAAAGTAGCCATGTGATCACAAATAAACAGGAGCAGATGCGATTGAATATGTGTGTATTTTGTGTGAAAATGATTACCAGTTTACGCAGCTTGATTTTTGCCTTGAGATTAGCAGTCGGAGGCTAACGTAAACTAGTAAAGGTGGGGCCCCCTATTGGGCGAGGTCCAGTCTCGCCCCAACATAAGTCCGGCCCTGTTGCTGAGCTGTAATGAGCAGTTTCACATTAGTTTGACGTCAAAACAGAATCTGTAAACTTCCATAAATGCCCACACACATTCTGCTGTCTCATTGTTATTTTGGTTTTGGCTTTATATAAAGTAATGCACACATACAATTACAAAGCAATTCTTTGTTTGTATGTTCAACAGTGTTTTAGAATGTGTTTTTTTTTTTTTTTTTGGAAATTACAGGCAGATTGAAGTAATGTGTCATCAATATGGATTATTTGATGAAAATAGATTCTCGATATTGATTCTTGATAATAGAATCTTTGATGGATATAAAGTTCATAAGCTCAGCAATTATTTGGAATAGAAATCTTTTGTAATGTTATTCATGTCTTTACTGTCACTTTTGATCAGTTTTATGTATTCTTGCTGAATTAAAAAAAATATGCAGTTTTTAATCAATTTAGCACATTTAAATTTTTCATTTTAAGGACCTTTTTTGTACAATTGACCATTTTGTTCTATTAGAGAACCACTGGTATACTGGCAATAAAGATATTCATAACAAAATTTGAGACCTTTAAGTATTAGTTTTAATATGTCAGTATAAAGTTTGATCCTCTAATGTCATTCTAAATGTCACAGAGCCCCATAATGCAGAAATCTATTTTTTAAGTGCACATGATCTAAAGCAGAGGTGGGAATTATTCAGGCATAATGCAATACTCATTTCTTGTAACTAACGTCTCGCTTCCTCTTAACTCACCCTTCCATCAGTCTTTGTTTTGTCTGAGTGTGATTCATTACTTTGGTGGTAATGGCTGATAGTCCTCTGTATGTGAACTACACACGTTAATAAGTTGATGGCCCAAATCATGGTGTCATTCCTTAAAATGCACATCTGGCCTTTACCAAGGACACTTAATGGAACATTTTACATAATATAAACAGCTTGTATAATATTTTTTCTATTTTTATGACCACTAGGGGGAGATACAGTGTCACAGCTGTTATTTTTATTTTGAAAGCACCAGTTTCATGTAACATTTCTTAATGTCTTTGGCTTGATCTTGCATATTAGGAAAACTCTCACTGTATCATGTTTTCTGCTTTCCAGTAATTCACCTTCCATTACATTTGACTTTCCACCCCCTAAAAGACAAAAATAAAAGCATTTGCAATGTAGCATTTAGCAGAATTATTTATTCAAAGTGACATTCAAGGTTCACATTTTTGCCAGAATATTTACTTGTCCCCATGTCATTGCAAACCTGTATGACTCTCTTCTGCAGAACTCAATACTTTGAAGAATGTTGGGGTCCAAACAACATTGAACCCCACTGACTTTCATTGTATGTAGAAAAAAAACTAATTTGATAATGTTTTAAAGGGTTAGCTTACCCAAAAATGAAATTTCTGTCATTAATTACTCTCCCTCATGTCATTCCAAACCCGTAAGACCTTTTTTCATCTTTGGAATGCAAATTAAGATATTTTTGATTAAATCTTTCTGACCACCCTATACACAGCAATGTCATAACTAATTTCAAGGCCCAGAAATGTAGTAAAGACATCATTAAAATAATCCATGTGACTACAGTGGTTCAACCTTAATGTTATGAAGTGACAAGAATACTGTTTGTGCCCAAAAACAAAATAACAACTTTATTCTACAATTTCTTCTTTTCCCAGTCAGTCTCAGTCGTCTAATCACAGTGCAGCGCTTCTGGGTTCTACATCAGAACGCCGGCTCAGTATTGGCTGACAGTGTTCACGTGAGCACCACAACGTATGCGTGGGATGCTGACACAGGAGCTAGCCAATAATGAGCCGGCGTTCTGACATAGAACCCTATGTGTACAGCGTCAACAGCGTAGAAGGCTGACAAGGCAGAGAAGAAATTTTCCCACAAGAAAATGGGTTCTGACTGACGTGAGGTTTGACTCAATTGGACTGACTAAATTTAGACATGTGAATGGGGATTTCTGCAATTTAGAAACTGTTTTATTTAAAATAATCGTTCAATTTATGTAATTATCATGTGACACTGAAGACTGGAGTAAGGATCTTAAAAATTAAGCTTTGCCATAATAATAGTAAATTACATAATATATTAAAATAGAAAATGTTATTTTAAAGTCCCCCTGTAGTCAATAATTTTATCCCCTAAAACTCATCTTTGATCACCAAAATGACACATTTAAACATTTTTTCCTGTGAAAAAAAAAAAAAAAAAAAAATTCATGCCTTAAAATAGCTTGAATGCAACTCTACACCCTTGCCTCATTTATTATACACGATCTATAAATATGCTAATTAGCCCTACCTCTACTCACTCGCACAAGCTCAATAGATCCACTCGGTCAACTTACTGAGGTAAATGCTGCACAATGGTATCGCTTTTTACAACGCCAGACACATAACTGTAATAAATATGATTAGCCTTTTGCTTGACTATATTATCAAACAGCTAATAATGTATTGCTAATGTTACACAAACCATGTTCCCGTTCGTGAGTCAGACAGCTGTCTTCTAACAATCAGTATCCTTAGAAACGCTTTGAACACCTTAATGTCAGTGGAGAAAGGCATATAGTTCATCATAACATCATTATACACATCATACACCCGCTATATATCCAAATCTACCCGATTTTTTATATCAACAGAAAAATATACCCTCTTGAGACTCTCATGCTTCTGTGCAGTCATGGTTAATGATATGCTAAAGCCCCCCGGCACGTTGACGTGATTGGTTACAAGGTAGTTTGTGACGTCAGAAACACCAGCGATTTCAAACCGCAGGTTTGAGACTGACTTTTTTTTCCACTGCAGTTTTAAATAGAAAATACTCAGCAATGGTGTTGACTTATGAATTTGCACATGGTTTGTCTTAAAGCATATTAAAAACACCACATAGACATATAAACAACATTAAAAACTTGATTTTCACCACAGGGAGACTTTTAGTTGTATTAATATTTCTCAATATTACTGTTTTTATTGTATTTTTCTTAGTAAGCATAAGAAACGTCTTTCAAAAACATTTAACAAATTATGAATTATGAACGGTATGTGAAAGCCAAACCATCATCATCATGTGAGACTTATCAGAGCATCATCATGTAATGGTAGAGCATGACGCTATATAGCAACACACTGGTTATAAAAACACCTTGAATGCAAGACGCGTTGGGTTAAAACCTCTGCCGAATTAATTAGTAGACATTCATCTGACATTCGTGTGTATCTGCACGCTTCAACTTGCGGTGAAGGTAAGATCTTGAGCAACTTCCCTAATAGCTTACAGTAATCCAGATTTATCCATATGTAGTCGTGTGAACTGTGTTTACACACATGTCCACATGAGTGTTTGCTGACCCAGCCTAACCAGTGATTCACCACACTCCTCCAGACTCATTACATTCAGCGGCACAGTCAGAGGAGACGGAAGAGGACTCGAGGAAAGGGATGAGGGACAATAAAGTGCCCTTGTTCCTCTCTCATAGAAGCTCACAGGGTTTGGGTCATTTAGGGGAACTGGAGGAGGTAATAGACAGAAGAAGAGAAGTTGTGGACTTCATGACTAAGGATTTCCCTGTGACTGTTGATCGCTCTCCCTCTCTCTTTCTCTGTTGCAATTGGTCACGAGTGGTGGCGCTGTCAGCTAACACAGTCTCTAGTATAAGAGCCACGCTTCAACATGAAGGCTCTGTATTCTGTTAGGACGCCACTTGGGTTTGGACTTACATGAGGATTGTGTATCTGTGACAAATAGGACAAGATAATCATTGACCGGCCTGTCTTCCACATGCATATAAGGTACAGAGAGTGAATCATTACCGAGATTTGTGTATTATTTGATATCAACGAACCATAGTGGGCTTGAATATTACATATTTAGTGAAAGTCATGTGTTTTTATTAGAAGTCTTACACTTAACTGAGATATACTTGTGGAGCTATTTAAAACAGTTTATAGGTCATTTTGACTTGTACTAGCTTTTATTATGATGGTCGTAGTATTGTGAGATAAATCAGTGACAGAGACTCATGAGCAGGTCTGGATGGAATCAATGGACTTTTTGGCAATTTTTGTGTGCTGATTTTGAGGTAAAAGGTTTAAATATAGTAAAATGTGTTTAACAGAGCTGAGAGTACGACTGAGAGTTGCCTCCATTGGTGCAATTTGGAGAACGATAGTAGTTTCAATGCTATTTCAAGGCACTCACACAATAGGGCTATAACATTAAAAAACACAGCATAAAAGAATAAAGAAAAGAATAAATATAATTGGGATTGGATAATTTAGAATAAATTTAGCAGTATAAGCTAAGAGCTACATTTTAACTAGTCCCCAACTCCCCATTTTATTTTATTTTATTTTTACAAAGACAATTCACAATAAATATTGGCATTTGAATATTAGCAGTATTGTTTAAGAGCTACTTTTCAACTGTAATCCCTATTTTATTTTATTTATTTATTCTTACAGAGACAATTCACAATAAATATTAGCATTTAAATATTAGCAGTATGAAAGCATTTCAGCTGTTCTCCCTAAAAAGCAGAGCATTATGGCCAAAACCATTTCCTGTACTGGAGGCACGTGCTCTAAGATCATTGGATCACACTGAATATAATGATTGTGTTTGGTTATATTATCATATCTTTATCATCACCTTTAATGTGGATACTCAACGTTCTGATTTTTACACCTCATTGTGCAGAATAACTTTACAGAGTTGTCAGGTCTATAAGAATGAATGCACTGTACAAGTTTAGTTCTAACAGTTTGGAACAAAGTTTAATTGGATGTTTCATGGTTTGACCCAGATATCAACTGTGCATAAAAATAGATATATCTGCGATGCACCTGTTGCCTTGTTACTTTGACCGCTAGAAACAGCACAGCCGCAGCTATCTGCAGCATTCTCATCACTCCGATTCATCTAGCCACAGCCGGATACCTCTTCATGTTACTCACCAGGCAAAGGATGGCCACTAATACACATCTCTGTGTTTCTTTTCCAGTTTTTCAGCCCACTCATAGGCAGGCACCCAGTCATGTAGAGAGCAGCGCGTGGAGGACACCCAGATCACTTTCAGCACTTTCTACACAAAGAGGTAATTGTCAGATATTTCTCACAGAGAGAAATGAATAAAGGCACAGAAAGCCGTGGAGAATACAGCATTCAGCATGTGTCCAAATGCAGCTGGGCCTGTCTGTTAGGAAAATCCATTGGGTCGTTTGTATATTTTCCCGTAAGTGCCGTCAAAGTTGGAAGTTGCATTAGGTCGTATTGGGTTATGACTTCCTGTTGAACAAGTGAGTAATCAGTGGCACGGGTTGAGTAAATAAAGTGTCCCCTCAGTATGAAATGACCCAAATGAAGGGGCTTTATATAAAAGTTAAAAAGCACATTTCACATTGTTTTTAAATCTTACTTCGTTTAACAGAGAATTTGAAACTATTTATGATCCTTCCCAAGTCCATGAAAATCTTTGCACGCGGCTCCGACTGCACACCACAGCATTTGCAACATTAGATTATGCTTTTTTAAAAACAGACTTCTCAATAGCAGCATTGTCTGATAATAAAAAACAAATATATTTTCCACAGCTTCAGAGTCAAAAGGTCAGACAGTAATTGGCATGGCAAAGACAGTAGAAACGAGGCAGTTGTGTTGTTTGTGTATGTTTTGAACATTTTGAAAGAAGTCACCCACGGGTCACTGTAGTCGTTAGATAAGTTAGAATCTAATCAAGTTAGACTACACACTAGCACATAATCGAGCTTGACAATGCTCTAGATGTTATCAAGAATCTTGAAATACGTGTACAACAGTGACTTTTCAGGAATGTAGGAGTGTCATCCTCATTTTTGTATTTCCACTTTTTTTCCCCTAAATAGTAGATATAACTTCACAGCAGGTGTTATTGAGATTTAGTATATATAATTTTTATTTAAAGAAATTAATACTTTTATTTAGCAAGGATGCATTTTTTTAATAAGGAATGTTTATGAGAAATGCACTTAAAGGATGCTGTTCACTTTTGTTGCTTGACTGCTTCTCCTAAAAGATGTTAAATTGAAAATAGTTATTTTAAATTGTAATAATATTTCATAATATTACAGTTTTTACTGTATTTTTGATCAAATAAATGCAGCCTTGGAGAGCATAAGAAAACATAATAAATTTATGTATAAATTTATTTAGAAAAAATATACTTAAAGCTGCAGTCCGTAAGATTTGCCTCTTTGTCGCCATTTCTGTTTGAAACCTGCAATTGCAGTTATATGCGGAATTATTATCGTTACGTGCGTTGTGCATCGGCACGGCTCCTCAGTGTGAATGAATTTAATGTTTGCTGTCAGTCAACACATTGGTGTGGATACTGTACTTCGGAAACACAGATTCTATGTCTTGGAAGTATGACCAAAAAAAGAATTTTCACCGGAAAATGTCATCTGAACAAGTAACATGTCTACCACTTTTTTTCTGACCAACTGAGGAAAAAAGCATTAGGCCTACAATAAATCACGCTGCCAGTGGTTAGCTCGGATCATGCCAAACCGTGCAAATTATTATTGTTGTTATACTTTGTTCTCAAATTGTCAATGTTAACAACATCAGCATTGCGTGACTATGTGTATTTAGTGTGTATTAGCGTTACTTGTAGATTTCAATTTCTGTAGCCACTCCGCAGTCCGAAGTCTTTTGCTTTTGACTACGGGTAAATCTCCAGTTGTCACCGATGATTGTCATTTGGAGCTTTGTGGATTACAATCCTCCATCAAAATGATATGTTTAATTATTTCAGCTGCTGTGAGAAAAGGCTATAAATGATCTGCCACAAGCAGCATCCTCACATGATATAGCTACTAGCTGGGACTCGTTCCTTTCTGTTTACAGACGTGACGTAATGACGCAAAGATGAATGACTGCATGCTCGAATTTCCTGCGGAAACCAACCAGTACCGCTCTTATTAAAAAACATTATTACAAGCTGACCGTTATGAATCGAGCTAAGGTAAGGAGATAGTTTTGAACACTGGCTGGTTATGTACATGCTCAAAAATAGATTTTGGATCATTTTTAACCAAAAAAAGTTACGGACTGCAGCTTTAAAATTAATAAAATTACATATAATCAAATATAATTAAAATATAAACTGTCAGGAAAAACCAGCTGTGTTGTAGTAAGTAAACATATGTAATGTATTGTGACAGCTGTGTCAGGATTAAGTTGTCTTGCCTCTTGGACTAAATCCAGCAATCCGTTTAATCCAGCATGTGACCACCTAACTCTTTTCCTGCCAGTTTTTTTTTTTTTTTTTTTGTTACCACACAGCGCCAGCATTTTTGATTATTTTCTCAAAACTTTCATTGCCCCCAGAATATTTTGTTGTATGAATATCTGATCATATACACTGATCAGAAATAACATTATGACCACCTTCCTAATATTGTGTTGGTCCCCCTTTTGCTGCCAAAACAGCCCTGACCTGTTGAGGCATGGACTCCACTAGACCCCTGAAGGTGTGCTGTGGTATCTGGCACCAAGATGTTAGCAGCAGATCCTTTAAGTCCTGTAAGTTGCGAGGTGGGGCCTCTATGGATCGGAATTGTTTGTTCAACACGTTCCACAGATGCTCGATTGGATTGAGGAATCTGGGGAATTTAGAGGCCAAGTCAACACCTCAAACTCATTGTTGTGCTCCTCAAACCATTCCTGAACCATTTTTGCTTTGTGGCATTATCCTGCTGAAAGAGGCCACAGCCACCAGGGAATACTGTTTCCATGAAAGGGTGTACATGGTCTGCAAAAATGCTTAGGTACTGTAGGTGGTACCTGTCAAAGTAACATCCACATGGATGGCAGGACCTAAGGTTTCCCAGCAGAACATTGCCCAAAGCATCACATTGCCTCTGCCGGCTTGCCGACCACTGCAGACCAGGAACACCCCACAAGAGCTGCAGTTTTGGAGATGCTCTGACCCAGTCATCTAGCCATCACAGTTTGGCCCTTGGCAAACTCACTCAAAGATTTTATTCTAGCTTCATGCATTCTTTTTTATCAACACTTGAATGTGGCAAGTCCCATTTTAAAAAAAAAAAAAGAAAAAAAAAAAAAAAAAAAGCAACATTTTGAACAAAAAGCTGAGAAAATTGTGTTTTTGTTAAAGACTACGTCCATCCGGATCAGATTCAGAACAATGATCAAAATATAGAAAGCTTGCACAGTCCTGTACCTCTCCTGGGTGTGACATTTCATTCAGTAACATTAGGCAGTTTTGATGTATATGTGGTTTAATGTTTGATGATCGTGTTAGTTTACATGTGCATAATGCTTCTTTCTGCTTCTTCTTCGCTTGTTTTTGCGTCCCTACCATATAACAGTAAAAACATGGATTGCTGGAAAATTCTGTCAATGGCAGGAAAGTATCGTTTCATAAATGACGGAAAACTCCATCAATGGCGAAGAAAGAGTTAAAAGTATGGGAGGTCATGGAAGTGTCTTGTTCACATGAAAGCAGGGAAACCTTAAAGTGTTTGTTCTCTTTTGATATTTAGTGAATTAGCATTTTTTCCATTCTCATTGTCAACCAACAGTGAAATTAAACAGATCAGTTTTGGCATGAGGACAGCAGAATCAGTTGCTTTAAAAGCAGAAGTTTTAGTGATGTTTATTTACTTGATTGCATGAGTTTGCAAGTGAGGTAATCACTTTGTTGTTGGGAACCCAAAAGGCATGACCACACTGCACATGACACAAGCATCATTTGGGGATTTTTTTTTGTTTTTATTGTCTTGAAATCATGGGACTCTAGATGATATTCAATTTATCAATCAAAGTGCTCCATATTGTTTTAAAAACCTTTGTGATTATTGTATAGAAATTATAAAAGCTATGATGCACAATATATCGATACTATATCTGTTATCATAGAGTATTTAAGTTGTTTGTTTTTTTTATCATATCGGTAACAATTAACTTAAAAGTTCAACTTTAAAACAGTACTTTAATAGCACTGTTAAATGCAATATTAAAATGAATGTCCATTTTTTTATACTGTACACTATAATATTGTGATGCCTACATTTGCTTATAGCATTTAAATCAAAAATTTGTTTTGCCAGTAGCAAAGCATTTTAATATCTGCCATTTGTCGTTATCTGCTCCAGTTGAATTTCTTGTAATGTTTGCGACCTGCTTTGTTCAAAATCAAGACTCAAAGTAAAGCAGCTTTGTGGAAAAGTGACGCCCTTGATTATCTTGAGGAAAAAGAGGAAGGAAATGGGTACTGTGTAGACACTGTCAAAATGTTCATCCTCCTACTTCCCTTACCCATCCCACCTAGCGTTATCCCGGCGAGTGTTAATCCTACATGCCAGTGTGATTCCTTAGAACATGCCAGATAAGTTGGCCAGAGCATGGAAAGTTCACTGTGTGCTGCAGAGGCCTAGTATTTACACAGCAGCAGTCTGTTACCCCGAGGGAACAGGGTGTCTCTGCAAACAGGAACAGAAAGTGTGGGTGTTTATTTTTGGTTCCGCTTGCCTCTGTGCTTTGCTAGAGAGGGTGGATGGTAAATCAAGGGTGGGCAGAAACTGAAGAGCCAACATAATCTGGTTCTTTACCAGCCCCCTGCCTACCATTCCTGTGCAGGGTACTGCAGTATCCAAAACCCCACGACCACTGTCTACTGCTAAGAGTTATATTCATATTTGCACACAAGCAGCAGTTGCTCAACAAATCACAGAGCTGTGAATGAGCTCATATCTGATGTTGTAGACGCTTGCTCGAAATGACACAAAGTGATCACTTCTAGCTACTCTGGCTAATGCTAATTACATTCTAGGAAATAATGGAGATTAGGAAGTTTATAAGATCTAAGCAATCTGTCCATTAGCATTCCCATTCCCTGGAAATGTCTATCATGCTATGATGAAATAAACAGTAGCCATATGTTTCATTACCTGCAAATTGTTTTAGTTTTATCCGAATAAACTTTTGAATTGCCGGTAATCCATGAAGATGTTTTTGGATCCGTTTTGTGTAGTTACAATGTCTAGTAGCAGGGGCTAGTTGGCAAACCTTGACCCATCCAGTGTATTAGTATTCTTGAACTTGCATTAGTATTCACACAGGGCATTTTCAGATTTGCATGTTTCTTAGAATTGTTATGTTTAGGACAACATTGGCCTGGTGGTTAGTGCATGTGCTCTGACACATGGTGTTTGAGTAGGCAATGCGACTCATGTAATTTCCTGATTTTCTACCCCCTCTCATTTCCTTTCTCATTTATCACTGTCTTTGTTAATTAAGGAAGACATGCATTAACTTTTTCATCATGCAAATAAATATTTGCAACCAAATCTGCAATATATAATAGATAGATATAATATTTAGCAGTAATGAGCTTTGCTGTGTTAAAGGCGGCACACAAGTATAGTGATATACTGAATGCTATGAGACTTTATAAGCATGCAGGTGTGTTTGTGTGTATGTGCATACGCTTTGTGGCCTGTTCTATTTTTTCTTCATCCTTTGATGTAGAGACGCCATGAATTCACTGGCTACTGTGACAATGGGGCACTTTGATAGCTAGCTCTGTTTGGATGCATCTCCATCGGGGCAGTGTATGCCTGGCATTCGCTAATGGGCGGTGTGGGAGAACAGCGTCACAGGAGGAGGTGGTGTATACGCACAGAATAGCGTCAGTATATGCCAAAATATATACGTCACTCACTATGTTCAGGGCTGAGCCTGAAATGTTTTGTTGATACAACAATGATACAAGATAAGAGAACGCCCAACTCTGACTCTTCGGTGGAGTTCTGAGAAATCATCAAGCTATCAGGTGGTTTTTTCATTGGAAGAGCTGAGAAATGTTTACCAGTTATTTAAACAATTATAAATTACAACCTAGTCATTTTCCAAGGCTATTGCTCATACTTGCAACCTAAGTATGTTTCAGTTTCAAAATACTCCTATTCTAATTTAAGAGGTAGGGATGACTATATGTAAGCTATTGATAGTTTGATTCCTTTGAAAAGTAGGGATGTGCAATATGTTGGTAGTGGTACCATATGTTGTTGGCTGATATTAGAGATTTTCTAAGTATTGGTATTGGTCAATATTTGATTTTTAATTGTGCATTCTCATTTCCTCTATTTTTTCAGTTATAGTAATGTATTAAGACTGTTAAATGTAATCTTTAGCAGATCTCAAAATGAATATCCATTATTCATACTGTGCATTATAATGTTGTGATGACTAAATTCACTTATAGCTTTTAAAACGATTTTAGTTTTTAGTGGGTTTTTTTTTGTTTTGTTTTGTTCATTTAACAACCGTCTTATCAGTACCTGTCAGAATTTAATTATCAGTGCATCCCTTTTGAAAAGTGTAAATACTGTGGCAGTGTGGCACTGTCAAAACATTTCTTGAGAATCCCGATCAGCCTGACACAACAACACTGACTCAGTGTAACTTGATGGGACTAGCTAGACCAGGTGTAGGCAATGTCTGTCCTGCAAAGTTTAGCTCCAACCCTGAAAAAAAACCTCACCTGCCTGTAGCTTTAATAATCCTGAAGACATTGATAAGCTTGTTCAGATGTGTTTGATTAGGGTTGGAGCTAATCTCTGCAAAACAGTGGCTCTCCAGGACCGAAGTTGCCTATCCCTGAGCTAGACCAATGGCAGATCGCTTGGATTATTTTTTCAAAGCAATCAAACTTGCATTTGGTAAAATGAGAAAAGTATTTTCCACACTCTTAAAATGCGGTCACATTAGCGAAATTGTATAGGGTAAAAAGTCTGTTTTCAATAGTGTTGCGATGTATGATGTACATTTCAGACAGAAGTCCCTTTCAAACCAAGCAGCTTTCTGTTGGTCAACAAAGAGAATTCACATTATCAACTGAATCTGATGCAAATTGTGGAAATCTTTCACCCTTGTAAGAAATTCCAGATTACGTGGATTCCTGTTGAAATAGCTGCATTTCGCCCACAAAAATTTCCCGAAATTTAAGGTGTGGTTACATTAGTGAAATGTCGGTGACTTGATTCTGACTGTGAAAATTTGCCGAACAATGGTCAATAAATATTTAGATATCATGTCTAGAAACCAGAATATTTTATCGAATTTTTAGAACCTGCCCAGAAAACCCTAGCAAACACATAGACACTCTAGAACATTTCCAATCCTGCTTGTTGAAAGCCACTGTCCCGCACAGTTTAGCTTCAATCCTAATTAAACACACCTAAACAAGCTAATGAAGGTCTTCAGGATTACTATGCTGCGTCCAAATATTCCTACTTCCATACTATATAGTAAGCGAAAAACAGTATATGAGTCGAGTTGTGTCCAAATTCATAGTATTCACAGTAGACAAAAAGTACCTTGACGACCTACTTCTTCCAGTGAGATTCTGCACGTTCAGTGGACACTTTACTATCCCATGAGGCCATGGGAGAGGATTTGTGAATGGAAGTGAAGCGACGCAACTGACGGCGTATGTCACATGACAATGACAACATGGCGGATGTAGTACGTTCGAATATCATTAATACTACACACATTCATACTATATAGAACATAGCAAGTTTCAAATCAAATGAAGTTTCTACTATATAGTATGCGAAATGCAGCACTAGAAATGTCTAGACAGGTGTGTTAAGGCAACAGGCAATTTGGAGCTAAGCTCTTCAGGATATTGGCCCTCCAGGAGCAGGTTTGCACACTCCTGCTCTAGAAACTACCCAGAACATCTTTGCAACGACATTGCAACATAATAAAACCTTCCCACAAGTATCACAACAGTGATTTTTTTTGTTTTCAAACGACTAATGTAGCTCTGGTGCCACCTTCAAATCTGATCTTGCCTGACTAATTTTGAAATCAGATACCAGCAGGTAATGAACTACCCACGTGGGTTCAGTTCTTCTGTACATCAGTCCAGCTGTTTGCGAGACAGCCCGTCCCAAAGCTCTGCTCTCCTGGAACTGAGTCAACCTCTGGCAATTGCCCTGGTGACAGAGCCTGAAAGTGTCCACTGACCAGCGTGAACCACAAAGCTTGTAGTGTGTTTGCCCCCCTCCACTGCTGAAATGTACACTGTGGGCTAAATACTGCTTCAGTACTATCTCAATAGGAGCTGCTTTGCTTATTGTACCTCTAGTACAATAAGCTTTTCTCCATAGGCGGCCGAGTCCCTCTGGGTTGTCCTTTCTACCCTGTGGCTATGTACAGTATAGTTTGTGAGGTGGAGCAACTGAGGATGCGCCTGGCAGACTTCAAATGGTTTAATCTAACATAGTTTGCATACCTGGCACTCCATCATTCTCAATAAGAACACTTAAATGCCACTTCCTTTTTGTATCTTTCTCACAATATACTCCAGTAATAGCAAAGTCATGCTTGTTTGCATATTGGTCTTCTGTAGCACCCCAAAAAGAGGAACTCATTCGATTAGGGACTCCCCAGGACTGCAGAAGAAACAGGGTGTGGACCTATTTTTGTAGTAGGGTGCGAGACATGGGGTGAGGATGTTTTGGAGGCATTTCCAAATTGAAAAAGCTACTCACATGAGCTTTAAAAGAAAAGAAAAACACCACCTGACCCTCACATGACTTCCCCATCATACTCATCGTTACTTCTGAGTTGTATAAAAAGCCAAAGTCTCTTTGTAGGATGGAGCACAGCTCTAAAGAAATGCCATAGGCTGTTGATATTCTTACAGGCAATTTTAAGGCATCTAAATGACATCATGAATGCATGATATGGTGGTTAAATGGGAAATGTGTGTATAAAAATAGATGCATGTACCTAAAATTCTCAAAAAAAAATTTATACACCACTATTTTTAGGAAATATTTTAGGAATTATATTTTAGGACTAAATATTTCGACAAATATTTTAGGAAATGCCAAGTTACATGATTTATCTTTTAGGTTCCTCTTTAGTTTCTACACTTTAGTCTGTTCTTCATTTAAACTGAAGGCTTTATATTGTGATTAAAGCCACAAAAAATAGGCAGCTTTTTATCATTTAACTAGTGATTTATTGTTTATATATACAAGCACACACACACCAATACAAATACATATATATAAAGATGTTAGTTTTGAACATGTTAGCTTGTTTCTACCTGTTTTAAGATGATCAAAAATGATAAATATTTAAAATATAATTTATAAATTAACTTATTTATGTCGGGGTTTATTTGCAATAACAAAAGTTTGGGGTCGGTACAATTTTTTTTGTAATGTTTAATTGATCAAAAATACATTAAAAAAACAGAGTGAAATACATATTTTAAAATGTAATTTATTCCTGTGATGTCAAGGCTGAATTTTTACACTACTCCAGTCTTCAGTCACATGATCCTTCATAAATCATTCTAATATGATGATTTGCTGCTCAAGACAGTTCAGAAGAACAGCATTTATTTGGAATAGAAATCTTTGCTAAAACATTACTGAATGTTGTTACTTTTACTGTTTTTAATACAGTATAAATAATTGCATTGATCCATTTACTTCATATTCACTTCCTCTATTTCCTTTGCAGACACCCCACCACTCTTCGGGCTGGACTGCGCGGCGACAGCAGCCCGCCCCCCGCGTCCCCCAGCCATGTCGTCACGCATCGGTCTGCGCCTGCAGCTCATGCGGGACCAAATGCAGCAGGAGGAGCAGCGGGAGCGGCAGCAACAACAGGCAGCATCCATGCATTACATGCAGCATCGCATGCCCGGCCCACCTGCACCCTCGTCAGCCATCAGTGCACCAACTCACTTCCAGGCGCCCATGCAGGTGCCTGTTGAAGTGCTAAAAGTAGGTATATCCATCAGCCTGTGTGTGCTCAACCTAATTTGGGTTTGATGAAGTGCATTTTACATTTACATGTATGCATTTAACAGGTGCTTTTATCCAAAGTGACTTACAAAAGAGGAAGAAAAGCACTTTGTCAAAGAGCCAACAATAATCATAATCCAGAAGTGTGACCACATTAAAGAGATAGTTCACCCAAAAATGAAAACTATCCCATAATTTTCTCACCCTCAAGCCATCCTAGGTGTATATGACTTTCTTCTTTCAGTCAAACACAATCTGAGTTATATTAAAAAATATTCTGGCTCTTCCAAGCTTTATAATATGAGTGAATAGCAACTGATATTTTGAAGCCCAAAAGAGCACATCCATCCATCATAAAAGTAATCCATACGGCTCCAGGGTGTTAATAAAGGCCTTTTGAAGTGAAGCGATGTGTAAGAAAAATATACATATTTATAACTTTATGAACTAGAATGACTGTCTTCCATACACGAGTCGATTCTGGCGGAAGAATAAACTTTGACCCAACGCATGACGTATTGACGAACGCGGAAGCACAGAGGATAGAGCAAAACAAAACACTTCTACGAAATAGAAGTCTAAAATGAGATTTTTTAAAAGAGAAATGTCGGTGGAGCTTGAGTTTGTTGCCCAGCCCTATTTGTTTTAACCACGAGAGGCGTCTACTCTCCCCTAAGCTTACGCTACTCCTACATCATACGCCGGAACTTGACTCTCTCGTGAACATGTGGACGGACATTATTAGAAGCTAATGATTATAGTCTATAAAGTTATAAATATGTATATTTTTCTTACAAAAATGCACCACTTCACTTCAGAAGGCCTTTATTAACCCCCTAGAGCTGTATGGATTACTTTTATTATGGATGGATGTGCTTTGTGGGCTTCAAAATATCAATTACTATTCACTCCCATTATAAAGCTTGGAAGACCCAGAATATTTTTTAATATAATTCTGATTGTGTTTGACTTAAAGAAGATAGCCATATACACCTAGGATGGCTTGAGGGTGAGTAAATTATGGGATACTTTTCATTTTTGGGTGAACTAACCCTTTAACTATTATGAGTCATCTGTTGATACCTGTCATGAGTGCAAGAGAATGCCACAATATTGTAAATTTAGCAAAGTTTTTTTTTTATATTTTCATTTTTTAAAAATGTAATAAGTACTTTGGGTCAGATTTACTGAACAGCCACAATCTAATAAAAGCACAGATGAAAGTGGAAAGTTCTGCGAGTGATCTACTGGGAATGTGCAAATGACAGGTGAAAATCAGTTAAGACATGCTTTTTTGGGGGCGATAAATAATGGCACAAATACCACTAAATTGACTACCGCAAACAGTAAATCATGTTACATGATTCATGATTACTATTGTTTCAAATGGGAATGCAAAAATGATATTTGTTGTAGTTTCTGTTCACCACTATAGAAGTTTACCCAACTATGACAACCCCGGAAAAAACCCCGGAAATGTGAAAGTGTCTATTAGTTGGTTTTCATGATAACCGTGATACATAGAGTAGGTGTTTGTGGAAATACTTTGCTAAGATAAGAAATGCCTTCTCCCTTAAATCTTGCCAAATTCCCTCTAATCATTGTGCAGCTGTGTGTTCTGTGGTATGAATGGGCTCCCCCATGAGACACTAATCTTGCCTTCCATTGGGTAGTCTAGCGCTCTGGCCACCCTAGTGGTCCCAACTGGATGAATGACTTCTAAGGAGTGCACGAAGACCAAATTAGGCAAGATTAGGTACTCTAGTAATCTCCTCTCGTGTTGCGGTGAAAGAGTAGTGGGCAAAGTCCAGAAGTCAGTGGGTCGTGCAGGACTGACCACGGCTTTGTTGTGCCGGATTACATTTCAACCAAGATCAAAAACAAAGTGAGGAATATTTGTAGAAGAATGCGGTGGAACGGCAGCCAGGTAAGAGGAAAAAGACAGAAAAAAGGGGCTGCTCTGACATGACTTATACAGAGATAACACACAGGAAGACATTCTTACAGGTGACAGGTTTCTGTCTGATTCCATCTGTTATCATGGATTGTTATCAGTTAGTTAGTTTAAAAACGTGACTCTGTGCTCAGTGTACACACATGGAATTTTGAGTTTGGGTGTGTGTGATGTTATGAAACTTCGTACTTCACCTACAAGAAGTTTTTATCCAGATGTTTTTTTAGAACAGCTGTTTTCATTTTTCTTCCAGAGCCTGACAAAACATCCCCCAGTTTTCTGTAAAGCTTTAGAAAGTTGAGGTTGTGGAATTTATTGTAGAGTTATTTCATGTACTGTAGCTCATCTTTGGAGCCTTCTTGTGCTTCTCTGAGTGAGGCTCTGTTATCAGTTCAGTTACTTGCTCAACAACTTTATGTGTGGTAGGCGACTAAAAACATTATGGTTTGTTCATCTTCCTCCAAGACAATAATTTCTGACAAATTAACTGAATCATTCAAACTGAGCATCAGATTTAGGGGAATGTTAACATTAGAGGTCATTTAATTGTGTTTACAAGAATAAATAAAACTACTTTTACTACCGTTCAAACTTTTGGGGTCAGTAAGATGTTTTGAAGTCTCTTATGCTCACCAAGTCTGCATTTATTTGATCAAAAGTAAAAACTGTATTATTGTGACAGATTATTACAATTAAAAACTGCTATTTTATAGTCTAATATATTTTGAAATGTTATTTATTCCTGTGATGGCAAAGCTGAATTTTCAGCATCATTACTCCAGTCTTCAGTGTCACATGATTCTTCAGAAATCATTCTAATATGCTGATTTGGTGCTCAAGAAACATTGAAAACAGTTGTCCTGCTTAATATATTTTGTGGAAATCGTGATGCATTTTATTCAGGATTCTTTGACGAATAGAATGTTCAAAAGAACAGCATTTATTTGAAATAGAAATCTTATAAATAAACATTATAAATGTCTTTACTGTCACTTATGATCAACTTTATGCATCCTTACTGAAAAATCTTACTGACCCCAAACATTTCAACAGTAGTGTATAATTTAAATTCAGTTTAAATTAAAAAAAAAAAAAAAAAAAAAAAATGACATCTCTTTGGCATATCTCAGACATTAAAATAATCTGTATCTATATCATAAAGTAATAGTTGACTCAATCTTTACACTCTCTGAAAAATTGTCTAAAAATTATACCTTTAGGGGTACATCAGCTTGTCACTGGGGTAATACCCTTAAAAGGACATCTTTGTACCTTTTTTTTTTTTTTTTACCCCTAAAAGGTGCATATTATTACCTTAGAGTAGCAATACGTACCTTAAGGTAATACTACTAAACTTTAAGGGGTAAATAAGGTACAAAGATGTCCTTTTAAGGGTATTGTCCCAGTGACAAGCTGATGCACCCCTAAACAAAGGTACAATTTTTGCACGTTTTTTATGAGAGTGTAGTTATGTTTAACTGAGCCAAACAGATTCTCTTTGCATAAACCTCTGTTGTGCTCAGACCAAAGTAGGGTCATCATGAGATATAATAGCTACACTGTTGTGTTTCTTAAATGTAAGTGGCAATAACATGTGCCACTAGCATGTTGTTGCTAACTTCCCATGCAGCCAACCATGTGTCACCTCAAGATTAAGCAACAGTAGCTCCTGTTTCACACAGTGCATATCATTAAGCTGGACATTTACCACCACCGTTCCTAGATCGAATAAAAATATGTAATGAAGAGCTCCATGTTAGATGCACTTCTAACCACAACTAACCTTCTGTAATTTCACCTCTGAGAGCTCAGAGCAACTGGCCCTACCCAAAATTTCTTTACATAACCTTCATGGAGAGGTTTAACACCAGGGAATTGCCCTCCCAGACAGTGTCCCCGGTTTACAGCTTGTGTGTGTAAATTGGAGTCCTGTATTCTTCACTTACATTGCCTATAAAAGTTTTACTTGCTCAATCATGTTCTTTAATCTTTCAGTTAAATAATACAAGCAACTGAGATTGAATAATTTGGAAGCTGAAGTGTAAATGCTTTCATCCACTAATCCTGAGGCTTTGTTTTCATTCAGGAATGTGGTTGGTGTATTATGGCTAATATTTTCCATTAGTATTCAGGCATTGGAACTCAGTTTTGTTGATATGCATGCTTGCTCAAATATGAGATAATATGTTGCTTTGTTAACACTTAAATCCTTTTTCTCCGTCACTGCACATTTATCGCACATTTTATCAAATGTCAGGGTTTTTTTGTACTAAATCACTCAATTAAAGACAGTCTGGCTTTGAAGTGAAAGAATGAGGCCAGTCCAGTCAGACATCACCCCCGCTCTGAACCTTCACCAGCAGTTGCCTGTGTGATTCATTGAACCTCTAGAGGCTCTTTCTGGCCCCTGTGTGCCCCGTACATGCCTAGATTTAAACCCCACAGTTACATAACTATCCATGACTGTGGCTCTAAAACATAGCTTGCTGAGCCTAAAGGCTTTGGCTTGATTTTATTTCTAATGTGTAATGGTGACAGTAAAAACACTGTACTTTCCACTGGAATAGTAAGTCATGAGGCATGATATTGCTAGATGATTTTGTGTTTAATACTCAATGTGTGAGTAGAACATGCAAGTGTGTGAGTGAGAAAATGCATTCTTACAGTTCTTGTATCTGTCAAAATATATTTCCACTACCATAAGTTTGGAGTCAGTATGATTTTCTGTGTTTTTGAAATCTCTCATGCTGACTAAGTCTTCATTTATTTGATCAAAAATTGAGAAATATTGAGATATTACTGTTTTCTAATCAAATATATTTAAAAATTGCAAAATTTTCAGCAGCCATTACCCCAGTTTCAGTGTAACATGGTCCTCTAGAAATCATTCTAATATGTCTTGACTATCACTTTTGATTAATTGAATGCACTCTTGCTGATATTATATTA
Organism: Mylopharyngodon piceus; assembly: GCA_039654765.1. Classification (NCBI taxonomy): domain Eukaryota; kingdom Metazoa; phylum Chordata; class Actinopteri; order Cypriniformes; family Xenocyprididae; genus Mylopharyngodon; species Mylopharyngodon piceus. Next base: position 23,130,426 of record CM077452.1, on the reverse strand, counting down.
TATTATATTATATTATATCATTTTTACAGGTGCAGACCCATCTTGAGAACCCCACAGACTACCACATTCGACAGTCTCAACGGCAGCAAGTCAAGGAGTACCTGTCCACCACATATGCCACCAAGCAGACTGTACATGCTGTCACAAGCTTGGTACAGCCTTCTCCACCCACCATGGCCCAGGGTCAGACAGGAACCATCCCACCATCCATGCCCTCTCCTTGCATGCGCACTGAGCAGCTCATGACCTCCACTGGGAACAGTGCGCCCAACAGTCCCATGGCCATGCTCAACATCGGCTCCAGCCATGAGAACGAGGTAATTCAGCATTTCTTAGTTTTCATACGGTTGTGGTTGGAAGCATGTCTAGGCATGTTTGAATTAAAGACTTTTCCCATAACATGTCTTCCAATTAATCAGTGATTCATTTTGATGTCACAACATGTTTAATTTACAGTTTGTATATCTGTTTCAGTTTTATATTTAGCACCATATTTCCTCTTTCTGTTCACAGAAACCTAAAGTTCAGTAAATGACAAAGTCTTGCTCATCTTTCGTACGCAGTGCCCTTTATGATTTTCTTAATTTCTCACCCCTGGTGGGTGTTGTTTACCCTGGTGCACATAAAGGTCAGAGTGTTAACTAATTTAACTCCATTTTCATTGGAGTTTAAGTGGCCAATTATGGCCGTGGAGGTATAATTACAGATTAAAGAGTGACAGGGAACCCAGGGCAGGACGGCCCTTTGGAACGGAGCAGACTTTGGTCCTTCCTTCCTTCCTCCGCTTCCAATGCCACCAAATCCTATGGGATACTAAGTGAATGTTTGCTTGTGGCACACTAACAATCTTTGTGAGCTAAACTACAGAGGGATTATGTCTGTACGGCTGTTTAGAGGAATACATCTTTCATCTGTAATTTCTAGTGATATTATAATTAGATATTTACTAATTTTATTTTTATAAAATTTTATTTTATTTTGGAGAATTTATAGCAAAAAAATCTTCAATAATCAAGAGAAAGTGTACATAATTTGTAGAATGCAAATGCACAAGGTGTCTAAATTCTCCTTATTTGTTTTTTTTTTTTTTTTTTTTTGACAAGATGGATGAGGTTATTGATGACATCATCAGCCTGCAGTCCAGTTATGATGACATCCAGGCTTATATTGACCCCGTGGTCCAGATGCCAAACACAGTAAGTAAAGACTTCACTCAGTTCAGGCCTTTTAGTCGTTGACATTGCTGCCTGTGACTAATACAGATTGCTGAATCCCAGAAGGTAAGTGGAAAATTGAGTGAATAATTCCTGTTTATGATGCACAGTCTGCGTCTTATTGCCTCTGAATAGGTCTATTTTTGAAACCCCCACAACCTCGTTCTTTGACAATGGAGGAATTATGCTGGATCCATTTGTTGTGCTGCTTTTTATCAGGGTTATAGGGATGAAAAGCATCTTTGTCTCATTACCAAAAGTCATGTCTAATTATAGCAAAGCTAAAATGATGCAACTGTTTTTTTCTCATGCAACCTCGAAACAATTTATTTTCTGTTTAGGCTCATCGAGAACTTTGCCTGCTGATTTTTTTGTGCTCGATGTATTGGATAATCGATATTAGGACCTTGCCAGCTTCATTTGGCATGTTTTGGGGCAAATGTTTTAAGTATTTGAAGTGTTTAATTGACTTAAAATTGTGGCCTGATTTACTCAAGGGAAGACATTGCGTTGGAAATCAGGAAAGTGGGAGCACTGTGCTTTGTATTTAAAGTAACTGCCCAACATTAACAATTAAGCCGCTCTCAGTTAGAGTTCAACTTGTTTACAAGGCATTTCGTGAAGGTGGGGAAGCAGGGGGGAGGTTTGGGAGAGAGAGGGCTGGGGAGGGGAGGCTGAAAGTCCAGATAGGGGAAAGTTCAGTGTTTAGTGGTTAGGAGAAAGTAGAAGAGAGAAGGTCCCTGGGCAGCTCAAGTTATTCTCTCCGGAGAGGTCGAGGGTGAACGACAAGTGTGTGCAGCTATGAGAGATTCAGAGGCCAATATGAAAGACACAAATAAAACTTATGCTATTGTGGAGGTTATCGATGGAGAGAAGATTCAGCTGGTAAGGCCGTCTTTTTCCCATCACTCTCCTTTCTCCAGGCCGATATTGGGTAGGAAGCAGGGGGTGGGGTTGTTTAGTCTTGCAGCTATTTGTTTCTGTGAGTCTTATTCTTGGAAACTAGAGGGACTAGAAAGAAAAAAGCAAATGCCATGGGCGCTTTAAGGACGCCGGTAACCTTGTCACACACATTTACCCCTACACTTATAGCATGTTGTGCTCATATGTCGGTAATGGCTCGTTGTTTATAGCTGTTATTTAGGTAGACCTGCAGGGGAGCAACTGAGTACAACTGTTTCAACTGTTAAAGGGATAGTTCACACATAAATTAAAATTCTGTCATTATTTCCTCATGGTGTTCCAAACCTGTCCACACAGTGGAAGTCAGTGGGGTTCAATGTTGTTTTGGACCCTACTGATTTTTAATTGTTCAGACAAAAACTTCAAAATATGTGTTCCACAGAAGAAGAAAAAAAGCAGTACAGGTTTGGAATGACATGAGAGTGAATACATGATGACAGAATTATATTATATTATATTATGTTATTTTTAACAGTATTGAGTGAATGCGTCTGATTGATTTTCCTATTGATCAGTGTTCTAGGGATCTATTTTCCATTGTAATGATTGATCTTTGGTAGCAGACTCTCTGACTTGGTCTCCTGCATACAGGAATCAGCATGCATAAGGAAGTGCTACTGTTGGTTTTCTTCTGTTTACCAGAAACATATTTACATGAATAAGTCCAGATCCATTTTCCCCTCCCATTCTTTCCATATGCGAAGGTTTTCCTTGATAAATGATGTTATTATGCTTATCCACAGAACAATTAAATCCTTAATCCTGGTGGATTTGTAATAAGGCCATTAAAAAAAGTGAACAGTGGCAAATAGTCTCAGATTTTATGAGGAATATCGACCACTTTGCTCAATATTTAGTGTGCAAACTATATTTTTCTGTGGGGCATTAGGGGTTTTAAAGGTCAGAAAGAGGTGGGGTTTCGACTCCTAATGAGGCTGCAAAGGCTGCCTCTGACCCTGCTGACCATGTCCCTCCTTTGATCACTGTTTCTTTGATCAGTGATTAAAAGCCTCTCAGAATAGAATTCCCAAAACCAATAGGGCGTCAAACACTTTGCATTGTGCATACACATATTTTGAATCATCGCCATTGTTTGTCAGGAAGCAGCATTCATAAGTTCACACTCTCTCTTATACACTTTCCTCTTAGTTTATCTTATCGCTTTCGAAATGCTTAAAGGGATAGTTCACCCAAAAATGAAAATTCTGTCATCATTTACTCACCCTCAGGTTGATCCAAACCTGTATGAATTTCTTTGTTCTGTTGAACACAAAGGAAGATATTTTGAAGAATGTGGGGAACTGAACAGTTCTGGGGCACCACTGACTTCCATAGTATTTTTTTTCCTACTATGGAAGTCAATGGTGCCCCAAAGTGGCCTGGTTACAAACTTTCTTCAAAATATCTTCCTTTGTGTTCAGCAGAACAAAGAAATTTATACAGGTTTGGATCAACTTGAGGGTGAGTAAATGATGACAATTTTCATTTTTGGGTGAACTATCCCTTTAATGAGCCATTTCTGTTTTCTCAGTATGTCACTGAGGCATGCTTCGCCGAAGTATGAATCGTAAGAAATTGGTGGGAGCACATTTAACCAGAAGTTGCGGCATCGCATAACGGGCTCCCCTCTCTTTGCTGACTTTTTACTGTTGATTTGTGTTTGTTTGGCTTCGTGCTTCACAGTAGCCTCTGTGATAAGGTATCTGAGCTGATTTATCTGTTACGGCTCATTAGGAGCTCATAGCCGGCTCGCTTACAATTATACTGAGGCACTAAGATGGAATAAAAGATACAACTGGTATAAAATCATAAACACCCAGATAAGAAAGAACATAGTCAATCATTTCTCTCACCTAGAAGCAATAGCCGAGTGTGATATTTTTTGTTTTATCTTCATTATCTCAAGTGTTTATGGCTTTGCTCTAGAGATAAGCTGAGTGTTTATTGGGTTTCTAGTGATTGTGATGATTTACCAGAGTTACGCTGAATATAGCTTCATAGAAATGCCAAATGCCAAACTAGTTGTATCTTCTCCAGTAAGGAAAGCATAGATTGCATATAGTAGTGTTCAAATACTGGGGAATATGTTTGTCAACTGTACTCATGATTTTGTGAAATTGTTACTCAATACTTTAAAAAGAAAGATTTTAAATACTGCTGTTGTCATTAAACTCACCAACACTGACGTATAACTCTTTGTGCACTGTAGCTCCCGCTGTCCAGCAGCCATTTGGATGTGTACACGGGGCCAGGTATGCCCGGATCAGCTATTGCCATGACCAGCAACTCCTGCCCTGCAAATCTGGCCATAAAGAGAGAACTGTCAGGTACATTCTCAAGAATTGTACAAAACAAAGTACTGCTGCACACACAGACACCACATACAATTCCAGCTATGGCATCAAAATCAAAAGTTTAGACACATTCTTTATTAGCACGACTTCCCAAATTTTAGACTATTTTACAATAGTGGTCAACAAATATGCCATGTGAAATAAAACAAATGAAAGAATGGGAATTATGTACCAAAATAAAATAAAAAAATAAAATAAAATAAAATAAACATATTCAACCAATTTGAGAAGCCTTATTATTTTTCCCTACTTGGTCAAACACAACTATTTAATATATATATATATATATATATATATATAGTAGGTTATACCCTTAAAAAGAGTGTATGCAAGTGATCTGAATGACATGAATTATGGGAAGCAAACATGACATCATTGTCACAAGATATAATTGATGAGAATGTTTCTTGTGTTGTTTTTTTATGTTTTGTATCTTGAGAAACCTGAGGCAAAGTTAACCTAAAAAAAACCAAAAAAACTGAAATTTGAGCAGAGCCTAAAAGAAACTGCTTAACAACTGTATGACACGAGAGAAACATTATTACATAACCCAGCTGGATAAAATGTAAGCAAATTTCACCATTCCAAAGCAAAGTTACTTATCGCCACCACTATTACAAAGCCTCATAAATCCAGTTCAGACAGCATTTGCGTGTATAGCAAATAGCAAAACATGTTGATTGACGGCATTGCCTTTTGTTTTTGGCAAGATGCTGAAGCTCGGGCAATGGCTAAAGAGAGGCAGAAGAAAGACAACCACAACCTGAGTGAGTATGCGCTTTTCCCCCCCTCATCTCTTTCAGTTTACAACCCCTCACAGTTTAAAGTACACTATCTCAGCTAGTGCCCTGCCATTGACACCCCGTCACCACCACCTCCGGGCAAATTTAGCTGACAGCGCACTATACTTTGGTCTATCGTTAACTCGGACAGATCCTGCTGCCGTGGCATTAAAATGTAATTGCCTGTGACATTTCACAAGTATTGGAGTTGTACAATAAGACAATAATTCTGCAGAGCTTGGCCTGTTCCCAAGCACTTTAGTATAAGAGGGTATATATTGCTAGTGCATTATAAACAATTTACACACCAAGGTAGTATTGCTCATTTGCCATCATTAGATTGAGTCAGAAAACAAATAAAAAATGATGACCACATAATGGTCAAGGTCAGGCATCATGCTAAAGAACTGAAAGTCTGTATGAGAAAGAGTGGGGTGGATTCCTCATTCTGTCCTAATACTACACATTTTTAGTATTACCATACTAACAAACTTTTTTTATTTTTTCCTTTTAGTTGAAAGAAGGAGAAGGTTTAACATCAATGATCGAATTAAGGAGCTGGGCACCATGATTCCCAAAACCAATGATCTGTAAGTTTGTGTTCATCTGAGCATTTAAACAATTATAATTTCATACTGACCAGATGTGAACTTTGTAGACTTTGAGATGAACTGTAGTATTAAGCACTTGACCTTCTATAACCTCTTGTATTCAGGGATGTGCGTTGGAATAAAGGCACTATTCTGAGGGCCTCTGTGGAGTACATTAAACGCATGCAGAAGGACATCCAGAGAACCAGAGAGGTGGAGAACAACTTCAGGAGGATGGAGATAGCCAACAAACAGATGTGGCTTCGCATTCAGGTGAACAATCAGTTAGGACTTATGTGACACGTGGAAAATAAATTGGCCTAGCAACAAGATAAACATTAAACCATATTAAACCGTATCAGTTTCTTGTTCTTCCTATTTTGTTTTCTCGCTAATGCTCACCATACAGTACCATTTAATAGTTTGGGGTTTGTTTTTTTTGTTTTTTTAAATTATAAAAAATATTATGTATAATGTTACAAAAGATTTCTATTTCAAATAAAACTGTTCTTTTGAACTTTGTTCATCAAAAAATTCTGAAAAAAATGTATCACAGTTTTCACAAAAATATTGAACAGCACAACTGTTTTCAACATTGATAATAATAAGAGCTTTATTAGGGATGCACAATATTATGTTATGAACAAAAAAAAGAATAATTAATAATTGTATCAAATAAATAATATTTGTCTTTTTAAAGTGAATTTAGGCATCATAACATTATAATGTACAGTGTGAAAAATGGATAACTTTTAGATTTGCTAAAGAGAGCATTTAACAGTGTTATTTAATCATTAGTGATTTTAATGATTAATTTTAAATGAGCAATAAATGACAACAAGTAATCTGAATGTAAAAACAGGAAATGGACATGAAAAAGTATATATATATATATATATATATATATATATATATAAATATAGAACAGGGTTATTTTAGTTTAACTAAGACTAAAACCATTTTGTTACTTGAAATAAAATATACATTAACTAAACTAAAATATATGCTAGTTTCTTTTTTTTTGCTTAACTTGATGTACTAAAATAACTAAAACTGAAATAAAAATTAATAAAAAACTATAGACGTTTAAAAAAAAAAAAAAATTACTGAAACTTTAACAAAAATTAAAATGAAAATGGAAAATATAAAAATAAAAACTAATTCAAACTATTAATAAAAACTTTAATAGTATCTCAAATAACACTGATATAGAACTATACAAATAAATAAAAACAAGTCTAATATTGACACATAACTAATATGGTATTTATATATTGTGTACCCCAACTTATACAAAAATACATAAAAAGCTGGTATTTTGAGAGATGTTAAACTAATCATGTTATTGTGATTGTGATCTTATTCTTCAGGAGCTTGAAAGGCAGGCCCAAATGCACGGCCTCCCCAGCACCTCTCCATCTGGCCTGAACAACACTGACGTTCTAAACCCCTTCGTCAAGCAGGAGAACAGCCCTGACGAGAACCACCTCCCGCATCAGCCCCATCTCCCTCCTCACTACCCCCAGCATCAGCAGCACATGGGTCAGCAGCAGCCCCTGCCCCACCCTCAACTCCACCAGCACCAGCACCAGCACCTCCACCCCCAGCCCCCACTGCAGTACCCAGCAGTGGGCAGCTCCCAGCACTTTGACTATGCCCAATCGCTGGACTTGTGCGACGGCGGCATCCCGGGATATCAGGATGGCATGGGGGACCTCGGCTCGTTGGGCGGAGGTGTTGCACCTATGGGAAAGAAGAGTGAGCTAGGATTCTTGCTGATGGAAGAGGCCCTGTCACCGCTGGGAGGAGACCCGCTGCTGTCCGCCATGTCCCCCGAGGCTTCTGTTGACAGCAGCCGCCGTAGCAGCTTCAGCATTGAGGACTCAGACATACTGTGACCTGGACAGCCTTGGGTGTCACTGCACCACATTCATATGATGTGACATGTACACACACACTGATATCGCATTTAGTCTGGCACACTGTTAACGAGGAAAGGTACGATTTTGATGCGTCTTGCCACCATGAAATTAAAGTTTAGCTACTTTTTTATTTTTTTAATCTGACATGCAACATTTTTGCTCCACAATTGTCACAGAAATGAAAATATGCACATGTAGATAGATGCAATATAGACTAACTAAACAAAGAGAACTGATATGCTTGAATTCTGTCACCCAGAATTGGCCTATATTGAAACTTTTGTATAAAGATATGTACTCAGATACATATAGATTGCCTTGAAGGCTGTGAAAAAGTGGTTTTGAGTCTGAACTTTTACACTCCGTGCCATATAACAGTATATCTTTTAAATAGTCTAAAAAAAATTAAATATGCCTTTTAGATATACATATTCACCCTAGAATTGTAACAGTCCAAACCACACACTCACATTCTCTATCTTTAGAATTATATATTTTTAGCTTTGACATGCATCAGTCTTTTCCCTCATGTGAGACTCTCACACACACTTTATGTCCTCTAAATCCAGACAGAAAATGATTATTGGAGCATTTTTATTATTATTATTATTATTTATTTTGAATTATACCGCCACATCTGAGCTCTTAAACACAGTGCCTGCTGTATCAGAGCAATATGCAAAGGCAGCTTATCTTAAGACAGTTTATCAAAAAGCAGGAAGGACAGGGTTCCCACAGCCATGGAAAACCCGGAAATATCAAGGAATTGTGATTTCTTAATTTAGATTAATACATTAATACAATCTTGAGACTTTGAGTGAATTTGTTTTTGTTATTTGGTTAAATGAGTCAACCAAACAGATTCACAAAAATAGTCTGAAAGATTCATTAGATGAATCAGTCTGAATTTGAATGATTTTTTTAAAGCCATTATCCACTAATCACAAACAGATTCATAAAACAGTCTGAATGTTTGATTGGCGAATCAGTCTGAATTTGAATGATTCTCAAAAGTACTTTTCCACCAATCACAAACAGGTTCACAAAACAATCTGAATGATTCATTAGTGAATCAATCTGAATCTGAATGACTGGTAAAAGTCACATTGAAATTAAAAAAAAAAAGGTCCTGGAAAATTCATTGGTTAAAGTGTGTGGGAACTCTGGAAAGGCAATGTAATGTCCATGCAGAGAAATGCACGAAGAAAGAAGAGAATAGCAGCATGTTTTCATTGATCAGGACAGGTCATACTCTGGTGTGACTCTCCACCAATATAGAGAGACTCCCGGGTTGGACACCCCTGTAATAAAGGTATCAAAAGAAACCTTCCATATTGCCTTTTAGCATTACTTTTACACAGCTTATATATATATATATATATATATATATATATATATATATATATATATATATAGCTGCTTTTGTCATTGTTGAGGAAGAAACAATGACACCAGGCTTCTGTTTGCATAACAGGCCAGACCAGGTGCTAGTGTGACAGTACGTTCAGTGGACAGTGCAGCAGAATACAACATAAATTAACTAGTTAGTCCTGTTGCCGCACACTCCTAGTAAAGTGCCTTAAAGCCAAGGCCAGATTCTTCAAGAAGCACACACTCAAATGCCCTCTTGTATTGGCATGCTGTAAAATAAAGCCGACAGCTGTGAGCGCCGTTTGTCCAACTGAAGTTCATACAGCCCAAGGTGCCTTTCAGGGAACCTGGATCAACGTGAAATTTGATCCCGCTTTTGAGCTGTACACTGAAGGAAGTTTAATATATAGAAAAAGTACATGTATTATTATAGTTTTTTTGTTTTTTTTTCTCCCCAAAGCACTGGAAAAACTATTTTAATTTTATTGATATTATAAAGATTTTATGAAGTGTGTTTTATTTCAAATGTTTTATGCCACTAAGCCATTTAAATGTAATTTATCTGTCCTTTTTTTATTTTATTTTTTTCTATATCACTGCCGAGCCATTGAAATATAAAAATATTTCTGCCATTCTATTATACAAATGGCAAGTGCAGAGCCATATTATATTTTTCTTTTCTTTTTTTTTTTCGTGTGTGTACAGAATCGTTAAAACATATTAGGCTTTTAAGAGATTTAAAGAACAATGTGTAATGTTGTTTTTATATTGATTTTATTCCTTTTTTTAAGAAAAAGACAGTTGAGGAAAAGTGATACTGTTGAGTAGTGATTCATTGTTTTCATTCAATTTTAATTAAAACTTTGAGAATGTGAATTTTATGTATTGTACAGATAAACTAAGGTGGCTTGTAAACTGCCTGTGTTGAACATGAGCTTTAATAGAACCTATGCGCTGTCCTCAGAAACAGTATGATGCACCTCCAGTGTCTTATTAACCACCTCTCCCTGTTTTACTGCTTTATTGTTTTAAAGGTACAGTTCATAGGTGCTGAAATGGCACCATTCAAACCTCATGAATTAGTATTGAAATTACTGGAGACACTTTTTGTGATAGTGTATTTTCTGCATTATTATTGCAGGTGTATGACTAACTGCCTGGATCATACACCGAATTCAGCCAAGTTTAAACCAACCAACAACTCTTATTGTGAGTTGGTTACTCTATGCAAATCTTTGACTTGGTTAGCTATAATAGGCATAGCATAGCAAAATAAGCAAGGGCATTTTGGATAGCATAGCAGGAAGGGGCTTCTAATTTTGCTTGTGTGACTTTTTTTTTTTTTTTTTTTTTTTTTTTTTAAGCCATGCACCAAGAATGAAAAGGTTTGCCATTTAAGAATGAAGATAAATCACTTGAAGTAAAGAGTGTGCTTTGGTAAAATATCTTGATGATTAAAAAGAAAAAAAAGGCAAAAAAAAAACACTTTGGCATTTCATTATACAGCATGCTGAAAGACAATACAAGCAGAATGTGTCTCAAGTTTTTACCAAAACCCTCTGAAGGCCTTGAGAATGTTTCAGTACTGTGGATGTGTCATGTTTATGGGATTTGCTTTTTCGTAATTCTCTGGAAGTAAATGACACCTCACATTAAATGTATTTAAGTTGATGGTATATCTACTGGCTTGTGTGTTTTGTTCACTTAATAATGGGCTGTGTCTGAAATTGCATACTCTCTTGAGTAGTTAGCTACTTATTTTTAATAAGTAATTACTTGAATTATACTTGGAATTACTATGAATGTGTGTAGTACGAATGTAATCCGGTGTTCTGACGATTTTTGCTACCCTGTCAGATTTTGCTACCTCCCATTAAAACTGTAGGGAGCATGATTCGACAACGAAAAATGTTGCACCTATCAGATTATGCTTCCAGCATAATATTAATGTGGTTTGAGACTTAACATCTACACCTTCCCTAAACCCAGGCGCGGATTAACGCACAGGCTTGCCTAGGCTGCAACCTAGGGGCCCCATGTGTGCAGGGGCTCCGCATTGGCCTATTGGACTATTTTTTTATTATTATTTTAAATTTACTTCAGCGCGAACAAAAAAAGACCCTCATTGGCCCATAAGAAACAAAACAAAAAAATAAGCAGATGATTGGATAGATGTGACATTTGGGTCAAATCTGTCCAATCAGCTCCTGATCAAATCATGTCAGTCATTTTCATTTACGTCACTGCTATTGCTAGACGGCACAGCTGCAAAATGTCCGAAAAAAATTACGATAATGGAGCACAAAAAACGGAAAATACAAAGGTTAAAAGAACAACGTGAACAAGATATAGGCCTACTGAAAAAAAAAAATCCCAAAACTGGCTTGATACTTCAAGGCACTGGATACATCAAGACAGAAGTGGCGAAGATATGGGAGAGATCGTTAATGGCAGGAAATCCAAACATTCTCCTATCATTCATCGACCTCAAATATGGCTTATCACTTGAAACATGTAAGTAGTAGCAACTTTACAAGTCCGCTAATGTTAGCCTAGTCCTAGATAAATGTGCGCTATTATTAGGCGCATATCCATGTTTGTGTGGAGAGCGCGCTCGCTGCATGACATGGAGGCGCCGGTGCAATCACTTAAAATACTCCGTTATTTTGGTCATACAGATAAGAGTAATAGGCTACAAACTGTAAAGGGTCTACTTTTATTTCTGTAAACTCACAATAACAGAAAACGCTGTGATTTTGTAAAATGAAAACAACCAGGATGCGCGTTCTGTTGTCTTGAGCACGTAACAAACATGAACCGTACTTCCCTCACAGACACGAGAAATATATCTATAGGAAGCTTGAAATGTTTTAATCGAACCAATTCAAATGGAAAATACATATTCTCAGATTATGTAATCCGTATGAAACCTGCATATAGGCGCGTCCTACGGACTGCGGATATGACAAATCAGCATCGTAGTCTTCATCTTTGCAGCCGAAAACAGAAAACATTAACAATAAATTATTAAAATGTTTAGAAAGTGTTTTTTCACTACACATTCATAATAATTACGTTTGCCTGTGCGCTGTGGCAAGTTTTATGCGTGCGCTTGAGCGCCGATTAGGCTATGTATTATATATTAGTTTATTATATATGATTTTCAATTTTCCATTTTACCTATGTGGTGTGGTGGTAATTTTCTTACTGTGGTGGTCCACCAGTTGAAGGAATGTAGAAGAAAAACTAGTATTGGCTGTCTCAATGTGTGTGTGCATGCCAGTTAACCTTACTATTTGCGTGTGGACCATGTATGGCACTAAATCCATTTTTCCAGTAAAGCATAATGATTAAGGGGGGGCCTCACGCAAAGAGCAGCCTAGGGGCCCCTGACCACCTTAATCCGCCCCTGCCTAAACCTAGTCTTACTACAATACAAATACAGTGTTGGTAGCAAAATTTGTTAGAACACCGTACGTACTACATCCGCCATGCTGTCATTATCATGTGACCTTCACTGACCTACCAGTTGTTTAGTTTTTTTGTTTTTTTTTCTTGTTTTTTTTAATCATTTTAATTAAAAGAACAGAATATACAACCGTATATAGTGAATACAGAACATCCATTCATTTATCAAAAACGGTGTAGTCATGAAAAATTTTACTAGTATTTTTTCTTCTTTTTTTTTTTTTTTTTTTTTTTTTGCTGACGATATTCTCCAAACGAAGTCTCATGTAGTCCTTGATACCGGACCTCAGTTTTAGCCAGGCCCAAAATGAGCAAAAATATGCAATTTGCTGCAGTTGCTGATATTTATATGGCCAAAAAATATTATGAAATTCTGATAACTTGTAATTTTTTATAACAGTATAGCAGAGTACTTACATAAAATTAAAATATCTCCCAATAATATGTCTTAGAAAGATGATGCTTTGTTTTATGATCAAAGCTCTGTAGTTTAGAGTTTAGTTTAGTCTGTAGTTTAGTTTGTAGGGGCAAATGCCATGCAACACCATGACCACATACTGTTTATATGAAGTAGCGATTTCGGATGCAGCCATGGTTTTTTTTAAGGTGGTCGGGATGTGAACGTTTCTCGACAGTGCCATTAGAGGGCGCTCTACACCAGCATACTGAATTAAAATAGAGGTAATTGTCTTTAACTATGTGAGGAATGGAATATATTTAGTCAGTTAAATGCTGAATGAATTTGGAGCAGTGTATATTGTATACTGCATACTAAATTTAATGCATTATAATAAAAATTTCAATCAGTAGTATGATGCATTGTCACATGATCTCATTACACTGCATGTTTAATTCACTTAGTTATTTAGTAATTATTTATTACTATATTATTATAAAAAGTTATTTTAAATATACAGATTACTTCAAATTTCAACTTCTGGTTGTTTAATCAAATCAGTTGGGGTTGGGAAAAAGATTTGAATTGCACTGTGGGACAGCATTCCATTGTGTTCTTGCTGTATGATTTAGCAAATGAACAGTGTTATTTTAGTATTATTTATATACTATTATAGGATTTATCACTATTTGAGTTAGATTTTGCTGTATATTTGTAGATATTTTCCATTTTTATTCAATTTTATTTATTTTATTTTTATTTTAGTTTTAGTAATTTTGTGTGCCTTTATTAGTTTTATATATATATATTTTAATATTAAAATATAGCTCCAATTAATTTTTATTTCAGCTTTATTTCTATTACTGAAAACAATTTTTAATGGTTTTAGCTAAAAGCAACACTGCTAGGTAATTATTCCATGCATAGACTGTGCTGAGTATGCATTCTATATACTACAGAAACTGTAGTAAAGTAAAATGGTAATATACTATTCTGAATGTTTTTATCTTTTTTTTTATTTTTAAAAGCATCCATATAAGGTAATTAAATAAAATATCTCTGCTGAGAGGAAACATAAAAAAATATTTAAAAAAATATATATATATATACCCTGGGAAACATTTTTGAGGTTTTAAACAAAATTAGCTAATGCCATATAATATTGAAAACAGAAATCAGAGATGAGCTGACCTCTTTGTTTTGTGTCTTACAACAATATTATTACATTGTATTATATCTGGTTTCTTATATCAATGGCATGAACAGCAGCTTGATGTCTTTAGCACTATACTTATTTGGTTTGGCACAAATTACTAATGTTTCAAGGGTATAAACAGATTAAATGTGGACATGGACTCATTATTTAACTCAGGCATCAATCTTGACTAATCTGCCATAACCACTTAATTTTCCCATACACTTGTGAATCAAGAGATTATCTTCAGTGGGAAGTATGACTAAAGCAGTCGCGTGGGGGGGAAAAAACGCTGTAACCTCTAGGGGGCACCAGAGATCTGTGAAACTCCCTCAGCGCAACCTCATTTATTTCCTGTAACAATTACAGAAACAGCACTGCAATGCAATTAACCTATTTTTAAATACCATTTTATTAGGGCAGTTTATCCCAGATAAAGAGAGGCTTAAAATAGGACGAGGTGAGGCATAATTAGCTTGCAGTCATCTTGCCACCTCACGCATATGCAACATTCTGGTCGAGAACTGTGTTGCTTCATTTAAATGAGTGAACTGTAAACAGAGATTGAAACTAATTAATCTTCTCTTAATGTATGGCGTCAATTAAACTGACCTCTTGATATAGCATCTAAAGAAAACAAACAAGAATTCAACATGTAGTAAAGATAAACATGACACAGTTCTTGTGTAGGAAAATATAATCACATCCAATTACCACTATGTAGGCCTTGATCTAAACTGGGGTTAGCATGCTAAGTGCTAACTGAATACAAATACACACTGTTCACACTCCAAAAGACTTATTTAATGCATTTATAGCTTATTGTTGTTAATTTGTGTTCTTATATTACATATTAAATTAATTATTAAATGTATTAAAGGTTACCAAAATTGTTTATATATATATTAAAAAAAAAAAAAAAATGTTTTAATTTCACTACAGATGGAGGAAATTTTCAAAATGTTGAAGACCATCAGCTGTTTAAAGGGATAGTTCACCCAAAAATGAAAATTTTGTCATTATTTACTCCCCCTCAAGTTGTTTGATTAAATTAAAGTTAAATTTAGTTTAAAATTAGTTAAATTTCTTTGTTCTGCTGTACACAAAGGAAAATATTTGGAAGAATGTTTGTAACCATGCAGATCTCGCCCCCCCATTGACTACCATAGTATTTTTTTTTTTTTTTTTTCCAACTATGGTAGTCAATGGGGGGGGGGGGGAGATCTGCTTGATTGACAACTTGAGGGGGAGTAAATAATGACAAAATTTTCATTTTTGGGTGAACTATCCCTTTAAAGCCTAACATGAAATAGTCAGAAATGTTTTTTAACATTTAGACCAAAAAAAAAAAAAAAAAGTTTGCTTACATGTTTTATGTATTGTATCATATTTGATACATCATGCTTTATGGCTCATAATGTATAGTATGAGTAGTCTATGATATAGTGAGAAAACAGAGCTCGCACTTGAAGAGGAAAAAAAAACATTTTTATTCAGAGGCTCAAAATGAGCAAAAATATGCTATTTGCTGCAGTTACTGATATTTATATTGCCAAAATATAGGATGAAATTCTGATAGTTTGTCATGTAAATCAATGAGATTTTTATAACAGCAGACTACTTACACAAAATTGATATACTGTAAAAAAAAAAAACATAAAAAAAAAAAAAAAAAAAAAAGGTCTGGATATCCAACAGTGAAAGTGTGGTCTATTTTTCATCTGTCAAATTAAAAGGTGTTGCAGATTGTATCTTTAAAACTGTGGTATTTTCTCCTGCCGTGCACATGGACGCGCATACACACTCACACACTCATTCCCCAAGCCGCCATCTGCATCAAATTGGACACTGGCATAAAGAAAGTGCCGTGCAAGTGTGGACTGTTGGTGGTCTCCCTTCTCTCAAGTCCTGCCCCATGATTATTCACCTTCCTTCAGACTCTGAGTGCTGAAGATGCATATCTGAGTTAAACAGCCCTTCTCAGGCTTAAATCAAGACAAATCGGCTTATTCAGATCCAGACGTCCATGTGTCTTTAAGCTGCCTCAGGCCCCAGCCCTGGCGAAGCGCCATTCTCTGCCTGTTCTTTATGATGCTAATGGACTTCCATATCTAATAAATCCCTGTAGATTTGAAGTGTGGAGATGTTATGGCTCGCTTGTTGGAATCCCCCCTTCGACCCCCCTCAGCACTCATACACCTTTATTCCTTCATTCATCCCTCAACTTATTTTCCTCCCCCTGCTCGTTGTCGTCAAAACACATGCGAAAATGCCTGACCAGCACATACTTCCTTGTGGTTTCCTGGCAAAAAACCTTGTAAGTTTGAGGAAGAGAAAAATCAAATGTGAAAACATAAATTAAGGTACAGGAGGGCTTGTGTTACGCCACAAGGTTTTAGCACTGCTGAAGCATGTCTGCCCTGGAGGTGGCCTGGGCGGGCTGTACATTTCCTGCCTGCTCTGGTGCTTGGCAGAAAAGCCTCTTTGGAGCTCTGGAAGAGCTTTCGAATGGCATGCGGAAGTGGGACGGAAGAGAATAACGCATTAAAAAACAAGAGAAAAGGGAAAATAATCGAATAGGTCATTTTATTGCCCCAACAAACAAGTAACAATTGAGATTCCATTTATGGAAGGGAATTGTACATTGTGTCAGATTAGTTTCCTTAAACTTATATGTTTTAGACCAGTGTTTCCGTTTTAAAAAAAAATCTTATTTAGGTCTATCTTTAATTAACACAAACAAGAAATGTGTTGACATTATAGGCCTACTTCATATTATACTGGATATGATTCAGGAATCTGCAGTATCATTAATAAGCATGATCAAACTATCTATCTATCTGCTTTATACAAATGCAACTAGCACCGTCTTCCGTCTCAGTTATCGATTGTAGTGAAAATGATATCAGAGGACTAATATTACTGTAATATTGTTGCAGTGTTCGTTGTTAGGCAGTTTTTTGTACATTATAATGGACATTTTTTTTAGCATTAAAATAATATGTAAAATTATAAATGGCCTAGGGCTGTCGCAATAACCGTAATATTGTAATACCGCGATACTGACAAGCCAACCACAGAGGAATGCAAGCAACCACCGCAACTGCGACATGTTTTCCTATGAAAAGGGCTATGCCCTTCTTGTTTTACACTTTGTATGTGTATTGAATGTTAAAGTGCCCCTATTATGGCATTTGAAAGGTTCCTATTTTTGTTTTTGGAGTCCCCAACAACAGGTTTAAAAGCATACTAGGTCAAAAAACACTTTCATTGTCTTATAATATGCATTTATTTGTACCTTACTTGCTCAACGACTCCCAAACGATTCGCTCAACGATTCATTTTTCCAAACCCCTCGTTTGCATGACGCTAATTAATTTGCAGTGATTGATCAGATGACTTCTGCTAGTTAACACGAGTACAGTATACAGTGCTTGCATCGCTTACATTGTATAATGATGGTGCTCCGCTCTTTTCTAAAACTAAAGATTCAGAGAGGAATTAAGTTGTTTTGTGTTTATGTTAGCGAACCTAGCCCACAGCTTGGTGGTAAACACTCAAACAGTCATGGTATATATGCGTTAGCCCAACGCACAAACGTATTGATAGAGCACTGCAGTTGTAAATCAATGTATTGCTCTATTTTTTATCATAACTCCAAGTAATAACAACGACAAACATTTGACACATTTCTAGACAATTGCGAGTGAACACATATTGCTGTTAGCTGGTTAGCCGGAGAACTACAAGCTGCACGAAGCGTACAAGTCAAGTCAAGTCAAGTCACCTTTATTTATATAGCGCTTTTTACAATGCAGATTGTGTCAAAGCAGCTTTACAGTGATAATTGGTATATAATTTTGGCTACACAGCAGCTCTTAAAGAAAATGGTGTCAATGCAGGCAGATGCAAAGCACTGTTGAATATCAAATGTCAAGTGTCCCCAACTAAGCAAGCCAAAGGCGACAGCGGCAAGGAACCCAAACTCCAACAGGTGACATCAGGTGGCAAACAGGTGGCAAATAGGTGTTAAAATGGAGAAAAAAACCTTGGGAGAAACCAGGCTTAGTCGGGGGGCCAGTTCTCCTCTGGCGAACAGTGCTTTGTTACGATTCAGGTAGCTATCATAAGTCCCATGGGATCGCAACATTCAAAGTATTTATTCCAGTTCCATCCAGTTGAGGATCGTATTCATCACGCCGGTATGGACGGTTTGTTGAGGAACTGTGCCACTGGCTGTCATGTCGATGAGGCCTTCACAATGGATGATCTAGTTGACTCAATCTCTGCTGATACTTCAGGGCTGCGTTGTGGTCGTGTCAAGGCACAGGTCCTCGATCTCACCTGGATATGGCCCGGATCCGGTTGACTACAGTAAACCTTGGGATAAACAGAGAGACTAATATTAGCGTAGATGCCATTCTTCTTCTGATGTAACGAGTACATCTGGTGTTATAGGAAGTGTTCCCGGTTCCGGCTGACCTAATTTATGCAGCCTAATAATCCTTTAACGGATTTGAAAATATAAATTGATAATGTGTTATGTGTATGCCAGGTTAAAGAGATGCGTTTTTAGTCTAGATTTAAACTGACAGAGTGTGTTTGCTTCCCGAAAAATGCTAGGAAGATTATTCCAGAGTTTAGGTGCCAAATAGGAGAGGGATCTACCGCCTGCGGTTGATTTTGATATTCTAGGTATTATCAGCTGGCCTGAATTTTGAGATCGCAATAGATGTGAAGGACTATAATGCATTACGAGCTCGCTCAGGTACTGGGGAGCTAAACCATTTAGTGCTTTGTAAGTAATTAGCAAGATTTTAAAATCTATATGATGTTTAACAGGAAGCCAATGCAGTGTTGACAGAACTGGGCTAATATGGTCATACTTCCTAGTTCTAGTAAGAACTCTAGCTGCTGCATTTTGTACGAGCTGTAGTTTATTTATCAATACACAACACAACTAAATACGTATTGTGCATGCTACAGAGAACATAACAGCAACAATTATTAATTACAGGTTGTAATTCGAGGAGGAAGAAGCTGGTCCAAATAAACTGGGTACGGACCCATCCTTCAATAACAACCGGCTTGCGTATCCCTCGTTGAACGCATTTAGGTTGAAGACGCGGTCGTCAGTAAAATGAAGGGAACACAGCACAAGGTTCGGGCTATACTGCTGTGGTATCGTTGTAAAGATGAACTTTAACCACTGATTCTTCAGGTATTTGCAGTGTTTGAGGGGTTTCCTAAAAGTTTTCCCTGGTGTCTGCGCATGCAATAAATGGGTGGGCAATATGCTAATATTTCGTTTTGACGTCACAACGAAACGGCTTGGGATTCGTTTTACAAACGACTCGTTTAATTGACTCAGAGTCGACTCTTACTTTTGAGAGACAATAACTTTATATAACAATATGGTCAAATTGAGCCAAAACTCAAATAAGAGGTATCAGATCAGACCCAGATTTATTAAGCTGTAATAAAGCATACCTGTTCATTTTTGTTATATTTTTTATTGAATTTTGATGTTATGTGTAACAAAATGCCCTCCTCTTTGTTCAGGTTTGAATGTAGTAAAAATTAATGCAAAAGCCGACACTTCAAATCAACATTTCAACCCAAAAAAATCTAAACCTTGACAAAAAATAGTCTTTGAGAATGTCTAAGTATAAATCCAAATCCAAAACTTAATAAAAATAAGTATTTGTTTCTAAAAACCACTAGAGAATTTATAAGCCACTTTATATAGAACTATATAGGAATCTAGTGGTTACAACATGGCATTACGTAAGTTTTTCTTTTTTTACCCCCACCAGATGGCACTAATCTACCTTCAAAAAAAATTTGATTTTAAATGCCTTGTCTCTATATTAACACGGAATACTGCTTTAATTGAAAAATAATTCAAAAATATATTAGAAAAAATTGTGTATTATGTTCAATGGGGAAAATAGCTAATAAAAACTGTATAAATATTGCATAGTATCATAAAATACCCTCAAAATATTATATAATAATCAAAAAATATTATTGAACAAAAATATATTACATTGGTTACATTACATATTACATTGGTTCCTGTTATGTGCCGTGCACATAACAGGATCTATCTATACAAATCTTTCCAAACTGCTTAAGCAAACAAGCCACAGTTGTTTTGCTCCCTTAAAACCTGAAAAGTTGACTTCCTTATCTGACAATTTCTGCCATCAGATGGCTCTCCTTACAAACATATGTGATTTTTACATCATGTCCTGTTCCTCCAAGGTCTTCTCTTGATCCCTGTCTATCCTTCCAAGAGCAGTGTATCATCAGGGTTTAAACCCAGAGAGCAGAGGGCAAATATCTGCTGATTGAGGTAATTTAGCCCCATGATGCATGGGCACTGGAGGCCGCACGGCCCACACTGTCTTTTTAATAGGCATGTGTCAAGATCAGTAAGAAGGAGGGGGCTGGAGGCTGTAAAACCTGACAGATGGGGATAAATTTATTACATTTTGTTCACAAGACAGTAAAAAAACTTTTATGAACACAAAGTGACATTGTGAAGTTCGTAAAGGTTTATGCATACTCCCTTGTTTTAAAACTTCTGATATTGCTTATTGATCCTACACTTATCCATTACCACACCATTCATCAGGGGCTTTTTTATGATCTTGTCTTGAGAAATTGACAGCTCATTTTCTCCACCATGACACAAAGCACCGAAAGTGTGGATTTGGAGCAAAATTGAAGGTTATGTATTCTTTATGGTGAGATGATCAATTGTAACCTCTGCCTGTCTGCAGCAGCCTATTTTAATGAGGTAGACGAGACCAAACTCTGTGTCCTGAGAGAAGAGCCTCAAAAAGAGAATAATAAAGTTGGACAATCGACACATGGAGGATTGTGTCAGAGAAGTAAATGGGGGCTCTTTTTTTCCTCCCAGAAAGGTCAATTATGTTCGGTGACAGCTTCCTCTCAGGTAGTTACCCTGTCATCTTCCTCTCTTCCTTCACTGCAGACTCCACTACATATTTAATACTTTTTTCTTGACTTATTTCAATCCACCATCAGACGGAGGCCCAAATTGGCAGGGGTGAGAAAAGAAGGTGAATAATTCTCTTCTGCATTAACATGGTTGGAAGACGGATTGCCCTTTCGCGTCTAGAGAACGTGAGTCGAGGCCAAAGGAGCAGAGGTGAGAGAAGGTAGGAAAATGACATTGTACAGCCTTGAGAATGCCATTGCTCTTTAATCCGGCACAGATCGCAATTCTCCCTCGTGACGCCGCCTGCGACCTGCCGATGTCTCACAAGGTTCTTTCTTCTTTTCTTATAGGCTTAATTAAGTAAGCTGGGCTTGAAAATCAGGAAATAAGAGGTCAATTTACAACTTATAGAATGGAGAGATCAAATCAACTCGCTGGCAATTAACAAGGGAATGAGTGAGAATAAAAGATGGGATTCTGCTGCCGAGGGTCTCTTTTAGTACAAGTGCTGTAAAGGATTAGTTAGAAGGTCATCTAAAACCACGGAATGACCTTGAAGATTAGACCCCCACACAGACTCCACTCTCTCCCGGTGTAACCAATCTAGGCTGCCCCAAGGATGGATCTGAGCTTCCTTTGAGGCCCACGGCAGCTCCGACTGGGGCTCTTCTGCTCTGTGAGCTCCCGCGCTGATCAACCTCTGTGTCATTGTATCGTTTACAGAAGGAGTGCTGAAAGGTTTTAAAGTGCATACATAATGAAATGACTTTTCCTGCTTCAAGTTTTTGAAAATCAGTGAACACTTTGTTTAAACAGACAAACTCCTGATCTCAACCCAACCGAGTGCCATCATTTGAAACCTGGACAAGCATCATAACTAACCTGTTATCAAATCTGTCTGGAAGAATGGGCCGAATATTAAACCTGAGCAATTTCGGATGGTACTTGTCCAGATTTTTGGCAAATGTTGGTTCTAATACAGTATGAATAGAGAATAAGATCCATTCATTTTTCATATTTTTAAAAAGAATATTTCCTAAATTTTCTAACATGTAAAACGTACTTGCTTTATTTATGTATTTATTTATTTATTTAAATTAAATTATGAATCTTAAAATGTCAATGTAGTTTCTGACTTTTGGGCAAGAATATATCCTAACTTGAAAATTTCTAACATGTAAAATATGCTTAAATGATTTAAAATAAAAAAATGTTTGTATAAAATTCCAAATATAAGTTCAGTGTATTAAACAAAAATATGGTATCACTTTACAATAAGGTCTCATTTGTTAACAGTAGTTAATTTACGAAGCTTACATTAAAGACGCATTGCAGAGCTTCTGTGTTCTACGTCGGAACACCGACTCTGTATTGGCCGGCTCCTGCTTCAGCATCACACACATGCGTCGTGGTGCTCACGTGAACAGCGTCGGCCAATACTGAGCCAGCGTTCAGAAGTAAACATGGAAGCGCTGCACTGCGTCAACTGTGTATGAGAATGACAGGGTAGAGAAGACATTGTTAAACAAAGTCGTTATTTTTGTTTTGTTTTTGCACACAAAAAGTATTCTCGTCGCTTCATAACATTAAGGTTGAACCACTGTAGTCACGTTGACTATTTTAACAATGTCTTTACTACTTCTCTGGACCTTGAATGTGGTAATTTCCTTGCTTTCTATGGGAGATAAAAAGCCTCTCGGATTTCATCAAAAATATCTTAGTTTGTGTTTCAAATGAAGACGAAGGTCTTGCAGGTTTGGAACGACATGAGAGGAGTAATTAATGACAGAAATTTCATTTTTGGGTGAACTAACCCTTTAAGCTCATTTTGAAGGATTCGTCAATTGTATCCTTTGTGATTCACCCACAATGCCTACGTTCCTATTCACAAAAAAAAAAAAAAAAAGAACTGATGGAAATGAGTCGACACTGAGCTTGTCTGAGTTCATTATGAAATGTAAGATATAGGCTAATTAATGTTTTTGGAGATGAATGCATACATACATCTTTTGTTTTGGTGTAAATTAATCACTTAACACTAAACTGCCAATAATGGGAATAATTGTATTAATAGAAAGCCAAAATTATTTTTCCAAAATTAAGTTTCGTGACGTGGCCGTGGGGGCGGGAACATGTGTGATGTAGCCATGCGCACTTACTAAACCACCTCATTCAAGCGTTTAATGCTGAGGACTCTACAATACAAGCCTTCGAAGAATTAGACTAGGAAGGACACAGCCTCACTAGGATGTAGCCTTTCGTTTGAGAAGCACATAAAGTAGCCAGAGCAACTTTTCTCTCTTTACAGATATGACGAGACACGCACAGGCGAGTGACATGTAGCCGTAGATGCAATTTCCTGCGAAAACCATCCCACTACGCCTAAAATATAAACAATTAAAATACACAATAGTGAATGAGGGTAAGACAAAAACACGTTTTGGAAGAAGTACTAATGATGTATTGACTCATTATTTAAATTTTGTTAATTTTGAACAAAAAAGTTACATAGTGTACACCTAAGATGAACTAACAATGAACAATAGGCTATACTTGTACAGTATTTATTAACCTTTGTTATTGTTAGTTTATAAAAATGTTCATGTTCATTTTAGTTCACAGTGCATTAACTAATGATAACAGATTCAGATTCAACAGACAACTTTAGATCTTAAAAATGTACTAGTAAACGCTGAGATTAACATGAAATAAGATTAATAAATACTGCAAAAGTACTTTTCAATGTTAGTTCATGTTAATGTAGTTAACCAATGTTAACATGAAACATGGTAACACTTTAGTATAGGGAACAAGTATTCACTATTAACTACGATTTTCCCTCAATAAACTCCTAATTTACTGCTTATTAATAGTTAGTAAGTTAGTTGATAAGTTTAGGTATTGGGTAGGATTAAGAATGTAGAATAAGGTCATGTAGAATAAGGCATTAATATGTGCTTAATAATTACTAATAAACAGCCAATATTCTAGTAATATGCATGCTAATAAGCAACTAGTTAAAAGACCCTAAAATAAAGTGTTACCTGAAACATTATTGTAAAGTGTTACCAAAAATACAGCAGAATCCAAAAGTCTGACACAGGTATTAAAAATGCTTTTATTTTGCATTTTTTTTCTAATTCAATACAATTTTTTTATTACAAATTATGTATTTGGCATACCATTTAGGGAATTTTTTTTTTTTTTTTTTGTAGATTTAAAATTAGATTATGAATCCCAAAATGAAAAAACAAAAAAAAACAAAAAACAAACAAAAAAAACAATATAACTAAGCAAATCGGTTATTATTGTTTGATAATTAAAAAAACAAAATGTAATTATTAAAATGTTGCAGTTGCATGACTATGTTTGTTTGTCTGTGCGTCTGTTTGCACGCTCATGTGTTTAAATGTTACATGATAGATGTTTGTGTATTCTCTCTGATGAGCCTCCAGCTGTGTTTTCCTGGGCCCCTCTCTGGTTGAATGAATCTCTAAGCTAAATAAACCAGAGCAGAGCCTGATTAAGACCCATATTCCTCCCTGTGGGTCTTGCTAACAGATCTCCTCACCTGAACATTATGCAGATGAGAGACCATCCAGCAACCAGAAGCCATAGCAGAAACCAGCACAGAGAGAACCAACAGGGGGAAGCAGTGGTCCGCACTTCATCGTGTCTTTAAGGTCAGTAAATGATGCCTGAGAGCAGACTGCAGCCTAAGAGCAAAGGTCATGTTCTGTATGTACATATTATTAGGTGTTTTGTGGGTGTTTGTGGAAACAAACATACTTAACTGTCAGGCTCTGTTGAGGCTGACTTAAATTTCTTGTATGTTTGGGGTCCCAGAGATCTCAATGCTGTAAAATAAATCAGAATTAATCTGTTATTTTCACTTCAAATAGTCACAGACAGTAGGCAATAACTGGCTTTATAAGAAACCAAGTAATGCAATATGAGCTTGTTATTCAGTTGAAATATATAAATTAGTGCTTGACCCTAAGGATTGCATGAAGAATGCAAGAAAATGATTACGCAATAATGCCTTTGCCAACTACAACACCAACACACAAAATATCTTTCACAATAACACTGTTGCAAAAACCTTGTGCAATAATCACTGTTTGACACTACTTGATATAACAAAATGGAAAAGAGAAACAGCTGTCCAAACTGAACCAAATTCATGAATGTCAAACAGCAGGACGCATTGCATGGAACATGTATACGAATATAAAATTATAAGGCTGTCAATTTAACATTTTAATTTAGTGTAATTAATTAATAAAAATACTTCATTATGCCCCTGACCTGTATGTATATAGATAAAAAATGAAAAAGTATTGCAGACGAAACACGGGCCAGTAGGTGGCAACAATTAAATGTTTATGAATCATTTAATCAATTGATTCATTTAAACACTGATTCATTGGGAAAATTTATGCACGAGTCATTGATTCATTCATTTAAATGATTCGTTCAAATGAAACTGTACAGATTCATTCAGAATTCATGGCTGAATTCAGAACAGCATACTCTTACTAATTCTGCCATTTAAATATATTTCAGGAAAGGAGTAGAATGCTAGTATCACGGTGTTTTCGAATTCAGCCAGTAGTGTCTTTTTGAGTGAGTCACCGTCTGAATAACTGATTTGTCCAAATTATTGATTCATTCAATAATGAAACACCAATGCGGACAATGTGTTTCTCGGGCAACGTTTGATTCTGTGTTGGCTTCGTTTGGATTTTTTTTTCATTTGCAGAGCAAAAACAGACAGAGTAAGTGGGGATATTTTGTCTAAAATGTAAGCTACTCAATATTAACCTCTTGTTTATTGAACTGCTGTGTAAAATAACAATATCACGCTCACAAATCTGTTGATCTGAATATCAGCGCGTCTGTGATTACCTGTGGTGTGAGATTGCGTGCTGTTAAAGGGTTAGTTCACCCAAAAATGAAAATTCTGTCATTAATTACTCACCCTCGTGTCGTTCCACACCCATAAGACCTTCGTTCATCTTCGGAAAACAAATTAAGATATTTTTGATAAAATCCGATGGCTCAGCTGGCTCCATTGCCAGCAAGATAATTAACACTTTCAGATGCCCAGAAAGGTACTAAAGACATAGGCTATTTAAAACAGTACAGTGGTTCAACCTTTATATTATAAAGCGACGAGAATATTTTTTGTTGCCCAAAAAAACAAAATAATGACTTTATTCAACAATATCTAGTGATGGGGGGTTTCAAAACACTGCTTCATGAAGCATCGAAGCTTTACAAATCTTTTGTTTCGAATCAGTGGTTCTGAGCGTGTATCAAACTGCCAAAGTCATGCCCCCAGTGGTGAACCACTGAAATTTCGAAACACTTATGACGTAACGAAGCCTCGTTTACTGAAATCACGTGACTTTGGCAGTTTGATACAAGCTCCGAACCACTGATTCGAAACAAAAGATTCGTAATTAATGACAGAATTTTCATTTTTGGGTGGACTAACCCTTTAAAAGCACTTGCTCGTGTGATATTGCTCAGATATATTGATTTCAAAGCCACTTTTTGTTACGTTTATTCAATGCTTTGCTTGCCTTCTGCAATAATATGTGATTTCATAATATCCTTCTTTAGAATGAGTACTCTTAGAGGTCAATAACCCATTCAGCCTTGATACTAACACTGGAATCTGAAGTTGCCCCTAACAGTCATAAATCTGACTCATTTGAGTACCAATCCTTGAATAAAATTAAGAATAATACAGTCGCCTACATAATCCCTTTCTTATTTCTGCCGATTTAAAGTCTTGGACAATGCTGCCATTGCTGGGATCCCACTTAAACCCCCTCTCTCTTTGCTGAGGAGCCCAGAACCCAAATCTCCAGAACTTCAGTGAGAGTCGGTGTGTACTGAAAGTGTTGGGTTGGATCCAGTCTTCCTCTGAGATATATGGAGACTTAAAGTTGGATTCCATTTTCACTTTCCAGGTAATAAGAAAAGTTTCTTCTTTCGTCTGTACCGCTCGCAGGAGATAAAGCCCTGGAATGATTTTGTGGCGGAGAGATCTTAACACTACATAAGGCACCAAGAAGCTCTTCTCAACTATTATTACAGCTCTTGAAAAAAGAAAAGAGAAGATATGGAGAGAGAGCGAGGAAGGGAAACAAGTTAGTCGCTAAATGCAATGGAACCTGGTTACAATTAGAGGGCGATTTCCAAAAAGGTCAATGAATTCAGATAATATCCTTAGAGAGAGGAAATTTAATACCCTTTTTTTGCTGAATTAATTAATTGTAATATTAGGCTCACTCATGGGGGCTCTTTCTTGAGTGATTAAGCGAGCACATATCTTTAAAAGAGTCCTCAAACCTCATGGGTGTTGTGCCTTTGAACCCATGGTGTAGGATATATTTATATATAATGCATGAGTCTAAAATAATATACATAAATGTGATCTTACCTCCATCAGAGAGATGCTACAATTATTCAGATTAATTCCTTTTGCCCCATTAAATTTTTAGTTCCTTGATTCATTTTCCCTTCCACAATTTGTTTCCATATCAATATGCTAAATGTTGTTTTCTGTTAATATCAATTACTTTTCAGAACCCTGAGATCCCCAGATTTTCTCAGTAACACTTTCATAACTTTCATAAGTATATTAACTTTAATTAAGAATATGAATCAGATTGTTATATTGTTATTATCATTATTATTATTATTTTAATTCATCACTACATATTACAATGATTAACATACCATAGGTTAGACAGATACAAATTATTCAATAGTTCACTGTACATCTTTGTACATCTTTATATCCCCTTTATATCCCTTTGGACCCCCTGGAGTATTTTTAGGGACCCCGGTTTGAAAACCCTGGGTATAGGTCATTTTTATTGGCAAATTTATAATGTTAGGTCATTGTTATTGTCAAAGTTTGTGATCATTGAACAAACTTTAGCATTCATTTGACCGTTCGCAATGACCCGCCCCCTTTAGTTACTGTTGCTACGTCCGACAAGCCTTGCCGATCTCATACCACACGTCATGTTCTCACTCAGTGAAAAATACATCGCGGAGCAAAGAGGACACTGACAACGCGTCGACAGACAAGACAGAGCAGGTTACTTTTGATATGAAACAAAGTCTCAAATTTTGTAATTTTTAAAGAAATTTAAACAATAAATACCGTTTTGTGGCTCTTTAATGTGTCGTGACAGATCGCTGTAGCGCCTCAGTTCAAGCGGCTCGTGAACCGATCATCTGTTCCTACTAGTTCATTTATAGCATCAAATAAACATGAAGGAACACCATAAGGAATGTTGTTTCAATCGCGGAAAGATGTCAGTACACACCATTTTTCAAGTTCAAGTTCACCTACATTAATCTGCTAACTCCCCTGACTGCTTTGTCGGACAAAATGGCAGATTCGGCGTTATGATTGGTTAGATCGCCTATCAGTCAAACTCCTGGTGAAGGGTCAATTGTGAAAGTGTCAAACTCAATGCTTCATTTAATAATCAAACTTAATATTCTAGACCAATCTAACCTATGTATTTAGTCCTGTCTGTCACATTCAAAAAAATGCAGATACAGCAAAGCATCTCCTTGATGTTACTTTCATGTCCACCCCTCCCCCCTCCCTTTTAGGGATCTGTGTTGTCCCAGGCCCCCTTCCCTGTCAGTTGCTTTGCCCTGGGGAGAGTTACTCAAAGACCTGCAACATGACAACTTCCTTAACCTGCTGCCAACAGTCCCCAATCAACCTCTCATAATGCGTCATGTCCAGCAGGAAAATAACCTCCCTCATTCCCTTTCAGACCGGCAAAGGCATCAGTCACTCCCTACCCACTGATATGTCAATCAAACGGTTGCTTTTGAAATCCTTTTGGGATTTTTAACTCTACAGCTTTACAGAACCGCTATCATTGTTCGGTTCAAATTTTGTTGGCATCTCATCATGGCATTCTTTTGGAGAACTTGATCTCTCTGTTTGTCAGGTGAGATTGCTGGGTATAAATAGACTATGAATTCTAAAGGCATTCCTCATTTACTTTTTTTTATGCATCTCAGAGGTGCAGGTAGCCTGTTTATCTGAAACATTCCCAGATATGAGGGCTGAAACGGGAAATTGTATTTTGTTGAGCAAAGGATGTCTCTGTGACATTGCACTAAAACATCCTCTCGCCAAGTTCAGGGGTTAATTTTTCGGTGTTTTAAACTGCTCTCCTTTTAATGAGCGTTTGTTGAAAACAGTTGGGAATGTGCTCTTGCTTTTCCTTCTCCTCCTCCTCCTCCTCACACATCCTCTCCTCCACTTTCTAAATCTGACACATCAGGTTTCCTCCACCGGTAATGATCAAAGTCATATTAAAACGATGCTCATTTCACACAGGAGTGAGGGGGAGGGGGCAATGTGTGTGCCTCCAGCTTCGGTTCCTGAATTAATTTCCAGATGAAAATGTTGGTTTAGCGCAATCAAGTGATGTTATAAACATCTCTCTATACCTCAGGCGTTGTGCTACCATTCTCTGACCTTGCTAAACATTCAGGTGCAATTAATTATTTCAGCGAGATCTAGCGACTGCTTCAAACTGATTAGCCTCCCTGGGGGGTTGGACATTATTTTAAAAACACTTTCTCATCATGAATTTTAATCATCCCAAAATGTATCGATTAATTATTAATTAAGTAACTTTAAGTGATGCCAGGTGGGTATAATTTCAAAAAGAATTGGAAAAATCCTTTTGGGGGTGAAGACTTTAAAGTACAGGCGCTGTGAATTTATGAACCAAGTGTTGGCAGTTTGGTTTCTTTCATGTTCAAAAACACTTTTTTCCTCCCTAAAGTGGGTCTTTGGTCTTGTTTGGACAGAAGAGACTAACTATGGACATTTTTTTTTAGCTTGTTTGCACGGAGCGCCAGTTCTTCGCTTTCAGCCCTGACATATATTTAAAATAGAGTGCACTCACTTTAAATGGCAGAGTTGTACTATTTAACAGGTGCCACTGAGAGCCAATATGTGAATATGGGAACTTGTCTGAAACTAATCTAGTCTGAAATGAGTACTTACATTCAACCCCCCGAATAAAATTAAATACATACATGATAGCAGTTTTTGCCCCCAATTAATTGAAGGTGTCCTTATAATCTACATTTTAGCTGTTGAAAGCTTAAATAAAAGAAAGCTGTCAAATGTCTATCAAAGTTTTTTTTTTTTTTTTTTTTAAACTAGCCATTTTTAATTAATTCTTTCTTTTATATACACTACCGTTCAAACGTTTGGGGTCGGTAATGTTTTTGAAAGAAGTCTCTTATACTCGCTGAGGTTGTATTTATTTGATCAATGCAGGTCAATACAGTAAAATCATAATATTGCACAATATTATTACAATTTAAAATAACTGTTTTCTATTTTAATATATTTAAAATGTAGTTTATTCCTGTAATGACAAAGCTGAATTACTCTAGTCTTCAGTGTCACATGATCCTTCAGAAATCATTCTAATACGCTTATTTGGTGCTCAAGAAACATTTCTTGTTATTATCAATGATGAAAATAGTTGTGCTGCTTAATATCTATATGGAAATAAAATCTCTGATTGATAGGTTCAAAACAGCATTATTTATTTGATATTTTGTAACATTATACTGTAAATATCTTTACTGTCACTTTTGATCAATTTAATGCAACCTTTCTGAATAAAAGTATTTATTTCTTTAAAAATAGTATATATATATATATATATATATATATATATATATAAAACGTTTAGTTCCTGTCCTTGATCTGTTTGGTCAGTAGCTGTGTTTTATTCATGATAAAACACGGCTATGACCGCTTCACCCAACGGTTCTGTGTATCACTACACAACACCCTTAGCAACCACTCTTAGCAACGTAAACTGTTTGTTCTCAATTGATATTGTTCATTGAAGCTTACTGTATTATGTAAAATAGTGTTGTGAGAAAGAGATTGAGTGAGCGAGTTTATTACCTGCATTCAGATTTAGCATTTTCCTTCAGGTCAGTCCTATGTTCATAATAAAAAATCTGTTTAAATGTTCGATGTATTATCTTGTCCTTTTAACAGTTAAGGGGTTTTCCCATGACTGACAGTCGCTAGTCAAAGCATTTGTCAGTTGCGTCTTGTTCCGTGTTCACAACAATTCAGTCTTTTCAATGTAAAAGTCTTCGATATTGACTGACACACTCATAAAGTCTTTGCCGCCATCTAATGGCATAATAATGTAACTTCTGTTGCTGTTCATGGTCAGGGACTATTTTTTCCGGCGGAAGGAAGGCTTTTAGGGAAAGTTTACTTCATGAAAGTTGCATTGTTACATATTTTTGGCTTTAATATTTGTATTGTGTGGTAACCGTTTTATAAAAGCAATAAGGTACTTGAGGCTAGTGCTGTATCGTGAATAAGTCACGGCTGAAGGGCCTTGTTAGGCACAACACGAAGCGGAGTGCCTGCAACCCCTTCAGTCGTGACTTATTCACAATACAGCATTAGCCTCGAGTACCTTATTGCTTACATATATATATATATAGAGAGAGAGAGAGAGAGAGAGAATTTGTGGATCTGCGTTTTAGTTTAGGTCTGTAGCTTTCCATTTCAATACAGAGTAAATCCAAATCCTATTATCCTTTTCAACATTGCAGTAAAAAAATTGTGCAGATTTATGTCTAAATAATGCTGTTGGAAAAAGGATTCAATACCAATTCAATACCATTTCTAAATAATAACCTGACCAATTGTTGCAACCTCTAAAAAGCTTTTGATTTTCTATAACATACTAAGTTTTTGAAATGTTCATAATTGCACTATAAATAATAAATAAATAGCCCAGGTAAGGCAGGTAGTACTTCAAAAATCCCCCAGTTCTGTTCAAATAGATGCATATTAACCTATACGGCAGGTCCTCGGTGAAAACAGCAAATTACAAATTACCTGCCTGATTATGGCTGACCCCAAATATCCTACAGGCATGAATATTCATTACGAAATATATCCCAGTCTCAAAAAATTATTAATTTCTTCCTTCTCTATCTCCTCTCACTCTCTCCGTCTCTTTTCTCGTCTGGGCGGACTGTGAATAAGAATGATTAATGAAATTCTCACACATACAAATTCATCATTCTCAGGGAGCCGGAATGGTAATAAGGATCCAATTAAAGACACAGTAGGAAAAGAGCAGTGGGGGCTTTAGATTCACACTGCACTCTGACTGCAGCGAGGGCAAGTGAGATAAAGAAGCAGAATCACTTAGTTTGCCACAATATGCTCCGATGTGCTATTGAAATGCTACTTTTACGATACACAACTGTTTATGTTTTAAAGTCTTTAATAAGAAAAAATGTCATAGCATTACAAGTTATAAGTTCACAGCCATGTTACTGAGCATATGACACCTTCGACCTGTTTCGCTCCGCACCTTTGCCACCCACTCTGTTGTATTTACAGAGGCCTAAATCATGTTTTTGGTTGCTCTGCACCCCTGCCCGTCTGCACACCGCTTAATTTCATGTTCGGTTGGATTCTAAGATGGCTCATCCGCCAGCCAAATATTTGTTGTGAGTCGGCGGGGTAATCTGTGGCTGAGTACATACACTTATCTTTGAAGCTGCCACCGGAAAGGAAGGACACTGGAGTCATGGAGGGCAGGAGGTTGTGTGCATTCTGAACCCTGTGATAACAGCATTTGGATAAATCCTCTGCACTGCCAATACTGCTTCAACCATGAGGCATTAGGGCTGAATCCACTCTTTGAGACCACTTTAAAATGGACCTCAGGGTTTGCAGTGGGGTGCTGGTATAGTGGTGCTGTGGTAGACCAAAAAGCAAGCAGGTCCTGTGTTTCTTTGTATATTCTAATTCTATTTATGTTCTCTTTTATTTGAAATCCAAATAATGACATAAGGTAGTTTGTGTATATATATATATATATATATATATATATATATATATATACACAAATAATATATTGTGTATGTATGAATGCATATATCATTGATCATCTTCTAACAAGGCCACATATTAATGTCTGAGTAGATTAGATGGTAAGCAAACAATCAGTTGTTGTAATCAACGTGTTGGATGGATGCAGGAGAAATTGGCAGGAATAAGATCTGAGCGAATTTGACAAGGGCCAAATTGTTATGGCAAGGCGACTGGGTCAGAGTATCTCAGAAACGGCAAGGCTTGTGGTCAGCAGTGGTGAGAATTTACCAACAGTGGTCCGACGAGGGACAAACCACAAACCGGCGTCAGAGTGTTGGGCGCCCAAGGCTCATCTATGCACGAGGGCAACGATGGTCCGAGCCAACAGAAGGTCTACTGTGGCAGTAGAAGTCACAAAATTTTAATAATGGTTATGAGAGGAATGTCACAACACACAGTGCATCGCACTCTGCTGCGTATGGGGATGCATAGCCTCAGACAAATCAGAGTGCCCATATGACCCCTGTCCACCCTAGAAAGCAGCTACAATTAGCACACAACCTAGGAGCATTGGTCGCCTGGTTTGATGAGTCCCGTTTTCTTTTACATCACGTGGACAGCCGTGTACGTGTGCGCTGTTTACCTGGTGAAGTGATGGCACCAGAATGCACTGTGGGATGACGACAAGCCGGTGGAGGGAGTGTGATGCTCTGGGCAATGTTCTGCTGGGAAACCCTGGGTCCGGCCATTCATCTGGACGTTTTGGAAATGGAAATTTGACACATGCCACCTGCCTAAACACTGTTGCAGACCAGGTATACCCCTTCATGACAATGGTGTTCCTGATGGTGGAAGTGGCCTCTTTCAGCAGGATAATGCACCCTCCCACACTGCACACATTATACAGGAATGGTTTGAGGAACATGATGAAGAGTTCAAGGTGTTGCCCTGGCTTCCAAATTCCCCGGATCTCAATCCAATTGAGCATCTATGGGATGTGCTGGACCAACAAGTTTGATCCACAGCGGCTTTACCTCACAACCTACAGGACTTGGAGGATCTTCTGCTAACATCTTGGTGCCAGATACCACAGGACACCTTCAGGGGTCTTGTAGAGTCAATGCCTCGGCGGGTCTGCGCTGTTTTGGCAGCACAAGTAGGACATCATATTAGGCAGGTGGTAATAATATTTTGGCTCAGTGGTGTGTGTGTGTATATATATATATATATATATATATATATTCCACAGACATAATATTTATGAGCTTTTTCTTCTTTTTTTTCTCCCACCACCCATACATTAAACCAGGGGTGGGGAATGTTGATCCCTAGGGCCATTGTCCTGCAGAGTTTAGCTCCAACCCTGAAAAAAACACTCACCTGCCTGTAACTTTAGTAATCCTGAAGACCTTGATTGGATTCAGGTGTGTTTAATTAGGTTTGGAGCTAAACTTTGCCGGACAGTGGCCCTCCAGAATCAACGTTCCCCACCCTTGCGTTAAACAAACATTCTTACATATAAAAAATAATAAATATAAAATATATGATTATTATATGTGTGTGTACAGAAAGTGCAATCTATTTATCAAAACTGTCTGGACATGACGGCAACTTTCTTCTTTTTCAGCTAAGCAGAAATGGGACAGTAGAAATTTTATAAACTGTGTTGATGATGATCATGATAACAATTTTTAAATCACTACTCAAATTGAACATGTAGAATATATGAAAGAACAGAGTTAAAAAGGATGTTGAATGAAACAAATTAACATTTGTTCTTTTGCGTGCTTCTTTCTGCCACACACACAATAACTTTGCCTGTGCTAATTAACAATTAGCAAAGACTCTGTGGCTAATTGTGTTATTCCTCGTAATTAAGGGGCTAATTACTAGAATGTCAATTTAGATTTAATTACTAAGTGCTTTGGTAATTCCCAGTGAGCATAAGTTACCATTTTCCGACCCTTTTCTCTGTCTGTTCTTTTGACGGGTACGTCATACGTCGTTCCCTTTGGATAAAAAAGGAGAGAGAGAGGAAATATGTAAATAAAAATAAATGAGAGAGGTGTTTGAGCTTCCCAGATCTGTTATCAAGACTGCAAAGCTTAATGATTAATGAAAGGCTTTACCTCAGGGCCTCCAATTAGAGATCTTTTTTTGCTAAAAAAAAAAAAAAAAAAAAAGAAGAAGAGAGAGCCACTAGCATTTTGTCATCTGTTGGAGGAAATTTATCTGTGACGTTTAGTTTCCACTAATGCTGTAACATACTATGTAATTCTATGCATGTATATTTTGCGAAACAAGTACTGCCAAACTCTCCAATTGACCACTAATGGGTGCTATTGGCTTAAACATTGTCCGGTTCACGTGAAACGAGCAAATTGGCAACAGCCTACAATTCCTCTAGCTCTCCTGTTCCTTCCGCATAACGGCTTTGATTTTCATCCTAACTGTCTGACTCCCTCAAACCGCTGCCAAAATACAATAGGACAGGGTATAATATATATAATTACACCCACTTACATTAGCCATTATGCCAGTGAAGCATTCCTTGGAAAATGACACACGACCTGTCAAGACTTCATTCACGCCATTAATAAGCATCATTAGTGTCTAGTTTGAATACCTCTCTTGCACATTGCAGTCATTTCAACATGTCATATATTTTAATTTGAGGCCAAAAATAGCTGTGTGGATATTATGCACTCTCACTGCTAGTCTTTGTGATCTCTTAATGGCCAGGAAGTTCAGAGTCTGACCTTGGATTTGCTCTCATTGGAATTAAAAATTCTTGGCCCTCAAGAACTATCCACTGAAAATGTGCCAGCGTGTCCTTGTTGTTGTTTATGCCTTCAGTTGAACTGATCAAAAATTATTTGCATCATATCATTAACTCACTTTTGAGGAATGCCCGTGGGAATTGTTACAGTGAAATTGAAGAGGAAAATAAGATTTCATAAATCCTCCCTTGAGCTGGATCTCAATGCTGGTTCTTTCTCTCTCCCTAGAAATCTCTCCATCCAGCATCCCTGTCCCCCAGAAGTGGCTCCGCTGCCCCTGATGACAAACTGATGAAAGGAAACATCTCCATGTTGCTGGAGCGCAACTGAACCTCCCACAGGTACTGCTGAAAAATAAAGACAATAACTCATCCTTTGATCTGAGTAAGTCATTAACTTCACTTTGCCTTGTTTACCGCCTTTGACAAAAGCAGCTTAAGGGGCTAATTAATTGTAAAAGTGCCGCACAATGGTTAATTAGCCGGCGTCTGTTGTCAGTGATGTACCTTGGCGGACTTTTGTAGAGGCCTCTCCGTCGTCTCCCTTCTTGCGCTCCTCCCACAATGCATTCTGTGGTGAGGGGTGCCATTTTTCATTCGGGAGACTGACATTTTAGCTGGTAAGCCCATGGGAGGTCGACATCAGAGAATCCTCAAGGTCCCCTTTAAAGAACGCTGATGTGTCATGAACACGGAGGGCATCTGAGGTTCAGGGGTAAATGGATTCACATATACAGAAATTGACTGGCAGTAATGGGTTAGAAGGGCAAATGGAAAGTGCCATATAAATGTATAGCATAGTCAGCTGTGTCCCCATGCTTTGTTCAGATTAGAGTGATAATGAAATGTGTGACAGAAATGATGCTTTTGTGCACTTTGTTTAAATTCCCGACTGCATAGTTGTCTTGATGTTCCATTTTTTAACTGTTGATAGCAAGAATTTAAGATATTAAAATGAAAAGGAAAAAAAAAAACATCTATGGATGGATGATTGTATATTTAATATTTTAATAATTCTGAAATAAATTATTAGTGGCCACCAATAATTATTTAATTTCAAAATTATTAAAATATTAAATATATAATTAAAATGAAATAAAAATATATTTAAAAATAAAGCAAATAAAATAAAAAATCACTTTTTAAATTGAAATTAAGATATAAAATGTTGTTTTTTTAAATTCTGTTAAAATTACAATGTTACATATTTGAAATTAAGATTTAAAAGTTGTTTGTATTTTAATTTTTGCAACGAATTGACACATATTTTAAAGTGCCCCTAATATTGTTTTGGGAGTCTCCTACAGCAAGTTTACATGCATGCAAGGTCAAAAAACACTTTCGTTTTGTCATAATATACATTTAATTTCACCTGTGTTCTCAATGATTTGTAAACGATTCATTAGAAGCAGTTTGAAGAATCTGAAGCTGCGTCCGATATCACGTACTGTCTGAGTAGGTACTAAATTTGAATTTAAATTTACTTCACGACTGTTGAAAAAGTACGTTCTATATAGTACCAATGGGTGTAGTATGAATGAAATCCGGACGTACTACATCCACCATGTTGTTACTGTCACATGACCTACCAGCGTCAGTTATGTCCCCTCAACTCCATTCACAAATCCTCTTCTTCAGAATCTCGCCGGAAGTAGTCTTTCGGGTACTTTTCGCATACTGTTTTTCGCATACTATATAGTGGAAAATTATTCAATTTCGGATGCAGCGAGTCTCCCTAAACCCCTCCTTTCCGTGAGCCTACACTGCTCTGATTGGTTAGATGGCCCAATCCTTTGTGATTGGTCTACCGCGCACACCGCGTGCCAGAAACAAAACGCCCATTGCCATAACTGAATGACAGCTATCAATTCGCAAGACATTGCATACAATGTATGGACAGAAAAGATGGCATTGATTTTACCGTATCAATTTGAGCCTGAGTCCGACTATGTAACGTCTGAATTAGTCGATCAACCAGAAACTGATTCGCAATCACGACTGGAGCAGGACGCTTCTTGGTGGTAAGTGTAACCTTAATTTGCATTATTTATAAGAAGTGATAGCAGCGTCATTGTTATACTTTATGTAGGTGCACCTGTGGGAACTGTATCAGAATGCCAAGCAAAGCTGAAAACCTCTAACGTAAGATAAACATTTAGGCTAGATGCGTACACAGACTTTTTTAGCCATAACTATAAAAAAAAAAAAAAAAAAATTGAAAAAAAATGTTTGACATTACAAGGGGTGTTTACTGTTTACAGAGAGAATACTTCAACTAGTTAGCACGGACTAGCATCTTAACATCCTATTACAATACAGATAGAGCTCCACTATTGTAATAATAAAAACGCAGAGGGGAAAAAAATGAATCGTTTAGGCTGTTCAGAGTCGATTCTTTTTTTTTGAGAGACAATAACTTTATTTATCGTGCACTTTCAGCTTCACAACTTTGCAGATCATTTACATTCACAGACAGCTACATTACACACTGCATGAAAGGTAATATTCAAAAATGCATAATAGGGGCACTTTAAATTATATTAATGACTTTGCACTATCATAAAGTAAAGTAAAGTAAATACATTACGGTTCGGTACAGTGGTTTACTGAACAAATTGTGTTTTTGTCTTTAAATATATTAAATTAAATTATAACTAAAAGTTTCTTAAGGATAAAAAAATGATCTCTGCTAATGCTATAAACTGTGTAGGGAGCCCTTACTTGAACACTATAATATTAAAGGTTAACAACTGAGCCCAAACTATTAGCCTAAATTCAGTTGCTTTTTATTTTTAGATAAAATAATCAACACTCAAATAACAAATTGTAGGCCTATGCAAACATGTAAGCTGCACCTAAGGCAGTTTTTGCATTAACTTCTAAATGTTTTTACTCCAATTCGTTGTGGAAATATAATCATTTCTACACAGTGGCTGTCATTTTCACAACAGATTTATTTAAACATACATTAAATAGCCTAATCAGGACATCACTAAAAGGTTAAGTAAAATATAATAATTATATAGGCTAATACAGTGCATATATTAAGCGAAAGAGTTAATTTCTCTAGCGAACTAACAAACTTTGGACACTGAATGGCTTTTCTGAGGTAAATGCTACATGACATATTGTTTACAAGCTTTCATTGATGTTTTTCCGCCGTTGAAACACTGATTGAGCAATTACACGAGATATGACCCTTTCAGTAAGTTGTACTGTATCTTTCAACATACCTTCAGATGTTCTTTCATGTTTATTCTGTAACTAGTATTAAAGAGGAAGAGATGATCGCGTTCACTCGCGCTCCGCGCTCGCGTTGCCGGTTGAACTGAGGTGCCTGTACAGTGATCTGTCACGCCGCATCAATGCGCGTCAAAACGGCATTTTCTGTTTAAATGTCATGATTTTGTGGACAGAATTTGAAGGATGACACTTTGTTTCTTATCGAAAGTAACAAAACGCAGAGCTTATTGCGATTATTGGTGGTTAGGCTACAATGTTGCAATGTAATGCTTCGGTACACACGTGCACCGAACCGAAAGCCCTGTACCGAAACGGTTCGGTACGAATACGTGTACCGTTACACCCCTAATAATTACAAGTAACTAACCCTAAACCTAACCCTAACCCTAACTGTAACTCTATAGTAAGTACATGTAGTTAATTAATAGTACTCAGTACTTATTTGAGTAATTACAATGTAACTACAGCACTGTAAAATAAAGTGTAACCATTATTTGTAGCTAACTAAATTAAACGAAATATAAATAAGTAAATAGGTATTCAAATTCTATGGCTCTGATTCTTTTTCATGTCATCACTTCCTTCTGTAGTCAGACACAGAGGCAGGTACTTATGAGCAGGATAACAGAGAGAAGGGTTGATGTTTACGAAGTGCATTCTGCTAGACTCCTTCAGCTCTGGATGAGTACCAATTATGCTATTATGGCTTACCACATCTATGGTCATATGCTTGTAAGTCCCAGCATGCTCTTGCCCTGCTTACAGCCCACTGTGGAGATCTCATATCTTTCATTAACCCCCAGTAAAGTCCTATATTGTTTGGAGCCATCTATAAACATGCATTAGTTTGATTATTTACTTGGCTAGATCCAAGAAAGGAATGTGTGTGTGTGTATATAACTGGAAAAGTTAAAAAATGCAAGTCAGTATTGTTCAAATGAAAGACAGCTGAAACAGCTCTGTCCATTAGACTAGATGCTTTAACTTGAGAACCTCAAATAGTATGCCTCTCCCTACTAATTAGAAGGAAATAATAAAAATTCGGCTCCAAGACAAACATCATGACCTTTCAAAGCCACCCTAGAGAAGTGTATTTTCCTCTGTGTTTGAGGGCGGTTAAGACCACAATGAAAGTACAGTTATCCAGACATACTGAAGTTCTCTCTGCAGTCTTACATGCTGCCATTTATTTAAAAAATAAAAATAAATAATAGATAGATTGTGTGGATTCAGTTTGATGCGTATTTTGTTTGTTAGTTAAAGGTTGCAGAAGGTTAGAACAGTTTTAAATATCGCCCAGAGTCGCTCTGTTTATCCAGCTACCATTTTGTTGAGAGAGTTAGTGTTTTTCGCTGCCATATTGTGAAAGAGGCCTGACAAAACAGGTTTTTATGAGTCATCTTTGATGGTTGAATTGTTTGGAAGGCAACATTTACATTGCAAGTACTTAGTATGTAATTTTTAAAACATGAATTCAGAACAAACAACAGAAAAGTCGGCTTTGGACAGCAGATAATTAATGGGATGGTTTGTGTTACTTAACAGCTTAAAACTTTTCTAAAAATAAATAAAAGTATCTTTTGTCAGTCTACTTGCCTTAACTGTCACATTGACAGTGAAAACCCTTTTATTTTATATATTCAAACTTTCCTACGGAACTATATGATATGATAAATATAATATAATTTTTCTTACTGCTAACATTAGTTAAATTGAATAATGTGTATATGCAATATACACAAGCTAGGTAAGTTTGGCTTCTTTAAAATCACATGTTAATAATAATAATAATAATAATGCCTTATTTTAAGCCCCCCAGATTTAAAGCCAAGTCTAATTCTAATAATTACAGCTTAATAATTTGACGCACACTTTCTTAGTTCTTTGCTTTACCCAAATCTCTTTGTAACTCAAAAGTATGACAGACTGAGACTATATAAAAGAAAAAATGAGGATTGGGTGGGGGTGGGGATGGAAGTCTAAGAAAAATTTACATTTGAATGAGAAAAAGCAGTTGACAGCCGTTTTTTCTTGTGACATATTTCTCCCATTACAGCAAATTAAATTCATTCAATTAGGCCACTAATCTCACAGTTTTCTACTCCACATCAGCTGAGGTGTCATGAAATTTCTGTTTTATATTACAATGTTTATGATTTTGTGCAATGTAACATCTCATTACATGCATTATGATAGACAGATAGACAGATAGATAGATAGATAGATAGATGATAGATGGATAGATAGATAGATAGATAGATAGATAGATAGATAGATAGATAGATAGATAGATAGATAGATAGATAGATGGATAGATCACTGATTGATTGAATTCAAGTCTAATATCTTAACTTTGCAAGCAACCACCAAACTGGCATTACCCAGTGGTGTTTTGTGGAAGTATTTTCTGTAAAGCAGAAGTCAGGATATGAAGAGCATTCATATTGAACTCCAAGGTCAAGGAGCTGCCGCTGATTATCTGAAATTAATCAAAGCCCTGAGGGCAGCCTGCTGTAAATAGACTCACGAGAACATCGGGGATTTTCACCACGTGAAGCTGACTGCCCCTCGTCATTTTCATATTCAGTTTTGGATATTACGATCTGGCAAGATCTTGATAATAAGGCCATGAGCAAGTCTGCCTCAAGACTGAAAATAAAATTGATGTCATTATCTTCTCTTAAAGCTTTAATCATTGATGTAATTGAAAGAAATGCTACAGTGGGCGCCGCACATCATGTCTTTTGATTCAACACATATACGACCATTTAGACCGTCTGTGTGTGTGCAGGGTTGCAGGAGTTAAACTGAGGGGATAAGAGGGGTCCTCCACGTTGTCTCCGCACTGGGGGGCCCGGCGCACCCGCCACGCGCTTCCCATCTCCTTCAGCTCTCCTCTAGTGCTGCCATGATTGGCAGAGATGTTAAGTGCCATTTGACACCTGAGAGGGTGAAAATTTGTGCGAGTGGGCAGTAATGAATTGGAGACGTCTACGCAATTAAAATCACTGTTAATTTCTCCAGGGAGATAGGGCCCCCCCTGAGCCCATGAATCACAGGACAGGAGGAGGGATGGAAAGAGTGAAGGATGAGTCACTGGCTTTCCTGGATGGAGATGAACGAAGGCGCCCACTGCACCTCCCGCATCGTCGGCCGTTAAGCATTTTTGATTAAGAACTCGCTTGATTTTTGTTCTGCTTCTCATTTGGTGGAAATTACTGTACTTTGGTTATCATCCACATTCGGATATGATTGTAGCACTTGTGATGTTCTAATCAGCGTTCATTGACACTGATTGAGATGTGCATTGTTTCAGAGGGAAGGAAGGAACCCTGCTCGGTTATGTCGGTCCATTTCATGCCAGATATTTCACTTGGTTTTTTATCCTCACAAAAGTTACAGGAATATCCCGTCACTCTGATTTCCTGGCAGATGATCCGGGAAATGTCAAAGGGAGTAACATTATAAACCGGGAAAGCTTTCAGTTCACACAGCAGATGGGTGTTTTTGTTTGCACTTGGCTAACTCTACACTTTCCACATTTCCTTTGGTTTGTTCTGCTTGATCCGTTCGCGATGACACAATGAACTCGTTTTACGACGCATTTGGTATTCTTTCAACCTCAATAATGTCACCCGAGTGTTGAAATCATTTATGAGGGAATGTAGAAGTGTAATTTATGTCGGAGTTCAAGCCAATTAATAAAACCTGTCAAAAGTCTTTCCTTCTTTGACCAACAAAGTGTTCTCTGAGGGGGCCCAAACACTGACCTTGCCGAGCCCAGAACGGCCCTGCTGCTGATCAGAGTGTCACCAGACTCAGGCGTTCTCTGACTGCCATGTGTTTAAATTGCCTCCCACTGGCATTCAAATTACAGCCCCTATCTCATCTGTTGAGATCTGGCATTACAGCGAGTCCACCATCTCCCTTCACACACACACGCGCACACACCACCCAAGCACATAATGAGGCAAAGTCATCTCCTTCTGAATCCCCACTGGGTGTACCTGTGAAGTGTAAGGCCCAGATGCGCTATTTTCGGATCTCGCTCTTTTAATTTATTTCCATGATTTGGTGATAATAATAATAATTGTGCTGTAGGTGCTGCATTGAAATTAGCTGACACTTCCTCGGGCGTTATCGCTCAGCCATCGCATCCAAAAGTGCCTCTCCTCTGCTCGCATGCCTTCACTTCTTCATCTTTCGCCGTGCATTGACACAAAGGCTGTCGAAGCAGTTCTTCATTTTCCTTTCCCTTTTTTCAGCTTATTCAAATCAGGTGTTTGAAAACTAACCTTGTTTGAATTGTAATGCTGCAACGGAGGGTTTACAATTTACTGATACAGCGGCATAATAGGAAGCGGAGCGGGTCTGAATTTAAAATGAATTAAATTTCTGCTTGTCTGTATTCTAATCACAATGTTACATGATAGCTTACAAGAGTGTCTTTGAGACCGTTTCTAACTAAATAAATTTGATTTTGAAAGGGTGTGTTTGGCAGATTGGCTTCTGCATATTTTTACTGCCAGCCAGGTGCTGTCATGGATAAAGTACCTAGTTTATTGCACATAATAGGATGCAAGGATTGCAAAATATACATGAATTCTTTTTGACAGAGAGAAGCAATATCACAAAGACTCCCGCCCGCCCGGAGATGGCATTTACCCACCATTCAGATGGCCCATGACGCCCACACCGGGCATAGACTAATCAGTATTCTAAAGAGGGAGCTAACATGTACATGTGTCGCATTTTACCCTCATTCTTGGCTGAATAACAAAGTGAATTTTAAAAAAAGAAAACTAAAATGCAAAATAATTTTCTGAATAAGATTTTTTTTTCTCCAGCAACATTTCTTTTTTTGTATTTAACTCTTCTGTGCTGTTGTGAGTCATTTTCACCCAGTTTGTGTTAAAATTTATTTTAACTAATAAAAATAATTGTAGAGATATAAAGAAACACAATTTTAGCTTGCACATATCCTGAATTACTATGATAATATTATGAACATTCGTGTAATTTTCCCAAATTTAGCCTCAGCGTAGTGGACATCAGTGGATTATTGGAAATGACAGCTTTAGAACTTCACTATTTTATTTTATTTCATTTCATTTTTTTATTTTATTTTTATTTTTATTTATTTTTTTAAGTGTCTGAGTGTTAAGACTTCTCCCATTCATTTTCCTCCAAGTGGTCCTTCTCCTCCCCTTATACTATCTCTGGCTGAATCTTCATTGGTAACAGCACAGACAAGTTAAGAGATGAGCCAGATGTCTAGCAGTCAATGACAAGGGAACATTGTGTTCATCACTCCTCCATCTTCAGAAAGCCAAAATGTGGATTCTGTAGAT
This sequence comes from Mylopharyngodon piceus, assembly GCA_039654765.1. NCBI lineage: Eukaryota > Metazoa > Chordata > Actinopteri > Cypriniformes > Xenocyprididae > Mylopharyngodon > Mylopharyngodon piceus. The sequence continues at coordinate 23,085,883 of CM077452.1, read as the reverse complement.
TGCCTGCTTAAAGCCTCCAGATGTGTCCTACTTTTGTTCAGCAGTGACATGTGGTTAAACATACTTCCTGATGACCATCTACGTTCAGGTCTCAAGTTTCCCTGTCTAGGGACAAAACTCAGACTTTGTGAGTTCACACTGAAACTTCCTCTGTGGCTGCCACAGACTGCCATATGTATCAACTTGTTTTTCAGGCCATCTGAGCTCGTAATTATCTGATGGAGCTCATTATAAGCTGTAATTGGAGGCGTTTGTATCCTCTGAGAGAGAAAGAGTAATAAAATAAGCAGAAAATTGTGGGATACTCTAAAGCCCCAGGCCCTTCTTTCCCATACAGCAACCTTACATCTTAGCTGAATATGGGCAAACAACCTCTTTGCAATGCAAATGATGTTCACATATATTAGCATGGGCACTCTGATCAATAACCAATTAATGACCTGAGAGAAGTCATGTGACAATTAAAATGCAATTGACAGGTTCATTGCACACCAGGTGCTTTATTACCATGGTTAAAGAGAAGCATAAAAAAAAAAAAAAAAAGCCATATATATATGACCACCTTCCTTGTGTTGGTCCCCCTTTTGCTGCCAAAACAGCCCTGACCCGTCGAGGCATAGACTCCACTAGACCCCTGAAGGTGTGCTGTGGTATCTGGCACCAAGATGTTAGCAGCAGATCCTTTAAGTCCTGTAAGTTGCGAGGTGGGGCTTCCATGGATCAGACTTGTTTGTTCAGCACATCCCACAGATGCTCGATTGGATTGAGATCTGGGGAATTTGGAGGCCAAGTCAACAACTCAAACTCGTTGTTGTGCTCCTCAAACCATTCCTGAACCATTTTTGCTTTGTGGCAGGGCGCATTATCCTGCTGAAAGAGGCCACAGCCACCAGGGAATACTGTTTCCATGAAAGGGTGTACATGGTCTGCAACAATGCTTAGGTAGGTGGTATGTGTCAAAGTAACATCCACATGGATGGCAGGTCCCAAGGTTTCCCAGCAGAACATTGGCCAAAGCATCACACTGCCTCCGCCGGCTTGCCTTCTTACCATAGTGCATCCTGGGTTCCCCAGGTAATTTGCAGCCAATAAAAATTTCATCTTGGGAATGACAGATACAAGATGTATTTTGCGCCATTCCTCTTGCAGAACAGTGGCCAGGTCACTATGTGATGCTGGTGGAGGAAACTGTTTCCTGACTTGCTCCACCAAAACACCTCAAAGTGGCTCAATAACATTCAGATCTGGTGACTGTGCAGGCCATGGTATGTATTGGTGCAGTATCATCTTGATACACGGCCCCACCTTCAGGGTACAATGTTTGAACCATTGGGTGCACGTCGTTCTCCAGAATGGTTCGGTAGTCCTTGGTAGTGACGCCCATCTAGCACAAGTAATGGGCCTGGGGAATACCATGATATTGCAGCCCAAACCACCACTGAAACCTTAAAACCTCCATATTTGCAGCATTGCTGACCTTGGGTATGAGAAATAAAGTTATAATTATGACAAAAAAAATTTAATTAATAATAAAGATCAATGTATATGAGTTTATGTATTACTTTAATTTTTTTTTTTACTTAATTCCCAAGCAACATAAATATTTATAAGCCTTGATACTTTCTTTTGAAGTCCCAAGCGAACACTCGATACAAAGTCCCAACAAAAATGATCAAAGAAAGCACAAAGAGGAAAAAAACAGTCCTAGCTAGCATTGTTTTTTTCCCCGTCCCAGTGCACACGTAGAAAACATCAACCAAAAAAAAATTGATTGCATGAAAGCATCAGGATTGGGACAAGTGCACTGTCGCTTTAAGATAAAATATTCTATCTTCTACATCATAATTATCTCCTTAAGGTAGAAATATTAGCATATCTTCCAATCTTATTATCTGAGAAATTGCCTCATTAAGTTGCCTGCCTCCCCTTGTGCCCACCTTGCACGCCATTGTCCATATTTCATCAGTGATCCCATAGAGCTCGGGGCTGCTCTGATTGGCAAGAGGCATATGCCTTATAACAGGTCTCTATGGGGACTCAGAGTGGGCCGAAATACACCAGCAGAGCTCTGTTTCTGACACTGAGATGATCATCTTTAATTTCATGTGCCTTTGCTTCTTTACAGACAACCTACAAGTGAGCGGCCTTACTGCTTCCTGCCCTCGCTCCATCTCTCATCTGTCCTTCAAGTTAGAGCATGTAGGGCATGCCAGTCAGGAAAATTTGCTCCGCTGCAAACGAGGGTCACGTCACAGAGGGGGACAAAGTCCGAAGGTCTGAATGTCTTGGGAGCAAATCTGATATTTGCCTGCAGCCGTTCATGTAGGTGTGTGAATATTCAAATGTACCTTGTTTGGATGAGTGTCATTCAGTGATGTGTCTCTCCTACATATTGGTCTCTGCAGGGTTGTCACAAAAATTCACGGTCACTCACAGGACAACATTTTTACAATGTCAGATTGTCAGCATATGCTGAACGAGTATGCTATACCAGGGTATTTAAAACGTTTTAATGCCAAGGACTTTTTTGATTTCTGCAGTATAATACAATGCCTGGCCAAAAAAGAAGTCACTGTTTGGATTTTAATAGGCAAATACTTAAGGGTCTATGGATGGATCATTATTACAGTGATTATTATTTTTCTAGCATGTTATATGTTTGGCAACGGTTCTTTTAACCCCAAAAGATGGAGTATGTAGCTTTTCATTTCTTAAACAACCATGTACCAAGATGTATCATGGCCATATTCCAGGATGACAATGTCAAGATTCACCAGGCTCAAATTGCGAAGGAATTGTTGGGAGGGAGCATGAAGAATCATTTTCACACATGAATAGGCACTGATCTTAACCTCAGTGTAAGTTTTTGGGATGTGCTGGAGGAGACTTTACAGAGTGCTCACCTCTTGCATTGTCAATACAAGATCTTGACCAAAAAATGATGCACCTCTCGATGGAAATAAATGTTGTGATGTTATTTCCATCAAGAGGTGCATCAATTTTTGGTCAATATCTGGTATTGACAATGCAAGAGGTGAGCACTCTGTAAAGTCTCCTCCAGCACATCCCAAAGACTTTCAATGAAATTAAGGTCTGGACTCAGAGGTGCCAATTCATGTGTGAAAATGATTCTTCATGCTCTCTGAACCATTCTTTCACAATTTTAACCCTGATGAAGCTTGACATTGTCATCCTGGAATATGGCCATGATGTGTCTTCCTACATGGTTGTTTAAGAAATGAAAAGCTACATAATCTGTCTGGGTTAAAATAATCGTTGCCAAACATATAACATGCTAGGAACATAATAATCACTGTAATAATGATCCATTCATAGATTCTTAAGTATTTGCCTATTAAAATCCAAACAGAAACTTTTTTTTGGCCGGGCAGTGTATAATAAAGAGTTATTTAAAGTTAATGATTGCTTCCAAAATTAAATATAAATGAAATAAATCAAACTGTTACAATTTTATCTGATTAATTATACCTTATCTGAAATTAACACTTAAAAAAGAATAAATAAATAAAAAACCCCTGTGTAATACCATAGAGGACCATTGTGGGCTCCCCCTTATTCATACCCCCCTGTCGACGGCCTTAGGTGTCTTGTCTGTCTGAGAAATAACCATGGACAGAGGACAAATCCCTGTTTGGAATTATAAGTTAATTGTCAAATAGAAGGGTCCCGCAGCGTCCTAAGCCTGAATTGTACCGCTGCATACATTCACAGAAATTATTTAAATGATTACCACCACAAATTACACATTACCGCTTTCAGATATTAATGAGATGCGCTGGAATATCTCTAACAGCTTAATCTGTGAAATTTAAGCCATGAAATGAAATCTGACACCCATGGATTCATAATAAAATAATGTCTTTTTATCCCAGGCGATGGCCGAGCTAGCAGCTCTGAGACAGTCTGGAGGATGTGTGGATCCCATTTAGAAAAAGCCACTTCGGTGAGTAGAAAGAGATGGTTGAAGAGGAAAACTGTCACCATCCTTCACTCAGCCTTGATCAGAATGAGAATGATGATGAGATTTAATTGTGGTCGGACACTGGCATCCTCTCAAATGGATCAGTGGACTTGAGACTCAGATGTTAATTGAATCTATTGCTCAGTTAAATGATTTCACTACTGTGTTTTAAATAGGTAGCCTCCAGCTTTGGTAATGTTCTGCTCCACAGCGTGTTGGTAAAAGAGCGCTCATTTAAATCTAGATTGATTTGCATAATGATAATTTTGCATTCTTGCATAATGAAACCCTTTTCCTCGAATTACTCAACGCAACATCTACAGCATCAAATGATCTGCTTTTATCTAAATTTCACTTATACAGGTGAACATGTGAAGCGTTCCATTGACTCATAATGAACAATGATTCATTTAAAATCAAATGGCATTATTCATGGAAATTTGAATCGTTAAAGCAATAAAAACGAAGAAAAAAATTAATGAAGCTCTTTATTCAACTACTATCCAGTAAAGCTCTATTAGCATTTAGTTTTTTTTTCTTTTTTCTAAAATCATGGCTGTCAAACCAAGGGATAGTTCACCCAAAAATGAAAATTCTGTCATCATTTACTCACCTTCATGTCGTTCCAAACCTGTAAGACTTTCGTAAATTTTTGGAACACAAATGAAGATCTTTTAATAAAATCTGAGATTTCTGTTCCTCCATTGACAGTCCATGCAGCTACCACTTTGATGCTTCACAAATTTCATAAAGAGATCATAAAACGAATCCATATGAATCGAGTCCAAATTTTCTGAAGAGGCATGATCACTTTATATGATGAACAGATTGAATTTAGTCTTTTTTTTCCACATATAAACATTCATCCACACACACATCAGTTACTTGACCTGCGAGAACCAATGAGGTTCATTCTTGTGTGTTAAGCATCACGTTTGAGCTTCCTCAAGATCCAATGAGGCTTGTTCTCTAAAGCAAGCAAGTATGGTTGAGCTTCTGTTTATGTTCACTGATCAATGTTTAAATGTGAATAAAAGCCTAAATCAGTATGTTCATCATATAAAGCTAATGAGTCTCTTTAGAAAATTTGGACTAAACCACTCAATTCATATGGATTAGTTTTACGATCTCTTTTTGAAGCGTCAAAGTGGTAGTTGCGTAGACTGTCAATGGAGGGACAGAAATCTCTGAGATTTCATTAAAAATATCTTCATTTGTGTTTTGAAGGTGAACGAAAGTCTTGTGGGTTTGGAACAACATGAGGGTGAGTACAGGCCCGGCGCCAGGACACACGACTCGGGGGGGCATTTATATTTCTCAGGGGGGCCGACCTTTTCTATATGATGATTACTGTGTCAGTCATCGCAATTTCGAGAGTGAATCCTGCATTTATATGCGGATGGGACTATGTATTGAAGTATGTATGTGGCCGCTTGTAGAGCATGGAAAACAAGTTTTATCCAAATTCGGAATATTAATTATTATATATCACCTAAACAGTGCGCGAGCGCTACCTTTATAATCACTAAAAAGCTGTCACTCATTCAATGAACGCGATCTCACAAAGTTCCGTTATATTATTCAGTGAAGCTAACCACAAAATGAATCTCTTATTTACATAAAGTCTACACTTTGTTAGAGAAGATTTTCAAGCGTGCAGAACTCAGCACTGGACAACTCGAGCGGTGAGTGGATTCTAACTTAAACACCTGTGATTGGCCGTTGCGTTCAAGAAATCAGCAAACATGCCTGTGATTGGCTGCATTGCTCACCGATGCGAAAACACGTTGGAAATTAAATGATTTGGCGCTCTCCAGAGCGCAAACACAGATACGCACTGGATCGTTTGCCAACTCTTTTTCTCTTATAATATGATATTATTACGAAGAAAACAGATCCTAGACCAGCAGTTATGGATAGCTTTTCCCTCTTAAAGCAATCAGAAGCAGCAGCAGGCAGTGGTTCGTTTGAGTGAGAAAATTACACGATACTATCAAGTCTGTCTCCCTCGGTCCGTAGGGGGGCACAGGGATGTCCTCTGGCGCCGGGCCTGGGTGAGTAATTGATGACATTTTTGGGTAAACTAACCCTTTAATTAAATTGAGTGAGTAAATTATTTTTAATAATAAAACATAAAATTGAGTGAGCGATTCATTTAATTGTGTATGCTATAGGGCTGCACGCGATTTTTTTTAAACCGCACGCAATTTGGCAAAGGCTGCGATTATTTTATGTGCAGCTTGTCAGAGCTGTACGGCTCTGTGATCAGTAGTAAATGCTTCTCCATCTGAAAGCCAGAGGGCGCTCTTGAGCAGAAACTCCAAATATGCCCTGCCGCAGAAGTAGATAACACGCGTCATATCGCTGTAGCTGAATAAACAGAAGATTGAAACGCTTTGATTGATTAAACATGACTAATAAACACACGACTGCCTTATTCTGTGTAAGAAGCCACATCATCTCACAGAAGGACGCTCCACTGTCGTTATGAAGTGAGTTTGGAGTAAAAACATGTTATTAAATGTTGTCTTTTGACAAGATGTTAATAAATGCTTCTCATGTCTGGAAAGATGTTTGACGCGTGTTGCTTTTTCAAATGTACATTATAAGTGACTCAAACTCGCAGTGCTTTTGGATGGATTGGCATTTGGAGCCATACTGCATTGACAAGCCGCGCATAAAAAAATAATCGCAGCCGATTTCATAATCGCACTAAGAATCGCATTTAAGCGATAATCGCGTTTAAGTTCAATGTTAATTTTCGTATCGTGCGATAAATCGTGCAGCACTAGTATGCTATTTAAATATGTAGATGTTGATGTCTCTGATTAACTGAAAATAACGCAATGCGGCTCGTTTTGAAGAAATTATAGGAAGTTTCCGTCTGTAACAGTGAGTTTAACTTTATGAGTGTGTGTGGGAAGGCGGGCGAGGGCGGATGTTGTGTTCATTCTGGAGCATGTGTGGGGCAGGTTGGTCGAGTCCTGATATGCTTAACAGCCAATTTACAAAGGTCAGGTCCTATGGATCAAACCGTTCAGTAAATTGCACCTTCAAACTCATAAATGAGAAACAATCATCTTGCTAAAGGTCACGGCGCTAGCACTGTGGATTACAATAATAAAGTAAGCCACCCTGCTCTTCCACTAATTTACTCAAGGAACTCAGGAACATTGGCTAAAGAACGTCTTCTTTGTTTCTTTTTTCCCTCTCTTTCTCTCTCTCTCTCTGTCATTCGCTCTCATTTGGTCTCTTTTTCTCTGTCTGTAACTTAAATCACAGATGGGTACTCTCCCTTAAGAGTGTTCAGTATTTTTCACAACCATGACAAGTGATTATTTCAACTATTACATTATAGAGAATTTTACGTTTCAAAATCTTAAGACCACACTGAAATCCATTTAAGTTTATTTTAATTTAAACCTGAAAATAAACGTTTTGTTAAAAAAGGTGCAAAACAAAGAAAAGGCATCAAATATTTATGTCAGTTAGCCTACTGTACAGTTACACTGAAACCATCTTGACAAACTCACTTTTTATAAAGTTAATTCATTACAAAAAATGATGGTAGTAAAAAGTTGGAATCCTTTAATGTGAGTTTTAATGAATCGTTCAGTTTGTTCATTTCAGGTAGATTGCAGTAAGTTCGTGAGAGCTCACATTTACCGCTGGACTGTGCCAAGTGTCAGATTACTTTTGACACCTCATTAGCAAGCATCCATAAAGACTGGCTATGACATCACCTCATCACTGCACTTGATCAAACTGCCACTCAACCACAGGAACCTTCATTCACACTGCAGTTTTGAGCTACATGAACTTACTCTTGCTCTGTTTAATGCTAATACATGTCGTTATGTGCTAAAGCTGCAAAAGAGATCTTAAAACAGCTCTTGTATTAAGAATCGTTCTGAATGTGTCCTCATGGGCGGCAAATCCCACACATCCATGCTTCTCTTTTCCAAGTTCTGAAACTGGGGACGGGTGAGAATAGGGACAATCTGGGGACAGACTGGCAGCCTAATTAAGCCTGGGGAAAGATGCCTGGGGTCAGCCAATTACAGCCTCATCTATATGCATCTGTTATGAAGGGTTCTCCAGGGAGACAGGAGGATGGTAACACTGAATGGACAGCAACCGAATCCAATGCCCAAAACCACTGGATGTCCATTAGTTTTAGTGTTTCTTACATTTTTAAAGTGATGTGATAAAGTGATGTATTTTTTAAGCCTTTTAAGTCATTTATTCGTGACATTTTTTAAATTATTGTGATGCTTTTTTTTCTCTTTTTTTCACTTTTTATTTTCATTTTTCTCACTGCTGTTGAGTTTTTAAGAGGCTATTTTTTCCGTGTTTTTCCCCCATTTTTTTACTTCATTTTTCTCACTGTGCTTAAAGGATTAGTTCACCCAAAATAAACATGATATTTATTTATTTTCATGTTATTTCAAATTCAAACCAAAGCCCAAAAATATGGGATGTATTGTTAGTGACATATGTTTTTTGTTTGTTTTGTTTTTGACAGTGACATTTTTCCCCCTTCATTTTTCTCACTATGCTTAAAGGGATAGTTCCCCCAGTAATAAAAATACAAAACATTTAGTCACCCTCATGCCATTTTAAACCTGTATGGCTTTCTTTCTTGTGCAGATCACAAAAGGAGATGTTTGAAATATTGTGCTTGTTGCTCTTTTCCAAGATGGGGACTGAAGCTTTTAAGCTTCAAAAACAACACAAAAAACTATTTAAGTATCATAAATGCCATCCATACTGAAAATCTAGCTCTCCTTGCTGCATTCATAAGATCATCAATTTGTGCCAAAATTGTTCTTTTGAGTAGAAGCTTTTACGTGAATCATTTGATCTGGTTCACAAAAGCAGTCTGAATGATTTGTTCACAAATTGTTGAAAATGTAGGTGAATCACTGCATAATGACTTAAATTTAGTTTAATTTCTCATACACCTTGTATAGCTTCAGAATAACTGGACAGGATTTTTGCGGGTCTTAAAATGGTCTTTAAAAGGTCTTAATTCACCTTACACAAATTAAGGCCTTAAAAAGGTCTTAAATCAGAGCAGAAAATCTTAAATTCATAAAGTCATGGCATTAAATGTTGCATGCATTCCAAATATATAAATATATATATATATATATATATATATATTTACCATTTAAAATAACTGTTTTCTATTTGAATATATTTTAAAATGCAATTTATTTCTGTGTTGGCAAAGCTAAATTTTCAGCATCATTACTCCAGTCTTCAGTGTCACATGATCCTTCAGAAATCATTCTAATATGCTGATTTGCTGCTCAAGAAACATTTATTATTATTATTATCAATGTTGAAAACAGTTGTGTCCATTTTTTTTAGTATTATTTGATGAATAGAAAGTTCAAAAGAACAGCATTTATCTGAAATAGAAAGCTTTTGTAACATTATCACTACTGTTCAAAAGTCTGGGGTCAGTAAGAGTTTTTTTTTTTTTTTTGGAAAGAAAATAAAAAAAATAATACTTTTATTCAGCAAGGATGAATTAAATTGATCAAAAGTGACAGTATAGACATTTATAATGTTCCAAAAGCTTTATATTTCAGATAAATGCTGTTCGATATTTCCCTATTGTAATAGTTGGGAGCAGAGCTACTTTTTTTGCAAAATGAATTAAAAAGTAATGGATATCTGTTGGAGGTTGTATTTTGAAACTCTGAAGTATTGCTAATACAACTCATTGTGTTTCTCCCTAGACTTTTACATTTAGAGAACATATTGATATATTGTTTTTCCTTCAATTTATTACTTTTTCCTTACTTGGTTTTAAAAAGATCTTAAATAAGTCTTAAATTTACTTTCATAAAACCTACAGAAACCCTGCTTGGAATATAATGCACTAGTCATATAGAGCATGTTTTTTTCTTTTTCTTTTTGAAGCTTGTAAGCCTCAGTTCACATTCATTGGAAATGCACCAAAAAGAGCAACAAGCACATTCTTCAAAATACCTACTTTTTCGCTTCACACTTGTACGGGTTTAGAACGTCGAGGGAGTGAGTAAATGATGAAATTAAAATCTTTAGGTGAACTATTCCTTAACGCGTTGTCCTAGATCAGTGATGAAGGGTGACGTATTTGATGTAAAGATCTCACCAAGCAGCGTTTTACTCCTCTGAGTCAGGGCTAATGGGTCCGTCAGTGAGACACTAATGACAGATTGGACTAATCACAGCTTCCTTCCATATGACTGAAGTCTTCTGAACCGCTGTTTTAGCAACACTAATTTCTCCGCCGATACTTCTTTCACATTCTCTTTTTCCCGTTGTCCTTTTAAACGGACGCAAAATGATTCTGTTAGTGTATCCGCCAGCATTCTCTATTCACCTGTCAAATGACAGAAAATACCAAATTGCTCTGTCTTTTAGTGCCTCTGGAAGCTATTTGTACAAATGCTGCGAGAGAAAAGAGACGATTGCTTACAGTGTGCGCTCATCAGGGGGGTGACACGCAGACAATAGGTTTTGCTGTGGGGTAATTGCAGCCCGTTGGGGTGTCAGTCTGCCCAACAGAGGCTTGCACGCGCCGCAGGCATCTCACGGTGCCATCGATGAACAAATGAGACTCCTCTCCCTGGTGGATGGAGCTCTTTATGGACAACAGGGGGCAGTATTGAGTCACAATAGTTTTTTTCTGTTTGTGTGGCCGTCTCCTTTTTTGCGTTCAGTCCTACCCAGATGATGCTGGCAGGGGTCCAGGAGCTGGACCGAGGCAGATTAATTACACTTTTTCAATTAATGTTCTAATGACGAACTGTTGTGTATTCTGCCGATAAGCATGTATAATCTATGTGTCAAGGGGGCTGATAGGGGAGATAATAGCACGAGAAGAAATAATATTTCACACCTGACCGAGGTAAATAGAGCCAGATGGACGAGTCACGTCTGCCTTGACCACTGAAGACATGACTGCATGCATCTGTATGTAGGCAAACAACACACAATTTTCCATATGTCTGTAGATGTCGAATAATCGTTCTGATTAATTAGATTTTGAAGCTCTGGGCACATTGATGATGATCCAGAAAAATGAATTGCTCATCTTTCATTTGACAGGAGATGGCCAATTGTGTCCCCTGAAGGTATATAATATTAATATTTATGTATGTACATTACTGTTCAAAAATTGGTGTCAGAATTTTTTGTTTTTTTGAGGCTGCATTTATTTGATAAAAAATACAGTAAAAACACTAATATTAAATGTTAACTGTTTTCTATTCTAAAATGTAATTTATTTTTGGATGGCAAAGCTGAATTTTTAGTCCTCAGTGTCATATGATTTCTCAGAAATCATTCTAATGTGCTGATTTGCTGCTGAAGAAACATTTCTTAACATTACTGCCCCTATATATAAGTAATGCAAAAGTTGAACTGTTAGTAAATAATGGTCTTAATTTAAATCTTAATTTAGTTATTTCACGTTCTGATTACATATATGTGGCAATATCAACTTTTTATTTTAAGACAGTAGCAGTAATATAAGCTCAAATTCAGGAAATTGCTTTTAGAAAAATTTAGCTGTTAAACTCGGTCTGTTCTCAGATGTGAAGGGAAGAAAAAAAATCTGTTTTTAATTCCACAGACACTTAACATGAGTCTTATTCTCACTTTAGCTAATCAGGGCCAATGATTTCATTACACATAGTTTTTAAGATAATAGGAATTCAAAGTGTGTTAAATTAAAATACGCTCTCCATCCATGTGCTACGCAACAGTACTGGAGGAGAATAAAATATTGGGACTGAGGGCTAGTCTTCTGTCCATTATATCATCTCCATCCTATTCATGAGGGAGAGAGAGAAGGAGCGAAGGAGTGAGAGAAGAGAGAGAGAAGAAAAAAGAGAGATAAGTCTCTTACTGCCTTGTGACTAAAGACCTGAATTCAACTTCCCATTAAAGTGTTAAAAAATTTAAATAATAAAAAAGAGAGAGAGAAAAAACGAACGCACTTTTTAATTAAAAAGGATCCTAATAATCCACATCATATTATACACCGTAGATTCATCGGTCAATTTAATAACATGGAGTCTTTTGGATCTTAATATCTTTGGAAACAGGTTTCCTTCATAACTGAGGGGCTTTGTTAATTACACACAGGGCCTAATGATTTTGAATATTCAGTGGCTCTCGATGTTTTGATAAATGGGCTTCCACTAAGATTTATTCCTAATTATCTCATTTGTCTTTCTCCATTACTTTTTATAGCTTAAATTTATGAAGTCATTAAGACGTTAGTGGCCCTGATAATGATTAGGAGAAAGAATTGTATGAAAGTGAATTATACGAAAATGATTATGGCTAAAGGAGTCTTTAAAATGAAGCCGGTGAGGAAGTTGTGTGGGCTTTGTTTAAAGGTGCAGGGTGCTGTTCAATCACGCAACCCCTGGCACGGCCCTCGTTCGCCTGGGCGCAGGCGGAAATAACGGTGATTAAAATGTCTTTTTGTCACTGTTCGCCCCTCTCTCTCGCTCCTTCTGTTCTGATTCATCCCTTAATGTGCGCTAGTGCTGACGGTAGCAATATTCTCCTTGGGACCCGAGATGAGATCGCTCGCTGAAAAAAAGGGGCTATTTTTAAAATGGCCCTTTATACTTGCACGTTTGTTTAATTTCAGCCCGTCTTTGAAGATAAAATGAAACACATAAATACAGGCCATTACATCCGCATTTGGGCTCCTTTATTATTATTACATTTTTACTGGTTCTCAGCTTCCAGACCGAAAACATTGACTTTATTACTTTTTCCTTTCTCTTTCAAAACTGATTTCCACCCTTTCGTACCTAATTAAACAATGAGGTATGTAATATACCATGTGTCTTCTCACATTGACAGTCTGTTGTTATGAGAAGCATCTGGAAATTCAAACATTGGTCATGCCTTGATTTTTATTTTTTAGGAGAATAACGATGGTCACATCCTCCGTTGAAACCATAAATGTCAACTGAGGATCTAGATCATTGTGAGTAAAAACAAAACAGTTGTGACTGAATTTCGACATCACATATGTGGCGTCCCCTTGAAAGCAACTTCCAAAAACATTTAATGGTGTCTTTGATAATTAAATATCAAAAATCGCATTCTCATGTGTAAATTTGGTCAGTTGCACATTCTGAAAACTTTTACTTTAATTGGAAAATTCTGCTATCATCTTTCCACTCTCATGTTGCTCCAAAGTCATTTGTTTTTAAGAAGTTTTTAGTTGCAAATTTGATAGTTTTATTAAATAAAAAAATTATATTGTAAAAATATTGTATATTATTAATATATGTATGTTAATTCATTAAAAGTAATATTTATTATTATAATATAATTTAAACCACGGTTAATTGCAAAGTTATTTTTTTAAAAACCCTTTTTTCCCTTTGTGGATATATGTGTAGATCTTCAAATGGAAAAACAATTAAAAATAAACAACAAATGTGTTAGGGTGAGTATAACCAACTAACTAACCTAACTAACTAAATAAATGAGGTGCAGGAGAACATGATTTGCTGTCCATTGAGAGGCTCTCCAGATGGGAGGCTAACTGCACGTTCATCTGTCCTCCTCTCATTCTCTCTCCCGCCCGCTTCTTTTCTCTCTACAGAGAAAGACAGATCTGAAGAGGTTGTGTAAGCCCCTGGTTAATTAATTATTTAATTATCTAATCAAGCAGATGAAGAGCATCTCCCTACACCAGTGTTAATTATGAAACAGCTGGGGCAGTGTGCTGAAGGAATATTGAAACAGGGCTTGGCAACCTTTAGTTTTTCCTCTCCTGCTTGCAATCTCTCTCATATCTCTGCTTCTCTATTCTGCAGTCAGTATTTCTCCCAGCAGGGGGAGCAGTATCTCTGCTAGTGGGTGATCAGAATGGGTTGGGTGGAAACATCCTAAGGCTCAGAAATATCATAGATTTAGTAGGTGAGAGTTTAGAGCTCAGACTCAGCAGAGGTTTTGATGAGTGCATTTCTGTTTACCAAACCATGTGGGTCGCATCTGAATGACCGTCATTTTTCAAATGAACACTTTCGCAATAGAGAAAGATAGTCGCTGTGTCCGAAATTGAATATTTCCCTACTATATAGCATGCGAAAAACAAGAGTAGTATGTCCAAATACATAGTATTCGAAAAACAGTAGGCGAATAGTCCCCGGATGACCTACTACTTCTGGCAAGATTCTGAAGTGCGCATTCGATGGACACTTTACTATCCCGTGAGGTCACGGGAGGGAATTTATGAATGGAAGTGAAGTGACGCAACTGACACTGGTTGGTCATGTGACAGTTATGACATGGCGGATGTAGTACATCCAAATTTCATTCACACTACCCATATTCGTACTATCTAGAGCATACTTTTTACGGTTGTGAAGTAAATTCAAATTCAAATGTAGTACCTACTCAGTACGTGATTTCGGACGCAGTGAGTGTCTCTTCGCTATTAGCAGGGGCTGATGCTAACCAGGTAAACTCTGACCATTTGGATGAATATTCAATCCTAAATTTTTATTTACATCCAAATGATGTAAAAACTGCCTTAAAAACTATTGATTAACCACTCATGCGAACATCTAAGGAGACATGTCCTCAATATCTATGATGGTTACAAATATGTCAGGAACAGATGAGCAGGAATATGATCAGTACATGGTGAATTCAAACCTGCATTTCCCACATGAGCACCACAGCACTAGGCACTACCCACTTCTGCCTTCACCAGTGCGTCCAGCATTATTACCTATACCATCCTCCTTTGATTTCACATAGAATTATCTCTCTCCTTCATAGTGCCTAATTAAAGTATGTGAAAAAGGATGTCAAGAATAGCCCGTCACACCGGTCAATGATTAAGACCACCTTGAGTGTTTCCCCCGTCTCCTTCCCCAACAGCGTTTCCACCTAACGGCAGCAATGTAGTGGAATTGCCTTTAATTGCAATCATCTAGACAGGCCCTGGGTGTCCGCCTGGTAGGGAGACGCGGTTTCATGGGCTCCATGCGTTGCATAAAATTAAAGGCAGAGTGGGGACTGGATAATTGGCTTGAGTCTCCTGCTCTCCTCAGTCACGCAATAGCGCCAGCGTGTGTTTCTCCGACACGCGTGTTTCACGGTCACTTCCGCTCGCAGGCCAGCACTCAGCGGGCTGAGATTAATGAGAGCTGGCTTGCCTTGCTCAGCTTTACGTGGCCTTTGGGTTAGGAGACCCTATGTGGGGCCTGAAGAACTAATTGTGCTCAATTTAGCAATGAGTGCTGAGCTCTTAGTCAAATGTCTATACCTAATGGTTATTTAGTTAATGGTGGTTAGTTAATAGCTAAACAACTACTACACAGGAAGTACCTCAACTTGTTCCAAAGCAGATTCTGAAGTATGTTTGTGTTTGCTGTAATGGATCGGTTTGCTTTCACAAAAGCAAACACATGCATACTCCATCTTTTTTTTTACAGCTTTACACTTGCAACCAATCACTTCCATTGCAGACTGAAACAAGTATTTGTGTCACACTTTTCCTCAAATGCTACCATTCCACTTATATACAACAATTAGTTCCTACGCTTAAATCTGAGTGGTGTAGCAAGTCAGCCCTGGGCCCATATGCAAAAATTTGAACGAATTGGCATTAATGCAACGTATCAGGAAAATACCACACCAAACACTTCATCCGAGTAGCCTGATAAATACATAATCTTATAGAGTTGTCAAAAGTACCGGTACTTCGGTACCAAGTAGGTACTAAAAAAGGTTAAAAATGTGACGATACCAGCATTTCCCCCTAGCATTTTGAGTGCTGTTGAGCAGATTCTGACTAACTTAAATACCTCTGATTGGCCATTGTGTTTACACATTCAACAGATATGTCTGTGATTGGCTACAATAATTAACGCTTCAAAAACATGTTATAGAAATAGAAATCTTTCATGCTCCGAGCGCTTACACAGATACACACGGGAGTGTTTGAAAGCAGACGTATATCAGCGGACTGGTCAATCACAGACATATCTGTTGAATGCGTGAACACAATGGCCAATCAGAGGTGTTTAAGTTAGTCAGAATCTGCTCAACAGCACTCAAAATGCTGCCGCTTTCAAAACGCTTTCCAACGTTCCCGTGTATTTTCAAACTCTCCCGTGTGTATCTGTAAGCGCTCGGTCCCATTTTTGAAGAGTTGATCATTGTAGCCAATCACAGACATATAGGGTGTGAACACAATGGCCAATCAAAGGTGTTTAAGTTAGTCAGAATCCGCACAACAGCGCTCTCAAAATGCTAGGGGAAATGCAGGGATCGTCACATTTTTAGCATTTCACTACCAACTTGGTACCGAAGTACCAGTGCTTTTGACAACACTACTCTGTAAAGTAACAGGCCATCCAGATCTAACAGAAGAGTAGTATTAGTAATAGTCAAAAATTGTCTATTGAGCGAGTTACTTTATAAATTTAATAAACCAATGAGTGCTGCATTAAAAACACAACCTTGAGTGGCATACCTCTACCCAAAAACTTTTCACAACCAGAATAGAACTAACATAAGTAAGGAATAATACACGGCTAGCTGTGCATTAAACAATTTTAATGCACAACGTGGTGGCAAAGAACCACCATACATGAAGCGGAGACTGGAATGGTAAACGTTTTTGTCAGTTATTGTCTATGGGTTGTTAGATCTAGAATGCCCGCTTTAAATCAGACACAGAGATAAAATAGTTTGGTAAGATTACATTTATTTGAATGAATTAAAGAGGGAGAGAGAGAGAGAGAGAGAGAGGGCAGTTGTGCGTGTATGAATTACCTAGTCTATGCAGCCTCTCTCTATTAATAGTATGTGTTGAATCAAAAAACAGTGATGTTACTACCTCGTTGCTGAGAAAAATAATGTAGTGTTTCAGTAGTGAAGCTAATTTAGTAATAAATAGTGTAAATAGTTTAGTAATAGTGCGTGTGCTGCGCAATCTCTGATCTCTGTATGCAAGTGACTGGGCGAGTTTAAAAATACAGATTCATTCAGGAACTAAAGAAGTGTTTTTATGAGTGAGTCATTGGAATATTCACTCAAGCAATTCTTTCAGGAATGAGTGAGTCATTGAATCATTCATTTAACCAATTCAGTCAAAAACGCTGACTACTGTGTGTTGCTCAGAGATGTGCGTCTGGACTGTGGCTTTGTTTGGAACTATTTTTGTTGCCAGTACAATATTGCAATATCCTGTCTAAAAAAGTAGTTGGTAGTTAGTAGTCTGGAGCTCCAAACTCCGATACCTAGTAGTATGTTTATTGTACTGTTGTTGTAAAAGCAATATCACACTTCATGCTGTTTTATTTGTAATATCAGCAAAATCAGACTGTGAATATTGGAACAACAGAACTCTTGCTTGTGTGATATTCAACTCTGAAACTTCAAACTGGTCTGTTTCTTTGCCGTTTTCCTTGTCACAGGTTTATTATAGCTTCACATTTCCTTGCAGCATAGTGGTGTAAAGGGAGTAAAGTCTTCTGTTTACAGTAAAGCCTGCACAGTATGTTGTTCAAATAGATCCCAACCAACAGGATGCAGTACATAAAAACTGTGTAAAAAAAAGTTTATCTGTTGTGGAAAGCATGCAGTTCAGTTCTCATACATTTCATCTTCTCTCCCCTTGGTGTGATTGTGTCTCATTTGAAGCGAAGCGACTGAACCTCTGTGTGCACAGGGAATAATCTCAGTGTCTGTCGATGCATACTTGATCTGTGTTGTCTGCATTCAGAGATTAGTGTTGTGTAGTGTCGCTTAGGGACTGTTGAATAAGAGTGTGTGTTTATTTTGGGGAGCACAGTGGAACAGAGATTGAACAGCATTAAAGATGGAGAACATGACAGAGGACATGGATCATTTTAATCTAAATCAGCATTGGGTGAATCTGGCAATTGGAAAATTACAACTTTCCCATGACTGACGGTAGTCAGTATTCCATGACTGTTGGCACAACAGTTCCTTCTCCATTTGTCTCTGACACCTTTTCATTGGACTGCAGATCTCTGGTACAGTGAAAATACAAAATAGTTACACTATAGTAAATAGTTAAATTGAAGATAAATACTCCCCCACATGCTGTTGAATTAAATTGGACAAGTCAAGTCACCTTTATATATATAGCACTTCATACAATACAGTATTTAGTAAATATCTTTTTATGGGAAAAATACTATGGATTGGTTTGAACATCCTAACACATATATATCTTTTTTTTTTCACAATTAAATGTACCATCCCAGAAAATTTGTATAAATTCTTCATAAACTTGCTTAAACTATGCTTAAAATAATGGTTTGCCAATTTTGCCAATCTAGCTTCCGCCAGACTGCCTTCCGTATTCAACGTACAAAGAAAGTGTAAAACTCTCGCAGATCAAAACGCTTACGCTACGTCCTACACCTTCCCTATTCAAGTTACGGAAAAAGTGCCAGTTCCGTTTTTCTCGTAAGTTGAATACGGAAGGCGGTCTGGCGGAAGCTAGATATTTTACTTCATAACTTGTTAAATATGGATTTTTTTTTACACAGACGCATCGCTTAGCTTCAGAAGGCCTTTATTAACCCCCCCAGAGCCGTGTGGAGTAGACCAAATCCTGACTGAACAAGAGGTGGAGCTGGGGATGGAGGAGGGTAATTAGCTCCTGAGCAACGCGATAGCTGCTGATAATACTGATGGACCTTATATATGGATGCTGTGATAAGCATCGTATTCCTGTAAGTAGACGTGGATCAGCTGAGAGTCAGCTGATGTGAGCTTGACTGATGTGACCTGACGTGAACGCTACGCTTGATTTAAATGAGTCAATAAGTCATCGATCCTTTTTCCAAAACGTGTTTTTGTCTTACCCTGATTCATTATGCGTAGTAGTGATTGCTTTATGAGCAGTAGGATAACCACATTTATCCGCACAGTCATGCAGAGCCAAAGCACAACCAAAACAATGTTCTTCTGCAAAATGCATGAAGTTTTGTTTTTTAACCACCAGAGGGCCAAAAGTTACATACCTTTAAAGGATTTTTAGATTTTTTTTTGCTGAAAAACAAGACAAAAATAATAATTTAGAAAATTGATTTTGCACTTTTTAAAAAAAGCAATTCACTGCACTAGCAAAACATGCCCCTTTGCTCTACTCTTGCAACAGATCCATTACTGTGCAACAGAAACTCACACCTACAGAGATCTCACCAATATTGTGAAGGTGAGCATTCGTCAACCCTGTTTTTCCTCTGTTTTTACCTGTTCCCTCAAAAGGTTAACAGAGAGGACTTGGCGAGGCACTCACTGAGCGGCACAAGTGATTGCCGTATTAATTGCCTCTCCCATTTCTCCACAAGGTCACCCCTGTCCACTGGAAGATAAGACAAAGTAATTCTTCTGTACTACACTAGAGCACAGCACATCACAGAGCCATTCAGCCTGAACCAACGAGAGCGGGGTTGGGGAGGGGTGAGGTTTGGCACAAAGTGGCTTACCTTTCAAGAGGCTTGACATCCGCAACAATACAGACCTCATTAAAAGGTAGGGATATGCCCTCGCTGGCCAATTTAAAACCTCTGGTCAACTGCGCTGCGACTAATTTGCTATCAGCATCAGTGACGCCTTGCACAAACAGCTAAATTATGCCGGCAATTTTAAGTGCAAAGAGTAAATTATCATATTTAAGACATATAGGATTTAAAAAGAAAAAAAACGGCCATTTTTGGTATAAATTTTATTAAGGATGATTTTCTGATCCATTCGAACTCTCCATATGAAAGACAATCATGGGTCAGGGCTTCTGGTGGGGAGGTATGTGAATTATCTCTCTCCTCCAGCTCTCTGGAGCTTCTCTCTATGAGGTGAGAAAAGCCTAATTCCCACCTGACAAAGGGACAGATTGGATATGTTCTTCGCCCTGCCCCAGATAGTGCTGAATACCATAGAGTCATTTCAAATGTGAAGTTGGACAATGGCAGTCATTACTCATTCCTCCTCTGGACAACCTTGAAGACTTTGCCAGAGTTTTGAGAATGGGGGATGGTGGTCGTCTTCATGCAAGTTCTAACTGAATATAGCTGGATATATATATACAGTATCTCACAGAAGTGAGTACACCCCTCACATTTTTGTAAATATTTTATTATATCTTTTCATGTGACAACACTGAAGAAATGACACTTTGCTACAATGTAAAGTAGTGAGTGTACAGCTTGTATAACAGTGTAAATTTGCTGTCCCCTCAAAATAACTCAACACACAGCCATTAATGTCTAAACCGCTGGCCACAAAAGTGAGTACACCCCTAAGTGAAAATGTCCAAGTTGGGCCCAAAGTGTCAATATTTTGTGTGGCCACCATTATTTTCCAGCACTGCCTTAACCCTCTTGGGC
The DNA here is from genome assembly GCA_039654765.1 of Mylopharyngodon piceus. Lineage (NCBI taxonomy): Eukaryota > Metazoa > Chordata > Actinopteri > Cypriniformes > Xenocyprididae > Mylopharyngodon > Mylopharyngodon piceus. The sequence continues at coordinate 23,065,486 of CM077452.1, read as the reverse complement.
ATGGCGTTCACCAGAGCTTCACAGGTTGCCACTGGAGTCCTCTTCCACTCCTCCATGACGACATCACGGAGCTGGTGGATGTTAGAGACCTTGCGCTCCTCCACCTTCCGTTTGAGGATGCCCCACAAATGCTCAATAGGGTTTAGGTCTGGACACACGCTTGGCCAGTCCATCAGTCCTTTACCCTCAGCTTCTTTAGCAAGGCAGTGGTCGTCTTGGAGGTGTGTTTGGGGTCGTTATCATGTTGGAATACTGCCCTGCGGCCCAGTCTCCAAAGGGAGGGGATCATGCTCTGCTTCAGTATGTCACAGTACATGTTGGCATTCATGGTTCCCTCAATGAACTGTAGCTCTCCAGTGCCGGCAGCACTCATGCAGCCCCAGACCATGACACTCCCACCACCATGCTTGATTGTAGGCAAGACACACTTGTCTTTGTACTCCTCACCTGGTTGCCGCCACACACGTTTGACACCATCTGAACCAAATAAGTTTATCTTGGTCTCATCGGACCACAGGACATGGTTCCAGTAATCCATGTCCTTAGTCTGCTTGTCTTCAGCAAACTGTTTGCGGGCTTTCTTGTGCATCATCTTTAGAAGAGGCTTCCTTCTGGGACGACAGCCATGCAGACCAATTTGATGCAGTGTGCGGCGTATGTCTGAGCACTGACAGGCTGACCCCCCACCCCTTCAACCTCTGCAGCAATGCTGGCAGCACTCATACGTCTATTTCCCAAACACAACCTCTGGATATGACGCTGAGCACATGCACTCAACTTCTTTGGTCGACCATGGCGAGGCCTGTTCTGAGTGGAACCTGTCCTGTTAAACTGCTGTATGGTCTTGGCCACCGTGCTGCAGCTCAGTTTCAGGGTCTTGGCAATCTTCTTATAGCCTACGCCATCTTTATGTAGAGCAACAATTCTTTTTTTCAGATCCTCAGAGAGTTCTTTGCCATGAGGTGCCATGTTGAACTTCCAGTGACCAGTATGAGAGAGTGAGAGCGACATTTTCACTTAGGGGTGTACTCACTTTTGTGGCCAGCGGTTTAGACATTAATGGCTGTGTGTTGAGTTATTTTGAGGGGACAGCAAATTTACACTGTTATACAAGCTGTACACTCACTACTTTACATTGTAGCAAAGTGTCATTTCTTCAGTGTTGTCACATGAAAAGATATAATAAAATATTTACAAAAATGTGAGGGGTGTACTCACTTCTGTGAGATACTGTATATATAAGCGATAAATGTATTTTGCATCTCCTCTGACCATTTGTGACAGCATTATTGACCTCATGTGTGATTATACTATCAATAGTTGATTATACTGATGTATCATATGGAGTTTATCTTAGATGAAATTACATAATACTATGGCCATGCAAGTTGCCAATGTAATACTATAAGGCAATGTAAAATGTATTGTATTGAATTGCAATATATATTTTGTTATTTATTAATGTTATTCTTTCGCCATATGGTAGCCATAGTATAATACAGCCAAAAAACTTCTGAAATGTCTCTTAGTCCTCATATGGCCCAACAAGATGAATAGGTCTTCCCATGTGTATGCGTTTCCCGAAATATAGCTTACTGTAAGCAAGCAAGCTATGGGATCAGAATATGGACTGTTCTTTTGTGAACTTCCTTGAGGGACAGTAGCTGTCAAGTACAGATAATTAAGTTAACCAGCATTGTAGCCCTTTCTTTGAAAGTGTTAAATTGATAAATGCTTCATTTACTGTACTGTTGGTGTTTACATTGTCTTGATTTGACAGTTTGTCCATTTGTCACTGTGGCTGTCACATTTTCTCTTGCAGAATTATTGCAAAGGGAGTTGTGAATCATTTCCAGCTACTATTTACAATCACCAAACCGAAAAATTGTAAAAATATTCCATTTTTCATTTCATTTGATAGCATTTGCTCTAGGAATATGGGCTAAGACGCTGATGATGCTTTCCAGATGCCCCTAAGTGACACTTTTTCTTGTTTAACAAGATGTTCAGTGTCAGTAGTTTTTTCTAATATCACTCAGCCCACATTTTCCAAAACATTTGCCAAATCTGCACTTTTAGTCTGACAGTATTGTACCAAATGCAGAACGAAATCTGACACACTGAAGCTGAGAGAAATAAACTTGTGTTTATCTCTCTTGTGCAAACTTGAGTCCTGATATTTTTCCATCTTTCAGCCCTGGCTTCCACTCTCTCAGCTGTCATTCATTTATTTGCACAGAAGGACAGATGCCAGCAATCAGCATTTTCCACACACATCTACATTATTCCAAAATTTAAGATGTCTAATAAAATTAAGGTATGATTTTATTACATTTGTTCCCAGAAAGAGCAATATTTAGGTCACTGTTACCCAGAGGCTCATGCTCTACACCAGTGGCGAGGCTACAGAAGGGCCAGGGTGTCACTGGCCCACCCAGATTGATGGCTGGCCCACCCAATCAAAGGTGCCAGAATATTTCGTTTTATTTCCAGACACTACTTTGGTCTGGAAATAAGCATATCTGTTGTGAAGGCCTATATATAATTTGAAAAATGTATTATTAAAAATACATATACTATGTTTTTATTTCGCGCTGGTAAACTCAGCTTTCCAGAGTCGCGACAGCAGCTGTTTCTATGCAGCGTGCGTCACCGTCCATGAGTCGCGCTTATAATAGCCTGTGTGTGACTATTTATTCTACAGTAACAATTTATTCTACGGTAACATAGTCACCTGTGTGTAAACAAATTCTACAAAATGAAGTGATGACAATTAAATTAAATCGAGCTTTAAGGTTCAGTATTGTGTCCTTCCTGCACACCATTATGACGTTAACTCTCCAAACACAGCTTTGAAGAGCTCTGCTTTCAACACAAGCTTTTCCAGTAAAAAGCTACTTTTCCCCAACGATTAGCTGTGCAGCGTGACAGTCTCTGTTTTTAATGCCACATTTGTTTACTGACGAGCGAGCGGAGGTAAACAACCAAACTGTCGGCTCCATCTCGTATAGCGCTGGTAAATCCAATTTATTCTATTGAATCGGTTCGTCTTAAACGGTCCTCTTCTCGTGTGTAGCTTTGGAAAATCAGATTCATTCTAGCGAATCGGTTCATCTAAACGGTCCTATCTCTTTTATATGTAGCTTTGGAAAGTCTGATTCATTCTAGTGAATTACATCGTTCGGAAGGTTCGTAATGAACAGATTGACCGATTCGAGTCCCATATGGCATTTCTTTCTTTCTTTCTTTTTTTTTTTTTTTTTGTAGTGGACTATTTAGTTTATCATGTCTAATTAAATATTACAGTTAAATATTCTAGCAGTATTCTAGTTTATTATTATTATTATTATTATTATTATTTATATTTACTAAAAATGTGCTTGTTTAGGCTTATTCAAAATATAAATAAATAAAAAACAGAGAAAGTCTTTTTAACATTATTTCTGTCTAACACACATTCGAATTATTGGATATGATTTAGAACAATATGCTTGGATAAAAGTTTATATTTTAGATATAAACTGATGTCAACAGTAGCGATCAAAATTGAGTAGGCCTATAAAGATTGTATCAATTATATTGTTATCCCAGTAGGTGGCGACAAGTGACTGTTAAAATATATTTTTTTTTATTTAATAATTTATTCAAGAGATTCGTTCAAAAACGCCAATTCGTCCAGTAATGAAACAATAAAAGTCTTTATGATTGAATCATTCATTCAAACATATTTTTTAATAATTAAAATAATTCAAATTTTATATTTTTAAATAGACTGCAGCGATTATCATTTTGTCTGAACCTATAGTAACACACATATATATATATATAGAGAGAGAGAGAGAGAGAGGTATATAGGTCCACCCTATTTCACCAAGGTCCACCCACTTGAAGATTTCTGGCCTCGCCACTGCTCTACACTATATTACATTTGCTATTTGATTTTCCCATAAATCTTCCATTAAGACATTGATCATGCTTTCAAATGAATGTGCTCCAAAGATTTGATATTACCATCAAACATCCCCTTTGACTGACACTGAATAAAATAAAATAATAATAAAAATAATTTTATTTTATGCCTGCCCATCAGACATCCTAGAGAGGAAACTGGAGGAAAAGGCAACAGGTTTTTTTTCCCTGATGTGGAGCCTCTTCAGGGGCCTTTTTTTTTAAATTTTATTTTATATATATATTTTTTATTTTATATTTTATTTTTTATGTTAATGTTTTTATTTTATTATTTTATGTTATATTATGTTATGTTATTTTGTTTTATTTTATTACTTATTTTTTATTTTTTGTTACTTTTTTATTCGTAAAATTACAATTATAAATAAAATCATGAATATTAAATAAATTATCATGCTTCTGTATAAATATAAAATTATTTCATTGTTTAAATTGTTTAAATTAAATTAAAATACATTTCCTGTTTCTACATTTTTCAAGATGTTTACTGTATATGAGAAACACAAATATTGAAAATATATTTTATTAAACAGTATAATATAAAATTTTATATTTTAAATTCTACATTCATTTAATGAGAGTCTAAAGTTGCATTAGTGAACAGAGCATGACTGAGATTGCGAGAAAAACAAATATTAAAAGTATATAGTATATTATAAAATAATTTCATATTTTTATTTTTTTATTTTGAATAAATTTAAATGAAATAAAATTTTGAAATGTCTAAAACTGTGTTAGAGTGAACGGTGTCAATGAACTATTTTATTTTATTTTTTTATTTTATTTTATTATTTTCCTGCTCCTCAGCCATTCTAAAAGAAGATTATTTATTTATTTATTTTTTGGCTGATGTGGAGCCTCTTCCTGTAGAGTCCCAGGGGCGTCCTTAGTGCTTGGGTTCCTATTGTGCTTTCGTCCCGCTGCAGCCACAACTGCTCCAGGCCCGCTGAGCACTGGGTCCCCTGCCTCAGTCTCAGCACAATGGGCTTCATATGCTGCTGATCTGTGACACATCTTCACCAAGCTGTGCAAATACATGCTTAATTTGAGACCGTTTAGGGACCTCAAGACCGAAAGAAATGAACTCATTCTCATGCTTCCAGAATCAATACCCAGCACTCCAGTCAACATACCGGCCTGTGCGCCAAACTAGCCAGACAGATGCTAATTTGACTCACCTGGTACATTTAGCTTGCCGTTCTGGAGTCCGGTGATCGTTTCGCACAGTGAAATATTTCAAATCAAGCATGTGTAAATATTAGAGAAGACAAAAATCTCCAAGTGTTTAAGATGAGCTGAAGTTCAAGGTGAAATCGGAGAGCCAGTTAGCCCTGAGAAATGTTTACTTGTGGCAAGCCTCCATGAAGGGCTGCGACATCCTACAAGGCCACGGTCTGTGCTCCTTGTTTGCGCAAGCTGCACTGAGTCACAGTGGGTTAAACAGGGGTCTGTTTTTTTCATGCTCTGCCAAGCACCCCTTTGACATTTAGCTCTGATACAAAAAAATGCTATGTGTTCTGTTGGGCTTAGACTTTCACAAAGCACACTTTTAAAGGGGATGATACCATACGAGATTGCAGAACAGTGACAGAGAAATACTGGATAATTTAAAGCCAATAAACGATCAGTAGTCTTGCATTACATTACTAGGCTTGGTCTTTGATGATAATTTTAAACAGGTATTTTAAATACAACTTTGCATGATTTTGCACATATTTATATTTATTTATATATATATAATATTAATACAGCAGGAACCAATCAGCTGTGTCCTATAGATAATGTGATTACGAGCAGGTTGAGTTAAAGGGTTAGTTCACCCAAAAATGAAAATTCTGTCATTAATTACTCACCCTCATGTCGTTCCACACCCGTAAGACCTTCATTCATCATTCATTCATTCATCTTCGGAACAAAAATTTTAATATTTTTGATAAAATCCGATGGCTCAGTAAGGCCTGCATCGCCAGCAATAACACTCCCTTTTTCAATGCACAGAAAGCTACTAAAAACATATTTAAAACAGTTCATGTGACTACAGTGGTTCAACCTTAAAGGATTATTTAAAGGAAGGCGATCATTTGTTGATATAAAGCATATACATTTACATTTTTTTTCGAAAATGACCGATCGTTTCGCTAGATAAGACCCTTATTCCTCGTCTGGTATCATTTAAAGCCCTTTGAAGCTGCACTGAAACTATAATTTTGACCTTCAACCGTTTGGAGGCCATTGAAGTCCATTATAAGGAGAATAATCCTGGAATGTTTTCATCAAAAACCTAAATTTCTTTTCGACTGAAGAAAGAAAGACATGGACATCTTGGATGACATGGGGGTGAGTAAATTATCAGGAAAATTTTATATGAAAGCAAACTAATCCTTTAATATTATAAAACTACTAGAATACTTTTTGTGCGCCAAAAATAACAAAATAGCGACTTTATTCCACAATATCTAGTAATGGGTGATTTCAAAACACTGCTTCATGAAGATTCAAATTTCACATCATTCTCTCGTTTTGCTGTAATCAGTCTCTCTCTCTCTCTCTCTCTCTCTCTCTCTCTCTCTCTCTATATATATCTTTTGGAAAGTCGTGGAAACGCTATCATGGATTTTTTCTTTTTCTACTGGAGCAAATGGGGATATAAAAATTATATTTGCTGTCATATGATGACTTCTGCTTTTGAAAACCCTGGAAATATAAAAAGGGTCCATTAGGGCTGTCCAGACAAGAGGGTACTGCACCTGGGACACTCTTGCACCCTGGTATACATCATGCTACATTCTCTGATGCAGTCGGATCCTGTGCTTTTGGCTGTATAGTAGTTGCGTAACAGTATGGTCATAAAACAGCAAGGTGCATATTGTACTGCATTTTTTGTCGCAGACTTCCACGTCTGTTAACGGCAGACAAACTGGAGTAGCACACTGAGAGGAAGTTTGCGCAGCAGACACGCAGACAACCTTGCGTGCCGTCTTACATCAGAGAACGCCCACCCACCAAGATCAAAGTCGCTGCCTTGCTGTTCTGTCTGTTTTTACACCACTGTCTCCTTTTTCATAACCCAGCACTGAGCAATACCATAGATATACACCAGACTTCATATTTAATGGCTTGAGATATTTGTGGATGTAAAAACTTGATGCATAAGTAATAATAAAAATGTCATTCTTTCAAATAAATCAAAATTAGTTCATAAAATTCAAAGCAATAATATTGAGAGGGATTTTCTAATGGATTACACATAGATATGTATATATAGATTCCACATTTGACTGCTCCAGACATACTGACACAACATTTCAGATGTTGAAACTTACGGAGATTTAAATTCCTGAAGAAATGGGATAACCTTTCACAGGTGAGAATGTGTTGGTTTATGTATTTACTCAATATCACAGGCTTTTAAACTATGGTAACTTTTTAATGGTGTGTTAGCCGTTGTCTTGTTGTAATGTGTTAGTTTAGCAAAAGCATCCACTGAAGTCTATTGCAGATATAGATATTCATAGGTTGCAGACGCTTTGACCGTTTAAATATGGTGAAGGGCTTATGCACAACGGCCCATAGAAACAGCTGCTAATGAGGCATCTATATCTATGGGATTTCATCCATGTCATCAGCTCATAAAAGCATCCTCAACACATTCTGGTATTACAATGCTCTTATTTAGCACTACCATAAAGGACCAGGCTGTATTAAAAAGACACTAATATTGTGTTTATGTTGCACCGGTCAAATTATACTGACACCTAGTGGTGTGGATGCAGCATCATGCAAAAATTTTTAGTTACTGATGTCATTCAGCTATTGATGCCATTGTAGAAGCAGCTATTCACAGTAACATCATGTCTACACCTGACACGACAGTTGTCGCCCCGTACCGCAACAGCTTGAAGCTGTCTACACTAGACGTGACAAAGCGACTGTTGCAAATCCATTTGTTCTTTGTGTCACAAGTAGTGCGAGCACTTAAAATACGTCAGAAATGGAACAGGGCATCAGTTTACAGATTTGTCATGCTACGGCGTGCTGCATCCAGTGTAGACAGCATCTCTCATTATAATAGGTTCTATTGTCTTTTGTCACGTCACGACGCTCGTATCCAGTGTAGACAGGGTGTAAGCCAGATTCATTTATTCTGTGAGCAAATGTGTCCAATACCAGAAGGGTTACTGATACAAAATAGAGTGGTGCAGGTATGACGTCACTTTGTAGGCCAATCGGCAGTTAGCATCACACTGGTTTCCTCGACAAAAAAACCGAATAGGATTTTCCCATAGGCTTTTGGATTATTGCAAAAAACAAGCTCTGTAATCAACAAAAGTTTATGATACTTCCACGTTTTGTCCATCAAGGTAAATTTGACCGATGAACACCATTTTTATGAATTTTGAAGCCTAAATGCAGTCGCCCGAAGTAAAAAGCTAAAGGTAGGCTATAAATGGACTACACCACGGTCCCACGAGTTCAACGTCACCACCACTAAGCTTCCGACAACTCTTTCAGTTTTTATCTAAAATATTTTCCCATAAAGTTTAAGTTAGAATATAAGAGCACAATTATAAGCATAACAAGGCTGTAAAAGAGGACTGAGCTTGCCTTTTCGGCGTGATGATGTTTAATCTCCCCGACTGCCTCTGTAGTCCCATTTAGCCACTTGTTAGCAACTGCCTTTTTCAAGACACATAACAGCTTAGAAAAATCACAAGTGGGGTAATACTGATGTAATTTATGTTGTAGAATAAAATTTGAAACCTTATTTCAGCCATTTAATCAAAATCCCATTAAAAAAACCCATTGACTTTGGGACGATGGAACTGGAAATGCTAAAATGCTAACTTGTTGTTGGCCTACAAAGTGTTGTCATACCTGCACCACTCTGTTAGCAGATTTCAGCTGGTCACGTGATCTCAAAATGGTGGCCCCATTGAAGTGACTTGCTTCACGTAAAATAAAATAGCTTTTATTATGTTACCAATCATAATTTCATGTTATGTATTTTATATAAAAAAATACTTAACATTTTAAAATAATAAAATATTACTTAATTTTTTAAAATATTTATTTTATTTTGTTTGCAAAATTATATATATTTATATATAAAATTATTTTACATTTTCATCATATATAAAATTGAATATATATATATATATATATTATAATTATTTTAATTATAATTATTTTATAATTATAATTGTTTTAATTAAAATAAAACTTTAAAATAAAACAAAATTCCTGTTTAGAAGGTTATTTTGAAGGTGTTTATATGAGAAACGTCTAAAGGTGCATTAGTGAACAGAGCATCACTGTGAGATTGAAATAAACAGAAATGTTAAAAATATATTTTATTATAATATGTATTATATTATATTATAAAATGATTATTATTTTTAAATTCTATTTTAGTTTAAAATTTAGAGGGTTACTGTCAAGGTGTTTGTATGAGAAACGTCTAAAGTTGCATTAGTGAACAGAGCATCAGTGAACTTCTAAGTACTGTTCCTTACGCTCATCTCATTGTTGCATTATCTCTAATATTCACTGTATGTATGGCAGGTTCATTATTAAAGCCACTTACAGTAATCTCATCCATCTTTTAATTTTTTCCCCGCTTCTTAATTTTTTCCCCTTCTCTCTCTCTTTCTTGAGACTGGTTTTTGATTAAATAAAAAGCCGAAGGGATGGATATGGCTGTTAATTGCATGGGGCTGATGTGAGAGCTGAATCAACACAGAGAAGAGGTCATTAAACCCAGCCGGTCCCCTCCACTCCGTTTGTCTGACTGCACTCCCCCCATCTGTTGTGCAAATTCTGCCTTTAATTTAACTTTGCAGTGTTGGGTTGCTCCAGTCCACCGGAAATAATCTTCCCCCTTCATCTTCAAACCACTGTTATCCCCCCTGCTCTTATTGTGCAGTCACGTAGCCCCATTGTCCAACTACCAAACTTCAATTAAAAAAGGACGAATATATCTGGGCATTCATCAACTGATTCATTATTCTGCAATCCGTCTCCCATCATGGTTATTTGGATAGGTTGATTAATCTTTCTGTCATGCATCTATAAAGATATATGATGATTACATATCCAAAAAAAAAAAGAAAAAAAGAAAAAAACCATCATCAAGGCATCACCAGAGTTTCATAAAGATTGGTTTTCCACTCTAAAACAATCATTTCAATCTGGAGAATGTAATTCAGAGGGTGAGACTCACATAAAACTCCATCTTATCATCTTTGATTACATTTAAGTATTTGTGCGGTGCCCATTGGCATTATTAGAGAAAATGTGTTGGATTGACCACACGAAGACTGTCGGACGATCTCGTATTTCTGCTGACGGTGAAGCCTCAGCTGCAGAAGCAGCCTCATTGTTTGCTGGGTCTAAAGGGAAGCATTGTGCTCAACATGTGTTTCTAATGAAGGCATCAGTGCAGCGCAGGACTGCTGTGCCGCACCGCAAAACTTCAGAAACAAACTGAGAGTGACAGAACCATGAAGGGAGGGAGAGAAAGAGCAAAAAGAGGCATGTTGCAAAAGCTTATGATTTCCTTAGGCAAATTCCTTCATATTCATCGCTTTATGACATTGCAGAACTCGTCTCTTTGAACACAAGAGCATCTCTTGTTCTCTCTGCCGAGGTCATTTAGAGAGGAAGTTGAGCTTTGAATGAGAACTTTTCAGATCTGATTTCATTTCTGAAGTAGTGCTGTTTCCTTATAAATAAAGTACTATGCAGGTGCCATGAAATTCATTTATTCAAGAATACCATGGTATAGGTCCAAAAAAACCATTTCAGTACATTTCAGTAGGAATTAGATTTGATGTTGTTCATTTTCAGAAGTGATTTCACTTTCCAAACATCCAGACGTCCACTTAATAGTTTCATCATAAGCCAATTTACCTGTTATTGGAAGTAAATTGAACACAAGAGCAGAAGTGAGTCCATAACGAGCCATTTCAGTCCATCATGTTATGTTCAAGCTTCATTGTGCAAGTTAAACAATTCCAGACCGAATCAAATCCATCACCGTCTGCCAGACTGAGGCAGTTTAAAGGAGCCACAATAAAATACACATTTCCCTCTTATTTTAAATCATTTTCTTCTCGTATGTATTTCTTGTAATAAGCTCCATTCTGTGCAAAGTAATTCTGAGCACATTTATGCGATATGTGACCCTGGACCACAAAACCAGTCATAAGTCGCACGGGTATATTTGTAGCAATAGCTATACATTGTATGGGTTAAAATTATCGATTTTTTTTTTTTTTTTAATGCCAAAAATCATTAGGATATTAAGTAAAGATCATGTTTCATGAAGATATTTTGTAAATTTCCTACCGTAAATATATAAAAAAATTATTTTTGTGAGTGGATATGCATTGCTAAGGACTTCATTTGGACAACTTTAAAGGCGATTTTCTCAATATGTTGATTTTTTTGCACCCTCAGATTCCAGATTTTCAAATAGTTGTATCTCAGCCAAATATTGGAAATAAAATCTCAATTTAAAATTAAAGCTGCAAGCAGCAATGAAAGGGCCCTCGCTCCCGGGGGCCACTGCCACCCGGTGGCCTTAGGAAAACAGTGAATAGTGGGTGACATGCATGTAAGCAAGTAAATACAGGAGACATACGGCAAAGTAATTTTGACATGCCACACTTCCTGCTGCCAACAGGTGGCACTTTGACTATAAATGAATATTTCCATGTAGATGTCTTTAGGCCAGGACTATTTTCAAACATGTGAAGTTTGGAGCAGACCGGACGTTGTATGCCTGAGTTACAACAACTTCCTGTTTCATGGTGTTAAACACATACTTTAGCACTTAGCCAAGTGTTGCATGATTTAATGTGTTTCTAGTATGTTTGGTATTTCATGGCATTTTTAAATGTGTTTCTGGGAGTGAACAGCAGCTCCTCTTTCATGGCGAAACATCAGACTTTGTCAGGCCGCCACAGACACGCCCTTCAATGAAAACTCAAGATCTTTGCAATTTAACATTGCTAAGGTCTTAAGATTAGACTGACCAAATATGATGTTGATCTGGTTAAATCTCAATGAGGAATTAATCACAGTGTAAAACATGTCATTTCCTGCCCACAGGTGGTGCTAAGACTGTAACTTAATATTGGCATGTAGATGTCTTCAGGCCAGGACTCTTATCAAACATGTGAAGTTTGGAGCAGATCAGACATTGTATGCCCGAGTTACAACAACTTCCTTTTTGATGGCGAAACATTTTGTCAGGCCGCCACGGACACGCCCTTCAGTGAAAACTCTAGATCTTCACAATTTAATGTCGCAAAGGCCTTTAAATTAGACTGACCAAATATGATGTTTATCAGATAAAATCTCTAGGAGGAGTTTGTTAAAGTACGTCTGGAAATGACAAAAACTGCAAAAAAATTTGCAGAGAAAATTCAAAACATCTCACTTCCTGTTGGGTTTTCAGATTTTGCACCCAGAGACTTTTTTGTAGGTATTGGGCTGTTATATCTGTCTACCAATTTTTTTACCTGTACGTGAAACGTAGCACGAAGGGTGCTTAATTGAAATTTTGTAGGTGGCGCTATCGAGCCATTTTGCCACACCTAATTCTGAAACCCATATCAGACGTAAATTTTCACCACTTCTGACACGTGTGCAAAGTTTCATGAGTTTTCGAGCATGTCATGAATATCTCTACGTTGGCTGATCTGATTATTGTCTGATTATGGGTGTAATGTGTGCATGTGTAACATAAGAGTAAAAAAAAAACTTTTATTATTTAAGAATTAAGAATATGGCATGTTTGTAGAATGTGCAATTTTATTATATGTAATATATATAATATATATGTAATTTATTCCTGTGATGCAAAGCTGAATTTTCAGCATCATTACTCCAGTCTTCAGTGTCACATGATCCTTCAGAAATCATTCTAATGTGCTGATTTGGTGCTAAAGAAATGTCTTATTATATTAAAATATTATTATAAATAAATAATACTGTTGAAAACAGTTGTGCTGCTTAATATTTTTGTGATAACCATATTATTATTATATATCATTATATAATATAATATATTATTATTATTATTATTATTTTTGTCAGGATTCTTTGATGAATAGAAAGTTCAAAAGCTCAGCAATTAAATGTTAACAGAAATCTTTTGTAATATTAGAAATGTCTTTACTGTCACTTTTGATTAATTTAATGCTTGGGACAGTAGTGTACATTAAATATATTATTTAAAATTCATGTTGTTTCTAAAAAATGTTGTAAAAACCTTTTAAATGTAGTCACATAAATGTAGTCACATAAATGCACAATTTGCAATATCAAGTGTTATATATTTCTTGTTTCTTAAAGTAAAGGTGTGGGACAGAATATTACAGGATTAGAAAAGGTATATTAATAAACAGATAATAAGACGTTAATGACAAAAATAGCAGCAATTTTTTTTTAACAGCAGCAAAAATGGCCTGTTTAAAGGGTCAGAGAGAAGGCATAAAATGGTTAAAAATATATATTTTTAATGACTAAATATTTAAAGCATTATATTAATATTAGACTAAATGGTAAAAATTATAAATTAAATGAATTATTTAAAAATAAAATTGTGGTTAAAAAAAATGCATGGCCCTTTTAAGAAAATAAACAATTATTGTTTCTAAAATATGATTTATTGTAAACTACCTTTTCTATCATTCCACACAAGTTTTCATTAAGAAATCATCTGATTTATTAATCCTCTTTTCGGGGGACCAACACATTGTTGTGATTGTGTATTGGTGTTTGTTTGCTGTTGTGTGCAGAATCTTATAAGTGCACTTGAGCTACTGTGTGTTTGAGATACAAAGATGGCTTGAAGACAGGCCTGTGAGTCGAGTGTGTAAGTGGGAGGACAAGATGCTTCACTGTAGAGAGCAACTGGCTCTGGTCCCACATATCTGGTGACTCACCAGGCCTCTTCAGCACTGATCCCTCTGCTCTGTGTGTGTGTGTGTGTGTGTGTGTGTGTGTGTGTGTGTGTGTGTGTGTGTGTGTGTGTGTGTGTGTGTGTGTGTGTGTGTGTGTGTGTGTGTGTGTGTGTGTGTGTGTGTGTGTGTGTGTGTGTGTGTGGGTGGGTTGGTGGTATGTGTGACTGTGGTTCTGCATGTACAGTACATGTGCACGGATCCCACAAAATGATCATAAAACCACCAGCCGTGCTCAACCTTTGGTATTAGTGAAATCCAAACAGAGAGATGTGCTCCCATTGAGAGCCGTCCTCATTAAGAAAAACCGAAAGAACCTGACCAATATATTATATTACGCTCTGAATATACCCACTCTCTCCGCAAAACATTTATACTCTCTCAGATATACATTTGCAGTTGGTTTGATTAGTGAGGCCGGATACATTAAGTATAACTAATCATTCCTCTATTTGATCCGGTTTGGTTTGGATGAGCAGAGTGAAAAATAAGGAGACCTTTGTTTCACAGGCATTAAGTGCTCTAGTGTCCTCTAAACACTAACACTGGGAACTAGGATGATTGCATGATTAACCGAAATAAAACTGGCTTAGCGCAATTATCAAATTGCGCAGTCTGTGATTTAATTAAATAAATATATACGCTGCGTGTTTCAGAGTAAAGAGCACTGTGTTCAACAGCTCATGATCCATTGTTTTCAATGTCTCAGAGAAACCAACCATCTTCCAAACTTGTCATGAGAAGCGCTTAAACTGGCTGTTGTCAATAAAAGAGAAGCTTTAGTTTAAGGGCTTGCTGAAGTTTTTCCGACAAAATAAAAGCTTGATGGTTTAACATTTGGAAATGAATTAAGACCTATATATAATTATTCTTAAAGGGATAGTTCACCCAGAAATGAAAATTATACTGACCCTCAAGCCATCCTTGGTGTATCTGACTCTCTTCTTTCAGACAAACACAATCAGAGATATATTCCAAGCTCTATAATGGTAGTGAACAGGGGCAGGGTGTGATTTTGAAGCCAAAAATAGTGCATCCATCCATCATAAAAATAATCCATATGGCTCCAGGGGGTTAATAAAGGCCTTCTGAAGTGAAGCGATGGGTTTTTGTGAGAAAAATATATTTAATACTCTATTATCTATAATAACTAGCTTCCGGCAGACGGCCATACACATCGATTTGCGGTGAAAGAGTAACCTCTGACTAGACGCATGACGTAATGACAAACGCAAAAGCTCAGATGATAGAGCAATACAAAACACTGATCACGAATTAGAAGTCTGGAATGAGAATTAAAGAGAAATGTCGGAGGATTTCGATATACGAGAAGAGGACACTGAGTTTGTTGCCCAGCCCTATTTGTTTGAACCGCGAGAGGCGTCTAAGCTTACGATACTCTTACATCCTACGTTTAAAATATGGATATTGTTTTTACAAAAAACCATCGCTTCGCTTCAGAAGGCCTTTATTAACCCCCTCTAGCTGTATGGACATTTATATTGGATATTATATTTATGATGGATGGATGCATTTTTTTGGGCTTCAAAATCACGCCCCCTGTTCACTGCCATTATAAAGCTTGGAAGATCAAAGATATTTTTAAATATATCTCCGATTGTGTTTGACTGAAAGAAGATAATTATATACACCTAGGATGGCTTGAGGGTGAGTAAATCATAGGATAATTTTAATTTTTGGGTGAACTATCCCTTTAAATACTCTTATTATACAGTGAAATATTACAATAGAAATATTTTTAAAAATATATTTAGTAGTAGTAGTAGTAGTAGTAATAATAATAATAATAATAATAATAATTATTATTATTATTATTATTATTATTATTATTATATAGTCTTTGATATATATGTTCACAAAATTTTAGGCCAAATTGTGCAGCTCTACAAACAAGCACACTAAACCTGGAGTTAAAAAAAACGCAAATCCCAATCACATTTTTAAGCACAGTTGCAGATTTTATGAATCCCCACTTTATCACAACTTTTTGAAAGTCACCTAGCAGTGTGAACTTGACTACTTTGAAAAACAATCGAAATATGGCCGCTGTTGCCCTCCGTTGACCCCTGCATTAATAAAACAGACACCATGTCTTCTGTTTGGCATCTTTGTGACTTCTGAAAGAAAAGAGAATCTGAATTTCCTCTGAGCTCGAGGCCAGTGGCTTTTTCACGCCAGCGTTATTAATCTATGATTTTCATCACAGCTGGCGACCCCTTCACCTCCATTATAATGCGCTCTTTGTAATTTCATAGTTAATATTCAATAGCCACTTGTCCTCTGTTGCTGAATTGAGAGAATATCTGGATGGGAGTTGTGTCCTAGTATGAATACACTCATGAGAAAACGAGAAACTGTACAAATGCATTGTGTATGAAGACACTGGATTCCTTAAAACAGATGCAGATGTTCAAGAATATGTTTAACCTTTCCCCTCCACTGAATGGCTCCTCTGTTTCATGCAAACATTTAGAGACCAGAGCTGCTCTGACCACCAGGTTAAAACTGTGAACTCCCTATCTATAGATGTGTGTGGTTAAGAATCAACCAGGGATAGAATCTACCACCCACAACCATATTTATAGAACATACACTTGAAAGAGAGAAAAAAACAAGGAGAGAGAGCCAAAGTGAGCAAGAGATGTAACAGAGAAGCTCTTATCACATACTGCACTGTTGCCTCGAACAGACATTCCTCCTCAACGACTTTGGCAGCCTTTTAAGAGCCTATTAAACCGCACTGTTTTCTGTTGCCCAAACCTCACAGAGCTTTCTTGGGCAACAGAAAAGAGGTTGGAAGCAATGTTTGTCCAAGCTGCAGTCTTTATCACACAACTTCACATAGCTAATTGCAACATAAGATGAAAATATGAGTAACAAATGCTAACAAGATGCCAGTATGTATGATGCGATTCGGTTAGAGAACTTGTTTAGAGAACCGTTTTAGAGTTTAAAGAACTGACGTATTTTTTCCAGCATGAAAGGACCTTAGTGGTTTTTGTAGCATTTTAATTAATATTAAAATAAGATTTAACAAAATGTAAATAATTTTAACTTATTGGGGCCCTCCGGTTGCAAACCAGTACCTTAGGGTATGTTTACACGACATCGTTGCGCTTAAAAATGGAAAAGTTTTTCCTTTGTGTTTTTGAGAAGTTTTGCATGCAGTAGACAACATTGTCAAAACGATCCCCATTCACACGGATCCGCAAAAATGACTTATTATGCATGCCAGTAGTTGGCGATGTTAGAATTTGCTGTGTTTCCGCTGGTCTTAGTAGTGGTGCAGGAAATCTGCACTTAGCTGGAGAAGCTTTTATAAACTCAGTATCTTGAACAGCACAAACACAGTTAGTAGTTGGCCATTGTTGTTTTGTTTAAGTACCTGGCATCGACATCACGGTTTTCACAAATTTGCGTTTTTGTAGTTTACACGGAGACAATAACGGTAAAAAAAAGAAAACAAAAGATACAACATCAAAAATTACAGATAAATTTCTTTTATCCTGTTCTTTTATTCCATTGTTGTACACTCTTGTCCAGTTAAAAATCCTGCCTACCTCCAGTTTTATTGCAAGCAACAATAGAAACATGTTCTTAAAATGTAAACGATTCAAATCAATGCATTGCTTTTCACCATTTTTCTGTAAGATGATTATGTACTGTTTATGGTATGGATTATGGTGTGTTGATTCTCAAGACTACATCACGTTCTGCTGATTTCTTTTTTTTTTTCTTTTTTTTTTTTTTTTTGGAAAGGAAAAAATAATACTGCTAATGCTAGGCATTTACTACATCAAAAAAAAAAAAAAAAAAAAATAGGTAGATATGTAAAACTAACATTTAAATTCACACAAAACTGATTTAAATGGAAAGTTTTGGAATTACAAGACAGATATTTCACATTTGGAAAAAAAAAAGGAGCAATTCACAACGGTTTACAGTATAATATTCCAGTATGCAAGAAGGCTGATTGATGAAGTGAAAATGCTAGAAAGAGTGAGGATAAAAACATCACAGGACCAAATGTAGAGACTGTCAGGATTCTCTTCACGTTTATATACAATCTATGATACAACTGTAATATGGCACCATATATTAAATACACACATCTTTCTCCCACTCGCATACATCTATGAGTTTCACACTCACAGTTTATGGCTTTTGTAATCCTCAAAGGACTACACCAGTGTACTACAGTAAATGTGCGTACTGAGAGATGATATTTGGGATTACCATTAAAAATAACGCTAGTCTTGATCATGTATGTGTTCTTTGGATACATCTTCCTTGAGAATTCAACGCTGGAATAGTTTTAGGAGACTGCATTGTTTTCTAAAACACATCTGAGTTGCAATTCAAGCTCTTTTATGGTGTGCATTATTGTGGAATTCTTAAACCACTGGATTGTGCATTTATCAAATGCTTGGCACTAAGACGATTTCAAATAACTAACAAACACTGACATTTGCAGATGTTTTTGGACCTTTCCCAGTGGCCTCAATAAGTCTTTTGGATGTATTTGTATTCAGCATCATGCCAATGTAGACTCAACAAAACATTTTAAGCAGAAATCAGTCCAGAAAGAGTTCATATGTATAAAGACTACCGCCGAATAACACCGCTAGTGTACGACAACTAACCCTGCTCCTAGCAAGACAGTTTAAAAGAAAGCTACTAGACTGTAACTCACACACTCCAGATCATTGATGTCATTCTTAGCTTGTTTCTTCTCAGGTCTCAAAACAGAGAAAGAGGCAGTGCCCCCTATGGGAGTCTCAGGAGGAAAAGCACAGGCCGCAGCATTCCATGCAGATCTCCAGACAGTCTGCAGACTCGCAGCAGGCGTCGATGATGCCGCAGTCCATGTCACAGGGCAGGTCGCAGTCGCCACATTCCTCTGAAGCGCAGCAGCAGCAGAAGCACGAGTCGTCTGATGCGCAGGAGCCGCAAGTGGCGCAGTCCAGCACGATGTTGCACAGTGTGAGGAACTCACAGAACAGACAGGCCAGGATGCAGTGGACACAGCAATCTGGACGCAGCAAAGAATGTTAGTCACAACAAAAATCTCACTGGCTAGATATGCTTATCTGTGTCAGTGAAAGAAATGTGTACAAGAGCAATCACGGCTAATGACGGCCTCACCATCCTGAGCCTCTGTGGGGATCTGGGAGCTGTTGGATTTGGAGCTACCTTTGCTCCTCTTGCTGCTTTGACTGTTGATGGATGGGTTCGACTGCAGCTTCTTGGGGTTTTTATGGGGTGAGGATGAAGATGAGGATGACGACGAGGCGGCTCGTGAAAAAGTTCCATTTCTGACCCCGTTGCTGTGTGGCTTGCTATCTCTCCTCAGCAGCGCTGCCGACTCGGTCGAGCTAGCTAGCGTGGGGTGTATGGGTGTAGACCGTGCCTGAGGTTGATCTGAGAGAGAGAGAAAACAAACAAATAGGTGAGCAGGGTTATAGCTGGGTTTTATATCAGCTTTTCTGCTGCTGTGTAATTATTCTCCTTCTGCTGCCTGAGGATGTGTAGAAGAAAAACAGCAGCTGCATATTTGTGGCCAGTAAACTTAGTTAGCATCTTGTTTCTTATAATGGAATTAGACTTTTCGTGACGTGGACCAATCAACTTCCAAAAGAGGGCCTCGGGCAGATTCTTGTGTAATATACCCAAGTAAGAACTTGACTGTAGAGAATATTTTTTGTAATTAGCTCTTAATCCTAAATCTAACATATTACCCCTAAGCCATGTCCTAAGACAGCCATTACTCCAGTCTTCAGTGTCACATGATCCTTCAGAAATCATTCTAATGTGCTGATTTTGTGCTCAAGAAACTTTTATTATCATCAATGTTGAAAACAGTTGTGCTGCTTAACATTTTTGTGGAAACTGTGATGCTTTATTTTTTTTATCTTTTTCAGGATTCTGATGAATATAAAGTTAGAACAGCATTTATTTCTTTTGTGACATTATAGTTGTCTTTACTGTCACTTTTGATAATTTTAATACATCTTTGTCAAACAAAAGTACTCATTTATTAAAAAAAAAATACTGACCCCAAACTTTTGAATGTATATCTGAATGTTTCTGAATTTGTGATTTTAACAGTTTATAAATTAACAGTAACTTTAACAGTATTTAATATTTAAAATATTAAATGTATATAAAATATAAAATAGATATTTAAATATTAAATGTATATTTTACTAAAACAGTATTATTGTTATTATCATTATTACACAATATTATATATTGGTACTTGAGTATACAGGTGCTGGTCATATAATTAGAATATCATCAAAAAGTTGATTTATTTCACTAATTCCATTCAAAAAGTGAAACTTGTATATTATATTCATTCATTACACACAGACTGATATATTTCAAATGTTTATTTCTTTTAATTTTGATGATTATAACTGACAACTAAGGAAAATCCCAAATTCAGTATCTCAGAAAATTAGAATATTGTGAAAAGGTTCAATATTGAAGACACCTGGTGCCACACTCTAATCAGCTAATTAACTCAAAACACCTGCAAAGGCCTTTAAATGGTCTCTCAGTCTAGTTCTGTAGGCTACACAATCATGGGGAAGACTGCTGACTTGACAGTTGTCCAAAAGACGACCACTGACACCTTGCACAAGGAGGGCAAGACACAAAAGGTCATTGCAAAAGAGGCTGGCTGTTCACAGAGCTCTGTGTCCAAGCACATTAATAGAGAGGCGAAGGGAAGGAAAAGATGTGGTAGAAAAAAAGTGTATAAGCAATAGGGATAACCGCACCCTGGAGAGGATTGTGAAACAAAACCCATTCAAAAATGTGGGGGAGATTCACAAAGAGTGGACTGCAGCTGGAGTCAGTACTTCAAGAACCACTACGCACAGACGTATGCAAGACATGGGTTTCAGCTGTCGCATTCCTTGTCACGCCACTCTTGAACAACAGACAGCGTCAGAAGCGTCTCGCCTGGGCTAAAGACAAAAAGGACTGGACTGCTGCTGAGTGGTCCAAAGTTATGTTCTCTGATGAAAGTAAATTTTGCATTTCCTTTGGAAATCAGGGTCCCAGAGTCTGGAGGAAGAGAGGAGAGGCACACAATCCACGTTGCTTGAGGTCCAGTGTAAAGTTTCCACAGTCAGTGATGGTTTGGGGTGCCATGTCATCTGCTGGTGTTGGTCCACTGTGTTTTCTGAGGTCCAAGGTCAACGCAGCCGTATACCAGGAAGTTTTAGAGCACTTCATGCTTCCTGCTGCTGACCAACTTTATGGAGATGCAGATTTCATTTTCCAACAGGACTTGGCACCTGCACACAGTGCCAAAGCTACCAGTACCTGGTTTAAGGACCACGGTATCCCTGTTCTTAATTGGCCAGCAAACTCGCCTGACCTTAACCCCATAGAAAATCTATGGGGTATTGTGAAGAGGAAGATGTGATATGCCAGACCCAGCAATGCAGAAGAGCTGAAGGCCACTATCAGAGCAACCTGGGCTCTTATAACACCTGAGCAGTGCCACAGACTGATCGACTCCATGCCACGCCGCATTGCTGCAGTAATTCAGGCAAAAGGAGCCCCAACTAAGTATTGAGTGCTGTACATGCTCATACTTTTCATGTTCATACTTTTCAGTTGGCCAAGATTTCTAAAAATCCTTTCTTTGTATTGGTCTTAAGTAATATTCTAATTTTCTGAGATACTGAATTTGGGATTTTCCTTAGTTGTCAGTTATAATCATCAAAATTAAAAGAAATAAACATTTGAAATATATCAGTCTGTGTGTAATGAATGAATATAATATACAAGTTTCACTTTTTGAATGGAATTAGTGAAATAAATCAACTTTTTGATGATATTCTAATTATATGACCAGCACCTCTATAATTTTTTAAGAAAAAAATTGAAGTTTGAACCGATTCATAGAAGTGAATGATACCAACTCATTTTGAGACTATTTCAGAGACTATTAAAACATCTGTCATACTAATTAGATCACAAAACTAGTCTAATGAGTCTTTAGGAAACTTAATGAGCATATAAAAAGCACATTAAAATCACAATGTTTCTTAATTTTATATCACAAACAAAACCAGTGAATTCAATTTATTACCCAGTCTTAGTTTTGTCAACAGGTCACTCACAGAAGGAAACAAAGGGCAAGCTCGACTGAGATTTACACCAAAGTGGGGTTTGTTTCTGGGAAAGAGCCTTCAGTAGGGACGGGGTCCTGACGGGAAGAGCGCATGTGTTTACAATATCCGCTTGGTGCTTGCTGGTCTGCAGTAAGCAGTGGGTCTAGACTGTTTATATGACTAGACACAATGATATGGCTCATGTTTGACATTCACTTTCTTAGTTACTCTATCATGTTCATCTATAGCTTATTTACTCATAATGTTTCCTTTCAGTTTTTGGTTGTGTATCATTTCAATCTGATGGCTTTCCCCCCAACCATCTTCAAAGCACCAAGAAGAAAAAGTCCAAAGCAAACAGACAAGCAAACAAACAAAGAAACAGGAATTAATAAACCAAGATCAAGAGACCAGAATGGATTTGCATATCATTGCTTGAGAGTTGCAAGAAGAGTACACAAAGGAACAAATAAACAACATGAGATCACCGCTACGCTTCGTTTCCCACAGAGAGCAAATGACAAGACAACATACACAAATCAAGCAATGAAGCAGAAGTTGCAGGAAACATTTCTGTGTGCCTTGAAAATGAAAAATAAATAAAACCACAGATGTCTAGGGGTTCAAATAGTAGAGATTTTAAAACAGGATAGCTTAAATATAACAAAAGCAATAATCAGGTTCTACAGTAAAGAGTCTAAAACTTAAGATGACAAGACTAGCAACCAACTCTGTGTACTGTATTTTCCAGAATATAAGTCACATTTTTTATCATCTGAAATGAGCTGCTATTTATATTCCAAAGCACGCATAATGTCAAGCACCTAAAATGTGCAAAGTGCACACATTTGGATTCGTGCTAAATGATAGAGCTATGTGAGCCAGAGTTTATTTGTGTAGCGCATTTCCCGCACACTGGTAGTTTAAAATACCATGTTTATAGTTTTTGTAAACATTTTGTTTAATTTACCGGTATATTACATTATTTCTAAATGTAATAATTAAAAACTTGTCTGTGACTGGGTCTGTTTTTTTCTCTTAAAGGAAAATTGGAAAAATTAAAATTATCCCATGATTTACTCACCCTCAAGCCATCCTAGGTGTATATATCTATCTTATTTCAGACAAACACAATCGGAATTATATTAAAATATATCCTGGCTCTTTATTATGGTAGTGAAGGTTGAAGCCCAAAAAAGTGCATCCATCCATTATAAAAATAATCCATACAGCTCCAGGTGGTTAATAAAGGCCTTCTGAAGTGAAGCGATGGGTTTTTGCAAGAAAAATATCCATATTTAAAACTTAATAAACTGTAATAAGTAGCTTCCGGCAGATGACCGTACATATCAATTTATGGCGAAAGAGTAACCCCTGACCCGACGCATGACGCACTGATGAACGCGGAAGAGCAAAACAAAACACCGGTCAAAAATTAGACGACTAAAATTAGAATTTTTAAAGAGAAATGTCAGAGGATTTCAATATAAGAGAAGAGGAGCTTGAGTTTGTAGCCCAGGCCCTATTTGTTTGAACCGCAAGAGGCGTCTAAGTTTACAATACTCCTACATCCTGCGTCACGTCAGAGATTACCCTTGTGGTGTAAAACGATGTGTACGGCCGTCTGCCGGAAACTAGTTATTATAGTTAATAAAGTTTTAAATATGGATAATTTTCTTACAAAAACTAATCGCTCACTTCAGAAGGCCTTTATTAACCCCCTGGAGCCATGTGGATCACTTTTATGATGGATGGATGGATGCACTTTTTTGGGCATCAGAATCTCATGCCCCCTTCACTACCATTATCAAGCCTGGAAGAGCAAGGATATATTTTAATATAACTCCGAGTATGTCCTTCTGAAAGAAGATATATACATATATACCTTGGATGGCTTGAGGGTGAGTAGCCTAAATCATCGGATAATTTTCATTTTTGGGTGAACTATCCCTTTAATGTCACATCAACCTGATGTGACAGTATAGTCATGTGCAACTTATTTTCCAAAATACTGTATCTGCAAGGTTTCTGACTTCAGCCACTCTCTCTAAATTGAATGTCTCGTAAAAGTCAGAAACATTTTTCGAGCCGATTAAAAATAAATGCTTTGTTTCAGGCACAGGCACTGATTAAACAAATACTCAATTAAGCTCTTGAATCTGGGCACGGTATGGTGGACAACTGTTTGAAAAGAGAACCGCAATCCACGCAGCCTGCCATCGAAAACAAAAGAGCGCGTACAGCGATACGCCGCGGTGCAGCCAGATCAGGGTAAAGAAAACAAAAGGAGAGGCATATCAGCTAAGTTATGACTAACGTTATGATTAAAACGTCAGTCTTTTTTTTTTTTTTTTTGTGCTGGGTGTGAGGATGAGGCCAAACATTTGGCGTTCTGAAGTTCAGACACCGTCTCCCTGTGAGTTTACAGCCTACAAATGTTCTAGTGTTCCTCCACAAACTGCTTGTGGAGTTGACTTTGGCAAGCGGTCCACAGCACTTCGTATATTTTACTCTCGAGCACCGCAAAAGACTAATTATTCTGGAAGAAAGAAAAACTATGTGAAATGCAGCCTTCAGAGCCAAAGGAAATAAACCCCCAAAACAGAGAAAGGCTAAATGGACCTTTTACGCGAAATGTTTTGTTATATTTTTTCTGTGAATGATGATAGTATTTAATCCCATCCTTTTGCTGCAATAAACATTTTCTTGACCTTAACGCATGTTTCAGGTCATATGAGAAACGAATGGAATATTAAGAAAAAGAAAACGAAAAAAAAAGAGCAAGAGTTCATAGAAAGAGGTCTGGTGCCCATGCGGAGGCATGTGGACTCTGTGAAGTCCAGGAAAAACATACACAAACACACCTCGTTCTATTCACAGAGTCTGACGCTCGAAGGTCTAGAAGAACTTGCAATCAGCTACATTAGATAATGGCTGAGCGGACACATGCCCACAGTGTGCTGGTGTTGGAGCCTGGCCGAGCAAATCCACTCTGATTGGATATTTTGCCGTTTCAAACATTACTCCAGATGTTCAGTTTGTTATAAAAAAAAAAAAAAAAAAAAAAGATAAAAGATAACTTTATATGTAGTGCATTAAAAGTCAGAGTCTATGAAAATACTAAACGCCAGTTCCTTCTTTCCATCGGGTAAACATCACCCTTGAGTCCATATGTTCAGTGTTAGATTGGCGGAGTGTTTATAATGAACTTCCACCCGCATTGTTTGCCAAGCTTTAATGTGTATTATTTTGAGTTTGCCAGCTCTTGTTGGAGGATCAGCCCTTCAAAAACAGCTACAGTTCGCCCTGGATTTACATCTGACATTTTGAAGCTGTGATGTGTGATTCTTTGTGATTCTCTCATACACAAAGACAGAAACCCTGAAATACTTTGTCTACATCACCACCAGCTGCTGTGGTCCGGCATCTACATTATACATTACCATTCAAATGTTTGGGGTAAAAGTTTTTTTTAAATGAATTCATACTTTTATTCAGAAAGGATGCATTAAACTGATCAAATGTGACAGTAAAGAAATTTATAATGTTACAAAAGATTTATATTTCAAATAAATGCTGTTCTTTTGAACTTTATCAAAGTATCCTGAAAAGCTACATGTAAAAAATATTAAGCAGAAAACCCGTTTTCAACATTGATAATATTAAGAAATATTTCTTGTGCACCAAATCAGAATATTGGAATGATTTTTGAAGGATCATGTGACTCGGAAGACTGGATTAATGGCTGATGAAAATTCAGCTTTGCCATCTCAGGAATAAACTACATTTTAAAACAGATTCAAATACAAAACAGTTATTTTAAATTGTAATAATATTTAACAATATTACTGTTTTACTGTATTTTTGATCAAATAATACAGTATTCAATGTAACATTTACTAAATATTGTGTCCGATTATCGATATTAACCAAATGCTACTTTGGGTTAAAAAATTAGCACAGTTCATTTGTACATTATTTTCTAAATCAGGATACAAATGCCTTGTAGTTCCACTTAGTAGTATTCAATAAATATCTGGATATTGTCATAGGACTGTAAAATAAGTTGCACTAAAACTCGAAATGATTCTATCACAGTGCATAAATACAGTGTTATTACATGTATGATGAAAGCTACTGTATGAAATGAACGTCTCACTCTTTTGTAAGGGTATAAGAGTAGGTATCTTTAAACAAAGTGGCTCAGTGAGAAGATGAATAATATAACTTCTTAGACAATAACACAAATGGCTTTTCAAATCCAGCGAGGGACAAATGAAACCAAGAAAGATTAAAACTTAAGTCTTGACATACTCTTAAGAAATGGTTTTACAGAAACACATTGTTTTCTCTTGTGACTCATCCAAACTCACAATTAAAGGGTCTATTTCAAGGTTAAATAGAAGCATTAGTGGCTCTCAGAACAGCACTGTATTGTACACTGCTTGAGTTACACCCACAGCATTTCAAACTTTTTTGACCTAAATAAAAGTGCACACGCGGTTAAAGGGTGTAAACATATTCAAAGACCACTGGGCATTTTTTTTGGGAAAGTTGGTGGTCAGGAATTGAATCCATAATAACATGGGGCATATTTGTGTTATCCTGTGTTGCAGTTTTTGGATGAGGTATTTGAATCAGGGATGTTACTTTGTTTGTGTGCATTTGTGTTTAGAGCAGTAAACAGGCAGCGTCAGTCGGTCTCCTGGGCATCTGCCAGAAAGAAATTTTTACAGAAGCCAGAAGTTTCTCTGCTGAGAATCAGAGGGCAAAACTACGACAATCTTTGTGCTCTAGCATTCAAAATAAAGTGCATCAACATGCATATGCCTTACACACGTGACCTACTCACGAACATTTCAAAGCTATGATACACTGACATATATGCGTTTACTTACTGAACACACAGACCTAGTCAGGATGATGGAGAATGGATCGTTGTTGCTATAGGTTGTGAGTAAATCGATACTAAAAAAGACAGGCTGCCACCTACCATCAATTTATCATTTACCACATATCTAAAAGTCATATAACACCAAAAAACAAGGACAGAGTGAGTGTCAAGAAGTAAATGTTGGTGTGAAGCTGATGACAAATGACAGGAAGAAATCAAAGGGGAAACAATTCTTTAGAAGAGGCAGAATGTCTGTCCTTAAATAGTCTTCTGCTGCTAAAATAATTGTTTGTTTGTGTATTACACTGCAGTCTGAAACCATCTGTGGGTGTGAACACAGGCAAGAGATGAATCATCCTCAGGTTGGTTATAAAAGAAATTAAAATATAATATATATATATTTTTTTTTTAACAATAAAATTTACTTTTTATTTTTTATTAAAATACCAATTTATGATATTTAAATACTTATTATTTAAAATATAACATTTCATATCAATGTATTTTCTATTAATCTACTGCACAAAGGTAATAAACATCCAAGTGTTATTTCCTTCCTAAACCAATTCATCCCAAATCATCCATTTACTGTAGCATATGGACCAACAGCTCTCAGCATCACCTATTCTGTCCTTGTCTAAAATGCACAATTTAGCCCTGAGATGTCAAGTTTCTTTAGGGGTGTAGAATCACTCAGGACCCATATCATCTGAACACAAGCCTCTCTGGGCCCCTGAGACCCCCAGACGTCAGCTGCATTATCTCATCTTAGATTCCCTGCCCAGGGCCCCAGGTTTCCTGTAACACCTCATTTAAAGTCCCCCGCTGCCCCAAACAGCCGTGAGTAACACCACCTTCTGTTTTAAACCCACAGGGCCGCAGAAGCCAGTGAGTCAGCAATTTATCATAATACAAATTGAAAACGCAAACACAAGAAATCTTCAAGAACAACAAACTATTAAACGCATAAATGATCATCTTTTCTTAGAAATTATGTGTAGGACAGATGGCGTCTCACACCGTTTAGATGGAAATCCCCTACTTTCTAAACAAGGATGTCTTTTGTCAAAGCTGAAAAGAAAAAGAAAACATCCAAATGTGGCAAGGGATAAATGATACGGCTCTTTGAGAAGCAGAGCCAGATTTTACAAGGTGGCATCAAAAAAACAGCATCCAGTAGGTTCACAAGAGAGAGACCAAGTAGTCTTTAATCCCGTTCTGCCTGAGCTCATTTCAATGACAATCTCCAGCGATGAAGACTCTAATCAGAGAATTTTAAAGCTGTAATTTAAGCTAGCATTTCCCCCCTCTTCCTTTAAGACGTTTATTTCCCCTGATGCCGGCCCCTCAGAACTCTGATAATAGATGATGCGATGAGTGAGACACAGGAACTGAGCTTTAAGCTCTGCTGAAGCTGAAAAATTCACTGAAAAAGCCAGAATAGGACAGAGAGAGGTGGGATATGCAATGAGACTATTCTCTGACCAAATTCAATTCTTATCAAGCCATCTCTTCATCTCAGAAGCAGTTTTCCCTGTCTTTACATTATATGGCCTTCCACAGTCATCATTTTTCCTAGTT
The DNA here is from genome assembly GCA_039654765.1 of Mylopharyngodon piceus. NCBI lineage: Eukaryota > Metazoa > Chordata > Actinopteri > Cypriniformes > Xenocyprididae > Mylopharyngodon > Mylopharyngodon piceus. The sequence continues at coordinate 23,036,921 of CM077452.1, read as the reverse complement.
GGCGTTCTGACAATCAGGAGAGCGGTAAGTTCACGTAATAGATTCAGAGGGAACGCATTGAAAAAATAAATATCTTGAAGTGCTTTTGCTGATGTATGAGGGAGATGAGTGAGTGTATTGATGGTCTTTAAGTACGTGTATACTCTAAACCAGGGGTGTCCAAACTACGGCCCGCGGGCCAAATGCGGCCCGGGGATGAATTTTAAGTGGCCTGCAGCTTGTCTATTAAAATATATTATGTGTGGTCCGCCATGCATAATTTACAAATCATGCAGTTTCACAATGTGAAACTGCACGAGGTGGACAAGGTGGCAGTACTAGATTTTAGGCCAGGGGAAGCATTAACGTGTCAAAAGCGGAACGAAACAGCGCTACTAGTGCGTATTGCGCGATTCACGAGCTCACAAGTGTGTTTACTTGCTGAGTGTCTCGATCACACGACCACTAAACAGCCAGTGAGAAGTGTTCGAGTTCGGAGTTTTCCGGTACCAGCTGCAAATCTCTGTGATTTAATTCAGTTTAAAGTCAGTTGAAACAGCGCTGACTTAATCAACAACACTAACGTGCAAATCAGGAGAAACATTGAGCCGATCCAGTTAGAATACTTTTCAACCAACAATCAACAACATTTATCATGGATTTACTGTGGTAACACTAACTGTAACCGTGGTATTTTGTCAGAAATGTAGGTTAATATTTTATTTTATTTAATTTTTAATGTAGACATGACTTAAATGCCAATAAAGGCCAAATTGCAGACTATTTTTGTCATAAACTTGCAGTTTTGTGCATTCGTATGTATATTAAATGTGTTTATAGACTAAATACCTTAAAGCCATTCTAGAAATAGAAACAATATTTTTACTTTTTACCATGTAGTGAGGTGCCATGTGTGGTTTTACCTGCGGTGATCTAATTAGAGTAGGCTACTTTTAATTTAAATAAGAATAGAGCTCTAACTCAGTAATAATATTTAAATTTCACCCTTTAAAAACGAGGTTGTTAAAAGTTTTATAGATATTGTTTGTGTATTAAATTTGCATCTGTGTCCTATCTCAAACTACTGTCAGCTCAAGCTTTTGTCAAATCTGTCATGTTTTCAAGAAACAAAACATGTAGGCCTAAAATATATATATATATATATATATATATATATATATATATATATATATATATATATATATACATATATATAAAATAGAAAAGGAACCGGCCCCCAGATATGTCCACGACATCGAATCTGGCCCCCTTTTAAAAAAGTTTGGATACCCCTGCTCTAAACAAACTAAACACTAGAGTCTAGACTGTCAGTACTGATTACAGTCATTATGTAATTTTATCATACATGGAGAGTTTAAAACCTGACTTCATAGGCAGATGGCACTTGCCTTTTTCCTAGAGAAAATTCTTTAAATTCATCCCAGGGCTCAATAATAAGGTTGACCCAGTGGTCCAGGGCCAGTGTGAGAGAGTTTCAGGCCAGTTGCCTTTCACTGCATTGGTTTTGGAACAAAAGAACACATCTTACGTAGGGTGACCATACGTCCTCTTTTTCCTGGACATGTCCTCTTTTTGGACCTAAAAAAATGTGTCCGGCCGGGATTTCTATCGCCCAAAATGTCCGGGATTCGGCTTTTGCTTTCTACAGTCGCTATTCCTTCTCACACGCAAATTTGGAATATCGCATAAAACACTTGCAAATAAAGCAGCGTTTCCATCCAGTGAGCCGAAGAGAACAAAATCGTCACTTCCTGATAAACTGGGGCTAAATATCACTAAGAAAAATGGAAGTTGCTGCAGTAGAAGCCGTTGTATCTAATAATTTTCGTATATAATAAATTATTTGTGCCTCAGAGCGCGCAGATGAAACACAATAAACGCTCTCATGTTATCTTGCATTCGGATGCAATTGGTGATTGTGAGGGATGTGGGACACAAGCAGGAAAGAGACCATCTCTTTTATAATATCTTCATGTTATCTCCTGATGTTACAAACAACTGACACTTGTTGTAAAAGGTTTGATGAGCTAGTTTTATCTTCAGATATTCAGGCTATGTTTGATTTTGCGCTGCCAGAGAAAGCGAAACTAAAAATCACCGGCGTGTGTGAAACACGCTATACAAATAAACTTGACGTGCCTTATAAAGTCTAATAACAAACACAAACTGTGTTAAAAAGAAATTGACATGCAAGCAAAAAGGTTTCTGTCCTACGGTGTTTTTTTACTTTACCACAGTAAAGAATGCGAATGTAAGGCCTAATTAAAAGCGAACCAAAGGAAGAAATGTTTATAATCTCCTGCGCGAGTGAAGATTTGGGAAAAGAGAAAGAGATTCCATGTTCAGTGGAATAACTAATGGAATATTGTTAAATTCTCTGCTAATCGGGTGACCAGATCACGATTCGCAAAACAGAATACAAAGCCGACAAAGCTTAAATGTATGGACTCACGTACCTCTCTCATTCGGCATGAACCAAATGTTTCCATGGCTGTGATGTCACATTTAATTGCTAACCTATTAGCCTATTTCTTCTGTAAACAAAGCTTTGTGCTTCACTCGTGTCATATTCACGTAAAATACTGGCACAGCCCTATCAGTGGGTACCAAATTTACCTGGATACTCAGTACTCCCGGTACTACAGAAATGCTGGTATCGTCACATTTTCAAAATTTCAGTACCAACTTGGTACCGAAGTACCGGTACTTTTGACAACACTACAACTTTAAACATGTCTTGCAAAGACTTTCATGCCTACTTGTACAATTCTTGTACAATTTCTACAGTCGATCTTCAGGAAAGTATACCAGAGAACACAAGTAGAACTGAAATTATTTTTGACTGAAATAGTAGATTTTTTTATGGCAACTGATTTTTTATTTTATTTTAGCCTATGGCCATGAAAAGAAACAGTGTCATGTAAAAGATTTGTTAGTATTGAAAAGTTGAATGGGAAAAAAAGTTGAATGGAAAGAATATATTACTTTATGTATTAAAGTTCAATAACAGTTGCATGGTTGTGAACGCATTTGTCAAGTATTTAGGCACTCCCCCCACCCCCCCACCCAAACTTTCTCAAAGAATGCATTCACACAGGGTCAGGAGAAATCATCCTAAATGTTAAAAGGCTTTCTTCAGACCAATTAGTCAGATTTTCTGCAAGGCCTTAAATACATTAACCTTGAATTAAGTGTATTTTAAAGCAAATGTTGGAAAGTAAACTAGATACTATAACTAGATAATGTTGGAAATATTCTAGATAAGTTTAAACCTTCTTATGCCAAAAAACAGCAAGCATTGTGAGCGAGCATTTTTGAAAAGACAACCAACAAATGGTTTTGTAAGAGCAATCTACACTTACATGACATCAACAGACTCTGCTAGAGGACCTGAACCTGAACCCATGTTCTCACTCTCTTTTTCATTTCTCACTCACACTAGACACAGATCCAAAGTAGGAAAGTGAATTTAACAGCCCTTTCTGCACTCTCACAGCCTGTCAAAGGCATTCAGTCTAGACACGCATGCAACATCCATGACATCATCGCCTTGGACCTCGCTGAATCTTCACACTTCTGTTTTCAACAAAAGCCGCTGATTTCTGCTTCAGCAAAAAAATTATACTTGCTACGTCACTGTTGAGAAGCAAAAAATTTAGATATATGCAGAAAAAAAATCAATAAAAGAGAAAAGATAAATAAGCGACCGCCAGCTTCAAAGCACACATGGATCCATTAAGGATTGCACACTCCTTTTAAAGCTGATGATGCAATAGTGTTTAACATTTTACGAGTCCCAAATAGGCACATCTCACGGGTCCATCTGCAAATAAATCCAGACGCGTCGCGGGAGACACTTTGCAGGGAAAAAGTTGGGTGGAACTGTACATTTTGTCCGTTCTGTTATGCAATCGTAATGCTGCCATTTTTATGGGCATTTTAAAAAATGTGCAGGGGATGAACAGCCAAGAAATGCAGGATGCATAATCTCCTTTTTATGTTTTCTTCTTACTGATGCGGAACACGGGTCTTCACGGGGTCTTAAACACCCGATCCTCTGGCCAAGTGTTTACACGAATCAGCCTGTAGAGAGTCTCCACTGCACTCTGGCCAGCTCATTACTGGGGACTTTTAGACAGGTAAAGTTGTTCCGTCACACTAAATCTGCACATTATGACTGCACCAAGGTGTGACAGATTTGTAGGAGTGGGCTGACATGACCTACACTTTCGGTATCATTGCCATATGAGAAGTCGACGTCCACCAAGTTAGCGTGGCCACATTCCACATGCCCATTAAACACATGCCTTCAAGACCATTCAAATTACGTGAACATAATTAACTGTTGCTAGACTGTGAAGAGACAATGAGATCATGTTACAAGCCTTTCCGCTCTCAAAGTCTCCCCAAGAATTCCTACACTCCCAACCACTGTAACCCATTTTGTTTTTAGTTGGTGCCTTGGTTTCCTGCAAGATAAAGTCTAGCTGGTTGCATGCTTAGATGTGCTGTAAGGGTCTTTAGGAGGAGGTGAAGGTGAGAGAGCCCGGATGCAGCCACCCCAGCACAATTATTCCTGTAAATAAGCAGCAGTAGGTGTCTGGAATGTGTCAGCACACCGGCTCAGACTGGACAACCAGAGCACGACCTCACCTACCGCACACACACAGTGAGGGCCTGTCCTTAGCATACTTTCTCTCAGTAAGTTTCTCATAACTTGTGACTGTGCAAACACACTCACGGCTGTGACAGCCTCTTAGGGGTCCTGCACGGATCTATTTATTATCATGGAATAACATTTACGGGAAGTCACTGTCAGCTTTTTTTCCCCAGCTATAACTGGTAAAAGTACCAGTATGATGAGGCTAAGTTAAGGTTTTCATGACGTCTTTTAAATAGCCAAAATTTTTATATAGCGTCCTATATCACACATTTGAGTTTAAATGCAAATGTGAAATTTGGTTTGGGAACAGCAAAAAAAAGAAATACATTTTGTTTGGCATAGATGCATTCAATTGATCAAAAGTAACAGAAAAGACAATGTTAATTAAAAAAGATTTCTATTTCAAATAAATGTCGTTCTTCAGAATTTTTATTCATCAAAGAATCACAGTTTCCACCAAAGTGTTAATCAGCACAACTGTTTTCAACATTGGTAATAAGAACCAAATCAGCATATTAGAATGATATGATTTCTGAAGGATCATGTGACTGGAGTAAATACTGCTTAAAAATGCACTGGAATAAACTACATTTTAAAATATATTAAATTGTAAAAATATTTCACAATATTTACTGTATTTTTGAACAAATAAATACAGCTTTGAGCTAAGAGACCTTAAAAAAATCTTACCAAGCCCAAACTTTTGAATTGGTAATGTATGTAAGCAACAAAATGAAATTCAACACCTCTTTATTATTATTATTATTATTATTATTATTATTATTTACTTTAACATAACAAAACACTAGAACAGTGACCTCAGATCACAATAAGTACATTCATACATTCATAAGTTCATGTTGGCCTCCAAAGGTTTTGCAAAAAGGTATATGTGAAATACCTATATACTTAATAAAAAGGGGTCCATGTCTGATAAAACATCCATTTTCCCTTTTGACCAGTAGGTAATATATTGCAGTGAAAGAAAATCAACTATCACTTTATGCCGCTGTAGCACTGGATCAGAGATGCATTTAAGAAAACTGCTCTTTTCTTAAGAAATCCTCTTAAGAACAAAATTTTGTTTTGGGACATGTTCTGCTGTGCATTTTTGCACCATCCATGTTTGGCCATTCTCGCATCTAAATCTATATATCTACCACGGTATAGCTAAATCTCCACCGGTCACACATTTCTACCATTGCATGGTATATACTGGTATATACCACTCAGTCCTATTATACTTTAAATAAATTGACATCATACAAATCCAAAATCCCATGTTTAATGTGAAAAGTAAGATGAAAGACCATGTAACACTATCACCAATATATGCTTTGGCGGGCAGTAAGAAAGCTGGTGTTGACTGCCAAAAGCACAGTGCTATAATTCACCTGGCACTGTTTCCAAGGCAACATCACAACAATAGCAGCTAGCTACCTCCAAAAACATCAAATCTCAGTTGTAAATAAGGCAAGTATGGGCCATTTCACGCACCTCTTAACCAACTTCAGCTGACATGAAGCAAGCCTCTGCCATTGTGCTGCCAAAGTGAATCTATGTCTGGGTTCTTACAGCAATATTTTTTGTTCCGTACTGTTTTATTAATTTCTTTAATACACTGAGCTGTAGATAAACACAAACACAGCTGTGTGTGTGATTAGTCAGTATGCTCATTATGTGTATGTAGTTATTTCAGGTTATGGGTGGATAGGCTGTCTCAGAGGGGACTGGTACTGGTGTGACTCAATAACAGGACATATCCACAATCTACCCTTTAGTCAGAGGACTTAGTCACAGCCTACTGACTAGTACACACCCAGTCTACATCTACACACTACGGACTCAGCACCGGTACACACATCCCTCCTTCATCTCCAGAACACTCATTGCTCAAGATTTTATAAGCAGTCAGAGCCGTGGCCCTGAAGTTAGTGTACTTACACTGACATATTGTGCTGAGGCTTTCAAATAGGTGAGGAATCGAATTCACAAAACATTCTTAAGAATAAAATTCTTCTTAACTGCAATTTTCTTCTGATTTTCTTGAGAGAAAAAATTAAGAATATTTTGTATTTCCAAAAATACTTCTTAAGAATGTCCTTAAGATAAACTTAAAATGTTAGTTCACCCCAAAAATGAAAATTATCCCATGATTTAATCACCCTCAAGCCATCCTAGGTGTATATGACTTTCTTCTTTCAGACGAACACAATCTGAGATATATTTAAAAATATCCTTGCTGGGTGGGGGGCACATTTTGAAGCCAAAAAAAAAAAAGCACCCATCCATCATAAAAGATATCAAAACACTGGTCACGAATTAGAAGTCTAAAACACTATTTTTTAAAGTGAAATTTTACTTTATGCAGACATTTTATTAATATTGTTCTTATTCTTATCTGTAGGAAGTGCAAAAAGATGGCCTTTGATGTTTTTCATTGAGTTGATCAGTTAATTTGGCAAGAACCGCTATACAATAGACAAATAACGCCAAAGCCTTTCATTTTGATCCCAATACCCACATCATTTCCTGTCCTATAAAAAAGGCAATACAAAAACATTTCACTGACAAATCCAAGTTCACTAAATTCTCTTATAACAGAGACCTTAACATCTCTGTCCCTCTGGCAAGTGTCTCACCTCAAGTCCTAATTTCCTCATTTTATCGTTTTCATCATTTTATTAGTTTCCATAACAATGCAACAGACATACCAAGCACAAACAAACTGTGAAGGGCCTGCTGGGTAACGTAGTCCAATTGTTTCATGCTTACATATTATGCTTTTGCCAGGAGTGCTGGTGAGGTCTGGTTGGGACAGGCTGTTGTTGTTGTTGCCATTCTCCACGTCTCCTGTCTTTTCCATGGGTGGAGTGTTTGAATTCTGTGCTGTCTGCTCACCGGTTTCATTCCCTTCTGAGGCCAAAAAACACAAACAAGGAGGAGAGAGAAAGAATATAAAAGTTACAAAGAGATTACACAAAGCGTTGCTTTCAGATCCATTTCTAAAGTGTCTTGATGCAACAACAGTACAATGTGGATGCTCAGTTTGTGTTTATATTTGCACCAGCTATTTTGCTAGATCATCACTTTACACACGCTGTAGTTGGTGTGCTTTGCTCACGTATCTGTGAAAGCACATTCATGTGGTCAGCAGCATGTGTTTGTGTGTGCGTGTTTTATAAGTTAGCGCTGGAGCCAAGTGGTCTTATTATGTGGCCTGGTAATTATACAGGACTGTCTGAGAAGGTTAGAGCAGCATGACATCAAAGAGGGTCAGGACTGGGTCTTAGCAAGGAGAAGCGCTGTGTTTAGCTGTGCTGAGTACAACTGAGCTCTGCTCCTTCCTGGCCTCTGTCCCATACCTACCCAAATGGAAGCCAGCTGGGCTTTACTGGCTGTCTGATAAACACAGCATCTCTTGTGGAACATCAGTCCATTGCTTTCCGTTTATTTCCTTTAGTGACTCTCTGCCTTTTATCTTGGCAGGCTCCAGTTTCTACCTTTTTTGTATGAGTGTGTTGAAGGATTTTTATTCCTTTTTCCTTATCTTGTAATTTTGTGGACAAGAGGATCGCTTTTTACAGAAATGACCTTGCCAAGGATGAGTCAAGATGGCATATTAATTGAATAGTAATCCAATGAATGACTATTAGGCAGTTTGCATTGTAAAATATATATGTTTTTTTCCGCCACTAAATAAAACATAAAAAAGGTACTTGTGACTTTTTATCTCACAATTCTGACTTTTTTTCTCATAGCTGCGAGTTTATATCTCGCAATTCTGACTTTTCTCAGAACTCCGAGATATAAACTCACAATTGCGAGTTGTAATGTCAGAATTGCAAGATATAAAGTCAGAATTGCAAGTTATAATATAACAATTGCGCATTATAAACTCGCAATGGCGAGTAATAAAGTCCAATTCTGAGGAAAAAAAGACTGACTTGCAATCTCACAATTCTGACTTTATAACTCACAATTCTGACTATATCATGCAATTCTGACTTTATATCTCACAATTCTGACTTTATGACTCACAATTATGACTATATCATGCAATTCTGACTTTTTACCTCACAATTGTGAGTTTATATCTAGCAATTCTGACTTTATAACTGCAATTGTATGTTTATATCACGCAATTCTGAGAAAAAAAGTCAAAATTGCGAGATAAAGTTTTTTATTTTTTATTCAGTGGCGGAAACAAGCTTCCATGGTAAAACCCTCTCAGAAAAGTTCCATATTTTTTATGTCCTCTAAAGCATTGCAGTTACAGCATTCGAATAGATGTCTTTGGACAATGCATTGTAAACGCCCCCCGAGAAACATATCTGACCAGGGTCAGGTGAACCCAAATCCAACCAAATAAGACCAATTTGTCGACTAGTTGTTCAGGCAACCCACAGACTAGTCGATTTTAAAAATGTGTAGTTTTGAAATGTAGTTTTTGAAAATAAAATAAAAGGTCCCTAGACCTTAGTGAGAAAGAGAGCCAGAAAGACAAATAAAAGAAAGTTTGAGTGACAGCAGGCAGGGGAGATTTACAGTGCAGGCATCATAGTTTCAGCTCAGCCTTCCACATTATGTGGCTGAAGCAATGAGGAATTTCAAGAACCTGCACTTAATGATCTCAGCAATTATGCCACGTTTGCAAAAGTCTTTCTGAATCAGATCTCAGGATTAACAATCTAGTGCTTTAGACACATGAGTTGTTACTGGCCAAGTACATAAAAAAATAAATAAAAGTATGCAAAATGTTATGGTGTGTATATAGGACATTACTTGTACACGCAACGTGTGTGGACCCTAGAGGCAAATAAAAGAGAGTTTGAGTGACAGGAATCTTGACCTATCAGCATCAGACAGATCTAGCTGCCGACAGCATTGTAACCAGATGGCCTTATTTATTTTCTCTACTAAACTCCTTCACCTCTGAGCAGGCAAACCAAGACGACTCACGAGGGGCTTCCATCCCCCCATTTCCTCAACCAAAACTCCAACAACAGACAAACTGTCAAGGCCTGAGCTCATAGCTCACAGAAACATCAACATTCTGTCCTCCTCAACCTCAATGACAAATAAAAGTGTTTGCAACACTTCATGTTAGCAGCAGAAATATCCCCTGACACTTTGCCTGCTGAGGTCTGAAAGCATCATGTGGTGCAGTGCAGACCCCAAGGCCTTATATCCTGTATGTGCCTGTGTAGTAATAAAGGAGCTGGAATTGGTAAGTTCACATCTGGAAGCAGCTGCTGACGGAGCAGGAAAAGTCACAATAACAGCAGCAAAAGTCGCAAAAATTAACCTCTAACCACAGCAGAGAATGTGTGAGCCTAAAAAGCAAGAAACACATTGTTAATACATATCTAATGACTTATCTCAGAACTAACTTTAAAATTTGAGTCAATATACAGTACATATAATCTATATATTTACAGACAGATAATCAAAAGGGTGATCTTGTATCAGAAAGAAAAGGTTTACTTTGCGATAAATAAAATAAAAATAAATAAAATTATTTGAGTTCTGATGGAGGAAAAAAAGACCACAGTGTAGTAAAAAAGTCTATCATACAGTTCAGCAGTTTATCATTATACAAACATATTTGACCATGGAATGCTGTGATCAATCAATCACAATTAAAGTATTCCAGAAAGCTGTGTTATAATACACATTCAGTTATTAAAGAAAAGCAATACAAAGACATAGAAAAAGAAAAATGAGAAAGTGAAACCTGCAGGGTTCAGAGAGTTTATAAGCTGTTGTGGGTGAGTGTGAGAGCAGAGCTGGGGCTGTGGACAGACAGGGATCACGTTTATGAACCATTTTAGCTTTAAAACACAGACCACTGAAGCCTGCCTCGGTAACGCTGCTGAACAGAAGTCTGCCTCTATACCGCTGTGGCACTGAAGCGTGCGTCAGCTCCTTCTGTTCTCCCATTGCTGTGGATCACTGAGCATTAGCAACTGGAACCCAGCAGTTATCAAAGGCAGAGCTTTAATTCCTCATCATAATCAAGCCGTACAGCAGGCAGGGGAGATTTACAGTGCAGGCATCATAGTTTCAGCTCAGCCTTCCACATTATGTGGCTGAAGCAATGAGTAATTTCAAGAACCTGCACTTAATGATCTCAGCAATTATGCCACGTTTGCAAAAGCCTTTCTGAATCAGATCTCGGGATTAACAATCTAGTGCTTTAGACACATGAGTTGTTGCTGGCCAAGTACATAAAAAAATAAATAAAAGTATGCAAAATGTTATGGTGTGTATATAGGACATTACTTGTACACGCAACGTGTGTGGACCCTAGAGGCAGAAAATGTGTGGAAATTTAACTTGACTTGTAAACAGGGCTCATGCATTTCCCAGTAAACAACACAAGAACATAGGAATAAAAATATAGTATCTGAGTAATGGTCATAAAGACTTTATGGCATTAAAGGCATTGTGCTACATGTAATGTTTGCTGTTGTGGGGGGAAAAAGCCCACCTAAATTTTATAGCACTTTTCCCACGACAACAGGAATGAGGTGTCTTGTGGTAAAGAGTGCTTGGAAAAATCCACATCAGCATCCTATTGGTACAATCTCAGTTAAGGTTCACAGCAATATTCTGTATCATGTTGGCACACGTGATTATTTCTTAAACAGATAGTTCACCCAAAAAAATTAAAATTCTGTCATTCATGTCATTAAGACCTGTCTTTTTATTCTGTGGAACACAAAAGATTGAGGTTTTGAATAATGTTTAAAAACTGAAAAACTGTTTAAACCGTCTATGGAAAGTCAGTGGGATCAAAAACAACACTGAAACCCACTGACTTTCATTCAATTGTTTGATTGCGGTTTTATACAGAAGGAAGGAAGTTAGCTTCGACAGAAGGAAGTTATACAGGTTTGGAACAACATTAAAGGTGAGTATATGAATATATATGATATGATTTATGAACTATCCCGTTAAAGGTGAAGTGTGTTGTTTCTGCACCAATGGCGTCACTAAAGAGAACTGCAAAAATAATGACAATTTCAAACAGTCACATCGCTATTGATTTAGCCAATGAGTCTGGATCCTCAAACAACCATAAAATGTTGCATTTTTTGGGGACATCAACCTATAAACCATTTCCTCTGAATATTAAATTGGGACAGAACAATTTCACCATCCAAAAAAATGACAGTTCACCTTTAAAGAGTGAGCAGAATGACCAATGTTCTGCGGGTGTGTATAACATCCTCCGGTTAATAGGCCAAGACACTCATACACAGCTGATTCTGAGTCACTCTCTCTGCCTCGAAGCTCTCCACCTCCCTCTTTTTCTCAATCTCTTTCTCTCCTTTCTGTGGTGTTGCCTTATTTACTCCTGAGTTCTGGGAGCGCACACTGAGACTTTCTATAATCTTCGAGCAGTCAGGTATGAGGCCTGGTATTAGAGACTGAGCAGCCATGTGGCTTTACAGGGACACTTTGAAATACTCTCAACCCTCAAGCCCCAGCCTTTCTTTATTTTGTGGCAGAGTCCTCAGCAACCCCTACTAATGCTCTTTCAGAAGAAAGAGACAAAAGAGAAAGAGAGAGAGAGAGAGAGAGACTGACAAGAGACTTAGAGATATTTCACACCCCCATGCGTCTCAGTGGAATAGCTGAACTGAAGACTAGGCGAGAGACATGCTTGAATTAGAACTTTCTCCAACTCTGAGATCCAGAACTTCTCCTTTGACTCGACGAGACCTCCCCTAACAGCGATGACTGTAAATTCAGTTTTTAATAGAATACAAGAGATAACACCATTTGAAAAGTACTTTCTCTTGTGTGCCAGTGAAAATAACATCACTTTCAATCTAGAGATAATTTGTTGAATAAAGTCGAAGTGTAAAACTCGCAACTTCACTATTCAGTGTATGCCTGGAGAAAAATATATTGGAGTAACGTGACAAAGAAAACTGTTAAATATCAGGCAATCTCAGAGGCGGGCCTGGAGGAGCAGTGCAGCGGCCACTTGTGTTGGGAGTTAATTACTTGTCATTACCCCGACTAATTAAAACCATCACTCTTTAAAATCCACCGAGGGTGATATTATGCTAGCACAGGGCAAGGATGGGAAAAACAAGGGGGAGAGGTAAAAGAAAAGAACAGATGAAATGAAAGGCATAAAAATGAGGTCGATTTTATGCAGCTGTAGGCTAATATTATCATCGGCTTCAGGTTTGGCAGACAGAGTCCGCTGTAGCTCTGCAGGCATCTGGAACAATGTGCTGGCCACAGGGCACAGAGAACAGAGGGATACAGATTTGGGAATTGGAGGGGTACAGAATCATACGCTGCAGGCTGCGTTCCTTAAATTCACAACTGGTGTGCTTTGAGATCACTTTCGAGAAAAAAAAGGTGTTAAACACCAGATTTAATGTTAAAATGCAAATACACTGTAGAAGGCAAAAACAAGTCATTAAGGACAGATTCCTAATGTGTTGTGTCATGTCTGCATAATAATTAAGATTGCACTCTCTAAAATAATTATGCAACATCTGAAATATAACAGTACATGCAAGTGATATATAAAACTAAGATATCATTCTAATTTGACTAAAAATTAGACTTGAAAGAATTAAAAGTAGCATTCTGCTGTTGGAGAGTGTTGTACAGCCATGCTCGGTGCATTAAATCATTAACTAAATTAATGATTGATCAATCAACAAATTAAACTCACTCGCATTGTCAAAAATTACTAAAACGTCATTCGAACTGGACAAATAATCAATTTTCTTGTCCCTAATAATCAACATAATGCAGGGGAACCTGTAATATGAACTGCAGCAGTGCTAAACTGCTCACTGCATCACATAATTAACAACACAAACTATCAGTTGTATGAATCAAACTCACTATGACCGCCAACAGTTTCTTTTCCACTAATCATTTTATTATATCCATGTATGTGGTTAGAGTCAAATCATATAAAACAGTGAAATCACTCCGGGACTTTGTCCTCTCATGCCTGCACTCGAGATGGTGACATGAGGTCCACAGTCTTCACTCCAATTGGTTGTCGCTCGTGAAATTCACACTCATTTGCATAAAGTTCAAATTTACGAACATTTGTCTCGTGTCGCTTGACGCCTACATTGTCACCAACGGTCACTGTTGCTCATGTCGCCGGAAGTTGCCAGCCCTCCTTTGAAAGTGAATGGGATCATGTCACTGCGTGTCCTTGGCGGTGTGAACGAGGCTTTAGTCTGGAGCCCTGGGATGACTAGATCAGCACCCATTGCACTCTCTCTATATTATATTCTTTTGCTGTTCAACTATCTGGAAATGTGTACCAAGCATGTTATATTCCATCCTTATGGTTGGTCTTTGCCAGGCCTTTGAAACAAAAACTCAATGACTGTTGTATATTTATTCACATTCATCTGTACCTTACTCAACACACTGCAATTGTACTGAGTGCTACAGGAAACAGGTGGTGCCACTTAGTGGAGCATCTCAGATGGATTAAAGCAGAGCGTCTCATTTAAAGCCCACATTCATGCTCCCCTGTTACACATTTGTGAGCCCATCATGACTTTGACACAATTTTTATAGCAATGACCCCTCAGGGATGTAATTAGGGGAGCAAAAAGAAAATAATTAAGCAAATGTCTGTGGCTGATCCTCTGAAGAGACATGCTGATAACTACGGTAACGTCTTCACTAAGCTTGGCTCTGAAACAATAGAGTCTAATCTGGGCTTGTAAACTGGCCAAGAGTAAAAACACACGCTTGGGGGAAAAAGCTTCAAAGAACTGTTTTGGAATTTATCCAAATTCACAGATTATTTAGCAAGTACAATAGAGGAGGGGGAAAAACACTGTAAGCTCATTAAAAAAGAAAATGTCTGGTATTTAACAGGCTTTAGGGAGGATTTAACAGCACTATATCTTGTGCTTGAAAGTTCTTGTGAGGAGATAGAGCAGTGTGAAGAAAGTGGGGGGTCTGTATCTCTGTTTCAGGACTTGGCATCTTGTGTGACATTCCATGTCTCCTGGTTCTCTTTAACATAAAAACATTCACTTTTGCAAAGTCACGCACCTCTGCTGGCTCCAAAGAAGGAACAGGAAGTTTCAAACACACTGGTGAGTGGCCAACAGCTGCCTCATAGGTCAGCATTGATCTGCGCTCGCTCTCTCTCTCTTGCTCTCTCATTTGAACCCTCTCAGTCAAAAAATCCAAATGTTCTTGAGCAACACTTTGCTAATTTTGCCATTTTAACATTAAGATTTATGACTGAAGTGAAAGCTGCAGAAATCCCCCCACATGAGATTCACTACAGCAACTTAAAACCATCAGGCCAGGCATCAAAGACAGACCCCACAACGCTTCAACATGATGAAATCTCCTCCAACTTTCTCACACAAAGGAGACTGGCAAGTGATATCTGCCTCAGACTTGTCAGGAGAAGCCAAAATATACATCTTGAAAAGCCAGCTGAGCATTTGCAAATAATTATGTAGCGTGAATATCAAGCCATTTGAACAAGAGTGCTCAAGTGTGTCAGAATATAGGCTACATCATGAGTGGACCATAGATTACTGTTGTCACTTGGCAATTTACTTTACACTAGAGAATTACTGGATTGCTTCAGAAAGATTAAATCAGAATGGAAATGTATAAATGCCTTTCTTTTTGAAGATGCACAAAAAATACTCCTGTTTGTCTTGGGGTTTTGAACTTGTTAGGATCCAATCATAATAAACAAATTCATTTTTACTACATAACCACAAATTATTTTCTAAATGCAACTAAAAAAAGTTTAACAAATATTTCAAATTTTACAGTTAAGGAATTCAAATGGTGGGTTATACAGTATGAACCTATGCTTTAGTTAAATAGTTTTATATTTTATGTTTTCATCCTCAAAATGTCATCATTTACTCACCTTCATGACATTCCAAACCCGTAAGACTTTCGTTCATCTTCAGAACACAAATGAAGATATTTTAATGAAATCAGAGAGATTTCTGTCTCCTCCATTAACAGTCAACGCAACTACCACTTTGACGCTTCAAAAAGTTAAAGGGTTAGTTCACCCAAAAATGCACCTCTCAAGATCCATAAAGGTACTAAAAACATATTTGAAACAGTTCATATGACTTAAGTGGTTCTATCTTAATATTATAAAGCGACAAGAATACTTTTTGTGCGCCAAAAAAACAAAATAACGACTTTTCAACAATATCCATATGGGCCGATTTTAAAACACTGCTTCAGAGCTTTACAAATCGAATCAGTGAATCGGAGTGCCAAAGTCACGTGATTTCAGCAGTTTAGCCGTTTGATAGGAGATCCGAATCACTAATTCGAAACAAAAGATTCATAAAGCTCAGAAGCTTCATGAAGCAGTGTTTTGAAATCGGTCCATATGGATATTGTTGAAAATTCGTTATTTTGTTTTTTTGGCGCACAAAAAGTATTCTTATCGCTTTATAATATTAAGATAGAACCACTGAACTCACATGAACTGTTTCAAGTATGTTTTTAGAACCATTATGGATCTTGAGAAGTGCAGTAACATCGCTGGCAATGGAGGCCTCACTGAACCATCGGATTTCATCAACAATATCTTAATTTGTGTTCCGAAGATGAACAAAGGTCTTACAGGTGTAGAACGACATGAGGGTGAGTAATTAATGACATTATTTTCATTTTTGGGTGAACTAACCATTTAATAAAGAGATTGTAAAGCTAATCCATATGAATTAAGCGGTTTAGTCCAAATTTTTTTGTAGAGACACGATCGATTTATATGATGAACAGATGGAATTTTCACATATAAACATTCATCAACGCACACATCAGTTATGGTAAATGGAAGCTCAAGTATGCTTTGACATGCGTTGACGTGCGAGAACCAATGAGGTTCAATATAATGAGTTACGCGTCACGTTTGAGCTTCCGCAAGGTTTGATCTTGCGCGTCAAGCAAGTACAGTTGAGCTTCTGTTCAGTGTTTAAATATGAATAAAAGCCTAAATTCAATCTGTTCATCATATAAAGCGATCATGTCTCTTTAAAAAAATTGGACTAATCCACTTAAAGTTGTTCGTGGACTGTCAACGGAGGAACAGAAATCTCTCAGATTTCATTTAAAATATCTTAATTTGTGTTTTGAAGATGAACGAAAGTCTCAAGGGTTTTGAACGGCATGACGGTGAGTGATTGATTACAATTTTTTGGGGGGTTTTTTTGGGTGAACTAACCCTTTAAGAAATACTAATAAAAACGGTCCTTCAATCTACGGAATGTGTATTAACTTAATTTAGAAATAATTTAGCAATTTAGTAATTCTTTGATGAATGAACCATAGCATTGATTATTAAAATTACTAAGTAAAGAATGTTGTCTATCAAGACGTTTAAGGTTGCACAATTTTTTTGACATTTATGAAAATAGATAAATCCCACCGCATCACATAACTGCTTTCCGCATCGATGACTACAGTTTTGTGAAATATAATGCAAAATGATCTTATCAAACCACGATGCATATATATCATAGAAATTTGTTGCCCTCTTCAGTCTCCCACATCTATGAAGATCTCTTACATTACACTTTATGTAAAAACTGTTACAGGATTCATAAATCTTAAAAACAAACAGAGCTCTCTGTCATTGCTGTCAAATCATAACTCAATTCAAGCAGAAGCAGAGATGTTGGCAATTCGTCAAGTCTCAAATTACACAAAAAAGGCCTTTAGCCTTAATTCTTGCTGAATCTAAGGGGGGGGGGGGGGGAAATCAAGATTTTCGAAATAGCAAATCCTACTGTGTATCTAGTGAAAACAGCTTCAGTCATGCACTCTGGAGAGCAGGGAGTTAGTGTGGATGGTTCATCTCCCACAGTGAGTCAGGCCTGTACACAGAACTATGGCACTAAAGCTGAAGAAGGCCAGTCAATGCAGGCAGTGTTCAGCCTCGGACGGGCGCCATATCCGTAACCAGGCAGCCTCATGCAACCTTGTGTTTTCAAAGAGTTCTTTAGACTATGAGTGCATATCCTGTTGGGCTTAACTGTAAAAATTTAAAAAGAAAAAACAAAACTTATCGCAATATCATCATTTAAATTTAAATGTTTAAATTTAGACGAATGCAAACACCAGGATGAAAAACGTAAGCTTAATGCCTAAATGCTGCGAGATGAGAATTCCTCGCAGTCTAAATGAGTGTGCTTCAAGTTGAGGCACAAACCTCAAATATTTAGGAACAATTCAGAGCTAAATGTAATTAGCGGTTATTGGGCAGATGGCATATATGCCTGATAGCCAAATTTCACCATAGCGTATTGGCTGTGGCAGTCACACAGGAATCAACATGCTCACTGTTTTTTGTAGCACTGTTATGCAAACGGACGATTGGGCCAGGACTTGCCCTCTCCCACAGTAAATACAAGGCCTCCGCCTGCAGATCTGATTCCTGCCGCGAGGACTGTGGCAGTTTGCAGAGGTGGTGCGCTCAAAGCCACTTGTTGTTCGCACACGTGTGTTTGTGAATACACATTCACTGGCCCCCAGACCAAAGACGGACATGTTTAGTTGTACACACACACACACACAGGCCACACATATTCCGCAGTGCCCTTTGTATAGAGAACCATGACTAATCTGGAACTTTGACCTCTCGCTAGTAGGACAGTCCGGAGGATCTGAAGAGCATTTCCAAGTGGCCCATTCCTCCTCAGGAATTTAGAGTCCCTCAATGCCCTACTGACAAACCAAAGCAACCCAATCACTGCAATGTTTGATTCCACATCTAAGCAAAGTACATAGCCTTCAAATCACTGAACGTTTCACTAGCACTGTGAACTCTGTTTGCAGACTTCCACTAGCCAAGCACAAAAACAATAGTGTCTACTCTTATTAGCTCTATTTTATTCTATCCTAGTAAGCTGCCTCGCTGTCTACTGCCTACATAAGTCGCACCTGAAATGGAAGGGAATTTCAATACAGCCAATGCAAGCCAATTTTAAATTATTTATAGCATACACTAGGGCTGGACGATATGACCTAAAATCAAAATCTCGATTAATTGAGCATTTTACCTCGATTACGATTAATGAACGATTGTTTTTTTCCCCCTCATAGTTCACTTACAAGGTTTGTACTGTAAATGTGCTTGACTATTAAAGGTGGGATATTTTTTCCTAATGAAAGAGTGCTCAGACATAACAGCTAACTTTAAACAGTTATTTTATCTATGGTTCGTAATATTTCTTACAGATTTCTGCTAGTTGTAAATCAGATACAGATAAATTAGCACAGTATCAGAACATTTATTTGAATGCATTAATGAGAGAGCAATTGCGTGTGTGAATTAGTCATACCGTCTCTATTAATTGTGAAACTGTGGGTTGTAAGTAGTTACTTCAAAAGTAGAAAAAAATATATGCTATAACTTTGAGTTTCTAAGCTTCTTTAGTGATAAATCACATGACAGCATTAACAACGAGTTTCTGCACTCCTCTCCGTGCATGAGATCTTCACGTGATGTGCGAGCTACTGTCTGTATGAGTGTTCATGTGCCACAATGCATCAGCGCAGTAGCTCAAAATAATAATACACATTCGATGGTCTAAAATTGCTTGAATGTCCAAACCGGCAAGACTTAAAGGATTAGTTCACTTTAAAATGAAAATTACCACAAGCTTTACTCACCCTCAAGCCATCCTAGGTGTATATGAATTTATTCTTTCAGAAGAACACAATCAGAGTTATATTAATAAATATCCTGACGCATCTAAGCTTTATAATGGCAGTGAACGGGACCAACGAGTATAAAGCTCAAGAAAGTGCATCCATCCAAAGCAAAACGTACTCCACACGGCTCCGGGGGGTTAATAAAGGCCTTCTGAAGTGAAGCAATGCATTTGTGTAAGAAAAATATCCATATTTAACCAGTTATAAAGTAAAATATCTAGCTTCCACCAGACCGCCTTCCATGTTCAACTTAAGAAGAAAGTGTAATGCCTCTAGCAGTTCAAAATGCTTAAGCTACATCCTACACCTTCTGTATTCAACTTACGAAAAACCTTAACTGACGCAACGTCAGTTACGCTTTCTTCCTAAGTTGAATACGGAAGGCGGTCTGGCTGAAGCTAGATATTTTATTTTATAACTTGTTAAATATGGATATTTTTCTTAAACAAACTTATTGCTTCGCTTCAAAAGGCCTTAATTAATCCCCAGGAGCCGTGTGGAATTCGTTTTGCTTTGGATGGATGCACTTTTTTCAGCATCATACTCGTTGGTCCTGTTCACTGCCATTATAAAGCTTAGATGCGTCAGGATATTTATTAATATAACTCTGATTGTGTTCATCAGAAAGAAGAAAGTCATATACACCTAGGAGTGTAATTTTTATTTGGGGTAATTTTTATTTTAAAGTGAACTAATCCTTTAAAACATACAATTGACAAAGTTTAGTGAAGACGCAAGTGAAAGTGATCTGGCTTCAGGGCTCTTGTGAGAGACACAACACGGCTCGGCTCTCTGTCACAGAAAACAGCTCACAAGCACTAAAGTGAGGTTTTTTCCATATTGTTGTTCTTGAATGGTGTAAAATCACTATAATGTTTAAACTAGCAAGCCTTTAAAAACATACAATTGACAAACTTTCGTGAGGACGCAAGCGAAAGTGATCTCACTTCAGGGCTCACACGCTGTCTGTGTGTGTTGACTCAGCGTTTGAGTTCGTCTCCGTGTTGCTTCCATGCCGCTGACTGGGGACGGGGTGGAGTCACATGACTACACATGCGGTAGTAGGTTTTTAAGGAGAAAGTATTAACAGGATTAAAAAACTGATCCAGCCCTAGCATACACTATCATACCAAAGTTTGGGGTCAGATTTTTTTTTTTTTTTTTTAATTAGTATTTTCATTCAGCAAGAATGCATTCAACTGATCAAAAGTGACAGTAAAAATATTTATAATGTTACAAAAGATTTCTGTTTCACAAATGCTTTTCTTTTAAACTTTCTATTCATCAAAGAATCCTGGAAAAACAGGACCCAACCAATAAGCTCAAAGCAATGCATTCTGGGATTGTGTTCAAGAAGGATACATGAAATGCTGCCTTGTAATTTGGTTTAAAAAAGGTATCTTCAGGCAGTATAATTAAGTTACCTACCTCGCAAAACTGTCGGAAGCGTACCTATGATGCCATAAAATGCTGCCTACAGAGGAAGCTTACTAGCTTTTTGCATGTGATCGAATGGTAACAATCCACTTATTTAAGTCAACATGAATAAAATGGCTTCTCAAACAAATAAACATGTAGAGACTTGGACTTGATTTTGTCCATCAGGAATTGATTGGATGGTTGTGGTTTGCTATTACTGTGTTCTCATGTGAGTGACAGGTCGTTCCGCCTTCGCACCGCAAAAAAAAATATTATCAGAGAAGTCAAGATGGAGGGGAAGTTATTTTGATTAAAGATTACAAGGGCATATGATTTTTTTTTTTTTTTTAAATAATGATGTGCACAGATAAATCATTTATAATAAATACTGCAATATTACATAAAAAAGAAGAATTGTAATTTTGATTTCAAGGAGACTTTAAAAATGATATTCAAGTTATATCCAGAGACCTGCTGGCTGCGTGTGTTGTACCTGGGCATGGGTCGGTGAGAGTTTCCAGGGGCCGGCTGTCGGGTTGGGCTCCATCTGAATGTTCGGGCGGGTTGGCACTGTGGCTGTGGTCCTCCTTGGACATCTGTTCTGGAACCAGGTGCCAGGTGACTAGAAATTACCCTGCAAAAGAAACACACAGATGAAAACAAGGCTCAAGCCTGCGAACACACAGCTGTCCTTGTTCCCACTATCACTTTTCCCTCCTATTGTTTGGCTCATGTCAGTGGGCCAAAGTACTTAAAAACACCAGCGGCTTGGGAAATAATGCTTGGCAGAAGAAGAAACTCAAATGGCACAATGAAGCAGAGAAACATGGCCAGAAACGGTATGGTGTGCTAAAATACAAAAGACTTGTCCAAGTGTTCAAGTCATTAACTAAATAAAGGAATAAACAAACAATTTTGATGCTCAGACCATGGCATTCCTGTGGTGAACATGCTATTTCAAGAGTTTCTTTAATTAAAATGTCATGTGCTAAATGAATACTTACATTTAACTTCTAAAATTAAGGTAATGTACTTCAGGACATGATAAAGTTACTTCGTAACTACTGAAAACTCCACTGATACGAATACTCATAATACTCTTGTATGAATCACGATCAGTACACAGAACAACATGACTCTGTTGGTTTTCATGCTGTGGTTTGTCTGTGGCGAGTCTCTGCACGCTCCTGCTAAAACTCACTCAAACCTGTTGAACGTGTCCACAGTTCAATTTATAGACAAACCTAAGGCAGATGTAAAGTCAAACAGTCCAAACGTCTTACCTGCAATGGTCACTCGGTACCAGTGTTGTTTCAGTGATGCATCTTTTAGTGCTCGCGCAAAACAAACTTTCAAGTGTCCCGTTTCGCGGGGAAAAGTCTTTTCTTTCTCTTCATGTATCTCTCTCTCTTCAAGTATTTGAGTTGCTTTATTATTTACATTAATGTTGACACTCGTTATTCCTCATTTGTTATTCTCGACCGTTATCTCCAGCGCTGAATAAACGAAGAAAGTTATCTTCGTCTTCAAACTCTCCCAAAGCCAAAAAACTTAACAGAAAACATCGTAAAGTGGAGTCTTATTTTTCACTGTACTAAAGGAAGACAAGAAATAAACAGCTATGAAAAGTTTTTTTCCTCTCAAATCCTGCTAATTTCCAGTAATGATGAAAGTTGTTGAGGTCGCTCTTCAGTGTTTTCACCTCGCGCACTGACGCTCAGGACTCTCGTACAGCAGCAGTCGCGCACTCAGCTCGAGACTGTTCGACAGGAAATGACATTGAGGGCTGATTACTCCCTGCAGGCAAGAGATGCCTGTACTCTATAATTACACTGATTACACTCTCCAGGACCACATAATAGACAAAACACGTCTATAACATAATATAATATAATATAATATAATATAATATAATATAATATAATATAATGTAATATAACATAATATATAATATCCTTTTAAATGAATAATTTAATATATTATATTGTATATACATATATACATGTACATTTTCATTTTCTTTCACTTTTAATATACAATTTTAAATTATTAATATACATGTACATGTACATATATCTTGCACAGTCTTCCCTTTTTAAAAAAAAAAAAAAAAAAAAAACTATATACAGTTTATGGAAATAGTTTTTTTTTTTTAAGTAAAAATTATATTTAAGATATATGTACAAATTAAACAAATTAAAGAAAAGTAATGGTACATAAAATTTGCAGATAAAAGTCCAAAAATATACAACAATGTTGTTATGAAAGCCTGAAGGCACACTGAATGTAAAATGTTTGGGCGGAACAGATAAAAATCATATGTACAACTATTATACAAGTTTAAATCAGTTTTAGGTCCCTGTGCCAGTAAAGATTTTTTTATTTATTTTTTTTTTTTGCACAGGGGGAATGATTTTACGCATTCCAATTTATATTCATTTATGTCAGTGTCAGGCCTGAATTCCATGTTTATGGTTCCATCACCCCTCTCTCTCTTTTAGCGGTTTCCTGCAAATGCTTTGCACATGTAAAGGGAATGCTACACTTTGATACACTCCCATTGGATCTGACGTCCATCAGCACCAGCATTCTGCAGAATTGAGCTTTGTGTATGTGTCATACAAACCGAGATGATGAAATCATTTTAAATGTTGATGACTAAGTAAGGTGTAAAGTCCACACCCTCACCCACTACTAAATCCAAAATGACACTCATTGCAAATAACAGCACTCCTAAGACACTCATTAGCCTCTGCCAATGTTTGTTGACCGGTCAATGATATTCAACCCTTCAGGTTTTTGTCTTGGTAATTAACCTGACATTTACCAGGTGCCACTCGGCACCTGAGATTCTTCTCTCTATGACCTAAGATTGCTGTGGTCCTGAAGGCCTTAATCTACTGCATGGTTTCATTGAGATGTGAGATTTTATGCTTTGCATGCTTAAATGTGGCCCAGTGCATTAATTGTTAAAGGGATATAGTTCAGCCAAAAATTACATTTCTCTGATCATTTACTCATTCTCATATCGTTCCAAACCTTTCAAAAGAAGATATTTTGAAAAATGTACATACAGTGAAAGTCAGTGTGATTCAGTGATGTTTTGGACCCCATTGACTTTCATTATATGGACAAAAACAGTTGAAACATTAAGTGTTCTGCAAAAGAAAGAAAGTCATACAGGTTTTGAATGTCATGAGGGTGAGTAAATTATGACAGAATTCTTCTCCTTCTGAAGGGTTAGTTCACCCAAAAATTAAAATTCTGTCATCATTTACTCATTCCAAACCCGTAAGACAGTGGTTCCCAACCTTTTTTACGCCAAGGCCCCCCTCCTCTCCAAATCAATACTGCGCGGCCCTTTTTTTTTATTTTACAAAAACATTTGTATTGTAGTGTTATTACTTTTCAACCCCATGTTATTATTTCTTTAAAGAAGAAACTCAAGATAGATTTAAACCTTCAGAGTTATTTTTTGCAAACATACTTTGTAGACATTCTTTCCAACTTAAAAGTACTTACTCTGCTCAGTAATACAGTAACTTAAATAAGCACAAGTCAACCTGTCATACCAAACAAGACCACAGGGAGATACCAAAGGACTGAATTTAAATACAATGCGGATCCATTCAAAATTATTAAACTCATATAACACCACTGATCCTCTCAAACTACTCCAAAACACGCTTGTTCAGCGAGCATCCGTTATAAATAATTCACAGTACATTACATTAACTACGCGAATATATTGAACTGTGTTCATGCAGAAATACGATGTTATAACGATCAGTGAGTCGAGAGCGCACGTGCGGTTTGTTTGCGCATATAATGGACTCGCGCATGCTTTATGTAAGACTCCTGTGTGTCACTGTAATCGTATTTACTTTCATTACAATCGTCATCCATCAAAACCTTTTTAGCGACACTGGTTTTCTTTTTCCAACTGAGAGAGTTTGCGTTTTGAGCCACCGTTCAGTCAGTCAGTATTTCACAGCAACACGATGAGAAACGGCCTGGGCTGAACCGAAACAATCACAAAATATGTACGAGAAAGGTGGTGCCTTGTTTTAAATGTATTTTTTTTTATTAATTTAATTTAGCTTTTTTTAACGTAACATTAATAATTAAATTAATGAATTATATTAATATATTTAAATTAATTTTAAGTTATCTCGCGGCCCACCTGGAGGATCACTGAGGACCCCTAGTGGGCCGCGGCCCATAGGTTGAAAACCACTGCCGTAAGACATTCGTTCATCTTCGGAACACAAATGAAGATCTTTTTAATGAAATCTGAGAGCTTTCTGTCCCTCCATTGACAGCCTATGCAACTACAACTTTCAAGCCATAGAAAGGTATTAACGACATCATTAAAGTAATCCATGTGACTGCAGTGTTTTAACCGAAATGTTGTGCCTTTCTTTTTTTTTTTGCTAAATTTACCACCTTATTTGCATAATATTAATCTCCAAGGTGCATCAACACAACACCTACACACGCGCATTCATGAGAGCATGCGTGTTGTGAACACGCATTGGAGTTAAAGGGTTAGTTCACCCAAAAATAAAAATTCTGTCATTAATTACTCACCCTCATGTCGCTCCACACCCGTAAGACCTTCGTTCATCTTCAGAACACAAATTAAGATATTTTTTTGATGAAATCCGAGAGGTTTCTGGTCCCCCATATAAAGCAAAGTTAGTACCTCATTCAAGGTCCAGAAAGGTACTAAAGACATTGTTAAAATAGTCCACGTGACTAGTGGTTCAACCTTAATGTTATGAAGCGATGAGAATGCTTTTTGTGCGCAAAAACAAAAATAACGACTTTATTCAATTTCTTCTCTTCCCTGTCATTCTCCTACGCTGTTTACGTTGTAGAGATAGTGCAGCGCTTGAACCACTGTAGTCACTTGGACTATGTCTTTACTACCTTTTTTAGTCTAGTGAATGCGCACGTACGTGGGTGTTGTGTTGATGCACCTTGGAGATTAATATTTTGTAAATAAAGTGGTAAACTAAAAAAAAGCACAAAATTTCGGTTAAAACACTGCAGTCACTTGAACTATTTTAATTATGTTTTTACTACCTTTCTGGACCTTGAATGTGGTACTTGCGTTGCTTTCTATGGGGGATCAGAAACCTCAGATTTCATCAAAAATATCTTAATTTGTATTCCGAATGAAGGTCTTGTGTAGAACGACATGAGGGTGAGTAATTAATGACAGAAATTAAATTTTTGGGTGAACTAACGCTTTAATTGAAGCTAAACCACCGGAGTCACATGATTTAGCCTACTTTTATGACGTCTTTACTACCTTTCTGGGCCTTGAAAGTGGTACAGTAGTACAGTAGTTTCATTAAAAATATCTTCATTTGTGTTCCGAAGATGAACAAAAGTCTTATGGGTTTGGAAAGACATGAGGGTGAGTAATTAATGACAGTGAATGATAATTCATTTTTGGGTGAACTATCCCTTTAAGTGCTTGACTAATGGATCACTCGGTGATTATAGGTCATTGTACATAACCATATCTAGGTCAGCTGCTGGAACCTGGAGAAACTGAAGTGCTGACTAAGAAAACAACTTCCCATAATATGATTCATCAAATAATCTAAGTAAAAAAGCCTGATATGTACAAGTGTTGGTATTGGCTCAAACATTTGTGATAAAACCTATAAAAACAAATGAGCTAAAAAAGTGCAAGGAAATAAAAAAAAAAAAAAAAAAACAGGATTTTAAGTGTGAAACAGATAGATTGAGAGAATAAAAGATGTGTGATAGGTTTATAAAAGTGTTCATGTTACAAAAAATTACAGTAGCTATAATGCTAATTTACAAGAACCTCTTCAAGATAACAGTAAGAAACATCAAGGCACAGAGACGCGCATTACTCATGTCCAACGGTGTTTTTCTCTTGGATGTTATTTTAAACGTTTGACACTGATTGTTTGTAGCGGAATTGAACATTTTGGCACGGTCGGGGAAGGAGAGAGGGATGAAAATGTGTTTCTAATCACTCACAAAGATGCCTTTGTTCTCCTGTCCGGGCCTTGTGTAAGCCAGCGGTCCGGGCTGAGGTATTCTGTCAGAGCCATCTTAATTAGACTCATTATGTAGCGTTGGAGGGTGCAGGATACACTTAAACGAGCATTTATATGCGGGTGATTTATCATTTATCTAGGTGGATAAGTGGTGCGGATGGCGTATTTTGACACTCAGTAGTAGGAGTCATCATGCAAACAGTATCAGTCAGACTTTCCTTAAGTCAGTCGGTCTTGAAACTCAGAAAGTACCTGAGTTTACCTGAGTTTAATGCTATTTCAACACATATCACATTTTTCCAAAACTTTTACCAAATTGAGCGGCCAGTGTAAGTTTCCTGCCTGTCAAACTCAGAGAGAATTTCAAAATACTTTAATCAAATAAAAATTAAACTTTCCCGAAAGCGTCCACATTTTTCCATCTTTTCTCTCAATATTGTAGCAACACCTCTTCTGAACGGAGGCCTGTGTGTTTTAAAGATAAGCTTTCGGAGCAGATTTCAAATGAAGGGAAGGGATGGCAGAAAAAAAAAAAAAAAAAAGCAGAGAACCTGATCCCGGTCTAAATGGGTTGGAATAACACTCTCCACCCTGTCTGTATGTCAGTGAGAGATTTTCTCAGAAGACTGAAAGGGCTCTCGGACTGGGCCTGTCCTGTTATTTTCCTTTTCTTTTCTTTTCTCTTTTTTTCATTATGTCCCATTCAGCTTTTGGCTGGTTTATTTACCCCTCCTGGTGGACAGAGCCTGTAACACAACAACAAGACCACCACATGGACACACTTCTGTAGGGTTTCAACACATGACTATTAATGTTGTCAGTAACACTTTATTTTGATGGTCTCCTTTAAACATTCTGTTTACTATAAGTATCTGTTAACACTTTATTGTGATGGTTTTATGTGTGTGTGTGTGTGTATATATTATATATATATATATATGTGTGTGTGTGTGTGTGTGTGACATTACGCAATGTGTAGTATACACAAGGTCAGACATTATTCGTATGAAGCACACAAAAAACTGTACTAAATGCATTCCATCAGAAAATAAAATGCTGTCAGATTTTGAACTTGTTTTTCAGTGAGACTTATTTTATTGATAAGATCAATTGATAAGATTTAATATCACTTTTAAAATACAGAGCAATGCAGAAAAGATGCATTGTCATGTGATTGATGTCTCACAAATCTATGATTTTATCTATTACTGTATTCATCTGCTAGCAGTCAGTCTACAGCTTACTCAACAGAATTTAAAGTAAGTGAGAGAGGGTTTGTGCTCAGATTAAATATGAGCAATAAATTATATAACAGAGCGATTAGCTGGATGCTATTACACAAAGAGGTAACTGCAAATATTAGCCTATTACTCAACATATCGTAGATGGAGCACATACAATAGACTATAACCACTGTAGTTTTCTACTCCTGTGTCCCATTTATCTTGTCCCCCAGCCCAAAAAATATCATCAAATGGACTGGGGCTATGATGTTCCCCTTCCTAAGTTAGTTGGAAAGGCAAGTGCTCTGTAGACGTCCCACTTCCTTGAAGTTGAGGCCCCTGCTTTCTGGTTCAATCACCCACTTTACACCAAAGTCAGTGTGCCTAAGTGTCACATGTATTTTGCATGATTTAGGGGAAGCCACCTCTCTGGCTTGCTCTTAATTGAGAGCACATTTTCTACACCTCACACAATGGACTACTTTTTGTAGTGTGTGTGTGTGTGTTAGAGAGAAACACCATACGGACAAGCTCCAGCAGAGCCACACAACCTCTTGTCTTATTGCAAACTGTCAAATGCTGGCAAGGATGTTTGCATGTTTTAAAGTGAATCAGATATTAACTCTCTGATGCATGATGAGAAAAAGACATTTTGAACTATTTAGTGTATGATGATGTACATCTAAACCACCATGGGAGATCACCTTTGACCCTTTCCCATTTTTATGGCAGTCCTACAACCCGAATTCCGGAAATGTTGGGACGTTTTTTTTAAATTTGAATAAAATGAAAACTAAAAGACTTTCAAATCATGCCAATATTTTATTCACAATAGAACATAGATAACATAAATGTTTAAACTGAGAAATTTTACACTTTTATCCACTAAATGAGCTCATTTCAAATTTGATGCCTTCTAAAGGTCTCAAAATAGTTGGCACGGGGGCAACAAATGGATGAAAATGCAAGAAATTTTGAAAAGATTCAGCTGGGAGAACATCTAGCAACTAATTAAGTTAATTGATATCAGGTCTGTAACATGATTAGCTATAAAAGGGATGTCTTAGAGAGGCAGAGTCTCTCAGAAGTAAAGATGGGCAGAGCTGTGAAAGAGTACGTAAAAAGATTGTGGAATACTTTAAAAACAAATGTTCCTCAATGTCAAACTGCAAATGCTTTGTGAATCTCATCATCTACAGTGCATAACATCATCAAAAGATTCAGAGAAACTGGAGAAATCACTGAGCGTAAGGGACAAGGCCGAAGACCTATTGGATGCCTGTGGTCTTCGGGCCCTCAGATGACACTGCATCACTCATCAGCATGATTGTGTCAATGACGTTACTAAATGGGCCCAGGAATACTTCCAGAAACCACTGTCGGTAAACACAATCCGCCGTGCCATCTGCAGATGCCAACTAAAGCTCTATCATGCAAAAAGGAAGCCATTTGTTAACATGGTCCAGAAATGCCGTCGTGTCCTGTGGGCCAAGGCTCATTTAAAATGGACTGTTTCAAAGTGGAAAAGTGTTCTATGGTCAGACGAGTCCAGATTTGACATTCTTGGTGGAAATCACGGACGCCGTGTCCTCCGGGCTAAAAAGGAGGGAGACCTTCCAGTGTGTTATCAGTGTTCAGTTCAAAAGCCAGCATCTCTGATGGTATGGGAGTGCATACAGTATGGGCACCTTGCATGTTTTGGAAGGCACTATGAATGCTGAAAGGTATTTAAAGGTTTTAGAGCAACATAAGCTCCCCTCCAGACGACATCTATTTCAGGGAAGGCCTTGTGTATTTCAGCAGGACAATGCAAAACCACATACTGCAGCTATTACAACAGCATGGCTTCGTCGTAGAAGAGTCCGGGTGCTGAATTGGCCTGTCTGCAGTCCAGATCTTTCACCTATAGAGAAAAATACCTCAAAGACGACCACAAACTCTTCAGCAGCTGGAAACCTATATCAGGCAAGAATGGGACCAAATTTCAACACCAAAACTCCAGAAACTCATAACCTCAATGCCCAGACATCTTCAAACTTCTTGAAAAGAAGAGGAGATGCTACACCATGGTAAACATGCCCCCGTCCCAACTATTTTGAGACCTGTAGCAAATTTGAAATGAGCTCATTTTGTGCATAAAATTGTAAAATTTCTCAGTTTAAACATTTGTTATGTTATATATGTTCTATTGTGAATAAAATATTGGATCATGTGATTTGAACGTCTTTTAGTTTTCATTTTATTCAAATTTAAAAAACGTCCCAACATTTCCGGAATTCGGGTTGTATTTATGTGTCATTGTGTTTTTTATTTCTAACATTTATACGATAAATTCAAAATGGCTGTACCTTCAGAATACCTCTAGATATTTTTAGTAGGATTAAGGAACACTTTTATTCATTTTATTTGTATTCATTTTTGTTGCAATTTACTTACCACAAATGAAAATTATGTACAGTCTACTGTACTGAGCATAATGAAATAGCATTTGTTCGGTAACACTTTAGTTTAGGGTCCAATTCTCACTATTAACTAGTTGCTTATTAGCATGTATACAGTATTACTAGTATATTGGCTGTTTATTAGTTCTTATAAAGCACATATCAATGCCTTATTCTGCATGACCATATTCTACATCCCTTAATCGTACCAATACCTAAACTTAACAACTACCTTACTGAATATTAATAAGCAGTAATTAGGAGTTTACTGAGGCAAAAGCCATAGTTAATAGAGAGAATTGGACCCTAATCTACAGTGTGACCATTGGATACTTCAGTGGGAATTTCCTTTAGGTCTTTTTATAGACTATTTGAAACGAAAAAAAAGAAGGATTTTCATTAAACAATACTGTGGATAATTAATAATTAATAATAATAATAATAATAATAATAATAATACTTAAAGGGATAGTTCACCCAAAAATCATTTAATCGCCCTCAAGTTGTTCCAGACCTGTATGAATTTCTTTCTTCTGCTGAACACAAAAGAATATATTTTGATGAATGTCGGTAACTAAACAGTTGATGGGCCCCAATGACTGGACTTCCATTGTCATTTTTTTCCATACAATGGAAGTCAATGGGGCACATCAACTGTTTGGTTACCCATATTCTTCAAAATATCTTCTTTTGTGTTCAGCAGAAGAAAGAAATTCATACAGGTTTGGAACAACTTGAGGGTGAGTAAATGATGACAGAATTTTCATTTTTGGATGAAATATCCCTTTAATGTGAACGTCAGTGCATTTATGTTGTAAACAAATATAGCAATAGGGATATGCATTATAGAAACAGTACAAAAAGGAAATAAAAAATGAGTGAGTGGAAATAAATGAATGAGTGACTAAGAAAACAAAAATTCCTTTGTGACTTAATTCATGAATCGGAGTATTATTTAAAAAACACATTAATATGTTAATTTGAATTAAAGTGTTAATAAAAATGAAGAAAGGAACTTACAATGCACAGCCTTAGACAGTGTAATAAGTATTTTTATTGCATTTTATAATGCCATTGTCAATAATTAGTACAGATTACATGCAACTAGACCTACTGTACAGTTTTTTATTGTCTGCATGAACAGACACAAGAAGATTCAGGTTACAAATACACAGATATATGTGTTTTTTATACAGCATGAAGAAAAACGGCAGTGACTGGCATAAACATGGTCACCGGGGGTTAGAATGACAAAGGTGGATGGCTAGTTGCCTTTTTTAAAATTTTCTATACCATTTCAAAAGCCACCACCTATTCTTCCCCCAAGTCTCATCTGAAAAAGCAAAACAAATGTAAAAAAAAAATAAAAATAAAGAGAAGTAAACAAGTTAAAATGAAACTAAAGTACATAGAAGTCACTGCTGAAAATGTACACACATTCGTAAAAATACAATGAGAGGAGAGTCGAAGTGGTAGTTCCATTTGATTGGCCGAAGAAGTTAATACCATCAGGCAAAAGCTCCCCCTGCAGGGGTCCTTTACTTAGAGAGCGGCAGCTCAAAGCTATTCATAACCAGGCAATGGAGCTCTGGGTTGTTGGGTGGATAACCGTGAAATGTAAAATACCGCTGTCACCTTCGTCACACATTTGTTTGGTTACAGTTGTGGCAGACCTGAACGATTTGGAATACAAATGTCTATCCACAATCCCTTTGGTGGTCACTGAAGATGAACTGCATTTCTAAAAGCCTTTTCACAATCTTATTTGGTATGCTACTGTGGAAAAGCCACACCAAGTTCACAGCAAATGGCAAACAGTGGTCGAGAATAGCCTGCAGGACTTCATGGTCCCATTTTAGTGCAGAAAAGTCTGAAAATATAAGGAAGACGCTCTCAATCGACATAAATCACCCAGTTATGCTGAAGAGAGCCAATCCGTGCACTTTCTCAGAGACTTTCTGTACAAATCTGGAGCGCTATTGCCTTATGAGAGACAGCTTTGAGTGCTCATGGTAAATATGAGTTGACTTTAAAGGGAGTCTGTACATATATTGGCACCTTAAGGACCAATAATAAAAAAAAAAAACACCTTAAAGTTGCTCTTTCTTATAAGCAAGAGAGGGCTACACATTTTTTCTTCAATGTTTTTTTTTTTTTTTTTTTCTCTTTCACTGTTTTTCTGAAGTTTTGGTCCTGTCTTTTGAGAAAAGTCCTTCTGAGGTATCATTACACAATGAGTTCAACTTTTTAGTTTGTTTTCTCTCTTTTTTCCTTAAAAATGCATAAATGCACTACAGAGACAAAAAGTATCAAAATAGACCTAGCTAAGATAAATATACAAACAGGTGTGTTACCTAAACCACTTATCTAACTCTTAATCTGTCTTTTTTCTCGAGATAATACACTAAAAAAAAAAAAAAAAAATCATCGTCCCAGACGTTTTATGACAGAAAAAACTGGGGGGGGGGGAAAGGAAAACAAAATTTAACCATGATACCTGCAGCACATAATATGATAAATACATACACTTTAGCATAAGCAATACAGTATAGGAATTCTGAGCTCAAAACTTTACAATAGCTAAAAAAAAAAAAAAAAAAAAAAAAAAAAAAAACAGGTGCGGAAAAATAAAAGAAAAAAGAAAACAAGTAAATGAAACACGAAAAAGAGGGAATGCCCTTGAGAGCTAAGCCGAACGGTAATATACAATAATACATCATTACAACGCGCGTAAAAGTAACGAAGGAGTCATGGCGATCACCACTGATGTGTTTCAGTCCACATCTTACAAAACAGCTTTGTTTACACACATGTACCTTAAAGCACAATTGTAGTCCATTTCGTGAATGCAGCAATTCATTTGTGAGAGTTTTTCAATTCCTTCGCAATCCTCAGTTCTTGTAGCACAAGCTCAATGGTTGTCTTTGGATATTTTGGTTTCGTTGTGCGGTAAAAATAAAGGCCTGTTTTACTAGGAGCGTGATGATCTCTCTGGGATGGTGTGTGTGTGTGTGTGCTATTTTTTCCACAGCCGTCACGAAGCTACACTTTGCATTAATTGGGAAGCGGGGTCCGTGCGAGAGTGGCCTGCGTTAATGCATTCTGCCTATCATCATTTCTGACACCCAACTGACTGGCCCATTGAGTACGCTCTAATGACCGGCCAGCTCGATGGCTCTCATTGGCCTGGCCTCTCATTATGCATGCGGAATTAGAACACACAATTAAGCCTCCGCACAGAGGACCTGTACATAGACACTATGCTAATAGATCACTTAAAGTGGGGAATATGTGATTTGGAGTAGACCCTTTTAAATATGTTGACCACTTAATGCTTCATACTTAACAGGACTCAGCATTTTTTTTTTTTTTTTTTTCCAGGAGGGGGTGGAGAGGTAGTCGTCTTTTTTTCCCGTTGTGTCTCGTTTATTTGTTTCCATTCATGCTAATGAATTTGGAATCGAGAGGAATCGACAAGCTCCGTTCACAGCTATGCAACAAGAATCGTATTTTGGTTTTTCCGACTTTTTTTATTTTGTGTATGAATGAAAAACTAGAAGGGATTTACACCTTTTGAATGACTATAGGTGACTTTCATTGGCCTATCTATTTTGTGAATCGTTTTCAAAAGGAGGTAGCATTATTTTTGGTTTTATTTCTTTGAAGGTGTTTCGAAGGTGTGTATGAAATGAATACACAGGTCTCGTGTGACCAGGTATGTCAGAAAGATCCTCCAACATAAAAAAAAAAGTGGAAAATAATTACTTGAACAGTCCTTAAAATGATTCCTGTTGTGTTTGAAACGATCTGAGTCCCTATCAGCCATCCCTTATTAGTGTGGTAAATAATACTGTTCAACAGGCAGGGTTAAGCACAACAAGCAAGTGCTTGCCTGCGTTTTTTGGTATTCGTTGAACTGCGTTTTATTGTGAAATACTGGTAATTGAAGTAAACCATAATGCTGAGTAATTGCTGCTGGCTTCTAGTGTCACAAAGTACATCAACTGTTATTCAAGTGCCTTTTGCATGTAAAGTCCTTCGCAATCTTAAGACTGCGTTCTCAACACTGCAATCGCCTGAGCACAAGATGGGGTAGAGAGCTTCCTTTCTCAGATCGGTAAGTGCTTTGTACATTAACTAAGGAACTGCAAGAGGCTTGTTAATACTGCTTTTTTTGCTTTTTGTTTCCTTTGCGGTTTGTTTTTTGGCCTTTAAACATGTAGTGTTAAGAACTCATTAGGTTAACTTATATTATATTAAAACAGTTCTGTCCTTTTTTTTTTTAACAAAAAAAAAAAAAAAAAAAAAAAGCATTTGCATTTTACACTTTGGTTTTTGGAATGCTCTGTAGTGTAAGTCAAAAAAACTAATCATTTAACTGGAAAAAAAAAGGAAAAATTAAATATTCAAAATGACGTGTTTGTGTTCTTTTGGCCAGTTCTTTAGGAAGAAGAAATGATAAATAAAAAAAATAAAAAAAAAAGAGTTTTTTTTTGGTTTACTAAATATCTCTTTGGTTACCTGTAACAAAAGTAAAATGGGGAAAAAACTAAAAAAAAAGCAACATATATTAAATTAAAACTCGAAATTTGGCATGGCACTACTGAGAAAAGTTTTTTATAGTTCAGTGAAAGCAAAATCTCACATGCTAATCAGACACTTTCTACTCACACAGTGAATTGCAAATAACTTTTATATATCTAGTAACTATAGAACTTTGAACTGACAATGAAAGAGTCACTATGTTGGTTAGCCACAGTACAAATCCCCTTTGTAATAACAGCGAGAGGGGGCAAACACTGTGGTCTGAGGTATTCCGTGACCGTGTTATCTTTTACGTTAAAGCAATATTTTGTATCGCAGCTGATATCAACTGGCTACTACAGAAAATTCTGAAACAAATGAAGGAAATGCCGCAAATCTGGGAAAATAAGATCTGAAAAATTTCGAAATAAACAAATAAATGAAGCAAATTTGTGAAAAAAGAGAGATATGAGTGCCTGTAAAGTTTTTTAGGATCGTACAGGGAGCCCTGCGATGCGTATTCCACCTCTTTAGTTTCAGCTTCTCTCTGCTATAGAAATGTTCGAGTGGTTTTGTTGGTATTTAACGTTAGATTTCATCTGTTTCGGTAGTTTTCACTTAACGCTAAGTGCTATCCTCATTTACTTGTGATCTAACGCTAGGTTAAGTTTTGGACTATTTTTGGGGGGGTGGAGTTTGTAGAATTTTGGAACTTCTCTCCCAAACGTAACCCCTTTTTGGAATGATGAGAGAATTTAAAAAAAACCAAAACAAAACAATCATTAACAGAAGACATATAATAGCTGAATTACATCACAATGAAAAATGTTGATCCTTTAGAAATAAATGACTATGAAAGTAAAACGAAATCGAAATCGAAAGCTACTGCACACATATTATAATCAACAATACAGTCAATAAAGTCTCTGAGCCGGTCCTCCACACGCCTCATGTCAGTCTGGCTGTCATAACAGCACCACAGGAGAACAACAGCAAAAAAGTTCCTTTTCCTGAAATATGCCTTTTTTGGGGGTAGCAACATTTTCTACGTTTAGTCTGACAAAGAGCGATGGGGAAAAGCACGTTCTGGCAGATTCTTGTGGATACCATCAGATAAAGATAAGGACAGCACAAGCATCCGCCGTCTGACCCGAGGCTAACGCTGCCTTGAGACAGAACGTGTCTCCTGTTTCTCCAGTCCAGTCATGTAAGGGAGACGAAAAAAAAGAAAAGAAACAAAGGAGTTGGCCAGGGACGCCGTTGCCAGTCTTTCAGCTCGTTTTGTTTCAGTCTTTGCCTTTGTCGAGAGTGGTGAACTTATCTGTGTGACCGCAAAGTTACTGAGTCTTACAGCATCCCCTTTGAACGAGTACAAAAATCCGGTTGAAAGCAGAAGTCATTCTGAAGATGTGTGTTTGTCATCTTTTTCCTCTCTTTTCAGGCATGTGAACATCTGTCTGAGGTAAATCACCACTGTGTATTTATCCCATAGAAAAGCAGTGTTCTCAGGCCCAAAGAACAGAAAAATTAAAGCTAAAAAGACTTAAAATAGAGAAACCTCAAGTGACTTCTGGGGGGAAAAAAATGACTAAGCGTGTATACTGACGTCAGGTTTCCCTCAGTAGCTTTAGATACGCTGGTCCGTACTTCTATCAGACACAGGAGGACATAAACGCGCTCAGAGGGCCTTTTCGAGGGTACTGATTGAGGAAACAAAAAACTCGAAGGGGGTGGGGGGGGGCATGTTGCGTGTTTTTGCATTGTGAACAGATGAGGTCTAACCCTGTTTTGGTTTTTGAAGTTGTAGTTGGTTTTGTATCTTTGTTTTCTCACTTGATCTTGAACATCTTGAATATGAGGGAGTGGTCGGGCTGGTGAGCTCCGCCTCTATCCACACTTCCTCTTACTCCAGCTCCTCCGTGGGAAGCTCCTCCTCCATGTCACGCTCGTCACCAGGCATGCTCAGGTTTTGAGTGACAGATGCCATGAGGGACACGGGTCTGCTGTCCTCCTCCATCTCAGCTGGCTCCTCTTTCACATGGACTTGGTGTCTGAAACAGGAATAACACACAATACGTCAGTCTTTACTAAGATTATAGAAGCAGGATAAATCAAAAGAGAGATAAAACTTTAAATATGCAACACTTTTTAAACATGTAATTTTTTTAATTGCTTTCAAATATAGAAAAAAATACTTTTAAAAGAAATTTAGATATTTTTAAATTTAAAGTATAATTCAGATTTCATTAATGAATATATATATATATATATATATATATAAACTTGGTTGTGTATTAAAAATTGGTTTCATTATTTTTTCGTTGCTATTGTTTCATAAAAACTAAAAACACTCTTTAACTTTAGGTTATTGCTTTATTCAGTAATGAATTAAGAAGTACACTATCAATGCACTAGCAATCAGCTGGCTGTGAGTTGACCAGTCTTACCCATACTGCTGCGGAGAGAGGCCAGGGCTGCAGCTGCCGTTACTATTGACTTGTTCAACAGTGCTGCTGACATCATCGTGGCCGACGTGCAGCATGTTGAGGCTCGCACCTGTGCTGTTGTTCATCAGGGTGGGGCTGTTCAGAAGACCAAGACTGCTCTCTGCAAGTGCAGCCTGCACACACAATATTTAAGAATTAAGTCATTATGGAACGTTAAGAGAGATATGATGATGGATATGTTGCTCTAAAATCATAAGGCATTGTTGGTGTTGCAGGTCTGAAAGGCCATTATAGTGAATATACTGAGAAAGATGACTGCAAGGTGTACTCAGTCCTACACAGACAATGGGACTTTCACAATTAGCAACCTGAAAGGATGAAATTTATTTGACTTATTTTAAATTCTTATTAACTATTAAACGTCTTCACTGGTCTTAAAAAATGTGCTGACTGGACCGATGCAATCTGTGTATTTTGAGAGAAATCTGGCAGCAGTGGTGCAGCAGGTTAGTTTGTGACCACTAGGGGTCTCCTCGCCTCCATACAACAGACCCGATTGAAACACACCAACTCATGCTCAGTGCTGCTCAAGTTAAAACACCTCTAAAACTCTTTAGGACATGAGATATGTTATAGCATATTATAGTATTTGGTAATACTTCAATAATAATAACTTTTTGCTTAAACATAACAAAAAAAAGAAATTAAGTAAAACAGTAAAAGAAGATGAGATGGTGACACTTACAGTGGGGTCCAAAAGTCTGAAAACACTACTGAAAATGCTTCTACTTCTCATTATGGTTTAAAATTTAATATTTTAAAAAAGTATTATTTTCAAATATAATTTTTACATTTTTTTCATTACAAATTATATTATCAGCATAACAATTTGAGTGATAAAATAATTAATACTTATTACTAAAATAATCTTAAATATCTTCATTCATCATTCATTACATTATCTTTGTATTCATTATATATTATTTATATTTTATATTTATATATTATTTTATAGTATTATTTTTATTTATAATTATTTTATAATATTTTAATGTTATTTTTATTTACATTTACAAAAAAAAAAAAAAAATCCCAGATTTTCTGTTAACTCCGCTGTAGTTTTGAAGGTATAATATGTATAAATCTATAAACTGCTTTAAAAAAACAAAAAAACAAAAAACAAAAAAAAAACCTTCACACAAGTTCCAAGTCAGAAGTAATGTTAGAAGTAAAAATCAATGTAAGTAAATGTTAAATTCATATTACTACACACAAATCTACATAAACAACTATGCATATGGATATTTTAATGCATGAGGAAAGGTGGAACGGAAAACGGTTCTAGTTGGTTTCCTTCGTCTCCCTACAGTCATTTCTGAACTTAAAAATGTTGCAGTGCTCATGCCAATTCAAACTATCGTGACTGCCCAAAATATGCCACCGAGAGAAAGAGAGAGGGGGAGAAACGAAAGAGAGTTTGAGGGAAATTCATTCTGATTCTGTGGAGACTGGGTGGTGGCGAGAAAGATTATCAGGGTCACACAAGGTTTAGCTGATGTGAACCAAATAAGGGCTATTTTTTTCCCTTTAAAATATAATTAACAGGGAGCCACCTACAATTTTTTAAGAAAGTGGCAAAAACAGACAGATCTAATAGGTAAACATGTTTAACGCCTGTTTAATGAGAAGATGACCAAGCTGAGTCACTTTTAAAAGGTCGATTTTAGGCGAGATTGAACACACAACACACTCGAGGAATTATAAATCAAAAACAGCAGAGAGCCACAGTTCTCTCACACTCTGGAAGGGCGTTGTTGTGCGCACTGTGTCTGCTCCTTTGTTAAAGGCTAGTTTATGTGCGGCCTTTTCAGGATGAGCAGTTCCATTTCCATAGAGATGGCCTGCGGGGTCAGAGCGGGACAAACTGGGCCAGGGCGGTGGAAGTGTGTTTGTGTGTGTGTGTTGGCCTGTGATTAGCTGGGCTGTTTGTTTGTCAGGCGCTGACACTGCTTGTCCTGTGAGGAGATGGATGGGCACAGACCTGACAGAGTGCCACACACGCTCACACACCCAGACCAGGACGCAAGCACAAAGGCTAACCTCCCAGATCCATCTCTGTCTCGTCACACAGTGTTCTTGGGAAAAACACACACACAAACACCGAAACACAGAGCTAGGCTCTGAAAGCTCAGAACAGGAGTCACGGTGACACCGCAGGTTTCAGATGGATTTTCTAGGACAGACACTAATTTTATGCTGTGACCTTCATTGACAAATATTTGACGCTATAAATCACATATGGCTGGCTGGGAGCGCGTGTGCGATGGAGGGAGGAGAACGGAGGAGGTTTGGGAGAAGCAGCTAATTAGAAAAGGAAATTGTTATCAGTGCCCTTGTGTGCTTCATCTGGCCTGATCCGTTCAGGATTCCCACACTTTCTGAGGAATACATTTTCCAAGATGTTTCCAGTTGTATAAAATCACTTAATTCATTCAGACTGATTCACTAATGAATCCTTTAGACTAATTCGTTGAAAAGAACGATTCACTCACATATCAGTTCCCATTACCCAAGGCAATGCTTAGCGAACTAAATATTTTAGACCTCTAGAAAAATGTATATTTATATTTAGAAGTTTCCATGACTTTAAAGATTTTCAATGCAAATACAAATTCAGACTGATTTGCTCATGAATCATTCAGACCGAACACTGAACTGGTTCTACAAATGAACTGATATCAAAGGATTTAAAAGAACGATTCTCTCACAAATCAGACAATCAAAAGTTCTACTTTACCTAAGTGCAATATTTCAATCAACAAAAAGTTGGGAGAACAGTCTAACTAGAAAAACGTATATTCATATTCAGAAACGACTAAGACTTTTAAAGATTTTACTATTTTACATGTCTATTCCAGTTGTTAGTAAGGAGCCCCACACATGACATGCAGGAAAAAAAAAGAAAAGTAAATTGTGTGCACGATTTCCAAATTTATTCCCTCGATTTGCCAAATCGTGCGCACAATTTACTATTTCGTTCCCTCTTTTTTTTTTTATAAATCGTGCGCACGATTTACTATTCCCTTCCCTCGATTTGCTAAATCGTGAGCACGATTTACTATTTCGTTCCCTTGATTTGCTAAATTGTGCGCACGATTTACTATTTCGTTCCCTCGATTTGCTAAATCGTACGCACGATTTACTCTTTCGTTCCCTCGATTTGCTAAATCGTGAGCACCATTTACTATTTCGTTCCCTCGATTTGCTAAATCGTGAGCACAATTTACTATTTTGTTCCCTCAATTTGCTAAATCGTGAGCACCATTTACTATTTCGTTTCCTCGATTTACTATTTCGTTCCCTTGATTTGCTAAATTGTGCGCACGATTTACTTTCGTTCCCTCGATTTGCTAAATCGTGAGCACCATTTACTATTTTGTTCCCTCGATTTGCTAAATCGTGAGCACCATTTACTATTTCGTTTCCTCGATTTACTATTTCGTTCCCTCGATTTGCTAAATCGTGTGCACGATTTACAATTGTTTTCCTTCGAGTTGCTAAATCGTGAGCACGATTTACTATTTTGTTCCCTCAATTTGCTAAATCGTAAGTACGATTTACTATTTTGTTCCCTCGATTTATAAATCATGAGCACGATTTACTATTTCATTCCCTCGATTTGCTAAATCATGTGCACAATTTACTATTTGGTTCCCTTGATTTGCTAAATCGTGCGCACGATTTACTATTTCGTTCCCTCGATTTATATATCGTGAGCACGATTTACTATTTTGTTCCCTCAATTTGCTAAATCGTGCGCATGATTTACTATTTCGTTCCCTCGATTTATAAATCGTGGGCACGATTTAGCCTACTATTTTTTTACTGCATGTCATTCGAAGGGCTCCGTAAAAAAATCATTGCAGTTCAGATAATTTTGGCTAATGAATCATTGAGAATGATTTAACCAGTTTGCCCAAATCACTGAAAAGAACCAACTCGAATGAATCACTCACATTTAAGGAACTCTGGCTTGCTAGCAAGTTTTGCACAACCCAAAGCAATATTTAACAGATTAAATATTTTAGTGTACAACATAGTAAATAAATAAAATACATTTTTATCACACATTTTTAAAAAGTTTTTTTGTGATTTCTACATCTTAATAGATCCAGAAACATTTCCCCATCATTTGCAATAACAACCAATGTGTGTGGATGAATGTATAATGGTGTTGATTTGATGTACTGAAAGCGCACACACACTCACCTGATAACTGGCATTAAGGGAGCCAAATCCCAGCCCAGAAATCATATTCTTCACAAGAGTGGGACTTCTGAGAAGGAGAAGAAGAAAGAGAGGGCGATTAAGTACATGTGTGGATTACGACAAAACACAGCTGACCAAAGTCTGTGTTAAAAAAGCTCCTAAATCCATGAAAAACGCTGAAGCACTATTCTATTTACAAAAGATAAATAGAAAAGTTAAACAATAGAGTAACACATGCATTCTGACACAGCATAACCTGCACACACACTACTGTTTGTTCGCTTTTGTGTCTGTGCGCTACAGGACTGAAATCTGGCGGGCAGGCCGTCGGCTGGGTAATTTGCCGTCGTCTCTCTGGCAGAGCTTGAGACGGCGTGTAACATCTGTTTGTACAAATGCAAGCAGGCACGCTTTTCTGCTGTGCATCTGCTCACAATGTACCCTAAACAGTGTAGACACAGACGGGAAAAACACACAGGCGCACAAACACACGCATGCACTGCCAAACACAAGCAGGCGAGGCACAAAAGAGACCTTTGTGCTTTTGACTAGAGAGTCAGTAATAGGGTAATGATGGGAAGCCCATTAGGGTAATCATACATGCCAATAACGATTACAGCCCCACTCACAGAGCAGACCTACAAGCTTACACTTTAGCTACAGGAATAAAGCCTGTTTTTGGGACTTCTACTAAATAAATAGTCTTCACTTAAAGAGTGCTCTTTTAATCCAGTGTTTCGCAGGTTATTGTGATTAGTATGACTTTGGACAGGCTCCTATTTCAGTCTGTAAAGCTACAGAAATTGTGAACAGGTGTTTTTAAGCAAGCCGAGAGTGGCGGCACAACTATTTGAAATCAGTGATATCAATGATGTCATTGATCACGTCAAACCTGTCACTCGACTTGCTTAAAGATGCCATATTTGATTTAATTTAATCATATAGTGATTATATTTCATTTTGTTTGTGACAATACTACACTATAAAAAATGAGTATGTAATTTTACTACAAATGTATAGTTTTTTGAAGTAAAACTATAAATTACCATATGTTTTACAGTGAAAAAAGGACTGTACCAGAAGTCCCTGCATGACATCACATTATATTTTGTATAAATAATTTTAATTACATTTTTTTTTTTTTTGTATATTAGGGTGTTTTGTGTTACATTTTATGTTATTTAGTTATTAATGTATATTGCATTATTTTAGTATTATGTTTGTTCATACCTGTCTATAATGAGTATTGACCATGTTTTATGGATAGGATTCAAGTAGATGTATATTAACATTCTATCACTTAATGAAATATATGGTTATAAGTTATAAAATATACAGGCCTCTCGTAATACTGG
Source organism: Mylopharyngodon piceus (assembly GCA_039654765.1). NCBI lineage: Eukaryota > Metazoa > Chordata > Actinopteri > Cypriniformes > Xenocyprididae > Mylopharyngodon > Mylopharyngodon piceus. The sequence goes on along the minus strand of CM077452.1, from coordinate 22,993,809 downwards.
AAATAATATCATTGTATTTTTATATTTAATATTTTTTACAGTGTATCCTATAGATTCAGAAGACTTGGAATATAGTACATGAGTCGTATAGACCACTTTTATGGTAATTTTATAATCTTTTTTGAAAATGTTGGAGCTTGACAACACCAGTTCCCATTCACTTTTATTATATGCCTGGGAATTCATTAAAATTTCATGGAATAAAAGGCCGTAGTAGTTTGGAACATCACAAGAGTGATAAACAATGACAGAATTTTCACTGTTGGGTGAACAATCCCTTTAAAGGTGAGTCTACGTACCCGGTCATCTTTGGTGGTCTCCTCTTTTGGTATTCCACTTCGTCCACAGTCCAAACAGCACCCTTGACGTTCTCGACCCGCACAAAGCACTTGTGCAGACTCAGGTTATGGCGCACAGCATTCTGGGTAATACAGAGAAGACAGAGAGCAAAAAGAAGTAGTCAGTTTGCCGTTCAAGCCACGACTCTACGCCGCAGGTATCTTAAGCAGAATCGCGGCTGCGTCGCTGTCATTGCTGGAAATGCAATTATAGCGAGGCCTGATATAAACAGCCTTTAATAATGGCATAAATCTTATACCTGCTTTCTAATTAAAAGAGCGCACGTGATGATGAGCACAAAAGATTGTACGGCTCAGACGGGGATGTGTCGACTGAGCGTATCTCTCCATCTCGAACCCGTTCCCCCGCCTGCACCATCTCACAGACACACACAACCAATTAAGTGCACATTCTACCAAGGGGAAGTGACAATGTGGTGCCACACCATCATAACAGTGGGAGTTTGAAAAAAAACTCCATCTTTGAGCGCAAAAAAATAAGAAACGATGCGCCCTATCCCCCCACCACCATCAGCAAACCCACCCCCTGCTTTTTTTATTTTAAATTTCACTAATCAGCCACTATCTAGAATAACACCCCCAAGGGAGGTCCCTTCCTTTTCATCTGCTATTTGTAGTTTGTTCATGCCCAATTTCATTACCAATTTTAATTCGTGTATAATTAAATCCTGTGTATTTTTTCCGACGCACTCTTTTTTTTCCCCGAATCCATGAGGGAGGGACTGCTGATGCCGGAATCACTCCTAACCATAATTACAAGTGCCATAATCAGGCGAGGCCTCCCTCCTTTGAATAAATTTCCCCGCGCAGGAGCGATGATGCTTAGTTTTGCAAATGAGTATGACCCCAATTTCAGCCTGCCACCTCACCGATTTTATTTGCATTCCCATCCGTGATGAAAGACTAATTCTCCCAGTTAAAACATTAGCAGCAATTTAAAGGGGGTCAGCCTCTGCAGACATAAACAAAATGCCTGCCTGTGTGCGTGTGTGTGTGCGCGAGCGCATGAGTGACTGGAGGGGTGGCGGCTATATTAGAAAGATGGCACGCGTGATGCGGATGTCAAACGGGTCTCTGTTCCTTTGGTGACTGTGACCACATGAAGAGGGGCGACACTATGGTCACCATCTCAGCCTAGAAATGAACAGCGACAGTGAATGTACAGTAAGTACTGTATAGCTTAAAATGGTGCTTGCAATCCATTTTACTTCTGCAATTCAGAGTAAAACAGGATATTGAGATTTTTCAATATTGATAGAAAGAATTTGACAAAAGACTTTTTTGAAAAGAAACACTCATAGGACCAGGAACGTGTATTAAGAAAGTACATTTCAGACACAGTGGGCTTAAAAACTACACAGTCTACCAAGGACACCAAGACTCATTTCTAGATACTTGTAGCCTCGTACAAAAGAAAGTACAAGTGTACCAACGGAATGAAATATGTCCTGCAGATGCCAGAATAAATCCTCCACTGAGGAAGAGAGTATAAGAACAAAAATCAGCCTTTTATATTCTTTACAAGAACAAGGCCCAGAGAAATGATCAGTGTGGGTTACAAATATTCCCCACTTTAAATACATGATCATTAGTTAAACTACCAATGTGAAATTCAGAAAAGCTTAATGGAAGACTGAGAATCACACAGACTGCAGACAGATGCTGCACTGTAACATCTCCATAAGGGAAATAAATAAATAAATAAATAAAAAGTGAGTGTGTGTGAGACAAAGGTGTGCTAAAAATATCTGTTAAAGCTGGGTCATTCTATGAAACATTTCAAAATTCCTGTTTGATAATGAAGTCCTTTATGAGCTTTCTATGAGACACATTATGTCTTGAGGTGTTAATAGAGTAGCTCATTACTTTAAAAGGGATAAAATATGATTCTAACAAGGTTGATACTATATATATTGTATTATATATACACTACCATTCAAAGGTTTAGTGACGATAAGACATTTATAATGTCATAAAAGTTTACAATTTAAAAAAAAAAAAAAAAAAATGGAACTTTCTATTCCTTAAAAAAATGGTAAATGAAAAATGGTAAAAATGTATCAGTTTCCACTATGTATAAGCAGTACAACTGTTTTAAACATTGATAATAATAATAATAAAATGTCTCTTGAGCGCTAAATAAGCAGATTTGCCATTTCAGGAATAAATTTCATTTTAAAATGTATTAAAATAGAAAACAGTTATTTTTAAATTGAAATAATATTTCACAATATTACAGTTTTACTGTATTTTTGATCAAATAAATGTAGCTTCGGTGAGCATAAGATACTTCTTTCAAACATACATATATACATACATATATACACTACTGTTCAAAAGTTTGTAATCGGTAAGATTTTTTATGTTTTTAAAAGAAGTTTCGTCTGCTCACCAAGGCTGCATTTATTTATTTAAAAATACAGTAAAAACAGTAATATTGTGAAATATTATTACAATTTAAAATAACCGTTTTCTGTTTGAATATATTTTATAAAGTAATTTATTTTTGTGATGGCAAAGCTGAATTTTCAGCATCATTACTTCAGTCTTCAGTGTCACATGATCCTTCAGAAATCATTCTAATATGCTGATTTGCTGCTCAAGAAATATTTATGATTATTATCAATGTTGAAAACAGTTGTGTACTTTTTTTTCAGGATTCCTTGATGAATAGAAAGTTCAAAAGAACAGCATTTATCCGAAATCAGTCAGTCACAAAGATTTGTGACATTATACACTACCGTTCAAAAGTTTGGGGACAGTAAGAATTTTTATTTTTATTTTTTTGAAAAGAAATTAAAGAAATTAATACATTAATAATTTATTCAGCAAGGATGCATTAAATCGATCAAAAGTGACAGTAAAGACATTTATAATGTTACAAAAGATTATATTTCAAATAAATGCTGTTCTTCTGAACTTTCTATTCATCAAAGAATCCTGAAAAAAAAAAATATTGTACACAAATATTTTGTACAATTGTACACAATAAATGTTTCTTGAGCAGCAGATCAGCATATTAGAATGATTTCTGAAGGATCATGTGACACTGAAGACGCTGAAAATTCAGCTTTGATCACAGGAATAAATTACTTTATAATATTTCACAATATTACTGTTTTTACTGTATTTTTAATTAAATAAATGCAGCCTTGGTGAGCAGACGAAACTTCTTTTAAAAACATTAAAAATCTTACTGATTCCAAACTTTTGACCGGTAGTGTACATACATACATACATACACACACACACACACACACACACACACACACACACACATATACATACATATATATATATAAAAAAACTTTATAGTTCCATATATTTGGTTTTCATCATAACAGATTCCTTTTTGCTAATATAGCAAGATGTTGTAGAAAAATGTGTATAGTAACAGTAAAAGTTAGCATCAGCCCTTCATTGTTCAAGTAATTGTTCAAAGTAATATCTATGAGGGACACAAATAGCACCAGTTTTGTAGAATGACCCAGCTGGTGTCCATCTTGTGAATAAGAGCTGCCCTCTAACTGATCAATGACTTCCCCCTACTCTCTGGACCTGACTTTTCATGAAATATAGATGGCCATTAAGAGCACCGGAGAACATGCATCCCCATTTCTATATTTAATACCGGGCCAAATGACTAGCAAGAGAGGAAGACGAGTGAGAATGTGCAGTTATTAAAAGAAAAAAGGAAAGAGAGAGAGAGAGAGAGTGAGAAAAGGTACTGTAGGAGAAAAAAGAAAACTGGCTCTGGTGGAGGAGGAAAAGTAGACGGATCCATTAATTGTTAAATTTCATAAAAGTGAAATGAGTTGTTAAAGATATTCCTGCCACTTTCACCTCCTTCCCCTCAACTCTCACTGGCTAAGCTCACTAACTGCTCTTGGGTGCCGCTGTGGTTCAAGACTATTAGCTCGCTGTTCTGTCTCGATGCCCTCAGCCGTCTTGGGTCCCTCTCTCACCTCACCTTCTCTGTTTCTCTCCCTACTTCCTCCCCTCCAGAGGATCAGGCACACAAATGAGCCTTGGGCCAGTGTTGGCTGAATGTGGGGCAGCACCTCCTCAGCCCAGGCTCCAGGCTGTAGGCCACGTGAATGGCTAATGAGGAGACAGACTGACAGGAAGCGATCTACTCTACGCGGTGTCCGTTTCCTCTCTTCGGCCTGACAGCACCTTGCCAAGCTCCTAGTCCACTGGGGGAGGGGGAGGACGGGAGGTGCTGGGAAAGGAGGGATGTATTAGCACATCTTTCTGAGGGGCGAACTAATGGTTAAGCAGGGTGATGAGGAGATGGCCCGCTAAATGGGATGGTTACATGGTCGGCCCAGGTCTTTAATGACCACTCTGCTCTTCACTTTGGACAGAGTGTGTGTGTGTGTGAGAAAGAGAGAGAGAGAGAGAGAGAGAGAGAGAGAGAGAGAGAAATGAGACAGAATTTCATAAAGGTAAGTTTAGATAAGTTAAACATATGGTCATTGAGAAAGAGTTATTATTATTGTTGTTGTTATAAAACATTAATAATAATTACAAAATTATTATAATAATTATTATTATTAAACTTTCATAAAGGTACATTTAGATAAGTTAAACATGAATAACAAGTAAAATACTTATTATTAATAATAATAGTAATGATGATAATAAATATTACAAATGTCATAAAGGTATGCTTAGATAAAATGTTAACATATGGTAATTGAGTTATTATTATTAATATTAATACATATTACATTTTCATAAAGGTATGCTTAGATAAAATTTTGAACATTTGGTTATTGAGTTATTATTAATATGATGATTTTTAAAATTCCATAAAGGTAAGTTTAGGTAGGTTAAATAAGTGGTTACTGAATAAGAGTGCTTATTATTATTATTATTATTATTATTATTATTAATTATCATTAACATTTCGTAAAAGCAAGTTGACAAGTTAAACATGGTTACTGAATAAAAGTTATAATAATAATAACAACAAAGATTATTATAACAGAAACTCTTATTCAATAACCATGTTTAACCATCTAAACTTACCTTTATGAAATTTAAAAAAAAATATTATAATTAATTTTGGTAATTGAGTTATTATTATTATTATTAATATTAATATTTATATATATTATTATTACTTTTCATAAAGGTATGGTTAGATAAAATTGTTATTATTATTATTATTATTAATATAATGATTTTTAAAATTCCATACAGGTAAGTTTAGGTAGGTTAAATATATGGTTACTGAATAAGAGGTCTTCTTCTTCTTATTATTATTTATTATTATTTATCATTAACATTTCGTAAAAGCAAGTTTACATAAGTTAAACATGGTTATTGAAAAAGAGTTTATGTTGTTATAATCTTTATTATTATTAATAAACTTACCTTTATGAAATTTTTAAAATAATTATTTAATTAATTAATTTTTAAATGTTTTCATTATTTTTTAATATTAAGTACTGATGATTTATTCCTCTCTTTTTTTTCTATTAGGCCTAAAATTTTGGTCTTAAATTATACAGCACTTTGGTTCAACTTTTGTTGTTTAAATGTGCTTTATGAAGTTGTCCAGACCAATGAGGCAGATAACTGGAAAATCAAGAAAAAGAGTTCACTTTTTAATAATAATAATAAGAGATTAAAATATGCACACTCAACACCCATATATGCATTCATTGATGTCTAGTATTAGCTCTGCCCTCCATGGGTGGCATGAAACCGAGCGTCATGTGGTTAAAGCAGCTGATTGGACATCAAAGCTTGGGGTGGAACACACACAGGTGGAAGAGGGAACAGGATGACAGCAGCAGGTTCACAGGGACCAGGTACTGTGCTCAGGGGAGAGCTGCGCTCCTGTGGTGGGCTCCAGTGGAGTGTGGCATGTCGGAGCTGGTCAGGAGATGTGGAGCTGATACAGAGCTGGCTCCTGACCAGTGGGGCGCATGCTAATCAACTAGTCCAAATTAAACTGTCTGATAAGAGTTACAATGCTGCGTGCCCATGAACTGATAAAACAGAGACTGTGTTGGCATATGCATACACATAGAAACAGCAGTCAGTCATTGGCTATGCAAAGACTGACTGAATTTCCAGTATTTTGCCACTTTTTAGTGAAAGTTACAGTACACAGTGCAAAGGAAATGGGGTCGAATGGACTTGATTGAGTCAGACTTGAACTTCCTGCTTCCACCTACCAAACACCAGTAGGCAGGCCGACGCCACATAACACAATCAAAACAATGAGAAGAGCACATCAGGACACCAAAAAAGCAAAGAAAAACAGATCTGGGAATGGCCGGCTCATAACATGGCTGTCTGGGTGATGCCAGGCATCATTAATAACCTCACTGTTATTGGAGCTCTACAGAAGGCCGTATCTCTGTTGTACCCGCTGTACCCATTGGCACGGAGGGAGGATTTATTGTTGTTTGGGTCATGTTGAACAAAGGACTGTGTCCGTTGCTCTGTTTTTATGTCTGTGAGTCATTGCCGGGAGGTAAGCATAGGCAAGCAAGCTCTTCTAAACATTGAACGCTATAGACTGATAGTTTCTTATGACTTAATGTATAAAGACCTGTTCAGATGATGTGAGTAACTGACATAAAACATTCACAAAACTATCAAAACTGAGTTCAATGACAAAATTTCATCAAATGTTTCAATATTTTTTAATTGTTTGGTGTTTATATATATATATATATATACATATGTTTTTGGTGCAAAACAACGGTTAGCTGGTTAGCATTAGCTGCCTGGCTAGCAAATTTCTATATTACCAGCCATTTAAAACTAGCAGTGCATTTTGGCTCCACAAAATTTACGATATCATTCAAAAGTTTAGGGTTGTTAAGATTTTTTTTTTTTTTTTTAAAAATGCATTTGAAAGAAGTCTCTTATGCTTACCAAGGCTGCATTTTTGATCAACAATACAGTAAAAACAGCAATATTGTGAAATAATACAATTCAAAATAACTGATTTCTATATTAATATATTCAGCAGTCATTACTCCAGTTTTCAGTGTCACATGATCCTTCAGAAATCATTCTAATATGGATTTGGTGCTCAAAAAAAAAAAAAAAAAAAAAATATCATCATCAATGTTGAAAAAAAATTTAATCAATTTAATGCGTCCTTGCAGAATAAAATAAAAATAAAAATATTACCCCAAAAGTAGTATTTATAGGTATGTCCAGTACTAAACAATCATCTGCCGTTGTGATGAATAGGAATGCTAACATATATCTTCAAGTATTATAGGCATCCATGGTGCAAAATATTGACTTTTTCATCTGAAGGGACATTACCTTCCATGTTGCTGTGTTTCTCCTGAAATAGGCGAACATTCGTGTAAACCAGTTATAGATCTCGTTTAGAGTCAGCTGTCGGTCAGGGGCTTCCAAAATGGCCTGGTGAATAAAGTGAAGAGAGAGCGGAAGAGAGAGATTGAGCAGGTGTCAAGAGGTGATTCAGATGGCTGTTATTAGTGAGACATTAGCTGATGGACTGTTTCCAGACAGGCAGGCAGTGCATTATGGATAGTGCCACGTGTTTCAGCATGACTGACACAGAGCTAAGAGATGCGCATAAATCCTTAGTTACCAGCACACACCTTTGAACTCCGCTAAAGTGCACTGGAGCACAGAGCGCACGGTCCAGATCTGACTTACGTGTCGTATGAGGGAGGCGTAGGTGAATGGAGGCCTGACATCAGCGTTTTTGTAGAATTCACAATTCTGTGCAAGTTCTGTAACAGACAAAATCAGGCATAATTATTTCATTTATATTTTAGTGGTGTAGAAATCGATAAAGTGTAATGAGCTGTATTTTGTGCGGTTGGGACACTGACCCGAAGCGATGGGGGTGCAGAACTTGTCGGAGTTGCGCCGACGGATGGGTCCCACTCCGTGCAGGCTGGAGGAGCTGATGACGGAGGGTCCCTGCCTCATGGGGGTGATGGGAGTTGCGGCAGAGGTGGGGGGATGAGGCAAGCCCTCAGGAAACCCCTCACTTTCTCTTTTTGACAGCGACACGCTAGAGGCCAGGTTCAGCTAGACGAGAGGAAACAAAATTGAAATTTTATTTACAATAAAAATGACTAATTACAATTAGTTGTTATACTAGTAGTATATCACACTACATAAAATAAATAAATACAGTTAAAAATTGAGGATTAAGCTGGCTAGCAAATTTCTATATGACCAGCCATTTAAAACTAGCAGTATATTTTGACTTTTTTTTTTTTTTTTTTGCAAGCACCATATAAATCACAAGATGTATGCTATCATTCAAAAGTTTGGGGTTGGTAAGATTTTTTTAAATGTTTTTGAAAAAAGTCTCTTATGCTCACCAAGACTCCATTTAACTGATCAAATATACAGTAAAACTGTTATATTGTGAAATATTATTACAATTTTTAATGAGTGTTTTGTATTTTAATACATTTTAAAATGTAATTTATTTTTGTGATGGCACAGTTGAATTTTCAGCATCATTACCCCAGTCTTCAGTGTCACATGATCCTTCAGAAATCATTCTGACGACGATTTGGTTCTCAAGAAACATTTCTTATTATTATCAATGTCGAAAACTTTTGAGCAGCTTCATATTTTAGTGGAAACCACAACATTTTTTCAGGATTATTTGATGAATAGAAAGTTCAAAAACATTTAAAACAGCATTTAACTGACATAGAAATATTTTGCAATGTTATAATTGTCTTTACTGTCAATTTTGATAAAATTAATACTTTCTTGCTTAAGTAATATTTCTTTAAAAAATAAAATAAAAATTCCTACAGACCCCAAACCTTTGATGAAACTAATGATATCAAATTAGATATACACAACATCAAAATTCACTCAAAAATACTGGAAAACCGATGTCTAAATGTTTATTATCCAATTACAAGGATGTTGGCATGACTTATAATAATATTATTTATTTAATATTTTTAATAAATATATTCTAAGTAGTACATAACATATTTATAATATATAATATTTGTCGTATATATGTAATTGTGTCAAACTTAACAAAATAAGCTTCTATATGTATATACGCATGCAGGTTTTTTTTTTTTTTTTTTTAAAAACTGCATTAAAATTTGAGGTGTTTTATGTTTGGGAAGAGTTAATTGTATTCAGCATATATGTACTGTTGTTTACCAGCATTTGTTTTTTTTTTTAGTTGTTGTTTACAAAATCATACATTCATATATACAGTCAAACCAAAAATGATTCAGACATTTTTGATATATTTTTACTAGTGGGTGCAGGACACTATAGTTCATTTATGTAAGTGAGGATAGCAAAATAAAGTAAACTGTGACACATTATATCCAAAAAATTCTTCATACAGTAGACTACCAGTAAAATTGATAAAAATTTGGAACCAAAAATTATTCAGACACTTTGACCTGACCATGTTTTGCTTAAGTGTTATCTGACATGATTAAGATGAAATTTTTCTGACACAGTTTAACTCTGTATTAATGAATGAAATGAAACTGTATTAATGAATGAAATGTTCAAGGTGTCTGAATAAATTTTGGTTTGACTGCACATAAACCACAAAACAAAACGTCAGTGCAAAAATGACAGTGCAAAATCATAAATGCCTGTCTCCCTCGGTTTGGCACACATTAAGTCTCCGCGCAGCCTTGATTCTAATTCGCATCATCTTTGTGGTGTACAGTAATCTCCAGCAGTGCAATTACAAACCAGGAAATATAATCATCGTCAAATTGTCATTGGTCTCCCGCTGTGAGAAGCACATCCTGCGATCCATGCCAGCACATCCATGCCAAAAGCAGTTGGCACAGTGACTCCATTATAAGATGATCCCGTTCACCCGGTGAAATTCAAACAAAGCACCCCGCAAATCGTGTTTCTCAGACACACGCAGGCACAAACGAGGCTCCTCGGTGACACAATGTCTGCAATTAAAGCCACACAAGAGGAGCAAAACAAAGCGATACAAGGTAGGAGGGGGTAAAACAACAATCTGGCAACAAACAACGCTTGCGGTTACCCGCCCTCATTGTGGCCCTGCTCTGCCCAATTAGCTTCGGCGGGCACAGAGCGCAAGGAAACAGCTTTCCCCATCGCTCAGGGAGTCTTTTTCAGGGGTTGCTTGTTTTGCTCTAATTAAAACCATCATGTGCATGTGTGAGCAGCGAGAGATAGAGCGAGCGAGAGGAGGGGCGTGCGTAGCAGGGTTGAAGCTAATATGGCGAATTAAACAGTGCCAGCCCTCTTTTCTCTCTATTCTCATTGCCACAGGAGCCAACCTGGCCCATCTCCAGTAATTAGGGGAGCAAAATGGTTTAACAGGTACTTAATTAACAGTGGAGCCATGCCAGTTTGCTGTGCCAAACACCCAACGATCTTAATAGCGGTCAATGCCACACACACGTTTGAGCTTGTGCTAAGCTCCGCCCTAATGCTCACCCTTACCACTTAATGCTAATTCTTTCTCTTGATCACACTCACAATTATAATTTTTTCATTCTCTCTCTCCCTTGTTCTCATCTAGGTCGCTCGGCCTGGCCGCGGTCACCGTTTCCCATTACCGTCTAATGGCAGCTGATCCGGAGAATTTGTCTCCAAACAGGAGACGCGGCCTACTTTCGCCCTCCGCCTTCATTTATATCCCCTCAAATTAAGACACTCCACCTCTAATTGACAATTAATTTCAACATCTTCGTATTTTAATAAGACTCCTCATCAATCTCAGCATGAAATATTCATTAGATTCCTAATAATTGCACAGCCAGCTGGTGGCTTGAGGGGGAAACGCATTGTGATGTCTGCGTTATGAAGCAGCGATGTGAAATATCTAGTAAGTCTGGCCTAAAACACTCACTTTCTTTTACACCGTGACATGTAAATACAAGCGTCTTTAAGTACACAAACACTCTTCTAAAGTGGATTGGAGGAAAACATGCCAGCTGTAGCTGCTACAAAGAGAGAACTCAATCTGTAAGAGTCCATCATTACACTTGTTGAGTTGAAGTGTAAGAATGTAAAGTGCAAGAATAAGGTGAACAGGTATGAGTATTATTCATACACGTATGAGTCTGCAATGAGACTATAGGGTTTAGCTGCTCTCCAGGAACAGATAAGTATACAGCACTTCCTCCTTTCTCCAATAGAGAGCGCTCTTTAGTGCCACACACAGTTGATTCACTGATCATACTGTGCGCAGAACAGTTATATTTACATGCAAAAAATACTGAGAGACACGCAATCAAAATACAGGTTATCAGAGGACGTAATAATGAGATGGTAGAAGGCAAAGGTTATGAACTCACAGGTTGGTTGAAAGGCTTTGGCTCTGATGGACGCATGTGCAGGTGGGTCATCATGGCCTGCAAACGCTCGCTCTCTTTGGCCAGCTAGATAAAACACATACACACACACACACATTAGAAAAAGAGCCACATACTGTTTTTTTTTTTTTTTTTTTACATAGACCAAGTTTTTACACTTTTCCATGTGTCCAGTTTAATATGCAGGGACAATAAGTAAACCATTTGTACAATGATTTCTTCAAAAATGTAATGCTATCAAAACATCCAATCAGCCTGACACAGCAACTGCATTACTAACGATAAATACAGTACAATATATTAGAATATAAAATGTAAATATTAAAAAAAGATATATATTAAATATATAAATAAAAATTAAAAATAAACAAAAATGAATAATTATTGTACATAATATACATATAAATTTAATGTTATCCTTTTATCTTTACTTTCAATAGCATTTAATATAAGACTTCTTAACTTCTCAAGACAAAATATTGTCTAATTTTACTTCATTTATATATGTTGTTTTTGTTTCACACTGTGTTTTCGTTATACGCAGCTGCTAAAGCTTTGGCAGCACAAATGTACAATTACTTGTCATGCCAATACAGCACATTAAAAGCAGAGTGTCGTCATAGTGTGTGTCGCTCTTGTGGGCGCCGCTGAGAGAAGGAGGGAGTGACTCTAGATATTCTCTTGTGAGGATAATTTTGCATTCTGCCTGTTAACTGAGTCAGCTCACAGGGATGTTGACATGCCGTTTCACAGCTCTTGATACCTCCGGGAGAAAACAGCTCTCTCACCGTCCTTCTTCCCTCTCTTCCCCTTTCTCTCAATTGCTGCGTCTCTTTCAGAGACACTTGCCCTGTAACCACACTCGTCCTCGTTTGACATTCCTAACCGCCATTTAGAGGAAGTGTGGAGGCAGCCGGCCCCTCTTAATCAGGGGGCGCCAAACTGCCTCAAAATGCTCCAAGACTGGCACCATACAGTTTAGTGGCACTAAAAGTGCCATTTTTTTCCACACACACACACACACACACACACACACACACACATATATATATATATACACATATTATATATATATATATATATATATATATATATATATATATAAAACCTAATTTTCTTCTGAAGAAAATTTCAGTCATGCAAACGTCATTAACATGATGTCAGGCTATTATGGCTGGTTGCTAGGCTATTCTGGGTTGTTGCTAGAGCCTTGCTAGGTGGGGTCTAGGGTGTTATGAGTGGTTACTAGGACGTTACTAGGGTTACTGGATTGTTGCTAGGGTGTTCTGAGTGGTTGCTAGGCTATTCTGGGTTGTTACTAGAGAATTGCTAGGTTGCCAGGGTGTTCTGGTTGGTTAATAGAGCATAACTGGGTGGTTGGCAGGGTGTTCTAGGCAGTTTTGCCAAGTCCCTGGTTTTCCCACAGAATTGGGATACTTTTAAGTTGTTGCCGCAGGAAAATTCCCCCGATTTCCACCCCAGTACGTACGATTTTGCCACTTCAACACCCCCAGAGTTACACATTCAGAGGAGAATTTGGCCACCCGATGGAGAAAATCACATTGGGCTATTTTTGGGCTAATTTTGACTGGCCATTGGGCTACTTTTGTTGCACAGACCTGGCAACCCTGGGTGGACCCTACGGGGTTTCTAGGTGGTTTCTAAGGTGTTATGAATGGTTGCTGGCCATTGTTAAGTGTTTGCTAGGGATTCTGGGTGGTTGCTAGGGTGTACTGAGTGGTTGTTAGGCTAATATGGGTTGCTTCTAGATCATTGCTAGGTGGTTGATAGGGTGTTCTGGGTTGTTACAAGAACATTACTGTAGGGTGTTTGGGTATAGTTATTAGGATGTTCCTAGGTGGTTAATGGATGTTCTTGGTGGTCAGTAGGGGGTTTCTAGATGGTTGCTAAGGTGTTTTGAGTGGTTGGTAGGCTATTCTGGGTTGTTACTAGAGCATTTTTAGGTGCTAGAGTTTCTCTGTGGTCAAAAGAAAGTCCCAATATGAGCAACAATAATAATAATAATAATGGTTGCCTTAGCAAACTCTACAACCTAATACTGGCTACAAACTGGTCTGGTTTTTAATTAAATATGAGCTCAACCTCAGAATGGGATTAGACTGTTGTTGTGTTGTGCTTGTGCTCTGCGGCTGTGCCCAATGTTGCTGGAGTCATCCACAGATCTGGGCTGTTTATTCACCCATTAGCTGATATGTGTGTTTAATGAGGGGCTACCACATGCTGGTCAGCAGGGTAATAAAAACTGTGGAAAATCTGAGCTGGTGAGCTGGGAGAGACAGCAGGTTGGCGAAGGGTGGTTCTGGTCTGTCTGGGTTGGCATGGGGCGGTAGGGGAGTTGGGGGCAGAGTAGGTGACAGGACGGAGGTAGACATGAAAGGAAATACGCTTGGACATGGACTGACTCTCTTGTCACTTCTCATCACCCCTGCATCGATCTGGACACGTGTTTAAACGCTGTTTGCGGGCCACAAAGTGAGCTCGCTGCCCGCGTGCCTGGCAGGGCAGTGTTTTTTGAAAGAGCTTTGTTGTGAGGGGTTTATTTTTGGGAATGAGACGAGATGGAGAACATGAAGGAGAGGTGGCGCGGAAAGAAAAGGGAAGCTGACCAATTACTTGGTCTGTTTGACTGGCAGTGATGATGGGAAGTAGTTCTGCCACGTAAAGCTGGAGGGTCTGAAGTGCCCGTCTCAATGTAAGCCCGTCCAGAAGACATGTTTTTTTTTAAAGGTTGTTGATTTATAGCTCCAAAAGCAGAGGAATTCAAACGCTGCAGGCACGGTAAGGTTACTTGACCTACGTTTTAGTTTGGCGTGTGCTTGAGGAGTGCGAGCAGCTCCCCCATAGCTAACGGTTTCTTAAATGCGACCTAATGTGCTTGACCGATGTCCTGTCAATCCTAACCGTCACTAGACGCTCTTCTGACAGTCTCTGCGTCCAAACAAATTACTCGCATGAACAATAAAACATTGTTCACCACTAAACATAGCACATTTCAGGGTTATAAACTGTTACGACGACAATGAAATGACACATTTGAACATTCCCTTACATCGAAAATTCCTCCAATTTCTTCTCAAATTTGTAGCAAAAAAAAAAAAAAAAAAAAATATCCTGATAGTTCAAGACTTTTGCAAACACTCCATCATCCACACTTCACAATAATTCTCTTTACAAAGCATCTACTTTATCTTTTTTTTTTTTTTTGGTAAATCTGACGTTTATTTTTATCTTATTTTATTTAAATTTCATTTATTAATTTAAGTTTCACTATTTATTATTATTACTGTTTTAAATGTATATTTGTCGATTGTGACAAGTGATTTGTTTACATATTGATTTAAAGGATTAGTTCACTTCTGAATCAAAATTTCCTGATAATTTACTCACCCCCATGTCATCCAAGATGTTCATGTCTTTCTTTCTTCAGTCGAAAAGAAATTAAGGTTTTTGAGGAAAACATTCCAGGATTCTTCTCCATATAGTGGACTTCAGTGCGGTTCAATGGGTGGAAGGTCCAAATTGCAGTTTCAGTGCAGCTTCAAAGGGCTCTACATGATCCCAGACAGGGAATAAGGGTCTTATCTAGCGAAACGATCGGCCGTTTTCTAAAAAAAATTAAAATGTATGTACTTTTTAAACACAAATGCTCGTCTTGCACTAGATCTGCGACCTTTACAAAAAAAGGTAAAACAATGATATCAGACGATTTTGAAGTTTTTCACCCTACCGCAGTACTTCCGCCTACGTCACGCATGACCTTTCAACATAATGCGTGGTGCATCACAGAGCAGTGCAAGACGAGCATTTGTGGTTAAAAAGTATATAAATTTTTATTTATTTTTTTTAGAAAATGACCAATCGTTTCGCTAGATATGACCCTTATTCCCCTTCTTGGATTGCTTAGAGCCCTTTGAATCTGCACTGAAACTGCAATTTGGACCTTCCACCCTGTGAACCCCACTGAAGTCCACTATATGGAGAATATAATATATATAAGAATCCTGGAATGTTTTCCTCAAAAACCTTCATTTCTTTTCGACTGAAGAAAGAAAGACATGAACATCTTGGATGACATGGGGGTGAGAAAATTATCAGGAAATTTTCATTCAGAGGTGAACTAATCCTTTAAATTACTTTAGAATTTAATGCATTTAATAATTTTCATATAATAATAATATACATTTTTGATAATTTATTTCGTCATTTTATTAATAAGTGGCAGGACAACCACAATTGTAATCTTGGTTATTTTTCTGACTAATTGTGCTTCCCTACTAAACAAAAATAACAAAACCACTATGGTGCTTAGAAAAATGTGCCAAGGCCGAAATTAGAAGAGTGGAGAGCCACAGAGAGGGTGTCTGAGGGCAGAGGAAGTTTCTAGCACTTCCCATGTCCACCCTTCTCCTTATCAGCTCTCTCATTAGAGATGACACCACATATAAACGTGCGACAGGCAGCCCACGGTGCTTGCCGAGAGTCCGCGGCAGGAGGGATGAGATAGGTGCTGGGAAACTCTCTAATTGGGATCCATCAAAGGCAGATATTCTGGCCTCCTCTCTCGGACCCGCACTCTACATCACTCTTCCTATTACAAGCTCCAGTGATCTCGATCAACTTATGTGACATGTAATGGGCAGAAAATCATGCCAGCTGGATGGGTGTGCAGTTCTATATGTGAAATAGTACAGGGGAGTTCTAGAAGACCAAGTCTCGGCATCTATTAACCATATTGGTGAACACAAATTCAGGCCTTGATCCTCTAAAGTTGACACTTATGACTCAATTACCTGCAAAATATACTACAAGGCCAAAATGTATATACTAAATGCGGCCACTTTGGACAAAGCAAATGCATAAATGTAAATGAAAACACAGGAAGAAAGGTAGTCAGGCGGCTTGAATATTGCTTTTGCAAGAATTTTAGAGAAATGTTGATTTTGCGTTTGTGTGCGCATCCCACCTGTATCTCCAGCTGTTGAACGACCTGCATCTGGACCCTGCACTGGGCCGTACTGCGATCATCCAGGGCGTGTTCACTGTTCAGGTGCCTGAGAGAGAGAGAAACGCAAACATGTGATGACATATCCTGATACACAGTCTACTAGATCAATCCACGACCCTATCTAAACTCCCAGAGGGAGATCTGTAAGCATATTTGGACCATCTGCCACAAACTGTGTCGCTGACCTGCCTGATACAGCGCACACACACACACACACACACACACACACCGTACGGCTGTGTCTCAGCCTTTTGGGATTGCCTCGCAGTTTCTGCTGCGTATGCTAACGTGTTAACACTACATGCCCAAGCGCCACGTCCTGACTACACACACACTTACGCAAATACAGAGGTCACTGAGGCATCAGAGATCTAGTTGCGGCGTCTTGGCAAACCATGACTTCACATAAATCAAAATAGGAGCACAGATAGTTATTTATTTTTCCATTTTGGAGTAGAAATATTTAATGGAATCCTCTCGGGATCACAACGGCCCTCTCAGAGGAAACCCCTAACAATAGTGGATTTCCACTCGAAAACACACTTTTCACTAGGCGTATAAACTCAATTTCCTCTCGCAAGAAAATAAAAACAATATTAGAACATGAAAGATGTGGAAAAGGAGGTTTTCCGCTGAGGACTGTCATATGAACGAATGTGACCGTACTGTTTGCTGAAAGTATTTTTTTGCAAATAAACAGCTTTATTTATCATCTAACTGTGTTTACAGTCACTCACTGAAAGAGATGAAAATAACTTTAGACATGAACGTCTCTCTATAGAGGTCTAATCTAGTGTCCTAATGTCTCTGTTATTCAGTTGAAATGCAGCTGGAGTGGGATATTATTTTGGAAACGGTTTTGTTTTTTTGTCAGAAAGTGCCGTAGTCCATGAACTCTGAGTGGGAGTTGAAAAAGGGGGGAAAAAAAACACCTGGATATGACTTCATTTGTTTTACTCATCAAGCGCTGCTTCAGATGGGTGAGCTTTGCCCGTAGTTATTCAAGTCATGTTTTCTTTCTGAAGAAATCCAAAACAAAACTCCAAAACACAGCAAAACAAATAGATGATGCAGTAACCAAATGAGGCAGCAAAATTGAAGAAAAAGAAAGAACTTAAAGGGATGGTGTCAGATGGACACAAAGATGGATCTTGGATCTTTCCTTTACGCCATCTGTCTCATCCCACCCATTTTATTTACAACTTTCCCATGCTTGAAAATCACACAAATGAACCCCTGCATGCATAAACACAATTATATAATCCATATAACATAACCATCCAAAAGATGATGTCATGAAGCATTTGAGCGATGATGTCATTAATCCCTCCAGGTGTGGAAGGAGGCCCTCCCAACTTCTAACCACACACCTGGTGAAGTTTAATGACTCCGAGGTCAAGGGTCACAGGAGTGCCTTATAAAGCAAAATCTTTATGAGAATTACTTTAAATTGTACATGCTCACTTTTCCCATTATGAAAAATGGATATCCATTTTGAGATTTGCTAAAGATTACAATTAACAGTTTTATTAAATCATTAATGTTTTTAAAGTTTTACTTCAGTTGAGCGTTAGTTGATGGCAAAGGTAATCAAGAAACAGGAAAAATGAGCATTAGAGTAAATTAATGTTTTATCATTCTCTATCCCATTTCTCATACTGTACATTATAATGTTGTGTATTTTGATTACCCTTGCCATTAACTAATGCTTGCTTAAAGTAGAACTGTTAATAGTCATCTTCAGCAAATCTCAAAATGAATATCCATTTTTCATTCTGTACATTATAATGTTGTGATCATGCCTAAATTCACTTGTAGCAGTTAACCTGACTGATTTTAGCTTTTAATGTTTCATTTTAATTTATTTAGACAAAATTATAATATTAGCCAGTTATCGGATATAAACCACAACATTTAAAAAAACTCAATCTCATCTGACACCTTTACTAATGAGGGAATTCCTGCATTTTTCAGGACTCTTCATTGGCGTGGGTGGCCCATGAGTTAAGTTCCCCGCATGGCGGGAGAGCGACAAACGGAAGTGTGTGTGAGCGGCAGAATCTTTAACCTTGGCAATACACTCATCCCTGTGATCCCGGCCTGCTTTATCTCCGTGACACTCGCCGCATGACATGACCGTTTTGAGTGTCCGACTGAAGGAAAAGAGGGGTGCGCATTCGCTCTCTCATGAGAAATTAAACAAAAACAATGATGTCACCCACTCGACTAATCCAGGCGCAGATAGACATTTTTTCCCCGCAAGCACATGATGATAATAACAAAAAAACATGATCTCATCTTACTCTCCCTCTGCCCCCCACACCCCCCTGTCTCTCTCTCTTTTTCTGAATAAAGGAACAGACCACAAGTTTTATGGCTCATAATAAACAGTAGCAGCGTTTTTCCGAGAGACCCGACAATGAGGCAGTGTTTACTCCCTGCACCCCGACAGGGATTTGAGGAGCATTTACAACGGTCACAGAAAAAACAGTCACAATCCAGCCCGACAAAGGGCTTGAGTATTCTAACACATGTCGTCCTGGCATGCCAGAGAAAATTGAACATCATTAAAGAGCTCAGGACGCGAATGTGTGAGATAGAACAAGAGAGAGAGAGAGAGACAGGATGAAGATTAAGAGTGAATGAATGTTTTATTCTCACACTACTCTAGCTAGAGAAGAAGAAAAAACAAGAGACCGAGATTTCATATGGGGATAAAAAGTGTTCATATCATGTCCAGATGAAACTGACATAGGTTTTAAAGAATTTTCTGAACTGATTTTGAGGGGAATTCTGTGAAAAGGATTAACAAAAAATGGTGAAATGGTGTGAGTACTGTACTCTTAGCGGCCATTCATGCAGGACATGTTTATGTGTTTAGCTGCACTGCTTTGTAATTGTTTTGTACTAGATGGATGTCTCTGACTGCTGCACCGTGTCTCACTTTTTTATGTCTTGTGCAGGAGTACCATAAGACATGAAGTCAACTTAAAAGAGGTTCCTCTTCAAGGTCAGTTTTTAAGACTGTGGACCAATCAGAAGAATGAGTGGGCGGGGCAAGCATCTTTAGCGTGTTTACAGTAGAAACTGCAAATTATTTGTCGCCGACATCACAGAAGAGGCACTTAGCTATGGCCAGGATGATTGCATATTTGAATATTACATAATAAACATTTATGCATTTGGCAGAAGCTTTTATCCAAAGCGACTTACACTACATTCAAGGCAAACAGTTAATCAGTTCATGCAATACATAATATAATATAATATAATATAATATAATATAATATAATATATGTCTGTCTTGTGTTTCTAAATGCAATGTGTTCAGTACAATTGACTCCCTAATGGAACAGTTAAAGGGTTAGTTCACCCAAAAATGAAATTTCTGTCATTAATTACTCACCCTCATGTCGTTCCAAACCTGTGAGACCTTCGTTCATCTTCAGAAAACAAATTAAGATATTTTTGATGAAATCCTAGTTTTTTTTATTTTTATTTTTTTTTTTTATCGTCTCTGATATAGAAAGCAATGAAATTACCACTTTCAAGGTCCAGAAAAGTAGTAAAGACATTGTTAAAATGTTATGAAGCTATGAGAATACTTTTTGTGCGCAAAAACAAAACAAAAATAATGACTTTATTCAACAATTTCCACTCTACCCTGTCATTCTCCTACACGTAGTCAGGTTAACTATTTTAACAATGTCTTTACTACTTCTCTGGACCTTGAATGTGGTATTTTCATTGCTTTCTATGGGAGATAAAAAACCTCATGGATTTCATCAAAAACATCTTAATTTGTGTTCCATAGATGAACAAAGGTCTTGTGGGTTTGGAACAACATGAGGGTGAGTAATTAATGACAGAAATTTCATTTTTGGGTGAACTAACCCTTTAAACATGCAGTCAAACACTTAAAAACAGTAAAAACTTAAAAACACTCAGTTCATGTTGAAAAACGTGGCTGTCAATTCATCCAGCACATTTTTAGATAGACCAACAACTAAAAAAATAGTGCAAAAAGAACGTATTCTGTGTGAATGCCCCCTTATTGGAGGCTGAAAGCATTATTAAATTACCCAAAATGAACACGTACGAGACGAGGGATGTGTAGAGCTTTGTGAATGGCGGGCGTTCGTACAGTGGGCACTGATTCCATGTGGGCCTCATTTCCTACTATAAGTGGCAGGCAGCCAGATGGGGCTATAGAATAGACAAAAAGAACACAAGAAGAGAGGGAGAGAGACTCCTCTCTTCCTGTCTTTAGCGATGACTAAAGTGTTCTGACTGGGCCAGGGTGCACAGCACTGATGGCAATATCTGTCACCCCCTCCTTTCTTATCTCACGTCCCCCCCTCTCTCCGCTTGCCCCGAGGCTATGTGAAATGAGACACCGCGCAACCAAACAACAGCTTTACTCTTAAAACTTTCCCAGACTCTCCGGCTCTTTGATGTACGTGTCAGCGACTATCATACGCGCTTCCCTCTCCCGCCCGCGTGCACCGAGCACGCTCTTCACCCCCGTCGCCAGGGACGACCAGAGGAAATTTACATACACATCTTTCCGGCTTGTCAATACGGCAGTCCCCTCGAGGAAGCGCAGCCCTGGAGTCAAAAGACGAAGCGAGGGCCGAGCATTTCATCCCAGTAAATAAACACACAAGGATGTGACCGCCACTCATTAACGGACAAGAACACCCGACTACTGTAAGAGATGGAGCTGACCTGCTGGATATCAAAGAAGGTGTTCGAGGGAGAGGAAGAGAAGATAAACAGCAGTAGCGTTGCGAGCCTCGAGCCCGCTGGGGCCACGGCAATGGCTGGCTCGCACCCCTGTGACAGGCGGACATGTCAGGACTTTCCACTGTGAAGTCTCATTATTTTAACACACAGAGACAATGGGACTGTTTACATCGCCTTCCCTGTCTGATCTCTTCCTCTCTTTATCTCCTCTCGCCCCCCCAGCATCCCTAAAGACCCCAAACTGGCAAACACACGTGCAAAGAAAAAGAGATGGCGAGAAGAAAGAAGATTGGGAAAAGGGAGATAGAGGAGGGGAGGGAGCCTCTTTTTGATGTCTTTGCTTGTATCCAAGAAACAAAGGCTTCTAATTGTAAATGAGCTAATTAAGTAAACCACTAACGAAGCGTGAAAACAATTTGCTTGACCCAGCAGTGGAGCGCTCAGGAATGGAGAGGCAGAATTATGGGAGCGGGGAGCTAATCGACCTCTGACAGCATTGAAGAGTTGCGGGCAGCCACCTGATCAGACACACACACACACACACACACACACACACACACACACACACACACACACACACACACAGACTGTTCCTCTTGAACGCAGGACAGGTCAACAGGAAGACAGCCGGACATCTGTCTCTATGGTTACTAGCAGGGCATGTGTAAACTAGCTTCCTGTGCAAAAGTATTAAGCTGAACCTTTGGGAAAAAGTGTCGTGAAAGCCATACAGTTCATTTCTGGAGTTAAAGGTACACTAAATAACTTATCTTATTTAATTAACTTATTTAATTAACTCTAAAGAAATTAGTATTAGAACTATTTGTATAGCAGTTTAGAAAAAAAAAGTATGCTCACATCAGACTTTTTCAAGGCTAAAAACTTACTTTGTGTTCCTGGAATGTATTAATAAAGAATTACTTTCATAAATACATATACTATATATACACATATATAGAATATAGTATATGTATTTATATATATATATATATATATATATATATATATATATATATATATCATAATGTTATATATATTTTATATATATATATATATATATATATATATACACATGTATGATAATGTTGAAAAAATTGGTCTGTTTTTTTAGCATTTTTGACAGTGTCTTATGCTCATCAAGGCTTCATATATATATAGATACATACACACACACACATCTTTTTTTCAGGATTCTTTGGTAAATATAAAGTTCAAAAGAGCAACGTGTATTTGAAATGGAAATCTTTTGTAATTCTTTACTGTCACTTTTGTATTAACTTGTATTAACTCTCTCTCTCTCTCTCTATATATATAATCTTTAAAGAAAACCAAAAGGTGCGCACAAACATTTATATTCTGTGGCATACTACACATTTGCTTGTAACTCTACAGAGGGCACTCTAGTTTACTCTGATTGTGTCCTCTGACTGTGAAATACCTGTCTATCAAGCGTTAGCCCTCTTTTTTCATACACGAGTACAGTCCCACAGCGCTGGCGAATGTCTCACGCTCTCTTCAGCAATAACCTTGCACCCCCCACCTCCCTGTGGAATTCATTCGTCTCTTGTCTGTTCAAACATCACACCTGAACATGGCTGTCATCCGCCTGGCTTTCTTATTGCCTTTCCTCTCATCCCCACACTTACTTCAGCGCAAGAGAAGGCCTTTAGTTTAGAAGCGACCTGCAAGCTCATCGAAAAAAGGATGAATGCACACTGACAGAGGGAAATGCTAACAGCCACAGACTTGTTTTGCAGGATGCAGCGGACAATGATGAATGCTCTGAAGCTCGGCGGGGGGTTTTACGCGAGTTACAAGGTTTGACGTGAATGTAGCACATGACGTGCTTCTGGAGTGGATTTGACGGACAGCTGTCACTCACTTGATGAACTGGCCCATGTCCTCGCAGAGCGCCTCGCAGCCGGGCCACTTGCACTCGCCGTGTCCGTAAAGCGGGTGGGAGGCCGTGTGTTCCTCGTGGGTTGAGCTAAGAAAGACAAAAAATAAATGGTTAGTCGAACTATAAAAGATTATGTCACACTAAACTTTGATGTAAGTGGTAGGAGTGTTCAGGAAAACGATTTTGTTTGGTAACGCAGAAATTACACACTCCATTCTTCAAAAACATCTAAACACCTGCTTGCTTAATCAAAACAACTCACTGGGGTCGATATCTAACCAATTTTTTCAGGCAGTCAGCATGGTAGCCTTACACATATGCGACTAATACAAAGCAATGAAGCAATGGAAACCGTCTCGAACGTTCCCTGTCTGGGAAAGCCGATAGCTTTGAGCCAGTCCTTCAGGAAGCTTTGAACAAATGCAGTTCGAGTGGACCTGGTAAATGTAAAAAAAACGTCAGCTTTCCATAATCGTGACTGACAGGCTTCCAATAGTAAGTGTATATCATTGTATTAGCATCTTGCACTACGACACAGGTTCAAATGTCTCAGATGCGGCCAGGAACAACATGCCGCTATCTAATTATGAACAAACGTGGATGATCTTCAGATGTTTCTCGGTAACGTCGGGAGTACGGATAAGGTGGCTGCTGATGTGCTGACAGGGCCTGCTGGTGGGGCCTGGGGATAAACGCTATGGTTTTGTTTCATTTGAGATACAGCCACTGTGTGCTCTGTGGCCGAGAAGTCTGGATCAGGTCTCTCTGGCCCGGCTTCTGTAGAGACCCATAACGGATCAGCCTCGAACTCCCGCCAGCAGTCTCATCCAGCAATTTTTCATTTCGGGCTTGGCCAGCCGCCACGGGCTAGCATGTAGCTTGGGTTTTTTGTGAGGGCAGGGACCACAAAATCCTTCGTCATGTGTCTGACTGTTGCTAAGCATGGGCAGGGGGCTAAAGGAGGGGGGGAGCGCAGCTTGTGGCGGTTGAAGGTCTGGGGAACTCTTCCCAATTCCACATCAGAGTACTGCTTAATATAAAGCAGCTTGATCGCAGATGAGGCCCTCCTGATGCGGCACACACACGCTCCCTCCACCTCTTCATCAGATGTGCTGGCAGTGGACGGCCCACGCAATTCAGAAGCTGCTTGAGCGCTAGACATTACAAACTACTGGCAACCACACTGTCCACATGTGCCATGCATTAGCCTCACCGCACAGTTTTTCTTCCCTTTTGAGTTGCGAGTGTGTGTGTGTTTGTGTGTAAATGTGTTAGGCCAAGTCAGGGAGAACAGTGTTAGAAGAAAACATGATGGAGGGCGTGCTTTTCTTTCTGTTTAGCCATGTCTGTGTAGCATGACAGGGTGGGGTGTGTGATAGTGCTGCTGGTGTGTGTGGGTTTATTTAGCTGTAGTTTGGAGGGCTCACCGGTGTAAAAATGGCCATATTACATTAAAAAATCCACAGAATCGCTGCAACATTATACTGCAGAACCATTCAAGTGAATATAAATAATACAATGTTAGAATAAAAAATATATATTTTATTTTAATGAGCAATTTCAGCATTTATTTTTCATTTATTCACATCTTTTATTATTATTATTAATTTATGCATGTACTGTATATGCGCATATGGAAGCTTGCTTCCGGCATGAAATAAAAAATAAAAAAGGTAATTGCGACTTTTTATCTCACAATTCTGTTTTTCTCGCAATTGCGAGATAGAAAGTCAGAATTGCGAGTTATAAAGTCAGAATTGCGTGATATAAACTTGCAATTGCGTCTTATAAAGTCTGACTTTTTTTTCTTAGAATTGCGAGTTTATATCTTGCAATTCTGACTTTTTCTCAGAATTGCGAGATATAAAGTCAGAATTGCATGATATAAAATCGCAATTGCGTCTTATAAAGTCTGTTTTTTTTCCTCAGAATTTTGAGTTTATATCTCACAATTCTGACTTTATAACATGCAATTGCGAGTTAATTGTGAGATATAAACTCACATTTCTGAGAAAAAACGTCAGTCTTTTTTTCCCTCACAATTGGACATTATAACACGTTTGATATAAAATTGCGTGATATAAAGTCAGAATTGCGAGTTATAATGTCAGAATTGCATGATATGAACTCGCAATTGTGAGAAAAAGTCAGAATTGCGATATAAAAAGTATGCGTCAGAATATAAACTCGCAATTCCGACTTTTTTCTCGCAATTGCGAGTTTATATCAAGCAATTCTGACATTATAACTCGCAATTCTGACTTTATATCATGCAATTCTGAGTTTATATCTCACAATTCTGAGAAAAAAGTCAATTATGAGATAAAAAGTCGCAATTACCTTTATTTTTTATTTCATGGTGGAAACAAGCTTACATATACAGTACATGCATAAATTAATAAGTTATGAAGTCAGAACTTCATGTGAGTTTATATCACAATTGCAAATTGTAAAGTCAGAATTGCATAATATAAACTTGCAATTGTGTCTTATAAAATCAGAATTGTGTGATATAAACTCGAATTCTGACTTTCTCGCAATTCTGACTTTATATCACGCAGTTCTGACTTTATAACTTATTAATTTACGCATGTACTGTATATGTAAGCTTGTTTCCACCATGAAATAAAAAATAAAAAAGGTAATTGCGACTTTTTATCTCATAATTCTGACTTCTTTCTCAGAATTGTGAGATATAAACTCAGAATTGCATGATATAAAGTCAGAATTGCGAGTTATAATGTCAGAATTGCTTGATATAAACTCGCAATTGCGAGAAAAAAGTCAGAATTGCGAGTTTATATTCTGACGCATACTTTTGATATCGCAATTCTGACTTTTTCTCACAATTGCGAGTTCATATCATGCAATTCTGACATTATAACTCGCAATTCTGACTTCATGTCACGCAATTTTATATCAAACGTGTTATAATGTCCAATTGTGAGGGGAAAAAAGAGAAAAAAGTTTTTTCTCAGAATTGTGAGTTTATATCTCAATTCTGACTTTATAACTCGCAATTGCATGTTATAAAGTCAGAATTGTGAGATATAAACTCAAAATTCTGAGGAAAAAAATCAGTACATGCATAAATTAATAAGTTATGAAGTCAGAACTGCATGATATAAAGTCAGAATTGCGAGTTATAATGTCAGAATTGCATGATATAAACTCGCAATTGCGAGAAAAAGTCAGAATTCGAGTTTATATCACATAATTCTGATTTTATAAGACAATTGCAAGTTTATATCATGCAATTCTGACTTTACAACTTGCAATTGTGAGTTTATATCTCGCAATTCTGAAAAAAAAAAAAAAAAGTCAGAATTGTGAGATGCAAACTCGCAATTGCGAGAAAAAAGTCAGAATTGTGAGATAAAAAGTCGCAATTACCTTTTTTATTTTTTTATTTAGTGGTGGAAACAAGCTTCCATATGCGCATACATAGGCTGGGCTGGCACTGTGTAGGCTTGATAAATTACCTTTATATAAGAACAACAGCAGTCTAAGGTGTGTCCTCATTCAGATGGCTAGGTAACCGTGTGTATATACATACATGTGTGTGTTTTACTCACTGAGTGCTCTGCAGGGGACCGCCTTTGGAATAAGGCGTGAGATGCTCGTCACTGGACTCCTTGGTGAAGGACGAGATCCACTCAAAGAGTCTTGCTCTTAAAAATACATAGAACATATGAGTACCCCACAGTAGGACCACTTTTCTCTCTCACACACACAGCTGCTCACCTCTCGGCTAAATTATCAGTACACTTTCACCCACTCCACACACACACTCATGCTAAACTGGCACAGGGGCGTCAGTCATGCTGAAGGCATGCTATGTTCTGAGGAACTCACACGAGCACCTAATATCAAATGAACCCAGGCATTTTACATCAGCTCATCAAACGGCACCTGACAGCAGAGACCTTGAAATACGACGTGTGACAAAAATGTCTACTGAAAATATACTGTCATGTAGCAGTTGGCACTCTGAATGCATAGCTATAGCACGTGTTTGTTTGCTTACTTTTAATATACTGTCAACTGTAATTTTATACTGTGGATACTGGTCATTAAAAAAAAATATATATATATCAGGTGGATAAAGTATGCTTGTGAATTTTCCACTGACCTGTCTCTCTTTGGAGTGTGCACAGAGTTCTGTCCATTTGGCAAAGGATGATGGGGGATCTGAGGTGAGACCTTGGAGGCCGAGTATGAGGTAGTGTTGGAGCTGTTGGTGGTCAGATCGAGACCCTCATGTTTCATGGCCTCCTCTGTGCTCTGAACACCGGCCACGTCCTTCCACAACTGCTGCAGGTCAGTGGGACACATGGCTGAGATAGACAGAAAGCAAGCAAGAGATTACTACAAACTATAAATCATTATTTATTACAATAAACCATAATGTCCTCAGCCAGAAAAAAACACCTTTAGTAAACTGTAAGTGCTATAATCCACAAACTCCATTGAAACACAAACACAACAATGTGAGTTGACAATCCCTGAGTCAACAACAGGTGCCATATGATGAAACTAATTCTATGTAGACAACTTTTCATCATGTTTATTAGTTTTCCTCATCTTTGTTGTGCTGAAGGTTATAAGCCTGGTGTTGAATGACGAGAGCTCCATCTGAAAGCATTCAAAACCTTCGTATCTCCTTATCACACCTTCAAAGCCACCCCCTCTCCACCTCACCTCATCTTGAACGACGGCCAGCTGGCAGCGCATCCCGCCCCAGAGATCTCAAAGTCTGGCGGTGCGCTGACATTAGTGTGGCAAGCCATAAAACACCAGGCGCACACCGCGCCACACTTCACTACGGGAGGGGGGCACGCCAATGGGACTTGTTAAGTTCACGGGAGAGCAGAAGGAGGGAACCGTCCAAATCTGAGGAAGCAAATGGCTAATTTCAGCGTGTTTTTGTTATCTTTCAACATCTCCGCAAATCCCCCTGGCTACCTCCATTTGTAATTATCACTGTCCCGACCGGCACTGCAACTCACCGGGTGAATTAATCTTGGCGAGATGCTCTCTTGGCATTTTTTCTTGTTTTATTTTCCCCTCAAACTTGCTGAATTCGGGATTGTTTTCATCTCTTGAAAAGGCGGAGGGGGTCTAGGTTGGGAGGGAGATTTGAGGGTGTTAAAAAGAGGAGGGGGGAGGGCGCCCAAGCTCGTCTGGCGCACACTGTTCCCGAAAAGCCACAGCCTGCTACGCTATCTCACATGGCAAAGACTTAATAGCAATCTAAATATTATGTCTGGTCCGCCAGCATTCTTGTCCCGGACCCCGCCAAAACAAAACTCCTCGCCTGGCCTGGCTCTCTTCACCCCCCTGCCTCCCCCTCTTCCAAACAGGCCCGGGGCCAGGGAAATGATGTATGGCCACACTTGCAGCTACAGGCTGTTGTTCCCTAGACACAAACAACCTGACAGAGCACCAAAGGGCCACAAATGTATTTTAACCCTGCAAATAACCAAGCCAGACCGGTGGTGTGGTGCTGTTGCCGTGGATAGAGGATGGAAGACTTTTCTGCAAGTTTCTACTTTTGTGAAAGAACAGCCAGAACATAGGAAGTGGAAAGGAGGACGCAGGGTGGAGATGGAGCGGTTTACCTACAGTGAAGTGTTTTTGTATTGCATTTTCTTCCAAATACACACACGCATACACACAGACGCACACACAGGGGCAGGTGAGGCGTTTCCCCTGTGGTTGGCCACACACTCTCTCTTTCTCTCACACACACTTCACAGAAAACATTGAAGTCAACCTCATCCCTGTGATGGCAAAGCTGAATGTTCAGCAGCCATTACTCCAGTCTTCAGGGTCACATGATCCTTTAGAAATCATTCTAATATGCGAATTTGGTGCTCAAGAAACATTTCTTATTAACAAAGTTGAAAACAGTTTATTTCTTGTCCTCGATTCTGATTGGTCAATAGCTGTGTTTAGCCTTAGCAACCACTCTTAGCAACGTAAACTGTTTGTTCTCAATTGATATTGTTCATTGAAGCTTACTGTATTATGTAGAATTGTAAGAAAGAGATCGATTGAGCGAGTTTATTACCTCCATTCAGATTTAGCATTTTCCTTCAGGTCAGTCCTATGTTCATAATAAAAAATCTGTTTAAGTGTCCGATGTATTATCTTGTCCTTTTAACAGTTAAGGGGTTTTCCCGTGACTGACAGTGCTAGTCAAAGCATTTGTCAGTTGCGTCTTGTTCTGTGTTCACAACAATTCAGTCTTTTCAATGTAAAAGTCTTCGCTACTGACTGACACACTCATAAAGACAGTCTTTGCCGCCATCTAATGGCGTAATAATGTAACTTCTGTTGCTGTTCACGGTCAGGGACTATTTTTTTCCGGCGGAAGGAAGGCTTTTAGTGATTCTACTTCATGAAAGTTGCATTGATACATATATTTTTGGCTTTAATATTTGTATTGTTTGGTAACCGTTTTATAAAAGCAATAAAGTATTCGAGACTTTCAATTTAATGAACCCTTGCTAAATAAAAGTATTTATTTCTTTGAAATCTTACTGATCCCGAACTTTTGAATGGTAGCACAAAAACTTTTTTTTTTTTTTTTTTTTTGAGGTGTGAACTTGTACAGTATGCTACTGTTTCACCGCAGCTCGGACTACATTACACTTTCTGTTTACCATCTACATATGACTAACATTCATAAGTAGATGGCCAATCACAAAGCAACATTAAAAATTCCCCTTTGGTTTCTCATGTCTGCTCCCTCTTCTAGCTTCATGCTTCACAACTCCTGAAAAAAAAATCTGAAGAAAAGTTTGGCATGGTGATCACAAAGCATTAAGCTGAGTCCAACAGATCTGGTTGCGCCCTTTGGACAGGAATTAAAATGACTTACTGTAACTGTTAAGTGAATATTACAAAGAAACGAAAGTCATGCTGGCTAGCAGTCTGTCTAATGCAGTGAGTCACTTGGGTTTGAAACTCTAGCCTTTCTGAGGGAATGACTGGACACGCCAAACAAACACGAAAACAACAACAACGGTTGGCGCCACCCACGGATCAGAGAACAAATCCTTTTCAGCAGCAGCTACGGCCAAGCATGACTAGCCAGAAGAATGCGCATGGTTGGCTGGCCAGTCATAATGGAGGGCTTCTTTTCAGAGAGGGATTGTGGGGAAATTCCATGATTCTGTTCTGTCGCAGGATTTGTTGAAGGGATTCCAAGAGCCCAGAGTTTATTGTTCTTCAGACCCCTTGAAACAATGACATAAGCAACAGGAGTGGGAGGTGGGCGCTGGGGTCTACGCCAGAAAGATGCCAAAGCCAAAAGTTTACAGCTGTCACTAAAAATTATTTTCATCAATCTGTAAACCTTCCTTTGCTTTGCTCCTTTCTCTCTCCCTCTGCTTTTTTTCCATCAGACTACTTTTCCTAAAAGCAGCCGCGCGCGTGTGTGTGTGTGTGTGTGTGTGTGTGTGTGTGTGTGTGGTAGGCCCACTCAGGGTTCCGGATGACGAGTCTATGTTTTCTTAAGACTGAAATAATCAGAGACGTCAAGAGCAATGGGCGAGAATGAGAGTCAAGCACTCTAATAAAAGACCGGGATCATTTTGGAGGCCCTATCGGCAAGAGTGGCAGGGATTTCGGCATGGAAACTGGAGTCGGCTCCCTGTTTGTTCTGTCCTGTTGAGGCTCTTGTAATGTTACGGCCGCGGTGGAACCTGTAAAAGTTGATGTGTCTAATTTCAGCGGACGGTGGCCAGTTTGCAGTCAAGATCCATTTCTGGTTAGACCCTTTGATAAAATGAGGAAAAATGGAAAAATACATTCAAATCTGATCCAAAATCTCCATTTCCTTCTGTAGGATAAGCTCGTCTGGAGCGTGTAAAACTCAAACGCGCACACACATAAGCCCCCTCCCGGCTTGTGCACAAAGCCCGGTGAATTTTGTGGCATATTTTACCTATTATCCAAATGACTGCCTTCCACAAAACCAACAATCAAGCTTTGCTTTTATCTCTTTATGAGCTGATTAAGTTAACAAGCTTCACATGTGGCTCTACGGACATGGCTATAGTTAGTCTCCGGGGGGCTTCATCCTGCTCTAATAGATTGAGATGATAGCTCATTGCCAAATTTTGGAGCAAGAAGAATGAGGGATTCATTTTACAGCCAGCTTTATTAGCATTTAAGGTTGCGCATGTAGTAGCGGGGCAATTTGAGAGCATGCATGTGTGTGTGTGTGGTGGAGGCTGACTAAGGAAGAATAAGTGGGCGGCGGACGCAGGTCTGGCCTCAGCCTGAGACTGCCATCTGGTCCTGGGCTATGGGTATGAACACAGATGCTGCATTTATTTAGCACACTGCATTTCCTCCAGAGCTCCACTTTCCTTTAATAGGCATCACTAAAGGAGCGAATCAGACGTTCTGTGGTGTTTTTCTGGCTGTTGAGGACAAGAGGAGAACTGTGAAAGAGACAGACCACCAGGTTGAGAGGCCTGCGGTTGTAGCACCTCACCCTGGGGCTAGACGGAGTCAGATTTTTGTGGCTAATATTGACCGGCTAATGGAGTTGGGGAAGAGTTTTGCACTTTCAAAGATATGCATTAATTCAACTGAGTCAGTATCTGCAACAAAACTGGCTGAAAAAAAAAAGAAAGAAAGAAAAAAAAAAGATTGAACCCAAATTCTCTTGAGGACAAAGGACATTCTTCCCATGTCACACAAAAAGCAGGTGACTCTAATTGATTTCAATAGTCTGACATTAACATGTTACTAAGCTTAACGGCACAACAAGCAAAAAACAAATATCGTATAAAATAGTACATTTTTGATTACACTGAACTATTTTAAGTGATATAAAAATATGTTTATTTATAATACGTTGATTTGACCATTGATGAATAACATTGTGCACATGCTACATATACTACTACACATATTTATGCAGTATAAATACATATCTTCACATACTATATCTGCCTTTATACTATATTTGGCATGTTCCTTTGACTGTTTTTAATTTCTTTCAACTAAGGCCTAAAATTAACATTCAGCCATTTAAAAAAAAAAAAAAAAAAAAAGTGTCTATTTGTCTTTGACTTGTTTTCCAGTTGGAATATCTATAAAGTCCTTAGCATAAAATAAATGTACACAATTTGTAAAACATTAAGACTTGTTTTCATTTTCATCTCGAATAAAAGCGTATTTTGTCTCTTTCCACTTATTTTAAGTATAAACAAGTTAAAAACAAGTGAAAATCTGCTAGTGCAGTAATTAAAATACACTTATATTCAAGATACAAACTGCAAAAACAAGTCTGAATATTTTATGCTCTGTTGATTCTCATAAACTTGTCTTAAGTATTTTTAGATATTTTAACTGGAAAACAAAAGAATTCGATTTTTATTTTTGGAATCTAGCAGTACCCGTGGCCTCAAATGAAACTAAGCAGATGCAGTTTGCCATCCAGGTACCAATCATTTGACACTGCTTTTTGCCAAAAACCAGTGAATCCCAAGCATTGTTTAACAGATTCTGAGTGTAATTGCATTGGTATGTGTACCTTGCTGCAGGCTCTGAATGGGTACTGCTCCTTGGCCCGGCTGTAGGTTCACCAGGCCCTGTCTTTGTAGATTCAGAATGTGTTGCTGCTGTAGTTGTTGCATCTGGATCAACTGCTGTTGGAAAGCCAGCTGTTTATTCCCCAACTGCTGCTGCTGAGAACGAGAGAGAGAGAGAGAGAGAGAGAGAGAGAGAGAGAGAGAGAGAGAGAGAGAGGGGCATGTTAAACAACAAAACAAAGAGATGGGAAAAGCGAGAGGAAGAGACTTGGAGAGCTGCAGGATGGAGAGGGCGGGAAAGAGGAGACATTCATTGGTTTTTATAAGCCTTCAACCTCGTCCAGGACATGTTTAGATAGGACATATCCTGGAATAGAGATATTTTCCCCGCCAATCACCAAAGCACTTCCTGTAGCGGTAGACATTAAGCAGACAACAAAACTCTGAAGCTTGGTTCAAAGTGTCGAAGTGCATTGTGAAGCCTTGTGCATTAAGAGATAACGCATTAATCTGTGAGTGACAGTTCCATGTGGTCTAGGACCGACACCAAAGACACGCTTGCAAACACGCTTGTTCATTCCTGTGTGCAGCAATCTGTTAGCATGTGGTTGGCTTGCAATTAACACGGCAATAAACAGTGACTAACAACATCTGTGTGCAATGTTAAGAACAGTTCCAGATTATATGACATCAGATGTTTATCATTTTATGATAAGGCTCGGTATTTTTTCATTATGCATGAAATGTGTTTTGTGAAACTTGAGAAGCATGACTCCAAAACTCTCTTTTGCTGTTTCATAAACAAGTCTCAATGTGTGTGGATAGTCATCATTCAGCTATCAAGAGATTTATTTTTGTTCCAGCTGACTTCTGGTGACGTTTAACAAAGAGATGAAAAATGAGCAAAGCGTTTTATCAGCTATGACATAAGCACAGTGTACTCCAAGACTAGCCCTAAACTTGTATAAAAAAGCCTTCAGATCTTTAGCCAGAGGTGGGAAATAACA
The DNA here is from genome assembly GCA_039654765.1 of Mylopharyngodon piceus. Taxonomy (NCBI): domain Eukaryota; kingdom Metazoa; phylum Chordata; class Actinopteri; order Cypriniformes; family Xenocyprididae; genus Mylopharyngodon; species Mylopharyngodon piceus. The sequence goes on along the minus strand of CM077452.1, from coordinate 22,959,890 downwards.
GGAAAAAAGGGCCAAGGTGGAGAAAAGGCTGGAAAAAAGCTATTTAAATGTGATGCATATAATTTATTATGCTTAAAGAGACCTAACATGGCATTATTGACTCAACCAGTGAAAGTTTGGGCTGGGACTACGCTACCGTTCAAAAGTTTGGGGTCAGTACGATTTTTCATTTTTTTATTTATTTTTTTTTTTTGAAAGAAATTAACACTTTTATTTAATAAGGATGCATTAAAGGATTAGTTCACTTTCAACTGAAAATTAGCCCAAGCTTTACTTGCTCTCAAGCCATCCTAGGTGTATATGACTTTCTTCTTTCTGATGAACACAATCGGAGATATATTAATAAATATCCTGACCCATCTGAGCTTTATAATGGCAGTGAACAGGGGTCACGAGTATGAGCTGAAGAAAGTGCTTCCATCCACATCCATCCATCATAAACATGTACTCCACACGGCTCCGGAGTGTTAATAAAGGCCTTCTGAAGCGAAGCGATGCGTTTGTGTAAAAAAAAAAAAAAAAAAAAACATATTTAAAAAGTTATGAAGTAAAATATCTAGCTTCCACCAGACCACCTTCCGTATTCAAGTTACAAAGAAAGTGTAAAACTGGCATCGCGTCAGTTATACTTTTTCCGTAAGTTGAATAGGGAAGGCGTAGGACGTAGCGTAAGTGTTTTGAACTTCAAGAGTTTTACACTTTCTTCGTACGTTGATTACGGAAGGCGGTCTGGTGGAAGCTAGATATTTTACTTCATAACTTGTTAAATATGGATTTTTTTTTTTTTTTTTTTTTTTTACACAAACGCATCGCTTCGCTTCAGAAGGCCTTTATTAACCGCCCCGGAGCACACGTTTATGATGGATGTATGTAGATGGAAGCACTTTCTTCAGCTCATATAGTGACCCCTGTTCACTGCCATTTTAAAGCTTGGATGTGTCAGGATATTTATTAATATTTCTCCGAAGAGAGTCATATACACCTAGGATGGCTTGAGGGTGAGTAAAGCTTGGGGTAATTTTCATTTGAAAGTGAACTAATCCTTTAAATTGATCAAAATTGAGAGTAAAGACATGTATAATGTTAGAAAAGATTTCTCTTTGCTTTCCTTTAGAGCTTTCTATTCAATAACAAATACTGAAAAAAATCAATTGATTATAATAAATATGTCTTTTTGCACCAAATCAGCATATTAGAATGAGTTCTAAAGGATCATGTGACACAGAATACAGAAGTAATGATGCTAAAAATTCAGTTTTGCCATCACAGGACTAAATTACATTAAATGTTAAAATAGAAAATAGTTATTTTAAATAATAATAATACTAAACAATATTGTTTTTATTGTATTTTTGATTAAATAAATGCAGCTTCTATTAGACTTCTTTCAAAAACATTATGAAATCTTACAAACCCTAAACTTTTAAACAGAAGCTTTTGTACCTGTTTTTCTGACCAATGGAAGATGGGTAGTGTTTTGGAAACCTTTTTCAAAGTATACATGGTACATGGTTCACCTTTAAAATAATAAAATAACCATTGCACACCTATTTCTAGAGCAGAGAGGTGCAGATTTGGGGAGTTGAGTGTGTGTGCGTGTGTTTGTGTGTGTAAGGGTAAGGGTGAGAGCTATGCGATACATGGCATGTGCCGATAAGGTCAGTTGGTGTCGTGGTGATAAATGTTCTCCTTCCTGAACTGGCCTGAGTCGAACCACTGTTTCCAGCGACACGCTTTTTGATGTTCCCCCAATGAGAGATGGGCCTTATCTCCTTTAAGATAACGGCACAAAAAAAGTGGAGGGGAGAGAGAAAAAATGTTGAAGGAGGGAAGGAAAATAAAAAAGGAAAATAATTAAAGGTAGTTTCTTAATCTCACTGTCAGAGAAGAGTTTGAGGCCATCACCCGGGGCACAAGGCCTCACGGGAAAGGGCCACATGGGTCAACATCAACAGAGAAGAGAGAAAACACAAGCCCTTTCCAAAACATACTGAGCTGCTTTGTTCCCTACACCCTACATAAGCAGCTGCCTTCAAAAGGCAGCATCCTAACAATCACGAATCCTCATAAGTGAATGATTTGGAATAGGCAGCAACTCCACACAAGAGACTTCATAGAATTTATCTAAAGAAATTTCTTAACTTCTTTCTTAATCTGGCGCCAACTCTCCGTGGAGGGCCGCACCTGTTCTCCTCCTCAACTTTGAGACTGACAGATGTGATAAAAGTGTGAACAAAGAACACTGTTAACACACAAACACACACACACACACAACTGAACGCCAATATTCAGCATGTCTATCCCTCTCTCTTCCTCCTCCTCTTCATCCCAGTCTCCTCTCCTTCTTATTTCCCTCCCTGTTTCGGTCCCATGGGACACAGTTCAAGTTCTTTAACACATTGTGTCTGCACGCTGTTTACATTAGATGCAGTTGAGTGGCTAAAGCTAGCGGAGTAACAGGCCTGTCAGCTTGATTTATGAGCACATCAAACAGAGTTTGGGCACGCCAGGCCCGACTGACAGCGCTACTTCATTAGGCTGACTCCAGGGTGACTCCACAGCTCAACCGTCAAACTGAGAGAGAGAGAAAGAGAGATAGAGAGTGGGTGAAAACAATAAAAAACAGAAAGAGAGCAAAAGTCTGGATTGATGATGCAAAAATGTGTGTGGCAACCATCTCTCCCGCTCTTCTATCTGTCTATCTCACCTCTCAACCTGCTTGTGCTGACTGGCAGTGATATGGGCGGCAATTAAAGCATCTTTTACTGAGGGAGAGCATAACGTGTCATCTCTCCATCTTCAGCTGCTTTACAAATACAGAGCCCTGAGTGTGAGCTTCCGATTTCAATCACAGACAATATGAACAGGTCGTGATTGTTGAAGTATTATGCTAATAATGACGAATGAAAGGAAAATAAAATATATTGATGAAAATTGAGATGGCGGTATTATGGCCAGAGATACAGTTTGCTTCATGGATTCAGGGGTCAGTTTCCTGTGGCAGTTGAACCAACAGCATGGCAGAATAAGGAAAGGTAGGTTTCAAAGGACGAAGGGCTTTAAAAGAGGGCTAGAGGGATGAGAAACTCCACACGTTCTTGTGTTTCTATCTTCTTTCGTCTCCTCACGCCTGACTGCTTTACTTTTAGTCCAGTGCTGTCAGTGCACTCGTCCCCAGGGGAACACCACTACATGGCAGACAACACACACACAAACACACACACACAGATGAAACCTTAAACATGACCTAATCCACTATGCTTATATCTGATTTTCTTTGCTGTGATAATCCGGACAGCATGCATTTATCAGCATGAATAAATAAATAAATATTTTATTTAATTAATTTTATGAATAAAATATAAAATTAAGATTGTCAAAACTTTTTTTTTCCAGTTTAACGCATTAAAAATATTTAACGCAATTTACGCAGCATCTGTTTTTTTCTGTCATCATTTGGCTGCGCAACAGTATATGATAACTTTATCATTCATTCGAGTGATATTAAACCATTCAAGCGCGATAAGAACTCAAATCTGTACTGGTGTGCTGTCTGTGAAGCGGCTCTCTGTGAACAAACACCCGAAACATGCACACAGAATGTCGCTTCATTTTCTCTTTTAAATGAGTTAAAAAGTGTTAAATAAACGTAAAGAGCTGTGAGAAAATAGGATGTGCGTCAGATCCACGTCATGTGCAGCAGGTCTTAAAGTGACAGCAACCTAATAAACCTGCTGATGTCTTCATCATTGTTATTCAAAGAACAAAAGACAGAGAAAATCACTCACTGCTCTTGACTGAATAACTTTTGTAGATTTAATAAGGATCTACTATATAGTCAACTTTTAATTTATGTAGTGTTTGATTGTTCAATTTCAATTAATTGTGATTAATTACAGAACAATGTGTGATCAATTAGTTTTTTTTAATTAGTTGATAGCACTAAATACATAAAAAATAAAAATGAACCAATAAGAGATAAACAATTTGATTTTAATATCCAACATCCAAGCTAAAATAAATAAAAATAATAGTAATAATAGTAATAATATAAAAAAGTAAAATAAAAAGTAACCAAAAATAAAATAAAAAATTATTTAAACCTATTTTAATATTAATTTAATTTCAATTTGAGAAAAAGCATAACATCTTCAAGCAAAGAAACTACAGGTGGTGGTACAGACTAGATTTCTAACCTAATAAAACTGTGTGGTGGGGTAGCAGTAAGCAGCACTTAGGTTTCTTACCGAGACAGTAACGCAAAAGCACATGTTCAGTATGTACGACGGGACCGTGGCATGTTGGCCAAGCATTCTCGTCTACATTAGTGTAGTTGCGAAGGGCCAAATTTCAGGCCGACTAAAGAGACCCTGAACAAACTTGAGCTGATGCGCAGGGAAGAGGAGCTGACCACTGCCCTCCCGATTTAATTTCCCTGCTCTCCTACCACTCAGAGAGCACACCATCTCCCTTGCTCTAATATTTAATAAAGGAAAATGTCTGAAAAACTCCTGAGGCCTCGAATAAGGTTAGTCATGCTTTTTTATACCTTTACCCTCCCTCTCACTTTTCAATCTTTATCCTTTTCTTTTTTTCCTTCTGTCTCTGTCACGTTCCTTGACTATCTGTGGAAAATGTCAGGATACTGGTCTCATTTGAAGAGAGTGTGTGTGTTTTGCTCTGTGTACGTGTGTTTCGGGCACCTTGTGCAATTGCCACGCATTTGCTCTATCAGTCACTATGCTGTCTAGGGCATATCTAACAGGTCTTAATCCCTGTCCTGCATGGCCTATAGCATCCTCCTCCACCTCAGTCTTTCACCTGCTATGAAGTCAAGAGCTCATTCATTTTTTGATCCTCTCAGTCACACATACAGAGGACTGCAAACCACCCTCAATCCTATACAGCTTAGATGGGAATTGGCCTATTTGCGGTGGAGTTGTTAGCTGAGTCCATAAATACAACCGAGACTGTAGATTATTCTCTCATTTAAACCAGTTGAAGTTGGTTAACTAGTCTCCTAACATGGTGGTTTTTGGGCACTTTTCAGCTGAAATGCCAGCTGGGAGATTAGTTAAAGCAGCCAAAAAAACACCTTAGTCAGGCTTGGAGTCAATCTTTGCAATTTTAAACCAGCTAAGACTGGTTTGAACATTTTGTTTAGCAGGGCTTACCTCAATTCCACCAATTCACTGATCTCCTTTCATTTAAACAGGCTACTATAACCTGCATTTTTCTAGCAACTGTGTTAGCAGATATGTGCAGCTCTCTCTGCTGTTTTGATGGTTTTGGGCTCTTTTCAGATAGTTAGTCTGTAAAACCATCTGGCTGACCAGTGAAACCATCTTAACATCAGTTTAGTGAGGTTAGGAGATAAGTTTGGGGAGGCTGGGAGACTAACTAGACCAGCTTAAAAACCAGAAAGCTATCTTAGGTTGGTTTGAGCAAGGACTCACCTCAAACCCACGATCCACTGGTCTCCTTTCATCAACACATGGTACCATAACTTGCATCTTGCTAGCAACTGTGCTAGCAGATATGGGCTAATCTCTGCTGTTTTCAGATAGACAGGCTGTAAATCTAGTAAAACCAACTTAACACCAGTTTGTGGAGGCTGGAAGACTAACTAGACTATCCTAAACCAGTTTAAATACCAGAAAACTGTCTTGGGCTGGTTTAAGGTGCTGTTTTAGCAAATAAAAAACCTTGGTTTTCTTTCATGTACACAAGCTAATGTAACCTGCATGTTGCTAGAAACTGTGCTAGCAGCTATGTGTTAATCTCTCTGCTAAGCCGTTTGTTCATCAAGTCCTCGCGGAAACTCCTTGATTAAGTTGTATCAGATATAGCTCATGCCACTGACACACAGGCCACAAAAGTTTGGATTTCATTTGACCGCCAGATTAGCGCAGATCTCCTCTCCCACAGTGCGCAGACGGGTGATTATGCCCTCCCCTTTGTTGTGCTGCAGTCTTATCCTCAGTGATCCAACATGATTCCCCCTCACCTTCATTACCCAGATCAGGGCCTTCTCCTTCTCCAGTGCCTTAATTGACAATTAAAGAAACTCGTCGACTCCACCATAGTGGGTTGTAATAGGGATTTTCCACTAGGCTTAGCAGGCGGCGACTTGTAAATTAATACTTAACGAGTATTAGCGGGGAAGCCCATGGTAAGGTTTGGAGCATGACTTTGGTCAACGGCAGAGAAATGAAAATCCATATTCCCCAAATGTCTTAATCCGCATTTTTGAATCACTTAATACACAAAATGCAATTGAGTGCTTGAGAGAGGAGGGAAAAAACATACGTCTGTTTTCCTACTGAGGATTTCATGTAATGCTCAGTGATTACAGAGCCTTTATAAGGTCTGTGCCGCTCAGTGCAGCACACAATCAGTCATTCAATCACTTCACATATGAGAATACACTTATTTTCAAAGAGTTGGTTTCTGCCTTTCAAGAGGAACTGGCCTCTGCTGTGTGACAAATGATGTGTCAGCCTTTTTGAGGATGAGCATCTAGTGCTATGAAGGTGAAGTACACTGTGAAGTGCACTACAGAGGGAGGGGGGCAGGGGTGTCTCACCTCTTTGGCCTGCTTCCCTGCTTGCTGTTGCTGGGTAAGGAGCTGGAGGTGCAACTGCTCCTGTTGCTTCTTGTAGTACTCTTGCAGCTAGACAGAGTGAAAAAGAGAGAATGATTTTAATTTAACAGAAATGTAACACTATTCTGCAAAAAAAAAAAAAAAAAAAAAAAAAAAAGAATAAATTAATAAATAAACTAAACAAATAAATGATTGAATAAACCGCATCAGATATTAAAATCTTATTTACCCCATATTGGCTTAAGCATAAATCTGTTAAATTTATGTTTACAAATATTATTAATTCAAGATATATTTTCTGAAAACAATTCATAATATTTTTTGCTATTTTGCAAAGCTTATGCAAAGTCAATTTATTTTTTATTTATTTTTTTGCTTTAAGAAAATTTAGATATTTTACTAAAACAAGAACATTTGTAATTTTTTTAGTGAGAAAAATATGCAAACTTCGGTGTTGCAAGGCCATAGCACAAATATGCAGAAAAAAATGAGCACGTCAACAAAAACATCAATAACATACGCTTTAAAACAAAACCAGACTCATGTGTACTGCAAATCCTAGTATGAAGGTCGCATGTATTGTACCTTTTCTCTCTATTTCCTTTATTACCATCTGCTTACACTGGAAAAAATGTGGCGCTATCAAATGAGTCACATGACACTGGGTTTTCTAGGATGAGGTAGCTGGGTGCAAGGAGTCACATATGTCTAAAGGCATCAAAAAAATGAAAACAGGATAAAACAAGATCAGCTTCTTGCTTAAGGGCAAAAGTGCCTCCATAATAAGGCATATTCATCTTTTTTCAGCATTCCTCTAAAAGGCAGCTTAAACACCTGGCAGGTGGCGTATGAATGTGTCCTGTAAATCATCTGTCCACCCTTCTCTTGGCGTGGCAAACCTGACAGTGTGGAGACAGGCTTCCTTATTTATGATTGACTGAAGTAAAACACACAACACCTGTCTGGGAAAGCGCTGGTAAAATTTGCCTTTCGCTTCTAATCTCTGAGCAGTTTTCATTACATCCTGAATTACAGTTATGATTAAAACACAGGTGGGTAGAAACCAGCCAGAGATCAGCACAAAAAAGTCAATTTATGCCTTAAGCATCTGAGAGATCTGAAATACAGACACCTGCCTGATTCCTACAATGATGCTTCCCTATTCCTGGTACTATCCATTAATTATGTGCAGGGAAGTTTATTAAACACAAAATTGCCATTGTCAAATGGAAAAAGCACCTTTTAGGTGTTTTTCTGGTTCTGTTTGCTTGCATGAGGGGTTTATGTAGTTAATAAAGCAGAGGAAAGGTGTTTACACATTGGTTACTTATTCAGTGCTCAGCTGAATGGGTCTCTATCTCCTCTACACAGGTAAACATAGACCTGTATGTGCTTTATCACTTTGAAACACCTCGCCATGGCACACCTTGGTCTGATTAAAAGCTTTGGGAACAGACCGAGTCATGTGGGAGTCAATGATTTTAAGTGTGTGTAGTAGGGTTAGGGGTATGTTTCATTCTTCAGAACAATGACAGTTATTAGACAAAAACAAGAAACAGGTGTGTGGGCAGAACAGTAGAGATAGGATTAATCATTTACAATTATCAATTACTAATTCTGTGAAAACTTTAAGAAGTGTGAAAGTGTTTTTATTAGTTGCTAAGGCAAACATCACTTTTATTATTCTTCATACTTCGAGTTGGGGTCTGATTGAAACTTGTTAACCGAGGGTCTATTGAAGATATAAAATATTATGGAAAGTTTCATCATGAACGTTATTGTAGTTAATGTTCATTCAGATAATTGGATATGTCATGAAAGTTTCAAGAAGTAACATGCCTTTGATGCTCACTTGAAAACCTGGAAATAATTCTCAAAAATGTTCACTAAAACAAGAATAAACTGTATATGTGTGAGGTTTACACTGTCAAAGGTTTAAAATAATACACATTTCACAATAATACTCTCTCATTTCCTGCATTTGAAGGAAAAAAAATATTAAACATGATAAAGGCTTCCTGTTACTCTACCATGTTTACTTTCGCCTATTTGAACTATCTGCTACTTTCAACTAGCTACTCTTTTACAGAGTCCTAAATGAGACTGGCTTGCACCCACTAACACTGTCATTACACATCTCCAACCGTAGGTCTGGCTAACCGCAGTGGCCACCGCAGACCCACCGCTGTTTGTTTTACTTTCAGATTATTAATTTACCCAGGAAAGCCTATTAAGATTAAAATCTCAGCTTTGCATGGATGACCTATCTGACATGGAAGTACATGTTGACCGAAAGAGCAGAGCACAGAGGCCCTTGGACACGCAGGGGCTGTGGAGGAGCGCCTGGGGGACGGCAGCTACAGCTGGTGGAGAAAAGTAGAATAATGATACCCTCATTAACTCCTTATCACACATACTGTTTACAGATGTAATGCAGGCTTACTCAGGGAATGAGGCACTTAATAGTGGGCTACATTCCAAATCACAACACTGTGTACAACTCTAAAAAGAAAGACGTGACACAAAGTACTTTTAGTGTACTTTTAATACTTTGTACGACATGCTCAAAACAATTTCTCTAAACAAATTCTTTCATAATTATTATGCATGCAGCTTTTTTGACCTCAAATTAATTAAAAAAGACTAACTGGAATATTTGTACTTTTTAAAAAAATCATTTGACAATGCAGGATATTTTAAAATGAACTATTTAAACGATTCTTTTCACCATTTAACCTAAAATTCTAAAATGTTTAACCTAAGATGTTTTTTGTTGTTTTGATGTTTTTTTGTTTTTTTTTTAAAAAAGGCAAGTTATGCATCTTTGGGGACACTTGAAATACATACAAATTTAATGGAAATACCAGAAAGGAAATACAAAAGTTACCATTGTCTACAATGGTAACTTTAAATATCACATTATAAGAAATATTAATCTGAAATTTAGGTGAAGTGTGTGAAAGGCTGAACAAGGCTTAGACTTCCCCTGGCCATGGACTTGAGACTAGTGTGGAATTTTCTCATTCAAACCACTGCCTGCTGCTCTTTCTGATTGCTTTTAGAGGGAAAAGGCTCAGTTTTTTTCCCATAATAATAGAATATTGGCAAAACATATTTGGCTAACGATATTTTATGCTCTGGAGATCATCAAAGGTTTCTATTTACAAAGTGATATCTGTTGATTTTGTGAACGCAATGGCCAATCAGAGGTGTTTAAGGTAGCACTGAACAAAAACTCAGGCATTTTGAGTGGTGAGTGGATTCCGAGTTCTGCACACTCACAAATCCTCTCATTATAACAAACAACAGGTTCATTGATCACGATAAACTGAAATGAATGACAGCTTTTTAGTGATTATAAAGTGAAGCGCTCTTTGCACGCTTTCTGCCATGCCAAATCACGCATACAGCATGCTTGCTTTTCTGTTAAAATTAACAGTGGTTTGTGAATGTAGATGCTTTAATAAATAGTTTATAAGGAGCGTTTATGCTGGGATGTGTAGGTTGTGCAGTGACATGTAACTTGAAACTATTTCAAGGAAATATATTTAAATGTGTTTTTAAAGGGGAAGCGCATCTTCTTAGACTTACCCTGGAGTTGGCTCACCCTCCGCCTAAAATTCATTTTTTTACATTATTACACAAAACGGAACTTGAAACATAATTATATTTATAAATGACTCACTCGGAGACCCACCGCCTTCAACTATTTTAAGTCTTTGGTACACTTCAATATGCTACAGACGTACATATTTTTATTGCCATTTGGTATGTATTTTTTTTTTTTTATTATTATTGTTTTGTTGTGAAATTTAAGAGCTTTTGTAGCTTATGTTTATGAAGTGTGCATAATAACGCAAATGGGTTTTGGTGTTGTTTTAATATAGAACTTATACTTCTATATTATATTATACTTAAACTCTATTTCAGTTATAATAAATACAGGTGAATGTCTGTTTGTCAGATCAAAAAAGTGTGCCTCCCTATGAAAACTAAATGCCTCCCCATTCTATATGTTCTGGCGACGGCCCTGTCCCAGGTCAAACTACCTGATGTTCAACAAATCCAGGCTATGTCACTGCGAGAATGACTGTGCAAAAGACCGAAAACTTTGCTGTCTGTCCTCAGAAAACTTCTCTTGGGCTGATCCGAGTGTACACAACTCTTTGGTCTTAAACGAGCCTTGAACTCGCTCATATCCCACTGTTTTTACCAGGCGAGTGGTTCTACCAAGCAACGTTAAAACAGTTTTCCCTCTACAAAATCCATCTCACACCACTGAGTCCTTTTTTACTACCTGTCGCCATGCCGCTCTCCAGGATATTGAAGGTGAGCTGCCTCGCGTCTGTGATGCCGAGCCACATCCCTTTCGAAGAGGGGAAGTCAGCGAGCCGTAAGGTGTGAAGCGAAACTCCATTTACCACACTAGAGGCGTTTGGCTCGCAATATGTTGCCCATCTCTCGGTTTAAACTCTCCTCCACGCCTCGCTGCCGCCCGCCTGGCCCCGCTGCCTCTCGCCCACTCATTACCCCTTTAATTCATGCCAATATGAAGCTGAATAGTTGCGGGAATAATTAAAGAATAATTAAGGGTTTTTTAATGATTTGATTCAGTGGGCCCTTTTCACGTTAACTGCATGCCTTGAAAGGCATTCACCTTAGATTCTCATTATTGTGACCTTGGTTTTACTTAACAGCACAGAGAGGGGATAAAAAAAGGAAAAATATATCAGCTGGGCTGTAATTAAGGGTTGGAGGGATGTAAAGGTTAACTCACACATGCATAAGTGCACACGCATACATAAACATGCACTTGCTCTCTCTTTCCTGCGCTCGCTCTGTCTTTGTATGTAAAATCATATTTGTAAGGGTATTCACATGCAAAAAAAGCCAAAGCCCACTCGTTCTCCCACACACACTGGGATGAGATCAGGGACGGATTTCTTTATGTGTGTGTTGGCAGGCTCTCTGATTGCTCCATTTGCCGTGTGCGAGAGAGTGAGCATTAAAAGCCACTTCTCACGTGGTTCATCGCCACTGCGAACCATTAAACCCACTGGCTTTTACTGGAGATGTAAAACGGCCCATGAACGGTAACTATTTCAATTTCAATATCCTCGTTAAATATAGAACAAAAAAAAAAAAAAAAAAAGAGAAATAAAGTGGGGGGAGGGGGACAAAAGTGCTAAGTTTCTTTCTCAAACAGCTGAATTTTGATTTCTGCGAGCGAGCGACTCTTGATAAATTTGTCTGATCTGCTTGGTGCAATTTATACTTGCCTAAAGCAACCTCCTCCTCCTTACTACTACTGTAAATCAATTCTGCTCTGTCAAGATTATTTATGTAACGGAAAACTCTTTTTTTCGCCTTGTAGTTGTGAAAAATAATCATACATTCTTAATCAAATAGGTCTAGTTGAGGTGCCTGACCTGATTTCTGCCCGAGAGGTGTGTGTGAAAAGGTCGAGGGTTGCGAGTTTTGGGACGATGTTAAATATTTGAGAGACGTGAGAGAAACAGGGTTGTTTGTTTCTTCATGTCTGCTCAGCGGCCGCACCTCTGGCCTCCAGGCGATATCGCAGTGAGATAGCAGAGGCCATGCAACTAATAAACAAAGAAAGAAAGAGAGAGAGAGGCGGGAAGAGATATGGAGAAGTCTGGCTCAGCAGCTGGGTGAGAAACATTGTCCTCACTCTAACATAAGCGCTCCCTGACCGCCGGCGAGTCGACGTGTAGCGACACCAGCCAAAGGAGGCGTCGTCGACACTAGTATGCTAGTAAATGCTGCTTATAAACGCCAGATCCAAGTAACATCAAAGCCGGGGAAGATATCATTCCGGGCATGCCTGTGAGGATGCAATCAAAGTTACACAAAACGCGATTACATTACACACTCCGACATCTATACTCAGGGCCTATTAACGGGGATCACACATGAATGTGCATTTACTGTGCCATCCGATGGCACTCTATAAAAGCACTGGCAACAGCTGAATGATGTTCCGTCAAGCTGGCCGGATTCTCCTATAAAACATGTATGGCTTGAGCAGTTAGAGGGCCGTTTGGGAGGGAAGTTTTCTTAGGGAAGAATGGAACAAAGCGTATGTGTTTTTTATGTCTGAGTGCACATATTGCTTGCTTTATATATTCAAGAAGGTTTAGAAGGCTTGTTTTAGTATTTACCCATTGGCGCCAACTTGATATTTTCCACTTAATGTTAAGTTTTTGTATAGAAGCCAGTTTCTGCCTCAGAGTGAGAAAAAAAAAGGGTATTTATGACTCTTTTTCTTCATAATTTCAACTTTATTTCTCATAAATGTGAATTTATACATTACCATTCTGTATCCAGTAAGGATGCATTAAATTAATCAAGTGACAGTAAAGACTTTAACCTTGTTACAAAAAAATTTTCAAATGCTGTTCTTTTAAACTTTTTATTGATCAAAGAATTATGAAAAAACTGCATCAGTTTTCTTATTATATATATTAAGCAGACCAATTGTCGTCAACAGTGACAATAAGAAATGTTTTTGAGCACCAAATCAGCATATTAGAATGATTTCTGAATACAACAGAAAACAGTTATTTTAATAATATTCCACAATATTACTGTTTTTACTGTATTTTTGATCAAATAATTGCAACTTTACTCTTGTAAATGAAACTCTTTCTCACAACCGTGACTGTATTTCTCAGTTGCAACTATCTCACAATTGTAACTTTCTTATAGTAGTGACTTTTATATCTCACAATATGACTATTTTTTTTTTTTAATTATTATTTTTAAATTAAATCTCACAATTGTCTGTGGATTTAATTGGCTTTAATAGTTTTCTATACTCAAAAACCCTAAATAATTCATTAATTTGATCAGCCTAAAATAAATAATTAATAAATACTAAGCCAAATAATGTCTTATTATGAAACTCCATAAAAAAAAAATGTGAAAGCTATGATGTCATACACTTTTGCTGGAAAATGATGGCATATGGTGCAAAACATGTCCCTGCAGCACAGCTTTTAGAGGACATGATATAGCAAATAGCATACAGTAAAATTTTGATTAGCCAATAACCAATAACCAACTGGCATTGAAAAATGTACCTTTTGTGTGGTTTGTTTGGGCATGTCATGTCTGAGCAGCCCAGACATTTACAAATATTGTTTTAAGCTGTGTGTGCGGTGACTTGCGTGGTGCCCATGTGTGGTGTTGTGTGTGTGTGTGTGTGTTACCTGTTGCAGCATAAGGGCTTGTTGCTGTTGAAGTAAAGCTTGAAGCTGAGGCGGAGAGAGGATCTGCTGCATCTGCTGAGGAGTTATCATCTGTGGGGTCATCATTGCCATGGACACTGGCACCTAAAAAGAGCGGACAGTCCAATAAGTGACCGCATTCATGGTTGTGCTTGTGTGTTTGAGCATCATACTCTGTAACAGTGGCTGTCAACTGGTGGACCGTGACACTAATATGTATTACAGGTCTGTGCGGCAAAGAAAAACATGCTAAATGCAAATTATAAAATGCATGTGATAAAACAAACAGGTTTATCAACTGTTAAGATGCTGAAGATGCCCACCTCTACAGTGAGATAAGCACAAATAAGCAGATACCCTCACCTTAACATGATACAAAGCCATTTCTGTTTTTCTAGCTTCATAAAGGAATGTTGTACTTCACTTTAATTAACTCTTTATCCTGTCATGGCAAAAAGAGTACACAAAACATCAGCTCTGTTGACACAACAGAGCTCCACACTGCTTGCATTGTAAAACCCTGGCAGTTTTTCCAAAAGAGAGAGAGAAAGCGTGTTGATCAAATCTTCCCTTGAGTATGTAGTCTTTATCAGCCTGAAAGTACTTCAATAAACATAATATTATGATTTGTTATCTAGAGAATCACATCTTTGGAAAAAAATAACAAACAGTCTGATAAGATAGCTATCGGCAGGAAACAACTTGCAACAGTCTGGAATTGAGAGCACAATTTACTAGACAAGAACGAGGCGTAAAGATGGAAAGCGTGATTTTTATCTTATGACAAATATGCAGAAAAGGAGAAATGGAAAGAGAGCCAAGCTCAACAATAAGGATTTTTCTCTGCAAGCCCTGTCTGGCCATTAGTTCAGATTTTTACTTGGTATAGAAACTCATGCATTTTTATTTTATTTTTAATATGCACATATATGTATATTATTGACACTTGAAGTGTCACATTAACTTTTCTATGGAAACTCATTTCCCGCTTAAGAGTAAAAATTAAATTTAACCGTGAAATTTTTACTCTGAACTCAGAATTCTATCTTTTTTGGAACCTAAAAGCTTTCAAACAAAACACAAAACAAAACAAAACACAAAACAAAAAAGACAAATAATTTGTTTTTTATTTTTCATAAAGAGCTCAATGAAACAAAAATTATGAATTCATACAAACACTTTTGTTGGAAAATGATGACTACAAAACATCATTGTTATGTTTGATGCGTCCAAGATTATTAATTCCAAAATCTCATCTAGATAACTTTTTAATATGATTTAAGTAAGCAATAAGGTACAAGAGGCTGTGCTGTATCTTGAATGAGTCACGGCCGTGACTTATTCACGATACAGCACTAGCCTCGAGTACTTTATTGCTTTTATAAAACGATTACCACACAATACAAATATTAAAGCCAAAAATATGTATCAATGCAACTTTCATGAAGTAAACTTTCACTAAAAGCCTTCCTTCCTCCGGGAAAAAATAGTCCCTGACTGTGAACAGCAACAGAAGTTACATTTTTATGCCATTAGATGGCGGCAAAGACTCTCTTTGTGTGTGTCAGTCAGTAGCGAAGACTTTTACATTGAAAAGACTGAATTGTTGTGAACACGGAACAAGGCGCAACTGACAAATGCTTTGACTAGCGCTGTCAGTCACGGGAAAACCCCTTAACTGTTAAAAGGACAAGATAATACATCAGACATTTAAACAGATTTTTTATTATGAACATAGGACCTGACCTGAAGGAAAATGCTAAATCTGAATGCAGGTAATAAACTCGCTCAATCGATCTCTTTCTTACAATACTCTTCTAGTTCTACATAATACAGTAAGCTTCAATGAACAATATCAACTGAGAACAAACAGTTTACATTGCTAAGAGTGGTTGCTAAGGGTGTTGTGTAGTGATACACAGAACCGAAGGATGAAGCGGTCATAGCAGTGTTTTATCGTGAATAAAACACAGCTATTGACCAATCAGAATCAAGGACAGGAACTAACCGTTTTATAAATCAGCAGAATTCACAACAATGTTCAAAACATCACACAAACTAAATATTTCAGTTAAGTATGAATTACATAAAAACACATTCACATGATCAATGCAGCACTGACCCACTACAGGTAGTAGCAGTCCGTCAACTGTCCTAAAACTCTCATACTGGTCATGGGCATCCTTACTCTCTCTGCGTGTGTGTGCCTGTGAGAGATGGTTTGGAAAGACCAGAAGGCAGGCCGCCTGTACATGATTACATCCTTTAATGCAGTAGTACCGGCCACTCTGTGAACTTATGGGCAGCTTTTTAACGGGCCAGCAATTTCCACCAGTACAATTTGTGGCTGCTTCCTCGAATGCAGCTAGCGATCTTCCACTGAGACACACACGCACGCACACACACACAGTCGCTCCGTGGCGTTCCATTTATTTTCCTATTTACTGCTCAAGGGCCAGAACTGATCATCTCCCTGCAACTGCTCAATAAAAATAAAGCTATTTACAGGCAACGGCTGGCTTGAAGCTGACATACGAGCGCAAACTACAATCCAGCATAATACGTACATTTATCTACATTTTCCACTCAAAGGGAATAAAACAGACAGGCAACGGCGTGACGACTTCCCAGTCCACTGCCAGTCTGATCTGATATTTGCATTCATTTGTTTTCATGTAGCGCCTGAGCGCTCATATTTTCAGCAGTTTATCTATTCGGAGCTCGAGGGCTCGTGAGGAGGGGTGGAGGAAGGGGGCGAGATAAGGGGAGGAAAGACGAAGAGAGAGAGCTGTCAGACGCAAATTAAATCTGTAAAGGGCTGATTTGACTTTGTAAACAAGATTGGCGGTAAATACGAACACCGGCTCTTTTCCCCGCCGGAAAGAAGGATGAAAGCTCGCGAGTCTCGTGGTTATCTGTGACTGTCCGATATTTTATTGTAAATGTCCCTATCACAATCAAACGAGCCATCCGTATCCTTCACTATGAGGAGGTGGGAACGCTTCCCAGAATCCATGACAGAGACAAAGAGGCAAAATTATGCACTCTTTTACCCTCTATGACTTATGCGCCACAAGACAGACACATTTTATGGGCTGGCGTGCCACTCACCTTGATTAATTATAGGCGTGACGCAGGTGAGGCTATGTTAGACTAGCGCTTACAGCTAAAGCTAGCAAGCACGGACATATTTCTGCTGATGATATCATGCATCTGATGCCATCGCGGGAGTGTGTTCGGTCCTCTGCCAAAAATCATGCACCCGCCTTTGATGACTTATATCAAGGGTTAAAACATCAAGGGCCCTACAATTACAGCTTTGAAAGCGAGTATGTGCACCCAGAGAGGAAAAGGCGTCTGAAACAAAGCCAGGGCGGCATCCGAGGCGAGAGCCTACAGCAGGCCGGTCAGCCAGCCGGGACGTGCCGTATGTGCGCGCTTGTGTTGTTTGTGCGCACATGGGGGGAGACAGAACGTGAGATAGGGTGAAAGAGGGGGCTCGGTGTGGCGGCCGCTTGGCATCACGCCAATTTGCCACGCACGGCTGCTTGTCACCGGGAAAGAGCGAAATGAAAACCTGTAATTAATTGCTCCTCTGCATCCCATTCTCCTGCGGTGACAACCCATACATTCTATTTTATACACACGTTCATTGACATTTTCAAGTTGCAGGCGTAATAATTACCAGAGTTATAACACCTTCTATTGCGGCGCGACAGTGGGATTGACGAGCCGCCTGAATGCTGAGTTGTTAAGGTTTGACGCCATTAATTGCCCCTATAATCTAATATCACAAAGGCGGGCCATTACACACCATGAGCGGAGCGTGCAATTCGACACTACGGTTTCAGAGCAGTGCAGGAAAACAAAAGCGCGCCATTAGAGACTTGACGGCCGCTAACAAAAGCGCAGCACAATGCGGAATTATATTTTCATTCGGCTTTGTCTCTCGCCATAAATGATTCCCCCGTTCATTTGCCGCTGAATAGACCCAGTAATAGAGGAGCCAGAAACCCCAACCATTTGAAGTCAGGCATTTATTAAATGCATTTAATTTTTTTCTCCCATTTTTTTTCTCTCTTTCTCTCTTTAAATTAACATGCAAAGGGAAAGAAAGGCAAGGGAGATATTTTGCTAGATGAGCAGAAGCACAGTGGTGAGCACCTTGCTGTGAATTATCAAGCCTGAACACTCATTTACTGTATTTTAAAAACAGCGACAAAAAGTATTCTGTCCACATATGACGAGAGAGAATAACAAGAGAGACCTGTTGTGATGTGTTGCCAGTAAAGGGCTAGAGATGCCTCAAGTTTGGACCACAGGAAGAGCACTTGGCCTATAGCGGAGCTTCAATAGGCAGCCAGATAGACAAAGCTTTGGAATACACTGTAAAAAGTAATACGCTATATCTACTCCATAAAATTTTGGCAACAGATTACAAGCAATATTATTAATTAAATTCAACAAATTGAGTTAGAATTAATCAAATTAATTCCTTAAATGTCAACCATTTAAAACGAGTCAAATTTAAGAAAAATTTAAACAAAAATATCTGAATAACAGACAGATGTCAAAGATGAATTAAGAACTCTTTATTTTTTTATTGCCAACATTGAAGACACCTGATGATAACAAGCAGAATCACTGAAGGAAAGGGAAACACAAGAATTAACAGAGGTTTAGATGTTGATGTTGATTTTATTGAACATATTTGGTCACCACTATGGTGGTCAGTGTTTCATTTAGTTGGGCAGCTTGACTCTGCTTTTTATGTCAGTTTGTGGTTTTTGTAATGGTGTTTGCTAATTTTACACATTTTAAATGGTTGACATTTAAGGAATTAATTTGATTAATTCTAACTCAATTCTTATATGTTGAATTTAATTAATAATATTGCTTGTAATCTGTTGCCACAATTTTATTGTGTAGATAGAGTGTATTACTTTTTACAGTGCATATAGACACATTATTTAAGAAAAAAGCTATTAAATCATTTAAAATATAAACATATATTTATTAAAAAAAATATACAAAATAAAATATAAAATAAAAACCTTAAAAAATATATATTAACAAAAATAAATAAATACATGACAACACATTATGAATGATTTCCTCTTTATATTTTAGCTATTCAATAGGCACATATTTCACTTGCACCTAAGAGATCAAGGTTTGGTATGTTAACACATGTAGCTATTCCCTACTGGTCAATGCTGTAACTAAAGTTATATGAGGGCATATTTTCTATTTTGACAGCTGTGAAAAAAAGCAGGCAACATTTAAATCAAAATTATATTTCATTATATCTTAATAGATACATGACAAATGCCTCCCAAAAAAAAAAAATTGCTCATAAGTGCTCATGAGCAAAGATTGCGGCTGAACAACTGCCATTGAGATGAACAGGAAGGCTAACATAAAGCTCACTCTGCAGCAAAAGCAAATAATATCAGGTCTTACGCTATAATAACCTGTGTCCACCAATCACTGATCCACCAATCAGTGTCACGCAGGTCAAGGGTCATCTATGGAGGGCGGCTCTTGTGGTCATTTTCAGTGTATTTCACTTATCTCATTCACCTTTAATCAGGTGGGGGGTAAAACACACACACAATCACTTTAGAGGTCAAAACGGTAAATGGAGCTCATCTATACAAGGCAAAACCTCTTCTCGCACTCACCCGCAGCTTTGAGTTTGTAAGTGGCACGGCATCTGAATGCATCTGTCTGTGAGAGAGCGCATAATATATGGTGTGTATTTGATGGCCATCCCCTAAAACCATCTCCACAAGCTTCTGAGACTGTCTGCTAATGAGCCAGCTTCAGTGGCACCTCTGGAGCCTCCCACCACCATTAAGATTCACCAGCACTGTCCGCATGCACCACGAAGAGCTACCCACTACTGACAGGGGTCAGCTTCAATACAGAGAGAGAGAGAGAGAGCAGCGGGGGAGATGGCCGTTCGCAGGGAGCGGAGCAGTAATTAGAGTGGCTATTTGAAGAGCGAGTTTAACTGATTAACAAAGAGAAGAGATGGGAAATGAGGGAGAGAGAGAGAGAGAAAGAGAGAGAGAGAGGAGAGGGAAGCCGAGCCGCAAGAAGAGCGATGCGTCCCAGAGGGTCATAAAGGAAGTAGTAAGGACAGAGAATGCATTCCAATGAGCCTTATTCTGGCTTTTCCTTTTTTTCTGGCCTTGATAAATTACAATCAGTCTTATCAACCCCTCCGCTCATTAAAACACAGACACAAGGACGATGATGTGAATCTCTTGTGAACCTACAGAGAGACCTGCGGCCAGAGCCCGACATTGTGCAGTTTATGTGGGGTCTGAACCGGAACAAGTGAGAGTGTTTTAATACGAAATCCTCCTCAGCACAATATACTGTCAGTCTGCCAAATGACTCACTTTCATTAAACTAAAACCATCCGCACTTAAAAGCATTTTGTAGGCGATTCCCTGCAAAATGTTTCACCTGTGCTCCTAGATTCAATCTGATTCCATTAGTCTGGATATATGGAGCGTCTCAATGCATTCAATGATAAGTTGTAATGTTTCTGCTCTAATGAAGTGGCCACTCAAATTATTTGCCATTTAAAAATATATTTGGGAGTTGTGGTACGTCTTGCAGGGGAATCAATGCTTGTTGCACCTGGTGTTAAATAATTGAATATTTATGATATATTTGGAATGATTTGACTGACAATATTTAATTAGGAAACATCATAAATATCGCAATGATTTTAATGCACTTTTTGTTTGCCCATTGGATGGATGGATGGATGGATGGATGGATGGATGGATGGATGGATGGATGGATGGAGGGATGGATGGATAACAAGAGCAATAGTTAGACAGGCGGATGGATGGATGGATGGATAGATAGATACTACACCCTTCATCACCTCTTTTGTATTTATCTCTATTAGCATTTTTAGAATTTAAAAAAAAAATGAAACCAGGCAGTAAGTACAAAGTATAGAGGAGATCTTCATTTTGGGAAAGGTCAACCTCTCAGTAATGAGCCGTACACTAAATTATGGTATTTAAATAAATGGATGATGATGAATGCATCTCCATTCTCTGGAGGATTCTTTGCCATTCCATATTACAGGGTAATTATCACATGTAGTGCGGTGGTGCATACACACACACACACACACACACAGGAGCAGGAGAAAAAGTGGGCGAAAGAGCCTCAAGTGAAAGCATATAAAAACATGTTACTAAACTTTGGACAGACGTGGCAAATCAGCTCCATAAAGCCATAATTGGGACTGGCTGAGTTCTTGAAAGGCTTTTTATAGCTGGAGAGGAATAATATACTCGTCCATATAAAAAAGGGGGAAAATCTGATAAACGGCACTTAAAGTTGAAGAATTTAGAGAAGAGCACAAAGGTCTAGCACTTTAAAGACTGCGAGGGAACTCAGCTCAGACTCTGGAGTATGAATTACGACAGAGCAACACTCATGTGGAAAGGTGGCCAAAGAATCAGTCCGACTATGTAAAGAGAGCAGAGTTCTGGTCATCCAAATCTAAAATCCTGGTTAATACACATACACACACAGGAAGAGTTTAGTTCTTCTAGAAAGCTGAGACGGGGTGTCATATAACAGCTAAGAAACACAATTGTCCCTCTGTGGTGAGCTAGAAAACAAGAGAATGAACTAACTGGTAAAGCCTTAGTGAAGCACACAATATTTAAAGGGACAGTTCTTAATGTGATTTTACGGAAAAGAGGAGAAGTGTTTTCAAAGATTAATTTTAGCGCTGAGTGTTAAGGCCCGTTCACACCAAGAACGATAAATATAAAGATAACAATAAAGATATAGTTATAAAAATTGTTCCAAATATAAAAGAATAGCACTGTCCACACCACAGCTATAACAATAACGATACAGAGAAACGATATCGTTGGGATCACTTTCAGAACGATTTTTTTCCAGCCGTTGAACGATAAAACACTGACAGCCAATCAGAATCCATTCTAATTTAAGGGCTCGTGCATTTAAAACGGCAGACGACACTGCGGAGAAGTTAACTGCTGAGGTCCAGAAAAAGCCACCACTTGACAAGTCAAACCCCCTTTTCAAGGATACTTTAAAGAAAATGGATATATGGAAAACAATCAGTCATACCCTCGGAATAAACGGTGAGAAGTATTAACGATGAGATCATTGTGCCAGGCTAGCAAACAGTGTAACATAAAAATTACCTCAGGTATCCAGCACTAGTTTCGACAACATTGTCTTGCTTCCTTTGAAGTTGCAGTGAAAAAGACTAAGCGTTTTTTTTATTCCACTTTATTGACTTCGTCACTTAAATTCACTGTTAGATTAGATCGATTACACTAGCTATTCACTCGAAACATAGCATGCTGAGGACATCTGCTGGTGAAAGCCGTGTAAATGCAACAAGAACAGCAAAAACTTTGTACACACTTTGAAACCGCAGTGCGCGAGCTTAGAATAAACAGACCGTTACTGTTCATTGGTGTGGACGCAAATATAGTTATTGTTATAGTTATCGTTGTTGGTGTGAACAGGCCTTAAGATGACAGAAAAAAAAATAAGCACAATTAAATATCTAATATCGACTGATTCCATCATGCATCCCAATTTTAATACATCACATTCTCAAAAAACATAAGCCATATACTTAAATGCATGACTCTGGCAAAGCTTGTAAAATTTAGTGGCGATCAGACAATAGGTGGCACTATAAAACATGACAAATATAAACATTTAACGTGATAGAATGTGTAATGGAGAAAGATAGAGGCATACAAAGTTATAATGAATATATAAACACCACAGTCAGTCAATCTCAACGATCCATCTTCAAGCTCACCGGCATTCTGCGGGGACCCTGGAGTGGGAGGGATAATTGAAAAAATGACAAGAAGACGACTAGAGGAGACATCACACGCGGGCATCCATGCACACGCGGGACAACATTCTAGCGCTGTTTACCCCCGTCAAAAAGAATTACTCACCTCACCGATGGAAGACTGGTAGACTGCCTAACCGCAACCCACAGCTCACACTCTCTAATTCTCTCTCTCCTCCTGCACTAGAGTACCTGCAGTCTGCACTGATGGCCATTATGATCAGTTTATTCACGGGTGCGCTCGTGAGTCTACTGCCCGCGGGCTCAAGCCGGTAAACAAGCCGTCACATCTCATTTACACATCAGCGCCATTAATCGCCTCGCAAACCAACATCAAGCACCGGGCCATGAGGCGAGAGGGAGATGCCGGGGAGGGAGGATAGAGGTTAAGGCTGGGGCTATGAAGGCTTGGAGGGGTCAGAGACAGGGGGCAAACAGGGAGAGATGGGATGGAGGAAGGGGGTACCCAAACAAAAACAGGAGGGAAGGGGGAGATCAGATGTGAGGAGGGAATTACTAAGACTGTACCACAAGAAAAGGGCTCAAGGAATGGCTTAGCATCTGAGATGCAAGGATCTCTGTAGGAACACTGTAAGGAGTGATCACCAATGTGTCCTTAAGGAAGACACTTGTCCTTACAATTTATTTGAGTTAGTTAGTTGTTAGTTGTACTGTATTGTTCAGCCTTGGCTACAAATTGACCCTTCGCCAGAAGTTTGATTGACAGGCGATCTAACCAATCATAACGGCGAATCCGCCATTTTGTCTGACAAAGCAGTCAGGGAGTTAGCAGATTAACATAGGTGGATTTGAACTTGAAAAATGGTGTGTACTGACGTCTTTCCGCGATTGAAACAACATTCTTAATGATGTTCCTTCATGTTTATTTGATGCTATAAATAAACTAGCAGGAAGAGATGATCGGTTCACGAGCCGCTTGAGCTGAGGCGCTACAGCGATCTATCACGACACATCAAAGAGCCACAAAACGGTATTTATTGTTTAAATTTCTTTAAAAATGACAAAATTTGAAATTTGAGACTGTTTCATATCAAAAGTAACCTGCTCTGTCTTATCTGACGACGCGTTGTCAGTGTCCTCTTTGCTCCACGATGAATTTTTCACTGTGTGCCATCGGCATGGCTTGTTGGACATAGCAACAGTAACTAAAGGGGGCGGGTCTTTGCGAACGGTCAGTTGGTCTTTGGCCTTGCCATACAATCACAATACAATTAAAAATACACAACATCCACTTGAAAGGCTAAAAAAAATATTCACATTTCCTACTCCTTATTCAGAAGACCTATTGCATTTGGTACAATTTATTTTTTGGATATATTTATATATTACAGTCAATATATTGATATTTTTGATATATTTTTACTAGTGGGTGCAGGACACCATAGTTAATTTATGTAAGTGAGGATAGCAAAATAAAGTAAACTGTGACATATTATATCCAAAAATTCTTCATACAGTGGACTACCAGTAAAATTGATAAAAATTTGGAACCAAAAATTATTCAGACACTTTGACCTGACCATGTTTTGCTTAAGTGTTATCTGACATAATTAAGATTATTTTTTTCTGACACCGTTTAATTCTGAGATCTTGTCATATTTTATTACCTTTTAAAAAAAAAAAAAAAAAAAAAAAAACTATAGTGAATAAACTGTATTAATGAATAAAATGTTCAAGGTGTCTGAATAAATTTCGGTTTGACTGTATATTTATAATAAAATCTTAAAAAAACAAAACAAATGAAATGTATAATATTGTATAATTGTGTACAAAATGTACAAAAAATATACATATTCATATTTTATATTATAAATATATGTAAACAATAAAAATACATAAACAACATATATACACACTATATATATATATATATAAATAAATGACAAAAATGTGTTTATGAATTTTATACATATTTACTTTTTTAAACATTTCTGTATACATTATATAAATTATAATCTTTTGTTTATATTTATTTTTTAATATTTATATATTCTTTTTGTTTACATATTTATATATTGTGACAACAATACAGGCTTATTTATATAGTAATACTTTACAATAAGGTCTCATTTGTTAACCTTAATGTATTAACTAATATGAACTAACAATGAGCAAAACATTTGCTACATTAGGCCTATTTATTAATCTTTTTTAACATTAGTTAATAAAAACAATTGTTCATTGTTTGTTCATGTTAGATCACAGTGCATTAATGAATGTTAAATACATTTTATTTTAATAACGTATTAGTAAATGTTGAAATTAACATTAACTAAGATTAATAAATGCCGTAGAAGTATTGTTCTTATTCTTAGTTCATGTTAACAAAAGTAGTTAACTAATGAAACCTTATTGAAAATTGTTAGTATTTATACATACATTTACATTGCATGTGTATGAAATAACCACTTCAGAATCCTCAGCATCACCCTGTCTGGGTTTACTCTGGAGTAAGGACAAAATATACATTATCCCTTAAAAACGCAGCAAACTGCTAAGCAGTGCTTGACAACATGGCTATTGTAAACCCTACTAACTGTTGCCTCTGTCTCCTAACTAACACTTATGATCACCTTTTATCTCCACCATATCATCATATGACTATCACATACACTTTGCAAGAATGCTAAACTTCTACATGCCAACTCTCTCAGCCACTTTTACCCCTCCCCCATCATACTAAAGCAGAATGTGTTTATCAACACATGAACAGGAGAACAAAATGCCTCCACTGTTCCACTAGAATAATTCCCTTCTCTTAATCCTGACAGGAGGGGGCAAGGGGTCACATTTCTCAGGTGGAAGCGATAAGGGAAGCTAGGTGGGGTTAGCATAAGGGGGGACGGATGGGAGAGCTTTTAAACAGTCACACCGCCACCTTCAAAAAGCCTGGAAGATATTAGCCTGCATGTGGAGAGTGAAGGGTCACTATTGAGCGGGACGTGACGCTAAAGAGGCCTGTCATTTTAATAACAGGCCCGCTGAAAGGCTGCAGGCGCTGTTACCAGGTGGCTCTGTGATGATGTCTTCCAGGCTGTAGGGCCCTGATGCACACAGCCACCTTTTCACAAGCTAATTTGTCCCAAAATGATCTAAAACCCCCATTGCCACCCATCCCCCGAAGTTACCCCATTACCTCCCACAGGTATTTATCATATTGTACTTCTTATACAGTACACGGTGGTGGTGCGGGCGGATTTGTTTGCGATGGTTTGTCGTATGTGTGTGTGCGGTGTGTAATAAAAGCCAGCCACCGGGGGCTGCAGGGCTGAGCGATTCTAGAGAAGCAGAGAATTCTGGGCTGTCACTTGCTTATTTTCACCCAGTTCAAAGCTCGCGTCTGGGGACCGCTTTCTCTGACAGCGTTCGGACAGCATTCGGACAAATGAAAATCCGCCGTTGCGCGAGTGCCCCGAGTCGGGCAAGTTCAAGTGGAAAATCCCCCCACCACTCCGTCTTCCATATCCCTCTTCCATTAGTCCTTCGCTTTCTGCGGACGTCCCTCACACACACACACATCTGTGGCTCTATCTAACGCCTCACTGCCCCAGAATAAAAATGACAACAAATTTCCAGTGGAACACAACAGAAGAGATGACTGGGGTGCGGAAATATAAAAGCCCATTATCGACCGCGTTCATTACACTTTTCACTCATGTTTCAGATCAAAAAATGGACTTTTACACTCCACTGCTCAAACCCAAACTCTGAAACGGCCAGCACGGCCCTGGGTGTTTCTCTTCTTGCTCTCTCTCTCTCTCGCCGTCTTCAATCTGTCAGGCCTCTTGCATTCTGGGTCACCCTCTCTAACCCTCTCTCTTTTCAAAACAACCTCTTTGAAAAGGAAAAAAAAAAGTGCCAACTAAGCATTTCCACTTAATGGACAAAACAGAGAGTTTTCAAAAATAAAAGTTCACAAAAAAGGGCTCCGTCCAGTATGGATGGTCTTTTTGTCCCCCATTGATCCGAGGTGTCCATATATGTGTCACTTTCCAAAAAACGGCAAAGAATTCTCATCAAAACCTGCTTTAAAGTGGCAATTTGCATGATAAGCGCTGCATTGTGTTTAACCGCGATAAAGAACAAACATGAGGGGTAAATTTTCATTAGGGTCAAAGGACTTTCAAAGTTCATTCTGTAAAACTGATCCCAAAGTGCTTGACCACACTGAGGTGGAGGCTCCAGCTGGCGTCAGCCATCTCGCCATCGGATCATCTCAATGTGGTACTCCCTTCACCCAGTGCTACCGTGGCAACGCAGCCTCTCTATCAACGCTCAAGAGAAGGAAACTAATTAGCATGTCTCTAATGAGTCTTTTCATTTTTTTTTTAATTAAACGAGGTCCTCAATAATACATGAAAAGAGGACACTTTTTCTTTTCAATTACCAACAAAGATGGGACTGAAGCCACGTGCGTGTATGTAAAATGGGTCTATATAACTATGATAATAAATTCTATGCCCTTTCCATCACCTTATACACAAAGATAAAAATAGTCCTATGGTGTGACGGAGCTATTAAAACGTGTGGACTTTATTATGCTGCTAATTATAAAACATCAAATAAACTGAATGAAAAAGTAAACAGTTAAATAACTATACAAACAAAATAAATTCCATAAACATTTTTCAATTATTTATATATATATATATATATATATATATATATATATATATATATATATATATATATATATATGATGCATTAAATTGATAAAACGTTACGGTAAAGACATCTGACATAATGTCACAAAAGATTTCTATTTCAAATAAAAGCTATTCATCAAAGAATCCTTAAAAAAAAAATAAAAAAATACATCACAAGTATTAAGCTAACCAACCGTTTTTAACATTGATAAGAAATGTTTCTTGAGCACCAAATCAGCATATTAGAATGATTTCTGAAGGATCATGTGACACTGAAAAGTAGAATAATTCCAAATTCAGCTTTGCCATCACAATTAATTACACTTAAAATGTTTGAAAATAGAAGAAAAATATTTAAAATTTTAATATTTCACATCATTACTGCTTATACTGTATTTTTAACCAAATAAATGCAGCCTTGGTGAACATAAAAGACTTCTTTCAAAAACATTAAAACTTTAAATAAAACTTTTGATTGGTGTATAATGTATAAACAAAATTTTTAAACAAATTTAAACTAACACACCTAATGAAGTGGACTGCAATCCTTGCCTTGGCAAGTTTAAATGACTCTCATTGACTCTCTTGAACAGACTTGAGCCAGCACAAAAAAATATATATAAAAATATATATCTACAGAAAGGCAGTCTGAGATTCCTCAGGCCTCAATGTCCCAAAAAGAGAAATAATATTAACCGAGAATGAGAGACGGCCATATTAAGCATTTAAGGGAAGAACCTGTTGGTCATGGCCAAGGTTCTGGTAGATTCCGACAAAAACCTCAGTAGTATAACTTCTGGTTTCTTTGGCAGTAATGAAGAGGGAAAAATCTAATTTTCAGCTACCAAAAGATTTCATTGTTTGTCACACTGCATTCAAATCTTCAAAAGGAGCTTAACCTGACCAGCAGCCATTTTCTGTCAGGCTAAGTCCATTGACTAGATTAAATGACTTTCCTGCCCTACTCTCCTTGCCATTTGACCACAGATTCAAATACCCTGAACCTGAGGACTTTTAGAAATGAAAAAAAATAATAATAATTTGAAATAAGACCATGAGAGTAAAAAGAAAGGTGAAATAACAGCAAGAGCCTCTTGACGGCTAGGTGTCGAGCAGCTGAAGGCCTTTTCGTAAAGACATAATTGGTATGACGCATCACTACAAAAAAAAAAAAAAAAATCCTCCAGCATGACTTGTAAATCTACATACCTGACATTTTCTTGTTTTAGAATCAATAGTAATGGAAACCCTGATAATAAACAAGGGGCGGATTGCAGTCCCTAAAACCCTATAGAAAAACTAGGAACAGGGAAGGGTTGATGTCTCAGGGCAGTAGATGAGGAAGTGACACTATAAAGCAGAATATCAGGGTTCACCTTTATCAGTATGCCAGGTAGCCTTGTGTTGAGGTGGGATAGACTTCACCCTAGAAGCCCAAACAAAGAGCCTCACCTGAGGGTCATGGGTCGACAGAGGTCAGTGAATCTGACCATAGAGTTCATCAGAAAACATCAAATGTGTATGTGCACACCTCTTTATAGCATCCAGCCTGAGAATATAATATGCTATAACCTCTGTAAGTCCCTTTAGAGAGAAAATGTGATTAGCTCTTGTGGAAAAACTTGCTAAAAGATGCTCGGAGTTCTGGGCAGCTGCTTTTTGCCGAGACAAAAGAGCCCACCATCAAGCCTAGGAAATTCTAATCCCTAGATATGCCCTTTTTGGTGAAAATCTGGTACTGTTTTCCCCTTTACATCCAAAAAGTGAAATAAAAGCAACATCACAAATCTCCTAAACAAGCTACCTCATTTTAGATGCCATTCATGTCTGTAACACTAATGATAAAGGACAAGGTAAACACTAAAGTTTAATACTTAAAGGGAAAGTTACCCCAAAAAATGAGCAATGTTGGTTCAAACCTGTATGACTTACTTTCTTCTGTGGAACACAAAAGAAGATATTTGAAGAAAGTCTGGTGACTTTCATTGTATTAACAAAACAAAACAAAACAAAAAAACAAAAACAAAACAAAAAAAAACAAAGCATAGCGAAACAAAAACAGTAGTTGTGTGAACAATCCCTTTAAAGTGAACTGACCTTTAAGTATAATCAACAATAAAAGTGATGTTCACCTTAGCAAACACCACAATTTAATCAACAAAAGAGCCAAATCTGTCCAATAAGCCACATAAATTATCAAAAGGTGCATAAACAAAACAGCAACTTGTGAAAAAAAGGTGTTCTGATAAAATGTTCCTTTCATTTTCCTCTTCTTGACTTTTCTTTAGCTCAACAAGCACGGCGAAGCAAACTTCAGCCCAGGGTTCAATCTAATTAGTGTGGTTTGTTAATTAAATGAGTGCGCCACTAACGAGGTAACCTGCTGTTCCTTGATAATGTTAATTACCCTGAAGGGAAAACCTCTCAACACGGTCATTTAAACTGTCAGCTAGCATTCCTCCTGGATTATTGATGATTTGTAAAACTGTGGCTGGCTCTCACACTCCCCTTCGCTCGCTCGTTCACTTGCACTCTCTACTTTTCACCTAATATGCTCGTATTGACTATATCCGCCCCTCGCTTTCTGCTTGTGATTAGGGGTGGCCTTGTTCATCTTCTCTCCTCCATCTCCATCAGATTCAGGCTAAATAAAAAGCGCACCCTAATCTGTACCTATATGCCAGTCTGTGTTAGTCTCACAACTGTGTTAACACGCTTCTTCCTGTGTTTTCATGACTGTGATATCAAAGCTTTACTCTGGTATACACACGCAAGTGCGTCTTGTCACATTTGACAGGTGGGCTAAAGCAGGCAGTTATCACCACTGCTCCAATTCAACATGGCAGGCATGAAGACTGTATTTCTTACCAACAGTAAGAAACACTTAGACAGAACAATACCAACACACATGCAAAATGCACAGTGTATTGCTAAACAAGAACCAATGTTTACTCTGTAAAGATAACCTGACCTAAATGGGGAATGAATAAATAATGAAAATAATAATACAAAAATAATAATAATAATAATAATAATAATAATAATAATAATAAACAACTATAAATAATAACTAAAATACTATATATATATATATAAAATAAATATGAAATAATATGAAAAAAAATATATTACCATTTATATGCTGAAGTTACAGAACCCTGCACGACATGCGGACAAAAAAAAATATGTATCGTGGCCACAAATTAAGAATTCATTCTCTCGTTTTAGTAAATTGTGGCCACATTGTACTAATCTTTCCCTCGTTTTAAGCAATTCGTGTGCACAATATAATAATTTGTTCCTTCGATTTAGTAAATCATGGCCATGTTGTACTAATTTGTTCCCTCATTTTGATTAAATGAATTATATTGTGCACAAAATTTAGTAAAAAGAGGGAATTAGTAAAACATGCTGATGTATTATTAAGTCATGGGCACAATATACATATTTTTGGTATTGTCTTTGGTAAAGCGAAAAACAAATTATATCTGGACAGAAAGCCTAATGGGTAAAGTCCTGTTCATACCAAGTCTGCACAACACCAAATGGCACAAAAAAGTATAACAACCACCACCACAACATTCTCAGAAGAAAAGTTGATACCTAAGGGAATTATTGGGCATCCAGGAAAATAAATAAATAAATCAATCAACCAAACTTCTACATAAAAATAAAAATGAAAAAAATTGAAAAAAATTTTTGGACTCGGTACGGATAGATCTGAGCTCTCCACACTACTCTATTCCTAAGATTTCTGCTCTAGACCCTGAGTGTGTCTGTACGTGTGTGAGTGTGTGTGTGTGTGTGTGTGTGTGTGTGTGAGACCAGGTGCTACAGAACATGCACTCAAGCTAGACATGAAGTTTGGTTATAAAGTAGTGCCATTGTTCAGCTCTTCACTACAAAGAACCACATTCACAACTCTGCTCTTATAATAATACAGAACAGACGGGGGGGATGGGAGACGATCAGAAACAGATAGTCAAGAACTTTAACAGACATATATCTGAGAAAGTACGACAATGGAAAATAGGGCTGGGTGATATAGCTGGAAAAAACCTGTTCTTGATATTTGATGATAATCAAATTATTTTTAAAATCAGTTAAATTTCACTAAATTAAAAATTAGTGGTGTAACGATACCCTCATGTCACGATTCAATACATATCACGATACTGAACTCACGATACGATATTATTGCGATACTCCAAGGCATATGGTAAAAGGTTAACAAAATATGTACTGTTGATTAAAATGCTAAATTTGCATTATTATATATTAAACTACTATATATAATGTTGAATATAATGTAGTACTGACACTAAAACTCTGTAAACTTGAATTTTTTCCTCACACAGTAATTTTCATTTTGGGTGAACTATACACTATATATATATATATATATATATATATATATATATATATATATATATATATATATATATAATACACAATATTGTTGCATTTTTTTTTATTGCGATATATTGTGACAAGATATATTGTTACACCCCTATTAAAAATATATATGTTTTTCATTTATATGCGCCAATGCAAACAAATCACTGAATCAGAGTTCAGACCGTTCTAAATGATTCAATAAAATGAATCAAGCTTACCAACTTTTTAAAATGTTATATCATAAACGTTTTTAAAAATTTCTTACGGAAGGATTGTGGAGCTAGTCTATTAATGCTGCCTTTAGGAAACCAAATGGCCAAATGAAAAGTGCATTAAATTCATCATAATTTTCATGAGGTTGCTGGATTTGATAACACAAGCAAAATCATCATAAATACATTGAATATTTCATATACCACCCATCCTTAATGGTAAAGTAAAACAATAACGAAGGGAAAGGACAAAAATGTGATTTAACGCTTACATCTGATTGTTATAATAAGTGTATGCTTGTATATTCTTATGGGTTTGTGTATGTGTGTGGTACACTGCACAGGGCTCTGTTTGATCTCGTTGCTCGTACCTGCACAGGGCTCTGTTTGACCTCGTTGCTGCTGGGGGAGTTGAGTCCTGTGGCCTGCTGGAGGATGAACTGGCGTGCTGCCTGGAGGGCCTGTGGACACGAGAAACAGAGACAACACAGCGGTGAGCACCACACATACACACACCTTTGCACTCTGCTTACATTTCCTCAAAATCACACGAGGGATACACTTAGCACTGCGTGGTGGGCCCCACCTGTTTGCCAACCTGAGTGTGTGGGGCCCCTCCCTTACAGGGCCAGAAAGGGACCTTGCTTTCTCTTCAGACTGCGAGAGGGAAAATGCAACTCTGTAACTTTACCGCACCCTTTTTTTCCTTTCTCTCACACTCCCTTAGATCATCTGTCCATTGCGCTGCCACTCCGAGGCCCGTCCCACATCATGTGGCAACGGTTCGCTACCCTACAATACAATACGGCAGTATTTATTTGGATTTTTCAAACTGTACCCGCACAGGATCTTTGGTCCAATGGCAAAATGCGGCTCTCAAAACAAAAACACTAGGCAACAGTAAATCAGTGGGCAAACAGCTTTTTGAAGAGCGCCATCAGGATGCACATTTGCTTCCTGGCCCTGAAGAGAGAGAGGAAGGTTACATAGTAAATATTGATTTATGAAAGGGGGGGTGTGGGTGAAAAACCCTCTTTAAAAAAAAAGAAAAAGAAAAAAGACCTCACACCAAACATAAATCCTCAGTCATACTTAGATATGCTAACCGAAAAAGCTGTAAATTCCACAAGTTTTAGACATTTTAAGCCAGCTTTAATAGTTCACCTAGCTGTAAACTCACTTTGAAGGCAAATCTTTATGGTTTAACATTAAAGGGGTAACTCATCCAAAAATGACAATTGCCATTATTTATTCACTCTCATGTCAGGATATAGAACCATAAAAATAGCATAAATGTGGTCCATGCAGCTCAAAAGAAGACTTAAAATATATTTTTTAAGTCATACAACAGCTTTGTGTGATGAACAAACAAAAAAGTTAGTACCTTTTGGCTAGTAGCGAGAAGTAATGGCTATTGAAAATTAAGCTTTGCCATCACAGGATTAAATTACATTTTAAAATATATTAAAATTTTGTAAAAATTATTGTAAAAATCTTACCGACCCCAAACATTTGAAGGTAGCGTATTGTAACGTATTGTAATTTGGTGAGAATCAATGGCAACTGGTGTCAAAAATATGCACAAATGAGATCTGAGAGCTTTTTTGGAGCTTGACAACATCTGGTCACTTTCTGCTATTGTTTTAGGGGAAAAATCAGCATAAATATTCAAAAGTAAGTTTCACATAAGACACTAAGGCACATGAGTTAAGTAAATGATGACAGACTATTCATTTTTGGGTGAACTATCCCAATAAAATATGGTCATTTAGCACTGATCTGATATCAGTAATAGACTGTTAGTGCTAATAGCCATTATATCAATTGCAGAAGTACTTACTGGCTAAATGTGTGGGAGGGTGTATTTCAAAGCACAGTCCAGGACCCTCTAAATAAATGGTGCCAATCCATTTAAGAGAGATACACCTCTGTCTTTTTTATTGTAGAGGGGGTTGTGGGGGTTTTAGAGAGAGAGAGGGGGCCAAAAAAGGCGAGAGGCCCCCTATACAATCGGCACATGAGAGAGAGAGAACATGCAGTGGTCGGTGTGATGAAAACCATCTGCATCAAGAGCACTTGCTACTTTTGCTGAGGTCGCAATTGAGCGGCGTGCGCACACACACACGTTCGCGAATGCACGCACATGCTGTGCAGGAACCCCCCCCCCAACCCCAACCCCCTCCATCTGCGCACATGACCTCAGCGGAGGGCTGGATAAGCTAAAGTGACCGGCAGCACCTCCCAGCTACGACTAGCTCTGAGACTACACACTCTACTGATGGCATGTGGTGTGAATTACTTCTTACAGACGTGCGCGCGCACACACACAACCAGAGACAACTTGGACCAGATGGTTGTCTGGCAACAATGATCAACAATTGGCCAAAACTGCCGCACTGATTACCACTTTATTAAACTCTTCTTTGATTTTCATAAACGCCATGCTTATTTGGATTAAATGGTAGCAGTTTAGTGCACACATTTAATCCAAAGTAATTTACAGTGCACTAATTTAATGTACAGCCCCTTCAGGAACAACCAGAGGTTAAGTGCCTTGCTCAGGGGTGCAATGGTGATAGATTGTGATATCAGTAATTTTGCAGTGACTGGGTCACCCCTAAATAGGACCACCCCTAAATTTGTGTTACCAGTCTAGAGCTGTAACTGTTAGGCTGAATCCATCTTACAGCCATCTCATACGCTCTTTCGTGGACCATTTCTTTATATAACAGGAATAGTTTACCCAAAAAGGAACATTTCATTATCATTTATTTAACCTCATGTAATTTTCACCCTGTATTTTTTTTCTCTCTTGAAAGACAAAACTAGAGGCTAAGCAGAATGTCCATGCAGCTCTTTTCCATACAATGAAAAACAACAACAACAACAATAAAAAAAAAACCTTTAAAAGTATTATAAAAGTGGTCCATTTGACTTTACATTCATCTGTGCAACGCAAAATGAGATAACAGAATGTCCAAGTAGATCTTTTCCGTAAAAAGAAAACAAGCTCTAAAAAAGGACCAAAAAGAGCATAATAAAAATTATTTATAAATAACAAAATTATAAAAAAAGCGTAGAAGCGACATAAAAGCTGTCCATACAATAGTAATGGTATCAAACAGCTTTAGAAGGCTTAAAATATAGTACACAAAGTGTATGCACTGCTTTTTTTGCCATTGTAAATCACTTTTAGGAACTTTTATGATTTTTGTTGTTGTTGTAATTTTTGCCATTATAAATCTCCATTAGAAACTTTTTTTTTTCTTGTTTTTGTTTTTTATGGAAGAGAGCTGCTCGGACATTTAACCTCTAATTTTGTGCTACACTGAAAAATGAAAATAATATGAGTGTGGAAAGACATTTTCTAAGCAACAGTAAGTCATGTGTGTAATATGTGAGAAACAGACAGGGATTTAAAATATTAGAAGCAGATGTAGTACACAAGTTGCATGGACCATTTTATGATTTTTTTTTTTTTTTTTTTTTTTTTTTATATATTAATTTTTTGCCCTATTTTTTGGTGTTTGTTTTCGTTGTGTGGAAACGAGCTGCTCAGATATTCTGCCTAACATCTCATTTTGTCCTGCGCTGAAAAAAGAAGTAATGTTTGAAAAAGAGTTTGGGATGACATGGGGGAAAATAAATGACAAAAAAAGAGGAAATTTTGGGGTGAACCTCTACTTTAAGGAGAAAGGCACATTACCTAGTGAAGAACAAGTGGTCAGCACGGCTGGTCTTAATCACGATGCACTAACATCAGCAGTGGGAGCGGAGGCCGGCGGCACTAAACTGGCCCAGAATGAGAGCGACTGGGGCGGCGAGTTTCTCTGAGCAACAGGGGAGAGGCTCCGTTCTGTGGCTGGAGAATCTATTGACTCTGACTTGCCAATTTTATTGCTTTCACGAACAGTGGAGGTTAAAAAAAGATTTGGAGTACAAACAGGGGGGAAAAAATGCTTTATAACTTCCATCCATACATCTAAGCAGGGAGTGAAAAACGCATCCAGATTTCAAAAGGGAACATGAGTTGCTTCTTTCTTCTCGCTCACCTACTTTCATCTTATCACTCTCTCTCCCCCATCCACCCCAAAGCCTTGTGGCATTCGCTGGTGAGCGCTGCACCTTTAAAGAAAATATGAGGGAGGCCGCGGCTCGTCGGGTCCAACAACAGTTCCATTGTGCTGTTGAGTTAGACAGGTTTTATTGCAGTGCAGGGCGGGCGGGCGGACGAGCCAGAGCGAGAGCGAGAGCGAGTGAAAGAGGGGAAGGGGAGGGTGAAGAGGTCAGAGCCCAGCTTGGCGGCCTTAGCAGCACAGTGTGTGAGTTCTTCTGACTTGTCATCGCCCCCCCCGTAAATCAACACTCCTGACATTGCCTTTAATAACAGAGCATTTTTTAATTCAGCAGGGTCGTTGGGGGGGGGTGGGGGGGTGTAGGGTGGTCGGAGAGGTGGGTGTAGGGAGATTTAGCAGGGGGCTCCCTCTTCTTCCCTTTTTTTCCCCGTCTTTCTTTTCCTTTTTTCTCTTGGCTCTCGCCCTCCCCTCTTTAACAGGCTTCAAAAAAAATGGCTGACAACTGGGTTTCTTTTCTTTTTGCAGGAGAGAGGGAAAGAGGGGGGCCTTCGGGTGAGGGTCCATTATGGGAAAATAACAGGGAAGAATTCGTTTTGGCATACGCACGTAGTGCGACTCGCTCTCGTTCTAGCAAAGTTGTGACAGTCGCGTCCGTGCGCACAGACGTGACAGCGTCCAATAATAATACGGCAGATGAAATTTTTGAGCCGCTCTAGGTCGGACGTTCCAAAACAACGCGGTAAAACACACAAACAGGGGTGATTGCGCGCCTCTTTCCTGGATGTCCCAGCTTCTATTCATTACGGTCAGGTTGCTTAAGTAAACACGACTGGGAGGTGATGAATCGGAGCCCTAATCCGCCTGTGTTTGTGGGAGTGAGAATGAGGGAGAGGGCAGAACACGGGGCGCTCGCTCGCTTTTTCTCTCTCTCCTGTAAATCTAAACAGTGAAGTCGGCTCCTCCGCGGACAGGTGGGCACCATATGCTGGAATGATCCATCATCACTGACAGAGAGCCATTGTTGACGCCTGCAACGTCCCCCCGCAACCGCCCCCGTAGAAAAACAGAGCCCACGGTGGGCTGTCCATGGGTGTGGGTGGGGGGATGGCGGTGGAGTGGTAGGGGGGCCAGGGTGGCATGAAGGGTCAGAGGGAATCATGTTACTGGAGTTGGCGGATCCAGAGCTGAAGACAGACTGAGACTGCCACTGTACGCTGGGAGAAGCTCAGGAGATATTGATGGGGATGAGGGTAGAAAGAGGTGGGAGTAGGAAACGAAGACTAACGTATAGACATAAAAGAAGAAAAGAGAAGGGAAAAATGAAATAAAACAAAGAAAAACTAATGAAAATACAAATAAAAAACAAACAAGAAAAAGTAAAAAGTATTGTTTTAAAGAACAAATGAATGTGGACAGTGTACACAGTCTTAAAGTAGATATGGTTGAAATCTCTTCTGAAACTTGAGACACCTGTGAGAGTCTCCTGCTTAGATTTTTTTTCTATTTAATCTCATTGCATTCTAGGAGAAACATCTGAGATATTAAAGAGATGTAATTTTGTCTTTCCTACGGGCCGGTCTACATCAGCTTTATGAAACAGCTGCTGGCCACACTCGGCCAATCATACCCCTGCCTCTGTGCTGACCTCCAATCAGAGTTAGATATGATGTGCAGTTATTTATAGTTGGCTAGTGAGGACCCTTTCAGAAGAGGTCAACAAAGTAACAGTGGTGGCCTCCCTCAGGGCCGTGGCGCTGCGTTTTTAATTCATTCTTAAATAAACCCCTGTCAACATGCTCCACTTACACTCTGGCTTCTACTGCCAAATGGCATATTTATCTGCACTTGAAGCGGCTTTGAGGTATTATGTCACACATTGTGACTTGACACAATAATTTGTTTTGTCTCACACAACTTCTTCACAAACAAAAAAGAGATATGAGAAAACTATATAAAGCAACCAAAGTTATAAATCCCTAAATTTATGCTCACAAATTGCTCTTTCATAGCTCAGGAGACATAAGGGAGTTCTAAGTTGTCTTTCATTGAAGTATCAAACTTTGCCTCAGATGTTTCTCCTAAAATTCCTTAGTAAAATGACAAATTAGATATATGTTTATAGACATTAAAATTAAAGTAAATTGGAAGAAATTTATGAGATATTTGAATGCAGACAAATATTAGCACAGTGTCAGTCTTTATTAAGACTACAAGGGTTTTTCCTCAAGAGAAAATTTGAGCTCTCCATATCTCATTGCGATAGAAACAATTGAGTTTAAAGAGATATGTGATTGTTCTCTCCTATGGGTTATTATAAACTATATATATATAAACTAATTTTAATGTCTCATTGCCTTGTGGTTCAATTTTAGACTAAACGCAAATAGGTGAGGTCAGTTTTCTATTAAAATGAAAAAAAGAAAAAAAAAACATTTCAAATGTACTCTGTAATTTGTTCACACTGTTTAGGAAAGCAACAGGGTGTGCTCTTCATGCGAGTAATGTTACCTACATCATGCTACAACCGCACACATGGACAGATGTGGTCAGACGCTCTACAAACAAACCCAAACACACCACAAAAAGTCTATTTTAAGGGTGTGAAGACAGAATATATTTCCAATTTACAAAATAGCAGTTCATAAATAACAAGCCAAAGCTTATTTTCCCCTCACTCAACATCAACGGTGTTTAAGGCGGGACTGGAATGTGAACGTTTAGAAAAAAAACATCCTGCGTCGCACCGAGGGGAAAAAAAGAACCAAACTTAACCTTCTTTCAGCGGTACAAACCGGGAGGACTTGTTACACTCGGGTGCTTTTGTTCAGCATGCACCCTGCATGATAGCCACCTCCGAATCAGGAGCGGAGAGAGGAAGACAAAGGCACCCTTTTTTTCCCCAACCGGTGCCATTCAACCTTAAAGGAAAAGTAAAGCTATGCCAAAAGCTGCTTCTTTTGAGGTTCGGGCTTGATCCTCCTGGAATTAGGAAGTTCAGCTTTCTCCTTGTAATGTGTCTAAAAATGAAGACTTGAGCTGTTTCTGTTTGCTTGCATTGGATACGAGAAACAGAAGAAGAAGAGGGGGGGCGAGATGAAAGAAAAGTTTCACAGATGTAATATAAGCCGGCATCCAAAACGTCAGTCATGTGAGGGATTTGGCAAAAATAATCATACCTGCTTGTACAACCTCTTCAAGCTCTGAGTAACTACAGGCGCACAATGCGCCCGCTCCTTTCCTTTCGCCACTCCTGACGGCAGCCACTTTATTACTCACGAGTGTGACAACTTGTGGGATTGCTTTGTATCTGAATGGCATATTTACGTGAAGCGTGGCTTTCGGTAGCAGTTGCTTGTAATGTATCAAATGCATCACTGTCAGCTGCCAGAGGAATCTCCCACCACGAATGTGTTTGTCCACACAATCGAAAGCGTTACGCACCATCGCTTATGGAGTGTTGGCCAGGCCAATACGAATGTAACTTTCCAGAGAGACTATCTCTGCTGATAATCACTAAAGGATGAATTATTGTTTGCCAGAGAACCTGGATGCTGATGCTGGAATGCTCCGACACAGCTGGTGACCAAATGAGCTTCGTCTACAGCGGCTGCAGGCAGACATACTGGGCCTGTTAGCAGCTGTCCACCAAGGGCTACAGGACGAGGTGTAGATTGTACGACAGGATCGGGTTTACAAGCCTGGGCCAAGGTTTCGTAGATCTTAACTTGGTCCCCATGACTCATTACAGTCGTAGCCTGCAGAGCTGTCCAATTTCACGGTGGGTTACAAATAAACTGCACTTCTGACCATATTTCTCCCCCTTTTTTTTCCCCTCACTCTCGCTCCTTTTTGGCCCAAGCTGGATTTAATTTGCCACTTCCTGTTCCATCATGCGGTTCGCAGTCACTCGTCACATTTGTTTTTGTTCAGATCCATTAGAACACGCATCTGAAAATGGCAAAATCGAGTGAATTATTCAATGCCGAAATCATCTGAAAACAGCTGCCGCTGTCCCTTTTTGTCATTTAATGTAATGTTTCCGCAATATAAAGGCTATAGCAAAACCTTAAAATTTAAACGGCTACAGCAGACTCCCATCGGCCATTAAAATGAGGAAAGGGTGAATTGGAGCCAAGGCAATAAAAAAATAAAACTAAGGGAGGAAAAAACTTCAAAATATGCTGTAATGTTTGAAAACCCTGACCGCTTTCGTTTTTTTTCACATCCTATTTTTCACAAAGGGGACCTGTTTGAAACTTGCTGCCTCTGCTGCTTTCCAGATGTGCGTTGCTCACCTCTAAGTCCCCAAATATGTTAAAACAAAAAGCCTGCTTGGAAAAAAAAGTAAATATGGGCTGCAACACGATAGCAGCAGTTTCGGATGTCAGAGAGATTTTGTTTTTGAAAACTGTGAAAAAGATTGCGAGGATTGCATGGCTGTTGAACCCATTACGGGAAGGAAATCAGTGAAAGAGGCTCAAATGAGCTCATATGTACCTGGTGTCTCTCTCGGCAGTAACTTATCCCCATGTCCCATACTGAAAGAGCAAAAGAGGAAGTGTAATCCACTATGGCTGGGCTCTCTGGGCATCATTACCTCGTTGTTGGCACCGTGAGCTCACTTTGTAGTGCTGAGGACCACAGCATTAGCGAGAGTTCAGCATTGAGACAGCTCGTAGAGAGAGAGAGCTCGGAGAGTTCAGGATACGGGTCGTCTCAAAATCCTCCAGCCTCGGCAGCCGCACAGCCGGCTAATTGATGGCAATTGCACGGCAGTTTTGCTGTGGTTTTCTTAACACCGCCCTTCTGGCAGCCAAACAAAGTTCTACTTGATAGGGTTTCAACCTCTCTCTGCTGTGCGGACTGCAAAAACTAATAAGCAAAAATTGACTTTCAAGGTCTTGTCGTATTTGAGAGCTTTTCAAGATCTTGGAGCGAGTCTGCAGGGACGGTTCGGGCAATAGGAAGGTGCTGGGGTGTGATGCGAGTCATGGCTTGAGTGACCTAGCCCAATGGGACGCCATCCAAAACCCATCCTCCTACAAACACATGCTAAACAGACTGACCTGGTCTCCATGATGAGGATAGCGCTAACTGGCAGCAGGGCTTCCCTTCCAAACCAGACATATGGAACGCATTTCTTTGTTATTATTAATAAAGAAAAAATTAATAATACACACTCGGGATGTTGCCAAAAGCAAGCTAGCGAGAAAGAAAAAAGACACATGCGGTGTATTGAAAACTTGAAACCGCTCGCCTGGAGTAGAACTAAAAAAAATAAAGTTCATGTTTTTAGTCTGATTTTGATTTTACACCTGGTAGTGGCTAAAGTGATACTGATCTTTAGAAAATAATCAGAAGGGATAAACGGCACATTGAATCGAAAAAGTTTCTGCCATCTGTGTTTAAATGGGAGTGGGGCGGTTTTGAAGACAAGTTAAGAGGGAATAAATCGTACTGAGAGGAAACAGAGTGCTCCGAGGCCACGTTTTACAT
Source organism: Mylopharyngodon piceus (assembly GCA_039654765.1). Classification (NCBI taxonomy): domain Eukaryota; kingdom Metazoa; phylum Chordata; class Actinopteri; order Cypriniformes; family Xenocyprididae; genus Mylopharyngodon; species Mylopharyngodon piceus. The sequence continues at coordinate 22,918,294 of CM077452.1, read as the reverse complement.
TTTTAAGCACAAATACCAAGATCGAAAGAGAAGGAACTACTGTCGTGTCCACATAGGAAACTCAAAATCTCCTATAATGGTCCACAATGTGAATACGATAAAGCAAACACACTTTCTTTCAGCACCGTGAAAGCAAACCTTCAACAAAACCGAACCAGCTCCAGGTTTCACATGTTCTTCATCAATATTCAATTACATCAGTAGCATCAATCTATATCATCAATCCGCGTCGCTCGGCACAAAGCGGCCTTCATCTCGCTTCTATCTCCACCCTTGGCTATTAAGGAGAAGAAAAATAGAAACCAACATTCTCTCTCTTCTCTTCTCCGACGCCTCTCCCTGTTGACTTTAGTCTCTTTTTAAGATGGCAAACACAAAGAGCAAGCGGAGGCAAGCTAATTAGCAACACTTAAAAAGGGATCTGGCTTCATTGTTTGCAGTCCCTCGCCCTCACCAGTTACCAGGGCAACAACTTTGAGAGTGGTGCTGTGCATATTTCTTTTGCTTTTTTCTTCGTCTTTTTGTTTCCCCTGGGGGTTCTCCAATTTTTGGAGCCTGGAGAGGGCCGTTGGGAGGACAGAGATGGAGAGCTGAGGGGTCTCTTAAGCCGAGTGCAGAGCGGGGGCTTCTGGGATGGCGTAAGGTTAGGCCTCTGCATTACACAGCACAATACAGAGTTCTAAGTGGGCATTGAAGGCAAGGAAATTGGGCTTACTGAGTACGTAAGTGTGCATGTGTATTCAGCTTGGTTAAAGGAAAAGGTCACCTGTATCAAAATCATACAACTTTATTTTTCTGTGGAACACAAAAAATATTTTGAAGAACATCCAAACTGTTTTTTTTTTTTTTTTTTTCCCCTCCATAAAATGGAAACATATTGTGGGGCGCCAAAAAAGCCATATGGCTCATTTACATATTTAAATTCATCATGTCACGTTTGGTTTGGTTTTAGTCAATAACTTAAATTTCTGGCTACTGTTAACACAAATCTGTTTTTTTCAGATGTCAGGGATTGAAAAGTTAAAAAGTTTGGGATTGGTAAGATTTTTCTCTTTTTCTCTTTTCTCTTTTTCCACCAAGGCTGCATTTATATGATAAAAATACAATAAAAACTGTATGCATTTATTTGTTTGAGTCTTTTGGACTTTTATGGAGTTTTTTTGTCTGATTTGGAGTTTGACAACGGGTCACAAAAAAGCAGCTTGAAAATTCTTCAAAAATCTTATTTTGTGTTTTGGGGTTTGAAGCGACATGGTACATGGTGACATTTTCATTTTTGGAGGAACTGTTCCTTTAAGTTAAAAGTGGCACCAGTCCTTGGCAATTTACTCTCTTTCCACCTCATCTGTTGATTAGAGCTGATACAGCAAAAACACATGCCAATTAGTGTCAATTATGGCTGTTTTCTGACGTGGAGTCCAGTAGGAAGTGTACTAAGGCTAAAGAAGCCCTCCCTCTGCCTCATTAACTCTCCAAAAGTGAAATTCCCTCCCTTGCCACCCTCCTCCTCCTCCTCCTGCCCCTCATTCTCTCCATCCTTCCTCCATTCCTCTCCACTTCAACTATTACCTAAATCTCCCCCTCCCACTACTCACAGCTCTCTCCGAATCACTAAATCCATTCTCCTGCCCTATTTTTTTTTCCTGTTCCCTTCCTTTTCCTTCCTTTCTCTCCTCTCCTCCCTCTCTCCCCAGTGGTTTGTCAATCAGCTCTGAGGGAGTTATACCTCCAAATGCCCACACATTAGTATCCAACTGAGAATCTTTCATAATCGCCATGGTGACTAGAAGAAGGTCAATGCTTGATGTGCTTCAAGCACTGCCTATGAACTGCCCAGGCCGTGGAAATTACAGACACAGAATAAAAGGTGGCTTTGTGGCACCACTTTAGACAGTGGGACGTGAGTGTTTGTTGGTGCGAATCTATTATGTTTGAGCATGTCCACCAAAAACAAGAGGCTAAATGAGGGCTTGTGAGTCAGAGGCCAAAATATGATGGAGAAAAATGATGAATAAAACTTTACAGTGTGACAGTGATTTTTTTGTTGCCATTATCGGTGCAGAAAATACACACTCTTTGTCGAATGATGATTTTTGCTTTGAAAAAATAAATAAAACAAATAAACAGAATTAAAGCGCTTAAATAAATAAATTACAAATAAATAAAAAAACTAAAAAAAAAAACTAATCAAAAATAAATAAACTGGAATCATATTGTGATCATATTGTGACTTCAAAAAAGCCATATGGCTCATTGACATACTTAAATTTGTCATGTCACATTTGGTTTGAAAATATGCAAGATTTTCAGTCAATAACTTAACTTTCAGGCTGCTCCTAATATATTATGTATTTTCAGAACTCTTTTGAAATGGCTTAAATGAAACAAGATGGAGAAAAATGATTAATAAAACTTTACAGTGTGAATTTTCCGTTGCTGTTATTTACACACCACCTTTAATAAACATCATAACCTTTTTCAAATTATTATTTTTGTTTTGAAAATAAATTCAACAAAGTTAAAATGCTTAAATAAATTTAAAAATATATACATTATTTTTAATTAATGTATTTATTTTTAAACAAGTCAACAAATAAAATAAATGTCCATACATATACATACATACATACATACATGCATACATACATGCATACATACATACATACATGTACTGCTCTGATTCTTTCTAACAACATGTTACCAGAAGTCAAAATTTCACTTGTTGTTCTTACAATTATTCCCATATGAGTTTGTAATTATTGCAAATGTGATCTGTGTTGGGTGACAGTGCTACTGTGGTCTGGCCATGTGTTTGGAACTGATCTGAGCCTAGCTGTGCTGGCAGTCCTTTTGAGATGCTCTGAATAGACAGACGCACTGGAAAGACGCAGGAAGAGACGACTGTGTGTTGCCACAACTGCTCCTAATGTCTCCATACACAGAGAGAAGCATACCAGCACACACACGTATGTAAATGCACACTAACGGCGGCCCTCTTTAGCCTTCTCAAAGGTTTCCCTGGAAAAGCCATAAATTAGTTTTATTACCCTCCCATAAATATGACATTCCCACATTCCAGAATTAGGACTCCACGTGTGAAAAAATCATTAGATGAAGAATATGAAATATCTCCGAGCACATGTGAAATACATTATGCTTTATATGAACCTTTACTTATAGATATGTGCATGTGTAACCAATCCAAGACAGCAACTTTGGTGACAAACGACACAAATTTTATGAGAGAAAAAACATGATGTACGATATCAAGATGAACCAGCACATTTCCAAGTTCTTATTTTCTTCATTTCTGAGAGCTTTAAGCGAACACAACAAAGCAAGTAAAGAAACATCCTCTCAACTACTTTCTTAACCGTGTAAGAAGCTCAAAGCCAGGCCAGCTTTTCAATTGTACAACAGGAAACCAGCACGCCGGAGGTCTTTTTTGGTATTGCTGCGGCATCTATTGAGGTCGTCTACAGATGCTAGGCAACTATCCTCCCTTAACGCCTCCCCCTAAACCCCCTCGCCCTTGTACCTCGGTCACCACCAGCGTTTTGTGACCAAGCTTGACCTTTCTTCTTCACTGACCTCCGTACAATGAGACGGGCCACAATTAAAAGCGTGGAATGCTTTTAAGCAATGACACCTTTCAAAGGGCTGAAAATGTTCGATTTACTGGATGTTATTAAGCTGGCTTCAGGCCTGGCCCCCATCACCTTGCATCCTTGTCCAAAAGGGATATGATCCCTGTATTTAAGACTCTCCCTCCCCCTTCCCTCCCTTTTTGTTCGTTAGACTTAAGCTGTTTGAGGGGAAGATGAGAAAGAGTGGCTCTGTTCGTACCAGCGGGCCAAAGGCATTGTGACCGCTGACACGTTTGGCTGCAATTGGTCAAATGAGCTTCATTTCACACAGAGGACGTGATACGGCCATTACTGTCCGCCGAGTGCTGAACAGAAGGCCGTTCCCAACAGTAATGAGACGGGAGAGAGGCCAAACACCCTGACTGTCAAAGCGTCCAAACTTCCTATCTCACCATGCTTAGCATTTCACACGCAGAAACCCAATTAGAGCGTCTAGACTACCTCACAGGTACCTATGATCTGCCATCAGGACAGCCAACTCAATATGGCCTATCTGTCCAGACATCTGAGATCTATATGCCTTTATCCACTCATTCCATCTGCGCCGTGGACAGTTTAATTAAAGCTACCATTACGACCAATTTGCAGAGTCCATTATGGCCTCTTAATGGTGGACGGTGCCAGAGAAAACAAAGACTAAAGCAAACGACACACGCACATGGAGACGGGTAATTCTGAGTTGTAATAAAGTGTAAAAAAAGTGGGGGTGGGTTATGATACAATGACCACAGGAAGAAAAACAGTCAAATGTCCCTCACAATATAGACCAAGGACAAGAGAAAATACAGAAATTGTTAGGAACACTTATGATCCAAATATAACTCCAGTCAACATTAGAAAAGTGTAAAATTAGCTAGTTGGTGGGTTGCCTGAGCATGTCGTTGAATTTTCGTAAACCAAATAGGCTGGTTTTTATATAAAAACTGACAGTTGACCATTGTGAACCATTCCGCGTCAAACCAAATCCTTTCCCCAAAGAGTCAACGAAAGTCATATGTAAAGTGAGTGGAGAAAGAGAAGAGGAAGTGAGAGAGACAGTGAAATCATCTGCCATCTCCTGTCTGTAGGCCATCTGATCAAAAAAGCCAGAGCTTTACAGCGATGTGGTCTCCATATGCACCAGCTCCAAACCATAACCAATGTTAAGCTGTCAATGTTTGTCCATCTCTAAAGGAGGAGTCTGGTTTTTCGGTTTCTCTCTCTGTCTCTCTCTCTGGTGGGTTTCACATCTCCATTTTGCGCTACTCTTTCTCAACTCTCCACTAATTAGGGAAGCAGTCGCTAGTCTTCTTACTCCTCCTGAGAGTTTAACCCAAAACTCAGAAGTGGTCAAAACTGATCTGAATTTATAATGATTTTATGATTTATAAAACATCTTTATGCACAAAAAAGGGGCCTAAATGCATCCTACTTTATAAATCACAGTTCATCTTAAATTCAAGCACAACGTGAAAGTGTGTAAAACACCTACAGAACACATATAATAATATTAATGCATATTTTTGATTGTCTATTCATCTTTGCATTTTAATAATGTTGGATTATTTTAATTACTGGTATATTTAAGTGCAAAAACGTACGTGTATTATATGGCACCTTGGGTCAACTATGAGTTGTGTTAAAGGTGCTTTATAAATAAATAAAAGAAGAAAGAAAAAGTTTGTATGGATGCTCTTCAATTGGCGTACACAACTATGCCATTTTCACATCAGTTTCTGCCTTTATAAATCCCAAATGTTCCTTTTGACGTAGGATAAAATCCATGGAATTTAGGATCGAATCCGACTGTACGTGCGCATTATAAATGAGACCACTGATCTCTAGAAATTTAGACCCATTTATCGGTTTTGCCCCTCTTTATCATCCAACAGGTAAAAACCATATGTCTATATCACTCATAGCAGGCTGAGTTGTGATGAAGAACTTTAAGGGAAATTGGTTCTCTTGATACTAAACTGCATACTAGTAGCCAAGAGACGGGCCACATGGTGCTTCAAGAGAGCTGGTCTGGACTCGACAATGTTTTTAACCTGCTATGCACCATTTGGGGCACATCCTATCTAAACGGTTGCTTTGAAGTGAAACCACAGGGCTACTGTATCCCTAAAGAGAGCGAGAGAGAGATAAGACCACCCTATTAAAGAAAGCAAGGTGCAGCAGAGGGGTCTGTCAGGGCCACCTCCCCATACCCAGGCCGAAGTAGCTGTAGACTGGCTGTGGAGCGGGACCATTTGAAGTGAAGAACACTCGAGGGATTGAAAAACAGAAAACCCTTGGTTGGATTCCTGGCTTTGTGCAACAAGAGGATGAAATTCTATAAGGACTCCACTAGTGTGCACTCTTGTTTTTTTCTCTCTACCTCTCCTGTCTTCCTTTTTTTTTTCTACAAAGCAAAGGGTTTTGCTGGTCTTGGGGTTGTGAAGCAGACAAGGAACATTCCTCAGGGGGGCCCAGGCGCCCTTTCTTGACACATCTCAGCGTTGCACTTTCTCTCCCCCCCTCCCTTGGTTCCCTCTCTCCAACCACTTCAGCCCCACTTTCCCCCTTCCCTCTCGACTCTTTTCTCTTACCCTCTATGACTCGGCTACCTCGTATCTGTCCGTACCCACAATCCCCTCCTCTCCCGAGATGCCTGCCTCCGTTCCTCTGACTCAAACTCATCCTGGTGCTCTCTTCGCTCCTTCGCCATCTCACCCTCCCTCTGCTCGCATTCTCCATCACTCTGCTGGGCTTCTGTTTGTTTGGTAAAGACTGTTGAGTCTTTGACGTCTGCAGATGCCTGTGATTTCTCCCAGGCTCCCGAGGGGCCCAGGGAGAGAGTGCTTTGTGCTCTGACAACGCAGGTCTGCAAAGAGGGAGCTGGGACTGTTTTTCTGCTCCAACGCTTCTTGGCAGGGTGTTTAACCAGTATCGCTGCACTGTGCCGCTTCCAGGTGAAAGATTTGGGCTTGGAGGAAGAGACTAGACTAGACAATAAACAGAATAAACAGCGCAACTAAGTGCATTCACTTAGTGTTTCAATTTAATAAAAAGTATTGTACAGCTTTGGTCAACTCATTCCATGCATACTATACCATTATGAATGAATATATATATATATATATAAAATTTATACATTTTTTTTTTACCTTTTCAGTGTTTTTACCAATTATGTATTTTATTTTAAAATTGATATTGTCTAATTTTAAGCTTTTATATTAAAATCATTAGTAATTAATGTATTTTTAAAATTTGTATTAAGAATGATTTTTAAGCTTTAAAACTAAAATGAGTAAAATTTTACTACATAATTGTATTTTTATTTAAGCTGAAAAATGTTTACTAATTATTTTGAATATTTATTTAATTTACAACTATAATTATGCACTTCTGTTCGCTTCTCTTTACATTTAATACAATATATTTAAATTAATACAACCTTGCTGTACCTGTACAATGACAAAGAGCATGACTCGACTAGTTTGACATCTATCAGTAAGTCAATGAATTTACATAACATTTTAACGAAAGGGGCTTTTGAAAGGATTCCTGAAACACCCCATATTCTCTTTCAATCATTCCTTTAATTTATGCTGGGCTTCATAGTGACCCCCTCCATAAAATTTTTTTTAAAAAAACTGTATGAAATGAGGATAGCAGAGAAAGACATTAAAACTTGATAAATGACTTTTTAGGAGGCTCTGCCATGATAACACTTTACTGCTTGCTTTGCCATTTTCAGAGCCTTCCTCATTAAAGTCATTTGGCTTCAAGGCCAAACTCTCCATTCATTTAAAATCAAATGAGGGAACTTGATGATGAACTAATTCATTCATCAGATTCTTATGAACAATGGCTATCTGAGATGGAATAAAGGAGGCAGATTTCTATGGCACTGCCACCCATATCATAAAGAGCGCATTGCGTCTCTTGCTGGCACAAAACTTACATCTCGCTTGAAGAAAGAAAGAAAAGGAGGAGTTAAGAAATGAGAAGAATATTTAGGATATCTCTGTGGACAAAGAGGTTAGAACAGGGAGGGAATGTCATTAAGTGAAACTGCATAAAGTTGTGATTTTCATTCGGTCTAAAAACTAAACGATGCAAAACAGCTAGTTCATTGTACTGTATCTGGATGCAGATTCTGAAAAAAGTGAGTATAGTATAGAGGCTATTTAAGAAAAGCATTAGTAAACTTCCCACATTAAATAGTGACAGGAGTTCAAACAGATGGCCTGGGGACATTCTAAGTTTTTTGTTTTGTTTTTTTTTTTTTTTTTACCCTTTCTGTGGAGTGACTCAGATAACACCAAAGTAAATGTTTAAAACTGCTACTGGAAGATGAGCAGGTGTGTGGAGCCTCACTCCATAAGGCTCAAGGCCATGGAGAAATAAAATACACCTACACATTAACACTGACACAGGCATGTACACACATTCACTTATACGCAAGCAACCAAATAAAATCCTTATTAGACAGTGGCTTACAGCTTTTATACCACTGAAGGTCTCTGTGTGGCATATTTTTTATCCATACAAGTGAAACTTCAGAATCGTTCTAGTCTGACAGCATGAAAAACAAAAATTCAACCTACAACTCATTAAATTAACCGCTACTGTTGTGACATGCCAATATGGAAGCTTGTTTCTGCCACTGAATAAAAAAAATAAAAAAAGGTAATTGTAACTTCATCTCACAATTCTGACTTTTTTTTCCTCAGAATTGCAAGTTTATCTCGCAATTCTGACTTTATAACGCATATTTGCGAGTTATAAAGTCAGAATTGTGTTATAAAGTTAGAATTGTGAGATATACTCGTAATTCTGAGAAAAAAATTCAGTCTTGTTTCTTCAGAATTGGACTTTATAACTTGAGTTGGCGAGTTTATATCTCACAATTCAGAGAAAAAAAGATATAAACTCGCAATTGTGAGAAAAAAGTCAGAATTGCGAGTTTATATCCCGCAGTTGTGAGTTTATAATGCGCAATTGTGAGTTTATAACTCGCAATTCTGACTTTATTTCTCGCAATTGCGAGTTTATATCTCGCAATTCTGACATTATAACTCGCAACTGTGAGTATTGCGAGTTATAATGTCAGAATTGCGAGATATAAACTCGCAATTGCGAGAAATAAAGTCAGAATTGCGAGTTATAAACTCACAATTGCACATTATAAACTTTACAAGAAATTGCAACGTCACATTGTGAGGTTGCAATTTACAAGAAATAAAGTGATCATGAGAGACTTTAAGAGACTCTCTTAAACAACTGCCATTTAGCTGTATTTTAAAACTAGACAAAAGCGTTTCTTTTCTTCTGACCAGCAAACTATGACACAATCATCACAGAGTTATAGTTACGCTGTCACAGCTTCTAGTAGACATATGAATTATGAAAACCGTGATGTAAAATGTTTTGGACGTTACTTTTACAAGGAGCTACTGCTGCCACCAAACACCAAAAGTATGGGTCAGTGTGGCACGAAAGAAAAAGTGGGAAAGGAAAATAAAGAGGGACATAGAGGAAGGAAAGGAAGAAGAGAGAGAGTGTAGCACTGAGGCCGCGGCGGCCGTATGTTTGACATTGGAAATGGTTTAGAGCAGAAGGAACTGGCAATTTCTATCTCTAATTAAAGGCTTTGGCTCACATGACCATGTACAGGTGCACCAACACCAGACTGCAGAGCCGGGAAGAAAGGCCTCCTTGTGTGTGGTGAGGCCATGCTCGCTCAGCGGGAGTCCACACACACACACACACACACACAGAGGATGCAGCCAAGGAGTGCAAACATTCACATTCATTACCTTCACTACAATTTCGAGCCCTTATTTCAACTGACAGAAAAAACTATGCAAAGTAGTTATTTTACAAGTTCTTTCCTTCTCTCTTCCTGTTCTGCTTCTCTTGTGCTCTCTTCTCTCTAAACGACTCTCATTTCATTGTTTTTTTTTTTTTTTTTTTTTACTTATGGCCATTTGTGAGCAACTCTACTGGTCAGACTAGTGACTAAGACAGCTATTTTTATATTCTTATGAAACTCCAGATATCACAAGATCTCGGATCGTAGGAGGCACAAAAAATTATTTCATATTGCCAACCAACTAAACATCTTTAATGTTCTTAGGGACAAAATGTATATTTCACATTTTCTTCTATGCTAAGTAGAAGAAAATGGGAAATTAGTCATTTTTTATTAAGATTTATAACATTTATAAAATAAATAATGTAATTTATTAAAAATTTAAAATTTGAATTACAAATTATGTGTGGGGTTATTTAACCCTCTGATGCCTGAAACAAAAATATAATAATTTGTTTTGAGACAATTTTATAATTTAATTAAAAAAAAAAACAAAACAAAACAAAAAAAACTGTCCATTATAATAGAAGATAATGGTAAATATTCCAGAGGTTCTTGGTGCTTCACTTTCGTTAAATATATATTGTCACAAATTAAAAAACACTATATAAAGAGGGTGGTCATACAGAATTATGGGTAAAGGTCAAAGGTGATCACCCACTGTGATTTGGATGAACAACACACTTAAAAGATCTTTTAAAAGATCTCTACATTAGATATTAGTGTCAGAACCCTTTACATTTACACACCAAATCAATTCAGACATTTAAATAATATGGTTTAACAGATCCACTTTCTTTTAGTAATAGTTCATCAATATTACATACTAGGATCTGTTAACAGGCGTTGCAGTGCAGCCTGTGTCACTGATAACAAGGTTAAGGGGTCCTGTTACCCTCTGCGTCTGTAATGCATTTAGGGAAGAGTGTGAACAGAAAAAGAGAGTTTCAGCCAAGAGAGTCCGGGAAGTGAGGAAATTCCAACTGACAAACTGGATATGGAAGACACTGACGCATAGGCCAAAGAGCAAAAACAGCACAAGCCTCTACACGCTGACGTGTCACTGCATAAAACAGTCGCTTAGAGGATTATTTTGACTCAGGCTAGGCTGAGACTGCTGCTAAGACCGGACTTCAAGTGTGAGGAATTCAGTAAAGTCGGCATCATCTACAGGAATGAATGAAATCGCCAAGTGCAGTTCTGGATGACTGCGTGGAAATATGAACCCTGAGGACCAGATTTGGTTAAAAGATTAGTTCACCCAAAAATGAAATCACTGACTCACTCTCATGTCTCTCCAAACCTGTGCAACTTACATTCTTCCATTAAACACAAAAGTAGAAATTTTAAAGATTGTGTTGGTCATAGTGTTGTGAAAAGTACCGACTTCGATACCAATTCAGTACTGAAATTTTAAAAATGTGACGCTTTGAGCGCTGTTGAGCGGATTCGTAAACACCTCTGATTGGCCATTGTGTTCACGCGCTCATCTGATATGTCTGTGATTGGCTACAATGATCAACACTCAAAAACAGACATCAGTGAAGCTCTTCACCGAGCACTTGTAACCTGAATGTGCAAGGCTTCCGGTGTCATCTGCTTCCAGTTATTTTAGCGGTGCAAAAACAGTCCGTTATGCTGCTTAAAATTGCAAACTGGTATTTGTTATATTATTATATTATCGTAATCATAAACATGCTGGTTTGTAGTGGTAATATTTCTAACATTTAGTGCACTTTGTTATTATTCTAGTCATTTAACTATAGCGGCTAATGAATCGGAAATCCGCATTGCTAAATAAGGTAGATATTTCAAGTCTTCTGAAGTCATACAATAGCTTTGTGTGAGACAGGCTGCTACAAAAGGATCAGTGATTCAGTCAGGATTCAGAACTGTGCAATTCATGAACAAACCATTTTGTGAACTGGATTAACCGATTCACTGAAAAGATCAGACTCTGATAGCTAGAAAAAAAATTATATAATATGGTACAACCCACTAAAAATGTATTTGTTAAAATAATAACGTGATGTTCACAATAAATAAATAATTAAATAATAATAATAATAATAATAATAAAATAATCACCTTTTGTGTTTCATGTTGAGGTGAACTCTCTCTTTAAATTTTTATACTGTTCCCATCAAATAACTGAAAAGTGACAAGCTGTAATATTGTACAGAACACAGGCAACTCTTTGAGGTTTTGAAATTGTAATGCAGTTTGCGTCATATATCTGGTTGTTTGTACGTTGCACAAGACATGGGAATTGCACAAGAAACAACAGCTCAACACACTTCCTGAAAGTCAGGGTAGGCGACTTAGGGTCTTTTGCACACAAACACACACACACACACACCTGCTGCTGTTGAAGGTGCAGTAAATCCACCGGGCTGATCTCCCCATTGGTGTCACCGTTGGACCCGCCCTCTCTTCCTCCGCCATCTGATTGGCTGCTTAGGCTGCTGACTCCATTTTGACTGGAGGGTGTTGTTCGAATGGTCTCAGTTGCTGATTCTACCATCATCACGTGGCACCTTGCAGCCAAAAAAAAAAAAAAGAAGAACATATTGAGTGACCATCAGGCATTGTTAGAAGTCCTAGGAAGCATGCAAAGATCTATGTAGGCAATGTGTTTTATCACAAAAGCAAATATACACAATAGCAACCAACAGCACAGATTCACAATCAACCCCATCAGAAAGTGTTTATCTGCAGTAGAAATACAGTGACACAGCTGCTAACCTTGATAAGAACTTAGTAAACAAGCAGTGTGCCATACATCCATTTGGATATACCTAAAGAACCACCTGAGCCTCTAAACAGCCAATGGCAGACAAGGACACAAACGCGGAGGAAGGCGCAACGAAGGTTTGCCTGAAGAGATACTTGTGTCAAACTAAAATGGCATTGTGCCATGAAAGAGTGGCATGCTTTTCCCTTTACCAAAGGTTACAATACAGTGCATCAGCTCTGATCGAAGGACATTTGTCTTTGACAGAAAGTGTTGATGCATCCAACACAGTGACAAAGAGGCCTTTTCAATTAGAAAACATTTGCTCAAAAGAAACACCAACCTCTAGTGGACCTCATTATCAGCAGTACAAAAACACAAGCAACTTCCAATAGAAGAGGAATGCATTTAGTATCTTTAAGAGGTAAAATGAGTGGAAGAAGAAATAAGCCATCAAATGAGTGAATGATTCAGTGAACAGATGACTTATTGACGTGTGTAGCCTTTGTATTAACGTGAGTGCTCCTGCACTAAAAAAGATGTTAATTTTGTTATTTTTTTCTGATATATTAATTTATTTAAAAATACATACTTCTATGATGTTTTTAATGCTGAATTAATTTACTTATTAATAAATTATTTTTTTACAAAGAAGAAAAAGCCAGTAAAATAATGAGATTCCTAAAAAATTAAAAAAAAAAAAAAAAAAAAATAGTGAGACATTAAATATTAAATAGTTTGGCTAGGTTAGTTCAGGTTGTAAAATATCATATGGCACAATCCCCTAAAAAAAATAATGATATTTATTAAATTAATAATTTGTGTAAACAAATAAATACACACACAAGCATGTATATATATTTTCCAAAACCAAATGAAACGTATAACACAGAGTACATATAATTTGACGCATGACTCACTAGATTTTTTTACTACATTTGCTTGCTTTACTTAACCTTGGGCACTTATTTATCATTGACCTGCTTACGAAAGCAATAAGATATTCATTTAAAAACATTAAGATCAAAAACATGGAGCATTGTGATTGCATTGTGGGAATGGTACTATCTACACATGCAGTACGTGCCGTGCAGTAAAGCTCGCCACAACAACAGCTGAAGACCGCTAAGACAGAGATAGAGAAGACTCTTTAACCACTTCTACACCCAGATCTACCATTCATTGGGAAACTCGAGGGTGCTTTTATGGGTCCAACAAGTTCACAGTTGGAATCACTTAAATGCACCTGGTTGAGGAGTTATATACTTCATCCCAAGCTGTCAACTGAGGCAGTCACGCGAAACTCGCATGACTGAAGAGGATGCAGGCATGTCTTGTATCATGGGGGATACAAACCAAAGATGCGGGTAGTTTTATTGGCTATGGACCCATGAGGAACCGCGTGTGGTTAATTTACATCCACCCAAACCATCTATATCATTCAGCTGTAACATGCAGGGGACAATACCAAAACCCCAACAACAGCTTTCAAAACCCACTTCAACTTCTTTTCATCATGACTAAAACCTATTTCATCATTTGCAAGAAACCCAAACTGTTCAAGAGATGCAAGACTTGTTGCATCGGAGAGCTTGAAGGAACGAGCAGCTGCTGAGCGAGTGCATCACTGCCATATTAAGCAGCCCGAGGTGTAAGCAAGCATGAAGCCTTGTCATATCCCGTAATGGGTGTATATTGCCGCTATAATGGAAGGTCGTAAATAAAGCAGCCCAATAAATCTGCACAGGGAACCTTTGATTACGGCTGTGAGACAGAAGTTTGCAGCGTCTTGTAATTGTTTTTGGCAGGCTCATCTAAGCCGCCAATGTTGAGGCTTGCCGCATCTTGTTTAGCCCCCGAAGCCCCTCTAGCTGAACTCTGACCTGTGAGAACAGAGAAAGATGCCTTTTTCTTCTTACGGGGGAGTGAGCGATATAGAAAGGGTGGGCGTTCTTCTTCAGATCGAAGAGATAAAATGTGCATTTGGGAGAGAGCATTTGCCTTTTAATTGGGACGGAAGAGAAATGGGACCAAACTTGCCTTTGCTTCAGGGACGAAAACACAAAGAAAAAAAATCAGCTCACAACAGATAAAACAAAAATCCCAGGACCAGCGTCTTCGCGGCATGGTAACGCAATGCATTGGCTATGCACTGAGGTTTTCTCTTTTTTATGTTCTAATATCAGCAGATTTTCTTTGGCACTTACAAGAAAGGGTGGAGGGGGTGGTGATTCATTCTCTATCCTGTTTCTGCAAGTACTGAGGCTGCAACAAGGGATCATGGGAACTTCTGTGACTGCCTGTTAAAAGCTGTTTATATTGCTGATGCTGAGAGTTGCTAAGGTAAGATAGCAACACGGGGATAAACACGTCCCTGAATTCTGATTCGGCTCCAGAAGTGCATATTAGCAGTAAAAAGTGAAAGCTTTGTAGTTCTGCTGATTTTTTTTTTCCTCATCTGTAATAAAAAGGAAGTAACGCAAAAACAAACAAGGTCAGGAAACGGAGAGATGGCGAAACAAACCACAGTTTATCTCATTCATGACTAAATCCCATCCTCCCCGAAGCAAAGATTCTCCTTTCCCTCCTTTCTCTTTTTCTCTCTTCTCCGTCTACCCCTGAGGCAGCTGCAGTTCCGTTCCTGTGCTCAGGGTCGGAGTCGGCGGCTGGCACGGGAACAGAGGATTCCGAGAGAGCAGGGGGTTGAAAAGACGCCGTCTGAGCCAGGTAGGCCAAGGGGCGGAGGTCTCCTGGGTAAATCTCATACAGGTGGGCCGTCACTTCACACCCTCTCAAAAAATAGCAAGCCCAGCGGGGACTAAAAGCTTCCAGTACTCCGACAGGGTCAGAGGTGAAAGGTAGATTGTCTTTTCCCAGCTCCCTTTTTTATTGTTTAAGGAACACAGTTTGCTAAAGACGTCAACACTATTAATGTAGACAAAGCATCTAGTGTTCCTGCCCAAATTAACTTGAAAGCAGTTTATGCTTTTCATGCAACAAAAGTCAATGACATATAAGAGCGTCCATGAAAAAGAAAAGAAAATCTAGTTTAGAACATGTAAAAATGTACTCTTTGAATTTACGTTTCAATTTAATGACTCGTGGTGTAAAAAGAAAAATATTTCCTTACACCTTTAATACTTGCATACAGATCTTAATCATTAATAACACTTCGATGTATTTAAAAAAAAAAAAAAAAAAGAAGAAGCAAAAAACAAAGTAAAACATACTTTTGAAGTCAATCTGTAAACGTTCAAATGATGACAGTCTCAGTGGCTGAAGCACAGATTCACTGAAGTGGAAGTCTATATACCTCTGAACCGGAGTACCTGCTTTTACAGTCTTTCATGGCCCGGTTGGCATGCCCGAGAGCTTTGAAGAGGATTGAGGCTGTCAGATCCAGCCAGCTGATCCCAGATCAGCACATCTGCAGCCCCAGACTGTGGATTGGACTCATCGTTCCGGTCCGACTCCAAAACACAAGCCCCACTAATGCCCTCTGAATTCAGTACTTCCAGCCTGGATCATTTCACCAGAATGAAGATGGTAAACGGCCAGCGCCAAGTTCAGATGGTCCGTACAGCGCCAGCTAATGGAATCAGTCTTTATTATTTCAGATGAAAATGAGTATATTTCAAATCCTTCACATAAAAGCTTATTACTGGCCTCTAAAAGATTGAAAGCTCTATAATGGATAATTGACTGTGATACCTGAAATTTTATTTTACACATGTTTTGCTTTTTTTCCTCTTGTTTGGGTCTCAGTGAAAGAAAATATGGCAAACATTAAACCGGCTAAAGATTTTCCTTTGCAGTGAAAAGGACTGTTCAAGAAGCAATGTTTAAAATAATGCAAGGATTCAAGCCGTAACTCACATGGCAATGTCGACAGACTGGTTTAAATTTGCAACTTCAGCTCTCCGGCACACACCAGAGCTCCATTTAACTACAAAGAGCATTACCCAGATCTAAAAAGAAAATAAAACGGACGTAATACAAGATGACAACTTTGACAATATTTATAAAAATGGAATACCGCTTTATTCTGCCAGTCCTTTCCCACTTTTTTTTTTATCACCGACTCATTCATTTACTCCATCTTTCCTGTCCTGTTCTTTATATAGGAACTCTTCAAGGCATATGCGGAACCATTTCCCATTTTTTCAGCAGGGCTGTTAGCTTTATTTGTCTTCCTTTGCACCTGTGGAACAGCTCTTTCTGCACGTTACGCACACGCTAGCACACACAGACACCCGTCGCAGTGTTTTGTTTTTTTTTCTTCTTTTCAGCAGGTTACCAGATTAATAACTCTTTATCATGTTAAGCCTTATACAGGTCTATTTATATAAGTCCCACAAAGGCTGTTTCTAGAGCCTTGCATCAGCTCACAGGAATGCTCTTATTAATAAAACAAAGAAGAAGCCAACATGATTAGTGGAGACAGCCACAGTTGTGCCAGCACATCTCACGTCTTCTCCCTCAGGCTACTGAAACAACAGTCCCGCAGAGAAGTGAACGCTTCGTCAGGAGCGCCGCCTCTGTTTGTCACCAAATATGATCGAGCAATTCAAAGTCCACCTGAGCACACGTAACAACTTGCTCTGTTCCAAAATCTAGTGAACTGCCTATAAAAGGAACATTTTAAGACACCACAGTTTCAACACAAGGCTGTTTTTAATTATGTCGTTTACTAAGATACTTCATTTTGGCCCATAATGCATTACGACGAGCTACTGTACCTCAAACAGTTGAGATTAGTTGCATTTCAGGAAATGCACAAACTAAAAATAAAATAAAATAAAATAAAATAAAATAAAATAAAATACCTTGAATGCAAGAAAGTTGCTTATTAAAAATAATTATGAAAAAGGTAAAAAATGTTTACTATAAAGCCTGTATTTTGTGAAGTGTATATAAAAAAAAAAAATAGGTGCAAGTGTCAAATGCATTAAATGTAAACCTCAGTGAAAAAAAAAAATCCAAAATGGCAGATGAGGGGAAAAATGTTTATAAATGCTTATATATTCATTCAATACTGAGAAGTGTCTATAAAAATAGTTATGTGTAATTAAAAATACTTGTGTGTACTATTTATTTTTACACTTACAGTATAAAAGTATCTCACTGGTAGCTTAGCATAACGCTAAGAGTGTTTCAAATCAGTCACACAGCAGCCTATGTAAGCAGTAGGGAGCGGGGTAGCTCACTAGATTTTGAAAAAGATACTTTTACAAGAAAAAAAGTAAACATCCAACTGTATAAAATAATCGGTTAAACCTCTTAATTGAAGTCCGAACAACAACAACAAAAAAAAGCTGTTTCTGAAGCAAACACACATTCATTGTGTTTATTTATTTGCCTCATCAGGAAGAACTGCTCTCGGGACACAAACATTCAGGAACGCGGTCTACGGAAGGATAGGGTGTATTTGTGTTAGCAGCTCCAACTGCTAGCCCACGGGGCAGAGGGCAGGTGTGTGTGTGTGTCCCAGCGGTTAGAACACACAGCTTGCGGCTCTTCCTCCAGATTTGTCTTCCCTAGATGTATGGTTGGTGGTGGTGGTGGTGAGAGGGAGGGGGGGCAGGTATGACTACATCAACTAAAAGGCCGGGCCCAAGGGAAGTCTGTCACTGTCTGCCGTGAAGACAGATAGCAGGAAGACCCAGAGCTGAGAAAGAGCGTGAGAGTGAGAGAGATGTAATGAGCAGGGGTACCTAAAGTAAGTCACCACAAGAAAGGGTCCGAAACAAATAAGTGTTCTTGATAGAATAATAAAGGAAAGTCTGAATTGCTGGGTGTCTCTTAGCAGTTTTAACCTTGGCCCAGCACCGGCCACTTCAAAGGGATCAACTACTCTCTCCTCCCGGGGGGTACGGCGCACTGGAATATCCTGACAGTAAAGAAGAGACCCTCATTTGAAGACTGCTTAGCCGAGCACTTATGCGTTCCCTTTTTATGAGCGAAGCCGTTCTCCACTCCACTCTAGAGCGGTTTCTCTCCGTGGAAGTGGCACACTGCTCCACTTGGCATTATGACAGAATCCCTTCACGTTGCCACCCACTTACACACTCACTCACCCCAGGCCTTTAATTTTAACATGAAATGGCGTCCGCAGCCCATTTTACTGACGTAATGTGACATTTTGGAGTGAAACAGGATATTTAATGAGAAAACAATGGCTGAAACTTATGTATTTTATATTTTTATGTTTTTTTTTACTTACATTTATCCTTTCTTTCATTATATTATTCATCAGGAATTGATCGAATTGTGAAAAGAGGGCAGTATATAACAAAAATGGGGTGAAAACAACCCAAATGAGAAAATGTGTTTTACAAAGTTGTATTTTCATACAACATTCGTACGATGTGATCTGTAAGAAAACGTACAATTAAAAAAGCATGAAGTCCTAACTAGGGTTATTATTGATAACTAAAATTAAAACTTATAACTAATAATTTTAGTTAAGTTATAAGTTAAGTTAAATAAAAGAAATATTAGATGGAAAAAAGTGATATAAATTAGAAATGTTGGCAACTAACTGAAATGAGTTTAAGTTGAAGCACTAAAATGAGTGACTGGAAACATAAAAAATAAAAAACCTGAAACTGAAATAAAAATAGTATTGTTTAAAAAAAAAAAAAAGCATGACAAAATTACTGACAAAATTATATATATATATATATATATATATATATATTATATAAACAATTCAACCTCTAAACAAAATCCTCAGTGGGATTTTGTACAAATGTACAAATGAGATTATATGAATTCATAGAAATTTGTCACCAATTTGCCAAAATGTAAAATAATAAATTGTCATGAGAGTGTGTTGGACGAAAATAAGAGGGATAGTAACTCTAACAGCCGAAAAGTAAAGTTGTAAAGACAAATGTTTTTCTTTGCAATAACATGCACTAATAAATTATGTAAGATCAGGAACATGTACAGTATTAATAAAGTAAACATAGTTTTAACTTTTTTTTCATGTTGACTAAAGGAATCAGAGTTACTTCTCATTCAAAGCACTATGACTGTCTATTCACCTATCCAAAGGGAAATACACATAAACGTCGGTGATTTTAATAATATTGATTGTTTTATCCTTATGCTAAAGCTTCTGACTAATAAACTTGGTTACCTGGATCAATACAAAATACATCCATCCCAGCTGCCTCAATTGCTCCAAGCAGATCCCTACAATTAGTGTACTGTACATCTCCTAGGATAAAAGATATCTTCTAAATACCAGGTAATCAAATACATACAAAGTCTTTGTAAACTCATTATTGCCCTGTAAAGATTATACACTTTGTGTTTTGCCCTCATTCTCAGATCTCGAGGAAAGATGGTGCTTTTGTACAGCATACGAGCTACAGATCCAGTCGAACTCAACAGCCTCCTCTTGTGATCACATGGAACAGTTCCAGCTTGTACAGGTGCGATAGATAGACTTTATCTGCTCATTTCTTGGCCTCAAAGACGAATTAACATCTAAAAGAAACATTTGTGTGCATGTACATTCCCACCATGCTGATTTAAAGAGCAGTGAAGGTAAACATTTGGAATGGTTGCTGGTTTATTGGGGACTAGACTGCTTTTACTGTCACAACTGAAACCCTTAGCTCTTATTACTGAAGCTTAGGACCACCAATGTCCAAAAATAACCAATTCATTTCCCTACGGCACAGGCTGAGACAAAGGGCACAGAAAAAAAAAAATGGGAGCATGGAAAAAGAAAATGGAATGAACGGAATGATCTGCGTTCACAAGGCTAATGACACAACTTTGATCTTGTGATAATTTTCAGTGGGCTTCAGAGTTGGTGTCCTAATTTCAAACTAATTTTTTTTCAGCTGAGGTTTTCCTTTTTCCCTTCAAATCTAAACTATGGCAGATGACAATTAAGGAATTGCTTACCCGCCGACTGTCTCAAAAATCAGAGGCACTTAAAGGACAATTCAATTATCAAGGACATGCCGATATGAAAGTAAAAAAGTAAGAAATATTCTCACGGGGGAAAGAAAACGAGGCCAAATAAAACAGAGGAGACAACCAGGGAAAAAAAAAAAAAAAAAAAGTCTGTGGGGGAGGCAATTGGATTCATATGATATCTAATGTACCATATGGCGATCTGATGTGTTCCTGCTGTGACGCGCACCTGATGCAGAAGGAGGCAAAGTCCTGTTTGTCGAGCCCATAAAGATTAGCTTTAATCAGGTGGGTTTCGTTGCATTCGGTAAACACCACCAGCATTCCCGACCGATGAGATCGCTTCTGTGTGCCTGTGTGACCGGGGCAAACATTTACTCCCCCGACACTACTACTACCACCCTCTCCCTTTTTCTTTTTGGCCAAAAGTAAGTGATTTTCCATTCTGCCCTTGATGTTTAAGAGACTGGAGATTTCTATACGAGGCCTCCTCACCATCAGATGCACACAGATCATGGCAAATATTTGGAATAGGTGCTGGGCTTTCACAAACAGCCCATTTGTCAGCCATTGAACGCACACATACTCATCCACTTAGACCAGTGATTCCCATCCAGGGCTATGTGAGCAGGTTCCAGAGGGTACGCGAAAAGATTTAGATTTTGCTGGGTTTGTACCGCATAGGCGGAATAGGCATCACAGGAACGCCATCAGTTGCCTCAGCATCATCCCAGCCTGATGCATTAATCGCTGCAACTGTGTATTTACAATGTGATTTTTCAGAGTTGAGCATATTTTAGCCAATCACGGGCATGTCTGCTGAAAGTAATGGACAATCAGAGGTGTTTAAAATGCCTCAAAACGCTGAATGAGTTTCAGTTTAGTGCTAGTTTAATGCTTTCATGCTCACAAACCCTAGCCCATTATAACAAACAAAGCAGAATACATTGTAAATTAGAGATTTATTGTGCACTTTAGATAGATTCATTGATTAAAATGGTTAGTTTTGCAAGTGTGCCGAAATCAGTGAGCTTGCGCTGAACTGACTGACAGCTTCAGTGATTATAAAGGGAGCGCTTGTTGAAAAATTGTTGTTTTTCATGAGATTTTATGACTTCAGTACAAAAAAGTGCTAAGCTTTTATTTTTATTTTTAAACATAGTGCTTTTATAATGTCTAAATATAAATTCAAAAGCAAAACGTGGGTGAAAAAACTATATTGGGCGTGGAAATGGCTAATATGAGCCAATAAGTGCTCCTCTGCCGCCATCTTTTTTTATTTTTAAATAAAAGTGTTCGTTTTCCATCAAATGTTGGATTTATATTAAAATTTAAAATGAGTATTTAGTCTTTTTAACCCATAACATTGACTCTTTGGTTTAGTGTCGATGAAGGGGGTATTTCAGCCTTATTAATAGGGTGGTGGGGGTACTTAAGGCTAAAAATGTTGGGAGCCAC
Organism: Mylopharyngodon piceus; assembly: GCA_039654765.1. Classification (NCBI taxonomy): domain Eukaryota; kingdom Metazoa; phylum Chordata; class Actinopteri; order Cypriniformes; family Xenocyprididae; genus Mylopharyngodon; species Mylopharyngodon piceus. The sequence continues at coordinate 22,896,678 of CM077452.1, read as the reverse complement.
TGACTTAAATGTCAGCCTATAGATAGAATTAACGATAGATAGGTAGATAGATTGATTGATGGATTGATACATATCTGTAAGGATCATGTATTGAGTGTGTGGCTCTTTATAGGTGGAGGTTGACAGGGGCTTGTGGGTCGTGTTAATAGGCAGTGGTTATTATCCTGTGATCATCAAGATGAATAAAGCCATTTCTCATGTCCTGTAATGGTTTAAGAGGCTAATGATGGGGCAAGGGCAGTCTCAAGACCGCCTGAGGCACTAATACCCAAATTGTATTTAACATGGTGGAACAGAGGTGGAACTTTATGGCTTTGAAGAGCAAGCAATCTAACAAATGCCTAAATGCACCCGGATGCAAAATCTGCTTTATGAACATGACCTTCATATGCAAGATAAAGTTTGAATGAACAGCAGCTGAGATTACAGTGAGAGAGGGAAGACAGAGTTTGAGAGTTAGCTGATCTAGATTTTTAAAAAAGACAGTGGGAACAGGAAAATCTGGAGTGAAACCAGTTCATGTTTTTGCTCCATGCCGACTCAAAGCAAGGAAGCTGTTTATTCATTTAAGAGTTTTAGCAAAAACAGAACATGGTCTGTTGGTCTTTATTCTCACAAATATTAAAAACCAATTAAAGGTTAGAATTAAACTTACTTTTTTTTCAGACAAAAAAAAAAAAAAAAAAAAAATATGAAAAGGACTGATTAAACTGGCCTGAAGAGGAGGAAATGCGACTAACTTAAGACTTTAAGCAAGGCGGTGGGGCAAAGTGATGTCTTAAGTTCAAAGTGGACATGATATAATTTTATACATCTGCTTTCATGACTGGCACTCTGGATTTCTGAGTTAATTAATTGATTGGATCAGAGTGGGTATAATCAAATAAAATTTTATAACTCCATAATAAAAAACAACACTTTAGAAGGAGGCATGTGGAAAAATGATAGCATGTCCATTTTTCAAATTAATTGAATTTTAGTACTTCTGAACTTGGTCCAAGGTGTCTCATAAGCAATAACTCTACACCATCTTGAAAATGGCTCCATGACTAAAGACATTCAAACACATGCACTTTTTTTTTTTTTACTTTTTTTCTTGGTTCCTTGATTTCTGGAAGAAAACCACCGCTGTTTATAACTAGTAACCGAGAGCGTTCAATTGCCAGTAATTTCCATATTATATTCTCCAGTAGTTGCACTGCCTAATAAAGTTCTCACCAAGAGTAAAAGCTAAAATATTAATTCCATCTTCAGCAGTGCTGATTGCATTAAAAAACGTCTGTTTTATTATTTAGCACAGAAAGGAAAATCTTTGTTAAAGTGACTTGAATGCAAATTGATATCACTAGAACGAACAGTAGAAAAGCATTACTAATTTGAATCATAATAATATCAATTGAATAATTCATAATGTAATATAAATAAATTAGAGAGGTAATTCGTTTGAAAATGGATGCCTTCAATTAATGTCTCAGCCCCCCCAACCAAAAAAAGAGGGCACATACACACCCGTTTCATAGACAAGAACATTAATTGCTTAACTGTAGTCATTGTTATGAGGTGTCAGAACCCGTGTAGAATCAGGGAAGAAACTAAACATGCAGAGTTCGCTTTAATATTACATAAATTTTTCACTGCATTTATTCAATATTCATGAATTATGCTTGCTCTCACTAACTTGTCTTTATATCCAGCGTGAAGTGTTTTTTCCGCTATGAAAACAGCAGCTCTTGTCCCAATTCAATTTCAGCGAGGATGATTTTAAAATCAGTACGTGACACGTCGCCTTTTCACCTTGTTCATTTTCCGTTCCTCTCTACGGAACAAGAGTAGCTGCCTTTGTGTCATTATCAGCCTTATTACACGTCATTAAAATACTGGAAGAAAATTCCAGAAGAAATATACACGCTACACCAGGGCACTCACTCTCTCTCTCTCTCTCTCTCTCCCTCGCGTGTCACACTTTTAGGGGTGAGCATGCGTGTGTGTGCGAGAGCGCAGAAGTGACAAAAAAAGAACAATATAATTGGAGAAATGTACGCAGTAATAATAGGTATTCAGAAAATGATAATTCATATTAAACAGGGTGCATAAAGTCAGCCTCATTTGCATGTTTTAGATTATATGCATTTCAAAAGTAATTTCCGCAGGGCATATGAATGACATTAATTCCCGAGTGGTTTCTGCTATAGACCTCAAACTATCAAACACTCAAACATTTAAAAGATGAAAAAAAGGAGTACTGCCACATTTGCGAGGGGAGATTTCAAGGTTAAAGTATTTGAATGCATGTTTTAAAGTTCTGTCTAGGTTGTTTAAAGTTGTTCCTAGCCTAGTTTAAAGTTCACTAAGCTGTGTTTGGAACAAAACCATCATGAGACTTTATACTCCAAAAATTCAGCACATATATTTGTAATGTAAAATTGATGGATGGATGGATGGATGGATGATTCTTGTAACATCTGACAAATACAACTCTATAATTATTTCATTAACTTTAATAAATTCATTGCTAACTACAATATAACAATTATGCCATACACTACATTGTCAGGTAACCTAAAATATGTTCTAACATGTGGCAACTGCTAAATTAAAAAGATTATTTAATATGACTCAATCAACCTGACTATATTAGGTTAAAGCATTAAAATCATTTTCATATGTCAGATCAGGTAGAAAAAGCTCACACATTTTAACCTCTTACAGTGTAAGAGTCAAATATGCAATTTCAATAACCTAAAATATAATAACTAAATGCCCATCACAAATAAATAAATAAATTATCTGGACACAATATGAAAATGCATACTGCTAAAGTCTTCCCAAACATGAGTAAGTGTGTTGTGCCAGTCACTGTAATACGGCACAAAGAGCACTGTGGGTATTCAAAGTGCCAATTTTAATACAGCCCTCCAGCCATAAGTTGGGAAAGAGAGAAAGAGAGAGAGAGAGAGAGAGAGAGAGAGAGGGAGATCCCTTTTAGCTTTGGTTCATTTGAAGAGAAAACAAATTGGAGAAAGACTCGCCTAGGAAACCCTCAGATTTGGCAACTTAAGTGGAAATCGGGCCATTTTTATTTGATAAGACAAATTTGACCAAGTGCCATAATGTTTCTGATGTACAAGAGACTGGAGTTTGGAGTGCTATGTATAAAGAAATGGTTCTCAACTGGTGAGTTTGGATAAGAAAATAAAAAGTTTCTAAATTTTTACCGTTTTTATAGTTGTTGTTGACATCAAAGACTGTGTGTCCAATCAAACTCAACTCAAAATACAACATTTAGGTGCAGATTTCATCTGGCATTTAATAGAAGCTAGTCAAATTATACCGATGTCAACTTTGACATGTTGTGTGCCAATATATATATTAGAGCTGCACGATTAATCGTAAAAAGATCGCGATCTCGATTCAAACACCCACGCCATCTTATTTTATTAATGGCAACGATTCGCCCTTGTCTATTAAAACTTTTACAAAATCACACCGGAACATTCGAATCTCTGTTCGTGCTGCCGCGCTGAGCCAGAGAGAGCAGTTTTGAACCACACAGTAGTTATTTCTGTGTTACAAATATACAAATTATCACAGAAGTACTGAGATAAAAGTTTAAAGTTAGAATATAAACACTGATGTCTACGATAGCAATCAAAATAGAGCAAACCACCTTTTGAAACGAACTTGGCACTTCAAATAACGATTGTATCGATTACATCTTTTTACGCCACTAGGTGGCGACAAGTGACTGTTAAAAATGTATTTGTCATTGAATTATTCATTCAAAAGATTCATTCAAAAACACCAATTCATCCAGTAATGAAACAAGTATTTATTAATGAGTCATTATATTCATTCAAAACCATTTTTTTAAACAATTCATTCAATAACTCATTCATTTTTCCAGCAGTTAGAGTCCAGCAATTAATATTTTGTCAGAACCTCTAAAAAATTATGTTATTTTGTTTAGTTGTACTTTTTATGGACTTTTTTTTTTTTTTTTAGTTTTTTGCAGAGTAAACAGCGTTGGGTCGCTACTTAATTTCCTGAAGCAAAACCAGTTGAGAACCACTAGGCCAACTAACAGACAAACCAAATAAACGAATCTAAATGAGCAATACGGCCTAAACTTGCCCATCTGTGCTAGTTTTGGCTTACTCACAAAGATTATGTATATAAAAATAATTGTAAAAAAGAAACCACAGGGTAGAAGGGGAGATACAGTCTGGGCTGCCTCCCTTTGTGAAGTTTGTGTTGTGTCTGTCTAAATATTATGCTACCGAATGTATCCCTCCACATGATTATCTCATTATGAATTAATGGTTTGCATGCTGCGATGTGTGTGCGCAATGCCTAGTTCAAGCTAACTGTTTATCTGCCTCACCATAAGAAAAATAAAACACGGGTGAGAGAGAGTCTGGCCATTATAATCGTGAGTCAGCTTGTTGTGGCATTTAAAAGTCAAGCAGATATTAACAGCTTGTGCGGCGAGCGGCGAGTGAGATCAACTCTAATGAACAGCGTGCAGACGGTACGCTACCGTAATCGCCCTGACGATCGAGTTTCGTCCTCTTCGTTTTACAAGTCTCCACTTACAGGTGCTGACAGGCCACTATGGCGAGATTTAAGGGAAAGAAAAATGGATTTTATGGCATTATCTCGTTATATCTCTCTCCCTGTTCTGTACTCATACTGTAAGACTAGCCTCTTTGTCCTTCTCCAGAGAAGGATACGTGGACAAGTTCAATTACGCAGGGAGAGTAAATGCTTGATCTCAAAAAACGGGAAGGAGAGAAAGCCAGAGTGAAGGAGAAGAAATAAAGAATATCTAGAGGGAGAAAAACGGGCTAATTAGGACCTGGAAAATGTATTTGTTATTTTTTCCCCCTCCCCCCTTTTTTTGTTTTGTTTCCCGAGGGAGTTTTTAAAGAGTTCTATTTCTTTTCAACAAGGGAGGCGGAGAGGGAAAATGAAAAGAGGATTATGTTTCTTAAGACAAAAATCATGACATGCACAGAAAAAATGAAATGTCTCGCAACAAAGGAATTCACAATGCCATTTAGCCGGCGTTGGACTGCGCAAACATCTGCATTTATACCTCATTTCATTTGTGTCTCAAAACACAGACCCAAAACATTGGGTAGTGGAAGTTTGAGACCTTTTTTTAATAGAAAAAAAAAAAAAAAAAAACCGAACCTCAGGCAATAACACTCTAATGAAGTGCATACTAAAAGGGCTCATTCCAATCTCCTTACTTCTGACACCAAGCGCACTTGAAAGGCCATCTTTAGAGAAGCGGTTCTGTAATGATAGCGGCGGATAGACTGGACGTGTAAGAGGCATATTCATTCCTTTGGCTTTAATTGGAGAGCTCGCATGACTGACTCAGAAAGGCTGCTAGTCTGGTTCAGAGCCCCCGAGCCCGAGCCCAGGGGCAGCCAGGCAGAGCTAACGCCCTTAGTCAGGAGGAGGTGAGCGCCAGCACAAAGCCAACATCAAACTAGACACTCGGGCTAAAAGGTACAAGTGGAACTAGGGGTGGGGGGGTACTGGGGGTCTGAAAGAGAAAAAAATAAAGGAAAAGTCGATGCTTTTAAAAGACAATTAAAGCACATTGATTTCTCTTCATTGTTTCAACAAAACGCATTCCAGAGCATCTGGGGCCTTGACTGTTTTATTCGAACACAATCTGTGGTGCTTCTTTGAGTTATTGTAATCGTTTCCTCCACAATGGCACCCACCTGTTGCTGACATTCCTGCATATCACAGTTATGTCGCCATGTATCATGTCTCTACTGTAGAATAAAAAATAAAAAAAAAATACTACACCCGCTACTGGTAGAACTTTCAAGACCTGTCTGCATAGCTTTAAACGATTCGATGGTTCAAAAACAACCAAAAAAAAAAAAAAAAAAAAACACAGCTTGGAATTATCAAGACAGCCCGGGACGGGAAAAGGGTGGGGGTCCTGTGGGGGAAGGGGGGACGCCATCTGCTATCTCTCACCGGAGACTTCTGACTCTGACTTCTCGTTCTCCTCTGCTTTTTTTAATACCTTCGAAAATAAAGGAATGGAAAAAAACCTGCATATTTGTCATTTCCGATTGTTTACCTTTTTCACGGCAAATTGATTTTTACATCTCCTTTTCCTGGAAGCGTCTAGGTGCGGGCCTGCCAACCCCTGTTTCTCTGTTTTATGGACCTAGCCCTCTGGAGAAGTTTTAAAGCTTTCACTTCAGAAGTCATTTAAATGATACAATACCGCTTTTGTCCCAGGCACCTCTGTTTCTCTCTCTTTCTTTTCGCTCTTCAATCACCCAAATTCCAGCATGCATTCTTTTTTTTCCTCTCTCTCTCCAAGTTCAAGACATGTTTAAAAGTTGTTTTTTTGTTGTCGTTTTGTTTTTTGTCATTTTCTCGCATCTCTTGAATTTGACTGTTCACCTCAAAGACGAAAAGACGACTCATTGCATCAGTGCTGAAGAAGTGGGATAACGTACGATTCAAAGTTTTTGTAGACGTCTGGTTTTACACCCACCGCCGCAACTGCGTTATTGGGTAGTTTCGGAATCAGTCGTTTCGCTGTGAATTGTGTCTGGCATGTGGGACAAAATTGGAGTTCCTTTTGTTCAGAATTATGGTTTAATACCCAGTCTGCAAGCAAGACAAGGCCAAAACTGAGAAGAAAAAAAAAAAAAAAATGGAATAGTTCGCTTTGCAAAAATTCTCCCGGTGGCTGCTAGCCATATCTGCAAAGTGAACTGCTGCTTTGATTTCTTGTGACATAACATTTAGACTCAAGATTAGCATGTTAGCCAACTTTTACAAAACATTATTGCAAGATATCATGCAAAGATCCTATCCATCATCAAGGCAATTGGCTGGGATGACTTTTAATAAGAAATAATAGAAAAATGAATCATGATTGTTGTATTTTTTACATATTCATAAAAAAAAAAAAAAAAAAAAAAATTAGTCTTGATCACAAAAATATGGTAATGTCTTGTAAATTACTAAAATGGCCAAATCAAACATTTCCCTTTTCTTTGCATTTTCTACAGTTGGCCTGCTAACAGCTTAGCCTATTATCTTAGCATAGTGCTAACTGGTTAAGTAAAGCTCTAGAACAAGATATCATGATAACATAGTATGTTTTTGTAAGGGCACTGAGAAAGAGGGACATGATCTTGCTTGACATCCGTTTGACTTTAGTCTGAGGACTTTGATTTAGTCTAAACTTATCCCCTAATGTGGTTTTTACATATTTTATGTAACAAAAAAAAAATTGACAAAAAAGCCATGCCAGATGCTGCACGCAAAACGCAAACATCTAGAATCCATGTGGAATATCTGAAGGTCTTGATGGTTAAAAACTGGCACAGGCTCAGAAGCTGTCACCCTTAAAGCTGTGAAGCCTTTTTATTGTCTGTGCATGTACAAATCCTACAAAAAAGGGGGGAAAAATTAAGGGGAATTCTTTTCCCTGAGACCTCTAAAAGTAGATCTCAAAAACCTGTTGAGCTGGAAACATCACTCAACCCCCAGAACTTCAGCAGAGATTAAAAGGCTAAATGGACCGGCATGACTAAACATTTCTTAGTGCAGGGACATGTTCAAAGGCTCTTGGGAATTAAAATCCTCATCAATGCTCCAGCAGAGACAAATCCTTATTTATTTGCTATAATAGGAACACGTCTTTCCAAAGCAGCGAGAGGTGATAAACTCCTCGCTTTATTCTTTTCATCGTGATCAAACACATTCCGGCTACTGAGAGCAGTGCATGTGGTTCTCCTACACACTCAGATTTAGGAATGGACGAATGTGATCATCAGGACTAAACCAAAGTAAAATCTTTTGGCGCTCTAATTACTTTCAGAGGACAGTGCAAGGTGGTCCGAACATCTATGGTGTGCAAGTGTATTATTCTATGTGCAAAACTGACTTTACTTCAACCTGTTTCCAAATACTGACACAGTTTTAGGCAAAGCTGCCTCACTAATTAAAATAATCCTTTCATGCTTGTCTGATGAATTACAGTTGTATTTATTATAAAACTGTTACACACAAAATAAGCACCAAGAGCACACAATTAAAACCTAGTTAAGTGATTATTATATCGGCCTGTTTGCGTGGAAATGGGGGTTGAACCTGTTCGCAGTCATAATTAGGCTAAATAAAATTAAAATTATATTTGCGGCGCTCACAGGTATAGCTGGGACCGGTGTCACGGGGGTCCACTCATCGCCGGTGATTGGATCAAATTGTTGGGCGATTTACAGCACCATTCCCCCTCGGTGTCAACCAATTAACATTTCCTTAACACCCTGCACCTCTTTGAAGTAAAGGGTCTCCATTGTAATGGGAGGTTTGCGAGGTCAATGTCTTTTATGGAAGCTTTCCGTCATATTTCTATCTCCTCAGCAACGACATTTAATTGTATTTTCAAATTTTAAATGTATTGTAAAGGTGCTTTCTAATTCGCCAACTGTACTGGATTTAGCCAAAACGGGTCGTGCTGAACTGAAAAAGACACAATGTGTCTATTCACAGGCCTGAAAAACACAGAGATGACGCACTGCTCTGTCTTGATCACAATGGCAAAAAAATTGCAAACAAAATATATACAATGAGCATACAGAAGCACAAAATAAATGATAAGACAGATATTGGAAACCCACAATGCTTTTGTCCTTCAGTACTTCCACACACATACATGCACACACACATCCCAAGCTCCGTTTCCCAGTATATTGCGGTGGTGGTGAGCACAGCTGGCAACATCTGGAGGCATTTTGAGTCTGTTTACATTTCCAAAACACTGAAAAATACTGCAGGTGCCAGAAGAGTAATAAGGAACCAGGTCACAAAAAAGGATTGTTTAAACTCTAACAACTCTCGGCTCTGTCTCTCCCTCTCTCCTCCTGGAACTTGCTCTCTCTCCACTCATTTTTCATCAATCGCACACCACTTGCCTTTCAACGAAAAATAAGGCGCCGTAACAGTGCTCCAGCAATAACAGGAAAAATGGACTGAGAAGGAGAGAGACTGATGTAAAGCATCAGTCCCTTACAATGAGTCCTGAAAGATTCAAAGAAGCATACCAAATTTAATTGAACTACAAGTCCTTTATATATATATATATATATATATAAAAAAAATACACACACACATACATACATATATATGGGTCATTGACGAATAAGGTTCTTAAAAGTGTCAAAATTTAATGGAGATATAATTAATTTTGAAGTTTTATTAAGTGTTAACAATGAGATATGTGGTTTTTATAATCAATTAACACTGCTTTTGTCATTTAATCACAAGATAGACAAAAAAAAAATTCTTTTGGTTTTACCAAATGATGATATTTTCAAACAATGTTAACAGGCTGATATCTAGCTAGCTAGCAAGCAAAAGGACAATCAAAAATTTTATATTTAGTACAAGTTTTTAAAACTTTACAACATTTTCCATGTTTTATAGCGGTTGTACCGAATGACCTGATATTTCGTGACGTGTATGAGCAAGTGAAAACATGAATTTTTCAAATAGTTAAAAGAGAGTTAGTTACTTTGCATCACAACCGTGTTGTCCTTTGAAGATGTCTAAATGATGTCACATCCTGTCACATGATATTGACCGCATGACTTGATCCAAAATGATCCCTTTATATTGGTTACTCCGAATGACATCAATGAAATTCATTCTTCTGGACATTCTTTCTCATAACAAAGCAATGACTTCTACACATAATTTTAATACAATTTTGCACTATGCTGATATATGATGTTATAAAATCATGCCAGAATAAAAAATATATACATTTATTACATTTTAAGATATTTTAATCACAAATGAAATTGGCTGTATTGGCCTTTGGATGGTTAAACCGAATGACCTTATGACACTTCAAAATCTTTAAAATACCTTTATATGTAGCAAAATATTATTAAAACCTTTTGGACTCAATAAAAGAGATCAAGTTGTACTACCTTACATTGAATGTCATTTCTTTGTTTATTATTATTATTATTATTATTATTAAGGGCTTTGGAAAAGAAATGACCTGTCACGTCACTGACCCATATATATATAAACTCCCAAAATCTATTTCATAAGCCTAATCTGCTTTTTTTTTTTTTTTTTTTTTTTTTTTGCACAAGTCACATCTTTAAACCAGACTGACTTTAAACATTTCCTTAACAGATCAAGAGGGGGTTTATCACATTGATTTTGAAAATGTCCACACCGCTGAGGCAAACCACCAACACTTACCGTAACACATAAGCAAACCATATAAATATTCAGCAACTCCACATGGTCTTTCTTAAACCCCCTAATACACACAAACACACACCCACTAGCTGCACTTAAGTTTTTCCTTCCCTTAAATGTAGAAAACAACCAGGAAAAACACTTGGATTTTGTTCAGCTTAATCAAAACAGACATAAAATAGCCCAGAACGTTGACATCATTTCAACCGCTTCCCCAAGGCGGGCAGAGAAGGGTCTGCTCGAAAATTTGACACAAAGGCACATGCTGTGTAGGATGCAATTACAGTGATTGAGTGTAATTTACCCGTGTAAGATGAAACCGGCCGGGCAGATGGAGGAGAAGCCGGGGATCGTGTTCTAGCCAGTCTGCACATGGTTGGGATATGGAGCAAAGCTTCTCACCTTTGAACTGACTAACATTTAGCGTGATGACATGCCATGCAAACGCATTCCACATTACCATGGGTCGATGTATGATCCTAGATGCGTATGTGTGTGTGTAACACAGATCTAGACCTGGTGACATATTTGTGCACAAAACCTGTGTGCAAAAGTTCATGATTTGTCAAAAAGCCATTGGATTTATTCCATGAAAGTGCATACTGAAAGCTCAATTTTAAAAATTTAGTTTCCGAATGTTACACCACTCAAATAAGGCTTGTAATCCTTTGTGCTTGTTCAGTTCTTTCCCATGAGAGGAGGAAGGGAGGAACAAAAGTTTAGGTAGCCTTTGAGACGCTCTCTGTCTCAAGGCGTCTCGTGGCCCTTACAGAGACTGACTTTTCACGGATTAACATCTACACCGATTGTTACCTTTTGAACAAAGCAGCTGAAAGGGAAATAAAAGGAATTACAGTCTGCGATGGACAGTCACATGGTGGTGCGGCCAGGAGACAGAACCATGGGAAAAGTTCAGAAATGGGGCAAATCAGAATGTAGAAAATGTGCGGAATTTCATTAGGGTTAAAGACCATCATCAAACTAGAGGCAGACCCCGGACGGAACATGAGAATCTCTTTAGAGTTTAACTTGAACAAATTAGGCAAGAGTTCAAAAGAAGTGACCCCCCACCCCCACCCCCAAAAAAGTCTAATCTACTCATTAAAAAAAAAAAAAAAAAAAATCTTTTCTCTGTCCATAGAAATTTTCAAATAAATAAATAAAATAATCATTATAATTAATAATAATTAATAATAATAATAATGTATTATTATTATTATTATTATTATACATTATTGTTATTATTATTATGGTTATTAATAATAACAATAATATTTTAATAATAACAATAATATTTTTTGTAATAATTATTTTCTTGAATTTAATGTTCCTAATTCATGTTAAAGAACTGGTGTAAAACTGCTGCATTAAGTTTAAAAAAAAAAAAAAGTAGAATATACATCACAAAATTTTGCTCTTTGTTTTTTTATTCATCAATTCAGCCTAATTAAGCACAAGCTTTATCTTGTATGCACTTTCAAAGAACATCTCAGTTATTGTATCTTTGCATTTTACATTACAATGTTGACATGAACACCACAGGCTAAAAAAGCCTGAAAACAGGCTGAAAATAAGCTTTTACAAAAGAAAAATCCCCTAAAGATTTGCAAGCCATCAATAATAGACACTGAGGCATGCATATGTAATGAGCACAAGCGTGTATGCAATGCCATTGTTTGAATCCATGCAACTGTATATGATCAAAAACCAAACAGGAAGTTGGTGAGGCAGTGCAGTGCTCATGTTTCTACCTGATCTACCCATACAATTTGAGGAGGAAGAGGTCAGAAACTGCTAAAAGAGGGCAGCCCACTAGGTTTGAGGGTCAACTTACTGTTCACACAAGCTCCAGCTCACAAATCAAAGTAGTTTTTCCACTACTTAATCTTAAGGGTCGTGACTCGCCATGCAAGAGGAACTCGGTCCACGGCCGACTGGCAACTCTATAAACATTTAACAGCCTTTTGCAGCCATTCACAGCCACACTTTAGCTATGTGCGAGTCTGCCCTTCGGCTGCCCCGATACCTGCCTGCCAGCACCCTTCCTTTTAAGCTCAGTCGTTACTGGAAGCGCCTGCCAGGAGGGTTAGTGTGTGTGTTTGTGTGGGTGTGCGTCAGTTCCACTTCCACCTTACGGGCTTCACCTCTCTGAGCTCATTCACCGATGTGTGTGTTCTTTTAAAGGAAATGAAAATCTGAATGAAAATGAAACCGTAAAGTGAAGGGCTTAAAAATGCAGTGCCCTATAGTTAGCATCAGCTGTGTGAAGTTGTTCCTCCACCCATTGACATCCATCAGCATTGTGGGAATTTTAATAAAAGCTTTTGCTCAGCAGACTCAGACAGCTGAGTATATATGAGCCAGACCTGTTCACAAACTCTCACCCAAACTGGAACAATATCTCATCTGCCAAACAGTGTGAAACCAAACAAGAAGTCTATGTAGAGTGTAAATACAATAGCAGAGCAGGAATCTGGATCCAAAAGGATGTAGTTTATCGCCACTGGCTGTAGAACAGTGATGGGCACACGGCTACAAGGAACTGTTTTGCACCTTTTCTTTTCTATTCCTCCTTTCTACTGTTCCTTTGAAAGGTAACAAGCAGCATTTAGGCAGGGAGTGAAAAGAAGTCAATATCCTCTGGGGATCCAAGTGGATTACAAAATGTCACTTTCTCACAGTTACACAGTCACAGAAGGGTGCACACAAATGCACACACACACAGGCAGACAAACAATAATACACACTCACTGAGATACACAGTAGTGATTCCGTGTTTATACTCACACAACAACAACTTGGTACCAGCTGGTAGACCACCGTTATCATATCAGTGTCCAAGTAACCATCAGTCCAGCAAACATAGTGTTTCCTAACTTTGTTTTGTCTTATGTACCACCACGGCTCCATTAGTAAGTTTTAAGCCAATCATGCCAAATCAGATGTTTTTCCTTTTTAAATCATATTTCACTGGACATTATTTAGAATTATCATTAATATTATTAGTCAAATAAAAATAGCATAAAATAAATACATACATATTAAAATAACATAAAAGGAACTAAAAAAATCATTAGATTAATTAAGTCAATATTATACTGGAGTATTGTATTGTATAAATATTATTTAATCAGTTATATAAATAATTAAATTAGTCATGATTCATTATTTTAATATATTTATTTTCATGTTTTTTTCAGTTTTAAGTCAAAACTATATACAATTTAACATTAATATTAATGATAATGCTAAATTATATACAGTATTATAGGAGTTAAAAGAATTGAAAAGCATTAAATTAGTTATTTTAATATATTTATTTTGGTTTTTTTTCAGTTTTTTTCAGTTTCTTTTATATATATATATATATATATATATATTTTAACTTTTTTAAATAATGAATTTTTTAAATTTTGTTTTAAATTTTTTAAATGTATATATAAAAAAATATAAATAATTACTATATTAATAATAATTTGCTTATATTTTATTTTTAAGTGGCTTTAATATTAATCATAAATATATATATATATATATATATATATATATATATTTATTAATGAACAAATAACTAAAATAATTAAAATATATGTATTTTTAAAAAGAACAAATCAGGATTACTCTTAATTAATCAGTTGTGTAATATGCAAGTTTCATAAATGTGTGTAGAAGACACCTGAACAGATTATGCATGGCTTTTTTATCAAAGCAAAATCTAAATCTGTACATACCCCATGGAACCTGCTTAAGTACCCTTTGGGGAATCACTGCGTTGAAAGCCAATCAGAGAAAAGAGATGTCCAAATCACTCAACATCCCATATAGTGCCAGCGTGTAAGTACACATTACGTATCAACCATCAGAGAGTATCAAATTCTCACGTCTCATTCTTCTCGTTTACTGCGTCTTCAGACAGTCTTCCAGGAACAGTGTCATTTTTAAGCTTTGCCAACAAGTTGGAACACTTATGAAGATCCTGCGACCGCTGCACTGGAATGCCTGCAGCTGGCCGCTGCACATGTCTGCACAACAGAGGAGGGAAAGACACGCAGCGGAACGCTACATTTCACATCAAAAATGTCTTGAGGGACTTCTGTGTGGTGGATACGCCAGCTTCATGCTTGGTGAGGTCTCCGCTGACCTTGTTTCATCTACAAGCCGCCTTACGATCATTCAGCACAGAGCCGAGCGTATTCCTGCAGGATATCGGATCATGTCAGCTGCGATACAGAAAGCCTAGACATTAAGCTTTAATCATTATTTTCAATTACAAATTATTTACAAGCTGCTCTGTGCTTGCAACAAGACGATCCTAAATGTTCTCTGTGCTCAATGCCTTTTTTGCAGACATATTACATTTTCTGCGAACTTCTCTCGCTCTCTCAATAGGCAGAAGCCAATTAAATATTACGCTTTTCTTTAAAAGGAAGAAAGGGAAAGCAAAGTTCACATCATCTAAAGGAATTCCAATTAACACCCTCCCACACAGCAATTAACTGTTAAAATAACTGATGAACAAACTGAAAATCCCTGGGAGTTCAGATGCTGCTTTTCTAATTAATTCCTGAATCTTCTGCATCTCTTATATAATGAAACGCCGTTTGTTTGTTTGACAGCACATCAACGCCTGGACCGGGCCAAATAAGTGTAAATAAAAAAAACAGGCCTTGTTCCGAATGTACCTGCAATTTACTCCAACAACATTCATATTTCTGCAGTCGTTAAGGAGCCACAGAAAGAGATGTTGGACATTAGAGAAAGAAGCCGACAGCTGTGGTTGTACTGCGAGTGTGTGTGGAGAAAGACTCCTCAAAGGGGAGCTAATTAATAGATAGTGTGCTCAGGCCTCTGTCACAGTTTTCCTGTCAGGCCTTGCGTAAGGACAAAGATAAAAAAATAAAAAAAAAGAAAGAAAAAGGGAAAACTGGAAAAAAAAAAAAAAAAAGTGTAGTGTGTGGGTACTGGGTTTATTGTTCTGTAAACTATGCACATCAGAGATGGCTTTGAATTTAACCTCAAGACTGAGGTTAGCAGTGCTGACACAATACCCCCTGCCATTTGATAAGACGTTTATTACAAATTGTAAATGAAACTTAGCCTAGCTAAATACGAGAAAGAAAGAAAGAAAGAAAGAAAGAAAGGGTTTCATTTTTTACAGGGGAAGACGGACAAAAGAGGAAATGAATTATGTGTGGAAAGAAATTGCACCATTTATTTAGTCATAGGTGGGTCTTTTCTTCATAGTGTTTTCCCTTCTCTTTTTTGAACACTTGGCGGTACAGTAACATCAGCACTGTCTCTATTAAAACAGTATGTGTAATGGACTGCACTGTTCATCTGCTTTATGTCATGCACTTGTTCAAACTGCCTTGGGGTGAACTTTTAACCTCTTTGGGTTTGAGCCAGAGTATCTGAATACATGTACATTTTTACATTTTCTGCAAAAATGCATGCGTATTGTTTGCCCTTGCACAACTTGCCACCACAAATACAAGGGTGTTTGGGTGGTTGATATGGTGTTGATAAGATGTTCAAAGTGTCATGGGGTTTGCTAGGGTGTTTTGTGGTTACTATAAACCCACGCTAAGACTCTATGGGCCCCTTAACACAAATGGGGGGGGGGGAGAGAACCATAATTTTGAGTGAAAATTTGTGAAATAATGTAAAAAAAAAAAAAAAAAAAAACAGCTATTGCTCATTGCACATCATATTGGCAAAACAAGAGTGCATTCCCTTTTGTCTTGTTCATTTTACAGAAAAAAAAAAATGCATTTGCTTTTACACCATTAAATTTGGTCAGAATAGTCTCCAACTAAGTATATGAGCAATAGAAAGTAGGGCTGCACGATATATCGCGATTTATCGCAAATTTTATTGCACGCGATTTGGCAAAGGCTGCGATTATTTTATGCGCAGCTTGTCAGAGCTATACGGCTCTGTGATCAGTAGTAAATGCTTCTCCATCTGAAAGGCAGATGGCGCTCTCGCACAGAAACTCCAAATATGCCCTGCTGCAGAAGTAGATAACACACGCCATTCCAGGAAATCCTTATGGGCATCATACTATCGCTGTAGCTGAATAAACATAAGATTGAAATGCTTTGATTGATTAAACATGACTAATAAACACAACTGCCTTATTCTGTGTAAGAAGCCACATCATCTCACAGAAGGATGCTCAACTGTCATTATGAAGTGAGTTTGGAGTAAAAACATGTTATTAAATGTTGACAAGATGTTAATAAATGCTTCTCATGTCTGGAAAGATGTTTGACGCGTGTTGCTTTTTCAAATGTACATTATAAGCAACTCAAACTCGCAATGCTTTTAGATGGATTAGCATTTGGAGCCATACTTCATTGACAAGCTGCGCATAAAAAAAAAAAAAAAAAAAAAAACAAAAATTTGCAGCCTTTGCGATTTCATAATCGCACTAAGAATTGCGTTTAAGCGTGATTTCAGTGTTATTTTTCGTATTGTGTAATACATTGTGCAGCCCTAATAGAAAGTGATAAAAACAGAGAATACCATTTTGTTCCCAAATTCTAATTCAAAGATCCCTAAAGTTGTCGAGTTGTCAATCATAAATGATTAACAGTGTCACCGAACTATTTAACATGCCAAGCATAACACGTACATTATAATGTCGCAGGTTCACAGCAAAATTCACAGCCCTGTCAATCCTTCCCCTAAAAATATTCAACACAGCAGCCAGCGAAACCCAGACACTTATTTGCATATCTCAGACTGTGTGTAGTTGGACACCTTAGATAGCAGAGGCCATCGCTTTTGCATTTTCCTCCATTTTAATATAGTGCGATAGCCATCGAGAGACAGAGCACTGATTTTACAAGCCCTAATACTGAAGCGCTTTATCAGGCCAGGATCCGACTCTTGTCAAGTGAAACTGTGATAAAGTCAGTTTCTAACTACACCAATCGATGAAAGTAATTTATTTACCTCGGGTAGGCAATTTCAGTTCCGTCTTAAGATGGCTGGAGTGAGAGAAAAAGAGAGAGGGAGGGAGAGAGAAAGTTTGGCTTGGCAGGGCTTTGTACGACGGCGCCCAAGATTAATATTCCTCTCATGAAACGTTCTCGGACATGTGAGGCGACTCCATAAACCGTGCCGGGGTTAATGCACGGTACTAAATCTACACCAAATCTCAGGCTGAACGAGGGGGGGGGGGGGACGCTGTGGTGGTATCATTCCCACCTCTTCCCCTCACCTGACACTCCTGCGGAACCTCAGAGCGGCAGACGCTACATTAAAACCTCCACCGTGCATGATACAGCTCAATCAGAGGGCCTTGTTCGCTTAACCGTCCCAAAGCGAGAGTGAGGGTGGTGTGGTCCTTAACTTGACTGGGTAAGGCACATGAATTACACATAATAATCAATAGAAATGTGGCCACTTAAGGCTTATGTTCAGGTGCTAATGAATATTCATTTTCTTTGTGCTTTAGGCATTCGTTGTGGTTGTAAACCAATCACCGAGAAAGGGCAACCCAAAGGTGAATAAATCAGAGCATTACATAAAAACAAGCGTGTGTATGATGCGAGTCAGTGCATGATCGAGTCTCGTATGGAGAGCGTGTGAATTACAGAGTGCGGTAAGTTTTCAAAAAACCATATAATCCGGGCAAGTGCATTAATTCAGAACATCTCTCATGCTTGCCTTTACGTCTCTCATGTGTGAAAAAATCTTTAACCAAGACGTACATTTTTGCATTTCTATTAAACACAGCTAGCCATTCAAAGAAACTACAGTACATGAAATCCCTCCCTCGCTTTTTCTCTCTGTGGCCCTGGATGTCATTTACATGAATCGTACTGCTCTTGCCAACCTCAAGTCAGACCCCATTTACAACGCCCTTTATTTCTGCAAAAGACTAGCAGACTTCCTGACCCCCCATCTCATTTCTCTCTGTGGAGGTTAGTGTGATGGCTAGCGCGTTCTGGACGGGAGAGGACGTGTCTTACAAGATGGATGGTAAAAGCAAAATCAAGTTGGTTCTAGGACCTGTTATTACAGTGCGTTTAAGTTTGTGTTTGACTGACAGGACGGCTCGGCGTGAAAGGATTTCTGCCGCTACAGCTGCTGTGGTTTTGTGGACTTGACAAACATAACCCTTTCTTTTCACTATTGTTTTTCCCCTCTTTTCTGACGCTCTAAGTCCAATAACAATGCTATTTGGGGTGGCTGAGGCAGCTGCATATTTGTCGTCCCCCCTTTCTCTTCCCCTCCTGTTCCTCCATTGTGTGTGATCTCAGTGTCTGGGACAACCGGTTTGATCCCCTATGCGAGAGTAATTTGCCAGTAGCCTTCTGTTTCAGAGCCCTGATAGGGATGAGCCCCACCTGGAGAAAAAAGGCCCGACTTCCATTACTTGTGAGCTATTAGAATGTTTTGTTGTTTTTTTTGTTTTTTTTAAAGTAGCTTCCGATCATATAAACATTAAAAGAGTGTGTA
Source organism: Mylopharyngodon piceus (assembly GCA_039654765.1). Taxonomy (NCBI): domain Eukaryota; kingdom Metazoa; phylum Chordata; class Actinopteri; order Cypriniformes; family Xenocyprididae; genus Mylopharyngodon; species Mylopharyngodon piceus. The sequence continues at coordinate 22,877,934 of CM077452.1, read as the reverse complement.
ATCCTGGCAATATTGAGTCATTCAAGCCACCCGCTCATGGGAGCTGTAGTTTACGGTGCCCTGTCATTGTTTTCAGTGTGTAGTCAACACAGGGGATGGTATCTGAGAAATAGTCCCGGCCCAGCCGAGGAGATCTTGCACCGCCAGCGGCATTAATTAACTCCTCATGCCTGTCAGAAGTAATAGAGAGCAACGCGTTTAAACACATCAACAGGGCGGCTGGTCATGAAGTGAGAAAGTTGGGCGAAAAACAGACTAACTAAGCTCTACGAAGTCCGTTGCTGAACCAGCAGCCAATGAGTCAGTCGCCTTGTTAAAACAAGGAAGGGTTCGGATTTCACCTCCACTTCTAAGCATAATGCAAAAATCAAACCCTGGTCCCCTTCCAGGAACCATATAAAGGTTGAGTGAATCTGGAATACAGTTTTGCAATTAAAAGCGGTGGGTGGGGCAATTTAGTCGCAATATTAATATAATTTGTGCATATGCACACAGTAAACCCTCAAAACTAACACTTTAATCCCACCCACTTTAAAGCTGTCAATCAAAATTGCCCTCTTTTTCACCTACAGCTCCACCCTTCCTGACGGGCGGGCCAACTTCACAGCTCTACTGTATCCAAAAACAACTCCGCCTGAAACCCGATGCCGTACGCCACTAAGGACGCAGACGACATGCAGACTCGGAAATTTTTGGGCTGCTTTGCTCACAGTTAGTGTTCGTACGTAAATCGAGCTTGGCCCCGGCATCCTGAGGGGGCCCCCCATTTTAACAGTACACAGACTCGAGCCCTCAATTAGACTTCTGTGAATACACTTACAGGCCACACTGTTTACCATCATTTCTCAACATTTTAATGGGATCCAGCGCAAATTCAAATAAATGAGCACTTCAGATGATGACTCCAGGCCTTCCTACTGTTTATCTACTATGACCTTGGTGCCACTTGCATCAGTCAGAATGCTTAACAATAAAGATGGCCCCGCTGGCCCAGGGCCAGTGTGAGGGAGTTCTGGGCCAGTTGACAAAACTCAAAATATTACTTTTGTTAATCTTGTACATCCATTTTCTATGCTTTGAAACCTTAAACACTAGCCAATACTAGCTGGCTAACACAGACGTTTTGTTAAATTAGCAAAAAACAGTTTTGGAAGCATCAATAAAAAAACAAAAACAAATGTCAATCATAGCATTATATGCAATTGTTATCCAGCAAACCAATGTATAGATTTACGTTACAGCTGTATAATTTATAGTTTATAAAAATCCTGCACAATACCCAAACTTGCATAATCACAAAAAGTATTTATTAATTAACAAGGTTTAAGTCAAACATCCTCAATATAAGAAAATGGAGAGAGAAAAAAAGCTCAAAGTTTTAATGAAATAAAATTTGTAGTAGTAGTAGTAGTAGTAACAAGTTTTAAGTAGTAAAAATAATTCTTTTGTGGTGGGGCCAAGTGAAAAGGTTGGCAGGGCAAGTAAATATGGGCCAGTTTTATTAAAAAAAAAAAAAAAAAAATCCTTACTGATGAGCCCTGGTTAGACAAAAATCATCTGGTACCAAAGAGGAAGGAGTCCTCAGTGTGTGGTCACTTTAAGAAAACTAATGCTCAACAAAAGCAAAGCTATAATTTATACTCGCCTGCCGGACAAAGCCTGGAAAAGCTGGTGGAATGTTTGCGAGCTGCCTGGATACTCCTGGAGAAGCAGGGTTTCTTATTGACGCAACGGCTGAGAAAATAACACTGGCTTGTGTACCAAGCCCATGACCAAATATCCTTTTATCAGAGAGTCTGCTTATACCCCAAAAGAGCAGGGAAAACAGATGACCAGACAGCAAGCTAAACAGAGAGAAAGGAAGTGAGTAAAAGACAGATAAATGGGAGAGTGAGGGGAGACGGAGAGACCTCCTCTGCCGTGTTCTCTCCTTTTCATTTCATTTACATCCTGTCACTCATGTGATAAAGTGGCTACATGAGACTATTGAGAGCAAGACAAACTACAGCCCAGGTCACAGCGTGCATCAAGTCTGCGCCCCCGATACCTCTCCATCTGCTACCGTCCTGAAGCCTGGATCTCTTTCAAGACGAGAAAAAAACTTTCCGTCTTCTATGAAAGAAGGGCCATCTGGAATTTTCTGCAGAAGGTCCTTCCCTGGTACAAAAATTTTAAACCAATCCGGCCAGGCGCGCGGAGGCCCGTAATGGCTCTGACATGTCCCTGCACTATGACCTCATCAGACAGTATGCAGAGCCAGGGCACAGAACGGTGAAATTCCACCAGAAGGTTCCATTCAGCCCATGATGTCTATCCCGACACATGTAGGATCGGCGATCAGTACTCGAGAGCGTGCTAGGCTGAAGACTCGCGTCACCAGCCCACTAACGTGACAGGTAGCGGGGTTTGTAATTGGAGCCGATCAGTAAGCCATATGCCACTCGTCTCCTAATGCCAAATCCCCGCCCCCGCCACCGCCACCCCTCTGATGCTTGGCACACTCTGGCTCCTACGGAAAAAAAGCCCTCCACTTCATTAAGAAAGTAAACACAAGTGCTGTCTGAAGTGTCTAATTAGTCCCCTAATTACTCCCTGCTCGTTACTAATGCAAATTAGATTACGCTGCTTAACTTCATCGTGTCCACAATGCCGCTGTTAATTGAGGCCTTTTGAAATTAAATTACTCGCTAATTAGCATATCAAAACCATTAATTCTGTGCCAGAGAGAAAGAGAAAAAAACAACAACAAACGCCAAGTTTTGCTAATGAGTTTTGCTAATTGAATATGTACGTTCAATATTGAGTTTTTGCCAGCCGGGCCTCGCTCAAGAAGCTACTTAGCCACTTGTGCGAGCGAGTTCAAAGGGAAAGGAAGCCAGTCTTGCGCCGTTTAAGGCAGCACTCGAATGTTTTGTCAATATTTTCTTGTTACGAAGCACGAGGGTAACGTTCGGTGAGTGAAACAAATACGCCTTTGATAGTAGTAGACATTAAAAAAAAAAATGCTAAAAACTATGGTATGCATGATACATATGTATTTGTTAAATCTGGAAAAAAAAAACAAAAAAACAAGTTAACGTGAATTTGACAAATCAAATTTTATATGTACACTACCATTCAAAAGAATTTGTTTTTTAAAAAAGCCTCATTTGCTCACATCAAAAATACAGTAAAAAGCTGTAATATTGTGAAATATTATTACAATTTAAAATAACTGTTTTTAGTGTTTTTAATATTTTTTAAAGATGTAATTTATTCCTGTGATGCAAAGCTGAATTTTCAGCATCGTTACTCCAGTCTTCAGTGTCACATGATCCTTCAGAAATCATTCTAATATGCTGAGTTGGTGCTCAAGAAACATTTCTTATTATTATCAATGTTGAAAAAAAGTTGTGCTGCTTAATATTTTAGTGGAAACTCTGATGCAATTTTTCCAGGATTCTTTGATAAATAGAAAGTACAGAATTTATTTGAAAGAAATTTTTTAACAACCTAAACTTTTGAAAGGTAGCATATGACGACATGATAAAAGTCCGTTATTCTTGGATCAAGCTTGTATAAATCTTAGAAAGTGGCTTTGACCGGAGAGCTGATTAAGGAAAAGATCATAATTAAAATGATTAATTACTGTAAAACGCTATGTAAGCTTTTCTATTTTTCTCAAGTACAATCAAATGTGAAGATCTCATGAGTTTCACCACACTAAAAAAACTTCCAAACTTTTAACATTAAATTTTCTCATACCTTCATAGGCAGACATCCATTCAGAATGAATAAGCCTCAAGTAAAAGTTCACGCCATTAATTCATGTAATCTACAGAGGCGACGAAAGGCTTAAGAAATCTCAAGAGTCGCTTTTGCTTTAAATGTAAACGACTACGATTAAATTTAACACTTCCCTTTTCGGCACCCCACCCCCACAACCCAATATCCGTCCAATAAGGATTTCTGAAAGACTCCATTCAGTGCTCTCAAAGTCTCATTTTAATACTATCTCCAACTTCTCATTTGAATATGGACCTAATGTAAGAGGTGTAGAAGAGAAAAGAAATTGAATAGTGAAATTGAGAGGTAGCCACACAAAAAATTAAATAACCGTGATAATTAGATGTGAAGATATTATAATTTCTTTACAAGGATGCATTGAAAATGCTGCTCTACAACATTTGGCCTAATTGTCAGAATTACCATATTAACCAGTTACCATTTGAGCAAGTTGATTAAAAAATTGATTATTCGTCTATTTCTTTTAGGAGTTTCTTAATCAAAATCTAACATCCTTGAAAAATTAATTTGAAGCCCCTCTTATCAGTTAATTAAATCTGGTTGGAAGTCATTTTTCTGTGAAGCGTGATTAGACAACGCACTGTTCTGTACTGTTCGGGCCGCATGACGTTAGAAAACTTTTCAATGTCTCATCAAACATTCAGAAATAAGAAGAATAGAATTTTTTTGAAGGGCCGTCTCTTCTCTCATTCTTTTTTTTTTTTTTTTTCTTTTTCCTTTTTTAAACTATGCCTTTCTGATAAATTACGCTATACCCGAAAGATCTCTCACTCTCATTAACACATTCTCATTACCAGGCAGGAATATAAGGAAAAGGGAAAGAGAAAAATAGAGAAAGAGAGTGTGTGTGTGTTGGGGGACAGAACGAGAGAATAATACTCTTGTAGGATGGATGACTGTATGGAATTATTTCCTCATATAATCCGGCAGAGTGTGCAAGTGTGTATATATATTTGAGGTGTTTCTGAACTGCTGTCTCGGCTGGAGGTGAACCTTTAGCCAAATTAAAGAAAGAAGAGAAGCCAAAGATACAAATGTGCTTTACAGACAGGAGAAAAAAAATATGAAAAAAAAAAAAACAAAAGTCACAATCTCTTGAGAAAACTCGCAACTCTCCTCTAGAAAAGAAATACAAAAGCACTTAGAGCACCAAAAAAAAAAAAAGGAAAAAAATCAGCTCTTTTTATGACCCTTTTAGGTTTTTCTGAGCAACTCTAACAGTACGGCATTCCAGATTCCTCAGACAGAGGATCTAAGAGGGGCGATAAGTCATATTTGACAAAGTAAAGCTTAACACATATTTCATTACAATAAAATACATTGTAATATCAATATCTTTGGAACGTCTCTGTGGACAAAGTTGTCAAGAAGATAAGACAGTGCATGTCAAGAGTCGGGTGGGAAGGAGGATTCGGCTGGAGAAGCGCGTTGCTCTGAAAGTCAGCCAACACACACGGAGCTAAAACGATTTCGCCAGACAACCTTGGGATAAGCTGCTGAGGACGACACATTAATATACTAAGATAAAACAGGTGATGAGACACTAATTCTATTTTTTACTGGAATAGCCACATATATTTTCTTTCATTTCCCCCTCCTCCTTATGCATTACGCTCATTCTTTATCTGTAAAATAGGGTGGCCAACTAATCAGAGCATTTATCAAATTCCTCACATTTTAGCGTTTATTTTGGGGGGTTTCCATAACACGGAGTACAGGCCGCTGTAGAGTTTCCAGAGCTCAACTGACCACACGCAAACCTTTATTTTCGGGCCTATGAGTCTTACTGACCACAGCAGTGCATAGTAAACCCTGGTTCAGAACTAAAAATACTATTGAATGTTTATCGAAATGTTTGAGACCTCAACAGAGGGCAGCCAGGCCACTCGTCATTCACATCGAGGTGTGAGTGAGGCCACGGGTTTCGCTTCCTACAGGGAGTGGGTCAATTAGTCTGATTAGGTGTTTATTGAATGATTGGGGGATGCTGATTACTCCACTGAGGGGTTCGGCTTACTGGCAGTCAATCAAGAGAGCCGCTCTGGTTGCTAATACAGCCACCTCATGGGGTTTGTTCACTCCTCACAGTCTCCTTCTACATCTGACCTGTCAAATTTTCAGAAAAATTTCAAATACAATTAACCTTTTGGACATGGTGGAGAGAAAAGTGAAGAGACTGGACAGGCTGAACACCTCACCTCTTCGATATCATTATCGCCAATACATTTAAAAAAAAAAAAAAAAAAAAAAAAAAAAAAAGGTAGCAGATCCTTATTAGGGCCCCTTATGAACAGGATCGAACCGGTTTTCCTAAACTAAATCCAAATTCACGTCGCCTAGAGGGTTTAGACTTTATTTTGTACCGCTTTTTCTTCTCTGGGATTTTTTTTTATTTATTTATTTATTTTTTTTTGCATGGGGGGTCGTGAGGGACAAGCCACGGCTGTGTTTTTGAAATTAGCCATGGCAAGCTGGTGTTCGGAAAGTGATTGCTCTAAACCGCGGAGCATTACCGGGAGGGACGGTGGAGGTTCGCACTCGCAGACGTCTCAGCCTAATAGCACCCAGGAGATGTGCTGCGACTGAGGATTTCTGGAAACTTCTCTCTGGCCAGATTTTTTACAAACGCCCAGCACAAAGCCTCATAAAGAAACTCACTCGTCAGAGATGTCGAGTTCAGCCTAACTCGCCGCTGTAATCATTTTCTCCTTCACTTAGACTCTGGCTGTTCAAAAACTGTATCAAAAGTGAGACCAAAAAATTATGTATGCACACAATTAAAATAAATATAAATAAATAAATAAATTATTTTCTATATTAACAGGCTTTAGAGTGTGTTAACTGTTTTTTATGCACTTGTATTGTAGGCTTGTTTTGCTGAGAGCTGATTGCTTTAAAGCAAATCATAAAATTGTGTTAGTCCTTGAAGAAATACTGCATTTGTGTTTTATCCATTACTAACAGATTGTAAATACTTTAAAAGAAATCTGAGGGTGAGGAGAAACAAAGGCAAAAATTTGTCATAGTTAAAAATGATAGAGGAGAATAGCTCACCTGTGGACAGTGGTCATATTGCCCTGTTCTTCTTATCTAGAGATTTCAAAAAGATTTTTCTCCAATTGTTCTTCTACCTGCAGGAACTGAATTCATTTTTTTTTTCTATGAACCGAAACAGCAATTATGACAACCAAACACTTAACAAAAGATCACAGAAGAAAAAGTCCTTCCTCACAACCTATTCAAAAAACACAGACGTGAAAACGTCTGAATGTGATAAAATGCCGCATGCAAACTCTTTAAACAAATTTAATCAGGTTTTAATACAAGGAATAGGTTTACATCTGAGGCTTCAGCCTTTCATCCGCTCACCATTTTATCTGATAAAAACGATCGCTTGATTGAAAAGAAATGAAGTAAAGATTAGGTATGCTAGTTTCAAAATTAAGCATACAGTCACAACACCTTTCTATCTGGAGTTATCTGCAACTTTTATCATGTAGATTCCTTTAATAAAATCCGGGCATGGGTCATGTCAGGAAAGGTAATTCAAATTGAAAGTGAAAAATTACCATAGAATGCCATGTCATCCCAATATCACAGCAATGCAATTCCTCCCCATAAAAAAGTGCATGTGTGTGGAGGAACATGAATTTGGCCATCATTCCTTTTTTAATTAAAGCATTCAGTCCCCTTTCAACGAGAGTTCAAGGATGCTAGGAGACTAATTAATTTGAAAAGGTAAGATGTCTGCGCACAAATGTCTTCCGACACAGATTTAAAGAATATGGAATAAGAGAGAGGTAAGAAAGAAAGAGGTCGAGAGGTCGCATCACTTCAAGTCGCCCTGGTGTCATCCAGTGATCAGAGTTGAAAACAGACCAGTGCTGGAGTTCGCCTTTTCGGTATGTGGGTGGGAGCAAGTGTGAAAGCCTGGATGGATAAAGCATCTCAAAAAGCTGCAAAGAGGACATCAATGGAAAATAGCTCAAAATTGCTCATCGGTTTATTTATTTATTTAGCTAAAGCTAACTTGGTTCAAATAATATCACTATATAGTTGGCCGTGGATACCGGCAACCATTAAAGCACCGCTATGAATTATAGTATATTACAGCTAAGCTGAATAAGTACAAGACACACACACACACACACGTCAGCTTTTTGTAAACCTGCCATTTTAAAAATATGTATAAAAAAAATAATAAAAAAGCAAATGCTGAGGATAGACTTGTAGGGTTTGCATCTCTCTTTTCACACTCACACACACTTTTATACACATGCAAAACTGAAATACGTTCCTACAGTACTGGAAACAAAAACATTTTAATTTAAATGTAATACTTTTTCTGCTGCATTATCATTGTAAAAGTAAATACAAGAGGAAATATGCCCTAAACAGTGCATGCAATAATTATTTAGTCCTTTTCAAATTAAATAAGTGTGAATGAAAAGTGAATTAATTTTATAATATAAATACATTAATATTTTCAAAGCACCTTGTTTGTTCACACCTTTCTTTGCCATGCAAAGGAAAAAAAAAAAGACTGTGGAGGTGAATTAAAAAGTGTGTGTGTGGGTGAGAAAACAAAGCACAAAACTTATTCACTCCTGTTGAAAAGTCCTGGACAGGAGTGCTAATCCTAGGTTTAGTGGCTGGGTTATTTCCCAGGGAAGAGGGGGTATGGATGTAGAATCCTATTACAGATGTCAGCCGACTGGCAGTGACCGCGAGGGCAGACATCATACCGGTACAGAGCCCCATCGTGCCCCCAACCTACCGGCAAGAAAAGCTCAACCGGTATGAAGTCTGACCGGCTCCCCTAACCCATCCACCCCTCCTTCCATCCGCGACCCCTCTGAAGGAAAATACTCTCCCTGACTTCTCCCGCTAGCGCTCCGATGAATGGAGAGTGAGGGGCTGTCTGTGAGTGTGTTAGTGTGTGTGTGAAGGGGGGTTACTATACAATTATTCAGATAACAGCTGGGGATAATATAGTGGCAGATGTCCTCTGGTCAACAATGCTCACAGACCACAGCCGAGAGCAAAAGGCAACTCTAACCAACGGTTAGCAGCGCTCATCACACACAATTTTAAATGGAGTAAGAGCAGAAATCAATCTTTTTTTTCTTCTTAATTTTTCTGAAATCCTAAAATTCGCTCCTCCTCCTGAGCTATCATAAAATCTTTCCTTTTTGAAAAATTAAATTGAAAAATAATTAAATTATAAAATCACAACAATACACTCGTTTAGAATATAGCCAATTAATTTAGTTAAAAACAATTAATTTTGATCAACATCAAGTTTTAGATTATATAAATATATTTACAGGTTTAAAAAGATTTTTTTATATATACATTTCCACAAAAGCTTCCTGAAGAGATGTTTCCTGTGTTTTTGAGTCTGTGTCCATGTGTAAAAGCCCTCACATTATTTGGCAAGTGATGGTTAGCGCTAGATAACATGCTTTTCCTGCAGCGCGAGTGTGTTGCGCTGCGCTTCTCGCACTCCTCACCCCCCACCAAGACAAGACACTTCACCACAACAGCGTCAGAGAAGAGGAAAAAAAAAAGACAAGACCTTACACAAGACAAAGAAATGCATGGATTTAGGTATTTATAACATGACATACATTCTGAAAATGTGATTTTCTTCTAAGAAAATGCAAAGTGTCTAAGAAAGTTAACTACAGGAGGGGCAGAAGAAAAAGCATCAATCAAAAATGGAAAGATGAATCTGATTGTTTGGTTAAAAGATAATTCTGTCATAAGATGTATCACGTTCGTCCGTTTCAAATGCAAATAACTTAAGTAGGCATCCCCTTGTTACCCATTACTAATACCATAAAAGAAACCAACACTCCTCCATTCCACTGCTACTTTACGGATTAGCGAATGAAAATTAGATGCATTTATATGGTTATTACTTATATGGTCACACAGTGGGGAGGGGGATTTATCCAAGCGTACAGTGCAGCACCAGAATCTCCCTCAGGAACGAACCGCTCGCACCTTCGGCAGCTGGGGGTGGATTAGAGTTTTAAACCCGGACTAAGGTTTACTGTGGCCGGCAACACTGACAGGAATTCCTCCCGCCGTTGCCGCCAAACAAAGCCGGGCAACGCAGCGAGGAATAAAACATCAGAGGTTTTCTCCTCTCCTGTTTAGGCAGAAGTTTTCAGTAATCGCAATCGCTGTTTTGAGAGCTTAGCATTTGGCGTCACGAGTGGGATTTTATCAGCGATAGAAGCGAGAAACAGAACTGGGCTTCTCTCGAAAACTTTACTAAGACTCATTCAAACAAGCCGCAGCTGTCACTCTGACATCATGTCACGTCTTTTGTGACAGTGCCGAAAGTTTGCTCCCATCTTTCCCAAAGAGCTTTACTGATGCGGCTGCTTCTCTGATGGACATGATGGCTTGTCAGCGTTACGCTGGGGTTTTTAAAATATACAGCAAGTCGCATTATAAAGACCTTCGTGGAGGGGGTGAAGGCTCGAGGGGGGAAGACGGCGGACTGAGAGAAAATCCATAACACAAATACAGCTGTCAGCTGGAACGCAAAGTTAGCAGAAGCAGCTTCGGTGGCCACAGGGAGCAAGTTTATGACTTCAGCTTGCATCCTCCCTTAGACACTATCAAGGCTTCAGTGATCAATACACAGTGTTCTTCATCACACCAACAGGTACCTGAATCTATTTCAGGCAAAAAAGGCCAGTTGTAACTCTTTCAAGCAGGTATCCACATGTGACTGACCATGCAGCGCACTAGTTCACTTTCCATCCGCATCTGCAGCTCCGAGCTGCCAATAATCTCTCCTGAGGTGCTCGGCTAATGGATATAGAGAAGTAATGATCAACACCTCAGACTCAAGTACTGTCATTTCCATCCAGTGAACACCCTGCTTTTCCTTCTACCACATTTCCCCAGCTCATCGGAAATGGGCCCTTCCTCTCTCTAAGCAAACGCTAGGGTCATTCTTTAAGACAGTCATCACCTCATAACAGCCTGGCACTCTCCCGAAACCCGGCGTGAAGCCTCCCCACACAGGAAACCTTGTGCGCGAAAACTGCAAAAAAATGTGCCACTGAGGTCACGGCAAAGAGAAACTGTGCTTAAGAGTTCAAGTGGAGAATTAAATTCACATTGGAAATAAATACACAAAAGAAAACAATGTCCAGCAGCATCTTCAGCTGACGAATCGCCGAGACAGCATTTCCGCGCTGCAGTCTGGTCTCTCTCAAAGTTGAAACAGTTAACACCAGACCTTTTCGATATCTAGCTCAACTAATCAGATCAACGTTGTCATCTGGAAAACATCCGTCACTCTGGTCTCTTTTTCTTTTGGGTTTTTAATTTGCCGATGCTGAAGTTGGTTGAAATTGCTTTAGTGTCATTTTTAGTGTAGTTAGATCCTTTTTTCCTCTTTCAAGGCTCAGAGTTTGAGGAGAAAATGACACCACTCTCTGACTAGTAATAAAAGCAGCCCTCACTGTCTAAAAACGTGCATAATTTATTATTCACATACACTGAAAAATGCTCAGCCTTGCCGTTCCACCAAATAACATCTTCAATTAAAACCACATGTTTAATCTACAGCTGGTGCTTGCTTGCTGCTGGTCAACGCTAGAGCTGATGCGCTCAAAGATGCAAACGAGCGTAAAAATTACAGCCTGACCTTTCACGTAAGGTCAGCTGAAATATGAAAGGGAGAACGTAGGCATGACATATTTCACACAAACATGTTTCGGAGAGCAGAAGTGGCCAAAAGTATGGTTGACAAAAAATAATCCTAATCAGTTAGAGATGGATATGTATTGCTCTTCAAAATGCTTTAGCTAAAAATGCACTTGTGTGAAAACTAACATTATTTTTGGAACGGTAAAAGAGTTTAATGGTTGAAATGCTATGTGAGGGTCTAAGGGACAGTGCTTCATGAGAACAAGAGTGCTTTGTGTTAAAACCACCCGTGATATTGAAAAACTTAAATTTACCTCTAAATCACTTCACTGAGGCTCATCTGAATTTGAAAAGAGCACACACACACAAAGCACTAAATGCTTTTTGCACAGCACACACCGACATATATTTGCATTAGCAAGAAACTGGTTGTTCAAATAAAGTTTCAATCACCAAATGTTCCTAAAATATGCATCAAAAAGCAACATGCCTGAATGTACACCTGGCATCAGGTTAGACTCAACATCAACGTCCAAAATAAACACATTCCCGACCTTCTCTACCCAGAAAAATACCCACAGTGGGCTGAATACCAGCCTGCCATGCAATCCACACATTCATCAAAATAACATATCTGAAAGACCTCCGAAAGGTTTGTAGTCTGTATAAACATGAAGAACAACATAAAACCCAATCACTTATCGCAGAAAAAGTGATATATCAATTATAACCTGAACTCTACGGTAGCCTAGTGTCCACCGTTAGAAATAAAGTGCTAAAACTATCGGCTGAGGTGTAGCTGTTGCCGCTTGCAGCTGCTTGATGGCCATGCAAATAACTAAATTACCCACTTTACTGCCATTTTAATGCCCTCCCTGAACGAAATGCCATATTCTTTGTCAACTTCATGAATTATCACTTTTACTCTATAAGCACATAAAACCATTCAATCACTCTATTCATCTAACACACAAGCAGATCAAATGGAAATTGTATTCATCACTTTATGCTTATGTTCATCTACATTTACACATGTCACATTTCAATTAGCAGGGAATCTGTTCATCATAACAGGCAATATATCAAAGAACGGACATTGTAGGAGCACACAAGTGCAGCACTGAGACAAAAAAAAGTGTTTTAGTTCAAGAAAAATAATTTTTCTTATAAAATAAAATAAAACATTATTTTATGAAAGTAAGCTTTCATAAAATAAATTTCAAAATCCTTTTATGTGCTTTTAAATGCTGTTAGTAATAATGAAGATGAATTAATTAAAAGATTAAACAAATTAAAAATGTCAGAAACACTTCATGACATCAAAGTAAATAATTTATCATTCTCTTTCAATGCTCAAAAAATGTTAATCTTGTGATTTAATATACATTTCCATTGTGCTGTAAATGCCAACAGTGAATTAAGGCAACATTCACATATACTTTCCATGAGATTTAAATTAATCGTGTCAAAAGCTTCATCAGTCCTTAATAACATGAGATTAACACACTGCAAGATTATGAGGATGATGAGGTGTACCTATACATATATGTATTTTTTTTTTTTTTTTCCATTAGCAGGAAAAGACTGAATATAGATTTATTGTTAAAAACCAAGTACAAAAAGAGTGTGAATTACTAGTGTACTTGGTTCAACTCCTGAGCTGTAGTTCCCTCTGCAGACTTACTTTTAATGCCCGGACTCACGTTAAAATTGTTGCTAGTTTGTTTTGTTTTAGTTTTACTGTTGTATTTGAGAGAAAAACAAACAGTGCTGATTTGATCACGAAATGAACAAGCCATTAAACATATGGTTTAAAAATAAAAGTTTAATCTTGCTCATGTGTCTGTGTAAAAATGAATCCCTAAATAAAGATAAGTTTTGCATCACTAAAGTTAGTCAGCAATCTGTCTGTTAACTCATAAAGGCGAGGCAAAAACTGACCAATTAAAAAAATATATTTTATTACAATTTTTGATGTTTAAAGTTAATAATTTTTCATCAGTTTTTAAATCTGATTTTGCATCTATACAAACCTTACTCAATGTATCTCGCGGTAATTGATGCATTTGAAATCACACTCATTTATAAGTATAATAATAATCAATACATGCTGAGTTAATCTTATTTTTATATCTCTTATTTCATTCGTTACATTTTTAATATTTCATTGTCTCAGTAACACACCGCTAATAGACCCTAAAACAACAACAAACTTCAATGCGTTTCATTTATTTTTCTTTTCACTTTCTGCTATAATTTTAAAACGTTAAATTATTATTCTATTAAACGTATGAATCAGAAGGCATGGGTTATTTGCATAAGATCAGATCACTATCTGCTGAGGGCCTGTTAAAAACAATCAGCTACGCGGAGAATAAGAAAAAAAAGTACATCAAGCCGCGGTTTAACTTTTTAGTTTACGTGCATATTTCGATGCTGTTTATTAACTTAAATTGTTTACACGAGAGGTTTATTGGCAAAGGCCAAGCAATATATGATTTCTACATTTCTGTGGAAGACTCGTATGGTCTTTCAAATGAGACCAAATGCACACTAACATATATTTATTCCAAGTTCATTTATCTGATCTGTCAAAAAAAAAAAAAAAAATTATTCCTTTGATAATATTTTAGAGCAGGTGATATTTTCAAACTCAGTTGCACATGCTCAATAAACTTGTTATAATCTTTTTCACTATCGAGGTTAATTTTTATCTAAGTTATTAGAAATTTATTTAATAAAAATGTGCATGTCTCTAATTCATAATCGCGTATTATTCTCTCGTGGAGAATAATAACACGCTTTCATCTCCGGTTCAAAAGTGTCACGTAAAAAGTTAAAAGTTGTCAAATGTATTGTGGTACTGAGAGCTTTAGTATCCCATTTGCAAAACATCTAAGAAAATACACTGACTTTTATTTTTTTCTTTTGATCTGATGAAGTGTGTGAGATAACGCGTCCGTGCGTTCAAATCTGGGATACATATTAATATTAAAATCGCTTAAGGAGCGAGGCGCAAAGAACAAGAAGAAGAAAGAAAGAAAAAGAAGAAGTAAAAAAGTGGATATGAACCTGTTAGGATATTGTGAAGAACTCTACTTTCACTCTACGGCTGGACCATGTGGATGTGTCGCTCCAGCTCTCGTGAATGTCCCAGTGATTCCAGAAACCTTCTGAAGAGCAACGCAAAAAGAAAAAAAAAATCCTGTTCTATTGAGTGATGTCTTCAGACCATTACTTTCAACGACAACTGTCTTTATTAGTCTTCCTTTCCTTTTTACTGGCTTCCTCTCTCAGACTGGTCACTCAGTAGGGAGATAAGTGGAAACAATAATCGTGCACTAGCTCAAAGGCTGCATGGTCACAGCGCTCCTCAAAGTTCATGAAGAACAAGCACGCGGCTCTTTACGCCTCCTCGTCGCTTCAGGTCTTCCCTCTTTCTCTCTGTTAATCACACGGTGAGTTTTCCTAAAGTCCCAATAATGCTTCTCGCTGGAGTTTTTGGCATCTCGTCTGTTCCTCGCTCATTCGCAGAGAAATCAGTGTTGAATTACTCCGCTTGTGTCTTGTGTTGGCGATGTGTTAGGGGACAGTTTGGTCTACCGTAATACGCCTAGAACGGGCGCGCCCACACATCTTCTGCGCTGCCGCCGCTTGCAGCACAATAGAAAACCTCGCGCGCTCCAGGCGCTGATCTCTTCACCTGCGCGCGCATCGATGGTTTAGTTTGGCCATTGTGGCAGCCGACGAGCAACAGATGTTAGTCAAAGGACAGACTCACGGGAACCGTTACCTTATTCCTCATACACTCTTCAGGAAATAACAAGTCTGTTCTTGCTGCTTGTCATCATTCAATCATAATTTGGTTTTATTGTCAATAAGTATTATTATAATTGTTCTAAAATTTGTTGTTTTAAATATTATTATTATACAAAAAGTATATTATCATCATCAACGTTATAAATAGATACATATAGGCCTAGATAACATTGTGCAATAAATGACATTTATTAATATAATTTATTATATATATATATATATATATATATATATATATCTCAACACACTCACACACAAATAGTATAAATGATTTGTGTGCTATTGTATTAATATTATTATTGAAAATCATCACTCAGGACCATATATGATGTTGGCAAGTTATTGATTTATGAATCTCACTCCAACTTTTAATGGATAGTCAAGGTGATGCTTTGTCAGTAATCTGTCATCTTATCAAAAATGTTCAAATATGATTTATTTTATGGTCAGTGCCAGTGGAAACTTTCTCTCAGCAAAAATGGCTTTTACTTGAACCATCAAAAAATTCTTCACATCTCCACTGGACAATAGGATACGACCCCCATTAGTCAAGACATATTCATTAGAAAAATCAATAACCCAAGATGTAGCCATGCTGGCCTAAAATGAAGGCAGCCGGCTCATAGGCTCATAAAACAATGCTGACTTCACTTCTATGTCCTGCCATATGGACCTCAAGTCCTGGTAAAAAAAAAAAAAAAAAACACAGCCTTATTGCACTTTAAGGCAGTATTTATAGCTTTAGATTTACTGAAAAAATAGTTGTTTGTCAACTTTTTGAAGTTACATTGCATGTACTAATCTGATGAGGAAATTTGCACACAGATTGAAAATGAAAACACTTTAGAACTAAGCTGAATATTTTAAAGGACAAAATAAGATTCTAAAATAAATTTTGTGTTTATATGCATGTTTGCAGTGTTCCCCATCAGATTAACATACACAGATTTACAAAACTTGAGTTTGCCTCATGCACATGGTCAAACATGACAAAGTCTGTGCTCCAGATCAGATACATTGGTAAGATGGACAGAAGGAGATTCGGTCTGCTCACTGTCACGGGGTTAAGATTAAACACTCTTGTGGTTTGGCCATCACAGGCTAATGAGGCACTCGTGAAAGGATTACACGAAGAACCCATATAAAGACTGACTCTTTAACTAACCTACATACAGTTCATCTCACAAGCATACACACCTGCAAACAAGATCGCAGCTGGATATAGAAGGGATTCAAGTTCAAAAGTTTAGACAAGCCCAGCGATGATCAATGGCGAATTAAAGAAGCAATTTATACAAATTTGCCTCATCCTTTCACTAATCACGTGGCATTGCTTATCTTTTGGTACATTATAGCATGGATGCATTGAGATCTGGAATATGTCTTCTAAATAAAAAGCCCTATTTGCTAACAAACTTTCAAATTTTTGAGGGACAAAATGAGTCCATTATAGTTGTACTTCCGTTCACACAGACTCGGTAAGCCAGTTTGATTAGTATTGTTGTGACATGCCATCATATGACCACAAGGAGGGTGAATTCTCACTCGGCTAAAGATCTGAATGTTTGTTACCTCATCAGTCCTAAAGCTGACATCAAAGCTGCGGATCAAGTCCAGAAGTATCACGGCTGCACACTGTTACGCTCCCTGAGAACCACCCATGCATACTCAGACACACACATACAGACAAGTACACTGGATTTAGTTGTATTTTCATCATTTTCACTAAATAAACAATTTCCTCTCTCCTCTGCTGCAGGAATACCACCAGAGCCCGGAGACATGGAAAACAACACATCTATTTACTGTTATTTGTTTACTCGTTCGTCTGTTTGTTATTTTCAGACTCTGTTTCTCACTCCCGCCAGGCAGTGGGGTATTCGGTGATGGTGATGCTATCTGCGTGTGTCTGTTTGCTTGTTTACTTGTTTGTGCTCGCATAATGTCCTTAGGGACCGCAAACAAGACCAACAACGCTGGAAAAATAAAAAACCTTCACGGTCTATGAGGGCATTGCTGGACTAAAGCAAGGACACTGCAAGTGAACAAGAGCTATGCAGCCTTTCAGACATATTACAGTCAAAGACAAAGGTGAGTGTCTTAGTCACTGTAATCTAATAACATTCTCTTTTATGAATGAAAAAATAAAAACTCCTCAGCACTTTCATCCAGCACTTTCGATTAACATTTAAGAGCAGGCTTTGTGGTTAATCAGGGGTAATAATTATCAAAGTCGACAGGTAATTAAATTAAACATAATTGGCTACACGAATTGGCTGTTCTACAACATTTTTTTCCCACATAATTACAGAGAAATATGTCAGTATTCAGAGAGAGAATGGTTTAAAAACAAAAAAAAAGTGTTTAGTCACACTAGAGAAGTTGATGTTGAGTGATAAAACTGATATAAAGTAGTTAGTATTGGACTTGCGCAATCTAATTTAGTCTGTAAACAGACAACTTTAATGGAATATTCTGGGTTCAACACGAGTTATGCTCAATCGACAGCATTTGTGGCGTGATGTTGATTACCACAAAAATAATCTTGGCTTATCTCTCGTTTTCTTCCAAAACGAAATTTAAAAAAAGCTATCAAAAAAATCAAGGTTACAATACGGCACTTAGAACTGAAGTGAATGAGGCCAATTTTTGAGAAATTTTTAAGCATAAATGTGAAATTTTATAATTTTATAATATTAAAAAGATATAGTTGAATTAATATTTAATATTTTGTTACATTGCCATGATAACAAAGTTTTAAAAAGATTTTCAAGATAAATAAAAAAAGTTATGAGTTCTTAAAATCATGTTAACATGCATGTTTAGGTCTTCTGGATGTACTATTGAAAAAAGTGAGTATTTAACATTTATGGATTGGTTCCATTCACATTCCATTTCACTTTAACTCACAATTTAGCTTTACTTAAGTAATGAAGTTGGAATTTTGTGTGTGTGTGTGTGGTTTCAACATTACATATCCCACAAGTGTTGTTAATTGTATAACCATCTTATATTGAACCGAAAATATTCCCTAAAGTCTTCAATATCAGTTGTTATATTAAAAATAATCAATTCAAATGAACATAAAAGTATGGGGTTGAATAAAATGTTGGGGTTATTTATGCAGGTTTGGTGTCATAATCAGTGAATAAAGTATTTTTACCTTTAGCGTACTACCAGTTTTCCTTGCGTGCTGGCATTTCCGACATGTTGCGCGTACGGAAGCCCGCTGCGCCCTCCCTTCTTCTGGAACGCGTTTTGAACCGAGCATCGGAAGTACCGGTGTTGTGCCAAATTCTGACCCCCCTGCCAAATTGTTACCTTCCTAGTATTGGAAAGTTTAGAATTAGGAGTGGGGGAGGGATTAGGATTAGGGGTGGGGTTAGGATGAGGCAATCAGGTAGCGATTTCAACGAGGGGGCTAATAATTTGGCAGGGAGTCAAAATTCGGCACAACACTGGCACTTTTATTTTTCCACTTCAAGCACTGGTCATAATCTACATTTTGTGAGAATAAGCAAAAACTAGGGTCACTTGTGAAATGTGCCAATGGCCAGTGAAAGAGACACTGCGCAACACTCTCCATCACACACACACACACACACACACACACACACACACACACACACACACAGGCAGGCAGGGCAACTCAGTTACAGATGACACAGGCCGTTGCCTGAGGATGTAGAGCAGAAAGTTTAGTGAGTGTGTCTGCGTTTATGCTAAACTGTATTTGTGGTATTAAGCTCAAAATGCTTTAATAGCCACGTGGGAGTAATGTAGTAAAAAATGAACACTGTAAAATAAAATAAAAAATGATTAGTGTTTACAAACATACCCTAAGGTCCTTACTGGCAAAAGAAATTTAAATAGAACCAATTACCCTTGAGACTTCAGGGGAAAACTGGAAGAAAAAAAGTGAAAAGAGCTCTTTAACAGTATAGAAACTGTACCTCAGAATAAGACACTATGATGACAGCTGCAAGCCACTGTTTACACCACAAGACAGTGGCAGTATATGCAATACAAATTACACCGTTTGATTGGTGAGGAAGATCATAGACACACCAGCATATTTTCATTAAATCGTCATAAACGTGTTTACAGGCACAGCTGGCTTTGGTTAGAGGGTGTTAAATAACAGCACGGTATTGTTTACTGCTCCACCGCTGTGTTCTTTCTCTCCCAGGTCTTTCCCCTCACACTCGTCTTTTTGTCAACACTGTATCCATCCTCACATAAACCACATGGCCGAGCTGTCTTCGGGGAGTGGTAACCGATCCTAACGGCCCATGTCATGTGAGGAACTTCATCTTGAATAAAGCTGTCAAAAAAAAAACAAAAAAAAAAAAACAGATCAGTCAGGAAGGAAAAAAGGAACTGGGATGAGGCCGGCATTTAACGAGCTGTTTTAAGGTGCCGCGTTTTTCAGACAAAAAAAAAAGGGTTCAAATTTTGCCTGGGGCCACTTAGGAGGAGCTGACCGACTCGGCCCGGCTCGGCACAGCTGTACCCCAGCCACAGAGGCTCTGCGAGTGGGCTGAAGTGTCACCTGGCTCCCCTGAGAATAGTGAGGGGGTGATGGGAGAAGCAGAGGGCTGCGGGATTGTGGGAGGGGGAGAGGAGTTTGCTAAGTTTTCATTCACCGATCGGCTCAGAGGTGGAGCCAGCGGCGGTACATATGAGGAGAGCTGCAGATCGTACAAAAGGAGGCGGCAAAAGGGCTCTTGTTGAGGCGGTGTGTCTGTACACACACACACACACACAAACCCTCTGCTCTCTTCCTCGGGTGCGATCTTGTATCAAAGCAAACAAATGACATGCTGTCTCCCTCCCCCATTTTTCTTTTTTGATCCGGCATTCACTAAAATGACACTCCATATCTCAACCGACTGACATTATCAATCTTCAGTATGCTTAAATCTTCCGGCCAAACTTGCAGTTCCCAGAGGAAATCTAGCAGCATTGTCCTTTGTTTGCTTTGAGATCCCACAGGAATCAGCCCTGACTTTTTCACTGCGTGAGGAGAGCTGTCACGCAGGCGGCCTGGCACGCAGGATGCTGGGTTAGGATAGGCACTGTCAGCCCACTCAGATTCGCGCCTCTTTCAGGAGCTGTAAGACAGCGCAGGCCGTGGCATTTCCACTCTCAATGCTGGATTTGGCTTCAATATAAAATACATCAGAGTTCTGTCTCCCTGTGCCGGTGTGAAAGAGACATCTAGATCTGATATGAGAGACCACAAGGGGAGCATTTATTGTTGGCTTTTACCTATAGATAGTGTTGACATATTCTTTATTTTATCATTTTTCACAGGAGGGGAGAAAAGAATCTTGCAGTTTCCACATCTTTGAATGCATCCACAGCATTATCTTAAAGAAAGGTTACATTAAATGTGACAACTTTCACTATTTCACTATTGATAAGCCAAAACTAATAAATAACTACAATAACAACATTATTTTATTGATAAACATTTACTAAATTAATAAACATTTAATAAAACATATATTTTTAACTTTCACTCTATTTCTACTAGGCCAAATCTAATAACACAACATTACAAACAATAAATAAACAAAAATATTATATAAAATCACATACATAAAAATAGAATTATATATAATATATATTTCTATAATAAAAATATATATTTTCAACTTTCTCTCATTTCTACTAGGTAAAATCTAATAATACAAAATTACAAACAAACAATATATAAATAGGATATAAAATCACATATATTAAATAAATAATATAAAATATATATTTAAAAAAATATATATAATTCTATAGTAAAACACATACTAATAAAAAATTACTACTAGGCCAAATCTAATAATGCAAAAATACAAACAAACAAAAACAAAAAACAAAAACAAACAAAAAATGAATACATATGATATAAAATCACATATATAAAATGTATACCTAGTGCCTTGCTTAGTATACACGTTTTATTAGTATATGTTGTATTATAGAATTATATTTTAAATATAATATATAATTGTATAATACAACATATACTAATAAAACGTGTATACTAGGTAAAAACTAATAATCCAAATTTACAAATAAAAAACAAATATATATATACACACACACACACACACATACACACACAATAAAAAAGTTAATATAATGATAAATGACTGTTAAGACGATGACTGTTAATGCCAAATGAGTTTCCTAACACATCTATCACTAAAGTATCCAGCCCTTAAAAAGATGACCGCAAAACACACTCCAAACTCACTGTCTGTATTATGAACAATTTTATAGTTTCAGAACAATTTCAGAGTGTGACTGGTCATCAGTTTGATTCCTTCAAGAGTGAATCCTTGTTTAAATTTTAATCAAAAGTAAATTATTTTCCCTTTTTTCTTTTCTTTCTCTTCCCATCTATCTTTTCCTCTCTCTATCTCTTCCTTCTGCACAGAATTCATGACCTCTGCAATTCTGCTTGTCCTTGAGACCCATAATGAATATTCAGCAGATTAGAAGACAGACATGAAAGTTAACATTAGCCATATATTTAAAAATCCCATATTCAGATAATCCGCATATTTGTCAAAATCAAACACAAGAGAAATATAAGAGGACAAATTACATAATGAGAGGATGGGGATACGTCTTGCGGACAGGGAATTAGATAAAGACACATTTGGCTGAGTATGAAGGAAGGAAATGTCCTTGAAGATGGTTATTGAAATCCTGCCGAATGGACAGAGTTTGCCGTGAACCTCGATCTGATTGTTAGGGGCTAGTGATGAAGATCTACACAGGCGGATGTTTTAAATTTATTTGGTCTAGAGCATGTGAGAAAGTAAGTTAATTTGAGTGCCATGTCTTTCACTGTGCACACACACGTATCTGACATATCTGAATGAAAGCAAACTTCATCTGTTAGTGTGTGTGTCATGTGAGGTTGTCTGGCTTTTCACTTACCACCGATGCCAGTACTAACAACCCCAACCCCCAAAATCCAAAATGCGGAAATGTGCATTATGTTCTCCACACCACTACTTTCATTTCTTCCTGTGTCTCCCCCTGTCTCTGTATCTCTCTCTCGCTCCCTCTTTTTCTCATTTACGACGAGTCATTACTGTGAGCAGTGGGATGAAAGCTTAGGATCTGGCCGACCCGCTCCCTCTGACTGACGCATATTCATTTAAAAATGAGCCACTTATTACCCGTCCAAACTTTTTACAGCCCCACAGTGCACAGTAGAAGACAGCTTTATTCCCACTGAGCCCGAGTGTGGGCCAGAAAGCCTTGCAGCCTTTGATGGTTATATATGTGCACAGGCCGTCGCTTTGGCAGCCACTCTCAGAAAGCGCGCCATGATTTGTAATGTTACCTTTACAGCTTTAAACTCCATCAAACAGACTTGAGACCTTTTTTACTGGGCTAATGTAGGGTTCTGACATATCATTAACAAATAAATTAATAGATACGTAGACACGTACACATACACACTTGGAAAAATCTGGAGCTTTACATTTTACATTCAAGATTCATTAATATGACATGTTCATTTTAGTTTTAATGGAAAGAGAGAAAGAGAGTAAGATAATATTCAAGGAAACTTAAATATTCAAGGAAACTTAAAAGCCCATATTTTATACAGAACTTTATATTTCTAAAATATATATACACACTATATTTATACACTACCGTTCAAAAATTTAAGACATTTATAATGTAACAGTTTCAATATCAAATAAATGCAGTTAATATATTATATTCTAAAATATATTAAAATAGAAAACCGTTATTTTAATTTGTTTTAATATTTCACAATATTTCTGCTTTTACTGTATTTTTGATCAAATAAATGCAACTTTATTGAGCATAAGACATTCAAAACATTAAAAAATATTATATACTGTATATACATATATATATGTATGTGTATATATATATATACAGTATATACACACACACACACACACATACAGTATATATACAGTACGTGTGTGTGTAATTAACATATAATACAAGTAATTAACATATAAAAACATTATATATTTATATATATATATATATATATATATATATAAAATTACCATATAATACCATATAATAAACATATATAAAATTATAACCGTATTTAAGAGGTATTTGAATTCAGGTAATATCACATTTATTTACAATTTCGTCAGCTGCACAATAAAAAAATATTAAAAATATACTCCTCACATTCATAAATCCCATAAGCAGCCATAGGCATGAAGAACAAACAGCAAACATCTCTAACTAAACATCTACTTCATTGCTTCAAGCTCGAGGACTTGTCCTTTCTCTCTCACACATACCTGCTCAAATACAAAACGCCACACATGAACACAAATGTGTGATACCACTCTAAAATCTAAGTCCACTTTAGATCCCCTCTAGAGGCTGGATCTGAAGGAGCTCACAAGAGAGACAGAAATGAGGACAGTCCTCTGGGTGTGTATGCATACATGTGTCTTTTGTGTATGTAATGATATAAGGCCCTGTGATTGGCTTGAGCGGCCGGCAGACTGGCAGATTGATTGGTAGATTGATGTAAAGCCCGTCGAGGTGCTGTACATCTGTGCTGACTAATGTGGGCCAATCAGGCTGATGTAAACCAATTTGATTTGATTGAAAAGCCGATTGATTGAAGCTAGGACATGTAAGCCATCAGCCAGCGACCAGCAGGGGAAAGAAAACGGGCGTGAAAGAGAGGGATTTGATTGATTAGCTGATAGATTGATTAAGTGAGGTAGATGCTAAGCTAAAAGAGCCATCGCTGGCCCCTTTATATGTGTTTAACCCCGCTCCCACACTAACCTTCAGTCTTTAAGCCGCTCAGCGGGGTCCATTACATCAAGGTGTGAATAATTCATGCCCTGGATGCTGTAGCATGGTGGGTAAACACATGTACACATGTTTAGTTAGACAGAGCAATCTACAGGAGGCAAGGCTAGTCCGAAACCTTCAGGGATGTACATCACAGCCTGTTTAAACTATAAGAATTCATTTAAAGCGACACCAGAATGAAAATGCTGTCATCATGTGCTCGTCGTTCCACACCTGTACACTGTAAACCTTAACGCTCATAAATAATTAATTGGTTTGAATAGGGGAAACTCAAATTAAACAAATTAGTTCAATCAATTTAACTTTTATGAGTATTTAGAACTTTCTTTTTCTTTTGAGTTCACGAAACTGACACATTTAAGTAATCTGAATTGTTTCATTGTTTTGAGTTTTATGAACTTGTTTCTTTTAATTTCGACAAACTTAAATTTACCTGAAACTGGGCTGGGATTTCTATTTCCATGGTTTGCCATGACACTCGAAAGGGAGAATAAATGCTAAAATTAAGTGCTATATAATGTTTTTTGAGCAAGATTAATGTAAAGTGGGGGATTTAGTAATGCTTTACTATCCCAATTTAGAAGAATTTATGTTATGTGGGTTTTTTTTGGGGGGGGGGGGGGGTGTTACCATCATGATGACGGGTGGAGCATGGGCTTAGTTTGAGAACAGGTATTTAATAAATGTTATATATTGCTGTTACATGATAATTTTAAGTTTAATGTATGAATTAACTTGCTAAAATATTTCAAGTTAAGAGCAATTAAAATGTATGAGTACAAAATTGAAATCTACCAGTTCTGCTTACTTAAATTTTGAATTTCTTAACTTAAAAAAAATTACTACCTCAAATTTTTTGATTTTTGCCAACTTATTCAGGTTTACAGTGCATGAGTATCTTTTTTTTTGCTTTTTTTTTTTTTCATTGACTGTTCTCAGTATGTTTCACAGAAGAACGAAAGTCATCCAAGTTTGGAACGACACGAGGGTGAGTAAATGATGAAAGTATTTACATTTTTGGGGGGATGAACAATCCATTTAAATGGATAATTAACCCCGTTTCATTACGAACAAATATTTTTTACGTGAGATATTTTCGAAGAATCACATGATATGGTTTCCAAAACCAGTCTGAATGATTCATTCTTGCGTTCAACTCACTCAATGAATCAGTTGCAGCAGTTAAAAGCTCACTGTAGGAGATTCAGATTATCAGTGAATGAATGATTTAAATTTTAAGTTTGTTGCTCACGCAAAGCTTGAATGATTCTTATTTTTGTGAACTGATTCAATTCATTTAAAAGTTCCGACACAAAAGAATGATTTGTTCATGATTCAAATCGAATAATGCTACTTCTCTTATGAACCGTCATCAACATTCCAAGAAGAGCTATGCTACTGTAGATGTCAAGATTTTCAGTGAATCACAACTCTTACAAGTCAAATAACGAATCTTACGACTTTTGAAAACTGCGTGGATGTATTTTTAAATTGTTTTGGATCGCTTTATAAGCTTTAAAGTTCCAGTCCCCAAAAGAGTGACAACTGTTTTAAGTTTTTTTTACAGAATAAAAATATGGGCCATACGGGTTTGAACAACAATAGGGTATATATAACAATATAGTAAATAATGACAGACTTTTACATTTTATGTGAACTATCCCTTTAAAATGCCACACATGAGTGCACACATGCACTTTAAACAACACAAAACTTTCTCGCTTTTTGATGCATGGTATGGTTAATATTGAAAAAGAAATCTCAGGCATGGGAATTTTCAGCCACACATGCATATAAAAAGAAAATCAAGCTTATTATGTGTTATTATTTTACAGTGTGCAGATTCAGATGCTCTGGCGTCTGGAGGCCGGGATCTGTAGCATGTGTTTCATGTGAGAATGCTGGCCACTTCTTAACTTGTGTTTGTGTTCGGTTGCTGGGTGGCCAGCTGACGAGAGGGGGCCTCAGCAACCATCACCGTCCGCTTACGCCTCATCATGGATGGTTCTGGGTTTTATTCTTCCCCCCTCTTGCAAAGAACTGCACGCGTTAACGTTGAACACAGAGACGGATCGAGGAGGGGTGGGCACATGAAACGGCAATTAAACCACGATGACCCCCGTCGCCTCCGCAGGTCGCTCTCTGTCACGGTGTCGGCTGAAAAGAAGACAGAGGATGCAAACAAGCGCACAGCGATGGATATGATACGATGTGTTTCTCCAACAGCTATAAAACCTGCAAATCTTACAAGCTTCTCAGAGCGTCAGTTGATCCCAAACAGTGCCATCTTACTTTTGTGTACTAACAACAGAATGTATCCAGGGAAGCAGGGCATGTTGGGACGCAAAGGGGCTGTAACAACATCGCAGAATCATCCTTAAATACTGCAACAAGCACTTAGTTTGACAAGCCGCTGACAGAAGCGTACACGACTCAAGCTTAACACAGTGACAGCCTAAACTGAGGTGTGTTCATTCCCTAAGAGTCAGAAGACACTTAAGGGGGGAAAAAAAACATTGTGCTAGGTGTGATATGAGATGATGCTATTTGTGCACAATAAATGTTTATAGGGATTTATTGCGCTGCTATGACATCCTGGCTGAAAGCTTTCGGTTACTAAATGAGGGAGAATTAACTGTTGCATTTAGAAGCTTTAAATAGCACTAAGGAGGGAGGGAACGCATAGGCAAGGACTTGCACTATGACTGCGTGTCTCATTTAAAATGCACGTAAAAAATGTGCATATGTGTGCGTATATCCAACCGCAACGATACAGTATAAGAAGACCTTCAAAATTCTGCACTAATGCCAAAGAATAGGGGATTAATGAATGATCCATGACCTCATTGGCCTCGAGAGAGTTTTTCAAAGTGACTAAATGCTCTAGAGCACAATGACAGGCACCGGCGCACTGGATGCTTCTGCCATTTATTAAATTATTCCCTCCAATCTGTTTGATGATTTTCATTATTCACACTCAACTGAAATATTAAGGCCTTGAAAAGCCCTTCACTCTACTTCAAAATGCAGGGAAGAAATGTCTGAAAAGACATTGCAAAAAACGCAGAGAATTGGGAATGCTCAGGTCAAACTCTCCAAAGAATTGAGTTTTTGATATATTTTTTTTTTTTTTAACATCTTTTTTAATTTCCTCACTCATATGTGTTAACTTTGTACAATGGTGAACCAAATTTAATATACAGGGGGACAAAATGAGCGTCCTCAAATTAACAGACAACTAGGATGCCGATTGTAACAGATTCAGTCAAATTTTGTACTTATTTAACAGTAAAATGTACTTAAATTATGAACTATGGAGAAGAGCACAATAAACTTAAGGTAATTAGATTAGGTAAATTTTAATACATAACCATGTTTATAGACAGGGATGCACATAACTTTTTTGGTCTGGTTCTCAAGGTAGCACCTGGAGATGTTGCTTGGTATTCACACTTTATGCGACACACTTATCCTAAAAGCTGTCCTCATCACTTTCCTCCTGACTGCTCTCCTCACTATCTTCTTTTCTCTCGAACATAGTAGATGATAATGATTTTTATTTTTTATTTTACTAACATTAATGACAGACAACAGCAAGAAAATTAGGCTTCTGTCACTTTAAGAAGGAAAGCACGAACCAAATAACTGACACACATCGGGTTTCTTTCTCAACTGTTCACTTATGACATAACCGATAGAATACTTGCCGAGACAGGTATTTTGACATAATTTTGTGTGTATGTGTCCGTTCAAGCGCAAGTAAACGCGAAAGAGGAATTAATTCGGTGTTCGAGTGCTGTCTGACTCTCTTTCTCTCTCTCTCTCTCTCTCTCTCTCTCTCTCTGCGTGCGCGCGTTTCGGGGGTCTGAGGCTGTGCGCTCAGATAACAGCTCGCGAGTCCCGATTTTCGCCTCTTCTTCCGCTTTTAAAATCGTTTGAGTATGTTAATTGGCGAGACA
Source organism: Mylopharyngodon piceus (assembly GCA_039654765.1). Classification (NCBI taxonomy): domain Eukaryota; kingdom Metazoa; phylum Chordata; class Actinopteri; order Cypriniformes; family Xenocyprididae; genus Mylopharyngodon; species Mylopharyngodon piceus. The sequence continues at coordinate 22,849,843 of CM077452.1, read as the reverse complement.
AAACACCTCCAAATGATAAACTTTCACTCTATGATGGTTAAATTTAGCAGTTAATCCGTGAATCACATGCGTGCCGAACCGTTGGACCTTATCCGCATGGATCACGGATTAACTGCGATCCGTTGCACACCTAATAATTAAAGAACACACTTATCATCATGATTGCTATCTTACCAGAGATGGAGAAAAATCCTACTCCAGTAAGTAAACGTGTCCCTGTGAACCGGTCCTTAAAAATGTTGGTACTCAAAAGCGCTTCCCTCCATGTTTTCTGGTGCGCATCGTTTATTTTTACAGCGTATGCGCACCTGCATGCCACTTATGTTTATAGATGTACAGAAATGTGTGGTTTCGTTTTCAGGAAATTAATATGTAATATAATAAATTTTAAAAAAAAATGAATAATAAAATTCAGTGACAAAATAAGAGTCCTCAAATTAACAGACAACTAGGATGGCAGTGCAGCAGATTCAGTCTAGAAATTAGTAAGGAGAAGAAAGAAATGCATCATTCTTAAAAATGTAATTAAATGGGCTGAGTTGAAATATTTCAGCATGCTTCCAGGAAATTAATTTATATAATACTAAAAAAATAAGCAGTGCCATATGACAGAATGGGTTAAATTTGCACTAAGCAGCCAGGTGTCTTGGGGCGACGTGCCAATTCAGATCCCCGCTCTGCCAACTTCTTGTTGACAACGTTAATGCCGATCATTTAAATGTGACATGTTCTCAACAAGAGCAAATTGAATTTGTAGCGCACTCAAACAAACGTGCCTTCAGGGGTTGTGAGTCTGCTATTGTGCCTTCCCTCAAGGCAAAAGGGAAAATGAAGCTCCATGACCTCTCGCTTTCTCTGTCTTTCTCTCGCTCTCCCCTGAGGAATAGCAGCATGGATCATCCCCACAGTTGTGCAGATTCTATTTAGCAATCGCTCTGTCTTCCTCCATTGTCTCTGCATTTCCCTCTTTAACAAGGGCACGGAAAATTTTCCCCTCATGGCTCTGTAAAACATAATCCCCCAAGGCCTCTTTCAGTACAGAAACAAGTCCAGCTGACCCGCGGACAAATAAACAAATAGAATGTTAGAGCGCTGGGCTGGAGCGCAAATTCATAAAAGGACTCTGGGATCAGACAGCCAGTATATTTGGCAGGGGAATATTATTATAACCCTGTAAATCAAAATAAACTAGAGCGTTTCACCCAACCATGCTTAGCTCCAAATAAGGGTCAGATTTGAACTAATATTACTCATGTAAAAGTCCATAGGGGCTTATAAAAAGCTTAATTATGCGCTGAGAAAACTGTCATGATGCTTGAATGATGCCTGACCGCTTTATACTAACAAAAAGAAAAACAAAAAAAAAAAAACAGAGATGTGCCTTACAATCATTTTAACACAGGTAAGCTGTGTTCTTACACCGTGTCCTAACCAGATGGGGCAAGGCATTTTGTCTTTGTTTTTTTTTTTGTTTTTCATGGATATATCTGCCTACTCAAGTTCCATAAAGGTAAAAAAAAATATATCATTCAAATGCTGTTTGGTGAAGCATCACAGATTTCATGAAAATACAATGTACACTGCAGTTTAAAAGTTTGCCACTGGAAAAAAGTCTCTTATACTCACCAAGACTGCATTTATTTGATCAAATATGCAGTAAAACAGTAATATTGTGAAATAATATTACAGTTTAAAAGAACTGTGTTCTATTTTAATATATTTTAAAATGTAGTTTATTCCTGTGATGGCAAAGCTGAATTTTTAGCATAATTTCTCCAATCTTCAGTGTCACATGATCCTTCAGAAATCATTCTATTATGCTGATTTGCTGCTCAAGAAACATTTCTCATTATCATAAATATTGAAAACAGTTGTGCTGCTTAATATTTTAGTGGAAAACTTGATAGATCTTTTTCAGGATTCTTTGATGAATAGAAAGTTCAAAGCAACAAATTTTTCTTGTAACATTATAAATGTCTTTACTGTCACTTTTGATCAATTTAATGTATGCCTGCTGAATAAATAGAAGTATTCATTTCTTTTATTTTTTTAAATGTATGATGCTCTATTTTTAAATTCAGTGTGACGGGTCAAAAGTTAACCAGGACTCAGGGTAAAAATTACACTAAAATTGACACCAAAAATTCCCAACATGTTTACAATGTGAGGGCAAAAATTCCCCTGCAGTTCATTCCTCTTAAAAAAAATGTAATTAAGGTAATTATAGGTGTAAAAAGGTGTGAAAATCACTTTGAATGGCTTTTGCTTTTATAAAATGCTAGCATCAGCAATATGATAAAAGACACCAATGTTCTATTTACTTGGATGTGGTTAAGGCCTATGGTTGGTTTTGAACTAAGGCGATTTAGTCCTTCCTCAGAATGGTTAAAAAGGGGAGAGAGTCAGTGAGAGCCTAATCAGGCCCTCATGCAGAGTCTTTGTGGCCGGTTAGAGCCCAGCTTCCTGTTCTGAGAGGCGAAAGGTGCCTCCGCTATTGATGTAGGGCACTCAGACAAAGAGGGCACATCAGAAGAATGCAGAAAATTCAAAGGCAGAGTGGTAGATCTCCACTGGTATCAGCCATTCAATAGAACGATGAAGGAAGAAGCCACAAGGAAGCCATTTAAGACAAATTCAGAATGGCTATTGTCAATTAAGGAGGAGACTGAAAGGCCTTTATACACTGGGTTTCTTTCTGCATGGTAACAGATGAATATCTAAATCTAATATTAGCCTTCCCTTAAGACCTAATAAGTTGTAAGCTAACATGATACCTCACGCTCCACCACTACGAGCAGCCAAACCTCCGCTCTGAAATCCAGATGACGTGCACCTCGCCGTTCCAAAGTACCTTTTGTTGCTCTGTGCGCCAATGCCCTCAGAAGTCAAAGTCGATTTCTTTCTTCTGCCAGACAGATACAATCTTGACTAGCCTATTCAGAGGCCACTGGCTGCTCCTCGAAAGCTGGCCTATTATGACGCTATAATATAACCTCTGGCAACATCATCACTGTAGTATCACAAAGGTAATAGGCAGAATTGAATGAAGAGATGGGCCTTTATGCTTTCTCACTCAAACATAATTCTCTTCTCTTTGCCATTTTGACACCATCGTTCTTTTGCCCTCCTTCCTTTTCATTCTCCATCGAGCTCCATGCTCACAATACGTTTATTTTTTTGCTCGCTATAAAGTACACAAAATTCTACCTCTCATACAGTCTATATATATATATATATATATATATATATATATATATATATATATATATATATATATGGTAACACTTTATTTTAGGGTCTTTTAACTAGTTGCTTATTAGCATGCATATTACTAGAATATTGGCTGTTTATTAGTAATTATTAAGCACATATTAATGCCTTATTCTGCATGACCTTATTCTACATTCTTAATCCTACCCAATACCTAAACTTATCAACTAACTATTAATAAGCCGCACATTAGGAGTTTATTAAGGGAAAAGTCGTAGTTAGTGGATACTTCTTCCCTATACTAAAGTGTTACCATATATATATATATATATATATATATACACACACACACATACACATACATACACACACACACACACACACACACACACACATTTTTTTGTCTTGCTCCCTGTGTTTTTTGCCATTCTTTTTCTTGTTTTTTTCTTTTTCTTTTTTCAAACTTCCAAGGTCAGACAGGACAACGAATGCCACTGGTGTCTGCTTGAATTGTGAACGCCACTGGCGGCCATTGCCTTGGTTTCCAAGGCAACACACTAACCATTAATTTTCAATTAAAGCAGACAAAGAGCTGACAGCACAGGCTCTATGGAAGATGTCAAGAATCTGTATTAATATACGACAAGTGAGCATAATTGTGTGTCCATTTAAAAAAAAAAAAAAAAATCATCTATGCTATCGTTGAAATGTGAATGCTGTTGATAATTTGAGGGGTGCACTTTGTGTTTTTTTCTCCCTTTAACGGAGACATATATCATGTGTATTTCAAAAATAACATTTGCCTATTCCATCACCATTTTTTTTTTTCTCAAAGGTGGCAATTATTTTTTATTCTTTTGCCGTTATGTCTCTACACACTGAGATCTATATTGGTTTTGAAAGGTGGACAGGTGGGTTGATGCCGATCTGACCAGTCCGTAGGTAGTGATTTCCTGTCTATCTCACAAAGCTTCTCCTACATGCGGTATGACAGACATGTCAGGTAAATATTCACCTAATCATTACTACATGAAGAGAGCAGCTGCTCTGGAGAAATGAGGAATCTTTCAAAAACACGTCTTTCTCATAAACATTCTCATAGACAGTCAACTATAAATAAAAAGGCCTTAAAATACACACACACTTTAGTATAAATTTCAAAAGTTTGAGGTCATAAAGATTTTTTAAGGTTTTTTTTTTTTAAAGAAGCTCACCAAGGCTGCATTTATTTGATCAAAAATACAGTAAACATTTGAAGTAGAAATATTTGCATTATGAATAGAGGTATTACGGTAAAATTTTGTCTAAAAAAACAACATAAAACCAGCAATGCAGTTTTTGTTAGAAAAATAGCATGTGACTGAAAAAGCTGAAAAAACGTTACTGACGCTACAAGTAGCTAAGCTATTTCACTACTTTTAGTAAGCTATTTTGCAACAGTACTAGAGGACTGACTAAAATCCATAATAAATGTTAATAAATGACCCAAACTTGCTAATAAAATCAGACTTGCTAATAAATGACTCATGGCTTCATGTTCAGAAAGCTTGAAGCACCTCTGGCTTTATCAGCTGTTTGTTTGTTTCAACGAAAAAGGCAGAAAAAATCCCTGTTACAAAATGTTATCAAACTTTCACCTGTTTGACTCAATTAGGCCTCTGTGAAACAGGAGCCCTTTTTAAGGAGCTGTTATCAGACGTGCCTGCATGTGGGCAAAGAGGGCAGGGAGGAAGCTGTGGCGCCCAGGGTTTATTTTCAAAATCTCCACCTTTGCATTTGTGTGTTACTGTAGATAACAAGCGGAGAGGCAGGCAACTCACAACTAACGACAAGGCCGAGGGGAGGGTGAGGCTGGAGGGCAAACCAATCACTTACGTGATGTCACTGAAGAGTGATGACAATGGCGAGTGATGTAAGAGACTTTCTTGATTCTAGAAGGATTTGAGAAAGCACTGATAAGGTGAGGGGAAAACAATAGGGCTACCTACCACCACCAGACTTCTCAGAGGAGAGAGAGAGAGAGAGAGAGAGAGAGAGAGAAAACATTGTTTCAAGGCAAAGACAGTCAAAAGGCTTTCAGAGACTTTCAGGGAACAAGAAGAAGGAAAAGAGATGGTATGACATCTACATAGCGCTCCCTGTGCCTTTGCTGCCTCATTAAATCAAACAGTTCCAGAATTGGTCCATAAATGACTCCCGCACTTCCCTTTTCTCCCTGTCTTACTATATTAGAGCTTATAATTAAGGTAATTACTTTCAAAGAACTCATAATAGGATTCCTCTTCTTTCTTTTTTTTTTTTTATTCCTCACATGGCACAGTAAATACAATTAAATATGCGTCGCCCCTTAAACGACAAACTGACCCACATTTCTCAGCTATTCGCATCAGAAAGGAAGAGTAATCGGGGAGGGAGGGAGGCCGTAATGGCCAAGACGAACTGCTTTATTATTTATCAAAAACATGGAAAATGAAGCAAGGCGGTTTGGTGATTAAAGTCTGAACTGAAACCTCTCCGAACAGTTTGCTTAATATTTAATCACCTATTAGCTCCTCTTCTTCTTCCTAATTAATTTTATGTAACAATCATTTTCAATTCACATATTTAATTTCCCACCAATGTACCTTTTCATTTAACATGTTTTGAGTGTTAATCTGAAAGCCCTGGAAGTGCAGATGTGCTGGTAAAATTAGCAGATGGTAAAGTACCTTCATTTGTGAAAAATATTAAATAACTTCTCTCTCTCTTTCTCTCTCTCTCTCTCTCTCTCTCTCTCTCTCTCTATATATATATATATAATGAATGAGGATGTAAGCCATCTACTGCACTTTTATGTGAGGTAAGCTAGCAAGTTAATCATTAAGTAAATATGTATTTGCTTATTACAGACAAGCGCAAGCATAATGTTTAACTTGTAGATCAAAGTTCAAATGTAAATTTTAGTCACTTCCTTACAATTAAAAAAATATTTTACATTTATGATATGACAAAGGTAAAAAAAAAATATATTAAACAACAACAACAAAAACAATAATAATAGAATATGACAGATGGTACAATCTGGTATAGCCCATTTTTATATTTATAATATACTTAATAACAATATTAACATTATGAATAGTAATGCTATATATATATATATATATATATATATATATATATATATACAAACCCGATTCCAAAAAAGTTGGGATACTGTACAAATTGTGAATAAAAAAGGAATGCAATGATGTGGAAGTTTCAAATTTCAATATTTTATTCAGAATACAACATAGATGACATATCAAATGTTTAAACTGAGAAAATGTATCATTTTAAGGGAAAAATAAGTTGATTTTAAATTTCATGGCATCAACACATCTCAAAAAAGCTGGGACAAGGCCATGTTTACCACTGTGTGGCATCCCCTCTTCTTTTTATAACAGTCTGCAAACGTCTGGGGACTGAGGAGACAAGTTGCTCAAGTTTAGGAATAGGAATGTTGTCCCATTCTTGTCTAATACAGGCTTCTATTTGCTCAACTGAAATGTTTTCTATGGGTGAAAGATCTGGACTGCAGGCTGGCCATTTCAGTACCCGGATCCTTCTTCTACGCAGCCATGATGTTGTAATTGATGCAGTATGTGGTGTGGCATTGTCATTCCATTACAGTAGCATTCCTGTATGTGATGCAGTGCCGTCTAAGGGCCCGAAGATCACGGGCATCCAGTATGGTTTTCCGGCCTTGACCCTTACGCACAGAGATTGTTCCAGATTCTCTGAATCTTTGGATGATATTATGCACTGTAGATGATGATAACTTCAAACTCTTTGCAATTTTTCTCTGAGAAACTCCTTTCTGATATTGCTCCACTATTTTTCACCGCAGCATTGGGGGAATTGGTGATCCTCTGCCCATCTTGACTTCTGAGAGACACTGCCACTCTGAGAGGCTCTTTTTATACCCAATCATGTTGCCAATTGACCTAATAAGTTGCAAATTGGCCCTCCAGCTGTTCCTTATATGTACATTTAACTTTTCCGGCCTCTTATTGCTACCTGTCCCAACTTTTTTGGAATGTGTAGCTCTCATGAAATCCAAAATGAGCCAATATTTGGCATGACATTTCAAAATGTCTCACTTTCAACATTTAATATGTTATCTATATTCTATTGTGAATAAAATATAAGTTTATGAGATTTGTAAATTATTGCATTCCTTTTTTATTCACAATTTGTACAGTGTCCCAACTTTTTTGGAATCGGGTTTGTATATATATATATATATATATATATATATACAGTCAAACCAAAAATTATTCAGACATTTTTGATATTTTTCACTGTAAAACAGAACAGTTTAAACTAATTAAATGAAATTAGTTCGTTTCACTCAAATACTACTGAAAGTTCATTTTACTTAATAGAAAAAAGTTGTGTGAACTCAAAATCTGATATTAGTAAGGGGAACTTAAACTGACTGAGTTGCAGCGGATTTCTAATTCCCAGCATGCTTTGTGTCAGGCTGTGTAAGGATGCATATGTATATTGCATGTTGATTAACAAGTCATGCAAGTATTTAGTGATAGGATCTTTGATAGTTACATTAGCGCATGCTAGTGTGCTGTTGCTAACTAACACTTAACCATAAAGATTATGAGTTTGTTTTAAATATTTTAATTAAATTGTAATTAAAAAGTTTGTGTAGAACAAAATAAAACTAAGTTCTACTAACATAATCATTCAGTTAGTTAACTTAAAAAATTAAGTTGGTTTACTTAAATGTTTTGAGGTAATCGGTGTCCACAAAAGTTTTGAGTATTCTGAACTTATCGGGTTTGACAGTGTTGATATATTTTTACTAGTGGGTGCAGGACGCTATAATTCATTTATGTAAGTGAGGATAGCAAAATAAAGTAAACTGTGACATATTATCCCCAAAAATTCTTCATACAGTGGACTACCAGTAAAATTGATAAAAATTTGGAACCAAAAATTATTCAGACACTTTGACCTGACCATGTTTTGCTTAAGTGTTATCTGACATAATTAAGATTCATATTTTTCTGACACAGTTTAACTCTGAGATCTTGTCATATTTTATTACCATTTTTTTAAACTATAGTGAATAAACTATATTAATGAATGAAATGTTCAAGGTGTCTGAATAAATTTTGGTTTGACTATATATATATATATATATATATATATATATATATATATATATGGGCAAGATCTGATAATATGTAATTATATGTAATACCATTTTCGGACCAATCAAAAGTCTTTAACTACTTTGTACTAAAATTAAATTAATCATTTGATACATTGCGCTTATTGTGTACATGTTTTTACACTTATATTTAAAAATATCTGCATGTAATTACATCTGTATTTAATTTCTGTAATTACATCTATAATTACAGTGTTGACCCTTTCTTTATCACGACTTAACTAACTCTTATACCTAACTGTACCACCAAACCTGTAACTAACCTTACCTATATCCCACCTCAATAGCAGAAAAAAGTGTTTTGCAATACAACATGAACACAATAAGCACATTGTACCTAACAATTCATAGTAGTTAATGATAACTAATATAAAGTGGGAGCTTATTTTCAATATTATTTTTTCCATACAAGCAGCCTGGGATAGAGCCATATTTAGCTGTATTCTTGTCACAAGCTCATATTAGGTGGGAAAAATGGGGGTGACAGTCGTGACCTACTTGGTGCCCTCTGTAATATAATATATAACTGGGGGGAAAACACCTTTTAATAGCTAGTTTTACATTCACATGTTCAAGATGCAGTGGGCATGATGCATCTTCAGTTCTTCACACACAAACATAAACACAGAATCGCCAAACACACCAACAATCATGTCTCTAATTCCCCCTCATTCATTTCTCTCTCTCGTTCGCCTCTTTCTAGTCATCAGGGACACTAACCATACTCTGATTTGCATGCAGGGCCTGGACGTGGAGGAAAGTGCCGTCAGGCCACAAAGGCACCTTGGCAGATAATGAGTGGCGTATTCCAGGTACAGCCCCGGAGTATCGCTCCTCATCAGGGGAATTTTCAATTAAGGGATGCAGATTAATAAAGCATAATTGTGAGGCTCAATCTACCCATGGAGAGAGTGGGAGGAGGAGGACATGAACGCGCTCTGGCGGCAGAGCAAAGCTGTCCAGACAAAACCACACCATCCTTTGCTGCAGTCAATGAAACTGTGTGGCCAACGTTTAGCAGTAATGTACAGAAGCAGCACCTGTGGTTATGTAAGATAATAGCTTGAGCCTAGTCACTGAGGTGGTTGCTTCTGAGGCCATGTGTATTCTCACTGTTTATCTTGTGAGTTATGAACGAATGACCCACACAATATGCATGCATGCTCTGTTTGAACAGGAAAGAGTAAACAACACTGGTGTGCCTATATCCGTCTCTGAGTTTGATGCATTTATGGAGTTTGTGCATTTATATCTTCAAATATGAGTACTTTTATGTCCCAGGGATTGATTTTTATCCAAACAGATTTAATTTGTTTAAAATGTTCATATTAAAACTGTTTTGGAAACTTTTTACCATGTTTTAATATATATATATATATATATATATTAAATATTTATTGTTAATAATAATCTTAAAAATGTCAGGTTAATAAATCTTTAAAACAGGTTAATATATGCACTGTAAAAAAAAAAGCAACTACATATTTTCCAATTTACGAAACATTTTGAGTTTTAAAAATTAAAGAAATGCTATTTTCTTGAAACTACATAAAAACCCATGTCAGACTAACATAATTGCCCTAAATGCTGTCCCAACTAGTCAAAAACAGTTGTCTGAATAAAGAATTTCATATGGCTGAAATGTTAAAGTTTTGTGAGTTCCCAGCATGCATTGCAGCATGAATAAATTATGTGGTTACTGTTATAGGATTATTTTTATTTTTGGTGTTCATTTAACATTTTTGACTTCATTTAAACATTTTTTTTTTTTTTTTTTCTAATTATTGTTAGTTATTTGTTGTGTTGTGATGTAAAGAGCTCATCATTTTACATTTGTTGATTGTCACCGTTCATGAGGTTTGTGTGTCAAGTGTTGAGGCCTAACATATATCCAACCATTTAAAACTATATCTTTGTAGGGATGATTGTTCTTCTTTACAAACCTTGCATTGTTTACTTAACATATTAAGTGTCCTTCAAGACTATACACTGTAAAAAAATTATTTTCCTGATTTGTTATCACAACATTTTTTCTTTTGAACTTCAATAATTAATGTGGTTCAGATAACAAAATATTTTGAGTTTCTGTTGATTAAACCAATCACCTTCATTGGATTAACTCAAATTCTCAACCAGTTAACTTACTTTTTAAAGTTAAACCAACAATTCTTTTTTACAGTGTACTACATGACTATCAACAAATTAACTGACTGTGTTACTAAATGAAAATTTGCTGAACAAGAAATCTGTTGTTGTCTTGATGAATATATTGGCTGAATGAGGCATTTTGCATTTAGTGATTAAACAAATTCAAATTGACAAAACAATCATTTTACTTAGTACAACTTAATTTGAAAGAACTTTAAATTTGACTGCATCAAGTTGCCTTGAATTTTTACGTTTTCTCAATAATTTATTTTTTACAGTGTGTATAGCTTGTGAAAATCCAAATAAAAAGGCAGCGGCTATTTGCGCTAAGTGCAAATAGCAATAGATGCTATTTACACAAAGTGCAAATAGCGATAGATGCTATTTACACTAAGTGAAAATAGCATATTTTCTTAGCGATAGATGCTATTTACACTAAGTGCAAATAGCGATATATTCTAAAAGTATCAGTTCTTTACAAGAAGTTTAAATAGTAATTAGAGGTTATACTTTATATTGACATATTATATCATAGAATGTAAATGATTATATTTATTAAAAAATTGTTACATTGAACCCTACCCAATAAACACTTTTAATATTATTAAATACTCGTTAGGCAGTTTATTTCCACGTTTAGAACATTATTTTCATTTTTATTAAAAATAAATGCCTTTCTGATGTGATATGCGATGGGAAAATAGAGAAGAGCGAGCTTGGCAAAAGGCGGATTCGAGCCCGCGTCAATCGTGGTAAAAGCTAGAACTGCAAGCCTTACTCGCTACTGTTGCACCACTGAAGACATTGAATTACATGCATCCTTTTTTAAACTTGAGTGGCCCAACCAGACGTTGGTGGGCGGAGCTAGTGTAAATAGCGTTTGCCAACAAAGGAAGCTATTTGCACTTAGTGGAATAGACACTGTGATAAAATAATTATTCCTTTTTAAAAACTGATTATCTAAACAAATAGTGAAATAAACAATGTCTGTTGTTTGGAAATAATTTAGATATGTTTTACACAAATTATGATTGTCCCAAAAATTTAGCATTATTTCCACAATGACCAATGATTTTGATATTATTAGGGGGCAAATTAAACTGTAGAGAGAGTACGAAAGTATGGAAGAGAATTTATTTTCTAGTCCAGCGGTCCCTAGTGAAGAAACACCCATATACACACATGATCACGCAGCTGATTGGTTCATACTGTATGTCTGACCATGTAGATAAGACAGGACCTAGCAACTTGCCGAAAGTCTTTTCTCTCTAAAAGCCCTGTATAAGTCGTTCACACCTGTGAACAAAAGCCAAGCAGCTCTCTTTATCTGAGTTTATCTGCCATCATCTTGCGCACATTCATAGCGAACAGAGCTGAGTAAACATGTAACACCTTTAGCAAAGCTACTTGTTCTCTTAGTCAGAGCTTTAAACAAGAGGACAAGTTGTTTTCCTTGTTGGTTAGTTCAGAAAACATTCCATTCGCCTCCACTCCCTTGACCTGTCACCGAACAATGTTTGCTCTAAAGCTGTGATTTATCTGAACACTGCAACACACAGGCCCTCCGCTGCACACATAGAAACACACACAGAAACACACACACCCACACATTTACTTGTAAACACATTCATACATGTACGTGCACATCCACATACACAAAGAGACAAGCACAAACTATTAAACCTGTTTGTGCAGCCTTGCATTAAATGGCCTTATTTAGATAAAAGCTCTTATTTAGATCTGCAAGTCGCAGATGAATAATCAAACCTTGAACGTTTCTGGCTGATAGGATGTAAATCTGAATGAGGTTTTTGTTTGTTATTAGATATAAGCCAGATATAAGCTGAATACATGTAAATATCAACTACAGCAAATCCTAACAAATGCTTCAGGGCAATTGCAACAATCCATTTGCAAAGATGTGCAAATTGCCTCAGTGGGTTTGTAAATGTTTGTGATCCCGGTCTATGTTGTTTTATGGCTGCTTTGCAGGGAAGCAAAAGAATGGATCTGCTATTCATGACACGAGTGCGTTCACCTCTGCGTGAGAGGTGCAAGTCTGCATGTCTTCAGCATGTTTTGTCTTACCGTGATTTATGAGTGCATATGTGTGAGTTGTTGCCCTTCCATGTGGAGGAGGCACTTGAGACAGACGCAGGGGAGTTGTGCAAGAAAGAGCATCAGGCATCTTTTTGCCCGCGGGACGTGGGGCAGCAGAGCCCAGAGGAGAGAACGCTGCAGTGTGAGTGACAGGCGTGCAGGGCTGCTCGGGTTGGGGCTGGTTTAGTTCACACCAGTGCAGGCGTGAGGGAATGTACCTCTGGGAATTCAATGCCACACCAGCCTCGGTCTCCTTATCTGAAAACAGTTTCGCAGTTTTTACTACAAAGCTTTGTCGAGGGTCTGTAAGGGTTTCCTTGCGCTCCGACTCCGCAGTGAGTCAAAGGTAATGACGCCCATTTAATCCCAATTTCCTCATTTGCAGTTTGCCTGGGGGGGCTGGGAGCTCTATTTATATACCTCATTTGAGACAATTTGGGTGTTTGCTCAGACCACCTTTATATCCTTTCCATGGGAGGGCCTAGAAAAACATACCAATAATATAACCATGAACTTGAAGGAATGTTCTGGGCTCAATATAACTTGCCCCACAGACATCCATTGAAAATGTATTTATGTAAAGGCATTTTGTTTTAACAAACTGAGGGATGTCAAAATATTTTCTGTGCTAAGTGACAATCGACAGCATGCCACAGATTTTGATAGAGCTTAAAGGGATAGCTCACCCAAAAATGAAAATTCTGTCATCATTTACTCCCCCTCAAGTTGTTCCTAACCTGTATCAATTTCTTTGTTGTGCTGAACACAAAGATAGATATTTGAAAGAATGTTTGTAACCAAGCAGATCTCCCCTATCCCTTGTCAGGGATTGACACACTTATCATTGAGGTACTACCATAGTTTTCGTTTAAAATTTTTATTAGATTTGATTTTTAGTTTTTCTGCTTTCATTGTAATTTTAGTTAAAAGTTTTAGTAATTTTTTGTGTTTATGTCTTTTAGTTTTTGCTTTTAAATGTCTATAAGTTTTTATTTCTGTTTGATATTTTAATACCTCAGGTTAAGCTAAAGCTTAGAAACTAGATGAACTAAAATAAGTTTACTTTTTTTTATATATTTATTTTATTTCAGTTAACGTTTATTTCAAGTAATGAAGATTTCTTTGGTTTTAGGTTTAGTTAACTATAATAACCCTTATACTTGTAAAATATATTGAATAATGTGTCAAATAATGTTCTTAGATACAGTATTTTACTATGAATTAAATAGAAATTAAATTAAATACAGTTTATTGTGTAAACAAAATAACAACAATGACCAGGAAAAAAATAATAATTATAAACCATCCCGAAATACACCGTGACTCTTATTCTGAAATGTCTGCGGTCTGCACTGTAGCAGGCTGCTCATGAGGGTGATAAAATATGCATTCTTACAACCGTCTAAAATATATTACCATATAAACATCGTGTAGTAAACATTGTCATAATTCATCAACATTGGCTTATAAGCAATCGCTTGGCATAAATGTGCGCTATTCATTAATTGCAGTGCTGCTGCGCGAGCCTGTAGAGTGCGCAACAGCGCCGCGTTTCCCGCGGTTAGATCAGCACGTTACACTTCAAATGTGCGCATCTTCCACACAGGACAGCAGTGCTGACTGGATATCTTCCCAAATCGTCCCTCTCTTTCGTTTTCGTCTCGTTTTTATTCGTTGACGAAAATTAGAGTAGATTTTAGTCATAGTTTTAGTCATTCAAAACGCATTTTTATTTAGTCATCGTCTCGTTTTCGTCCGTGAAAAAATGTCGTTGACGAAAATTATGACGAAAATTATTCGTCAACGAAATTAACTGCACTACACGGCTGAAAACGCATGTCATATGACTGTTCGAGCACACTGGGCATGCATGTACAAGTGTAAACAGTTGCCTCTTGCGCGTGTAGGCAGCTGCAGTATTAAAAATATGCTGAGTTTAACTGCACAATGGCTGCTAAAAATGACAACAAAGCCAGCTAAGATTGCAGTTCAGTCTCCATGTTATTGTTTACACGGTCATCAAGGATACGCAGAGCGAACGTGGGCAGCCATGCCATCGTTTTCAAAAGTCTCCATTTAGGTACGTTTACACTGAAACGCAACCCCAGCGTTTTCAAACTAAAATGGGCTCTGCAGCGTTTTCGAAGTTCGAAAACACAGGCGTAGTGTAGCAAAACTTATGCGTTTTAAAACAAAAACGCACTAGTGTAAACGGGGCCTTATACAGGTTTGGAACAACTTGAGGGACCGTAAATGATGACAGAATTTTCATTTTTGGGTGAACTATCAGTTTAACTTGTGTCAAACTCAACAGTTCTAAATTAATAAATTTAAAGGGAAAAAATATAAAGATTTGATAAAATCACAGAGTTTATCACACCAGTACACATACACAGATCATTCTGGATCAGCAAACATGTTACAACATCTGTGTTTTATCTGAACAGCTGCTGGAGCACCACTGACTGGTGTGAGCTTGTCTTAACACTGCTGTTAAAGAGAATTACTGCAGAGCTTTGAGCTAAAACACAGTGCTGCTGCTTAATAGGAGACAGCAGATTTTCATCTGAACACACCTTTGGAAAACTAAACAAAACAATGAAGTGGACCTGCTTTTTCTACTTAAATATTCTTTAAATAAGAAGTGTTATTAGTTTTACCACATGCTAATTAACATCACTTTAGTCGCATACGCCACGAAAAAAAAAAAAGTTTGAATTAATCATTCTTTTCAATTAGATCTTTGTAATGAATCAGTTGATTCAGTTCACAAAAATGGTCTGAATCATTCGTGTACAAATTATTTGGATCTCAATAACTCATAATGACTCATTTTTGGTGAACTATGCTTTTACCGGTAACAATACATTTTCAGCTGTCTGTTACTTCACTAAAGCACAAATGCAAGTGTTTTTACATATGTGTAACAAATCAGCTTGTCTCTGGTGAAGCGACCAAAACATTCCTATGACTCTCCTGTGTTTTGCAGTAAACAGTAATGTGATTTCATCCATACCGCTTTAATGCTTATGATTCATCAGCACAGTGAGCATCTGAAGACACTAAGCATCTCTGTGGGAGAACACACTCTCTCTTTCACAAACACACACACACTGCAAGTCCTGTCCTGACTCAGACATGTAAAAGTAATTCCAAACAGTTTCTCAGTGCATCATGATCTTCACTGTAATTCTCTCACTCTATCCACACAGATGTTTAGATAAAACAAACCATTCTTGCGGTTGAAAAGCATAAGTGGTTTTTTGCTCAGTTTTATCACAACCATCAAGGGAAACTGATTTTGCCAAAAGAATTACATCATACCCCATTCATGCACACAGAGACCAACAAACAGATACAAACATGGTTGAAACATTAACTAAAGTCATCAATCTGATCAAGTGTGATGAAACCATAGGAGATTGTTATCTTGAACAGCTGGAACAATGCAAAGCCATTGATATTCATTAAAGACATTAAAGTGAAAGGTACAGCAGAGAAACAATAGTTTTTGCCAAACTTTGAGTCGCAGTTAAAGTGGAAGTGTGTGACAGTGATTCCATCCAAAGTTGCGAATTTAACTTAAGCGCACAATTGGAAAACCACATAAAACATTTGCGAATAAAGCACCGTTTCCATCCCATGCGTTCAAGAGAACAAAATCGTTACTTCCTGAATCGTTACTTCCAAAATATCTGCAATAAAAGTTGCTGCAATCGGAGAAGCCAATGTGACTCTGTTTTCGCCTCAAAGCATACAGACGAAACGCAACAAACGCTGTCATGTTACTTTGCGTTCGGAGGTGGATGCCTGGTGTTTGAGAACAAAATCATTTGAAACAGTTCTGGGAGGGAATTATGACCAGTTTGATGATAGCCTTTGGCTCGGGCATTTCAGAATGACCAAACCAACATTCGAGATGCTGTGCAATGAAACTGATCTGCTGGTTAGTCCAGTTATCCAGTCACATCCACTGATGAGTTTTTTGTTGCATATCAAGGGATTTATTTGGTAAATGTGTTTCCATCATAGTTTATGCGCATGTCTTCTTATCGAAAAAACATGTGCCTTAAGATTTTTTATACGCATTTTTAGAATTTATGTGAATCTTTGTGTTTCCATTCAGCGTTTTTTATGCGATAACCCAAAATTAGCATTAAAACAGGTGGATGGAAACTTTTGTTAAGTAAGGTTACGTTTACACAACAACAATGTAGTAAAAACGGATGTTTCTCCTTTGGATTTTTGCGCGTACAGTTGTCAAAACAATCCCCATTCACACAGATCCGCGAAAACGATTAAAAACGCTGTTTTATTGCTGTATTATATGCCAGACCAGTAGTTGGCGATGTCACTTTGTAAAGAAACACTTCTCGCCTAAACACAGTTTTCACAAATTCATATTTTTGTAGTTTACACAGAGACGATAACGGTAATGTTTTCAAAAACCTGCAGTTTGTTTTCAAAAGTTTAGGTTTTCAGGCCCCCAAAACATTGTTGTGTAAATGAATGGCCAAAACACATAAAAGTTTTCTGTTTTTAGTTGAAAACAGTGTTGTGTAAATGGCTCCTAAAACTATTTAAAATTGTTTTTGTTAATTGAAATAAAGTTTGAATAAAATTAAATATAGAAATTAGATGAAATACTTCAACTTAAAATAAAACTTCTATCAAAACATTACTTTGTTTTACTAGATGTCATGCGTTTGGGGCGAGGCAATCTGTTTGTTCAACCAATGGCAGATGGAGAGTTTTTGGGATTGTTTTTGTTTGAAAACAAACAATATTTTTTTGCAATTTCCTTTGGTGAGGCTAATGGTGTAGAAATTGCACACTTCACCTTTAAAAAACCCATGATGATAATGGATGCTATGGTGACCGAAATGCTAATGATTCCCTTAGAGAGCTGGTGGTTGTATGCAGAAAGGACAAATGGATCACAAATAACATTTTTAATCATTCTAGTCTTTGCAGTTGTCTGTTGAGAAGACGCTGGCAAATGCACTTGGCGTCACAAACAGGAGAGGTGGAGGATCATAACAGGAGGAGGGACGAGTATAATCAATCTGTGTCTGCAGTGAGCTCTCAATTACATATTCACAAGCGTTCTCCATCATTGTTAGTGTTAATTAATTTATAATATAGAAACAAATTACCTTTGCATGAATGAATATTACACCTAAATGTACCGTAGCAGTTTTGCATGGTGATGATTAAATATTCCCACCAGATTCAGAGATGTTTGCAGTGCGCTGATGAACTTGTATAACATTATTAAGTTAGCAATATCAACTGGCTAATTTACTCGTGTAAACAAAAGCAAAAATAGATGTGACACCTCAAGTGCAACAACAAACACTCCTGAGAGAGATAATTAGTAAGAGAGATAGAAATACAGATGCACACTGAGCCAAAATGTTACATCTCATTTGACTCCCGGGAAGTTTTATCCTGTCGTCATAATCCTGCTTTTTGTCTCTCGCAGTTCTGATAGATGCTATCATACTTTAAAAAGCTTATTATTATAACTTCACTTATTATGAACTCAATTTCAGCAGCCAGGAACAATACACCTGCTTTCTCCTGGAGATCACTGACAAAAGAAGAATAAATATATCTTTTAAAAAAGAAGGAAAATCCTCAGAACAAAATAAAGCAGTGAGCTAGAACAGATAATAGAAAGAAGGATATATAGCCAGGTGTCTCTGTTCTCTCTGAGTAGCGGCAATAGATTATAATAATAAGTTAGTTGGACTCAAATGTCTCAAATGAGGCCACACAGCTCCTCTACTTTGAGGCTTAACCAAAGAAATGAAACCTGAAACCTTTCAAATACACTGTGTGCTGGCATCTCTTCTCTGTGGTGCAGTTTGTTGTATTTTTCAGTAGAGAAGACACTATGTCAAAAGGCTGTGTATGAAAGAGCCCTGGTTTAGGTATTTAGAGAAAGGGATTTGGAAATGAAAAGTTTCCAGATAAATAAGCACAAAGGGGTGTCCTTAGACTCAATTAGCAGGAAAATTATGCATCTAAAAGTTTAATTTATGAGATTATGACCTCAGTTCAGTTTATGTTTGATAACAGAAAAAAAAAATAAAAATAGAGTTACTTACAGTGTATCCTGAAGGGTTTTGTTTGTGCAGGAAAGCATTGACCAACTTCCCTCAATATAGCTCTAACAACATGTTTTCCACATTAAAATACCATTTACTGCTAAAATGCCCAAATGTTTTTAGTAGTAATCAGACTGATTTAAGTCAAGGGTTTTCAAAATTTTTCCATGTCACAGACCTCCAAATGTGATGTTCACTTGCAAGGGACATCCTTCTTTTGCAAACTTTATTTAAGGTAGCAATACATATAAGCCATATTTCCACCGAAATTACCAGGAACAATTTGTCCCAGGAACTTTTTTCCCCCTAGACCTGTTGCTGTCTGAGTTTCCATCGCGGTCTAAAGTCCCGTGAAGATTAGTCCGGTGATGTAGGATTGTGCGCGGCTTTTCAATTTCGTCCTCCACATATAAACTTCATAAAGCCTAAACCATCGTAATTTTTAAACGCCATTTTTGATTCAAATAGCAAACAACTCTTACTGCACGCACCGCAACAGACTTTTAAAATTGGTGGTTGAAATAAAATGCTGCGTGGAGTCAACCAATCAAAATGTTGCGAGAACTCAACCAATCAGCATGTTCAGCACCCAAGTCCCACCACCGAATGTTCCAGAACTTTGAAAAAGTACTACCTCTTGAGCAGGGACTTTCTGAGGGGATGATTTTTACCTGGAACTTCATTTAGACCCTGGTCCCTGCGGTCAAAACACACCGAGTACCACCCCAAAGTCCCTAGTTCCTGGGGAAAGTTCCAGCGGTGGAAACGCGGCTATAGACTATATCCACCAGAGAGATGCGTGGCACATAACAAACAATGAAACAGACTTTTAATAAATACAAAGAGCAATAGCTTTACATATCACCACATAACGTTAACGAGAGACCGTGAACTGAGGAGAACTGAGGGCTAAAATACACAAAAGAAGATCATTAATGGAACAGGGAACAGGTGTGAACTAATCAGAAACCATGACAACAAATGATGAACTTGAACACAGGCAAAAGAGTGACGAAGAAAACCATGACAAGAAACTAAACAAGACAGTGAAACTAAGGGGCCATTTACTGTACATGACATAGTTGTCAACTAAAAACTGAAACTTTTTATGCGTTTTGGCCGTTCATTTACACAACTACAGCGTTTTGTGGGCCTGAAAATGCAAACTTTTGAAAACGGGTTTCAACGTGCAAGTTTTTGAAAACGATACCATTATCGCCTCCGTGTAAACTTCAAAAACGTGAATTTGTGAAAACGGTGACGTCATGCACATGCATATTGTGTTCACTACACAGGCGTGTAGTGTTTCTTTACAAAGTGACATCGCCAACTAATGGCCTGGCATGTAGAATACAGCATTTTTAGTCATTGTCGCAGATCCCATGGGAACGGGGATCGTTTGGACAACGTTGTCATCCGTATGTGAAAAACGCAAAGGAAAAACCATAATTATGTTACAAAAGACTTTTGAGACTCCTTCTAATAAATGCTTTCCATTCATCAAATAATCAAAGAAAACGTCACTGTTTCCACAAAAAACAGCACAACTGTTTTCAAATTTGATTATAATAAGAAATGGTTTTTTTTTTTGAGCACTAAATCTGCATATTAGTAAGATTTCTGAAGGATCATGTGACACCTGAGTAATGGCATCTATTTTAAATTGTAATAATATTTCACAATATTACCGTTTCACCATTTTGATCAAAATTCAAACTTTTGAACAGCACTATATATAAAACACAAATATAAAAGGCAGCTACTTTCATGTATAAAGACAAAACTGAATAAAATATTTTTTTTTTCTGAGTAATACTGACACTGCTTACTGTTTTTGTGAAAACCTGAGCTAAAATATAAAATTGCTTCACTGTAGTGATGTAGATTCAGCCGTGACACCATTCAAGCATTATCTGGTTGGTAGAAAATAAAGTGAACATTAATCATTAGAAATTAACACAGCCGTCTAATTAACTGACAACATTGCTCTCACGACAACAACGGCAGCTGTAATTAGCAGCAGCAAATGCACGTTTGAGAATCTCTAAATAAAAATTGTGCCATAAAGCTCCAGTCCATAGAAAAGCGCACACCACGACTGACAGCAGCGGGAGCGAGAGTTTATTTGCTCCAGCGAAAAGGCATTACAAGGGGAAGCCCTGCTCTGAATGAGAGCATCTATGTCAATTACTCTCCCCTGATCCCCGCTCACTATTTACATGCTCACTTGAAAGCTGTAGCAACCTAATGGGATCGCTTTCACAGTGCGATGATAAGCCATATTTTCTGTGTCACCTCAAATTGAGGCGCAGCTCTGTTGCGGGGAAGAAGATTAAGGAAGCAGAGGAGAAAAACAAATCTTCCCAACAGGGAATTTGAATATGAAACAAAATGGGCTTCCATTGGCAGGAGCTGACAGGTATTAAAGGCCCCATGGCAAGCATTGTTACAGCCTTGAGAGGAACATGCGATACAAGAGGGTTATAGACTAATAAACAGCAGCGTGAATACAACAAGCAGCTTTGCGGGGAAAAGACAACAAAGCCCGGGAGAAAAAAGGGGGAGATATGTTTAAACTGTCAACACTGTCACAGAAAATGGCCCTTAAATTAAGCGGCGCGCGTGCGGTGGCGAGGAAAAAGCGGGAAATTGCCTTTTATCACCTCGCCGAACAATGGGTGGCCTGACAGCGCTTAGCCAGATAACTTTAGCATCCCTTTACCCTAGCATATTTACAATTTTAGTCCTCCATATGTTCTCTCTCTCCAACGCTCCTTTAACTTGGGCGACTTTCTTTGCTTCTTGATGGCTGGGCGCTTTCAAGTGTTTAATATCATGTAAAATAACTGCCGCCCACCGCTTCCCACCTCTCTCGCCGCACGGCTAAGCGCTACAAAGCCGCACGCTAGTGCTGGGACGTCTCAGACGATTGCGCCAGCGTTATCTCCAGCCCTGTTTATTATTGCCATTATTATTTTCTGCTTTAAATGTTTGACTAGAGAGGAGAATAGGACAAAGGGGAATAAAAAAGAGGGGGAAAAAAAACACTTACTGCTGTTCATCCCATTTGACTTGTTAAATAAACTGCCTATTTACGCCCATGACAAAACAAGATTATATACAAACACAGCCTATTACAAAAGCAGCGCTGTTAACCCTTTGTAATCGAGGGGTTGAGGAGGCACAGAATCTAGTTGAGAGAGAATATGAAGAGGCCACAAGCAGATATTTTGCTGCTAACAATTGCAGTGGTTCAACACGGTATAAATTGACAGTCCCATGCAAAATAATCAACCTGTATACTGTATACAGAGCCACAAACCACAAACTAACCATCGAGTTACCACCAGTGTCAGAAATTAACTTCAAATGGCAATATTTTGGCATAGTTTTATTTTTTTATTTGTACTTTTAATATTTTATTCTTATATAATATAATAATCTTATATTTTATAAATTGTATGATATATTATATTATATATAACTTTTATTTTTCTTATTTGAAGGTCACATTTAATGTGGGAATTTTTTTTTTTCTTCTGTCATGTCAAATACTGCAGTTTAATCAGTTCATTAAAGTGATCCCATTATGCTATTTTAAAGGCTCCCATTTTTGTTTTGGAGGTCTTCTACAATAGTTTAACATGCATCCAAGGTCAAAAAACACCTTAATGTTCTCATAATATACATTGCAGCATCACCTCTTTTCTCACAGTGTCTGAAGGGATTCAGTCTTTGAGATCCTCCTTTCTGAGCACCTACTCTGCTCTGATTGGTCGGATGTCCCAGGTCTATCGCTTACAGCGCATGTTGGAAACGAAATGCCCATTGCAATATCTGAATTTCAGCTCCAGGGCATTTGTTTTACCATGCCAAGTGGATTTGCTTTCATGGTGCGTCTTCTCAACATGTTGACAACACGAATCACACTCTTCCAGACCTCAGCTACAACTACAGTGTTCGAGGGCGGGTCAAAGTAGACATTTTTTCACCAGAAGCCAGAGAAGTCTATAGGCTGACATTTAGCAAATTTGTTACGAATAGCTTCATGCAGGAACTAAAACTGGAATTACTGACAACTCAATTCTGGCAGTTCAGAATCGATTTTTTTTTTTTCAATTTATCAATTTATCTAGCAACTTTCATCTTCGAAACTTTGCAGACCTTTTACATTCACAACAGCTATACAGCTACAGTTGTGGCCTAATGGTTAGAGAGCCAGAATGGTAACCCGGAGGTTGCAGGTTCGATTCTCAATACCGGCGGGAAATGACTGACCCCCAATCGCTCCACGTGTGTCACAGCAAAAAAAGTGGCTGCCCACTGCTCCGGGGAGCAGCGGTCTTCACTACTCCTAATGTGTGTGCACTAACTTGGCTGGGTTAAATGCAGAGGACAAATTCCTAGTATGGGTTACCATACGTGGCCTTCACATATCACTTTCACTTTTTCACTTTCACTATACACTAAATAAAAGGTAATATCAGAAAAAGCACAATAGGGACACTTTAACATAAATGCTTAATCTGAATAATCAACTCTTTCACCACCATTGATGGAATTTTCCGTCATTTAATACACAGCGTTTCCCCGTTATTGACAGATTTTCTGGTAATCCATGTTATACGGTAGGGGGCGCAATATAGCACAGAATCTCTGGATCCAAAAACAAGCAAAGAAGCAGAAACAAGCAATAGAAGCACTGCTTATGCTCATGTAAGCTAATGCCATCATCAAATATTAAACAGCATATACAATCATTTTGGCCCCAAGCTCCTGTTCATTTCTGACCCTAGTTACACACCAAAGGGTCTGCAGTTGACAACAAATTGTCACAACTGCCTGAAAAATAGTCATCCAACCTGTCAACACGCCATTTCCTTATCTACAAGCGAGGACTATTTAAAGTCAAATCAAGCAAAACACAACTTCCCAAGTGAGTAACGGCATTATGTAGAACACTGCAATGAGAGCTTAAATCCCCCTATCTACATACAGAATAAGTCATCCTGTGGCTAGAGAAGAGGGATTGCATTAATAGGGTCTGTCCTCTGAGATTGTGCTTAAGGCTTTATGATATGACTATCTGTAGCTATAAGTGGGCAGGTAGATGCTAAGAGCTTAGACAGACAAAAGGAACTTTTGCTTCAAGGCAAACTGAGTTATTATTCTTGGTAGTGTTTAGAGAGTGTGTGCATGTGTGAATATGCCTGTTTCAGCTGAACTACTTTAAGTATAATAGTAAGTTAATACCTTAAACTTGGGAAATGAGATGCTCATCACCTAAGAAACTTTTAAGTATCATTGTGAAAAGTAACTTCTGAAATTACATCTGTGTTTTAGTACTACATTAAAATAATATATAACAACAAAAAGATTTTTATAAGCTATTTGCTTTTGTAATTCCTTCAACACAAGCCCTTTTGCTCTCAAAACAATCACACCAGTGTAGTCAACTGACTGTAAATACACCTGTATAGACACAGTATGCACTACTTGGCATCTGTTGACTACCTCTGTTACATGGTTTAAATATCAATTTGATTTGATGTGCCAACTCTAATTCTCAAGCTATTAAAATGTTGTCTTTTATGTGGTTGTGGATGTTGGTTTCACATATACATGCACCTGGCAACCCGACATCAATAGCAAACCGATACTGTCATGCCGCCTTCTCTTTCTACTCGTCTGCTTTTGTCAATTATAATAAAGAAATAAGCACACACAGAACAGAGAATTGGAAGATAGTCATTTGTTCAAGTTTTACACATTCCCAGTCCCATGTGTTTGTTAATAAAAAAAAATAAAAAAAATGTACTACTGTTCAAAAGTTTGAGGTCAGTAAGATCTTTTTTTTTAAATAAATTAATATATTTATTTAGCAAGGACACATTAAATTGCAAAAAAAAAAAAAAAAAAAAAAAATCATAAAAATGTTGCTCTTTTGAACTTTCTATTCAAAGAATCCTGAAAAAACAAATTGCAAAAACTTTCCACAAAAATATTAAGCAACCGTTTTCATCACTGATGATAAGAAATGTTTCTTTTAAGCACCAAATCAGCATATTAGAATGATTTCTGAAGAATCATGTGACACTACTGACTGCTGAAAATTCAGCTTTGCATCACAGGAATAAATAAAAAAAAAACATTATTTTAAATTGTTCTATTTCTCAAAATTTCTGTTTTACTTAATTTAATAAATGCACATAATACAGTATATATGTGTGTGTGTGTGTGTGTGTGTGTGTGTGTGATTTTATTCTACTTCCACTTACCAATAAAAAAAATTTAAAAAATTTTAGTACTAAAGTCACAAGTACTAACTTGGTTTATCGACATTTTATGGTTTTGAACATAGCTCATCCAATCAGATTTTAGCATCTTAATTTGTGGTAAACAAAGACTGTCCCAAACCGACTGCCACTCTTACAAAAACATGCATGCACACACAGCTAATAAGCGCATGTTAAGTGGCTCCACTGCCTCTTGCCATCTACATGTGTATGCAAATACTCTATTCATCCTTGTTTTGCATATTTGGCCCAAATCCCCTATCCCCGTCCTGCTGTTGGTCAGGATTCTATTAGAGACCCCTGATTAATATTAATACCCCACCCCTTTCTATTCAAGACCATGAGTACTCCATTGAGATATTCTGTCTGAGAGTCTCACGGATGACAGTGCGCTTGCAGTTCCTCCAAATTGTTTTGATGGCCTTTCCCTCTGGGAGTCTTTAAAGGGGGCTCCTTAAAGGCCTGCCAGGCACGGCGAGCTGTCTCATGAAGGGGGGAGAGAGGGGGTCGCCGTATGATTTTGTACATGGTGAGCGCAACACACCCTCCAGGGCCTCCTCTTGACATCAGAGGGGGAGTCGTCACTCTGGGTTGACGGCTAGTTGACAGCCACAGCCTCGACCCCTCGTGTATCTGTACACACTTCAGTGTGTTACACGCTCCTGTTCTGACAGCTGAATGTAGGAAACGGTCATTTCACATTTGGAGGAAACCTCTAGAATGGATTGACAGCACTATTTGTTTATCTGCAAACAGGCATGTTATGTTGTTTGTGAAGCTGTATTTGTAAAACAGATGTTTTGGCCTGGCCTTTGGTCCTCAGGAGTTGCTGGAGTGGAGAAAACACACGGGAAAGATGTTTACTCATCTATGAATGTGTCGGAGAAGAGTGGAATACATAAGTTTTGGACACGGTTTACCAAATCACCACATATTTCACTTTATATTTGATATTTCTGTCAGAATCTACAGTAGCAGTACAAAATGGGCCAGTCTGAGGCTGGTGAGTGATCTGACTCAGCTGTACCAGACCCCGCTGATCCAGAGTCAGAGGAAGTGGGTCATTTCCTGAAGCCTGATGAGTAACACACTGACCTGAGTTTCACCTCACCAATCACAGAGGGAAAGAGAAAAAACAGAGATATGAGTATGAAACATCTTTTACGATTAATATTAGGGAGTGTTCGAATTGTGTCAGGGCTCTTGGGGTTCCCCAACCGCATCCCCCACATATTTTTCCACCAAATCATGATGAATTTTTCAACTACCCTCAAACATGACTGACGGATTGGTTCATAAATAGGGCCATGTTAACCCGTATTGAATACTGTCCACTTGTGGTGGGACCACCCCATGTACTGTATAAACAGTCCAGGTAAGACGTGTACAGTTGAGTGCATTAGTGCCTGCCCAGCAGCGTTGGTTCCATAAGTATTTTCTCCATAAATTTTTCCCATAGGGATTTTTTAAAAAGTCTTAGTTAAAGGGTTAGTTCACCCAAAAATTAGAATTCTGTCATTAATTACTCACCTTCATGTCGTTCCACACCCGTAAGACTTTCGTTCATCTTCGGAACACAAATTAAGATATTTTTGATAAAATCCGATGGCTCAGTGAGGCCTCCATAGACAGCAAGATAATTTACACTTTCAATGCCCAAAAAGGTACTAAAGACATATTTAAAACAGTTCATGTGACTACAGTGGTTCAACCTTAATGTTATGAAGCGACGAGAATACTTTTTGTGCGCTAAAAAAACAAAATAACGACTTTATTCAACAATATCTAGTGATGGGCGATTTCAAAACACTGCTTCATGAAGCTTTGAATCTTTTGTTTCGAATCAGTGGTTCGGAGCGCTTATCAAACTGCCAAAGTCATGTGATTTCAGTAAACGAGTCTTTGTTACGTCGTAAGTGTTTCGAAATTTCAATGGTTCACGTGACTTTGGCAGTTTGATACACGCTTCGAACCACTGATTCGAAACAAAAGATTTGTGAAGCTTCGAAGCTTCATGAAACAGTGTTTTGAAATCACCCATCACTAGATATTGTTGAATAAAGTCGTTATTTTGTTTTTTTGGCGCACAAAAAGTATTCTTGTCACTTCATAACATTAAGGTTGAACCACTGTAGTCACATGAACTGTTTTAAATATGTTTTTAGAACCTTTCTGGGCACTGAAAGTGTAAATTAACTTGCTGGCAATGGAGGCCTCACTGAGCCATCGGATTTTATCAAAAATATCAAAAATAATTTGTGTTTCGAAGATGAATGAAGGTCTTACGGGTGTGGAACAACATGAGGGTGAGTAAATAATGAAAGAATTTTCATTTTTGGGTGAACTAACCCTTTAAAGAGTTATATGTCATGAACCAAACCAACCAGCTACAAGGTGAATTACAATATTACAAACTTTTATTTGCAGCAAAAAAATAATTTGACAAAAAAAAACATTTGAATACTTAATGGCTTTAATGAGGAGAACTACAATCCCATGAACAATCAAATTAAATATGATGGAGAAATATTTAAAATAGTTCATTATTGGTTTATAGAAACAATATATTTTAAAGGTACACTATGTAACTTTTTTGTGTTCAAAATTTACAAAATAATGTGCAAGTACATCATGAATCCATCTTCCAAACCGTGTTTTTGTCTAATCCTAAATCACTATGGTATGCCAGTAATAAGTGTTTGTATTCTATTCTATTTCAGACCGGGTGCGATAACAACCGCTGCGCAGTAACCCAGTACCTATGCGACTCGTCATATCCATATACAGAGAATTTGTGGTGCTTTATGGGAGTGGATGTTCCCTGCAAGCTCTTTTGGCACCATTTGCCGGCCGCAACTTTCTGATTGGTGGAATTTTCTGTACGATTTACTGTTATGACTAATGCAGTTTTTCATAACAAATTCAGCTGTCAAATTCTGCTGTTAAACATGATTCTTTTAAAAATATGTTGAAATAATGCAAATGGATGGTTTCAACAAAAATATATATTATCGATTAACAACCTTAGTAGGCTTGTCTTTCAAATTTATAAGTTATTGTTAAAAATCACTTTCCTATGGAGAAAATAAATGGAGTTTTTACTTCTGGAACCCGACTGTTGCACTCTATTATGATTTGCTGTGATGACATCATCAGCAGATGATTGTGATGTAAAACTGTCATGTGGATGCTGTAAATAAAACAAATTATCTCCATCCGACACAGCCACTGAGCTAGTTTTGGCATCATGGTGTAATAAAGATGTTTTGAAAGCCCTGTTTACTGATTTATGGACCATAAACCACAGTGCACGTGTTAATTGGTACTAATTCGAGTGCTCATATTTTTAGACAGAGTTGATGTCTCTATTTCGCTGAGTGTTGAGACACACACATACTACGTCTGTGTGGATATGCCTACATTGCATTTTGTGTCAGAATTTGCCTATGTACTTATGCTGCACAGAAATGCTGTCTAAGTAGACAGGTCACTTCCAGCAGGTGTGCAAGACCTGTGAGGTGTTGGTGTGTGTAAAGTGAAGAATTGCGTTATTGAAGGGTGTGTAGCGTGAGAGATGCATTTAGGGCTGCGATAACTGTCACTCAAAGAAACAAGCGCTAACATGCTGCACACATAATGAGAATATTCTGGAATCCTCTCGACTTTCGAAATGAATTTCAGACCTGTATACACAAACTGTTACAAAAACTTTTGTGCATGGTGTGCCATTCACACTTTTTGCATACACAGTAATGCTCGGTTCATAACAGCAGTGACAAAATTACTTGAATTCATTATTTTGGAAGACTTCTAACTAATGATGTCTGATTCATTAACAAATCATTGTTATGAGTGAAATCTTTTTAATCAATTGGGTAAAAAAGGTTCACAAAGGCTGCATAAGAAACCACATACTATCTACTTCTTTCGAGGAAGAAATTACTTCTGAACCACTAAAAAAAGTATGTTCTATCTAGTATGAATGTATTATGGATGTACAGTAGTGGCCAAAAGTGATGTCCAGCCTAGGAAAATTGACTTCTTCACCCTTTATTCAAATATTATTCAAAATTGTTAAAGATTTTGTAAACATATTGCTTGTGCTTGGAGTCAATTGTTTAATTTGTGATAATGCAATGAAACATACCAAACAGTGTGGGCATAATTTTTGACCAGGCTGTTAAAAAAAGAAAGAAATTATGAACACATGCAAAAACCAAGAGAGAACCAAAAAAATATTAATAACTGATTATGTTGTAGTCAATGTAGGAGAGCTTTTTTTTTTTCTTTTTTGCATAGTAAATTAAAAACTTTTGCTATAGTTGTTTTTTTTTTTTTTTTTTTTTTGCCAAATAATTTTTTTTAGACACATAGTTTAGTGTTTTGTTCTTCCCTCATATTTAAATTATTAAATAAATAAATAAATAATATATTATTTATTTTCTTATTTTGATGGTTTAATTGAACTTGTAGGGTCATAAAAAAACAAACATCTCCTCCGGACATCACTTTTGGCCACTACTGTATACTACATTCATCATGTTGTCATTATCATGTGACTTACCAGCATTAGCTGAGTCACTTCACTGCCATTCACAACTCCTTTTCCATGGCCTCATGGGATAGTAAAGTGTCCATTGGATGTGAACTCCTTAATCTCATCAGAAGTGCCTTTTTGCCTATTGTTTTAAGAATACTATGAATTTGGACACACTAGTTTTTTTTAACATACTGTTTTTTGCCTACTAGTATGGAATATTTGGATGCAGTCAATGTCTGCCTGAATGATTCATTCACAAATCAGACTGAATCGGACTCAATGAACCAAGAACCATCTTTTTCATGGACATTTTCAATTCATAATAAGCCGAGGGCTGATGAGTTAGCTGAAAGTTACATAATATTTTATTAAAACATGCAAAAATATTTTGGCCTGGTTTCACAGACAGGGCTTAGACTAAGCCAGGATTAGGCCTTAGTTAAATTAGAACATTTAAGTAGCTTTTATAAACGGGCCTTAGAAAAAAAAAAAAAAAAAAATGGTGTGCATCTTGAGACAAAACAATGGCACTGACATATTTTAAGAAATGTCAGTGCATGCTTTTTTAGTTAAGACAGTCAAACAAGCATTTTAGTCTGGGACTAGGCTTAAAGGGTTAGTTCACTAACCCTTTAAGTGAACTAACCCTTCAAGCACTGTCTGTGAAACCAGGCATTTATGTTCATGTAAATTGTAAATTCCTTTATTTTATATGAACTGAATCATGGCTGCAACAAAATGAACTAGGATCAATAAACATCCATGTTAATGAAACTTAATTGGGAAAAAAAAATCATAATAAACAGCAATATATGCCTATATATTGCTTTATTGGAACGTTTTAAAGCATGCAATAGAGTGCAGAAGTGATAATGTATTATTGTCGGCAAACCCGGAAATTAGCATCACCCTGGTTCCCTCAACAAAAACCTAGCATTTTTACATTGACTTTTGGATTATTGCTGAAAAAAGCTCTGTGACCAACAAAAGTATATGATTCTTACACATTTTGTTAAGATAATCTTTACAAATTTTGAAGAATTTTGAAGCCTAAATACAATCGCCAGAAGTAAAAAGCTAAACGTATGCTATAAACAAACTACACCACAGTCACATGACATCAACCGAGTTAAAATTTGAGTTCAAATTATGAGGCAATGGACTAGTGACTCCCAAACAACCTCTGTAGTCCTATTTAACCAATTGTTAGCAACAGTAAAAGTAAAAAGCAAAGTAAAAGCTAAAAAAAAAAAAAAAAAATCACAAAGGGGTATTAATGATGTATTTTATGTCGAAGATTAAAAAAAACAAACAAAAAAAAAACATGATAATATCTTGAGTTTGTTAACCACAGACCTTATTTCTGGCATTTAACAAAAAAAACCTTCAAAAAATCCATTGACTACAGGACGATTGAACCAGAAGTGGCTAAAATGCTAACGGGTTTTGGCTTACAATGGGATGTCAGGGACCACATTTTGATGTAATCATGTAAAATAATCACTGAAACGGTCACAAATATGAGCATTAGTGTTTGTGACTAGATGTGTGCGTGACCAGTGACGTTCATAACTGTTACTATTGCAACTAGAACTAAGAACATCTATTAGCAACCAACCAGTAGCGATAAACTTGCTAGTGGCATGAATGAGGCTTAAAAGCCATGTACACTCAAACGTGAATAAATTTTTGACATCAGTGCCAGAATAATGTCTCTCAGTGTGGCAGACAATTACTGTAAGGTTAATATGTTAATTATTATTAATCAAACCTTATCAAAGTGCTTGCTTGTCAAAATGGCACATCTGCATATTTTATATTTAATGAAAATTACTGTTACAGAACAAAAATAAAGCCACATAAAACCTCTTAGAGATACACATGCGAACCTTATGTGAAGGGAGAAAAATGAAACCCTTGACAGAGTAAAATCAATAACTGCGGTAAACCATAAATGCTCTGCGTGTGTGATATATGACTGAGAGAAAGTATGCTAATCTGTTAACAGCAAAAGCACCATATGGATCTAAACTACCAGCATCATTAAGGCAAAATGCTGGCTTTCACTCTTTCACAGACGATTTCATTCTCCACAAACACTGATAAATGACACATGTTGCTGACTGGCAATTCAAACAAAAATAAGAGCAAGTGGGCGGACGCACAGTCACATCTAAGAGAACAAGACGGAAGACTCGCCACACACTCAGAGATAAAACATTGCTCAAGGCCCTAAAGATCTGTCATATCTGAAGCAAAGGATGAATTTCAAATGGCGACCTAACAAACAAACCTTGGGCGACAGTCCACACAAAAAGAAGATAGTGTGGCATCTAACAGCATGAGCAAAAAAAAAAAAAAAAAAATTCTCGATAATTCTTCTCAACGCTGACTCGCTGACATTATCTCAACACCCACAGCTCAGCTCTCATAGCCAGTGGCCAGAAACGGACACCCTATGAGTAACACTACACAAAGCCGAGGGTAAAAACAGGAGAAGTCTGATCTTCACACCTCACACAACCTTTTGTATTTTCAAAACAACCAAACAACATGCAATACACGCAATACACAAGCTGTACATTTTTTTGTGTAGTCTATCATGGTTTAATAGTAATTTTGGAGTGCTAAAATTATCCTGAATTAATTTTGGGGTCAGTTAGTTACAGCTAGTTACAGTTAGTTGGGGTCAGTTACATAAAATGGTACATTGGTCTAATTTAAATCCGAAAAGTAAGACTGGTTAGCCCTAACTGATTGCTAGTTGTTCAGACTAGTTAAGAAACAGACTAAGCTTAGCGGCTATGTTTGTGCAACTGGCCCCTGATCTCGGAAGCTAAGCAAGGTTTGGTTTGGTTAGTACTTGGATGGGTGACCACTAGAGAATTCCAGGGGCTAGAGTGAGAAATTTTTGTTGATTTTAGCTGTATTGGAAAGCTGGAATATTAACCCACCAGAAGCCAAGATTATCCATTTTATAATAAATATTTAAAGTAACTTGACTATGCTGATGATTCAGCTACCAATAATAGTGTAGTACTATTACCATTCAACATTTTACCAGATTTAAATCCACTCTCAGCACAGAAAATAGTCTGCAGACTATATGCCTGCTCATAAGCCTTTCATTTGGCCAAATGTATTGAAATTAATTCTCTGCATAATTTGCTAATACCTATATCAAGGCAGATAACATGAAGACAGTTCTCCTGTTGCGGTTGGCATGGCACCCAACAGACAACAAAGCCCTGCAGACAGCCGCAATTGTCTCTTAGCAATTATAGCCACAGTAACAATAGTATCTAAGTGTGTGAGTATGCGTGTGTACGGATGTAGGAACGCAGACCTCTGTTTAAGTCTTATCACAAATGAGGAAGAGGGGTTACAAAGACGACGTCTTATTTACCGAAAAAAATGCAGTAAATGATGAAAGCCAGTACAGGGGAGAGAAACAGGCCTCCATTTTTGTGCTCAAACAACTTTAACTTTTCCCCAGGTTTTACAATGCTGCAACTCGGAAACACTTTTCATTGAGGCACACCAATGAACACACTGAAAAGGATGTTTGCTTATCAGGCCCAAGTTGTGCAAACTTTTAAAAGGGAGTGTGCGTTTATCTGCAAGCGCACGGTTTGAACAGGCTACACTAATGTTGCTATTGAACCAACAACATTCCTCTAAAACAATCATCTCTTCATTTTCCTACCCAATCTGTCAAAGGAAAGTCTTTCACGCGAAAAAAGCAGAGAAAAATAACTTCCTTTCTTCTTCCCAAACAGCCCGGGAGTCTTGCGCAGATGAAACAGAGCTAGAGCGGCGTTTCATGTTTTGTTTGGTTTACGCTGTTGCAAACTCTCACATAAACTTGTGTTACCTGCACGCAGCTAGCTTTGAGTTTGATAGAATGTGGAGAGAGTTCCTGCAGGGAAAGCTGGAATCACAGGCCCAACGTACCTTTGTGTCTTAAATCCGTCAGACGGGAGCAGAACCCTTCTTAATCTACCGCTCCGTCTCTTTGTCTCTCGCAAGTTGGGGTGAGAGCTTATCGAAAGTCACACCACTGCTCAGAAGGGCCTGGATGAAAGAAACGCAGCCATGGAGTAATTTAGCCAGCGTGGACGAGACCAGTTTTTTACCACCTTAGTGCTCAACATGAAATCTAAATGGACCCTGTGTACTTTCTTAATACACATTCCTAGTGTTATTGTGAACACCTTATCATTAAAAGTTATTCCAAAGCAAAAAGGTTTGTCTTTGTAATCTTTCATAAAAATGCAATGATTTTGCCTCAAAAATGACTGTGGCTGATGGGAACACAAAACTTTTTGAGTCAATCACTTGAGCTGTAAAGGCAATAGGGCTAATGACAAGCAAATATCCTAACTGTGAAGAACAGCAAAGTTTTGCACTATTTATTAAACCACGCTGCTATTTTGAACAGCTTTGGCTATATCTTCATCTTCATTGGACTAGTTACACAACTAACAATGAGGAATACATTTATTACAGTATATATATATATATATATATATATATATATATATTTTTTTTAATTTTAGTTAATAAAAATACAACTATTTAACATTAGTTCTTGTTAGCTTAGGTTCATTAAGTAAGGGATAATCCATGGCTAGCTGTGCATTAAGCCCGGAACACACCAAGCTGACGGTCGGCCGTCGGGCAGTTTTTGTTCATCGGCTGACTAAGTTTTCTCAGTGTGTTCCGTGCCATCGGCTGAAGTTGGTCCTCGTTGGCTTTTTTTCGGCCGATTCAACATGTTGAATTGGCGTCGGAGCTCGTCGGTCAGTCGGGCCATCTTTTCATTCTGATTGCCTGTTAAGCTACTGCCACCTTCTGGTATGGAAAGACATTTCTTCTTACGCAGGTGAAGAACGGATGTGCTACTTGGCCGTCGGGTGTCAAGCGTCGGTTTGGTGTGTCAGGGCAACTTTGGACCCAGACGCTGCCGACGTGAGTCAACCCCGCAGTCTGCTTTCGTCGCCACTAGTTCGTCGGCATCGGCTTGGTGTGTTCCAGGCTTTAAATGATTTTAACTGACAACGTGGAGGTAAAGAACCACCCAACGCGAAGCGTGCATTCAAATTGTTAAATCATCCCTCTTATACCATGGTCATTTGCCAGCATTGACAACTTAAAGCAGTTATTCCTTTCATTTTCATCTCAGCTAATACGGGACGTCCCTTATTCTAATACGCACAAGAATAAACCTCTTCCGGAAGTTCAAACGTGCTGTGTAACACACAAGAATGAACCTCATTGGTTACGCAGCATGTTTGAGCTTCAGGAAGAAGTTTGTTCTTGTGCATCATTCATGTTAGGTTGAGCTCCCTTGTCCTGTTTATTGACTGCTATGCTGATCTAACCACTGACCGATACGACGGCAATAGTGCTGATCACGCCACTTGAGAATGATCACCGACACCTGTAACGCTACAGTCTTGCACTGGGCCGCTTCAAGGAGCTGCTGTCAGACAAGCACGTGCTGGTCCGCTCAGTTGCGTACATCAACCATCAGGGTGGTCTACGCTCCCGTTGCATGTCGTCAGGTTCCTGAGGGGGGCGAGAAGACTGAATCCGCCTCGCCCTCCCTCTATACCCTCTTGGGATCTGTCCCTGGTACTTACATCTCTCCGGGGTCATCCCTTCAAGCCTTTGCAGTCAGTGGAGTTAAAAGTACTGTCCCTTAAGACCGTCCTCCTGGTTGCATTGGCCTCGGTTAAGAGGGTAGGGGACCTGCACGCATTTTTGGTCGACGAATAGTGCCTGGAATTCGGGCCCGGTGACTCTCACGTTATCTTGAGACCCCGGCCTGGATATGTGCCCAAGGTTCCTACCACTCCCTTCAGAGATCAGGTAGTGAACCTGCAAGCGCTGCCTTCGGAGGAGGTAGACCAAGCCCTGGCTTTGCTCTGTCCCGTCCGCGCTCTGTGCCTGTACGTGGATAGAACACGAAGCTTAGGACCTCAGATCAGCTCTTCGTCTGTTACGGTGGTCAGCAGAAGGGAAAGGCTGTCTCCAAGCAGAGGATGGCCCACTGGATAGTGGATGCCATCGCCTTGGCTTATCAGTCCCAAGGTGTGCCTTGCCCGCTCGGGTTAAGAGCTCACTCCACTAGAGGAGTTGCCTCTTCTTGGGTACTGGCGCACGGCGCCTCGCTGACAGATATCTGTAGAGCTGCAGGCTGGGCGACACCCAACGCATTCGCTAGATTCTATAGCCTTTGTGTGGAACCGGTATCTTCCCGTGTACTCGCTTCCAGTAGCCGGTAACGTGAAGGACCCGTTCTAGTGTCGGCTTGCTATACCATTCCCGCCCCCTGGGCTGGATACGTGCATTCATTGTTCCAGTGAGTTCCCCGTCTGGTGAACCCTGTCGAGTTCCTCCACCTCCCCTTGCAGCTCGGACATTGCGGAGTGTCTGATGCTAGGCCAAACGTCCGTCACTGACGTTGATGTTTGGCTGGGTGCCATATGTTGTGACCCCTCCACGTGAGTGGTCCCATATGTGTATTGTCCATGGTTAAATCCCCACGGCGAGCCTGTGTCTTTCCCTTAGCAGAGTCAGCTCTGCTGTCACCCACCCCGCTGGGAGGTGGAGGAACTCGACAGATGAGTCTCCCCCTACTCAGGCTGGAGCCATCCCAGGGACTCCATATGCACACTGCCCACGGCCAGTCCATATGTGTATTTCCACGTAATTCCTCCCCCGCTGGGTATGTTGTAGCCTCCGCAGCGTCCCCTATGGGTTCGCTTTCCCAGTGTTGTCTAAGTCTTACTGAATGGGTCTTGCGGAACAACAGTAGACTTTCTCGGTGTAAGCTCGGCCCCTTCTCCGCCCCAAGGTGCGCCGGGTGGCTGGAGCTTACGCTGGGTGCTGGAAGGGGTCAGTAACTGTGGCATTTTATTTGGGATCCCAATTTGTCGGTTCACTTCTGATGTACGTAGAACGTGACCGACTGAAAGGGAACGTCTCGGTTACGTATGTAACCCTCATTCCCTGAAGGAGGGAACGGAGACGTACGTCCCGTTGCCACAGTTCCTGTGCCTTCGCTGTAGTGCAGACTCAAGTTGACTCCTCAGCGAAAAACAGAGTGTGACCGCATCCGCTTCCGTATTTATACCCGCTTTGCGGGGGCGGTGCGTGCTATGCAAATATCGCACGCCAATTCCATTGGCTTGTTTAGTTACACTCGAAGGTGATAGGGCTCTCTGGCAATATCCCAATTCTTCGGTTCACTTCTGACGTACGTCTCCATTCCCTCCTTCAGGGAACGAGGGTTACATACGTAACCGAGACGTTTTACTCATTGTGATGAATGATTACGAGAATTTGGCCTTTATGTTTCCTCATGTTTATACTCCTGTGGAACAGGAAGTCATGGCTGGACAATATCATGTTCATGATCACCCTAGTGTGCTAAAAAAAAAAAAAAAAAAAATGTAAATATGAATGGGAATATACTTCAGAGATATTTTACTCATAAAAAATTCTAGGGGTTCTAATAATTGTGGCCAACGTGTTTTGGAGAAAAACATTTATTTCATAATGTGATTTCCCCCCCACTTTCAATTCTTTTCCTTCAATGAAAGGTTAGATTTTTGCTAATTTTATGAATTAAAGATCAAAAGGATAAACAATGCAGATTTATTTTTACAGTCATCTTTTATCATATTTACCAAGGGTGCCAATAATTCTGACCACAACTGTAATTATTCTGTAGTCTTAAGCTATCTGAGCTGAAATGCATTTTTAATAAATAAGTGCCATTTTAGTAAACTAAAATTGATAGTTTCAATATCAAAATTGATAATTGATGATATTTTAGTCAAATAAATTAAATTAATTACAATTCAACTGTACTAAAATGAATGAATATGACGTAATGAAGTGACTAAATTTAAAAGCCAGTTTCTGTCACAAGACAAAAAATATGAATAAAAATTTACACTGTGCAGCTAGAATATGTTAGTCTCTTGAGGAATGTGCCACCTCTCAAGCTCACTTTCATTGGAAAAAAGGATACAATACATTGATAAAGCTATCTATTAGCATTTTACTAAAAGGGACAAACTGGGCCATGCTAACCAGTCAGACCTTGACCGCTTGGTTGGGAGCCTGGCTGCAGAGGGACGGGGTGGCACTGGTGTGAAAAGGAAGCAGTCGTTCCTTTACATCTGGATATAATACCACGGTGAACGTGACCACGTACAACATGTTCCTGGATCAACATCTTTGTTGATCCTGGAACAACATTCCAATCCACCAATTCAATTTGAGGGACAAGTTTACAGTTTATGTCAAGTTTAGACTTACTGTACAACCAGGGTTAGGTGCTTATTCACCTATCATTTCCCTCTGATTTTAGGGATAACTTATGGGTAGGGTTAGGTTTAGGAGTAGGGATAGGGTTAAGACAAAATGTTCAGACAGAAATGTTGTTCCAGGATCAACAAAATATGTTTTTCCAGGAACATATTTTACTTGGCAAAATAATGGTGACTATAATACCACAGATAAGCATGAATTACGATAACTGTCTGCCATCTAAGTTTGATGGCAGACAGTTTTAACAGCAGATTTTCCACCATCCACCTTGTTTCCTGCACTGTAATACTCAGTAAGTTCAGAATACTCAAAACATTTGAGGAAACTTATTACCTCAAAACATTTAAGTAAACTAAATCATTTTTTTAAGTTAGCAGAACTTAAAATTTTTGTGACAAGTGGGGCGGAGCAGAGAGCCGTGGAAGCGGAGCAAGGCCAATGTGGTGCACAGGTGTCTCTCATTAACAATCACGTCACCGGCATCCCTTTGCTCCCACAGTTCTCTGCCTCGCCCAACTCATCATAATGTTAATTACATACAGTTCATTTACATAAACATCAAATTCAGATCTTGGTTAAATGTTAGATAGCAAATAACACATGCTATTTTGACTATCAAAGAGACTGTCGTTATATACTTGCATGTATATAATCAAACAACATACAGTATATATGGTCTTAAAAGTTTTGCAGCCCATCCTCAACCTAACCACAGGCTGTACTCTTCACTACAATGGTAACCCTACAAAACTAACATAACAGAACCCCCTGTAAATCCCAACTTAACACAACATTAAACACTAACTTATTTCAACATTTATTTGCCTTATACAGTCTGACGCAAAGCATGCTGGGAATTAGAAATCTGCTGCAACTCATATTAACATATTAAGTTCAGCTTACTACAATGAGTTCACGCAACTTTTTTCTATTAAGTACAATGAACTTTTATTATTATTTGAGTGAATCAAACTCATTTCATTTAATTAATTTCACTGTTAATGAACAGTGTCAGTGGGCTCTGATCTGTTATTGTTGTGCTTTTGTTCTTTTTGCATGCTTCCGCACAATTAATTTTTTCAAATTTCATAGCAGGTCCACTACTTTGATTCCTCTCAGGTTTCCAAGCCAAATTCTTTTTCTTTTACTCTTTTCTTTTGTGGTTCAGAGAAGGCAAGATCCCTCCAGGTGTTGTAAAGAATTATTGATATACTGAATGGCGTTGAGTCTCATAAGTGGGTGACTCTAAAAAGAGAATTCCTCTGGCTGAAAGGTGATGCTCAAACCGGCCTTGTCTTTGAGCTTCAGGTTTGTATTATTCCTTACAACCAATCTAAATCAAAAGGGGACTTTGCCCTTGCAATATAAAATAACTAAATAGATTCCCTTAGAGAACTCACCAGTATCTAAACAAGCAATTGCACAAAAATGCATGCACATACACAAATACACAAATAAAGTTGGAGATTGGCAGGATGTGCATCTTTTGATTTACTCTGAAAACATTTGTATGTGCCATTCACTGACCAAGGTCAAGGTCTCACAGTATAAGAATGCTTCACATCAAATATATTGCTATTAGCGTTGCTTTCTTCTTAGATCACTCCCAATTGCTAAAGCAGAGCAGAAAGGGACACCGAAAAATGGCAACATTCTTTTCCCCCCACCACTTTTCTTTGACGTTTTACAGTATTTCGCTTTGATGGCGACACAAAGTTAGCCTGTAAGACAGGAGCGGGGTGGGTGGAGGTGATTGTGCTAGTGGGGTGGTGTAAGGTCTGAATCAAGTCAAATACACAAGGCTTCTCGGTTCAACAAACAAAAAAAAAAAATCAATCCATTCGGCCCAATAGGTCTCAGACTGCAATTATAAAAAGCGGTAGCAGCTAACAATGTCTACCTTAGCGTGCACAAACTGCACAAAAGAAGAAAATAAGGAGAGAACTAGAGAAGACAACATTTATTGTGAAGCCACAATATAGGAGCACAAAATGGAGTCCCAGTTGTTGGTCAATAGACGCTGAATGTGGTTGCTGTTAATCTCATAACAGGGACAATAGCTATAGGTATGATAGCTTTTGGGCAGTTAATATGCTTTCATTATTAAGAAAAAAAAACACAGCTATTTTTCGCAATTTTTTGGCAAATACCTGGCCTTCACCGATAATAAAAATGCTCGTGAATCAAAAGCTTTGCAAAACATTCAGGCAAATAAAGAAACTTTATGAAGAGAGTTGAAGAGAAAATATCTGACATAATGTGGATGTATGTGTAGTGTGTGTGTGTGTGTGTGTGTGTATGGAAGTGTGATTGCACCACACATACTATACGGTACATGTCTGTATTTGCTTCCTGTGCCTGGAAAAAAACACAGCTGCAATAAACACACTCTCAGTTACCTTTGCAAATAGAGGTCAAACTTCTTTCTCAAGAGCTGGGGAAGATAAAGTGTACCTGGGAGATACTCCCAATGACAGCTGTGTTATTTGTGTAGCCACTGAGCAAAAACAGACCTCCTAACTATAGCAGAGAGGAAAAGAAGAGGAAACCGCTTTTCATCCACTGCATGTTCAAATGAAACATGCAGCCAAACTCATACAAGCCACCTTTCTCATTCTCACCACTATTTGATTATTTATTGATTATTTACCTTAATATGTAATCGAGATGATTAATTTCTTAAAAAAGAACTTTGAAAATTTGAAGAATGAGAATTGTGTTGTACGGCTCAATTGTGTGTCTACATTGCAAGTGAGTGGCACGACATCTAGCAAAACCAACAAAATTAATAATAGTGAATAGAATGTGAATAGAATTGAACAAAGTCATGTATTTCTGGATCAGACTAAATAAAAGTGCCTGAATAGAATGAGATGCCATTTATAGATTGATATAAACACATCTTATTTGTATGAATATTCAAAGGTGACTAAAAGATTTTGAATTTTGTACATTTTTGTGGCCTATTTTATGGATTCATGTTTTTACACAAATCATGTTTTCTTCTGAAATTTTTAGAGGTGAAATTAGCTGTAAATATTCAGATTAAGAAATGACACTTCTAAGTTTTCAGATTCAGACTTTAAAATTCAAAATTCTAAAATTCAAAACTCAGACTGAAATTGAGATTGTACAAAAAACTAGAACAAAGTTCAAGCTTCCATGTTACAGAGGGAAAAAGTAGTCAAACTGAGCATTTTGTTCAATAAAAGAGTTTGAATTTACAAAATTCTAATCTTTTAGTCATTTTCTATAGCTCCATCCTTACAAATCTGATTGTAATTGGTTCTAAAGCTCAACTGCTGCAAAAAACATGTTGTAAATAGAATATTTTTATGCAGCTGTGCATGTAGACCTGAATGGAATTATGTAAACAACACTGAATCTAAGATGCTGTAATCATAATCTCAATAATTTTCTAGATTAATTGTGCGGCTCTGACTCTAATGCTTGCTTTGCACACACCCTGATTCAAAAAAAAAGGGGGGGAAAAAAAAGAGTAATTATTTCTTATTTAGAGCACCGTCCCTCAGGGGTGGAAATACCTCAGTGTGAGCTTTGATGAGACCCTAGCAAATGTGAAACTCTAGTCGAGTGCTTTGTCTCCACAGCCGCCCAGAGGAGGAGAGGAGAGGCCAGTTTAATTTTCTGCGCTTCATTAGTTAGCTAGACCTCTGGAAGCCCCCCCATTGGGCTGGCCTGCCATCACACACACACACACATACACACACCCCTCCACCTGTCTCTAAGGGTGTTCAGCACCGCGCTGATTAGCCCCGTCGACAAATGCATGCACTCACACACGTGTACACGTACAGTTCAGGTGTGGCTCGAGGCAGCACGCATGCTTCAGCTCAATTGCTTTTTATCAGATTTCATCAGGGAGCCATTACCTCTGTCTCTTTACCTTTTAGGCTTCTGTTACCCTGCTATCTTTCTCCTTCTTTTTGTGCCGCTGGGCAGACGCATGCATGTTTAACCATATACATTTTGAGTGTGAGAAGGTTAACTGTATAATGTTAACCTCCTGTGGCTAGCTCCAATTTGGCCGAATAGAAAATGCTGGAGCCTTTAACACTAGCGAAGATGTTCATATTCGTTTTTTAGCACTTGGCTGCCTCGTTCAGAGACGACCTAATTCTTTCAGACATAGAAAGTGTTTTCTCTGGTTTTAATGCATGTAAAAATGTATTTTTTAATAATAAATTGGGAGTTTTGTGGCTTTTAGTCTATTTTTTGTTAACATATGCTGTTTATTTACTCACCCTCATGTCATTTCAGTAAGACCTTAGTAAAAGAAATTTCATTTTTTGTTAACAATTATTTTAATGTTGATGGTATTATTTACTTTGTTGTATTTAGTGTACAGTTTAGATGTTGTTTGTGTAAGCTTCCAGAAAATTCTCATTTAGCTTGTTTATGAAGAGACAGGCTTGTGCAACCCAACTATATTTCCCATCATTTTTTGTGGCACTGCAAGAACGATAAAACATCAATTTTAAATCTAATACGCAGCCTTTGCTAATCATCATGTTGCATAGCACTAAATGAGAGAAATCTGTTGAGAAATGAAAAAGAGAGAGAGAAATATAAAGTGAGTCCATTTTATTCAAACCAAAATCACTTTAAAATCACTGTGATTATGATTTCCAAACTTGTAGGAACTACAGAGGATGAACGCCAAGTCACCTACTGTATATGCTAGTGTACTCTTAAACATTTGTGACCCTGGACCACAAAACCAGTCATAAGGGTCGATTTTTTGAAATTGAGATTTATACATCATCTGGAAGCTGAATAAATAACTTAAACTTTCCATTGATGTATGGTTTGTTAGGATAGGACAATATTTGGCAGAGATACAACTGTTTGAAAAACTGGAATCTGAGGGTGCAAAAAAATCAAAATATTGAGAAAATCACCTTTAAAGTTGTCCAAATGAAGTCCTTAGCAATGGATATCCACTCACAAAAATCAATTTTTGATATATTTACGGTAGGAAATTGACAAAATATCTTCATGGAACATGATCTTTACTTAATATCCTAATGATTTTTGGCATAATAGAAAAATCAATCATTTTGACCCATACAATGTATTGTTGGCTACAAATATACCCGTGCGACTTATGACTGGTTTTGTGGTCCAGGGTCACATTTAAATAAATGAACGAATTAATGAATGAATGTGT
Source organism: Mylopharyngodon piceus (assembly GCA_039654765.1). Taxonomy (NCBI): domain Eukaryota; kingdom Metazoa; phylum Chordata; class Actinopteri; order Cypriniformes; family Xenocyprididae; genus Mylopharyngodon; species Mylopharyngodon piceus. Next base: position 22,806,687 of record CM077452.1, on the reverse strand, counting down.
GAATGAATGAATTTAGCAGAGAAATACAATTAGCGGTAACACTTTAGTATAGGGAACATGTATTCACTATTAACTACAATTTTCCCTCAATAAACTCCTAATTTACTGCTTATTAATAGTTAGTAAGTTAGTTGTTAAGTTTAGGTATTGGGTAAGATTAAGAATGTAGAATAGGGTCATGTAGAATAAGGCATTAATTTGTGCTTAATAAGTACTAATAAATAGCCAATATTCTAGTAATATGCATGCTAATAAGCAACTAGTTAAAAGATCCTAAAATAAAGTGTTACCCAATTAACATTTACAGTCTTTCTCTTCTTGCAAAACAAACCAAAAATATTGATGACTCGTGTTGCACTTTACAGATTTTTGTCCAATCAAATCATGCTCTCAAAAAATGAGAATTCCCTTCCCCCTAATAACACCTGCAACCGACTAGCAAGTAGCAATTCATGGCTGTGATATAACTAAAGTCTATTGGATATATTTTATACCCCATCCAAGCTTCCTGTTAAAATATGAGTGATCTTCCGATACAGTAAAGCACAATACATTATTTTATTTTATTTTATTTTTTTGGTTTAGTTTATATTTATATTTAGTAGGCTCTCCTTTGAAATATGTATCTAATTAGAAATGTATCGGGTACTTGCTAGCCTGATCCCAACCTCAAACTAATATTGTGACTGGATTTTCAATGCTTAACAATAATTAACTTAATATAGCAAAGTAATTCACCCATAGAGAAATCAGAAGTACAGTACAGCTTCAGTTCTGAAGAACCTGGGATCAGTACCAAAGAATTATATAACATTCCCTCAACTGTCTAATAAGGGCCTGGGACTGTGGCCGGTGTGTATTTAGGCTGGCACAGAGCTGGATGATGGCCGAGTACAGTGTCAGCCATGGGTGCCATTTCTGTAATGGGGTTTTCATTTATTGCCTTGAGGATAATCCACTTTAGACAGGAAACACTACCTACAGCCATTAAGTCTAATCCCATGGACTCAGTTTAATTGTCTGGTTTCTGAACACACTGCAAGTTGTGGTGATTGCACTGTGGAGGCTGCAGGAAGTATATATGAGAAAGCATGACTGCGATCATGATAATTATGATGATGAAATCTTCATGACACCAGGATGACTTAAGCAAGGAAACTCCCATGCGACAGGAAGTGACTCAAAAATGTTTCTGACAACAGTAAATATGCAAACAAATTATTTAAATTAGATTTCTCTCTCCCTCTCTCTCTATATATATACACTGTATATATATATATATATATATACACACACACACAGTATATGTATATATATTTATCATGTGCATACATGTAAAAATGAAATTGCCATAATGGATCGGTGTGTTTGCCGGGAAAAAAAAAATAAAAATAAATAAATAAATAAATAAAAATCTGTCAGACATTTTTCTCATAGTTTTTAAAAGAATCATCAGGTTAAAGTAGATGACTGATCTTTTAAAGTGGGCCAGATTTGTCTCTTCAAGCCTAGTATTTTCTGCACAAACACATTTCTGTAGAGATAATGCATCCACATACCACTCGAATGTGTAATGTGGTCACATAATTCTTCATGCAATCATTTCATGTGCCACTATATCCTTCATACCTGCCAACTTTCTTCTTTTTTTGGTTTTTGTTTTGCAGCCACTATTTTTCACCCCCTTCACACACACAAAGATTGCACAGTGCTTCCACAAAGCATGCATTTATCTCAACTGAATGCAGGGGCATGGGAAGGCTCACAGCAATTAACACTCACTCACACACACATACAGGCCATCTTGACCCCTTTCCCACTACTGCAAAAACACACACTAATAATCTCTTACAAACCAATGCATTCACTCTCACAAAGAATTTCTCGCTAAGACAGTGCACATCTCACACACAGTCACACACTCACTCTGTGGCGGAGACAGAGGTGTTTATGAGTGGACTGTTTGGGGCGGAAGTAGCGCTGTTCTCTGAACCAAACTCTAGGCCTCGGGGGAAGGTCAGATCCTCTCGACCCCTGCGTTCCATAGGCCTCGCCTGCTGCAGCCTAAAGCACTCTCAATATGTCTTTCAGACAAACACACACAGAGAGACAGACACATACAAACATTAAGTCTCACAGGCCTAGATGCACACTATCAATAAATGGCCACACGGAAGTTCTGATTACTAATGTGACTACAAAACTGAGATTGAGATGTACTGAAAATAAAATGATCTTTAGTGGTGTTTTATTAATGGCTTTAAAGGGGTCATGACATGGATTTTTATTATTATTATTCTAATATGTTCCTTGAGGTTCACTTATAATATTAAATCTTCAAGTGTCTTGGAGATGTTGCCGCAGTTCTTCTGGATTTAGTCTCAGTTTTTTCTGATTCTTCATGTAATCACAGACAGACTCGATGATGGTGAGATACTGACTGTTGTCAGACTACTTATGCATACAAAAATCTCATGGAATTATTACAATTAATGGCAAAAGGAATGTTTGCATATGTCCTACTGACACACACTACAGCAAAATATATAAATAACTGGCTTAAAGCCAGTTTTTTTGGTGAAAATACTAACGTGCCTAAGACTTTTGCACAGTACTGTATATATGTGAGAAAAAAACCCTTCTGACCCTCTGTCTGAAATGTTCAGTTTTTAAGGGACGGCTCCTTTAAGGGTTGTCAGTAAATGGCCACTGTTATGATTGGCTAACATCATTGCATAGGAAACAGTATCAACGGCCACTCGCTATTGCATGTGAGTAAGTGTTTTGAAAACATTATCCATATAAAACCGTCATTTACAGACCAAGCATTGTGAAATCATTTACTTGTGAGTAAATTTGAGATGCAGCTGCTGTCAGATCCAATACGGTTGGTGCTTCATCTCTCAACAAAAGTTTCTTTGCAAATTCTCCATTACACTATGCCCCATTTACAAAACAAAATGCTCCGAACAAACATATAATCTTCCGACGTGATCAGGGACGCCATTAAAATAAACCATTCACTTGTTTCTGTGATTCTTCTGAAGTCTGTACAGAGACGCAAATGAGCTGTTTAAACTGGATGTGTCAGAAAGAACATTCTTTCACTCTCCCTATTGTCCTGTTGTTGACATGTGTGGAGCATGTCAGAAATTGAATGTGCATCTGTATACAGTATCCAGTGTAGACAGCATCAGTGATTATAATGGGTTCTTTTTGCTTTTGATGCAACACTCACATACAGTGTAGGCAAATGCCAGCCGTTAAGCGACTGAATGCCAGTGGGCGGGGCCTATGGTGCGATGATGATGACATGGTGCGACTTCTACGGGGACGTTAATGCTTTTTACAAGTTGGAATCTCGTAAGTACTCTCGTAATTGTACTTAACGCTTAACCCTCTGGGGTCTAAGGTGTTTACTGGGCCCTGGAGGTGTTTTGACACTAACCCCTAACCTTAGCAGTATAACGATGGTAGCATATCCTGATAGACAGCATTACTGTTTGTCATGACTAAATCCATCCGTGATATTTCTGAAATTTTCTTGAAAGGTAACTGCGTGAATGAATTAACCAATGAATTCGGCTGAGGGGGTGGGGTTTGCATATAACACTCAGAACACATTAGCAACCTAATATAGCAACACTCTGGCTACCAACCTAAACAGGCTAGCATCATGAAATTTTCTTTTTTTAAAAAAAAACAAAAAAAACAAAACTTATTTTATACACTACCACACAAAAGTTTGGGGACAGTTTCAACTAATTTCAAGAGGACATTACAAACTTGAGCTCTTGTAGTAGGCAATGAGAAATAATTACAACTAATTATGTCCTAACATTAAACTGTTTTAAGCTCATAACATGCAGCAAAAAATTGTGTGCTAACTTATTTTATGCGTGTTTATTATTGGCTGAGCGGCTCAGTTGGGCACTTCGACTGAGAGAAGCCATTTGCCGTGTGTTGAGTGGACATGATGTAGCTGTTAGCTACACGTGCTGATTAAATCAAGTGTAATATATTGCTTGCGTCTGTTTATGTGCGACTTTGAGAGAGTGTGCGTCACCACCCTTTGAGCAGATGTTACATTTGGCAATACATTAAGAGTATGTGCATTTACTTAGCCAAAAATCACCCCTAGAAACATTCATATCTCACAGCGCCATTGAAATGAGACATCACATTTTATAACTGCTTCCACCAGCAGTCATCCGTGCCCTACAACAGCGTGTACATATACAGTCGTCCTCTCTCTATCTTTGTCTCTCTCTTTTTGCTCTCATTTACCCCCAGCACACACACACATAGCCGTTTCCCCTGACACTCTTCTCTTTCAGACTAAACAATTGTGACTTGGCTGGGAAAGAGCTTTGGATCCAGATGCTACTCCTCTGGCTTTCCCCTCTCTCTCTTGCTGTAGATTGCTTTAATTGGAGTGGCAGGCACAGATACTCTCTCAACGGACGCAATGCACCGGGGAGCTCCCACTCCTGGCAGCAGTCTTCCATTAGCGCTCCAAATAAAAGAAAGTTGAGAGCTGTTTTTCAGGTGTTTATCGCTAACTCAGCTTCAGGCAGCTGCTAACTCCTCTCCCCTCTAGCTTTTGCCTGCACATAGTTTTCTCAAAGTTTCTCGACCTTTAGCACATCTGTTTTCTTCCTGTTCACTTTGGTCTGATGTGAAACATAAAAAACTTTTTTTTAGAGGTCTCTGTGGATTTAAGTCTTTATGATTAACAGGTTTATAGCATAAATATATCTGTAAAGATGCAATAAAAACAAATAAGGTAATAAAAAGTAATACACAGGTGACATTAAATATGCAAAGAAGCTCAGGAAAAGTAAAGCTGTATAAAGTGCTACAGTTGAGCTCAAAAGTTTACATACCCCTTGCAGAATATGCAAATTATTTTAATAATTTTAACAGAATAAGAAGGATCATGAAAATTGCATGTTATTTTTTATACTGTCCTGAACAAACTATTTCACATAACAGATGTTTACATAAAGTCCACAAGACAAAAAAAAAAAAAAAAAATATTTCTGAATTTATTAAAATAACCCCGTTTAAAATTTTGGGAACCACTGGTTCTTAATACTGTGTGTCATTACCTGGATGATCTACGACTGTTTTCTGATGGTTGTTCATGAGTCCCTTGTTTGTCCTGAGCAGTTAAACTGAGCTCTGTTCTTCAGAAAAATCCTCCATGTCCTGAAAATTCTTTGATTTTCCAGCATCTTTTGCATATTTGAACCCTTTTTAGCAGTGACTGTATGATTTTGAGATCCATCTTTTCACGCTGAGGATAACTGAGGGACTCAAACACAACTATTAAAAAAATTGCAAACATTCACTGATGCTCCAGAAGGAAACACGATGCATTAAGAGTCGGGGTGTGAAAACTTTTGAACAAGAAGATGATGTGCAGGTTTTTCTTATTTTGTTTAAAGATCAAATTTTTCATTTAGTACTGCCCTTCGGAAGCTATAAAAGATACTTACATGTTTCCCAGAAGACAAGAAAATTTCAATTTATCCAATTCAAAAAGTTTACATCCTCGGATCATTCAAATGTGATTGCTTCATGTTAAATTGACTTGAAACGATTACTTTTTGACTTAACTTGTTAACTTAATGTTTTCATTTTAAAATAACTTGCTTTAATCAAGTAAACCCAACCAGGACTCAATCAAACAGGACTTTTACTTCCCATCATGCTTTGCAAAGGGGCTGAACTGGGAGATTAAATGTTGAAATAAAGTGTTATTTTAAGCAGTTTTTAGCAAGATGAGAAAATGGAGAGACTTTTTAATGTTTACTGTTCTGTTATGTTGGTATTTAAAGGTTTCTGTTATGTTAATAGTTTGGGGGTTACCATTGTGGTGAAGTGTTGAGCTTGTGCTTGGGTAGAGGACCAGCTAAAAAAAATTCAAATCACTTTAATAATAAACTAATCACTATGGTAGTGCTCTGGATGAAACCAGTATCACTTCTAGACTGTCAACACAGAACATCACAAAAGTCATGTAAATCACAGGACCAAACAAGAAGCATTAACTGTAGGATTATTTGTATAATTCAAACTATTTATTTAATTTAAAGTAAAACCATTCATTCAAGTTAAATGAACACCAGTGATTCTAGTTAGTTAAACATGGTTGATTCTATTGGGTTTTACTTGTTTCAATCATGTGGAACCACTATCCATGATTGAATTGAGTTGGTTGGACATAGCTATTTTACATAGATTCTTCCTTAGTCCGTTGTGTTGTCACAACACAAGGATTTTGCATAGATTAAAAATAAACCTTTAATGTTAATAAAAACTAAGTTGGTTGTGTGGAACCACTGCCCATAATTGAATTGAGTTAGATTAAAGTATCATTTTTTTTAATGTTATTTTGTTAAAATGATTAACATTTTTGCATATTCTGCAAGGGGTATGTAAACGTTTGAGCTCAACTGTATATACATAAAGATGGCTTGAAATAAAAAGTCAAAATTGACAAAAATTCTAAATTATGAGATAAAAAGTCATAGTTATGAGATAAAAAGACGAAATTAAGGCATAAGTCATAATTATGACAAAAATGTAGACATCACTTTGCCATTACTTTAACCTTTTATCTCTTAATTTAGACTTTGGCCCAGTTTCACAGACAGGGCTTAGATTAAGCCAGGATTAGGCCTTATGAAAAAAAAAAAAAAAAAAAAACATTACTGTGTGCATCTTGAGACAAAACAATGACACTTACATATTTTAAGATATGTCAGTGCAAGTTGCTTTCAGGTAAAACAGCTCAAACATGCATTTTATTCTGGGACTAGGCTTAAGCTTTGTCTGTGAAACCGGGGGTTTATCTCATAATCATGACTTAGTGTCCCATATTCTAACTATTTGTGTCATAATTCTGACTTTTTAGGTCATAAATATGATTTACCAAAACATTATATTTTCCCCTTAGTATGTGGCAGAAAGGCATTCCATAAGTATCAGACTTTTCTCATAGTCACAGGCAAATGTCAGGCATGAGGAGTTTTGATCACCTGTAGATGCCAAGTCCAACTCTCTAAACACACATGTATGAAAACCCTGCCCCATCACCTCAACCCATACATGACATTCACTAGCCACTGAACTCATCAGGGCTTGAGCCATGAAGGGTCACGGCGCAGTTACAGTCATGCAAAGTCAAGAAAACCCTAACACCAGGCCACCTCTCACTTCCTCTTCCTCTTCATTCTGTCACCTTGGCTCAAAGGGCCATGTGTATGTGTGTTAGTTTGTGGCCAGACCTCAGGCTTCAAGTTTTATACCTTGTCCCAAGAGTGTACCACAATGTTACGACTCAATTAACTTTTCTTGCACTGATTTTACCCGGCTTCCCCTCAAATTTGTCCTGAAATAAATCACAAAAAAAAGGAAAATTGGAAAAACTAGAACTAGGGCACAAATTTCCTCTTCTGTAATCCCCTCTTTGCCAACACTAGTCAATAAGACTCTGACATGTAAAAGTCTGTGCTCCGGCTACAGTTAGGCTTGAGCCTGACCGATTTGACCTCCTCCATCCAGGTCCCTTAACTTCCTCCTCTTTATCTCATATATTTTATGAAGAGAGAATAAAAAGGGGGGGCCAGGGCGTCCAGAGAGAGCGGGGAATGTGTTCCAATCCCCTAGCGCTCCAAACTCCCTCCCTTTTCAGCACATTTCTAAACAGCACCTCTCCGACCTAATTCCAAAATAAAAGAAAACATGGAAAGAAAAACAAGAAAGCAGCACAAAAAGGCGGAAATGTTATTTAAAAGGTACCAGACCACATCATTTTCCACTGATATTATATACTCCCGGGCCGTATCCAAAATATATACGGGCCAGAGGCCAAGAATGTAAAAATAAAATACATAGACTCAACATCTGGACAGGGCCTGAACAAAACTACTATTTAATCACCAGTGAATAACATATTCTTCTATTTACGCTCTTTATTTCTCTTTTTCATACTCATTTATTCTCACGGGGGTCTGCTACTTCTGATCCAGGCTCGGTTTTCAGCCACGTTTCCTGTGTAGCTGATAAAATGCTCATTTTTATTATAATTATCCATTGTCTGATGCACACATTGAAGACTCTGTGTTTCCACAGCTCTGTTTCACCGCATACCTGGTGTGCTGATGGTCCAATATCTACTTTCGGGGTTTCTGTTGGCTAAATAAATGGGTACACTTTGGCAGCGCAGTGGCTCGTAATAGTTGTTTTAGTTGCGGGTTCATGTCTTGCTTTGAGAGTACCCTGGACGCTCTCCAGCTCCTTGCCCCATTCCAAACGGAAATATTTACTCCCTTAATGAACTGGCCGAGAGGACTCAGACAGTCAGTGATTACAAGAGTGAACGGTATGTGCAAGGTGTCCGTAACAGGGTGGTTTGGCACCCTAGAGGAAACCGCTGAGACTCTGGGTAGTTCTTTATAGAGCATTCATGCGTGTCTTTACAGTTCAAATGGCAAAGTTGCATTAGCACGTTTCAGCTGGCAAAATAATGATTTCAGAAATGCTCATTTATCCTCATGGATATAAACATCAAGCTCTACTCTTCATTGACAACATATTTGGCATGCTTGGTTTTGAATGAAGTATTTACTTGATCATTTTTCATTGAGTTACTTTGGAAGGAAGGAGGGTAAAATTCTGAAGACATTAATCCCACACATGCATCTACAGAACTGCAACTTCTGTCCAGCTGAGAAGACAAACTGTATGCCAAAGTGTCCTCTAACAGAGGAATGTATTACCTAGATGTGGTTTCATGCGAAAAAGAGAGAGTGGATATATGTGTATGTTTAAGGATAGGGAGGAATAAACTGTTTATAGTTGTTTGGGGAAACCCTGTGTGGCAGACATGGTGTGTACAAAGGGGTTCATTTGCACTGGAACAATCCAAAATGGAATGACATATTATATTTAGTCTATAAGGGATTTTCAATGTTTCTGATGCCAAGGACCATTATGATATATGTATAAATGTATGTATAAAGCTATATAGGCCTATTTATATTTTACAGGGAAATTGTACAAAGATACTGTTTCCAAAATTACACATTTGTCTTTTATACAGTTTTGCCACAATGTGCTGAAACTAAAACAAACTATACACTATGTTGATTTGGTGCTCAGAACATTAATGTTATTATTATCAGTGTTGTGCAGCTTAATATTTTAGTGAAAACTGTGATATATTTTTTCAGGATACTTTAATGCATTTATTTGAAATATTTCATAATATTATGAATGTATTTACTGTAACTTTTGATCAATTTAATGCATCTTTGCTGAATAAAAGTATGAACTAGTTGCTTATTAAAATGCATATTACTAGGATATTGGCTGTTTATTAGTACTTTAAAAGCACATATTAATGGCTTATTCTGCATGACCATATTCTACATCCGTCAATCCTACCCAATATCTAAACTTAATAACTACCTTACTGACTATTAATAAGCAGTAATTAGGAGTTTATTGAGGCAAAAGTCATAGTTAATAGTTAACAGTGAGAATTGGACCATAAACTAAAGTGTAACCAAAATTATCATTACAAACACAATTGTAGTAACGTGTTAAAGGGATAGTCAACCCAAAAATGAAAATTATCCCATAATTTACTCACCCTCACGCCATTCTAGACAGCCGCACTCATTGATTTACAGCGAAAGAGTAACCCAGATGCAACGTATGATGTAGGAGTATCGTAAGCTTACGATACTCCTACAGGGTTCAAACAAATGGGCTGGGCAACAAACTCAAGCTCCTCTTCATTTATATCGAAATCCTCCAACATTTCTCATTAAAAATTCTCGTTTTAGACTTCTAATTCATGACCGGTGTTTTGTTTTTCTCTATCCTCTGCGCTTCTGCGTTCGTCAATACGTCATGCCTTGGGTCAGGTGTTACTTTTTCGCCATAAATCGATGCGTACGGCCGTCTGCTGGAAGCTAGTTATTATAGTTTATAAAGTTTTAAAAATGGATATTTTTCTTACAAAAGCCCACCGCTTCGCTTCAGAAGGCCTTTATTAACCCTGGAGCTGTATGGATTACTTTTATGATGGATGGATGGATGGATGGATGGATGGACGGACGGACGGATGGATGGATGGATGGATGGATGGATGGATGGATGGATGGATGGACGGACGGACGGATGGATGGATGGATGGACGGACGGACGGACAGACTTTTTTGGGCTTCAAAATCTCACGCCCCCTTCACACTGTAGAAAATTATTTTCCTTATTTGTTATCACAACATTTTTTCTTTTGTCAAATCAACATCAACATGCCATTAATGTGGTTCAGATAACAAAATATTGTGAGTTTCTGTTGATTAAATCAACCACCTTCATTGTATTAACTCAAAATTTTAATTTCAATGAACTCAAAATTAAGGCAACCAGGTAACTTACTTTTTTAAGTTAAACCAACAATTCTCTTTTACAGTGCATATACATACATACATAGTCATATACACCTAGGATGACTTGAGGGTGAGTAAATCATAGGATAATTTTCATTTTTGGGTGAACTATCCCTTTAAATATAAATGCTCAACATGATCTAAATTAGTAAAATATTACTATTATTTTATTTCACATACTACTACTACTGCTAATAATAATAATAATAATAATAATAATAATCATCGTCTAGTACTGTGTTGCAGCCCCCTGGAACACCTGGTCTAGAACACAGAATAGATTTTTGGGTTCCTCTACCTGCAAAATCCCAAGTTGAACCCCTGTGCATATGCATCAGTACGATCCACATTAAATTTAGCACAGATAGAGCTGTCAGGGCTGCCCATCTGGAGAAAGAAGTGCTGATAAGCATTTATCACACAAACACACACTGTCAAGATCCTCAGACAGACTCGAGTCAGCACACCTTCCCTGTGGGAAGACGCTACACGCGGTTACCTAGCAAATATTTTTTTTCCGGGGCCTTGTCAACCCAGAAAATGTCCTCTTGGGAAGTTCTATTTCAGTTCTGATTCACAATCGCTCTTTAATCACGTCTTTAAATCCGCAGCGCATGGAGACGTGCGTGTCTGAGCCCGGTGAGCGTAGCATCATTTGTGTACACATCTCCCTGTATCAGATAACCTGGATGAGCTCCTGCGTTACGTGCTAACTCAATTCTGCTCTGACAGGGCGGATCAGAGATGCGGATCCGCTGACAGCCGTTTACATGCTTCGTGGCCTTCACTACGCAACTTATCAGAACGCCACATTAAAGACCCCTGTAGGAGTCCCTCATGATAAGCATCTGAATATCAATACAGCCCAGTGAGGATGCTTAGACACACACACAAACACACACACAAACCACTCCACATCACAGCGGCTGACATCTGACATGCAGATATTCTAACTAATAACCTCCTAAACATCCAGCTAACCTCCTCATGCGCCACTCTTTTGCGGTCTCGTGCTTTGCTTCCAGGCTTTGGAATGCTATGAATGGCATTAAGCAATCTGGAGAAAAAGAAAAAACTATTTAGTTACATTAAAAGAACATCAGATTTATGTAGTAAAAATGGGGATTACTAGCAAGACTTTAACATAAAAAAATCCCCATTAATTTTCTTCAAAGAGACCTATACCATGAGCTCCAAGGTTATTAATTGACAGTAAATGCTTCTGTTGAAGACATCAGTCAGTGTAATTTTGACATAATTTTTTTAAAATCCTATTTAATAGCCAAAATCCAAACGAACTACACAACCAAAGAATCCTAAAGAGAAGGATCCATCCATCAGAGAATTTATCCCCACTCCCATGAAGCATTGTGAAATAACATAATCAAGTCGCTCTCCCTACACTCTCAAATATCTTATACCTGTATCTGTGTGTGTGTTATATTAAGATATATAATCACTATTAAGTAGTTGCTTATATTAGCATGCATACTGGCTGTTTATTAATACACATATTAGTAGAGTTGGGATACTCGAACTCGGACTCGAGTCCAATTTTCAATATACTCGGACTTGTCACGCACTCAGATGAATTTGTACTCGGACTTGACACGGACTTGGACATTGTGGACTCGGAAAACTTAGACACAATATAGTATTATTCAAAAACGAAACTAAACTACTTACATTGTATTGTAGCAGCGTTGAGCATTGTAGCCAATCGCAGACATGTACGTTGAGCGCGTGAACACTATGGCCCATCAGACTGATCAGAGGCGTTTTAGAGTCACCATGCGGAGAATTTGCTCAAAATGTATGTGTTCAGAATAAGCACAAGCTTTATACTTTCGCAAATCCCCTCATAACCAGCAAAGTCTACTCTAGACGCGGTGAAAATAAGAGATTCACTGTGCAGTGTGGACTACTTCATTGTTTATGACAAGTGTTTTCATGAGAGTGCAGAACATGGTAAGTAAGTGACGGCTTATAGGGAACGCTATTGAAATCAGCATAATAGTTTTGTTTTTCATGGTGCCAGAAGACCAGTGGTCACGTTCACAGTGCAAAGTTTTAGGAGTGATAACTGCATTTAAATGTGGGAGTGAATCCGCTAAATTTTTGTTCTGTGTGAGTCATGAAATTGCGACGATTGACATAGCCATGAGATGCAAAAATGTTGCTATGGTTACTGTTAACAAGAAACATGAAGGAAACAGTTTGGATGTGTGATCTACAAAAATAATGACATGCATTAATGTAAATCCTATTAACCAACATTATTAATCGCAATGACAGTATTATATAGCCTGCCTCTTTTTTTTTTTTTTTTTTTTTTTTGCTTTAAAACCAATGTTTGATATGAAGCTAGTTGAGTTGCTGATGACAATAAATAAATAAATGACAGGATGTAATAATGTTATGATTTTTGTAACGTTTACACTTTGGTCATAAGTTTACATCATACACCTTGCAGAACCTCTAAACTATTTCACATGACAAATGTTTATTATGTATAGCCTAGTCCACAAGACAAAATACAAAAACAAAATAAAAGACAAATTACATACACTTGATTTTTAATATTCTGTGTCCCTGGATGATCCACAGCTGTTTTTTGTTTTGTTTTTCTGTTTTTGTTTTTTGTGTGATGGTTGTTCATGAGCCCCTTGTTTGTCCTGAGCAGTTAAACTGAGCTCTGTTCTTCAGAAAAATCCTCCAGGTCCTGCAAATTCTTTGGTTTTCCAGCATCTACATATTTGACCCCTTTCTATCAGTGACTGTATGATTTAGAGATCCATCTTTTCACACTGAGGACAACTGAAGGACTCAAACACAACTATTAAAAAAGCTGCAAACATTCAGTGATGCTAATGAAGGCAATATCCATTGAGAGCCGGGGGTGTAAACTATTGAACAGGATGATTGGTGTAAATTGTTATTATTTTGTTTAAAAGTTCATTCATTCATTTAGTACTGCCTTAAGGCTAAATAAGATTAACATGTAAAAAAAAGAAAGAAAAACGTACACCACCATCATCATGTTCAAAACTTTACCCCTGGCTCTCAAAGGGTTAGTTCACCTAAAAATGAAAATTCTGTCATTAATCACTCACCTCTGTGTCGTTCCAAACCCGCAAGATCATTCTGAACACAAATGAAGTTATTTTTAATGAAATTCGAAAGGTTTTTGTCTCTCCATAGAGATCCAATGCAACTACCACTTTCAAGGTCCAGAAAAGTAGGAAAGACATCATTAAGGTACTCCATGTGACTCCAGTGGTTTAACCTCTGTTGTTATTTTATAAAGTGACACGAGTGCTTTGTTTGTGCAAAAAAAGAAAACATAATTTACCACTTTATTTACAAAAATATTGATCTACAACGTGCATTCACAAGAGCATCATGACACACGTGTTTTGTGTTCATGCGAGAGCTGACATTGTGTGAACATGCTTTAGATAATATTATTTTGTAAATAAAGTGGTAAATTAAGTTTTTTTTGCGCAAACAAAGCACGCTTCATAAAATTGAGGTTAAAGCACTGGAGTCACATGGATAACTTTAATGATGTCTTTACTACTTTTTGGGGCTTGAAAGTGGTAGTTGCATTGGATCTCAGATTTCATTAAAAATATCTTCATTTGATTTCTGTAAATGAATGAAGGTCTTACAGGTTTGGAACGACACAAGGGTGAGTAATTAATGACAAATTTAATTTCTGGGTGAACTAACCCTTTAAGACATTGTTTTGCCTTCTTGAACATTACCTTGCAGATTCTGCAAGGTGTACATTAGGTAAACTTATGACTGCAACTGTACATTGCAATCGTTTTGGTTAAAATATTAATTTAAGAGCTCAATGTTGAGTTTACATCTGACCTTTCACCGGAGTTTGACTGACAGGCGAACTGACCAATCACAATGCAGATATCCTCCATTTTGTCTGACAAACAGACCAAACCAGTTAGTAGATTAATGTCAGTTTTTGCAGTTCTGATATTTTGCATTCATGTTAAATTCGTGCTATAACTAGAAGAGATGATCAGTTCACGTGCTGCTTGAACTGAGCTGCTACACATTAAATTGCCACAAAACGGCATTTATTGTTTGAATTTCTTAAAAATGACCAAATTTGAAAGCTAAGACTATTTCATATCGAAAGTAACCTGCTCTGTCTTGTCTGTCGGTGCGTTGTCAGCGTCGTCTTTGCTTCGCAATGTATTTTTCACTGTGTGAGAACATGATGTATGGCGTGAGAGCGGCATGGCTTGCCGGACGTAGCAAAAGTAACTAAGAGGGGAGGGTCTTTGCAAAAGGTCAATTGCCATTTTTAAATAATTTTGGACTCGGCCAGACTCGACTCGGACTCGGATGTTAAGGACTCGGACTCAAGTCCAACTCTGCCCTTTTTGGACTCGGACTTGGACTTGATTGGTTAAGGACTTGGACTCGACTCGGACTCGACAAAGGTGGACCCAACACTACATATTAGCACATATTACTCCTTTATTTTGCATGACCATATTCTACAATTAATGGACCATTAACTAAGAGTTTTCCTTCAACAAACTCCTAATTACTGCTTATTGCTAGTAAGGCAGTTGCTGTACATGAATTACAAACTAATATATATATACACCGATCAAGCATAACATTAATATCTCTTCATCACGGTACCTGTTAGTGGGTGGGATATATTAGGCAGCAAGTGAACATTTTGTCCTCAAAGTTGATGTGTTAGAAGCAGGAAAAATAGGCAAGCGTAAGGATTTGAGCGAGTTTGACAAGGGCCAAATTGTGAAGGCTAGACGACTGGGTCAGAACATCTCCAAAACTGCAGGTCTTGTGGGGTGTTCCTGGTCTGCAGTGGTCAGTATCAAAAGTGGTCCAAGAAAGGAACAGTGGTGAACCGTGACAGGGTCATGGGCGGCCAAGGCTCATTGATGCACGTGGGGAGCGAAGGCTGGCCTGTGTGGTCCGAGCTACTGTAGCTCAAATTGCTCAAGAAGTTAATGCTGGTTCTGATAGAAAGGTGTCAGAATACACAGTGCATCGCAGTTTGTTGCGTATGGGGCTGCATAGCCGCAGACCAGTCAGGGTGCCCATGCTGACCCCTGTCCACCGCCAAAAGCGCCAACAGTGGGTACGTGAGCATCAGAACTGGACCACGGAGCAATGGAAGAAGGTTGCCTGGTCTGATGAATCATGTTTTCTTTTACATCACATGGATGACCGGGTGCGTGTGCGTCGCTTACCTGGGGAACACATGGCACCAGGATGCACTATGGGAAGAAGGCAAGCTGGCAGAGGCAGTGTGATGCTTTGGGCAATGTTCTGCTGGGAAACCTTGGGTCCTGCCATTCATGTGCATGTTATTTTGACATTGTCGCAGACCATGTACACCCTTTCATAGTGGCTGTGGTCTCTTTCATCAGGATAATGCGCCCTGACACAAAGCAAAAATGGTTCAGGAATGGTTTGAGGAGCACAGCAACGAGTTTGAGGTGTTGACTTGGCCTCCAAATTCCCCAGATCTCAATCCAATCGAGCATCTGTGGGATGTGCTGAACAAACAAGTCCGATCCATGGAGGCTCCACCTCACAACTTACAGGACTTAAAGGATCTGCTGCGAACATCTTGGTGCCAGATACCACAGCACACCTTCAGGGGTCTAGTGGAGTCTATACCTCGACGGGTCAGGGCTGTTTTGGCAGCAAAAGGGGGAACAACACAGTATTAGGAAGGTGGTCACTAAAATTGTTGTTTTTAAACATGTATTCAATGAAAAATGATGCTACCACTTTTTGTATCTGAAAATTCAGCTTTGCCATCACAGTAATAAATTCTATTTTAAAATATGTTAAAATAGAAAAGTTATTACAAGGTAATATATTATTTCACAATATTACTGATTTTATATTGTATTTTTGATCAA
The DNA here is from genome assembly GCA_039654765.1 of Mylopharyngodon piceus. Taxonomy (NCBI): domain Eukaryota; kingdom Metazoa; phylum Chordata; class Actinopteri; order Cypriniformes; family Xenocyprididae; genus Mylopharyngodon; species Mylopharyngodon piceus. The sequence goes on along the minus strand of CM077452.1, from coordinate 22,790,282 downwards.
ATAAATGCAATTTAAACAAATAGTACTGTAACGTCAGCATGTATAGGGCAGCATGTTCACACAACTCTTTTGCAATGAAAACAACTCTTTTTTATATGGTGATATTAATTAGTAATTTGTGCAATGCATTTCTAACCCTCCTATCTGTACTTAATGCACACAAACACACACTGCCTGAAGATCCTCCACAATACAGCCTCAGAGGGCACACAGGGCAGGGACTGATATAAACGTCTAACAGAGGAACACAGTAATACAGCCTGTAAAATGCACCAGTAAACACCACAAACAAACATGAAGCTTTAATGAGAATAGGAAAATGTGTTTCAAGCCTGCATTGTTATTAAAACTCCCATTTAGCTCGAGTTTATGGCAGAAACTTCTGTAAAAGCCTGTATTACAATAAGCCATAAACCCCAGTCTGACCACTCAATGACAAAATCTGACACCGCAAACGAGACGTGGGACTTGGATTTCAGCGGATTTCACGCTTTTCCATTGTCTAATCGAACTGAAACACCACATGAAACCTGCTCTCCTAACAAACCCGGCCTCTCATCTGCATGGGTAAAATCCCTCTGTAAAAGCCATGTGTCTGAGAGCAGATTGTTTGTCCGCGCAGATTTATTTGTTTTTGGGAGTTGGAGACGGGCTTCTGTTTGTGAGGTCATTGCACCCCGTGTTCTTTTGCTTGTTTCCTCGACAGATCAATGTAACCCATGTACCCTACGTCTCCCATTTATAGACTTGTTGTTTGTTTTCCATGTAAACACCTTTTCATCTTTTTTGTTTTCAGTTTTTCCTTCAAGATCTTTTATAAGCTGCTGATGTGAGTGCTCAGGAGGACACTGAAATATCAAATGATAGAGAGAGAGAGAGAGAGAGAGAGAGAGAGAGAGAGAGAGAGAGAGAAAGAAAGAAAGAAAGAAAGAAAGAAAGAAAGAAAGAAAACTACAAATGGCATGCAGAGGCCAATCAAAACAGCGATCATTTACATAGTCTTAAAGATACAGTTCAGTACAGAAGAGTCCTTGACTAACATATTAAGTGGACTTCATGGAAAAAATGCTACAAATGTTTGGAATATGGTGCCTTTCACCTAAATAATTCCACTTGCATAAGATGTGTCACTTAGTACATTTCCAAGAAAAACATTACGCAACGCACTTTCTCTAACATTAATTTACACCGCATCTGAGTTGCACAGTATTGATGTCTCAAGCAATAAAAATCTTTTAAACGTGTTTAATTCATTAAGTAGGATGTGCGATATGTGCCATAATTCACTCTGAAAGAAGAGCTGTGAAAATATGAGTGATGAACATTGAGTCTCTTCTGAAGCAGTGAATATGAGTGTGCTGGGAGGAGTTTGAGATGAAGTATGTCTTCCTCAGTGCTTACCTCACAAGCGTGAACAAAATGCTCTTTGTGCGTGTTTGGGCACAGTCATCTGTATTGTGCTGTAAGTGAACAGACACATACTGTGGGTCAGCTGGTCAGTGAACACAAATGCCCACAATGCTTCAGTTGATTGATTTGCTGTCTGAGGTTAATCATGTTCAGAACCGTCATGCCCATTAGTGCCCCCTAACTTTTTGTGCCAAGTGGTTATTAAATGTAATTTCACAAAAAAAAAGCATTTGTATATCTGTGTCCCAGAAATCCCTCATACACATTTAAATTAGGTCAGTCCATCTGTGAAGCTGCACCTTTCACAGATCATTTGCATCTTGTTGCTCGAAATACAAATAAATAAATAAATAAATAATAAAATAAAATTATAAAATAGAAGTGTTTGGAATGCAAAAGGAGTCAAAGCTGATGTTTTTCATAAAACGAAAAGTCAAGGTGATCACTGGCTAGATGGGTGGATGGATGGATGGATGGAGGGAAGGAAGGAAGGATGGATTGATGGATGGATGGATGCAAGGAAGGAAGGAAGGAAGGAAGGAAGAAGGGAAGGAAGGAAGGATGGATGGATGGATGGATGAAAGTAAGGAAGGATGGATGGAGGTGTGGATGAGGGAAGGATGGATGATGTATGGATGGAGGGAAGGATGGATGGAAGGAAGGAAGGATAGATGGATGGATGGAGGATAGGAAGGATGAATGGAGGGAAGGAAGGAAGGAAGGATAGATGGATGGAGGACAGGAAGGAAGGATGGATGGATGAAAGGAAGGATAGATGGAGGACAGGAAGGAAGGAAGGAAGGATGGATGGATGGATGGATGGAAGGAAGGATAGATGGAGTGGTGGATGAGGGAAGGATGGATGGATGGAGGGAAAGAGGGATGGAAGGAAGGAAGGAAGGAAAGATGGATGATGGATGGATGGATGAAAGGAAGGAAGGTTGGAAGGATGGATGAGGGAAGGATGGAGGGAAGGATGGAAGCAAGGATAGATGGATGGATGGAGGACAGGAATGAAGGAATGAAGGAAGGATGGATGGATGGAAGGATGGATGGAAGAATAGATAGATGGATGGAGGAAAGGAAGGAAGGAAGGATGGATGGATGGAGGAAAGGAAGGAAGGAAGGATGGATGGATGGATGGATGGATGGATGGATGGATGGATGGAAGGAAGGATGGATGGATGGAAGGATAGATGGATGGATGGAGGAAAAAAGGAAGGAAGGAAGGAAAGATGGATGGACGGATGGATGGATGGATGGATGGAGGAAAGGAAGGATGGATGGATGGAAGGAAGGAAGGATAGATGGATGGATGGATGGAAGGATAGATGGATGGATGGATGGAGGAAAGGAAGGAAGGAAGGAAGGAAGGAAGGAAGGATGGATGGATGGATGGATGGATGGATGGAAAGGAAGGATGGACGGATGGACAGTAGGATGGATGGATGGATGGATGGATGGATGGATGGACAGAAGGATGGATGGATGGAAAATTATTATTATTATTATTATTATTAATTTGAACTTTATGGAAGTATAAATACAAATTAAATTAAAAATAATTGTGATTTTATTTATTATTTTAAATGTTATCTCTACAGGCTTTGATAAAACTGTATGCTAAATAAAACTATACTATAGACCAGGGGTCTGCAACCTTTTTTTAAAGTTCAGAAAGGTTGAGAACCACTGCACTTGACTAACAAGTTTTACACTTGCACAATGAAACCATAACAATATAAACTAAACTACTAAATAACTAAAAAATGTCTTCTCTCACTTAGGACATTGACTGAATATCTGTCTGTGACTCACTTCATGTATTCCTCGTGGTCAGCTTTCAGCTGTTTTACTGCCCCGAACACTGGAAACGCTGCTCTCGGCTAGCTGGTTTCGCTGACCCCTCCCTGCTTCTGACCGCAGATCCCTCCTCTCCACCCTACTGAAGACAAACAACAAACTGTAATTAGAGAAGAAAGACATTTCAATTCCCATCAAGCAGACCGCAAACATGTGTGCCTTTGTGAGGCAATAAACTGAGCCTACTGGAGAAAATCTTTATCAATAAACAATAGCAGACAGAACCCTTCATAATCTGTAGCTGCTGAGGTATTTTAAATCACTTCCTTTCACTTATATTTAACTGTAAAAGCATCACTCATGCTGTATATAGATATATTTTTAGGACCGGTGGAATACTGTAAATTGATTACACAGCTCTTAAGTTCCTAATCAGTAGTAATAAACCTGTTGATCTGACTGCAGAGAGTTTTAAGCATATGTTTCTGCAATTACACCACATTCATTCATCTATCGCTCCAATCAGACCTTTTTCTGAATTAGTGAAAGTGCGTATCTCAAAGACATTCTTTATGCGTGGATGGACAGAAATCAAGTAGCTCAGTGTCTGAGATGATGTGAGAGTCTAAACAGAAATGGGCTTCTTTTTTATGGAAAACCAACTGAGATTTCTTTTTTGTGTATGACTATCAAACAGTAGAATTTTTTGTGAGGGGGGAATTATTTTGAAACTTGGTCATTTTTAATTCATTTTAGGTATGGTGATTGAGGATTAATAATTCATATCACCTTTTCCCCCTTGACTCATTAAAGAGCATGTTTGAGATGACGTTCCTCTGAGCTGAAATAATAAAAGTGACAGATTTGAATGGATGGCTTTATAAATCTTTTCAGCACAGGGGAACAGAAAAAGAGACAGAAGGAGCGAGGAATGACATGATACAATCGCATACTTTCTCTCATTCTGTTTTGTTTTTTTGTCAGGTTCTGGGACCAACAACCTTACAAAGTGCAAATGGAGAAGATTAAAAGGAGAGTGTCACGCAAAAGTAAAATGTCTGTTGTAATTTACTCACTCTCAACTGTTGTCATTGTGAATATCAAGCTCTAAAAGGACAAAAAACAAAATAAAAGACCCAAAAAGTATGAAATAAGTTGAGTTTTTTTAATATAATATAAATATAATTTATATATTTATATCAATTACGCTACAGTTTAAAAGTACTTTTAAAGAAATTAATACTTTTAATTCAGCAAGGACGCATTTAACTGACCAAGAGTGACAGTAAATACATTTATAATGTTACAAAAGACTTGTTTCAAATAAATGCTGTTCTTTTAAACTTTCTATTCAAAGAATTCAGAATAAAAAAAATGTGTTTCCACAAAAAAAAAAAAAAAAAAAAAAAAAAAAATCAACAGCACAACTGTTTTCAACATTTATAATAATAAGAAATGTTTCTTGAAACCAATTAACATATTATAATGATTTCTGAAGGATCATGTGACACTGAAGACTGGAGTAATGGCTGATGAAAATTCAGCTTTGCCATCACAGGAATAAATTACATTTTAAGATATAATACAATTATTTAGTACTGTAGTGTTTAATATATTACTATAAAGCTATTTTAATAATGATAATAATAATATTTCATTATATATATGTGTATATATATATATATATATATATATATATATATATATATATATACATACACACACAGTCAAACCAAAATGTATTCAGACACCTTGAACATTTCATCCATTAATACAGTTTATTCACTATAGTTTAAAAAAATGGTAATAAAATATGACAAGATCTCAGAGTTAAACTGTGTCAGAAAAAAATTATCTTAATTATGGACTCGTCTGACCACAGAACACTTTTCCACTTTGAAAGAGTCCATTTTAAATGAGCCTTGGCCCACAGGACATGACGACACTTCTGGACCATGTTCACATATGGCTTTTGCATGATAGAGCTTTAGTTGGCATCTGCAGATGGCACGGTGGATTGTGTTTACCGACAGTGGTTTCTGGAAGTGTTCCTGGGCCCATTTAGTAATGTCATTGACACAATCATGCCGATGAGTGATGCAGTGTTGTCTGAGGGCCCGAAGACCACGGGCATCCAATAAAGGTCTTCGGCCTTGTCCCTTACGCTCAGAGATTTCTCCAGTTTCTCTAAATCTTTTGATGATGTTATGCACTGTAGATGATGAGATTTGCAAAGCATTTGCAATTTGACATTGAGGAACATTTGTTTTTAAAGTATTCCAAATTCTTTTTACGCACTCTTTCACAGCTCTGCCCATCTTTACTTCTGAGAGACTCTGCCTCTCTAAGACATCCCTTTTATAGCTAATCATGTTACAGACCTGATATCAATTAACTTAATTAGTTGCTAGATGTTCTCCCAGCTGAATCTTTTCAAAATTTCTTTTTTTTTTTTTCAAAATGTTGCTTTTTCAGCCATTTCTTGCCCCCGTGCCAACTTTTTTGAGACCTTTAGCAGGCATCAAATTTGAAATGAGCTCATTTAGTGGATAAAAGTGTAAAATGTATCCGTTTAAACATTTGTTATTTTATCTATGTTCTATCCTGAATAAAATATTGGCTCATGTGATTTGAAAGTCTTTTAGTTTTCATTGTATTCAAATTTAAAAAATGTCCTAACATTTCCGGAATTCGAGTTGTACCAAAAATATCCAAAATGTCTGAATAATTTTTGGTTTGACTATATATATATATATATATATATAATTATTGTTATTTTTTAAATTTTATATACAAATTAAAAAATGTGGTATGGATTTAAAACAACATGAGTGTGAATAAATAATCAAGTCATTTTCATTTTAGCCTGAAGTATCCCTTTAACCTCACAGTCCAAAAGAGAGAGCGACAAAGAGAAAAATAAAGAAGTGAAAAAGACAAAGAAAAGAGGTGACTGGCAAGGGCAGAGGAGTCCAGGGTGAAAAGACGAGAAGCGATGGACAGGATCGGGCCACAGAAAGAGAGAAGAGAGGAATAATGAATGGTAAAGATGCAAATGTGTGTTTGTTAATGAGTGGTGTGGCGTGATAATGACCGACCATCTGAGCAGAAAAGGAGCCGGTCTTATCTTATACCATTCAAGCACGCCTGGCCTCACCTGCCGTCTGTAGGGCTGCCACATGTCACACACACACAAATACACACACACACAAGCCACAAAACAAAGGCCTGCGCTGCTGCCCACCGCTCCCTCGCAAACAGCCTAAATTAAATCTTTTAAATATGCAACAGCTATTGGCAATTAAACCTGCTTCTGCCTTTAAAGAGATTAGTGAGGCTGAAGAGTTAGACAGAATGATGATCTTGACACACACACACAGTCTTTTTGAAACCCCCCTTTCACCCAGAATCCTTTGCTGTTTCCTATTCTTTTGGGAATAATTGCTTTTGGGTGTGTGTGTATGAAATGAAAGAAAGAGTTCGGGCCCAATGTAGGAGGAGTCAATTTGCAGAGTGTTTATTTTTGGTGTTGGCCCTCACTCACTCACTCACTCTCCCTCAATCTCCTGTCTGAACACACACACGCACATCGGCGAACAAACACAATCTGTGTGAGGAGTGGGCATGGAGAGACCAGAACCTTATCAGCAGACACAACAGGGCCGACAGAGGAAACAGGCTGGGGAGAAAAGACAGACCTTCTCCTTGACACACACACACACACACACACACACACAGTTGTTGAGGAATGTTTCTTGCTCTGAGTGTGTGGTTGAACTCTGCTCTCTGGGGGCACAGTGAGTTTATGCTGTCTGAGACACTTCCACATCACATCTACTGCTACATGTCTTATAAAGACACGCTCATTCTACAACTACAGCTCTTCTCAGAAGACCATTTCATTGCTCAGAGGTTGCTTAACGAAGTTTTCAGTAATATGTCATTTAAAGCAATATTTCATCCAAATCACTTTCTTTTTTCCCTGGAACTTTTTTCATAGCGATATTTAAAGTCACAATGTAACGAGCAAGAGATCTTTTCTTCCATATTATGACGTACATCTGAGTGAAATGCATTATCGAAAAAGAAAAAATGTTTGGCAGGACTTGGTACAATCCATTGGATGTTGAATGGATTGAGGCAGATCTGAATGTGAGCTTGCAGTCAATTGTAAGAAAGGGCGAGGTTTAGGCGGACTAAATGATTGGAGTTATCCAAAATCAGTTTTTTGAGCAAGTACATAATGAGCCAGTGTTCAAAACTATCTCCGTTCTTACCTTAGCCGATTCACAACGGTAAGCTTGTAATAATGTGTTCTAATTCGGGTGGTACTGGTAGGTTTCTACGGGAAATTCGAGCATGCAGCCATTCATCTTTGCGTCATAACGTCACATCTGTTTACATAAAGAAGGAGTCCCAGCTAGTAGGCATGTGTGGATGCTGCAGGTGGCAGATCATTTATAGCCTTTTCTCACAGCAGCTGGAATAATTAAACTTATCATTTTGATGGCGGATTATATGGTATGACAAATTAACTTTAGAGATTAGACTGTACAGAAATTGAAATCTACAGGTAACGCTAATACACATACACAATTTGAGAAGTATAACAATAATAAAAATTTGCACAGTTTGATGTGATATGAGCCAAGCGATTGTTAGATTTAATCACCATTGGCAGCGCGATTTATTGTAATGCTTTTTTTTCTCAGTTGGTCAAAACAAAAGTGGCAGATTTGTTACTTGTTCAGATGACATTTTCCTGTGAAAATTCTTATTTTGTTTATATTTCCAAGACTACAATCTGTGATTCCGAAGTACTTGTACAGTATCCACCGGTGCGGTGATTGACAGCCACACATTCTCCTCAAAACATTAGATTCATCCGCGCTGAGGAGCCATGCCAATGCACAACCCACGTAAAGATGATAACTCCGCAAATGACTGCAATTGCATGTTTCAAACAGAGATGGCGACAAAGAGGCAAAACTTACGGACTGCAGCTTTATTAAATTTAAGTGTCGTGAGTTTAACAGATGAACTGGATCAGGAATAAACATTCATTCACAATGACTTTGTGAACTGGATCAACAGATTCATTGAAAAAATCTAACAGAACAAATCAGACAAAGCAACTTCCCTCAAAAGCATGCCAACGAGAACTAAGGCACAGATTTTCAGTGAATAATGACTTGAAATTCAGTATATTATTTAGTATATATTTTGTGTTTCATAAAACAATGCAAGGGTGAGTAAATTAAATAATTTTCAATTTAGGTGTTATTTTAGTATTTTTATATACTATTTCAATATTTATTAATATTTTGAATGAGGTTTTATCTTTTATTTTGATTTTAATTTTGTAATTTTATGTGAATTTGTCGTTTTTATTAGTTTTTCTTTTTTTAATATTTCTATTTAACATTATTTTATTTCAGTTTTAGTTTTAGTAATTTTAGTACTTTAACAGACTTCAGTAATCTAATATTTATATTTTGTTTTATTTAACCTCTATATCAGTTAACAAAAAAAAAAAAAAAAAAAAAATAGTTGCAGTTAACAATAACAGTGTTTTGGGTGAACTTTTCCTTTAAATTTTACTAGTCAGAAGAAGTAAAACTGAAATAAATAAACAGCTGGCATAAATAAAGAGTATCTTGACAAGTCGTTGTTGAGATCTCTTCAGAAGCTTTGTTTAGAGGATATAAGTGAGATTACTAGGGTCTATTACTTTACAAGAAAAGTAATTCATATGCTAAAGAACATGATTTTTATGGGTTCATTTTTGGACTCATGAAATGTCAAATTACCTTCTGTCTTTTTTCAGAAGGGAAAAATTGCCTCTATATTTGAGTCTCTCAGAGAGAATCGCAAGAGTCAAAAACAGGATCATTCAAAAACATTGCAAGAGAATGTTACCTCAAGAATCCAGATTAACTGAGAAACAAACTGCAATGTCAGTATATGAGTTTTTAGCAAATCAATGCTGATGTCAATATGCTTTAAATAATTTTACAAAAACATCAATGACTAGATCTTGGAGTGCCGTCATTGAATATTAAGGGCTTGACACAAGCATAGTGACTCTGAATAGAGACTAAAGGGTTGCATGAGGTGCCTTGTTTGCATTCATATCAAATGAGAACCCTCTCTCGTCTTGTTTTTTTAACATTCATATTCATTAGGGGGCAGTCAGTCAGTCAAGACCTTTCCCATGGAGAAATGAAATATGGTAGGATGGCTCTTCTAACCAATAGATGTCTGAATTAGTCCTCAGAGAGCACAAAAGGCCTTTCCGCCTTGCCGCAGACCTGATGTCTTGTACATCTTAACATCTATCTCCCTCAATATTTGTCTATAACACCTCAAAAACACAGGGGGCACATTAGTTTTTCTTTCTTTATGTTGAAACACATACAAGCTTTCCCATTTAATCATCTGTATAAATGGTATTTAAATGGAAGTACTGCAAATGTACAGTATAAGTCAATACATGCATATATTAATGCAAGAGCTGCCTTTTCTCCTCTCTCAGCTGCAAGGTCTTTCCTCTTTTTAATTGACAGCAGTAAACATTTATGAAATGGAGTTATGAAGATTTAAATGCATAGGAGTACGTAATAAGATTCATTCTTTTGCAGTTAAGCGCTTATTGGCATCCAAGGTTGACTGGTAAAAATAAATAAATAACAAATAAATAAAATCAAGCAAAATAATGTTTAAAAATAAATAAATAATGTGTTTGTAAGGGACAAGGTGCAATCGGTGCCTAATGGCCTCAGACAGACAGATAAAGAGGCTACAGAATTGATTTCACGTCTGTATTCTGCTTGCATTTTAACCTTGTCACCTGACAGAAAACAAATAAAGGCACTGGCATTTTATCTCCTCGGATACTGCATTGAGTTTACTCATTTCAGTCAATACTGTGTCGGTGTAAGAGTTGGCTCACTTGCCGTAATCTTTTCAAAACCGTGCTAACATACTGAGGCGATGACGGGCAATTTTTTTCCCTATTTGAAAAGCATGCAAACAAAAAGGTCAGGGATCTTTTCAAAATATGTTCTATTTACTAATAAGTTTTGAGGTTTGACCTCTGTACAATGTATAACTTGAAGGAAAAAGTACTTGCCATTCACGCACCATTGCGTAGGTGAAAAAAACAAACTTTTTGTATAGAAACTAGCGAGTTGTTGCCTTCTATGAACTTGACTAAAAAAAATCAGTCCTGGAAAAAGGACTTTTTATCTCTGCGTTTTGATTATATGGACCTTGAGAGCACATACGTATTCCTCTGTTGGATGCGGACTACAATCCTCTCTTGTTTAAGCCAATTAGTGGGTAGCAGAGGCCAGCACCTTGAGAACTCAAAGGTGGTGAAAAAAATCAATGCAAGTTAAACCTTAAGTTCAGATATAAACAGCTGGATAAGTTAAGATCAATAGAGTTGGATCCTGGAGCAACTGGTCAATATTTCATCACTTACAAGCAAAGATGAGACGTCGCTAGCGGGTGCGGATGAGTCTAGCATGGCTAGGAGATGTTAATGACTGCAGTACAGCGACCCCAAACCGATAAAGTGATAACAGCCCAGCATTGATTCAATAGCCGTGGAACGTAATGAAAAACTTCTACTTTGTCCGTATTGATTTTCCTCGCTTTTCTTTGATTCCTTCCGGAGGCTAATTCACTTGTTGCCAAGTCTTAACACAGACATCACCAGTCAGCCTGGAATGAAATAGCAATACCACGGCAGCGCTTTCACAAGACAAGACATTTATTACTGTTTTCCTCCACTTTTTTTTTTTCTCCATTACACTTTTCATTTTCTCGATTTTCTCCTCTCATTTCATCTCCTGCTATCCGCTGAGTTTTTTCCTCTTGCGTCTGTCAGACAGAACCCCCTCACATTCACAGGAATCTCAAAATGACTCAGTATGTGTTTATCCAAGATGGTTGCATAAATTATTTACGTGATTGCAGTTACGCACACTGTTCCAGAACTGCACGTGGGAGATTATTTATTGGAACTTGTCGGATTTTTCAGCCAAAGCTTCCACATGAGCTGTGTCACCATACAAACTAACGTACAAGCACTTGCCATAAACAATTCACAAAATGTTCAAATAAACAGAACTCTTGGGAGGCCCGATCAGGGTTGTCATAGTTTTGCAATTTAATTTAGTTTTATTTCTATTCAATTTTCATTTTGACCTTTCAATTTTGTTTAGTTTTTCTTTCACTGTTAGTTTTAGTTTTAGTTGCATATATATATATTTAAAGATATATTATATATTTAAAGATATATTATATATATATATATATATATATATATATATATATATATATATATATATATATATGAATCTAATTTTATTTATACACTTTTTTTTTTTTTCAATTTGCAATAAAAAAACAAAACAAAACAGGTGAAAGAAACAAATTAAAAGTCTCCGGTAACAAACAGTAAAGCAAGCTGTTAGGAATGCCAAGGTCATGGGTTCAAATTAGAGGGCGACCGATAGTGGATTTTACCAATACCAATAACTAGGTTGGACCATACTTGCAGATAACCGATTAATCATCCGATTTTTAACTTACGGAACGAACGCAGCGCCAGTTACATTTTTTCCGTAAGTTGAATAGGGAAGGCGTAGGACATACAGCGTAAGCTTTTTGAAGAATACGAAAGTACGGTTTTGGCGGAAGCACTTGGAAGGCGATCATCTGTTTATATAAAGCATATACAGTTGTATTTTTTTTTTAAATGACCGATCGTTTCGCTAGATAAGACCCTTATTCCTCGTCTGGTATCGTTTAAAGCCCTTTGAAGCTGCACTGAAACTATAATTTTGACCTTCAACCGTTTGGAGGCCATTGAAGTCCATTATAAGGAGAATAATCCTGGAATGTTTTCATCAAAAACCTTAATTTCTTTTTGACTGAAGAAAGAAAGACATGGACATCTTGGATGACATGGGGGTGAGTAAATTATCAGGAAAATTTTATATGAAAGTGAACTAATCCTTTAATATGGATACTGGATAAAAAAAACCAAACATAACACTCCCAAGTAAAAAAAAAAAGAAAAAAAAAAAAGACTGAACCATGAAAATGTGATGAATGAAATAAATATATAAATATGAATATATGAATTATTCAAATCCCAGAGAAGAAATGCACTACATATACCTTGAATGTAATGTAAGTTTTTGGGATAAAAGTATCTGCAATTATTATTATTAATATTTTTAATGCTATTCAGGCTCTTGATTTGGCTTGGATGTACTTGGATGAACAAAATTTAAAATGCAAAAAAAATAAAAAATAAAAAAAATAAAAAAAAACAATAAATGCATACTGAATACAAAAACAAATATGTTGGTTCACATTAAGAATCATCACTCATTTTTAATAATAATAATAATAATAATAATAATAATTATTATTATTATTATTATTTCACCAAAAAGGAATATGCATTGCTTGTTAAATATGTTTTCTGTAAAATGATTCTAACATTTTATTTAAAAAAACATTGTTCTATTTTTTTTTTTTTTTGAACAATTGTCATTTTTACATTATTATTATTAATAATTATTAGTACTAGTATTTTAGGGTTTGAGTCATCATCTGATATAATTAAATATGATTAAAAACATTACATTTTTCCAGACTGTCAACTGTTATTGCCATCTTGCATCATTCACATTTGCTTTCACAGCAACGAAAAGGTATTTTATTTTATTTCCACTTCCTATAGTTTCAGTTACTATTTATTTTAGTTTCATTAACTCCAATAACACTGGGCCTGTTATATCCGCCTCATCCCCTGAAGCAACTTGACCACCAGCTATTCTCTTATTCACTCGTTCTATACCAGCGCCTCGATTCATAGCAGCCATGCCTTTGGAGCTCAGTAATTATTATCTGGCACTGACAGTGACAGTGTACGAAATTCTTGGAGTATGTCAGAAAAATTCTCTTGTCCATGTTCCACGGTCTTTGTCATCTCTCCGCAGCGCCATTCTTTAATAAGAACACTCTTTTGTCTGCGTACAGTGGGGTGAGATCATCTGAGCGGCTGCCCATTGGAGTGAGTGAGGGGCTTTTGAACGGCATGTGGTGGATAGATCAGTGAGGCAATTACATTTTCAACAGTTCATTGTGTCTCTAGAAGGAGGAGGACAGGAATAGAACAGCTTCCCTTGCACTTCAGAAGGATGGCTTGGCATACAGCAGGGCCACATGAGCCTGGCATCACAACAGTATTAGGGTCACCGGCACACCTTGACCTTGTGACCTGAAGGAAGTCCTCATAAACCACATTTGACATACAAGATCACCAAGACATACAAGTATTTAAACATAAAAGATATTAAAAACAAGAACACTGTTGCATTGGATATCAGCAGGGATGTAGGATTGTGATTTCGGGAGGCGCGTGGCTGCGCAGTTTGACCCAGCTGTTTGCTAACGGGGCGTTTTCCACGTGGATGACTAACTGAAGGGCCGTTTTCCAGACAATAACATGTGGAGAGCATTAGGCACACTGTCTCAGAGGTCTGCGCCGTTCTGCTGGCCCTCACCTACTGCACGACCAAACCTGCCAGACAGTACCCGCACCACCGGGATAGTTTTCACAGCTGGGTCAAATTGACTGGAAAAGAGAAGAGGAAAAAGAAAAGGGACTGAATGGAGGAAAGGAGTGAGGTAGAACACATAGAGAGACAAAGAACAGTGTAAAATTACATGACAGATGATGTACCCTACACAACACACGCCAACATTTCCTTAAACATTTCCTTTTGTCTAGTTTCAATTGAGTATAGATTGTTTTAATGTGATTAATTTAGTGCTGTCAATCGATAAAAAAATAATAAAAAAACTCGATTAATCACATTTTTCTGATTAATCGCGATTAATCGCAATTAAAAACACTTACGTTTTTATACGTTTTTAATACATTTTATAATGTAATAATTTCACAGTTAATCTCCAAATTAAAACATAAAGAAACAACATAAAGACAGTATATTTTAAATACTTGTTTAATGGCATCTTTTTATGAATGAAGGCCAGTATTACTGATACTAATACTGCTACTGATGTCTCGATGAAATAGATTTTTTCCCCCAATTTTAAATATGAATTATAGCCATTCAACATTAGTGTAATTGAAAACTATCAATTTTTTTTTTTTTTTTTACATTTATTAGGCTTCAAAAATCTAACAACTTTTAATTTCAGTGAACTTAGAACAGTCCTCACATAAACCCATAATAAATGTCATATTTACCATTGCCCTTCCTACCTGTCTAACAGAGAAATACAGAAATTGAATAAAGTTACCAAACAGTCTGCACTGCATGATTCATAGCCTGAATTAAATATAGATAATCATTATTAAAGCTACAAAAGGTTGCTGTCACTTTAAGAGCTGCCGCTGCTGCACATGACGCAGATCTCACACGCGTCCCACTTTCTCACAGCTCTTTACTTTCGTTTAAGACTTTAACTCATTCAATGCTGCTCTTATGAGGACACTCGACAAAACGGACATTTTTGGCATTACTGTGTGTGTTATTGTTCGTTCAAGCGTGACAGAGAACTCAATTCTGGCGCGCCGTCCACGCGCACGATACTGGCGCGTCGTGTGTGTGACAGGGCATTCACAGACAGCGCGTTCTCTTTTTCTCTTTTAGCGTGCTTAAATGGTTTAAAAGCATTTGCATGAATAAGAGCGTGATCATATATTGTAATGCTAGACAAAGGATGACAGAAAAAACGGATGCTGCGTTAATTAAGTTAAATATTTTTAATGTGTTAAACTGGAAAAAAATAATCGCATGCCTCAACGCGTTAACGCTGACAGCACTAGATTAATTATAAAATATATAATGCAATAAAATGTAATAAATAAATAAAACAAATAATAACAATAAAAGCCCCAACGTCTTCCTTACACAGACTGAATCAACACCATCAAGGCAACATATATGGCCCCAAATATGCATACAAAAAAAGAAAAAGAAAAAGAAACTTAATAAAACAAAATAAAATTAGTGTGATGGTTCAAGCAGGGATTTCTGGGAATGCCCACTCAAACATTGGCAATAATAAAGTAATTTTTACAATATTGTAAATATATATGCATTGTCTTATGAAATATGTTTTTCATTAAATTATTCTATTTTTTACTTCTAAAAACATTGTTTTTAACTTCATATTACAGTAAAATTATATATACACACATAAAAAATATAAAACTTACACTTAATTTGATGTTTTTACTGTAAAAAACATTAAATTTTCATTAACATTACAAAAAGAATATGCACTGATACAATTTAAATATGTTTAAAGGCATACATTTTTTTTTTCAGACTATCTATTGTTACTGCTATTTCGTGTCATTTTCATATTTAAAGAAGCATAAGGGGCCGTTCACACAGAACACGTTTTTCCATTCCACTGCGCTACTTTTCCATTATTTTTCTATGTAAGCGTGCTAGATGGACATGTTTGACCGTTGCGCTCACATCTTGCATTTTTTGTCAAGTTAAAATAAGTTAAACTTTTAAAAGATGCATCTCGAGACCTTGCAGTTTTTCCCCATTCCACTGCCTGTCTTGTGTTTTTCAAAGCAAAAACACGTTCTGTGTGAACCAGCCCTAATATATGTTTAGTTGATTCCAAGTGAAAAATTGGACTTTATATATCTTAAATGTAATGTAAGTTGCTGTAAATCTGCTGAAACAAATTTTAAAAGTTAACTGTTGAAATGTAACAGTACACTTCTTGTTAAGGGTGTGTTCAGATCCCTAACCTTGAATATGTTAAATAGTAATAGAGATATTTGCTTTAGCATGCACCGCTAATAATCACATATCTGAAGAATAGAAACACATGATGTAAAATTACTGTGCATTAAACTTCAAATTAATTAACAGCAAAAAAGTACCAACTCAGAACATTTAAAATGTAGCTAGTGCAATTCTTTCACTTTGCAAAGCATTTTTAAAAGAGCTTAGCATGTAAATTTTAGCATCCGTCAGACCCAAATTGGCATTTAAATGTCCCTCTTGTTTTATTCCCCTGGGGAACAGGCTTACAGAGGGACTGGAACGGACTGGAATCATCTAGCCTCCACTCTGCATGGAAGGTCCTCTTTGTCACCCAAACTCCCCTCCAATGTCACAAAACAATTAATACACTCATACATTTTTAACTCTAAACTCAATTAGAAGAGGAATGGTAAAATATGGCAGAGGCAGAAGCGTTAGTTGCGGTGGCAGGGATGACATTTGCACTAATGAAGCTGGGTCGAAGCACGAGCCACATCAATCATCAACACGTAAGAAGGGATACGAAGCAGAGCCGTAGGGGTAATCAGAGTGGAGGTAGCTATGCGGGAAGGACACGCCAAACATGCTAACATCTTGTTCAGTTTGGACTGAGTACTGTGGCATGTGTAGAAACAGAGTGCTAAAGTGTCTCTTTCAGAGGTCATGACCTGCCACTGACTCCAACTCCCCTTAAAGGGATAGTCTACCTAAAAATGGAAATGATGTCATCAATTACTCACCCCTATGCCCTATTTCACAAGATTATGATACTATACCATACATTTGTATGATGAACAGATTGAAATGTAAGTCTATTCACCTCAAGTGAGGTGATCAAACCTGACAAAAAATCAGTTTCATTCACGAATCAGACATTGTCTGTCTGATAATTTAAAGTCCCCCTGTAGTAAATAATTTTAAAACTTATCTTTGATCACCAAAATGACATTTAAATGTTTTTTCCTGTGAAAAAAAAAAAAAAAAAAAAAACTTTATCCCTTAAAATAGGTTGAATGTAACTCTACACCCTTGCCTCATTTATTATATGTGGATCTATGAATGTGCTAATTAGCCCCGCCTCCACTCACTCGCACGAACTCAGAGATCCACTCGGTCAACTTACTGAGGTAAATGCTGCACAATGGTATCGCTTTTACAACGTTGGACACATAACGGTAATTAATATGATTAGCCTTTTGCTTGACTACATTCTCATACAGCTAATAATGTGTTGCTAATGTTACATAAACCATGTTCCCGTTCACCATCTCAAAGTCAGACAGCTGCCTTCTAAAAATCAGTTTTTACACTTTGAACAACTTAGAACGTCAGTGGAGAAAGGCATATCATAGTTCATCATAGCATCACAATACACCCGCTATATTGCTAAATCTATACCCAATTTTTCATATCAACAGAAAAATATACCGGAATATCCTGGCTTCTTTTGATACTCCCTTGCACGGTCAGTTAATGATATGCTAAAGCCCGCCGGCACATTGACGTGATTGGTTACAAGGGGTTGACTTATGAATTTACACATGGTTTGTCTTAAAGCATATTAAAAACACCACACAGACATATAAACAACATTAAAAACTTGATTTTCACCACAGGGGGACTTTAAGTCTGTTTGTAAAAAAGTTACGAATTGCCATGTGAGTGTGTTGAATATACTATGTTCCAAATCCAGATATTCAATACCCACATGGCAATTTGTAACTTTTTATGTTTTGGCAGTTCTTTTATTCGTACATTTTCTTAGATGTTCATCAAAAAATCTTTTGTTTTCTACAGAAAACGAAAGTCATACGGGTTTAAATGACATGAGCATGAGTAAATAATGACATTTTTGGTCTAACTATCCCTTTAAACAACAGCACAGTTGACATCTAACTTGCTTCGCCACTGTATGTACAAACAAGCCTTTGGTTGTTGAAAATAATTGCTTATCACCCGCTTTGGAAAATACCTGGAGATTAGCATCACTTCAAAGCTGTGGACACCCATGACCTTCTCCAGATTTCCTGATGCCACTTAATCTCCACACAGGAAGCATGTTCGGACTATTTGTGGAGTAACTAACGTGCTGGTGTCGTATCTTGTCCGAGTGTGGTGAGCTCTAGGTGGTAGGACTTGTAATTTAGTGCAGCAGTTAAAATCTGACACCTCTCTTTGGCTATCACCAGATATGCACATAAGCCTAATTAAATGATCACCTCCATTCTGCGGTCATTTTTTTTTTTTTTTTTTTGCTCGTTCCTGATGTGGGGGTGGGTGCTAGAGCCGGATAGGGGGTGATGGGGGGATGGGGGCTCGTTAATTACCACATAAGAAGCATTAATGACTCGCCTCACCTCCATCTCTATGAGGAAAGGTCACAGGAACAGTATTCTCCATTAATCTCTCCAAATGTGGACACACACTGACCGTAACATAGCACTGTGCTATCAAACAACCACTGCAAAGGTGCTCAAAATTCAAAACATTTGCTCTCTTTCACCTTAAAAGGGATTAACGTGGGCCAGCTTTGACTAGGGGGTTAGCACAATTATAAATGTAACAAAAGAAAAAAAAAAAAAGTACCGATCCAGAGGCAATGTGAAAAGTCTGGCCATTTAAGGGGGAGATAAAAGGAAGTGCAGATTCAGTGTGTGAACATGAGTATTTTTGGTGGAAATTATCTGAATGGTTAATCTTACATATAGACCTTTAAGATATGAACACTACCTGATCTGTGATTTGACATATTTTGTGTATAAGCAATGGTCAAATTGGTTAAAGTAACAGAATCACATATGGTGAATTATGGACGTAATAATACCTATATTATGTTCGAAGTTTCAGCAGAACACCAACACAAACCATTTTCTATAAAACAGTGGCATGCAACCACAAATGAAAGTGGTGTCATTAACTATGCACATATATCTCTGTGTTTAACCTCTTCTCTCTCTCCTTACATCTGTGATTGGCTTGATACGATTCATGCCCTATGTCTTCCATGACCTATTAGTATGCTAAGAGCACACTACATATGTCTAAACTCACCCATTAGCATATACATATATATGTATCCCACTGAATATTCAAGAGGTGATGGGGATGAATTTCTGATCCCAGTTTTGCTCATTAAGTCTCATTTGAAATTCAGGATGACAATACAGACTTTTATAAGATTTGTTTATGCCTAAATTACACAAACATCAAGGAACAGGTTTTTAATGAGAATGAAATAGGAAAAAATTAATTTTAATATGTGATGTTCCCAAATCTAATAAGGAAACAGGAATCCCTGTGTGGCATGGCACTGAAGAAGCCCATTAATCTAAACAGACAGCTTGGGGAAAGGAAGATAGACCTATTTGTACACTGCGGTTAACTATTACGTACATTTAACTAGTGAGGAAGTGGTTCTTTAATTATTTATTTCTGGTTGCTTGAAAAATCCAACAGAAAAGAACTACTATAGCACAAACCAAAGACAGAAAAAGTAAAAGGGAACAAAGAAAAAAGACTGAAACGTTTTTATGCATAAAAAAAGATTGCCCTAACCCTGTCCATTCCATCTCCATTCAAAGTGTACGTACATTTAGAGAGGTAATTGTGATTGGACATTCATTTAACTCTTAATGACAAGATCACAATTCCCATCTACCAGAAATTTCTGGACATTTTACAGTTCCATTCTCTCACCATGTTCCAGCATTATTTAGATACATTATTCCTGATGCATATTAATGAGAAGCCATGGACAAAATAATGAGAAGGAATAAAAGGCGGATATTGGGGGTGGCATGACGTATCTCACTATGAATTGGAATAAAGTGAGATAAGTAGGAGGAGGTATGGACTTGAAAAAGACAGATTATGAGAACACATTATTATTCAAACAAAAGAAAAACTTTTTTGTCATACAGGGACATTCATTTAAAAGACGTCTTTAGATGAGTCCAGGTATCAGAGCTTACTTAAGTAGTTTTATACACAGAGAACTTGTATGCAAAAGAGTACAAGACCCTCTCCATGGTCAGATATTAGTGTTATTCTTTAGTTGCATGTCTTTGTGAACATTTAAATAATGTCACCATATTTCCCACCTCCTTTGCGCTTGAAATAAAAGCCAGATTTAACAAGATGCAATTACTGCCGTCTCCCAAACTGTTTTTAATTAGGAGCTTATTCACGGTGTCTAATAGAGTGCAGTTTATCCAATAAAGCTACCACATGAAGCTTCAGTGCGCACGCTGTGCTGAACACGACCGCTTGTTGTTGTTGTTGTTGTTTTGCGTCGGCCGTCCTGCCCCCACATGCCCTGCTCTTAAAAAAAGAAAAAGAAAAGTACCCGCTCTAGGGTCGCTCGGCTCAGGCTCATTATCTCAGACAATAAAGCTACAGTGACCTCAAAGGGAAAAGAGCCTTGGTTATGTTTGCCAGAATATGACATTTGGATTCCACGAAGAAATTAACTAATAAGGGAGTCTGCCTGCAAATAATAGCCCTGAAAATATCCAATGAGATGCAAAAAACACCAGTTCTTAGAAAAGGAGAGAGACTGAAGAGCAGTACAGTGGTCCTGTAGAGACACACACCACCTACAGAGGGCAAAACAAGACAAACAAGCTCACACAAATGAGTCATTTCATTTAGGACAAAATGATATTTGGCTAAGGCGTCGAAAAAGTATGTGAATGTAAAAATGAAGAGGAAAAAAAAGGAAGTTATTGTTAAAGAGGAGGACTTTAATAGAAAAAATATGCATTTTTTACTAGTTCTCACACTATGGAAAAGGTGAAGATCCCAAAAGTTGTCTATATGACTTATGCACCTATAAATATTCAATAGTTTTGCATTGCAAAACAACATTTAAACTGTCATCCACTAATAATCTTCCATTTCAGTAGGCTTTAAAGGGATAGTTCACCCAAAAATGAAAATTATCCCATGATTTACTCACCCTCAAGCCATCCTAGGTGTATATGACTATCTTCTTTCAGACGAACACAGTCGGAGATATTTATAAATATCCTTAGTCCTCCAAGGTTTATAATGGTTGTGAATGGGGGGCCGCGTTTTGAAGCCAAAATTAATGCATCCATCCATAAAAAAGTAATCCATACGACTCCAGGGGGTTAAAGGATTAGTTCACTTTCATATAAAATATTCCTATTCAACTTACAGAACGAACGCAGCGCCAGTTACATTTTTTCCGTAAGTTGAATAGGGAAGGCGTAGGACATACAGCGTAAGCTTTTTGAAGAATACGAAAGTACGGTTTTGGCGGAAGCACTTGGAAGGCGATCATTTGTTTATATAAAGCATATACATTTACATTTTTTTCGAAAATGACCGATCGTTTCACTAGATAAGACCCTTATTCCCCGTCTGGTATCGTTTAAAGCCCTTTGAAGCTGCACTGAAACTATAATTTTGACCTTCAACCGTTTGCAGGCCATTGAAGTCCATTATAAGGAGAATAATCCTGGAATGTTTTCATCAAAAACCTTAATTTCTTTTTGACTGTAGAAAGAAAGACATGAACATCTTGGATGACATGGGGGTGAGTAAATTATCAGGAAAATGTTATATGAAAGTGAACTAATCCTTTAATAAAGGCCCTCTGAAGTGAAGCAATGCGTTTTTGTGAGAAAAATATCCATATTTACAACTTTATAAATTCAAATAACTAGCTTCCAGCGGACGACCGTGCGCAGAATGCGCAAGTCGACTTGCGCCAAATGAGTAATCCTCTGACGCGATGTATGACGCAGGATGTAGGAGTATTGTAAGCTTAGACGCCTCTCGCGGTTCAAACAAATAGGGCTGTGCAACAAATTTAAGCTCCTCTTCTCTTATATCGAAAGTCGACTTGCGCCAAATAAGTAATTTGGCCTCCGTGTTCGTCATTACGTTGTGCGTCAGGTCAAAGGATACTCTTCCACCACAAATCGACTTGCGCATTCTGCGTACGGTCGTCCGCCGGAAGCTAGTTATTTGAATTTATAAAGTTTTAAATATGGATATTTTTCTTACAAAAATGCATTGCTTCGCTTCCGAATACCTTTCTTAACCCCCTGGAGACGTGTGGATTACTTTTTTTATGGATGGATGCATTATTTTTGGCTTCAAAACGAGGCCCCCCCATTCACATTTACACACATTATAAACCTTGGAGAACTAAGGATATTTTTAAATATATCTCCTATTTGTGTCGCACCTAGGATGCCTTGAGGGTAAATCATGGGATAATTTTCATTTTTGGGTGAACTATCCCTTTAAACCACTGTAACAGGGGTGAGTCGGTGAGTTGAACTTGAAAAACCGATCAGTATTCATTTGTCAACCGATCATTCAGAGCTTAAACAGATTCATTGAAAAAAGATCCACTTCAAAAGAATGATTTAAATGTTCTCCCACAAAGCTATCATATAGGCTCAGAAGACTTTAAATATAGTTTACAAGTCATAATGTACCACTTTTATGTTGCTTTTTGTAAATTTGGCTTGTGATTCAAAAAAGATTCAATATATTCTTCAAAGATGCATCTTTTGTGTTCCACAGAAAAAGAAAGTCCAATAGGTTTGGAACAACATGACAGGATTTTTATAAAAAAATAACAATGAAAATCTGATT
Source organism: Mylopharyngodon piceus (assembly GCA_039654765.1). Classification (NCBI taxonomy): domain Eukaryota; kingdom Metazoa; phylum Chordata; class Actinopteri; order Cypriniformes; family Xenocyprididae; genus Mylopharyngodon; species Mylopharyngodon piceus. The sequence continues at coordinate 22,767,588 of CM077452.1, read as the reverse complement.
TGAACAGCTCAAATAGTTCAAATTCTTGGTCAAATGAATGTGATAGTTGTTTTTACAGGCAGATATTTATTTGTGGTATGCTTATCTTCATCTCTGTGTCAAATGATCAGGAAAGCAACCTCTCTACAACCGTCTTAGCATCTCTCTGCTCTCAACCACTCTCCCTCTCTCCATTACCGCTGAATGACAGGCTGAAAAGTGCCTCAAGGAATGACTTCTCATTCAAACAATGGCCAGGACGTCTGTTTAATTTGCAGTTGAAGGGCATTAAGATAATAAATTCATTTAGTAAATCTCAGCAACAAAAGCCTGGCCATCTCTGCTTGGCTGGTTTGAGAGAGAGCGAGTGCCTCGTCTTAGGTGAGGCACATTCTCTTTCTTTTCTTTTTTCTTTTTTTTTTTTTTTTTGGACTTAATTATTAGTTTTTAACCTAGTTATTATGCAAATGATCCCTTTTAGGGGCTTCAAGGTATTGTATTAATATTTCCCTTTTTTACTGTGAATGTTTATTAAGGGTGATCTCAAAGTGTCTAATTATGGACACTGGAAACGAGGGTAAAACCATATTATGCAGGACCAGCGCGGTGGATGATTCCAGTGTCCAGTACCAGATTTTAACACCTTTTCCACACTGTTAACTTCAGAAACCAGCCTGCCACTGTTTCCCAGTCAGCTAACAAATTCAGACAGTGTAGCGTGCTGGGCAATTTATGCTGTTGTTGTTGTTGTTTCTGCCTCAGTTACCTCTCTCTTTTTATTAAAACACACCAAAAGCCTATTCAGAAAAAAATGCTGAAGGGTCACTAACACATTTATAATATCTCTCTATGCTTAAAAAAAAAATAAATAAAATAATAAAAAAAAATGTAAATGTAAATTCAAAGTGCAGTTGCTACTCTGAAGAGCAATTTCTACCTGATCTGATGTTTTATATTAGGTACTTTGATTTAAGTTGACTTGGTCAACTTTTTTCAACCCACTTTTAGAACACTGATTTTTTACAGAACCATTTTTTAATTCAATTAAAATGTATAATAAATAATGCTTAAATAATAATATTAAATAAGCATAATATTGTTCCAAAGCAGCTATAGACAGGATTTGCCTTAAAACTGCAGTAAGCAAGATAAAGGTGACAGAGATGAGGAAAATATTTGATTCAGACTTTATTATTAGTATTAATATTAATATTATTATTTACTGTTAAAAATGATGGCTGTTAATAAAATAATTGTGATTAACCTCATGATTTCTTTGGAAAGCTAAATAAAAATTAATATAGTTTATAATGTCAAATAATAACAATACTTTTATTATCAATAATATTATTTTAATTTATAATGTTATTTTTAATTTACTACTAAAACATACTTAATGATATCTTAAGTTAACATTAATTTTGATAGATAAATAAATTAGTGTATATATTAGTGTAAATAAGTTAGTATATATATATATATATATATATATATATATATATATATATATATATATATATATATATATATATGTCTGTGTGTGTGTGTGTTTGTGTATATATATATATATTATGTAAAGGCAAAATTTTATGTTAGATGCGATTAATTGCAATTAATCGATTTGACAGCACTAAAATAAATAAATAAATAATGGTAAAATCACTGTAAAGCATAGCCACTGTGGTTTACTGAACAAAACTAATTCATTTAGAGATTACCACCTAAAGTATATTTTTATGCTACCTGCAAACACATTTTTAGTGTAAATACAGAAAGTGTTTGCGGTCTCAGTTGTTAGAGGCCTACAGTACAAAAGCCTACTCAGCATTTTTAACATACAACAAATACACCAATCGAGTTTGTAAAACTGATTCTCAAACCTCAGAGAGGGGCTGCAAACAGTTTCATCCTTACAGCGGACATAAAAAAAAAAAATAAATAAAAAAAGGGATAACAGAAAAACTCCAGCCCAAACCTCGTATTATAACAAACTTGCTAATTCCAAATCACTTTCTCCTTGAAGTGAACTGAAGAAATGGATACAATACCAGGCCACCACAACAAAGATGTGACCGCTAACATGACAACTAACGAGTTCTGACGTCCAAACCCTGGGAAAAAGAGAGAGAGAGAAAATGATAACGCATCTTTAAATATTGTGATTTGACTTTGAACAAAGTGACTTTTGAAGTGAAAGAAGCCGTTTCCCCCGTTTTCATTTTTCCCCCCTATATTTTAATGCTCCCCCGCTCTATCATGCAAATCCCCATTCAAATTATTCGAGTATTAGAGCCCTCAGCACTAATGTCACAGAGACAAAATGAGATGGGGGACTTAAGCACCTAACGAACAATGAAATTTCAAAGCCCTGGGACAGGACAATTAAGCAGCAGGCTTAGCCAATGATGAAAATTTATTGCTATCTAATACATATTTCTATTTTCTGAACACTAACCAATTTGAATGTGATTAAGGGGGGGAGGGGTCTGTTCATTAAAGAAAAGCAGCTACAGAGGTCTATATTGGAGGGTCTTTTGATGTTAAATTACAAATATGCACAAGAAATCTTATTTATTGTCTTTTTTCGGCCGGCATTGTTTCTTTCGCTGCCTCTTAAATGGTTTTTTAACCCCACTCACTCTGATTCAATGGGGAAGTGTTAATGAGAGAATCTGAAGAGGAGACACTTTTGGAGGTCTGGGATTGAGAATGTTACGTTATCGTTTTATTCTCTGCCTTTTTTCCTTTCATCTAAATGAAATTGGCCCTCCATTGTTCAGCCACTGGCCTTTTTGCTGTTATCAGAACCCCGGGGTTTGACACGAGCATGGGCCTTAGAAGGGCAAGAGAACCAGGGCTGTCTGGGAACGACCTTTGTGCTCGACTGAAGTCAGATATTCCTGATCTGGACGTTCAGCTCTTCATCAGCCTGTAATTCGCTCCTCAGGAGTGAGTTTTGACATAAATATGATCAAATGTCACCTAAAGAGCAGAGAACAATGGTTGAAAATGGCACCTGCACTATAGGGCATCTGACAATAGTGTTTTTCTGAGCAAGGTACTAATGTTAATTGCACACTTCTCATAATAGACCTCTAGATCGGTGTCGAACATTTCACTGGAGAAACCGTGATGGCCGAATCCAGACAGATATCTACAGTACCCTAAGATGTCTTCTAACACCGAGCTGAATGCAAAAGGGAGAGGGAGAGACAGGAAAATGAGAAATTTGGTATGGAATGCAGGAATTCAGGGAACGATTGAACAACGAGGTCTTTGTTATTTACCCGGACGAAAAAAAAGTCCTAATTTCCAGCACTATGAAGAGCGATGTGCGCACACATCTCCCTCTCTCTGTGCAGAGGGTATGTGCCGATTAATTCCCTTTAATAAATGCAGTCTCAGGCACAGTTTAACAGGGATAAAGGACATTTTCATTAACTTTCTTTATATTTAATGTTCAATTAGTCCTGGGTATAACTGGACACTAATAAGATGGAAATATGGGCAGGAATTAATGTTCCTTCAGGAATAGACCCCTTGATTGGTTTTCACCCCGTGGTGCTGCTGAACCCTCGGTCCACGCCATGCACGACTGCCTGTATTAAACAGCACAAGTATGTTTACTGACGCATACATATATTTACATGCATTCATAAGATGATATTATGTACATATAATATGATTTACAGATGTTGATTGAGGTTGATTAGATTTTAAAGTGGAGATAAATGTATGTGGGGTAGTGATGCATGATACATTTCAAACATCAAACAAGTGTTTTTTATGAAAGGTCTTTGTATTGTGTTGTCCAGCATGCAACCAGTGTAGTCCGATTCACGAACAAATTACTCTTGAATCAGATTTTTTATTAAATACTTCAAGAAGACCCAAAAACTTACCAGGTGTCAAAGATATACATTTGCAAAAACAATAAGGAATCTTTATATATACATATTACACACAGACACACATACTATGTATATATATATATATATATATATATATATATGTTAGTGAGCGTGAGAGTTATCACCAAAATAAAACAAAATGTAATAAAATACAAATCCTCATTACAAAAAATTGCATCATCACACAATCAGTGTGTGCATTTCAGCAGAATATGGTGATAACTGGCCACAAAACTACATCATGACAACACTCGGACCAAAGCACATTAACAACAGACGCTTCCGCATCATCAGTGAACAGCAATCGTGGCATTTTGGAATCCACCACCACAAACAAACAATACTGATAATAAATAATATCATTCGACAGGCACATCAGCCAATTAAATGTATGTCACCGTAATAATCTAATTATGATTTGGGGGGAAAAAATAACTATTATGCAGAATTACAGCAAATGTGCATAATAGTCGATGAGTTTGTAAATGTACAGATTGACCAGTAATTCAGCAAAATCATTGTTTTCTCAAATAAAACAGCTGCAGTGGTGGCCAGAATAAAATCAGTCATGTAACCTATTAGATTTTAAATAACTTACCCAAATGGCAAACAATCCAGCTTTAGATTTTTGGTTGATGCTGTCATCCAAGGGTATCGCTTGTAATTGCTTGGGTTGAAATGCTTTAAAAAGCTTTGGCTTTCTGCACCAAATTAAGCTCTGGTGTAGGTCTTCCTTTGCCGATTAACTCCAGCTTCTCTTTAAAGGTTAAACTTAAAAACAGTGTTGATAATAAATTAGCAACAATGTCCTCATTAACGTTGCTTGTATATATATATATATATATATATATATATATATATATATATATATATATATATATATATATATATTTCATGAAGTAAACTCTAATTACTAAAACTAAAAGCCTTCCTTCCGCCGGAAAAAACAATCCGTGAACAGCAACAGAAGTTACATTATTATGCCATTAGATGGCGGCAAAGACTGTCTTTATGAGTGTGTCAGTCAGTAGCGAAGACTTTTACATTGAAAAGACTGAATTGTTGTGAACACAGAACAAGACGCAACTGACAAATGCTTTGACTAGCGCTGTCAGTCACGGGAAAACCCTTTAACTGTTAAAAGGACAAAATAATACATCAGACATTTAAAAAGATTTTTTAGTATGAACATAGGACTGACCTGAAGGAAAATGCTAAATCTGAATGCAGGTAATAAACTCGCTCACTTGATCTCTTTCTCACAATACTCTTCTACATAATACAGTAAGCTTCAATGAACAATATCAGAGAACATACAGTTTACGTTGCTAAGAGTGGTTGCTAAGTAATACACAGAACCACTGGGTGAAGCGGTCATAGCTGTTTTATCGTAAATAAAACACGGCTATTGACCGATTAGAATCAAGGACAGGAACTAACCGTTTTATATATATATATATATATATATATATATATAAATTATAGATGGAAAAACACTGCTAAAAATTAAGTAAAGAGCATAAAGTTAATAAAATAAAAATATAATTGCACAACTAAAATAAACAGCAATTATATAGTGAATGTTCATCACAGAAAGAGAGGTAGATAAATTTTGGCTTATTAGATATATCTGCATATAGTTTTGATAACATGCATAAAGCATCTGTTTTTATGAGTGTTGGTATAATGTGAATATCAGACATTTAAACACAGTTATGAAATGTTTCTGAAGGTGAACTGATGTGTTGAGTTACTCATAGGGTCACACATAATTACTGGATTACAGTATTTCTCTGTACTGCAGCACAATTTGTTCTGTTATCTGTTGTCGAGCCTACAATTCTTTATGGACTGAGTGTCTCAAGGCCTTAATGTTCTGCTTAGCACTATTTTCTCGAAAAACCCTTTAAGATATCAATTTCACAGAGATTGAAAATAGAATGGCAATGAGACATGCTTTCACGCTAAACAGGAAAATATAGTGTTGGCATTCTCAGTCGGTGGATTCTCACCACTTCATTGTTTTTGATGTGCGGTAATGGCAATTACAGGCCATATTCACGGCAGAAATTGAAATGGCATGGAGTGCGTCATCTGTTTTACGAATAATTTTCAAATGTGACAAGTACACACAGACACAAACTTTGAACGAGTGTAGGAGCAGAGAAAGTTCTGAGCATTCTGCCACCTATCCTCACGCAAAGCCACATCCTCTCGGATGTCTTCTCAGTCGTGCCGCCAGAGTTTAAGAGTCATGGCGGCCAAAGGAAAAGGCTGGCTCAGGGAACATATGAGGAAAGACCCACCAGAGAGAGAGAGAGTGGGAGAAAAGGAGGAGGGAGGGCACCAAAAACAACTGGAAAGAAACGTGGGCCAAAGGAAGCACGACCCTTGAGTTTCTGGCTTGTGGAAAAGTATTGAGAGTGTAACTTTCTGAATCCCTCCCTGTCTGGGAGGGAGACGGGTGGGAGGCGCACGGGGAATCCCGAAGCAGCCACTAAGAGGACCTGTTCTTTAGGAGAGGAAGCAAGGGAGCGAGAGTGCTGGTCGGGGTCCAAAGACAATGACCTCATCACTGTGTGCCATCACGAGTGGAGAGCATGGCCACTTCTCTCTCACACACACACAGTGAAACCCAAAACCGTGTTTACACCCACTCAAGGTCATGATAGGGTGGATGAATTCCGGCTAAAACGTTTGACACTTTATGAGAGAGCTGAATATGTTTGCCTGTTTCTGTCTCAGAGCAAAAAATAAATAGGCAATTGTGATATAAAGTTTAAAATAAGAAATTAAGTCTCACTATGAGATATAAAGAAGTAAAGTCACAATATTGAATTGAAGTCATATTGTGTTGTTTAAATCCACAATTATGGGAAAATAAAATTACAATTCCAAGATATAAGGTCCCACTGACAGATGGACTGTAAAGTCACATTGTGAAATTTTGCGAAAATTTGTGACATATGAAGCTGCAGTCGGAATCAGAATTGCAACTTATATTATGCCGGATTGCAAGATATAAAAGTCACATTGTCCAAAAACAAAAAAAAATTGTGAAAAAAAAAAAAATTGCAAAAAGATTTAAATGTAGAATTAAGAAAAAAATAAAGTGGAAATTCTGAGATATTAAGTTGCATTGTGAGATACATTGTAAAGTCACATTGTAAGATTTAAAGTCACAATTACAAAAAATGAAGTTGCAATTACGAGATAGTAAGTCGCACTGCGAGATATAGTCACATTGTGAAATATGAAGACAAAAATGCAATTCCGAAAAAATAAATTCGCAATTCTAAGATATAAAGCTGCTTCGCGAGATAAGTCACAAATAAACAGTAAAATATAAAATAAAAATCGTAAAACAATTTAGGGTACATTTACATGACAACGATGTACAAAAAAAAACTTTTTTTGCATTTTTGAAAAGGTTCATGTACAGATGACAAAGTTGTCAAAATGATCCCCATTAACTGAAAACGACTAAAAAAATTATGCATGCCAGGCCAGTAGTTGGTGGTCACTTTGTAAAGAAACACTATGCACCTATAGATTGAACATGGAATATGCACACGCATGACGTCACTGTTTTCACAAATTCACGTTTTTGTAGTTTAGACGGAGATGGTATCATTTTCAAAAACTTGCACTTTGAAAACCGTTTTCAAAAGTTACACTTTCAGGCCCCCAAAACGCTGTTGTAGTGTAAAAGAATGACAAAAACGCAAAAAAGTTTCCCATTTTTAGCAGAAAATGATTTCTTGTAAACACCCCAGAGTTACAATAATAATAGTAAAAAAAAAAGCAATTTCAAAATACCGAGTTGCATTACGAGATATAAAACACTTTGCAAAATACGAAGTCAAATTGTGCCATGAAGACTCAATTCAGAGAAAATAAAGTTGCAATTCTGAGATATTAAGTCGCATTGCAAGATAGAGTCATATTCTCTTTTTTAGCTCTTAGGCAGTAATATGCTTCCATATCTGCATGTGTCTCACAGAGGGAGCTAGTTGCAGTCCTAGCTCACTCTGTGCAGTATGCAAAATATATTTGAGAAAATTTCAGAGTGGGAATGGTACGAGGGGGCGACCTTGTTGAGAAAGGACACAGGAATCATGACCTCTTAAAATGGCCTTAGGGAGCACTGTAAATCCATGCTGTTGTCATGCGTCACTGTGCCAACAAAGCGCAAGTGTTCCCCCGGTTTCATCAGAGACACACAGGCATTCAGCAGTAAGCCTATATTCCTGACCACAACCATAAATATCTCTAATTGAAGAGGCATGCATAGGCAAGGGTGGGTGAGGGATGAAAAACAAGGATTTACCTCTTTAAAGACACCTCACCCTTACTGGATGAGTGATGTCGCTATTTAGCGCGTAATTTCGTCCAGAGAGACGAGTGGCCATCTTTAATGTGATTATTAAGGGAAATGAGTGCGTCAGATCAGATAGGGCCGGCGTTTTAATTTGCCTCCCATTTTGTCTGTTAGTGAGGCACAAGGCTCCCTCGGGGAGAGACGATGATAAAGAACTTCAGCGTAAATAAGCAATCCTTCTCCTTGAGCAGAACAGATAAATAACAAACGCATAACAATGCACATTTCAGCATGCAGCAGGACTACAGTGAGGAAGCACTAGCAGATGGAAACTAAATGCATTGTATAAGGGTCATTGATGAATAAGGTTTTTAAAAGTGTAAAAAAACATAATGGAGATATAATTAATTTTGAAGTTTTATTAAGTGTTAACAATAAGATTATGTGGTTTTTATAATCAATTAACACAGCTTTTGTCATTTTTTTACAAGATGGACACAATTTGTCACCAAAAAAGTCATTCGGTTTAACCAAAATTTCGGTTTTACCGAATGACACTTTTGGTTATACCGAATGACGATATTTTTAAACAATGTTAACAGGTTGATATCTAGCTTGCTAGCTAGCAAAAAGACAATTAAACATTTTATATTTAGTACACATTTTTAAAATATTACAACAGTTTCCATGTTTTATAGCGGTTGTACCGAATGACCTGATGTTTCGGGACATGCGTATGAGCAAGTGAAAACATGAATTTTTCAAATAGTTAAAAGAGAGTTAGTTACTTTGCTTCATGACCATGTGGTCCTTTGCAGGTGTCTGAATGATGGCACATCCTGTCACATGATACTGAACGCATGACTTCATCCAAAATGGTCCCTTTATATTGTTTACTTCGAATTACATCAATGCAATTCATTTTCCGGACATTCTTTCTCATAACAAAGCAACGACTTCTACACATAATTTTAATACCATTTTGCGGTGTTAATATATGATGTTATAAAATCATGCCAGAATAAAAAAATATGTACATTTATTACATTTTAAGATATTTTAATCACAAATGAAATTGGCTGCATTGGCCTTTGGACGGTTAAACCAAATGACCTTTTGACACTTCAAAACCTTTAAAATACCTTTATATGTAGCAAAATATAATTAAAACTTTTTGGATTCAATAAAACAGATCTAGTTGTACTACCTTACATACTTTGGATGTCATATCTTTGTTTTTTATTATTATTTAGGTCTTTGGACCAAAAAAATGACCCTTCCCGCCATTGACCCATAAACTGTCATATATATATATATTTTTTTTAACCTATATAAGAGCCTATATAACTCCCTTTTGCACAAATATTTTAAAATTAGGAATACACAGTATTACAATTCTGGCCGATGTAGATTATTATGTAATGGCCGATATTAAAATAGATACTACTAAAATAGTGCATTTAGGCATAACAAAACATTATACATTATGAAAAAAAGGGACATTAAAAAAGTTGGGAAAAAATGATACTGAAAAATCTCTAATATCAGCCAATACCTGATATTTTGTGCACCCCAATTAAAAATATTCATGATAATAAAACAAGATGCATGAGTTTACATGAGAAACTGTGCAGCTGATTCTGTGCAGCTTTTTAGCTTGACAGGAATCTGGATTTATGGATTTATCATTATGAAACCATTCCCATTGCATTTGTTAGAAGGATAGCATTTCAGTAATTAAAAACAAATAATTGAAGTTCCAAACCACAATTCAATAATTAACTCTTAAACTTTGTGGCTTAAGATTTGGTGCTTGTATAACGCAAAGCGCCAATAACTGTGATTATGGGGCTAATTTGTGTGAAATGCAAACTTACATCTGAAAAGCCTATAGTGATATTATCAGTTTTACAATTAACTAACAATAACAGATAACCTTGGAATCCTCCTACACTCACGGCCACAGTAATCGGCCTCCAGTCGTGCCCTGTATTGTCTACGGATGAGAACGTACTGCGGAGATTTCACTGCAATTAAAATGCATACAATGCCATTTAGAGCAGAACAAGATGTTTTTGTTTGACTGCTTCTGGGTGATTCTCCCCCCCATCCAGCTTTTTATGGAGACAGCCAAGGCTTGGGTGGAGGGGAGGAGGGTTGGCTTGCAGAAAAGTAGAATCAATTTCTTGATTAAAAATGGCCTTTTTCCCCCTTCTCTTCGCTCGCAGGCACAAGGAACATAGACACGCGGAAAACATGCCGTGAATCCATATGCCTCAATATAAAGTGTTGCATCATTGTTAATTCCGTTCATTAGTCCCTTCCTAGATGGAGGATTTAATTTGTGGTTGTCTTTTAGAGAGCTGGCCAACCAAATTGAATTTGCAGACACCTCTCCACACACTGACGTCTATGTTGTCAACCTCTCCTCAATTCATTTTTTGAGCCGCTCAATAAATCAACTGAGATTACAAACAGAGTTAAAGATAGGTAATTAAATAGAGACCCTTCAGTCGCTCTCTCTTGCTTTCTCTCTCTCGTAAACACAAGGCGGTGCACATACAGAGTGTTTTATTCACTATTGTGAGGTAAAGGTGCGTTTATGACAAATTTTACTCAATTCTTTTCTGGTCAGGCTGCACGTTGCCATATGTACTGTAATTTGCAATCTGTCTAAAATAGAATGACGTATTGGCTTCTGATCGGTCAATACAGCATTTCAATTGTACTAAAATACATAGTACCAGAAATAGGGGTGTAACAATATTTCGTCACAATATATCACAATACAAAAATGCAACAATATCGTATCGTGGATAGTGACAATATGTGTTGTGTATAGTTCACCCAAAATGAAAATTATTGTGTGAGAAAAAATTCAAGTTTACAGAGTTTTAGTGTCAGTACTACATTAAACTACTATATATAATGTTGAATATAATGTATAATAATGCAATGGGGGAATATTTGTGGGTCCTGATAATGCCAAATGTCTTATGTTACCAGTAAAAAGTGGCCTACATTATTTTAAATATATCTAGTCAGTGACAGAGTGCAAACATCTAAAATAAATCTGTTTCAGCGTTAGAATCATGAATGTTTTTATTCTGGTGTCACCATTGTCCTGTGCATTGGGTTACCAGCACCAAGTTCAAGCCTATTCATTTCCACTCCAACTGTACTACCAAATTTAGCATTTTAATCAACACAACAGTACATTTTTTGTTATCCTTTTACCATATGTCTTAGAGTATCGCAATAATATCGTATCGTGAGTTCAGTATCGTGATATGTATCGAATCATGACATGAGGGTATCGTTACACCCCTAACCAGAAATGATGTGAAAACCCTTTACTTAATTAATCTGCTTAAAATAATACCAATAATATTTTTAATATCTAATAATCATTTTAATAATAGAAATAAGGTACCCTAAGTTTTCCATCCAAAGAACTACAGTTACATTGTATGAATGTAACTTCTGCGCAAAATTGGAATATCGCATTAAAAAAAACATTTGTGAATAAAGCCAAACCAACATTTGAAATCCTCTGCAATGACAGTAAACCAACATTGGTTGCTGTGCAATGAAATTGGTCCACTGGTTGATCTGTTGAGGCAAAGTCATATGACTTTTTTTGTTGTTGTTGTTGCGCATCAAGGGATTTATTCTGTAAATGTGTTTCTTATTGGATAAAAAAAAAAAAAAAAAAATCGTCCACCTCAATTTTAGAATTTATGTGCATCTTGGCGTTTATATCCAAGATTTTTTATGCAATATCTCAAAATTTGCATAAAAATAGGAGGATGGAAACATAGCTATATATAAATGTGCCCATTAGCCACAACCATTTTCACAATATAGTACAGCCTTCTACCTTATTTGGTGAATTACAGTGCCTCAACTAATATAATAATTAGAGTAAAATATTAAAAATATATAGAAATTATTTTTGACGTTTTATTACAGTAAAACTAATCACTAATCAATCCAGTTTGCTTTTAAATTCTTAATGAAACATGACTGACCAGTAGATTGACAACAATACTTCAAATTTGCATTGTACAATATGAATGATTGCAATGATGTAGTTGTTCTTGTTTTCTTTAAATACTGACTAAATAAATACAAATAAAAAAAAAAAAAACTTAAAATCCAGCTTAATTCCTAATAATAATAATCTAAATCATAATAATAAAAAAAGATTTGAAAACAGTGCCAAAGAATACACATGCATAAAACTCACTGCAAGTTAGTCTGCCACATGAATAAGTGCAATATTATGTATATAAACAAACATTTTAAAAGCAGAAATGTGTTATATCATGTGCTGTATCTTTGAGTCCAACCTTAGCTGTCATTCTGCCATATCACGGAGCCCCACCTCATTCCCATCGTAATTAAACCAATAGTCGGTTTCAATTAGCGCTCACTTTTTTTCCTCCACATGCCTTTATAGAAAAATTAATTAGTCAATTAGCCAATTAACATCTGAACAGGGCTTTGTGTTAACAAGCCTTTTACAAGCAGTGGTAACCCTTCAGTAATGACACCGAAGCCTGCTGGCATCCAGGGACTCTTATAGAGCGCACGAGCTCCCCACTGCTTGCGTAGTGACAGCTTGGCTTTCCATCTGGTCCGCATTAAGAGAACACTTGCATTAGGGAAGAAAGCCGAAACAAAAACAAATACAAAATAATCGCTGTTTGTTTTCCATGCGCAGCATATTTATGCACATCTTCCAGCCAATGGCCCTCTTGTACAGCTGTAATAATTTGGCCGCTGCTTTCCTGCCACCAATATAAATAAAGCTGATAGATTCAAGTAATGGCTCCCGGTTCAAATAAACAGACAAAGACCCTGACGATTTGTCTTCCCCCCTGCTCTAAATCATATTTGTGTACGCGATACATTTCCTTCGCGATAGATTCTGCTGCAGTGTGTGTGCGTGTGCCTGTTGTCAACATATTTGGACTAAGTAAACGCTGCATACCTCGTGTCTAAACCAGACACAACAGTTTTGGAGGGAAAGGATGGAGGGTAGCGGACAACTGGCGAAGGAGGTTCAGAACTTGTCCGAGAGTGTCCCAAAAAGGATCTTTCATGTGAGGATCGAGTGCAATTTACAACATCTCTGCTGATAGCACGTAGCAGCTTGCACTCCATTTGGAAGGGGGAAAAAAAGCCAAGGGCTCCTTGAGAATGTTTATTTTCTCATCCCGTCTCACTAAACAATCCCTAAAAAGGGAGAGCAGCTGTTTATAGGTTGTTTGCAGACCAAACATTGTTTTCTGTCTCACATTTTTTCCATGGTAACTTACACCAAACCCAAATAAGCAAAGACAAGTGCTTTTAATGAACAAGTGTCACTATTCTTCACACTAACTCAGATTCACACAAAGCACTTGTGTGCCTTAGAGACAGAACTCAAAATTTGAAATGTTTTGGACCTTTTTTTGGGGGGAGACTTAATAAAAACAGTCATCTCAAATTTAACACAAGGCAAAAAGCAAGTGTGATAAGCATATAAAGCGAGCAGGCAATAGCCCCATAGGGTTGCAGCCAGAGGTGGTCTGCTTCTCGACATTATATCATCTCACATCACTCTAAATTAAAGCTTTGCGCCTCTGAATTGCTTAAGCTTGATTTTTGAGGCTGTCAAGAAAAACACGTATCTGCTTTCTCTCCTCAGTGGCTCAGCAATTCAGAAATTCTGTGTAAACAGGGTCCATGTTTTCACCTTACATGGGCATACGGTGCACAGCATGTTGGTGCGTTATGTATAGGGTAAATAGATTCGCACAATTACCCTCGTTAGTAACCTATTCTGACAGACATGCGTGTCCGTAGTGGGGCTGCGCTGAACAACTTTCGGTTCCACTCTGTTAAATGTTAGTGCTTCACCTTTAAGATTAAAGGCCGGGTGTAAACAACACTCTGGGAGAGGCTTTAATGGTTCAGATGTGACAGCGCTAGCACTATACAGACTGTTTTATGTAACTAGCATCTTCAGGAAACAGAGCAAGCGTAGAAAGGATTTGGTCTAGATGAGATTTATTGCTCAGAGGTTCTGTTTTAATAAGTAAAGAGACCTAATGGGGTGCTCGGTAAGTATCAACTTTGACTCAGGGGTTTCTCCTAAAATAAATTATATATACATGTACAAAAATAGTTTTCAAGTTACAATGCTTATAGTATGGATAACATTACTTTTTAAGTTCTAATGTTAAAGGGTTAGTTCACCCAGAAATTAAAATTCTGTCTTTAATTACTCACCGTCATGTCGTTCTACACCCATAAGACCTTCGTTCATCTTCAGAACACAAATTAAGATATTTTTGATGAAATCCAATGGCTCAGTGAGGCCTCCTTTGACAGCAAGATAATTAACACTTTCAATGCCCAGAAAGGTACTAAAAACATATTTAAAACAGTTCATGTGACTACAGCGTTTCAACCTTAATGTTATGAAGCGACGAGAATACTTTTTGTGCGCCAAAAAAAAAAAAAAAAAAAATAACGACTTCAACAATATCTATGGCGATTTCAAAACACTGCTTCATGAAGCTTCACAAATCTTTTGTTTCGAATCAGTGGTTCGGCGCCTGTATCAAACTGCCAAAGTCACGCGATTTCAGTAAACAAGGCTTCGTTACGTCACAAGTGTTTCGAAACGTTTCGAAATTTCAATGGTTCATGTGACTTTGGCAGTTTGATACACGATCCGAACCACTGATTCGAAACAAAAGATTCATAAAGCTTTGAAGCTTCATGAAGCAGTGTTTTGAAATCGCCCATCACTATCTATTGTTGAATAAAGTTGTTATTTTGTTTTTTTGGCGCACAAAAAGTATTCGCGCCGCTTCATAACATTAAGGTTGAACCACTGTAGTCACATGAACTGTTTTAAATATGTCTTTAGTAACTTTCTGGGCGTTTGAAAGTGTAAATTAACTTGCTGTCAATGGAGGCCTCACTGAGCCATCGGATTTGATCAAAAATATCTTAATTTGTGTTCCGAAGATGAACGAAGGTCTTACGGGTGTGGAGTGACATGATGGAGAGTAATAAATGACAGAATTTTCATTTTTGGATGAACTAACCCTTTAACATGCATGTATAGAAAAGTCACTTTTTAATTCTCTTTGCGTATTGCAAAACTTTAAATTCACTGTAAGCAGTCAATTTAAACCATTAAATTAAAATGTATATCTTTTATATGAAAATTGATAATCAAAGTCAAAGAAACACTTATGTCCAGCCTACAATCTAAAGTGATATTACGACCTAATATTATATGGCGTAATATTTAACACTTCCACTTTATTAACAGTGTAGGGAAATCTTCCAAGTCTTTTTTAATTAATTTCCATCATTCTCTCTCCCTGACACTAAAGGCACTATGGACACAGATTAGGGTGGATGTCCATGAAAAATTAACAGGTTTATCTTTTAACTCGGACAACCCCCGGCCTTGTGATATATACTACTTTTTCCCCCTTTCATTTTCTTTCCGACTCTTTACTTTTCGGAGTAGAGGGAGGAAGCCTAGTAAAATGAAGCTGTGATTAAGTTGATATATTCCAGATAATAATAACAGAGTGGCTATTACACATTGGCGTTAGGAGAGAGAGTTTCCCGTTCTTCAGCCCTGCCCGAAGTGGAGTGGGGAGCTTCCAGAGAAAGGAGTGTGTGTAGTGTCACACCTGAAGGACTGAGGAAGAAGCATCAGAGAATGTGGAAGGGAAACTGGCAGGCAGCCTCTCTCATTCTGTGGATGACACTGACTCTCTCCAAGATGTAAAATCAGAGGATCTTGAGAACTTTATGGTCTTTTGTAAATTTGTCATACAGTAAATATTTGTGAAAATGCCACCATTCTCATTTACAATAAATCAGGTAATTCTTAAAAGGAATAGTTCACTCACAATGTTGGTTCAAAGCTATATTCTGTTATTTTTTCAGTGGAACACATCGGAAATATCTTTAAGCAGCTCTTTCCAATGGCACTTCATAATGACCAGCCCCAAAAACTACAAAAACACCATAAAAGCATCAACTTGTAAATGTCATTTAAACTTGTACACCATATTTATAGTCTGAAGCCATACAACAGCTGTTCATGACAGTCTGGGGATTTCTTTTTTTTTTTCCCCGTAACTTTCAAAGCACTTTTTTTTTTTTTTTTTTTTTTTAACTGGACATGAACAAACTGTTGCATCAATTTAGATGCAAACAATTGATATTAATGACGTCAAAGTGCCATTTTTTTTCCAATCTGGATGCAAATATCCAGTCAATAACACTGATGCAACATTTTCTTTTTCTTTTAATCAAGATGTAAAAATCCGGTTTGAATCAGTAGTGAATAATCTGGATATTGACATGCCATCTTTGAATTTGGACGCAAATATTTGGTCTCAACAACACGGATGCAACATTTTTTTATTTATCTGGATGCAAACATTTGGTATTTTGTGTTGCATGGGACAAAAACAGCATAAGGGTTTTAAAACAATAGAACCATTTTTTTTTTTCTTTTTGGATGAACTGTTGCTTTAAAGTCCTGATGTTGTTCCACATTTCTAGTTTATGTATTTAATAAAGCCACAGTAACAGAGCTTTATATCAAAATGAAAAGCCTCTCCATTAAGTACTGATTCTGTAATTTAATATTTCTCAAGTGTGCTTCTGTATTCAAGATTTATTTCCTATTCACACGCAGGGAAGATCATATATTTTTCAAGGGGATACATGTAAGCAAAGTGTGCAAGAGGTCAGACGTGCAGTGGGGGCATAAAGGAGGTCAGAAGTGACGAGCTGTGAGCTCCATAAGATCATAGAGACCCCTCCAGGGTGGATGACTCAGCTGGTGGGTCAGGAAGCTCAATAACCTGCTGCGCCAGGGTCAGTCACACTGCCTGAGGCAAGAGGCCACCTGCTGGCAGGGTACAAAATGGCCCTGACCCAGGCAGCCACACGAGTTCAAGTCAAGTGTCTATGTGTGAGGCTTAATGGGGAGAAATATATGTGAATCAAGACCTAGAAAAGCTTTGGGGCCTTCCTATTACATCCATTCAAATGGTTTTGTGAACATAGACTCATGCAAAAAGGGTAGAGGGAGCTGTTTCCTCACATCTGCTACTGTAATATACACTTTAAAGGAAAAGAACACACAGAAATTAAAATTCTGTTACGTTTTTGTCCATATAATGAAAGTCAATGAGATCCAAAAAGGACATAAAAGTAGCGTTAAATGAATCCGTACTTATATATTCTAAGTCTTCTGAAGATAACACAATCGCTTTCTATGATGAACAGATGAAATTTTGACCCATTTCAGTCGTCAAAACAATGATAAACGCACATACAGACATCAAACGTGAACTACAGTCAAACCTCATTGGTTCATGTACGTCACTTGACCAAACATCATGACATTTGAAGTATCGTGTTGCCATTTTCAATATTTTGAGGTTCATGTTGCCTTAGCTTCAGTAAATTAATTTCATGTTACTTTTACGACCCTTTTGGAGCTTGAAAGTTTTGAGTCCCTTTGACTTTCATAATATGGACAAAAACAATGTCAGCTGAAACATTCTTCAAAACATCTTCTATTGTGCTCTGCAGAAGAAAGTACGAGTTTGGAACAACATGAGGGTAAATAAATGATGACAGATAGTTCATGTTTGAGTCATCTCTTTTATATGAATCATTAAGTTCCCTTAGAACAATTTTTATGTGCGTGACCACTAGCTTCAGAAATGATTTTCTGAAAAATATCCTGTATTCTAAATGAAACTAATCATTTCTCCTGACAAAGTTTGGGAAAAAAAGACCTGCATGGAGACTTTGCAGACCAAAACATAGTGAGCTGGCTATCGAGGCCGCATTTTAAAGCACTGACGCAGGGGCTGCTGGGACTTTGTCCTGAATAGCTGACATTCTATCGGACAGAATGGAGACTTTTCTTCCATTGTTTTGTCTCTCTCTATCTGTGTTTCTTCTTTCTCGCTCTCATTTGATGGTTTCAACAGATTCTGACATCAGAGGAAGACTGACAGTTGACATTCTCCTTCTTTTTACAATCCATGCCATACCTTTCTCTCTTCCTTCAGATCAGGAGGCACAACTGTCAGGGGAACAGCAAGGAGGAGGGATGGGAGTGACGTGGCATACGGGCTCTTGTTGTACGCCATCCTATCTCTGATTTCAGGGCAAAAGCAAATGCACGGCAAGCGCACAGGTAGAGCTACTGACAGATGTGAGGTGGCTCTGTGCTTTTGTGTTGACAATGACGGCCGCTATCGTGGCTACGCATCAGTGTTGTTCTCTTTGCGGGGTTTTGCTGTTTGTTTCCCGACCGTCAGCGTTTATTTCCTCTTTATCAAGGTCAGAGTCGACATGGGACTCTTGCAAAGACACGGCCCTCTCAATCACCTGCTGTGCCTGTCTGTGAGGATGGAGGTCTCTCTTATGTTTGTTCTCTCTTTTCAGGGCAAATCACTCCCTGTTTCTTGGCAGACGTTCTTTTTTTAAAGTGCGCATGCAAAAAGGAACGCTGGAGTTGTAATCGAATTTGTCCATGTGGAAAAACAATACATACAAAAAAAAAAAAAAACTTAATGCCTGGTATTTTGTATACATGTCAGATCACATGAGTATTAAGCTAAATTGGGGCCATTTGTGCACTGTGTGCAAGACACGGAAGAGAGATCCATACAGACATTAATCTCGCTCTCACAGCATTACTGTATGCAGTTATTCTAGGTAGAAATCAAAGGAATATTAGTGTATTTTAGTGTAAGGTTTACACTATTTTAAGGTGAGGTTGTTCCAGTACAAATATGTACTGAGTAACATTAATAAACCACATGTACTTACTATAGGGTTTAGGGCTTTATTTACTTTATGTACTTACTATACTTTAGTGCTTTATTTAGGGTTAGTTACTTGTAATCAGTGTTGGGTGTAACGCATTGCAAGTAACTTGAGTTACCTAATCAGAGTACTTTTTCAATTTACAACAAAATATCAAAGTTACTTTTTCAAATAAGTAACACAAGTTACTTTTTCATATTTATTGACTGACAGCTCTACTGTCCCCATGTTGAGAGAAATAAAGTGCAGAGGCATTGTGTGCGCTGTATAAACATGATGATTATTGTAGCTCTAGACTAAATGTGAACATGCAGTTACTCATCTCACTTTCACAAACGCATTCAGTATTCCTCAAAATTAATAAAAACAGTGAAAAGCAATCTCAGAATTTTACGCAAACCTGTAATTAACTATATTAAATTACACAAATATGCTTTATGGATTTAATCTCACTTTATTAACCAATGTCTTTGCTGCTGACCTTCAATGATCCAATTCAACCATACTAATAAGCAAAAATTACTTTAGATTAGATTTAGAAAGAAGAGTGTTGAACTGTATCCTATTCTTCTTTAATCCAAAATGGCAGCACTGCTGAAAGGTTTGTTTGAGCTGCGCCCTCTACTGTACAGGCGTAAATATGCATTTCCTTCAGCCTGAGGCTTATTCATTTCACTTTTGGTGTGAAAGGGCCCTAACATTTGCCAAAAATAGAGCTTTTTTGTTGTTATTAAAAAACAATCAAGCAAGCCCAGCCCAGGTGAGAAAAAGTAACGCAAAAGTAAAGTAATGCATTACTTTTCATAAAAAGTAACTAACATAATTATTTACTTTTTTAGGGAGTAACTCAATACTGTAATGCATTACTTTTAAAAGTAATTATCCCAACACTGCTTGTAATTGACCCTTCGCCAGGACAAGCGATCTAACCAATCATAACGCCGAATCCGCCATTTTGTCCGACAAAGCAGTCAGGAGTTAGAAGATTAACCTCGGTGGACTTGAACTTGAAAAATGGTGTGTACTGACATCTTTCCGCATTTGAAACAACATTCCTTCTCATGTTCATTTACGTTTATTTGATGCTATAAATTAACTAGTAGGAAGAGATGATCGTTCACGAGCCGCTTGAGCTGAGGCGCTACAACAATCTGTCATGACACATTAAAGAGCCACAAAACGGTTTTTATTGTTCGCATTTCTTAAAAAATTACACAATTTGAAAGCTGGGACTTTGTTTAATATCATAAGTAACCTGCTCTGTCTTGTCTGTCGACGTGTTGTCAGTGTCCTCTTTGCTCCGCGATGTATTTTTCACTCTGTGTGGCGTGACAGCACCATGGCTTGTCGGACAAAGCAACAGTAACAAAGGGGGGCGGGTCTTTGCGAAGGGTCAATTATGCATAATCTACTGTTATTACTAGTACATGCAACATCTAACTATGTCACTTTACAATAAACTGAACTTTTTAAACTAAATGACAGACAATTTATTTAAAAGAATGTTTGGAACGACAACTATTCCAACATTTGCATCAACTAAAAATGATCAGTAAAGTAAAAAATACCTAACAATATGTTCAGAACTTAATACTGGAGCAATGAATTTCCACTTAAAGAGATGAAGTTCATCTGGAGAGAACAGACCTCAATAAATGGAAACGCATAAAGCACACATGCATGGAAGGTTTTGTGGAAATAGTTGGCACATGGTGAAAGTGTTATTGCATAAAGGTATTTTACCAATAAATTAACAAAATAAAGCCAATATCAGTCTATCGTAACTGAACACTGTTACTTAAATTGTGATGAACGTAGAACTAATTCAAACTAACTTCAAGATACTCATGGCATTTATTCTTTTTTTTTTCTTTCCTTTTTTAGATATAAGCCAAAGTCAGATGCACAATCTAGAGTACATATTTGCATACACATGTCCACTATGTTCACTTTTGTCTGTTTTGTCTATCACATTTCTCACATTTGTGTATTTTTATCAATGCTCCTCAACAGTTGAGTTACACTGCTGAGTATAAAGCTTATTTGTCTCTGTTCTGTTCTGTCTTTTGGATTCTCAAAAGAGCTGACTTTACTAAATCCATGACATTTCAAAGATGAATAATATCATATTTGAGTCAGCTACGATTTAAATGCAACAATTGTCTCAACGGCCCAGCGCAATAGAAATGCTAAAGTTCTAATTAGTTCCTTTCCTGATAAGTGCTGCAAATCATTGCAATAAGAGTAGTGGTAATAATAGCAATAATGAAAGTCTGAGTACTGAAATAACAGATAATGCATTGGGTCTTAATGCCTCTATAGCTGTGATAACAGATGTGCTGGAAAAGCCAAAAAAGGTGCCATACAACTGAAGTAATATGTGTTATTGAGTTGTGTTTCTGAACAGAACACTAACTCTAAAATTACACTGTCCGTATGGTCTTCACAAACCCACACAGGATACAATTGAGCTGTAAGCCAGCTGTCATACCCATGATAAACTCAATAGCTTCTGGACAGAATCGACTCAAAGAAGGTACAATACCTGCTAAACAGCTAACGGTCCACATCTCATATCCCCTGTGCTCTGATAAATGACGAAACTGTTGATGAAATCATTTTGTCCAGCCTAGACTCATGTGGACACTTTGATGCAAGACAAATAAATAAGTATTATCTGACATGTCTTATTTTAGCTGTTACTGTATCGTGTAATTGTAAGCAGATGGATATGATGTTTATTAAAGCAATAAGCGACAAAGGGTCATGCTTTACAGCGTTTTCATCAAGGAGTGGTCTTAAAACTCCCTAACCAAAAAAAGTCTGCTTTATAAAAAGGTTACAACAGCAATCAACAAGACATCATGTCAAATAAATTTATATTAAATTAAAAACAAATTTTAAAACAATAAAATCAATAATCCGTTTTCAATTTACTAAACTAAATCTAAGCATCTGTTAATATTTGACAGGTACCTTTGTCCTCAAAAGACTGGAAAAATGACCAAATGAATATTAAATGGCATCAGCTTGACAGCTGAAAACTGGTTTTCAATTTAGATTTGATTTCTTCAATACCTCGCTGTCCTCAAATTAAATGACAAAGTGAGAGTCTCTATATTTCTCTTTCTCTCGCACATACCTTTATCACAGCATGATGTCTTATGGACTTTTGCGGACAGAGACATTGTTGGCATTATAGGGGTTACATGAGGCCAAAAGCAGCTCCTTTCTTTCCAGTTAACTTCTTCGATTGATCTATTACACTGTGGCCATAAACCAGACAGATAAGGAGCTCCCTAGCTTTTTGGTAGATTGCGCGGTGCTCTTGTTCTGAGGTTAGTAATAACTTTCAAGTGTGGGACACGGCAAATGGACATTGGCACGACAGAAAAAGAAAAAGAGGTTTATCTATCTAATGGATAAAGTCTCGGACAGAGCAGCGTCATACTGGAGCGAGAGCCGAGTGGGAGAGGGAGGGGTCGGGTTTATTCCTGGGGAAATGAGAGATCTAGAATCCGCCGACACCTAGATGGATGAGAGCGTAGTTAGGAATTGATGACCTTCTTTCTATCTGTCACACAAATTTGTAGAGAAAAGGCTGGACTCTGATTCAGGTCCATGCTGTGCAGGTGTATTCTTATTTTTTTTCTGAGGGCAGATGCCGAGGCAAGAGATGTATTGCATCTGTCATACTAAAAACAAACTCACCCTCATATCGTTTACAAAAGAAGACATTTTAAAGAATGTATTGGTTTCTCTTTTCCATCAAATTGCAAGACCCAAAAGCAGACCAAAATTTAAATTATGACTTTAGGTCATTTAAATGATCAAAATTCACAAAACATAATCCTTAATTTATGAATGTGTAATCAAAATTCCCACCACTAGGAGCAAATGTCTAATTTGTGATTGGATCATTTTGAATCAGATCTTTTCACTTCAATTAAAACTCTGAATTCAACTCACCAATCAATGGATAACTTCATTTTGGTCTGTTCCTCTATCGTACAAAGCTATCGTATGGTTTCAGAAGACTTGGAATATAGCGCATAAGCTGTATGAATCACTATCTTGATACTTTTATAATGCTTTCACTTTTGAAGCATCCAGTCACACTGCAAAAAGTAATGCGCTATATGTACTCCATAAAATTTGGGCAACAGATTACAAGCAATATTATTAATTAAATTCAACAAATAGAATTGAGTTAGAATTAATCAAATTAATTCCTTAAATGTCAACCATTTAAAACGAGTAAAATTTAAGTAAAATTTAAAACAAAAATATCTGAATAACAGACAGACGTCAAAGATAAATTAAGAACTCTTTATTTTTTATTGCCAACATTGAAGAAACCTGATGATAACAAGCAGAATCACTGAAGGAAAGAGAAACACAAGAATTAACAGAGGTTTAGATGTTGATGTTGATTTTATTGAAAATGTTTGGTCACCATTATTGTGATCGGTGTTTCATTTAGTTAGGCAGTTTGACTCTTTGCTTTTTATGTCAGTTTGTGGTTTTTGTAATGGTGTTTGCTAATTTTACACATTTTAAATGGTTGACTTTTAAGGAATTCATTTGATTAATTCTAACTCAATTCTGTTGAATATAATTAATAATATTGCTTGTAATCTGTTACCACAATTTTATAGAGAGTAGATAGAGCATATTACTTTTTACAGTGCACCATTCGTTGTCACCAAATATTAACCCAGTAAAGCTTGAAATATGAAATAATAGTGTTCTAATGGAACAGTTTATTTACCTTTAGACAAAATCAAAAAAAAAAGATTTTAGGCTTTTATGGCTCATATAGTTTGATTTAGGAGAATATCTAGCTCTCAATACTACTGTATTGTATTTGTGTACCAAATACAATACAGTAGGGCTTAGGGTTTAAAAGCTACTAGCACATTTTTTAAAATATCTCCTTTCGTGTTCCACAGAAGATGATTCTACAGGTTTGGAGTAAGTAAATGATGACAGAATTTTCATTTTTTGGGTGAACTACCCCTTTAAGCTCTCTCTCTCTTTCTGTCAAGCATCTTACTGCCATCAAAGTCAAACACTCCAAAAGGCCTAAATTACGCATGCTGTGCAGGCCCTCTCGCCGGCCTGTGATATGTTTAAGCCAATCCCGTAATAAAAGATGCGGCCATACATATTCATGATAGGAATCTAGTAATTAGTGAACCCCCCACAACACATACACACACACGCACACATTAAACACACACGTACACCACTCAACCTCATGCATATTTATTGCTGTGGCCCGGCAAACAAAGACACTGGCAGTCCAGGGCATTCTCCATTAACACAGGCAGCAGCGTGTGATGGTGGTGATAGCAGGCCTGCCACTCATAGAAGCTGCGTTCAGGGCCCACGCGTCCCCCCTGTGCCGGAGGGAGGGAGGAGGGGGAGCGAGAGAGGATCTCCTCACTGGTGGCTGCCTTTCCTCTTTGAGTCACCTAATTTCCACTTTGCTGAAATGCAACCCGGCATCATTATTGCATCAGGATTGAAAGGCGGCTATTGAAAGCCTCTCTGCAATGTCAGGAGCACTATGCCGGCGGGACGCTCCCAAAGGGACGGGCCCTGGAGTAGTACACACATGCACGCAAGCACATACGAAGCAAAACAAACACGTTCGGTTTCGTGCGCACATACAAAGCAAAACGCACACATGAGTCACATATACCGGTGCGTGCCACAGTTATATATCAAATTAAACAAGAAAACCTGCTGATGCACATCAT
The DNA here is from genome assembly GCA_039654765.1 of Mylopharyngodon piceus. Taxonomy (NCBI): domain Eukaryota; kingdom Metazoa; phylum Chordata; class Actinopteri; order Cypriniformes; family Xenocyprididae; genus Mylopharyngodon; species Mylopharyngodon piceus. The sequence continues at coordinate 22,742,728 of CM077452.1, read as the reverse complement.
GCCAGTCTGGTCATTTTGCTTTTCGCAAATTAGATTATGAACCAGATATGAAAGTGTTTGTTTTAACACATATTAAAGGGTGTAAGACCTGATGCAATAGCACAGCTGGTGACACTTCCTCAGTTTCAAATGCTCTCAAGATTATGGTGCATTCCTGCTTAAGAGGAAATATGTAATAATCCGGACATGAGAGCTATTAGACACTCAATCTGCTTGAAGCCCATTCATGCGTTCAGGCTGGCCCGTGGCTCGAGGTGACATCATTATCAAGGGGCTCATAGATCTTCTGCTACAGTTTGTCTCAATACGTCTCATGTGTTACAGCATACATCCAAAAAAACATATGAGGGTTAATGACAAATAAGAAAATATGAAGATAAAGAAAAGGAAAAATCTAGTCCAAGTTCTCAAAAATGTTCTCTTAGTAATCATATTGGTTTCAAATGTTTTTTTGGTTTTTGTTCTGTTTTTTTTTTAAATGCTTGTACCATTTTCAAGTAAAATGTTAAATTGAATAACACTAAAAATGTCAAGTGGTGCAACAATAAAGAAAAAATGTAATAACATATTTTCCTAATACATTAATCATACCCATGTTAATATTTCAAAGGTTTTAAATACATTTTCCAAGCTAGAAAGTATTTATTTATTTATTTATTTATTTTTTACAAATATCATGAATTATTAATTTATTATTATTTATAAAATGGTTAGTTCCTGTCCTTGATTCTGATTGGTCAATAGCTGTGTTTTATTCATGATAAAACATTGACATTGTTCATTGAAGCTTACTGTATTATGTAGTATTGTGAGAAAGAGATCGAGTGAGCGAGTTTATTACCTGCATTCAGATTTAGCATTTTCCTTCAGGTCAGTCCTATGTTCATAATAAAAAATCCGATGTATTATCTTGTCCTTTTAACAGTTAAGGGGTTTTCCCGTGACCGACAGCGCTAGTCAAAGCATTTGTCAGTTGTGTCTTGTTCCGTGTTCACAACAATTCAGTATTTAAATTTAAAAGTCTTCGCTACTGACCGACAGACTCATAAAGACAGTCTTTGCCGCCATCTAATGGCGTGATAATGTAACTTCTGTTGCTGTTCACGGTCAGGGACTATTTTTTCCGGTGGAAGGAAGGCTTTTAGGGAAAGTTTACATCATGAAAGTTGTACTGATACATATTTTTGGCTTTAATATTTGTATTGTGTGGTAACCATTTTATAAAAGCAATAAGGTACTCAAGGCTAGTGCTGTATCGTGAATAAGTCACGGCTGAAGGGGTTGCAGGCACTCCGCTTCGCTTCGTGCCTGTGTCACTCCCTTCAGTCGTGACTTATTCACGATACAGCACAGCCTCTTGTACCTTATTGCTTACTAATATCACAGAGTTTTTGGAAAGTCACACCATATTACATTTTACAACCTGAACTACTTGTCAAAAAAAAAAAAAAAAGAAAGAAAAAAAAGGTCAAATTAGCTGATATTTTATGAAACTGGCTGACCTTGACACAGTCATGAGCATTTGTAGAGGTCATTTTTTTAATATCATATCCTGTTTTTTTTTCCCCTGCTTGACATGACTTTGTCCGTCTGAAAAAAATTAAGCTAAATTTTAATTCAGAAATTACAAATATGATCATCATAGTAGAGAAATATTCAAATTCAAATGCATTTTTGAATAAATCAAAAGATTCAGAAAAAAAAGTAAATGACCCTTAAATAGATGTATTTAAAGTCGCTATATATAAAAGCAAACAAAGGTTAATTGCTTATAATGACACTATGGTACTTCATAAAGAGCACGTTCTTACCGACACTACAAAAAAAAAAAAAAAATCACGGTTGTAATAAAAGGTGTTGATGACATTTATTACCTCAGGTCAATTTTATAACGCAGTGTTGGATATTACATGCTATCTGCATGTGATCATTACAGTGTAGCTTTTCAGAGAGAGGGTCATGACTGCCTCTGCAGGTGCAGATGTGGTGTATCTATGCAGGGGGCCCCATGGGCCCCTTTATTATAACTGCCTTTGATTGACCGACTGTGTGACCTGAATGGCCCATTTGCGAGGGTGTGTATGCTTTTGCAAGAGTTCCTATTCATAGAATTTGTGCTTCTATACTTGTGTGGTATCACAATCACAGATGAGAAGGTCGAAAACGATAAAATGCTCCTTGACTTTGAAAACCCTCTGCTACAGCACTGGTCACCAGAGGTGGGAGTGACTCTAGGAGACACTAACACTTGCACGGCAGCTAATCCTTCAGCATGACTGAGACGTGGGACAGAGAGCGGACAAAGCAGATAAAAAGCATTTGAGCTAGTGAATTATAGCCAGGCTCTGTTAGATGAATTGCTCTTTTGAGTATCTCCGTGTTTTTATTGTCCTCCAGGGTCCCACACCTGTTCATTCCTTCATGGACAATGTATCTAAAAGGTGATATGGTCAAATTCAGTGCACAGCGCAAAAGGCCATTTTACACGGTACACTGTAACTGCAAGTTCCCATTTCATTTTCAATGGAAGAGAGGCGGCAAAACGGAGCTGGCAATGAAAGTAGCACTGTGAATGATTAAAAGAATCGGACCCATTTGTTCAGGCAGTGTAGTCAATATTCAATATGTCTACATTAGTTTCCATGGTAATGCAAAGAGATTACACAAGAGAGTCATTGTGGAAGGAGACAATGGAAAACGATAAAGTTTGCCTTTGCTTGTAGTTCTAACTCATGAGGTGACAGTGGCATATGTTGTGTTTACAAAACCACTTACTCATTCATTATATAGTGAATGCCACATATTGTTCTGAATAGGGAATGGATGAGCCAAAAAGAGTGAATTTGTACTAGGGGTGTCGCAAAACACCGGTACTGATGATGAAAAAATGAAATCAAACATAGAAGGTGGTGATACCGCACCTTAACGTTGGTTGTTGCCACCCATCATAAAGCGGAAAAAAGTAGAAGACAATGCAGTTTGTTTTTTTTTTTAATCTGGGTTCAAACCACATATTTTACAAAAAGCTGAACAAAATCTGATGCTTGTCTGAACAAAGCATAATTGACTTCTGTTCTACTTTATGGAACAGTAATTATGATTCAGCTGCAAAAACTGTTAGGTTAAAAAAAATGCTAGACGAAAACTATAATTATGAGGTAGTGACACTTTGCTGATTTGTGTTAGCAGAATTAAACATGTTATTAGAGGGCTACAAATATTTCTTTGTTTTAAAAAGCTCAGTGTGGAACATAAAAAGTAATTACTGTACATCTTATAGAATTCTTCCATAAGGATAAAAGCCATAGCTGAGAGTCGATCATGTTGTTTCTTGTTTCACCATGGAGACTGTTCAAACACAAGTTATTTTGTTAACACTTTTCAATAAGGTTTCATGTCAACAGAAGTTAACGCATTAGGTATCGAGAATGAACAACGAAAAACAGTTTATAATCTGGGTTACTGTTAATTTACACATTGTTCATTGGTAATTCATGTTACACATCAGATAATGTTAATTTAATATATGTATTAGAAAATTTAGAATATAATCAAGATTAATAAATGTAATAATCATTGTCAGTGTTAATGCAATAACTCATGTTAACGAACTGAACCATATTTTAAATTACTGTGTAATGAAGCTGCTCATCTTTTAAACACAATACGGCACATTTCATTTCCATCTTAAAACAGTAACAATAATTAACTAACTTCACCAGAGTCTAACGTAACGCAACCAAACCCTCCTAAATTAAAAACCGGATTACTGCACAGAAGTGTCAGACTCCGCAATGATCCCCTAATTGTGTGGAGAAGAATGTATCAAATTAATATTTTTTCTCCAATAAGACAAAGGACACTGAGGAAGAGGGGGAGGTGAGGCATTTCGAGATGAATCATGAATGATGTCTTACTGAATAAAAGAGCAACATGGCTTTTCGGAGCCGCATGTCACCCAGACCCTGAACGCGCTGGATGTCACAGGCCTCTGATGCTTGACTAGGTGCCATTTCGAGATGTTTGCGTGGAGGGATGAAGAGGAGAGGCCCCGAGGCACTCTGTCTTCCCTGTCCTGAAGTCAAACCTGAAACCTGTCTGCTCCGAGCACGCCGAGACCGGACAGAACAGGCTTTGAGCTTTAGCGGGATTTAAGACTTCTGAAAGGTAAGGAAAAGAAAGTGTCAGTCCTTTGAACAGCTTTGATGTTCTTTCCACTCAAAACTCTACGATACACAGCTCAAAGGGAAGGCTGTGGACAAATAGGGAAATGGGACGAGTACTTTCTCTCACATACACACTCCAGAAAACCCTAACCGAAAGCTAAAATATGGTCACAGAACCTGGGCTCCGGTCCAATTTTAATGGGGCGGCCCCTGATTAACTGGTGCAGTGGTCAAACCCACTTTAACTAAGTATATTACACGTCTCCATTTAAATGTGTAATTTAACTTACTTCAAATGGATCATTGTGCTCTTTTCATAAAGGTGAACATGGAAGAGATTAAACTTTAAGTCATTATGTCTCCATAAAAGAGGATTCTTCGCCGCTCGGAATGAGGTAATATTTTTTCCCGATGACTTCTGCGAGGGAACGCCAGACCCGACGATTGGTTTTCATTCACCTGGTGAGCAGCAAAAAAGGTCTATTGCATAAAGACAATAGAGGCACGTTGTGGAAGTCAAAGGCTTCGTATCAAAGAGAATGAGGAAAACCTCAAAAAATGGGTCACTGGGACCAATTTCATGTTTCTGTGTGGTAAAGACAAATGGATTTTCTCCTCTGTGATTTTTTTGGACGGAGAGAAATGATGAATAAAATTAATTGATCCATCTGGGTTGCTTTTCTCTTCTGTCTTCCTTTTTTCGCTAGTCGTTTCCTTCTTCAGATGCTTTTGTTCAATTTTCCAGTTTTGGTTTCTGCAGTCTAAACATCATGAACCCTAATGGGGATAAGTTAACATGTTTGGTTACACTCAAGAAAAACTGGTCTGAAGTACTGTACATGAAAAAGAACTGAGTCTGGTTTAGATGAAGCTTCTTTTAGCTTAGCATCATTTTTTCCCAGTGGATGAGCATTGCTTCTGTATTAGAATTGGCAGAGCATCAAATCCAGTCACAGTTTGGTAGATCTCACAAACATACGTTATGTCTCATGATAACTCTGGGCTTTGTTTACTAGTCTTCATTTTCTTTAAAGCCACAGTACACAGACTCAGCGCTCTCCAGAAGTGTGTTTACCGTTGTGCTACGTTAGATTGTTTGTTGAAATAGAGAAGTATCAGATACAGATGAGCTTTTGGGGAAAACCCTGAGTGCTGTGAGCTGAAATGATGTTTGATCATAACTCAAAGGTCAGAGGGGTATCTTTTGTTTAAGGTTATTGGTGACACATTCAACATGTCAAGTTAACAAACAACTTTATTTTGGCAGATTCCACAAACATGGTACTGATTTGATGCATTTTAGAGGCACAAACCATGTTTCTTTTTATGTATGTATGTATGGATGGATGGATGACAATCTGCATTGTAAAAAGTGCTATATAAATAAAGGTGACTTGGATGGATAGATGGATGGATGACAATCTGTATTGTAAAAAGCGCTATATAAATAAAGGTGACTTGAATAGATGCATAGATGGATGAATGCAAGGATGACAATCTGCATTGTAAAAAGTGCTATATAAATAAAGGTGACTTGGATGGATGGATGGATGGATGACAATCTGCATTGTAAAAAGCACTATATAAATAAAGGTGACTTGGATGGATGGATGGATGGATGGATGACAATCTGCATTGTAAAAAGCGCTATATAAATAAAGGTGACTTGGATGGATGGATGGATGGATGGATGGATGACAATCTGCATTGTAAAAAAGTGCTATATAAATAAAGGTGACTTGGATGGATGGATGGATGGATGACAATCTGCATTGTAAAAAGCGCTATATAAATAAAGGTGACTTGGATGGATGGATGGATGGATGACAATCTGCATTGTAAAAAGCGCTATATAAATAAAGGTGACTTGAATAGATGCATGGATGGATGGATGGATGGATGACAATCTGCATTGTAAAAAGCGCTATATAAATAAAGGTGACTTGGATGGATGACAATCTGCATTGTAAAAAGTGCTATATAAATAAAGGTGACTTGGATGGATGGATGGATGGATGGATGACAATCTGCATTGTAAAAAGCACTATATAAATAAAGGTGACTTGAATAGATGCATGGATGGATGGATGGATGGATGGATGACAATCTGCATTGTAAAAAGCGCTATATAAATAAAGGTGACTTAGATGGATAGATGGATGGATGGATGGATGGATGGATGGATGACAATCTGCATTGTAAAAAGCGCTATATAAATAAAGGTGACTTAGATGGATAGATGGATGGATGACAATCTGCATTGTAAAAAGCACTATATAAATAAAGGTGACTTGGATGGATGGATGGATGGATGGATGACAATCTGCATTGTAAAAAGCACTATATAAATAAAGGTGACTTGAATAGATGCATAGATGGATGAATGCAAGGATGACAATCTGCATTGTAAAAAGCGCTATATAAATAAAGGTGACTTGGATGGATGGATGGATGGATGACAATCTGCATTGTAAAAAGCGCTATATAAATAAAGGTGACTTGAATAGATGCATGGATGGATGGATGGATGGATGACAATCTGCATTGTAAAAAGCGCTATATAAATAAAGGTGACTTAGATGGATAGATGGATGGATGGATGGATGGATGGATGACAATCTGCATTGTAAAAAGCGCTATATAAATAAAGGTGACTTGGATGGATGGATGGATGGATGGATGGATGACAATCTGCATTGTAAAAAGCGCTATATAAATAAAGGTGACTTGGATGGATGGATGGATGGATGACAATCTGCATTGTAAAAAGCGCTATATAAATAAAGGTGACTTGGATGGATGACAATCTGCATTGTAAAAAGTGCTATATAAATAAAGGTGACTTGGATGGATGGATGGATAACAATCTACATTGTAAAAAGTGCTATATAAATAAAGGTGACTTGGATGGATGGATGGATGGATGGATGGATGACAATCTGCATTGTAAAAAGCGCTATATAAATAAAGGTGACTTGGATGGATGGATGGATGGATGGATGGATGACAATCTGCATTGTAAAAAGCGCTATATAAATGAAGGTGACTTGGATGGATGACAATCTGCATTGTTAAAAGTGGATTGATGGATGAATGGATGGATAACAATCTACATTGTAAAAAGTGCTATATAAATAAAGGTGACTTGGATGGATGGATGGATGGATGGATGGATGGATGACAATCTGCATTGTAAAAAGCGCTATATAAATAAAGGTGACTTAGATGGATAGATGGATGGATGGATGGATGGATGGATGACAATCTGCATTGTAAAAAGCGCTATATAAATGAAGGTGACTTGAATAGATGCATGGATGGATGGATGGATGGATGGATGACAATCTGCATTGTAAAAAGTGCTATATAAATAAAGGTGACTTGGATGGATGGATGGATGGATGACAATCTGCATTGTAAAAAGCACTATATAAATAAAGGTGACTTGAATAGATGCATGGATGGATGGATGGATGGATGGATGACAATCTGCATTGTAAAAAGTGCTATATAAATAAAGGTGACTTGGATGAATGGATGGATAACAATCTACATTGTAAAAAGTGCTATATAAATAAAGGTGACTTGGATGGATGGATGGATGGATGGATGGATGGATGGATGGATGGATGACAATCTGCATTGTAAAAAGCGCTATATAAATAAAGGTGACTTAGATGGATAGATGGATGGATGGATGGATGGATGACAATCTGCATTGTAAAAAGCGCTATATAAATAAAGGTGACTTAGATGGATAGATGGATGGATGGATGGATGGATGGATGGATGGATGACAATCTGCATTGTAAAAAGCGCTATATAAATGAAGGTGACTTGAATAGATGCATGGATGGATGGATGGATGGATGGATGGATGGATGACAATCTGCATTGTAAAAAGTGCTATATAGATAAAGGTGACTTGGATGGATGGATGGATAACAATCTACATTGTAAAAAGTGCTATATAAATAAAGGTGACTTGGATGGATGGATGGATGATAATCTGCATTGTAAAAAGCGCTATATAAATAAAGGTGACTTGGACAGATGGATGGATGGATGGCCTTCAATTCATTTTAACTGTACAATCTTACATTTAAATTTCTCATTTCAATTCTGAATGGCACACAACCCTTCTAATATATCAATAGATCCCACTGAAACTGAATCTTTCTGACATAAATGATTTAGCATGCTACGCGGCCAGAGCAGCCAAATCATATAAAACTTTTATTTAAGACACAATTTTCAATCTGAATCAGGTCTTGCTGAGTGCTTAGAATAACATACTAAAGCCTGTTTATTGTGTTTGCCTCTGCTCGGCAGGTTGCTGCTTTGAAGCAAACAATCTAAGCTGACATTACAGCAAGGTTATTGAAACTTGGTACCATGAGGGTTGTAAATACATTAAAATATAGAGCACGTCTTTCCAATGCAACTCTCTATAGCCTGCAGAGTAGACTTCTCTCCAAAAACAAGAACAAAGACATTTCTTTCATAATCTGCAGAGAAATTCTACACGAAGGAAACATTTTATCATCATAACATCATGCCTTTGAGGAATGTCAGTATGTAAATCTAAGTTAAATGAATAATCCAGGAATCTCTCAATATGGTAGCCTGTAGCCAGTAGGATGGCTTGCCAGTTTCACTTAGAATAGGCGCAGGTGTGGACAGAAGGCTTGGGTCAGTACAAAAATGTGTGACTTCTCCCACCAATCACTCTGAACAGTGCACCACTTTCACATATTCTTCTCAAGTTATCATAGATTTGAGCAATACGGCCCCCATTTTTCTGTTAATGTCAGTCAGGGAACTATTAAAGCATTGACGGTTCCAAAAGAAAATGAAAGGCTGCCTACAACGACATGTTTGACCTTATATTGTGTGAGAGAGTTCTGCCACGACTCTCATTATACCCGTGATTACAGTCAATCCCCTTAACTCTGCCTATAGAGGCTACAGTAATTACTCTCACACAGCATGCAACTCAGAGAAATTACGTTCATAAATACATTTCTCCACCTTTGCTTTTAGCTCCCATCTACTTTAATTCGCTGACAAGTACTTACAAAAAAAAAAAAAAAAAAAAAAAAAAAAAAGAGGTGGATGTGAAGTCTTGAGCCTTCTTCTTTTAACCTTATTCAGAGCAATCAGAAGACAGAAAGAAAGAACAAGCTGTGACAATGAGTAAACTTGACGTTTTGTGTTTGTTATGTGATTCAAGTGAATGAGATACTTCCTGTTTGTTGTGCTTTCACAATTATATGGAAGGCGCGAGTTCAAACCCAGCTCACGACATCCGGTTCTCTTACTGTCCTTGATACACTTTCCTCTATAATAAAAAGTGGCAAAAAAAATAAAAAAATAAAAATAATAATAAAAAAGTTGGGGCGTGTGTGTAGGGTAAGATGTGCCACCTTTTTGCAATAATGAGATAATTCACCTAATCATATTTCATGATGGGCTATAAAGATACAGTATGACTCTCTATAGATCCCCCCCCCACCCCCCACCATCCGTACATGATTGGCCCTTTTCTAAATATATGACAATCATGTGATGAAATAAGTGCATATTTTGCTGCTAGATTAAGGGGGTGGCACATGTTACCCACTGATACCATAAAATCTCCTACTTCATGCTCTGTTTTGAGCGTATGTGAGAAGTAACGTAGCAAACAGTCAGTCAGGGGTTAAATCGTGTGGGTTGTACCTGTAATGAGCTTCCTTTAATGACTGCTCTCTGCTTAAAGTTGATAATTGAATGAAGACACAGTCTTCTTTGCCCCGAGCCAAAGCACTGAGAAAATAATTTGTAAATACATTTCCGAAGCTGAATGCATTTTTTGGTCCTTTTAATGCCTACTTTTACTAATTTCACATGCCGTGTGCTCATGCAAAGTACTCGTGTTTAAAAAAAAAAAAAAGAAGACTGATAATTATGTGACTTCCTGTTAAGTAGAAAAAAATGAATAATTAAAATGAATTACTGAACATGCATGAGTGAAAACAGCAACTTTGCACAAATCTCTAAACCAGCATAGTTGGCTTAAGATGAAAATAAGAAAGAAACAGTCCTCGACCTTCACATTTTCTTTTAGAGGCAACCTGAGGCAAGATGGGGGGGATGAAGTTAAAGATGTGTAAATCTGAGCATATTTCAGGCATGTAAATAAAAACTAAGTAATGAAAAGACAAGGTAGCAGCAGCTCTGTTGAGACAGCCAGACAAAGAAGTTTTATGCAAATATAATTAAGCTGTAGCCAGAGATATGATAATTAGCTGTTTATTGCAAACGGATGTGCAATGTCTTGTTACAAAGACTAAATGTAAACATCGCTCTCAAGTCTGTGTTGAAAAGACTGAGATTAAAAAAGCGAACATGGAACGACAGTCTATGAGATGCAAGTGGCTCAATTTATCAAGGCCCTATTGTTGGGAGACTAATTAATTTGTTTGTGTGATTGCTTTGCTGGGCAGCCCACGCGGCTAAAAACAAGACTGATAACCTCGGTCACCTCAGAAAAAGCCTTGAAATCCCAGCGCGGGGAAAGTTTTTATTAAACTGCCGTACTCCCTTCTTCCTCCATTCCTTTTTGTTATAGGTTATCATTCAAGCAGCCTTCCAGAAGATTCCATTGTGTTAGTGGTCTTATCAGACTTTGACAAAAGCTTGAGGCTGACATCATGCTGGCCAGAGAAAAAGTCCTGGCCTGAGATCTGAATCACTGCATTGTCGAATGAGGTGAACCCCTAAACCTCACTGTCGCATGGTGACTTTTGCTAAACAAGAACTCAACTGAAGATGCTAAAAAGACAAGCAAGCATTACTCTCACCTGTGTGAAAAGGCATATAACCTCTAGTTCACTAGATAGTTCACTCATAAATGAAAATTCTGTCATTATTTACTCACAATCATGATGTTCCAAACCTGTATGACTCTCTACCATAGAACACAAAAGGAGACATTTTTAGGAATGTATTAGTCGCTCTTTTCCATGCGATTAAAATGGGGACCTTTTAAGCTTAAAAAAGGATACGTAGTATAAGACAAAAATATAATATATATATATATATATATATATATATATATATATATAAAAGTGATATATATATAAATCACTTTAGACTCGCTAATGAAAGGTAGTTGCAACATAGTTTAATGTTAATATGAATGAAAAAGTATTTTATTTATTTGACATTCTAAAAAAAAAAGAAAAAAGAAAAAAAGAACATTATGAAATTAACATCAACCTATATTAATAAATGCTGTAAAAGTGTATGATTGATGTTAAAGGGTTTGTTTACCCAAAAATGAAAATTCTGTCATTAATTACCCACCCCCATGTCGTTCCAAACCCATAAGACCTTCATCTTTGGAACACAAATTAAGATATTTTTGATGAAATCTGAGAGGCATGAGTCATCCATAGACAACAATTTAACTACCACTTTCAAGGTCCAGAAAGGTACTAAAGACATCGTTAAAATAGTCCACGTGACTGCAGTGGTTCAACCTTAATTTTATGAAGCAACAAGAATACATTTTGTGCGCAAAAACAAAACAAAAATAATGACTTTATTCAACAATATCCTCTCTTCTGTGTCATTCTCATACGCTGTTTATGTTCATCACTTCCAGATTCTACGTCAGAACGCCGAGTCATTATTGGCCGGCTCCTGCGTCAGCATCACATGCATGCATCATGCTGATCACGTGAACAGCGTCGGCCAATAATGAGCCGGCATTCTGACATAGAACCTGGAAGCGCTGAACGTAAACAGCGTAAGAGAAAAATTTTTTGAAAAAAGTTGTTATTTTTGTTTTGTTCTTGCAAACAAAAAATATTCTTGTCGCTTCGTAAAATTAAGGTTGAACCACTGCAGTCACGTGGATTATTTTAACGATGTCTTTAGTACCTTTCTGGACCTTGAAAGTGGTAGTTAAATTGTGAGTCAGAGAGCTCTCAGATTTCATCAAAAATATCTTAATTTGTGGAATGACATGAGGGTGAGTAATTAAGAACAGAATTTTCATTTTTGGGTGAACCCTTTAAGGAATTGAACATTATTGTAAAGTGTAGTAGATTAGTATGTGAAGTAGCCTACAGTAATAGAAAACTTGTAATAATATAGTGTAATAGTTAATTCATGCTAAAGTCACTGCAGTTGTTCATTCTTGACTGATGTCTTATTTGGAACGCCAAAGCTCAGAAGCAAAAAATACGATGACCCTGGTATGACAGCTAATATCATGGCTAATGTCTTCTTCATGGACTAACGCGTTGCCTGCTTTGTTTGTGCAACAGGTACGCAGTTGCCGCATGTCTGCTTGGTAGCATTTCAGAAAAAAAGAGAGAACTAAATTAGTGTTGTCCCCCCATGAAGGTAATTACAGCCATTCGCTCGTTAGCATTTTGATGATATTGATTGAAAATGTAAGGAGGTGAGGGATCCTTTCACAGACGACAACAAAGATATAAATCATAATTTGAGTTATTAATATCCGCCGCGCTATTAGTTTGGTGATTTATGGACCTTTACAAAGAGGCTGATTAGTGGGGCGAGGTTGGGTAATCTTCTGAGAGGGTCCTTATTAACACATTATTTTTCCATGAGAATATCAATGAATGCTGTCTTGTCATTATTGACAGAGGCGGGTGTAGTGATGCGGCTCTCCGCTCGCTTTGTGTGCACCCCTCTCGGCTCACTCGCACTGGCACGGAGTACAGACGCCGTAGCATATTCAATCTCATGTTCCCTCCAGAGGTTTCTGACACTTGTGCTTAGGGATACGCTCTTTGTTTCTTCTGTTGCTCTTCCCTTTATTCTCTTTTATTAATCTGGATTAATGAGTTAAACAGTCAGTCCCAGGCCAACATTCTTCACAAATTCTTAAATAAATAGTTTGCCGAAAATGAAGTCTGTCGAAACGTTCCTCTGTTTATCTTCTTACGCAGTGTATTTAATTATGTCTACACTACTGTTCAAAAGTTTGGGGTCGGTAAGATTTTTTAATGTTTTTGAAAGAAGTCTCTTATGCTCACCAGGGCTGCATTTATTTGATCAAAAATACAGTAAGAACAGTAATATCGTGAAATATTATTACATTCTAAAATACATTTTTCTATTTTAATATATTTTAAAATGTAATTCCTGTGATGGAAAAGCTGACTTTTAGCAGTCATTACTCCAGTCTTCAGTGTCACATGATCCTTCAGAAATCATTATAATATGCTGATTTGGTGCTCAAGAAACATTTCTTCTTATTATCAATGTTGAAAAACAAACAAAACAAAAGTTGTGATGCTTTATATATATATTTTTTTGTTATGTCAAAGTCTATATTGTTACTTTTAATCAATTTAATGCATTCTTGCTGAATAAAAATATATATTTCTTAAAAAAAAAAAAAAAAAAAAAAAAAGAGGAGAAGAATGAATAACAACAAAGCAATTGGTAAATATCAACTTAAATTTTAGTCTGTTCCTCTCACAAAGGTATCCAATGACTTTAGAAGACATTAAATATAGCAAACATTTTACTATGAAGTGTGTTTATGATACTTTTATAATGACTTTATTATTTATCTTATATAACTTATTTTTTAGAGCTTGACATATGGTCACTATGAACAATTGTATGTGGAAAAAAAGCTCCATTTGTGTCCCACTGAAAAAAAAAAAAAAAAACAGCATATGAGTTCAAGTAGTAAATAATAGCTGAATTCATCCAAGCCTTTTCACAAGCAAAAGTGTTGGAGGAGAGGCTGATTGTTGTGTTTGCTGTCCCCTGGTGTGCTGCTCCCTGCAGGGGTGAGGTCTGGGCATCTGGAGGCGAGACGACTCACCGGGCCACTCACCCCAGTCTGTTCCTCCCCTTTCCTGTACCCCTGACGTGCCCAGACGCTCCTCAAACAACAACTGTCCACCAGCCACGGCCTAATCCTTTGCAGGTGACCCAGGCAAGGGCCCGTGCAGCGCTTTCCAGGCAGAACCAGGGCCGTGAGGGTAAGGGGGACGGACATCACAGACACGCCCCACTGCATCCTCAAACACCAACCCCCCTGCCAAATAGGGTCTTAAATACAAACAAAAGCATTCAAAAATAAAGGATACTTCCATCAAAAAGAAAACTTTTTGAAGTTCCGCAAGAATGCAAAAGGCTCCCGGCATCAGGACTGGTTCTTCTTTGTAAACCACATAACCTGGACATCTCTAAACAATGCCTCTTTGTCAGCACTCTTAGTTCCGGCGATTGAAGTATAGAAACTGCTAATAACCTTGGACTAGAAGAACTACAACTGTTGGTTGTTTTCAGGTGGATAGAGGTGGTGAAAAGCTTTAGAAGAATACAAGCACACAATAAAGCTCCAAGTAGGGTGAAGGTTTTAAATGCAAGCTCAGAAGTTTGTTTCATTCTGTCAATCATAGTGCATATCTATATAAATGCCTTTTGTCAATTTTATTTGTATAGAGTTTTCACATTTTGCTTCAAAGCAGCAATTCATCCCTTAAAGTCCTCATTGAGCAAACCAAAGGCAACTGTGGAGAGGGGGAAGAAAAACTCCATTAGATGTTCAGGTGAAGAGAAGAAAAACCTTGAGAGAAACTGTAAAGCCAAACCTACTCTGGAAGACATTACAATAAATATACATAAGCCAAATATTATCTTGCTACATAGAATGTGAAATAATAGTCATGTGTTCATTTTTCTTACTTACAGTATTATAATATATTTGAAAGTTTCAAGCTATTGAATGTACACTACTCTTCAAAAGTTATTTCATAGGTCTCATGCTCACCAAGGCTGCATTTATTTGATCAAAAATAAAACAGTAATATTGTGAAATATTACAATTTTAAATAACTATTATCTATTTTAATATATTTTAAAGTGTAATTTATTCCTGTGATCGCCAGAAATCATTCTAATATGCTGATTTGGTGCTCAAGAAACATTTCGTATTATCAATGTTGAAAACAGTTGTGCTGCTTAATATTTCCGGGAAACTGTGATACATTTTTAAGGATTCTTGGATATATAATTTTTGCAACAATTTAAAGGTTTTTACTTTCACTTTTGTTGAATATAATGCATCCTTGCTGAATAAAAGTATTCATTTCTTACTGACACCAAAAGGTAGTGTACAAAAGAACTATATCCGCTTCATATAAAAAAAAGGTAATTGTGATTTTATTTCTAATAATGTCACAATGTGACTTTACATCTGAAAATGTGACTTTATTTCTTATTTAATTACCTGATTTAGTTTTTACCCTGAGGCAGAAACAGGCTTCCATAAATATGAGTTAACTCAAAGCAAAAAATATAATAACCAATAGTGTGTCTTTTCAGCCCTTTCTTTCTTATTTTTTAGCTCATGTTAGAGCTATTTCTAGAAAAGCACTGAAGGTCCTTCTTTTACATCCTTCTGGTGTCCCCAGACTTTCAGAAGTAATCATCAGATTTGGGACTACATCAAATCTTAATCAAACACCATAATGGCTTAATACAAGATTAATACAAAGGGATCAAATTAAGTCTCTCATGAACACATAATCAGTTTAAGAGCAAGAATGATGATTTTAGGATTAATTTTAGTCCATCGTGTACTAGTTAATAAAGTTAAGCAAAATTTAAAAAGCAGATGCTAGATTAGCATTTTTCCTGTTAGGATAATATGAACAAACATGAGCCTTGATGATTACTTTTTTAGGCATAATCTGACAACATACATGTATATCGACATTCACTCTATATTAATAATAGGCTATACTGTAAAACTCTAACTGAGCATCAACGATCTCCTGTGACAAAGAAGTCCCATGTCGAAGTGATGGCGAATGAACTCGGAGGCACAGCATCACTGTTCATCCTCGTGCTGCGATTCAGCCAGGCGTCTGTCAAGGTTAGAGTGCCCCATCAGATAGTGATAACTCATAGCCTAATGGAAAACAACCAACTATCTCTCAGTTGGTCGGAGAAACATAATGCACTGGGAATCAGTTGGCCACCAGCCACAAACAACAGCAGGGGAGCTGTCAGATAGCCATGGCCAAAGTGCAAGGTGGACTGGAGGTGCTGTAATTGAAAGTTGGCATGCTCCAGGAAGCATGACACAAAATCAAGTGGCTCGAACCTTATTTTTCCATTGGGTGGATGCCGGAAAAGCGGAAATGCGAGCGTGTGAGAGAGAGAACCAACCCTGTCTCTCTCCACCCAGTGGGCCGCTGGGCAGGACGTGGAGGGCTAAGCGCTTGGGGAAGAGTTGCCTAAATGGTGAGAGGTCTGGGGACCAGAGTGTTAAATCCTGCCTGACATGGCTAATGCTTAAATCTTATTCCCCTTTTCTACAACAACACAGGATCAACAAAGCCTCAGCCAAAATCCTTTGAGGCAGTGACACAGAAAATTCCCATCCTGGAGCTTTCTACGGGAACAACAAACAGAGGTGGTAAATACAGCTGCATATTTTTGGCCAGATAACGTGCCACATCCCATCCGCAACCCCCTTCCTGAGCAGGACCCCTTGTTGCCCCCTAACTCATCGCATCCACTTCTCTCCCCTAAGACGGGATCAGCACTCTCCATGCTTGAGCGGATCATAGCGACGCTTTGACTTTCACAGTCTCGTCCCATGACCCTCCTGCCCCTCCTCCGCACACAGAACTCTCTCTCGCTCTCTCTTCTGTGTTGCCCAGGGTCATGATGCTCTACAAGCCCTACAAAGTCTCTGTGTTTCCGCCACTGTGCTTTTCAGGGCTCCAGACTAACATTTGAGAGCAGTGCCACTAAGGTCAGGCACCAGCACCTGATTTGGTGGTGCTGTTTATTTATTTATTTATTTATTTATTTATTTATTTATTTTTTATTAATCAAAGTTAATTTAATCATATTACTATTGTTTTGCATGAATAAGTACAGTCACTAATAATATTACCTGTTTATTCATTGGAAATTTGACAGTAAAGCACTGAGCTTGAATTAAGATGCAGATAAAATTAACTTATTAACAGTAACATGCAAAAACATTTTTTATAGGGAAAAATGTAAATATTCTACTCTTATTAAATGTACCATACTGAACTGACCGACAGCTTCAGTGATTATAAAAGGAGTGCTCTTTACTTGCTTTCTGTGTAATTTAGTCACAGTTTGAAGTTTTTGTTTTTCATGAGACTTTTCCTACTTTTCCATATATTAAGGAGACAATAAGTGCCCATTTGCCACCATCTAGTAGTAATTTAAAAAAAAAAAAAAAAAATTTGTTTGCCTAGAAGTGTTAGTTTTCCTTCATCTTTAAACTTTTAGATTACAAATCATTAAATTAAAAATAACATTAAAAATAGATAATATTTAGAGCTTTTAAGTGCTGGAAAAAGTGTGAAGCACTTTAAAAATTGCTTGAAAAGTACTTGAATTTCACTCTCAAAAGTTTGCGTGAACTCTGAAATTAATAAATGTAAAAGCATTCGAGAAATTCTGCCACAATACTATAGTTTCAGTAAGCATTACTACATTAAATCCATGGTGATTTGTGGACTGGGGAGCCTTAACTGGTTCGTGGTATAGTGTTTCTCCTGGTTTTAACGGCAGAGCTATTTGATCTAATATCTGTGGTCTAAAGCAGAGAATTCTGCTTGAATTTGAATGCTTCCCACTAGATCTCGCAGTGATGTTATTAATTTTGCGGCAAATTCAAATGCTTTCTCACTAGATTTCCCCGCGGTGTGTAGTAAGCAGTGTGACGTGATCGAGATCGGCGCGCTGAGCTCGCGCTGCGCTGTCTATTATAGAGTGGTGCAGGTTTGACATAACTTTGGCCACGTTCATACAGCAGCAGAATACGGTTGTCAGTCCTGTATTTGAGTCCTTAATACGGTTACATTCACACACAGTACGGTTATTTACGGAGTGACAACTGCATTCTATAACCGAACTCACACCCGTAAATTGTCAGGACACACAACCGCATTCTCAGAAAATCTGCGCTGTATGAACAGAACCGGACTGGACAACTAGTTGTCTGTCAGGTCATACAGTGCGAGAGAGCCGCTCTGCTAAGGTGTTTTGTGTGTGGTTTCGCTTTCGGTAACTTACAGCGACAGAGATATGAGCTGTGCGTCATCTTAAGGTGTTAGATCCAGTCACTGTTCTCTATCGGAGCGGCTCCCGTCAGTTTTGTGTTTCTTTTCCAAATTCAAATGCCGTGTCATGCGCAAGATGTCGCACACGTGACATGCGAGTGCAACGGTTAAAGACTCCGGCTAGCGTGTGTTTACATGCTGCTGTTGGTTAATGAAGCTTTGATGGATGAACTCGCGGTTCAATTAGTCTCTTGTCAAGTCAAAAGTGATAAGACTTTTCAGTTTTATGGACGTCGTCATCTTTAATATGGTAACTAGTAAGAAAATACGGGCTTGACTCTCGTTGCACGTTCATACAGACAGTGTTCCAGACGCTACTGTAAGTTGCTGTGTGAACGGGACATTTTGAGACTCACACCTGTAAGTAAATGCAGTTGTCAATCCCCAAAACATACAGTGTGAACGTGGCCTTTGTAGGCCAAACGCGGAAATGAGTTAGCATTTTAGCACTTCCGGTTCCATCATCTCAAAGTCAATGGGTTTTTTGAATGGGATTTTGTTTAAATGGCTGAAATAAGGTTTGTGGTGAACAAGACACTTTTATGTTTTATTCTCCGACATAAATTACATCAGTATACTCCACTCATGATTTTTTGAAGCTGTTACATGTCATGAAAAAGGCGGTTGCTAACAAGTGGCTAAATTGGACTACAGAGGCTGTCGGGGGCATTAAACATCTTCACGCCGAAAAGGTAAGCTTAGTCTGCTTTTACAGCCTCATTATGCTCATAACTGTGCTCTTATAAACAATTCTAACTCAAACTTTCTAGGAATTTTTTTATATATATATATATATATATATATATATATATATGAAACAAATGGCAGCTCTTATTAGCTCTTATTAGTTGTGCAATGTGGTGGTCACATCAGTACAACCTCTAACAAAACTTAGTCGCTCTGGCAGAAAAAAAAAGGTCGCAAAGCTGGAAAAAGTCTGGAAAGTCTGGAGCCCTGAAACTTTTCATATAAAGGTGGGTGATGCAGAGCATGCAATCGGTGCCCTAAACACATGGGGTACACAGAAATGGGGAGTAAAGGATAGAAATGAAGTTGACAAAGAGACAATACGAGAAATAAGACTAGACAAAAGATGAGATGCAAAAATGAGAGATGAGACAAGAGGAGAGAAGATGACATAAGATAAAAAGAGGCAAGACTAGAGACAAAACGAGAATAAACGATAAAATAAGAAACAGACGAGAAGAGAGAAGAAGACAACAGATGAGATGAGAACAAACAAGATTGGATGAGAAGAGAACAGAGAAAAAAACTGACAAGATGAGAGGAGATGAGATGAGAAGAGAAGAAAACAGGAGGGTAAAGCACAGGGAGGAGGGGAAGGGCTCTGTTTGATGTAATCCAGGAAGTTAGTTCTGTAACTTAAGCCCTCCATCTTGAAAAAGAGCACAGCCGAGAACTGAAGGAGGCCCTTGTCTGGTGGGCGCAAGTTTTCCACATCTGTCTTCCGCATTGTGCCTCTCTCTATAAACAGCCCCCAAACTTGTTATGACTGCATGAGGATTTTTGGGAACGTTTTAACACTGATTGCATTTAAGCGTTAAATCATCCATATTAAAGTTACCAGAGTGAGAAAACAAATTACTGCACAGCATTCAGCTTCTCACAAAGATATCCACATGTGTTTATGCAATGCGAGCCATTTCCATGCCCGCAAAGGGGATACTTGTTATTCCTTCCTATATTGTTTTTTTTCCCCCCCACTTTCTTTTCATATGGAATGCTGTCTAACGTGCTCTCATTTTCTCCAGGACATCTGACAGGTCACTGCCTTTGTAAACAATCTCACTGAGCTATAACCAGTACCTGATACCATGTTCCTCTCTGACAGTAACCTGGCAACTCACTGTGAATTTCTTGCTTTCCGTGTGAAGTCCAAAACAAACAGGGATGAACATTACCAACAACAAAGTTCCTTTTCAATATTCGCTTGGCTGCTGTCAAAGCAACCCGCAGGCTCCTCCTCTCCCTTCCTCAGGCCAAAGGCCCCTGGTTTTCCCTCTGTGTACTGTCAATTCTTTTATTGTGCAAACGACCAGAAGCCAACCCCAGTATGAGCTGCACTGAAAAGAATGTGCAGACTGTCGAGAAAAAAAAAAAAAGAGAGAGAGAGAGAGAAAGGGAAGATGGTGAAAGCCAGAGTTGTTTTACCAACTTAATTCTTTAAATCTGAAGCAAACTGATTTATCCAATATTAGCATAAAACAGACAGCTACTGCTCATGCAAGTTTAAGTGGGAACTGGCTGAACTAGCAAAGGCAACTTTGACTGGTGATCTTTTGCACCTGTCATTGTGTGCCTCTGGTGGACAGAGTGGTAAAAACAATCATATATATATATATATATATATATATATATATATGATTAAAACGATTAAAATTATGGAGTATCAAATTACTCAAAATGAAATAATTAAATAAATAATGAATTCAATAAAACAACAATTAAATGTACCAGTATATTCTGAAATAATTAAATTATTAAATAATTAATTTAATTAATTATTAATTAAATTATTAAATACATCAATAAAGGTATCTATTTATTTTGTAAAATTCCATGAAAACAACATTTATTGTTTAATATATTTCACAATATCCTCTTTCACACACTATTATTGTGTTTAAATATCTATTTTTTCATAATTAAATGTGCTTTTTCAAAAAGCCGTTTTTCATAATAATATGCTGAATTTATGAATGACGCCTATTTGACGAATCATGCATTTCCAAAGCACGATTTTCCCAAAAATTCTTTTCATAATAATAGAGGACATTTCACAAATGCCAATCAACAGGCAGTGGGTGGTGCTTGGCGCTAATTGGCTAATCGTTTCAGGTGAATTTTGAATCAGCGTGTATTAAACTGCCAAAGTCACGTGAACCATTGAAATTTCGAAACGTTTCGAAACACTTATGACGTAACGAAGCCTCGTTTACTGAAATCACGTGACTTTGGCAGTTTGATACACGCTCCGAACCACTGATTCGAAACAAAAGATTTGTAAAGCTTAGAAGCTTCATGAAGCAGTGAGCTGAAATCGCCCATCACTAGATATTGTTGAATAAAGTCGTTATTTTGTTTTTTTGGTGCACAAAAAGTAGTTCTCATCGCTTCATAACATTAAGGTTGAACCACTGTAGTCACATGAACTGTTTTAAATATGTCTTTAGTAGCTTTCTGGGCAATGAAAGTGTAAATTATCTTGCTGGCAATAGAGGCCTCACTGAGCCATTGGATTTTATCAAAAATATCTTAATTTGTGTTCCGAAGATGAACAGGTGTGGAACAACATGAGGGTGAGTAATTAATGACAGAATTTTCATTTTTGGGTGAACTAACCCTTTAATTATGAAAAAAAAAAAAAAAAAAAAAAAAATAGATGTGTTTTCATAGAATTTTACAAAATAAATAGATACATTTATTTATTGATTCATTTAATTATTTAATTAATAATTAATTAAATTAATCATTTAATTATTTCAGAATAAACTGGTACATTTAATTGTTGTTTTATTCAATTAATTATTCATTTTTGAGTAATTTGGTCCTCCATATAAAAGAATTATATATATTTACTGGAAATAAATATTTCATAAATATATATATAAAAAAAACATATGTATACGTTTATATATATATATGTATATATATATATATATATATATATATATATATATATATATATATATATATATATATATATTCCTTGCCATTCACATTTCATTTATAATAAAAAGTACTAAAATGAAACTTTTTTTTGCAATATTTTATTTAGAGAAAGGAAATGTGCAGTAAGAAATAAGTATATATTTGTTGTTGTAATCTTACTAATTTAATAATATAATCTATTTATTATCTATTTATTAAAATCTTATCTTATTAGAAACTACACAATCACTCTCCGTCTTTCCTTTTCCTGTCTCCTTGTATGTACACAAAGTACAGTAACTTACAAAAATAGGGATTTTTTTTTCAGCCATTTAAATGTGTATCTGTACAATACCAAGCCGATTAACACATCTGTGCCTGACTTCCAGACAGACTTTAGATGCTCAATAAAACATAGGCAGAGTCAAATTACACACTGAACTACATCACTACACACATGGTCAGTCCTGCACTGTTTTTCTATACCATTCCATTACATATAGAAATCTGCAATTTAATTCAATTAAAACTTTCAAACATCCTAATTGGAAACAACTGCCTGGAAAAATAGAATTACATAAACAAAACTATTTAAACAGATTACATCTAATATTAGCCATCTGGCCTTTATTAAGGCCACAATAATAATAATAATACACCAGGACGTGGACAGAAAGATTGGGAACTATTTGGGTTAAGCGTCTATTCCCATTTTAATTTAAGAAAATAAACATCCCTGTGTTTGCAAGTGCACACCTCAACTACTCTGTGATTCTAAGCTAATATGGCTGAAAATATTTTAGTCTAACTCAGGATAGAGAACACATGTTGAGGGACTGTTCTAAAAGTAAAATGCATTATGGGAGAAGTTTTCAAATGAAACAAAGCTAATTCTTTCATATTTGCATCTCTATCATCACTACTACCCTTTGTGATCTGAAAGCAATAACATTAAAACACTGTTGTTAACATATGGACTACATAAACACAGACTGGACATACAGTACTGCATACTATATGTGATTTACCGGTATTTTTTACCAACAAATACCAACAAGTACAACAAAGGCATACTATATAGCAGGTAAATCAGTTTCTTACTATTTTTAGACAGCCACTGCTTGTAAATATACATACATGTAAATGTACACACATTTTATTTTTCTTTCTCTTAAATAAGGCAAATGACAATAAAATATGTGGTCTAAAAACTAAAACTAAAAAAAAAAAAAAAAGTTTAACGGCAGTTTAACTCTGAATGCTGATTGATTACAGTGTTGAATGCTGGGTAAAAGAGATATGCCCATTGCTGAAAAGCAATTAATTTCAGTGTTTGGAGGCAAGCATGTCCTCTGGTCTATTGGGCGGAACTGAAGGAAACCAATTGGAAACTTGAGTCACACATGACTTTAAATGTCAGACTCAAGGTAGCATTGAGTTGGCTAAAATAACTGAGAGACTGTAGAGATTGCTGCTGCATGCATCATTAAGGAAACACATGAGCTGATTATGAATGGAGATGATCAGTACCCAAGCACACCCTTCATTTGCAGTGCATTGTGGGGAAGTGTATTAGCATCAAGCACTAATCTCAGATCAGCCTACATGGGCAGGTCTCAGTCAAAGGTTAGCTTAGAGACACACTATGTGAACAAGTCAAAGTGCTGCTTGGAAATAAAACGTGTGTGCTTTGTCACAGACAACTGACTTTATACAGTACAAAGTTTTGTAAGAACCGAAATGCACGCCTGAAAGATCTACCCAATGACTAATTTAACTATTACAAAAAACTCCCAAATTAACCAATAATTAGTGAACAAAAGGACATTTAGGGAACAAAAAGTATTTCATACAACAGTAAATTAATGCACTGTGAACTAACATGTTACCAAAATTTAGAGCCCATTTTGGCAATCTGCAGTCAGAATCAATACGTTATAACAGCATGGGCAGAGCTGCCTTGTAAAACATGACAGATACAGACAGGTCAAATCTTTCATCTTCGTCTCTCTCTGTTTGCTCAGCGCTCTGTAGCCATGGTTTTATGCCAGCGTTTCACCGGCAACCCCAAACATAGTGCATGAACAGCCCCACCCTGCTCTTACCCCCTGTCTGAGTCCATGTCAATCATTGCTTGATCTGAGTTAATCCACAGGTAAGACCAGGGCTTTGAAACTGACAGAACACTGGTGCTGTGGATCAGCCTGTCAATTACCCACCAAGGCGTCCTGATTCACTTCACCAGGACTTCCAATGCTATAGCACTGTACAGAGAGATGCACTTAAGTTTCTAAATCACGTAAACATACTTAGATAGGATGGTCAGGTGAGGTTGCTTCATTCAAACACACAAAAATGTGATCGGCAGTATTCGTAAGATGATTCTAGGTATAATGTGCAGTCTGAAAAATGTATATTCCTTTTGCAGTTTGCTAATGATTTTATTCAACAGTGTTATTAAATTGTTACTGATTTTAAATGTTAACTTTAAATGCTAAAAATATCACTGTAAAACATTTTCAGCTGCTTAAACTGTAAAACCTGCTGGCGTTAAAAAAGTGAGTACACTCAAAAAAAAAAAAAAAAAAAAAAACATGAGAAAAAACTCAACTTGAAGATAACCTTTGTTTTAACTCACAAATACTGAAGACAAGTTTAATTTTTGAACAGTTGACTTCAAAATCCAAAACTTGTCATGACAATTGGCGTTAAAGAGAAGAAATAAGTTCAAATAACTTATAATGGGGCTATCATGTTTTACGGAAAAACAAAAAAAAAATGTAAAAGGGGAAATGAGTTGTCATGGTCCCAAACTTTCAGTATTCGTTACCAATACCAGTAAAATTTCACAGTTCTCTGTACCAATTTCAGTACCCGAGCAAAACCTGCTGAATTAAGTACTTTAAAAAATGTTCCATTTTGTCTCGTCCGTTGGTTAGCACTGTCAATCATCGCAGTTGCTGATTCAGTCACGCATTTAAACGGTTGTCAATCCAGAAACTTTACAGTGTGCTTAGCAGCATGAAAAACTAAACTTGTATTCAGATTGTGAATGGGTAATAAACAAGCAAGAAAAGAACGCTCTCTTTATAATCACTAAGGCTGGCAATCTCTAAAGCGCAAGCTCACTGAATTCTGCACTCTCGCGAAAACTCACGTTATACTGACTAGCTCCTCTGTCCATTGCGTTTGCGCACTCAACAGATATGATTGGCTACAATGCTTAACGCTCGTAAAAACATGATGTAAATAGAAACCTTTGACGCTCAGAGAATGCTTAAACAAACACAAACGAGAGCATTTGAAAGCAGCGTCTATCAGCAGTTACCGAATATACTAGGTACTCTGTACTATTGGTACTGCAGAAATGCTGGTACCGTCAACTTTTTTTTTTTTTTTTTAAGGTACCGACTGGTACCAGTAGTACATTTGACATCCCTAGAAATGAGCATGCAAAATTAAATATCCAACAATTAAATATATCATTTAAATAAAAATAATCAGCCAATATATTTTATGTATTCACAGATGATTCCCCCATCACAAGAGCATTTTTCAAGAACATAATTTTGAAAATGGCCTTCATCAGTACACAGCATTGGATTTTCAAGTATGCATCATTGACAGGAATAAAGTTGATCCTTAAAGCTTTAATTATTACATTTAAGAGCATTTTAAAGAGTGATCTCTTAAGCAAATCTGAGCTATAAGTATCCAATTATCCTTCAAATGAAGAAAAAGAGAATGACCTACCATCTTCTAGAGGTTCACCATCTAAATGGTTTGTGCTCTTTCGTAGAGTGCTTGACTTAAGTTGTGTAAGATCAAGAATTTTAGCTAATTAAATAATGGTGTGTGTGATCTCAACTTTAACATGGTGTTATGCCCTACTTCCACAAAAATAATCTTCCAAAACTATTTGGATTTCTGCAACAAAAGATGAAACTTGACCCTTTGGAAAGCCATCATCCTTAAAAAAAAAAAGAAAAAAAAAAAAAAAAGAGGATAGTTCAAAAGGACACCAGGTAAACTACTGTTAATAGATAATTATTGATTAAGTATTCAAAAGGATCTACAAAATGCTTAAAGAAAATACAAGAAATGTCTAACAGATATTTTAAAAAAAAAATTAAAAAAAAAAATGAAGAAAACCATTGAAAACAAAGGAGATCGCCGTCCTTCGACAACAAAGCCCTCTGCCCTAAGGCAGCCCATGTAAGATTACAGAATTCCAAGGAGTGACAGTGGCCATACAGTATCTATACATCAGATAGTGACAGGAAGCCAGGGGTCCAGGGGGATAAGGTATACCCTTTCCCCATAGCCTCAGGGAGAACTCTGCAGGAGGAGGGGGCCCGAGCGCATCTTGCAGGAAGCCGGCGGCAGATTTATATGCCGTTGATCAAGTTGCGAGTGAGTTATAGCCGGAGACCCCTCCCTGTCCGCAGGCCCGCCGCTATATCAACTCTTGCCCGACAGGCAGAGTGTCTTATTCTCAAATCAGACATCCATTACAGAATAATAGGGTTGAATAGAAGGGTTGAGTTTCCCTATGGGGGATTAGCCACCCATAATTTACTATCCATAACTTGAATGTGAGGTAATTCATACCCCTTACCCCGACAGTGCCCTTGTCAATCAATTGCGGGAAGCGATGGGGGGAAACAAATAATGATAAATGAGGTTGTGTTATTCTTTTTGGGGTATTGGGGATTACTGTAAGAGAAATGGGGGGACGGATTGCATTTATTTGCAAGTGCTGTCTGATTACTGCAGGTCAGAGTTATGCATTGACATGTAGTGTGGTAAAATACAACCTGATACTGTGATGGTGGTGGCTTAGTGGTGAAGGTTCTGAGCTAATCATGGCAGGTTTGATCTTAGGTGGAGTCACTTCACAATGCATCATGGGACTGTCCCTGCTAATATTATACTACAAGTCATGGATAAAAAAAAAAATAAATAAATAAAAAAAAAAAAATTAAACAAATGTTTGTCATAATCTAAAAAGAATATAATTATTTCAAATTATAATTATTTTGAGTTGTGTAAGGAAGATGAACACTGAACAAAAACTGGTAAATTCAAGCACAGTTTAAATATTTAAATCAAAATATAACTATAAAAATATAACTATTACTAATGTAAATAATTTGCACGTTCTGCAACATAAATGTTATTTTTGTTGACTAAAATTAGACCATTTTAGCCAAAGTGAAATTGACTAAAATTAACATATGACATGATAAAATATTGACTAAATTTAAAGAATATTTCTGAGACAAAAAAACTAAAATACATTAATCAGAATGGTGTCCTTGTTAATTCAAAGATGGCCTCATCAACGTCGACCATACAAAGCCCTAAACCACATCATGAGGGGACAAACTGCCTTCGAGCTACACAGCTTCACTTTGACACTGGATTTTAAACCATCCTGATTAAAATACATGGAGAATAACTAATGTTTCATGCCTCAATTGTTTCCACAGCCAAGGACAAAGCACAGCAGCAAAAGCTTAACTGCTTCATAAATCTGCTTTAGATCGGGTGACAGACACCATTTGACATGTGATTTTGTGTTAAAATTAGGGCAAATAATTGATCAGATCAGTTAACATTCATACCATAGTTATTCTATTCTATTCAAACACACACAAGATGTCCAGAATGTGCTGAAAATTATTCAACTAAGCCCAACAAATTTGGAGGATCAGCCAGTGGAGTTTAAAAAAGTCTGGACAGCAAGTGCTGAAGGATTCTTAATTACAACCGTGAGCCAAAATGATAATAGTGATGATGGAGTGATCGAGAGAAAGGCAAAGTACTACCTGGAGACTAATTTAAACCTTTTTTTCTTTTTCTTTTCTTTTTTGCCTGTATCAATGGTCACACCAAATTTGGTTTACTTTACATGTATGATCACATCTATAATTTAACATGAAAACATTTAACATTAATATTTTTGAAAGATAAAAATTAGCACAATTCAACTCTTTTGAGGGGTGTAATGTTTGTTGATGTTAATATACTATA
The DNA here is from genome assembly GCA_039654765.1 of Mylopharyngodon piceus. Taxonomy (NCBI): domain Eukaryota; kingdom Metazoa; phylum Chordata; class Actinopteri; order Cypriniformes; family Xenocyprididae; genus Mylopharyngodon; species Mylopharyngodon piceus. The sequence continues at coordinate 22,714,695 of CM077452.1, read as the reverse complement.
TAATACAATATATTATATTGCTGTTCATGCATTTAATATATAATATAATATAATATAATATAATATAATATAATATAATATAATATAATATTACTGGTTATAGGGTGTTGCTGTAGTAGCCCAAAAAGTTTGCAATGTCATGATTTTGATTCCCAGGAAATGCATTAACTGAGAAAGTTGTATATACCTTAAATACAATGTATGTGTCTGCCAAATGAAAAACACAATTTAATGGGTGGCTGGAGCCTCTATTCACACCGACCACACTTTAAATGGAACCAGAACAATATAAAATTTATTGTTGGGTTTCTATCCAATGCGCTACTGCTAATAAAACCAGACGATCAAATACAAGGCTTCATCAGTTAATATTATCTCCTGAGTTGCTATAAGGGTTTACTATTAATGACAACATGTGACACATCAGATGCTACTGTTTGTTCTAAAGCATGGGTTACACTGAGACATGTCAAAATCAAAATTGGTCCAAACAGTAGAGCAATTAAAATGCAAATGTAGAAGATTATAGATTTTATAGTGAGACATACAAGCAATAATACTGTGAAGCCAGCCTACAACCTATTTACACAACCTATACACAATCACGTCACATATATCATATATCAGATGCAGTATATTTCTTATACATCATATATATATATATATATATATATATATATGACTTCAGATGCAAAAGCCTCTAAATGCCATGCCATCTGAAATTTTCTTCTAAAACGAGCATTTTTATCAAGCTTGTATGTTTATGTTGTTATTTCATTTTAATGGCAATAAAAAGGACCTATTAATTCCCATTAAAATGCATTTTACCCCAAATACCATAGTTTTACATATTCTTCTGTTACTGAAAAACTGCTGCTTTAATTTCCTTAACAAGACCTTTGTCTCAAAATAGTCCATTTTATTGATTCTCATTTGCTACATAAATCTACAACATTTTAAAAACAAAATATTAGATCAAATTAGCGCAGAATCAACTTTACTTTGTTGTCTGCATCAAGGATCAGCCAAATTTCCACATTCATAGTCAAAAGCGGTCATTAAGAAAATTGCTGAGGTGATTTTTTGTGCCATCTAGTGGTTTGAAGGAGAATCAGAGGTTGCATCCTTCAAAGGATGCGGACTTCAAAGGCCACACCTTCGAAGGCCGGACCGAGCATTGTTAAATGGGACGGTCTAGCCTACAGAGGATTGTTCTTAGCACCTAGCAACTGTGACAAGTGCTGTTAATGAGGGGCAGTAACGTTTGTACTAGACTTTTTTGAAAGTTATATTCAACTGTCTAAAAAAAAACAAAAAAACAGGGTTAACAACCTGTCTAAATATATTCACCTTGGTCCATTTCTGTACAAAATAAAAATTATAAACTATATAAAATCACAAGATAAGTAAGATAGTAAGAAGTCAACATTTGAATCGCTTTAAAAGTTTTTTATTTTTATTTTTATTTTTATATCATATATATTTGTATCATTAGATATTTGAGTAAGTTGAAACCCAACACTTACATTTAAAAGTGTAATCCAACAATTTCTCTCAAAAAATCCTGTCGTCACCAGTGCGCGACAAATTCTGGGGTGGGGTAGGGTAGGTCATGAAGGATCCATCTGTTGTATCCTTTATTGCCCGGGAAACGAAGGACGCATTTCGAGGCTGCATTTAAAGGAGCTTTTGAATTGGGACAGCCTTTGTTGCGCCACTGTGGCCTTCGAAGAATGCAGCCTCTGAATTGGGATGCAAGCTATAATGTCACGATCACACCAGGCTCTCCCTCACTCTCTCAGCCTTCACACTCACCGGAGTATTAACCATGCACACCTGACACTCATCAGCCCTCATCACCAGCACTATAAGTAGCACACACTCACCCTCAGTCTTTGTCTGGCCTCATTTGATGCTACAGACTCAACTGCCTTGATACTTACCTGCTAGAAGTTCCTGTGACTCTCTACCAGCATTGTTACGTTGATCCTGTCATCCAAGTCATCTCCCAGTCATCTAAGTTGTCATCAAGTCATCTCATCCATTTCCTTGTGTGCTTGGATAACCTGTAAGACAAGCTCAACGTTACCATCCAAGTATTCCAGTATTGCCAATTGCTCTCAATTATTCCTCTTACATGTTTGTGGATGGTGTCCCTGCTACTTCATTTAATAAACTCATCTGTTTGATTTGATACATCTCTGTTACCATCATTGTGTCTCAGCCTGTACGTGACAGAAAGCCAGACCATGACGATGAACCCAGCTGGAACCAATCCCAACGACCCTTTCCAAGAATTAGTTCATGTTTTACGCCGTACTCTGTGAAGGAACAGAAGAGGTGAGGTCTGTTCCATCACTCTTCCTGGAACCACTTAATCACCGCTGTATACCGCCTGTCCCGTGGTCAAACCAGCGCCCTACTCGCTGACTCGGCGGAGGACTGCAATGGCTTCCTGCCTTCACTACCGGCAGACCCAAAACATCCTTTATTTTGTCATTACTCACTGGAAGGGCTTTACAATAGGCCAAATCCATCTGGAATCAGGGCGGTTTCATTACACATTCATTAGATTCATTCAACTCCCACTTCTGTGAAGTCTTCAGACGGCCCACTGGTGACACCACTGTAAGTGAGAAACTAATTCAGTTGTCAAGGAAAAGACACCATTCTTGATTACTCCAGTTTAGAACCCTTTCAACAGCTAGCGGCCTTACTCACTACCTACCATCAAGGGCTGAATCCAGTGCTGCGGCTGCAGCATGCCACCTATGACAACACCATCAGGCATGAGTGCTTCATCTAGTTGTCAATCCGAGTAGCTCATCGTATGAGGAATTGCCTGGAGGATCAGCCAGCATTGCAGTCCTCTTCAGCTCCTCCAGAACCAGTGCAAGAGCCAATCTAAGTGGATGCCTTTCACCTGTCCCCAGCTGAATACCTCCGCCGGCTGACCCAGCACTTTTATCTATGCTACTGAGAGACACGTTAAATCAAAGTGTCCCGTTAGACCTCCACTACCATCAGTGTTGCTTCTCTATTAACAGTAAACTGCTTTCACTGTGATGCTTACCACTTTTGATGTGTCATCCACATTTGCCGCCCTCCTCAACTCTGGGTCATCTCGAGAGCACTCTGCCAAAAGCTCTACCTCCAGAAAGAATCCTGTTCATCTGAACGCATCATTGAATCCATAATTGGAAAACCACTGGGGAAAGGCACCACCAAGTACTGTGTCGGTGCCTTTCAGGTCCAAATTTCTCCATCACCTATCATCCAAGTTTAAAGAACTGTAAGGCCAATGCTCTACCTCAACTCTATGCTACTGACGAAACTCCTGATCATCCTACCATCCATTCTGGTGATCAGTCCAATTCAGTGGACCCTGGATGATAGAATTGCCAAGGCTGCCACCACTGAACTAGCTCTGCTGGGCTGTCCACCCAACCAGATCTATGTTCCATGATCACAACGCATCCTTCTCATAGAATCCATCCACTCCTCTGTAGGCACTTGGTCACCCTGGGACCAATCATATCCCCTCGCTCATCCAGCAATGGATCTGGTGGCCAAGAATGGCAACTGACATCAGAAGGTTTGCCCTAGAATGTGAGGAATGAGCCTGAGCCATGGCAAAGACACCTTGTCACATTCAGACCAGAAAACCCCTCCCATTTCCTGTTCCAAGACGACCATGGTCACACCTAGGAGTGGATTTTATTACTGACTTACCTGCATCTAATGGCTTTACCTGTATTCTTGTCATTGTAGATTAGGTTTTCCAAAGCCTGCTGTCTGACACCTCTGAAGGGCTTGCCCACAGCCATGGAAACCGCAGAACTACTCTTCAACCATGTATTCCAGAATTTTGGTCTTCCAGAGGATATAATCTCAATTCATCTCCAGAGCATGAAAAGCCACCTTCTAGCTCCTGGATGTGATCGTCAGCCTCTCGTCAGGATACCATCCCCAGACAAACTGGCAAACAGAGAGGAAGAACCAGGAAGTAGACTGCTTCCTCTGATCCTTCTGCCACAGCCACTAGACCTCCTGGTACCAGTTTTTGGCATGGGCCGAGTACGCCCAGAACTCTCTCCGCCAACCAGAGACTGGATTAACACCATTCAAGTGCACACACAGCTATCAACCACCTCTGTTCCCCTGGGATGGGGAACACTCCAAAGTCCCAGCAGTCAACCATTGGTTCCATGAGAGTGAGAGGGTCTGGGACACTGCTCACCATCATCTGCAGACAAAAGGTGTGGCTCTCAACAAAAGACATCAGGATGCAACTGCCCTGCAAGAAACTAAGTCCCAGATACATGGTCCATTCACCATGCTGGAACAGGTCAACCTGGTGACGTACAAACTACAATTACACTACAGAATTCACCCTACCTTTCATTTATCATTCCTCAAAGCCTTTCAGCCACCTTTGTCTGCTTCCTCCACAGAGCCTGGAGGATGGACCAATCTATGCCGTCAAGGAAATCCTTGACTCCTGGTGTCATAGGGGTCATCTCGAGTATCTGGTTGATTAGGAAGGATACAGACCAGAGGAACATTCCTGGGTTCCTGTGTGTGTGTTTTATATATATATATATATATATATATATATATATAATAATAAATAATTTAATGGTGAACAAAGTCATGCGATTTCAGCAGTTTGATACGCGATCTGAATCACTGATTCGAAACAAAAGATTCGTAAAGCTTCGAAGCAGTGTTTTGAAATCGCCCATCACTAGATATTGTTGAAAAGTCATTATTTTGTTTTTTGGCACACAAAAAGTATTCTCATCGCTTTATAATATTAAGGTAGAACCAATGTATTCACATGAACTGTTTTAAATATATTTTTAGTACCTTTATGGATCTTGAGAGGTGACTGTGACATTGCTGGCAATGGAGGCCTCACTGAGCCATCGGATTTCATCAAAAATATCTCAATTTGTGTTCCGAAGATGAATGAAGGTCTTAAGGGTGTAGAACAACATGAGGGTGAGTAATAAATGACATTATTTTCATTTTTGGGTGAACTAACCCTTTAATGTATTGCTTTTCAATTTTATATTTAATTTATCCATGTTTCACCATGGTTGCCATACTTTGCATATTAAAAGATGCAATTTTCTGTCTGTGTCAGGCAGAAATATCAAGTAAAGACAGGACACAAAAATACAGGGAAAGACTCAATGCTGACCATAAAAGGAGAGAGGAGGTCCTGAGGGAAAGGAGGAAAAAGTAAAGAGATCATGCCAGTTCACACAGAACAGACACCTACTATAGGGAAAGATGAAAGTCTAGGCCACAACCTGCATAGTGTAACTTCAACACCGGATACTATCAAGATGGTGAAGCTGAAATGAATATTTTTCATTATATATACAGGTATAAAGAGAAGAAACGAAGAGGAAAACTCAAGGCATTCAGTGTGCACTCCCTTCCTCCTTCAAGACAGCAGAGAGATGTGGAGAGATGCACAAAACAAATACAGAAAAAAAAAAAAAAAGTGAATGCCATTATGAACTTGACCCCTCCATCTCTTGAAGCATCCCAGATTGACTGGCTCAAGTTTAATATGGTCTGAAATGTTTTCGTCTTTTCAGCTTCCATGTTTAAAGATCCGATGTGAATCCGTTATTATCCCATTAGTATCCATTATTACTAATACTCTAAATGTCTATGAATTTTCAATCTAAAACATTCAATTAATTGTAAACTGATATTTTTTACTGTTTAACAATTATAACTGTGACAATAAAAAGACTTTTTTAGTTAAAAATCATAAATTCAATGGAGCAAAAGAGAAATAGTATCAGCAAGAGTTACAAGCATTTTGTTAGATTTATAACAGGGTTTGTCAGAATTAATCTAAAATATCTGGAATGGCTGAAGAGAGATGTCTTACTTTGCATGATGATTTAGAAAAATAATACAAAATCTAATGGATCTGCACCAAAAAAATGTTAAATCTTAAGATAGCAATGATAAAGATTTATGGTGAAGTTAGTTACGTAGGGAGAGTATATCTCATTTTCATTTTATATAGAATAACTTTTATGTCACACCATATGACACAAATGCAACAAATTGGTGAATAAATCCAATTTCCAATTCAAAATCTAAAAGACCATATATTTTTGGAAATTCAAGAGTCAGTACAACACACCTCAATATTTTTTTATGCCTAATATTTGAAGTTTAAAAAAAAAAAAAAAAAAAAATTTTCAGGCTTATAGGTCAACCACCCATATTATATATATATATATATATATACACACACACACACACACACACACACACACACACATAAATATAAACAATTTATTTTTATTATTATTATTATTATTATTACTACATTGACATTGGGCAAACTGTGGCTAAATCAGGCTGAAACTTGGGTCTGCGTGTTGGGTAAGTGGGTCGCTGGCTCTGCGGCTCAGAGGCTCAGAGGAGCCTGATGAACTAGTCTCCATTATTAGCCCTCCTTCTGCTAGCATTAACCTGGGGACAACCACAGTTCTTTAGACGCCCAAGAAGTGTTAAAAACTGCACACCAAGGGACAACATGTTCCAATGAGATTAGAAAGACTGGAAAATAGGGTACACACACGTGAGAATACTTATAAGAGAACAAATAGGACAAAGGCAAAATCTCTGTGCAGGTACTGGACAATGAAAAGCTCTTGCAAGGTTATCCTCAGTTGTAAAGGACACCGGGTGCTTAACATGTCACACTCTGGAGCACTTAACAGGACAATTAGAAAGCATGGCTCCTGTCCCCACACTGATTTACGGATGTGTGCTGGATTAAATGCCAATATCCCTGCGCTAATGTTTCTCACTCTGAGTAGTGTAATGGCCAAAAACAGCTTTAGGAGGAGCAAGTTGAGGTGAAAATGATTTCTTAAGTCTATATATAGATTTGAACATATAGATAGGGTTTCTGCAGCCATGCAAGTTATTAATTTTTACACTTAGAATGCAAAAGATGTTGGTTATGTGACATGCTGAATTCGGAACTACATACTAGCATATGACTTAGTGTTTTTATCATATCTTTCTATGGCAGGGATAGTGAGAGTAATATGCTAGTATGCAGTTCCAAATTCAGCAACAGTCTCAGCACATCCACTGCCCTCCCATAATTACACACACACACACACACACACACACACACACACACACACACACACACAAAAAAAAGTGTCAAGAAAAACCATTTACAACCACCCTTACGCACCTTCTGGAAGAAAGGGCACACAAGTTTTCTTATCCACTTGTTAATTTGTGACGTATCAAATACTGTTTCTGGGTCCAAGCCTCTACAGCATTTATAGTGAGAATACTAACAGCCATTTATGAGTACTATTCATTAAGTTTTTATATCTCATGTATATTAATATATGTATATTCACTTTTGTTTTCTAAACATATTCAGTAATATACAACTTTTAGGAGGACAATTGGAAAGTCTCATTACAAAGTGTTTTCTACACATTTTTAGTTTATGGAGACTGCCACTATCTAAATTCAGATAATAAAAAAAAAAATCAACTTAAATACAAAGCAAATATTCTCCATGGAAACAACATCGTGTTTATATCATGCTTCATATATGTGAAAAATATAGCTGCCTTTAGGTTGTAGGAAGGGAGTCCCTCACAAGTGGATCATCAAATTTAGGAGTCTGAAAACCCCTTATATAATTAATTCAGGTCACCCTAAATAAAAAATAAAAAATAAAATAAAAATTAACTGTGGTTGGTCACACTACATGTCAGGTGGTTTCTTCATCTAAGTTGGTATTTCTTGGCCAGAATTACCGGCAATAAGTTGCAAGTGAAAAGTTACGCAAGATTATCTGTAACATAATGCATATCATCTTGATTTTGAATAAAATGTTTGTCAGCTGTTTTCTAATTCTGAGCGAATTCGATTCTCGCATTTGTAAAATCCCATGCTGAACCACACACATGATTTTGGGCCTAAGTGCACTATTCAGTAATGATTCCATCAGAGCAAATATCAAAGTGTCAATCTGGAGCCTGGCATAGAAACAAAGTTGATGCAGGGAAAGTGAAGGACATTAAGCTCCGGATATGTCGGCTAAAATGTCATTAGCGCAAGTTGAGAGTCTCTCATTACACAATAGTGGTTAACAAAGAACAACAGTAAATGCCACAGCTGAGGGTGATCCCATCTCACCCGCAGGCTATAGAGCTAAACCTGGTGCTAATCTGATAGATCTACTCTATCTGCATGAGCAGGGCTGTTAGGATGAGTCACTCTATATACTCCACAATATGCTCGACCTGCGTTCACTGTGATAGATGCAAGCAAATGAACAGGAACTGTAAAAGAACTGGCTTTCAGAACTCCGTTTTCTTTCAAAAGTGATTTCTATGTTAGTTCAGTGTGCGATCTGAACTTGTGACCATGTTCACTCACAATGTCAATGTGCCTTATTGTGAGAACGAAGTGGTGAAAAGCAAAAAAAACGCTTTTTCTTATTATTTTGATATTTCACTTTCAACTAACTTTCTCAGAAGTTAGATTAAAGTGGGTCTAAGAACACAAACTTAAAACTTAAAGCGAGGACATGGCGTAATCTATGGCTCCTTTCACAAACTTATAATGAACCATTTTCCATATTTATGTTCTCTAGATTGTTCCCTCCTACAAATAGCGACTTGGTCTCTTTCTAAATCCCCTCTCTACACTTCAAACGCATCAGTGGACCGCTGGATACCCTCCGGGCTCATTTCCCCCAGGTTTGGTGGCATGATTGTCACTGCAGCAGATCAAAAAAGTTTTGGGAAGTGGAGCCAATTTTAATCTCAATTATAGTATAAACATTTGGGACGAGCATAGCCACTCAGAGAAAGAGTGTTAGTAGTACACAGAATTAGATAAAACAGTTGAATGGTTGAAATAGTAGCAATAACAGTCAGTGTCATAATAGAAGCAGTAATATTAGTAATAGTATTTATATCAATTATAATAACACTTTTTAATTATGTACTAAAAAATTAATCAAATTAAAACATACTTTACCAATCCTGAAGCAAAATTTGTCTTGGAATCTATATAGTAACTCTATATTACTGATAGGGTTAGGGACAAACTATTTGAAAACTATTCACTACAAATTACACAAACAACACTAGCACAACAGCTGTGAATTTGAATAGTTTACTAAGTGTCACACTAGTTCCATCCACATTTTTCGCAAATTTTGGAATATCACATTAAAATGTTGGATATTAACTGGTTTAATTAGAACAAAATTTCCCAAGTTAGAATTAAAACGCGTATTATTCTTGTTTGAGGTGGATAAATTATTCACCAATAAAAATTTACCAAATAAACTCCTACATTATCCAAAAAGTCAGTGACATTGACCCGCCCAATAAGAAATTTGCAAACAGTTTTTGTGATATTACGGTATTTCACATCAATTAAATTTGCAACATACTGTATATATGTGTGTTTGAAATATTATCTACAAAATATTTCTATTAAGTATCTTTTTTTCTAACCTTTAGATTATGGTTAGATGTATAAACCATAATGTACACGCATGTGAAAATGAAAGGACACCCTTTTGAATTCTATGGTTTTAAGTATCAGGACATATTTAAAAATCTTCTGTTTTTTAGCAGGTCTTAAAATCAGGTAAATACAACCTCAGATGAATAACACCACATGACATATTACACTGTGTCATTATTTATTTTTAACAAAAATGACTGCAAAACAAGCCCAAATCATCACCCCTCCACTGTGCTTGACAGCTGGTATGAGGTGTTTATGCTGATATGCTGTGTTTGGTTTTTGCCAAACTTGGAGCTGTGCATTATAACCAAACATCTCCACTTTGGTCTCGTCTGTCCAAAGGACTTTGTTCCAAAAGCCTTTTAGTTTGTTCAGATGCAACTGTGCAAACCTAAGCTGTGCTGACATGTTCTTTTTAGAGAAAAGCAGCTTTCTCCTGGCAACCCCTCCAAACATGCCATACTTGTCCAGTCTTTTTCTAATTGTACTGCCATGAACTTTAACATTTAACATGATAACTGAGGCCTGTAGAGTCTGAGGTGTAGTTCTTGGGTTTTTTGCAGTTTCTCTGAGGAGTGAACTATCTGACCTTGGGGTGAATTTACTGGGACATCCACTCCTGGGAAGATTCCCAGATTGATGGGCAGCAACAATTTCTTATGGCAGTGAATAGCGGCAAGTATGAACCTTTTTTAAAAAAACGCAAAAGTATCACAGAATGATGCCATGTGATGTGTACCATATATTCCAAGTGTTTTGGGGGTATATGGTAGGATTTGGTGAAAAACAAACCGAAATTTAATGTATTATTTAACGAAATCCTTGACCGAACGAAATCCGGAATCCTTCTCTGGACGGCTGCACAACGTACCCGTTCGCGAGACTCTATTAACACTGCACAGTTCACTTCATCTTGCCTAGAAAAAGTACACAAATTGTGAGAAATCAAGATTAACAAAAACATGACATGAAATACAACCCATGTTCCTTCTCTGAGGTGAATATATCTGTTGTGTTCGTAGTAACAGGAAGTTATCGCGTTTACTGTCATCAGACAAACGAAGTTCCAGTCTGGTGATATTTGACACGGAAAGAACACGGATAATTTTTGGGGATTTCTAGGTGTTTCTGTCGTGTTTTTGTTAATCTTGATTTCTCATAACTTGTGTGCTTTTTCTGGGCAAGACGGAGTGAACTGCACAGCACTAATAGAGTTTCACAAACGCACACGTCGGCCAAGACCAACGGCCAAGGTCAAGAATTTTGTTAAATAATACATTACATTTCAGTTTGTTTTTCACCAGACCCTATCGTATACCCCCAGAACACTTGGAATAAACAGCATGTCGCATGGGATCAATCTGCGATACTTTTGTGTCTTTTATAAAAAGCTTGATGCTGGTCGCTATTCACATTATATGGACAGCGCGAGCGGGACATTTTTTTAAACATTCTCCTTTTGTGGTCCATAAAAGAAAAAAGAGCATACGGCATTAAAACAACACCAAGGTGAGTAAATTATGCCTTAATTTTCATTTTAGGGTGAACTATCCCTTTAAGAACAATTAGTCGATTAGTCATTCAGGCAAATCACGATCTGAAGTTGAATTCGAAAATATGCAGTTTTGTGCATCTCATCCTTCTACCTCTCTTTGCTTTCATCTGTACCGTTTCCCACAATATAAACACGCCATTGTGTTGTGTTGTTCTAGTACATCAGTGTTCAGGCTCAGGGATCAGTTTGTCAAAACTCCCTGTAGTAGAATGAAAATAAAGATCTCTCTTCCCTGCTTTGTCTTTCCTTCTCTCTCCCCGTTTCTCAGTCTTCCTCGTGCACTCCTTGGCTCTCCTCCTGGCTTGTCAGCTGCCAGGGGCTGACGTCTCCTTTCATGTTCCATGCCCGGCGAGGGCTTTGAACATTCGTTTGATTCTTTTAAGATAATAGCTGGTTAGCTGTCAGGGAGAGGATGATCAGTTAAAACCTTAATCACTGCCTGTCGACTTGCATGACAGTTATTTTTTTTCCTCCTGCCCCTTCCTTCTGCCTCTAAAATTAATCCGGGTAGCAAGGCAACAGCAAACACAAGCACACAGTTGTTGGTACGAAGGGTAAAGCAGGGGTGGGAGTGAGAGCAAGTAGGATGTTTTTCTCCCGATCTGAGAAGAGATGTTGATTTGGCTAGTGCAAACCTCACCGGCAGCTGCGGGAGAAGCAGTGAGGTCATGATGGATCTACTAGTCCCCCTTTCTTCATGTAACCTGTCACCTGCTCCTTATACCTGCCAACCTAAGAACAGAGAAAACGGCCCTGATCTCCCTTACCTGTCAGCATATAACACTTATGTGACATGGTCTGCCAGGTGTGGGAGATCTCCTCATAGGCCGTAGAAAGAGAGATGGCCTTGATCAGTCAGGCTGAAGAGCAGAGTACTGTCAACCAATGACACCCCAAAGCCAGAATAGGAACGTCATCCAGAAAGTACATGACACGGGAAGAGGAACTTATGGAAAAGTTTTACTTGCATCACACGATAAATGGGTACCACTGCCACCATCTAATACTCTCTTAAAGTTCATCTTGAAGTCTAATTATTTACTAACACTGTTGAACGTAATATTTAACAAATATAAGAATGAATATCTAATTTTCATATTGTAGCCATTTTTCATACACCACCATTCAACATTTTGGGATCGGCAAGATGTTTCAATGTTTTTGAAAGAAGTCTGTTATGGTCACATTTAGTTGATCTAAAAAAATATGTAATATTGTGAAATATTATTACAATTACAAAAAAAAAAAAAAAAAAAAAAAAAAAAAAATCCAGTCTTCAGTGTCACGTGATCCTTCAGAAACCATTCTAATATGCTGATTTGGTGCTCAAGAAACATTTCTGTATTTTATCAATGTTGAAAACAGTTGTGCTGCTTATTTCTGTGGAAACCATGATACATTTTTACAGGATTCTTTGATGAATATAAAGTTAGAAAGAGAAGCATTTATTTGAAATAGAAATATTATGAATATTTATAAATGTCTTTACTGTTAATTTTGATCAATTTAATCCATCTTCACTGAATAAAAGTACTAATTTATTTATTTTTAAATCTTACCAACCCCAAACTTTTGACCTCTAGCATAGCTTACAGCATTTAAAATGACTGATTTTTTTATTTTATTTTATTATTTTTTTTATTTCTGTTCTGTTTCTGTCTTATTTCATCAGCCCATAAGTATTGGCTAGACTTCTTGGTATCTGTGCATCCCTGGTGCTAAATATCAGTTCTATAAACAAGAAGTTAACAAAATAGACACTTTGACTTTCTAAAAAACCCACTCCAGCTCCAGGCAATATCTGTACTGCTATCACAATATGGAGTGATCTAGTGAAAAGTCAAAATATCAGCACACTTGAAACACCGCTCACATTTGCAAACCAGAACATTTTTTATACTATGACATACTATGGTGATCCATTTTGCACAGTTGTCAGGTACATTACTGTAATTGCGTGAACCAGAGGTGGGTGAGGGTCTGTCTATCAGAGAGAGAATGGGGAGCATTGTTTGCATGCTGTAGCTTTATCTCCAAATACACGGCACTCCGACCTTTTCAGTCAGTACAGTAAAACATTTCCAAGAGAAATAAAAGCAAATAAAGCCATTCAGCACTGGAAGGTCGCCAGCAGCCACAAACATGTGTGGATCTGAACATAAGAAACCAAGGTCAAAGGTCATCCTCAAAAACAGAGAATACAATAGCAAAACATATGAAAACAACTGAGGAAAGGAGTAGCGCAGAGGGACAAAATATAATATAATATAATATAATATAATATAATATATGAATGAATTCAACAAATAAAAAAAAAAATAGAAAATCAATTGAATTCAACAAAAAAAGCCTTTTGTATTAGATCACAAGTAGCATTCTGTCAGCTGAGGCCATTGTGTTCATCATCTGACCCTTCAAGTCTCCCGAGCGACCGGTGTCTAAATAATTGCTGCTGCCTCTCTCAGATTAATCGGTGTTGGATTCTCCTGAAGTAACACGGAGAGCGTCTCATCGCCTGTTGCGGTAAAGTCACCTCAGAAACATTGAGAATGATGGTGTGTTGTGACAGAACGACACAAGGGGATTTAAATACATAATATGTGACAATGCAACAAGTCGGCAGAGGGATGCAAGCACGGGCAAAGTGCCACATAAGCTGCCAGCTCCACTGAAGGCTTCATCCAAGGATCTGTGGCGGGATCCTGAAAGTCGTCAAAGGCGGCTCAGTTAGCAGACGACGGGTGCATGCTGCATGTGTCTTCTCCTTATTCCTCTCTTTCATCAGACCCAGACTTAGAAGTGACAGTGCTTTGCCTGACAAAGGGATTTGTAATATCACCAAGAGAATACACTTCAGTCCTTATTATTTCACATTATTCCTGGTAATGAATCTTAAAACAAGATATGGCGCCTAAATTGCTACAGTTGTAAAGCATGCATCCCGTAAGCGCACACGGAAAATGTCTAGAATAGACATGCAGACAAACATGCAGATAGATAAATAAATACATACATGCATAAACACTGCAGAGGTTGTTAGCCTGACATTGTTTGCAGTTTCTAGAGTCGGAAGACTGCAAAAAAATGCAAAAAATAAATAAATAAAAAAGGGAAAGAAACCAGGATAAATTGGGGTTTACTGCACAAAAGCCCACTAATCCTTGCATTTGGATATTTGAAACAGAAGCTCCGGAGAGAAAGCATCAAAGACAGCTCTAAATTAGCCTGTGTGAAAAAAAAAAAAAAAAAAAAAAAAAACACACACACACACACACAGAAGAGAAGCCTGCCGATTTCCACCAGTGTGAAAAGACAACGGAGCTGCAATCTCCTAGGGGCCCAGATTAGAAACATATACTCATTATTCTCTCTCAGTGGGTGTCTAAACCCCAAAAATCCCGCTTCCAGGGAGAGCACTGAGACATGTTAACCCCGCCGCTGCTCTCCCTTTGTAGCTGTGCATCGTTAGCCGCTCCGCAGTCGCATCTCGAAGGGGAAAACCTGACGAACGCTGGCAATTAGAACTCCAAGTATGTGCTTGTTCAGATCCACAAGTGGAACAGTCTTAAACACATTATAGAGGAAAGTTAAACAAAAAGACAAGTGTGCACATCTCTATATATGCGGCAATCATTTTGTTTTCTTTTTTAACTTCATCATCATTTCTTTTCCATTAAAAGTAAAGTTCGGCTTTCACAGGAAGCCCCTGCCTCTGAAGCTTCCCTCTTAAGAACAGCACCACTCAAGATTGTGAAGATGAGCATGAATAGGCCTAATCGCTATGGGTCATCAGTTATGCATTCATTCCTGACATATGAAAGCAAGGATAAGCATGCTAAAATATTAATAAATAAATACCTAAATACCTTCTTCACCAAGTTCTTGCCTCCACGTGACCCTGCAGGTATATAAGAATGAGCCATATCAAGTGCTGCATTTAGAAAAGCCTGAATGGAAGTGTGGTGCTGGTACCTTGAAACAGAAATAGAGGAATGGGTTCTCAAAAACCCCTCCACCACAACTCGAAGTGAGCTTTAAGACCGGTGTGTTTGAAGGTCGTGGTGAATGGGGAGACTGGTTTGTGAAAGGTCTGGTCCCTCTGCTCTTAAGGGAACCATCTATGATGCCTAGAGTGTGCTTGTAGTGTGAACATCTTGGTGCTATTCAGTAGATCACAGCATTCAAAGGACCTTCAATTAACATGGCAGACATTAGTTTCATGCGCAAATGCTGGAAATGACATGAAACGAATTTTATGATAATGAAAAATATAATAATTTCATGCACTTTGTGAAATATTTCTGTGTTTATAACTCTAAAATGAGCTGAAAATGTTCAAACAAACCCTTAATAATTTACCTGAGTGATAATTCAAAACAATAATGAAAACAAATCCTTTTACCGTTGACTCAGATACGTGCCTTCTAATATTGTTCTGAGGATTAATCATGGTTCATAGACAGGAACAGTAAATATTTAAGATTCTGCTATTTTGTTCAGATTGAATTAGTGTTTATCTCATTAGAGGCTCATCTGGAACGACAAGGCAGCCATGCCATGTGATTTCAAAAGTTTAGTAAATAATCCACCCCTTGCCTTTGAAGTCTAATGACCTAGAATGGCTAATGCTGTTTAGTACCCAAGGAAAGTAATGAGTGCTTGATTCAGTGATGTGTTGTGCAAGCCGTGAGACCCATGCTGAACGAGAGACTGAAGGATGGTATATTCACTGCCACAACAGGGAAAGCATTAAAGCAGTAATTCACTTAATTATGAACATTTTTATTTATTTACCATCCCTATTGTTGTTTGACCTTTTAGAGTGTCTTTCTTCCAATGAAAACAAAAGGAAACATTTTGAAGAATATCCTAGCTGCTCACTTGCTCAGATAACATGGACAATCATTCAAAAAGTTGGTATTTTTTTCTTGCGAAAGTCTTTAATGGTTACCAAGGCTACAATTATTTGATCAAAAATACAGTAAAAACAGTAATATTGTGAAATATTATTACAATTTCAAATAACTATTTTCTTGTACTTTAAAATGTAATTTATTCCTGTGACGGCAAATCTGAATATTCAGCAGCCATTACTCCAGTTTTCAGTGTCACATGATCCTGATTTGGTGCTCAAGAAACATTTCTTATTATTATCAATTTTGAAAACAGTTTCCCTGTGGAATATTTTTATGAATATTCCATGATAACAACAATATTTGGGTTTCTAACTCAAAAGCTATTGTCTGTCTTTAGAAGACTTGAAATATAACACAGATTGTGTTGAACACTTTTGATTGTAATTTTGGAGCTTGACATCCAAGGTATTCACCTAAAAATTCCCTTTTTCTGTCCCACTACATGTTTGGAAAGACATAAGGATGAATAAATATAAAGACTTTTTTTTTTTTTTTTTTTAAAGAATTTTTGCTTGAACTATTGCTTTAAGAGAGAAACCCACCATGCTAGTAATATGAACAACAGTCTAAACAGCCTCCAATATTTATCCTGTTTTTTAGGGTCTCAAGCATTGTGAATCCATAGTTATGTCTGAGGATTTGTGGACACTAATGGCCCTTTCCTACCTTTCAGCAGAGAACAAAGACCAGTGACCTTATTGCGTTTCCCCCCTCACAGACCACAAAATTAAGGTCAACAAGTGGGCAGATGTCAGAGGGTCAGTGGGGGGAAGGATGGAGAGCATTGTTGCCGAGAAAAAAGGCCCGGCCAGGAACGGCCGATGCACCCATCTAATCCCACACAACACTTCTACCCCCTCAGACCTCCTCCATAATTCTCACTCCTTGTTTCCCCCGCTCACCTCCACCTCCTGTGTTCCCTCATTTGGTCCAGGCAGAATTGCAGCATGCTGTCATGCCTTGGTAACAAGCTGATCAGAGCAGGCCGGGCTACCTCGTACAGACAGTAGCAATTATCGCAATCAACAGCTCGGTCCAATTATAACTTCCTGCTCATTATGCCCAAGGGGCCCCGTGGTCCAACTTACAAGAAAATTAAGCGGCTGCCTCGCTTTGCATAACATAATTTGAAATGACAGGGTGTGACATCAAGGGCTTCTGACCCTGCCAGCAACTGGCCCCATGTGTGGCAACAATTTACACTGCCAAATTGCTCCCAGGCTGCCCTTGGCCGAGGAAGCAAGGATGAGCTCCCACCAAACACTAGCTCCCCCCAAATGAGAGTGGTTGGCTGCAGAATCCCAGTACAGGAATCTTACAACTCTGGCTGATGGAGAGATGCATCTGAGCTAAGAGCTGGACTTTACTAAGAAGAGATACACCTCCCTAAAAACATACTTACTATATAATTAGAGTTAGGGTTCGGATTAGGGTTAGTTGCTCGTAATTATGCACAATTTACTGTTATTACTATAGTAAGTACATGTAAAATGTGTAATGGTGACACTGTAAAATAAAGTAAAAAATATTAAAACGTTCTCCCAACAATGACATCACGGTAATATTTGCATAATGTAATGCGATTGGTCCTCTGCTTTACATCTATTTGCATACTGTAAAAGGTCTTTTCTTTCTTTTACATTTATTTGCCTTTAAGAAACTTGCATATTATCAATCTCCATGTCTCTCTCTGTCTCTCTCTCTCTATAATTCATATTTCATTATTCTAACAACATTTTATATCCTGACAGATGGCTACCATTTACTCAACACAATGAGTGCATGTCAAATTCTCCCACCGCATTCAACAACAAAACTGGCACCAACATCCACATCATTGCTGTGGAAATAAAAGAAATTGCTTTAACATTCAGATTTCACATTATCTTCAACGTCCAGGTAAAAAACAAAATAACATTACCAAACAGGTCCTTTATATCTTTGCAAAATTTTGCAAAAAAAGTAAAGTGTCTCATGAGCTTGTGTTCACTTATGCTGAATAAAGGAGACACGTTGGTGACGGTAACTATGTTTCCTGATTAGAACAAAGTAGAGGAGAAAAAAAGTGATATCTCACAACTCCTGCTGGCTCTCTCATGAGGCTCCTCACTGTTGGGTTTCTTAATTATTATTTTTTTTCCTTCCATTACAGAAAAAAGAGGGAAAATAGGACATTTTTGTGAGTATCTTGGTGCAGCATGTTTCATTAATGTGAGGCTGATAAATTGTAGTCGGCGTAATTAAAGTTAACTGATGAGGACATACGTAGAAATGTTTTGTTAGCAGGCTAAGAGACGGATGAAGGCAGTGAGTAATTGCTTTGGATTAATTATTTGGATATGGGGTACTTGTGAGTCCACCACTCCTAAGGGGGTTTTGGGATAGCTGAGGGCGGAATGCGAAGGGAGAGCTTCTGTATGAGAACATGTCCGGAGCTCCAGTCTCACTGCAGGCACAGATAGCAGGACAAACTTTCAGTAGCGTCTAAAACCAGGTCGATCTATTTAAAAGTGTGTTAGAAAAAAATAAAAACCCTGATAATCACATGCTAAACCAGCAACAGACAAAAAACACATTACTTGATTAGAGAGGTTAATCAAGTTGATGAAAAAAAAAAAAATGGGGATGAAAGTGTCTCAAGATATCAAAGTTATTTAAAAAAAACAAAAGACAATCCGATTGGTCTCTTGGCCCTTTTGCTGGGGGAAAGAAAACTTGATTTGTAATTCATTAAATGTAGGTCTACCTATAATTTCAGGACTCAATAAAGTGATCTTGACGCACAGGTCAAAACTAGATAAAATGAAACGAAGGCAGAATTAAATTCAAAACTTTTAGTGTCATTCCCTTAGATTGTGGCACATTTTTGCATTTGCATGCACTAGAACAATTCAGTTTGGGGCCTCTCAGGGCGACGAAAGGGGTGCAAAATATTTTGACAAAATCTGTAAATATTAAAATAAATAAAAAAAATAAAACTTAGGACTGTCAAAGTCAACGTGTGAAAAAAATAAATAAATAAATAAATAAATAAATATATTATATATATATAACTTCAGGGCTTGACATTAACACCCACCAACCCACCAAAAGTGGGTGGACTTCAGCAGTGGCGTGTGATGCAGTCACTCCTACTAGCCACTTTGGCAGGCTGAATTTTATATAGGCTATAATATATATATTTTTCAACTGTAGTCTTTTAAAAAGGCATCTGAAATAATAAGCTAAGTGCATGTAGTGTTGTCAAAAATATTGATTTTTCGATACACATTGATACTGAAATATCTGAAACGCTTCTAATACTCATTTTCCACAGAATAGATACACGATACAAGCTGCGCTTTCTTGCGCTCTCATCTCTCCAATAGCGATTTTGACAAACAAACCCACCTCCCTTCACTCACTCATTTCATTTGCTCCGGGTGAATATTGTTGGTGTTACAGAGCTTGAATTTTGGCATGGGATTGCGTGTGTTGTGCATATTTTTACTCATTCCCGCAGATTTTGTGCTCACACCCAAAGTACGCGCACATAAAGCCACCTCTCAGTACAAAATTTAGTTCTTTTTCGCTGCTAATTGCGCTTAAACAGTCAAATACACACAAAATAATGTCAAAATGCCAGTCATGGTGAGTATTCATGTAAACACAGTCAGTTATGTTTTAAGTGAATGTAAACGTTTGAGAAAGAAAACGCATGTGTAAGAGTATAATGAATCTGTGCATCAGGCCTTAAAGTGACAGCAGCCTAATATACCTGCTGCCAAATTATAATAGATAATATTAAAAATATCTATATGGCAGTTTTTCCCCATGGTATCGATGTCAAAATTGTGGCCAGTGTAAATGCTGAGTGGCTAGTATCTTTTGGAAAACCACTAGCCACAGTGGCTGGTGAGCAAAAAAGTTAATAAGCCCTGTCTAACGTAATATTTATCCAAGTTGAAATGATGTATATTATATATATATATATATATATAAACAAATGTGTATATATTCTGTCATGAAACTCTAGTTCTGTCATCTTAACTTAATCTGTTTACATTCACATCATTCTCTATAGGGCACAGCTGATTGGTTCTTGCTGTATCAGTAGCCAATGAGCTTGCTGCTCAATTTTCAAATACTTGGTCAGCGTCTGCTGTAGCAGTTTGCAGCTCACTTTCAGAAACTCTCCATGTTCCCCAGCTCCACCTGTATAGATCTGCTAGGGGTAATTCATGTAAGCTACTGTATAGTAGCAGCATGCCTTTCTTGCTCATAGCAGCATGTTGTGTATGTATTGGCAGTAGCAAGCCTCTGTACTTGCTCTGCAGCACCAGCAGCAATAATCAACAGCAGCAGCAATAACAGCAGCAGCATATTAGATCTATACTGCCAAGACCAAACCTATCAACATTGTCATATCCATTACCATGTCAAACACTCAGAGAGTTGTCATGACATAAATATAATAATTATTTTTTAATAGTCATTTTAGCATTAAATAATATGACATTAGCATTAAAAAGTTAGCCCCTGCACTAGTGCGTCTACCTCTGTGTGTAAGCTACAACTAAACAATAAAAGATAGAAAAACAGCCCCCTTCACTTCCCTACTGGTTGTATTACTCTGTCCAAGCATTCAACCGTGGCCTACCTTTCACCCACACACACACAAAAAAACTCAAGCGAGAAAGAAAGGACGGAGGGAAAACAAAATGAAAAGAGACTCCCGAAGCAGGTAGAACCATCTGTGCAGAATATCCAACCCAGATGTCAGGGAATCAGCCACCAGCCAGGATCACCTTACATAAGTAGTTTGCCATGTGAAGAAATAATTTAGCCATATTAATTGACGGTAAACTTTCCCAAGAATCCAGAGCCCTGGCTGCTGCCTCACAGGTGGGTTCTTTCACTCACAGGAACCGAGTGGGTAAGCGGACCCTGATCAAAGGGGAGATTGACATAAATAAAGAGCCTGCAGGAATGCATTGTGCAAACAAAATATGAACAGGGCCTCCAAACATTCCCCATGAGTGCGTGGAGAGAGCGAGGCTTGAGATCAGGGGGCAAGAGAGGGGGAGTTAACAGAGGAGGGTGAGTAAAAGAAAAAGAAAATCCTCTATTTTCTATCCCCTCATTTTTTTTTCAGTATATTGTCTGTACTTTTTTGCTCAGGGGGGCACCGCTATTTGACAGAAATGGAGAGATGGAGAGAAAAATCACCCTGTTTTAGAAAGTGAATGACAAGCACACTTTGAAGTGAGCCGATAAGTGTGCATCAGGGCACGGCGTATTAGGTTTCCCCCTTTTGTTGTGGTGTACTTTTCATTTCTAAACACTGACATGTCGTGTTTAAAAGATCGCTGACATCCTATCCAATATATCCAAGGATCTGATAGTTGAGATCTGACCCCAGTGTGCCTCCTACAGTTTATTTTAGCCGATACACAATGCAAAAGTCCCTCTGTGATACACAACGCTGGCAGGAGCCACTGTGTGCCTCCATGTAAGGCATGAAGTCTATAAAAGAAAACAAAGTGCCATTGCTTGCATATACAATACCATAAGAGGACTTTACGGGTGATGGGGTGAGGTCAGCACGCCTAGTGACAAGCTGTCTACTTTTTCCAAAACAGAGAAAATTAAAAGAAGCGCAAACATAGTAAACAAAAGAGACAAGCGTATAATCGCACACTTGAAAACCTCTTCACGAGTTCAAGGTACCTGTGAGAATTCATCCCGAGGCACTTGAAGGTTTCTTAAAGTTTTAGAAGATGCGTGTTTATGTTTAAATTTGTAAAAGTTTTAATTTTATCTACTTTCTATGACACTTTCTTAGCATTCCACGACATTTGGGTCGGGGAGAGAAAAAAAAAAAAATGACAGAACGTTGCTCGGGAAAGTCGATGAAAGGAAACGTAGTGACTGACAACACTAAAATTTCCCAAGGCAATCGACATCAGACGGTCATTGCCGAGAGACTCCAAAGCGAGCTCTGTGCACACGAGCGAGGTGCAAGCCCTACGTTCGGGGAGCAGACAGGCTCCCCCTGATAATATACCTCACCCTAGTGTCTGTGAAGAGAGGTGCATCGCAACCCCCAGGAAAGGGTGACAGGCCCCTCAGGTGAATGAGGAAGAGGTGGATCTGCCTGGTGGCAACCCTGGGGGTTTACTGTGGAGTGCCTGCATTCTCATGGCCACACTGGGGCAAATCAAATCACAAAGAAACACTCCGGTTATCCCTGGAGGTACAGCGGAGTATGTTTGAAAAAGTAAGGAGGAGAGAGGGAGGAAGCGTCTCAGACATTACCGAAACTCAAGCATCGGAAGCTTTTATCTCATTTTAGTTGTTAATATCGTAAACATATTTGAAAAATCTTCTACAGAACAACAAAAGCAATTCAACTCTCAGATGTCTGTCGCATTCCCATTAGAGTTCTCTTCTCGGAAAGCTTGTTTCTCCAAACACCCTGTGGTTTACAGTGGTCCATGAAAACATCACCTTTTTAAGAGTAAAGAATAAAAAGCAAGGGTGGGGAAAAAGAAAAATAAGGCAGGTAAAATCTAATTAGGGAAGCAGCAATGCAACAGCGGAGTTTACTCTGAAACAATAAACAGTGTGTTGCTTCAGCGTCTCCAGATCGGAGAGGGGATATTGCAAGGCAGGGTAAGCTGATATTTTGTTTGTTTGCGTTGAAAGTTTTCTCAGAGGCCCCTCCGAAACTGAGAAATTCCTGCGCAGATGAATGGCAGATTAGGGGCCTCACCGTGTGTATCTAATCAAAGCCACACACACAGAAGATGATCTGCCCAACAACCACAAGAAAAGCCAGTTTACCTCTCCATTTATATATAAACTACCTTTAAATGTATCGATGATGGATAGTGAGGCTAATTAGCATTGTTTAATTGACTGCTGGTGGTGCACTAACAGTAACATTTGGACTGTAAGCATGCTGAAACTCTTTGAGAAGTTGTGTCTCCAAAATTAGCAGCACCTTTAAAAGACTGCTTTTATAACAAAACCACTACCTTCAACACTAAATGCTCATAAAGTTATTGTCAGATGTCTCATAAAGTTAACTATACTGCAGTTCAATTTTTAAAAAATGTGTCTGCATTAATTTCCATATTTTTGAGCTGCATTAAAGCTGTTTTTAAACAAACATGGCCCATTTGAATGTCAATTAAGAAACACATCTGATGAATGTCTGGTGAACATGAACCTAATAAGCAGCCAATGTTTTTTAATGTAATGAATTTTATGTTATTTTTCAATGTAATATAGTTATACAGAGCTTGCGAAATGGATCAGATCACCTAAATACCTAAAAGTTGAAAAGGTTTGGAAAACAAAAGGTTGCAATGTCCATTCATGGTAAAAGAGCAGTTAAAATTCTGAGTCAATATCTATGATTTACAATGAAATCAAGTGTTTTATTCCTTTTCAAACAACCATAATTTACATATCATACAAACATTTTAAGACAGTGGTGGCTAATACCTAGTTACCACAGTTGTATTAATAGTAACAATCACATTAATGTCTATGATGTTTTGTCAGACACTATGGTTACCAAAGTAAATCTTTATAAGGGAAAACACAGATGACCAGATTTGAAAATGTTATAAATAAATAGCCTTTTTACTCTTTTTCATTTGCTAATGTGTTTTCATTTGCTAATGTGTATTTTGTGATATTATGCAGACTGAGATTTATCAAGTTTAACAAATAACCTGTTTTCATTAAAATAAACACATTTAAGGACAAAAAGTCATTTATTTTTTAAAGGGGTCCTTGATTATGATTTCACTTTTTTAACTTTAGTGTGTAATGTTGCTGTTTGAGCATAAAAAAACATCTGCAAAGTTACGATGCTCAAAGTTCAATGCAAAGGGAGTCCTTTTTAAGGACTACAACAAACGGCTGGTAGGGACTACAACGAGCTTCTTCCCGAGTTGGTGACATCACTAACCCTAAAATTTACATAAACCCTACCTCCAGGAACATGTAACAAAGGGGGTGAGGCCATGCTGGTCTGCTTCAGAGAAGAGGAAGAGTTGTTGAAGTAGAATGTTGTTACTATGCCGTCATATTATGCCAGACTGCTTCACAAACGAGGGTCAATTCAACGCTGGATTTGCACAAAAGATTAACATGACGGCACATGCTAGTTCAACTCCACAGCAACTACATAAATTTATCCACTAACCATTCAGAAATGTCCAGATGCATTCTAAAAGTTGTAACTTCTTCCTGAGTCTCTCCATCAGTGTTTGACTCCGGTAAGGCTGAACACCGTTACTGACAATTGTCATTTTGGCTGCGTGAGATTCTCCAGCTTTGTTGTTGTTGAGCAACCTAAGCGCAAACTGTTAAAGCTCCGCCCTCTTCTGGAAAGGGGTTTCAACAATGTAAGGCTAAACACTGTTACTGACGATCGTCATTTTGGCTACGTAAGATTCTCCAGCTTTGTTGTTGTTGAGCAACCTAAGCGCAAGCTGTTAAAGCTCCGCCCTCTTCTGGAAAGGGGGCCGGGAGCAGCAGCTTATTTGCATTTAAAGGGACACACAAAAACGGCGTGTTTTTGCTAACACCGAAATTGGGGCAAATTTGACAAGCTATAATAAATGATCTGTGGGGTATTTTGAGCTGAACCTTCACAGACACATTCTGGGGACGCCAGAGACTTATATTACATCTTGTAAAAGGGGCATTATAGGTCCCCTTTAAAGTAAAATCTCAGAAATCAGTGCAGAATGATGAAAAATGGACTTTGACTGTTAATTGGCATCCAAACTGTTTGGTATAGGCACATAAAAATGTAATTGTTGGCTACAAAATGTGAAAAATAAATAAATAATGGTCAAGTTAGTCAGTTAAGTCTGACTAGTAATTCCGACAACCCAACCCACCAACCACTGATAATGTTGTAGACAATATTAAAATGGCTGATATGACTAAGCTACAAAAGATCATTCAAACAGCTTTAAAAATGTGTGCAATATCATACTGAGACTACACCGATCTCAACCATCAAATGAACTATGGTCACTGATCCAGCCAGAACGCAGCCCAGAACAAAGCCCACACCAATCATCCAGACACATGTGCTGTCCACCTTCAGAGCATCTTTAATTCATGATGCCTCAGCTCCAATGATTGATTTTAATTGATGACATGCTACATAATGTGGCATTAGTGAGGTTTAATAAGGAACATGACTTAATACATTCCCTGTCATGCTATGCACATATTAATAGCTTTGAAATATGACATTTTCTCCTTGTGTCTTTTTTTGAACACTCAGACATAACCTCAGAAAAAGCTTACAGAGTTGCCACTCGTCTTATAATGTCAAGGTCAGAATGTCAAGCTTACAGGATGTGAATAATGACATTTTGCTAAACTACACCAAACAGAAACATTTTTATATAAGTTTATTTATTAATTTATCACTAGTACTAACCGCTTTTATTTCATCCATATGAGAGGTGTGTCAGGACAAATGGTCCTTATACAACCACACAAGATGCCTTGAGCGCTTTCAGCTCTTGTCTGATAGCAAAGCCGGTGCATTAGTCACATTAAGATAGTTGCAGCATGTCTGTATGCGTGTTTGTATATGTTAGGTGCAGATAACTCCTCTTAAACACACACCCAAACAGCATGCTGTAAGTGGACCGAGGACCGCAGACAGCAGCACTCTAACCTAAACACTCCTGAGTGAGGCTTTTACATGTCCGAAGTAAAAACAAACCTCTGTCAGAGGCCTTTGAGGGTTTCAAAAACACACACGTACTCATGCGAACACTTTAAAAGGCACTTTCACGAGAGATTACAAGTGGATGAGTCACAGGATGGTGGACCGTCGTGACACCGGCGGCCCTCGTTGGTACCTCATCACCGGGATTGGAGCGAGAGAGAGCAATAGAGTGAGAGAAAAGGCTAGAGAGATGCCATTGCATTAGTGCATATTTGCAAAGCACGGAGAATGACCATAAAAGGACACGATTCGCCTCAAAAGCTGCTTACTATAAACACATCACTCTGAAAGCGAGCATAGACTCCTCCTGCTTGCTTCTGCTGCAGGTTTGTGAAAAAAAACTGAATTAAAGACTTGGCTCCCTTTCAGTTCATCAGTGCGAATGTAAAATTAATTGGCCACACCTTACAGGAAGTTGAATTTTACTGACAGGAAGAGGAATTTACTGAATTGTAATTCAAAGAAATTCAACACAGTTAATGCATTCGGGGAAATGAAGTGTCATTCCACCCTGGCCCAAAAAAGTTTATAAAACGGTTAGTTCCTGTCCTTGATTCTGATTTGTCAATAGCTGTGTTTTATTCACGATAAAACACGGCTATGACTGCTTCACCCAACGGTTCTGTGTATCACTACACAACACCCTTAGCAACCACTCTTAGCAACGTAAACTGTATGTTCTCAATTGATATTGTTCATTGAAGCTTACTGTATTATGTAGAAGAGTATTGTGAGAAAAAGATCGAGTAAGCAAGTCTATTACCTGGATTCAGATTTAGCATTTTCCTTCAGGTCAGTCCTGTGTTCATAATAAAAAATCTGTTTAAATGTCCGATGTATTATCTTGTCCTTTCAACAGTTAAGGGGTTTTCCCGTGACTGACAGCGCTAGTCAAAGCATTTGTCAGTTGCGTCTTGTTCCGTGTTCACAACAATTCAGTCTTTTCAATGTAAAAGTCTTTGCTTACTGACTGACACACTCATAAAGACAGTCTTTGCCGCCATCTAATGGCGTAATAATGTAACTTCTGTTGCTGTTCACGGTCAGGGACTATTTTTTCTCCGCTTCGCATCGTGCCTAACAATGCCCTTCAGCCGTGACTTATTCACGATACAGCACAGCCTCTCGTACCTTATTGCTTGCATATAGTTTTGAATATATACACACATTCTGTATCCTGTTTCCTACCTCAATTCAAATTCAGATCAAATTCAGGAATTGAATTGTGTTCTGTTTTTGGATGCGTTAGTGGTCTGATAACAGGTGTTAGAAGAAAAATTGCTTGTTTTTTGAATTTGAATAGGAAAAAATAACAGAGGAAGAGGCAGAAAGCAACTGACTGCTAAATCACCTCTGTTTTCTGGTTAGCTGTGCTCAAGTCCTGTTAGTACAGCATTAAACAAGCCTCTAAGGTTACTGTCCAGCTGTCCGAATTTTTAGAATATCATTGTTTAAATTCTCATTCATTTGCATTCCATGGATCTCCCTCATTCGCTCGCTCGCTGATCTGCGTTCAAAGTATGTCTTCGGTCCCAGACAATTCACTCCACTCACCGTATGAGACTTCCTGACCTCGAAAATGAAATACCACCAAGTTCCAAGGAACGGATGAAAACAGAGAAGAAAAAAAGAAAGAGCAAGGGAAAAATAAATACCCAAAGGTCAGGGCTAAAATTGATGAGTGGGCCTCAACAGGGGGAAAAATGCAGCTTTGTGCTTCCACCCAATCCAAACCCAAGTGCAACAAACCCCCCAAAACCCAAGCGGTCACAGAATATGAGCAGGCCCAGAACAAAGAGCCTGCAAATCAGGGGCTCCAGGACCCACCTGTCTCCCAGGTTGTTTTAATCACATCTGTAACTACCATAGTAGGACGTGTTAATGACAAACATGTGCTCTGTAAAATGTTGGGCAATCAGAGGTTTCTCTTTCCCCCTGGTCAGGAGGGCTATTACCCCAGACCCCCAAAGGCTCAGGCATGGGCTTTGATAGTTTCCCCGACGCGGAGATCTTTGGCTGACCTTCACGAGGGCCAATAAAGAAAATTCCACATAAGGATTTGCAGTTTAGGACCAAAATGGCCAAACATCATAAAAATGACCAATAACACACTAGGAATACTTTACGCTTTTCGGTCTCGTTACAGTACGCAGCGTTTTTATTGCGATGCCGAAAAGGCAGCTGCCATGCTCAGGGTTTTCAGTCAGTCAGGGCGAAATGAAATTCACCTTGCTTGAGCACATTAAATGTCGGCAGGTAATTGCTTTTAAGGTTTGATTTTCTGGACGGTGGAAGAGAACAAACACAAATGCCATAACCATGCAAAAAGAAGGAACGCAAGCTAGGAGCAAAACATGAAAAGATCTCAGGCAAGGCTCTGACAAATGAATAGAGTAAACCAGTGTAAATTAAGAGATGCATCAATGTGGAGGCAGGCGAGGCGGAAAAGAATGAGGCTGATTTGCGTAATCTCCTCAATGAAATTGACTTTTAAATATAATATTCAATTTGTGTGTGTCTTGTTTCGGATAATAATAACAAAATAATATGCCTGGGACATAAAAGCAAACATCAAAATGGCAAGAGCCCAGCTTAAATAGTGGAACGCAATTCCATGAAGCTTTTCCAAGGTACCAACACTCTATTTGACGGCCTTCACTAACAAGGGCATATCGAATTAGTTCTGCTCCGGCCTTTCAGGTTTTACAATAATAACAAGGCAAAGCTTTGAATCTTGACAAGATAGGAGCTTTGAAATATACAAGTACATAAAGTGCAAAAAAAACAAGAAGAAGGCCTTCATGAAATGTCAGCAGCATACCGAATGTTTTGGACAGTTTTTGAATGCCGTCTGTCATGGCAGAATGACATTAAAGTATACAGGACACGGTTTAAATGTAATCATTCACGGCAATAAGTGAAACAGCAGCTTATTGTTTAAATAACAGGGACGCTAAGTCTGAAAAATTGAATTAGGCTTCCATTTTTACAAACAAACTATATATTTTTAATGAATGTGTTCATGACCCTAGCAGGATCAAAGCAGTTGTTTCGGTTAGACTTCATTTCGATAGACATTCTAGCAGTAATTTTGCAACTACATGTCAACAAACTGTCATTAATTTTCAACTACATGTCAACTAACTCTCATTAGAGAATTAGTAGACTATTAGGTTAGGGTTAGTAGGATGTTGACATGTACTCGCAAAGTAAACAGAATGTCAGATGGGGTCCATCCAAATAAAGTGTTTGCAAATATTAATCAGACAGTCTACTAATACTCTAATGACTGGTAGTTAGATGCAAAGTTACTTATAGTTAGTAGAATGTCTAAAGTGGACTATTGAAATAAAGAGCTACCATTGTTTCTAGAGCTATTGTTTGCCAGAGACATTAAGTTCTCTCTGAGTGGGACATAAACACATGCGTTCAGACTACAGCAGCAAAAACCAATGCATCTCTCCGCCAGGCCTCATTAAGGCTAATAGATTACCTCCGTTGTAATGATGGACCTGTTGCTAGGCCGTTACCAATGAAACACAGGTGCAGCGCACCCCGAGACCGGTTAGCGCTGCAATCAGAGTGTTTACACCAACTTGTCGGCGAAAGAGCGGGCGCATTCTCCGAGCGACAGCTTGGGCACAGACGAGAAAAACAGCCGGAGATAGAGCAGAGACCAGACCTGAAATCACTCTCATTTCTCCCATCAAACAAAGACAGAATTATACAAAAGGGTGAGACAGGCTAGTCAAACAAAAAGAGGACAAATGAAAGGGGAGGAAGCACGGTCGTAAAATCCAGGAAGGTAGTGACAGATATTAAAACAGCACGGCGATCCTGGAAGGTAATACGGCAAGATTAGTGTGAGAGGAAAGCGAGGTTCGAGGGAGCCAGAGCGTTTAATTCGCCAGCCTGTTAGACACTAGTGTTGGCGAGAGCCAGCAGTGCAACACAAAAGCACTGTGTTCCTACAGAAACCTAACACGGTGGTTTCTTTTTCAATGCAGACAGATAGCAATCTCTCGCTTTCTGTCTCTACCACTCAGTTAGATATGCATATTTGTGTCTTTTATGGTGGGGACATGTTAGGGATGTGTAAAACAACATATTCGGAATCAACTAGTTAGTGGGTTTCCTGAAAGAGTAGTCACTTAGTCTGTCTTAAGGAAGTCCTGAATGACTAAAATGGTTTCAGGTTCACCTGATTCTGATCATAAGGCACATACTGGTGCTAGACGGAAAGCAAAAAAAAAAAAAAAAAAAAAAAGAGCATAATGCAGGAAATCGTGACATGTTTTTCAGACATTTTCAGACTTACACTCCACATCACTTTTCTATCTGTTCTGCTAAAAAACACAAAACAACATTCAGACGTTTCTCCACTCCTGAGTTTATATCATATTATTAAATATCCATCCTAGGTGTATATGACTTTCTTCTTTCTGATGAACATAACCGGAGTTATATTAATAAATATCCTGACGCATCCAAGCTTTATAATGGCAGTGAATGGGACCAACGAGGTTGAAGCTCAAGAAAGTGCATCCATTCAAAGCAAAACAAACTCCACACGGCTCCGGGGGGTTAATAAAGGCCTTCTGAAGTGAAGCGATGCGTTTGTGTAAGAAAAATATCCATATTTAACAAGTTATAAAGTAAAATATCTAGCTTCCGCCAGACCACCTTCCATATTCAACTTACATAAGTTGACTTTTTTGTAAGTTGAACACGAAAGGTGTAGGACGTAGCGTAAGTGTTTTGAACTGCGAGAGGCGTTAGACTTTCTTTCTAAGTTGAATACGGTCGGAAGACATTTATAAGACGCAAAACTGTTTTCAACATTGATAATAATAAGAAATGTTTCTTGAGCATCAGCATATTAAAATGATTTCTGAAGGATCATGTTACACTGAAGAATGGAGTAGCCTAATGACTAATATTTCACAATATTACTGACTTTTTATCAAAACACTAAAAAGATAATTTTAAATTAACTGTGCATAATCTAATTTAATTCATGATCTAAGCCTCTGCCACTTTGTGACATAAGAACCTGCACATCTTTGCACTCCATCCAGCACTTTTTAAAAAAGTGACTCCCATGCACTCACATATTCAACAAAGATATGTTATACTTGCTCTAGCCAACAAATAATAGTCAAATTTATTGCCTCAGAGTCTGTTTCTTGTTCTTTATAGCTCTCCTGGATAGATAAACCAGTAAGGACTTGAACACAATTCATACAGCTTGTTTAAAGCTTGGATACTTCTGGTCACTATCTGTTGCTCTGGAAGTGTAACTTTTCTGCCATAAGTCTTGCGCTCACTTAGACGAGAGGGGCATTTAATGTCAGATTCAAGCATGCCTCCACACTCGAGCCATGAGGAAAAGACTGGAGAAGTCATATTTCAGCTGAGATTTATGGGAGGAACTTCGCCACTTCGCCCGCTCTTTACGTCTCTGAGCTATTGAAATGAACAAACTGTTCTCCGAAGATGTGGTCGTGAGCGCTCAGGAAAAGGAATCGTTTTATCGCTCTCAATGACGGCAACAAATCACTTGGTTTGAGGCACAGGAACACACACTTGCAGACGGATATGACGACAGGCGATTTGACATTTTCCACAACTTTACGAGACATTACGATCATAATCCAAACAAAAAGAACTGTGTCTTGAATCTTTTCAAAAAATGTCTGTTTCTGTCACCCTCTCTCTCTCTCTTCTGTTTGTCTGACATGGAGATGAAATCCCATGCCTCTCCAAGGCTATCAACACACATATACCTTCAGAATACATTGATCAAAATCACTCATGCTTAATTTGAATATAATAGAGAGCCTCTCCTGGATGAGGGAGGCTTAATTATAGCTCTCTCCTGTGAACTGTTCGTACATTGACAGGCTTAATGCGAGGCTACTCTCACAAGCAATCTTCCCTGTCCAGGTTCTTGCCACCAATCATCCACACACTACAATTTGACTGCCTTAATATACGGCCCCTCACATCTGAGGGAATATGAAGAACGACTCCCTCCTCAGCCGCACGTCCACCTTTCTTTGTGTTGCTCTGATGGAACTTCAGATTGTTCCCGATATAATGTGACATCACGCTGGAGCTTCGCAAGGTTCACGATTGTTTCATCACATTGACAAATGAATGGTTTATAATGCAAGGACAATATCAGAGAATGATGTGAATTGACAAACGTTCTATATAGATATTAGCTTGTCAAGAGAAAGCTGTGCTGATTTAGAGGTACAACAGTGCACTGCCCAAGACTAACTTGGGGTTTATCAATGTTTAGATACGACTAACACGCTCTCGCTGTGTCTGTCACCAAAGGAAGCTTCCAAGACATCTAAAACAAAATAAAAGAGATGACCAAGCTTATACTTAAAAGTTGATCAAATAAAATGTTCATAAGTTATGATGACATTTATAAGCAGTGTTGGGGGTAACGCATTACAAGTAATGCGAGTTATGTAATCAGATTACTTTTTTCAAGTAACTAGTAAAGTAACGCATTACTTTTACATTTACAACAAAATATAGTTACTTTTTTAAATAAGTAACGCAAGTTACTTTGTTTTGCAATTTATTGACTGACAGCTCTCCTGTCCCCATGTTGAGAGAAATCGTAAGTAAGGTTTTGTGCGCGCTGTGTAAACATGATGGTTATTCTAGACTAGTTTTAGACTAAATGCGAGCATTTACTCATTTACTTCTTCTCCTGGTTTCTATTCTTCTGTATTCAAAAATGGCATGCAACAGCTGAAAGGCTTGTTTGTTTGAACTGCGCCCTCTACTGTACAGGCGTGAATTTGCATTTCCTTCAGCCTGAAGCCCAGAACACACCAAGCCGGCAGTCGGCCGTCGGGCTGTTTTTGTTCGTCGGCCGACTAAGTTTTCTCATTGTGTTCCACACCGTTGGCTGAAGTTGGTCCTCGTCGGCTTTTTTTCGGCCGATTCGAAATGTTGAATTGGCATCGGAGCTCGTCGGTCAGTCGGGCCATCTTATCATTCTGATTGGCTGTTCAGCTACTGCCACCTGCTGGTACGGAAAGGCATTTCTTCTTACGCAGACGCAGAACGGACGTGCTACTTGGCCGTCGGGTGTCGAGCGTTGGTTTGGTGTGTCAGGGCAACTTTGGACCCAGACACTGCCGACGTGAGCCAACCCGCAGTCCGCTTTCATTGCCACTAGTTCGTCGGCATCGGCTTGGTGTGTTCCGGGCTTGAGGCTTATTCATTTCACTTTTGGTGTGAAAGGGCCTTTATATGTGCAAAAAAATATAACTTTTTTTTTGTTATAAAAACAAACAAGCAAACAGCCCAGCCCAGATGAGAAAAAGTAACGCAAAAGTAATGTAATGCATTACTTTCCATAAAAAGTAACTAAGTAATGCAATTAGTTACTTTTTTAGGGAGTTACGCAATATTGTAATGCATTACTTTTAGAAGTAACTTTCCCCAACACTGTTTGTAAGTATCAAATGCCTTTTTTATTTTTAACACAAACTGCACACACAGGGATATTACTGGCAGTGAAGGATCTATCAGGTCTTCAAAATCCAACCACATAATTATCTTAGTATCTAGACAGGATGTTACCAAACTTTGAATTCAGACTGTCCTCTTCGTATACCAGATTTTCAAATCTGATTTAATGAACTTTAAAGGTGCGTTCACATTAACGACATTTCAGCAAAAAGGTCCATTGTTTATTATCAATAGTGTACCAATATATGAAGTCACTTTCAAACCAAGCTGCTTTTTGTTGATCAACACATGAATCCGTATGTACAACTTGAACCTTGAAGTCTCATGCAAAATTCCCAATCGTGTGGATACTTATTGAAACGATTTCCTTAAAACAGTATCCAAATGCTTCAACGAATGCAATGCATTCCAAACAAAACTATAGATGTGATAAAACTATCGATTTTTTTTTTCTAACTTCATCCTAAACATGGTTAAACATGGACGGCAGTAAATAAAGAAATGAGAAAGAATTATTTCCGTTGTTTAGCGCTGTAGCCTTGGCAGCCTATAATATGTTACCACCTAAAATAATAGCAGTCATTTGTACTATATGGATAACTATTCATTCATCACACCATGGTCAAACAAATAGACAGCAATTTGCAAATTCCTCCAGTTGTATCTGGAGGTCCAGCTATAGTTTGACTCCAACCTGATCCCATTCTACCACCACAATTTCCTGTCTCTATGATTACTGAAAAAAATGTGATAAAAAAAAAACTACAGAAACAGTAAAAAATAAATAAATAAAAAATAAAAACAGACAAAAAGCCTCCCACTGAATCTCAATAACATTTATTCTTTTTACTTGAAAAATAATATGCGAAAACACCCTAGACTTCTGTCAAACATTTAACGATACTTGAAGAATAATTTGCACATGGTGTCTGTTAATGCAAGCTAAAGTGTTATTTCAGTTGAACACACTGACAAATGAAAATCCAACAGAATAAATACACACTTTTCATGAGCGCAAAAAAAAAAAAAAAAAAAAATTCCCTAAATCATCAGCAGTGTATATTTCACAGTGAAAAACGACTATGCCGGTGGTCATAATAATCTATAACAGTGTGTTCATCCTTCATCATTCACCTCATCAGTATCGGTTCAGATTTACACACACTCTCTCCACTTGTTTGTCTTCATCCTACACACAGAAGTGTTTGCGCTCATGTTGTTTTGTCTGTCACACCAACATTTTCTATTTCTGTCATTTTTTGTTTTGTTTTCATTTCAAACCTAAACAATCTTAAAGGATTTTCGTTTGGCTTGTCTGCAAGAGGTTTGAAGTGATAGAGAAGACAAAAAAAAAAACACATTACCGTAAATTCATTACAGCGGCCCGGCAGTATTTATAAACACGGCGAGATGTTGTTTAAAATATCTGACTTAACAGATTACAGATATAAACTTTTTACAGCGGGAAACGAGTGGCGAAATATGCTGTGTTTACATGGGTGGAGGAAAGGTACACACGCGTCTCCTCGGAGCCTTGAGTGGCACGTAAAAAAATGAAATAAACATTCAATAAAATAAACAAGGGCTTCTTGTGTATGCTTACGTGACAAAGGGGC
This sequence comes from Mylopharyngodon piceus, assembly GCA_039654765.1. Lineage (NCBI taxonomy): Eukaryota > Metazoa > Chordata > Actinopteri > Cypriniformes > Xenocyprididae > Mylopharyngodon > Mylopharyngodon piceus. The sequence continues at coordinate 22,679,787 of CM077452.1, read as the reverse complement.
TTTACCTTCTCGGGTGGGAGCGATGGGGTCGAGGAAGGTGTGCGAGAAAGACCTGGACACATAACCTGCTGTCTCCCGCCCCCGGGTGCTGTTAAAGAACCAGTCCAGGATGAGTTTCAAAGCTGTTTTGAGTCTGGAGAGAGAAAGAGGGTGGGAGAAAGAGAGGTATATTGTTACAACACTAATAAGAAATGCCTGAAGGGCACTAAAGGGCCTTTTGGCCCTGGAACTAAAGGATGCATACAAAAGCACTTCTTCAGGAGGAAAAGAAGGGAGGATCACGAATCACGTTCAATTAAGGAGAGGTTATAGTTAGGATTTAGAGAGGTGCAGGTACATGCCTAAGCTCAGCCTACGCGTTTGTGTTTGTCTGGCAAGTTTGTTGTTTTTGGTCTGTAGAGGAGAGCGCCGCAGAGCCATTGCTTTGGGCAAAAGGACTTCCTGATCACCACTTCCGCACATAATGGCTGCCTCTATCCTAACAATGACAGTCCATGCCAGGGCCACCTGCTGAGCAGCAGCATGCAGCTACAAATCTAATGTCAGCCAATTATAACAGCCTCTAATCAAAAACGCAACCAGTTGTAATCACAATAAACGCAAGTAGAGATTTCAAGTTAACCACGAATCATAGCTGGCAAAGGCAGGGCGTGGTTATCCTTGACGAAAAGCCAAGTATGTCAGCATTAGATTCTGAGCACACCTTTAGGCCAACAAACCAAAAAGGTAAAGGTGAAGTGTGTCATTTCTTGGATGTTAAAATAATCATATCCCATCTTAAACGGTTAGTTCACCCAACAATGAAATTTCTGTCATTAATTACTCACCCTCATGTCGTGCCTTAATTTGTGTTCTTCGGAACACAAATTAAGATATTTGATGAAATCCAAGAGTTTTTTGTTTTTTTTTATCCTCAATAAAAAAAACAACAATGAAATCACCACATTCAAGGTCCAAAAAAGTAGTAAAAACATCGTTAAAATAGTCAACGTGACTACAGTGGTTCAACCTTAATTTTATGAAGCGATGAGAATAAACAAAACAAAACTAATGAATTTATTCAACAAATTTGTCTCTGCCCTGTCATTCTCCTACGCTATTTTCGTTGCAGCGCTTCCAGGTTCTACGCCTGGAACGCCGACTCATTATTGGCCGATGCCTGTTCACGTGAGCAGCAGGACACATATATGTGTGATGCTGATGGAGGAACCGGCCAATAATGAGCCGGCGTTCGGACCTAAACACGGAAGCGCTGAACTGCTTTCACTGCGTCAACTGCATACAAGTCTGACAGGGTAGAGAAGAAATTGTTGAATAAAGTCGTTATTTTTGTTTTGTTTTTGTGCACAAAAAGTATTCTCGTCGCTTCATAACATTAAGATTGAACCACTGCAGTCACGTTGACTATTTTAACGATGTCTTTAATACCTTTCTGTACCTTGAATGATGGTAATTGCGTTGCTATCCCTTGGATTTCATCAAAAATATCTTAATTTGTGTTCAGAAGATGAATGAAGGTCTTACAGGTGTGGAACAACATGAGGGTGAGTAATTAATGACAGAAATTTAATGTTTGGGTGAACTAACCCTTTTATATGCAGAGGCAAGTAAGTAAAATATTTGTAAGGTTGATTCCCCCAAAAAAGTGCAAAATTGTGGTAAAAACATGCAACCGAAATGGCGAAAAGTGACACAGCGACATTTACTCGAGCAATGGCATGAATTTGGGACAGGACTAACCTGTTTATCTGAACTATGGGAAATGCGAAAAGTATCTGGGAAACCTGTTTAAATATGTTTTCCAGTTTTGTTTTGTGGCATTGTGGCACTAGTGTCATTTCATCTTTTGTTTGATTAACCTTATATTCATGGATAATAAAATAAATCAATAAAATAAAATAAAGTCAGAATGTCCTATATTAATTTTTATTAGGCTAGAAATCATAGCTAAGGAGTCATAGCTTCGACAAACACCAGGACATACTGATCACAGAGTAAAAGCCCCAGTGGAAGACTGATGATATGTGGGGCTGGAAAAAGAATAGGAGGGAAAACAGTCAGGTTGTGCTATGAAAGCACACCCAGCTTTTCACTGTTTAATGTCTCCCTGACATTTCTGCTGCGAGCAAGCAAGGTCCCCAATCCGTTCTTTTTTTTTTTTTTTTCTTTTTTTTTTTCCTTCTCCTCCTGCCAGCCCAATGGGGACATACTGGACAGATAAGAGAGAAAGAGAGAGTCATAAGAGGACCAGAATGAGTCAAGATGTGTTCTGTCTATAACTCAAGCAAGGTTAGATGACCCAGACAAAGTCAGAGGTCAGAGTTCAGCAGGGGGGCAGGGAAACATGTAGCTATAGCTGTGGCTGGATTAGATTTCACTGCAGCCTGGATTCTTTCTTTCATTCTTTGAAGGTTACAGTTGGCTGTTTGTAAAGTGCTTTTGAGGCACCTTGATGTGTACAGAGCTTCACAGATATGGCCCCAAAACACCCTGCAGATAATAAAATAATACTAATAATAGTCAAAAGTGATTTTAAAAAGTTTTATGAGGAGGAAAGTCTCAAGTGTTGCATCGGTACATAAAACCTGCATAGTAATAATAATAATAAAAATAATGATGATAATAATAATAATAATAATAATAATAATAATAATTTATTTATTTAGTTGTTGTTATCATCATAAATTGTTGTAGTTGTTGTTAGAAGTATTTTTTTCTATTATCATTAATAATATTAATAATAATAATCATCAAAACAGTATATTTCTGCTGTTATAATAATAATAAATTGTTTTTTATTATAACAGCAGAAATATACCATTGTCATTTTTATTAAAAAAATTAAAAATGTATATTTCTGCTGTTTTAATAATAATAATAATAATAATAATAATAATTAGTAGTATAATCATAAATTGTTGTAGTTGTTAGTAGTTTTTCTATCATTATTAATAATAAAAATAACATGAAAATAGTATATTTCTGCTGTTATAATAATAAATTGTTTTATTATAACAGCAGAAACATACTGTTGTCAGTATTATTATATTAACGACTGATAGTCATTTATTTTTCTATTATCAATAATAATATAATAATAATATAATGAAAAATGTATATTTCTGCTGTTGTAATAATAATAATCATCATCATCATTATTATTATATCATTATTATTATTAGTAGTAGTAGTAGTAGTAGTATAATCATAAATTGTTGTAGTTGTTGATAGTAGTTTTTTCTATTATCATTAATAATAAAAATAATATTATGAAAATAGTATATTTCTGCTGTTATAATAATAATAAATTGTTATTATTATATCATTATTATTATTAGTAGTAGTAGTAGTATAATCATAAATTGTTGTAGTTGTTGATAGTAGTTTTTTTTTCTATTATCATTAATAGTAAAAATAATATTATGAAAATAGTATATATCTGCTGTTATAAGAATAATAAATTGTTATTAATATTATTATTAGTAGTAGTAGTAGTAGTAGTGTATTAACAGCTATGGTTGTCATTTATTTTTCTATTTTCATTAATAATAATATAATAATAATATCATGAAAATCGTATATTTCTGCTTTTTTAATAATAATAATATAATAATAACAGTAAAAAATAAGGACAAAACCAGGCTCCAATAAAAAAATGAATTGGCCGTCACATAACAAGCTCAACATTGTATTACATGTGTGCAGGTGTAAAGGATTTATGACATGTATAGGAGAAAATTAACTAGGAGTTCAACTCTTTTAGGAAACATCCCAAAGTAAACAGAAGACATTTAAAATCTGGCAGCTTTACTTTATTTTCACAGCATGCTCGAGCTGTTTACATATCTGTCACTAGCTGTACCTGGTGCGGCCCGGGGTCCATAAACACACTTTACCCTCTCTCTTTCTCTCTCCCCTTTTCTTTCTCACATACATGCACACGTACACACAGCCCATCTCTCCCTCCCTAGCCCTTTCCAGGACTGCAAACATTTTAAATAACTCGATCAACCCTAAAACAAATAGAGGTGGAATTGCTACCCTATGTCACATCTGTGTTCTGTTACTGGTGACAGGAAAACGGAGGGGAAAAGACGGCTGCTCTTGAAAGGCTGCCACTTTAAGGAGAAGTTTTCAAAAACACTATTGAGCATGAACGCAATTAGAGCCAATATGCAATGTCAGCAATGTCATTTTTACCATAAATAAAAACATTTTGCTTGGGTCCCTCAGGCCTGGACCAGGAGCATTCTGCTTTCGAAACGGAAGCTATAGAGGATATGAAAATGAATGAACAGAGCGTTCAGTGTGGGACTTTCTGAACAAGGGTGATCGAACTGATCATCTGACCACAAGGAAAGAGTCGTGAATCGACCCACAGTGTGTGTGTGCAAGCATGCAGCGTGAACTCTGACACTCTGAATCATTGGCCAGATGTAGTTTGGTGTTACACACCCGGCCGGGACTATAAGGATGAGCGAGGCTCGACTCAGCCGACTCCTCTCTGCTGGACCACGAGAGAGCTTCTGGACAGCAATACTCTGAGGAGCCTTATTTCAGCACAACGGGAAAACACTCTGATTGACGCGACCAAAAAGATCTACTACGTTCTACGTGGCACTTTAACTTGTATGATGAATGATTGAGGACCACCAACATGTAAACATTTAGATAAAAATGTTTGCTTTACACTTTACAATAAGGTCTCATTAGTTAATGCATTAACTGACATTACTTGTTTCAATGTTTATTTATCTTTGTTAATGTTAATTAATAATAATGGTAGCACTTTATTTTACAGTCCTGTTCCCCATGTACATACTATGTACTTATTATAATAATTGTAATAACTGTGTAATAACTAGGTACTAACCCTGAACCTACCCCTAAACCTAACCTTAACCCCTGTACTTACCTTATATTACCCAGTACTTACTTAGGTAAGTACACTGTAAGTACACATAAGTGCACGTACTGTAAAATAAAGTGCAACCATAATAATACAACTGTTCATTGTTAATTCATGTTAGCTCAGGTTAATTAAAAATTAATTTTAAAAATGTGTTAGTAAATGTTGAAATTAACTTAAAGGGTCACACTTTATATAGTGTCTTTACCTACTATGTACTAACGCGATTGTGTACATGCATGTTTGTTTGTTTTTTACATCATACTTGTACTTGAAATACCAGCATGTAATTTACATTACAGCGGTAATTGATTTTTGTGACTACACCTAGTTACACTATTGACCCTTCCATTACCCCTTAACCCACCCTTAAACCTATCCATACCACCAAACACACACGTCACTAAACTTTCCCAGCAAAAGTGTTTTGCAATACAACATGAACACAATAAGTACACTGTACCTAATGATAATGTTTTTTGTAGAAGGTTAAGTACATAATAGTTAAAGACTAATATAAAGTATGACCAAGGAAGAAATGCTTTAGAAGCATTTTTGTTTCATTGTTCATGTAGGAAACTAATGTAAACAAATGGAACCTTATTGTAAAGTGTAACCAGCTAGTTAATTGTGTAGTTAATTATTACTCAGTACTTAAATGTATAATACTAATTTTAAGGTGACTTACTCAAATAAGTAATGAGTAATATTAATTAACTACATGTACTTACTATAGAGTTACGGTTATGGTTTAGTTTAGGGTTAGTTACTTGTAATTATGCATAGTTTACTGTTATTACTATGTAGTAACGTGTAACAACGTCACCTTAAAATAAAGTGTGTATTACCCCAATTTTTCTCTTAAAAGGAGTAAATAATAGTTCTTACACAAAAATTAAACCCATCTCTGCTTCACCTGTGCACCTCTGTCACTGCTGAGGAATTTTCAAATAGCTCCACCTAGTGGTCCATCTAGATTAAACACATTTGAACCAAATCCTGCTGAATTTTCTTATTCTATAAGAATAGTTAACAATATGAGAAGGTTTTTTTTTGCTTCGTTTTATTATCATCTAGATCTCTTAGTGTCAAATATTTAAAAACAAAAGTCTGTTTCTTCCTGGCTCCAAGTTTCTTGCTCTGTTCGGAAGTGCTGTCAAAACAAAAGGCAACAACAACTGTTTGTCATCGCTACAGCCCCTGGGAGCATCGCTGTTTGCTCGGAACAGGCATCTGGCTATTGTTAACAACGACTGCTTCACGAACCCCAAACTGTTGACATCCGGTGTATCTTTTACAATTTGGAAAGATAGCAGGGATTAGAACACAACGTACCTTTCCGAATTCAAGGCCATCGTTCAACGACACGTTCTGCTATCTAGATCATTACTGTGATTTTCAGATCAATAAAAAAATCATTTATATTTTTAAAGGTATAAGAAAAGCTGAAGTGAGGCAAAAAGAGGAGGTTGGCTACAACTAACACCCTCATCCCCCTCCTTTTTTCACCATAACCCTTATCGTCCTGGGCTAGAGGGACTTGCTAGGCTATAGCCACCTGCAAATTACAACTTAGTACTTGAAGAGTTAAGAATGTGTTTCTTTCAGGCTATTGTTGGAGTGCGCGGGTCAGGGGGTGGGGCGAACAGATTCTGGTAAGAGCCTTTAATCCACAGGCTGTCAGGCCCAAACCCTGCTTGACGCCCTATTGAAGTGTAACAGAACAAAACATTGGGCCCCTCGCTAAGCTCCTGCCCGGGCCCCATTCACAGCGACAGGAGACCAAATTCTTCAGCTGCAAAGAGCCCCCTTCTTAAAGGGGAACACACAAACTTCAAAACAATGCAACACAGAGGTGGAACATATAAATGGCCAATCACTGTCGAGAGTGCATTTGTCAGGGACAGAAAATCTTGACATTATTTCCCCCTGCATTTTCAAATCGCAAACCCACTCTAAACAATTAAAATATACTGAATCGACCGCAACAATGCAGACAGAAAAATATGAAAATGTAGCATTGTTATGAAAGCATTTCAGATGTCTAGTTTTCTAACGTATACATAATACTAAAAAAATATAAAAATATAAAATTACACATCTCATTTTATACTATTTGATGTTGAAGGTCTCAATATTAATTACCTTTCCAAATTGGCACAAAAAGAAAATTACTTTGCCACCTCCGTTGTCCTTGTGAAATTTACATTAATTTGCTTTTAAATGAAGGTTTTCGTATTTAACTTTAGCTACACATTAATTTGGAACTGGAGAATGCAGAGGAGACCATTCACTGAAAAAAAATATATTTTTTGCAAATATGCCCTTTAACTCCGAAGGCTTGAAAACAGATGTGAACGTTGCACATTGTAGTAGACTTGGGCTGACTCAGACTATTGGGAATCAGAAATGGAAATACCAAATGTACAACAAAATATGACAAGTTTTATTACATTGTAATTAGCGAGGATTATTTTACCCTCTTATGAAGAGAGTAATAATTTGATGAACATGAATTTAATACTTTTTAACTAATGAAAGCCCTGTGGAAATTTTCTGAAGGTTAACTATATACTGCCGTGTTCAAATTAGACTTGACTGTGCTATGACTAGAATCTTTTTCACTGAGGCTGAAAAGTAAATTAATTGAAACAAAGACGGAAATAAACAAAAACAGTATAATTAATTGCATGTAAACTGAAATAGCTGTAGTTTTAATCACGTTAAATCTTTTAACTTCTGATATCTAATGAGCTATTCTAATATAGAGAGTATAAAAATAATATTTTGTGGTATTGGAGAAGATCTCAGCAGTATATATATTAGGCAAAACTTGCATTAATCAGACGGATCCACTGACCAACCGCAGCTCTAATTCTCTAGCTTAAGAGATGCATATTCATGATACATGTATTCAAATGCACAGACATGACCGACAGACCCAACCCCCTCCACAAGAAACCAGACCCCCCTACCGCCTATTACCCTTTTAATTACAAAACGGTGCTGGAGTATTAAAGGTTTGTTTAGATAAAGGAGAGCATCTGGTGAGATTAGCACTACATTATTCTTAGGGAGCAGAATAAAATGTTAAAACAGAAGACCGTCAGGAATACAGTGACATTTACGTTCCATCTACACCATAAAGAACGCAGCTGCTGCTGTCTAAAATTGTGTTGTGGCATTTTGATCATTTTGGATCAATAAATCAGAACTGCCCATCATAGCTCTCATAATGAATTATGTTTTTAATAATGTGATTTATTGAATACATAATGAGTGAGGTTTATGAGTAAATCTGTACAATCAAGCTAATCAACAAATTAAATTATAACATAAATTTATATGATTTTTATCTTGGGTAATACAGGCATTTAAGAAGCTGAAGGGAGGTACAGTGAGTTCCTGCAAATACTCAAGTGAAACCTTGGACTCTTCGTCGAAAAGTAACACGGCAGCAAGCTGTGGGAAGTCCACAGACCTCAAGGTTAATGGTCGTTATAAACTGTAGAACTAAAAGTAAAAGCAATATTTTTAAGGAAAAAAATAATAAAACTGCATTGTGTTGAAAAAAAAATCATGCATTAATTTTCTAAATATGAAAAATGATGTTTATTATAAGTTGTTCAGCTTACAAAACAATGTGTATTTATTGTTACATTTGCCATTATATATATATATATATATATATATATATATATATATACACATATAAAATCCAAAACAAAATGTCTCTTGTGGTTGTTTTTGGATTACTTGTTCAAGCCATAAAAAAATTATTCCTGCACCAAATTACTAAAACCAATTCAGATCCACTGTAATGCTAAGGGTTATACAGTAAACATTAAAAGCATATATTTTAGCGTGATCAAATATATATGAAAGTCTATTTAAAAACGAAACAGCAATTCACATGCTTAATATTAGCCTATTATATTTCCAGAAATGGTTCTTAGACAATCCGACACAATAAAATACAATTATATTTAACTTATATATTTATGTATTTAACTTCAGAGTCTCCTCATACACATGAGTGGTATTTAACTGGACTGATTTTTAAAATGAGGACTTGTAAGCAAAAGACGGACAGCTATTCTTGTGAACTAACAGACGTCATGTCCCTTTAGAAAATTAATTACAAGCTTCAAAAAACGCTGTAAAATCAAACAACTCATTCAAAGATACTCCATCCTTTTCTTATTGTAATGACGTTCACTGTTGTGTATTTCAAGAAGCGTAACACTGACTTCCACGTAGAATAAAAATCATTCGGTACTATTAAATCATTTTTTATATATATAATCGTTTAGTCCAAAATTACATTTGCAGATGCCAAATAGGCCTATATTTTAATTTTGCGGATCAATCTTTGGGGTTCAAGAAAGAGTGGAGAAAATGTGGATGCATTTAAACTATTAGAAAAAATCTTTAGATTATCATAAACTTTATTTACAAAGCTGAAAAGTGATTCTGGAACAAGCGGCAGATCAAAGCAACGTTCCGTAATCCTGGGAAAATTATACAAGCGATCGAGTTCAGTTTTTCCTGAATCCTTGTATTATGGCGCCCTCTTGTGGGCCAGTGCCCAGCTGCTGCAACAACCCACTAACAAATACAGTAGTTCAACCAAACAAACGAAACCTCTCTCTAAAATGTACCCATTCAAACCTGTAGTAGGACTTTCTTTCTTTTTTTGGAACACAAAAAGAGAAGTTAGGCCTCAGTCGACATTCACGTTCAATGTCAATAAAAAAGATGCAGTGGAAGCTATGGTGACTGAGGCTTTCATCCCCTAATATTTTACATATTCATTTCTTTTCCATTGTGTTCCAAAATGTTTATAATATTGACATCATAAATATTTAAACTAATGAACAAAATCATTTATCTATTGGTTTGGACAAACCATTAACAAAACAAAACAAAAAATGGGGGGGAAACAGCATAATATGAATAACCAGCAGATGGAGACAATGTATAGGCACATGCTCAGCAAATGAATTTATTTTTTCTGTCTATACTGCATATATATATATATATATATATATATATATATATATATATAACGTTACACAAGACTTAAAACATAGCATCATCATCATAAGACGCATTTATTATTATTTTAAAAAGGAGCAAGATTTGAAATTAGACTCAGAAATCAGAAATAATTCCCCCGTGTAAACATTTGAGTGTTTAAAAAAAAATACAAGAGTGTTACAATAAACAGTAGAAAAGCCTGCTTTAAGTCGTTTTAAATGTCTACTGACCTGTTTAAATCCTTCTCTCCACATTTTGGCCCAGGACAACATGGCCATGATTACTTCAGTGTATCCTGTGTGTAGGCCTACGAAGAAAACAGGACTACTAATATTTACGTGGTAGCTTCTAAATGTGATGAGGTCTAATATTTGCATTCCTTGTCATGTTTACCATCTTTAAGACACCTAAAGATGTTTCGTTTAAGTAGGCCTAAGTATCAATAACAAAAACATAAGTTGTTCGCTTGTTTAGGCTATTTGTTTACGTGATAACTACAGCTTCAAGTAGGCCTATAGCAGGTGCATGTTGATAACCAAGTAGACAACTAATAACCTTTATGCAATATAAGTGCGTTATTAATTCGAACTTTCTGCTCACCTGAAGGAGGAGCGCATGCGCACTCTGAGAGTCCATCAATTTGACGTTGCGTTTGTTGGCCTTGTTCCATTCACAATCCATCGTGACATACAGAAGTGACACATATGCTACTATTGGGTAGTACGTTGAAGTGAGTTTAGGCATAGACATAATAAATACATGTCTTAGTTTAGACAACTTAGTTGTAATACTTAGTTTAGGGGTCGACGTAAATGCGCGTCCATTCATAACGGCCACTGCTGAGCACCTTTCTGAAACCCCTAACTAAAAACACAAGGCTTTTCTTTCTTTCTTTTTTTTTTTCTTTTTCTTTTTTTCTTTTTCTTTTTTTTGGAAACACAAGGCACGCGATATGGCCAACGAATTTTACCCAGTTACCATAGTTAACAGTTACCATAGTTACCCATTTATTTCTATCCACCTTATTCCTACGCCCCATGACGCTTTGCGCGAATTATGGGTGTAACTTCCGTTAAGCTGTAAACAATAGCTGTGTCTCATTTCATTTAATTTCGAAGGCTGCATTCTCAAGAGGACGCATCCTGTGAAGGATGCTGTATACGGAGTGTCCTTAACTAGAATTAAACAAGACGTCCTTTGTAGGACACACAGGCAGGAAAGGAAACAGGAAGTATAACGTTCCTATGTCAACGCGTTCACGGCAGCTTCGTTGCGCTCTCAGCAAATGAATGAAAATTATTTATAAATTTGTAAAATAATTTGAAAAGAAAATGTATTTACTTGTTTTATTTTGGTTAATGCTTGAGGACCTGGCTTATGTACAACATATATCTGTTACAGAGACAAATGAGGAGGATATAAAACAAAAACAAGCTTGAAACTACTTACATTTAAACACATCTTCGCTTGTATGTACATCTGCGACGCCGCCATTTTTTTTTTTTTTTCAAATAAATGACGGTTGTTAACAGCAACGCAAAGAATTGTGGGCTATCTGCAGCAGCGAAGGATACACCTCATGCATCCTCCGAATTCCTGTGAAAGAAGGGCGCATTCGAAGGTCGCATTCGGAGTGTCCTACTTACTTTTCTGAAATGATACAGCCTTCAGTGATGTATGCAACCTTCGAATGCGACCTCCGGAGGACGCAGACTTCGAAATGAGACACAGCTAATCAGTGAAAGGCAGGCGCGCCGTTGGCACGGGGGACAGGGGGTCAGGACCCCCGCACTTTTGATAAGGGCTGCTTCAGTCAGCCACAAACAGCTACAAACTCTATATCATCTTTTTAGTTTAGGATATTTTCTTTCAAACGAGATGATTTTCACATTTTTGTGAGCTTTCGTTCGTAAATAATCAAGTGTTTTGTCGCGGATGTGCAGAACAGGAAATGCTCTCTCGAACCTAGAAACACGCGATCTCCAAACCATCGATCAAAGAGTGCTAACGTTTTCTGAGGACATATCGATGGTATATAAATCATGCCCGGAACTCAGCGTTTGCGGGGACATATGTCAATCAAGCCATCCGTCCATTCAGAAACCGAGAAATTTGACACTTTGACACTAGTGTAAGTGGCGATTGATAATGGATAATAATAATATATAATGTGCTGACAGTAAGGTTGCGCTGTTGAGGCTCGCGCAGCCTCTCGAGGAGAAATCGAAACAAATCAGTGCAGCACAAAGAAAACATGCTGCTGTAAAAATTCAAAATGTGGAGTTTTTTTTTATATTTATAACATATGATACAGTTACGTAACATCACACGACCAATTCGTAACAGTCCTGCTTTATTTTTCTTATTGAATTTATTGATCAAATGTAAAAGAAATAAAAGATGAAGCATGTAATAAGATTAGGGGAAAATATGCCCTTGGGGTAAATATCACAAATATGCAGATATAAATATGCAAAAGCTGATGGAACACTGTTGAGAATATAGCTTCAGAATAAATTATATTTACACCAAAAAAAAAAAAAAATCAAATTTGTTCGAGACAAGCACATTTTTTGCTCGGACAAGTGACCAATTTACTTGACATGATAAGGCTTACATGACATGACAAGGCTTAATGTCGAACCCTGTATTTTGTATTGATATGCTCTCCTTTAGGCCTACAGGAAGATTTTATTATTATCAGATGTAGCTTTGCACACTGCCAGCATCTAGAATGATTTTGATCTGCATTTTAGTGTTCATAGCAGAGGGCTCTGTCGACCTATTTTTTTACAGTTTGTCAATTGATAAGATTTTGTGGGCTTTGTATACACACGTGCACTCCTCGAAAGCCTGAAACCCCCCACCCACATAACAAATCCCAATTTAACCCCTGGGTATGTATATATACTGTATTACTGCATTTACAATGCTTATACTCAATTGTGATAAAATTTTTATTTTGAAATGTGAAAGCACAGCAGTCGATGAACAAAATTTATTTTATTTGACAAAAAAAGTCAAAACTGCATTTAGGATATGGCAAGGCTGCTTGCCCACCAGTCTGCAAGTATGCAGACTTGAATAAAATTGTCATTTCAATAAATCTACATTTTGATATATGTGAAATGGATATTATTACAGTATTATTGCAGTGCAAAAACTGTATAAACAGTAGTTTCTTTGTTTCAGTTGCTGATGAAGATTAGTGAGAAGCAGCTGGCACAGCTGGCATCACATCTCCAGGAGGCAGCCGGGTGATGCTCAATACAGGTGACAAAAATGATGCACATATAAGGAATTATACAAATCTGGAGCATGTAGATCCTGTTCTAGATTGTAATAATCTTGTCCTGAAAAAAATGAAAATGATCAAAATCACAAAACGCCTCTTTTGTTTGTTTATTATAGCACAGACAACATATACTATAATATATATCACTTTCAGCAGTGTGGTCCGATATCTGGAAATCTGATCTTACTATCTGGGCTTTTGCTTACAGTTTGGTCTCCCCCACTTTGAAAATGTCTCCTGCGCCCCTGGTGAAAGGCTATATGAACGTGATGAAAACCTGTGAAGACAAACCTGGAAAGAGACTCATTCAGTCAAACTGATGGATGAGCTTTATTTGTAGCAGCACAACCTTATGATTTGTAACGATTTGTTTCAGTCTTTTTGAATGGAAGTTCTCCAAACCAGAAGTGGCACCCATAATTCAAAACGCTGTAGGCTCGTCAGGAATAAGGTGGATGAGGAAAACGACAGATTAAAATGAAGGGAAAAAACATACAAGTAGTTATAAGATTTTCTCTTTACATAAAACAAAAACTTTTTGCCAGTGTATGGAATTAAATTATCAAATGGGTCCAAGTAATTTAGGAATTTTGATAACGCTCTGTGCCCTTGACTTTCCACGTATTAAGATTATATAATTAATAATATACAGTATTGTGCAAAAGTCTTAGGCCACTACCAGGTTTGTTTTAGCAATGTTTTAATGACCATCCATATTTATTTTTTGGTCTTTATTAGGATACATACAGGAAATATGTATACATTATGTGTACATATTTCCTGTTTGTATCAGAACAAATGGCTTCTTTAAGCAAAAATCAGTATTTAGTGTGACCTCCTGGACTTCAACGCGTTCTTCAAACAGCTGTGGCAAGTCGAATCAGTCTACAAACACGGTGAGTCATGTCATCCTCTCCCAGCATTGCTACCTGTTCCATCTGCCACATGTTCACAATAGCTCTCTCTGTCAGCGACGAGGGATTTACATGTCATAAATGTAGGGAAATAGTCAGGCTGACAGAGAGAATCTCAGAATTAGAGACACGCATCCAAACTTTAATCGAGGATAGTAAGAATGCAAGGGCTTCAGATACTGTTTTGGATGCGACTAGCTTAGTGAACTCTGTACATTGTTCGGTTCCGGCTGTAGAGCCCGCGCAGCAGGGCACTTGGGTAACTGTGAGGCGGCCTAGCCGCGGAAAACACCACTCTTCCGTTCCAATAAGAACATCAAACAGGTTCTCCCCACTCAGTGACGCACCCACTGAGAATCCTGTTGAAAGTGCCCTAGTTATTGGCGATTCTATTACACGGAACGTGAAAATAGAGACACCAGCCACCATAGTCACATGTTTGCCGGGAGCCAGAGCACCTGACATCAAAGCAAATTTAAAAGTGCTGGCTAATGCTAATCGTAAATACTCTAAGATTATTATTCACGTCGGCACTAATGATGTTCGACTTCGCCAGTCGGAGATCACTAAAATTAACATTAAAGAGGTGTGTGAACTCGCAAGTACAATGTCAGGAGAAGTAATTTGCTCTGGCCCCTTCCTGTTCGTCGGAGTGATGAGATAGTTAGCAGATTATCATCACTCAATGGCTGGCTGTCTAAGTGGTGTCCGCAAAATAATATAGGTTTCATAGACAATTGGAAAAGTTTTTGGGGCAGACCTGACCTGTTGAAAAGAGATGGTATTCATCCCTCCCGGGATGGTGCTGCTCTTCTCTCTAGTAATATGGCACATAGTCTTAGAGCTGAAACATGACAAACTGGGGCCCAAGTCAGGAAGCAGACAGACTGGCTAAACCGACCGTCTGCTAGCTGCCTCACGTTACAGAAGTCAGATAATTCAGATAACTCCCAACACATAGAAACTCTTACACCTAGATATTTTCAAATAGAGACTGTGTCTGTACCCCGAATTAGTAAAAACAAAAAACTTCCAAACCCATTTAATGGTAAAAATTTAATTGATGTTCAACAAATAAAAAATAGAGATAATAATGCTAAACAAATGATAAAACTCGGGTTGCTAAATATTAGATCCCTTTCTTCAAAATCACTTATTGTTAATGATATTATCAAAGATAATAATCTAGATGTGCTGTGTTTGACAGAAACTTGGCTAAAACCGGATGATTACATTACTTTAAATGAGTCTAGTCCTCAAGGTTATGATTATCGACACAATGCCCGTGAGAAAGGCAAAGGGGGTGGTGTTGCTGTAATCTATAGTAATACTTACAGTATTAGTCAGAAGTCTTTCAAATATAATTCCTTCGAAGTGATGGTACTTTACGTAACATTATGTAAGTTGACATTTGTGCTGGCTACTGTATACAGGCCACCAGGACACCATACAGACTTTATCAAAGAATTTGCTGACTTTCTATCGGAGTTAGTACTAGCTGCAGATAAAGTCCTTGTTGTCGGTGATTTTAATATCCATGTAGATAATAAAAAAGACGCATTAGGATTGGCATTTGCAGATATTCTAAACTCTATTGGTGTTAGACAACACGTGTCAGGACCCACTCATTGTCGTAATCATACTTTAGATCTAATATTGTCACATGGAATCGATATTGATGCTGTTGAAATTCTGCAGCAGAGCGATGACATCTCTGATCATTATCTAGTCTCGTGCATACTACATTTAGTCAAGGCGGCTAAACTGCCTCCATGCCATAAATATGGTAGAACCATCACTTCTACCACTAAAGATCGCTTTATAAATAATCTTCCTGATCAGTTTCATCGCCTTAGCATACCAGAAAGCTTAGAAGACCTCGATGTTGCAACAGAAACTATTGCCTCTGTCTTTTCCAGCACATTAGACTCAGTTGCTCCTTTGCGCTTAAAAAAGATTAAGGAAATTAATCCAATGCCATGGTACAATGAGCACACTCGGGCCCTAAAGTTAGCAGCCAGGAAAATGGAGCGCAGCTGGAAGAAAACAAAACTAGAAGTATTTCGCATTTCGTGGAGAGAGAAAATGATTGAGTACAGAAAGGCCCTAAAATCTGCTAGATCTGCCTATTTTTCAAAACTTTTAGAAGAAAATAAACACAACCCTAGGTATTTATTTGATACAGTGGCTAAATTAACAAGAAATAAAGCTTCAACTTCTGATGTTTCCAAAGAGCACAGCAGTAATGACTTCATGAACTTCTTTACTTACAAGATTGATAATATTAGAGAAAAAAATTATAACCATGCAACCGTCTACTACAGTATCGCGTCAGATAGTGCATTGTAGTGTCCCTGAGGAAAAATTCAATTCATTTACTGCTTTAGGAGAGGAAGAATTGTCTAAACTTGTTAAATCATCAAAATCAACAACATGTATGTTAGACCCTATACCGACTAAGCTATTGAAAGAAATGCTTCCAGAGGTTATAGATCCTCTTCTTAATATCGTCAATTCATCTTTATCACTAGGACACGTACCAAAAACTTTTAAGCTGGCTATTATTAAACCTCTTATTAAAAAACCACAACTTGATCCTAGAGAATTAGTCAATTACAGGCCGATCTCAAATCTCACTTTTCTGTCAAAAATACTAGAAAAGGCAGTATCATCACAACTATGTTCCTTTTTAGAAAGAAATAGTATCTGTGAGGATTTCCAGTCAGGATTTAGACCGTACCATAGTACTGAGACTGCTCTCATTAGAGTTACTAATGATTTGCTCTTATCATCAGATCGTGGTTGTATCTCTCTATTAGTGTTACTGGATCTTAGTGCTGCATTTGACACTATTGATCACAATATTCTTTTAAATAGACTCGAAAATTATGTTGGCATTAGTGGAATTGCATTGTCATGGTTCAAATCATACTTATCTGACCGTTATCAGTTTGTAGTAGTAAACGAAGAGATGTCATATCGATCACAAGTTCAATATGGAGTACCACAAGGCTCAGTACTAGGACCGTTGCTGTTCACTCTGTACATGCTACCCTTGGGAGATATCATTAGGAAGCATGGCGTTAGTTTTCACTGTTACGCTGATGATACTCAGCTCTATATTTCTTCGCGCCCTGACGAAACTTACCAATTCACAAAATTAACGGAATGCATAGCTGATATAAAAAATTGGATGACCAGTAATTTCCTACTACTAAATTCAGAAAAAACAGAGATTCTAATTTTTGGACCAAAAACTTCTTCACGTAATAACCTAGAATACTGTCTAACACTTGATGGCTGCTCTGTTAAGTCTTCGTCGTCAGTTAGGAACCTGGGTGTGCTCTTTGATACCAATCTTTCATTTGAAGGCCATGTTACTAGCATCTGTAAAACCGCATTCTTCCATCTTAAAAATATATCTAAACTACGGCATATGCTCTCAATGAAAAATGCAGAACAGTTAGTTCATGCGTTCATGACCTCAAGGCTAGATTACTGTAACGCTTTACTGGGTGGTTGTTCTGCTCGCCTGATAAATAAACTACAGCTCGTACAAAATGCAGCAGCTAGAGTTCTTACTAGAACTAGGAAGTATGACCATATTAGCCCAGTTCTGTCAACACTGCATTGGCTTCCTGTTAAACATCGTATAGATTTTAAAATCTTGCTAATTGCTTACAAAGCACTAAATGGTTTAGCTCCCCAGTACCTGAGCGAGCTCCTAATTCATTATAGTCCTTCACGTCTATTGCGATCTCAGAATTCAGGCCAGCTGATAATACCTAGAATATCAAAATCAACCGCAGGCGGTAGATCCTTCTCCTATTTGGCACCTAAACTCTGGAACAATCTTCCTAGCATTGTTCGGGAAGCAGACACACTCTGTCAGTTTAAATCTAGACTAAAAACGCATTTCTTTAACCTGGCATACACATAACACATTACCAATTTATATTTTCAAATCCGTTAAAGGATTATTAGGCTGCATAAATTAGGTCAGCCGGAACCGGGAACACTTCCTATAACACATGATGTACTCGTTACATCAGAAGAAGAATGGCATCTACGCTAATATTAGTCTTTCTGGTTATCCCGAGGTTCACCGTAGTCAACCGGATCCGGGCCGTATCCAGGTGAGACCAAGGACCTGCGCCTTGACACGACCACAACGCAGCCCTGAAGTATCAGCAGAGATTGAGTCAACTAGATCATCCACTGTGAGGGCCTCATTGACACGACAGCCACGACACAGTTCCTCAACAACCGTCCATACCGGCGTGATGAATACGATCCTCAATTGGATGGAACTGGAATAAATACTTTGAATGTTGCGATCCTATTGGACTTACGATGGCAACCTGAATCGTAACAAAGCACTGTTGGCCAGAGGAGAACTGGCCCCCCGACTAAGCCTGGTTTCTCCCAAGGTTTTTTTCTCCACTTAAACACCTATTTGCCACTTGTCTGCCACCTGATGTCACCTGATGGAGTTTGGGTTCCTTGCCGCTGTCGCCTTTGGCTTGCTTAGTTGGGGACACTTGACATTTGACTTGACATTTGATATTCAACAGTGCTTTGATCTACCTGCATTGACACTATTCTTTAAGAGCTGCTGTGCAGCCAAATAATGTACCAGTTATCAGTGTAAAGCTGCTTTGACACAATCTACATTGTAAAAAGCGCTATATAAATAAAGATGACTTGACTTGACTTGACTTCCATTTTCTCAAGAAAATCTGAGAAAGTTCTCATTATATTTTGAAAGTTTTCTTGGCCTTCCAGTCCTTTTCCATTCCATTTAGGTTCAAGAGAGCCATGTTCCTGCTATTGCTCAAGTGTAAGGGGAGGTTTTTTAATACTGCATACAAATTTTGTGTATTTTCTGGTTATATACTAATAAAGAGACTGAGAAATAATTATATATGGTCATTATTCCATTGCTAAAACAAAATCTAATGGTGGCCTAAGACTTTTGCACAGTACTGTATGTATATAGGCCTAGCCTATAGCTTAAAATCCACAATCTTAGGGTTTGAAGAATCTTGCAAAAACACTAGTTCCAAAAGAGTCGACTGACTTAAAAATTCATGAAATATTAAGCCATTCGTATTGATGCTACGATGGCCGATAGGTTGGACACGATTTCTTATCCTGTGGTTCCCTCTAGTGGACAACATTTGTATTGCAGCTTCCATCTGTCATTCACTGTTACAAATAAGAGGCTGGCATTTCAAATTTGCTTTGAGCACCCCTGAGCATCAGAAATTCATGAATTGTTTTTAAGAAAATTTCAATAAGATTACATTTGTGCGCTGTGTTAACAAATTATAGGGAAATTAGTCATTACAGTCCACCCTAAAACCCACAAAAAAGACCCATTACTTGCAAATGATTGAATTAATCAATCAAATTTACTCATAACTCTTTTAAATGCGATGCATGTCAGAATGGGGAAGTTATCAAAAAAAAAAAAAAAAAAAAGAAAGAAAGAAATGATGTGCACAGATAAATCATTTATAATAAATACTGCAATATTCAATTAAAAAAAAACAAAAAAAAAAACAAGAATTTTGATTTCATTGGGCAATGGTTACAGGGTTTAACAGAAGGTGATTCTGCTTTTTCTTAAAGATGCATAAAGTATTTCAATGCCTTTTGAATAACCCAATTAACACTTTGATAGTCATACCTAGGTATCTGTTAGTGAGCTCTACGCACTGTTATCCGCTGCACTATACAAGACATATTTAATCAGTTTTGACCTTTTACTATCATTCCTAATCTCCCTATGGACAACACTCCATTCAAAAACTTGCCATTTCTCACAAACACTGACAGACCTTTTCAGGTCCCCCATTCTTAAGGTGACTCTTCACTCTGAGACATTCTTAAAGATTGACAGCCCCTGTCAGTGAGGGACAATGGCAGCTCCTGTCAGTGACTGCAAACCAACCCCCATACTTTCACACACTATAAAATTATTTAGGAGCCTAGCAGGTATTCTGATGGTAGCCAACATGTTCAGGCAATGGATATACCTGCATGATATTAGCCATGATTGCTGAATCTCTACTTACATGTTTGAACATATATACATGGGATACAGGCCAATGTTTTTTGTTTTTGTAAGTTTGATCAGGTATACATTGAGCTGTCTAATTTGGCAGTCCTCATTGTCATTGTGCAATTGTAGATCTCATCTTTAATATGGATGAATCATATTGCGAAAATCTTTGAATTTTAGTTAATGAAAAAGGTCATCAGTTAACTTTTTTTTTTTTTTTGTCATAGTTGTTTTTAATGAAATTAACACTATTTCAATTGAACATTAACGCATTTTGCACATCCACAAGACTTTTGGAAATAATGTTTTCATAACTTAATGTGAATGTTAAGAAAACGTTCTTAGAACATATCACATCTAATCTAATGAAAATGTTTAAGTATGATGTGCTATTTTGTATGAATTCATATGATCTGACTCATATAAACAGATGATTTCTACGTAAAATGTCATCATAAAGGTCCACCCTTAAACATAAAACCTTAGCGGGACCTGATAAGATCATACAGATGAGTTGAATGAGACTTTGCCTCACTGCCAGTGTTGCGGAAAGTTACTTTTAAAAGTAATGTGTTACAATATTGCATTACTCCAAAAAAAGTAACTAATTGTGTTACTTAGTTACTTTTATGGAATATAATGCATTACAGTACTTTTGCATTACTTCTCACCTGGGCTGGGCTGGGCTTGCTTGCTTGTTCAATTTTTGGCAGATGTAAATGCCATTTCACACCAAAAGTTAAATAAATAAGCCTCAAGCTGATGGAAATGCAAAGTCACGCCTGTACAGTAGAGGGCGCAGCTCAAACAGACCTTTCAGCTGTGCTGCCATTCGTGAATAGGACATAGGAGAAGAAAGTTCAGCATTCTTTACTTTAGCAATAAAACAAAAAAATGAAACACAAATTGTATGTTTTTCTAAAGCCATTTTTGCTTATTAGTATTGCTTAGATCGTCAAGGATCAGCAGGAAAGACATTAGTTAATACATTTATTTGTGTTAACATTTGATTATTGCAGGTTTGTGTAATATTCTGTAATAGTCGGCATTTCGCTGTATTATTTATTTTGAGGAATACTGAATGTTTTCATGCAAGTGAGATGAGTAAATGCATGCTCACAGTTAGTCTATAACTACAATAACCATAATATTTATACAAAGCACACAACACCTCTGCACCTTCTCTCAACATGGGGACAGGAGAGGTATCAGTCGATAAATGTAACTTGCGTTACTTATTTGAAAAAGTAACTCAGGTATTTTGTTGTAATTTGAAAGTAATGCATTATTTTACTGGTTATTTGAAAAAAAGTAATCTGATCACATAACTCGAGTTACTTGTAATGTGTTACCCCCAACACTGCTCACCATACCAGTCTGTGACCTAAAACAGAAATTATTGTGTTGGACCCTAAACAGCTCAGTTTCTTTATCATAGTGTGTTGGCGCCACTGAAATGTCATTTCATTCACTGTAAATTCAGCAAACCAGTCTTGTGTTTGACAGCATGTGATTTTAACCATTAGAATGATGAAAGTGGCAGGACTAAACATTTTGTGTGGTATAATTATGTTGCACAAAATATTATTTCTAACATCTATGATTTCAATTGCGTTTGTCAGGAGGTGTGCACATAGAAAGAGACGAAAGGGACAAGCATTTTGACAGATGAATTATTGAGGTGTGGGGGTGTGTTTATAAAGACAAAGGTTGATTTGATAGATGGGCCTTAAATACTGAAAAGTGTTGTTCAAGCTCAGATGTGTCTGAACAGTTATTACAGTTTATCACCGCCAAAGTAAGTCAGCATTTTTCCAGAGAAAAATGAGTTTATTCTCAAGTGGAAAATAACTTAAATGAGGGCTGTGGTTGTGGGTTGCTGAAATAGCATGCGTTTGAATCATTAAGACATTCCCACACCTTCCTTTTATGGGCAATCGTATTTGCTCATTTGAGATTATGGGCATGGATTTTAGCCTAATATCCTCCTGATAGAGAAAAAATCAAATATGTCAACATTTCAAATACATTATTAACCAATATGTTTACAACTATCCCACCTTTTATTTTTGTTGCATTTAATTATTTTTAAGCCTTCAAATGTCAATAAATTAGCCTAAATTTGATGGAAAATGTCTGTGAACTGCAATGTTTAGGTCATACAAGTTTTTATTTGGATTTAAATCTGGGTCATTCCAGCCTTGTTTATTCAAATGAATATTTTTTTGCTGCATGCTTTGTGTCATAGTTCTGCTCTAAAATCAATCTTTGTCCTATATGCACATCTGTGGTTTAATGAAATATAAAACATTCCAGTTTTTTCTGTCTGCTAAAAAAGAAAATCCAGTCAGACCATGATAAAGGGGTTCCCTGGATACATTTGGTTCAAATATATTTTGTTGCCTTCTCTGGATTCTAGTGAGTTACTGTAGGCTTTCCCTCCTTCTGTCTAGCCACTTTCTCAGAGGTGAATCTGAAAAATATTGAAGAGATTGCTTCAAGGTTTATGCCATTTCAGCAAAATAGTTCTGCGTTTGTGTCAGCATTGTAGCTGCTGTTTTTGCACTTCTGACAATTGCTTTTCTTGTCTGGTTGCCCAGTTGGTCTAGTACTCCAGTCTGAACTCCAAAATGGATTTAATGGTTGAAATAAAGGTAGAATATTTATGTTTAATTGTTATAGTGGACACAATGATCCAAGGCATATTTGAATATTTTTATAACATATTGGGGTAAACAGATTTTTGTCAGGAGATGTTTTCTTTTTTATTATACATTCTGAAGACATCTAAATATATTTATTGGATCATTTTAACATTATAGAGACTTAAAAAAAAAAAAACAAACAAAAAAAAAAAAAAAAACAATCTTACCAACCCCAAACTTTGGAACAGTAGTGTGTTTTGATCTGACATAAAATAATTCATAAGAATTAACATTTTAAAATGACAGTAATGAAATTTGGTGCATCAAGAAAATGTACACGGGTATATCCACATTAAAAATTTAATATCAAGACATTCAGCATACAAAACAGCCCAAAGTTTAAACCAACAACATATTGTCAATGCAGATCAAAAGTATACAAACGTTTGTTTTTTTCCATCCTCACACGGCGCAAATTAAATCATGTCAGTATAAATACAGTATCATGTCTGTTAATAAATACATTCAAAACATTGATAACTTAAATCAAATAAATCCTCTGTTAATAAGTTAAAATGAAAAACATTTTTTTTTCATCATTTCATTTTGGTCATACAGTAAATGCATACTAAAGATCGCTTCAAGGCATAAAAGAGCCAACCCCTAAAAATGCTACACCTGAAAGCTATCACAATAGTGGTTGTTGATTCTTTTTGCTGTTGTTTTTACTGAAAATCCAACCTTCAATACAACATGACATAAAATGTTGCACTAAGACGTTTGCAGCGGGCATAATAGCCTTCATATTAGACTGGAAAATCTGCATCATTACACAGTGAAATGGTAAACAAGATTGTGGAAAAACTACTACTGAATGACTACATCATGTCTTTGTAAATCAATACAAATAGAAGAGGATGCGAATCTTTTTGTTATCTCCATGGGGGAAAAAAAAAAAAAAAAAAAAACAATCAGGAAGCTTAAATTATTCATCCAGTATGTCACACAGTGTCATACAGAATTTCGTCTACAGTAATTAAGCGCAGATTTTTTCCTGTCACATCTTCTCATGATTGCCCTGGTGACAAAGAGTGAAACATAACTGGAGCACAAGAAAGTACAGATTTTAAACCACTAAATCAATAACTGAAAACAGCATTAACTGAAAAGAGTGTGCCAAGCAAAGTACCATAGTAAAAAAATGTTAAATTAAATTTGTTGAAATGCCAAATGTCACTGAGCTGAGACCTATCGACTCTACTTAAAGCTGCCAAGTCATTTCGTGCCACTTCAAATGTCAAAGCTGTGAAAATAACAAAATCTAAATACAGAAAATAATTAGATCAAAGACAGAACTATGAAGGGATGAACCTTATTTAGAACAAAATTCTTAGTACCAAAATTATGCCAACTGATATCCATCTTGAGGGGACTATATATGTGTTACAAATTCAATTGAAATGGAGAAATATACTGGTAAACCATTAAAACATGGTAAATGTCAGTCATTTCTTCCTATAAAACCATCTAGACTTGTTCTATCTATCTATCTATCTATCTATCTATCTATCTATCTATCTATTTTTGGAAAGAAATGTCTAGCTGGGTAGCATTTTGTTGCCTCCCAACAATCAGCAATAGTACCACAGCAAATAACCTGTATTAACACCTCAAGTAACACTGCTGTTAATCTTCCTGAACAGACTGAAACATTTGTGAATGCTGTATAAGACACATGAGGATGACATCATAAATCGTAAAGTCCAATCATCATGTTTTGTGCTACTGCAACCGTAAAGCAAAGAAAACAGAAACATGTTTCTTTGGTAGTGGCACTCTGAAATACTTAAACTAATCTGAGAAGATGTTAAAAGAAAATAGCAAAAGAATGCATATGAATCAAGCTACGATAAAGATCTTTTGCCTTTTCCCAGTCAGCTAAAGACAAGACAATGTGCTTTAAACGGAGATCTGTGTGAGTGAAAGCAAACTAGTTCGCTACCGTAAGAGTCTACTTCCTTTGGCCGTGAGCGTTTCTATCTGAGGTACTCTTCTTCTGAGAAACTGTCCAAGCTCTCATCATCGCTGTCTTCCAGTTCTGGAAGATCTCCCCACAGCAGAAGGTTCTGCCCTGTGAAAGAGAAAGATTTGTATTATTTATAGTTGAAGCATTTATTAACACTATGTCCAAAATATGTGACACGTGCTGGCAAAATTAGTGGGAATGCGCACAGGCTGATTTTGAGCTACAGGCAAAACAAGTGAAAAATGTCAATTTTGATCGAAATTGAAGTTTCCACAAAAATGAGTTAAGCCCTCGTCTAGCGATCCCAATGCTCCAAATAGCAATTAAACATCTAAAAGTATCTTTATTTGTACTTTTTTTTTTTTGTACGCAGCCTACCTTTCTTTTGACAGTGAAAAATGCCATTTTTCTCTGCTCGCTTCTCAACTACTGGTCGATATTAAGTTTGGTATTGTTTTTAAGCGCAGCATTCCAACTTTGTGAATATTCATAGTGAATTCTTGATGGCATGAGTCTGAACCAATGAAATGTGATTTTCAAACTCAAGCTAATGTAAACAAAACTATCTTACTCGCGCTGACTGACAGATCCGAAGCGCGCGCACAAAGACGTCTCAGACAGCGCGCGATCTCGATACACGCATATAAACAGAAAAACAGCATTTCCAAAAAAAAAAAAAAAAAAAATCTGTCTTGGTGAGTATTCACGCAAGCATTATCAGTTATGTCTTAAGTGAACGTTTGGTTAACTCTTGGGGAAAATCATCTGATGTGTAACATTATATTAGATCCGTTTGATAGGTCTTAATATAGGCTGTCTGTTTCATTAATGTTAATCAAACAATTGTGGAATCATGGAAAAAATGTTAAATATATATATTTTTCTTATAGATATGGGTTTTGACTTGGTTTGTGCCAAATTTGGTGGTATTACAAGGGATTTTAAGGTAGGGTTCCTATGTGATTTTGTTTTGGAACCCTCAGAAAACTAACTTGATTTTTCTCAAAATTGACTTTTGTGACTATCAACTTCAAACAGGTGTAGCTTAGTCATTTTTTGTCGGATTCTAACAAATTATACATCTTTTTTAAGGTTTTTTTAATAGAGAATGGAAATAACTCAAATATGCTCATTGCGACTCATTTTGCCAGCACGGGTCACAAGTGTTCTTTACACTACTGTTCAAATGTTTTGGGTCTGTAAGGCTTTTTAATGTTTTTAAAAGAAATCACTTATGCTCACCAAAAAATGCATTCATTTGATCAAAAATACAGGGAAAAAAATGTGATGGCAAAGCTGAATTTTCAGCAGTCATTACTCCAGTCTTCAGTGTCACATGATCAAAAGAACAGCACTTATTGGAGATGGAAATCTATTGGAACATTCTAAATGTCTTTGTCACTTTTGATCAATTTAATGCATCCTTGCTGAATAAAAGTATTAATTACTTTAAAAATAAAAATTCACTGACCCCAAAATTTTGAACAGTGGTGTATTTGAGTTAAGCTTAATTTCATCTTAAATACACATGAAATGAAACATAGCAACTTATCTTGCCTAATAGTGATTCACAGGTTGGCTTACACTTGCTTCCCAACTTACACTACACAATAATCGAAAGTTCAGTTGAAAGATCAGTTGGCGGCATCTTGTGTTGTAAAAAAAAAAAAAACTGAAGGTGCTTTTTGGCTGGGTTTCAATCAGTTAAGACAAAGTTATAGTACAAGGCACGTCTTCTGAAACAAACAAACAGTTAAAAGACTAGCCTGGCACACTATTTTTGCAATAAAGACATCCTCAAAGTGTATCAGGTAAAAGACTCAATTATTGAAGATGTATACCTTTTAAAATTCCCTTTTAATGGCAGACCAAATACACACACACAAAAAAAGAAAAGCTTTCAACATTTTGTATCAGAAGATATGCCTTGAACTATTTTTTTTAGGATTTATTTGACAACCATTTATACAGTTCTTTCAGATCCCACAACCTGTTTTACATGCTTCACCTGCATATTAAAACCTTCACTAGTGTGAGTCAATCCATGCATAATCACTGTTTATTACTGAGTGTTAAACAGCCGAATCACAAGCAACCAGACAAGTGAGAAGCAAAAACGTAGACGCAACTGTTCTTCAAGCATATTTTTAAATGTTTGAAGAAGTTTTGTCAAAGTCTGTTACAAACCTTTTGTGTTTACATAGGATCTTTGAAGGATATGAGCAGATAATCTATGAAACAATGGTATGCAAATGCTGTCTGACCATAAGCAGTGGGCATAGACAGTGTTTTTACACCAGATGTCTCAAACCTGTTGCATCCAGTCTATTGATGGTGGACACAGCCTCACTGTTGAACATCCAGAAGTGACCATTGTTGCAGGAGAGCAAGCAGGGCTTGCATGGGGCCACCACGTGATATCCCACAACATTCCCACTGAACGTGCAGAAAGAGCCAGAGAGACAGACAAAAACACCAGATTCAAATGCTTTGTGAGACACAATGAAACAGAACAGCAAATGGCTCAGTGTAAACAAAGAACTAAAAGCTAAAAGGGCAAAACAACATGTTTGAAGCCAACTTGCGAATCTAAATAGGATACAGTGTAAATATAAGGCAAATACACTACTGTTCAAAAGTTTAGGGTTGGTAATATTTTTTAATATGCACAATACAGTAAAAAAAACAACAAACAAAAAAAACAGTAATATTGTGAAAATAATTGTTTTCTATTTTAAAATTTTTAAATGCTTAATTTTTAGCAGTCATTACTCCAGTCTTCAGTGTCACGTGATCCTTCAGAAATCATTCTAGTATGCTGATTTGTTGCTGATGAAACAATTATCAATGTTGACAACACTACTTAATATTTTTGTGGAAATTCTGAAACGTTTCAGAGTTCTATGATGTATAGAAAGTTCAAAAGAACAGCACTTATTTGAAATAGAAATCTTTTGTAAAATTATACATGTCTTTACTGTCACTCTTCATCACTTTAATACATCCTTGTTGAATAAAAGAATTTAAAAAAATCTTACTGACCCAAAACGTTTCAACGTTAGTGTATATAACCATATTTGTAACTAATAAACTTAATGATTCCAAACACTAGTTGTGCTAAACACTATAGACACTTTGAGTAAAAACAAAGTTATAGTATTTATAAAGATCTCTTTACCATTTCAAGCAAGCAATGTCTCTTAATTTGCATTTGCAGCTTTCAGTAGAATAGCAGCTTGCCACAAAATCAACTGTCCTAAATGGGGAAAACAACACACTTGTTTGTTTATAATAAGCATCAGACAGAATATCATGTTCATGTTTATATATGTATTGAAAGGTTTGAGTGATGTCTGATCGTGGAAGCCTCACCTATTTGGGGGTATGTCGGTTGAGAACAACTCTATTTCCGTATCAGCCAAAAGTACTGCTTTCATCCCCCTCATACACAGCAGACTGTCACAGTATACACAGTTGACTTGCGTCACACACTTATTCTTGAAATTTGAAGTAGACATTGTTGAGTTGAGATCTTCTCAAGTAAAGCTCCTAACCAAACGCGGTTCCTGTTGATTACAGAGATGATCAGAAATGATAACAGAGAGTCAGCACCTAAACTGAAAGCTACAGTAGATGTTTTAACAGTCGGACTATGACGACCTGCACCTGTCTAGCCAGCTAGCTCTAGCCCGTTTTTACCTGTATTACATTAGCAGTGTGCCCAATCAAGAGTCGTTTGATCACAAAAACGGAAAATCCATTCAAATTAACATTACGGATGTAAATCACAGTAATTCCTAGTGGTCATGTGTCGCTTCTGTTAGATTACAGAAAAGCTGTACCTTTCTTGTTATTAGAAAGCTAGCTTGCTAACTAAAATATGAACTAGTTTTTTACCAAGCATGCCATAAACCCATTCTTACCTGTTATCGGATATCAGACCGTTCTAGATCTAGGCGGCAGAGAAATACATTGTACTACTGTACAATCTCTCTGTCGTTACAACAGTGAATAGATTGCTAAGCTACGTTTGTTTACGTCCGCGTCAAAGCGGATATTCACTTCCTGAAATATTTTCAAACAGCCTGATTTCTAACGCTGATTGGTTCCAAATTAGCATATCTAACACATGATTGGTCAACTCAAATTCCTTAGGTGATTGGTTGCAGTGCCAAAACCACTAGTGAGGGGGAAGTCCGACTCATTTCCGCAAATTTCGAGCGAGTTGTTTCAAAGAGCTGGTTCAAAAACGATTCGGTGATTCTTTTATCATCACGTGGTCTTTGACATCCTCTTGCGGTACATTGTATGCTCCTTTTTTTTTCTTTTTTTTTTTTTTACATTACATTGTATGCTCCTAAAGAGCAATATGTGGGGACATGTTGCTGTGTATTACATTTATTTCGATTCATTCTTATTAATAAGGATGCTTATTTTGATGTCACGTGCTCTAGTTCCGTTTGTTGCAGCAATGATTCAGTTCGACACAAACTTATTTAAAACATAAATATGATTTGAATTTACATTAAAAATAATATTCATTTAGATCTCTTGGCTAAAAAGCTTGCATGTTTCAATGTATTTAAAACAAACTCGGCAAGAAATTCAAGTGATTCGCAAGAGATCCAGTTCATTGGGTCAGTGAGTTCTTCAAATTGTTGCTGCCTTCCTCGCTAGACCACATTAATTAAATGCCCTACGAAACGGCGTATATAAGGAGTGAAGAAGCTTCCAACTGAGCTTGGAGCAAGATACACAAGTACACATGGAAAGACTTTTTGTCACATTCGAAGAGAGCATAATTCTTGTCCCTTTTAACTAAGCAAACCATTTCACTTAGTTCGCGTAGGTTGCTTCAACCAACTCGTTAATCCGTGAATTGTTCAGTTCGCTTTGTGAACGAAGAATTGTTCAGATCTGTTCAATGAATCGGTTCAACCGATTCATTGAAAAGATTCGACTAACAAGAAGGATTTGTTCATGAATCAAACATCGCTACAAAAAGAGAAATGTAAGAAAAAGAAAAAAAAAACAGGCATCGACAAAAATAATTTCTGATAATTATTATTTTTATTATGAACACAAGGACGACATAGGCTAAATTAACGGAAATAAAATAAAACAACAAAAAAGAAGTCTTAAAATTTTCAGTTTTGAGTGAATGTTTTAAATGATTTCATTCACTTAAACCTTTTAAATCTGTAATATGTGATGAATTTATGAGATAAAACAATAATAATGCCTCAGAAATGTGTCTTTTGGCAATTTGATAAGTTCATGTCGTGTTCGTGTGTTGTAACCAATGACAATGGAGGGGGGGTTGTTCTTTCACTTCCATGAAAAGAGGCGGGGTTTGAGTTTGGGAAAATTCAGAGAATAGCGTAACAGTAAGTCTTGAGGGAGAAATCTGGTAAATGAAACTCGAATTTAGACATGGAGATCGCCTTTTAAGGTAAGTGGTTTATCGAATCAATTCAGCAGTATATGATACGGGCGCATCAGGCACGAGAAACCTCCGCAATTCTCCGGATGAAATGCAGGAATCTCCTTAAGGAAAGCCCAGAACTATTCAGAGAGTCTCCAGGGGCCTCTCTGCTTTTCACATCACGTTACTCGACAAACTCCCTCTTGTTGCACATAGTCTCTTTCATTTTAGGACTAATAATTTAAAGTCCGACCTCTATCCTGGAGTCTCTTTTTAGACTTTAACATCATTTTTTCAAACCTCCAGCATACTGGACAGCACATTTGTTCGAGGGTTTCCTATCCTGTGACATCAGTTATGTTGTCAGGATTGGTCATTTGCATTTTCTCTGATCATGTTAGATATAAAATCATGAATGGCAGCATGTCAGCATGATTCTCCACACCTATGACACTGAGGGAAAAGTATGTGTTTTTTTAATTGATGTCATATTGTTATGTGAAATATCTTGGCACATATGTATGTGGGGAATGTTACTGATGAAATTACAGGAAATTATTTTGCTGACAGCTAAATAATCCTTATGCAAATTACAAAGAAGACTAATCAGGGTGTATTATTAATGGTTTATTTAGTGTTTTTACTTTTTTCATGCAGTGGACACAATGTGTTGTTCTTGTTTTTTATCATACAGGAAAATAAACATTGTCATATCAGAATAATATTTTATTTCAAGTTCACATTTAGCTATTTAATGTGCGTCAGTTTATATTTTTCATAATTGTTTGTTTGTAAAGAGGAGCTTTGAGGAAGACGTCTGTTTTTAAACAAATGAAACAAAACGAAAATATTATGAGGAAGTTTACTGGAAAGGAACTAGTCTTTAGAAATCTGATCCAGTGAACTTTTCTTTGCCCTGTGTGTGCAGTGTGATGCTGGGAAGTCTAATCCATGCCTTCATCCTGCACTGAGAAGACTCACTCGCACGTCTGACCGCTGGAGGAAGGCTGAAACTTTTGAAGGCGCTGCGTATAGTCGCGCGGACCCAGTGTGAGTGAACGGTGGAATGAAACTCTTCTGTTTTTGCTTCATTCCTCGCGTGCTGTCACGGACATATTTAACCTAGGAAGCAAACGGCAGCAGCTTCAACTAATAATGCGGCGTTATTGATCATCAACAGGAGACAATACCCATCCCCTGCTTTCCATACCTACATAATCACTGGATATCTGTAGACGAAGTGCGGACGAAGAGGCTTTTGTTCTGCGGTGTTACTCGCTTTGACAGGACTTATTCCGTTTAGATCAATATGACGTCTCCGGCTAAATTCCGAAAGGACAAGGAAATTATAGCCGAATATGAAACGCAAGTTAAAGGTAAGTGAAATGTTTCGCTAATATGCAGTCTATTGTGTAGCTTGTATTTGATAGGTTACAGTGTATATGTGTGAGCACAATTTTCGTCTATGAGCACAATACGCAGTCGTATTACCGTAGAAAAACGCTTTTTATTCGCCTTTGTGAGAAACAATGCTAGCTCTTCTCCACATGTGGCAATGTGTCCAAGCGGAATGATAGATGTGCGATCGGTCAGTCAGTCAGTCAGTCGCCTGTGTTGTGTGTGAAGAGATATTGTCAATACATACTAACTCAAACCTTTTAACTGGGTTTTACTATTCAAAACGGTGTTAATATGTTATTTGTGTGGCGTTTGTGCTGTTTTTCTGTATTGTTTTCCTCAGTCAGCTTGTGTAGGTTGTACGTATAGACAAGGCAGGGCGTTTTCTTTTGCCCTGCGTCTCTCTATACGAGCTGGTGTGGTGCTGTTCAACATTGATTTTTGGAATACGTCAGGTTGGCTGACATTGAGATTTTACAGTAGGTCAGGGATTAAGCAATACGTTTAAAAGCCGTTTTGAGTTTTATCTGACAGAAAACTGTTGTGTTTTGGCAGCTTTGAGCGTGATGAGGCAAAGGTGTGATGCTTGGTGACAGTTCGGTTATGGCTGTAACCTCATGGTATTCATACTACGCTGTGGTGGTGACAATTTAAAGTGTTAGTTTGAAGGCCGAGTGAATGTTTTCTTGTTTTTGAGAAGAAATGTAATATTTTGTAAAGTTATTGTAACATTACACGGCGCGTATTTCTTCACTCTCACAATGATCTCGTGTTTTGTCTCACGAGAAGGGGTTCCGTTCCCATAGAAACATCTGTCTGATGAAGTAAAACGAAGCTGTTTTTAATTGAAAGACGAATTGAATGATTCACTTCATTAGTGAAGCTCTCTATCATATTATTCACGCCGTTATGTGTGCCTGCTCTTTTGTGTATTTGCCCGGTCACTGGCACATTGAATAAAGCAATTGAGCAGCCCTGCCTGTTGCTGCTGAGTGTGGGGAAAATGTCTTTTAATAAGAGTCAGTGAGTTTCTCATCTTAGAAAGTTTTTTTCAAGTAGGTCATTGTGACATATAAATATTGCTAAACAGAACATGCGCCTGGTTTAGGGTGTCTAAATGCAAGTTTTGCATGGAAATATGGTGAAAATCCACATAAAAGCTGGTATGCTGGGCTTTTGGCTGGTTTTAGAGGGGTTTTTAGTTATTTTCCCAATAATTAGACTGGGAGACCATCTTAAACCAGCTTAGACCAGTGAACCATCTTAGTTTCAGGGAATTTTTTTCCCTGAAATACCGATTTCCAGGCCAAAAGTAAATGAAGTTAATGATCTTAAAGGGTTAGTTTTGACAGCAATGTCACCACACTTCTCAAGATCCAGAAAGGTACTCAAAAGTTCATGTGAGTACAGTGGTCCAACCAATATTATAAAGCAACGAGAATACTTTTTGTGTGCCAGAAAAACAAAATAACAGATTTTCAACAATATCTAGTGATGGCCGATTTCAAAACACTGCATCGAAGCTTTACGAATCTTTTGTTTAACTTCATTTTAAAGAGGTTAAATAATAATTTCACTCTCATCCTCATGAAGCATTATGTCCAACACATTGAACTGCTCTCATGGAAGAACAAAATGTGTTTCAGTTTATAAAATAAATTTGAATCTGTAAACCTGATATTAATTTGACACTATTGTTCCTCCTCCAGCTCCTCTCTCTGGATGCTGTGTCATATCACTTTCCCTTGCCAATTTTAACCCCAGCCTCCCCCACAAGCAAATCCCTATTACTTTGCCATGCCTGTAGATCATTTTGCTCAATAATCTTGAGCTGACAGGAACTGGAAAGAAACAATAATAAGCATGATTTCTTCTCTCAGGAATTGCAAGGGCACATGCTGAAAAATGGCCTAGATTTCGAAAGCAGCCGTGCCTAGTGAAACATCGCTGATTTGGCTAAATAATCTGTCATGAATTAGTAGCAGAAAGAGGAAGCAGTAATTGCTTGGTGATCCATTTCTGTGCCGAGGCAACCAGACATGAGGAGAAAATCTGAAACTGGAGAAGTCAGAGAGAGACAGATCAAAGCTGCGTACAGTTCTAACTGTATTATCATTGATTAACATCAGCTTGATGCGAAACATACAGTTTTTCCATCAAAATTGTGTTCTTATTCCCAAAGCCCTGGAGTTGGTGCTTGTACCTTAAAGGGATAGTTCAAAAATGAAAATTCTGTCATCGTTTACTCACCCTCACGTTGTGTCTTCTGCTGAACACAAAAGAAGATATTTTGAAGATCTTCTTTTGTGTTCAGCAGAACTACGAAATTCATAGGTTTGGAACAACTTGAGGGTGAATAAATGATTCATTCATTTTTGGGTGAACTATTCCTTTAAGCTATTACAATCCAAAGGCTACAGGTAAACAGAATCTCAACAGTCTGAATCTTTTCTGCAAATCTCAACACCTCTGGTTCTCCATTCAGATGTTTTAAAAAGGAATCACAAATGAAACTCAACTCAAAGACTCACTCAGGCTCAGGTGTAAGCTTCTCTTACCTGAAAGAACTGAGAGGGATGGAACACTGGGCTTGAATTTCCGAGGACTGGCAGGAAATGTACAGCTTTTCACCACAGCTGGATGGAAGGATTGAATAATGTAGCTATAATCCCTCAGACATGGGGAGTGAGCCTGTCAAGCAATTGAAAAAAGTGACTAAGAGCTTTCTGAAGCTGTGGGAAACAACATGATTGTCTGCACTAATTGGCATCGGTAATAAAAAAAAAAAAAAGAAAGTCCTGGAAATTGCTTTGCCACTCATTATACTCTGTGCCTGATGCATTTTTAACCATAAAGAACTAGAAGCGTTTTGAGACATTGTTATAATGAAGATTTAAAGATAGACATTCCCTTCATTCATTTATGGATGGCTCCTTGTTTGCGCAAGAGAAGCCATATTGTGCAAAATGGATTAGAGCAGGCGATTTTTGCAGATTAATTGATTTTAAAGGGTTAGTTCACCCAAAAATGAAAATAATGTCATTTATTACTCGCCCTCATGGCGTTCCACACCCGTAAGACCTTCGTTAATCTTCGGTACACAAATTAAGATATTTTTGTTGAAATCCGATGGCTCAGTGAGGCCTGCATAGCCAGCAATGACATTTCCTCTGCTTCAGGAAGCGTTATGAATCAGCGTGTCGAATCATGATTCGGATCGCGTGTCAAACCACCAAACTGCTGAAATCACGTGACTTTGGCGCTCCGAACCGCTGATTCATAATGCTCCGAAGCTTCCTGACGCAGTGTTTTGAAATCGGCCATCACTACATAAGTCGTTATTTTGTTTTTTTGGCGCACCAAAAATATTCTCGACGCTTTATAATATTAATATTGAACCACTGTACTCACATGAAATGATTTAAATATGTTTTTAGTACATTAATGGATCTATGGAGGCCTCACTGAGCCATCGGATTTCAACAAAAATATCTTAATTTGTGTTCCGGAGATTAACGAAGGTCTTACGGGTGTGGAACGCCATGAGGGTGAGCAATAAATGACATTATTTTCATTTTTGGGTGAACTAACCCTTTAATAGTGATTTGAAGTGTATGTATGTAGGTCGCTGTTGAATTCTGTTTGAAGTGCTGATGTTGGTGTTTTGGGGGAGGGTGTGAAAGCCTACAAACATATTCCCTCTCAGCGTATTTCCGCACGTTTCTCTGTTTGAATGTCAGTAATGACTATTTTCATCCAGTTTCACTGCACGTAAGGCCCAAAACAGGCCATTGCTTTTGATCAGGTTCGTACTATATTCTGGATGGCATCCTCTGTATTCTCGATCTCGCTCTTTGATTGCTCATTTCTCATTCTGTGACATGTGTTTCTGCAGACAAGCGATATAGTGGAGTCAACCCAAGCAGCTGGCTTTATCTGGCAAAAAAGGAATGGAATGAGAAAACCTTCACTTGGTTTTATTAGCAGTGGGGTGTATTTTCACACAGTTGTTCGGAGCTTTGAGCAGACAGGCTAAGATATTGATTGGTTGAGGAGACTGAAAGATGCAAAGGCTGATCTAATGAGGGACATCATGAAGGATGTGTTAACATTTGTGACTGATATATAGAGCAAGGTGATTAATTGATATTTAATGATATTTGACGTTTTAAGATTGTCAGCATCTGTTGATCAGTTTGCACACACACATATGTATGTAACTATGTATATGTGTATATAATATATTAGGGGTGTGATGAGGTCTCATTTGTATGAGTGCAAATAACTCTTGTGGTGTGACCTGTTTTCTAGAGATGCACTGATCGACTGGCACTAAATCGTAACCAGCCGGTCTCTGCTCCAAACACATGATCGGCAATTGTTTTTCGGACTTACACACAAACTGCATTGCATTTATTTCTCAAAATGTCATTTGTGTGAAAATATTATGAAGCCTGTAAACAGAACGTTAACAGGCCAGAGACGGAACGTGGTGAAGACAAAGAAGAGAACACAGACGCGGCAGCAAGCACAGCAAACTTACTGTTCATGATGCACGAAATATAAGAAGAAAAACAGAAATATTGAATTGGGGGTGGCGGTTTATAATATGAATGTTTCTCTGAAGGAAACTGATTGTCTTCAGAAAAGTTTCAATGGCATTTTCTTTTCCTCTTATATCTGTATGAAGTAGTATTTATAAGCGCAGTGCTGATATGTGTACAGCGGTACCAAAGTCCCTTTCAAGGAATGTCTGTTCACTCGGCGGCCATATTTGCAACGCCTCCGGGCAGCTATTTCGGGCATCCAAGACCTATCTGTTTGAATGGGGGAATCCTGAAATCTCAAAAACTGCTTGGCGAACTCACAATTAAATAACATGTTTCAAATCAGCAACAAGTCTGACATGAACTGTCCCATAAATGCTGTTTCTTATGCTCAAATAGCGTTAAAAAAGCTTCTTTTCTTTTTTTTTCAGGCTCGCCGAGCCAATGCGCATGTGCAGTCCTAAGTGCGAGTCTCAGGTTTCTATGGGAACCAGAGCTTCTAACGGCAGCTGCAGTGACGCAATGACTTTATCAATCAACAATTGGCTCTTTTGACATATTCCGCCATATTGCGTTTTGCAGTTTCTCCCATTCATAACTAATAGGAGTGAACCGTCTATAGTCTTTGGCGGTACCCAAAGAAACGCTATATCTCTGCTGTTCCATAAGTGCCACCTACTGTCAGAGAGGGAATTTGCATGTTCATTTTTTTTGTCCTGTGTTTGTTTTGTGCAGGTGTGTCTTATGATTTCACAAATCTAAAGTCAGATCATTCTATTTTTACTTTAAATTGTATAATTAAATCTAATTTAAATTAAAAAAAAAAAAAAACAAAACTGCTCATGCTACATGTGTGTAGCATCTTTATTTGGATCATGATTAAAATGCAGTGGTTCCTCTGATTTCAAATGGCTACAGATATTTTTGGTTTAAGACCAGTTTGGCCTGTTATGGAGCAAATAAACAACAAATAAATTTGCTTAAAAAAAAAAAAAAAAAAAAGCAACTGGTATCAAAATCATCCCATTTTCTTGTGATTCCT
Organism: Mylopharyngodon piceus; assembly: GCA_039654765.1. Classification (NCBI taxonomy): domain Eukaryota; kingdom Metazoa; phylum Chordata; class Actinopteri; order Cypriniformes; family Xenocyprididae; genus Mylopharyngodon; species Mylopharyngodon piceus. Next base: position 22,642,479 of record CM077452.1, on the reverse strand, counting down.
ATTATATATTAAATTTAAATTGAAGAAATAGCATCTATTGCCTTTGACCAATTAAATTATGTATTGCTTTGGCGGCCTTATTGAAATGGCATTGGTCACTCCAAGGCTTGGTTAGTTTTTGGTTAGTGGCAGCACCCCTTCCAATATGTTCAGTTAATCTGCAAGGTCGATGATGAGCAAGTCATTTAGGTTTACGGCCTCTGCATCAGCCTTTGTTTACCCACGCTGCAGCAGCAACAAATCGTTACGTTTCCACTAATCTCTTCTTGTCCTTTTTAATACCCTTCCCATAACGAGTGTGCCTCAATTAGAACAGGCCAGCATTGATCCGTGGCTACCGCTCCAGCCAAGACGCTCCACTTTAGCGCTTAATTAGTCAGAGGAATGGATGGTGTGCCCATGTGGCGCTAGAATGCAGTATGTAAATGTACTTTATGTGGAACTGCTGGCTTGATCTGAAATAATCTTCCCCAGGAAGGATGTTTGTTTAAGGAAGAAGAGGAGAAGGAGGGGGAGACAGTGAACAACATACACGTATTGTTGCTATTGTGTGCCTCTGAATTGGAAACTCACCCCCGATTTTTGGACTTCCTGTCAGAGGACCAGCCCTGAGGGAGTTGACCTGGATCAGAGTGAAGGCCTCTGCTGTAATCAGGACACCCTGTTGCTTGGTCCTGATCTGAGTTTTTATTTATAGAATTGTATAACTAGTGGAGTAAGCCAAATTACATCCGTAAAACAGAGGTCACTCATTCTTGCTGGAAGTTGTTTTTGCAGCTTTTCTCATACCATATTAGTAGTTCTCACACTTGCAGTCACCTTTTATTCGGCCAATTAATCAGCTTGGTTTCCAACAGCTATACCCCGGTTTCACAGACAAGGCTTAGGCTAGTCCTAGACTAAAATGCATATTGTAGTCGTTTTAACTGAAAGTAACTTATACTGACATATCTTAAAATATGTCATTGCCATTGTTTTGTCTCAAGATGCACATCAGTAATGTTATTTTCTATGGCATGTTTATAAAAGCTACTTAAATGCCCTAATTGAACTAAGGCCTAATCCTCACTTAGGCTAAGCCCTGTCTGTGAAACCGGGTCATAATGTACTAAAATGCCTCTTTTCCCTTCAGATGTAGGGGACATTTTTGGTTCCCTCGATCAACCAATGGACAAACACAGCATAATGTTTGTGGACGCAACAGAAAGGCCATAATTGAGAACAGATGCCCGATCCCGCTGGATGCACACGGTTAGATGCACAAACTGTTACCTGACGCAGAATAGGAAGGAAAGAGACTGAAATCACACTCCTCAAAACTCAATTATTCTGTTTGTACTGCATCAGCATAATTTACTGTGGAAGTGAAAATGGCTGTATCGACTTTCTGTTCCCTCTAATTAATCTTCCGCTGTGCTCCTTAACAAATGAACACCAGGTGATTCCCAATCTGAATGTAAATGCTCTGCCAGGCTGGATCAGAAACTTACAGATGAAGATCAAGGGAAGACGCTCACTCCATCATGAACCTGCTTCCACTTACAAACGTGCTCAAAGACCAGCTATTTCCAAACTACCTTTCTTTTCATTGTTCTTAAATATGTTAGCAAGCATGCAATTCATGCACACATGCTCATTTTCACGGCTCATCTCCCTCCCTATGGGTAACGCTGGACTAAATAATGTGACTTCTCTGTCAGTCCATGCTAAATGTCCTGAAGTCCAGCAGATCTTCAAACAGGCACGGTAAAGTCATCAAGCACTTTCCCGGCGTTCAGCCAAGGGAAGGTGTGGGGGAGGGTTGGAGAGAGCCTGCAAAGTGGAAAACCATTTACATTTTGTCTACTTCTTTGTCAGACTAAAATGGGCAGTCTTGGTTTTAGTGGACCTTTGCGTTATGCATGGCAGGAGAACACGTGCCAGTCGCCGACATCAAAACAGACTGTGATGTTAACTCTAAGACCTGAAGCATTGACTCAGTCAGTATTTTAAATTTAAAGAGGGGATCAAATAAAGGAGGTCAGAGTGCACTCTTTAGATATACTCTTGTGTTTCGGCCGTACTGATTGGAGGATGCCAGGCAGGAAGGGGCTTACATTTTAAGAAGTGCTAATTATGGATTGCTTGTCACAGATGTGGCTGTTTTTCATTAGTTCCTCTTTTGAAGATGTCTAATTTCCGCAACGAAGAGTCTTGGAGCACAAGTTGATAATTGAAGTAGGCATCCATTAATGTTAGAAGATATTATATATTTAAGAATTCTTCTTGTCTGTTCACCTTCACAGTTCACTGAAAAACAGAAATTATGTCATCATTAACCCTCTTTCTTTTGAAACCCATATTACTTTTTTTTTTTTTTCCTTATGTGGAACATAAAAGGAGATATTTATAACAGATTGTCCAGTTGTTCTTTTCCATACAATGAAAGAGAATGGTGACCATATCTTTTTTTACGAATAACTTACTTTCAATGTATTTCTTGCACAAAGCTATTGTTAGGGGCCATTCACATATCGCGTCTTTTGCATGCACAAATTCGTTATTTCAAATGTAGGCACGCGGAAAGAAGCGCGCTCATAATAGAAGCGACGCGGTCGCAACGCGTATGCGGTGCCCTCGTTTTTTCCAGACGTTTTTTTCCTATGCTGCAGCGAGATTAAAAACATCTCAACTTTTCAGAATGCCGCAAGCGCACCTCAGGTCATGTGACAAGAACCAACCGATCAGTTTCGGCCTATCTGTAACAACATCGAAAGCTCAGCCAAACAGCTGATCATAGCTGTTTAGGGCGGGTTTTTATTCATCATAATATATATATATATATATATATATATATATATAGTAGTAAATATATCTAGTAGTAAATAAATAAATATATCTAGTAGTAAACCTCCATAAATATATCTAGTAGTAGAGCTAATGCAAGGGCTAGAAATCAATTAATCCTTTGCTGATACTTCCTCGTCATCATGGAGAGCGCAGTTCATGGTTGCATAGCAACAACAGACACCACGGGAGCGCAAGCGCTTGTGGAAAAGAGGAGAAAGCTACGCGGCTGCGCTTTCGACACGTTTTTAGACGCGACATGTGAACGGCCCCTTAGGCTTCAGAATATTTGGAATATAGTGAATGAATCAGACCATTTTTATGATGTTTTTATTTTTTTGAGCTGATCCCCATCCACTTTCATTATACAAAATAGAACAGCATGAACATTCTTCAAAACAACTTATTTTGTCTTCCATGGTATAAGAAATCCAAGTAAATAATGACAGAATTTTCATTTTTTTTGGAAATCTGTCCCTTTAAGATGGCTGTCTTTGGCTCTTTGTCAGCTTGAACAGTGACTCAGTTTGAATGAATCTAGTGGTATTTGTGCTGATATTTGCATACCGCCAACAGACACATTCCACCATCAGCTTGTCCGCTATGCAAAATCAGAATGCCAGTTCATCGCATTAAGCCGCGTCAACATCATCTCTTTGACTTTGTGGAGTTCCTCTAAGACAAGAAGTTATTAAAATGAGGAAGCATATTCTACTCGGTTTGGCCAAAGGACATTTCAGTTCCTCCACTCATTTAAACCCATCCACTGTGAGAATGGGGTCCACGTCTCGCACAGCAACAGACCTGAGACCTGTAGGAATGTGCAACATGAGTCAGGATCACAGTCTTTGGAGAGGGCTGGTGTCTTTTCTTTCTCCTTCTCCTTTCTTTCCAGATCTGCCGTGGTTCTGGACCAACAATAAGAGCATTGTGTAGACCTGCAGGACCAAAGCGGTCTCTGTTATTCTATTGTTCTTTTCTTCTTGGCCTGCTCACTCCTACTTTTCTTGCAACCCCTGAAATGATGTTTGTCAGTCTGGATGAAATATGACACACTGGTTTTGGGTGTTTTCCTCCCCCTCCCCCTTCTTAACCAGACTTTTAATAATTGCAAACACATGACGTTTTAGCACACGGTTGACCACACACTTTGCATGTTGTTTTCTGCTTTATATTAATTCTCATATGGCATACTTCAATGAGACAGTTTCATTAGAGACCACAGGCTATATTGCTGTCACAATTATTGATTGTAATCTATCTTGTATATCCACATGTCTTAGCTCTACATTGCCGGTAAATACAATCCAAAATATGGTAAGACTTGGACTGAAGAGTTGTTTTCAAGTTAGAAATGCACAGAATAAGTTTGGAGCTATAAAAAGCCTTGTACATCAACAAAAGCATATTCATATCCTCAATATAAAAGTCAATAAATAAAGAATAAAGGGCAGCAGTTCCTCTAAATAAACCCGGCCTAAATGAAAAACAATTGAAACTGAGGTATTGGATGTCTGCGAAGTCCCTTGGGTCAAGAGAGGAAACAGATTTTTTCTTTGTGTTAAGGCCTGCTTTGTTTCCTGCCTCTGTTAGGCCGGTTCTTGATTACAGTTACTGACCGCTACGTGGCTTTCTGGCTCACTTCCTTACTTGACATCCAGCTGGATACTGGTTTAATCCACCTTGGTTTATAGCTAACAATGGTTAGCTGTGAAGTTGAGATAGATTGTAGGATTGTTTGAAGAATGATAAAGCATTTAAACATCCTTACTTTTGCATTCAGACACTCCGAAATGTCTAGTTGTTGACTATTGTATTGTGCGGTAGACTGGAAAAAGTATTGGCTGCCAAAAACAAGACATCTACCTTCATCTTTTGTAAATTTATGGGCGTAAGAATGATATTTACTGTAGGTGTGTCTCTCTTCAGGATAATTAAACTTTCCCTTCATCGTAATACCACAGAAATGGTTTTCCTCCAAACCAAAACTTTTGTAGGCATCTATTTTCCCATCAACTCTGAGTCTGACAAGTAGAATGTCTTCTCCACAAGATTTCACTTTTATCTCGCTGTTCACTGCTCATTTCCATGACCAGATCTTTTCTCTGTGCTTCATACATAATTCACATTGTTTAATATAAGATTGATCTGTTTTTTTAATGATATATAACTATTGAATGGCTTTTAATTCATTAGTAACCACAAGAGCTCAAGAGTTCTTCCTTTAAAGGGAAGTCTACAGTTGTCATTCCTTTTCTGAGTGCTTAGTCCCAGGGATACATTTTACGATTAGATAAAATATTACATATTTATCTTTATCTATCTTGGACAGAATTTTAACATCATGAATCCCTACTGTGTTTACAGTAAACAAACTAAAAGACAAGCTCTTTTTGGCTGTAAATGAAGAATATTGGCGGAGATACAGCCCTAGTGATTAGCCCAAACCCGCACCACAGAATAATACAGTCATCAGGTATAAGATATCAGCAGGTTTTTCAGCATTGACAGTGAGGTACAGCATTGCGCTGTTGCCATGAGCCATGCAGAAGGGACATTGCTTGTCTGACTGGGTCACACTTCTACTAATGCTTTTTTAATGAAGCAATTCATCACTTCTCTTTGTTTTTCTCTTAATATGTGGTCTCTCTTTGTTCCCCCCTCCACAAACAAGCTCAGGTTCGCTCAGATCTGATGTTGGTGGAGATGAGACGAGCCAAGCTTATTCCTCATCTGTATTCTGATGTGCTAGCACAATTGACTTGGAGCCATTTTAGGTGTTCCAATGTATCAAAGCATTTTTCATTTTGATTTTTTTTTTTTTTCTGTACGCACCATGTGTGTGTGTGTAGGCTCAAAGAGCCGAGTTCCTCCTCCTCATAAGCCCAGCTTTGCTTTGAACTTTAAGATAATGTAGCTACACTATGGTATGCCCACTATTACACACATAAACTCTACCTGTGTAAATTCCCATGTTCCCAAACAGCCTTAAGCGAAACACACACTACAAGGCCATCAGCTTGTGTACATTTAAAGACTTGATTTCTGGTGAATGGTGCACTTTACTCAACTGAATCAGGCTACTTGCATCAATTACAAGATAATTCTCTTCTTCGACTGTATTTAGAATGATCTAAAGGTAAAGGAACAAAATGTATTTGTAAAAACGTTTTTTACCTTTAAAAAAAATTGAATGACCATTTGTTCTAAATCATATAGGCTACAAATTATAATCATTTATACAGTACCACATGATTGATATCACATCAAGCCTCATGAAAATCATCTTTTTATGCGTTGCATTGATACATCATATCATTAGACATTAGATCGATGTATCGATCTATATCGGTGTATTGTTACAGCCCTAATAAATATATATATATATATATATACTCCACACGGCCTTCTGAAGTGAAGCGATGCATTTATGTTAAAAAAAATCCATATTTAACAAGTTATGAAGTAAAATATCTAGCCTCCGCCAGACCACCTTCCATATTCAACTTACGAAGAAAGCATAATGCCTCTCACAGTTCAAAACGCTTACGCTATGCCTTACGCCTTCCCTATTCAACTTACGGAAAAAGCTTAAATGACGCGACGCCAGTTCCATTTTTATCGTAAGTTGAATACGGAAGGCGGTCTGGCGGATATTTTTTTTTTTTTTACACAAACGCATCGCTTCATTTTAGAAGGCCTTTATTAACCCCCTGGGGCTATGTGGAATACGTTTATGATGGATGGATGTGGATGGAGACACTTTCTTCAGCTTCATACTCGTTGGTGTCGCTCATTGTCATTATAAAGCTCCGATGCGTCAGGATATTTATTAATATATCTCTGATTGTGTTCATCAGAAAGAAGAAAGTCATATATACCTAGGATGGCTTGAGGGTGAGTAAAGCTTTGGGTAATTTTCATTTGAAAGTGAACTAATCCTTTAAGGTTTTCTTTGTTGACTAGTTGCAGACTTCAGTCTTGTAGTGTGCGTTTGGCAGGAAAGGAAAATAAATACACATTAGCTTCTGTCAACTATCTGTGCACATAATGCGGACTGAACCGTTGAGTGGACACATACACTGAAACCAACATTGTGTTTTGGATTACCCACAGACCCTTGATGAGCAACCCTTGGAGGTTCCTGTGAGTCAGGGACAGGCGGATCTCAGCCCGCCGTGGGCTTTCTAGGCTCTGACTTTGTTTTACTCAAACCAGATGTCTGTTCACCCTGCACATGACTCCATAATGAGAACCAAACCTGAGACTCTCATTCCTTTTCTTCATGCACGGCCTGTTTTGCACAATATTCCTCCTTACATAATAATTTAGGGGCTTATTTTAAAGGACTGAGGAGGTTGTACTCCTTTGAAGTCTTCGCACAGCCACACTGTGTGCTCGTACTTGCTTGTGCCGTGCCTGTCTATCCAGCTCATTTTTGTCTGTACGTCTGTTTCAATTAATATACACCCAGAGATGATAATTTAAAACTCAGATAAATGAGACGCGTCTTTAAAACTACAAGGTGTGCTCATTTTATTACTGCAGAACTGTATTGCCCAGAGCTATAGTGCGTCTTCTTGAAATACTCTTAAAATTCCTGTGTAGCACAAAGTTTGCATTGTGTAACTGCTAAGTATGCATACAGTTACAAGAAAATTATAGGTTATATGCAACTATACGTGTACAAACACGTCCTGCTGCAAACAAGCAGTGAAATACCAGACAGGAAAAGTTTATTCAGTGTCAGGTGACCTAAAAATGAACAAAAGTAATTTTAGGGGTCATATTAAGTAGAAATAGATCCTTAATGTATCAACTATGCATTTTTTTTTTTTTTTTTTTTTTTTAATGAAAATTGCTCTTTCAATGTAACGTGGCATTACATGGCATTAACACAAATTCCGTTACACATGTTAAGGATACACTTGAGTACTCACATTAATTGATGCAGGTGCACATGTGGGTTCTTCAGCTGTTCTGCTGCAATTTAGCTGTAACAGGAAGGACCATAATTGGTTAACATGAGCCTAGTTTATTAGGAGCATTTGATTTTAAATCTCGTAATATTCAGCAATATTATTGATTTGACTGCACTGACACTATTGCATGAGAATGACCTGAGCTGATGATGACGTAATTTTTTTCTACAGAGCTGCTTAAAGGATTAGTTCACTTTGAAATGAAAATTAGCCCAACCTTTACTCACCCTCAAGCCATCCTACTGTAGGTGTATATGACTTTCTTGTTTCTGACGAAGACCATCGGAGAAATATTAATAAATATCCTGATGCATCTGAGCTTTATAATGGCAGTGATAGGGTTCAATGAGTATGAGCTGAACAAAGTGCTTCCATCCACATCCATCCATCATAAACGTGTACTCCACACGACTCCGGAGTGTTAATAAAGGCCTTCTGAAATGAAGCGATGCGTTTATGTAAAAAAAAAATATCCATATTTAAACAAGTTATGAAGTCGAATATAGAGCTTCTTCCGCCAGACCGCCTTCCGTATACAAGTTACGAAGAAAGTGTAGACTGGCGTCGCGTCAATTACACTTTTTTCCATAAGTTTAACAGGGAAGGCGCATGACGTAGTGTAAGCTTTGTGAACTGCAAGAGGTTTACACTTACTCCGTACGTTGAATACAGAAGGGGGTCTAGCGGAAGCTCGATATTCAACTTCATAACTTGTTTAAATATGGATATTTTTTTACACAAAGGCTTCGCTTCAGAAGGCCTTTATTAACACTCCGGAGTCGTGTGGAGTACACGTTTATGATGGATGGATGTGGATGGAAGCACTTTGTTTAGCTCATACTCATTGAACCCTATCACTGCCATTATAAAGCTCGGATGCTTCAGAATTATTTATTACTTGAGGGTGAGTAAAGGTTGGGCTAATTTTCATTTCAATTGAACGGAACTGAATCAACACCGAACTGAATCAACACCGAACTGAATCAATTCTTCTTTTCTTCTTTACGTTGAACTGTGTTTGCATCATTGAATCATTATTTTCCTGTTTATCCCTGTAAAGCTGCTTTGAAACAATCTGTATTGTAAAAAGCACTATATAAATAAAGGTGACTTGACTTGACTCACCATTGATTTGATCAAAAATACATTAAAAAAATATTGCGAAATATTACTGCAATTCAGAGTAACTGATTTGGTGCTCAAGAAACATTTCTTATTAATGTTAAAAACAGTTGTCTGCTTAATATTTGTATGATACATTTTGAATCTGAAAAAAAAAAAACTGTCAATTTTGATCAATTTAATGCATCCTTGCTATATAAAAGTATTAATTAATTGCAAAAAAAAACCAAAAAACACTGCAGTCGCACTCAGAAGGTGCACAAAACAAATGGAAATGGTCTCCGTTGATTTTCAATGAATTCTGTCATGGCACCTCTGGCCATTGCGTTCACACGCTCAACAGATATGATTGTGTTTGGCTACAATGCTCAACGGTTGTAAAAACACGCTGTAAATAGAAACCTTTGACGCTCAGAGAGAACACGGACGAAAGGATTTGAAAGCAGCGTCTATCAGCAGGTACCAAATATAACCGGTACTTTGTATTTCCGGTACTGCAGAAATGCTGGTACCCTCAATTTTTTTATTTTTTTTTATTTTTAGTACCGACCGGTACAGGGTACCGGTACGTTTGACAACTCTCTTTAGACCTGTGGTAAAGCCTGTCTTCCAAGCAAGTAGTATTATTGCAGACTACCTATTTCTTTTCTTCTCTGAAGAAACCAATCAGTTTTTCTTTTACTGTAGCTTAAGTGGTCAGAGATTTCGAGCATAAAAGCCATTTTTAACAAACTGTTCTACTTCTGGCTTTTTATATGTTAAAAAAAACGCCTCCAGCAAAGTTATTTATTAGATCTCCAGAGTTTCCTTGGGCTTTCAGATGCGCTCAAATGCATTAAATCTGAATTATCGACATTATGACATGTCAGTTGTAGTTGCTGCTGTTTTACTAGGCAGAATAGTTCACAGTTAAGCAGTCCGTAAATACAGCACTCCCTGACCACAGCACTCTCACCATGAAACAGTCACAAATGCCATTGTGGTCAATGATCAAATGTAAATCCATTGGCAAGCTGGCGGTCAATACAGTTTTTCCTCTAAGTGGCAGTTTAGTGAGATGTTTTCAGCCTCTTGTCTTATGCTGGTTTCCCATGGATGCTTTTTGGTACTTTGAGTGTCAGCTGACATCCTTTATCCACAATATGATTAAATTTGATCTTTCCATCATGACTTGAAGGCGTCATTAAACATAGAAAGCCTTCAGAGGTGATACATGACACTTGCATGAAGACTTGAGCAAATCCACCCTGCTGCAAGCAGTCGTCAATCACTCATTTCCTGATATCCAATACTTCCTGATTATCTTTACAGATCATGAGCGTGTGTTTCCCTTTGTATCTTTTTTTCTATAAATGTTTTACACCTCAGAAACATTATAGGCATACACTGGTGCTCAGACATAAACTTTATAAGCTCATGTGCTTATGTTAAGCCTGTTCCGCATCAACTCAAGACACCCAAAATCTTCCATGTGCTTACACTGCCTCTCCACAGATGTAAACATGTGCTCCATCTCTGTCTTTTCCTCTGTTTCTCTCCCTCTCCACGAGACTGTTTTACCCCCATCACTTTACAAAGGCCCCATTGGAGTGGGAGGTAATTACTCTTGACACTAAGGGGGCCCGGCCATCTGACCCCACACAGGAATGCTGAAAGGACAGAAATCTCTCATACCGATATATGATTAAGTCACACAATAACTGTAAGGTATTTCTCAGGAGCTCACTGTATAATTTATGTCTCTCTCAAGCACGTCTATGAATCCATCAGTGTAACATAATCACGGGAAGAAACACAGAGGTCTTTTGTTGGATGGATGGATTAATAGCCATAAACATGCTTCATATGACGTGATTAGCATGATGTTATTTCATCTTAGCTCTTTGTACTTTATACTTGCAAGAATTTTCAGCCAAAATTCAGATTAGGGGTTGAACAGTGTCTGAACAAAGAGTAAAATCATACAAAACAAATCTCACAATTCGGACTTGCAATTGAGTTTGTATCTCACAGTTCTAAGAAAAAAATATGAATTGCGAAATGTAAACTTGCAATTCTGGCTTTATTTCTCAGAATTATGAGATATAAACACGCAATTGTGAGTTATAAAGTCTGAATTGTGAGATATGAAGTCATAATTGTGAGAGAAAAAGTCGCTATTACCTTTTTTTATTCTGTGGCGGAAACAAGCTTCCTTAGGTTCCCATTTGTATCCAATATTCTAATTTTTGGGCTAATTTAAGGACTGAAAACCTGTCTGAAAATCTAAAATTGACATTGAGATGATGTTTGCACCGTTCTAAAACAGAGTTGAGGGAGAAGGTTTGCTGACTGTAGCTATAAAGTTCAGATGCAGTTTTAGCATTTGAGCTCATCGACATCAAACAGCTTCCTGGTTGGATGAGATTCCAGCCTCCCTTTAATGTTCTTCAGATAAAATGAGCATTTAAAGATGGTCCAAAAAGAAACTAATGCCTGCTGGGATCACTGTGTTCTTCCACCCCAGCCTGCCATTTTGAAGCAAACATTATTTTGTCAGGAAATAGCAGACATGTTACAGCTGAACAGCAGCTTGTATCTTCCTAGGGGTCAATGTATATGGAGTTGTATTATCCCGCAGGCAGTGCCTGTTTTTGTAAAGCCCGTCTAAAAAAAACAGATGTGGTGTCTACTTCAATGGAATATTTTGTTTTTGTTTAATCAGATTTGTGATGTTTGAATGGATTTTTTTTTATTTTTTATTTGCATATAGTGCCATTACCACTTACGTCATTCATTCATTCTGCGGGTAGACTTAAACTGTGTCATATTTCACAGTCTGTTGTTTGTCTCTTAGTAAATAATAAATGATATTTCCCTCTGTACACCAGACCTTGCTGTTCACCCACTAGATTCAATGTGAACATTAAGATGTGATGTATTCTGCATATGTGACAGATTTACTACCACACATGAGGGGACATAGTTGTGGATGTTGTCATTTTTGGTGACCCGGCCTTCAGTTTAAAATTGACCCTCTCAATCGTTATGCACGGTTGGTCTTCTTGACAGCTCAAATGGTTTTCAGACAATTAGTCCTGTGCAGTGTTTACTACCATCACTCAATGTGGCTTCCTTTTTACATCACTTCTGATATGTATAGCTGGTTAAGGGTTGGGGTTGCTGGTCCCTGGTTATGCTCTGTTTATCAGTCATTAGAAGAACTAGACTGGACTTAATCGACTGTAAAATTGTTTTGTCAATGCTTTATCAATTGACATGTATTTTTTATTTTTATTTTTAATATATAATATATTTCATATAACTTATTTTTATATGTACTTACGGGTCAATGACGTGACGGGTCACTTTTTTGTCCAAAGGCCTTAATAATAATAAAAACAAAGATATGACATCCAAAGTATGTAAGGTAGTACAACTAGATCTCTTTTATTCAATTCAAAAGGTTTTAATTATTTTTTGCTACATATATTTTAAAGATTTTGAAGTTCAAAAGGTCATTCGGTTTAACCATCCAAAGGCCAATACAGCCATTTCATTTGTGATTAAAATATCTTAAAATGCAATAAATGGATATATTTTTTATTCTGGTATGATTTTATAACATCATATATTAACATAGTGCAAAATGGTATTAAAATTATGTGTAGAAGTCTTTGCTTTGTTATGAGAAAGAATGTCTGGAAAAATGAATTTGGAGTCATTTGGAGTAACCAATATAAAGGGACCATTTTGGATCAAGTCATGCGTTTAATATCATGTGACAGGATGTGACATCATTCAGACTCCTGCAAAGTACCACATGGTCATGAAGCAAAGTAACTAACTCTCTTTTAACTATTTGAAAAATTCATGTTTTCACTTGCCCATACACATGTCCCGAAACATCAGGTCATTTGGTACAACCGCTATAAAACATGGAAAATGTTGTAATATTTTAAAAACTTGCACTAAATATAAAATTTTTGATTGTCCTTTTGCTAGCTAGCTAGCAAGCTAACTAGTAAGCTAGCTAGATATCAGACTGTTTGACAATATTTTCAAACAATGCTTTCTGTATAACCAAAAGTGTCATTCGGTAAAACCGAAATTTTGGACTTTTTTTGGTGACAAATTATGTCCATCTTGTAAAAAATGACAAAAGTAGTGCTTAATTGATTATAAAAACCACATAATATCATTAACACTTAATAAAACTTAAAAATTAATTATATCTCCATTGTGTTTTTTTATACTTTTAAAAACCTTATTCGTCAATGACCTGTATATTACATATACACATTTTACTTTTTATAATGTGTAGTTTTACTCTTTTACTTTTGTGTGAAGACTCTCTGGTTTAGTGTTTTTTTTTTTTTTGTTTTTTGTTTTTCTTTGAATGAACATCTAGCAGTTGAGGTCCTCCTGTAATTTTTTATGGGGTCATTTAGAGGTGATAAACTGTGAAACAACATCTTATCAGTTGTTGAAGAAAGCTCAATATTGTGTGTGTATTTGGACGCTTTTACTCACTGGAAGAAAATTTTTTCTCGCCCTTAGCAGTGTGACAAGTACATCAATAATTAAGCAGCTGATGAAGGGAACACAAAGCAGGCAGCAGAAGCCACCAAACAACTCCTTTCACTTTCTCTCATCCTCTTCCCTGTTCTCTGGCCATTACAGGGAAACCCTAGCCCAGCATTTATTAGGTGAGCCTATGCCCTTGGCTTCAATAACAAACAGCGCTGCCTAATCCCACAGGCACTGGAGATCCATGAAGATAGGTGTGTGGGAAGAGACCGGGGAGTTTTGTGCTGGAAGATGGAGAGGTTAGCTTACTCTTTGTTTGCATTGGCCGCCGCTGCCCTGTTCAAGGCTTCTTTGATAACATGACCCCTCTACTGCAGGAATATCCGTCATGTGGCCCAATCTTATTTGTTCAGCTCGGAAGAGCCAGAATCCTTCGTCCTCCCGGTTTCTCAAGCGACAAGAAGGAAAGGGTGTGGCTGCGAACACAGAGACCAGCCATTGTCTTCCTACAGTATCTTACATTGGAACAGATACTGTGTTTTTTACAACCGCAGTAGCTGAATGCATACAGTGCATCAATGCAGGCCTTTCTCTTGGAGCCCCAGACTCATGCTGTGTCCACTTTGCATTGTTTAATGACGCCTGTTGGGGGGATTCTGGCATCCCGCCACTGACCTCTGCTCTCAGCGGCCCCGAGCCTGTCAGCACCGTTTCCATGGCAACAGGAGACACCCAACCACAATGGCTAGAAACAAACTAATGCATCATGTTGCCGTAGAACACTTGGATGAACGGCACAATGGCAGTCGGAGCTCAGTCCCAACCGTCTGTCATCAGGTTACATCTGAGCTGTATTTGCTTTGTCGCAGCTAATGTGCAGTTGACTGTGAATATGAATGTGATACAGAGACTGTTCTCCTCCCCCCACCAGCTTCACAAGCTTTGCCTCATTTAGCAGTCTGACTCCATTGCTCTGGAATGGGCTTGTATGTATTTATCTAGCAACAATAAGTTGTTAGAAATGACCTATTTGCTTTGAAAAACAAATCAACTGATCTTTCTTTTAAAGTGATGACATCTTTAACTTGATTTTGGCTCGGAAGTTTAGTGCATTTGAGAGCAATACCATCAGATGTTCACAGTCTCCTAGCTAGTAAGTTAGTATAAATGAAAACAGATTAATTCCCTTTTTTTTCCTTTCAAGTGGCCCACCTCAAATGGTTTCACAAGACCCCTCCTGAGGATCCAATATCCTGCTTCTGCAACACAGGGGTCCTTCATAATCCTCTCCCACCACTCCCATCTTCCTAAACCACATAAACCATCTTGAAATGGATGAATGTAGAGTCGACTGATGCTCGGGTGACCGTTTTGGTTTCATTGTAGATTTTTAAGCTCGGTGGAGGTCAAATGCTATATAGACACATGCTGATTCTCCAATGCAAAACTGAATCTCACATTGCCAATCACTGGGAAGTAAAGCTAAGCTGTCTGGCTTCCAGGCACTGTGGAGTGAGTGTTCCTGAGTCAAATGCATCTCAAGGGATCTTTTAAGCAACTTTATATGCAGCCGGGTAAACTTAATGCTATGTATTAATGAATTTTAAATTGTTGTTCAGCTCAAATCTTCGGTTGATTCTTGCTGGCTTCAGCAAAGGCTACTCTACAATATGTCCAAAATGTTGAATTCCCTTATTAACATAGTGGTTATTCACAAGTAAACATTTCAGCATTACCATAATCACCATAATCACAGCAGGCTAATCAGGTTTTGTAGTTCTCCAAATTGCCTTTTTCCATCATGTGCACAATCTGGAGATATTTAGCGCTTGTAAATCCGATTATTCACGTTGATATTATGCAGTGTTATGCAGTGCCAAATGCCCCGGTGTTTTAATGGAACTTTCTCCTCGTCATTGAAGGACGATCTTGCACTATTGTGCAGAACCAGAAAAAAAGACTAAAATGACCTTTTTACAGAATTGCTTGATTTAAAGATGGTTGTTCAAAAGAATTTCAGTTTATAGCTTTTATAGATTCTATCAACAGTCACTGATGTGTGCTTTGATGAAGAAATGTTTAGTATATAGATTATGGTAATTTAAGTTATAAACCTATATAAACTAGGATATTTTTTCTAGTTTTATTTATTAAAATTGTGCCATGTAAGTCTACCTCTGAATAAATATTTCTGTTTGAAAAAATAAAAAAAAAGTGATTTCTGGACCTGGAAGTTAATTAATGGGCTAACAAATAATATTTTAGCAAAATGTTAAGGTTTTTTGAATACCATTATTATTACAATAAAAAAATAAAAAAAATTAAAAAAAAATGACTTGCAGTTCAGTGAGGTAGTCAGCTGTGAACTATGGCTCTGAGTGATTCATTTGTCTTTTGTTCATGAATCAGTCATCATGGCTCCCTCTGATTTAAGTTTTTTTTAATAGAATAACATCATTAACTTAGTTTGGTTCAGTGAAGGAGTTGTGAACTGTTGTGATCCAGTTGTAATGACTCTTCACTGACTCATTAAAAGTACTGGTTTATAAGAGTCATTTGTTCACGAATCAGACATCACAACTCCCGCACAACTGTGTTGTTTGTTGCGAAAGGAAACACTGGCACACACTCTAAAGAGATGGCATTGGACAAAAATGTATATGGACACACACAAAGCTTTCCTAACTAGATTTAAAAAATTGACATTTTTATTTTTTGCCGCTTTTGAGACAATTTTAGTCACAGTCTTAAGTTCTGAGTAACATTAGGAAGTGGTCTGGGCAAACAGACGTCAGTGTGGTTCTCATCATCTGTGTTATTGCCAGATTGATTCTCTCAGTCTGTCAAATATAATCATGCCTCCTGCTGCAGGCACAAATGGCTGTTCAGTTTTCTCTAGCACATAGCTCGACCCACCCCTGATTAAACCCAAGGGGAAGATTAATTTCTCCTCATATTGCTCAGTGTGCTTGAACTACAGCTGACAGCTTTCATTTTTGCAAATGGTTATTTGCCTGATTCTTGCACTGAGAAATGGCAAGGTTTATAGAGGCGATATTGCACTATATGATGGCCTCCGTATGCATCTGTGTTGTTGCACCATGAAATCTGGTTTATCTCTGTATACATCATTGTGTTATAGAGCACCTGCAGTCACCTTATGGTGCCGTCCAATTCATTAAACTCACAGGAACAGGCGGTGTGTTTCTAGAACAATGTGTCCCGATTGCTCCCTCCTGCATTGCAGCTTTCTGTGCCTGGGGGCTGCAGGAACTAGAACAGCACCAGACATTCCCCAGCAAGAAAAAAATGAGAGACTTGTAATGATAGGAATTGCAGTGGATCTTAAAAGTGTATGAAACCAGTTGCAGAACTCATAAATCAGCATGCCTTTCATGCATGATTAAAAAAAAAAAAAAAAAACGGGTCAAGATCCATTTTAGATGTCGTTTCTGATTTGTATTTGCATTTCTCAGAATTGCATACAAATTCACATGAAACACTGTCTTAAGTATGCTTTTTGTAATTGTCCAGGGTGCTTTCTGCAACAGTAAAATAACAATGAATAAAGCAGCTTAAACTAGCATATGATCTAAAGATAAAAGTCTGCTTGTCAGTTTCTTGGCATCTAAAGATCTGCATGGCTTTTTGTATTTCTTATTAGATCTCAAAACCTTTACTCAATGTGTTTTTATATATATATATATATATATATATATATATATATATATTATATGGGTCAGTGACGTGACGGGTCATTTTTTTTTGTCCAGAGGCCTTAATAATAATAAAAAACAGATATGACATCCAAAGTATGTAAGGTAGTACAACTAGATCTCTTTTATTAAATCCAAAAGATTTTAAATATATTTTGCTACATATAAATGTATTTTAAAGATGTTGAAGTGTCAAAAGGTCATTCGGTTTAACCGTCAAATACAGCCATTTCATTTATGATTAAAATATCTTAAATTTTAATAAATGTTTATATTTTTTATTTTGGCATGATTTTATAACATCATATATTAACATAGTGCAAAATGGTATTAAAATTATGTGTAGAAGTTGTTGCTTTGTTATGAGAAAGAATGTCCGGAAAAATGAATTTCATTGATGTCATTCGGAGTAACCAATATAGAGAGACCATTTTGGATCAAGTCATGCGGTCAGTATCATGTGACAGGATGTGACATCATTCAGACACCTGCAAAGGACCACATGGTCATGAAGCAAAGTAACTAACTCTCTTTTAACTATTTGAAAAATTCATGTTTTCACTCACTCATATGCATGTCCCGAAACATCAGGTCATTCGGTACAACCGCTATAAAACATGGAAAATGCACTAAATATAAAATGTTTAATTGTCCTTTTGTTTGCTAGCTAACTAGCTAGCTAGCTAGATATCAGCCTGTTAGCATTGTTCGAAAATATCGTCATTCGGCATAACCAAAAGTGTCATTCGGTAAAACCGAAATTTTGGTTAAACCGAATGACTTTTTTGGTGACACATTTTGTCCATCTTGTCTTGTATCTTTTGTCTTTTGTCCATTTGATATCTGTATTTCCAATATTATGGCTGCAAGTGTTTAATGCAACTGCAATAAATATTTTATATATATATATATATATATGTGTGTGTGTATGTATATATATATATATATATATATATATATATATATGCATTAAACACTTGCAGCCTTAATTTTGGAAATGCGGATATAAAATATTTACACTTTAGTTAAAATCAATTTGAACAGATTTAGTTCTTGAAGCATTTTTTTTTTTTTTTTTCCATCTCATTCTTCTTTTCACGGAGGTGTTTTGCTTTGCAGAGATATCATTCAGCATGCCAGAGTGTATTTCTGCTGAGGTGTTATAAACCTCCCTCCCTTTCTCTCCTTCAGTCTGCATTGGCCTACTTCCTGTGTTTTTGTGCATCTGCGGCAGAAGGTGAGGGCAAGCATCACCTTGGTAAAGTGGCGTTGTGGTAAAACCCACAATCCATCTTACATGAACAGGTCATGGGCTTATAATTACCAACAAGTCAGGGGTAGTTTTTTCCCTGTGGCCTTTTTCAACTATACAATTTACCAGAACATATAGCTTGAATCCTTTTATGGTCTTTTTGTTTTGCTAACCAATGCTAACAAAATCTGTGACTATTGCAGTTGCAGCATCCTCCATGTTTGTGGTGGAGCTGTGTGTTTTCCCAACACACCATCTCTCCTGGTGATTGCAGGTTTTCCTCCATCTCTAAATGGCTGTCGTATTTCACCTTGCATGTGATGTTGCAGCCACCGCCCAGCCCTGAAAAACCTGCCGCTCTCCAAGTCATTACAGCGACACGTTGCTGTTTCCCAGTCGAGTGGCTAAATCACTCTCACACGCTGCAGGCTGCTGGGATGAGTTATACCACCCAAGAGTGAAGGGCGACGGAGAGAGGAAGCTGCTGGGTGATTAAGAGATTGCAGTCATTGGAACAACTAATTCTGATTCAGCTCTTTCTTTCATGCCCTCTCTGTTCTCCTTGAGTGTAGATGAGGCTGTATAACATCATGTCAGCGCTACTCATCTAATGAGATTGTGGGAGATAAGTTTTCCTCCCTATAAAAACCAGATTATTTTGTTCTATCATCACAAGCACTTTATGTTGGTTGTGAGTTTGATGAGCAAAGGATGGGGGAACAGAGAGCCTGTTCTCATTGGGTTTTCTTTTCTTTCTTTTCTTTTTTTTAATCCAGGAAACAAATTATTTTAATGACTTTCAGTTTCATTAATTTTTTTCTACCCAACATTAGAGTAGTGTTCGAAGTATAATCCTTATATAAATATACAAGTATGTATGTATGTATGTAAATATACAACAGTTCTTTCTGCTTCTTGAGTCTGATTGGTTGAGAGCCATGCGATATTCACCCAGTATCAGCACTGGAACCGTTTCACCGTTTGTATCGCTCCACTTGCAGCGACTGTCATGGCGGTTGAGCATTGTAGATGAGATTGTAGTTCTTTAGACCTCAAATATGTGACTTATATATAAACATAGCGCCTGTTTTACAATTTGTATTTTTGTATTAAGTAGAAACATATTTTTCTTTTTTTTTTCTTTTTTTTCCTTTGGTGTAATAACTCACTACCTCAATGAATCAATAGAAGAGGTTCATTCAAAAGTGCTAGAAGAATCATTAATGAAATAGTTAAGACACCAGAATCGTTCAGTTGAATCTGTACTAGAACCGTTAAACCTCTATTCCCATCCCGCCTCCCGCATTACTAGGGGTGGGAATTTGATTTAATAAGCTGCAGGAAGCAAACAGCCATAAACCTTGTTAAGATGAGAAATGGCACATTGATTCAATGGGCTTGAAGTACCTGCCCTTAATCTTCACAGGAGAGCACCACGGCTATGGAATGTCCTCTCTGGATTTTGATTATTCAAAAGCAAATGTTTTGCCAAGGATTTTGGCAAGTCAGCGGCTCTAAAATTCCCTGGGTCAGGGAATAGAATGGCAGTTGCTGAAAAGGCTCCACATGTTCTTGGCAGTTCGGGCACTTCAGAATGGCCGCTCCACTCTAGGCCCGGCCCGCTAGCACAATGCAGGTCTGTGTGTGAGGGCAGGGAAGGGGGTTTGAAGTTTTACAGGAGTTATAATGTTGGCCTTGTCTGAGTGGAGGAAATGCCGCTCCATTCTGAATGAGTTATGGCATACAAGGCCAGACCTCGACAACGTTCTCTGCTCGATCCACAGACAGGGTTTGTGAGCTACTGCCACAGCTACTTAACATTATAATTTGTGACACAAAATACTTTTGACACATCCATGAATGTTATTATAACTTATTTTTTTATTAATTCCCTCTGGCATCTTTATGCCACTCAAATGAGACTGTTTACAGTCTGAACGCCTGCTTGCGAAAACCTCAGGCACAATCGTTTGGTTTTTGTTGATGCACCCCAGACGTCGTGCATTTTCCATTATATCAGATTGTGCCGATGGGGTCAGAGAGCTCATCCTGAGATCAAATTGCATTTTGCACCACCTGGGTTGAGAGACCAGAAATGACTGTTTTATTGACCACTAGCTATCAGGTTACCGTGCACACTGGCGATCACTTAAAAACAAACAAGACGCCAAAGTGAGTTTCTATTGATCGGATGCAGAGCTTGTTAATCTGTTTGCGGTTGGATTGTGGGTAATAATCTATTGGACATCTTGTATGCTGCCCACGTTCGTGTTAAGGATCTGTCGGATATTACAATGATCTCTTGATGTTTTTCCTCATGCTTATCACTCTGCTGGACATATGAGCGGCAGGTCCTAGGTCATAAATAGGATACTTCTGTTTGTAATGCTGGTTTTAGCATTTGTCTTAGGAAACTGCTGTCAGCTGATATGCTGCACTCTTTGATGGTGCTCTGATGTTGTATTGTGCACTTATACTTGACAGAATCAGATCAAAATATCTCACAAAAGCAGTCTCAACTTAGTGATATGCTTTCTCGCTGGTTATGTTTAGACTAGTGGTGTGTTCAAAAATGGTATTTCATGCTGCATTGTGTGCAGTTCTGTGTTTGTTTGGTGCAGTGCTGTCTCTCACGCTTCCTGTGGCCTTTTTCTACTGAAGGAGAATAACCCCGCATACTCAAAAGGCTCCTTGACATCTGTGTATATTTAGAGAACAGGGAGCATTGTCATTCCACTGAATTTGAGCAATTGAAATCAATTTTGAAGGTTCTTTTGTCAGGATGTTTCTTGAAACTGTCTACAGTTTCGATTGTCTCTTCAGTGTTTACAGTGAGTGTCAAGAATTACTCAGATTGTGATCCTCCATATGAGTGTTTCTTCAACTTCACTCATATTTATGTTGTGGGGTTGATTTTCTGTTTTTGTAATATGCCGGTGAGATTAAAACAGTTTTGGAAACTTTTTACCAGGCCTTCATCATTTATTTTTGCTACTTTTATGCATAGATTTTGTTATTTTTTATCCTTATTCCTTTCAGTTTTTTTAATTATTAAAAGATATCTTTTAATTATTTTTTAAATTATGATAAGTTAAAACAGAGTAAAAATATAAATGTATTTTATTATATTTTATAAATAATATATTTTCTATTATATTTATTATTTATATCTATATTTATTGTCTGAAAATTATTTCAAGATTATCAATTTTTAAACAATTTTTGACTGTCCCTTAGTTGTAACAGTTGCAACTAAAATCTTTTTTTTTTTTTTAATGCACTTGATTGTCAAGGAGACAAAATTGCCAGTTAGATATGACATGATGTGTGAAGAAAATCAAGGTAAATATGATTTGTGAGCATTATGTTTTTGTGTCATTTGTCAAGTTATGCAAAATATTATTTAACTGTGTGTATTTAGGATACATAAAATGCTAGCTATGAAATTAGCATTAGCAATATAATGGAGATTTACTCCAAGTTTACAATGTCATTTCCATCACGTTATTTCCAATATATGCTATACGCAACCAGGGCCTAAAACAAATTTTTTGCCACACCTGCCAATGGCCGGTGACTTAAGAAAATTTACCAGCCAAAAATATTTTTTACCAGCCATGACACAAAAACAGGCAGCCGAAATATGACACCGAAATTTTAGATTGCCCTTTGTTGTTTGGTTAACAATAAAAACGCAGACAGTAGCAGGATTATTAAGATGCTGTCACTTTAAGACTGAATGTTCACTTAAGACATAACTGACTATGTTTACAGGCATTTTTTTGGACATAATTTTGAGTTAATTTGTCCATTGAAGCGCAGGAAGGCATGAAAGAGAGCTCAACTTTGCGCGCTTGTCTGAGAGACGTGGCTTTCAGGTCACGCGCTTGGCGCTTTGGTTGTTAAACTTCCGCGCGAGTAACAAATTCCCTTTCGTGTGTTCCATCGCTTGAATATTTACATTGGAAAGGCTGAAACTTTCGTGATGATGAAGCACTGAGCTGTCAACTGTACTGAACGTAGTTCACGTTTGTTCACATTCATGTTGTCACAACATTGCATTGTTAGAATTCAAAAAATTATTACTGGCCAACTGGCGACTGACACCGTTTCATTAACTTGCCAACGCCTCTTTTCACTCGCATGTGGCGCTTGGCGAGTGTTAATTTTAGGCCCTGTACACAACATATTATTTGAGATGCGGTGGAAATTACACTGTAGTGGACAGTATTTACAGGACAAAATTTGCTAGATTAAATGATCTAGTAAGAGTCTGAAAAGTGTGTTTGAGGAGAGTTTATTTTCTAGAAGCCCATAGTTGAAGAGACACTCATATGCATGTAGTAACTGAGATTTTTCAACATGCCTGATTAATCTTCCCATCATGAGATCAGCCATGAAACTGATCTCACATCTTGCTGTCTCTCTTCCCTGCTGTCTATCTGCTTCTGTGTTGACACATGGCTTATGTTTGCTCAGATGTGAGTCTCGGTTAATGCACAGTGGGACTGTGTTCTAGTGCATATAAGCACACATTTAAAGCACACAAAATCTAATGTGTGCACTTTTCTAACAGTTTCCTTTGGTCTGGAGTAATGTCTCTGTGGATAGTATACCATGAAGTGTTGAGCGCAGGTAAACCGCCATTCACCGACACAATTCAACACTGTTCCCTCATACAAATAAAGCATCTTGCTGGAATTCAGCGTATGCCACTGGGTATGTGTGGTGTCCGCTTGGAGAATGGTAATTTAATAACCTCTTTATTTATGTAGTATTAAAAGGATGTGTGGATCTGAAGCCTTCTCGCCCCAGCTACTAAATCATCATTACGCCGACGTTGTGCTTTGAAATCTTAATGCGCTTTTCGACCATGACTGAGGGAACATCTAATGCCCTCCTCAGCACAGTGACACTTCAGGTTGGAGAAATAACACTCCAAACCCACAAAGTTTCATGTTACCCAGCCGCTGGCATGCACAAATGTGGCCACAATTAAGATGTTCATATACCGCTGATGTGTGCGGGTTTGCTAGCGTACCTGCAAGTTTAAAGTACAGAGAACGGTTCGATTTATCATCAGCTGTCAGACAGATCCAGTACGTGTTTGTTTTTTTTAGTAATGCCCCAGGTAAAAACTGCAGGGTAAGCGAAGTGTGCAGCTGAATCTTAGAATAGGCGTCAGGTTGTTTAGTGAGAACACAAAATGCCTTTGAAGTTAAAAAAAGAAAAGAAAAGTGTTTTTACCCTCCATAAATGTGTAGAATGTTTTTAGTGAGATAGGTATTATAAAGTAGGGATGCAAAATATATCAGCCACATATTGGACCATATCTTTTTTTTAATGGCCAGTATTGAATAATTTTTATTTTATTTAATTTTTTTTACTCCATCCATCCATCCATCCATCCATCCAGGTTATAACATGAAAATTATCATTGGCTTATCATATTCCCTGAATGTCAATATCCCCATCTGTATTATAAACTTTTCTTGTATACCTTGACAATCTGACAAAACCTCCATTCAGGGACTTTCTCAATGGTAAAATTATTCATAAATAAAGTAAAATATGTTTTTTGGGGATTAGTGTTCATCTGTAGTTACAATTCGCTTCATATAAAACAATAGAAGTGTATATTATGTCTTTGTTAAACTCTGTTAGCTCATTGCGAGAAAGAGACGCACCATCTCGGGACTCGTACCTGGCACACAAAGGCCCAGCATACGTCAGCAGAACGGCGGCTAACCGTGGGCCCGTCAACACCCTGAGTGGGTGCGATAATGCAGGCATACAATGGGCAGACAATGGGCACCAGGCCGTTCTGTGCCCTGCTAATCTCATTTCTGCTTTCTAAGCAGCCAGTGCTATAGTCTCCTCCGAGGGAGGAGGGGGTGATCCGCCTGTCAGCTTACCTCACACGCCCGTAAACATCATCCCAAAGCTGTGAGGACATCGGCTCAGCCTGACTGCAGGTGGCCACCAGCCAGAATGCCTGGTTTTGTTCATTTGCTCAAGTTTGATTTTGAAGACGACATGTGGTAGAGATATGATGTCATATTCGTCCACTGGCAACCAACAATATGGCAGAATTAAACACATCAAGCTCTGTTATATTGTTTTTGATCATTAATTAATGCATATTAGAGGCATTGTTCAAAGAGTCTTTAAAGTGGTTCCATCGAGGTTAAGATGCCTTTTCTCTATGAAAGCCCTGCGGTTATTTTGCCTTTAATCAATATAGACATCTGAAAGATTATTTGTGGAATGTTAGGAATGGAGAATGTTGCCTCTGCATGTGAAATGGTTTCATGGCAGTTTAGCCTGGCAATGCCTTTGGTCTTTGTTTGAGACAGATGAAGGTATGTTAGATATTCCTTCATATTTCAGATGTGTTTCTGTTGGATATTATTAGCTTGTATTAAGTATTAATTATGTATAATTATATATAAGTATTAATAATTATATATACGAATTATAAGTATTAATTACAGTCAAACCAAAAATTATTCAGACATTTTTGATATATTTTTACTAGTGGGTGCAGGACACTAGGCCTATAGGTCATTTATGTAAGTGAGGATAGTAAAATAAAGTAAACTGTGACATATTATACCCAAAAATTCTTCATACAGTGGATTACCAGTAAAATTGATAAAAATTTGGAACCAAAAATTATTCAGACACTTTGACCATGTTTTGCTTAAGTGTTATCTGACATAATTAAGATAATTTTTTTCTGACACAGTTTAACTCTGAGATCTTGTCATATTTTATTACCATTTTTTAAACTATAGTTGAATAAACTGTATTAATGAATGAAATGTTCAAGGTGTCTGAATAAATTTTGGTTTGACTGTATATATAAAAGTATTATATATATTCTCTCACTTTCTCTTTCTTACTCACTTTCTGTTTTGATGATGTTGTTGTGAGACTGTAGATCTTTATGATTGGAGGACAGGTGATGGTATCAGTGTCCCACCCCACACTGGTGGTATGGAGCGGCTCCAGTGCCAGCTGTTATCTCCAGCATGGGAATGTGACATTCTGATAAGCTCCCCGCGTGTCCCTACACCCTGTCTCCACACTCATTTATTTATCCATGCTCTCCGATCTGTATCGTTCCCTTCTTTCTTTTACCGTCTCATTCTTCATAGGACTGGATAAGATGAAAATCTGCTGCATGCAAACGTGGAACTGTAGAATGTCAAAGTATGCCATTCTTGAATACCTAACACATGGTTCCACCTAGGGATGCACAAAATATATATAACATGAAAATAAATATTGGCTCATTGGTATCAGCCAGAATGGATTTGTGATGTTTGAACCAACCTTAAGAATACAAGGAACAACCTTCCAATACAAAG
The DNA here is from genome assembly GCA_039654765.1 of Mylopharyngodon piceus. Taxonomy (NCBI): domain Eukaryota; kingdom Metazoa; phylum Chordata; class Actinopteri; order Cypriniformes; family Xenocyprididae; genus Mylopharyngodon; species Mylopharyngodon piceus. The sequence goes on along the minus strand of CM077452.1, from coordinate 22,616,699 downwards.
ACTAGTAATGTTTAAAGGTTGGTGACTGGTGATGTGACATTATAATTGGTTAGTTTGGTGATGTTGTCTCATTTTTTAGTCAGAATGATGCAGGCATACGCCGGACATACTCTTCAGGTCCTCTGTAGGAAGTGACACCCACAGAGGGCTTAATGAGGTCAGCTGTCTGTTGAGAAGAGCAGGATGCCCGTTCTGTATCAATCCTTTGCCCCCTTTTTTCTACATTTCTCTCTGTCCATTCTTTTCCCTTGTAGCTGAATTGAGAAGTACAACAAAAGTATCATGAGAGTTTCCTGGCTAGTCACCTACGTAGTCTAAGAGGTTTAGTTTTAGAAAACCTGGATCATGGAAGGGGATGTGAATGTACACTACCTGGACTAAAGGATGTGGACAGCCTCACACTACACCCATATGCATTTTTTATCTATATGTTGTGTTATATATATTGTGCATCTGTAATGTAAATATTGTTTAGGGTACTTAAATTATGAAAAGTTAGTCTATGTGCATCTGAACATCAGCTGACAGCTGTGTTGAATTTTGCCAGCAACAGATTTGTTTGCTGGCGCAGTTCTCTCTGTAAGTGACAGTGCACCCTGAAAATCCTCAGCCTTGTGTATTTATTATTTATCATGGATGTGCCACCCACTGTTTGTCTAAGTCAAGCATAAAGCTTTGCTTTATTTTTACTGCACAACACAAGTCCAAAGCCAATTCTTTCTGAAAAATATCCATGAAGGAACCTGAGTCCAATTACTTGATTCACGCTGAAAATTTGGTTCAGATTACTGAAAGTTACACTTAAAAAAACAAACTAATTTGAATTGTTAATTTTAGCACCAAAAACTTCCTGTCAAAGCTTGTTGGATTAACACGCCCCCTCCGAAATCCCTGGACTGGCGGCAAAGCTGATTATTATGCGTTAGCCATTTGTAAACACAGACTGTGACGGTGTCTAAGTTCATCGAGCCTCATGGTGGAGTTTTGCATATGCGTGTGTGTGTGAAGTGTTTGTACTGGGTTGCCTGAAGGTGGGAGTGAGAACTGTGTGGCTGCCCAGTGCTTGGAGGGATTTGTGTTAAAACCTTGTGTTTTTCCTCTAGATCACTGGCTTTCATGCTTCTGTCAGCGTCTTCACTGTCTTACCTGAGTACTTGAGAGATGCTGTCTGTACTGCTGAGGGGTTCAATAGAGCAATCTGTCCATCAGTGTCAGATTTTCTTGCAGATAATTACTGTATGTGAAATTGTAGCTCTTCAAGCAGCTGTCATTGCAGACAAAGATTGGCGGAGGGTTTGTTTATATTCCCCCAGCCAAAAGAGAATAAAGTTCAACTAGATTTTTACATTTTCTGATGAAAATATGAGTACACATGCAAAAGTCGCCACCTTTAATTTAGACTGCTGTGGGTGATTGCCAGGGCATTGCTATGAGGTTGCTAAAGAGTTATGACTTATAACTTACTGACTAGCACCTCTGATAGGCCATTGCCTTCGACTGCTGTAAAAACACACTGTAAATAGAAACCTTTGCTGCTCAGAGAGTGCTCAAACAAACACGAACAAGAGCTTTGAAAGCAGCGTTTATCAGCAGGTACCGAATGTACTCGGTACTACCGGTACTGCAGAAATGCTGGTACCGTTATTTTTTTTTTTTTTTTTTAGTACTGGTACGTTTAACAACCCTAGATCAGAAGTTATTTAAATATATAATGAATTTATATATCCTGCATATATTTATCACCCTCGTTTAAGGTCAGTGCTGAACTAATTCTGGCAAATTTTAGTACTTTTTAATAGTTTTTCTTCCCTCTCTCTTCTTAACAAACCACATTTTGTCTATAGACATTCATATTCAAATTTGTGAAAAACCTTTAGCACTCTTTATGAGCAACCCCCCAGTAATATCAATGCTTGCCTTTGCAATAATCCCCTCTGTACAGTCTCATACTCTCTAAGGATTTTAATTAGTTCATTATTAGATTTCCCTGCACCTTTTCAGTGCTAACCTGGCTATGGTATATTAGTTTGAGGGAGCCTCAGTATGCCATCCCGTAATTCCTGGCCACGGTATCTGTCTTGCCAGATGGCTGGTTGGTTTTAGACGGAGCGATGCAGTACATGGCACACTGGAGAGAGGAGCAGGGGACCAGACTGCAGCACAGATGGCCGTGTCCGCTCATGGCATTGGGTCTGGGGAGGGCTGGTGAGGCTGGGTGAGGTAAGGAAGTGGCACCAGTGAAACAAGCCCTAAAGACTGACAGAAGGTCAACTCATTATTACAGCCAAAAGCAGATCAGCAGCTCATGTTTGCTCTTTAAGAGCAATCCTGTATGCATGTAGTATGAAACAGTCTGCTGGCTGTGTTCAGATTGGCAAACCACCATACTTCTCATACTATTTCTGCAGTATACTATATTTATACCAGTGTTTCCTACCAAATTTTGTTGATTTTTGTTGATCAAACAAACCAATACTATTTTTCATAACATATTTTAAAGATTTTATTTAATAAGATGGCTTTTATAAAAGCGAAACACATAATAGCTATATAAACATCCTGTCATAAATTAGTTCAGTAATCACTTGTATGTAGTTAGCAGTACGCTAGTATTCCATTCCGAACATAAACACTGTCACATTCTGTGATCTCATTGGTTGATTGTCAGAAGAAACGAGTGGAGCTGGTAAATTTGAACATTTATTCTCATGGCAGGGGGAGATGGAAGGTCACGGAGGGTTTCCTTTAATGATTTTATTGAAGATGGCCATGGCTCACATGTGATCTCAACCCTAAGTGGTCTAAATGGGAAAGAAAAATGCATTAGTGTTTTAAAGGTAGGACGAAGGAGGCTGGAAATGGGGAAAAGACCTAGTTAACCGGTTAACCAGACACTTTGATGCAACCACCAGATCTTCCAGCTATACTGAAAAGAAGATATGTCACGGGAACTAACAATTTTCTCTGACAGCACAGCTAATCTGTAAAATTAAACCTTCTAGCCAAGTTAAGTGTTGTTTTTTAATGATATTTCACCAGAAAATGAAAATTCTGTCATCATTGTCATGTCATTCCAGTAAATGATGACATGATTTTCATTTTTGGGTGAACCATTTAAGGTTTCATATAGTACAAGGTCAACAAATGAGCCAGAATTTTGGCCAAGACTCTAAAATCATGTGTTTTACAGGTTGAGGTTAAAGAGCTGATTTATTTCTGAGGTTTGCTTTGTTAATGCTTTGCTTTGGCCTTGGTGTCAGTCTATTGTAGAATTTTTTTACCCCCTTCTTTACCATCAAATGAAACATTTTTATCCCATACAGTGGAGCCTACAATTACTACAATGATACATTATCTCACATTCAGTTTTTCCGTTAAGTAAAAATATATTCTGTTGAAATAGGAGGGAAAGAAATCTTATTTCTTTGTCTATTAAGCAACCCATCATCTGCTGAGCTAATTGGCTCTGCTTCTCCAGCAATGTCACAGATAGCAAAATGAATTTAATGAGAACTTGTGTAAGAAAATGTGGTTCAGTATGCTGATGCCACTCATATAGCTGTGCTGTGTGATCTCAAAGCCTGTTTGGCTGCTGTCACAACAGAAATGTTCAAAGAAAAAGATGCACAAACCTGACTGAAACATGGATTTTAAGTGTTTTTGCTGCTTGGCAGGAGTCTACATAACAGGAATGTTTTTTAAACACAGCTGTTCAAAAGTTAGGGTCAAAAATCTTCATACAGAAAGAATGCATTACACTGATCAAAAATGACAGTAAAGACTTTATTTATCCCATATAGAAAAAAATTGTCTTCGTAATATTTAATCAAAAACCAAACTGCTATTGTATATCCATTGTTTTCTGCTGCTTTTGTAGATATACAGCCTTACTAAAAGTATACCAGTAGTTAATGCAATATTTTAGTGAAGGTCAACATTAATGTAACGAAGGTTGCAGCAATAATTCCAAATAATGATGAAAAGCAGTTTAAGCTTTGGCATAGGTTAAAATACACCTGAGGATGAGCTTAAACATAAGCCTCCACATTATGATCAAAAAGCCTCCTCAAATGTGGATGTAAGTGGTGTTTCTTGCATTTAGGATGGAACACCCAGTTTTACATTCTGATCAATTCCAATAGCACTGGAATCCAATAGTCCCAGAAATTCCTAATTTTGGCTTTGTTGAATGTCCTGTTTCATGGATTGCAAGTTGGTTTTAACTTTGAAAGCAGTCTCGATGAGCCAGTTGAGCACATGAGCTGTTAAATGACCCTGATGACTCCTCAATAGCTGCTGTTTGTAAATGGTCTGCTGAAAGTGTTAACCAAACCATGTGCTAATCGCTAATTGGAGAAGTCCAGCCACAGTCCCTGGCATTAGATCATAAAAGTCAATGTTGCATGAATGAGGACAACGAGACTGAAGGAGTGTCAACCTTGAGAAAGTAAAGTTTGTGGCAGGCATCGTCGCTGGCTCTGCACCGGCTTGTAGAGTGGAGTAACGGTTGACTCCTGTTTTTCTAACAGCCAAAGAATTTCCCCTCCAACTCATGCCCAGAGCAAGTCTGGCCTGAGGCCTCAATAAACAAGACTAGACTAGGAAATGGAATCTGCTAGTTTTGATGAGAATTTTTTTTTTTTTCTTTTTAGCCATCTTTGTCTATTTCACTCACTCAGTTCCTCTTTCTTCATGTAGTACAACATGACCTACGGAGCGATTCTGAGATGGGCCGTAGAAGCCTGAAGTAGGTTAACATCCCAGTATAGTCCAGTATAGTTCTAGTACAGAGCTGGGCTTTATTGGAGGAATTCCACCCTGCTGGGCGTACTCCCCTTTGGTCCATTCCTGACAAAACTTACTGTGCAAGAAGAACCACCCTCCGTCCCCCAGATGTTTTCAATGGAGCTTTTGTGGAATGCCCTGAACCTGTGCCATCAAATGGTGAATTAATCTCCTTAGGTACTCTGCAAACTGGCAGCTTAAAGTGATAATTCACCCAAAAATGGAAATTCTGTCATTATTTACCTATCATCAGTATGACCTTCTTTCCTCAGTGGAACACTAAAGGAGAATTTTTGTAGAAAATCATGGTTGTTCTTTTCGATATAATGAAAGTGAATGGGGCTGTCAAGCTTCAAAAAGAGAACAAGTACCATAAAACTAGCACATTTCATTAGAGAAATAGTAATGTCGGATTGCTGAGTGAATCATTCCTTTGAGTTGGATCTTTTCAGTGAATCAGTTAATCTAGATCACAAAACCAGAATGATTTGTTCACAAATTGGACTGATCCGGTTCTCAAGTTCAACTCATTGACTCATTAATTTGGTTGCAGAAGTTAACATCTTACAGGAAGTGAAGATTATCAGTGCATAACGACCTAAATTTTCAGAATCTTTAAATATTGCGCAAAATGGACCATATTTATTGAGTTTGTTCTGTTGTTATAGGGCAGGGGTGTCCTCTCCTGCTCCTGGAGGGCCACTATCCTACAGAGTGTAGCTCCAATCTGCCTCAACACACTTTCCTGTAAGTTTATAGTATTCCTAAAGATCTTGATTAGCAGGTTCAGTGAATTTAATTAGGAATAGAGATAGGGGGGTGTCCAAGTCTTCCCGGAAAGTTTGTATTTAATAGTTGTGAAGTCTTAATCACGACTTCAGGTACATTCAGATCACTTACTTGGTCGGAGCAAGATATTATCTACAAAAAAATACAGAAATATTATTTTCCACTGACACACCTTCAACTTGAAAACTCCGGGCTCAAAGAAAGTCACGAGTTTCTGACTCGCAACTACAGCTTTGTGATGACGTTAATGTGCGTTTAACTCGTAAACATGATCTTTCTGCAGAACAGTGGCCCTCCAGGAACAGGTATGTACACCCCTATTCTAGGACATTGCTAGGTGTGTTTTTTTGTTTTGTCTTGTTTTGTTTTGTTTTTTTCTTCTCTGGGTAGTTAATAGATGGTTGCTTTCTGGTCCATGTCAAGACCCTGACTCTCTTTGTGATATTAGTTTGAAAAAAAAAAAAAAAAAATGGCTGTAGATATTCAGTGCACTGTAAATTGGTGGAATTTTTTGGCCATTTTAGCATAATTCTAATGAAACAAACTCCTAACCCCCCAAGTATGAGCAATAATAATAGTGTCACTTGCCTTAGAAGAACCTCTAAAGATTTATATAAGCTTCCTCTGTGTAAATTACTCTGCTGATTTTCCTGTTTACGTACCTTCCTTTGTTTCCACCATCTTGTTTGTGGTTTCCATTATTCCTGTTCTGAAGGTGTTTTTCAAAAGGCAGAATTCTGTTAAATGTGTGTGCATGTGTGAACTATCCTTGTTTTGTACGGATGAGTAGGTGACAACAGATTTTCCACCCCATTGGCTCTTGTGGAATAACGTCAGCTGTGTAGATGGAGCCTTTTCCCAATAGTCTCTCCTCAAGGAAAACCCACGCTGTGTTTCCTGATCCACACCGAAATAGGTTAGCCGGGGAAGAGGAAATATGGGTCGCCATCATAAAGCAATTATCTCCTTTAAATGTTTTAATGATTAATCGAGGGAGTTCAGCAAGAGGTTTGATTTTCAATTTCACGTCCCTCAGCATTCACGTACAACGTGGTTTCCACAGTAACTGGTTTGATTATGGAAATTGGGGAGAATGAAGGCTATGATAATGTTCTGTCAGCTTGAGTTTATTTTTGAGCCTGATGTCACTCACACACACAATCACACACTTCCTCCTTCTTTTGTTCCACCAAGGAGATGTTTATTTTGTCCTGACAGCTGCTCTCTAATGGAATCGTGTCCCTTTTTATCTATTCATTCTGATGTTTATTGGTGTAGTCGGTGCTTGCGTGTCAATCTGGTGTCATTCATGTGCCTTTCTCTCTTTTTCCACTTCTTCTGTCTCCTTGCACACAATTAGAGTCATGGTACAAGATCCTTGAAAGGGTCCTCACAAAGCAACTAATCATAAATAAATCTCTCCCTCCTTAGTATAGTGATATTCAATATACAATGGTCCCATAATGCTCTAGAAGTAGCATTCAGTCATTGAATTCATTCATTTGAAGCTAACCAGAGTAATTTTCCTCCTCTTAATTCTACTTTCTATTTCCTGATTTTGTGTCATCATCTCACTGATGTATCCAGTCATTATGTCTCTTCGTGTATTTAAAGACTCCATGAATTGGCTTAACAAGCACTATTTTTTTTTACCCCCTTGCTGATATATTTCCTATTGAAACAGAAAGTAGGCATAGGACATATAGGCTTTAGTCAGTAGGCTTTAGTTTGTCACTGCCGCAATGATACTTTCTGTTGCTATTTAATGATATTTCCTCTCTTGCAACGACATTTCTTTTCGTGTTTAATGGTGCGAGGGCGGGACAACATGTCACTGTCATTCGAGATCAGCAAATGACAACAATCCAATCAATATCCGATAAACAAAATCAAGTCTGGCCCCCACATTTTTTTTAGTTCAAGAATCCACTTTCTCGTAAATGGTTCACAATAGGGAAGAAAAGACTGTCGCAACTTCTGTTTCATTCCGACTTTAAAGAGATGCAAACTCAGATAAAAAAAGATTTCTTTTACCATGGAACAGACCTAAAAACAGGCCTAAAAGCCAAAAATGATGCCATGGGGGTTTTAAAAGGGTGAGGGAAATGTTGGTAAGTGTGTGAAGCAAAATCTGTCTAATTTTTTCTTCTTTCCGTTTTTATCGTTCCCTCCTCCTCTCCTGAAATTGTATCTCTTTCCCCCCATTTCCTGTTCTCTCCTTCCTTCAATGAAGAATGCATGTTTTATTTGAGGATTAGGTTTGGCATGTCTGGAACTAATAGAGTCCACCCCGCTGAAATATGTTATAAAATGATGGACGGACCAAAATGGGGACCCGGGGCACTGTACCACATGTGACTGGAAGTGCTTTTCCTCGATGTTCACTGGAGTTTGGGCTCTCAGTTGGCCTCAAACTGTAGCTCAGGTGCTCAGGTACAGGGCCTCATCCCAGCCAGCTGTTCGTCCCATTCTCCCAAGAGTTTTAGACCAATTCCTCTTGCATTGTGGAGCTGGCTCTTCGTTCTCTCTCCCTCTACAGCCGGCTGCACAAACTGACTTCCTGTCATCTCCCTTTTGCTTCCTGTTTGCTCTGATGAATGGATGGTTTCCTTTAAGCTGCCTTCAGTGACGCAAGTAGTGTACGCTATCCAACCCGCCTCCTGGAAACAACTGGTCCCTTTCAGATTTTCTTCTTTTTTTTTTTTTTTTATTGTATCCCATAAAAGTTACGGAGACAATAGCACAGCTCAGAGCTGCACAATGCTCTTTCAATGCTCTTTCACGAACGCACAGATGTGTGTATCTTTCTTGCTATGTTTTTACATCTCAGCTGTGATACAAAGGCTAATATAATTTCTTGGCAGAATCCTACACTGTAAAAAAGAATTATTGGTTTAACTTAAAAAAAAGTAAGTTACCTGGTTGGCTTAACATTTTGAGTTCATTGAAATAAAAAATTTGGGTTAATACAATGAAGGCGATTGGTTTAATCAACAGAAACTCAAAATATTGTTATCTGAATCACATTAATTATTGTGAAAAAAATGTTGTGATAATTCATGAAAATTATTTTTTACAGTGTACTTATTTGTCTTATCAAAATTGTATATCTAACAAAATGAAAATCATTCATTTTAAATGTAGATTAAGTGTCTAAATACTTCAAGCCACTATATTTAGAGCCATATGAGAAGAAAGTGATCTGTAAAGTTTGGGTGAGATTACAACATCCTGTGCCTAACATTTCTTAATCATTAGAGCTTGATCTACATGTTTTTCCTGGAATCAGTCTTTTACGATATTTTCCGAAGGAAAATCCACCTAGTGGGTTTGTTGGAGAAGGCTGATATGACATCAAACTCTACATATGCAGTTAGATTTTTCTGTCTGGTTAAGAGTTTTTTCAGGACTATCTTTCCAAGTGATTTTTTTTCTTTTGTGGAAAATCACCCAAAAATGACTGTCACCTTACATCGTTGCTCACCCTCATGTTGTTCCAAACCTGTGAGACGACTTTTATGGAACACAAAAGAAGATATTTTGAAGAAAAAAAATGTTTTTGTCCATACAATTGAAAGTCGATGTGGTCCAAAACAACACTATTGGACCCCAATGACTTTCACTGTATGGACAAAAAAGCATTGGCAATGACATGAGTAAATGATGACACAATTTAAATTTTTGGGAGAACTATCCCTTAAAGTTTCTAAAACCCACCTATGAAAATTGCTGACAAACTTTTAAATCAAATATGCTTTCAGATCTTACCTGACAGATTGAAACTTGTTGATGTTTGTTGTCTGCAGTGATATGAACTACGGTAGAGGCAGAGCACAGGGGAAGGAGTGTACTTAAATGTCTTTAATTTATGATTTTCTGAATGCGTCAGAGTGTTTGCCTGCCGGTGAATACCTCAGACATCTACTTACCAACCGTGTGAGGATGACTAATGTCAAAACAACAGACTTCCTGGGCTATTTGTGTGTTGGTTTCACATGCACAACACTTTTAACCCCTCTTGTGCTCCCTGTTAGTGTTGTCCTTGAACTCGTTGAGGTTACAGAGTGGCACTATAAACACTAATCTCATCTGCTTAGTCATCATGGCACCCCAGCGTTCACGAACTTCAAGCGTGGCCTCTGTTTTTGAGGACAGCAGTCTTGCCGTCTACCTCCTGTTGATTTCTATCTCCTTGCTTTTAAAGCTCTGGCGACAAGCCTGGAGTTTGGAGCCCTTAGCCAGGGCTTGTAATGAGATATGACAGATTTGGGGTGGGGTTTTTAGGGGAGCCGGCTGAGATGCTCTCAGGGAAATGAACAAAGTGACAGCTGGGATGAGGAGGGGAGGAGGATTGATTTGGCCTTAAACAGACAGTACCATTAGATTACAGACCCCTGATGGACATGGCTACACTGGACATCAAACCGTAGTCCTTATAAATTAAATTCAGATTATTTGTATAGCATTTTTCATAATATATGGGTCAATGACATGTTGTCTGTTGTCCAGATCTATTATTAATTTTATTTTTAAATACAAGTTATGCATGCCACAACTTGAATAACCTCTTTTGTGATTAACATGTTTTTAATTTCTGAATTCAAATTCATTTTGATATTTTTGGGAGGCAGAAATGTGAGTGTAGTACAACTGTACTGATATCAAAATGATATGAAAACATAATTAGATTATTTTATTATTATTTTTGTTATTATTTATAATAAACTTATAATTCCATTTTGATGAACAAAAGTTTTTCAAAGCATTAAAGTTAAAAAAAAAACAAAAAAAACAGGAAATTACATCATAGAGGAGACATTTTTAACCTATTTTGACCTTTTATGACAAGAGAAACTAAATTTGTTTTTTAAAGATTATTTATTGTGTTCTCTCTTATTGTCATTGACCCATATGTCATCAGCATGCAGTGTTTGTCTTCCCAAGATTATCTTTCAGTCCTTTGTCCAGTGCCAGCTTGTCAGTCAATCTGTTTTGCTCATTCCCGCCCTTCCTTTTAGTTAGAGGCAGTATAATCAATAATGCATGGCTGTGTAATACCCTGACTGAGCAGATATCTCAGCAGGTAGCTGTGATGATTGTTGTTTGGGGACCAGTAGGTATTACTCAACACTGTGTTTTGTTCTGTCTTATAATGAAGGTCCCAGCCAGTGCTTTTCTGCATGCTCGCCAACAGCTGTGTCGCAAAGACTTCCTTGTAGCCATGAAATTAGATCATTATATAATGCTTGTTCAGCAAATGCACACTCAAGGAGGCAGGGGTCATTGCTGTCTGATTACTCTGAGATCATTTAATCTTTTGTCGCCTTAATGTTTATGACATGCTCAAATAATTGTTCTCAGTCAAACAGGTCACTTGAATCAAGGTCAAGTGTCCTTTTTTGTTGATTCAGAGGGGAAAAAGTTCTTAAACTTTCGCTCCTGCAGTTGAAGTAAAACATCTGCTTACTCTCTTTTCTTGAATTTACTGTGTAGAATTATCTATCTGTCTAATATATTCTATATTAATTATATATAATATTTACATATATATATATATATATAAAGTCTATATATTGTCTAATTCTATAGATAGTCTAATATTTAGTCTATAAATGTATAATATACAGTATATATAACATGTAGGCCTATTATATTTTATACATTAATATTATAAATTATGCATTATAATTTTTAAATAGTAAATCAATTATATAAATTACACTTTAAAATTATATTTTAAAAGCGTGTATTGTGACTATTCAAGCATTTGTAATGTGGAGTATGTTTTTGGCCCAAGGACTAAGTGAATGTTTGAGGGACATACTATACTTGGAAAGTTTTTTTTATTAATTAATAATTTATAGTGTGCAACAAAACGTGTTCAGTTAGCCTCTGGAGGTAGATATGGAGCTAAAGAGAGTTTTTAAGTACAATATTTTTAGCTTTTTGGATTTCTGTTACTGAGTTTATGTTTGTTCTTTTCACTCAGGGCATTTTAACAGATTTTCCTGTATATATGCAGAACAGCAGGATGGCCAGAGAATTGGTAGCACAGTGTTTCTCAGGCTTAGGAAACATTTTATGAGCCCCAGAGACAAATGTAGAACATCTGACTTGAGTTTTCCTGTAAGTGTGGTTAGATTATACTCTTCCTGCTGTTGAGGACAGTGATGATGATGGCGTTTACTGCTCTTCTCAAATCTCTATATAAACTGATCCTGAGTTAATTAGTAATGGTGCTTGTTCTAGCTTGTATTGCATTTAGCACAAACAGTTCAGATTATACTTTTATGACTGTTTTACTTTTCCAGCAGTCTTGCTTAATGTGCTGTCATTAGATCTATTCTTCAGTTTCTTTCCCTAGCCCGACTCAGCCCCGTTGGCTTCATGCCCTTCACCTAACCAATCAACTAAGGGCTGAAAGCCTTGGCAGTTAACAGGATTTGGTTTACACATTGACATGAATGAACACATATATAGCTCCACCACCGTGATCTAGACACTTAAAGGGATAGTTCACCCAAAAATGAAAATTATGTCATCATTTACTCACCCTCAAGTTGTTCCAAACCTGTAAAAATTTCTTTGTTCCGTTGAACACAAAGGAAGATATTTTGAAGAAAGTTTGTAACCAGGCCGCTTTGGGGCACCATTGACTTCCATAGTAGGAGTGGTGCTCCAGAACTGTTCAGTTTCCCACATTCTTTAAAACATCTTCCTTTGTGTTCAGCATAACAAAAAAATGTATACAAGTTTGGAACAACCTGAGGGTGAGTAAATGATGACAGAATTTTCATTTTTGGGTGAACTGTCCCTTTAAATCAACTCTTTAAAATGCCAGAAATGGTCTTGTCTGCACATTATCATGCTCTTCTCCATCATTTGGTTATCATTTGTTGAATTACTGCTATAGAAAATGTAATAGAAATTAGAAAAATAAAATTGAAAATGTAAAATAATTGTGATACAATCCTATGATTGCCGAAACATTATGTAGAAAACAGAATTTAACAGGAATATTGTAATATTTTATTTTATTATTTTATTTTATTTTATTTTGGTTTGGTTTGGAAACCCCTGGTTTCCTTTGTGTATACATTTTATTTTATTTTATTTTATTTTATTTTATTTTATTTTATTTTATTTTATTTTATTTTATTTTATTTTATTTTATTTTATTAATAAATATTTTTTATTAACCCCTGGTTTCCTTTGTGTCTACATTTATCTCAATAAAAAAGAAGCATTGAGCTCATAATTGAATTATTAAGCCCATGAAGGCCTGACTGGTTCATTGACCATGTTGCGTCTGTGCGTGTTTGGAGACGATTTGCTTTTTGCTAAAATTACAGGGCTCCTTTTAAGAGCTGAGGCATTACGATGTGGCACTGACTCATTTCACATCATCATAAATTATACGGAGGGTAGAAAATTACACGTGTCAGTGGTATTGACACATGCTGGCATGTCAGACTGGGGCTTAAGGGCTGCCTTGTGATATAGTCATGTAAAAACCATCACAATGAGAAGTGGGAAAAGTCCAGTCCTACAGCCCTAGGATGTACTGGAGTGAACTTTGTTGTGTTTGACTTGACTGAGACACAGAGGCAGTGGAAATCCCACTTCTGTGTGATGTCAGAGTGAAAGTGTGCTCTCAGCGTAAAAGCACAATAGAGTCGGGACAGCTGGGTATCATAGCCCTGGGACTGTCACACCCCACTGGTCTCCTCTCTTCTCCGGGCTGGAAAATTTAGAACATATGGAGGCAAAAGTCATCAGATTTCTCTACAGCAGGAAATGCAAAGGTACTGTTGATTCTGGGACCTTTTCAGTTTGTTTTCTTGTCACTTGAAACACTGGTTTGACAGTTAACGCAAGACTTTGCATCAATTGAAATGTGATCCCGCAGCTGTAAACAATGAAATAGGTGCTTGTTTATAGTCTTCCCTGTTTGGGTGAAGGATTCTGCATTGCTTTGAATAGTTAAACTGCTTGATGGCAGCACTTGCTCCAAAACTAGATGGCTCTGCTGTATTGTATTAGGGTTTTTAATTGGAGCTTTAGTATGCAGGACAAGTATCCATAGATCCAGAGTTCCCAAGGGCTCACGTAAACATCATAATTCAATATTTCAATAGGCTGTCGGGATTGAGCGGAGTAAATTAATTTGGAGCCATGCTTGAGTGCTTGGCGGATGTTGGATAGGGAGAAAGAGAGACAGAGAGAGATGCAACGGAAATGAAAAGTGATAAGCTTGGATAAACTCTCTGAAGGTGTGTGTGTGCATGATGGACCTCTGTAAAGCGATCTCTTGACCCTAAGTATTGTTCGCCAGTCTCTTGAGAAGCGTTTTAGTGTTAAAGCACCAAATTTACTTGATGATTGATGATCATAAAGATCATTAAAAAAAGGTTCTTTTTTTTTTTTTTTGCATAGAAGGTTGAAATGTCTCTCCACCAGCTATTTTTGACTTTGTTTGAGGAACTAGGCTAGAGCAGCATAGACTAGATTGTGAAATGTGGGTAAAGGATTTTTTTCTGCCTGGATCAGAGTATGATCATGTTTTCGATGATATAGTGAGCAGTCCCAGATGAAATATGCACATGTTTTTTGCATTTCAATTGAATTTTCATTGCATAGTAATGGTAAAAAACAAGTTTTGAATTTGCAACATTTGCAACCAGTGTCCAAAATGAACTTACGTCCATAGAGGGTGAGTTTACCAGTCATAAATATTTCTGTTTTTGTGTGTGTGCGTTTTATAAAGAAATGCATGTTCTCCATTACAAAGATTACGTTAGTGGATTTTAGTTATCAAATTACAGCAAAAACACATCATGATTTTGTTGGATATTATTTTGGTGGCTTAATGTGAGGAATATTCCACACATGTGTTTCCACATGGAGTTTTGGAGAAAAACTAAACAACTTGAGGCATCCTACATTCATTTATGATTGCAAAATTTCCTCTTAGGAAAAACATGCACAAGTCACAACCGATGATCGCATAGGGTCCATGCTGAATGTTAATTTTTGACACTGTTTGCTAATATTTGAGCATGAATACAATACCATTCAAAAGCTTAGGGTCAGTAATATTTTTAAAAGAAATGTATACTTTTATTCAGCAAGTATGTATTTAATTGACCTAAAGTGACAGTAAAGTGTCCAAAAAATCCTATTTCAAATAAATGCCGTTCTTTTGAACTTTCTTTTCATTAAAGAATCCTGAAAAGATGTATCAATTTCCAGAAAAATATTACGCAGGACAACTGTTTTCTTGACTTGAGCACCAAAGATGAGCATATTAGAATGATTTCTAAAGACTGGAGTGATGGCTGCTGAAAATCCAGCTTTGCCATTACAGGAATAAATTACATTCATAAAATATATTAAAATAGAAAACGGTTAATGTAAATGACAAAAATATTTCACAATATTACTGTTTAAATATATGCAGCCTTGGTGAACACAAGAGACTCCTTTCAAAAACACTAAAAAATGTTTACAAAGTGTGTAGATAGTGATGATTAAAATTTCATCAGTTTTACAAAATTGATTTTAAGCATCTTAATGCACAACCAGAGTGTGAAGTACTGCAATAACTCTGCTGCTTCTTCTTCTTCTTTTTCTCTGATTGGCAGAGATCCGAGCCCAGTTGGTGGAGCAGCTTAAGTGTTTGGACCAGCAATGTGAGATCCGCGTGCAGCTCCTGCAGGACCTGCAGGACTTCTTCCGCAAGAAGGCAGAGATCGAGATGGACTACTCCCGCAACCTAGAGAAACTAGCCGAGAGGTTCCTGGCCAAGACGCGCTACACAAAGGACCCTCAATTTAAGTAAGAGAACATTTGGCTGTGTTTCCATTTAAGTTGTTTTTGCTGATAAATCATAGTCTGGTGATCCATGACATTACCTGGGCACTGTTTGAAATCAATATGTTTATCCAGGCTTTTTTTTCCCTCTCTCTCACACACATTTCTGATTGTATAAGAGCTGTTTTGCAGTGAAAGTTGAGTCTGTTGAGTAAACTCTCACCAGGGTCATGTGATATTCAGTCAACACTTCATTTTGTGCTTTTTCAAGATAAATTCATTAAAATCTTCCGTAACCACTCATAATAGTCATATTTTAGCGTGTAGGCTTAAACAGAGTCTCCTTGTTTGTCAGGATGATGATGAACCAGCTTCAGACCATGTAAATACAGTAAGTCTTTTGAGGCTTTCACAAGACCCTGCTGTTATATAAGAGGCTTGTCTCACATCTCTGATTAGATAGCAGTGGGGATTTTGATTGTGGAATAAAGTCAAATATTTTCTTCGAAGTCCTTGGTTCTGCTCCAGTGACCCATATTTGATCCTGATACTGTAGTGTTATGCCATATTGTGATGAAACAGCTAGTGTAACATTAAGAAAAGCAAGTAAAGTGGAGTATTAATGTTCTTACTCAAGATATAAATGTTTATATTATACTGTCTGATTGACTATATTAGCTTATTTTATTGTTTAGTGTGAAACAGAACAGTCTTTTGAGTGGCCTTGGTATCATTTTCATACTTAGAACTTTGACTTTGAAGGCAAGTGGCAATTATGCTGAAGACCTGGCATTAAATGAATGAAGATTTCTCGATACCAACTAGTGAGCTATGAGAATGATGCAGTCTCACTGCAGTTGTTATGACAGGATATGCTGCGGAAGAGCCTATTAATCAGTGTTATTTGATTGTCTAAACGGATCTCTGTGGTTAGATGCTTGGATCCTGTTGGATTCAGTTTGATCTGGTTGATGTGGTAACCTCATCCTCAAAGAATAACAAAGAAGAGCTTAAAGACCAACTGCCTCAGAGTTTTAAGTATACTTCCCTACCCTGGCTTATGTGTGAATTATGGCCGAAAGAATCAGGATGTAGTCTGGATGTCTTGTTAATAGTGCTGTCAATCATTAAAAAAAATTAACTCGATTAATCACACATTTTTTCTGTGATTAATCACGATTAATCGCAATTAAAAACACTTAAGTTTTTATATATTTTTAATATATTTTATAATGTAATAATTTCACAGTTAATCTCCAAATGAAAACACCATAAAGAAACAACATGAAGACAGTATATTTTAAATACTTGTTTAATGGCATCTTTTTATGAATGAAGGCCAGTATCGCTGATACTAATACTGCTACTGATGTCTCGATGAAACTGATTTTTTCCCCGATTTTAAACATTATAAATTATAGCCATTCAACATTACAGTGTAATTGAAAGCTATATCATTTTTACATTTATTAGGCTTCAAAAATATAGTAATCTAATAAGAGTAACTTTTAATTTAAGTGAACTTAGAACAATCCTCACATAAACCCATAATAAATGTCATATTTACCATTGCCCTTCCTACCTGTCTAACAGATAGGAAAAATACAATTGAATAAAGTTACCAAACAGTCTGCACTGCATGATTTATAGCCTAAATTAAATATAGATAATCATTATTAAAGCTACAAAAGTTCTTTAGTCAAGAGCAGTGATTAATTTTCGCTGTTACCTTTGTTCTTTCATTATCTTCAATGACAGACGGCATTAGTGGTTGCTGTCACTTTAAGAGCTGCCGCTGCTGCACATGATGCAGATCTCACACGCGTCCCACTTTCTCACAGCTCTTTACTTTCGTTTTAAGACTTTATTTAACTCGTTCAATGCTGCTCTTATGAGGACACTCGACAAAACTGATATTTTTGGCATTATTGTGTGTGTTATTGTTCGTTCAAGCGTGAAAGAGAACTCAATTCTGGCGCGCCGTGTGTGTCAGGACATTCACAGACAGCGCGTTCTCTTTTTCTCTTTTGGCGCATTTAAATGGTTTAAAAGCATTTGCATGAATAAGAGCGTGATCATATTGTAATGCTAGCCTAAGGATGACAGAAAAAAACGGATGCTGCGTTAATATTTTTAATGCGTTAAACTGGAAAAAAAATAATCGCATGCGTTAACGCGTTAATGTTGACAGCACTAGTTAATTGAAGCATGTGATGAGAACCATAATGTCGCTAACAATAATGTCTTTCCCTTGTCTACAACAAGCTTCCCGACCATTATGAAGCAATATATTTGATTTATCAAAGGTGCTTTTATAACTCACAACGGTCCATATTTGTGGTAACACGTTGTCATCCTTTTGTGCTTGCTGTGTAAATAGGTTGGACTGGATTTGAGTTGTTTTCCAGTGTCTAGTATGCATACTTTAACAAGTTTCTTTCTGGCGGTTTTGCCCCTGGCACTGTTTTGACATGGGGGATATCCAGAGTTTGAACTTTTTTCTTTCTTTCATTGTTTCTTTCATTTCCCACCTTGTCATATGTTTCTCTTTGCTCCTTCCCTTTTTCACTCTCTGTCTTTCACATTATTCTGCTCTTTGTATTTTCACTTGACTCTTCTGCTCCCAATATAATGGTTTGAAGTGCTGGAGGCTTCAAGTATGGGAAAGTCAACATACGGCTCTCTAACAGCTACTAGAATAATCAATAGTTAGCACACATGTTTTTTGAGAGTGGTTTTCTGTGACAGCTCTGTGCCTTATCAGGCCATGGTGGTGACGAGACCCCTGTGTACCTCAGACCCTGGGGGAGGTTCAGTTTCAAATGGAGGCGTGCATACTGTAGTGTGAGGGGTGGATGTATATAACAATATTCTTCATTTTTGGTCAACAACAGTATATGTTATAATTAGTGCTGGGCAAGTTAACGCGTTATTATCGCGTTAACGCATTAATTGATTAACGTCGACAATTATTTTATTGCGCATTAACGCAGTTTTTTCTAATTATTATTTTGAAAGTCCGTTGCTTACAAACAAACTCCCGAGGCCCGTTACATTCTTCTAGTCTATTATTATTACTATTAGGTTAGCTACTTTTATTATTAAATTAATATTATAATAAATTTGCCCCGCAATAATTTCATAGCGCGTCACCGCATAACTGACGTGCTGTGAGGATAATGAAAGATTAGGCTAATTACCTCATCTTTGAAAATGTTTTAAACATTTTTTTTTAGATCTATTATACAATGAATTATAGGCCTATAATTAAAATTATTAACAGTCTATAATATTTCCTAATGGGGCGTTCACACCAGACGCGACTTGCGCGAATAAATCGCGCTATTCACGCGTAGTTGGACGCTTGAACATTTTGAGTTCACTCACGTGTGAAATTCACTTCACAACAGACGCGAATTCACGTCATGAGTGGGGCTTCTGCCAGGCGGCTCCAGTCTCGTTTCTGCACACTTCCTCCGAATAAACACATCAACTCGTCAGCGGGAAAGTAGTTGTAAAATATGGCGAATAAGCTCAATTTGCCGGCTTTAGCTAGCTTGTAGTCTCAATATGTATATATATAGCTCGAATTGAGTAAAGAGCATTTTTTACAACTTACCAGATTGTCCGACCTCCTCACTCACTTTCTTCCAAGCAAGATCCTTTTTATTCTTGTTTCTATAAAAGTATGAAGATGTATCGTATAGCTCCGGGTATCCACATACAGCGACGATGATTTTGTCCTCCATTGTTGTTTCGGATTTTTGCCTCCTCTCGCTACGTCGTAATCACGTCACTACTAGAGCAAGCTCCTGATTGGTTAACGCGGCGCGAATTTTCGCCAAAGTTCAGATTTTTCAACACGCGCGTAACGTGTGATTTCATTTATGACTGCAGTGTTATGGTGCGTTCACACCAGACGCGAATGATGTTGAATTATGTTAAAGCGTTAAGCGCGTGTGATTTAAATGTTAAGTCAATGCAAAGACGCGAATAGACATCCTGCGGCGCGAATGAGGCGGCGCAAATGACGCGATTCGCGCGAATAGAGCGTTTCGGGCGCTTGACGCGCGTAACGCGTGATTCAGTATTAGATCACGTGTTACGCACGTCAAACGCCCGAAACGCTCTATTCGCGCGAATCGCATCATTCGCGCCGACTCATTCACGCGAATCGCGCCGCAGGATGTCTATTCGCGTCTTTGCATTGACTTAACATGTAAATCACTCGCGCTTAACGCTTCATCATACCATAACACTGCAGTCATAAATGAAAATTAAGCGCAGCTTTACTTCAAGCACAGACTTTAAAAAAACAACGCGTTTAACACGAAATAGGTCTACTATTCTTATTTGTTTCACTTATATGTACGGACCACAAGAGAAATAATGGAATAACTTAAGACAGTTATGTAGGCTACCGTTACCAGCATATTATGTTGAAATGCGTCTCTCGTCGTCTCTGATAGAATATGCTCCGTTAATGCAGCGTCAGACAATTCCGTCACTTTTTACTTTCACTTTCTGTAGTGGATACTGACCGAGGTTAAGACTTTTTCACCGGCAAAACTCTTGCGCAAAGTTTACACGTTGCTTCTTGTGTGATATCCATTGGCTCTTGGTATAAAACGGAGTGAATTTCGTGTTTCAATATCACTTTCTTAAGCCACATAAAAGCGTCCTATACGGTTGTTAAGTCTGACATCACACGGCAGCGCTTCCGGGTCCAAACGCTCTATCTCATACCACAAAAAAACAACAAATGGTGCTAATATACACACACGATGTGGTGTAATACTACAAAAAAAGTATAATCATAACCTTTATCTCCATACCAAAAATCTTTTATAAATCGTTAAAATATTAATGTCTGTGACGCAGTGAGCACGGAGACTGTTGTGTAGACTGTAAGTATTTAAAATGTTTAACTTTTTAAAATGATTGATGTTTAATATGAATAAATAGCGCTCATAAACGGCAGTCGATGGCATTCTCAAGTGAAACGAGTCGAGGCTTGGACCCGGAAACGGCGTTCCTTACGTCACGACTTAACAAGCGGATATGGGGAAGAACGTTTGATTACGCTGCCGTTGTCTGTTTTAATAGGCTACTGCCATCTAGTGGTAGGAGGCATGTCACTGGATCCACAAATGCAGATCTTACTCATTGCACGCCACGCACAAATTCTGATCTACATTAATACAAAATCGAAGTTTTGTATTCACAGCTATGCTTGCTACCGAACACAGACTGTTTATGCTGCTCCCTGATAAAAGAAAAATGTTTCTGCTGGTACCTGTTAAAAAAATAAATTAAAAAAATGTATAAATGCTAACTTGCTGTTGTTTGGAAGGTGCCTGTTATAATGTTATGATCAAGGCTCTCTACTCTGTCTTATGTTTTTTCTTATGTTTTCTTGTGTTTTCTTAAGAATCATTTCTTGAGAAAGAGAGACTCATTTCTTAAGAGACTCGTTTCTTCATTTTAAAATCATTTCTTTTTCTTGTTTCCTGATTTCCTTGTATCTTCCTCATTTTGCTCCCACATTGGGCCTGCATTACACCATCTTCCTCACTGAACACCCCATGCTACACAAAGTCTACAATAACCCCTGCCGCCCTGATACCAGTGACCCCCGCTGAGATAGATTTTCTAATCAGCTCGTGATCTCATCCAGTCTAAATACCATTCCCTGCCCTCCGTGGGTCCCCTGAGCCCCTGGAATCCAGCTCCAACATCTGCATGTTTAACAGGCGAAGGCAACATCTGGGACGATGATGCCACGATGGAATGTGAGGTATTTTCTGGCCCCGCTCCACCAGAAGAACGTAGCTGTCGGTGAGGCCCTGACCTACAAACTAAGGGGCATCTATGGGGATAGTTTGGAGACCCCTGATATACTGCATATGTTCTTACAGGGAGAGTTCAGCTCAGTGCCTTCCATTCTACCAGTCAAGGGTCAAAAGGCTCCTCTATGTGTGATATGAAAGTGTGCGTCATTTGTTCAGCAAGCCAGCGGAAGGCCCGATGACGAGTCGCTCAGCAATGAAAGGACAGCATGGTTAAGAAACACGCGGTCTGGAATGATAACGCCATGGTACTGACCTAATTTCTAGCATGCCTGATTTTCTACAAATGGTCTGAGTTGATACAAAGAGGCAACTGAAGCTGACCACAACGTCTGGACTCATGACAAATAAGAATGGTGGTGGTTACACTGGTGCCACAGATGAGTGGTGATGTGTCACATGCTTAATGGTCTATTCTGCTGATCTAAGATTACACTACGAACCAGTTCTCAACTATTCTCTTCCCCTCAAGAGATCGAGAAAACAACATAATGGACAACAGTGATTTCGTCATTTCAAAATTTTTAAAACATCGTCATATGCTGTTAACTCACTTCCTAATGTCTTGGAAACCACAAGTGTTATTGTGCCTTTCCAGAGTCCCTTAGGGGTGTCCAGTCCTGCACCTGGAGGGCCAACTTCCTGATCCAACCAGATCCAAAACACCTGCCTGGAAGTTTCAAGGAATGTATCCGGTCACCTCTAAACCCTTATTCACTATTCCTTACATTACTCCACTAATATAGTCCACACACATGTCATGGAATATCAGTTTTACACTTATTTATTGTTATTGCGGTTCATTGTGTGATTGAATGAGTGCACTCGATAATATGGTTTGGTTTGGCAAATGTCTGTCTCGGGCTCAATTCGTTGTTGAAATATAATCATTTACACAGTTACACAGATTTATTTAAACATACATTAAATAATCAAGACATCACTAACAAGTTAAGTAAAATATAATGAATATATAGGCTAATATAGTACACATATTTAGCGAAAGAGTTAATTTCTCTGATGAACAAGCTGTGGACTTGCCTGAGGTAAATGCTACGTGACAGTGTTTACAAGCTGTTTTATTGACGGTGTTGAAACACTGATTAAGCGATTACACAAGATATTATACGTTTCAGTAAGTTGTACTGTATCTTTCAACATACCTTCAGATGTTCACTCATGTTTATTCTGTAACTAGTATTAAAGAGGAAGAGATGATCGCGTTCACTCGCACTCCACGCTGCCGCCTGAAATGAGGCGCTTGTACAGTGATCTGTCTCGCCACATCAAAGAGTGTTTTTTTTTTTGTTTGAATTTCATGATTAAATGGGCAGATTTTTAAAGATGACACTTTGTTTCTTATCAAAAGGAACAAAACGTGGAACTTATTGCGATTAATGGTGGTTAGGCTACAACGGCGTATTTGTCGTGTAGATCCAATAGGCCAGGGCTAGGCGGGGCAGCAGGGGGTGGGGCCCGTTCGGTACGCCATGAGAATATCGCGGTTCGTACCGTGGGGGATGTATCGCGGTTTTTCAGTTCGGTTTGAATATCGTTACACCCCTAATTATGACAATGTTTACTTTAAGGTTTTTATATTGTTATATGTTGTAGATGGTTGGAAGATATTTTATCTTCTCCATCTTTTTGAATAAGCAGCCAGCAAGAGTAAAGCATAGACATTTCAAAATAAGAGTCTGGTGTATTGTTTATAATTAAAAGTCACACATTATTCTTTTTTTTCCCCTGGTCAATATTGTAATTTTGGTTGTACAATAAACTGTTTCTGGCATTTAAATCAACATAATCTTTGGAGCTCCTGTCTAAGCTGCCCCATCACAGGAAGGAAAGACTAAGAACATTAAACATACTATTCAATAGATAGATTTTACTAGTATGAGCACAATAATCTGATTATTACAGTTTTTACATGTAAAATACAGTTTGAAGCTAAAATATTAAACAACCTAGTGCACTTTTTGTGTTCTAATAAATGTAATAATTTTGCTTGATGATTGAAATACATTATTTGATAAATTTTAATTGCACCTGTAGAGTTTTTTTAATGTGCTCCTGAATATTTCAGCTTGTGAGCACATGTTCTCCTTGGGAAAAAAGTAAGCTTCAAGCCCTGTTTCTCCTCAAATAGTGCACTACCTGAATATTGCAATTTCAGAGATAGCCCTTGAGTAGCTGGTTCAGGTCTGTTTACTTAGGGTTTGAGCGAAATTCTTGCAGTAAGGTGGCCCTCCTGAAGTGTGATTGGACACCCCTATCTGGCCAATGAACTTTGCCCACATTAGACTTCCATATACAAGTGTTGAAATGTTGCCTGTTCTGCAGTATCCAGTGTCATGGTACCTTCTGGACCATTTGTGAGCTTGTGGTTAGTTTGACTAGAGGAAGTGAGTCCGTCTGGTCTGGTGTGTTTGCCTGAACTTTATAAATGTGTGACAGTAAGAGAAAGCATGCTGGGCAAGTTTCATTTCCTCTTCATTCTGACTAGCTTGACTGATGTTTTCCCAGTGTCATGTCTTGACAGAAACAAGGCCTTGTTAAACACTTCTCACTTAAGTGAAAAATTCCCCTGAACACCTTCTCATGTACCTTCCAAAAGAGACTGGGTGAATGAATCAGACACTCTTCACAGTTTACAGTAGATAAAAAACTGTAACATTCTGAAATATTAATATAGTTAATATAGTTTAAAATGCAATTTATTCTTGTGATGGCAGAGCTTTGTGGAAACCATGAACATTTTTTTTTTTTTTCAGGATTCTTTTATAAATAGAAAATTCAAAAGAACAGCATTTATTAGAAATAACTTTTGTATTATTATAAATGTCTTTAAAGTCACTTTTGATCAGTTTAATGCATCCTTGCTAAATAAAAGTGTTAATATATTTTTTTAAAAATCTTACTGACCTCAAACTTTTGAGAGGTATGTAAAATGGTGTATATAAAATGATTTTTAGAATTATTATATTTATTTATTTTTTGTTTGTTTTTCCTTCAGTTATTGTCTTTAATAGTCCATGCACAAATTCAGGACTTCTCGTTTTTGCTTTGTGTAGTGATATCATCGATCAATTCCCATCAGTCCAAATGTCAAGAATTCCTTCATATTTTTCATCTCATAAAATTATTTACATGCCGCCATGTCACGTCCCTCATGTATGTCACCTAGGAATTAGCCCTTCTTGGCTTTGCGGAGTGTTCCTTTGGTGAAAGACCGGCTCTGTCTGCGATGACCTTGCTGTTAATTGGGCAATTCCTCCGCTCATGTGACCTCAGCTTTTTCATGGCCTTCCAGAAATGACCCGGAGCTCCCTCGTCTGAATGCCCATTTAAGAACTCTTTCCATCAGCCAAGGGGCCATGCTAATCTCATCAACGTCCCTTTTGTACATTTCCCAAGTGGAATTGTGTTTCTCCTAGGACTCCATCTTATATGGTTAAGCATTTGTTTTGCTTCTTTGCATATGAAAAAGTAAATTAGTATGTTTAGGATGTTTCTCAGGGCTGTCAATGGTTTCAGTCAACAATCATCAGATTGTTGGTTTCAATTCGGTATTTTTAATTTTTAAACAATTCAGAATTGCAGAGATTTAAAGATTAGTTTTGTTTGTATTTTCTTGTGTTTTCATGTTCATCATTTGTGTCAATTACTGGAGGTGTTCACACCACATTTTGGCACACATCTCAGTGGTTTGCCATCAGGAACCTTCTTTGAACCCTTGTTGTGCAAGACCTTGATTTTTTGCTTTGCTTTTTGTTGCATGGCATGCTCGAACCAGTTTCATTCTTCCCTGTTTCCCAAGTGTTGCTTTATACCAACATGTTGTGCGATTGTTGGCAGAACAACATCAAGATCTCATTCCACTCTTTACCTCAGCCGTAGCCTCCAAACATCCAAATGCAATTATTTCTGCTACAGTTCTTAACTGCTGTTGTTTAGATGGGGGAAAAGGGTGTCTGGGAAAGTTTGTGAAAAGAAAAGTTATTGGTAAGAGTGGTGTGCACACGTAAATGTTTTGAACTAGAATTGTTTAGCTGCATTTGGAGTTGGATTGTTACCCATGTACCACTTTTTATTAATAAGTAGGTCTGTTCAAAAAGTGAGCTGCACTGCTATCTGCTCCCTATGTAGTCAGCTACCTTCTTCTAAGGAACCATCTTAACAGAATAAAAACTTGCCTGATGCTTGGGCAATATTCCAATAGAGTTTCAGTTTAGCATGTTGCTAAGCTAATGACTTGTGCAGCGATTAGCATTTATTTTTGTGACGCCCCACTCTAAAAGTAGAAAATGTTGAATAAAGAATAATGAACAAATAAATTACATTTCTTACATATATATTAACAATAATGACTGAGGGTTTTGAACAGAGCTAATGTTAGGCTGAAATGTAAAGCTGATGATATAAAGTACAGTATTATTTACAGTAGTAATTGGAGATATTAGAGGGTCAGTGCTTATTAATAGCATATATCTGAGCACCATAAACAGGTATATACACTATATTGAAAGCCAACAATCTGTCAAATAATTGAAATCTAATTTTCTTTGAATGTCTGTTGCTTCTCTTTATCATCTGTAAAAAAATATATTGGCTGTCTGATGACAACAGTATATTTGTTTTTTGTTTTTGTTTTTCTGATCCCATCATCAAACGAGTTTGGGTACGGGCGAAGTGAGATGTGTCCAGTCCTTTCCATAACACTGACAGATGTTGAGCAGGAGAACAGGCTGTGATGTACCTCTGCAGAGCCCCCTGCTGAGCTCTGAACGCTGGCTGATTTCCCCTCTCTTTGAACTTGTTGGGAGGAGTGTCTGTCTGAAGTCTTGTCAGCAGGCAAACCAGAGGGAATGTCCTGTAACAGAGAGACAGGGTCCCCGCCGAGTGATATGATTAGTCCAACGTGCTCTTCAACAAGGAGGACTGTGTCAGACAAGTGTTAATACGTCTGTACATGTATATCTCTTGAGGTTAATTACCCAGACTAATTCAGGACATAAGTAGAGCCTGGTTTCAGCCCAGAATATTTAGGTATTGATGACATGAATATGAATTTTTATTATGTTAAACAGGTTCAGATGATGTGTACAGATGTGTACTGTATGTAATATGATTTGTGCATTTGAGCATATTCTGCACAAAAGTGAATATGTTTGGAAAGCATGGTATTACCATGATTTTGGACATGGGCTTTTGGAAATATGTAGTTGGTTTGGGGTTGGTAAGACTTCGTAATGCTTTTGAAGTCTTGTGCTCACCAAGACTGTATATATTCAATCAAAAATACAGTAAAACGGAAATATTGTGAAATATTATTATCATTTAAAACAACTTTTATATATTTATAAATAACTTTTCTATTTTAATATATTTTAAAATGTAATTTAATTATATATAGACGATGTAAATAGAGCTAAGCTGGATTTTCAACAGCCATTACTGATTTGGTGCTCAAGAAACATTTCATATTATTAACAATTTTGAAAATAGTTGTGATGCTTAATATTTTTTGTGAGCCATGATACATTTTTTTAAGGTTTCTTTGATAATTAGAAATTTCAAAAGAACAGCATTTATTTAAAATAGGAATCTTTTATAACATTATAAATGTCTTTATTGTAATTTTTGATAATGTGTCCTTGCCGAATATAAATTTCTTACAAAAAACAAACAAATTCTGAGCTCAAGCTTTTGAATGTTAGTATATTGATTAATCCACCCCGAGGAAGTGTTTCTATATATGCAGTGTTTCTAAAATGAGAAAGGAAATGGATTTTACCTCAGCACTTTTGCCCTTGCCGGTCACAAGTTGTTTAGCCCTTAAATCTACACGTTTGCATAATGCTGATGGATAAGGTTGCTGGTTGTTTGGGTAGATGTGATGAATGGGTGTTAGATCATTTTAGTTTTCACAGATGCTCAGTGCTCGACTTAACAGCAGGACCAAGGTCATGTGTTAGCTGTTCCTCTGTAAACAGACAGTCTGTAAAACATTAACAGGCAGCCGGATGCTTTCTGCAAGCTCTTTAGATGTAGTCTTTCTTGTTTCATCTCTCTGTTCAGACTGTCTGGTCTAAAGAGACCTCAGGTTCTGCCCCACCCATTCAGAGGCATTTTGGCAGCAGGGAACGGGCCCCACCTCATGGGCTTCTACGGGACACTCAGCATCAGCTGTCTCCTCTGGCATGCACAGACCGCTGGGTCCATCCCTCCAGCATATGCCTGGAGTAACGCAGGGCTTAGCAGAATTCCTCTTTGGCGTGACATCCATTGCTGTATAGTCCATGAGTTACCTCCACACAAAGGGCAACAGGTTTATCAGGACAGATCTATACGCATATGTACCCTTCTTAACCATGACAGGACTACATGTTTTAGAGTAACCTTTAACATCAAGGGCAAATTCCTGATTAGAGAACGTCCGCAGGGTTTTTTGACCGGATTTATAAGTCTCAAGGGTTGTTCACAGTGATTTGTAGCGACAAAGTGACCTGAAGTCATTCATTTTCAAAAACAGCTGGCAGTTTAAATGACAAATGAGCTATATATATAAATATTTAATTTATTTATTTTTTTGATCTTAAAGTTTCCTGAAAATCATGTCTCTGTTTTAATAGATATTTTAATAGTGTCTCTCATTTAAACAATAGGAGCAAAACATTTAATTGGTTCTAAGTTTGATTATTTTCCATGTTTTTGGAAAACATTCAGCTATTCATTAGCATCATTAGTCAATGTTTACAGAAGTCCTCATTTTTATATTAAAACATGTTGAAGTCATGCCTTGATTATTTTAAAAATGATTTTAGTGTTTAGTTCTTACATTAAGCATTTTGAATCTTATTTGACTGAATCATTTGGTTATGTTGAAATTATGGTTTCTTTGTCAGAGACAATATATGCGACTACTACATAATAAGTCACCTTATAGAATGTATTTTTTTATATTTAATAACAGCTTGTTTCAGCTGATCCTGCTGCTATCTCCTCTATGAGTGATGATAAATGTTTTTCTTTGCTCTTCTCTGCAGGAAGGAGCAGAATGTCTTGTCTCCAGTCAACTGCTGGAACCTTCTCTTGGCTCAGGTGAAGAGAGAGAGTCGAGACCACGCCACTCTCAGCGATCTCTACCTCAACAACATCATCCCACGCTTCGCCCAGATCAGCGAGGACTCAGGACGCCTCTTCAAAAAGGTGACATTTTTCTTTACAGACCAGTCGATTCCTCTATTAAAGCCACTGTATTGGTCACTGAGCTTGATGTTTCAATTTTTAATTTCCTTTTCAGTTCAATCGAAAATCTCTCTCCTCACTGACTTTTTTTCTCAGAGTGCTAGTTTTGACCTATTGTGACCACTTTTGAAGAGGTGTGCTAAGTGGGATAAGGAGTGTATAATTAGCATGAGAATTTAATGCTAGCTTCGAGAAGAGATATCAGATATTGCATGCAACATTTTTACTCATCAAAGAGTTGTTTGTATTTATATACTTTATTGATATTTATATTAGAGCTTGTAAAATTAGCATGTTAACAGTTTGCTTCATATCCATCTTCTGTGGGTTCTTATGTGTTCTTCTGCTCCTTAAAGCTGATATTGAGATGATTATAATCTAAAATCTCAAGCTAAAATTCTGTATCCTGTCAGTCAGGTGAAGTTGATAGATGTGAGAGAGTATCCCAGCATTTGGTGTCTCATTTCTCTTGGCCTGTCTAGACTGGTTATACAGGCAAGAATGTTCACTATCTAAACCCAGAGCTGTGAAAGAGATGCTTTCTGATCCACACGTTTCCTGTCTCCATTGATTGAACAGGTTAATCTCGTTCACAGAGATGATCTGGTCTGTTTAAGGTCAAATCTAGTTTTGTTTAGAGAAAAGATGAGGGAACCTCCACAGGTGATCTCCTTAAAACAATTATAGTTTAGAGATCTCCCATCAGTCTATCAGTTGAGCAGGGAATTTTGATACTTTATCAGATAGGTTTAATACTTTGTCCATTTGAGGTCTCGATTATGTGTAATTAAAGATTTAATGCAAGTTTGTTCTCTAAACTTTTCTAAAAAATCCAAATCAAGAGGGAGAAAAGACACCCTTCATTTTTGAATTATGTTTTTCCCCCCTATATAACTAGCGGCAAGAGTCTCTCAGACCCCACTCAGCACTTCTTTCTCTCCAGCTATCTCTCTGTCTGTTCCTCAGTTCCCGTGAGAGAGAGATGAGTCTCCCTATCAACATTCATCTCAACTCTCTGGCTCTCTCTCTCTCTCTTCTGTAGTTTAGCTCACCCGGCTCTCTGTTACTGCAGGAATAACAGGCCTTTAATTGAACGCTCCCGGCCGGCCTCTCTCTGGAGGCTTCTTGGGAATCGCTGAAGTCTGTGCGATTGGACTTACCCACGTCCTAGTGCTGCACACTTCCCACCTGTCTTAAAAGCTCTACGACATGCTGGAGAAATTCTGCACTCTAAATGCAAATGCAGTCAAGGGAGCCATGTCCAGAGGAGGTTTATGACTTTATTGAACCACAAGAGCAGACACACAATAAAGAAAAAACACTGTTAGAAGTGTAGAACGAGAAGTATGGCAATGAAGTTTTGGACGAATCCTGTCTCCTTCCTCAATGCCTGATCAGAAATGTAGCGCAATTTAATTTGACCACTTTTAGCTTCAGTAATAATATGTGATTATGTGATTGATAGGTAATTTAATTGACTAGATAGATTGTATAAATATATTTTCTACCATTTGTAATCTAGTGGCAAATAGTATAGATGCACAGTATATCGGTACCATATTGGTAATCTCCATCCATCCATCCATCCATCCATCCATCCATATTCACTTGTAACATTTAAAATGATTGACTTTAGTTTTTTGTGTGTGTGTGTCTGTGTGTGTGTGTGTTTTCATTTTAATTTATTTAGATGAAAGTGTGTAGAATTTTAATATTGACTATAACATGAAAATAATTAACGGCTTATCTGTATCAGCCAGAATTGTAATACTGGTGCAAAGAAGTGTTTTGGTAAAGTTCTTTGGAAATTCATTTAGTGCCACTAGTGTATTTATTAAAAACAGATATCTTCTGATTATCATTTTTATCCTAATTTCATATGTTCTCATTTACTTTGTAAATATATTGTCTTGATATATTGAAAGTGGATTTTTTTTCTCTTTATTAGGAAAAGTCACTAAACTGTGGAATATTAGCTTTTCTTTAGACTCCAATAACCAAGAAACATTACTCATGTCATGGGCATATTTTTAATGCATTTTTCTGCTGAAGTAGCTCTGATCACTAAATACGAGCAGAATGTTTTTACATAGCACTTTGAATCAAGACAAAGAAGCTTCATCAATTAAACCACATGCTCTTGTTTTTTGGGGGGAATTAGAAGCAGAGGTGCTGTTCATAGGAACAATCCTTTGACATGTGACTGATGTCAAGTGCCAGTAAACCAATCCCCTCACACACCCCGAATTGATGTTCCTGTGACAGATTTGTGCAGAACCAAAACCAATCTCCTGCCAGGCTCACGGACAAATGTGTGATCTTTTTCATTTAACAAGTGCATCTCGTCATTAAGGCTCATAAATCCATGTCCTCCCGTCCCAGAGTCTCTTCCCTTGTTGCCCAATAGATTTATAGAGCTCTTCATGGAAAATCAATAGTTTACTCCCATTTTTTTGGGTTCTTTTTGTGTGTTGTCTTTGGAGTGTGTCTCCGAGCAGATGGAGCAAGGCAGCTCTGCCTGCTCCGACCGCACTCCTGAAGATCCATTTCACCACAGGAGTGTTATGCTGCTTAGAGGGGAAGTGTTATGTGTGTCTGTGAGCAACGGAGCAAGAGAGAGGAGGGAAAAATGGAGAGGAGTATAGCCTAGACCCAAAAATCCTAATAGAAAGAGCAGGCTAAATAAATCCATCAAATGCACCTTATTGAACTGATCTGAAATAGGGATTTGTCATGGAATGTTTTACTAGACATCCGACAATCAACAGGGCAGCCATCAACCCTGATGCATCTGTCTCCCCCAGCAGGTCTGTAAGCACAAATGAGGGAGGCCATATGCTTCTGAACTATCTCCCACACCTTCAGTTTAACACTTACACATGATAGGAAAATGTAATGGGACAAAATTTTCATAAATATAGAATTTGAATGTGTGTTTGGAGGTATTTGTAGGTCTGTCCACTGGCGAAGTCTACTGTTTTCCACTGAGGTTATTTCCAATGGTGTTATTACACCAGCCATCAATGGCTTGAGTGGACTCGTAGCTTTGGGGTTTGTGAATACCTGGAATAGCCGCTTGTATGCCTATGTGTGTTTGCCCAATGAGATTATGGTTGCTTATATATATATATATATATATATATATTCATTATTTTATGTTTGATAGACTTCCTCGGACATGCTTAAAGGTGTGGTGAGCATCTCCAGACAGGCGCTTCATTCCCTTCTCTGAATCTGGGTGTTCTGTTCTCACATATTACTCAGTCCACTGACTCCAAATACAACCCATCAGAGCACCATTATGAATGACTGCCTAAAGGGTATTTCCTACGGGACGCCTCCCAATAGCCTACTCATCCATCTCAGTTTACAAAGAGTTAAAATGAACTCCAGTTTGTCCATCCTGGACAACAGGAAGGAGCTGTGTGACTGTTTTTGAAGATTGAAAGATTGACTGTTTGTGTACACTCTCAAATCACTCTTTCACCCTTTACTTCCCCCTTCTGTCATTTATGCCCATGCACACACTTCATCTCCTTTCAGTCACATATTTCCTTTCTCTTCCATCATTTCCATCACTTCTCATCCTCAAGAGCTGATTGACATGTCCAAAAACATCTGTGAACCCTCGTTCAAACCTTCAAAAACAGGAAAAACCCACAAAAATGTCAATATGGGGAAAAGGGAAGGAGTAACTGAGTAAAAGCCCTCAATGAATGCTAGACATCTTCTTGGCCGGCTCTCAAGTTATCAGCCCACAGCGATTGAAGTTTGGACTTGAACTTGCAAGCACTTCATTTTCATGTCATGCTGTGCCTTCATTTGCCAACTTCCTCTTACAAGACACAGCATTCACCAGAACGGCAAACCACCATTTCCATCTCACACAGAGTTTACCAAGCCTTTTTATTCTACAGTCTCTGAGAGGAAGTCTCATCAGATTCACGATTAATGGTTTCCAATTTCAGTTCAGCTGCACAATTTTTGACATTCATTGTAAATTGATTGACATTTGACTGAAATTAAATGCTTTTACATGGTCTAGGTCCAAAACACCTACCAGTTTCTATATGCCTAGTTAGATCTTGATTAGCTGGTTCAGGTGTGTTTAATTGGGGTTGGAGCTAAACTCTGCAGGACAGCGGCCCTCCAGGACCGAGTTTGGACACCCCTGGTCTATACACTTAACAACTTTAGCAGCAGTGTAACATTTAGATGCAAGTGCACAAGCGGGAGGAACTTCTGTAACTGTAAGTAGTGACACATCTAACTTAAAGGGATAGTTCACCTAAAAATAAAATTTTTATCATTTACTCATACTCATGTTGTTATGAAACCTCTGACTTAAATTATTCTCTGGAACACAAAAGATGATATTTTGAAGAATGTTTTCATCCATAAAATAAAAGTCAGTGGGGTTCAAAACAACATTGGACTTCCATTGGATGGACAAAAACATTTTCTTTTATGTCGAAGAAAATCATACAGGTTTGGAACTACATGAGGGTGAGTAAATGATGACAGAATGTAAATAAAGACAACGTAAAAAGGTGTTTGCAACCCATTTTAAATCCATAATATGATGCATTTCCAACTGAAACTTGATATTCAACCAGAAAAAGAGGCTTTGCTCACTCTGCAGTTTTTCTTGCTCTTTGAAAACATTCGTATGGCCTCCGTATTTCCTTTTTTGGATGTTCCCAATTGCCCATAAGTTTAATCCGGTCCTGTGTGCAGTGTTCCAGTATAATCTGACGGTTTGGACAGGACTGTATTGAACTAGATGTGTTTGGGGTTAGCTGGTGCTGACCTCCATTACTGAGAGGGCAGATAGGCATCTCATCAGTCCGTCTAACAGTGACAGCCTCGGGGCTCAAGGTCCAAGAAGGATTGTCGGTTGTAACAGAGAACAGGGCACTACTGTTAATCATGATCTACACCATTATCTCCCTCTATTTGTCTTTTACTAATGTTTTTTTTCTTTTCTCTTACAGAGTAAAGAGGTGGGCCTCCAGCTGCAGGAGGATTTGATGAAGGTCCTCAATGAGTTGTACACGGTAAGATACAAAGACAGCCTAGTCAAGCGTAACAACTTTATTTTCAGTACTGGCAACAATAAATCTGAGGCGATCATCTTTCTGCAGCATTTCCATGTTCCATTTTCCGTTTGTGCCGCTTTCTCTAGCTCAAACTTCAAACTTCTTCCTTGTCTTTCTCTCTCAATATCTCTTGGTTGTTTCTATCAGCCTGCTGCAGCTAGGCATTGAGTCAGTCGAGTGCTTATTTTGGTCTCTTGTGGTTGTATTCCAATCAGTGTTTTTGAGGCGAGGGGTTGGTTATAGTTAGTTTTTCTTCTTGTTGAAAACATTTTGAGAGCTTTTAGTCACTGTTTACCCCCTGTGTGTGGTTGTGTTACTGGGTGTGTCCAATTTGTAGTTTTTGAAATGGCCTAGAAGGAACCGTTTAGTCGCCTCTTAATGTTTATGTGCCTTGAAATGGATGTTTGTGTGTATGTGAACAAAATAATGTTTTACCAGACAGTTGCTGTAGTTCATCAGTAAGACAGAAGGACATGAACAAGTAGTAAATGATAGTAATTATAGTTGTCAGCTAGCAATGAATAATCTGCTGGCACACGGGTTGACTGCTTGCAGCCTACCTGAGACTCTAAAGCAGATCTATTGCTTTTGCAGTGCCAAAAAAGGAGCACTGCGAGTATGAGAGCTCTCCAAATGGTGATGTTGCTCTTAGGATGGTAATGAACAGCAACAGTTGTGGGTCAGAAGTCTGGAATCCAGTCTCACCCTTTACTGACTGTAATCCTAGAAGATTTTATGATATTCAAGCTATGCTGTATGTTTTATAGTCGTCAACCATCAAATAGTTGTATATTTAGTCTTAATTATTTACCACTGCTTTACAAATTTTGACATGGACAATGTAAACAAGCTTCGTTTCCCATTATATGGCACTTTCCATGAACAGGAAATGTAGTTTATAGTGAACTTTTTCAATGTTTACATTCTAGCACAAAAAAAAAAAAAAAAAAAAAAACTCATGGCAGTTAACCTTTGTTTTAACCCTCAGTGGCAATATGAATACTGTTTTAAAGACTTAGCGTTGCAGTATCCGTACCACCACAGAGACCCATGTTCGCTTGCAGAGCTGAAATTAGTAGTTGTGCATGGAAAATTCAGGGATGATTCAGTGGATTCTAAGTAATGTTATTATACTGCTGTACAGGGGAGTGCATCAGGGCTACTTTCTGATACACAGTGCAGTGTTGCATGTATACATGTCTTTAATTAGTGACACAGCTAAATAATCTCAAGGATTTCAGGGTTTTATTTTTACTGGGAGAAGAAATTAAATTAGAAATGCCCTTTGCACATATTTCTGTATTCTTTGTTTTTGTGGGGGAGGAAGGAGTAGTTTGGGGTTTTTAGGGTGGGGTGTTCTGGGCTCAAATGTGGTAGGAGGAGAACCCGTGATATTGGCTTACTTTGAATGGCGACTGGATTCCCCCCCATACAGATCCACACATGGTCTACTGGGAAATGACTGTAACCCATTTCAATATTCCATAAAAAGTAAGCAAATCCTTTAATTAAAGAGTTAAGGATGATGAAAATAAACCTGACATCATTTTTAGTGACATCTGTGCTTTATATAAAGAAAGGGAGGAATGAATGGAAAAACTGATGATGATTATCTCAGCCTTTTGGACCTAAGAGGAACCTCATAGGGCCGAAATTAGTGAAAAACGTAATGAAACATGTTTCTTCACCATTTTTAACAGTGGCTAGTTCAATAGTTCACCCAAAAATGAAATGCTGTCATCATTTACACACCCTGATGTCTTTCCAAACTCGTATGACTTTCTTTCCTCTGTGGAACATTTTTGGGTGAACAATTCTTTTAAGAATGGGAAAAAGAACCTGACACTTCTTTGCACTTTACAAGAACAAGAAAAGGCCATTGAGACCCACCCATATCTATGTTTGCCAAATTCCTCTTGTAAGTGTTTCCTATTAATGATGACATTGCAAAGAGCTTACTAAATTTATTATGCCCATCATGGAGGCTGACACCCTCATGAAAGCCAGTGTAAATGGAGGGAAATAGAGTCCATTAACTTTCTCTCTCTTACAGCCAGGGAGTGATGGCTTGGTATCATCTCTCCGGTCTTGGCAGAGTGTTTGATTGCAAGCACAAGAATGGCGTCACTCTGTGACATTCCTCTCAAAGGAGCAGAAGTTTTGGAATGAGATCCTCCCTTCAATCCCATTCCTAAATTTAGCATCTGCTGAATACTAACTATCAAGCTTGGTGGCGTCTTCCGATCCTTGGCAACAGATGACAGAGCCAAGGATCTTTCAGTCTCTCATTGGACTTAAATGTAAACTGTTCTTTATAGGGTCATATATCATTTTATCTTTTAATTCACTATTTATACATTTTAATATATTAAATGTAATTTTTTTTTTCTTTATTATATTGTTTATTATATATATGTCATTTATACACAATTTTCTATATTATTTTATCTAGTATCCATCCATTTTATATTTAAAAGGGGACCTATAATGCCCCTTTTACAAGATATAATATAAGTCTCTGGTGTCCCCAGAATGTGTCTGTGAAGTTTCAGCTCAGAATACTCCACAGATCATTTATTATAGCTTGTCAAATTTGCCCCTATTTGGGTGTGAGCAAAAACGTGCCATTTTTGTGTGTGTCCCTTTAAATGCAAATGAGCTGCTGCTCCCGGCCCCCTTTCCAGAAGAGGGCGGAGCTTTAACAGCTCTCACGCAGCCAAAATGACGATTGTCAGTAACGGTGTTCAGCCTTACATTGTTCAATCTGGAGTTGGACACTGATGGAGACTCAGGAAGAAGTTACAACTTTTAGAATGCATTCTATGGACGTTTCTGAATGGTTAGTGGATACATTTATGGAGTTGATTCAACTCATTGACTAGATGTGCCGTCATGTTAATCTTTTGTGCAAATCCAGCATTGAATTGACCCTCGTTTGAGAAGCATTCTGGCGTAAAATCCTGGCTTGACAACAACACTCTACTACAACAACTCTTCCTCTTATCTAAAACAGCCCAACATGGCCTCGCCCCCTTTGTTGCGGGGGCAGGGTTTATGTCAATTTTAGGGTAAATTTTCTGAACACTGACGTGTAAGGGTTAATAAATTGGATTAGATTATGTAATTCTCCTTGGCAGAGTTACTCTGCTGGAGTCTTAGTCCTTGTGATGGAAACTCATGGTGTAATATCCGTTCCCTCTCTGCCTGAACACATTGGCAGAGAGGGAACGGACAACACATTGAGCTAAAACGGTTCTGCATGTCTAGCTGTGAGTATAAAGCATTGGTGTGAAAGATTTCGGGCTCAAAGCAGTTTCTTTGAGTCAGTTGTGTTGTGAAATAACTGTGCTGTTGAGGCGGAGAGGTCACCAGTTCAGATGTTTTCCCGTTTCAGTCTGATTCTTGTCTGTAATCTATCTTTTCAAGCTGCCTTCATGAGCATGACCACCTGTAAGGATCCTTATTTAAACAAACCACCATGACACAGAGACCAACGCAGTCTAAATCATGCTGAAAAATATTTATACTTATGCTTAATTGTTTTTAACTGTCATCATATTTCTCTGCAAAATCCAATTAATCACTTTTACCCAGCTTACATTTCATGGTGTGTTCAATGTAGGCACGAAATGGGCTCAAGTCCATATCATGCCTACATTGGCACCACCATAAAATCACTGAGCATGATGCATTCGCCCTATGTCTAAGCTCCAACTTTATGTACTTTTCATGTACATTTCCTCTTCCTCGCTGCACAGGTGATGAAGACCTATCACATGTACAACATGGACAGCATCAACGCCGAGAGCAAGCTGAAGGATGCAGAAAAGCAAGAGGAGAAGCAGATGAGCCGCAGCGTCCGACACGAGGACAGGCAGACCCCGCGCTCACCCGACTCCCTCACCAGCATCAAGATCGAGGAGAAACATGTGCGCCGCAGCTCCGTCAAGAAGATTGAGAAGATGAAGGAGAAGGTGAGCAGTGAGATCAAAGGGTTCAAATGAGAAGGGATGAGGTGAGAAAAGAGTTAATAACCTTTTTTTTATCAGAGTTTCTTGGACAGTTTAAGCAGAGAATGTGGAGGAAAGGTGAACGTGGGTAGAAGAAGAATGAACGGATGGAGGGGGATTTCAGGGAAATGGGAAAGGTGATGGAGTGGGAGTTGAGAGAGAGGGGCTGAAAGGGGCTGAAACCACTGCCAGATGGTGTTGAGGGTCCTAAACCTGATCCTAGACAGCTTTAATGACCTGTTGATAGTGGTTTGTCCAATATATAACACACATCAGATATGTAATCCATGCTTGTCATGGCTAAATAATACTATGCTTATCACATGTCTCTCTGGAATACATGATTCTGAATGGTAAATCACGGAATTCTGCAGTCAAATAAAATAAAATTGGTGACAAAATTAAAAAGGTGTTTATAGTTGACCGACAATAGTGTTTTTATGTCTGTTAAAAAGAATAAAATATGTTACCACCAATGGTGTTTCAATAAAATAAAATAAAAAATAAAAAAATAAAATAAAATAAAATAGGTGATCAACAGTGGTCTTTTCATGTCAATAAAATAAAATAAAAATTAAAAGTAAATACATTTAATTTAAATTAAAATAATAAAATTGGTGATCAGCAATGGTCCATTTACATATTTATTTTCACTGTAAAAAATCAAAAGTTGAGAAAACTAAAAAGTTTAAGGCAACAAACTTCAGCAGATTTTTGAGTTTTCTCAACTTGTTGTATTCAGTTTATACAACAAAAAGTTGAGAAAACTCAAAAATCTCCTACAAAAACATGTTGAGAAAACTCAAAAATCTGCTGAAGTTTGTTGCCTTAAACTTTTAAGTTTTCTCAACTTTTGATTTTTTACAGTGTTGTAAGTAGCAGTGTAACACACAATATCAGCTGGTCATTATCACAAAATAAACTTTTTTTTAGGGTAAGACAAGGCTTAATAGGTTTGAAGGTTAATATAGTGACCTTACACTCTCATATTTCTGAGATTCCAAGCTGCGAATTCCTGAAATTTCCAATTCGATATGGTAATCCTTAGCACTAAACGGCAGCTTAATTCATCAAAACGAATGGCTCCTCCATGACTGAATACACTGTGTTGTAGAATGTCATTTGATGATGTAATGAGATGACATGCAGGCAGGGGTCAGGCATTAGCATGTCTGGGACAGATATTGTTGTCAATCCATGTCTTTGTTCTTCTGGAGTCCTCTGGTTACCATCTCTGTCCAGTACCACCAGCTTACAGAATGATTGATGGGATCATCGCTGGGTTGTTCCAGGGCCACCTCTGTTTCCACAAGACCAACAGCAGCAGCTCTATGTGCATCCCACTAGTGAGAGCCTGTGGTCATCCCAGCAGCATTTAGAGATGGAAATGTAGTGCAGTTTGTGGTGGCAGCTTTAACATTTCCATATTAAGGGAGGGCTAGAAGAAGCTAAACAAGGTGCCATCCATCATGAACTTATGTCTGATTTTAGCTTTAAAGGTTGTTCACTCAAAAATAAGAGGTCTGTCATTACACTCTTGCTGTTCCAAACAGCTTATGCTTTTATTTTTTACCCCAAAAAATTAAAATAGATGTTTTCCCCATATTCCTATGATGCAGGTTTGACTTCATGTTGTTGGGTTTCGCGACAGTAGCGAACCAATGACGTTTATAAGTATTGACATCCAACTTGCCATATATGTGAGAGATTATCGGTGAGAAATTACTTAAGTTTTGGTGCCCAAACTATTTGAACTAGTTTTATGATGCTTTTGGTACTTTCTGGTACTTGTTTTGGAGCTTGACACCCTGTAATCACAATGAATCTGCTACTTTCTATTGTTGTCTCATCCTCCTGTTTTTACCTTTTATTCTCAGCGGCAAGCAAAATACACTGAGAACAAG
This sequence comes from Mylopharyngodon piceus, assembly GCA_039654765.1. NCBI lineage: Eukaryota > Metazoa > Chordata > Actinopteri > Cypriniformes > Xenocyprididae > Mylopharyngodon > Mylopharyngodon piceus. The sequence continues at coordinate 22,577,199 of CM077452.1, read as the reverse complement.
CTGAAAGCCATCAAGGCTAGGAATGAGTACCTTCTTGCTCTGGAGGCCACCAACAGCTGCGTGTTCAAATACTATATCCATGATCTGTCTGACCTCATAGATGTAAGTCCACCTTTATCTCATCACTATAGCTTCAACATAGCCTTCACTATAGCCAGTTTGTGAATCTTTAAGTGCTTCTAGTGTATTGTTATAAATAAATGTATACAAAAAACACTTTTTGAGCTAAATCACAAGTGTTGCTCCTTAAAGGGATAGTTCACCAAAAAATGAAAATTCTGTCATCATTTACTCCCCCTCAAGTTGTTCCAAACCTGTATAAATTTCTTTGTTCTGCTGAACACAAAGGACGATATTTGGAAGAATGTTTGTAACCAAGCAGATCTCGCCCCCCATTGAACACCATAGTATTTTTTTTTTCCTACTATGGTAGTCAGTGGGGGCGAGATCTGCTTGGTTACAAACATTCTTCCAAATATCTTCCTTTGTGTACAGCAGAACACTGCAAAGTGAAAGTGACTTCACTTTTGTTAAACAACTCATCTGAATTTGATACTTTTTTATGACCAGTATTCTGTGCAACCCTAAAAGGACATTTAAGTGTAATGCCCTGAATATGCCCAATGTATAGAGTGTCCCACAATGTACTAATACCCACTGACAGTGTGCTGCCTCATCAGACTTCCTTCTTTGAGTGTGAACCTGAAGGTAGACCTGTAGCAACCCCCTGTGTGAGCTCCGCAAGAGGGCCCACTTGTCCCACCGTATCAGCATCAGACTCCTAACAAGGCACCCACAAAGTGCTGAAATCTCCTCCTCATATTACCCTCAATTGCGGCACACAGGGGCCCACACAACGTGACATCCTCTTTTCTGAGTGAGGATGATGGATTTAGTCAGAACAGTTTTTCATTTGAAGCAATCAGAGCGTGGAAGTTGTAACCATGTACTGGTTAACAGCCAAAAATGGGTTTCTTGGGGTGTACGAAGGGCAGACTATTAATATTATAATAGAATAAAACTATTTTATTTTATTTTTAATACTAATAAAAATGTATTTAATTGTACTTTGTGTTGCTTTGGATGAAAGTCTCTGCAAAATGCATAAATGTTGTGCTTTACTCTTGATTTTACTGCCTGTCTCGACATAAAATTTCCATTTGCAGCTTGAAATACCAACCAAATGCCCCTTTTTCTTCCCCTCTCTCAGTGCTGTGACCTAGGCTACCATGCCAGCCTGAACCGTGCACTGCGTACCTACCTCTCGGCTGAGTTTAACGTTGAGACTTCCAAGCACAGTGGTCTGGAGACCATCGAAAATGCTGCAGAGAACCTGGAGGCCAACGCAGACAAACAAAGGCTCATGGAGACCTACAACAATGTCTTTTGCCCTCCGATGCGCTTCGATTTCCAGTCTCACATGGGTGATATGGTCAGTTGGTGTGATTATTATTGCTTAAGACATGACACTGGTGAAATGAAGTAATGGAATATGCAGTGGTGGTAATTATTTTCATGCCCCAAGCAACAGCAGAGTCACATTGTGGGTAAACAATGACACATAGACATTCTTAAGCAAGTGAGTGCAGCTTTATGCTGATGCCAAATGCTTTTGTTCCAATATATCAAACATCTTGATGATATCAAGAATCAGCTCTGCTAAATACCACTAGCTAAATACATGCTACAATGATCAGCATTGTCTCTCTGAGAGGATGTGTCCTGCTGTTACATGACACTCTTGCAAGACTGTTTCGTTGCATGTCCAAACAAACCCAGACACCTCTAGAGGAATGAAGCATTTCTCAATCAGGTGTTGCACAGTGACAGACATGCCTGCTGACAGACCTCTGTTGTTTCATCCCTGTATTATTATATATTGTCATTAGACTGTCCAGTTATGATGTTACAGTATATATTACTCTATATTAATGTGGCAAGTTGACTGGTAACCTTATAGGTGCTGTAATTTATATATGGAATCACACACAGAAATTGTCTGCATTGCCTAAAAGATCATACTGAATTATGTCTTAAAATATCACACCTTTTATTTTATTTTTATTTTATTATTTATTTTATTTTTTTTATTTATTTATTTATTTATTTATTTTGTGAGATGTGTCCTTTCTGTGTCACTTGTCACCAAATTGTTAAAGGGTTAGTTCACCCAAAAATGAAAATTCTGTCATTTATTACACCCGTAAGACCTTTGTTCATCTTCAGAACACAAATTAAGATATTTTTGATAAAATCCGATGGCTCAGTGAGGCCTCTATTGCCAGCAAGATAATCAACACTTTCAAATGCCCAGAAAGCTACTAAAGACATATTTAAAACAGTTCATGTGACTACAGTGGTTCAACCTTAATATTATAAAGCGACGAGAATACTTTTTGTGTGCCAAAAAAACAAAATAACGACTTTTCTAGTAATGGCTGATTTCAGAACACTACTTTGAAGCTTTACGAATCTTTTGTTTGGAATCAGTGGTTCGGAGCGCCAAAGTCATGTGATTTCAGTAAACGAGGCTTCGTTACATCGTAAGTGTTTCGCAATTTCAATAGTTCACGTGACTTTGGCAGTTTGATACGCGATCCGAACCACTGATTCGAAACAAAAGATTCGTAAAGCTTGAAGCAGTGTTTCGAAATCGCCCATCACTAGATATTGTTGAAAAGTCGTTATTTTAGTTTTTTTTTTTTTTTTTGCCGCACAAAAAGTATTCTCGTCGCTTTATAATATTAAGGTTGAACCACTGTAGTCACATTAACTGTTTTAAATATGTTTTTAGTACCTTTTTGGACATCTGAAATTGTAAATTATCTTGCTGGCAATAGAGGCATCACTGAGCCATCGGATTTCATCAAAAATATCTTAATTTGTGTTCCGAAGATGAACGAAGGGCTTATGGGTGTGGAACGACATGAGGGTGAATAATTAATGACATAATTTTCATTTTTGAGTGAACTAACCCTTTAACACCATTTACAGTACCTATAAAAAGCCAACAGTAAGGCTAATAAACTGTATTAAATGCCCTAAAAAGTATTATTCTTTTTATTACATCTATTTAGTATTTTAAATTATTTTAGATGTCATTCCTGCCACTAGTGTCACAAAACCAAACATAATGATTTTTTTCCCAAACAGGTTTTCTAAACACTGCAATTGGTCAGTCAAACAGATATTCCAGACTCAAACTCATGCCACTGTTGCGTGTTGGATTGTCAAACTGATGTTTTGATAGCATCACAAAGACAATGTGAATAATGTGAATATTAAACTGTGAATATCAATCTTAACATTGAAAAAATGACACGCTACAGCTCTCCTAAATGTTAACTTTTTAATTGGACTAGATTTTTACCTATTAAATCAATCAACAGTGTTTTCTGCTGTGTTGAGCTTTAAGATGCTGTCTTTGTTTATAGCCAACCTTGCATCAGGGTCCTGGATGTTTGTATGTGTGTGATGAACAGAGCAGCTGGTTTTCTCCAATGCACATGTGCCCTGTTGTGTGCTCAGCCCTTAGGGAGAGGGTGGACCACAGTGAGCAAGATGTTCCCCAGCTGTTAGGGGCAAAAGAGAGCGAGCGAGAGAGGCAGATAGACGCTTGCTCGGGTCACTCCGTTCTTCAGAGCACATGAGGACATTAGCTTTATGATCACTTCTGGGGATGGTTTTGCTTCAGTTCCCCTTCATTCTGTTGTTCTCAAGCTCTTTCTTCTCTCTTTCTCCGTCAGGTGGGACATATGTGTGCCCAACAGCCTGTACAGGTAGAGCTGATCCAGAGATGCCAGCAGCTACAGTCCCGCCTGTCCACACTGAAGATAGAGAATGAAGAGGTGATTTACACATGGCCAAATAAATACAAGAAACATACTCGTATACATACAAGCACAGTAAACACATGCCTACATACATAATGTATGCAGATTTGCAAGGCCTATACATTTGTGCTCATTGAGATTCATCTGTAATCATCTCTTCAAGAATTGTGTACATATTCATTCTTTATGTTTATACATCTCATCTGTCAAACTTCAAAGATTTTTTTCACATCAGTTTCCTTTTTTGTTTGATGTGTACTGTTTCAAATCAAAGCATTGGATTGGATCAAAACATTTGTAATGTTGTGCTGTCACTTCTACACATCTTTACACTTTATTCCACAGATTTCTATACAATTTAAATATTTACATTTATACATTTGGCAGACACTTTTACCTAAACCAAACCCATGACCTTGGCGCTACATTCATATAATTCAATAGATCCCTGCCACTTGAGTATTTTGGCTAATTTGATAAAATGTTAAGCTACCAATAGGATTGTAGCTCTGTTTAACATTACCATTAAACATTTATGTTGAAATCCATCAACTGAAAATATGAAGGAAGTCTGATTCTATCTGAACCTCCACATAAGTCACTTTAATGTGTTTTAAATGGGCTTGGTTGGACTGGGGAGGTAGCGTAACGTTGTTAATGGGTTCATGTTAGTGTTTCGATAAAGTATGTAACTTTCTCCAAGTTCTGTTTTTTTTTTTTTTTTTATTTAATGTATCTTGTACATAGACCTTTGTGTTATTTAAGAAACCAAACACAGGACATTAGTTTATCTCACATGGGGAAAAATCATTTACTTAATCAGTATTTTGTAATTGTTTTCCAGTAAAAATATTTAAACAGCCTTACAACAAATTTACTTCAGATTATATCATTTTATTTAAGTTTATTAGTCTTATCACACTATTTCAAACTTCCTTTTTCTTGTTTTAAAATATTAATCTACCAAAATGTTGTGAGGTTTATGCTCATAAATAATATAAAAACCAATTAGCCAGTGGGGTAAAATGTCTTAATATTTTATGTAATTTTGCTCCTCAAGTAAATATTTCTTGTTTATATATTTTTAATGGAAAACAAGACAAAAATACCAATCAAAAATGATTTAATGCAGTGCACTAGTGTGTAGGAAATTCTTGATCGAGTGATTACAGCAGGAGAAATTGCTGTTTCACTCACATACTCTGTTTATAACAGGTGAAGAAGACGATGGAGGCCACTCTACAGACCATCCAGGACATGGTGACCATTGAGGACTTTGATGTGACTGACTGTTTCCACCACAGTAACTCAATGGAGTCAGTCAAGTCCACTGTGTCTGAATCTTTCATGAGCAAACCCAGCCTAGCCAAGAGACGAGCCAACCAGCAGGAGACAGAACAGTTCTACTTCACGGTAAATGAGAGAGAAACCAGTTTAGTATGAGGTCACTTGGTTGAAGAAAGGCCAGGGTATGGTGGACTGGACGATGGGAAATCTGTAGCTGGGGGCATGGAAGGACATAAAGAGAAATGGGAAAGGAAGGGTGATGAGAGGAGAGATAAGAGATTGAATGTTTGAGATACAGCTTAGTGTCCTTTCTTCTCTATCAGAGTCTTTTAAGAAGCCTTTGATTGAAAAGACGGAAATTAGAGGAGACTGCTGCAGTTGACTGCTCTTCATTGATCTATCCTTGTTTGTAGTCCACTGAAACTGTGTTGCGTTGAAATTCTCAGCAAATAACATTACAGAGGAATTTGTTCTCCAGACAGATCTTACAAAATACCCAGAACGCTGTTGCAGTCGCATAGCAATGCACTGGGGTACCACGTTGTCAACATGAATGTGTCTTAGTAACTTTTTTAAGATTTTAAGATTTATATATATATATATATATATATATAAATCTTAAAATCTTAAAGTTACTAAGACACATTCATGACTGGCAGAAATTGTTTTTATGATTATCAATGAAAATTATCAATATGATCAATGGAGGCACAAGATTAGCAAGCAGAAGTTTGGTTTTTGTCACTAAATGTTGTACAGGCTTTATCAGGTCATACCCTGATGTTTTCCTCCCTTACGTCTCCCTCTCTCCTCTTTCTCTTTAACTCCCTATCTACATTCAGTTTGTCTCTTTCTCTGCCAAAAGCACTAGTGCATGTCTCTATGTCTTGGCTATCCTTCCTGTGTCTGCATGACTGGTATGGCTGTGATATATGATGGATGAAATTGTAAGCATCTGTCTGCCCAGCTCCCTCATTCCCTCTGCAGTTCAAATTTCTCTCCATCAGTCTCCTGAACCCTCTATCTGTCTCTCGGCTGTCAGGTTTCCATCAGGTCAGGGTTCTCGCCCCTAAAGAGCCATAAGCTATTAGAGCACATAGATCCAGTGTCTCCCTGTGCTCCAGTGGATATGAAATTAATGTTTACGCCAACAAGATGTATAGTCTCAACACTACACAGCAAATTGAAAGGGGTGGAGGAAGGATCGTTTGCCAGAAAGTCGAGAAAAGGAAGGATGATTGATTGTTTCACTCACTTAATAGCTATCCTAATGAAATTTCTCAACAGCGTTTGTTCATAAGTGTTGAAATGATCTTGCAGTTGTGCTTGAGTTTAAATGTTTTATATTTACTGTTTCAGAAACTGAAGGAGTTTCTGGAGGGCAGGAACCTCATCACCAAACTACAGGCTAAACATGAACTGATCCAAAAGACTCTGGGAGAAAGTGAGTAATCTTTCTCGAGTGATGTGTGCATGTGTGTTTGGGATCATCTCAATTGGAAAAACTAATGTCATAAAATATTGTGGGTGTAATATTGCTTTTATACAGCAGTTCAATAAGCAAAACGTCTATTGAGTTGCTTACATTTTAGACACAGTATCAGTTGCTTTTTGCTCCACCAGTGAAAATAGTTCAAAACAAAGTCGAAGCACAATCACCCATTGTGCTTCTCAAAGCAACACATAATAGTGTTGTTTTGTTCCTTAAAGGGATAGTTCACCCAAAAATGAAAATTCTGTCATCATTTCCTTGTTCCAAACCTGTATAAATTTCTTTGTTCTGTTGAACACAGAGGAAGATATTTTGAAGAAAGTGGGAAACTGAACAGTTCTGGGGCACCATTGACTTCCATAGTATTTTTTTTTCCTACTATGGAAGTCAATGGTGCCCCAAAGTGGCCTGGTTACAAACTTTTTTCAAAATATCTTCCTTTGTGTTCAGCAGAACAAAGAAATTCATACAGGTTTGGAACAACTTGAAGGTGAGTAAATGATGACAGAATTTTCATTTTTGGGTGAACTATCCCTTTAATGAATCAATGTTTTGAATGAATTGGTTGAGAAAATGATTCAGTGTGACTCATTCATAAAGGCAGTAGCTATGTTTACATGCAACCAAATAATCTTTTTTTAATCAGGTTGACAGCTCAATCAGACTGAAAAGTTTTCATATAAACACCTCAATCGATCTGACTGAGCTTGAATTTTTGATTGGATTGGATGGGGTGGTGTAGACCTGAAATAATAATAAAAAAAAGCATGTAAATGCCTGAATCCAACTATTTTCTCAGTCTGATTCAAAAATACCTTGGACCCATGCACAGTGCTGCAATGCATATGTCTACATTAATTTTTTTTATTTGCTAAAAAACCTCTTCTGACATGTCACATGTCAGTTGTCTTCTTAGATACGTCATCAAGGCAAAAACGACAATTATACTCATGATAGCTTTGGTGATATTATCACGGTGGTTCTGAATGCTGCAGCTGGACACTGCGTGAATCATATGTGAATCATAATGAAAAGTTTAGGGTTCATATAAACAGAACTTTCAGAATCTGAAATTGGATTGGATTCATGGATTGGATGAAAATTAGTGCATGTAAACATACCTAGTCACTTGTTTCATATCAGAATAAATCAGTGTTTTTGAATAAATCAGTTAAGTGAATGATTCAACTGACTCACTCATGAAGACAGTCATGCGTTTCGTTCCTGAATGAGTAAGTTTTTGAATGAATTATCTGAGTGAATGATGTGCTCTTGGACCAATACTGCAGCAGTGTTTTAACAATTCTCGACAAATCAAATTCGAGTACTGGAACTAAATGTTGTATAATTGCCAATAGTTTGTCATTAGTCTGGTGCATCCTCATTTAGAGTCCTAGATAGCTAAGTAAATGTGTGTAAAATTATATATAAATTAGTAAATTGTTATTTCATTATTCTAAAATTGTAAAAATGTTTATTTTATGGGTAGGATAGGGTAATATACATGTGTGGGATGTTGCAGTGTCAGGCAGAGAGGGTACTGAGTTAACCATGTGTGTGTAAACTTGAGGATGGTACAGATGTCATCAGTCTCACCAGAGTCTGAAGCTTTAACAGCACAGTGCTGCCCTGTACTGCTGTCCTCTGAGCCATAGCATGATCTTATCCACTCGCTTATTGGCAGGCCTGGACGGTGGAGGTCAATGGTCATGTGCCACGCTACAAGACAGAGAAAATTAATCTGTATAAAAGAGAGAAGAGCACAGCGGGGATTTCCTGGAGTGTTTTTCACTCTGATGTACCTCCCACGTTCATTCCGAGTCCAGACTGAACAGAATTGTCAGCCAGTCAGTTAGGACAGCCAGTGAACAGGAAATGAAACTGAGAGAATCAGACTGATGGCAGAGATGATAATGAAGAGATAATTATGCATGATGGAGAGAGTGATGGTGTTGGAGAGAGTAATGGTGTTGATTACTCTATCGAGTAATAATTAGCGCTAGCTACAGTCAGAAAGATGATTTACTTTAATAATAATAAAGTAATAATTTTGTACATATTAACTTTCTCCCCCATTTGGAACTTTCACAGTTCTAATAATTCCAATGCTGATATTAACATTTTGGCCAATGCTGATAATTTTGGTGTCAGTAAGATTTTTTTTTTTTTTTTTTTAATGTTTTTTGATGTTTTTTTTAATGTCTTGACATGATCTTTCATAGATCATCCTAATATGCTGATTTTATGCTCAACATTATAATGTACGATATGAAAAAAATGCATATTCATTTTGAGATTTGCTAAAGATAACATTTAACAATGTTATTAAATTATTTGTGTTTATTATTTGTGTTTTTAAAGATTAACTTTTTAGATTTTAAATTTAACATTTGTTAAAAAGAGCATGTATAATTAAATATACATTATTAATCATTACTTCAAAGCACCTGGATCTTTTTCCACTTGGAGATTTCAAGTGATCAAGTAATTTCACGTAATCATTAATTGAATTTGTTGGACAAATTTGAAATACCTTAGTTATTCACATGCTGTCTTGCTCATTTTGTCCACTGAAAATAGATTTCAATGTCAAAATGCCTTAGTAAATCCGGCCTCCGTTTTGAAATGGTGCGGGTACAATCTGTGCAGCCCCAGCTGTTACTGAGTGAACTGACAGAATGTTCCAGCACAGATTGAGGGAAACAAAGTGGTTTAGATGATTAACTCATTGAAGTCTGTTGCACGTTTGTCGTTTGCTGAGTCGAACTACATGTGATGGGGAAAATAACACGCTGTGATGTCACTGAATGTGTTTGGAGGGGAATATGTGGGTATGGGGTCATGTCCCACAGGAAGTGTCCTCTGTGACAGCACAGACAAGAAACGGGACGTGTGTTTTATTCCCAAAGGAAACCACGTCCAGCTGTGGCCTCTTCCTCACACATCCAGCCTGCTTCTAACAGTTTTCCTCTCTCTTTTTCCTTTTTTTTTCTTCTCGTATCTCTACTTTCAGGTCAGAAGACCGACTACTGCCTTGCCAGGTGAGTGCTGTGGGAAACCCAAAAAATCCAAACAAGACGCAAACCATTTACGCAGAAGAATTAATTTAGCACAAATACAGATGTTTCAAGGCCAATTATAGATGAATATCTTGTCTAGACATATTCATCTTTTATTCACATCTGCTGATTTATTTATTAAGTCCGGGGGTAGGTGATTTACTCTCCAGTTATAATGGAGTACGGAAATGGGAACGGACCTTTAAACAAGAGTTCACAGAAGAGACACAAAACAAGCACTTTCACAACAAAGCCTGCCTGTGTGTGTGTGTGTGTGTGTGTGTGTGTGTGTGTGTGTGTGTGTGTGTGTGTGTGTGTGTGTGTAAATCCAGTGTATTAAAATGGGATCCTTCTCGGGAGGGTAATTTCTACTGGTCTAATGGCCACAGGCAGGTTGTGAATTGAATGTTGGGGAAAATTAGAGCAGTTTGAGGGGAAATGATCCATTGTAATGACAGAGCTTCTCTTTCTCTCTCCATCAGCGGACGGAGGAACTCCACTGTGCGGAAACAGGTATTTATCAGCACTCGCTGGTAGAATTGATTAACTGATGAATTGTGATTCAAATAATTCTGGATTGATCCACAAATATTCATAATCATTTTTTTTTACTTACTAAGACGTGTATCTGTATAATTATGTATACACTTCTATGTGATATGTGTACTTGTGTTCAGTGCATGTCTTTAAGATTAGTCATATAACAGTAATAAAGCAGTGCCACCCCACAATCATTGTGCACGTGGCAGTGAGATAAATCTGTAAACCAGGCCAGTGGGATAAATTTAGCGTACACGTCCTACCACCTAAACCCTACAGGGGTTTACCACCTTACAGTATGGGTGAACGAACAAAAGAACCCACTGCATCCCCTCGTTTGACCACCCTAATGTCCATGTCGCCCTCTAGTGAGGGATAATAATACAAGAGCAATATTCTGTGGCTAGAAGTCAAATGATTTGAGAAACATAAGATTTATTGGTTAAAATTCATACAAAAAAAGCCTCACAATGCTTTATATTCATGTAAGCTTGTATATGTGAGCGTGATCTCCGAGGAGTAAAGTTCAGGCCAGACGTGGCCCAAATTCCGCTTCGCTTAGCCGTTTCCTGTTCACCCAAATAAACAAAAGGAAGCTGTGGCGAGAAGCTGTCTCCTAGCAACCGTTGCCCCGTTCCCCCATGGCTCAAACTGTGCTGCTTTTTCATCCCTTATAAATTCTGTCTGATGCTTGCCTCCCTTTGCAAATATTATTATTATTATTTGAGTCCTGTGCTGAGAAACAGAGACCCTTGTTCAGAAAGGTTTCCTGTGCTGCAAAATGTCCAGAGAAACACCCCTGAACCATCTGAACAGACTTGCATATTTTCTCCTTCATATTTTGCTTTCTATTTTTTTTTCTTCTTTCCTTCTCTTAGGAGCCCAGCCAAATCATTCCCCTGATGGTGGAGAGTTGTATTCGCTTCATCAGTCGACATGGTGAGCTCTCGCTCTCTCTCCTTTTCTTGCCAAAAGCACTATTGCTGTGTTGCTCTCTGGACTTTACCTGACAAAATGAACAAAGTGTTCTGTTCCGCTTCATTTATTTTTCTATCATATAGTATATACCTCTTCCATTCCTGTAGCAATATCCATTGTTTCCTTTTTTTTGCTTTTGTTGCATCAGAGGATTCATACTTATTTCATCCCAATTAAAACGAAACAAAGTAACGCTATTTTTATAACATATTTAAAAACAATTTTATTCTTATACCATTTATTACCAGGGTTCCCAGTGTCATGGAAATATCAGGGAATTTTAAAACTGATTTGCAGACCTGGAAAAGTAATTGAAATTAATGAATCCATGGAAAAGTCTCTAGTGAATATACATTTTTCTGGTTGTGCTCTGCTCAAAATATTTAACTGGTTAGAAAGTATGTCTGATTTTATAAAATGGTATTTCTTTTTAAAAATCTTTGAACGACTATAAAATCTCATGGTCTTTTGCCATTGTCTCATGATACTCATTGGTAAAATGGTGTGGTAATCTTTAATTACAAGTTGTCATATACAAAAATTAGTCAGATACGTAACCACACTGATTGATTCAGCAGTAATTCATCATGTAAAAAATAACTTCTTTTTACGGTCTTCTTAAGTGATTCATTAAAAAACTGGCTCATAAGTCATTAGTTTGTTTTGTTTTAATCCAATCAAATTCAATTAAGACTGCAAACTCACAACTCAAACTTTTTTTTTTTTTTTTTTGTCATTGCGCTGTAGCCAGCTTCAAAGTTAAGATTATATCAGTATCTACTATGAAGTACAAACACTTCAGATTGAGTAAACCAACACAGGACTTCCTGTCTATTCTGTGTCCATAACGTCATGTCTGTGTCTGTACAGGTCTCCATCACGAGGGGATATTCAGGGTGTCTGGCTCCCAGGTGGAAGTCAATGACATTAAGAACGCCTTTGAAAGAGGTGAGTCTATCTGAACTCACATGCTGAGTTTTCTGTTGTTTTAAATCAAGCCTGCATTATTAATGGGTCACTGTCTTTTCCATCATTGTGTCTCAGGTGAGGACCCGCTAGCTGGGGATCAGAATGATCACGATATGGACTCCATCGCTGGAGTGTTAAAGCTCTACTTCAGAGGCCTGGAGCACGCCCTCTTTCCTAAGGAAGTCTTCCATGACCTAATGTCCTGTGTCTGTGAGTGTCCGCTTTATTTCCTACACCCACAGTACACGTGCGTATACCGCAGACCAGGTTTACCAGATTAGACAATGGAGGAGCTTTTGTCCTAAATGAACTCATTTCTTGTTCATGTTGTTTTTTCCAGCCATGGAGAACCTCCAGGACAGAGCTGTCCACATCCGCAAAGTCCTGCTGTCACTACCAAGCAACACCCTGGTTATCATGAGATACCTGTTCGCTTTCCTCAACCAGTGAGTTTCACCGATCAAAGCACTTTCTGTATTTTTCCCCTAAAGCCATTCTGTTCTTTTGGTTGTCTGTGATTTCAACTCAAGACAAGGGCTGTAACAATCATTTACTCCCCCTTATTGTTTTTCCAACCTTGTATGACTTTCTTACAGCCAGGAAAACAAAAGTAGATGTTTTTCAGAATGTCCCAGTTGCTCTTTTCCATGTAATGTAATGAAAGTATACTGAGTATATACACCGATCAGGCATAACATTATGACCACTGACAGGTGAAGTGAATAACACTGATTATCTCTTCATCACGGCACCTGTTAGTGGGTGGGATATATTAGCAGCAAGTGAACATTTTGTCCTCAAAGTTGATGTGTTAGAAGCCTGGCAAGCGTAAGGATTTGAGCGAGTGCCCATGCTGACCCCTGTCCATCGTCAAAAGCGCCAACAGTGGGCACGTGAGCATCAGAACTCGACCATGGAGCAATGGAAGAAGGTGGCCTGGTCTGATGAATCACGTTTTCTTTTACATTATGTGGATGGCCGGGTGCGTGTGCGTCGCTTATCTGGGGAACACATGGCACCAGGATGCACTATGGGAAGAAGGAAAGCCGGCGGAGGCAGTGTGATGCTTTGAGCAGTGTTCTGCTGGGAAACCTTGGGTCCTGCCATCCATGTGGATAAATGGTTCAGGAATGTTTGAGGAGCACAACAATGAGTTTGAGGTGTTGACTTGGCCTCCAAATTCCCCAGATCTCAATCCAATCGAGTAATTGCATAGTCATTTTGAACAGGTTCCATAAAAACAACAGCGTGAATGTGGTCTGAGACAACTGAAGTAGAGAGAATTTAAATCTGTTAAAAAAAAATCTCTATATCCTCATGCTAAAATCAACTGCAGTTTCTTTCTGGGGGCCATACCAATTTTTTTTTGCATCCCTGAAGATATGAGATTTTCAATGAATAAAAGAATAAAAAGAAAGTTAGCGGTTTGGAACGACATGAGGGTGAGTAAATGATGACAGAATTATTTGGGTGAGTGTTTCCTTTAAACCAGTGCCATTTCCAGTGATTTATTACAGCTAACTTTACCTCAATCTACAAAGAGCTTATATACAATCTAAACATACCATTTTACTAGACCTTATTACTACAAATTTAAATATTTTCTTCCCAAAAAGAGAAAACTGGCCCACACCCAACTTCAGCTGAGGGCTATGCACTCAAGCCTCTTGGAACCCGTCCCTCTGTATCTCTGCCTCATTCTTCCACTCTTTTCCACCCTGTGGTCCTTTTGAAAGACCCTCCAGACCACAACACGATCTTAGCTTCTACTCCAGACCGCTGTTATGCACGCAGGCGTGTCTGGTTTTCCTAAAGCATCTGAACCCTTTCCAGCCCCCGTATCACAGCCAGAAGGGGGAAGCGAGTGTGTGTTGAGGTATGGTGTCGTGATCAAGCCCCCATTAGTGCTCCCATGCTGGATGTCTGTAGTCCTCAGTGAATGGCTTCTCTGTTTGCGCTATGACCGATAGATCTTTCCTCCGCCATAAAAGTCAGTGGAGGTGCCAGAATAGGTCTCTAAAGAACTGCTGCTCTCTCTAATGCAAAAGCCAAAATTATGCACAGCCAAATTATGTGCATCGTCCAAAGGTATGCATGGTATACACTCACAAATACACATCAAGAGACCTCACTTGGATGGTATAGATGTTTGCAGGACAACGCAGACAGAAATAAAGAAAGAGAGATGAGTAATTGGAGACGCTTGTGCAGTTGTAACTGTCTGGAAAGGACAGTGCTCATAAATTTGGCTTGGAGCCTCTCTGTGTGGACGTTTATGTGACCCTACTGCTTTTATCCCAACCCCCCTTGTCTCAAACACATACAAATAAGGATAACTTTCCCCACTTTGTGGACACATCCGAGTTTTCAGTAATTAAATGAAGTGGGCATCCTATGGAGTAAGAAGGGGAATAATTAAAAGGGTGTTACAATTCAGAACAGTCTAACAGACACACATAAATGGGAGGAAGTTGGCTTAGGCTCATGATAAATGAGCTGTCGTAAGGAAGTGTAGATAGAGTCTCAGTCTGGAACTCAGTCTGTTTTTCATATTAGTCCAGCAGGAGCTGGTCTCTCCATGAGAATGGTCATATGATCAGGGATCAGTTTAACATGTTTCTGGATAGTATGAATATTTTGTTTAAAGTTTGTGATATTTGGTGTACTTCAAACCATGTATCAATTCTTTTTCTTTCTTTCTTTCTTTCTTTCTTTCTTTCTTTCTTTAGGGAAAAAAAACATCCAAAAAAATGAGAAAGGATACATTAAATGCATGTAATCTTTCTTTTTTTTTTTTTTTCTTTTTTTTAAGGCTTAATTATTATGAAATTGTTTTACCCTTGGAACAATTCAAGTACCATCTTAACATTTTTGTGCAGTATCCTTTATCTAACAAAATTTTGGGTTCATTAAAAACATGGACATAACATGGGGTCTCAAGATTGTCTTTTTAAAGTTTGAAAATTACTTTGAAACTTGACATAGCATCCAAAAATGCAAAATAATTGCGAAAATACAGGCTTTTATTAGCAATAGTGATGTATGTTAAGTCAGGGTTTCGCAAACTGGGGATGAAAAGCTAATTATTATTTATATAATTTTTTACTAAAATAAATATTCATTAAACAAAAACAACAAAAATGCAACACTTTCTAAAAAGGATATAAAATATTTTGTTTTGTGTGTGATAAAGGCTGAGTGAAGGATTTTGTAAAAGGGTGTATTGGGTTCTATGAGTTTAGTGGATATTAGGGGTGTAACAATATATCGTGTCACAATATATCGCAATACAAAAATGCAACAATATGTATTCTGAATAGTGACAATATGTGTTGTGTATAGTTCACCCAAAATAAAAATTACTGTGTGAGAAAAAACATTCAAGTTTACAGAGTTTTAGTGTCAATACTACATTAAACTGTACTATATATAGTGTTGAATATAATGTATAATAATGCAATGGGGGAATATTTGTGGGTCCTGAAAGTGCCAAATGTGTTTTGTTACCAGTAAAAAGTGGCCTACATTATTTTAAATATATCTAGTCAGTGACAGTGCGCAAACATATTCATCTAAAATAAATCTGTGTTTCAGTGTTAGAATCATGAATATTTTTATTCTACTGTCAGCATTGTCCTGTGCATTGGGTTAGCAAGCCTATTCATTTCCACACCCAATGTAATACCAAATTTAGCATTTTAATCAACAGTACATTTTTTGTTGACCTTTTATCATGTCTTGGAATATCGCAATAATATCGTATCGTGAGTTCAGTATCGTGATATGTATCGAATCGTGACATGAGGGTATCGTTACACCCCTATATTGATTGGGCATGATTGGTTATTTACATTTTTTTTATTTGTTTACCAGCTTGTGATGTGACCATTAACCAACATAAGAGAACTGTAAATATGCAAATGTGTTGTTATTAAAATATTAACGTAAAATTCAAGTAAATATAAGTAAAATAAATGAATCCTAATAACTTTTTGATCGTATTTTGGTTAATTCTTTTTTAATTTCTCTCTCTTTTAACTAGTCTGTCCCAGTACAGTGATGACAACATGATGGACCCCTACAACCTGGCTATCTGCTTCGGCCCCACACTCATGTCTGTGCCTGAGGGCCACGACCAAGTCTCCTGCCAGGCACATGTGAACGAGCTCATCAAAACCATTATTATCCATCATGAGAGCATCTTTCCAGGGCCCCGTGAGCTGGAGGGGCCCATCTATGACCATGGAGGAGCCACTGAGGAATACTGGTGAGTCTAAAATCAATGGGAGTGAATTCAGTTACAAAAAAAGCAAAAAGGATGAAAATGAAGCACATAATCTTGGCATAATTCATTGGCAGTGAATTTTGGCCCCGCGTTTTATTGGAGCAGCTGCTTAGCCGAACCGCAAAACCAGAAATGAGTTGATCAGACGAGCTTGATTTAATGCAGAACCGGTCAGAAATGATGGATTGAGCATTATAAAGATAAAGAGACATTATAAAGACCAACAGAGTCCTACAGGGAGCCAGTCGCTTTTTAAAGTTTACATCCTACATATTTTATGCTCATTTAAACCGTCAGTTCAATGGTTGAAGACACAGATTTCTGACCCCCAGTGTATGTCAGCACACGACCTAGACTCCCAAAAGATGTCACAGTGAAGGCAACCAGAACTGTGGAAGGCAGCCAGACCCATAACACATCATCATGAAAAGTCTGTTTTTAAATTAAAAATGAGGTTATCCTCCCTGCTGAAGGCCAAGTGCTAATGAATTGCCTCCTATAGCTTTTTAATAACTGTTTTGGATGTCAAAGAGGAAATGACTTCAGACTGCTGTGTCACTGTGAAAAGAAAGCAACGTCCAGATCAGGTTTGTTTGTGAGATGCAGGCATAAAGACGTGGCTCATTTCATGTGGTTTTCATGCACGGGATTGTTTGGATTGCATGGGCGGTGTAATTAAGACTTTGAGCTGGGGAGATGATGTGTTTTTAGCTCAGGGTTTAGTCAGAGTCTCGTTTCAGTTTCCGGAGGTTTTAAGTCACGTGAAGTCGAGACACGTTAACAACATACTGTAGTTAACACGTTGCAAACACATATCTTGCCCTGATATGAATTACTGTTAATTCTGTATTTTAACTTCATCTACATCTGTATAGCCATAGATCTGAATTTGAGATTCATGAAAAAAATCATATATTTTATTTAGTGTAATGTAAATGCAAACATTTGTTTTATTTTTGCCTTCAAATAAACTTTTGAATGAAAATTATCCCATAATTTACTCCCCCTTAAGCCATTCTAGGTGTATACGACTTTATTCTTTCAGCCAAACACAATCGGAGTTATATTAAAAATATTCTGGCTCTTCCAAGCCTTATAATGGGAGTGAATAATAACCAAGATTTTGAAGCCAAAAAAGCGCATCCATCCATCATAAAAGTAATCCATACGGCTCCAGGGGGTTAAAGGGATAGTTCACCCAAAAATGAAAATTTTCCCATGATTTACTCACCCTCAAGCCATCCTAGGTGTATATGACTATCTTCTTTCAGACGAACACAATCGGAGATATATTTAAAAATATCCTTAGTCCTCCAAGGTTGTGAATAGGGGGCCGCATTTTGAAGCCAAAAATAATGCATCTATCCATTAAAAAAAAGTAATCCATACAACTCCAGGGGGTTAATAAAGGTCTTCTGAAGTAAGAAAAATATCCAAACTAGCTTCCGGTGGACGACCGTACTCAGAAGTACTTACTCGTAAGTCGATTTTTGGCGTAATTTGGGCTTCAAAATTGCAGTTACTGTTCACTCTCATTACAAAGCTTGGATAAACCAGAATATTTTTTAATATAACTCCGACTGTGTTTGGCTGAAAAAAGATAGTCATATACACCTAGGATGTCTTGAGGGTGAGTAAATCATGGAATTTTTGGGTGAACTATCCCTTTAAGGATATTTATTTATTTAAAAATTTGTTGAATGAATATTTATTTTTAATGACCCTACAAGTTCAATAAAACCATCAAAATATGAGGAAAGTATTTTATATTTTTAAATATGAGGGAAGAAGGGAAGAACAAAACACTAAACTTGTTTAAAGTATTTGTCTGACAAAAAAGGGGCAAACTACAGCTACAGGTTTTTTTATTGTGCAAAAAAGAAAATGCATAGAAAAACAAAAAGCTCCCAAGAAAAAGCATACATTGGCGATAAAATAATCACTTGTTAATATTTAGTTGGTTCTCTCTTGTTTTTGCATGTGTTCGTAATTTCTTTGTATGACAGCCTGATATCTTGCATTCTTGTTTTAAATAAAAAAAAAAAATAAAAAAAAAAAAATGAATTTAGCATTCATTTTGGTCATGAGAATTTGGGTAGAATTGGGTAGAAATCTTAACTAACTATTTTTTGACAGAGAAATTCACTTGTCTTTTGTACAGTGGGATCATCACTGTCCTTACACATCCAGAAGTAAAATAAGTGTCAAAGTTTTGTCTAAGACTGATGCTGACAGCAGAATGAGACATGCCGTGTCTCTGGGGAACACATTAAGAATCAGTGCAGCTTCTGACCTCCCTGAAAACAAACTCATCTGCTCAAGGGTGAAGAAGCCACAAGGATCACTTTACCTTAAGAGCCCAGATCAAAGCTTACACACACTCTCTCAGATGGAATGACAGGAGGATCACAGGATCCTCTTCGCCAACTGACTGCTCAGTGAGACCAATCTGTCATTTTAAAGATTCACTGAAACACTGATGGATGTGTGCTTTGCCAAACCTGCCTGACAATGTCTCCCTGCACACACCAGGTAGAGATTAGCGCATTATACAGTTATTACCTTTAAGTTACTTCTGTCTAAAGCTGCTCTCTAATGAAACTAAGCTTTTCATTAGCCCAGACTTCATGCTTGCCAACTGTATGTAATAAAGCGAGATGGTCTTAGTGAGATATATTCCAGCTGGGTGAAGTACTGCACTTTCACTCTACAGAGCTTGAATTTCCTCCAGAAAATGATACGAGAGAGCAGCTTTTATTGGTACAGTGATGACAGTAAATTAGTCAGTGTTTTTGCTTGAGTGCTCAATGGGAGATCAGGTTGTTCAGCTTGGTTGTATACTAAATTAATAGTAGGGTATTAGAGGGTTTCTTGGCCTGTGAATGGCATAACAGAGCTGTTATCAGCATTGAGGCCTGCATGACCTTGGAAACGAGCCGTTTTCCTGTGCATTAGTACAGTGTTTTCTTTTCGCATTAGATTCCCCACAAGAGTTGAGTGAGGGCAGGTTCAGTTTGGAGTCAAGAGGCCACAGGAAGGTCCAGCTTTGATCCTCCTATCTGTGTTCTGCTTCCTGTTTTGCTTCAAAGAAGCATGAACACACTGTTTCAGGACTGAAGAGAGAGACGTAGACGTAACTGGTTCTCAGAAATGTCCACATTTATTTTGGGAATATATTTCTGCTTCATTTGAACACACCTACTCATTGTAGATTATTTTCTTCATTTTTGAGTAATAGTAAAGGTGTCAAAGCTATGAAATAATGCAATATATGGGAATCATGCAGTAAAATATGTACATAAAACTGGTGGTTTGTGACCCAAAAAGAGGTCCTGATAGGTCATTGGGTTTTGGTCATTATTTGCATGCAAAATGCAAATAATAAAATGCTAAATATATAACTATGCATTTTAAGGATAGGAAATAAAAAATATATTTTTAAAAAATATGAATATTATAAACAAGCTTATCAGCTTTTAAAAGAAAAAAAATGCTTCAATTCCTTAGTTGTTGGTGCCAAAGGTTTCATCAAACTTGGTATTTTGGTGCATTTTTTAATATTGATTGATTGATTGATTGATTGCTTGATACTACTGTTCAAAAGTTTGAGGTCAGTGCTATTTTTTTAAAGAAAAAAAATATTCAGCAAGAATGCATTAAACTGATCAAAAGTGACAGTAAAGACATTTATGTTACAAAAAAATTCTATTTCAAATAAATGCTGTTCTTTTGAAATTTCTATTCAAAGAATCCCGAGGGAAAAAAAAAATTCCAAATATTAAGCATTACAACTGTTTTCAACATTAATAATAATAAGAAATTTCGCTTTTGATCAAATAAATGCAGCCTTGGTGAGCAGAAAATGTTTAAATGTTAAAATGTTTTTCTTTCATATTTATCTTTTATTTATTTGCTAAATTATTTCACTTCAAATGGAAATTCATACCTTCACACAATATATATGTATATATATTGAAAATTATATAAATTATTATTATATAATAATATATATATATATATAAAATTATTATATATATATATAGACTTTTAATAATAGATTAAAAAATAGATTAATAGATTAATAATAATTTTAGTAATAGAGGTTTCCACTGATTCATCTTTCTTGCTGTCAATTCTACAGTGATAGTCCACACATTGAGCCCCCCCTAGTGGATGAACCTGCACCTGACACCACCTCTGAAATCCACAACAGCGATGATGGTGAGCCTAGACGCCAATTAGAAGACCATACTAACATGCACACAAATCTTCCATAAAGACACTGTTGCCGCCAGCACCAAAAGTCTGCTCTGTTTCACACCCCTGTGTGTCTGTGCCCCCGTTCTGCAGCTCCAAAGCATTTTTGATAAGTGTGCTCTAACCTGCCTGGCTTCCCACGCAATAACCCTTCATTTTTCCTTTGTGCTTTCTCTTCCCTCTCACTCTCTCCCCTTCCTGTCCCCTCTCTCTCTCTCTCTCTCTTTGTCTTTCATGTCTCTGAATAGTAAAGTCAGGGTCCTTGAACGTTTCAGAGTCTGACCCCATCGAGGCCATTGCACGTTTTGACTACTCTGGACGCACCAACCGCGAGCTTTCCTTTAAGAAGGGGGCGTCTTTGCTGCTGTACCACCGTGCATCTGATGACTGGTGGGAGGGTCGCCACAACGGCACAGAGGGACTCGTGCCGCACCAGTACATTGTAGTGCAGGACATGTAAGCTGTCCGGTTTATTGACTTTAACTAATGATATTGGTCAGAACTGCTTTTCTAATGAGTTAGTTAGTAGTAGTTAATCATCTGTGATCTTAACTAATAGTAATACCACCTATAGTGTGTGAATTCTAGAGGTGTCTGTGATTTTGTGTTATAGGCCTGATGGATATGCAGGTAGAGGAAGTCCCAAAGCTGACCTAGAGGCATCCCATGATGCTGTGGAAGAGAAAGTGTCTACCAGAGCCAGTGCCAGCTCACCCATTGGAGGTCATGTGGCTGATATATACCTAGCTAACCTCAACAAGTAAGTTGATAGAAATAGTGTAAAAAGAAAAAAAGAAATTGGTTAAATAATATAATGGTTAAAAATATTAATTAAATATAAAAGCAGATAGAGATATAAAATTACATAATATAAAATGTATAAAATAAGGCATATTTAAAAGTATTTAGTAATAAATATTTTAATAATTCAAAATAAAACAAAAACATTGAAAAATGAGGAGATTTTATATATATATATATATATATATATATATATATATAGTCTCCTGAAATGTCTCTAATAATTACATTTATTTTCCTATCATTAAAATAATTTTTCATAATATTGGCAAAAAAATAGAAAGATTAAATTAAATTATTGACATAAATAATGAGAATAAATGAGAATAAAAATATGAAATCAGATAGGTAAATATATATAGATAGATTATTAAGACATTTAGTTATTTAGTAATAAATATTTTACATATTAAATATATTCTAAAATATACAATAGATTTTTTTTATTTATTTATATATTATTAGTATTTAGTCTCTTAAACAAAATGTCTCAAATCATTAAATCTCTCTTCATTAAAATAAATTATTTTTATAATATTGATATTTTGCCTATACTTTATCCATCTCAGGTTGAGGAAACGTCCAGAAGCAACCAGCGTCCGGAGAACAATCCGGGCAGTGGAGGGGCTTGGTGAGGGCTCATCCGGAGCAGCAGGGGGTTTAAAGACCTCCTCCATGCCTGCAGGTGGACTGGCCAAGGAGGGGACAGACAAGCGACCAGTCAGCGCTCACAGCGTCCTGAACTCCATCACTCGACACTCGTCTCTGAAGACTAAGGTGGAAGGTCCTCAGCTCCGCAAGTCCACGCCTGCAGGACGATCCAAGAGTTTCAGCAATCACAGACCACTGGACCCGGAGGTCATCGCTCAGGTGGAGCACAGCTCACAGGTACAACAAGCCCAGAATCATTGGCCCTGTTTACACCTGGTATTAAGATGCGTTTTGGTTGATCAGATCACATGAAGACGAGGGGGAGACATTTTAATCCGTCTCTTTTGTCCACTAACTTCATCCACTTCTGTCCTGATTTCTTCAAGGGGAGGGTCTATGGGTGGGTAAATGTATGGGGTTTTTCAGATCTTCAAACCTGGATCTCCAGCCAACAAAGTTAAATCCTGCCTGGCTAGCGCGCATCCCTTAATGTTTACACGAGGTCAGTAGGCGGAGAGTAGGCGGTCTTTTGTGGCTGTTGGAATGCATTCAACCACATGAGCATCTACACAACAAAAGCAATCCGGTTGAATGTGTTTTCAACTACCTCTGGAAGTGGTTGAAAGTGGACAATCTGAAAATGTTTTAGACCCTGTTTACACTTGTATTTAGTGCCGTCCACTTGTGATCCGATCGACCAAAACGCATCTTAATACCAGGTGGAAACAGGGCCATTCAATTATACACTGCATTGATTCTTTCAAAAGTATTATTTAAATTCAGCAACATTCAAACCCTGTCAGTTTTCACGTAAACTTACACTGAATAAAAATGACACGTAGGTAAACTGAAAGTCCATTTTCCTCTCTGATAAAAGTGCTGAGCTCTCCAGAGGAGTGTCTGTGTATTAAAGCGTCCTATTTATCTTTCTTTGAGCTGTAATTTCACGGCTGGATAGAGGTCCAGGATCGATCCCGGCTGTGGTTGTAATTGAGTTGGAGTTCCTGCGGTCCAGTCACCTTTTGTTGTTGTACTGGCTGTACAATAGATAGAAGAACGGACTGACCTTGGCTAAAACTAATGCTACGGATGTTGTCTTTTTGAAAAGGAGTGAAGTACTAGAAAATGGCACTAAACTCCATCAAACTGTGGCTAGTGTACCATAGAGGGTCTAAAATCAAAACGTCAAAAAACATTTCAGAGAATAGACTTAAAGGGTTAGTTCACCATAAAATGAAAATTTTGTCATTAATTACTCACCCTCATGTCGTTCCACACCCGTAAGACCTTCGTTCATCTTCGGAACACAAATTAAGATATTTTTCATAAAATCCGATGGCTCAGTGAGGCCTGCATTGCCAGCAAGACAATTAACACTTTCAGATGTCCAGAAAGCTACTAAAGACGTATTTAAAACAGTTCATGTGACTACAGTGGTTCAATCTTAATGTTATGAAGTGACGAGAATACTTTTTGTGCGCCAAAAAACAAAATAAGTGATGGGCGATTTCAAAACACTGCTTCATGAAGCTTCGAAGCTTTACGAATCATTTGTTTCAAATCAGTAGTTCAGAGCTTGTGTCAAACTGCCAAAGTCACGCCCCCCCCCCCCCAGTGGGGAACCATTGAAATTTCGAAACGCTTACGACGTAATGAAGCCTCATTTACTGAAATCACATGACTTTGGCAGTTTGATACACGCTCCTAACTACTGATTTGAAACAAAAGATTTGTAAAGCTTCGAAGCTTCATGAAGCAGTGTTTTGAAATCGCCCATCACTAGATATTGTTGAATAAAGTCGTTATTTTGTTTTTTTTGGCGCACAAAAAGTATTCTCGTCGCTTCATAACATTAAGGTTGAACCACTGTAGTCACGTGAACTGTTTTAAATACGTCTTTAGTACCTTTCTGGGCATTGAAAGTGTTAATTGTCTTGCTGGCAATGCAGGCCTCACTGAGCCATCGGATTTTATCAAAAATATCTTAATTTATGTTCTGAAGATGAATGAAGGTCTTACGGGTGTGGAACAACATGAGGGTGAGTAATTAATGACAGAATTTTCATTTTTGGGTGAACTAACCCTTTAAAAAAGCCAGTTGGTCGGTAACTTTTTTTTAATATTAAAAAAAAAAATTATTTTATATAACAAAATATTATATATTAACTAGTTAACTAGGCCTTCATAAGAGATACTTTCAGTTAAGCTTGATTTTTTTTTTTTTTTATTTGTTTCAATTTTGGTTTTATATATGAGACCACAAACATACTGTGAGTGATTTCAAGTCTTTTATTGTATTAAATATTTTTTAATTTTATTGTACTTAATTAAATTAAATTAAATTAAATTAAATTAAATTAAATTAAATTTAGAAAATAAGAATAAAATTAGAACAAATAAGAATAAGAGCAATTATTTTGAAATAATTCAAAATAAAATATAAAATGATCACATATTTAATAATTTTCTCTTTTTGTCTTCTTTTATTTCTCTTCTCTCTTTCTCTATTTTCCAGGACATTGAGGCCACTATGAACACAGCTCTAAGTGATCTCCGAGAGCTGGAGAGGCAGAGCAGCGTCAAACACGCTCCTGACGTTGTGCTTGACACTCTAGAGCAGCTAAAAAGCGGCGGGGCTTCTGAACCCTCCAGCCCGCTTCATTCCCGCCTGCTCCGTGAGGCCGACTCCTCCCAGCATCCTCTGCAGCGCAGCGCCAGTTCGGCCAGCGACATGCCCTCCACCTTCCGGCCCGGCAAGAGTGTCAGTCCCAAGAGCCCTCTTTCTTCAATGTCTACCACAGGTCTATCTGCTTCCGGCTCCACCTTCAGAGATAACAAACCTCCAGCCACCAAACCCAAGCCTGTTGTGTTCCCAAAAAGCAGTTCGGCCGGGGGCAGTCCAGCGATGGGATCCCCAACCACCACCATACCACCAACACCACCACCCCCTCCGCCGCCCACCGACAAGTCCTGCCCGGTCTGAGGGTTCACAGCCTCGATCCGCGATCTGTTTCTTAGTAATTCCAAGAGCACCCTCTGATACTGACTTTTTTGGATCTATTTGGACAATTTAACTTACTCAAACTGAGATCGGATGCTTGCGTGAGTGAGCATGAGTGTGGGTGTGGAATTAATAAACACATGTGGAAATGTTGGAGTGATTTTACAGCGCTGTTTTAGTTTGGATTGAGACGTGGACATCAGCAATCCCTCTTTTCTAATCCCAAATTAGTGGTTTGGAGTTTTTCCCGCCTGTATAGACTGATTTTATGGGAAAGGGGTCAGACTTTGAGGACAAACAAGCAGTAGATATGCTTTCCGAGGACACTTTGGTGCTGGTGTACCTTGAAGCAGGTCACAACATCGCAGTGAATAGAACAAAAATTCCTTATCACATGACACCTCCAACATAACTTGTCTTTTTCTACAGATTCTTCACATCTGTTATACAATAATCACTAGTTAAAGTTCATTTATCACCGTATAATCCACATTGGCACAGTTTCTGCTTCTTTTTTAGCGAATCCTGCCATCGACGGGCACCTAAACATGACAAATAAAGGTGAAGGAACATCTTTGCATGAGGATTCACAAGATATTTGCATGGCGAACACGGCTCCCCTAACAAACGGATTCATTTCCATTTCCAAAAGCACTTCTGAAATTATTAACAGTCTAACATGTCATTTTATTGTACTATTATATCTATCAGTGGGCACATAAAAGAGGGTGTTGTTTTGTATTAGTTTAATAATCATGATTATAACTGGAAAAAAAAGTGTCTAAAAATGTGGAATGTCATGCAAGCACATAATTTCTTCATTGCCCGTGTATAAAAAAACAAAAACGGATAAAATAAAAATAATTTTATTTAATTTTCCCTATAGGTTATTACTCACCTCTGGGTCTGTATCATGGTATATATGTATTAGTATGTGTGTTTAAGTACAGTATGTATATTCTGAATCTTAGCAGCCTAACATCAGATTTTTTTTTAGAGATTTATGGCTTTACAATGCAAAAAGGGAAAGACTTCGAACAGACTAAAGGGGGACTCATGCAAAAACGTAGCTCAGTTTTTCACACTCAGAAAGGATAAAGCGTGCAAAAAGCCTCTTTAATGTCTGACAATCTGCCTGTCCAAATAGCTAAATGTCCCTCACATGGTCTGACTGAATTATGCCTTCGACAGAATGGATCGGACAAGTCTGTATTTTCCTAAGCGAGGCCTTATTATCCGAGAAAATGAGTTGTGGTGGTTGGCGCAAGTAGCCTTCACTTTGAAGCATTACAAGCCTTGTACAGTCTCACATGCATGACTGAGC
This sequence comes from Mylopharyngodon piceus, assembly GCA_039654765.1. Classification (NCBI taxonomy): domain Eukaryota; kingdom Metazoa; phylum Chordata; class Actinopteri; order Cypriniformes; family Xenocyprididae; genus Mylopharyngodon; species Mylopharyngodon piceus. Next base: position 22,550,722 of record CM077452.1, on the reverse strand, counting down.
GTGACTCCTGGAAAATATCTACGGACAGACCAAGATGTTTATGACAGAGGCATTTTTCCCCCCAAGTGACGTCAGGTTTTTTTTTTTTTTTCCCTAACGTGTTGTCGTGTTCTGAAAATGTCTTCACAGGTGGTTACATTTGTTCATGTGTTAATGATTGGAAGTATTCTGTGTGTGTTGTTCCTGATACCTCATAAAGGCAACTGGAAACTGTCTTATTGGAGTTCTTTTGTGGGCGGGACTTTTACATGCAAATGACAGCAGGTAACTCATGGTGTGTGTTTAATGTGTAATGTTAATAGTATGCTGTTGGCCGAGGCCTCTGTTTACACACAAAATGTTTTCTTTCATTGAGTAAATTGAAATCAATCATTATACACTTGAATCTGCATTGTATGTTTGTGAACAAATTAAGTGAGGGTGATTTTCTTTCTTTTTTTGTAATCATAACTATTGTTAAAATGTAATTCCTGTCCAGTTGAAGCAAGACTGTAAAATGAATCGTCTTGTCAGATATATTTATAGTTGTCCATTCAGATATCTGTTACCAGAGAAACCTGTGTTCAGATGTACTTTGTATATACAATTGTGTACATTACAGAGGTACATTCTTTTTCTTTTCCTTTTTTTTCCCCTATTTTGTTTGTGGGTTTTTTTTCTTTTTGGTACAATATTGTACAGTTACAGCAATAGTAGTTGTCACTCAAATATACATTATATAATTCCACGTGTAGTTCTTGTAGTAAACATTTTTAAATAAAAAAAAAATAATTGCTTGCTAAACGTGTATTTGATTGTTTCAATAAAAAGGTGCAAAATGTGAAAATTATCTTTTTTCCCAATTTTAACTGCCACTTTTTCCCCTTTTAAATAAAAATGCTTGCTAAACATGTCTTTAATTAATTGTTTCATTAAAAAAATGTGTACAATGTGAATTGTTTTTTTTATTTCATTTTACCAGCCACTTTTTTTAGTTTTTCCATTTTAAATAAATACTTTCTAAACATGTCTTAGATTAAATGCTTTAATAAAAGGTGTAAAAATGTGAATTTTTTTGTCAGTATCTTAATTTTTCTTTTTTTTTTAAATGTTAATATATAATTGGGCATGGATCTCTTTCTGATCCATTTTAGTGTCAATCTGAGACATCTTGTAAAAGTGCACTCAAAAAAAAGATTTTTTTGATGCTGTTCACATTATATATAGTCCCCCTGTGGTGAAAATCAAGTTTTTAATGTTGTTTATATGTCTATGTGGTGTTTTTAATATGCTTTAAGACAAACCATGTGCAAATTCATAAGTCAACACCATTGCTGAGTATTTTCTATTTAAAACTACAGTGAAAAAAGACAGTCTCAAACTCATGGTTTGAAATCGCTGGTGTTTCTGACGTCACAAACTACCTTGTAACCAATCATGTCAACGTGCCGGCGGTCTTTAGCATATCATTAACCATGAGCGCTCTGAAGCAGGAGAGTCTCTAGTCTAGAGAATATCCCGATATATTTTTCTGTTGATATAAAAAATCGTGTAGATTTGGCAATATAGCGGGGTGTATGATGTATGTTGTGATGAACTATATGCCTTTTTCCACTGACATTAAGGTGTTGAAAGCGTTTCTAAGGATACTGATTGTTAGAAGACAGCTGTCTGACTCACGAACGGGAACATGGTTTGTCTAACATTAGCAACACATTATTAGCTGTTTGATAATGTAGTCAAGCAGAAGGCTAATCATATTAATTACCGTTATGTGTCTGGCGTTGTAAAAAGCGATATAATTGTGCAGCATTTACCTCAGTAAGTTCATCGAGTGGATCTCTTGAGCTCGTGCAAGTGAGTGGAGGCGGGGCTAATTACCATATTCATATCTGCGTATAATAAATGAGGCAAGGGTGTAGAGTTAAATTCAAGCTATTTTAAGGCATGAAGAATTTTTTTTTTCACAGGAAAAAATGTTTAAATGTGTCATTTTGGTGATCAAAGATGAGTTTTAAGGGATAAAATTATTGACTACAGGGGGATTTTAAACAATTTATTTTGATTTAACACCCTTGTATCAGGTTTCTGGTTCAAATGTGATTGCTTCATGTTAAATTGACTTGAAACAGTTACTCTTTGATTTAACTTGATGTTTTCATTTTGAAATAACATGTTTCAGTTAAGTAACCCAATCAAACTTTCCATCATGCTTTGCAAATAGGCTGAATTGGGAGAGTAAATGTTGGAAAAAAGTGTTATTTTATCCATTTTTTAGCAAGATGAGAAAATTGGGAGACTTGTTAATATTTAATGTTCTATTATGTTGGTATTTAAAAGTTTCTGTTATGTTAGTGTTTTTGGGGTTACCATTTTGGTAAAGTGTGGAGCTTGTGATTGGGTTGAGGACCTTCTAGCAAAAATTCAAATTGCTTAATAATAAAGTCATCATTATGGTAGTGTTCTAAGTGAAACCTATGTTTGGACTGCCAACACCAAACATTGTATGTGTAAAGGAAAGTTATAGTTGATGTAAATCAATGGACAAAACAGGAAGCATTATTTGAATGTCAATTTAAAGGTGCAATATGTAAACTTTTCTGTCTGCTAGAGGTCGCTAGAGGCCTGTTCAAAACAAAGGCGTAGCTTGATGACGCCAAGTTTGAGCGCGGAATCTTGGGACATGTGGTCTTCACCTCACAGCCGGTGGAAAATAATCAGGATAGGACTCGGGCAGAAATCATGTTCATGGATGCGATTATTAATGTTACTGTAGTATGAAGCACAGCAGGACCGAGTGTTGTAGGAGCTGAACGAGGCCGCTGGAGCAATTGCGCAACACACGCCTCACGAGCAGCGGAACTTTTATTATGCCACAGTCGCCGGCACCACTTCCGCTTTCCTGGTCATGAGTATGAGGTAATACAGCTCTGTTTATCACATTAGATACATTTGAGTGTGTTGAAAATTATGTTATAACGTTACTCTGTGCGTTTGCTCGGTGGCTGCTGTGAGACACTTGTCGCACACTGCAGTAAGCTAGATCGATTTTAGAATATCATATTAAATGCTGGATGGCTTGTGTTGATAAATGGCATGCAATTCATTTTAAAACATGTTGTATGATGGAGAAAATGCTGTATTACTGTTACTAAAAATAAAGCTGCATCTGATTATGCTATGTTAGCTACTTCACAAAATAGTGTTTTTCTCTGAGGCATGGTAAAGCATGGTACTTGCAAAAAATCAAGAAAATTAGATTTAAACAATAAGACTAAACATGTTGAGCTATATAATTAGTTTTTCTGTCTATAAATATATCAAAACAGTTGTTCCGTTGTCTATTAAAACATGTAAATATTAAAGCGTCTTTGGTGTTTCCATGGTTTCTACAAAATAAAACCGGAAACCGAGGGTAACGCGGGTATGACGCAATTGACAGGTGACTCCTCACACGTCCCAGAGCCTTGGTTAAAATTGCAATTTTCTAACGAATTACAAATAGTTGCAAACATTTGGGATATTGTAAGTACTCAAGTGAACAAAATATATAACACTGGCCTAGTGGTTTTTGGATATTTTACTGCAAAATTCTTACATATTGCACCTTTAAATGAAAACCATTTATTTAAGTTAAACTAAAACCAATTCATTCAAGTTAAATGAATACTATTGATTCTAGTTAGTTGTACTTGGTTGATTCTATTTGGTTTTACTTGTTACGGTCACGTGGAACCACTGTCCATGACTTAATCATGTTTAGCCAAAGAGCTATTTTTTTTTTTTTTTTTTTTTTTTTTTTGAGTGTGGCTGGCATTAAGCATTGTTACCTGCCATTACACAAAAAGCTTTCACACAAGGCTTCAAACATTTGTTGTTTGTCTTAACAGCTATAATGTTTTCAAAAGTGATTCACATCATATCTGTAGGTGTTTCTATGGAACTAGAAGGGGACTATACCTCTGCGGCTCCCATTTCTCATTAAGTGTTCATTCACTAGACTAAAAAAAAGGAATAAAAAAAATCCAACATAATAAGGAATTTCCTTAGGAAAATATTTTCCACATGTCTTGCTAAGGATTCAAAATTATAAAATACATAAGGATCAAAAATTATTTATTTGTACAAATTGTACAAAAGTCAAACATACTGTCAGAATACTATGAAGAACCTCGAAGTGCCTATTGTGTTCTTGAGGAAATTCAAAATATATTTCAAGTGCCAAAAATCTGATAAATTATTCATCCTTAGCAGGAAATATGGACGTTTTCCTCAGAAATCCAGGAAAGCCTTGTAAAGAAATCCCCATGCGCAAATCTAGGTAAAAGTTCCGCGTGTCTTCTACGTTAAGTACATGCTTTTCTAGAGAAGTATGCGCTTGCCCCTCTGTACAAAAGTCGCCCACTAGAGGGAGACATCATTTTTTTGGTTTGTTGTCACGTTTAATATTGTGGACTAAAATGGTTAGTGGTTTGCCCTATAAACGAAATATGACCCACAACATAATATTTTAATTTGCGTTATGTTTTCCTATCTAACCTTAGTCTAAATGTATCTACTAAGACACAAACACACCATACCCTTTACAAACGCTTTGCACCGAACAAGGAAGTTCCTGATAGAAATGAAAGTTGATGGTGAGTTTCCGTCGAGCTGCTCTTCTAACTTCAACTGGAGGACCGCAGGAGTAATTAATCCGTAGAAAAACTCACACGGATTGACGAATTCGGATTAATTTGGAAAATGCGTCGGCATCTAACACACAAATGGTTTGTTTTCTTTGTTTTTGTAGTTTTCGTGTGTTGTCACATCAATCAGAGCGACGACGATGATGATGATGTGAAGGGGAAATCCTCACAGTGTATTCAGATTTCAGACTGTCGGCAGTTTATTCACATTTTTATAAATAACCTTTTTTTTTCGCAGAAATATTATGATATTTGTCCTTACTTTTTGTCTGCAGGTCATATAGGAAGGACATTGACTTTGACGCTTCTGTTGTGATGTGACTGTTGAGACGTGTTGAGTTCAGAAATACATCGGTGAGTCACTTTTGATTAATACACAAGTGGTTCTGTGAGAAATATGTAGTTTGATTCGGTTTACCTTACGTTTAGCATATAAAACACTTAAATCTTAATTTCTGTAGTAATGTCAAACATTATTTAGTGTTACACTTAACAGACCAGGAATTCATTGGCAACATGATTTACATATTACCTAAGCTCAGGTATGAACTGCTGCATATGGACATGTGTACACACAAATACACACACACGTACTTATATATATATATATATATATATATATATATATGTGTGTGTGTGTGTGTGTGTGTGTGTGTGTGTGTGTGTGCATCCAATATCCATACATGTCCATATGCGGCAGTTCATACCTGAGCCCAGGAAATATGTAAATCATGTTGCCAATGAAATCCTGTTCCATTAAGTCTGGTCTGTATAGTATTTTATATATGTGTGTGTGTGTGTGTGTGTGTGTGTATATATATATATATATATATATATTTATATATTCACCACCTTATTTGGTTATCAGTTCTTTTATATCCGGACCTCCAATATAAGGGAACGCACCTTGACTCCTTTAGGTTGAAATTCGTTGAGAAAAATGTGTCTTAAATATCCAAATAGTTTTTTTGGGGCCACTGTTAATACTTTATTAATCCCATGAATGAAATTGCAGTACATTTGGGGGAAAGGTAAAATCATGAGAGCATTAAATGAAGAGCAATCATGAGAGCAATTCAGTCATGAGAGCAATTAAATGAGGGAACTTAGCATTAAATATTTACTGCTCTAAAGAATCTTTTTTTTTTCTCTGTCATACACAGATCCGATCATGTCATCCGCTTGTGTCAGCACAATGACTGCAAGTACAGCAAACTACCTTTGGTCCCTGGATGATGTTCTTGGTCAGGGGGCGACAGCCAGCGTCTACAAAGCACGAAACAAAGTACTTTATCATTAACAGCGTTTTCCCAGATCCCTCACAAAAACAGTGCATAGACTTGACAGGTTATACTAAGTGAATTTATAATTCTGTAGAAAACAGGTGAGCTGGTTGCCGTGAAGGTCTTTAACTTGGCAAGCTACAACAGGCCGTATGAGGTGCAGATGAGGGAGTTTGAGGTGCTGCAGAGGCTCAATCACATCAACATTGTTAAACTCTTTGCTGTGGAGGAGGTACGTATCTGATGTGGTTTGTGACGCTGTTCAAGATTTTCCAGACATTATACTGCTGACTTTTTTTTTTTTTTTTTTTGATGCTTTGATGTTTCAGTTTCCTATGATGCATTTTGTCTGGGTCAGTTATGGCCAACTTTGTGCAAGTTTGTAAGGTTTCTAAAGGACAGTACATACAGTATCTCACAGAAGTGAGTACACCCCTCACAGTTTTGTAAATATTTTATTATATCTTTTCATGTGACAACACTGAAGAAATGACACTTTGCTACAATGTAAAGTAGTGAGTGTACAGCTTGTATAACAGTGTAAATTTGCTGTCCCTTCAAAATAACTTAACACACAGCCATTAATGTTTAAACCGCTGGCCACAAAAGTGAGTACACCCCTAAGTGAAAATGTCCAAATTGGGCCCAAAGTGTCAATATTTTGTGTGGCCACCATTATTTCCCAGCACTGCCTTAACCCTCTTGGGCATGGAGTTCACCAGAGCTTCACAGGTTGCCACTGGAGTCCTCTTCCACTCCTCCATGACAACATCACGGAGCTGGTGGATGTTAGAGACCTTGCGCTCCTCCACCTTCCGTTTGAGGATGCCCCACAGATGCTCAATAGAGTTTAGGTCTGGAGACATGCTTTAGCAAGGCAGTGGTCGTCTTGGAGGTGTGTTTGGGGTTACCTGTCCTGTTAAACCGCTGTATGGTGCTGCAGCTCAGTTTCAGGGTCTTGGCAATCTTCTTATAGCCTACGCCATCTTTATGTAGAGCAACAATTCTTTTTTTCAGATCCTCAGAGAGTTCTTTGCCATGAGGTGCCATGTTGAACTTCCAGTGACCAGTATGAGAGAGTGAGAGCGTTAACACCAAATTTAACACACCTGCTCCCCATTCACACTTGAGACCTTGTAACACTAACGAGTCACATGACACCGGGGAGAGAAAATGGCTAATTGGGCCCAATTTGGACATTTTCACTTAGGGGTGTACTCACTTTTGTGGCCAGCGGTTTAGACATTAATGGCTGTGTGTTGAGTTATTTTGAGGGGACGGCAAATTTACACTGTTATACAAGCTGTACACTCACTACTTTACATTGTAGCAAAGTGTCATTTCTTCAGTGTTGTCACATGAAAAGTAAATATTAAATATTTACAAAAATGTGAGGGGTGTACTCACTTCTGTGAGATACTGTACCAATAGTATTTAATATAGTGAAATGCCAAACATTAACTTTAATGTTTTAACAGTTAGACATAGCCCTAAACAAGCATGATAATTATTTTGCAACCATTCGTATTGCAAAGCGTTTATATACATTTCTATCATGACAACTCTCTGAAGATTGTTAGCATTGTAATGGATATGACAATGTTAATGTATTTGGTATTGGCGGAATAGATGTAGATTATTACTATTGTTGTAGATTATTGCTGCTGCAGATTATTGCTGATGCTGCAGAGCAAGTACAGGAACTTGCTACTGCCAATACATATGCCGATACGCTGCTGCGAGTAAGACATCGTGCTGCTGCACAAATAGCATATATCAATAACCCATAGCAGATCTATACAGGTGGAGCTGGGGAAGGTGGAGGGTTTTAGAAGAACTCTGAAGCGTATAGTGAATGTAACCAGCCATTTAAATGTGTGAGCAACAAGCTCATTGGCTGGTCCATGTCACATCTGCAATCAGCTTGTGCCAAGTAGTTAACGGTGTAATTATCATCAGCTTGCGTTAAGGACCCATCAGCCTGCGCCATCTAGAGTTTCATGATAGAACTATGTATGTATGTTTGCTAAAGACTTTTACGTTGTTACAAAAAAAATTGAATTGAAATAAATGTTGAACTTTCTATTCATTAAAGAATAATGAATAATAATTATGAAGGTTTCCACAAAAACCTAATAACATAAAATATTAAGCAGCACAACTGTTTTCAGCATTGATAATGATAAATGTTTTTGAGCATAATGGAGTAGTGACTGCTGGAAATTCAGTTTTGCCCTCACAGCAACAAATCATAATATTACTGTTTTTATTGTATTTTTGATCAAATAAATGCAGCCTTGTTGAGCATAAGAGACTCCTTTTAAAAACATTAAAAATGTTAAGACCCCAAACTAGTGGCATAAATGGCAACAATAAAATAATATAATGTTAATGATAATAACATTTTCATGATGCTTATTATGGTAACACTTTATTTTACAGTGTCCTTACTACACGTTACATGTAGTTAGTGTAGTGATAACTATAAATTATGCATAATTACATGCAACTAACCCTAGACCAAACCTTATCCTAATCCTAACCCTATACTAAGTATATGTAGTCAATTATTATTACTCAGTACTTAAATATATAATTACACTGTAACACAGACACCTCGAAAATAAAGTGTAACCCATATTGGTCTAAGAATCTGTTTTGTGTGGATTATGTCAAAAAGTATGAATGAAAGTAAACCACTAAAAATCAGTTGTACATAATGGTTATTAAAATAATGTGTATTGTATCAATTATAAAAAGGCAATTTAATTTGATCTGGAAATTATATGAAAATGAGACCATTATTTCCAAATGTTCTATTGAACTTGTATGACTCTTCACCTAAAATAGATCTGAAAATTACATTTTAAAAGCACTAACGTTTTTATTCATGTGCATGTCAGATGCATATGAACCCGAAGCAGAAGGTTCTGGTGATGGAGTTCTGTTCAGGTGGCAGCCTACTGAACCTTCTGGAGGAGCCTGAGAATGCGTTTGGACTTCCTGAGTCTGAGTTCCTCATCGTACTGCAGTGTGTGGGTAAGAACCAACAGAGTAAATTAAATGTTGGGAATGGAAATGTATGGGTATGTCAGCAGCAAGCACTTGCTAGGAGGCATTGTTGCGGATAAATGGAGCTTTCCTCAAATTTTCTCCCATTTGCACATATATGCAGTCCAAGGAATGAACCACCTCCGGGAGAATGGAGTAGTGCACAGGGACATCAAACCTGGCAATATCATGAGGCAAGTGGGTGAGGATGGCCGCTCGGTGTACAAGCTGACGGACTTTGGTGCTGCCCGTGAGTTGGATGACGATGAGAAGTTTGTGTCCATATATGGCACAGAGGAATATCTGGTAAGGAGGAAATGTTGTTTTATTTCTTACAATTGTTCATGCTGCGAAATAAACTCAAAAGCTTCCCCTTCCTGTATTTTTCAGTCATTCACAGAAAATATCTGTCTTATCAGAAATGTAATCAGGTGTTTGTTGTGGTTCCTGTGATCTGTCTGTGAATAAAGTTGGCCTCTGATGTAATAACTCTTGTGATCTTGTGTGGTTCAGCATCCGGACATGTATGAGCGTGCTGTATTGAGGAAGCCCCAGCAGAAAACTTATGGTGTGTCTGTGGATCTGTGGAGCATTGGTGTCACCTTCTACCATGCTGCCACTGGCAGTCTTCCCTTTATACCATATGGAGGCCCACGCAGAAACAAGAAGACCATGTATGAAATCTTGTCTGTTATGATAATAAATTATATATTAATCATAATTGATGAATAAAGACCTACTTGTAGCTTTTCTTCTTTTCGAAATAAACATAAGCTCTAACCCTGTTTTATGTGTTGTATTATTATTTGTATTAGGCTTATTTTTGTGCTATCTTTTGGTGACTTTTGATGCTCTTCCCAGGTACAAGATCACGACAGAGAAGCCAGAGGGAGCCATAGCAGGTGTGCAGAAATCGGATGAAGGACCCATTGAATGGAGCTACCAACTGCCACACTGCTGCCAACTCTCAGAGTGAGTTACTCTATGCACAAGTGTGGTAAACACATTGAGGACAGACAGTAGTGGAAAAGAAATTGTATATGGACCTCACGCTTGTAATTTAGAAGTGGCGTTAGAGCAACGCTTTTCACCCAGGATTATATAACCCCACTTCTAAGCAGGGTTAGCACCGCTTTTGATGTGGGATTATAATGTTATGGCTAGATGCAACCGACACCCAATCATGTGCCTCATATTCACGTCCTTTGGATGGTCACAGAAACACTGCCCGTATCAGCTCGAAACAGTGCCCGTTGGAGAGGAAAATTGTCAAATGGTGAAGGAAAACACGCCAATTGAAGTGAAAAAGAGACCGTTTAATTTGTATCTTTATAGTCCAAAAAGTCCATTCAGGAAAAATTGATAGCGGGGGGCAATATATAATATGAAGTTGCACAATGTTAGAGCCTTTATGTAAACCGGTCGCATGCTCCATTTGTCAATGACACTGATATCGCAAATATGCAAATAAGAAAGTTATCCCAGGGATCAGGAATGTACAGTGTGAAACGTCAGTATATGAATACAGGCCGCAAAATGAACTTTTTTACTTGGTAGCATTGGTGCTTTCTGAAGCAAAAACTACAATTTATATATATATATATATATATATATATATAATATATACAAACCCGATTCCAAAAAAGTTGGGACACTGTACAAATTGTGAATAAAAAAGGAATGCAATGATGTGGAAGTTTCAAATTTCAGTATTTTATTCAGAATACAACATAGATGACATATCAAATGTTTAAACTGAGAAAATGTATCATTTTAAGGGAAAAATAAGTTGATTTTAAATTTCATGACATCAACACATCTCAAAAAAGTTGGGACAAGGCCATGTTTACCACTGTGTGGCATCCCCTCTTCTTTTTATAACAGTCTGCAAACGTCTGGGGACTGAGGAGACAAGTTGCTCAAGTTTAGGAATAGGAATGTTGTCCCATTCTTGTCTAATACAGGCTTCTAGTTGCTCAACTGTCTTAGGTCTTCTTTGTCGCATCTTCCTCTTTATGATGTGCCAAATGTTTTCTATGGGTGAAAGATCTTGACTGCAGGCTGGCCATTTCAGTACCCGGATCCTTCTTCTACGCAGCCATGATGTTGTAATTGATGCAGTATGTGGTCTGGCATTGTCATGTTGGAAAATGCAAGGTCTTCCCTGAAAGAGACGACGTCTGGATGGGAGCATATGTTGTTCTAGAACTTGGATATACCTTTCAGCATTGATGGTGCCTTTCCAGATGTGTAAGCTGCCCATGCCACACGCACTCATGCAACCCCATACCATCAGAGATGCAGGCTTCTGAACTGAGCGCTGATAAAAACTTGGGTTGTCCTTGTCCTCTTTAGTCCGGATGACATGGCGTCCCAGTTTTCCAAAAAGAACTTCAAATTTTGATTCGTCTGACCACAGAACAGTTTTCCACTTTGCTACAGTCCATTTTAAATGAGCCTTGGCCCAGAAAAAACACCTGCGCTTCTGGATCATGTTTAGATATGGCTTCTTTTTTGACCTATAGAGTTTTAGCCAGCAACGGCGAATGGCACGGTGGATTGTGTTCACCGACAATGTTTTCTGGAAGTATTCCTGAGCCCATGTTGTGATTTCCATTACAGTAGCATTCCTGTATGTGATGCAGTGCCGTCTAAGGGCCCGAAGATCACGGGCATCCAGTATGGTTTTCCGGCCTTGACCCTTACGCGCAGAGATTGTTCCAGATTCTCTGAATCTTTGGATGATATTATGCACTGTAGATGATGATAACTTCAAACTCTTTGCAATTTTTCTCTGAGAAACTCCTTTCTGATATTGCTCCACTATTTTTCGCCACAGCATTGGGGGAATTGGTGATCCTCTGCCCATCTTGACTTCTGAGAGACACTGCCACTCTGAGAGGCTCTTTTTATACCCAATCATGTTGCCAATTGACCTAATAAGTTGCAAATTGGTCCTCCAGCTGTTCCTTATATGTACATTTAACTTTTCCGGCCTCTTATTGCTACCTGTCCCAACTTTTTTGGAATGTGTAGCTCTCATGAAATCCAAAATGAGCCAATATTTGGCATGACATTTCAAAATGTCTCACTTTCAACATTTGATATGTTATCTATATTCTATTGTGAATTAAATATAAGTTTATGAGATTTGTAAATTATTGCATTCTTTTTTTATTCACAATTTGTACAGTGTCCCAACTTTTTTGGAATCGGGTTTGTGTATGTGTGTGTGTATATATATATATTTATATGATTTATTTTATTTAAAAACAACACCACATTTTGTAGAGAAGGAAATGGTAATGAACGGTAGCCGATTCTGATTTTTTTACAAGCAAATTGGCCAACTTTGTTTAAGCAAATGTATTTGTTGTTTATTGTTTATTTGTTCTATAACAGGCCAAACTGGCCTTAAACAAAAAAAATATCTGTAGACATTTGAAATCAGAGGCACCACTGCATTTTAATCACAATCCAAAACAATCCAAAAAAGATGCTATACACATGTAACATGAGCAGTTTTTATTTATTTATTTATTTATTATTTAAATTAGATAAATTACAAATACAGAATGGTCTGACTTCAGCTTTGTGAAATTATGCTACATAAGAGACACCTGCACAAAACAAAAAACATGCGAACTGAATGAAAATGCAAATTCACTCTCTGACAGTAGGTGGCACTTATGGAAAAGAAGCGATACAGCATTTCTTTGGGTATTGCTGTAAACAAAGCAGATGTGCTAATAAACACTACTTTATATGGAGGTAAGAGGAAAAGAAAATGCCATATAAATTATTCTGACAGACAGTTCCCTTAAGAGATACATTCATATAAACCCCCTCCCCAATTCAATATTTTCTTCCTATATTTTGAGCATTGCAAACAGTGATCTTGATGTACCTGGTATTTTCTCTGCTGCGCGTCTGCACTCTCCTCTTTGCGTCTATCTTCATTCACCGTGTCCCATCTCTGGCCTGTGTTTACAGACTTGTGTTTACTGTCCTGTTTACAGACTTAATTTCAGTTCAGTTTCGGGAGGAAATGTGACCAAAATGGTCGCAATTTCGAGCCTTGTGAATACCCAGGATTAATTGTTAACCTTGGTTAATTACGAGCTGTGTGAAATGTGTAACAAGAATACCTAGGATTCTGTTGAACTGGGGTTTAAGTATTTCTAGTGGGAAAAGCCCTTTGGAGTTTGGGAGCAGATCACCAATGGTCCTGTATCTTTTCATAGGGGTTTGAAGACCCAACTGATCCCAGTGTTGGCCAGCATACTGGAGGCCAATCAGGAGAAGTGTTGTGGCTTTGTCCAGTTCTTTGCTGCTACCACTGATATCCTGCAACGTATCACGGTCCACATCTTCTCTCTACAGCAGGCAACAACACACAGCATCTACATTCACTTTCACAACACGTATGTGTGCTCTTAGAGAATAGGTTCCTTATCTGTTTACTACAGCCACTATAGCTGAAGTACTGTGACATTACAATGTGGCCTATTTTTTTTCTTTTTAAGTTACTGTATATGAAAATTTAGTTTCTTTTTAAATATATTGTAAATATAGATGTTGTTCGGTTGTAGGTCCCCAAATGGTCATCATTTAAAATCAATTTAAAAATGATTTCCTGCAATGGAAGTATAAATAAGGGTGAGATTTTTTTCCGAGTGACTTTTCACAGTGCTTCCAAAATATATATATATTTTTCTCGTTGTTCTCCTCAAGGGTCTCAATCTTTTTTGAGGATGTTCAGGCCCAAACTGGAATTGAAGCTGCGGCTCAACAGTACCTGTTTCAAGGTCATCCTCTCATACTGGAGACGGGCATGAAAGTATTAAACCTTCCTCCCACCAGTCCAGACCGTCCTATCATTCTGATCAGCCGAAAACCAGAGAAATTATTAGGACATCCATACAGAGAACGTAAGGACACAATAAATGTGTTTTTTTTTTTTCTTTCGTTTTTATTTCAGTGCCATTTTTTTTTTTTTTTTTTTTTTTTTTTTTTTTTTTTGCATCTTTTTATCAACATTTCAACCATTAACAACCTAAGTAAAAACCAAACAAATAAACAAAGCCCGGCAATTACAGTGAGAAAACCAAACCTCAAAATATTACTTAAAGAAACATCAATACAATCAAGATATGGGGTCCAGATCTGATGGAAATCTTCAGTTGACAAGTAACACGTTAGAAATTCTAAAGTAATCATTTCTCTAATAATCCATCCTTTTAAAGAGGGGGGTTTATCACTGTTCCAGGATAACAATATATTTTTTCTAGCAGCAAAGGCTAGGATGTCAAATAACCGTCTAGCGAATTTGTTTGGCAAATGTCTAATTGGAAGACCTAAAATCAAAGACAAGGGATCTAACTATAACTCTAATCCAAACATTCGACTCATACATTGAACAACTTTTGACCGGTAAGTCCTAATTACAGAACGGTCCCAAATGCAATGAGTATAGTCTCACGCTTCCACCTCACATTTAAGACATAATGAAGAATGAATTGGGTCAAACTTACTTCTAAGGAGCAGTGTGATGTGCAATCTATGCACAATCCTGAGCTGAATAGCTCTGGTCCTGTTGCAAATAGGCCAAATAGATTTAGGATCCTCTCTGAACCATTCGGCAATGAATCTGAGCTGGCAGGCCAGTTGGTATTTTCTAATGTTTGGCAGATCTAAGCCCCCCCATAGAACTGGAGAGCTGCAACTTTAAGAAATTTTAGCCTTGGTTTCCGCTTATTCCATATAAATGAACTAAGCCATCCAGTTAATTCCGTTACTCTTTTATTCAGCAATAAGAGATTGGTATCATCTGTAATGGGTAAAGAAGCCTGGGCATTATATTCAGCAATTCTTCCGAGCCAGGAAAGAGAGAGTTCAGACCATCTAATTAAATCGTTGCGGATTTCATCAAGCAATGGGAAAAAGGTGACTTTGGCCAATTGACTAATTGTAGGGGTAATACTAATTCCTAAATATGTAAAACCAGAATATGACACTTTAAACGGAAAGGGAGTCATATTAATTATACGAGTGCTTGGGTGTCTTAAATGCAAGATTTTTTTCATAGGCATTTTTTTCATTCATTGTTTTTGTATTTTTTCAGTGTAATTTAATGTATTTTCACAAATAAATAAGGAGAGGTAACATGGTGTATTTTTCCTTCGTTTTTCGTCCACTATCCCTTCTATTTTCATCTGTTCTGTAGCTGAAGCCCCTGCCATGCCCACAAAGTTTGACGTCATGGCAGATTACACTTTCTCCAAGGTAAGCAAGCCCCTTTTGTTTTTATCTTTGGTGCTTATTTTTGGTGAACATTATAACACTATTATCCCTAAACCTCACACTGTGTTCTTTTTGTTTTTGTTCCTCCTAAAGACCATTGTTGGGGTCATCCATCAGTACCTGCGTATTGCTCGCTCTTTCCAGAAGTACAGGGAACTAATTCTGCAGGGGTTCTACAGCTACATGTGAGTGCTAATATCATAAATGTTATGCATGCGTCACTATGCTGATAATTATTACCGCAAGAAAACACCACGTGATTACCTTGACATTTTAGGGTGTCCAATAAAAATATTCTTGACTTTTCAGTGAAATCACAGGCTTTGAATGCAGTAATGTGGCACACAGGATTGTCATGGTGAATATGAAGCTGCTTTCTTCTATCAGCACAGAGGAGAATCTCCGTCGGTTGTAAGAATCTGCATACTGAATAGTTTACTATATAATATCATGAAACTAATGCTTACTGTAGTTTAACAAGCATTATGTTGTAAGTTATTTAGTAATGGACATCTCTTCATTCTTCCCAACCAGCGGTCAGAAGTTTGCACATGAGTTTCCAGACTTTATAGACAATAAAAAGAAACTCACACTGGTAAGAGTTGTTCTCTGTGAAATGTATATTGAATAAATGAATTAGAATGCGCCATAGTTTGCATCTTGAGGTTTATCATTGTGTGTAGATAGAAGAGGATTTGCAGCGAATGTACAGCACTGGAATCAGAGAGTTCCAGAATCAACTACAGCACCTGCATGTGATGCTGTCTAAACACTCTGAGACACTGGCCCAGGATAAGAGGTAAATTGTACAACATTTGTCCAAATGTTTAAAAAACTTAAAATTAAATGTGTAAAAATTAACTTATTCTGTAAATTAAATAATAAACGTATCTTGTATTGTACATAACAAACACACATACAAGCATAAACACAAAAAGGACATTATTTAAGATTTATAAATTATATAAGATTTAAAAAACCAATATAAGTATTCTACTGGAAATGGTTGATCAAGTTCTGTTCATTTTACATATTATTATGGTTATGGTTAAGGTTATGACATACAATTATAAATAATTATATAAATCATATAAAAATAATAAAATAAATAAATAAAATTAATTAATACAATCTAATGATTCTTTTATAAGTATAATAAGTAATACAGTAATAATTAAAATAATTTACCATCTCTTTAATGCAGCATCCAGAAGATGGAGGTTTTGTTGGGGAAGATTGTTGCAGTTCATCAGCAGTATTACAAAGACAGAGTGACAGGAAGTAAGTGGATGCATGTTTTTCCTGTCATATAACAATTAGGGCTGTCAAGCGATTAAATTTTTTAATCTAATTAATTACAAGATGTGGTGATTAATTGATTGATTTACTCAAATTTGGCTAAGAAATTACACCAAAAGATCATTTAAAGTCATTGTTGTGTTAAATGAGAAAAGCATCAAATAGACATTACAAAAAGTGGCTTTAGAAAGAAATATTATATTTGATTCAATATAGAATTTATTACACATAAACTTTTTGGCTACAACAGCCATGAGGGTGAGTAAATGATGACACAGTTTTTATTTTTGGGTGAATTATGTCTTTAATGTTTGTTTTTTTTTTTATTAATCTAATAAATAATTTTTTAATAATTTAATTTTTTA
Organism: Mylopharyngodon piceus; assembly: GCA_039654765.1. Classification (NCBI taxonomy): domain Eukaryota; kingdom Metazoa; phylum Chordata; class Actinopteri; order Cypriniformes; family Xenocyprididae; genus Mylopharyngodon; species Mylopharyngodon piceus. Next base: position 22,533,754 of record CM077452.1, on the reverse strand, counting down.
ATTAATCTGTAATTTTTTAATAATACTCTAAATAAGAAACTAAAACTGTCAGTAGATGGTGGTAAATGTCTAAATGAGTATGTCATCGAATCATTCATTCATTCATTCAATTTGTTCAAATGGCTGATTCATTCAGGAATGACGTAAATGGTTCTGAATGGACCATTGAATCATTGGTTCCCCAGATTCGTTCAAAACGTGAATTCATTCACAAACACCACTGTGTTGCAACTTGCTCAGAGATGCACAATCGTTCTGCTTTGGCTTTATAGATACCAAATTGTATCTAAAATATAACACAATATTAACTTCTTATTTATTGAACTGTTGTATAAAATCAGTATCACACTTGCACTCGTGCTATTCGGAACAAAAACAGCACTCGTGTAAAATTGCTTAACTATGTAATATGAGAAAAATATGAGAAAAAAATTCATACAGGGGCATTTTTGCCCTGATATCTTGAATTTTATGGGCATATAACCTCATTCTATAGGCTACATCACACAGTTTTGCACCATGTTCGCCACCATCAACTGTATGAAATGTCAGATGACCTACATCAGTCTGCGGCAGGGCAGGTACATTAAATGCGTTAATAATTGTAACATGTTATTTTTTTTTCCTGTAACTAATTAATTAAATTAATGCATTAAATTAACAGCCCTAATAACAATATAACATAACAAAAAACAAATTACAAACAAATCTATCGCACCTGTCAAAAAGGTCAGAATTTCTGCAGATTAGATAATAAAGGCTTTAAACCCATGATAAAAATTCTTCTCAACCAGTCTGTTGTTTCAGGACACTTAATAAAAATTCACTAAACTCTGCGTGAATGTACTGTATATTAGGCAGTGACCCATTTATGTCACTCGCACTTCTGGAAGCTGGACGTGGAGTTTCATGAGCGGAGCCAGTTGCTGAGATTAGTGAGATTAGTTCTCAGTGTTGCTTGTACCCGCTGCAGGGAGAGGAGGCACTGTTGTGCTGTCTTATCTGACAGTGAGGACCATTCCAGACAGGCAAGCATGGAGACAGAAGAATATACCCCCCATTTCTGCCTGGCTGCATTGATAAGACATTAGATATGGCTCTGCAGAGAAGCCAGTCAGCTAAAATAGAGCTTATCTTGAGCAGTCACACAAAAAAAGAGTTACAGTGTTGGGTTAGGGTATTTCTCTGACTGCTGCTAATTCTTTCACTTTCTGTCACAGAGCTCGGCTATAATGATGAACAGATTCACAAGTTTGAGAAGTAAGTATTAAATACCTGGAGCATCTCAAATGTTGTCACGGTAATTAAACTGAGAAACTGCTATATTCTGCCCAGGCTCAATCTGTCTTCATACATAAAGAAAGTCAAGACTTTATTCAAGGATGACTGTTTGCAGAAGTACCAGGATGTTCTGATGGCTGCTGGGAGCTGGAACAGGTAAGACAGAGGTCAGATGAGTAAGAGTCACTAAAGATGATTGATAGCAGCATGTATAATTCTGTGCATTTGAACATATAATTAGTTGGGATTGGTCGTTTTCATCCAGAGATTCTTGGTCTTCCTAACATATAACTGTAAACTTTGTGTTAGCAGCACAGATCCTTAAGTTCCACTTAAATCATACACTATTCATTACTGACACTGTTTTAATGGCTTGTCAATGCCATTCATATTTCAATGACCATGTAAGTATTATTTCTACAGAGTTCTCTATGAGATGCAGACCAATCTAGAGCATTTCAGTGGTGTCCTGCGGCAGAGGATGGGGGATCTGCATGTGTGTGAGGCCCAGCAGAACAAGGTCAGCTTTCTGCACAAAAGACACACACAGTCTGTCTTTAGCCCTATCCAGGCATAACTAGTTGTCCCTAAGGAGGTTAGGTAAATTTTGTGTTTCACAGACTTACTTTGTGATTTTAATCCTGTCCAAACTGAACATGGCACACACACACACACACACACACACACACACACACAAAAAAGGTAAATTACACAACAAATTTGTTGGCTAACTCTGGGCTGAATCCCATCTGGAAAAGAATGTTAGGGCAGAATTTTATTTTTTTCACAGCAGTTTTTCCTCTTTTATTTTGACCTTAGTTGAATAGCAGAACTACATCTAAATACTGCCTTGTGCAAAGTCACTATCGCTGTGTCCGAATATGCCTACTTCCATACTATATAGTAGGCGAAAAACAGTATGTGAGCCAAGTAGTATGTCCGAATTTATAGTATTCTTAAAACAGTAGGCGAAAAATACCCGGATGACCTACTACTTCCGGCAAGATTCTGAAGTGCTCATTCAATGGACACTTTACTATCCCATGAGGACACGGGAGAGGATTTGAAATGACAATGACTACATGGCAGATGTAGTACGTCCAAATTTCATTCATACTACATAGAACATACTTTTTTAACAGTCGCGAAGTAAGTTTCAAACCAAATGTAGTACCTACAATATAGTATGTGATTTTGGATTGCAGCATATGGATTTTTATGGAGTTTTTTGCTAACTTTCTGGTTGAAATTAGTTTCATTTCAAGTAGTTCTGGTATCACTTTCAATTTTAAAAGAGACGTAATCAGTAAGAGTCTATTCATGGCTGCAGTGGCAGTGTCAAATATGATCCTCTCCTTATCTCCTTCCCTTAATTCATATGTTTTTCTGTCAGATTGAACTATTTTAAAGTTAGACTTTTATACCTGATCCTCAGCGAGCTTAGATTGAGAGTAACCTGACCATGTTCTTCTCCACCTTTGCAGGTTCTTGACAGAGCTGTGCTCAGAGCTCTCCACCAGCCAATAGGAGCTGAGGGGGTGGATGGACCGAAAAAAGATGAGAACATGATTCTCAAGTATGTCATTGTAATAAAGATGACACAGCATTTATCAATTCCTACAAAAATAAAATAAATGTAAAAAATTGTTTCCAGAATGAACAGATTAAAGGATGAGATGGAGGCAGTGGCACGGGAGCTACAGAATAACAACAATATGATAGAAAGGTATGGTGTTTAGCTGCAATGTTTTTGTGTACTCTAGAAAAATCCTTTTAAATTTAACAAGACCTCTTATTTTTTAAGCCTTGCAGTAGTTACTGCTACACTGCCAGTGGAGAAAAAAATACCTCAACCCAACAGACCATGAAGACCTCAAAGAATACAGAATGCAACACAGTATCACAGATCCCAGATCTCTGAGCTAAAAGGAAAGAGAAAGCGAAACAAAACAAAGAAAATGCAACAGGGCACCTCAAAACTGTCCTTATTTAAACCTCTCTAACCCTAAACAGATTAATGGCTGTTACCAGGGCAGGCAGCTGATATTGTATGATGTGTACTGAGGTTTAAAGAGGTAACTACACATTTTGTCAAAAATTAGTTATGACATTTTTCTCAGATTCAGTGTTAATGTAGTTACTGTATTTTACCTTCATACAGTTCTAGTAGTTATGACTTTAACTGCCAAGAAGAAAGACATATAGATCAGTTGGAACTACTAGCTACAGCAGTTTTCCTGATTAATCTTGAGACTTAAATATTGATGGCACTGTGCATTCAGCTAACAATAATAGTGTAATTATTGGTATTGCACAGCCATGGAATAAAGAGAGAGGTGTTTCATCTGCCCTGTGTAATTGATTCTGGTTTTGATAGATAACTGCAATAATTCAATTAGTCTATTGATCACATCAGTGTAATCACACAGCATGGAGCTCTAAAGAAACTTCTGAAAAAAGTGAACAGTGCAAAGATTATCCTACAAATACTGACAGAGGAGTCAACAGACTCATGTTACTACTTGAAGTGAAAGTAAGAGATGTGTTGGGTGGGTTCTGATGTCACGTTACGGGGAATTCCTTGTGCTGGGGGAACTATGGTGACTTTACAGAGACCACATTGTGGTTCAGTGTGCATATGTTTTTATTTTTTGTCATGGAATTTTATCAACTTTCCTTTTTGACAGACGGTTTGTAAATGTATTTCTTAAATATCAAATAAATGATACAAATGATATGCTATGAATATGAATACAAACTGAATGCAATTTTATGTATGTAGAAAATAGTGGATATAAAAAGTCTACACACCCCTGTTAAAACAGCTGTTTGTTTTTTTGTTTGTTTTTTTGTGATGTAAAAAATGAAACATAAATCATGAAATACGGCAAATACGGGTACTGGGAGTTATGTTTATTCACTGCATTACATTTTTAGAGTTCTTTCTTATGTTATGAATAATATGAATGAAATGAGCTGGACGATGACATCACTGTTTTCTACAGAGCTGCTTCATTTCATATTTGATTAACTTTACAGTGCTGAACTGAATGAACACCGAACTGACCTCAGCTGATCCATGACACTTCTTTTTAGAGCTGCTTTACAACAAAACAATTCTGTTTGCATCATTTTTCTATTTATCCCTGTAAAGCTTCTTTGAAACAGTTTGTATCGTATAAAGCGTTATATAAATAAAGGTTACTTGTATTGACTTGACTAGAAGAGTGGAATAAGAGAAGTGATAGTCAAGATCATGAGTCTGTAAAGGGCAGGCTTGCGCACGTCCGCTATTCTAGTGACATTTAAAGCGCGCGGCTGGTTCAGTGTGCACGTCATACGCTCGCCGCTGGCGCTTCAATTTAGTTTGTATTCAGCGCACATACAACTCCTACCGAAAAGGCATGGCGTCCGTCACTTTAGGACAGCACCCTGCTCAACACCACCTCGACCCGGATCAGCAACTTCTCCACAAACTGAAGTCGAGCGACAGAAAGAAATTCTCGCGTAAATGGTCGCTGGAGAAGATCATGCGAAACAGAGCGAGTGATATGGACAGCGCGAGAGCCGCAGTCTCAGCATCGCTCGTGTTATTCAATCACGAGCCGCCTTCAGCATCACACAGCCGAGGCAGTAATGCCGGTTCGCCACGTAGTAGTATGAACGGATCTATTGTGGACATGGACCGAGAGAACGCTAACAATAATAACGGAATATTTCGCAGACACAGCGCCGGGAGCCGGAGAAGCTCCGTGAAGGACACAGCAAAGATCCACGCGTCTTCATCACCACAAGAAGTTCGCAATTCGTCAAACTTAAGCTGCCCGCCAGACGAACTGGAGGGACTGCAGATCGATAGGCTGACACAGGCAAGGTCAGGAGTAGTGAAGATGAGAAACGAGCCTCTGAGGATGGAGGCATGGTCCATCTTCACCCAGAGAGACCCGAGGGTGAAGGCGGAGACGGGAGAGGGCCACATCTTCACCTCCAGGAGGCTGAGCCAGGACTGGTGCGACGCCTGCAGCCGTCAGATCAGCAGCACTGCACTCAAGTGTCAAAGTAAGTGACAGCATATGTCTCCTCACCTGACGATAGATAGATAGATAGATAGATAGATAGATAGATAGATAGATAGATAGATAGATTGATTGATTGATTGATTGACGGATGTTAGAAGAATAGATGGGTGGAGAGATAAATGCAAGATGGACTGATGCATAGACGAATGATCAGATAGATAGATAGATAGATAGTTTGACTGATGGTTAGAGGAATAGATGGATGGATGGATGGATTGATTGATAAATGCAAGATAGATTGATGCATAGACAAATGATTAGACAGACAGATAGATAAAGTGACAGATGGATGAACAGACAGATGGTTAGAGGAATAGATGGATGGATAGATGAATGGATGGACTGATGGGGGATACTGTTGATGAACTGATGGACTGACAGATAGAGGTAAATGAATAGTTGGATAGATGTGTGAACTGAGAGGTAGAGAGATAAACAGTTTTTGTTTTGTTTTGTTCATTATGCATTTTCAGTATAAGAAACTCTGAATTTAAAAGCTTGACGTTTTAAATGAGAAAAAAGAGGGAAAACATCTCTACTTTAATGAGCCAGATTTTTTCAGAAAACTTTTTAGCATTCTTTATATCAGTGAGATCACCATGACATAGTTAGTTGTGAAACAAGAATGAAAAATGACAGAGAAGAGAAACACTGACAAATGTCCATATGTTTATAGAGGACACAAGTTTTGGTTTTGCTGGTATTTTTTGCAGAAGGGGTTGTTCATACGGCTCCAGTGTTGTAGGAACTTCCAGTATGTTTAATTAAGATGAAGCATGCTGATACATGTTGAGGCTTCAGGGAGGATGAGGGGGGAGTTCCCAGCAGAGGTCATTGTTTTTTTTTCTGTTTAGTTATTTGTCATATTTGATTAGTTGTATATAAAGGGGAAGGTGGATATTCTAATGACCCCTTCCAGATTCTTAAATGAAGTATTGTGACCCACAGAGGTCTTTGATTTTCTTGCTAGTAGAGATAGGAATAAGTAACATTTGAAGCATGTGAGTAAGGTACACTTGCCTTCTAAATCAGTGAAGAATCTGAGGTGGCACATCTATCGAGGGACCTAAATTCTTGAATTATTTGGGATTTTTCTTAATCTTAGAGGTAGGCCTACTTGCTGTTGTACAGTTGTTGCTGCAGTCCACCGTCCCATCATGCACTTCAGCTAATTCAATTATTAAATCTTCTTTTTGCTTTTAAAGGCCAGCTATTTCCATGTATTAATGACAAAAACCTCCGTTATAAATAAAACTTCCTTGGACAGATTTGTAAAAGAGAGCTGAAATCAAGTTCTGTTGTATTGCTTGAAATACAGAAATAAATCTGTGAATGATGTAGAATAGAATATTAGCTTTAAAAAAAAAAAAAAAAAAAAAAAAAACCTACGCCAGTGGAGTTTATTTGAGAGATTAAATCATACAGTGTTGTAATGTCCTGTGATCTGAAATGAATGCATTTACCCTGATGCATACTGACAACAGAGTGTTTGTGTGTTTTTGTCAGTGTGTGTACATGGTGTGTCTATTCGGTCGTGTGTGTGTGTTTGTGTGTGTGTGTGTGTGCGCGCATGTGTAAAGCGATGCTGAGTTAGCAGCGTGTCAGCAGTTTTCGTTTGGGGAAGGTACTGCAGTGAACGGCTTGATAAAAGGCATACAGTGAAATTGCAGGGGTTTATAGAGTGTATCATTTAAAAGTTGAGGATGATTCTGGGATTATACATTAAACCCAACGACTGTTCTGCTTTTCCAGGGCAGCGAAAAGTCAAATTTGGGCATCTCTTTAAACCTCCCACAGTCCATTCTTTCTCATTTTTCTTTATAGATAGTAATGGGTTCACCCAAAAATGAAATCTATGCCTTTTTTCCTCTGTCAGAAAAAAAAAAAAAAAAAGATATTTTGAAAAATGTTTTAGTGTTTTTTGCCCATACAATGAAAGTCAATGGGGTCCAATGCTGCTTTAAAAATCTCTTTTTTTGTTTTGCAGAAATTGTACAGTTTTGGCACAACACAGAATTTTAATTTTTGAGTGAATTGTCCATTTATGCCCCTTTTGTAAATTTGACAGTTTACCCCCAAATTTAAAATGTATAGCCATTCGAGCAGAATATTGTATCTCTTTCATACAGAACAATGGAAATGTCGAAAGTGTTTGCAGAAGCTCCTTAACACATTGAATAGAGTTTCACTCTTTTCATTGAAACCGCTTTTTAAGTGCTTGTTCCTCTTTCTCCTCAACCTTTCATTGTAAATGCCAGGGTTGGGTGTAATTTTTTCCTGGTAGTTTTGTTGTGGTTCGTTACTGCGATTCAGTATGGGATACTTTGGGGTTTTCCAATTGCTAAATTTTATCGTTTTCAGTTCATAGGGGATTTGTATCATTCCATGAGCATGTCCTGATATGCCTCCACCATAAGCACTGGTTTGTTTGCTCTGTAGTACAGTAAGCTGAGACGCCCCTAGCAGAGTTATTGTACGCGACCAAAAGTCACTCATGGGGTAAAGCACAACATTGTAGTTTGTAATTGTTGCTTTTTTGTTTAGAAATGTCTTGGAGCATGCTGGGAATTGGTGTATTTAAGAGGTTGCAGTGGTGCAGATGGGCTAAAGATGGAGCATCTTGACTACTACAGATCACCATTTTTGTGCACACAGCCCGTAATTATACACACTGAATGAAAGAGGCAGTCAGAGAACATCAGTGGTTACGTTCGTCTATAAACAGCTCCTTTGTGCTCATACTCTCTCCCAAAGGAAATAAATCACAAATGACATCTATTTAATATCGCAATAGTTTCTCCTAGACAACAATACGATTCAAATGAGAACAAAGAGATTTTTGCTGAAGTCACCTGATTCTCAGATGTTTCTCCTGAGAAAAAAATGAATCATAATAATCTAAAAAAAACGTAAAGGGAGAGTTCAACCCAAAAGGAGTTCTGTCATCATTTACTCACCCTCATGTTGTTTCAAACCTGTGTGATTTTCTGCAGAACACAGAAGAAAATATACAACATTTTTGTCCGTACATTGAAAGTACAATGTTGTTTGTACCCCATTGACTTTCAAAATATCTTTATGTTCTCCAGAAAGAAAGTCATACAGTTTTGAAACAACATGCGGGTGAGTAAGTAATGACAGAATTTTCATTTTGTATGAAATATCCCTTTAATAGTCTTTACTAGAGTTTTAGAGGATTTTTTGCACTTCACTCATTCCCCAAGAAACCAAAATCTAAAATAAGTCAAAAAAGACATTTAAATATGACTTCAAACATTTCTCATTAAATTCTTCCAGGATTATTTGAGCTGTGGTATTCAGTACACATTATTTTAATAGCTCTAAACTGTAAAAAGTGGTAACCTGCAATTGCCATGTTAAAATCGAGCTATTTATGCCTGATCTAACCCTTACATTTATAGTTTTGATGGCTAATTATTATTTGTTTTACTTCAGTTTAATTTTGGATGCAATTTTGAATTAAATTTGGATAAAAAAAGCATTTTGTAAATGTATTTTCCCAATGTATCCTCTTACCATATGAAACAATATTCTCTTTCAAAATTCAAAGAAGTTTATAATAAAAATATCTGAAATTTCTCTTAAATATCCTGAGCTATGAAAGAATAGCCTTTGAACAATAAAATGTTCCTCTGGGCTCTTTTGCTCAGCCAACACACACTGTCAAAACCTGAAACCTCTCATTAGTCTTCGATTGCACAAATGCATAGCTAAACGGATTGTGAAAGACATACTGCACACTCTATTGTGTTTAGTACTACCATTATAGAGTTCTGTTTCTGAATTATATTCCCTTTATATGACGTATAAGCTATATATGCTGAGTCATAATAGGTTTAGACAAGGTCTCAAGGTTTAGTCAGGGAGAATGAGTGAATTCTCCTCAGGTAGCCTGTTCATGTGACGCTCTACTTCCCTGCTAGTGTGACTCAGTGAGTGTCTTAAAAAAGGGTTCCTCACTGCATGGGCCTGTCTCGAAGCATCAGTCTTACCTGCTCTCTCCTTCTTCTTCAGTCTGGCTTTATGTATCTAATCTGGCTGGGGTTTTTGGCTACCTCCCCCACCCAAATCTGCACCCATCCGTCTGAGGGATGCTGCCTGTCTGCCTTTGTGTTTAATCCATGCTTGAGTACAACTGCGTTTAGCCATATTGCAGATGGATTACAGCTTATGGATGCCAGTCAGACATTGGATTGATTTTTAATTAAAAGTTTCAGACAGACTGTGATGCTAGGGAGAGGAATGTCTTCCTTTTGGTGAGGTAAAGGGATGCTACTGGGAATATGTAATGTGTTATTTTGACTTTGGGAAGTTCTACATCCACACATAAAAGTACAGAAAGTCCTAAAATATTGTTTAAATTCTTGCATTTAGGCTTCAACTTATTAGGAGAGAGATACGGGAAGTCTTACATCTGCATTATAACTGGCCGTCCTTTAAAGGGGTCCTTGATTATGATTTCAATTTTTTAACTTTAGTTAGTGAGTAATGTTGTTGTTTGAGCATAAACAACATCTGCAAAGTTACAATGCTCGAAGTTCAATGCAAAGGGAGACATTTTCTTTTACAGAAATCGCTTTTTAAGGACTACAACAAAATAAATACATAACATAAACCCTGCCCCCGGGAACACGAAACAAAGGGAGTGAGGTCATGTTGGGCTACTTTAGAGAAGAGGAAGAGTTGTTGTTGTAGTAGAGTATTAGAGTGCTGTTGCCATGCCATCATTTTACGCCGAACTGCTTCACAAATGAGGGTCAATTCAACGCTGTATTTGCACAAAAGATTACCATGACGGCACATGCTAGTCGATGAGTTGAATTAACTCCACAGCAACTACATAAATTTATCCACTAACCATTCAGAAACGTCCTGTTGCATTCTAAAAGTTGTAACTTCTTCCTGAGTCTCTCCATCAGTGTCCGACTCTGGTTTGAGCAATGTAAGGCTGAACACCGATACTGACAATCCTCATTTTGGCTGCGTGAGATTCTCCGGCTTTGTTGTTGAGGAACCGAAACGCGATCTGTTAAAGCTCCGCCCTCTTTTGGAAAGCGGGCCGGGAGCAGCAGTTCTGGGGTTGTGGGAGTGTTCTGGGGACACCAGAGACTTATATTGCATCTTGTGAAATGGGGCATAATAGGTCCCCTTTAATTTCAACTGATAAGAAAATATGTATAGCTTTTAAATCCCATTTCCTCTCTTTTTTTCAGTTAAGCAAGATTAGAAAACCTGTAAAACAAGTGTGTGGTTCTCTAATTCTTCTTCTTCTTTTTTTTTTTTTTTTTTTTAAAGTAAATCAAACCCCTGGCACAAGCTTGACTGTGTGCACCACAAAAAACCATTGAAAATGTCTTATTCATGTTGTAGATGTTTTAGTGGTTAGGTGTACACAGAGTTAACCTTGTTGAAACACACAGTTATACAGCAGAAGCTTTGTCTACTTTCTCAATACCACATTCACCTCAAGCTACAGATGAACTGGGCCTGTTAAATCACTTCCTGTTTCAGTACTGTGGCTTCACAGTATTCAGAGGCCGGATAGGCAGCTATTGCATGAAGGCTTTAATGGCCTGATCAGTTTAGCATCGGACCAGTCAGCTTGAGTTGGAGGTGTAGAGTAGGCTGTGTTTCATGCGTTTGTGTTAATGAGGTCTGTGATGGGATGTATGGAGCAGTTCTTGCTGAAAAGGAGGAGTGAGTACGCAAAAGTGTGACAGGGCTGTTGGGAGTTATATCTCAGGCTATAATTAGGCTGCCCTTGGCCACTTCTCTCTACCTCTATCTCTTTCAGACTCGTTCTCTCTTTGGAGACCTGGGGTGAGGACAGCAGGAAATCTGCCACCCCATCTATTATAGTCAACAGCAAAATATGCACTGTGTGGTATTTGTTCTAGTTTTAGCCTTAATACACATTTATTTTGGGATAATCAAACCATTTGAATCTCTAAATTGGAATATGAGGTGCGTTATTGAGGTATTTGATCATTAATATCCATTTATTTCAGGACAGTCAATCTGAATGTCTAAATTTGAATATATGCAAGGAGAGGCAGGTGAGGTGATTTATGGAGGTTATCAAGTCTTATGTCGACAATCAAATCCTTCATTGATGCTGTAATAGTTGTTGTTGAGAGAAATGGAGCAAGACGCTGCTCTCATTTCTTTTTATTTATAGATATACACGAGAGAAAATGAGGAAGATGCAGAATGGAGGGCTTGCGTGTTCAGAACTTGAGATGTCCTTCAGGACAACAGGTTTCTCCTAGCGTGGGACTGTATTCTCACACAGGAAGTGGCATGATGGCACAGAGTGACAGGAGAGAGGCGTAGAGGGAGGAAGGGAGAGAGATTGACGGATCGATCGAGATGGAGAGAGAAATACAGGGAGGGAGAGGAAAAAATGAGTAGGAGGCAAGAGTGCAGTGCGGCTGTGCCTTTAAGGATTCAATGAAAAACATGCTGCAGAGAGCAGGATGAGTGGGTGCAGTCTGAGCTGGTACGAGTTCTGCACTGCGTGAGAAAAACAGGAGCACGGACGCAGAGAGAGAAGAACAGGAGAGAGAGTACCAGTCAGCGGAGGGGGGGACTGTGTCAGAGGGTAGGGGTGCAGGGTGGCAGAAAGGCAGGGAGGGGGGCATTCAGTGCACAACACAAAACCGAGCGCAGCCCTGCGATGGTGGACACACAGGAGCGACTGGCGCAGGGAGCCCACACTACGACGCAACGGAGCCGCAGGTGCCCAGCCCCAGCCGGGACAGCGGCCGCTCACGGACCGGCACCTGGAGCGGGACGCAGTGGTGGCACTGGGGTCATGGCCGCAACAGGCCGCAGATAGCGACGGTCATGCTGCCGGAGATGAGGACGGAGGAGGCGGTGGCCAGTGCCTGCTTTGGACAGGTCTCCAAGCGCCTGGGACGGTTTTTCCGCCGCCTGCCCAAGTCCCGCTCCTGGTCCGAGGGCCTCCGCATGCTGCGGCGCTCCAGCAGTAGTGGGACCCTCATGTTATCAGGTAACTTGAGACAGAGAGAGATGCGAATTCTGTGTAAGGAGACTGAGATAAAATGAAGTTTGGTTCAGTAAGTGAATGTGAGACTCGAACTTAATGTACTTTAATCCTCTGTGACTAGACCTGTCCAATTAGGCTTCTGTCATTGAGCTCTGCAGTGACTTTCACCTTCCTTAAATAGCCCTGATTTGTTCTTGTTAGCACATCACGTTCTTGCTCTCCTTTCCTGCTCTCTTCTTCCCTTTCTTTCCCTGTCTGTCTCTTTTTCTCTCTCATGTTGTATCTATTGTTGTCTATTCATGTGTTGAATAGACATTGATCTGTAACTTAGCCGTTAAAAGCTTCTGTGGTTCTAGAATGTGCCAGTAAACCAGGCAGACAGAGTGCAATGTAATCATGCATACATGACTGTTTCAACGCCAGTGGCACAGATATACCTGATCCTGGTCTGAGAGATTTCTATGGCAATGCTAGTTGATTTCTGTGGTGGTCTGATTGGTCTCAAGGCCATTGCTATGCAGTTGCTAGGGTGTTTGATCTCTAGGGGGTTCTAGGTGGTTTCTAATGGGCTCTGGGTGATCTCTATGATGTTCTAAGTGGTTTCTAGTGGGTTCTGGGTAATCTCTATGTTCTTAGTGGATTTTAAGGGGTTCTTTGTGATCTCTGTGGTGTTCTAAGTAGAATGTTCTCTAGGGTGTTCTAGGTGGTTTCTAGAGGGTTCAGGTGGATTACAAGTGTGTTCAAAGTGGTTTCTAAGGGGTTATGGGTGATATCTAGGGTGTTCTAGGGGGGTCTGTGTGATCTCTATGGTGTTTTAAGTAGTTGCTAGGATGTTCTGGGTGATTTCTAGGGTGTTCTAAGTAGTTTCTAAGGGGTTATGGGTGATATCTAGGATGTTCTAAGTAGTTGCTAGCATGTTCTGGGTGATCTGTATGGTGTTTCAAGTAGTTTCTAGGATGTTCTGGGCAATTTCTATGGTGTTCTAGGTGGTTTTGTTCTGGGTGATAGCTAGGGTGTTCTAACTAAGTAGTTTCTAATAGGTTCTGGTGATGTCTATGTTCTTGGTGATCTTTATGGCATTGCTAAGTGTTTTCATGTGAAATGGGTGGTTGCATAGTGGCAACCAAGTCATAAGAGAAAAAAATATGATATTCTTGTTCCTTGATATGGCTCAGGTCAGGTCCCTTATTTTATTTATTTATTGCTAGTTTTAGCCTCTGTCAGGCTCAAAAGTTGTACAATATTATGTCGGATTGCTTGTGAAGTAGCTAATAGGATACCTTTCCTTAACAAATCACCCAATTTGATGTATCAATCATGTCTGTAGCAGAATGACTTGTGCACTGAAGTTTATTACTAAGTTAGGAGTTAATGAAAAATGTGTTGTGTTTGTGGAATCATATCGACCCAATGTATCATTTCATATGGATTCCCGTCTGTATTTCTCATGGATCGTTTGTTATTTATGAAGTCAAGTTAGACGCCCAGGCATCGGTGGATGAATTTGATCTCAGTGCTGTTTTTGGCAAAATGACATTTTGATCAGAAGCCAAGGGAGTTGAAATTGAATTTCCCATTGATCTAGACCGGAATCCTCTTTGAGTAGACAGAGCCTGGGATACAGTACACCAGCCTAATGAATAAAAAGTGATCCATTTTAGTGCAAGTTAACTTCTCTTCTATTCACTTAGTATCATACTTGAATGAAAAGCAAGATATACTAATGAGACTTCTCCTTTTTTCAAGTGTTTCAAAGAAAGTCTTGATTGATGGTTTCATATGTGAAGGTGATGGACTGGGTGCTTGAGTTTTCGTAGTAGTGCTTTTGTATGGACATGGACAAGTAGCTTATAGTAACGCAAGTGTCAGTGCAAGACCACAGACTGACTACTCTGCAAATGGTGTCACATCTGGCTCTTAAGCCCCAGTATATTTCACTTTCATGACCAATCCAATTAAAGCTGTTTGGCAAATATAAGCCTTTTTAGTCTCTGGTTCGGAAATGCTTATGAGTTGAAGAGCGCATAAGATGACAGCAGCACTTTTCTCACCCTTTCTGCTTCATGATGACGTTAGCCATCAGCTCCCGCACATACTGACTCACTGCTGTGGATGACACATGCTGAGTGAGACATAGATCAACAGCAGGCGGTGTGAATTTTTCATATTATGATGTAAATACCCAACATTTTTTGCGTGTTTGAAAAGTTTTGGGTGTTTGAATGAGGTTAACGCTAGCACAAATACTAAAACAATCAAAGCATAACCTGTTTCATATAAACCTGCTAGTGCCTACTAGTGCCAGTGTAAGGTGGTCTCTTTCTTTTTAAGTATATTGTTCTTATCCAGAATAAGCTGCAGTGTGAAGAAGGCCAAAAGTCCTTAATCTATTGAGCCATTAGGTCTACACTTAACATAACTTTAGATGTGGCTGAAGTATAGAAGTATTCTCTCAGCTCAAATTGACACTGAATTTCCTATTTGTGCGTGTGAGCTTGATTGTGAAAGCTTGCCTGTGAAATGCTGATAAGACCTGAAACAAACCTGTCTGTATTCAGACTTTGTCAGCATCTGTGTTCAAAGTAAACACTGGACACACAGTTCTTTATGTTATTTGTCACTAACAACCCACCCTTCACAATTTCAATGTCAGTTGACAATTTCCCACCCACAGTGCAATGCAGTCAGGCTCAACTTGACATTTTGTGTGCGTAAGCTAGCTGTACATCTGAGGTCTGTGTCCGTGGCATGTCAGGACCGCAGTGACCTGGCCAGTGCAGCTTGTTAAATCCATTAGATTGAATTTTAGTGCTCTTTCAGCATCTTTAGAGTCTAAAAGGTTTTCCATGCTTCACAAGACAAAACATCCTGATTTGCACTGTCAATACTTTACACGTCAGTATAGACCTTGGTTTTCCTAAGCTAAGCATTAATGTGGTCTGGGCTATTTCTATTCATTATGTTTTAATGGGTATAATCACAGAGTGCCAGGCATTGTTTTACTGTGGATTAATTCCTCCCAGTATAACAAAACTTCTTTTAATCTTATAGTATTCTAATAAGAGCAGCATTTTGATTTGTATTGTATTTTTAAAGAAATTCTATTACCAGCATCACTTTTTACAACATAATTTGTTAATTTGTTTGAAATTCTTCAAAATCATAAAATTTTCCAGGATTTTTTCCAGGATTCCAGGATTAATTTGGACTTGCAATTCAAAATTTTCAGTGTGAATTTTTGGACACCAATATATCATCAAAAATACAGTTGCATGAAAAAGTATGGGAACCACTTGCAGAATCTGTGAAAATGTGAATATTTTTAACAAAATAAGAGAGATCATACAAAATGCATGTTATTTTTTATTTAGTACTGTCTTGAGTAAGATATTTTACATAAAATATGTTTACATATAGTCCACAAGACAAAAAAAAATAGCTGAATTTATTAAAATAACCCCGTTCAAAAGTTTGGGAACCCTTGGTTCTTAATACTGTGTGTGGTTACCTGGATGATCCACGACTGTTTTTTTGTTTTGTGATGGTTGTTCATGAGTCCCTTGTTTGTTCTGAGCAGTTAAACTTCCCAATGTTCTTCAGAAAAATCCTCTGGGTCCTGCAGATTCTTCAGTTTTCAAGGATTTTTTTGCAAATTTGAACCCTTTCTAGCAGTGACTGTATGATTTTGAGATCCATCTTTTCACACTGAGGACAACTGAGGGACTCAGACAAAACTATTAAAAAAGGTTCAAACATTCACTGATGCTCCAGAAGGAAACACAATGCATTAAGAACCGGGGGGTGAAAACTTTTTGAATTTGAAGATCAAGGTAAATTGTACTTAATTTGTCTTCCGGGAAACATGCAAGTATTTTCTGTTGCTTCCGAAGGGCAGTATTAAATGAAAAAAAAAAAAAAAAAAGATATTTCAATAAAATAAGAAAAATTTGGACATCTTCATCCTGTTCAAAAGTTTTCACCCCCCGGCTTGAAAACTAGGGGGAAAAAAACTGAAACCTGAACAATGTGCAGGACCTGGAGGATTTTTCTGAAGAACATTGCGCAGTTTAACTGTTCAGGACAAACAAGCGACTCATGAACAACCATCACAAAACAAAAAAAAACAGTCGTAGATCATCCAGGTAACCACACACAGTATTAGGAATCAATGGTTCACAAACTTTTGAACGGGGTTATTTTAATAAATTCAGCTATTTTTTTGTCTTGTGGACTATATGTAAACATCTTTTATGTAAAATATCTTACTCAGGACAGTACTAAATAAAAAATAACATGCATTTTGTATGATCTCTCTCTTGTTTTGTTAAAATTATTCACATTTTCACAGATTCTGCAAGGGGTTCCCATACTTTTTCATGCAATTGTATATGTATACTGTATATATAAAGAGAAAACGCTTTCATCCAGTAAAAAAAACAAAAAATTGCAGACAGCAGGGAGAAAAAAATGTTCAAATTAAATTCGTTTGTCAAATATGAGGCTGTAGAAAGTGCACAATGAAACAAAGGAGTATCCAAAATAAACAATCTTTAATAAATCCAAAAAGAATATGCAGGAGATTTCAGGAGTAATAGTATTACACAACCACATAAAGACGATACCGGACCATGAATTGAGGAAACTAAGGGCTTAAATACACAGACAGTGTAATCGAGGTAAAACAGAACAGGTTTAGAGCTAATTAATAACCAAGGGAACTAACTAGGAACTCAGGCGGGTAAAACAGGAACTACACTGACTACACATTACACCGTTTGTCTGTGTGAACTGAAAAAAAAAAATGCATTTCACAGTGTTCGGTCTTTTCTCTGTTTTTGGTTGATCCTGTTTTTCTAGTGGCTACTGAACTAAATGTGGGGGTGTCTACATGGCAAATAAAGAAACAAGGAAGCTGAGAAGGAAGGGAATAAAACAAGGAATGAGAGAGAAAGAAAGAGAGGAATGTTGTAAGAATAAAGAAAGGAAGGCTTTCAGGGTTTGTAGTTTCTGATTGTCAAATGAGAATGAAACATTCATATGTTTACATGTAGATTAGCCTCTGTATCATTATAGGTGTAAATGGGAAGAATGACCTGAATGAATGTTGGAAGTACATGTTTGGAAGTATCAGCCAGAATTTTAATATCAGTGAATTTCTATTAGGAAATTATTGCAGAATTCCACATAATTGTAATACCTGAGATTAAGACAAAATTCCACTTGTAAGGAAAGGTCTTATTTTGCTTTGTGGTCCCCCTTAAGACAGAAGAAATCTGTTCAGTTTAGTTACAGGCTAAATAAATACTCACCAATTACCCTTAACTATTATCTATGAATTGTTAAGTATTGCTATGCTTGCTTTGATATAATAGAACTACATGTTTCATAACACTACACACATCTATTTCCACCTCTAATAAAGAAAATCATTGTGAGTCTAAAGAAAGACTCTTTACTTCAGCACATTTGTTGCTTTTTGAATGAACCAGTGTGTGTGTGTGTGTGTGTTGAAAAGCTGTGTGTTTGTGTCTGTTTATCTGAGTTTTTGTGTCTGTTTCTAATTTAGAAACATTAATTTGGGCTTAAATTACAGGGTTCAGTCAGATAGGTTCCACTGGGACCAGGTTGTTGGAATATGATCCAGGATGATGCCATGTTGTGTGAATGAAATGGACCAATGAAACTTCACTTTTGTTTTGAAGGGCAACCTTAAATCATGGGAAAAGATGCACAGCAAGGTTATAGGGTCAGGTTCCCTGACTTGGCCAAGAGAAAGAAATGGCAGAAAATGCTGCTGACTGATGCAGAATCTGAGAAACAGAGAGTGAAAGAGAGTGAAACGCAGAGTGAAAGGGGTGGTAGGTGGGTGCGTGCAGCTGGGATGTATGTGAGCCGTGGCTCTGAGAAGGAACTGTGACTCCTGAGGTGGAAAAATGCTGATGTATGGAAGAGGAGGGGAGAGCAGAAATGTCAGGGGGAAGTGGGAGGCGAGAAGGCTCGTGAGGGACAAAAAGGCATTCAGTGTTCTCGTTCCCTCTATAAACTCCCCTTACATTCCATCTGTCGGAGGGGAGTTCGGCAAACTTTTCCAGCTAAATAACCAAATGGTTTCTAGTAATCAGCAGACATGGTTAACTCCAAGAGGAAGTGACCATGTTCAAATGGGAAGTGATGTTTTAAAGGGACAGACCCAGAGATGCGTATTTGACCTTTCGTACTGAGGAAATTCCACACATGGCAGAATAAACATTGTTTAATGCGACAAGGACAAGAGTTTGACCTCTTCTGTCAAAGTCACTCCTGGTTTATAGCAGCACTGCAGCATTTCCAGGTTATGTAAACTGCACTGGTAATGCTCTATCCATGGGGTTTCTCTAGTTTTACCCAAGAACATGAGTGTGACCGCGCTGTTCAGAAGGGTCTGCGGCTAAACAAATAGTCTGGGGTCATGGTTTCATGTGCCTCTGGGACAATTTATGGAGTGTTTATTAGACTTTTCTCCACATGAGTGAAGTTGACAAATAAATTTCCACTCAACATTAGGATGTTAGATGGAAATATATGTGCAAGGCAAAATAATGTTGTAAATGGTCACATCTTTTATGTTCTTTTAATCACCATTTAGCTTTTTTGCTAAATGTTTACTTGAATAGTCTTGCGATTTATCATGTATTCAAGCACAGATAATCCAGTCTGTCTGTGCAAAAAGAATTACATTCTTTTGAATTTTTTCTTCTTAAAAACAGTGCATTGTTCATATCATATCAAGTATGTTTTCTTTAAAACATTTAATTATCATCATGATACACATTTCTCTTCCCGTGTCTGTTATCATTGACAAAATTAAAAAAAAAAAAAAAACGGTAACACTTTACAATAAGGTTCATTAGTTAACATTAGTTAACTACATTAGTTAACATGAACTAACAATGAACTGCACTTAAACACCATTTATTAATCTTTGTTAATGTTAATTTCAACATTTACTAATACATTATTAAAATCTTGTTAACATTAGTTAATGCACTGTGAACTAACATGAACAAACAATGAACAACTGTATTTTCATTAACTAACGTTAATGAAGATTAGTAAATACAGTAACAAATGCATTGCTCATGGTTAGTTCATGTTAGTTAATACATTAACTAATGTTTAACTAATGAACCTTATTGTAAAGTGTTACCAAAAAACCTTTAACTAACATTAATATGAGGTCATAACAACTGCAAAAGTTTACAAAACTACATTAAGAAGTAATAAGTATAGAGACACTAAGACATGAAAGAAATTATTTCTCCTGTTCATCAATATAGCATTTAATTAAAGTACAATAAAACCATAATATTATAAATTATTTAATTAAATAAATATTGTTATAGGACAGCACTGACACTGCTTGGAGTATGAATTTATGAAACATTGGAGATACTGTATGTTGTTCCATTTATGCTTGTTTCCATCCTTCAGTTTTTCTCATCTGTTCTTCTTTTGGTATAAAGAACTAAATCAGGAATTGTGGACATTTTATGGATTTTTTAGGAGTGATTTTACATTCCAGACAGATGGTGGTACCTGCCAGCCATATTCTGTCTGGTCCATCGTGGGTGAATCATGCATATTGTATTATCCTCCGCACTGTCCAAAGACGCGTTAAATCTCAGCTGATCTTCTGCACTACTGTCTGTAACCCCAGAAGCTGACGGTCAGTAATTAGCCCTTGGCGGCGCATTCCTCAGATTAATCTGGGTTAGGGGGTTCAGACCCCACTGCAGTAAGGACATGTGATGATGGAGGGGAGCATATGTGCAGTGTTTTAGAGCACTGAGTTTGAAGGATAAAGACATCGGCTCTAGGATTGTCGTGTGATACTAATTACCTCAAGTTTTAAAGAAGATTTGGCTGTTGTAAACCTCCAATCTTGTTTGTGACATTTAACTATGTCCCATTTAGATTTGGCTTATATAAACTATGTGAACTGATGCTATTGAAACCCATCAGTTCTTTGCCTTCGATTTTGTTAGTACTTGCTGATTAGCACTCATTAGCACCTTTATTGACCCATACTTTTAGGGTCATTCTATGAAACAGATGCCTTTCCAGTTTGATAAATGTGATTTTTAAAAAGTAAAATTGTGTAGTGTTTTAAATATGTCTCTATCTTAAAAATATATTTAATTATTAATAAATTGCATTTTACAATCTCAAGCTAAATTAGTAAAGGTTAGTACATGTTAGGACATCATTGCACCTTCAGAAAGGTAACAGGGATGTTGGTAACAGGGTTGAAAATTATACTGATTTATTTGGCATTACAAGCCATGAAACTACAAAATGTTTTTCAAAAGAGAGTTAAAGCTGATCAGTTATCAGTTGTTTAATGTTTACTGTTCAAATGATAAGGAGGTTGACAACATTAATAAGTTATAAAGGAGACTTTTAACTCATCCTTGAAGTGTTGTCCTCTTGAAAGATTGATAATGTCATTATGACTTTTTTTAAAAGTGGAAAAAGTGATGCTAACTTTTTTTTTTAGTAATAAAGTTAATTAGAAATATATATAAATAATGACTAAATGCTACTTTTTATAATTATATATTTTTAATCAGTCTGATTTTAAAATAATAGTAGAAAAAATATAGAAATTTGATGTGTTTTGTAAAATGTCTATGGTAACATGATAAAAGTTGTCATTTGTTTTGATAATTTATATATATATATATATGTATATGTATATATGCTTATAATGACAACATTTTAGAATTATATATATTTCTTAATCAGTTTTAAGTTTAAAACATGTAAAGGAAAAAGCATTTAAAATACAATACATTTTCTGATTTTTGTTGATGTACTTTGAAAAATGTCTACAGTAGATACATTGTAAAAGTTTTCATCCTTTCTTGGTCAAGTAATCTTTTTGCAAATAGACACAGATGGCACCCATGTTGTAGGACGACCTGTTACCACCTGCCTGCCGCTGCACGTGTGATTTTTCATTTTATCAAGTCATTGCTGCATAAAGTTATCATGGGTGTTGCATTAAACTTCACTGTTGATATCAGCCTGAGGTTGAAGGTGAGAGTCAGTACCGGACGGAAGCCTCACCTCCTCCCATAATGCATTTCCTGACTCTGAGTCAGTCATTCTGTTTGGTTTGGACACTCTTTCTCATAGTCCCGCTCAACACTCCCCTGAAGATTTATATTTTGCCGGCATTGCGGCGACAAACCATCGAAAGTGACGTCCATTTTCCATGTGTGTTATCAGTGTTGTGTAGAGGCTCTTAGCATTCCCAATCTCCTTTCTCGGTGATCCGCACCTCCCTGCTCTTCCACAATGACAGTAGCAATGTGTTTGGCACTGATAATCAATCCACTGATAATCAATCAGCATTCGCTGTCGACATCTGTCACTCCCACTGTGATACTGCTTGTGCAGAGACAGATTCCTCAGTCATCATTGTTATCATTTGACTGTGTAGTTAAAAAAAAAAACAAAAAAAAAAACATTTCTTTATCACTATCACTAGAACACTAAATGTTGTTTGATACAGAACATTTATACAATATAAATGACACTGCAGCCTCACTGCAGGACACCATGTCATGTAAAATCATGGTCAGCCCGTGCTGAAGAATAGGCCTATCCAGTGGTGCAGAGTGTCGTTTCCTTGGTTACCATGTGACTGGGAGCAATGAATTTAGATGCTCGGAGGGCTTTTTAGCTGTTGAATTTACTCGCTGCACTGGTCTGAGGTCATGTTACTCTCTCTGGTATGATGCTAATGTGGATTTTAGGATGATGAGGGCAGCTTGCAACAGTGTTTTCTAAGATATGCTGTCTACTTTCCAAAGCAAATATGTGAAAAAAAGAGCACTGGATGGGCAATTATGGGAGAAAAAAATGAACTCCGTGTCAATGAAATGTTTCTTGGCAGGAATTAAACAGCAGCTGTCTTTTCCAGCCCTTTAATAACCTTATTTTACTGGCCTGCGTTTACCTTTGATGACGTTACACTTTGGCGCCATCTAGCGAGTGAGACTTTCTTTTTTTTAATTATATATTTTTTAGTATTATAATATTTTTAATTAATTATATTAACGATATATATGTTAATGTTGTATTTTTTTAATTAATGATAATAATTTTAATACATCTAATTTTAATTATTTTTTTAAGTGTATTTGAAAAAGATTCACTCTAATCAGGTATATATATAATTATATATATATATATATATATAATTTTTTTATTATAAATATAATTTTTAATTATATTTTATATTTTGATAACTTATATAAAATATTATGATATACTTTTTTAATTATTGAAATGCACAATCTCTTAAAAAATAATAGTGTAAGAGACAAAGATTCACTATAAATTTTTTGACTCTCCCGTGCAAACAGTGCAGTATTTTATATCAGCCATCCACTAGATGGCGCCACACACAACGTCTATGGCAAAAACACAATGAAGATCACTGTAATAAAGGTTACTGCTGCTATATATATAATTGAATAAAATAAATAAGGTCTTCTGTTTTCTATAAACATCTATCTTGGGGTCAGATCAGTTGAGATTGAATGAATAGAGCCGTGATAACCTCACATGAATGAAATCCTCCACATAATTAATGTTTATGTGGAGGATACAGCATTCTGTCTAATGTAAATAAGACACTGTCATTGCAGAGCTGTTAAAACTGGAGTGTATTTGCTGTCTCTAGTTTGTGGAGTTTATCATCACCAGCTCCGGCCTAGGTTTTCTCA
Source organism: Mylopharyngodon piceus (assembly GCA_039654765.1). Taxonomy (NCBI): domain Eukaryota; kingdom Metazoa; phylum Chordata; class Actinopteri; order Cypriniformes; family Xenocyprididae; genus Mylopharyngodon; species Mylopharyngodon piceus. The sequence continues at coordinate 22,510,589 of CM077452.1, read as the reverse complement.
AGAATTCTGCGCTCATGTTGACACAGACATTTACAGTGAATAAAACACATGACCCGATCCTCCTCCAGCCTTTTCAAACCTTTTTCTCTTAAAGGAGCTGAAAGAGTGTTGGCAGCCCTCACTGGCTTTCTGAACTGTGCTGTTTGTCTGTATGCTTCATGGCTGTTAGTGACTGTGTATGCCCTTTTTGTCTCTGGCCTCCAGACTGCAGCTACACATGTCATTTGGAGTGTCAGGGGCTTGTTCAGCTGGACTGCAACCAACTAGACCAGCGGACAGAGGACGCGTCTACTCCCACTTCACAGAGGCCCAGTGCCAAAGACCCTCAGGAGACGGTGAGTCATTATTGCTTTGTGCACACTAAAAGAGGGAGCTCCTCACTATAGAGAAACACAAGGGGACAAAACAGATAGAGAATGTGCATCCCATTAGGTAATTCTTATGGTAGAGCAAAAATGGGCCGCAGGCCTGTTTTAATAGGGTCACGGATAGAATATTATCACGCATTGTTAGGAAAGCAAAACAAATTGACTTGAGAGATTCCAAATATCTTTTATTGTTGATGTCAAAGGCTGCGCATTCAAATACATATTATAGCGCAACAGTAATTGTGAATTTATTTCTCATAATTGCAACCTTATTTCTCACAATGTGACTTTATTATCTCAATTATCTCATAATTGCGACTTTGTTTCTCACAATTTTGACTACAAAAGCTCACAATGTGACTTTCTGGTATTTGCAAACTATATCTTACATGTGACTGTCTCAATGTGAATTTATTTCTCACATTTGCAAATTTGTATCTTACACATGACTATATATCTCACAATGTGATTTTATTTCCCGCATTTGCAAATTATATCTTACACATGACTATATATCTCACAATGTGATTTTATTTCTCGCATTTGCCAATTTATATCTTACACGTGACTATATATCTCACAATGTGATTTTATTTCTCGCATTTGCGAATTTATATCTCATACGGTGACTATCTCATCTCCTAATTGTGACTTTATTTCCTGTGATTGCGACTTTATATCTTGCCGTTTTATTTCTCACATTTACACATTTATATCATACAGTGACTATATATCTTATAATTCCGACTTTATTTCTATTAATTGCGAAAATATAAATCACAATATGACTTTATAGCTCATATTTGTGAATTTATTTTATTTCTCGTAATTGTACAGTGTGACTTAATTTCTCAGATTTGCAAATATATATCTTACAATGTGACTTTATTTCTTATTTTAAAGTTTATCTCACAATTACTTTGTTTTTTTTACTCTGTAGCAGAAACAGATTTCCATAGCAATGGTCTTATATAACAGTAAAGTTATGGTACTTTTAAATATACCATGGTACAAAATGATACAATATCCCATGCTGCATTTACTATGCTTCTTCAAAGAATACTATAGTAATACCTTGCTACATGTACAAAAAAGTGGTAGCGCCAAGTATATTGGAATATAGAAATATACTGATATTTTTGTGGCACTTTTTTGATGGATGATACTTTTTTGTAAGTGAAGCATGAGAGCTTTCCAAATTCAGAAAGAGAGCATAAAATTATGCAGCAAGATGCGAGGGATGAAACAGAAACTGAATCTGATCCTCCCTGGGTCGCTTTGCTGGGACACATTAGCACATGCTTAACTGCCTCTCTGATGCTTGGCTGTGTTTTACATTGGCAGTGAGTTAGTCCCAGGTACACAGGAAGTGACAGCGCAGTTTAGATAAAGGAAGAGCAGCAGGGGCCTGCCTGGGGCACACTGTCCTCAGCAACACTCACACAAAGCCTTACACTTACTTTTGCCAAAGTTTCTAGGTGAGCCTGACCGAAATGGTATGACCTAGAGCCCAATCTGACATATTGAAATTTGAAGATAATATCCAAAAACCTATTTCTCCCCAGAGCATTTATTTTGTCAGAATAGTCATTACTGAAAAAAGCTTTTCCGTCCCTTGTAGTGTTAATGTATCCATCATATTTACAAGGCCCCTCCTGTCTGTTCCTATCTCGTCTAAATCAGGAAAAGAGCAAACCCAGCTGGCCTGTGCTGTCAGAGAGATTGAGAGTTGTTGAATGGTGAGCTGTCAGCAGAGGGCATTATGGTTATTGCTCAACGGAAATGAATTTCACATTAGTTGTCTCCTCACACAGGGCAGGGCTCTGGTCTTATGAACTACAGACTGTATCATTGATTTGATGCAGCTCCACAGAAAAAGAGATGAGGTTGAATATGGACAAAACTATTTATAATAGTCTGTTATTCCAAACTTCACCTCACGGGGCAGATATATTATGCAGAATGATTCAAAGATCTTGTTGTGCGGTGTGATTTGCATGCAAATGCCTCCATTACAAAGTCGTATCTTTTGCAACAAAACACATGAGACATGGCTTAAACAAGAACTTAATTAATTTGTACATATAAAAGCCTTTGTTGGTCCATATGTCTGTCACACTGGCATCCATTGTGTAGTTGTCTTTACTGCCATTCAAACACCCCAGACGGACGTACCGTTCAGCAGGCATTAGACGTGCACAGGAAATGCAGATAGCCCATAAAGACAGCCTCACAACTTAATTACAGTCAAAACAGCAGTTAGACACCCCCTCACCCCCTTCTGGGATTTTACAGCCAGAAACATTTATTTAAACAGGGCTCCTTCACAGCCACACCAGCGCCAGGGGACCAGGGGGAGGACCATTGACCTTATGTAGATGAATCACAGATATGAGGGAGTCTGTGTGTGTGTGTGTGTGTCTGTATGTGTGAATCTCAAGGGCATTTGCTAAGAAAACTCTTGTCTTGGCAAGCACTTTTGTTGTTACATGGACATTTTCTGCACATTTATAATATAGAGTACACTACCGTTCAAAAGTTTGGGGGTAACTAAGGGTAAGATTTCTTAAAATATTTTTGAAAGAAGTCTATTATTCTCACCAAGGCTGCATTTATTGGATACAAAATACTGTAAAAACAGTGGTATTGCGATATATTAATACAATATAAAATAACTATTTTAATATATTTTAAAGTGTAATTTATTCCTGTGATGGCAAAGCTACATTTTTAGCAGCCATTACTCTAGTCTTCAGTGTCACATGATCTTTTAGAAATGTTATACATAAACTGTTATACTTCCAGGATTCTTGGATGAACAGAAAGTTCAAAAGAACAGCATTTATTTCAAATAGAAATAATTAATGATATTATAAATGTTTTTACTGTCACTTTTGACCAATTTAATGCATCCTTGCTGAATAAAAGTACTTATCTCACAGTGGTTTTCAGGGTTTGGTGAAAATTTGATAGAGAAGAAAAAGGTTTAATATTTAAAATTGATGTGTCCATTTGTTTTCCTCTAACCCTAACCCTATAAAAGAGACATCTTTGAGTGTAATTTTCCTCTGGATATAGATGTTTATTTACAGTGTTAGTTATGGAAGGAGATATTATTCTTCTTCTTTCTAGAATATTCTACAAACACTTTGACAAATTTCACACTTCCTCTGTTGTCCTTATTTAGTATATTACACAAACCTTTAACTGCTCTGTCTCTGTCTGTCTTATTTTCTTTGTTTCATGAGAATACAAAATGTTCTTCATGCATATCACCCTAATATCCCTCATACTGTTATCATGCAGGCACAGTGTGCTGGCCCTCACGTCCCCTGTGGCCTCAAAACATTAGTGCTAGCTCACAGTTAGCCTTGGAATATCCTTCAGTTTTTGTAGCCTCACTGCCCCTCAGTAACATTAAGTGCTCCATCCTGAGGTCTTGTTTATCCCTTCAGTTTTAGCATAAAATATAGCTGATTTGATCTGAAAGCCCCTGAAGGTCTCTATTTGGTGAGCCTCTGTGCAACATCAGGCACAAATAAGAATACATTTGCAAGTTTAGAGATGCTGTTTTTTATTTTCTTGGCATTTATTGGCTGTGAAAGTGCTGTAGACCGTGTGCTGAAGGTTTGTTTCCCCAGCTGCTGGAGGTATTTCATCGGCTTTGACTCTTGTATAGTAGTGCAGATAGACTGTTGTCATCTCTCATACTCTTCCTTTTCCTGTCCTCGGGTGTGTATGCACAGACACACACAGCAAATAACACTCTTTATGTGTCGCATACACTGCGCCCCCCTCAAACCACCATAGCAGCTGGAGATATCAAGTGCAGTTCAGTAGAAAAAGTATATGTCTTTCTATTTGCATGTGCCATTTTCAATTTTTTTTTTTTTATCAGGTCTTTCATCTCACCGTAGCATTTCCTGTGGAGTAACTAGCGTGACAGTTCGCTGCAATGTGCATGTTTGTGTGTTTGTGCAGTTTTCAGTGTCCTTAAAAACTAAATGTTGTGAAGTGGAATGTTATACTTGACTCTTTCTGTCTTTTTCATTATCTTTCTCTCATTCAGCTCTCATTGAACCTGTTTGATTTTAGCAACTTGATTTTGATTCCTGAAAACCAGAGATTCTGGGATGTGTATGTGTGGGCTGATTTCAAAATTTGTGTAGAGAGCTGTAGTAAAGTGCATTGATCTGTGTGGGTTTTCTCAGTGCATTTTTGTACTGAGGATTCCAAAAACAGACTCTATGTAATGTCTTCCGGCTCTGTGGTACTAAAAGACAAACTGAAGAACACAGGAAGTGAGAGGCTGTTCCCGGGGATGAGCTGTTTGAAGTCCACGTGAAACAGCATCCGGGGTGATTTCATTACAGTAATGTGACATGTTCCACAGTGAAATAGAGTTAACAAATTAAAATAGGATCCACATTGTTGTCATGTTACAGTCTAAAATGAAAATTAAGGCTGCTTCCGAAAATCGCATACTCTCTTGAGTAGGTACTTATTTTGAATAAGTAACTTCTTAACGACCGCTAAAAAAGTACGCTCTATATAGTATGAATGTGTGTAGTGTGAATGTAATCTGGACGCACTACATTTGCCATGTTGCCCTTTTCATGTGACCTACCAGCGTCAGTTGCGTTGCATCACCGCCATTCACAAATCTTCTCCCGTGGCCTCATGGGATGTCCATCATATACACTTCAGAATCTCGCCAGAAGAAGTAGGTCATCAGGGTACTTTTGGCCTACTCTTTTATGAGTACTGTGAAATCGGACTTACTTCTTTTGTCTACTATATAGTAGGGAACTATGCGATTTTCGGATGCAGCCCTTGTCATCATTTACTTACCCTGGTGTTGTTCTAATGCCGTTTGCCCACACAGTCCATGATCAATACTCGGGAGAGGGCTCCCTCTGGTGGTTGGCTGAATGGGAGTCAGCCTCAGTTGTTACAAAAGGTCAGAATAAACTGGTGTTACACTTGACTTTTCTGTAGGGCTGCCCCCTAACATTCGACTAATCGTTAGTCGACTAGAAGTCGACCAAAAATTTTATTAGTCGGTTAGTCGCAGAAAAAAAAAAAACTTCTGGTGAAGTCACGCAGTCCGTGAGGGACAGATCGTTAACGGCGGGTCCTTGTGGTAATTACAGTATGTTGGGCAGGAAATCCAAACGTTCGCCTGTCATCCATCAACCTCAAATATGGCTTATCATTTGAAACATGTAAGCAGTAGCAACTTTACATGGGTGCTCACTCTAACGTTAACCTAGATAAATGTGTGCTATTATAGGCGCATACTCAAGTGTTTTTGCGAAGCTGAAGTATTAGCTGCATGACATGGAGGCGCCGGTGTGATCACTTGCATTTTTTCTGATAACAGCGGAAACAACTTAAAATACTCTATTATTTTTGATCATACAGATAAGAGTGATACATCATTCTAAACTGTAACTACTTTTATTTGTGTAAACTCACAATAACAAGAAAACATTGTGCCTTTGTAAAATATCTGTGCCTTTGTAAAATAACGACTTAATCTCTGCAGCCGAAAAAACAGAAAACATTATCAATAAAATATTAAAATATTTAGACAGTCTCCTTGCTGTTTTTTCACAACACATTCATAATCATTACGTTTGCCAGTGTGCTGCTGCAAGCTTTATGCGTGCACTTGAGCGCTGATTAGGCTATGTATTATATATAGGCAATTAAAGGCTCATTATTATGATTTATATGGCATATTAATATACAAGTGAACAACTACTAGTCGAGGGAAAAATCTAGAAAAATCTTTAGTCGAAATCTAGAAAAAAAATCTTGAAAAATCTTTAGTCGAGGGCAGCCCTACTTTTCCGTTCCCCTCACTTCTGAAATGATGGCTATGCCCCTGGTGTGATGACAGTCAGAATGACAGTTGACAGATGTGAAATTCTCATGACGAACACAACAGATATATTTAACTCAGAGAATAAGGTACATGGATTGTATTAGTGAACTGCAGCACTAATAGAGTCTCACGAAAGCTTATGTTGTGTAGCCATGCACAGAAGACCAACGGCCAAGGTCAGGATTTTCATTAAATAATACATTAAATATCGGTTTCGTTTTAAACCCTATAGTATACCCCCAGAACACTTGGAATATACGGTACTTGTCACTTGGGGTGAACTATCTATCTTTCTATCTATCTATCTATCTATCTGTAAGGCATATAAACCTTCAAACTTAAAAAAAAAACATCGCAACCCTGATATTATGGCATTGGTGATGTTTATTATAAACACAGGAAGTGCTGTGCTAGATAATATAGCACCTCCATTATCTCAACTCCAATGCAGTTCCTTCAGCTTCGATACTTTTAGCCTCTATGTTCAGAGATCTGTGGGTCTGAAAATGTAGGAATGATAGATATAGTAAGTACTGACAACAGTAAAGAATGATGACAGGTTATAAATATACTATTGTTGCATAGAGAGCCCACTAAAGAGAGCCAAGGCTGTTTCTCCTCTACAGTTTGCTCATCACCAAGTGTGGAAATCAGAGACCATCTGCATTATTTAACCAAGTATGAGAGGGAGGGAGAGAGGTGTTATAGCAGGATCAGAAACATATCATATGGAGCGTCCTAACGGCATTTAACACCACTGTGAAATAAGAGATGAGTCCAGTGTCATGATCTGTCCAAGCCTCCAGTTACTCCTCACAGAACGTGTCACCAGCACAATACCAGAGCGATTACAGGAAAGAGCGTTTAGGACAAAAATGTAGGCAGAATACAAAGCCTTCCTCTTCCCTGTAGAGAAAAATGCCTGTGTTACGGATTGTTTGAGATACATTATCATTGTCAGGCACATTGATTATCCACAATGCGTCCAGTTCTCTATACACACTTGAATGGCCCTCTTCACTCCATACTTCATACAGCAGAGAGACACCTTTAGAGCCTGTATTTGACAGTGACAAATGACGCTTTCCACTCACATTTCTAGCAGGAGGTACCGCGCTCCATTTCGGACCCCTTGCGGTTTCAGTGGAGCGTTTTTAGTCTGGGTGATTTTACTTTGATTTTGCACACCCCATCCATCCATCCATCCATCCATGGTATTGATTATGTTTTTCTGGGCAATTGCATAAACCCCCTTGCAATCTCTTTTGAGAGAAACGATTGAGTTCTAGTAAGAATTAATTGGGGTGTATTGACAGTAGCCAAAAGAGGACCTTTGTTCTTCCCAGGGGGTTTGGATATCGAATGTGTTCAGCCCCTCTGTCTTTCCTTGTGATCCAGCTCATTGATTATGATAATGTGACCCAAGGCCACTACTTCAGGTAATTTGTCATAAGCTGCTAGTGATGATGTTTTTATGTCCATAGAGTTTATGGATATGGGCCCACTATATAGTGCAGGACATGAGAAGCATCTGCTGCAATGAAAGATGGCAGAAATGTGGCCCAGTATAGTGTTCAATGAGAATTTAATAAAGCTGACGAGGGGAAACCACAGTAGCTTTCAACCTCCCCTCGTTTATAGTGGCAAACACTTTCTTCTTGTCTTTTATCTTCCTTTGTGAGGAATCGTCTCCCTCCTGGAGAAACCAGGCTGAGAAAAGCAGCAGTGAAAAAGAGGTGATGAATGATCTCATTTAATGCTGACATAGTGTTTTACCATAGTAACATTGTGTGGAATTGCATTGCATTTAGTCACTAAATGAATGAATGTAGATGATTATTATTTAGCTGATGGTAGGGATGTGAAAAACGATGCATTTCTTTCTTCTGTGAAACACTAGAGAGGATATTTTGAATAACGTTGGGGTCCGAACATCATTCAACCCCATTGACATTCATTGTGGACAAAACAACAATTTTTCAAAATATCTGCTTTTGTGTTCCAGAGTAGAAAGAAAGTCCTAAAAGTTTGGAATGGCACAAATTACAGAATTTAGGTTTTGAATGAACTATTTGGTTAAGGAAGACCTGTATAATTAGTCCGGTTTTGGGTTCACCTGACTCCAATCAGACACCTTTCTTACACAAGATGCGTTCAAAAAAAGTATAAATGTAGCGGCCATGTTTTAAAGGAGATGAATTTAAAGACGCAACTTTTCCAAGAGGGTTTTACCATGCAGAATGACTGCTGCTAAAAAAAAAAAATATATATATATATATATATATATATATATATACAGTTAAAGTGGTCAACCTAGTTGGTTATGTAACAACTAGTTTACCATTCCTTTGATTATTTGACCATTGTGACCCATCCCTAGTTGATGGGCTTATGGATATGACAGTGATTTTATATCCTTCTTATCTTGTACTCACATTTAACGTATTCTGGTGCTCCAGCTGGACTTTGTGTCTAATGCCCTCAAGGTCAGGGTCAAAGGTTAAGACCAAAAGCCCTGATGGGTGCAAGGAGAGATCAGATGTCTCTGTAATTGTGACCTCCAGTGGAACATGTGCACATTTAATGTTGTGACACTGTTGTAAGGATTTCTGTTGGTCTGGAGGCTACAGTGTTTGTGTTTTCAGCTTTAATTTGTCCATTCTTTTTGCTTTAGATGCAGTTTTATTCTTTTTCTGTCCATTAGGAAGACATTTATTAACGTTTGTTTAAAAGAAGAGGCTCTGTTCTTTCTTTTGTTTACATATTCACAGAGCAAAATATTCTGGGGGCCATGCAAGATTTGTGAATATGTTAAAAAAATGCTGGCACTGGCTGGCTGATTCCCTGTAAAAAGCACCACAAAAAGATTTCTCTCTCAGTGTATTACTATTAGTGGTAAATGGTTCATGCAGTGGAAAGGCAGTGGGACATTACAATATGATGAATTATTTATAGAATGTGCAACAGTAATGATGATCAGTTAAGGCCTTTGAATTCTACCTGTGGCTTTTAAAGGCTTTCTGGAATACTTACATTTACATTTATTCATGTAAAAGTCCCTTTTATCTAAAGCGACTGAGGGACATCAGAGATTCACACAATACAAAAGCAAATTTGATATACTAGTACAGAAATGAAAGACAGAAGCTAAAGCAGAAATGAAATACAGGAATTAAGAGAAACTTGATTCTGATTCTGCTTTAAGATATTTTTCAAATATAAAAAGTCAAATCAATATTTAATGTGTATGTATTTATTCATAAATACCAAATATATATTATTTATTTGGAATACTTGATTCTGATTGGTCTCTCTGCATTGAGATATTTTTTATAATGAGGGTTAAACTGTATAATTGACCATTTAATTGGCAGCCAATCTAGTTTCATGCTTCTCGTATCACTCATTGGTCTCTTTTTTTCCCCTCACATTATCAATTAATTTAAATTCAAATAAGTAAATAGATGGACATCATTTATTGATTTAAGTATCCATGTAATAAGTGAGCTAATATACAGTCAGTCACCAGTTATCACACATAAACCACCCAATCACCTTTATTTTGCAGAAATGACCAGCTCATTATACGTTGTCCATTATTTTTTCCAAATAAAAGGAAATATAAAGGATATTTTCAGTCTTGCCTGTATTAATGTCACAGTGCCATTGAACAGTGCTCTGGATTCATGCTGCCTGCCTTCAGGAGCATTTTGCATATCAGGTACTATGTAAAATAGCCTCTAAATGACCACATGCGGAGAGCTGTCTCTTTCTTCCTCTCCCTCCTTCTCTCGCTCTTCCGGTATATTTTTCTCGTTCTTTCCTTCTCTCTCTTTCTCTTGAGTGGGAAATGTCTTGAGTTGAGCAAAGAGCAGTTGCATGCAGGAAGAGCGATAGTAGAGGAGGGAGGGGATAAAAGGAGGGTGTTTGCGTAAGCTTGTAGGCAGATAACAGACTCCAACCACAGATGGTAGAGCGAGTGAGAAAGAGAGAGAGAGAGAGCGTGCGCGTTGGTGTGAGAGAAGGAGGAAGGGAGGGAGGTGCGGTACGTCAGTTCTCAGCTCACTCACTCACTGTGAGGCAGGTTGATTTTCTGCCGTCTTTCTAGCAGCTGCCGCAGCCTCACTGTGGACCGGAGACTTCTGCATCCATCTCAGCCGGCTGAAGGGATATTCAACACAATGTCCATGCAACGTTCTCACACCTTTAGTGCTCAAGAGCTTTTTTACAGCAAGACTGTGTGACTGTATGTGAGTGCCAATACAAGCAATTTGTGTGCAGTGACATGCTTTCCTCCACCCTGGGCTAATTTTCTCATCTCAAGCGCTTGTCGTGGGTTTAAAGCACCAAGCTGTCAGCTGAAAAGAGCAGGAGAAGCTACTTCTGTACAACTGCCTGTTTGTGACCTGTGGAAACAGGAACTGGACATCAGATACCGGCCGCAACGTTCGCTGCACGTCAGCGTGCAAGTTTCGGCGCTCGTTTCCGGTGACGCGTGGAGATCTGGCCCTTCACCTGAACTTGTGGTCCCCCGCTCCCAGCCCATCCTCCCCTTCCCACCCCTGGAGCCTGGAATGGTGCGTTTGGTCCCCCGAAGACCCGTGTAGGGAGTCCCCCAAACTGGATCCATCCCCGCAAATGACTGGCAGCAATAGCATGAGCAGTGGGTACTGCAGCCTGGATGAGGAGGGCGATGACTTCTCCTTCTTCACCGCCAAGACCTCCTTCTTCAGGCGGCCAAAGGCAAAGGAAGTAGCCAAGGTAGTGTATGAACACAAGGCTAATGGGATTTTAAAGATTGAGTGAACGTATTTGAACCTAATAAAGTTTTGCATGGACGCGTGTACACGGAAGTGAGTGCATTTTTCTCACTTGATGGACTGTTGAATGGTGTTTTGGGTGCATTCAAAAACAGGTGTATGACCTGATATGTTTTGAGTGACAACATACCCTGTCTGTTTTGGGTTTTCCTGCATTTTGTTCAACACTGTCGAGGTTCTTAAAGTTAGATAAGACAGGCTGTAGAATAAGATTTTCCTATGGAAACATTGTCGGTAGAATCCTTTACTGTTTAGACCAACTGCAAACTCTCCTGATTCAAATGAAAAGTCTCTTAAGGACTCATATGATTGCTATTCCTTTCAAATAATATAGCAGCCATTTGACACTCTAAAATGTTATTTAAAGTCGTAATTTAGACACTGTGTTTACCAGTCTTGAAATGAGCAGATAAAATGAAGGTCACAATTTCTGATAGAGCATTTCACTGGCAACGTCAAGGCCGTGAGTTTGATTCCCAGGGAATGCATGGACGGATAAAAAATGTTTTACCTTGAATGCCCTGTACAGTAAATTGCTTCGGATTAAAGCGTCTGTTAGGGTGACTATTGAAAGGTTAGTAGTTGGAGACAGAGCTGTTGTGTTGAGGTTACTCAAACTTACAATAATAAAAAGATCTTAAAGATGTTCTTATGGAAGATTAAGAAGTGTACAACCATTTTAAGTGTCTGTTCCTCACTAATTTAATAAGTATTTCACAATAGAGTTGAAGTACTGAAGCTACTTAGGGTATTTAAGTTGTATTTACTATAAGGTTCATGTATTTGCATTAATACCATCCACCAAAAACATTAATGCAAATTGCCTTTACTTTAGCGCATTAGCTGCATATCTTGACCTTCATTATAGACTTTTTTAAACATGGCAGTGTACATAGAGTGCACTCTCACACCCTCAAAGCTCTCTAATGCGTGAGGGGAAGGAAATGGCTGCTGATTGTGCCAGAAAGGACTATCCTTCCCTGAATCAGAGAATGTATTATTTTACAAGACCCCATAGCTTTTACACTGACTTCCTGTTACTATAGGCCTCTCTGTCTTAGACCTAGATTGAGGTACAGTGGTTTAGTGTTAGTTTAGTTAAGTCAATCAGGATGTAGACTGGGCCTTGTGAGTTGAGAGGCGGTCACACTACACTTTTCGTTCCATTGACTTCCATTCATAATCCCGTAAATGTGGGAGAGCGGAAACATAAGCTCATGCGAAGAAGTTTTGCATTTCGCTGCGTTACAAAGTTCAAGTTTGGTGAACTCTAACCTGCGAATTTGTATCACGTGAAGCCGTGTGACCAAGAGAAGTTCGATAAGTCACAGCGTGACCTCGTATCTGAATTAAAACATCAATTTAAAAGTGCAGCATTGCAAGAGAGAGGGTTTCTTGTATGATTTTACATTTTGGATTTATTATTATTTGTTATGTGTTGAATCTATGTTTTTAAAAAGACGCTGCAGAGCTTGACGTCATTTCATGACTGTTGCAGATTTCGCATGCTCAAAAGTCTAGTGTGACTGCGGCTTTAGCTAGCAAATGCAGCTGTATTAAGAATGGCACAGAAGTGGAAATAAAATTTCATGGCCTAAAACACTCCCATACCTGAGCTGACCAGCCTTACATCACTTTCTGCAGTATCAGGTTTGGAAAGAGCTCCTCAGGATGTGAATTATTCATCCTGTTCTCTTCTCTGTCTGGACACAATGTGAGCTGCCAGTTGAGGGCATTCAATGGGCACGGACTACACTGTTTGGTTTTTATGTGTTTTTCAGTCTGTTGCCATATTGTATACACTATTGTTCAAAAGTTTGGGGTTGGTAAGATTTGTTTAACGTTTTTCGAATGAAGTCTCGTATGCTTACCAAATCTACCTTTATTTGATCAAAAATACAGTAAAAAAAGTAATATTGTGAATTATTATTACAATTTTTAATAACTTTCTATTCTTCATTTATTTCTGTGATGGCAAAACTGAATTTTCAGCAGCCATTACTCCAGTCTTCAGTGTCACATGAAATAATTTTTTAAATCATTCCTTCAGAAATTATTTTAATATGCTGATTTGGTGAACAGGAAACATTTATTATTTGTTATCACAGTTGAAAAGAGTTGTGCTGCTTAATATTTTTGTGGAATCTGTGATGCATTTTTTTCAGGATTCAAAAGAACAGCATTTATTTGAAATTGAAATCTTTTTTAACATTATAACTTCACTTTCAATTTTGATCAATGTAATGCATCTTTGCTGAATAAAAGTGTTAATTTATTTTTGAAAAATAATCTTACTGATGCCAAACTTTTGAACGGTATTGTTTTGAATGCTGGTCACAGTGTAGAATTCAGGTGTGCTGATGTCCCAACCAAGCTTCTTAAACTGCCAGACTCTTTTAGGCAGCGTCTTTCTGGAGCATTTTTTGTGCTCTAAACCAGCACCAAATCACTGTAAACCAACCTTGCCAAACATAAAAGTTCTCACTGGTCTAACCTAGTGTTTCCAGCAGGGTTGCTATGGTAGATTGTTTGTGTATTGTGTTGCTAGGTGCAGGGCGTTACTTGTAATCTCAACTATTGGGTGACAGACGTTGGATATACCGGACTGAGATAAGATCTCTGTTGGTTATTATTTTGGATTATAAGACCATTTATTTTGTACATGGTTTTCCTTTTACTGAACAAAAATAAGTGCAGTTTGAATAGGCAGTTATAAGCACACAGGAGGTGAAGTTAGCTTGTCCTAATTCTTCTTAGCATCTCTTAGCATCCACCCCAGGGATGGATAAATGGGAGATTAGTTTACGTTCTCGCTTTAGTCTGCACGTTCTTCTTGTGAGTTATGGGATTAATATTGCTTTATGGATCAATAATACATTTCCTATTTACCTCGCCGGGTTAAATGTAGTAGACTGAAAGCTTTTAAACCAAGAGCACTGAATAATAGCGCCTTGATAAATGCTGCCTATTCTGTGTTTGATAATTATTCCAGGAACTTATTAAAGGCAACACATCTCTGCACAAGTAAAACCTCCATTACAGATTTTAATCTTATTTTTTGTAGATTTTAGACCCAAATGTGAGCTATTAGTGAAGGGAACAATGATATAGCTTCCTCTTCAAGAGCAGCCAGGGAGACGTTAACATTTGAACAGGGAAAGTCATGCAAATATCAGTCCGTTTGCTCAGGGTTTTGCTGTGGCTCAAATCTGGTGGATGTTGCAGCTGTGGTTCCATTTTGGCAAATGGCCGCCTACTTGGTAAGATACAACAGAATGAGTCAAGATTCCTCCATCCTAAACTTCTTAACATTATAATAGCTGCTGACTGTAGGGATGCAATGAGGAAATTATGCATAAAAACAGAACTAACTCAAGCACAATGCATAGATAATTAAGACCTCCATTAACAAAGGAATTTGTATGTGCATGTATGGATTGATAGCATAGTGTTTACTAGTGTTGTTGGGCTCTGATGATCTACGCTGTTTATTCAGGCATGTAGATTATGTGCTTTGCATTTGTTCAGGGCTGCAGAGAGGGAGGGAAGATCTCCTACTGCACACTTGACCCAGTAATGAGAGAGAGGGAGAGAATGAGTACACATATGCAACGTGTGGGAGGGAGCAGATCGCAAGGCATCATTCTTACACTGCGGCAGAAACAGCAGAAAGACAGCGACAAGAAAGATCAATTTGAAGCATATAAATCTTTGAAAGCATGCTGACAAATGCAGTCTCACACCTATTAACACTAAGGACTTGGGATGGGCATTTAGATTACTTTTGTATTTATACTAAACGTAAATGGATTACTCAAGATAATTACTCAAGAAATTAGATTATCTACAAATTATTTTGTAGATAATCTAATTTTTATATATATATATATAACATCCAAAACATCCAAAACATGCTGACAATTGTGTTTTAGGCCATATGATTTTGAGTGCAACCATGGACGCAACAGTGAGTGGTGGGATACTTTGCTAATAAAACAATTGTTCCATAAGAATAGCATGTCATGAGGTGTTATTATGTTTTACGCTTACGCAGTAAGGTGATTTAAGAATTTTCAGATATTTCAGTGTGGATGAGCAACTTGTGGAAAATGCTTGAAAACACTAGTGTGGACAGGGAGCATTTTGAAACGAAAACGGCATTTTCAAATGTATCCGGATTAATGTAGACGTAGCCTAAGACAACCCACATAAACTAGGTAGTAAAAGCCAAAACAACCAGCTGTAGCTGTTAAAAATCATGCATGCAACCATGTGCAGGGGAACCCTTCATCTTTCTATATATAGTCTCCTGTTTGCTTACCTGTGTCTGACTATGGCTGATTTGACTGCTGCTGAAACCAGTGCATTAAAGTACATTAGCAATGCATTAGCAGTCACTCACATTGTGTAAAGAGACTTCTTCTGAACATCAGGCTTCCCTAGAACTGATGTCGGCTAACACTTGCAACTCTCACTTCCTGTATGTTGTGTTAGTACAGTTCTCACGCTGATAACCAAACCGTGCAACAGAATTAGATTATTGGTTTGAGGCCACTCGGCAGGTGCAGACGTATATGACTTGCATGTTGCCTGAAATTGACACTAAGGGCATTGTGTTCCCTAATCAGTCTGAGTAGCCATGTGCTGCGCTTAAGGACACCTGCTTGACATGCAGTGATGACTTTGAGACGACACTCTGATAGCATTTACAGCCGTGCCCTTTTATCTCGTGTCATGTAGGCTCTGTAAGTTGATCATGCCCCAAGGCACCTTTGTTATGTACATGGTAACACCCTCCACTTGGGCCTTCAATGACTTTCTTTCCTCTGTTTGTTTAACTCTCATTTTTGATTTAAAGAACAGCCTGGAGCATTTAACAATGAAAATCATTCTTCAATATAGCTCAAATGTGCTTCACATGACCTTAATACAGGTTAGGTAGGTTTTGTCTGTTTAATTGCTTGAAGTAAGCTTAGCTGTTGTTTCCTAACCCTGTTTAACAAAGTAAAACAAACTAAATATATAATACAAAATATTATATTGGACTTTTAGATTTTACATGGATTATGTATTTATATTATGCTGAATAATATGCTGAACATTCAGCTTTGCTGTCACATGAGTAAGTTCAATTTTAAATATATTAAAATAGAAAACAGTTATTGTAGATTATAATAAATTTTCACAGTATAACAGTTTTTACTGTATTTTGATCAAATAAATGAAGCATTGGTGAGCATATAAGAGACTTCTTTCAAAAACATACAAAAAAATTATAATTATTCTAAACTTTTTACATTTGACGGATGTATTTTGACTTATATAACTGACATTTTGGTTTGTAGAACAAAATAATATTTTGCCAGACATTTTTGGTTCACCACAAGGATCGTTCTAGAAAAATATGTTGTCTGCAGCACGGTGCTTTTCATGCATTAGCAGGATATCCGGGTCGCATTTGATGTCACCTCTGTTCTCTTACTGCCAAAATCTGATATGGTGTGATTCATGACGTTTATATCATAGATCCTTTTTAAAAATGAGTATTTCGATTGATGGTTTTCCAAGCTAACTGATCAGAGTTTATTTTTTACCTTTAGTGATGAGGTATGTCTAAGGGAGGTGGTTTACTCGTGCAGGTGTAGCTCAGATATGGGTCAGCTTTTTAAGTGACAGCAAATACTGTGAGCTGAGTGAATCGACAGGAGAGATCCCACACATTACCCACCTACGCTTATGATGCCCTTTATTCCAATTACAACTCCCACACTCATGAGTGTGCACTGTCACATACACTCTTACACACTTTCTCCATGAATACACCTACAATCACACTTCTTTACTCTCTGATTTTAACTATAAGGATTCTTCCCTTCCCCAGTGTTTCAAGAGAAGCTCAAAGCTCATTCATATACTTACACTCAAAATGATGATGGAATATGATGGCCAAGATTGAATTTCTTTTGGATGCTGCGTAGATGTATGTGTGGTCAAACACACACAATATTTCTAAATAAGACCATCAGAAGCAGAACGAGCATTTAAACTGGTCTCCATTGTGTTGCCCCATTGTTCCAAAAGGCCACTTTCTCTGCTTTGGATGTAAGGAAGGGAGGGAGGAAGATATATTTAGCAGCTTACAGTCCTCTGGTCACAAATACAGGAATTCCTGAGAGATTTTGGTTCTGTGCACCAAGGGATTCAAGTCAGTGGGAGAAGAATAAGGATGCCGCAAAAATCGACATTGTGTCTTTGATTGTCGACATTGATAGAGAAGATCAGATCTCCAGATTGGTTGATTTAGTGCATGTGATCATATTTCACCCCAAAATCAAAATAAAGTTAGGTGTATATTTTGCATAAAGAACATATTTCATATATGAAGGAAATGTCTTGAGTATAAAATATTTAATATATAAAATATGCTTAAAGCTGGTTGATTGACCAATGGAAGATTGTTGTTTCCAGAGTGTTCAGGAAAATTGTCATTATTTTTGTAATGTCGATCTAAGGGCATGGTCTAAAGCTCATGGCGCAAGTGCACTTAGGGCGTGTCCGAATCCACTTTTGCTAGTTTACCGATGGGAAAAATCGTCTGCGCACCTGGCGCATGGTCTAAAAGGGTTGTCCCTATTCTCTTAATGAGTCATGGTGTGTTTTGGGCATAACGTGCAATAAACCAATCAGAGTCTCATCTCCCATTCCCTTTAAAAGCCAGTTGCGCTCTCGCCATGGTGGATTCGCTATTCGCCAGATTCCACCAAAGCATTTTTATCTTTATGCACACAATAATAATCTTTTACATTGTAATCTTTTTATTTTTAATATTTGGCATGTTTGTGTGCTGCTGCACGTCCCAGTGTGTGTAATAAGAAGAGTGTACGCACATTGTGCACCTGCCTATAGGCGCATATTACTAACGCTTTTTACTAACGCATATTACTAACGCTAAAAACTTTTTTTTTTTTTACTTTAGACCAGGTTTCAGTTGGTCAATGGCGCAGTCTATTTCAGTTGCCTCAAAATAGCAATGCACCTGAACACACCTCGTTTTCAGACCAGTACGCCCATGGGCGCACAAATGGCCGCAAATGCATTTGCTATTTAAACAATATGGCGCAGAATGTGAAAATGATAATGGCATCGGGCTGAAACTAGTAAAAAACACTTGCGTCCTGCCTGGCGCCACATTGCGCCAGGTGTATGATAGGGCCCTTTAAATTTAATTGTCATGAAAATAATTACACCATGCATACAAAGTATAATTTTCCTTTTTTTTTCCCTTTGATTCTGCGGTTGAAGTATGACACAGATGTGTTTATGTGTTTCTGCACAGTCTCACACAATTGAACATTGTCTCTACACCACACAATACAGAACTGTTAAAGAGAAATTTGAAGAAGTGGGTGTGAAGTAAATTGCATGAGCGATTGCACAGGCCATGAGATAATTTTGAAAGCTTCTCTTCACATATCTCTGACTAGGATGTTACAGTGCCACATAGAGAGAGTGGTTTGTTTTCTTTGCCTTTAAGTTTCCTTAAGACTGTTTGTTTTGTGATCCTTCCTCGTCTCATAAATTGCAAGTATGTGAGTGTTGAAACAAATGTTTTAATTGCATCTCTTATTTAAAAATAAATAGTAATATGTATCAGATATAGTAAATTTGTCTCATTTCCATGAACCAGTGAAGACTGTCCATTTCAATAAATCAGTTTCAAACAAACAAGTTTCAAATCAGTTTCAAAAAAGTAGGTTTTACTATATTTTACTTATTGCATTAATCATTTTAATACTAAATGGCAACAATGGCAGAAATATTAAGAAAAAAATATCATGAAATACATAAACATTATGATTTACAGTATATAATCAAAAATAAATTAATAAAATAAATGACCAAAATATATATTTTAGCTATTTTACCCTTCTGTGTGAATGTAAATCATATTTCCCCTCACTGAAGATTTTGTGTCGCTTCATTTTAGCATTTCTTTCGTGCCACCACATACCACAAGACGCAACAACACTAGCGCAGCTGTATTGCACATTTCCTGTCTGCAGATTTCGTCTTTCATAACAAAATGTCTTGCTTCTGTCTCATTGGAGAAGATTTCTGAACTTTTCCGCCCATTAAACTGGTCCATGACAGGCAGTGTGTGGGCCGGGCAGAAGTTAATTCTCCGCTCAGGCTTAATGTTTGTGTGTTCATGTGTGTATGAGTGGGTCTCTTTCTGCTCAATGAGACATAGAGCTGCCATGCTGATGCCCTAGGGATCTCCATGAATAAATGATCTTGCTTTTTTCATTCTTATTCTTTCGTCCCAGAAAAAGAAGAGAGAAACTCACTTTGCGTGTATTACGGGGGATGTAGCCAGTAGCTAAAAATACCTCTGACAGAATCTTTGTTGCTAAGGCTTGCTCAGCAACTGCACTGGATGTCACTCCCCCTAGAAAACCCCTCGATGAGGACCATTTCTGTCTGTCACTAGAAATGATGGAGTATTTAGCCAGGTCACATGTTATGTCATCATTCCTTTTGCAGTATTTCTGCACATTAAGGGAAATGTGTGACCAAGGGTTTGTCATATCACTGGTCATTTTTAGATATTTAGAAGACAAGGTGGATTTATTTTATCAAAAATACAGTAAAACAGTAATATTGTAAAATATTATTGCAATTTAAAACAACTGTGTTCTACTTTAATACATTTTAAAATGTGATTTATATCTGTGATGGCAAAGCTGAATTTTCAGCATCATTACTCCAGTCTTCAGTGTCACATGATCCTTCAGAAATCATTCAAATATGCTGATTTAGTGTTAATGAAACATTTCTATTATCAATGTTGCACACAGTTTTATATATATATAGGATAATGTATTCCATGATATAAATATATCACAGAAATTCACATAATTTCACTCTAAAAGACCTTACTTCCATCTCTTTTATTCTCTTTTATTCAATTTATGAAAAAAAGAGGGGAAGAAATAGCACATTCTTTGGAATTTAACCACACAAGAACATCAAATGAAAGGTGTTTCTCCTTGTTAATTGATGGATCATTAAGGATCGGTAAAACGTTCCTCAGAGGCCAAAATTGTCTTTGCATAGACTAGTCCTGTCTCGATCAACCTGGATTTGCTTAAAGATGTCTCAAGAGACATTCAAACTGTTACTGTCTTCCTGTACACACACACACACACACAGGTGTCTGTAGTACCACTCAGTGAGTGACATTGCCCTCTGGAGTTTGATCAATAAAAGTAGTAGTAATGTTCAGACTTATAAATGTCAACACACATAATATTGTTTATGTATATTACTGTTCAATAATTTGGGAAATTAATACTTTTATTCAGCAAGGATGCATTAAATTGATAAAAAGTGCAAGCAAAGACAATTAAGATGTGTAAAAGATGTATATTTCAAATAAATGCTGTTCTTTTTAACTCTATTCATCAAAAAATCCTGAAAAAAATGTACCACGGTTTCCACAAAAGCATTAATTTGCACAACTGTTTACAAAATTGATAATAATAAGAAATGTTTCTTGAGCACCAAAGCAGTATATTTGAATGATTTCTGAAGGATCATGTGACACTGAAGACACATAACTAGTCTTGCACCATTCCGTTGCAAAGGACATATAGTACCTCAAAATGTGCAGCTGATGTATTTTCTATTGAAACAGCATTAAAAGTGCATTTAATTGGGCAAAAATCTGTATAATGCTACATAAGTCAAATTTTTTTTACCGTTTTCCTGGAAATACTGTCAATTTTCAATATACAATCCCCTAAATGTTCATTTTGTCAACATCTAGGAGTACTAGCATATAGATGACAGACATAGACTAAAAGCCACAAAACTCATTTAATATTTCAAGTTAAATGTATTAGATTCATTAGATCCATTATATTAAGTTCAACACCGTGTGAATCTCCCATCTTCCAATGTTTCGCTCAATACAGATTGAGCAAAATGCAGTTTGTCTGTCATATAAGTGCCATACATCACATAATAATGTGAAGGGCAGATAACTGATTATCTTGATCACGTAAGTGTCTCTAATCTCAGCAGTATAATCTTCCCTTCCTCTCTTAGAGATATTTTGTGTTCACTACACTCAATACCAGCAGTCAATAAAAAAAAAAGAAGAAAAAATGCAGAGGAACTACCTCAGGGCTAACTCCCTGTTAGCTAGGCAAAGTTAACTATCAGTTAGTTGAGAGAGGACAACGAATACAGTACCTCTACGTCAATCCATCTGTTGTGTCAAGTTACGTCATGGCACATGCTAATAACGTATCTAGCTACACGAGACAATGTCAGCTTTTATGTAGTGTTGATATTGATGGTCTTTTCTACCACAGCGCATTAATACTTTACAAGGCCTCTACTGTGTTTGACAGATCCCCCTTTAACCTTGCTCTCACTGTTTTTATCTTGGTTTTAGAGTGTCACGAAAGAGGAAGAGGAAGACAAGCCAACATCCCTCACAGAAGAAGAAATTAAAGCAAAAATAGATGACTACAACTCCAAAGTGACAGAGAATGGAATGAAATTAGTGAGTACTGATTTGTCAACAAAGCATTTGCACTCAAAGTGTTGTAATGTGAGAATTTTACTGTGAGAAATAACCTGACTGAAGTTGCTTTTTCATCCTTCAGAGCTCAGATGGCACATACACTGGTTTCATAAAGGTTCACTTGAAGTTGCGCAGGCCCGTGACTGTACTTTCTGTGGACGGGAAGTTACTAGGAACGTGTTCCTCTTCTGATAGTTCAGATAACCGCACATCCTTCTACCTGCCCAGCGATGCTGTTAAGCAGCTACACATCAGCAGTACAACCACGGTCAGTGAGGTCATCCAGGGCCTGCTCAAGAAGTTCATGGTGCAGGATAACCCACGCAAGTTTGCCCTCTACAGCCAGACCCGTCGAGACAGCCAGGGTGAGCGTTCAAATAAAGATGACATATACTTTATGGATAATACTGCTATCATATGTAATACTAATGTGTTGTTTGCTTGTTTTGTCAGATCTTTTCCAGAAGTTGCCATTATCAGACTGCCCACTATACTTGAGGCTGTTAGCAGGGCCTGATCTAGAGAACTTGACGTTTGTACTCAAGGAAAACGAGACTGGTGAAGTGGAGGTGAGCTTTTCTATTCTCTCTAAATTTGTAACATTTTTTGTTATATTTGCCCAACATAATAAACATTATCATCAAATAATTTAATTATTAAATGAAAAGATTTAACTAACATAGAGTGAGAACTGAACTTTGTCATTATTAAAATGAATTTTCATTAATAAAAGAATTGTTTTATTCAAATAAAAGTATATATATATATACAGTCAAACCAAAAATTATTCAGACATTTTTGATATTTTTTTGATATCATTTATTTTTATTTACACTATTGTTCATTTAGTGAGGATAGCAAAATAAAGTAAACTGACATATTATACCCAAAAATTCTTCATACAGTGGACTACCAGTAAAATTGATAAAAATTTGGAACCAAAAATTATTCAGACACTTTGACCTATATCATATATATCATATAATATACAGTATATATAAATATTAATCATTATTGAGAGAAAATTCTGGTAGCACTTTATTTTTACAGTGTCCCTGTTACACATCTTACGTGTATGTACTATAAAAAACAGTAAATTATGCATAATTAACCCTAGTAAATTATGCAGTAAATTATGCATAATTAACCCAAACCATAACCCAAACCTTAATTATGTAGTAAGTACATGTAGATAATTAATATTACTGAGTACTTAAATGTATAATTACAATGGCACTTGGGTAACCAAAATTCTTGCTATAATTTTTTATAATAATTATTATTTATATTAACCAAATTTGTAGATTATATAATTATATATAAAAATATTTTAAATAAATTTATGACCTTAAATTGCCATAAAAGCCTTCAAACATGATACATAACCCATGCAAACATTTTTACATATATGTTCAGTAGACAGTTCTATTTCAGATAAATACATTTTTTCTGGTTATTATTTCCTGTGTCTGGCCTTACTAAGTCATATTCTTCTGTGTCTTTTTCAGTGGCATGCATTCTCAGTCCCGGAGCTGCAGAACTTCCTGATCATCCTGGAGAAGGAGGAGAAGGAGCGTATGCGGCAGGTGGAGCAGCGTTACGCTGCCTACAGGGAGAAGTTGCAACAGGCTCTATGTAAGGTCAAGGGCAAGCCGGGCTAATGTAGGACACCGAATCTCCTTCACCCCAGTGAGCCAACGCCGGGCCAGCCTGGAGGACCAGTAGCCCAACAGACGAATTCACAAAACCTCCACTCAGGACTTTGTACAAGCTCTCAGCATGGCTCTATGACCTTTAACCCCCAAAGATGGGCAAAAGGATCGAGACATGACTAAGACGAAGAGGAGGTTGGAACTAAAGATTATACTTCAAGAGTAATCCTTCTCTCTGGAAATGGCACACTGTTGAATGCCCAGGAGTCTGTTTCTGGCAGTCATGCTTTTTGATATTTGAATGGGTTTTGTTTCGGTTTCTCTTTTACATCGACCCTGTCTGTCCGTGTCTTTTTATATGCTGCTGCTATTGCTGCTACTGCAAGTGTTACTTAAAGCATGACTTTCCCTTTCGTCTCTCTGCTTGTGTCTACCGCATGTCCTCTATCAGGGAATATCTATATGAAAGAGGGAAGTAAAAAAAAGCACTTCCTGTCCAAAAAGAAAGTCGGGAGACTTAAGTTATAGAAACTACGATGCCTGCAAGATATCAGAGGACAAATAGTAACCTTGTCCATATATCAAATTACACAGTTTATAAACAATTATAACATGCTACTGTAAAAAAAAAACTATGAATTATAACTGTTTATACTGGAGATTTTCTTAATATAACTGCAGTTGTACTGTATTAGTGATAATGTTTCACCCTACAGCTCACAGAGTCTCTTTCTTTCTATTTAAATTATCAAAATGGCTGCACATTTCTATAAAAATGCTGTCATAAAACCCACTGACCACTGCATCTATAAAAAAAAAAAAAAAAAGAGTTTGAATAGACCTGGGCTGCTGAAGCTGCTCAGACGCAGACATTTTGAGCTCCTTGAGAAATGTGAAATGGCTGAATGGCCCCTCATCCATTCAGGTGTCCCAGGATAGCTTTTAAAAACACTCAGCACTGACAAATCACCTCAGTCTCTCAAGTGTGCCGCTAGTTCTTAATGTGCAGGGAGCATCGGTGGATGTGAGGATTGTGGGTTGTGGTTATCCGGTAAGCTTTTCTGAATCACTTCAGTTTAATACACAAGGTCATGTTAGATTAAAGGCCATCTCCTAAATCAGCACTCTGAAAAGCTCTGTGGATCCAAACCACAAAGATCTCAATCTGTATTACACCAAAGGAAAACAGAACAAGTTCCCTATATTGTAATTACAAAGCTTTTTGCAAGGCAATATAGGGATCTTCCTGCTAATGTAAAGTGGAGTCAGGATGTCTGTGATTTGCACAACAGCCCACTGAGTGGTCAGCCAGTATGTAGAGTAGTCAATATTATTTTATACAGGGGACATGAGATGGATTTACAACTTTCCCTCTTTTTGTTTGCTTTGAAAATCTGCATTTAAAAGTTTTGTTTGTTTGTTTGTTTTTTTAATGTTCATACTTTGGTCTACAAAATTATGAAGGTGCATGTGAACTGAATGTGTTTTTGACACTGGGGGAGTTTTATTATTTGTGAACAGCATTCGAAAGCACTGAAGCAGTATTCCATATTTGGTCTGGAATAACTGTTAACATTTCAATTTGATGTTCCAGGCACTGATATATCATTTCTCATCTCCCTTAAAAGCACATTTAAGTCCCAGTCTCTTAAAGAACCACGGGTTGTAATTTTTGACCAGTATGTTAGTAGTGATGGCACTTTAGAGTCATACGTTTCCATTTGGATCACTGTGCCCATGTGCTCGGCCTATATATTTTGATCTTGTATGGGTACACGTCCTGGTGGACTGGAAGTCTCACTTCCACCCTTAAGCAAGCGGCAGGGCAGTGCCTTTAGTCTCTGTGTAGCTTATATTGACTGTGTACTGTACATATGCTCTAGATGTCTGGCCCTATAACTCCACTTTGAGAGATTTCACACACATTCAGTGGCAGTAGCCAGGTGCTTTCAATGTCAGAGTCATTAAGTCCATGTGGGACTTTTGGGACTAGCGTTTAAAATGTTTAAAATGTTGAGTGTGTGTGTGTGTGTGTGTGTGTGTGTGTGTGTGTGTGTGTGCGCGCGTTTAATTTATTTTTTGGCTCAGTTTCAGTGTGTGTAAACTTGAATATGTGGACAAATCAGTACTATCGGGCAATCTTTTTTGTTGTTTCAGAGTATCAAATGTTTAAAATGTCTATAAAACTGTAAATATACTCAAGAATTAAATAAAAGGTCACCCTTTCATGGCAATGAATTTGTCTTTTATTTACAATTAAATAAATGAGGAAACTAACTTGGGTTGCCAACAATTCTGTAGTTTAAATTATACATAAAAACATTTAGAAGTTTACAAATAATAAAAATTCATTTTAAAGGCACAATATGTAAATTTTCGCCGCTAGAGGTCACTTATTTAAAACAAAGGCGTAGCTTGATGACACCTTGATTTCGCGGAATCATGGGAGCTGTTGTCTTCACGTCTACAGCTGGTGGAAAAAAAATCGGGACGGGACTCAAGCAGAAATCATGTTCATGGATGAGATTATTAATATTACTGTAGTATGAAGCAGAGCAGGACGAGGCCGCTGGAGCGATTGCTAATGAGAGAGACACGTCTCAAGAGCAGCAGAACTTTTGTTATGGCGCAGTCGCCGCTTGTGCTTCTTCCGGTCATGCGTATGTGGGGTAAAGCAGCTGTTTTTTTTGTATTAGATACATTTGTGTGTTGAAAGTTGTTATAATGCTACTCTGCGTTCGCTCGGCGGCTACTATGAGACACTTGTTGCGCACTGCAGTAAGCTAGATTGATATTAGGCACGGTAAAACATGGTACTAGCTGTAAATCAAGAAAACGAGATTTAAACAATAAGACTTACTGTGTTGAGCTATATACAGGTGCTGGTCATATAATTAGAATATCATCAAAAAGTTGATTTTTATTTCAAAAAGTGAAACTTGTATATTATATTCATTCATTACACACAGACTGATATATTTCAAATGTTTATTTCTTTTAATTTTGATGATTATAACTGACAACTAAGGAAAATCCCAAATTCAGTATCTCAGAAAATTAGAATATTGTGAAAAGGTTCAATATTGAAGACACCTGGTGCCACACTCTAATCAGCTAATTAACTCAAAACACCTGCAAAGGCCTTTAAATGGTCTCTCAGTCTAGTTCTGTAGGCTACACAATCATGGGGAAGACTGCTGACTTGACAGTTGTCCAAAAGACGACCATTGACACCTTGCACAAGGAGGGCAAGACACAAAAGGTCATTGCAAAAGAGGCTGGCTGTTCACAGAGCTCTGTGTCCAAGCACATTAATAGAGAGGCGAAGGGAAGGAAAAGATGTGGTAGAAAAAAGTGTACAAGCAATAGGGATAACCGCACCCTGGAGAGGATTGTGAAACAAAACCCATTAAAAAATGTGGGGGAGATTCACAAAGAGTGGACTGCAGCTGGAGTCAGTGCTTCAAGAACCACTACGCACAGATGTATGCAAGACATGGGTTTCAGCTGTCGCATTCCTTGTGTCAAGCCACTCTTGAACAACAGACAGCGTCAGAAGCGTCTCGCCTGGGCTAAAGACAAAAAGGACTGGACTGCTGCTGAGTGGTCCAAAGTTATGTTCTCTGATGAAAGTAAATTTTGCATTTCCTTTGGAAATCAGGGTCCCAGAGTCTGGAGGAAGAGAGGAGAGGCACACAATCCACGTTGCTTGAGGTCCAGTGTAAAGTTTCCACAGTCAGTGATGGTTTGGGGTGCCATGTCATCTGCTGGTGTTGGTCCACTGTGTTTTCTGAGGTCCAAGGTCAACGCAGCCGTATACCAGGAAGTTTTAGAGCACTTCATGCTTCCTGCTGCTGACCAACTTTATGGAGATGCAGATTTCATTTTCCAACAGGACTTGGCACCTGCACACAGTGCCAAAGCTACCAGTACCTGGTTTAAGGACCATGGTATCCCTGTTCTTAATTGGCCAGCAAACTCGCCTGACCTTAACCCCATAGAAAATCTATGGGGTATTGTGAAGAGGAAGATGCGATATGCCAGACCCAACAATGCAGAAGAGCTGAAGGCCACTATCAGAGCAACCTGGGCTCTTATAACACCTGCCACAGACTGATCGACTCCATGCCACGCCGCATTGCTACAGTAATTCAGGCAAAAGGAGCCCCAACTAAGTATTGAGTGCTGTACATGCTCATACTTTTCATGTTCATACTTTTCAGTTGGCCAAGATTTCTAAAAATCCTTTCTTTGTATTGGTCTTAAGTAATATTCTAATTTTCTGAGATACTGAATTTGGGATTTTCCTTGGTTGTCAGTTATAATCATCAAAATTAAAAGAAATAAACATTTGAAATATATCAGTCTATGTGTAATGAATGAATATAATATACAAGTTTCACTTTTTGAATGGAATTAGTGAAATAAATCAACTTTTTGATGATATTCTAATTATATGACCAGCACCTGTAACATGACATAACAACGTCTTTCCATGGTTTTTACAAAATAAAACCGGAAATCGAGGGTAACGCGGGTATGATGCCATTATATAGGCGTCACACAAACACTGCCAGTGTCCTGGTTAAATTTGCT
This sequence comes from Mylopharyngodon piceus, assembly GCA_039654765.1. NCBI lineage: Eukaryota > Metazoa > Chordata > Actinopteri > Cypriniformes > Xenocyprididae > Mylopharyngodon > Mylopharyngodon piceus. The sequence continues at coordinate 22,482,669 of CM077452.1, read as the reverse complement.
TATTTCTCTGGATTTAAACATCCTTGGAAACATTTTAGATAATGTAAGTACACAAGTCAACAAAATATATAACATTGTTCTAGTGGTTTTTGTATATTTTAATCCAAAAATCTTACAATGTACATTTAAATGAGGCAACTAACTTGAGTTACAAACAATTCTATAGTTTTAATTATGAATACAACATTTTATGAATATTAAAAATCAGGTTAGATGCATGATATTACATATATATTTTTTTTTTTCCTTTTTTAAGCCTTTAAATGTGGTTTACTATAAATGTTTTATATATAGTGCTATAATAGTGGAAAATATGGCCATAATTTAATGTCTATATTAAATTTTGCATCATAAAATATTACTGTTGGTGTCCTGTATTATGTGACCGATTTAAGTTATCATTTTTATCTACAGAACATAAAATATTACATCAATAATAGTATAGTATGATCATGGTTGCACTTGTCATACACAACCAGCAGAGGGAACCCTAATCATGCAGTTCAAATGCAAACACTTTTTTGCTTCAATTGCAAAATATGTCCAAATAATACTTAAAACTGAAAGAAACAGTTGCAGTAGTTGTAATTTGTTAGATACATTGCATACTAACATTATGTATTTATATGGTACTGTGTAGCAGTACACAGACAGCAAGGACACGCACTATGTTGTCACAACTATTACATTGTGTCTAGAACAAATAAGATCAGCCAGCATTAAACAGCGGTGTCAAGGGTCCGATATCGCACGTGTACACATGGCATATTACAAGAAAAACAAGTTATTACAATTGTAAACTTAGTTTGAACTGTCTCCACGCTTTAAATAAACACTCAGTAAAATCCACCTACAGGTTCAACAGCATGCCCATACTTGGAAAAGTCTGGCAATATTTTAAGGACACCCAGAAACCTTTTAAGTCACCACAAAAAGATAGCAGTTGTGAGTGTCCATCATAATATTAAAGAGCCCTCATGAGGTGGGCACACCCGTCCAGTCTGCTACTGAGAGGTCAACCTGAAAACAATGTCAATATGTCATCTGAAGACTCAAATATAGACAGGTCTCAGCTTCCCCTAAGACTGATGGCTAAGAATAGCATACTATGGCCAGGGTCCTGTTGTAAGTACACCCAATTTAGCTTGACATGTCTCACCATATCACCCCTGTCACCCCTGCATGTGCTCTTCTGCTTGTGTTGATCTATATCTGGGCTATAAAGAGTTTGACAACAACACCAGACTTGCCAAGGCAATTCAAGATATGCAACACAGCTTAGGATAACACTAGGATTGTTGTGTTTTAATTCTTTCCATATTTATCTTGCAATAAATCTTGTACCTTTGTTTTGTAGATTGCCATTTTGGTTGTGCTTTCTATTTTTGCATGTGTATATAACATTAAACTTTTTAAGAAATTTAAAAAAAAAAATATTCTACTGACTTGCGTAGCATGAATGGTCACTATTCAATTATGACATCTTAATTTTGCATACTGAATGACAGATGGTTTTCTTTCTTACATTTATTTGCATAATGAATTGTTTTTTCCCCCATCTTAGGCCATCTTTAGTTTTTGTCTCTGTAATTGGGTTTACATTTTTTACAATTATTTAATAATTTCACTTTACAATATTATTTTTGTTGCATGGGAATTTTTTCATAAAATCTAGTTTTCTAGATTTACTTTCACAAATCCAGTAGAAATGTGTATCCACAATATCATAAAAATGAACAACATTTTCCAAAATAAAACTGGCTAAATTATGCAAATAGTGAAATCAAATATATAACAGCAAAAAATATATATCAACATTGTATTTAATAATTATATTACACACTGCTTTTACGTCTATACAAAACAAGCTAATGTTTAATGTCATTTACAACATTTTTAAAAATAAAGAAAAAGAAATGGTTTTGTATGAGAGTTTTATTAAATGTATAGAACCTCTCCAATAATATTAATAAAACCTTTTCTTGTTTACCCCATGGCCCTTTAAAAAAATATATAATTATATAACCAAAGTCCTTTTCCAAGTAAGTTATAAAAATATACAATCTCTGATATGACTTCCACTTAACGTAATTGTAATTCTACATAATTTCCTCGTACAGTTTTCTACGTCAGTCTAAATGATATGCGCATATATAAAACATAAATATAATTTCCTTGTCATTACTACAGAAATCACATGAGTAATCTATCAACTTAAAACGTTCCCGTTTCGTTTTGTTAATGTTTTGATTTAATATCCCTCTTCCGTAAACAGCCCCATTTTGGCTCAATAAGCACTTCCTAGTACCTTAGGTCAATTGTTCAACCTTGAAACTTGAGGAAGTTTGAGCCAAAATGGCGTTGTTTTGGCCGCGCCCCAAGCAGTCTCCTCACGTGCCCTGTTTGATGACGTCGCGCTGGGCGAAGCTGAAGACGCTCTTAGCAACAAGCTAAGAAAACCACACATCCATACGCGCACAATTACGGGACGGAACTTGCATCAAAAACTCTCCGACGATTTATGAGACGACTTGTTTGAGATTATGAGTTAATTTGGTCGTCTTGTCTTTTAAAATGAAAAAAAGTTAGACTTGTACTATCCGGAAAAGAGGAAACACTAGCCTGAGCTTTAGCTGCCCGCTGGACCGTGTGCTCGGGCTGGGATGACTCTTCTGTTCAAATCAACAACACAATATTCAAGAGAGGGGAAGAGTGGAGGTGGTCCACATCGGTTTAATTTTGGGACTCAGTCTAATTGTGCTTTAGGGAGACAGTTTGTGGTCACGGAAACGCATTTGTCTCCCCTGCAACTTTGAGTCAACATCGAGGACGACCGCTTCTCACCAACCATTATTTGGTTTCTTCTGATGCATTTGTGAATTAATGCACGTCTAGCTACAGTATCTCTTGGTTCGGACCTTTTTGTCTCTCTTCATCATGCTGGACACCTCTATTACTTCTTCTCCATGCTTGTAATACAGGTGGTCAAACTGATAAGCCTCATGAAAACAGCTTAAAGGGGATCATGCCTGAACCCTGCAGCACTGTGAAGTCGTCTCTCTAGCCTATCTGGACATCTAACAAGCTTCTTCTCGGATATGAGACTGTGTTGACATTTTGGGCGTCTCACTAGAAAGACATTGCATTGTGGTTTTGGATGGATCTTGCTTTAGTGAAAATATTTTTCAGAGGAAAAATAAATATTTGATGTTGATTACATGCAACTATGATGATATTGAGCAGAAAACCAGATGGCCCCATAACTGCAGGTAAGTAGATCCATATGAAATGTAATATCCAGCTCTGCAAGTTTGTTCTTGGTTCACTTGGCAAGTGAAGACTATTTTTAAGACAGCCAATTAATTGCTTTATTTATGAATGCCCCCTGCCGGTGTTAAAAATTTTTCGTTAATGTACTTAAGAAAGCAAATGTCACAAGCTTGCAACCACATCCTGTTCATTCCAGCTGATGAAGTTGTCACATGTACATCAGCAGTGAAAATGCATGGGACAATGGGAACAATATCCCCTACAGGCCGCATTATCTTCATATAATCAGTTTATTGAATTGACATCTCAGTGAGTGATAGTACTGGGGTCTAAATGCTCAATAAGTTCATAGTATGTGAGCGTTTGTATAGTTGCACTTATTTCAAAATGCCAAGATTGTTTTGATAAAAACATTTAAAATCTTTAGGTGCTCATTTCATCAACCATGTTGTAATTCAGCCTGCTGGAGTCATTGTTTTAAAGAGGTAGTTCAAACAAAAATGAAAATTCTGAATGAAACAATGAAAGTAAATGGGGTCCAAAATAGTGCTGTTAAACGATTAATCACAATTAATCGCATCCAAAATAAAAGTTTGTGTTTATATATAATATATGTGTGTGTACTGTGTATATTTATTATGTATATATAAATACACACACACATACATGTATATATTATAATATACAAGATTATACTTTCATTGTATGGAGAAAAAAAAAAGCAGTTGATACATTATTCAAATAATTTGTGTTCCACAAATTAACTAAAGTCATGCACATTTGGAGTGACACAAAAATTTTGTCATAATTTACTCATGCTCTTTTTTGGGCGAAATATCCCTTAAGGAAAAAGTGGTGTAGGTCGTTAAGAAGCTTTAATAACATAATCAGTCAGAGTTGTGGAAACTGCTGAAACTGAAATGAGTCATGAAGTCTGGTTTAATATGAAGCCACCTGCTGTGTAATGTGCTCAAGAAACTGTCTGACGCACCTGCAACTTGGTTACATACCTCCCTAAGGGGATTTGTGTTTCTCAGATGGGAACACTGTTTTTTTCTGTCTTTCTTATGTTTTTGTAATAGAAATTTTTGTTTGTGTAATGGGTATATTGCATGATGATGCGGCAAGTGTATTAATATTTTGCATGTGGATTCACAACCTAATCCCAGGTTCATTTTCGTGTTTGCATTTCTCCGCAGCTCGCCACGGGGACGGTCTGTATGATTCCTACATGCGCACCGATCACATTGTGAACCAGGATGCTGATGTGAATGGGCAGAGTCCCTCTGGACTGCCCCCTCTCCCCAAACACACTGTAAGTCCTGACTTCCTGTTCCCCAGACCCAGTGCCCAGGACTTTCTGGGGCTCATCTTTCACAGCATTCTTTCAGTGAGCCCTAGATGAAAATGTTTCCTTAGTGCTCGTATGAACAGTTCTAAAGAACATTATTCAGTTCTAAAGAACAAGTGAGCTTGAAAATCTGAACCACTATGAAGTGCCAGTTTTTCAATCTCTGCTCCTCCAACTCAATATGTTTGGATGTTTTCACCCCTGTGGTTCAGAGTCTTAGTTGAGCACATGTTTTGCTGCCACTTGTGCATCTTGGAACGTTATGTATTTAGACAAGCCTTCCTCCCACATTCTGATAGTGATACAAGTTCCATCTGCAGCACATCAGGTCAGTTTATTGTGCCTCACAGCATGTGTATGGCATGGAAAGCCAGTGCTTTTAGTCTTTCAATAAATAAAGCATAACTGAATGAAATTTCTATTTTTATGGTAAGCAAATACACTAAAACAATATCATGTGTTCAAACTGGACAGATTAAGCCTTTCAATGAGGTCTATGTAGCTTACAGAATGATACGTCATCATGGGACCGGTGATGGTAAAGGATATGATAATCCGATTCTCCACTGTACTATTATGCAATAAATAATACTGTGTACGTGTTAGACTTGGTGAAATAACGTTTATTATAAGACTATATCACACTGCACTTTTTAGATAATGAATTGGTATTACCCTCAGCAAATAATTAACTAGTAATCGGTCTACTGTAAACGTTCAATAAACAACTTTGATTTTCTGGCATTTGGGGTACAAGCAATCATAGCGGTTTCCAGTAGGTCCACACATTCATATAGCTAGCTTCCCACACAGCAGATTTAATTTAGGTCACATACTCCTTGTTGAGTCAACCAAGCGTTTTTGTTGTAATTGAACAGCTGATGCATTTGGCTAGTCTACAATATTCTTTAGTTCCCAACACACTGGTTTCTATTTTTGTCTCACTCCTTGGAACTGCCTTTCCATGCCCCTTCCCCCTCCAAAATGGCTGGCAGAGTTTATTTGGCACTTTATAATTTTATCTAAGTGACCTAATTTTTGGTCCATTGCTTTCTTCTTTTTCTTCTTTTGCTGTATGCAGAGCCAAACAGGCTATAGCTTGGGCTTAACTATAAATCTTTGATAGTGGAATCTTAAATGCAAGTGGGACTTGGAGCAGTCATGGTGCATTAAACATCCTGAATGTGAAAGATAGTTCCTCTATCCCTCTTCACTCAGGAAAGCCCACCATGACTGACATAAACAACCCCTATTTATGACATGCTTATTTTATAAGTCAAAAGTTCAATGCATATTTAATGATATAGTTAGGTCTAGTGGCAATTTCTCAACCATGGTGAGAATTCTTTCCAAGCGTTGTCCTAAAAGTATGTGAGGGAACATTTATGGTGAAGTCATACACCCTTTCTAAAAGAAAATTTCCACATTGCTTGGTTTTCCCAGTCTACTGAAATGTAGTTGGTTCTGTAGGGTCAATATAGCGTGATTGGGACAGTTTTTGCCATTGAGATGACTTGGAAAAAGTGTCCCAATCAACCTGAATTCACCCTATATAAATTGCGTTACTGTGCTTTGCAATCAGACTCTTGCTTGCATAGGTTTGTTTCCTGTATCACCTGAGTATGAAAGTAACATCCTGTTCCACCAGTTTTCATTTCACGTTCCAGTCAGACTGCAGGGACTGTGTCTGGCATTCTCTGTCACTGCAATTATCACTCATGCATCAAACCTCCCCACTGGTCCAATGTTATTCCCAGCATTACTAGGTGGCTGATTAATTCTGCACGTTTGCACTATTGATTGTTTAACACCGGTCTGATAAAACCTCCAGAGTTACAGTACATTGATTTTTCAGTTGTATATCATCTAAGTCAGAAGCTATAAGAGGAATCCTCCCTTTTATTGTGAATATCCACTCAGCTGAAAAGATAATATTGGCTTTGGTCAACTTAATTTTTGTCTTACAAAACTTGATGTTTTGACAAATTGTTGAAATATCTCTTTCCTTTTGAAGGGTGTCAACAAGCCTACAATGAAGGATCACCAAGCAATCCGAGGAGGACAGATGAAGGTGAAATATGTTTACGAGGACACCTACAACCGCAAACTCAATGGTATGAGCCAGCTCAATGGCACAAGCCAAGTACCAGTTAAGTCCCAACCTGCAGTCTCCAAAGAGAGAAGCGTGGACAGCAACAGTTCTGTGAAATCCTCCGAGAGCTCAACAAAAGTCACAAAGCTGGGCAGCCCAATGACACCAGAACAAGCTATCAGGCAACACCGGCAGCAACTGACTACCTTGGAGCAACAGGAGATCCACAGCTATTCTGAGATCTACTTCCTGGGACCAAATGCCAAGAAGAGGCAGGCAGTGGCAGGGGGCACTAACAACTGTGGTTATGACGACGACCAGGGAGGATACATTCACGTACCTCATGATCACCTTGCCTATCGCTACGAGTTCCTCAAGGTGATTGGCAAAGGTAGTTTTGGACAAGTGGCGAAGGTTTACGACCACAAGTTACAGCAGCACCTTGCCTTGAAGATGGTGCGTAACGAGAAGCGCTTCCATCGGCAAGCTGCTGAGGAGATCCGAATTCTGGAGCACCTGAAGAAGCAAGACAAGACAGGCAGCATGAACGTAGTTCACATGTTGGAGAATTTCACCTTCCGCAACCACATATGCATGACTTTTGAGCTGCTCAGCATGAACCTGTATGAGCTTATCAAACGCAACAAGTTCCAGGGTTTCAGTCTCCCGCTGGTACGCAAGTTTGCACACTCTATTCTCCAATGCCTGGAGGCCCTCCATCGCCATAAGATCATCCACTGTGACCTGAAACCAGAGAATATATTGCTGAAGCAGCAGGGCAGGAGTGGGATCAAGGTCATTGACTTTGGTTCCAGCTGTTTCGATCACCAGCGTGTCTACACGTACATCCAATCCCGCTTCTACCGTGCTCCCGAAGTCATCTTGGGATCACGATATGGTATGCCTATAGACATGTGGAGCTTTGGTTGCATTCTGGCAGAGCTGCTTACAGGATACCCTTTGTTTCCTGGTGAAGATGAAGGTGACCAGCTGGCCTGCATGATGGAGCTACTGGGTATGCCACCTCAGAAACTGCTGGAACAAGCCAAGCGTGCCAAGAACTTCATCAACTCCAAAGGCCACCCACGCTACTGCACGGTCAGCACACTTGGCAACGGCACCGTAGTCCTCAACGGGAGCCGTTCTCGCCGAGGAAAATTGCGAGGTCCCCCAGGAAGCAAGGAGTGGGGGGCGGCTCTCAAAGGCTGTGATGACCCCGCGTTCATTGACTTTCTGAAGAAGTGTTTGGATTGGGACCCTAGTACTCGAATTACACCAGTTCAGGCTTTAAGGCACCCCTGGCTCTACAAGAGACTGCCCAAGCCTGCACCTGGTGGTGAGAAATCCATGGTGCCCAAACGGATCACAGAGCACAGCACCTCTTTCCCTACTATAATCTCCAAGGTACCCCCAGTCATGGGCTCAACCAACAACAAACTGCGGACCACCATGATGGGTGACTCCACTGGAAGTATACCCTTTCGCACAGTGCTGCCGAAGCTTGTTTCATAGAGATTCCTTAGCTTTTCAGGGATAAAGACATATTTGTAGCAGTTTTAGAAGTGTTTTTTTTTTTTTGTTTTTGTTTTTTGTTCTGATTTGTTTTTTCTAAATGAGTGTCAAAGCTCACTGTTTCGATTTTTAATGAAGTGTAGCAAGCAAAAAATATTTTATACAACTATACTGTGTTTTTATCAAATGGCCTTCAGAGTGTGAAATTCAAAGTTGACATCAGGGCTGTTTTTTTACACCTTGGTCTTGAATCCAGTGCTGTTGATTGAGGTGGGTGAAATTTTGATGCTGTTGCTTGCTCCTCATCCTGTCTTTTATGAAGTTTACACTACTTCTGCTCAGACAAATGTACAACTTTTGCATCTCTAAGGGCTGTTTTGTGTGTGTGTGTGTGTATACTTTTTAAGGGCTTAGAGTGAATTTGCAGTTTTAGGTCAAGCATCTGGCTCTAATCTAACATCTTTAAAATGTCAATTTGGTGTTCTAAAGCCCATGTTATGTTATCTTGATCTAATTTAGATCAGCACATTTCTAGTTTTATTCTATTTTAATAGTATCCTCCCCAGTCACTTGCATCCCAGTGAGAGGTCAAACTCTCAGCCATTTTTTTCCACAACTGTATATTTTTGAGAAGCTGTTGCTTTGGATATGTTAGCATAGAACAAGATGTAAGAAGGTTTGTACTTGTTTGGAAGTGGTAGAGTAATGCAGGTCACAATGCTGTCTGATGGCCATGCCCATTCCTGGCAGGTATTGGGAAAGACTATTTCACAGCTGTTATAGGAGCGTGTTTTTATCAGTGCTATTTTAAAAGATATTGGTCAGGTTTCAATCGAAGGCAACAGACAGTATCATGTGTTTGTCTGTAAACAGCAGAATGTATTTCTCTGAAGCTGATTGTGGGGGAAGGGAATTGCACGTTGCCAGTATTTTCAATAACCGTGTGCTGTTTGCACTCAGTGATGATGGATACCAAACTTCCAGTGTGAGGACTTCATAAACATGTTCAAATTATGAGATAACAAAAGGTGGATGACAAGCATCCTTCAGCGTTCTGTTTTTTTCCTTTTAACCTCACTCTTGTCCAAACAGTGCAGGGTAGTTCCCCTCCCCCAGAGCTCAGCATCAGGACACAGTGTGGTTAATTTTTCCAGTGGTTGATTGTGTAGTCTGCAATAACTCTTTATAGTGACCTATTTTGTTCCCTTTCACTCTTAGGTTTACAGGAGAATCCTGTACTTTATACAGTAGAGCACGCAGCACGCTCACCCTCCCTTCACAATAGCACTGCTCAGTGTCTGCACTTTGAGTATTTGTCCATGTGAAACCAATGTTAGGACAAACAATATATGCATTTGGTTGTTTGGAAGGTTGTTGAATGATCTAATGTAAGCATGTTTATTGACACTGCCTCACTCTTTCTAGCTGTGAATTGAACACTGAATGCTTAGAAGCTAATTGTTTCAAGGTAAGACACTAATCTGCTAAAGGACTGTGAAAATGAACGGTGCTTAACCCATTGGCCCTGACAGGTGTTTGTAAAGCATCTGTTTGCTACCTGGACCAAGGTAAGAATGAGGAAACCAGGCGAGTAGTTGCAAAAGTCCCCTTAATTGGAAAAACAACATGTCTTTTCACACCTCTTTCTCAGGTTTTAACCCTCTTTTTAATTTATATGATTCCACACATCTAGCGGGTGTAAAGATGATTTAGCATTTAATAAAGCTAGGTTTCAGGAAAAAAAACATTATAGCTTTAGATGTTGGTGCTAGAATTAAGATTATAAACCCCAGGCCTCTATAGTGTCTGTCCAATTATAATCATATTTGGGTTCATATGTGGTCTCCCGCAAATTTTTGGAATACATCAGGGAAAAGTATCCTTGCGAAAATGGTTTAGTGTTGTTTTTCTACCTCTGTCTTACTTATGAAATCCATCTTTTATGCTGTAAGGAGATCTCTGCCACACCAATAACAGCATCTCGCTCCACATTTTTCTACTTCCTGTCTGTTTATCATGAATTTTTCACCAAAGCACCCGTTCACATGGCTGTCTCTCTGTGGTTCGTCTCAGTGCGTGAACCCCTTGGTTCTGGGGACTCTAGTCTTGTGCCTTTTAACTGAACACACTTGACTAAATAATCAAGGCTCAGCACGGGATGACTAATGTTTCTCTTCCAGCTTTACTAGTCAGGTTTTTGTATTGCTTTTATTTCACTCTTTTATAGAGTTTTTACTCATGTTTGAAAGAGGTAATGGTGTAATTTTCCTTCAGTAACCTTTGTCTGTTGGCCATGTGGTTCAAAGCATGATAATCACAGAACGCATGAAAATAAGTGATAAAGTGAAAGAGGATTAAATGAAAAGTTTTAAATAATGACAAAGTGTGTGTAAGTAACCAAATGAGCTTGTATTAGTTTCTTTTTCTAAAAAAGAGAAATAAAAAAAAAATGAATACTACCATTTTGTTTGAGAATTGTCATTTATTGACCCTATTTAAGAAAAAAAAAGTACTATCCCCTTGAAGTTGGCATGAAATGAATCTTTTAAATCCATGTTATAGATCTTATTGTGAATAATTCATCCATGTTACTTTTTTTAAACCCTACCTTTTTCTTTTACAGTAATCTGTTACTTTCAGATGTGTTGCAATATGGGAAAATGTTGTTACTTGTGTTTCAGCACTTTTAACTGACTTAAAATGACTGAAGGAAGCGTGCTTTCATAGTGCAGTACACAGTTGTAGGGAGTTCTGAACAATGTCAGTGTTATTCTTTGCTATACAAGCCAACAGGCCCTTGAACACACCTATAAAATACAATAGGTTTTTATGCAGGAATGTGCACTAAAACATTACTGGAATTTGTATGCCCAAGTTATTATTCATCACACAAGTGGGCACAATCATAATTGCTCTTTGTGTAAATGTTACAACTGTCTTGTAGAAAGTATTCAAGCGGTGGTTCGTGCCTCTACAGTTTTAATACACTGAAAGTCAGACTCAAGCCTAGCCCCATTTCAATTACTGATGTTCATAAACAACAGATCACCTTATAAACTGGGTAAACAGATAGGCACATCACGTAGGTTTCTGACGGCATGTCTAAACCGTATGTACATGTGCAAGACATGAAATCAAATCAGTAGGCAAGCAGCTCATGCGTAGTAATCTAGTTCATGTGGAATTGGTTATGCTGTTTTCAGTAGCTCTAAGACTGCTAATGTTTTGTCTTGTCCTCTCGTTCACTTTTCCAATCTTACAGATCTACAGTTATAGTTCCACATGGCAATATTGGCTTGATTGAATATTCACACTAGAATATCCCAGTCTCAAATGTAGCTCATTAGGGCAAAGTGATGTGGAGAAACAACAGGATACTTAGGAGTTAGGAGATCTGGAGATATTCAAAATTGGACATTGTCTCTCCATGAGGAAAATATGAATGTGTCTTTGTTAGACTATATGATCTCCAGCTTCCCTGAAAATTGTCAAAACTTCCCTGAAGGCAGCAGCAGAGAGGGCAAACCGGTTGGTTGGTGTATTTGCTTATGATGAGGTCATAAACTTACCGCAATATTTACGTTTGAAGCGGATGTGTCCTGTGTAGGAACAACATGAAAACTTATCTAATCTTTTTAAAGTATCCTAATTAGCCATGATATAAAATGTGAAGTTGGTGTTTCTGAGGATCTTGGTACATTTGGCAAAAATGCAATCACTGGGCTCTCCCAGCTGATGAATGTGTCAAGACAAAAAAAAAAAAAAAAAAAAAAATGCAATATATTTCTCAAAAAACTTGATATTAGCAATTTAAGATGACAAAGACAGAGCTACTTCATTGAATTTACCCTTCTCCTTGACCTTCCACCCAATTCTGATTTTCCTAAATGATTTTTAAAACATTTTGTTTGATTAACCTCAAAAAAAGCAGAAATGCCTTTTATTGTTCATCTATTGAAGTTAAACCAGAGAACTTTTAATTTCATCTTATGTTCTGTTCAGTTTAGTGGCTTAAGCTTGCCTGCATTCACATTGGAAGTTGTTCCTTTGCTTTAGCAACCATTAGTTGGTTTATTTGTCTTCAGGTTACCAATGCAAATGTTTATCAAATAGTTTTCAGGGTATCCATAGAGTACAGGTGTGTCCCATTTACATATGTCCACCATTTTGTAAGAAAATGAGTGCAAGACATGTTCACACTGAAAAATTCAGAGATGTTGCCTAGATGATGTTTTTAACTTAATACATAGCCTAAGTGATACATGTGCTAAAACACGGGTAGGATTTCTCTGCTGGAAAACTGAATACTTAAATGTACATATTGTACATACTGTATAGTTATATTTTGAAATGTTGTAGTTAGATATCCAAGTACATCGTTTTTACGACATCAATGAATTGAGACACGCAACGTGCATATGGGATTAATCAGAGCGGGTGTGTGACTGTCTGGGGCAAGTCATGACCATCTCTTCACCAGTCTTCAACATGTCCAAACAGGCTCAGAACAACAGTGCGTCAAGGTAGCCACTCTTACCTCATCAATCTCATCGAGATTTAGGGACGACATGGTTGATTTAGCCTCACAAAACTGTCCTGCTAGAGGAGAGGAGATTAAGTCAATCTCATTAAGGATCCAACACACTGAATGTATGACCCATATGGACTCATTGGTGGCCAGGCACAGTGAGAATGGTCCAAGTAGTCACATCCTCCCTCCCTTCACCCTTTGTGTTAGGGACAGTCTTCCAGGCTGAGGGGTTTACGAAGACTTAGTCCTGCAGCCATATGGAGCCTTCACGGGGGATTGTAGGCCAGCCGCTGTGATGAGTGTGTGATCGTTCATTAATGTTACAAAAGTGTATGATGAGGAAATACAAGACACTGAACCTGACCTGTTTGCTTTTTGTGAGGGAAATAAGTGTATGATTTTTCAAGGAAATTTTGAGCAGAAAAAAACATTGGAATTTTTAATAGTAAGTGAGTGATTTGGAAAGCTCTACATAGGCAGCAATGCTGTGCATCACACAATCAGCTTTTTGAAGCACTTAGAATTGATTTTTGTACAAGCAACATGAGAGGAACCAATACACACTGGGTTTTTTTTTTTTTTTTTTTTAACATAATTCAACATTCAACAAATAATAATAAATATAAAATGTCAAAATATACAATCTGTCCTGCAATTCTGCAAATCTGAAGCTTCTTTTTATTAATCTAATATGTCACACTATGACGTATCATCCTTCTATTGGTCACATGTCTTCATGTGATATGACTTTACATGGTCAGACCAAATTTGAACTTTGGAACGCAGTTCCAAAAATTCACACTTGCTTGCGTTTTTGGTCTTCCGTGTTCATGTGTGAATGGAAGTCAATCGAATGAAAAGTGACCATCCCTTGATTAAAGGATTAGTTCATTTTGAAATGAAAATTAGCCCAACCTTTACTCACCCTCAACCCATCCTAGGTGTATATGACTTTCTTCTTTCTGATGAACACAATCATAGAAATATTAATACATATCCTGATGCATCCAAGTTTTATAATGGCAGTGATAGGGTTCAATGAGTATGAGCTGAAGAAAGTGCTTCCATCCACATCCACCCATCATAAATATGTGCTCCACACGGCTCCAGAGGGTTAATAAAGGCCTTCTGAAGCAAAACGATGCGTTTGTGTAAAAAAAAAAAAAAAAAGCATATTTAACAAGTTATAAAGTAAAATATTTTGCTTCCGCACGAGCCGCCTTCCGTATTGAAGTTACGAAGAAAGTGTAAACTGGTGTCACGTCAGTTACACTTTTTCCGTAACTTGAATAGGGAAGGCGTAGGACGTAGCGTAAGCTTTGCGAACTGCAAGAGTTTTACACTTTCTGTGTACGTTGAATACGGCAGGCGGCTCACGTGGAAGCGAGATATTTTACTTCATAACTTGTTATATGTGGATATTTTTCTTACACAAACACATCGTTTCACTTCAGAAGGACTTTATTAACCCCTCGGAGCCGTGTGGAGCACATATTTATGATGGATGGATGTGGATGGAAGCACTATCTTCAGCTCATACTCACTGAACCCTATCACTGCCATTATAAAGCTTGGATGCATCAGGATATTTATTAATATTTCTGCGATTATGTTCATCAGAAAGAATAAAGTCATATACACCTAGGATGGCTTGAGGGTGAGTTTTCATTTCAAAGTGAACTAATCCTTTAATATACATGTGTAGCATATACAAATTTTGAGTAAAATTGTCAGTCGGTTATCTTTTTAATCTTCATAACAATTATTTTCAGTATTGAAAGAATTCTAAGTGCATTTAGAATCAAAATTTCGTTCACCATTCTGGATTTTCTGATGAGTTCGTTGAATTGCCTTCTGGGATTGCTTTCTCCAGAAAGGATATAAGTGTTTCTGCTTTAGAATTTGGTGAAAGCTACGTGTCCACTGTATACCTTCTGGAATAGCCTATGAGTCTTATGATTCCTTCAAATTCTGCCTGCGTAGCAAGCTCACAATGTGGAAAAGTGGTTATTTTGCATGTATTCCAAAATATCTCTGACTACTCATGGAAACACACTTGTATGTAAATTGTATGCTCATGCAGATACATTTGTGTGGTTTTTCTCAGGAAAAGAAGTGCCACACTCCAGAAATGTTATTCAGAGTTTTAAAGAAATGATTTAGTAAAATCATCCAACACAAAATGAAAAAATCAAAACAGCACAGCTGTTATGATGCTGCGACTTTAGGGCAGTTCAACAAAAGATGACCTCAAGAAAAACATCCTTTTTGTTTATTCATATTGCTGTCACGCGCCTTGTGCTTTTGCATGCCTCTTTAGTTTTTAGTGAAAGCACTGTTTTTAGAGAATGTTATTGGCTTTGCTACAGTGTGTTTCACTGTCACACTATCCCGTGCTTGGTCTACTTAACAGAAGCACAAGAATGCGTCCGTTGACTTCATTTTATTCTTATAAAGACATTAAAAGAAGAATATTTTTTCCTTCAAATTTGATCTTGCTTATGCTAGATAGATTTTTAAAGCCCATTTTGAAGCCCCCCATCACTACAGTTAGTTCAGAGGATTTATACGCTTGTTAGCTTGAGGTGATCTAATGAAAGGGGGTGAAATGGAACGATTGCATCAGTGATACTTACTGTATGCCCACCTGGATCTGAATAGCAGTCATATTGACGTCTTTCATCTAAGTTGAATGAAATGCGTCAGTGCGAAGTGAGGCACTGATGCATCATAAAGTTTTCACACACTGTTGCTGCAGACTACTTTCCCATTAAAAACTCCTATAAAACATGGCCCTGTCATTATTGTGACAGTTGTTGTGAGAGTCAACCACACAGGTCTACTTTAACTGGTAAATCTGTGGCCTTTATGAAAGGTTGCTTATCTAGAACTAAGGCTGCACAACAGGCCTGGGAAGTCCTGGCTTACAGCAACTCTTCAGTGAAAATGTTTCAGGATTGACAAGCTCGCTAAACATGAATCATTCAGCTGCGGTATGTGCTACCGGACAAAAAAAAAAACATGAATCTGCGTATGCCCTCATTGCATGTCTTTGTTACCATTGTGATAATGCTTTGAGTTTCGCTATTGGGTTGGGATGATACTTTATTAAAGCTCAGAAATCTTGCTCAGAAATCCCCCCACCACACCCACCCCCCACAAAAGCACTCGTGCAATTGCAGTCTAACACATGTCCGCACAAGCCGCACACAGGTCCCCACAACTGTGGTGGCAAACAGTTTGAAAGGTGGGGCTGCATTTTAGGAACATTTGTCCCACAACCCGAACATTCCACATTCCAGCACAGAGCAGCCAAAGCCTCAGTAACAGCAGCACTGCTCTTGGTTCAGGACGGGCCAATGACTGCCACACAGACGTGGAAGAGGTAGCTATACTTATGATAAGTGTGGTCTACTTGTATTACCCCAGCAACAAGTCAGATGACTCACCCAAACAATCAAAAGAAAGGAATTAGAATTATTTTAATGAAAAGGAAGTCCATTTTTAGCATCACCGCCTAATTTGTAAAACTTTTGACTGAAATGCTGTTAATCACTAACAAAATGCGCTGAACAAACTTTATAATTACTGAATTACAATGATCTCAACTCTCAACATTCAACTCTCAACTTAATTGGTCTCATACAAAGAAAGAAAAAATTGTTGTCATTCTCGTCAATCCTGAAACATTTTCACTAGAAGAGTTTCTGTTAGCCAAGACTTCCCAGGCCTGTTGTGCAGCCTTAAAGGGGTAGTTCACCCAAAAATGAAAGTTATGTCATTAAGTACTCACCCTCAACCCGTAAGACAGGGGTGTCCAAACTACGGCCCGCGGGCCAACTGTGGCCCGGGGATGAATTTCAAACGGCCCGCAGACTGTCTATTAAAATCTATTATATGTGGCCCGCCATGCATAATTTACAAATCGTGCAGTTTCACAATGTCAACACAAGGTGGCAGTACTAGAATTTAGGCCAGGGAAACATTAACGCGTCAAAAGCGGAACGAAACAGCGCTACTTGTGCGCACCGCACAAGCTCACACGTTTACTTGCTGAGTGTCTCGATCACACGACCACTAAACAGCCAGTGAGAAGTGTTCGAGTTCGGCGTAGAGGTCTCAGGTACAAGCTGCAAATCTCTCTGTGATTTAATTCAGTTTAAAGCCAGTTGAAACAGCACTGACTTAATCAACAACACTAACGTGCAAATCAGGTGAAACATTGAGCCGATCCAGTTAGAATACTTTTAAACCAACAATTCAACAACATTTATCATGGAATTACAGTGGTAACACTACCTGTAACTGTGGTATTTTGTTGAAATGAAGGTTAATATCTAATTTTATTTAATTTTTAATGTAGATATGTATTAAATGAGTAATAAAGGCCAAATTACAGACTATTTTTGTCATAAACTTGCAGTTTTGTGCATTCGTATTTATATTAAATGTGTTTATAGACTAAATACCATAAAGCCATTCTAGATATAGAAACAATATTTTTACTTTTTACCATGTAGTGAGGTGCCATGTGTGGTTTTACCTTTTTAATTTAAATAAGAATAGAGTTTGTTATGAGGTTGTTAAAAGTTTAACAGATATTGTTTGTGTATTAAATTTACATCTGTGTCCTATCTCAAGCTACTTGTTTTCAAGAAACAAAACTCTCTCTCTCTCTCTCTCTCTCTCTATATATATATATATATATATATATATGTATATAAAATAGAAAAGGAACCGGCCCCCAGATGTGTCCACAACATCGAATCTGAATAAACAACATAGGAGAATGACATAGAAGAGAAGATATTGTTGAATAAAGTTGTTATTTTTGTTTTGTTTTTGCGCACAAAAAGTATTCTCGTCACTTCATAAAATTAAGGTTGAACCACTGCAGTCACGTCGACATTTTAAACAATGTCTTTAGTACCTTTCTGGACCTTGAAAGTGTCGGTTATATTGCTGTCTATAGACGAGTCATATACCTCTCGGATTTCATCAAAAATATCTTCATTTGTGTTCTGAAGATGAACAAAGGTCTTTCTGCTTTAAGATCAAAGGTCTAAAACTTTTTAAATTTTAGTTTAGTTGTTTTATTTTCAAGATTACTATTTTTTCAAGTTTTTCATATAATATTTATATTGTTTTATTTTATTTCAGCTTTATTTCAATTAAAAAAAAATGATTTTTAATAGTTTTAGTAAACAACAACACTGTTGTGCACAGGCTTTTGTACAGGCATTCTTTGATGTTATCAGTGTTTTTTCAGGACGAACTTCCTCATTCATCTGTGTCTTACCTTTGTCTTGTCTCTTTCTCTATAACTCTTATGCTCTGTCTCAGTCTGTCTGTCATATGTTTTTTGCTGATTTGTTTATGGCTGAACTCAGCAGGCCTCAGACAGCACTGAAATAGCGCATGACCCCACAGTCTGCCTGGAGAGCTGGAAAATGAGAGCATGTTCCTCTTTGGGAGTGTCCATCTGAGGAGCATCTGCCTTTTGTGCCTCAATTTCACAACTTATTTCTGACAGAAGAAAAAAAATCTTTTTACCCAGCTTACAAATCTAGCAATGCTGCAGCATAAGGTATGTTTTGCACACTGGGACCAGCATGGGATGCTGGTTTGCTGGTCACCAGCATGGGAGTGTTGGTGAACGAGCTACACCAATTCAGTTTTGCTTGAGAATAGCAAAACTATGCTGGTTCACCAGCTAGACCAGCTCTAACCAGCATAAACCAGCCTGGACCAACATGGAATTCATGCTGGATTTTTCAGCAGGCTATGGAGACCCTCATAAAAAAAAACAAAAAACTCACAGCATCTGCTCTCACTTTTCTCTCTTCCTGGCTCCCAGAAGTAATTTCCTCCCTCTTTTCTGTTTTTTTGTTCTCTGATGGTGTTGCCTGGCACGCTCCTTTAAGAGGTCATGAAACCAACATCACTGTTCTGTGATGCAACTCTCTCAAGTAGCCCAGCCATCATAACGTTGATCTTTAAATAGCCAGGAAAGACACATCAACACCGACTGACTCCATACTCATAGGGCAAGGTATCTTTGTCATCATGGCAACAGTCTGACCCCAAATGTGTTTATGTGAAGTGTTTTTTAATAATGATATCATTATGTTATATAAGGCAACATCAAACCAAATAAGAAAAAAAAACACGGTGATGGACACCAGACCTACATGTATATGGCAAAGGGAGTATTGACAGCAGCACTGGGAATGAATTATCTCTGACTTTTAAATGCACTGAGTAGACTTAGTGACTACAATATATACTGCTGTTTACAAAAGAAAAAGAGCTTTTGGATTGCAGCCCCTGTTCTCTCAGGAAAGGTTTTGTTCTAAAGCAGTGCTATGAAAATTGCTGTTAGCGTCACGTGAGTGGCCTACTTTCCCCCTGGGCAACCTTCTTGTTCAGAGTGTGCTCCATAAAGACATAATTGGGGTACAAGTCTTGTGCAATTTATGCAAGGCCTTCATGAAAACCTGATTCAATAAAACTCTCCTTTTGTTGCAAAGTACACTTAATGGAGTGCACGATGTTGAATATTGTCAGTGATATTCATGAGTCTAAAGTTGTCTTGTTTGCTTGCAAATTAGGTGATGGTGTTTTTCTGAAAACAGTAAACTGAATTACCTTTACGACTTATTTTAACACAGCCCAGTAATATGCATAAACTGAGTCTATGTTGGTTTGGGATTCAACTGTGCCATACAAACAGACTTCAACAAAATATGGTAACACTTTATTTTTAGTGTCCTTGTTACATGTAGTTAGTTGTTACATGTAGTAATAACTATAAATTATGCATAATTACATGCAACTGAACCTAAATCAAAGCCTAATCCTAACCCTATAGTAAGTACACTTAATTAATATTACTCAGTACTTAAATGTATAATTACACTGTAACAAGGATGCCTTAAAATAAAGGGTTGCACTTTATTTTAAGGTGTCTTTCTTACATTGTAATTACACATTTAAGCACTGAGTAATATTTAAGGGTTAGTTCACCCAAAAATGAAAATTCTGTCATTAATTACTCACCCTCATCTCGTTCCACACCCGTAAGACCTTCGTTCATCTCCGGAACACAAATTAAGATATTTTTCATAAAATCCGATGGCTCAGTGAGGCCTCCATAGACAGCAAGATAATTAACAGTTTCAAATGCCCAGAAAGCTACTAAAAACATATTTAAAACCGTTTATGTGACTACAGTGGTTCAACCTTAATATTATAAAGCGACGAGAATACTTTTTGTGCACCAAAAATACAAAATAACGACTTTATTCAACAATATCTAGTGATGGTTAATTTCAAAACACTGCTTCATGAAGCTTCGAAGCTTTACGAATCTTTTGTTTCAAATCAGTGGTTCGGAGCGTGTATCAAACTGCCAAAGTCACGCCCCCCAGTGGTGAACCATTGAAATTTCGAAACACTTATCTTGTAACGAAGCCTCGTTTACTGAAATACCGTGACTTCGGCAGTTTGATACACGCTCCGAACCACTGATTCGAAACAAAAGATTCATAAAGCTTCGAAGCTTCATGAAGCAGTGTTTTGAATTTTTTTTTGCTGCACAAAATGTATTCTCATCACTTCATAATATTAAAGTTGAACCACTGTAGTCACATGAACTGTTTTAAATACGTCTTTAGTAGCTTTCTGGACACTGAAAGTGTTAAGTGTCTTGCTGGCAATGCAGGCCTCACTGAGCCATCAGATTTTATGAAAAATATCTTAATTTGTGTTAAAAGGTCTTACAGGTGTGGAATGACATGAGGGTGAGTAATTAATGACAGAATTTTCATTTTTGGGTGAACTAACCCTTTTAAGTAATTACATGTACTTATAGGTTTAGGATTAGGGTTTGGTTTCAGGTGTTACAACACAGAAGGGTCAGAGACAGGAGATCACAGACAGGGATGTTTATTGATACCAGCAGAGTATAACAGCAGTGCAGGTGAGTATGAAGCAACGTAAACGTGAACAACTGAAGTAAAGATAAGTGATACTATCCTTTTGTGTTTGTAGAAGTGAGGATCTTGAATGGCGTTTGGAGAAGATGGACGTTGGATAAGGAGAACACTCACACACGGACTGGAGATCACACGAGGAGAACAGGAGATGCTGGAGACAGGTAAGTAGATTGGTAGGAGTCCTTGAGGTAAGCATACAGGTAAGTTTAGATGCAAACGAGACCAGACAATGTGGTTGTGAGTGTGAGTGTTCTTTATACTGGTGGTGATGAGGTGCTGATGAGGTGCAGGTGCCGGTGATCAGAACTCAGGAGATGGAGTGCGCTGTGATTGGTGGACGGTGGAGCCTGGCATGTCTGTGACATCAGGTTAGTTGCATGTAATTATGCATAATTTATAGTTATTACTATAGTAACTACATGTAACATATGTAACAATGACACTGTAAAATAAAGTGTTACCAAATAAAGTAACCAAATCACAATAAGGGCAATAATCAACAAATAGATTCAACACTTGGTTTTAATTATGAATTCCAGATGTCACAAAACAAATAAATGTGGTAAAAATGTCAACAGTAACATTTAAAACTGTGATAATGGGGGCCCTCAAAAAGTATCAACAAATAATAATTGGTATTATATAATAATGATTCTTTGTAAGTCTTCTTTCCAGTGCTGAGCGGCTTCTCCTTTATTCAGATTCAGTATGTATCGGGTCAAAAGGGACAAATCACATAGCTTGTCTGCATCTTCAGACCTCTATAACATGACCTTTGTAGTTATAAAAAGCATTTTATGACTCAGGTCATCAACTCCATCTATTTATAGTCTTGTTTATACACTACAGTTCATCTTTTTGTGCATCTTTAAATTATTTTTATTGTGCATCTTTAAATTATTTTATATGCAGTAAGGATCAAACTGACTCTAGACACATTGTGCATGAACATTGTCTCATTTCACAGGAAGCTTGTTGCTTAGCATCACTGTTGCTAGGTAAACAAGTTATTTGTAGCCAGTGTCAGGTTTCAGTTGGGACGCTGCAATGCATAAAAACCATCCTGGACAAGATTACAGGTGACTTTCGGTCCTGCCTTTCCCTTGTATCCTCCCATATGGTTCAAATATACTTGTTCTTCTGAATAATATGAATAATAATTGACATCTAAGCTACTTTACCATTGTCTGTACAGGGTTCAGTAGGTTTAACTTTTAAAAGGATGCTTTTAAAGAGGTCACGACTGTTGACAGGTGGGGACAAAAACAGAAATGTTGGTCTGAGCCCTTTGATAATGGGGGCCCTCAAAAAGTGTCAGCAACTGATAATTGTTAATATATAATAATGATTCTTTGTAGGTCTTCTTTGCAATGCTGAGCAGCTTCTCCTTTATTCAGATTTAGTATGTATCGGGTCAAAAGGGACAAATCACATAGCTTGTCTGCGTCTTCAGACTTCTATAACATGACCTTTGTAGTTATAAAAAGCATTTTATGACTCAAGTCATCAACTCCATCTATTTATAGTCTTGTTTATACACTACAGATCAAAAGTTTGCAGATGTTTTTTTTTTTTTTTTTGATCACCAAGGCTGCATTTATGTGATTAAAATACAGTAAGGACAGTAAATGTCTTTACTGCATCTTTTGATTAATTTAATGCATCATTGGTGAATAAAATTAATCTTTTCTCTCAAAGAAATGAAATCTTACTGACCCCAAACTTTTGAACGGTAGTGTAGATATGATTTATGGAATAACAAAAATGAAGCACATAAGCGTTAAATATTTTATATAAGTTAAAGTCTGACAGACATGTTTATATCAGCATGTTTTGTTCACAAACAAATACTCAGACCAGATTTGTGAACCAGTTAAAATTATTCAGTGAAAAGTGTATGTTCTGTTCTGTTTAGTTTCACTGTGTTTTGGTTCTGTTTTCCCTGTTCCTGTTTGCCTGTGTTCCTTGTCATTGTAAGCTGACCCAGGCTGTGTCCGAAATCGCCCCTATACCCTTAAATAGGGTCCTATTTGAGGGGACAGCCATTTGTAGAGGTGTCCGAAACCATAGTGGACGTTATTGAGTGCACTCATTCAATCCCATAATACACAGAAATAACGAGTGTACAATCGATGTATGCTCAATGGCTAGATCCATAATGCACTGTGAGAATTGTGCGCCGAATGAATTCCCACGTCTGACCTGAAGATGGCGCCCGCAGCTGAATCATCCATCCATCCATTTTCCAAACCGCTGGTTCATACACGTATAAATTCCTTTTTTAATTGATTATTAAATTGTTTAATTAAGGTTTATACATGATAGTTTCCATGAGTTAAATAAATCTTTTCATTACTACTGAAGCTGCCAAGTTTGCTAAATTTCAGGTGATTATTATACATCAAGCACAAACTGCAAATGCGGCAGTTTGTGCACTGGTTTTCATTCACTTCTTCAAGTGAACTACATTAGTGGAGTAATGTAGGGAATAGTGAATGAGGGTATAGGTGGTGAGTTTGAACACAGCCCTAGTTTTCTATTGTGTGCCACTTTGTTCCCTTGGTTACTGATTATGTTTACCTGTTGTTCATTTAGTTTCATTATTACCTCTCCTTTTGTATTTAAGCCCTTAGTTCTCCTCAGTGTTTTGTCTTATGTTAACATTCTATGTGTGGCTAGTATTTCTTATGCCTGTTCCTGTATTCTCCTGAGTGTCAGTTTATTAAAGACTATATATTTATTCTCCATTGTCATGTTTACTGACCAGCAAATTGTGACAATTTGACTCATTAATGTCATGAACGTGTCACGGTCAGAAATGTCAGAAGTCACAAGTTTCATTTTTACATACTGTATATTATTCCTTTAAAAATCATTAGAAAAACTTGTCAGGTTGGAAAAATTTAAGGCTTTTTATGTAAACTCATTCCTAAAACGTTTTTGTCCATATGTGTGTGTATTTGTCTGAGGGAGAAATATTGTGTGTGCGTGTGTTCAGATGTCTGTGTTTGTTTTCTTTGTTTGTTGCATATGAGCAAATGGTGAAAAAAGCCCAGGCTGTCTATGGCCAGGCCTCCTGCCGAGCAGCTGTTGGCATGCTGAAGGAGCAGCTCAGCTTTGTTCTCCTACTGCACTGACCGCTGAGTGCTTTCCCATGTCAGCAGGACTGGGCTCAAAGCAAGGCCTTGAAGGACCCTATATCCGTCTGCTCATGACAGGATGCTGTTCACAAGTCTCCTTTTCCACTGGTCCAAGGTCAGTTTTGCGGCATATATTAGGCTGATTATGATAATTAATTGGGTCAGCACAGCTGGTCATGGATCAGTATAAAAGGAAACAAGGCCGTTGTCAGATCAAGGTAAGTGAGGGAGTCCGGCTCATCCGCTCCGTTAGAGCCACAGCAATTACAGACACTTGATCAGGGATTAAACACCCGTCACAAGCAGATTGAAGGTCAAACTAACACCAAACTGCCATAGTATTCTCTGTGACGTGTGTTTTAGGATCACAAAACTAATTTTAGTTTTTAGGATCAAATAAAAAAAAAATCGGTTTCGGTTTTCGGTTAATATAGTTTTTTTTTTTTTTTTTTGGTGAGACAAAGTATTTGTCTCACTAAACTCATTTTAAGCTTAGGTTACAGTAAATGTACAATAAAAACCAAATTATATGTGTGAGTTAAGAATATACTAATCCAGTCTAGGCCAAACCTAAAAGCGTAAAATGTCAGTTATGTACTTATATTAGTTAAATTGGCAAAAAGCCAAAACACTGCTACACAATAAAAAGAATATAACAGCAAATATGAAATATTTTGTTCAAATAAGGGTACATTTACACAACAACTATGTACTAAAAACAGAAAAGTTTTTTCTTTGTACAGATGACAATGTTATCAAAACTATCCATGTTCATACGGATCTGCGCAAATGACTAAAAAATGCTGCATTAAGCATGCCAGACAAGTAGTTGGCGATGTCATTTAGTAAAGAAAGACTACGAGCCTGCGCACATATGCATTCTTTTACAGAGCCCTCGCCTCGCGCACACCTATCTACCTTATTTTTACAGTTTACTGCACTTTGATATTCTTCTCGTTATTTCCCTATAGTGGGAAGACTAAACATGAAATATGCATGTGCATGACATCACTGTTTTCACAGATTCACGTTTTTGCAGTTTACATGGAGATGATAACAGTATTGTTTTCAAAAACTTCCACTTTGAAACCCGTTTTCAAAATGTGCGTTTTCAGGACACCAAAACGCTGTTGTCGTGTAAATGAACGGCCAAAACGTATAAAAAGTTTTCCGTTTTTAGTTGAAAACTGTCGTGTAAACAGCCCCTCAAATGAATGTAATATATCTAAATATATAGCTCTAAAATAATATGTATGTAAAAATTATGTATTTTCCAAACTTGGAAGTCACATATTTAAATTAATTAATTTCCATTTTTTTCCATTACCCAACGTGTCACGGTTCTGTTTTATTTGCATGGACTTTTAGTTTGTATTCTCTACCATGGACACTAACTCAATCATCACAGCTGTTCATCATTTAGTTCATCACCATTGTGTATTTAAGTTCCTCCTTGTGCACTCTTCAGTTGTCCGATCACTTTAATGCTGAGGTTATGTTTATTTGCCTGCCTTGTTTGGATTTTTGTGTGGATATTACTAAAGACTGTGTTTGGATCATCTTCCTCATTGTGAGTTTTACTATCACCAAGTGTGACAAAATGAAGGACCTTTTCTTATTACTCTGCTCATAAAAATCTAACACCGTGTCTACACCTGATGCGACCATTGTTGCGTTGCATTGTGCCGCAACTGCTAAAAGCTGTCTACACTGAACGCGACAAACCGACTATTGCAAAGCACTTGGACTACATCAGAAATAGAACGGGGAATGCGTTTACTGTCGGGAATTTGATGTATCGCATTGCGTCATGCTGCACCGCATCCAGTGTAGACAATATCACTGATTATAATGGGTTCTATTGTCTTATGACGCGTAGCATCGCACCACTCGCGTCCGGGGTAGACACGGTGTAAGTAATCTGAGGTTTTACCAAGCTCAACGGCTCTGGCCGAGCAGTGATATAAACTAAACGCTATTGGCTATTTCAAAAAAGGGGAGGAGCTGTTTGATATGTCCCGCCCTGTCTTCCTGTTTCAGTTGAAATTAAATCATTAACACATTGAATAATGCTGCGCATTCCAAGGCACTTCAGTGGGCCTTTAATACTTGCTTCCATATTTCTATTCAGCTTCTGCAATAAAAGAATGCAGAAAACAACTATGCAAGCCTCTGTAAAAGAGAATAGAGTAAAACACCACTAAGCCATCAGTATGAAAGATCTTTAAATAATTCAGCTCTTTAGTTATCTCAAGTAAATGCCAGATTTGCTATTAAGAATGCAGAAACTATAAGTGCTGATAATGTTGTAGCACAAATCTTTTTAGTGTGCTTTTAGCCATCTTGTGAATAATGCAGCTTGTACTTACATCCCTATCTTTGCCATCCTGATACTTTGACTTATAATTTATCCTTAATAAAGAGTTCAGAACATTTTAAATGTATCTAGTCAAGCTACATTATTGTCATGTAATTCAAATGAAGCCATTCAACTGCTTTAAAACAAAGGGTTGCGTTTATTCTCTCGTGAGAAAGAGGAAGTTAATTTGTGGCTTTCCCTTGTGACTTCTACTGAAATAGGCTACAGTCTGCATCAGCATTTTGCATTGCTGACCACAAATAACAAGGTGTAAATATTTGAATTGAGGTGTAATCTAGTGCATTCTATAGTTCAAGGTTAGACTGCTGCATTACATTGTGTATTTCCGGTCTGCCGTGGAAAACTCTTTGCAGGAGACATCTGTGCACAAGAGGCCTTGCAAGGGGTAATTCAGTTAATCCTATTAGCCAGTGAAATCTACACTGAAACGTGAGGCTTGTATTTGCAGCAATATTAGAATGTGATACGTATGCAGATGTCTGAGGCATGGCAGTTTATTTATAACTCTCTCCTCTGCAAGACATGGAGAGGGATTAGCTTAGAAAGAGGTTACCATTCATGCAAGAATGATAAGAAAACACCTCAGATGGCCTTTGGTTCAAATACCCCAAGATGGCCATATTGTGTATGCATGAGCAGAGGCTCTGGCAATGCCCATCCCAGGTCTGTGCAGTATGTCTGAGGGGCGAACACCATGTCAGAGTGGAGGACTAAATGTATCCCAGGTGGACAGCATTTATTATGTAATTTATTATTTTATTTACTTTAATATGTATCATTTTAGTTTTAGTTTTTATGACTACTATTATTTTCTTTTTAATTTCCTATTTATTTATAGTATGACTCCAGAGTTGATTATATGGAAAAAGTTGCCTTATATTTCATCCAGGGCAGTAGGCTGTGTTTTTGTAGGCCATGGTGTCAAGTGTTGAAACGTGACTGAGATCAAGACAGGTCAAGGATTAGTGAGCCACTGGACTGACATTGGCCCAGTCAATGTAAAGGAATACAGAAATAAATAAGCATTTGAAAGAGAGTGCTTAGAGTTTGAGGCCTTTACTGGAGAAGAATGGGTAACACGAAAACCTCCATTTGGATGTGGGACAGTTAAAGGCTGTGGGTGGCAAAATCTCTGCATTAAAGGAAATACTTTCAAATTATCGGCTACTTATACTTGCCTGAAGTTACATAGATTATCCACAAACATTGTAGCATATAGGAGTGACTTATGTTTCAGGGGTAATCTTGCACACAAGTGGCTCTTGTAATCTAAATGCAGGATCAGAAGGTTTAGGCGGATTTGGCATCTGTGCCCAGAAGCACAGGGGCCTAATGCATGAACCAATAGATCTGTAAGATGAAGCAAGTGGCTCACATTTCCTAATTTCTACTGGCCAGAACTGATCAGAGATCAGGTAGGTATGGGAAGAGAGAGTCGACAGCAGGTGTGCGGATCTGTTGTACGTCACCGTGTGCCTCATAGATTGGATAGAATGCCAATAGGCCAGAAAGCCAAAATATAAGCTACTCAAATACTGCAGCAAAAACAGTGGCATGAGAGATGATACTGTAATAGATAATATGTTGTCTAATTTGACAATGACGATATATGACGCTATTATTTATATAAATACATTTATATTAATAATATGCTTTATATGAATAATATATGTAGTTACTTTGTCTGTTTTGCTTTGCCAAAAAAATAGTTCCAAACAAAACCACAGCAGAACAGTAACAGCGATCAACAGTGGTGTTTCGTTTCTGCATGATTTGCATTAACAAATTGAGTCAACGATTCAATGACTCATTCATGAAGCCAGTCACTTCTTTCATTTCGGAATGAATCAGTATTTTTGAATGAATTAGTTGAGTGAATGATGAAAATGATTCACTCTTGAAGACAGTCACTTGTCGCCACCTACTGGTGTAACCATTATATATATATTTTTTACATTAACCTTATTATTCTCATATACATATATATATTTAAGGAAAACACGATGAAGATGAAGTATAATGTCTTCATAAATCCACTCAGAAAGTAAAGCAAAACTATACAAGTCGAACACAACCGCTATGTGTAAACGTGACCGAACAAATGAACACTGAAAAGACTGCAACTAAATAAGGTAAATGAGGGTAAATAATGACAAACACCTGTGATGATTAATGAATCTCCATAGTAACTCATAAGTGAAGGGAAACAGAACAAAGGAAAACAGGAACTAATGAATACAAACTAAGAGTCCATGAAAATGAAACTAAGGAAAAAATAACTGTGACAATATATTATTTAATATATTTTATATCTTAAAGTTTATTTTGTATTATACTACGGGACTGTTGAATACTCGAATCTGATTGGCTGATCATCGTTCTAAGGTGTGCAATTATTTTCAGGGAAACGCACGGCTAAAGTAGTTCTAGGCAGGTCTTGACCGCATTACAGTTCCATATCACTTCGCCAAATGATTTGTTATTTCAATATGTCCTTACAGCCTATAAAGCCCAGAACACACCAAGCCGACGCCGACGACCTTGTGGCGACGAAAGCAGACTGCGGGGTTGGCTCACGTCGGCAGCGTCTGGGTCCAAAGTTGCCCTGACACACCACACCAACGCACGACAGCCGACGGCCAAGTAGCACGTCTGTTTTGCGCCTGCGTAAGATGAAATGCCTTTCCGTACCAGCAGGTGGCAGTAGCTGAACAGCCAATCAGAATGATCAGATGGCCCGACGGACCGACAAGTTCCGACGCCGATTCAACATGTCGAATTGGCCGAAAAAAAGGCAACGAGGACCAACTTCAGCCGACGGTGCGGAACACACCGAGAAAACTTAGTAGGCCGACGAACAAAAACTCCCCGACGGCCAACCGTCGGCTTGGTGTGTTCCTGGCTTAACAAAACCCACAACGACACCGACCAAGCAAATAAATATAGTAAACTATAGGATGAAAACGACAAATTAGTGTCATGGTTTTTGCCACAAAATACGTTTTATTGTGTCCTGAAAGCGCATACTCTCTTGTGCTCTTTCTCTCTCTCTTTGAAACGTACACACGCACTGTATAACCTTAGTACGGACACACACTCGCACAGAAACTTTTTGTCAGCGCTGCTCTGACGAATTAATCAGTAAAATGACTCACCAGCAAGGTAATAACTATGCGATTCTTGAGGTAGATAAACTTATAGTTTCGTTTCGCTATTAATAGAGACAGTGCTGCCGTGAGAGACGCACAGACACTCAGGCAGGCTAATTCACATATGCGCTCTCTCTCTGCTATCTATTCTGCTATCAAGGCTCAAGCCTTCGTTACTAGTTCTGAAATGACATTTTGGAATTAGCAACGGAGGCTTGGGGTGAGATGTGTAAGAAATTAGTCCCACACACAAGAGTGTTTTAAGGACAAAAACCTGTCAAATGTCTTGAAATACAACATCGGAACAGTGTCCTGAGGTGTGGTAACCGTAGTATAAGCGGAATAATTGACTCCAGGCCATTGAATTCTTATAATATAAAACTTATAAATATAATAAATAACACAATAAATAACACAATAAATAGTTTCCAAACAGCTTTACAGAAATCCCCCTAATGGATTAGGTGCAATGTTATGTAAGGAATAACTGACGACGGGCCATTTAATTCTTAGAAAATAATGCACACCCGAGGTGGTAATGCGACCACGATGCAAAGCGGAGCGTTACACCTTGGGTGTGCATCATTTTCTAAGAATTAAATGGCCCGTCGTCAATTATTCCTTACATAACATTGCACCTAATCCATTAGGGGGATTTCTGTAAAGCTGTTTGGAAACTATTTATTGTGTTATTTATTATATTTATTGTGAACAGCACTATAGAGTAAATGTGGGGAAAATGTTGGATGCTTTAATATATATGTAGGTCATGTTGATTGTTCCACTGAAGAGATGACAAGTTTAATTCTCTTCGCTATTTTGTAGCCTCTGCCAACCTGGCGGGTTCCCATAGAGTAGTGGGTTACTGGGTCTGGAGCTACAGGGATGTAGACTTGCTTGAAAGTTTATCTGAGGCCCATTCAGCAAAACAATCCCAAATCAGTTGTACATGACAACTGGAGCATTTTAGTCGTGTCATCAGTTAGCTCCTGTGACTGAGAAGTGAAGTGTAAAGTGGGGCAGTTTTTCTAGCTGAGTGAGACACAAGGCACCTGGCACCCAGAAGTAGGCTAACAAATTTCCACCATCAGGCCCTTTGTTGTTTATGGAAATGACACAAGGGGGAGACGCCAGGCATTTTCATGTGACTCAAACGTGCAAGCGCTGCGACCATCCACACAGACCCTGTGGTGCCCTACTAACCTGCCCTTCATGGCATTTTGTTGGCACCCTTAATTGTACATCAATAAAATCATTGTGGGACAGATTCAAACACTCAAGTACTTCAAACACTCAAAGGATCTGATTGTTTAGCATTTAGTTTAGTCTTCAGATAGGGGTCAGTGTCCAAAACCCACAGAGATACATGGTTTGAAGGATGGATGGATGGATGAACAACTAATGAGAACAATCAAACTGTCTTTGTTGTCTATGTGAGAAACTACGGAATTCTGTTTCTGAGTAAAAAAAAATTATTTTCATAGACTTTATATCTCAGTGACTTCATATCCCACAATTGCATTTTATCTCATAATGTGATATTACTTATTTTAAACTTTTTTTTACTTTGAGGTGGAAATGGGCTTTCATAAGTAACCATTTTAGGATGTGAAGTTCAATTAAATTTGTTCTGTAACACTGGAATCAATCAAAACACAAGCTGTGCGCATCTCAAAAAGAAATCTCTTTGACACTTTGGGTATGAATTGCTTTTGTTGAAAAAGCAAAAAATTCAAAACTTTTCTCACAAAGAAAAAATAAAATTAGTAGAACACTTTATGTATCTGTGGACCTTTTCTTTCATAGTTAGTAAAAATGTCTACATTAGTAGTCATTAGGCCACAATACTGCCATTTGCTTTTATTTAAGCTGAAAACCAGTTGATATCTAAATTAAATAAAGGATGCTATAATTTTATCTAAAATTATTTTAAAGGACTATCAGAATGCATTGACATGGAAACAAACAACAACAACAAAAAAAAAAACCCTGCTCCTCAGACACAGTTGCACAATGACTGAATTGACTATGCTTGTTTGTCATTGGATATTATTATATTATATATTGATTTTGGTGATGACTCTCCTCTGAACCTTCTTCCTTATCTCTTTCTCATTAATCATCTCTTATCTGGCCTGAGGCCATGACGAAATGACTGGTGAACATGAGTGCAAAGCGCTTCCCTTCTCAATAATGCTTTTATTCTATGTTCCTTAAGAGTATGTGGCTTTCTGTAGAACAGGGGAAATTCCACACAGAATCATGTGACCAACCAGAATGGTACCCAGCAATTTTATGGGCAGGGAACTCTGTGTAGAAGTTCCTTATAAGTGTGTTTCCTCTGGTTATATATTGGTTTTTCAGTTCTTGATGCTTTTAATAATATGATTTTCACCTTACTTACTGTTATTAAATGCAACATAATAGAACTACATCTGCTTTTGATGGCTTACTTTGTCACGTAATAAATAAATATCCACTATGTTTCTGGATTTAAATACATTAAATTCTCTTGAAAAATGCATAAATAAAATGAATAAACCACAATGGCGAACTCCCCTCATGTACTTTCCGTGAGATGGTGCATCACCATAGAAACATTCCACTTTAGCAATGACTGTCACATGCAGACTGGAAAGTGACCAAGAAAGAGATTAAATGATACATCATGAACATTTAACATAGTCTTAATGTTTTTTTTAAAATCCATTTTATTGCTGGCTAATGGTGTAAAGTTTTATGACAGTAGCATTTCTAACGTTCCTATGAGTCTACCTACTTAATATGTTTGGCCTTAATGTTAATATAGCACCGTCTCTTAAGCTACAGCACCTAAATTCCACAGTCTCTGGATAAATTGGAACATGTCGAGCTGACTTCTGGGCTGGCGGGAGGGGGAAGACATGCTAACTATACCTGAGCTCTGATTGGTGTAGCTTGTGTAAGCATATGACACTTTCAATGCACAGGCAAGTTCTTGTTTCCATGCACAAACAAAGCTAAAATGTCTGGGGTGAAAAACACAGTACCATGGCAGCTTTATCTGTGTGTGTCAGCCAGTCATATCGTGCCTAGCACTATTAGCAGGAGGTGGATGACATATGGTAAACACAGGTTGAATTGGTTGGGTGCAGTGGGTTCACACACACATCTGTCCACGCAAACAAGCCAAGTCCGTTTTCAACAGACTACGTGTGAAATAAAATCCTTCTCTCAGTATAAAGTTCTCCACTGGGCTTGGTTGTTTTTAGCTTTTGGGACACAAGCACGACTGGAAGCAGGTTGCCGTAAATAGACTCCGTAAATGTGCCTTGGCTCGCATGATCTATGTAGACTGCAGAATTCCCTGCACATGTGAAAGGACCAGACATGAGAATACAAATCTGTTTTTATTTCTTTCATTTGTAAGTCGCATTTGATAAAAGCATTTGCTAAATCAATAAATGTAATATAGATTGTAGGGAGTCTTCTATAGACTTTAAAAAGCTGTGAAATGGGAGTAATAGGCTTGACTGCAAGTAGAAATAAAATGTGGGCCTTTGGTGGATTTAGCTATGGACACCAGACCAGTAAAGTAAAGTAAAGTAAAGTAAAGTAAAGTAAAATAAAATAAAATAAATTTAGGGTTAGTTGCATTTAATTATGCACAATTTACTGTTATTACTACAGTAAGTACATATGTAACAAGGTCACTGTAAATAAAATTTACAGTAAAAAATAAAAATAAAAATGTGCCTCAACATTTGTCGTTTTCACAACTGACTAACTACCAATATAGTATATAATAAATAAACACTGTCTCCATCTGTTTCTATCCAACATTACCAAAACCCCCATATAAGGCCATGTATAAGTCAGAATAACGGTTTGATCAGACAGATTTTCCATCTCTTTTTATTCTTTGAAAACTTCTAGTTATCTGCTTGGTGCCGTGCTCTTTTAAGGTCACCACCTCTATCAGAAAAGGGGGCTGCAAGTGTAAAATATTGCTGACACACACTGATAATAGTCACAGGGCCCCTTAAAAGTGTTAAGGCATGAGCATGTGAAAATGAGAGTCTGTATGCTCAGTGAACCATGTGAAGTTTGATTAAATATTTGCCAAAATAACACCCACATCTCCACCTGAAAACAGAAAGTGTGTTTTACAACATGCTTGCTTGCTAACCACCAAAGGTCGCTTATGTGAGTCATTTGTGTGTATATTTTAATAATCTTTTTATAGCAGTTTGACTTTTGATCATACTCAATAAGTGAGATAACAGTTTATTCACGTCAACAACAGACACGTGACTGAAAATAACAATTGTTTTTTTAATAAAACATGCCCCAAAAGTATTGTCATAAAAACAGAATGTTTGTAATAATTTACATGTCTGAGTTGTTTTGTTTGCTACAAGAGCACATAACACAAATACACAGCCAGAAGTGACATAAGGAGGATTTCAGTCATTTCTCAATAATACCAGCTGACTATTAAAGCTGTTTGTTAATGATTCAGATCCTTTTGCAAAATACAATATATAAATCTGTTCTGTGCCTATTTCATAATACAAAAACAAGAGTGTTGAAATAACTTCAAATATATTGTATTCAAAGGGTGAATTACTCTAAAGCGCCCTCTTGCGTCTTTTCTGATCATCTGGTTTACATATTGGGCTAACCTTTCTAGGAAAGTAATGGAAAGATTATTACATTTTATTAGATGTGTGCTACAAAAAACATATTTTAAATTAATTATGTTAATTTATTTATTTATTTATTTATTTTTTAAATAAAAAGCGTAACTTAACTTTGAAACGCTTGCAGACTTTGAATTTCCTTTCATTTTTACACAACAGCGACACCTATTGATATTTGGTGAAATTAAAAATAAAAACCAACTCAACAAAAATACAACCTTACAAGGCCTACAAGTAGAGAAAATGACGACAGTGTGTTTATCCTGCTTGAATCTGAAACCAGCCTAAGCTGCCTTGTAGGTCTTTGCTGGTTTAAATAGTCTCCAGCCTGCCAGGCCATACTCTTACTCTTCATCTGGTCAGCAAGCAGGTCTGCCAGCCTGGCCAGTTGAAATAAGTGCCCAAAACTCCTCTAAAACCTATGGTGAACGGGAGGGACATGTTCGGGTCACATAGTTTTGTCGTGGCTACAACAAATTAACACGAGATTTCCCTGATAGCAGACGTACATCACGGAGACGTCTATTTGATGTCTACAATTCTGCTAGATGTATTTTTTAGACATTTTGCTCATCTGCAATATGTCTCCAAGACGTTTCCTGTCAATTGTTAAGTAGACATTTAGAAAATGTCTTTAAGATGTTTATGATTTAGAAAGCATGTTTAACTGCTTTTTCTAAGAGGTTTGTCAGATGTTTGTACACAACCGATGTTTTAAGCGATGTTTAGCAGACATCTTAGAGACGTAGGCCTACCTGTGCCATGTGGTAACCAAACAGTTGTGGGGCACCATTGACTTCCATAGTATGAAAAAAATACTATGGAAGTCAATGTTTGGTTACCCATATTTTTCAAAATATCTTTCTTTTTTTTATGTTCTGCAGAAGAAAGAAATTCATACAGGTTTGGAATAACTTGAGGGTGAGTAGCCTAAATGAAGACTTTTTTTTATTTTTTTTAACTGATGATAAAAAAAAGAAAGAAGGAATGGTCACCTGTGCTTGCTTTCTTTATAGGAGGAGGGCCTAACTAAGCATGTGCAATATAAATATCATTACTGTAATTTATTCCTGATTGGAGGAATAAGCCATGTTGCATCTGCCCCTTGTTGCAACTGTCTCCACTCTCCCCTATAGGCCTAAGCAAACATTTTTATCCATCCCACAGCCTTTCAAATCCATTCACTCATTGTGTCTTTTTTATTTAATATTTTTATATTAGGCTATTATTGTTATATAGGTCCCCATAGCCTATTAATTACTAGCTGAAATAAAATGAAATAAATAGCCTAATATGATAAATTCCCATAAAGTGAACTTCTTGTAAAATTCCTGTAAATTTGCCTGCAGAAATAGAGTCATATAGAATCAAAGCTTTATTGGCATGACTGCTGGGCACAGTAAAACATAGGCTAGGCTGTATGATACTGTAAGTAGGCCTATAGATAACACAGACGTTAATTAAAATAAAATAAATAAAATAAATATACAAATATTAAACAAAAATAAGAGAACAGTGAATGGATTAAAAAAACTTTTTCTTTTTCTTTTTGTAGATTAAATATTCTTTTAACATAGCCTATTAATAGGTTAATAACAAATTAATCAAAATTTTCATTTGTAAATAAAAACAGGCGCTCATTTATCGTCACATACTGGCATAGCCCAAGTCTACAGAAATACAATCATAAAGTCAAAACTTTATTGACATGATCGGGCATTTACAGTATTTACAGTATTTTTTATAAGTAAAATAATATACAGAACATTAACTATGTAAAGAGACTCATGAAATGAAGGGGAACATAAAGCAAATTCATAACAATGAATAAAAATATAACCAATGATAATTATAATAATAAACAAATATTAATTAAAAAAGAAATGATCAGTGAATGTATTTAAAGGCTGTGATGGGATAGATAAAATGTTTTCTTGTAGGCCTATATTTTATAACTTTTTTTCATCAGTGCAGGACAGAGCATATATTTGTAGTCAATAGTTTAATATTTAATATTCACAATTTCATATATATACATAATTTCATAGTTAAAACATTTTTTTAATTGCAATTGCACTTTCAGTGTATATGCATTTTCAGAAAGTGGTGGCTCCTTTAAAGGGATAGTTCACCCAAAAATGAAAATTCTGTCATCATTTACTCACCCTTGGGTTGTTCCAAACCTGTATAAATTTCTTTGTTCTGTTCAACACAAAGGAAGATATTTTGAAGAATATGGGAAACTGAACAGTTCTGGGGCACCATTGACTTCCATGGTATTTTTTTGCCCTACTATGGAAGTCAATGGTGCCCCAAAGCAGCCTGGTTACAAACTTTCTTCAAAATATCTTCCTTTGTGTTCAACAGAACAAAGAAATGTATACAGATTTGGAACAACTTGAGGGTGAGTAAATGATGACAGAATTTTCATTTTTCGGTGAACTATCCCTTTAAGGCATTTCGAACTCCGCCATGACGTCAGAGCAGTAAGACGCTGGCCGAAAGTCGCGAAAGGCCAGTGCGCTTCTCACTGAGGACTAACGTTAGTGTTAGAACGCACGTTATTTCCCACTTTTTAACTCAACATTTGTGTTTTTAATTCGCTCGGCGGCTCTTTCAAATAGCCTGTGACATTTCCAAGCCGTTTATCCTTGAAGTGAGTTTATGTAAGTCGCCTTTTAACTCTCTGAGCCCTGAATTGGTGGGTTGACCCTCGACATGGATATTAGCTAGCTTAGCTAACTAGTCACCAAGAAACCGAAATAACGGCGCGTCAGAAGGTTTGTGTCACAGTTTTATCGCTTTTAAACATAGTTTATGTTCCTGGAGTCGAGCTCTCTGAGGCAAATCTTCGCCTTGGGTGTTGCCGAAGAAGGACTGAAGTTCGGGAGAAGTAGCTAGTTGTTTAAGCAAAGGAAGAAAAGAGGTGGGAGATGTTGACTAACGCAAACAGTCCGCCGAAGTTTCCAAACCAGCAACAGCAGCAACAACAGAATCCAGCCCAATTCGTGTTGGGAAAAGCCTCACTTCAGATCAAGAAAAATGCCATAATCGACGACTACAAGGTCACTAGTCAAGTCCTGGGACTGGGCATCAATGGCAGGGTTCTGGAGATCTTTCACAAGAGGAGTGGGGAAAAGTATGCTTTAAAGGTAAGATTGAGACTTATAAATCTGCTGTTCAACCTTATGAACATGTTTTAGACAAGGATATGTTTTTTTGTGGCTATGTTTAACAAGTAAAACACACCTCAACATTATTCTTTAGCTATTTAAAGGACCAACTGTCCATTCTCTCATATTCATAAATCCTAAAACCAGTGTTTTATTCTTCATTTGAAGTGTTTGTCTTTGTGAGTTATGTTTGAGGGATTTAAAAGCAATCAGGTAAGCTTTCTACAGGTGTTCTTCCAGGGTACACAGTGATTTGGGAGTGAGTTAATCATTCATTTTAGGAGCACAATGGAAATTGGAAAGCCATCTGTTTCATTAAGAACCAGGTGGCAGGTTCCTGTTCCAGCTGGCCTTTGATATTAACGACGGTATTGGGCCGAATAGCTTGGAGGAGAGGGCAGAGAATGACATAAGACGTTCCACCTTCATCAGGAGGAGTATTTATTTCATTTAGACTGACGCAAATCCTTTCGTAGTTATGCAAAACAGGAAGGTGAATCTTGTTTTGGTCAGGTGATTGTGGAATAGGTGTGTCAGTTCACTCACTAGTATGTTGAAGTTGGCATGTGAAATTATTATTTTTTTGGTTGTTTGTAGCGCTGGCCTGTATTTGGTTGACTCAGATTGAGGTATTTAGTCCCACACATTTTAAATAATCTCTTAGTAGTAACACAACTCATCAGGTATCATTTAGTGTACATATCTTTTGGCATGTGGTTAAAATTGTAGGTCAGAGCCATAGACTTGTGGTCAGTGCTCTGAAATATGGTGCAGTAGTGCTTTGGGCAACCTGAGTTCGAGTCCGGCTCAAGGTCCTTTCCCGATCCTTTTACCCCCATTGCTGCTTTCTTTCATTTTCCTCTATACTGTCCTATTAAATATAGGCAAAATTCCACAAATAAATAAATGCAATAAAAATAAATAAATAAATCATTTGTCAGGCTTTTTTTTTTTTTTTTATTAAGGGTCAATATTTGCCCCCTGGAATTGATTTTTTTTTTATTTTTTTAAGGGCTATATTTTACTTTTTTGTGTGCATTTTTTTTTAAAAAAAAATAATTTAAGAACACACAGCCTGTTTTATTAATGTCACAAATTCTGTAATTTCATTAACATAAATTGTTTTTGAACAGTTATGGCTATTAATTAAAAAAATCAACATCAAATACAAAAGTTGTGGTAATGCACAATATATCATAACACAAAGTATTCTGCTTTAATACATGTCAGTCTCTAATTTGATAGATCTATTCTGTTGTTACAGTAGTAATATCTGACCCTTGATTTATACAGATTGCACTTTCAGGCTTCATTCTGTAGAAAAATAATGAATTAAAAACCCAGGGTAACTATGTGATGTATAATTAATTTCTGCCTTCCACAACCTCACATCACGATAAAATATACTTGTATAAAATGATTTCCATAATCATAGTCTTACGTGAAGTCTTGTCAGTAGAACTGTGATGACCATCAAAGTGATTGTATTTTTATATTTACAAGTATTTTGACTTAGGGCTGCTGGATTATGGCAAAAATCATAATCACGATTATTTTTGGTCTATATTGAATCACAAATATTTTATACGATTATTGGTGGACAATATGATCAAAGTTTTCTTTCACGATATGAGTCATTTTAAATATCAGTGAAATTTCACAATTATCGATACTTCAGCAAAAACTAATAGATTAACTAATGTAAGAAATAATTACATAAGACAAGTTAAAAGTCAGCAATACAATAATAGCAAAGAAATAAAATGGACAAATACCACAGAACAAAAATACAAATTAAATAAACAGTGTTTTAAGTTTTTCAGGAAGACACACTAACAGTGGTATTCAGATAAGTAATAGCCTACAACAAAAAACTGAATAATGAAATGTAAAATAACACTGCATAGTCTTATTGTACACATTAAATATAGATTAATCCTTATTAAAGCTACTTAAGTTATTCAGTCAAGATCAGTGAGTGATTTTTCCAGTGAGTGTTGTTTGATTATCATTAATAACAGACTGCAGCAGGTATATTAGGCTGCTGTCACTTTAAGAGCTAACTCATGGATCCTGTATACCAGGGGTGTCAAACATACAGCCCGCGAATATGGCCCACGACGGTGTCTAACCTGGCCCCAGGGTATGATTTGAACAATAGTAGAAAATAGGCCATAAATCGTAAAGGTTTTAAGTTTTATTTTGGCCGATCTCTATACTGTACTTGCACACAAATTGCTTTGCAATCATTTCCCAAAATGTCATCTGTGTGGGAATATTACGATTACGAAGTCTGTAAAAGGACGTTAACCGAGGCCAGACGGGGCATGCTGAAGGAGGGCGCAAAGAGGAGAACACAGACACGACAGCAGAGCAAAAACTGTACCAGGCACAGAAAGCTCACTGTTCACGAAATATAGGAAGAAAATTAAAGCTGCAAGCAGCGATGAAAGGGCCCTCGCACCCAGGCTCACCGCCACACGGTGGCCTCACATAAACAGTGAATAGTGGGCGATATTTATTTAAGCGGATAAATAGAGGAGAAATATGGCAAAGTAATTTTGATGTACCACAGTTCCTGCAGTCAGCAGGTGGCACTTTGACTATAACTGAATATTGCCATGTTGATGTCATCAGGAAAGGACTATTATCAAACATGGGAAGTTTGGAGCAGATCATACATTGTATGCCTGAGTTACAACAACTTCCTGTTTCGTGGCGTTAATCGCAAACATTAGCACTTAGCCAAGTGTTGCATGATTTAACGTGTTCCTAGCATGTTTGGTACTTTGTAGCATACTGAAATGTGTTTCTGGGAGTGAATTACAGTGTAAAGCATGCCATTTCCTGTTGCCAGCAGGTGGCGCTATGATTAACTGAATATTGGCATATAGATGTCTTTAGGCCAGGACTCTCATCACACATGTGAATTTTGGGGCAGATCGGACATAGTATGCCTGAGTTACAACAGCTTCCTCTTTCATGACGAAACATCAGACTTTGTCAGGCCGCCACGGACACGCCCTTCAGCAAAAACTCAAGATCTTTGATATTTATCATCGCTAAGGTCTTAAGATTAGACTGATAACATATGATGTTGATCTTGTTAAATCTCTATGAGGAGTTAATCACAGTGTAAAACATGTAATTTCCTGTTGCCCGCAGGTGGCACTATAACTGTAAATGAATATTGTCATGTAGATGTCTTCGGGTCAGTACTCTTAATAAAACATGTGACGTTTGGGGCAGATCGGACATTGTATGCCCGAGTTACAACAACTTCCTGTTTCATGGCAAAACATCAAACTTTGTCAGGCCGCCATGGACACGCCCTTCAGCGAAAACTCTAGATCTTCACAATGTAACATCGCAAAGGCCTTAAGATTAGACTGACCAAATATGATGTTGATCTGATTAAAGCTCTAGGAGGAGCTGGTTAAAGTACAACGTCTGGAAATGGCAAAGATTGCACAAATTTTACAAAGTTAATTCAAAATATCTGACTTCCTGTTCGGTTTTAGATTTCGTGTTTATTAGCGCAGCGCTGCTTTGTATACAGTGGTAAACAAGGAAGCGCTATATTGCTGTTGTTCCATAAGCGCCACCTACTGACAGAGAGTGAATTTGCATTTTCATTCAGTCAATCTGCTGTTTTTGTTTTGTGCAGATGTCTTATAGCATAATTTCACAAAACAAAAGTCAGACCATTCTGTTTTTGCTTTAAATCTTGAAATCTAATTTTAAATACAAAAATAACTCATGCTACATGCGTGTAGCATCTTTGTTTGCATCATGATTAAAATGTAGTGCTTGCCTCTAATTTCAAATGGCTATAGGTGTTTTTGTTTAAGGCCAGTTTGTCTGTTATAGCGCAAATAAACAAAAAACATCGGCAACCAGAATGGGAATAGGCCAATTTGCTTGTAAAAAATTGGAATCAGCCATGAAAAATCATAATAATCACTGAGTTAAAAAAAAAAAAAAAAGCAGTTTTCACAGAACAGTTTTCTAGTTTTCTTGCCAATTAATTTGTAGTTTGTATGGCTAATATTTATGTAGGCTAATGAATGTCAACACACTAAGGTTTAAAAAAGGTAATTTGGCCTGCATATGGTTACATTTTTTTCCCATCCGCGCAAATGGTTACATTTTTTCCCATCTGGCCCTCAACCTAAAATGAGTTTGACAATGCTGCTATATACTGTTACACACGCATTTTCTTTCTTAACTCTGTACTTCTATTTAAGACATAACCCACTGTGTTTTTACGTGAAAAAGGCATTTTGACATTTTTGTGTTTAGGCACACATCTGAAGCTCATTTGCTTATCCGCATTCGGCTCGCTCCGACGTGGAGCGTGCACACAGAAAGCCTGTCCTGGGGGGAACAGTGTCTCTTTTGTGGTTTAATGGGCTTTTAATAATACTGTTTAATATCAAACACATCTCGCAGTTTAGCAACAGTAGACTGCATTATACAACACTCCTTTATTTGGCTGATTTAGATGTTAAGTTTGGGCTTTTAGGGAGGAACAAAAATACACCACTGTACCTTGATTATCCTGTTTTCATAATCATTGGAAGCCAAAATCGAAATCAGAAATCAATTACGATGAATCACACAGCCCTACTTAGACCCATGAGTTTTTGAGTTAAAAGGCAGTCAACAAGACTTGGGGCAAAAATTTATGTCTCAAAGGTCAAAACAATCCGCTTCTGTGGTTGTACTCTTCCTACTCACTGTCTGTGCTGCTATAGCAGCAGAGTAGAAATGCGGGGGTGTTCATTCACTTTATTTGGTTGAGGTCTTTTTAGAGAGATTGATTATTACAGTGAAATTGAAAGTTTTTTTTGATGTATCCCCAAAATTTTGCTGTGATCACAACCACAGAGAAAGATAGAAATAAGTCGTCTTAATGAAGGGCACTTCTGTAAGATCCAGCATTTGCTTTTTGATTCAGCTTGGTAGGATAGGGTGATTATCTGTTGAAGGAAAGCCCTGTTGATCCTCCAGGGCCACTGATGATGTCAGTACCCTGGCTAGCTTTCTGTCATCGTGCTGGATGATCTCTGTACTCTCCGGTGACGGATCTGGCTCAGCCCCACATTCATCACCACACACGGCCTGACTATTTTTAGCTGCAAAAGACGATTGCATACTTGTGGGAGGCAGGAAAAGAGTTGGGGGGACTGTGAAGCATGAGATAGATAACGACTGATGGCAGTTTGGAGTCCATTTATGATCTGAGTTATAGACACAGATATTTACCCATCACTGTGATTTAGTGTTTGTGCGTCAGGGTGCTTTTGATCCGTATGTTTACGGAAAATTGAGTCATAGCTGACCTGCCTGAGTGTAATTTTGTTAACGACAGTGCATTTCCTTGTGTATGTGTTGGTGAAATTGGCTTGTTTTTTTGCACTTGTGCTTGTGACCCAGTTTACCTGGAAATTAACTCATTTCCTGATCTCATACCTAAAAGTTTAGCTTGATCCACAGGTATCATCATTTTGAGTAATTTGATGCATGAGGAAGAAAAGAACGGTCTTGTCTTCAAGCCAAGGAATAATTAGTTTTGAGGACTCACGCCTTTTAGACTTCACTGACACTGTGATGTTTAATTCATGAATGTGCAGGTTTAAACTTGTGAAGTATCTATGA
This sequence comes from Mylopharyngodon piceus, assembly GCA_039654765.1. Classification (NCBI taxonomy): domain Eukaryota; kingdom Metazoa; phylum Chordata; class Actinopteri; order Cypriniformes; family Xenocyprididae; genus Mylopharyngodon; species Mylopharyngodon piceus. The sequence goes on along the minus strand of CM077452.1, from coordinate 22,439,731 downwards.
AGTCTGCCATCAAAGCCAGCTGCAGTTCTGTTCTAAATGCAAAATTCTATCAAAGGTCTGTCGGGGGACATGTTTGAAACCACAAAAGCCTTTAAACCTGGACATGCTTTTTTGGATTGATTTATGCTAAACCCATTCTATGTTTAACATTTTGCATGCAAGTAACAACACATCCCTAATAAACTGACTGACATAGTTCCAAGATTTTTCAGAGAAAAACAGAAAAAAATTACTTCCAATTAGGGCTGGGCGATATGGCAAATATAATATATATTTTTATATATAATATATATATATATTGTTTACTGTTTAACTAGTCAACTTAAAAACTTAACTACAATATGATTTAAGTAACATTCTCTTCATTAACAATCTGGTTAAAAAAAAGTTCCATTCCAAGTGCACCACACATGAAGTGATCAACATGGTGTAAATGTAAAACAATTTGTTAAATATCTTTGCAGAAAATATGCCTGAAATATGAAGGCAAATGTTGTACAAACTTACCTTAAACACATCCTATACACTCAGAAATAATATAAAATAAGAAAATGCTAAATATTTCTTAGCTAAAATGTAATAGCAATAAATAACACCAGTAATAGGCTATTATTAACAGCAAATGCTTTGTAAAAACAGCAGCTTTTAGCCTGTCACCATCATGCAAACATGAAATATCAAACAGGTTTACAGGTTTTTGCGTCTTTTGCAGCGTCTCACCCATGAAACGGCATTCTAAAAACACGGCGGTCAAGTTAAAAAAAAAAAAAAAAAAAAAAAAAAAGCTCAACTCGTTTAATATCTTTGCCTTTTTTTCCCTCATTCCACTGTCTGCGTCTCATTTTTATAACGCAATAAAGCATTTCTGAATGAACAGCCGCTTAAGAATAGTGATGTGTTCTACGTTCATAGAGCGTCACATGAGAACGGTTAATCAGGCGCACCGGCGCCATCATGAGGTCGGATCATTTTCTTCTCCTAATACGGTTATCATTGTTGTATTGTAAACATGTCTAATTGTAACGCTTGCTAACATTTTTATTCAAAATCGCGATTTCTCGATTTAAAAAATAATAAAATCAAGCCAAAACATTAAATTTGAAAAAATCGGAAAAATCGCCCAGCCCTACTTCCAATGTTTTTCTCAGAAAATGTTACTTTGATCCATGCATCAGACATACAAGCTCTGATATTTTGCTGATTAATTTGAGGATTAAACGCCACATGGTGTCTGTTCTTAGGTGTTTGTTTGTGGCTTTTATTTTTCCTGTCCGTGGGATCAGTAACAGTCTGAGGTACATCTGAGTAACCCTACTGAGGAACCCTACTGTCTCACTTATATTAGATTGATGTAATATCACTGGTGAATGTCAATAGCTCAGATTCATAAAGTATGTTTCATTGATGTGTTATGCTGCCTGTTTCAGTTCTTGTAATGAAATTATGAATTGCAGTTAGAAATTATTTCAGGGATAGTATGAAAAGCAACTCTGTTTTTAAACACAGAATTGTTAGTAATATCAAATCAGCCTTTGGTTTAAGTGTGCGGTAGTTGTAAAGAACACCAAAACAATAAAGAGCAGGTGCAGTGTGCCCTGACTTAGATCCTAGCAGATTTGTTTTATTATTATTATAGTAAAGAAAAATGTCAAACATTTACATGAGTTAACTCAAAGTCCATCTTGTATCAGCCTGATTTGGGATGCGTGTCTGATTTTGAAGGTGGGAATTCTGCATAGATGTTAGACCTAGTCTGTAGAATAGATTACAGCTTAGACAAAGTGTTATGTAATCTAAAGTAAAAAATATATATAGCATTTCATTAGGGCTGACACCTAATAGTTGACTAAACATTAGTCGACGAGAAGACGCTCGGTCAACTAAATTTTAATCAGTCGGTTAGTCACAGAATAAAAAAAAAAAAATAAAAAAAACTTCACAGGAATTTGCAAAGTCACACAGTGACTAGGGCTGGGTATCGTTCAAATTTACGATATCGATACCGATACCTTGACTTTGATACCGATTCCTGAACGATACCTTTTTCGATACCAATTTTATAAAATCTGTTTTAACAAGATTACATTACCTCAAAAAAATCTTTGGTTTTATATTTTAAGTTTGTTGACTTTTTTTACAGACTCAAAGACTCATCTCCTGAGCCACTGCACATTGGAATAAAAAAGCACAAATGAACAAAATGTAACCAACACAATAAATCAGTGCAAATAGTTTTAATAAAGTTCAGTTTTCAATGCAAAAAGTCAGTATATGAGGCTCACTGCAGATCTTTAAATCACTCAGCAGTTGTTGTTGTTCTTAAAAAAAAAAAAAAAAATTAATTATTATTAACAATATATATAGAACATTTTGTACATTTTAATGATAAATTCATGAATCTGGTGCACTTTGAGAGTTCAAAATAAAGAGCTCCAACCCATGTTCATTGTGCAAATTGAAGACAAAGTCTGTGCATCCACCCGCCAACTGTCCAATGATATTCTCTGATTTATCTGATTATCTGCATCTGATCATCACATTACAATTATTCAAATTCTCAGTGTTAAGCATGATGATATGGTAACGTATATCACACTGAAGTAGGCTGCTTATAAATTAACATTTATTTAAAATTAAAGTTCTTATTTGGCTAAATTACATTTCCTTAGTCTAAAAACAGGCTTTACTTCCTTCAACCTTAAATTGTCACTGTTTCCTTACATCATTGCTGGATATATAATTATATATAATTATATAATTTCTGTTAGTTAAGCTTGTGTATCTTTTTAATTAAAGCTGTTAAGTTATAAAGCAATTTCTCATGTGGGTTTTCCTTTGTGTTTTATATAATGACGACTAGGAGGTGTTCTAGGCACACGTTTTCCTTGATTGATTTTCTCTGAAGAGAAATACGTTCAGTTGAAAACGAAAATAAAAGAGTGGCGCACGTTCGTTGCATCTTTTCGTGAAATGAGAGTTCCATGTCTTTATTAAAATCAACACAGTGTTTCCCATACATTAACTAGACTGTGGCGGCCCGCCACATTCTAATTTGTCCCGCCACAGTCTCAAAATAGGCCTGTCGCGATATTTAAATAACCGATTGATAATTGCGCTCTTTTATACAGCAAAAATGGGAGTCATAGAGCAAAAGAAATAGACTAGCACCAATTAAGTTTTCGTGTACTATATTCAAAGTCATCTGAAGCCATTCCATAGCTTCATGTGAGGGACAGAAGAATATGTACATTAATTCATACATTAATTCAACAAAGGTAACCTATTTTGCTACATACTTTTAACGGTTTAAATGTGTACTCTACATGTTTGACCACTTATGAACTATCATTTAGCCTACTATATGTTGTGTACGTGACTAATGTGCCCTACCATCACCAATAAATAAATTACTATTAGAGCACAAAATTGTTTACAAGAGAACAAATTTCTTCGATATAATCACTTAAATTTTGCTCTCAGAATGCACCAGATTTATGTGTTTAAATTTAAAATGTACAAAATTTTCCTCCGGGGGGCATGCCCCCGGACCCCCCTAGAAGGAACGATGTCCACCCACCACAGTCTCATAAAATCCTGTGGGAAACAATGCAACACATTAATGATTCATCTCTCATCCACCCGCAATTAATTGGAATGTTATTTTTTTTATTACTTGGCCCGACCCGTGGATTATCCACAGTATGGCAGTATCAGGAGGACGCTGATACCCCTTTTCCACCAAAATTGTTTGCGTTCTGGAGCCAGAGCCTGTGCTCGTACAGGCGAACTAGAGGCTGTCACGAACCTGTCACGTGTTTCCATAGACTTGAGGAACGAATGCTGATGTAACGCTGCTGTGTGTTGTACCTGTCCATAACTAGTCTAAAAAACATTGCGCGTCCCGCTGTTTGTGCAGGCAGTGCGGCACTTCTGTTTTGCTGTTCACAGTATCTGGAGTGACAGTACTCTCACCCTAAGTGAAACCGTTGATTCACTCGCTCTCTTGCACATAGGGTCTCTCTTGTGCATAATTTTATATATTTAGATATAAATAACAATGTAGTGCAGCGTTATTACATTGCTCAACGAGACAGCATTTCTCCGCCCTCTCTCCCCGGCTCCGTTCGGAGGTATCGAAATTTGGTACCGAATGACAAGACACTTTTCGATACTCTATAGTATCGAGGCAATTCGGTCGATACCTAAAAAGTATCGAATTTGATACCCAGCCCTAACAGTGACAGATTGCTAACACGGCCAGTCTGTGCGGTAATATGCTGGGCAGAAAATCCAAAATGTGGGAACATTCCAAGAGGGTAAAGAATGACCGCAAAAAGGTGAAATGCAACCTTAAATTTGACTTATTTAAAACCTGTAAGTAGTAGACTAAAGTTAGCCGCTTTACATAGCTCCTCTCTCTAACATTAACTTAAATGTGCACTAATATTAGGTGCGTATCTTGTTCGTGCGGAGTGTGGAAGCAAAATTATACCGCGCTTACTGCTTGACATGTTTAACTTCCATGTCCATGGTGGTCTCATGATTCAATTCGATTACGATTATCATGTCAACAATTCGATTTCGTCAATGAATACAAGCAGTCAGATATATGAACTCCCTTTTTATTTTATCTGCTCCAAGAAAGTATACTTCCTGAATATAGCAAACATCAAACAAAACCTACAGTGGGGATCGAAAGTTTGGGAACCCCTTTCAGAATCTGTGAAAATGTGAAAATTTTTAACAAAACAAGAGAGATCATACAAAATGCATGTTATTTTTTGTTTAGTACTGTCCTGAGTAAGATATTTTACATAAAAGATGTTTACATATAGTCCACAAGACAAAAAAATAGCTGAATTTATTAAAATAACCCCGTTCAAAAGTTTGGGAACCCTTGGATCTTAATTCTGTGTGTGGTTACCTGGATGATCCATGGCTGTTTTTTTGTTTTGTGATGGTTGTTCATGAGTGTCTTGTTTGTTCTGAGCAGTTAAACTGAGCTCTGTTCTTCAGAAAAAATCTCCAGATCCTGCATATTCTTCAGTTTTCCAGCATCTTTTGCATATTTGAACCCTTTCCAGCAGTGATTGTATGATTTTGAGATCCATCTTTTCACACTGAGGACAACTGAGGGACTCAACACAACTGTTAAAAAAGCTGCAAACATTCACTGATGCTTCAGAAGGAAACACGATGCATTAAGAGCCGGGGGGTAAAAACTTTTTGAATTTGAAGATCAAGGTAAATTGTACTTAATTTTTCTTCTGGGAAACATGCAAGTATCTTCTGTTGCTTCCGATGGGCAGTACTAAATGAAAAAAAATTATATTTCAACAAAATAAGAAAAATGTGGACATCTTCATCCTGTTCAAAAGTTTTCACCCCCCAGATCTTATTGCATCGTGTTTCCTTCTGGAGCATCAGTGAATGTTTAAACCTTTTTTAACAGTTGTGTTTGAGTCCCTCAGTTGTCCTCAGTGTGAAAAGATGGATCTCAAAATCATACATTCACTGCTGGAAAGGGTTCAAATATGCAAAAGATGCTGGAAAACTGAAGAATCTGCAGGACCTGGAGGATTTTTCTGAAGAACAGAGCTCAGTTTAACTGCTCAGAACAAACAAGAGACTCGTGAACAACCATCACAAAACATAAAAACAGTCGTGGATTATCCAGGTAACCACACACAGAATTAAGATCCAAGGGTTCCCAAACTTTTGAACGGGGTTATTTTAATAAATTCAGCTATTTTTTTGTCTTGTGGACTATATGTAAACATCTTTTATGTAAAATATCTTACTCAGGACAGTACTAAACAAAAAATAACATGCATTTTGTATGATCTCTCTTGTTTTGTTAAAAATTTTCACATTTTCACAGATTCTGAAAGGGGTTCCCAAACTTTCGATCCCCACTGTAAGTCTGAACACTGCATATGACAGGAGCATACAGAACTAATAAACACTAGAAAATACTAAAAGCGTATGAAACTGTCAAGTAGTGTATTTGAGTAACAATAACGCTCACACACTCGTTTGCACACACACACTCGCTCTCACGCACACACTCTCATATGCTATAATCGATTATGGTCTATTACTGCATCGATGCAGAATTGTCCACGTCCACATCGCGATGCATCGTAGAAACGATTAATTTCAACACCCCTAACTGTGTGTGAAAAAAAAAGAAAGTTTACAGAGTTTCAGTGACAGTACTACATATTTGCGGAATATTTGTAGGTCCTAATGCCAAAATGCCTGATTTTACCAGTAAAAAGGGGCCTACATTATTTTAAATATATGTAGTCAGTGACAGAGTGCAAGCATATGTGTCTATCATAATTCTGTATATTCTGCTTCAGAATCATGAATTTTCTATTCCGGTGTCACCATTTCCTTTTGCATTGAGGACCAGGACCATATCCAAGCCTATTTAAGTCCACCCCATAATACCAAATTTAGCATTTTAATCAACAGTAGGCCTACACTATTGTTAACTTCTTACCATAGGTCTTAGAAGTAATAATAATTTTAAAAACTCTTCTTTATTTTGGCTAATAGTATAGTATAGTATCTTATTGTGAGTTCAGTATTGCGATAGTATCATATAGTGACATGAGTGTTACACCACTAGTATTCAATAATGTTTGAACTTTTTGCTGATCCGAAAAATGATCTGATCTGTGACTCAAAAAGCCGTAACATGACCCGAACTGTGAGTTTTGTGATCCGTTGCACTTCTACTAATTGTCCATATGTTGTAGTGTTTCAATTTGCTGCTATAGGCTATATTTTATTTATTAATTTGTATATAATGTATATTTGTTTTGTTTGTGTTCGGTCCTCTTGAGTTTTCATTCAGTCTTGTTCATTGGCCTGATTATATTTGCACTGATATTTCTCTTTTAAGCATTTCAGTTTGCTGTAGCCTTTATTAATTTATTTATTTACTCCTTTGTTTTATATAATTTATATTTATGTCCTACATTTTAAAAATATTTTACTTTTTTTTTTTTTTTTTTAAAGATATGGCGGTTATTTATATTATAGGTTATTTATTTTGATCTCAAAATAAATTTTGATATAAGAAAAGTTGGTCCAGTGTTTGCAGGTGTTGCTGCGGCATATGTACGCGTTGGGGGTGCTTAGGGGCTGTTCACATGTCGTGTCTAAAAATGCATGGAAAACGCCGGCAGCGCAGCTTTCTCCTTCATGCTCTCCATGACGATGAGGAAGTTTCAGCAAAGGGTAAATGAATTTCCAGCACCGAAAATCTCTTGAAGTAGCTGTGTTACTAGATTTATTTTTGGAGAAGAGAAAAAAAATTTGTTTCGGTGTTCCTACATTGGCTGAGCTTTCAGTATTGTCATGGAAAGGGTATAGCTGGTTGGTTGGTCCTTGTGGGAATTCTGAAAAGTTTAGATTTTTCATCGAGCGTAGACGTGGCTGGACAAAATGAGCGTTACAATGCGTGAGCGTCGCCACAACATCGATCTCTATTGTATGCTTGTCTATTGCGTGCTTGCCGCATGTCTACATTTAAAATAACAAACTTGAGCGTGCAAAAGATGGGACGACTAGGAAAATCTTTAGTCAGGTAGGGCAGACCTACGTTTCATATGACAGCCTGTTTCCAACTTCCTACTGTTCTAATGTTATGATTCAAGTTTATTTATAGCATGGTCTTGTGATAAGGCCATTTATGTGTTTATCCTTGCTTGGTTCTATCTTTTGTCTAAGCCATGCCCCCTGAGCAATAGGACAAAGTCTTCTCTGTTGCATCAACAGGCCCTGAATCTTACTTCTAAAATTGAAAAAGAAGGATCAGTTTATTTTAAATAGTTAAAAAAAAAATGCTAGTGACCTTAAAGTTATCATATCTTGCAATTATGTAACAATGTTTGAATTAAGCTTCTTTTTTTTTCTCTTGAGCTGCTTTTTTTGTACAGTTTTATCATTTCCCACAGTCTCAGTATTAAAATGTAGAACATTTGGTGGTTTACAATTTATTCCATCTAGTTTCTCACTTGCTTTTTGTACTATAACCACAATCAGGTCAGATTTAGGCTAATGGAGTCTGCTTTAACTTGCATTTCAACAATATGTCACCAAAGGGAATGTATATGTTAAGAGACATGTTAACAAGCTGTTCAGATCACTTGGGAATGATCAGAAGAACATGGCTAAATTTGATTCTGAAACCGAATACGCAATCCATGTCAGAAAGGCAATGACAGTTTTCTGGAAAACAACGCTTGTGAAGCATGGCTTAGAGTGAGTGTCCTTTACAACCTCTTAAACAAGGAAGTCATGTGATTCACCCTCATTGAAGGCTGTGTCTGAAATTGGTTCCCCTTATACGATCTATTAACTGCATGAATTGGATTGACATTCATCTTCAAACAGAAAACAACTGTCCATTATTGTATATTATAATTGACTCCTTTGAATGCTGAGCAGCTATTAGTAAAAGATCAATTTTTTCCAGCTCTTCTGTTAACCCCTGTGTGTGCCATTAAAGAGCTTTCTGCTCATTCATGATTTGTGGTTATAAACAGGCGGCCTTTCTTGCATGTTGGAAGGAAGAGGAGAGAAGCATACTTGTGTTGCTTATAATGGTAACACTTTACAATAAGGTTCATTAGTTAAACATTAGATATTGTATTAACTAACATGAACTAACCATGAGCAATACATTTGTTAATGTATACAGTTGTTCATTGTTTGTTCATGTTAGTTCACAGTGCATTAACTAATGTTAACAAGATTTTAATAATGTATTAGTTGAAATTAACATTAACGAAGATTAATAAATGCTGTATAAGTGCAGTTCATAATTAGTTCATGTTAACTAATGTTAACTAATGAACCTTATTGTAAAGTGTTACCCTTATAATAAACAAAATCAGACAGAGTATGTACATCAAGGTGCAACTCTGATTGATAATGGGTGACTAGGTTTATTAGCAGATCTCAACTAATAATCCAAGGGATGGTTTATCCAGTTGGTGAAGTTTGTGTATGTAAACTGAAGCAGAAGCAAAGAGCATTTGGTCAGAATCTAGTAGTGTAGTTTTGTATCCTAATGTACAGGTTTTGTAAATCACTGAAATAGACTTTTCTTCATAGTTGTATTTCTCCATTTTTATCTACATTTGTGCAGCTCTAAAGCATGTTACAACAGTTAAGCTGTTAATCAAAAATATTCATCGCAATTAGTCAATTTCCTAGTCACGATGACAGCCCTAATTTTTGTATCTTTATTTGAGAAGCAATATGAAATGTTAATCATACCTCAGCTATTCTGGACATGTTAAAGACCGTGTAAAGGCAATTCAGAGATTTGTTTCTAAACACATTATAAATGTTAGAAATGTATTGCTGGAAACACGTTACAAAGACTGTGAGCTATGTAGTACTGAATTGTGGAGTTAGATTGTTAAACAGGATTTTTTGGGCAGGTGACGCACTGGAACCACTGAGCATGGCCCCTCCACACTATAATAACTAGAGCACATTAGCATCAGTGGTTTGCTTGCTCAATAGTGAGTTACTGTCGTTACCGTTACTACAGCCTACAGTTTGCTAGCTAGCTATGCCTTCGTCACGCAAATGCATATTACATGGTTGCGGTAATTTACAAAACAGCTCTGTCTCCTTATTTAAATTTCCTAAAAATGATGATATCAAGAAGAGGTTGATTTTAATTTTTTGAAGAGCCATCTTGATGGAGAGCTGAGGATCACCACCAACACTGATATTCACTGATAATCTGCTGTTACTGGTGAATGGGGTTGAACCGACTATCTTCCGTCCTGGCCTTCATCCTCCTGTCCCGCCGACAACTGGTGATGGGGCCGAACCGACTATCTCCTGTCCCGGCTTTCATCCTCCCGTCCCGCTGACATCTGGTGCCATTTACTTGGCTTTTTTTTATCATTCAAATTTGGCTGGGTGGTTAATAACACATTTTTCTGTCTACTGAAATTTTAAAAATGTGACACTTTGAACGCTGTTGAGAGGATTTGTAAACACTTCTGTTTGGCCTTTGTGTTCACGTGCTCATCAGATATGTCTGTGATTGGCTGCAATGATTAACGGATGGAAGCATTTGAAAGCACACGGACATGTTTGAATTTGAAAGCGTTTTGAAAGTGGGAGGGTTTGAATGCAGGTGTCTATCAGTGGACCGGTCCACTGATAGACGCCTGCTTTCAAGTGTATATGTAAGATATGATATGCAAGATATGATATATAAGCACTCGATGAAGAGCATCATTGATGTCTATTTACATGTTTTTAAAGCGTTGATCATTGTAGCCAATCACAGACATGAGCGCGTGAATATACTTGCCAATCAGAGGGGTTTACGAATCCGCTCAAAAGCGTCACATTTTTAAAATTTCAGTACCAACTTGGTATCTCGGCCGGTACTTTTGACACACTACTCAGAACACATTTAATATTGCTTTACACAGACTTTAAAAAAAAAAGGCATGTCACATCAGTCTGCCCAGGCAGAGTGTTCACATCTGTTTTGGGGCTTTGGTGAGGGTTACTATGGTGTTCTTTAGCTTAAAGCAGGTTGTGGAAGAGACACCTGGTATTTTTGCATTTGGTCTCTATGTATGAAAGTGGCTGTGGCTGACGTGTTGCATGAAAAAAGGAAACATGTCTTAGTGCTGATCCTGCTGGCAAATGGCTGTACTTCCTCTCTCTCTCTATAAAATTGTTACTGTTAGAGGTAATTTTTTTTCTAGTAGTAAACCAACCCTAGAACCACACCTGTGGGTAAACTGGCAAATAGCTTAAATTTTAAATGTAGTGACTAATTTTACATTTGTATTGCATATACTGTATTTGGGTGGATCCGTCTCGCTTATTCTGTTTTTTGTTTTGCTGACAGACGTGTAAAATGCTAAGATTGTGTAATAATTTTAAGTTGGAACATGGCATGAATTAGAAATCGGTATGACCAAATGTCATGACTGTGGTCATGTTTTAACATTTTGACCTTGTTTTGTGGTAAGGGAAACTGTTACTTACCTCCATGTATGCTACTTCTTTTTCTTCCATATTATAGTCACCCTGATTTAAAAGTGACATTTTGCATTTTGTAGGTTTTCTGTTTAGATCAGAAAGATCTCACCTCTCCACCCACAAGATCTCACATGCCCCACAGACACCGGACCAGCTTGACTACTTAATAGCGCTCTCTTTTTATCTTAGTATTTTAGTAAAATGGAGGGTTTTTACTCTGGGAGCCTTGAACCCACCCTAATGAATATGAAATCAGCTTATTAGACTTAGGAGCAATCCCCTGTGTGGCTCTCCCTCCATTTCCATGGACGTTAATTGACCACATCCACTAAGAAGTTTCCCATATCTCAAGCAGTGAGACAGGTGGAAAACCCCTAAGGGAAAACAGATGACTTGGCCAAACAGAGAGTCATGTTTGCTGAAAGGATCATTATCATTAGCTTAGTGATGGTGATTTACACCGAAATGTCATCTGATAACAGGGAAATTACATTAGTGGAGTGTCAGATTTGATGGCAGTTTTTCAGATTGCATTTATGAGAAGTGGGAATCAAATGGGTCAATGTAGTGATCTCTAATGTCTCAACACAACTGCACAGTCAACTGGAGGAAGTGGGGGCAGGATGTTTGGCGGACTTGTAGAAGTGAAACTACTAACCACCATATGCGTTTTTTTTTTTACATGTAAGGACACCTGGTGGAGGAATTTTGTAGTGAAGATTGATACTTCGAAGCAACATTTGTCTACCTTTTTGTGCAAATGCCATTTCATTAAATTAAATTCATGTAAACTACAGGTCTTCCTTATTAGCCGCTTCTGAAATTGCTCCCTGTTCCCTTCATAGCTCACTATTTAGGATATGAACCATTTCATGCTGTAAAACTTAAAGTTGGCATGACTTTTTTTTTTTTTTTTTTTTTTTTTTTAAATGCATTGATCTTGTTGTGTCTTATTGTATTTTTTTTTTTAATTCAACCAACAGGTCAGTGTGTGTTTAAGTTCTCTGTTGGTCAAACTTCTAAGGGTCAGAGAAACTTCCTCTCACGTGCTTTTGTTTCCACTCTCCAGTGTTTGTATGCTTGTAATGGAAGTCAAGGGAGCACTCTAGTGTGACTGCTTAACTTTGTGTTAAAGGGGGGGTATCACACACAGTTTCTGCCAATCTCATGTTAATCTTGAGTACATATAGAGTAACAATGCATCCTTCATATCTCCGAAAAGTCTTTAGTTTTGTCATATTTATAAAAGATAGATACGCTAAACTAAGTTTTTCCGGAAAAAGCCGAGCTCCAGGAGGCGTATCTGCCGTCAATGCCATGGGCAGAGCTAAAGAGCGCGTGTAGCTTCTGCGATGTCTGCTAGCTGCGACATCCTTATAAATACAAAGGGAACAAAAGCGTTCGTGTTGTTTACATTTCATGCATTTGCGTGCCGATTGCCAACAAAACACAGACATCTGATGCAGCTTTACTCAACACCCGCTATCTGCAAATCCAGAGCCGAACTGGGACTTGTTTACAAAGTATTCATCACCGAAATCCCGGGAACAAACAAACATACATGCACAACTCCGTTGCTGCCCCGGAAAAACAAACTTCATCCACTGTTCCCTTAACGCTGGGTTCTTTGGGAAGCTGAAAAAGGTAATCTTTCCCTCACAACCAAAAACACACTCCTTCGGTGACAGGAGCTGTATCATTTCGGAGGCTTCGTCCTTCGGAGGTCGCATTTGAATGCTGAATACTTCATCAAGGATGTCATATTTAAGAAAAGTAACCATAATAAAATTGACTGATATTCATTGTGAGGTGTAAAATACTGTAATTTCTTTCTTGCGTTGCAATCTAACTGTTATTTTTTCAAATGAGACCAATAATGTATGCAGCCTTCAAAGGGTGCAGCCCCTGAATTGGGACACAGCCATTGTTGAAAAATCTCTCGGCTTCCGTATATCCCGAACGAAACGTGTTGATGGGCGTGCTCTTGCTCTGGGTGATGTGTGTGCGCACGCTTATCAGGGAGAAGTGTCTATACAAGGAATTCCGGTCTCTTTTGACGTCATACAGGACTCACTTGAAAAAACCCCTCCGAAACCTGTACCAAAACCGGAAGTAATCATTTGGCACAGAAATACTCAATCATACGTCCAACTCGTGTTTTGAAACTTTGGCCATGTTTAGCATGAGAATCCAACTCTTCCACAGTGTAAATAAGTCAGAATGCATGAAATGGCATTACACCCCCCCTTTAATGTACAACTTTTAGATGGCTTATTAAGGAGTGGTGTTGTTGGTTCATTCATCTGATTTTAATATTCCCTAATTACTATTTTTTTGTGTATTTAAATGCAATCTAAAGGCCTAGCTATGTTTAAGTGCACCCAAATAATCTGTTTATAATTGAATCACGGTGGCTTTCTCCGGTTCTGAATGTGGTGTCTAGGCCCTAAACATTAGGGCTGTGTATTGGCAAGGGCTTCACAATACGATACATATCACGATACACGGTTCACGATACGATATATATATACGATACGATATATATTGCGATACGCTTTTTTTTTTTTTTTATATATATATAGGCCTAAATCAAAAAAAAAAAAAAAAATGCAACTTGCGGTGTACCACCTGGGGTATTCTGGTATGTATGTCACATTATATTGATAACTCAGCAGAAAAAAAAACTTCCATTCTAATTTATTAGCAAAGGTATTTGTATTGCACAGTTTCACAGAACAGTGAACACACTGAAATGTAAAGTGCATATAGTGTAACTGAAAACTTTTAACTAAAGATGTAGATGCCACAAAAATCTTATTAAAATTAAATTGCATTAAGTACACAGTTTATAAAGCTAGCTGAAATAGTCAGGATGTAATAACAAAAAATTAAGTGCATTAAGTAAACATTCATAAAACTGAAATAGTATTGTATTGAGTGGAATAGAGGTGTGGCCCCTTTAAGAATGAACGTTCTCTACTTAACTGTCTACATCGCATGTGCGCCACGAATACCGCATGTATGCGGGTATATTTCATTTTCTGTTGCTCATTTAAGTTGTTTTGGTTTAATAAGTAACGCTGTTGACAGTGTGACGTTTGTGGAAGACAATTATATGAGTTCATCTTGAGGTTGGAATAAAACACGAACTGTGAAAATGGTTCTGTGAGTGACTGTTCCCTGCTGTAGTTCGAGTTATGTTATGGCATCGTCCGCTCCGAGACCGCGACGCAAGCACTGCCTCGACTGCACAAAACGCTTCCACAACGAGAGAAAGCGGCAGTTGCGTGGTGATTCCGCTTGCCGCATCTCATGACAGTAGGCTCTGCTATTAACAAAAACCCTAAAACATGATTTTAAAAAAAATGTATCGATACTAGAGGTTGGAATATCGATACACTATCGTGAATACTTACTATCGCGATAGTTAGCTGTATCGATATTTCTGCACAGCCCTACTACGCATGCGTTAAAGTTTTGTTTGGAACACATGAGAATCGGATAGCATATTTAGGGTTCATGTAAAAAAACAAAAAAAACATTGAGAATATGAAATTGGAGTGATCCAATTAGTGAATGTTAAAGTACTGAATGAAAATGTTTCCTTTTACTTTACCCCGGTTTTGGTTATTACAGCTGTATAAAGTTGATTCTGGACTTTACAGGCACCAGAAGAGCATGTGTTGTGTATGCGTTCTTATTAAAGCCCCTGTAAAGTCAATTCTGAGAATTGTTTCTAAACACATTATAAATGTTACAAATGTATTGCTGAAACACATTACAAAGACTGTGAACTCTGCAGTACTGAATTGTGTAGTTAGACCATTTAACAGTTTTTCACAAATTCTGTGTTCAGGATTTTTTGGGCGGGGATAAAACGGGAGCTCGATGACGCACTGGAGCCCCCGAGCATGGCCCCGCCCCTAACACTACAGCGGCTCACCCGCTTAGTCGCGAGTTACTGCCATTACCGTTACTACAACCTACATTTTGCTAGCTAAATTATGCCTTCGTCAGGCAAATACATATTATCTGGTTGCGATAATAGACAAAACAGCTTTGTTATCGCTGACTATCTCCCGCCTCGGCCTTCATCCTCCCATCCCGCCGACAACCGATGATATGGGACCGGACAGAGTCACGCCCCCAGCGTTTGAGAGCAGAGAGCACTGCTTATTTTTTCAAGATTTTGATAACTTATTTCATTTACTTGGCGGTTTTTTTAATCATTCAAATTTGGCTGGGTGGTTAATAACACGTTTTTCTGTGGTGTGGCAAACTCAGAACACATATTTTAATATGGCTTTACAGGACCTTTAACTAATAAAGTAATTGGCCCGCATATAATGACATTTAGTTCAATCTGGCCCAGTGGTCAATTAAAAAAAAAAAAAAAAAAAGAAGTTTGGCACACCTTTATTTTTTAGGGAATTAGTGCATTCAGATACAGATGCTACTCTCAAAACTTTTTAACAATCTTGTGAATAAATAATTTCAGACACAGTTCTTTTCTAGCACGTTCATTTGTTATCCATTGCCTGTGGTGACCATAAGTGCTGTTGTGGGTTACCAGATGACATGTTGCTTTGGCAGCAAGGGAGTGAACTCTAGATGCATTCACTTTCCGCAGCTCTTCGTGTGAGCACAAGCCCGAGTGCCTGGCCTCACAGGAAGTTAAGGAAGGTGTAACACATTAGAGAGCTGCAGTTGACAGTAAGTGTTACAAGCAGTAGCGGGCATGTTCTGGAATGGAATGAGAATGAATCCATGATAACAGGAAATCAGTTCTGAACAAATAAGAGGATGTAATTTATGATGCGTCTTTGTTATTATATGTCATAGACAAAGCTCCTTTTGAGTTAAGTCAGAGGGGTCGCTGGCAGATGTCTTTAATCAGATCAAGACACTTTGACACAAACATGTTTACTGACATGTGGATGGCCAGTCATCACAATGAGCAATAGTCTGTAAACACACGCACACGCACATTCCCCAAACTCATCCTCGGGGACAAAGGGCATTTAATACTAAAGTAAGATAGTAAGTAGCTTACAGGCTGTTGTCTCCTCAGTTCCTAAACAGAAGCAGGTGGAAGATGCTGGCTCTCCAACTCCAGCCCTCCCTTTCCAACCTCTAGAAACCCCTCACCCCACTCTTTTGTGTGCTTGCGGAGGGGATCTTTTGTACTGGGCCTCAGGAAGGTGAATGGGCCACATCTGCTATGCTCCCACTGAGCGGGTGAAGGCAAAACACTGATAACAGATGGACATGATTTTCCTGCATATGTACTGGTATTAAAGATAGTGGGACTTTGATGGTGGGTTAGTTGTTTGATAGTATAGTAAGAGTACAAAAACTATTTTGATTAACTTTTCTAGGCTAACTGAGCATTTTAGTTCATTTTTAAATTAACTTGTTTCTTTATAGTGTATATAGTATACATACTTAACAGTACACAGACGTGAATGCTTGACCAGCGTATTTAAACAGAATGTTACTACTTTTTGATGTGCGCACTGGAACAATAGCTTTGCGTTATTGTAATGTTATGTTACTGCACTGATAACAAACCTTATTACTCAAGGGGCCGATATGACTGGTCTACTTCTTTTTTTTTTTCTTTTTTTTTTTAGAAGTCTGCTTTAGAGATAAAATGTGATATTTCTTATGAATTTTGATGTGCTAAATTCAAATATGAATATTTGTCTGTATATTGTGTAGATGGTACCGGTCGTCTGTTCTGTTTATGTAACACTTTAAAAATCAGATCAGCAAAAGGGTTATAAATCAAATTTATTATGAAACAAAAGGCAAAAAACTTATGTACATAGTTTAGTCCTGTTCATTGTGTACTCTGCGCTTCTTGGCTTGTCTCTTGTTTTCATTAAATGGAGCATCTCTTGTCACTGTCCAGCAATTGTCTGCAAGCATTGATGGGCTCCATTTGAAGTTATCTGCACTGTTCATACAAGTATGAGACATCTCTGCTCACTTTGGCTAAACAGAAATGTATCCCTATGCAAAATGAAACACTGACAAAAAAGAGCTTGACACTGTATGACAGGGGTGCACAACTCAGTTCCTGCAGAGTGTAGCTTCAACCCGTATTAAACGCATCTAATCCAGCTCATCAAGTCCTTCAGGCTTATTTGAAAACTACAGGTATGTGTGTTGGAGCAGGGTTGGAACTAAACTCTGGAGGACTGCGGATCTCCCCTACTGTATGATGTATGATAGCATGTATGATGCAATACCAGGTTTGGATTGCATCATTGTTTGTTTTGCCTTAAAAGCAAGTACTGTCCAAACCCAGTCAGAGATTTATTCATAGATCCAGTCAAAGATGTATTTTTGTCATTTCTGATTTAAATTGATATCCCTTGCATTTATTACACAGTTATCTTCCACTAGTGTTGTCAAAAGTACTGGTACTTCAGTACCAAGTCGGTACTGAAATTTTGAAAATGTGACGATACCAGCATCTCTGTAGTACCGGGAGTACTGAGTATCCGGGTATATTCGGTACCCACTGATAGGGCTGTGCCAGTATTTATGTGAATACGACACGAGTGAAGCACAAAGCTTTGTTTACAGAAGAAATAGGCTAATAGGTTAGCAATTAAATGTGAGATCGTAGCCATGGAAACATTTTGGTTCATGCCGAATGAGAGAGGTACGTCAGTCCATAATTTAAGCTTTGTCAGCTTTGTATTCTGTTTTGCGAATCGCGATCTGGTCACCCGATTATCAGATAATTTAACAATATTCAATTTTTTATTCCACTGAAAATGGAATCTGTTTCTATTCCCAAATCTTCACTCACGCAGGGGATTATAAATGTTTCTTTTTCATTCGCTTTTAATTATGCCTATTATATTCGCATTCTTTACTGTGGTAAAGTAGAAAAAACACCGTAGGACAGAAACCTTTTTGCTTGCACGTCAATTTCTATTTAACTCAGTTTGTGTTTGTTGTTAAACTTGACGCGCCTTATAAAGTCTATTTGTATAGTGTGTTTCACACACGCCTGTGATTTTTAGTTTTGCTTTCTCTGGCAGCGCAAAATCAAACATAGCCTGAATGTCTGAAGATAAAACTAGCTCTTCAAACCTTTTACGACAAGTGTCAGTTGCTTGTAACATCAGGAGATAACATGAAGATATTATAAAAGAGATGGTCTCTTTCCTGCTTGTGTCCCACATCCCTCTCAAAGTGCAGAGCAGCTATATGACGCATCTTTGTGTGGAAATAAAAAACGAATGTTTTTTAGAATAATACTTAACTTTATTATAATTTAGGTTACCATTATTTACTGATATTTATTTCATAGTTTTACAGGCTGTAGTGTGTCGTTTCACTGAAGGAATAGCTAAAATAAACACGCACGTCTGTTTCAAAATGGATGTTTGAGCATTTGTTTATTTATTTTTTTATATTTCAAAATTTATTTCATCGAGGTATATATAGCCTACACACACAAACATACACACACACGCTCCAAATATTTATATGTATGATAACCATCATATTTAATATGTTTTTAAAAATAGGCTAGTTAAATAAAATGGTAAAATAGTTCCAACAGATTTTCCTGTGGTACCGAAAAATTGGTACCGAGAACTGTAAAATTTTACTGGTATTGGTACCGACTACTGGAATTTTGGTACCGTGACAACACTATCCTCCACCATTCCCAAGCAAGGGTCATATACTAAACCAATAGCATATCTTGAAAACTAGAGCCAATCAACAATTTTAAACATAATTTTTTGTGACCCAGAATTAGTAAAGCTTGACTACATTTATTTCAGAAGCGCTTTGGCTGTAGACCAGTGTATTTGGTGCAATGTTTAGAATGCAACACTTTTGCCATGTTATATCTATGTTTTGTCATTTGCTCACCCTCATGTTCTTTCAAACCTGTATGAATTTTTCTTCTCCAGAACACAAAAGGAGTGACATGAGGGTGAGTAAATGATGACCGAATTCTCATTTTTAACAGTTTAATTTCAGTTGGTATAAAGCAGTGGTTCTCAGCCAGGGGCTGGGGTCTCAACAAACTTCCAAGGGGTCTCAAGATGAGTTAATGATTTAAAGTAAGACAAAACACACTTGAAAATAAGCTAATGTTGGGTACGCACTAATTCTTTTTTTTTTTTTTTTTTAATAATCTTAAAAGATTTTCAAAATGTGAGAGACCACAAACATGAGGACAAAAAAATCCTAGATTTAACCGTTTTGCTCCTATAGTGTGTGGTGTGCCGTGATGTGACAAACAGATTTTCAACCAGAGTCCCGATTGTGAACATGGGAAATCTCGCAAAATCTCTCGAGACTTCAGAATACACATCGTGGACGATAGGCAGGAAGAAATTGTGATAACAGTGTTTGGAATGATTTTGGTATGTTTTACAGAACACGTTGTATAAACACTTGTGCTGTTGCCACAAATCGACAAGCTGATCCTCAATCTCTGCTGTCCAGATCCATTTAACTTTGTGCTGCGCCATGACTGCGTTTATGCTTCCGTCTTCTGTCAGCTCGCTTTCTGATTGGATGTACTTTCGTTTCACGTGATAATCCTTAGAGCATGCATGCGTTTGACCTCGGGGTTCCCCCCACACATCAGGATTTCTGATCGTAAATATGCAACATGTTGAATATTTACGATTCGTGATCCGGGCGGCTTCAACGTTCTTCCGAGCAGATTCAGTCACTCTTAACACACCTCACACCACAGGAAAATCTGATAAGATAATCTGTAGAACCATCAAGATAATCGGGACATTACCTAGGATTGTCGGAAGGGGAGAAATCGGCCCAAAATCAGCCCGATTATCTTGTGGTGTGTACCCAGCATAAAACAACTAAAAATCAAGATATTTTATCGGGAGGAAACTGTGAGTGAGAGGAGGGCCTATTTTAATGGACAATGGGGCCTTGAAGCCAAAAAGGCTGAGATCCATTGGTCTAAAGCAAATATGGTATCGGTGCACCCCTAGTATTTGCCCCTTCAAATATTCGATTACACATGATGTTGTGTACTTGGAGAAACAGATGATGACTGTAGCTTGACTACGCAAAAAAAAAAAAAAAAAAAAAAAAGAAGCTGTTTATGTAAACATGCTTAGTAAGCATACAGTGTACTGTAGGTGTTCATGTGAATCATAAAACTTGAATGGGTTTGAAGTGAACCTTAGCTGTTATTGTAAAAATACTGTAATGACTTCTTTTGTATGTTTTTCCTAAACATTGTACCCGTATGCCACTGTCACTGTCACCTTTGTTTGTGTATGTTGAAGTCTTAGCTGGTTGTTGTTTGTTGTCAGGACATTAGCAGGATATCAAGGCTGCTTTGGGGTTTGGCAGTGAAATTGAAGCAGACTCAGCCCTACCACATGTTTCATTGGAGAAAACCAACACCCTCCCCCCTCACAAGACACCACACGTGACACCACCCCTTCTTTCATATCCCCCTTCACATGCAAAACAAAGCTTGTGCCACCTGCCATATGTCCTTTCCTCCCTGTCACTCACAATGATCCATGCCAGATTTGTTAATGACATCTAATATCTTAAAGTCACTACAGTCTAATATAGATGTTTCAGTTGCATTCAGGCCGGACAGGTGGCTGCCCTTCAAATCTCTGTTCTTGTGACGCAAGCTACATGAACCTAGTGCACCTTCAGACCCTTTATGACGCAGTTTATTCAGCGTTCCCTTATTTACAGAGTCACGGCATGCATACTCTTTAACCTTACTCAGAATGACAGTGCAATTTAAAGTTATGGTGTAACAAATTATTTGGCATTCAGGCGGGAAATAAGTCTTGATTTTGAAGTCTTGTATTTTTTTATAAGCTGTTTAAGTTGTAAACATATAATTGTAATTTTAAGCAAAGGTGGTGCCAATTAAATGAAAACAGTAGTGCCACTTGGTTTTGGAGAAGAAATTTCAGTTTGTTGGATAAAATACAAATTATCAGAGAAAAAAAAAAAAAATTGTCAGACTGTTACTTTTGAGCAGATGTGCTTTGTCTTTTTGCAAATTGCCATCCACTCTATAACACATGGCGTTTGAGAGAGATCAAACCTTGTGTTTTGTTTCTGAGGGATGTGTTTCAAGCTTTTCTTCTTGGTCTTCACAAAAGCAAGCATTAGACCAGTGACAGCAATAATTGGTCTATGTTGGCTTGGCAACACTTTCCGTTCGTCAGCTCAGCATATAATTACATGTCGCTTGAACATTGAGGTGTCTCAACTTACCAGACTGAGCTTTATTTCAGGTCTAGATACAATACCCCAAGTGTTTTTGCAGACCTGGCACAGTTTCTTGTCATCTTGTTCTTCTTGCATAATGTTAGCATGGATTGTGTATGGCACTCCTAAAATACTACAAGGTCTGTAGTTACTTAAAAACAGCCACATGTAGTGATTTCTTGTGGGTCCAAGAACTGGATCTTAACTGATCTCTGTCAGGGGACTCAGGGCTAGTCTTTTCAGACAAGAGATCTGTATAGTGTATCTCCCCTGATTCTCCCTCCTTCTTTTCAAATTTTATGAAGTTAAAAAAAAAACAATCAGTTCGTAAGCTTAAGATTCGTAAATCTTAAAAAAAGGCTTATTTTTTTAAAGTGTAGTGTATGTTTAAATAATTCTTCTAATGCTGTCAAATAATTAAAAAAAAAAGAAATCTTTAATGTCAGTTTCTCAAGATTTTATGGCAGCCAGCAAAATGATTACATTTTTGCAGTGGTTTATAATAGAAGAATATTAAAGATAATTATAGAATTAGAAAGCTGAAACATTTCCTTTTTACTTTTGTGCATACAACTCATGTTTTGGCTCAAAGTGGTTTAAAACGATTGAGCAGGTCACATGAATAAAAGTGATTTCTATATATTTGGTCAAATATATTGCCATTATTATTAACATTCCTCACCTATTTTAATCACATTTTTGCCTTCTAGTTAATTTTAAATGCTTATTTGGTTTGAAAAATAATTATCCTAAGTGTAAATCATGGAAACTGTATGGATAATAATTATAAAAGAATTGTAATGTTTTTTTTTTTAATGGTTTTAAAGGTATTATAGCAAGTCGCACTACTTTTTTTTTTTAATGTTGTCTACCCTTTTACACATCAGATCAGCTCTACTACAGAGTAGGGCTGGGTAAAAAAATATCGATTTCTTGATTTTAATCGATTCTCATTTTTACGAACCGATATCGATTCATAAATCCCAAGAATCGATTAGTCTAGTCTGTTTTCAGTTGATGAATGAACAGAATATGTAGCGCGCCTCCCATCCAATAAATCGCAATGATCTTTGTGCATTGTTACTTTTGATATGAAGCATGGTGCTGTGCTGTTTATTGTGGCGTGACAGATCGCTGTAGCGCCTCAGTTAAAGAGAAGCGGCAGCACGGAGCGCATGTGAACATCCTCTCCTCCACTTTTAATACCAGTTACAGCACGAAATAAACATCTGAAGGTATGTTAAAAGATACGATACAACTTACCGAAATCCGTATCATGTCTCGTGTAATAGCTCAATCAGTCTTTCAACCTCGGAAAGATGTCAATAAAACAGCTTGTAAACAGTGTCATGAAACGTCACATTTACCTCAGAAAAATCTTATTCACTGACCATAAAGTCATTAGTCAGCTAGAAAAATGAACTCTAGAGAGCAGCATTCTGATAAATATATGCACTGTTACACATTCATTATAATTTTTAATGTTCTTCAATATTTAATGCATGTTTGAATAAATGAGTTATGACAGCCACGATTTAAATGTTTATATTAAAAAAAAAAAAAAAAAAAAAAATTGGAGTAGAAATATATGATTATGTAATTCTAAACTTTATTTATTATAAAAAACATTGAGTGTAATTTAAGTGTTTGTATATAAATAAGTTAATTTTAACCTTCAATGTTATAGTAAAGTAATACCAACTGACTCCCATGTGTAGTTTACAGCATTAGTTGAGAGATTTTTTTCCTCTAGAAAATTTGCCATGTACTGTATCTGATATACTACATCCAAAATAATCGAAATCGAATCGAAATCGAATCACAAGCATGCGAATAGAAATTGAATCGAATCATGAAAATTGTGTCAATACCCAGCCCTACTACAGAGTGGAACTGGACCTTGATATATTTGAGTTTGAGAACAATTAGAGGTTATCCCATCTGTGATTTTAAAATGCCATCAAATGTCAAAAACATTTCTGGTATTTGAAATCAGTCAAGTAGAAGTGGAGTAATTCAGGTCTATCTCACTCTAGGCTAATGAATATTCTACCAAGATGAACATAAAACTCTTATTCTGCTGAGCGTTAGTAAAATGCCACTTTGAAATTAAACATTACAGCTATCTGTCTGTTCTTGAGAAGACATGGCTTTGGTGAGGGAGAGGCTTTGTGACTGCTGTTGTCTGTTGTGCAGTGTGTGGGTGAGATCAGATGTGTCTGTATTTTCACAACTGAGTTAACATGCTATGTATCTTTAATACATTTCCATCTTTGTTTACATTTGTGATGTCCACCTTCTCCCATTAGTCAAGTAGGTCTGAATCACACATGTTTGGCATGAAACGAATGAAAGTTCCTGAAAGCTCTGCCAAATAGGCTGTTTAGCCCTCTGTAGGCTGGTGTGAGTATATGAGGTTTCACAGGCAATGATGTGGGCGGTGTGCAAAAAAATGAATCCTGAGACCTCTAAGCCGTCTATCTGGACAAGAGGGAACGTCCCCCCCACCCCCAGAGGGATTCTTTCCACTGCTTGTCATACATAACTGTAGTGCAGTACATTGTGCCTTAATAGTGGCCAACTGCTTTAATGAGGGAATACATCAAAGAGGTTCCAAATCTATTTTGTTTAACAATTTTTTATTTTTTTATTTATTTATTTTTTTGTCAGTGTCATGTATACCATCAGTCATTTTCTTTGTGCTTTCCATTTATACTCATTCAGTCAAGTGCTTTTGTGTGAATGGACAATAATATATTCCAGTTTCCCTTATGATAGGAAGCATCCCATGCTCCTCCTCTCATAGAGGCCTAATATTAATTTGAGAATTTAAAACTCTACCTATCACCCTAAAAGCAAAATTCTCAGAAACAAGTGTCTGTAAATCTCTGTGCTTTGTGATCCAAATGTCTCTTTCAATGAGTTGAAAGGGGGCTATTTTTAACCTCAGTTAGCTTTATGACTGGACCACATGCGGCTGTCAGTGACGTTTCAATTAGGCCTTGGGATTGAGAGTCTATATTTGACATTTTCAATGATGTCATTGCTCTTTGCATTCATAAAACGCTGCTCAATTTGCAGGGCTCTGAAATTTAAGTTGGGAGTTAAAGTTCTTTTTATACAGAACATTTATGATAGCTTATTTTAAAAGGCCATTCTTTTAAAACATATGAAGGGCATTTATCTTTGCACACAGTGTCTTTACATTTGGGCAAAACCATGGGCTAGTTGACTAGTAAATTACAAGCCTTAAAAAAAAAAAAAATCGGGCGGTGTGGCATTTAAATAGTTAAGAATTGATTTGAGGTCACTCATGAAAAACATTTAAAAGAGTACCATTGTATCATTTTAGACAAACTGAATATAGTACAAAGCGATTATTTAAATACCATTTCCTTAGAGGATGATCATCCAAAGAAATCGGCACAGTCTCACAGATATATAATGGACTAGAATCTTATCAGTTTTGTCAGGATTGTCTGTTTGTATAACCACTTACCCTCTAGAGGGAGGCAAAACTCCAGAAATTGTCTCTCTACGACACCTGATCATATGTGGTTGTTGTTGTTGTTGGTGTCTGTGTGTGTGTGTTTATGTACGAGTGTTTATGTACGAGTGTTTATGTACGAGTGTTTATGTACGAGTGTTTATGTACGAGTGTTTATGTACGTGTGTATAGTGTACATATTATTCTTGTCCTTTTTTGCCATATGTCATATTATTTTGTGCTTTATTTTATAATGATTAATAATAAATGTATTTTCACAAACTTTAGTTTTGAATGGTCTCCTTTTCATCCTCTCTTGTAGATGCTTCATGATTGTCCCAAAGCTAGACGAGAGGTGGAAATGCACTGGCGGGCTTCCTCCTGTACCCACATCGTCAGAATTGTTGACGTCTATGAAAATCTCTACCAAAACAGGAAGTGCCTTCTTATTGTAATGGAGTGGTGCGTCATCATCAACTTTTGCTCTCTTCAGTACAGATATCAAAATGCCCTGTTTTTTGTTGTCATTTCTATATTTCCCTTTTTTTTCAAAGATTATTTTTGGCAATTTTTGCCTTAATAAATAAATAAAAAAAAAAAAAAAATATATATATATATATATATTGCTGGGATTTGAACTTGGGTTGCGATGTTGGCACGCTGCCCACAAGGCTATCAGCGCTGGCATATTTCACTTCCTTTTTAGTCAACTTTCCATTCATAAGCAATTAACCATTCTGTGAATCTGAATGTTCCAATCAGAAACGGTTCACCTAGAGTTAACCCTAGATTAGGTTATTTACTCCATGGTAAATGCTGATCAGCACTATGATCAGGCACTATCATGTTATTAAACATCATCACAATTTATTAAACCTGTAACCCTTGCTGGTGTGGCCTTTATCCTTAACCATCCGGGTGTAAAATATATTAATACAATCATCAGGCATTTGTTTCTGCCATAATAGTTAAATGATGTTTGACAAAGAGTTTTTATATATCAGTACAGTCGTTAAGTGTGTTTACATGCACCCTCATAATGCAATTATAATGGGATTTTGGCAATCTTGCGATTAAACTTTACCTCATGTAAACGCAATTCTTCAATTTAAAGTAATGCGATTTAAGCTCATAATCGTAGTAAGCATAATCGTATTAAACTAGGTGGTATACACCGATTTTAATCGCCAATAAACAGGCATGTAAACACCTTAATTGCATTATTTCCGCTCTGACCAAAGTGCTTGGACGTACAAGTGTTCACACAACTTTATGAATGAACTCTGTGACATTATTCTGAAGTTTTCTCTTAACCAAATTGCTAAACTCTGTTAGCACAACTCGCTGCACAGTCTCTGCTCCGTATTTTCATCCAGACAGCGCGAAGAATGTGATGGCAGCATAGGCAAACCCGGCATTGCGATGTTCATCACAGCGCCAAACAATATCGAGTACATCCATAAAAAATTATTTTGAATTTGATGTGAGTAGATTAAAACAATGGGCAGTACTTTATGCCTGTCTGAATGTGGTATAACCATACTTATTAGCGAATAATCAGAGTAATGAAAATTGCATGTAAACATCTTACTGTGATTAAGACCTTACTCTGATTATAAGAAATATTTGCATTATTGGTGCACATGTACACGTAGTGATTGTTATGGGAACAGAACGTGAAATCAATATTGCTGGTTTATCGGTAACATTTGGCCAATCACAGTTTTAGTAGGTATTTCATGAGCAATATAATGACTTGACATTTGCAATGCACTGAGCATTGTGTCTGTATGTCCTGAATTGCATTGTCATGAAAAACCTTGATTCATTTAGTTACTCTTTTACACATCCCCTTAACTCATTTGTACGGTTTTGTCAAGGTTTCGCTGCCTCATCTGTGTAAATAGTTTACCAGCAGGTGTTTGGATGTTAGTTACGGTAAACACTCATACACCTATGTACCCCTTTCATGTTTGAGTGAATTGAAAAGTCCCCTTGTCTGATGACATACCTCCTTAGTTGGCGACCTCTCCTTCATATAGACTTTAAGTTGCATAACCAGACGCTGTTTCCCACACTTGCAACATGTATGCTAGCTGGTACCAACCTTCTCTGCCTACCACCACTGTGTGCTCCTCGTCAAGGCAGTTAAACCCAGGTTGCTTCATTGGGACGGTCCCTGCTGTAATCAAAATGCAAGTTCTCATATAATGACACAAAATAATAATGTTTTGGTTAAGTCTGCAATAGATTACTTAAAATGCAAACTACTGATCTGATTATTTAGAAGAGTTCAAGGTAGAAAGAATGGCACTGCTGTTAAAGTGGAAAGTGTTTTAGTACATTTTTTTTGGATGCAGACCTGTTTATTTATAGATCTAGCAATCAGTTTTAAACCGATTAGGGATAGTTTACCCAAAAATGAAAATTCTTTCATTGATTACTCATCCTCATGTCGTTCCATTCCCGTAAGACTTTTGTTTATCTTCAGACCACAAAATGAAGATCTTTTTGATGAAATCTGATAGCTTTCTGTCCCTCCATAGACAGCTACGCAACTACCGCTTTGATGCTTCAAAAGGTTCATAAAGAGATCATAAAACTAATCCATATGAATTGAGCGGATTAGTCCAAATTACAGATTGAACAGATTGAATTTAGGCTTTTATTCACATGTAATCATTCATCAACTCACACATCATTTGTGGTAAACGGAAGCTCAAGCATGTTTGCTTGACGTGCAAGAACCAATGAGGTTTGTTCCCATGTGTTATGCAGCACGTTTGAGCTTCCGCTAGAGATTCGTTCTCGCACATCAAGCAGGTTAGACTGAGCTTCTGTTTATGTTCTCTGATCAATGATTATATGTGAATAAAAGCCTAAATTAAATCTGTTCATCATATAAGCCAGCGGTGTCCAATCCTGCTCCTGGAGGGCCACTGTCCTGCAGAGTTTAGCTCCAACCCCAATTAAACACACCTGAACCAGCTAATCAAGGTTTTTAGGCATACAGGAAACTTCCAGGCAGATGTGTTGTGGTAAGTTGGAGCTAAACTCTGCAAGGCAGTGGCCCTCCAGGACCAAGTTTGGACACACCTGATTTAAATTTTTTTCTAAAAAAAGGGAGAACAACAGTGCGCAGATCTTTTTTTGTATTATTTGATGTATTTTTTGGTCTTGCACCTGGCCAAGACGTTTTGGATTTGCGTACCTTGACCTTTTTCACCCCTGATATAAGCCATCGAGTCTCTTCAGAAAATTTGGACTAAGCCACTCAAGTCATACGTTTTAGTTTTACGATCTCTTTATGAACTTTTTGAAGCGTCAAAGTGTCAGTTGCGTAGCTGTCTATGGAGGGACAGAAATCGCTCAGACTTCATCAAAAAGATCTTTTATTTGAAACTCTCAACAAACAAAACGCATTTCAATAATTCACAGCCTTTTCACAGAGTAAAAAATGTTTTGGTTCATTATGAAACTGTGGTGGGCTGCCAGAGTCTTGGTGATAAATGGGAATACTGCTCAAACTGTTAAGAAATTTGCCGACTTTAACACCATTTTTGCGTTTGAAATTTAAACTCAAGATGTAGAGCCCAGACCTTGCACTAAATGCATAATATTTGCATGGTTAAGAATTATTTAGTATTGCTTTTATGCTGATTATTCTCTTCCTGTATGTTAATTTATGACACATCTCATCTAGTTTCAACTTGGTTTGGCCTGCTGAACTGCAAGTGCATCACATCAAAGTGATGCACTTGTGATCTTGAACTTGAACACCTTTTATTATATCAGATATGGTCACAAATAACACCTCCCACTTTCCATTTATTTGTGTGTTATCTTGGTGTCATGTATGTGCTGACTTGCACATTTTCTTCACTGCCTGTTTTTGTAGGAAGTCAAAAACTGCGCTTTTCACCATAAGTTGAGCCTGAACTTTTAGGCTTTTTGGAAAAGGATTCTTAGAGGTTAGAAATATTTATGTTTGTTTTACTCATCAGAGATGATGCAGATAGGGATGGGCCAGGATAATCTTCACTAGACCTTTTAATGGTGGGTGTCTTGTCTTGTGAGTTCAGTATTCTTAACGGTCGTTTTCTAATAAAAGGCAATGCAACGCAACTTCCTGGTGAGTGTTATAGTGCTGCGTTTCAGCATGATAACAGTCAAATCCACTTTCTGAAGTTTCATTTCTTAAACGGGCAGTTTATATAATAAAACTTAGCTTTCTATGCAGTAGAAACATGTATTCATGTTTTTTATTTGGTACATTACTAGAGAAAGCCGAGAACGATTGACCCTCAGTCAATCTGACTGTCTGTGGCCGGGAATACAAAGCTGTCAAAAGTGTGCCGGATGATGTTTGCATGTAAATTTACTGTTAATTCAACAATAAATTTAAAGACAATGTCTATCAGAATTCAAATTGCCTAGTGTATGTAATATTCCTTCTATGATACATTCTCTACAGGTTTATTAGTAAGGTCTTGTGGAGAGACGGTGTTTTATGGAGTCTTTATGATGTGGACACTGCAGTCTGACAAATGGCTTCTGGTGACAGACAATGGAGCATATCTTATGCGAGGACTAATTTTGTGCAATAAAAGGTTACAGATATTTAGCGGAGAGTATTTTTAGTGTAAGCATTTTGTGGAAGTTAACTATGTGCGTAGTCTGCACTGCAGGTTTGTCACGCCCTTGTGTTCTTCAGAAATGTTGAGTTTACATTTACATTTAGTCATTTAGCAGACGCTTTTCTCCAAAGCGACTTACAAATTAGAATAGTAGAAGCAATCAAATCAACATGAGTACAACAGTATGTAAGTGCCGTGTCAAGTCAGTTTCATCAGTAAAGGGTTTTTTTTTTTGTTTTTTTTTTTTTGTTTTTTTTACAAAGTTTATGAAGTGTCTTCATCTAAATGCAGTAAGGAACAGAGAGGAAGCAGCTCTGTTTTTACTTGACCTCGCCATGTTGTACATTTCCGCATTTCTGCACTTATGTACATTCATAACTTGCTGTATTTTTCATATTACTTTTTGAAAAGAATCTTGCTCATTTTGAGTCTTTAAATGCCACAAATGCTCTTTATTTAATGGGTATAATAATAAATCAATACATTCCTTTGCTTTTGCTTTAGTCCATTTTATTTTTACCAGTCTGAGAAATTGTTATTAAGAGCAAAATTGTTTCATGAATGATGCAAGATTGCATATATTTTGATGTAAGAGACTCATAGGGAAGTGTAGTATTTCTTTTGAAACCGTCGATTCTTTCCCTAATTGTTAGACAGAAATGAGTGAGTGAATGAGTAGCTTCCAGACATGAGGGATGGTGTGGTATTTGTGGCTCATTGGGTATCATTACCAACTTATAGAATCATCAATATGTCACTGCTGTTACTCATAGTACAAATATTAAGATAAGCTGGATGAAGGTATATCATAGACTGCTTTCACGAATAGATTACAAGAAATCAGGCCAGAGGCATCCTGCTACTCATCTCGCAGGAAACAGAATCTACAGGTCATCAGAACTGAGTGTGTGGCAGGTCATGGAAATGGAAAATGTTAACACTGTTGTTCAGCTTCAAATTTCTAAGAAAAATAACACGCAGAAATTATGGTCCAACCCTAGAGTGGGGCCTTAGTGGTTTGTACCAATAAGCGCATGCCTTTCAATATTCGCTTAATGCTTTTTCTTTTTTTTATACTTTCAGCTATAGTGTATATATCGACTGTCTGGGACACAAAGCGTCTGAGGGATTAGTGAGACTGAAAGTGATGAAACGTGTTGTGGTTGTTCATAGCCCCTTCTCACAGTGAGCTTTCTCAGTCAAACTCATAGTGCGTTTTTCTGTCTCTGTCAGGCATTTGATTTCACGTGAAACTGCAGTTAGATGAGCTGTAGAAAGGAAACTCGCCTTGCATGCCGTGGCCCATAGTGGAGATATGAGAACAGCATGATTCTTCGTATTTGCAAAGATTTACACAGTTATCAGCACAGTGAGCACTCCTTTCAAATTTCTTACCATGCTTTATCATTATAATAATGGATCGTGCAAGCAACACATCAAGTAGGCTACTAAATATGGATTTTTGAGTCATTGTCCCATTAACAAAATCATAATCATGCAGTTTTATGCTGATCCCTCTCCTTTGTATCCCTTTTCCCTCTTCCCCCATCTTCCTGTCTTTTCTGTTGAGAGAAACAGTCTTTCTAAGCCCACTGACCCAATTTCTCGCAACTGGCAAGTTTTCAAGAAATGGAGCTCACCCGACTTGCACACCTAGCAGTGGTTTGTGTGTAATCGGAAATGATAACCACAATGATTACATGGGGACAAAGGTGAAAAGATCCCCCCTTCATGTGGTTTTATGTGTTTGAACAAAGTAATTTTTATGTGAGTTTCAGTGGTAGGTCAGCACGTATATGTCTGGCAGTCAACAATCAGAAATTGCTTTTTAGAAGAAACATTGCCACAGCTTCTTGTCACCATTTGTATTTAAAATCCACTGTGGTTTGTCTGAATGTACTGCTATTTAAATTCCAAAATGTTGTTGTTAATAATAGTAGTAATAATAATAATGAAATATCTCTCTTGGTCTTTTCACTTAACTGTGTCTTAATGTCACATAATATTTTATTGTCTTTTATAAATAACATCTAAAAAACATCTAAAAAAAATCTCCACCAATATGAAGTTACTTGTATTTTGTGATTATGCCAGCTGATTTTTGCTTTTTATGTGTTTTTGAAGCATGGATGGAGGTGAGCTGTTCAGTCGGATTCAGGACAGAGGGGACCAGGCATTCACTGAGAGAGGTAAGTTGTCTACTCTTACTTTGCAAAGCATATAGGCTTATATAAACATGTTTAAAAATTCTGAAATAGTAATTATTAGGCCCTTTTCCACAATACTGAATTTAATATTTTGTCTGATTATTCTGTTGTCTTTTCAGAGGCTTCTGATATCATGAAGAGTATAGGAGAGGCCATTCAGTATTTACATGCGATAAACATCGCACACCGAGACGTCAAGGTAAGAGTCTTATGATGCCAACTACTGAAAAGATGGAAAATGGTTTGCCTTTCTCATCTTCTTAACTGAATATGCCTGTAAATCCACTTTGCAGCCAGAGAACCTCTTATATACCTCTAAAAGGCCCAATGCCCTTCTCAAACTGACAGACTTTGGATTTGCAAAAGAGACAACCACACACAACTCTCTGGCGACCCCTTGCTATACTCCTTATTATGTTGGTAAGAATATCATAATCATCAGTACTTAGATGGCGATAATTAGATTTGTTCCCACTCGTGAAACCTTTCCATTTTTTTCATCCTTTTCATGTTATAGCCCCAGAGGTTCTTGGTCCAGAAAAGTATGACAAGTCCTGTGACATGTGGTCTTTGGGTGTCATCATGTATATTCTGTAAGTGAATCTGTCTCGTATGTTGTGCATACACCATTTTTCTCTGTCAATGCCTCTATTTAAATGGGTTAAATGGGTCACTCCTGACCTTTTAAAGTGTGTCTGATATAGTGGAATTCTCACTTTATTCAACTTCCAGGCTCTGCGGTTACCCACCTTTCTATTCCAACCATGGATTGGCTATATCCCCTGGTATGAAGAAACGAATTCGTATGGGACAGTACGAGTTTCCAAATCCTGAGTGGTCGGATGTCTCAGAGGAAGGTAGCTGTCAAGTTCCTGTTTTGTGAAAGCGACTTGAGAAACCGTTCTTAGAATGCTGTTATCTTCAAGTAATGTGTTTTGCACATTTCTAAGAATGATTATAGATTTGAGTGACTCAGTCTTCCTATTTTTAGCTAAACAGCTTATCAGAACATTACTGAAAACTGAACCAACACAGAGGATGACCATCACAGAGTTCATGAACCACCCCTGGATCAATGTGAGTGAATACTAGCATTATTTTATGGACAATGTTTTGATGTAGACAAATGGGTTTCCTTTGTACATTATATTTGGCTTACTTTGTGTTATGGTTCTTCGCGTGGCTGTAGCAATCAATGGAGGTACCGCAGACACCCCTACACACCAGCCGTGTTTTGAAAGAAGAGAAAGACACATGGGAGGATGTCAAGGTGAGGCATCCCTCAACAACAACAACAAAAAAGGCTTTTCAGAATGTCTTCTACATGGTTTTTGCAATCACTGCACTTCACATCTATATCTTCATTCTGATTAATCTTAATATGTCTGTATTCCACAGGAGGAAATGACTAGTGCCTTGGCAACAATGAGAGTCGACTATGAGCAAATCAAAATCAAGAGGATTGAAGACTCGTCCAATCCGCTGCTGATGAAGAGGAGAAAGAAAGCCAACAATATGGCTCCTGAAAATGAGACGCCTGCTTGCTAAGGACACGTTCACTCTGTCGCACATGCACACACACATTTTACACTCGTATATTAGTTTGATTTAAGAAAGCAATAACTCAACAAAAAATGTTTTTTTTTTTTTTTTTTTTTTATTAAATATTTCTTTTTAATCACTCAACATCTGTAACTAATATACCACTTTGCTACCAAAAGAGAGGGGCTGTACAATTATGATACAAGACATTACATTTTGGAGGTGTGACGCAGTCGACATCCACCAGTTTGCTCCTTAAAGTGTTCATGAGTACTGTTTTTCACATGGTGTTTATTGGGGTAATCAGAATGCTAATTTAGTTACCTTTCTTTTGCATTTTATTTTTCCTTTTTCTCTCATTTTTTAATCAAAAGCCATTGGTACATGAGTTCATGAGTTACACACGCATTTACCACTGTTTGTTTTAATTATGTTCCATTCTGAGTTACGGGATGGCCTGTAAAATAATTTGCCCTGTAATAGGATGATTATTCACTTTCCTTTGTTCTGCTCATGTTCTGAGGAGCCTATGCATAATGCTAGCTTTCCTGTTTGTTCTTCATTACATTTGTCATTCATTTCTGCACTTGAATGCTCTTTTACAGTAAGACTAGTTCCAAGAGATGCTGTCAGTACTGGTGTCCAGATGAAAATGTATTTCTGAAATGACTCTTTGAATGTAGACACACTCTGTTCTTTACTGTGAAAATGTCTGTCAGTATTGTTCAGGGTCCTGTCAAGTAAAAGATCTTTTGAGCTTTAGATCCAATTAGCCTTATGTTGGTCATCAGATTGAGAGGAAAAATTCATATTGCTCTGCTTTCACATTGATATTTGATCAAGCTTATCATGGAAAGCCAGTCCAGCACATTTTTTTTTTTTTTTTCAGCCCTCTGCTTAATTCATGCTCGGCAATATGCTTATTGCACACTGCTTTGATTTGCCTTGAATCGATTCTATGCATATTTGTTTCCAGCTAGTTTATCCTCAGAGATTTGTAAAGAATGTTAACCTGTACTCTGGCATTTTATTTCACAAATACCTACTAAAATAATCAGTAGACTTAGTCTACTGGTTTTTAACCCACCACCCTGAACCGCAAAGCCCGTTTGTATTTTTTTTTTTTTTTTGTATAATGAATGAATTATGAAACGGGATCTTTGTGAAGGTGATTAAGATGGTCGTTCTTTTGGCTATGGAATGAACACGTGATAACCGTCGACTGTACTCTTCTTTATGCCAGTGCATTTTTGTTTGTGTTGTCTATTTTCCATGTCTACCATGCAGTAAATGTTTGAATGAGAGCAGCTTACAGGTACCAGGTGTTTGATAAAGGAACAAAGAAACGCCCCCTTGTGTTCTGGAAATGTTTAAGGGAATCCTACGCATCCAACAGACTGATTTTAGCTGCAATGATTGATGCATTCTGAAAGGTTGTTTCTTGTTTTATTTTTCTATATAGTTTTTTTTTTTTTTTTTTTTTTAAACTATAATTCATATTTGTCATGTGATTGATCCACTTTTTAAGAACATGATTTAATGCTCACAATGTTGAACTTGCAGAGTATACTCTCAAGCAGCAGATACAGCCTAAACAATTTTAGTGCCCCTCTTGCAAATAATGCATTATTTTAGCCAGTTCTTTGAAAGATCTTTCCCGTCCCTTGTGCATTCATTTCTCAAAGCAAAGTCTACACTATCAGGCAAGTTGAAGAACAGACTAGAATTCCCACAGAATTTTATACTAACAGGGAAAGGCAGATATATGTCGTTTTTAGTATCTAACTGCTGTACGTATGTCTTGGTCTGCTTCAACTTTGGATTAAAACACCAAAAAACCCAACTGCCTTTGTCTCATTTAAACATGTAGATTTATGTACACCACCAATCCTAGTATGAACGGTTTCTGATCTTTATTTTCACAAGTCTTTGTGGAGGTTTTTTTTTTTTTTTTTTTTTAAATAACATTCTCGTATTAACTTGCCTCTTCAACCCTCTCATTCACTTTGTCAATGGGGCCAAAGTCAATGGGGCCCATCAACTGTTTGGTTACACATATTCTTCAAAATATCTTCTTTTGTGTTCAGCAGAGGAAAGAAATTCATATAGGTTTGGAACAAACAACTTTCTTTTATGGGTGAACTATCCATTTAAGCTAAGAG
This sequence comes from Mylopharyngodon piceus, assembly GCA_039654765.1. Taxonomy (NCBI): domain Eukaryota; kingdom Metazoa; phylum Chordata; class Actinopteri; order Cypriniformes; family Xenocyprididae; genus Mylopharyngodon; species Mylopharyngodon piceus. The sequence goes on along the minus strand of CM077452.1, from coordinate 22,404,393 downwards.
GAACATCCACATTAAGACTAGTTCTCCCCTTTCATTCTTGCATGCGATACTGGGTTGATAATGCGATTTGGGTTGTGAAAGCTAAAGGCCTACATCATCTTCTTTCTTTATTTATAAAGCACAATTTAATACAACAGCAGTTGCCCAAAGTGCTGTACAACGAATTGCAATATAATACTAATAATACCTAAAACAAATAATACAAAAATAACATGCATACAAAATTAATCCATCCTGAGTGGCTCTTTCAGAAAACTATTAGTCACATCTCGCAATTGAAGTACACACTTCCACTATCCTTTCTGAGCAATTGTTTCTAATACTTAATAATCTATTCATATTTTAATTGTGATTATAGGCTATCTGTGGCCTCTTCAATTGTACTCAGCTCTTTGAAGTTTCGCTGGCACTCTGGTTATCCTTTTTCCCTTTATTATATTTTTCCATCAGTGGCAGAGCTTGTTAATAGCTACATTTAATTAATCTCACGCTTTTTCCTCCGACTGTGTTTTATTAGAAGTGATGAACAGCAGAGTAGCTATAAACATGCTATTGGTTAAACTATATATCTCAATAGCGATGTAGGCTGCTTTTATCACTATTTTTTAAATCATGTTGCTAAGTTCTTATATTTTACCCTTCTGACACTTGACGATAGTTCAACAATAAAGACGTGGCTGTTTACAATGTAGAACAAACTATATCTGATTTGGGAATAAATTACTCTTTGAATCGGTCGAACCGTTCTGAATAATCGACGGAATCGACCGTTCTCATCTGAATCAGCCGGGCGGTTCCTTCAAACGGCACAGAAACCTTTTCGCGCGCATTTAGCCAGTTGTACATCCTCACTCTTTGACACTGTTTCAGGAGTCAGGAGTTGTTTGAGATTAACAGAACTAAGTAAAAGTATTCATATGTTTACTAGTCTGCAGTCCGAAGATAAAGCCAAAAGATCCTTACCAAGACATCAAACATATTCAGGTGAGGTGCTAAAGGGTTAGTTCACCCAAAAATGAAAATAATGTCATTCATTACTCACCCTCATGCCGTTCCACACCCGTAAGACCTTCGTTCATCTTCGGAATGCAAATTAAGATATTTTTGTTGAAATCCGATGGCTCAGTGAGGCCTGCATAGCCAGCAATGACATTTCCTCTCTCAAGAGAGTTCATGTGAGTACAGTGGTTCAATATTAATATTATAAAGCGACGAGAATATTTTTGGTGCGCCAAAAAACAAAAACAAAATAACGACTTATATAGTGATGGCCGATTTCAAAACACTGCTTCGTGAAGCTTCGGAGCGTTATGAATCAGCGTGTCGAATCAGCGGTTCGGAGCGCCAAAGTCACGTGATTTCAGCAGTTTGGCGGTTTGACACGCGATCCGAATCATGATTCGACACGCTGATTCATAACGCTCCAGAGCTTACTGAAGCAGTGTTTTGAAATTGGCCATCACTATATAAGTCGTTATTTTGTTTTTTTGGTGCACCAAAAATATTCTCGTCCCTTTCTAATATTAATATTGAACCACTGTACTAACATGAACTGATTTAAATATGTTTTTAGTACATTAATGAATCTTGAGAGAGGAAATGTCATTGCTGGCTATGCAGGCCTCACTGAGCCATTGGATTTCAACAAAAATATCTTAATTTGTGTTCTGAAGATGAACGAAGGTCTTACGGGTGTGGAACGGCATGAGGTTGAGTAATAAATGACATTATTTTCATTTTTGGGTGAACTAACCCTTTAACAGGTTTACTGTTAACTAGTGAAAGCACTCTATTGATTAATAGGAATAGCTGCACCTAAAAATACATTTTTGAGGGTTTTGTGTGCTGTTTGTAGCTTGGAGATGGTAACATAATCATTCATGTATTCCTGGTAAAGTTACAGGTGATTTGTCTTGACTGTACGCGGTGAGGTACTTTTTCCCCTGTAGTGTAACTAGCTACTTTCTGTAAATGTAAGTTTTTAGCTTAGCATATGGGTTAAGTTAAATTAGCTAACTAATTTACTTGACAGGTTGATGGGTCTTTAAAGTTTAATCTCTCTAAATTTTAAAAACGCATCTTATGTGATGTGAGTTAATGTGAGTACCATTGAAATATTGAATGGTCATGCGTGGTGAAACATGTTAAGCCCATTCGGATTCTAGCTATCTGAGTCATGCCAATGTACAAGAAATTATTCATCTTCATGTTCTTAGTACCACACCTCAAGGGTATTCACCCTTCCTGATTTTCACTTCCACGTCACCCCCTGTTCACTTCCTAAACAGAAGCTAAGAATTGCTGACTGAAAAAAAAGAAAAACTTTGTTAAAAGGCATAGTTTAGAACAGGGGTTTCAAACTCAATTTAGTTCGAGGCCCGGAGTAGATAAATTGTAAACATGTGCGGGTAGAATTACCTTTTTTAAACCTTAGGCCCGGTTTCACAGACAGGGCTTAGCCTAAGCCAGAATTAGGCCTTAGTTCAATTAGGATATTTAAGTAGCATTTATAAATGTACATTAGAAAAAAACATTACTGGTGTGCATCTTGAGACAAAACAATAACACTGACAAAATTTAAGATATGTCAGTGCAAGTTGCTTTCAGTTAAAACAGCTCAAACATGCATTTTAGTCTGGGACTAGCTTAAGCCTTGTCTGTGAAACTGGGGGTTAGTGTGCTAAAATTAGCCTACATTAATATTAACCATACAAACTGCAAATTAATAAAACTAGAAAAACACACTGCTCTGTGAAAACTGCCTTTTTACAGTGAAAAGACTTAATAATAATAATATTTTATTTAATATTTTTTTATTAGGGATGCCCCAATTATAATTTTTCATGACTGATTCCAATTTTTTAACAGCAAATTTGCTGATTCTGATACTGGTTGCTGATTTTTTTGTTTTTCTTGGCAGTAAATGGGACCAATGAGTATGAGCTGAAGAAAATGTCTCCATCCACGGCTCCGGGGGGTTAATAAAGGCCGCCTGAAGCGATGCGTTTGTGTAAAAAAAAATATCCATATTTAACAAGTTATGAAGTAAAATATCTAGCTTCTGCCAGACGGTCACATCAGTTACACTTTTTCCGTAAGTTGAATAGGGAAGGCGTAGGACGTAGCATAAGCTTTGTGAACTAAGAGGTTTACACTTTCTTCGTACGTTGAATACGGAAGGCGGTCTGGCGGAAGCTAGATATTTTACTTCATAACTTGTTTAAATATGGATATTTTTTTACACAAGCGCATCGCTTCGCTTCAGAAGGCCTTTATTAATCCCCCAGAGCACGTTTATGATATATGGATGTGGATGGAGACACTTTCTTCAGCTCATACTCATTGGTCCCGTTGCCATTATAAAGCTTGGATGCGTCAGGATATTTATTAATATTTCTCTGATTATGTTCATCAGAAAGAAGAAAGTCATATACACCTAGGATGGGTTGAGAGTGAGTAAAGCTTGGGCTAATTTTCATTTGAAAGTGAACTAATCCTTTAACATCCTGTTTACAGACTTCATTACATTCCCACACAAATGACTTTTTGTGAAATTATTGCAAAGCAGTTTGTGTGCAAGTCCGTAATAGACATCAACCAAAATAAAACTTAAAACCATTTCGATTTATGACCGGTTGACCGGTGCATCTCTATTTTTTATTATTGTTCAAATCATCGCCGGGCTGAATTGGACACCGCCGGCCGTATATTTGACACCCCGGTTTAGAAGATATTTTGAAAAATGTCTCCCCATCATGGACATTCACTGTATGAACTAAATTTTTTTTTTCAAAATATATTTTTTTTTGGGTGTTCATCAGAAGAAAGAAAGTCAGACAGGTTTGGAATGACATGAGGGTGAGTAAATGATGACAGATGATAGACTGGGTAGGCCTCTGCTTTCTCCCCAAATCGATTGGTTAAATTGTATCTCAGCATTTGGAACAGTGTTAAAAAGCAAAAAAGCTTCTCATATCCAATGCATACCTTCACAGCAATTTACTAGGGTTAAGTGAGGTTTGCAAATTCTCAAGTCTTTCATTTACACATTTTGTTTAATCAATCTATTCACAGACCACTCAGATTTAACCCACCAATTCCCTTTTGTTTTGGATGATTACGGATGGCTATGTTTACGATATAGAAAATAGCTTCAGTATATTAAAACTGATTTAACAAAGATGAATTTTAAATCTTTGGCAAATAGCACAGGGAAAATACAGGCTTTGGACATCAATGAAATTTATGAATGAATAAATATGGGCTATCAATGAAATGATAGAACAGTTTATAGTAGTTCATGTTAAATCTCATGCACTGTAGTAAAATCTTAACTTGTGCATTTGGCAGATGCTTTTTGTGCAGTGCATTCAAGGTATTTACATATTGTTCATTCCTTGGGAATTGAAACCACAAACTTTGAACCACAAAAAAGCACAATACTCTACTAGTTACAGATAAATCTTGCTTTCAGAGAATCTTACTTCCCAATACAGAGAGTACTTTCTGTAGGACGGTTTGTTAAGATGTGAGTGATAGTGTTGATCATCATCAGTCTGGGAAACTGTTTTTGAAACCATTTTGTCTTAAATGTAGTTTCATTGTTGGTAAACTAACTCCAAAATGTTTTACGTCAAACATTCTTACAGATAGCAGGCCTATGACCAGTTGAGAGGAAATGACTGCCAGCCTACAAAACAGAAACTTGAACAAGATCGTGCTGCTGTTTCAGAATATTAAGTCTCACACATTTGTGATTTTCATCATTTATTTGTGTTCGGTACTTTCACTTTTTTCACTGGACTGTATTTGTCCAGATCTACACAGTGACACATTTTCTTAGAATTTTGATTTTCTATCTGTTTCTATCTGTTTAGTTTATAACTCCATCCAGGACAGCCAGGAACCTTGCAGTTGTGATTGAGTTAAACTTCACAGACCACATTGCTAGAACTGCCTGGTCCTGCAGATTTTCCTTATACAATATTAGGACGATCGGGCCCTTCCTATTGGAGCATGCTACACAACTCCATGTCCAAGCTCTTGTTCTATCCAGACTGGACTATTGTAATGCTCTTGACAGGCCTTCCAGCATGCACTGACAAACCTCTGTCAAAATTCTGGTTTTGCAGGCAGTATACAGAAGTAGAAAAGGATGTCTAAGTTGCTTTCTTCTGGTTTTTGAAAGCAGCTAGATGCCTGATATCCCACAATCCTGTGTGTTCAGGATTGAAAAATAAGCATTGCATTTGCAATCACTACATACTTTCTTTGTTATCATTAAATCTCACTTGAATCTGTTCTAGATTAGAAAATGTGTTTTGGGGCTTTGGAAGATTTTGCCACCAGTTTCATACAAAAACTCTCCAATGTTTCATACAGAGACTATGATAACTTGGTGTTGGTAAATGCACAAGTCTATCACTTTGTACTCTATTGTTGTGCAAACGCTTTCAATTTCAATTGCTAGGCCTACACCACCTAGTTAACCACCCCCTTGTTTAACGCTCTGTCACAACTGAAACTAGCGTCTCGTTCGCATACTGTTTTGCTTACTCAGTAAGCGGCTGCAACTTTTAAAGTTCCACTGCCCATGTTAGCAGTTACATAGTTAATCTCATTAGGGTGAGACATGCATCGCTGCAATTACAGTAAAGGGCTGACTGCTAAGTTGCTGGTAACTGCTCTATTTAGGTCAGTTCTGAGGTTAGCACAGTCATGTTTTAACCCTTACTCGCTCTTTTTGACACACCCTGGAACTGATAGTGTTAAATGATAAGTGACACTATTGTAACGCTTTGTGATTTTAGAATGTTTATTTGGCTTGTTCTCGCAAAACTTAACACAGTCTTGGAAGTAAACAGAAGATCAGTATGAACTAATTTCAACATGAGGAAGACAACTAAACCACATTAACCAAAAAAGGAAATGTTTGCATTATTCAGTTGCAATAATTTATTCATAACACTTCTGGTAACAAATTAAATATAAGCATCAGAAATATGAAAAACACAGTTAAATAAACATTTAAGCTCATAAAATAAAGAAATAAATAAAGTTGACAATAAGACATAAATATCAGTGTTTACACAATATTTATATTACGCAATATTTACACGATAAGTTATTTCAACAACAAATTTTCAAGATAACCCTAGTCAATGTGACTTAAACAACATTTTATGGTTTTAGTTCAATGTAAAACATTGCCATTGTGACATTTTCCAGAACTCCAGAAACAGAAGGTAAAGAGGCTGGCATTGCAGTGCATCAGCAAGTAGTGTGATGGAATGATGATGTGCAAGCGATAAGTTAAAGGATGAAGTCCATTTGTGCCTTATCCTACAGTATGCGGTTGATCTGTCCATTATCCTTTCCTTGTTTTCAGAGTATTCAAACTTGACTCACGTCATCATGGCCAGCCACCATCCAATCCACAGCAACATCCTGTTAGTGCTTGTCTCTCTTTGATGCCAGATACTGTTCGATGTACTTAAAGAGCATATCAAGCTCTCCCATTGCTTTATAAACACCCTTTTCCTTCATCTAAAGAGAAAAAGATATTGTCAGCCTTTGGAATAGTTTTCAAACATAATTTGTTAATTTCAAGGAATTTTAGACTAGAAAATCATTTTGATCATTACTCTTATTAGCATTAAATTGCTGTATAAGCCTTACCTTTTCATATGAGTTCTTTAGGGTGGCAAACTCAAAGGGATTTTTGCAAGAAAAGTATTTCCTCTGTAACATAGAGAGACGTGTGTGTTATTTCATGTAGTTTGCAATGTTAAAGACACCTTCTTTGCCTCACCATACCATTTCACAACAAGAACTAGGTATTTTGACTCACTCGCAACAGCTCTTGCTAATAAAAATCCACAAAGGCTTTCTTAATATGTGCACTATTACAACATCCTGAATATGCCTAAACTACGTTTGTTTTTTTTGTTTTTTTTTTTAAAAACAATGTTCACCATCCTAACATTCACCTCAGCTCACATCCTAAATTTAGCAACATCATTTTAATGAGGTATTCATGAGCAGAGTTCCATACTTAAAAACAACTTCAAATCTGCCTACACTGATTTTCTGGTCAACCAGAAAGTTTGAGGGGTTGGGTTGCGGTTGGTTTTAGCTGTGTTTGTCACCAGGATGGACAGATTTACTCTGAATGTGCAAGTATTTATATATCAGTGAGATCAAATCTTTTCTCTTAAATCATCCTTTAAACAAATTTCATAAGGACCAAAAGACGGACTTACACATTTGACCATATCCCGCTTGAGACCTTGAAATATACTTCCAATGGAGTCAATGGGCGTTTTGGGGTGCAGGTGGTTCTTCTGGACAGCTGTTGGCAGAATGGTCTCCAAGTAGAAGTGCAGGATCTCATCCATGACATGGCATCCATAAGGACTCTGTGGATCAGATATATGAGGTATATGAGCTGTTTCAGACACCCACAGTTATCACACTTTGGTACTGCCGTAGCAATGTGCAGATGCAAGATGTTAGGCGAGCTTTTAGTTTGGTTTGCACGTCTTGCACAAAACCTTCAGTTTCAGTATGATTACTACTTCTGTTGCTAATTTTAAGTTTGAATAATTGCTGGTATAGTGCTGTGGGAGTAAATGTTATGGAGCTTGGCACTTACATTGATGTTCTGTTGCACGTTCTCGTTTAATAATGGTTCTAAGTCGTCATTGGACTCCTGAGAAGAACAAATGTAAACAAACTCATTAGAGAGAACCTCAAATCTCAATATAGCACAAAGCAGAAATGCCTTGCAGATTGGAATTTGCAAAGCTCAGACTTCATGCAATAAGTCTAAATGTACTATATATAGTACATACATATATATATATATATATATATATATATATATATATAGCCATTCTAGATATACTCACATAAAATCTCTGTATTTCTCTGTATGCAGAACGGAGCTCCTTCAGCCTCACAGGAAAGCCCTCCACAAATGAGCAACATTCAGACTTACAGTCAACTCTTCTGCACTGAGCACTTTCAGAAAGCAGAAGCATGACCAGAGCAGAAAAGATGACTCTAGAGAAAATCATTCTTCAGTTCTTTTTCTTTGTTCTTGGCCCTTTCTTGATATTCAGCCCAGAAGAGAGGAGATGTACAGATGAGCTTTGGGGTGAATTTTATACTATTCCTAGCCTACCTTAGCTTCCTGTGGTGGTGGGGGGTGGGGGGGGGGGTTGACTTACTGGCAATCATATTTCTCTTAGACTGTGTCATCACATAGTTGCTTTTTCTTTTCTTTTTTGGATTGCAGAAGTTAAATAGGAAAATTGAACTTTGATGGAACTTGTGGATGGAAGGTTACTTAAAGATGAATAATCAATGAAATGTGTTTGTTTGCAAGAAACTTGTTTTCTCATTATCATTAAGAGTCGTGTCGTTTTGTATACCTAAATATATAAAATATAATAGATTTATTAATAGATTTAATATAATAGATAGAATATAATAGATTTATATACATTTCTAGTTAATCTGTGTAAATAAAGTCTGGAAAATTAAAAAAAAAAAAAAAAAAATTAAAAAGTAATTACATTTTTAATTGGCCTTATATGTTTAACCTTGTCCTTTTTTTCCGGCAGTTGCGGGAATCTTCTGTAAGCTTCTCAGATAAAAGCAGTGAAGTGAATAGACGTCTCATCTCTGACATTTCTTTTTACGTAGATGGTGGAAGCACTATATGTGCATTGAGCCAACTCTCACAGGTGAGCGTAAACTCATACATACAGAGATGACTGTAAGGGGTCCAGTGTGGTTTCTAGGTGACAATTAACTCCTTTATGTTCAAAACCACAGAGATCTTTCACATTTACCCCTGGCTCCATTGATTCTAAAATCATTCATGCAAGCCTTTTCTCCTGAAACTCAACTCAAGTTGTCTGCCTCTTACAACTACTATGAAAACAGACACTTATTTTGAGTACAGTATTATTCCTGTTACACAGCTACTTAAATATGAATAATAAATATGGAATTTTCTCACTCCAACCACTGCATGCTGCTTCCTTAGAGGGAAAAGCTGCCCATAACTTCTGGCCTACGATCTAGCTTTCTCCGTAATAATATCATATTAGCAAAATATATTTGGCAAACGATCCAGTGCTTATCTGTGTTTGCGCTTGGGAGAAGGTCGAGGCTTCTATTTACTAGTGTTTTTGCAGCATTGAGCAATGTAGCCTGAACAAAAACTCTAGAGTAGATTTTGAGTTTTGCATGTTCGCAAATCCTCTCATTATAACATGTAAATAACAGATTAATTGTGCAGTCAGCTTTATTGTTTATAACGGAGCTTTGTAAGATCGCGATGAACTGAGGTGAGTAAGCCCCTGCCCCTTTAATTGCTAATAGTAAAGTGCCATATCAGTCATATTGCGCGATTTTAACCAAGGGGGACGACCCCTCAGGAATGCAATTTCAACTGACGGGAACCCCCCAAACCGTCTCCAAACTGTTGGATGTAGCCATGTAAGAATAATACATTCCAGCACTCTTTAAATATGACGTACACAATTTGTAAAACCAAATGTGTACAAATCTCTGAGAGGGACAATGTCAATATTTGCTGCAATATTGTATGTTTTCAGTCAATATCAAGCTGACTAAGCAAGTATTTGACCTGTAAACTGGGCGCTAATTTTCTATATGCTATATTTATGGCATATAAATGCTATATTAGGTCAAGCTGCTACCTCTCTCAAGAAGATCTCATGAAATTAAGCGCCACTTGAAGTTATTTCACCAAAATACATTCTTCTGCTTTTGCATCTTTTACAGCTGACCACAGACTGGCCACATTAAGATAAAAATGTTGCAAATAAACCCACAATCATTTTGGAGCTTGCTGTTTCAGAGATATTGCACAATCAGCGAAACTACATTTTGTAAATTATTTCCCATTGAGAAGTATACAGTGGCTTGAATATCAAAAATATATAAAGACATATTTGATATAACCCAATTATATAAAATCTCAAGGGCAATAAGCAATATTTTAATATAAAGTAGTTCTTGGGGGTTGTTTTTTAACATGCCACTATACAGCTCCAATTGTGTACTAAATTCATCTTTGAAGTTTGAGTTCAGATTTTCAAACATTTGCTTTGTTATTGTAGTTCTAGTCATCTGTTTAATGGTTATAAATGTTTCTTCATCTTTGTATTGTTTATGTTAAAGCCGTGGGCCTATTGAAAGCTGCTTCTTATTTTGCTAATGCAAAACTACAATAATTGTAATGATGAAAAATGCTTCTTTACTTTGATTTCCTTTGTTGAATTTTAGCTCAGTGTTGGTTATTACAAGAAACAAGTGAGCACTATGGAATTTCATTAGTTGTCATTAACTGGGTAATGTAAGCATGAACCTGTTCCATGACTTACTATTACACCATCTGTGCAAGCATTTCTGATTGTACCTCACATCATGCTTTAGTGTGAAGACTAGCAGGGTAAGCCCAACCCATGATGCAAAACTGGTGGTTTTTTCTCTCCGGCATGTCTGAGGTAAAAAGCCATATACGTGAGCCTAACAGATAGGCAGAGATTACTGAAAGTTAGTGGACGTAATGGAGGGTCTTTGCATAAAAAAATTTAGGAACTTATACACATTTGAGCAGTGAAACATTCATCCTGTGGAAAGCCTGAAACAGAGAGATATTTGACCATCATCATGCCCTCAGATCACCTATGCTTATAGATTGTTTGTACTGGTTTGAGCTACATTATGAGGAGCCAAGAACTGACTAAAGGTGATTCATTCCTGTACCACCATCACAATATCTCTGAGAAAGCATGTTATGACTTTAAAAAAAAAAAAAAAAAAAAAAAAAAAAACAATAACCAAAAATAGACTACATACAGCTATATTGCTTAAAGAAAAAAGGAAGATATTATTAAAGGGATAGTTCAATCAATCATTTACTTTCTAAATGACATTTACTTTCTATTTTTACTTTAATTTACTTATTTTTCAAATAATTCCCAAATTTTTATATTTATTGATAAGCTTTTTTTTTTCTTTTTTTTATTTGCCTTTTTACAGGAGAGTCAAGAGAAACAGGGAGTTGAAGATCTGGCTGCGTTCATTATTGCTTTCCCATGAGCACAACTGCGCTTACATGCCTTGAGTACACAGACTACCCATTGCCCCACAACAGTTCTACAGGTTTGAACTGGGGGCAGAGATTAGAAACTTTGAGGGGAAAGCTAAAAAGGGACTTATGAGGTAAACATCCCAAAATGCCCCTCATTGAGAACATATATTATTCATACAGGTGTTTCTTTCTTTTCCTTATTCAGAGTTGAAAGTATTTGCATAAGAAAAGATTCATGTTCTGAGACATTAAACATGAAACTACTCTGCATCAGCAGATATGAAACTGGCTAATGAATGTAAGCTTATATGTAGACACTTTCCATTAGGTATAAATCACTCATTTAATAGTTCTTCCAGTATAATATATAGGCCCGGTTTCACAGACAGGGCTTAGCCCTTACAGGATTAGGCCTTAGTTCAATTAGGGCATTTAAGTAGCTTTCATAAACTTTCACTAGAAAAAAAACATTACTGGTGTGCATCTTGAGACAAAACAATAGCACTGATATATTTTGAGATATGTCAGTACAAGTTTCTTTCAGTTAAAACAGCTCCAACATGCATTTTAGTCTGGGACTAGCTTAAGCCTTGTCTGTGAAACCTGGGGATAGAGTCCTGAGTTAACTTTGACATATATTATTCTCAATATGCAGAATTTCTGATGAGCTGATTTGTTTTGCAGATTGATTTTTAGTCTGATCTCAACATTCATGTAAATTTATGAGTTTAAACTGTTTTTTTTTTTCCTTCAAAATCTGAAGGTTTCTAAGACACGCATCTCCTTACATATCAAACCACAGAGTACCGTATTACCTTTACTTTCAGTTCTGTATATATTTTACATTAGTTACATAAGTTTTACATAAGTTAAGTGAAGTCCCAAATTGCATGGCTAAGAGAGTTTCTGTAAGTTTCTGTTAAGCAATAAGCAGTTTCGGTGGTCATTGCTGTCTGAGCCCAATTCAGCTCAAATCACGCACCACATTTCGACTCATATCATGGCCTTGTAATATTGGGAAGTTATGAAGAGTGTTAATTTAAGGAATGGCATTTATATTTATTCACATGATTTTATTGATCATAAGATTGTGTTGATATACTGATTCCATACTTCCTTATTAATCAGCTATCATGCATCATGAAAACATGAATCATTTTGTTACTACAAATATCTATTTTAGACCAAATTCTATTTTTTGAACAGGTCTGAATGGTTGCAAATAAAACTTTTTCGCAGGGGGCCACCGCCAAACCCTTGCCCCATAATACTGAACACAGCGTCTTGTCTTTAGAGGAAATCCTTTTCTCAAACAGTAAGGGCTCACCACATCATCCTGCAGCAGTTTCAGTTTCACAAATTTTTTAGTTTAACTGTTTAAGGTGTCAAAGCCTATGTTCTCATGAGCGTTCTGTAGTGACGCATGTGAGAACGCTTGCTATAAGGCGCGACGGGCAGTATGTAGGATGTAGCTGTTTTGGCTCGTGCCTTTGCGGGCGCTGGTACCCCACATGACTGAGGCTTGGTTCCAAAACAAAACAGTATGCGTCTGCTGAAGCATATCTATGGATGTTTTGCTGCATAAAAGCTCCTCCCTTCCTGTCGCTGGAACACGTTGTGCATGAATTGTGAAAACTGAAATCTTAGTATGCTGGTAGTATCGCATGTTTGTTCTGGGGTGCGTTTCCCAAAGCGAACTATGGTCGCAAGTTCCATCGTTACCAATAGAGTTCAATGGGACTTACGACCATGGTTGGCTAACGATGCTTTCGGGAAACGCACCCCTGATTGGTACAAAATACAAAATGCAAAATGGTGTTAAGTGCAAATAATAAATTGCAACTAGCCACGTACATAACCGGTCAAAAGTTTGTTTTTTTCAAATGCTTTTGAAAGAAGTCTCTTATGCTCAACATGGCTGTATTTATTGGGGTGAAAGAAAAAAACAGTAATATTAAGAAATAATTTTAAAATTTAAAAAAAACTTTTCTTGTGCTGCTTAAAGGGTTAGTTCACAATGTTATACCCCTGTTAAAATAGTCCATGTGACTACAGTGGTTCAACCTTAATGTTATGAAGCAATGACAGTACTTTTTGTGCGCAAAAAACAAAACAGAAATAACGACTTTGAAAACAGTCGTTATTTCTGTTTTGTTTTCTGCTCTTCCCTGTCAGTCTCCTATGCATTTCAAGTGAGCACCACAATGCATGCATGTGATGGTGAAGCATGAGCCGGCCAATACTGAGCCGGCATTCTGACGTAGAACCCGGAAGCGCTGCACTGTGTGTACACCGTGGGCAGCGCGCCGACATATAGCGCCGTTGCACTTCGGGAAACCCGAGTTCGAGTCCCGTCTTGCGGACCTTTCCCGATCCTGTCCCCCTCTTTCTCTCCCACCTCGCTTCCTGTCCACTCTATACTATCCAATCACAATAAAGGCAAAAATCGGCAAAAATAAATCTTTTTTTTTTTTTTAAAAAAAAAAAAAGAAAGAAAGAAATGAGAGAAAATTAATTGAAATTATTAGGGATGCAACGAAATGAAAATTCTGGGCTGAAACTGAAAATTCTGGATGCACTTGGATGCACTTGCCTGAAAACCGAAAATGACTTTTTAACAAAAATAATTATTAATTTCTTATTTTATTTATTTATTTTTTTGTATAATTGTATTAATATTAGACTTTATAATTACATTTAATATTTTTTTAATCTGAATTTAAAAAATACAAGACAATAAAAAATATCCACACATTTTTTTAAAGTGACACCAAAATTGGACAGAAAATATATTAAAATAATATTAAATATCAATATATTATTCTTCATTCAGTTCTATGCTACAGATTTAACAGATTTATTTTTTTGACCAATTATCCAAATAATGTATAATCCTACAAAGCTATTATTATCAGAGCATCAGTGAATGAAAGGGTAGCGTCATTTTACCATCGTTGAAAAGCATGGCTATACCACACAATGTTACAGCACAGTATAGGGCTATTGCAAACAGAAACACATTTCATGTTGGCATGTTATTTGAGCAGTCTTTACTTTTTGCTTGGGCCGTGCTGCTCGGCCAGAGTCGCTTCAAAGTTGTGCATCGTCAGAAGTGGTGCCACTCGCAAAGTTACAAAAAATGCTGCATGAGAGTAAAACCTAGGTGTTGAACACTGATGGGCGGGACGACATATATTTTCGGCTCGTATTTTTGACCTTTCAGCCAAAAACCGAAAATGCAATTTTCGGCCAATAATTTTAGGCGCCTGCTAATTTTCGGTGCATCCCTAGAATTATTATTACTTTATTTTTGAAGAAATGTGAAGTAAACGTGGGAATACTACATACATTTTGTTTTTCCAAATGTCACATATAAACGGCATGAGACATGACTGAATATATGTGTCATGATTTCATTAGAAATATGAATAACCCCATCTGATTCAGTGTTATGGTTTTTAACTGAATCTGAAACTAATTAAAAAGATTTTCATTAACTAAAATAAAATAACATCCAACCACAGGCGTAATTTGTGGGTGGGATGGCACTTTTTGAAAGCCACTGAAAAATAGCGTGCGCTATGTTTACAACGCAAAGAAAAAGCATCTCCGATCCATCGTTTTTCCTAATTTAATTCATTAATGTTACACAAAATACATTTATGCCGATGAGACAGGCCTGATCTAAAACCTTGTAACACACATATCAGGATTTATAATCAATAAACAGCGCCAACACACTCTGGACCTCTTTCACTTTGTGTTTGAAGAGATGAAAACAGAATGCTTTCAATTACATTTACACTTTTTGATTAAATGTGCCTTTCTCATGAATGGAGTTAGGCACATAAATTACATTAAATCATTATCCAGATTCTAGAAGTTAAAAAATTATGGTGATGTGGTGAAAGTGACGTGATGTTTGGCCAAGTACGGTGTCCCATACTTGGAATTTTGTGCTTTGCATTTCAACCATCTAAGTTCATGGTATTGTTTCATTTTAATGTTTTATTTCAAGGCTATTTTTGTACAATAAACAATTTTGGTGCTGTGTTAGGTCGCAGTTTAAATTTTAATGTAAAATCTGGGTCCTAAAGAACCGCTGCTATAACAGACCTTGTAGATTTATCAAAATGATCACACAGTTGTGCACCCTATACATTTCAATATGTAAATATTGTAGTGAACAGCAGACGTTATGGCACCAGAGCTTCACAACAGACATCCCTTTGTCCCACTGTGATTAATACAAAAGAGTGTGATAGGACCCTCAATGACAACTAAATGACTATTGTCATCAGGACTGCCAAAGGTGGAGGACAGGAAAGATGACATCAACGGCCCATTGATTAAAGGCTAATCTCATCACGAGTTGCCTTTGTTCACCTCAGCCCTCCATGCCTGAGTCCAAGGTGTGAATGGCCATGGACTCCTAGGGCTGCCAAAGGAACATGTCCTATACGTCTTTTTACTCATCCAGGAAACTGTGCACACACAGTGGAAACTGCACCTGGAATAAAAGCCAATGCAATCACACCAACTGAGACAGAAATGTGATCCTTCAACCAATTCACATCAAGTCTGGACTCTATGAGTTCAGAACACTGCCACAAGGACTTTGAGATAGGTTTGAAAAAGAAATAAAACATTTCCAAGGTCCTAAAGACATTGTTTTATTTAACTGTGTATTTTGGGACAATACAACAAGTTTCACAGGATGAAAGGTGGGCGTGTTAAGGGACGGACACCTGGAATGCTGTGACCCAATCACATCACCACATCAGGAAAGGTGGGGATTTGTAATCCCCTCCCCAACAGGAAGGAATAAAAGCTTTCCTAAGTGAACAAACCCTTGTTCTGAGTTTCTGACCTGACGAGGGAAGAACAACAGCACAACCAAGGTGATACTCTTGCGAGTAAACCTTTCACCGCACGGATCTTCAAGCAACCCAACTGCTTCTGCAGAGGACTTTGGCTCCTGACCTACATAACTCAAGTACCTCCAACCTACAGATTATCCTACGGACCGACCACCATCTGACCTACAGTTCTCTGGATTACACAAAGACCTCCAGCACTCAGTGCAGCACTGCAACTGTTGGAAAGCAATCCAGTCTCCCACTGCACACGGAAGGATACCAGTGGACAACGTTTCCCATTCCTGGACTGATCACCCGACCAAGTGAAACATAAATATAAGCTAACCAAACTTTTCCCAAAGGCCTTGGCATTAGGTTGTTGCTAAATTAGATTGCTATTTGTGTAGAGATTGTTTATCTAGGGTCAGCGTACACAGATAGATACATTAGACACGTTATCTGTATTCATAGTAAATGCTTATTTACTATTTCATACCAGCATCCAGAAAGACCACAATTGACTCCCTCATAGACTGTTAATTACCCATTCATTGCTTCATCCAATTCGTTGCTCATCTACTTGGCATTCAATTTTGTTAACATATATTTGTGTTGTAGTTTGTAGTTTCTGTTTGATTACTGATTAAATTTTCTTGGTAGTTTAGTAATTTTTTCTTAGTAGTTTAGTCATTTTCCTTCGTAGTATTTAGTGAGTGTTACATTTTACTCTTGTATATCTTTTTGTTAATAAATTCATTTTATTGCAAACTGTGTAATTCTTGTGTTGATAATCAGAGGCTCTACAAGCTCGCCCCAATTCTCACTAAATCCTTCAGATTGGTCAGATGATAAACTTCCTCCAATTTATAAAATTCTAATTCTGTCAACAATCTTTTATGATTATTCTTTATTGTCAAGGTGAGATTCCTGACTGGTGCCCCAAAATATTGGAAGGAATCATCTGACTCAATATTAATATTAATACAAAATATTAATATTAATATTTAAGACCATAAATAACTACATTTGTGGTGCCCTCATGTGAGGCTAATCCAAAATCACTACAATATGTATAAATTAATATGTAAAACAGTCAATGGCTCAGCAGCTGACTCTACTAGTTTGAGTTGAATTGTGTTCATAACTGCTAGTGTCATTTAACTATTTTTTTGTGACAGCTACCCCTCATGAGCTTGATTTTAAGGAAGTGGTATGATCAGACGTGTGCCATATCATGTGTACAGTTGCTGGTATAATATCATGCCATGCTGTGTCAAGAAGCATGACATAAGTTTCATTGACAAATAGTATAGCTAGGGTCAGCGTACACAGATAGATACATTAGACACGTTATCTGTATTCATAGTAAATGCTTATTTACTATTTCATACCAGCATCCAGAAAGACCACAATTGACTCCCTCATTGACTGTTAATTACCCATTCATTGCTTCATCCAATTCGTTGCTCATCTACTTGGCATTCAATTATACAAAATATTAATATTAATATTTAAGACCATAAATAACTACATTTGTGGTGCCCTCATGTGAGGCTAATCCAAAATCACTACAATATGTATAAATTAATATGTAAAACAGTCAATGGCTCAGCAGCTGACTCTAGCAGTTATGAACACAATTCAACTCAAACTAGTAGTGTCATTTAACTATTTTTTTGTGACAGCTACCCCTCATGAGCTTGATTTTAAGGAAGTGGTATGATCAGACGTGTGCCATATCATGTGTACAGTTGCTGGTATAATATCATGCCATGCTGTGTCAAGAAGCATGACATAAGTTTCACTGACAAATAGTATAGCAGAGAGCAGGTACTATTCAGGGTTTGAAAGGTCATAGATTTAGTGCTGCAGTGCAATTGTGAGCTACCAGATGTGCTTAGCATGCAACTTTGCTCATAGTCCTGGGAAGTTTTAGAGGAAGTATATTAAGTGTACTGAGTATGTTCTTTCCCATTTGGTTAGGAGTGACCTACTGTACATTGAACATTTAGTTTTGACCATGCAAAACAGATGTTTTGAAACTGTAGAAATTTCAAACCATGTTGAATATTTGGTCCCACTTTATATTAAGTGGCCTTAACTACTATGTACTTACATCAAAAAAATAAGTACAATGTACTTATTGGGTTCATATTTAATTGTAAAACACTTTTGCTGCTATTGAGATGGGATATGGGTAAGGTTAGGGACAGGTTTGGTGGTATGGGTAGGTTTAAGGGTGGGTTAAGGTGTAAGGGATGGGTCAACAGTGTAATTATAAATGTAATTACAGAAATTAATTACAGATGTAATTACATGCAGGTGTTTTTAAAATATAAGTACATTGTAAAAACATGTATGTACACAATAAGTGCATTGTATCAAATTATTAATTTAAATGTAAGTAAATAGTAGTTAAGGCCAATTAATATAAAGTGGGACCGAATATTTTTAATATTTTGTGTTTTGTATGACCCTGGCTGTGTTTTTAATACTGTAAATTACATTTGGGTCATACTGTCTGCAATGCTTTGCCTACCATGCTTTGCTTTTACTTTTTTTTTTTTTTTTATAATTTTATGTGTCAATTGATCAGCAAAAACTAAAACGCAGGAAATTTCCTGTTATGCTGAGCTGGTTTCAGTAAATTCACTAATTCACTTTTTTTTTTTTTTTTTTTAAACTGTTATGAAAGTGAATCATGAAAATCATGCTAAGTCAGCTATGTAACGCACGTTTCTAGTTCCGTCATCAGAATGGAATAATTCATCTGCTTCACTGTCACCGGAAGGCTTTGAAATATTTGAATGTCGTGCATGTATGAATGTTTCTCCATGACGTTAAGATGTCTTCTCTCCTACAAAGCATATCTCTTAATTTGGCAAGACTTTGTATCATTCACCCTAATATTGTATAATTTACTTACCCTAGCATAAGAGATTACAGTATCAACATCAACAGGTTATGAATGAGATATTTATTTTTTAATGTTGCTCTATGAATAGTAAATCTACCAAATCATAGTATAGCGCAAAGTTATTGACTTCACAGCAACTAAACCTATATTTTGTTGTTTTGTTTTAGTTTTTGTTATAAATATACCAAATAAATATACCAAAACACAAATATACTAACAATTACATTTCATATCTGAAGGTCACAAAGAAGTCTACAGGCCTTATTGGCACTTCCTGTTAGATTTATCAGAAATTAATTTAAATATTCCATTTATTTGCTGTAACACAGAATTTTGAATTATGATTGATCACATTTAGGTGGAATATGTTATTATTATCATTAGTAAGCAATTTGCATAAGTAAATAAATAAGTGCTATATTAAAGTGGCTTTTCTTCATTTTCATCCTCTCACGTAAAGATATTCATTACTCTAAATCTCTCATATCCTATACCAGCAAAATTCCTGCTCCAGTTTTGCAAACTTTAACACCACCATTAGCTAATAATGGTCACTAAAGAGGCTTGTTGAAAGTATTTAAAGGGATTGTTCTCTCAAAAATGAAAATTTGCTGTTAATTTACTCACTCTCAGGCCATCCAAGATGTAGATTTTTTCTTTAGTGGAACAGTAAAGAAGATTTTTAGCTGAAACCGTGGTCCTCTGTGATTCATATAATGGAAGTCAGTGGGTGCCATTATTTTGAGATTCAGGAAAAGCATGATGATGATACATTGAGATTAGACTTAAAGTCTTGAGGTTAGACCTTTACACTTAAGAAGTGAAAAGGTCGGTCTATGCAAGAAACTGAACACAGGGTCTTTTTCCCCCAGAGTAACAGTTATGCCAGGACAATCATCCACAACCTCAAATAAGAGTCTAACTCTATATAAAATAGCAGATTAGTGAACATGGAAGATGAAATAAAATATTCAGTAGTTGAAAGTTGCTTTTGATTTTAATAATGTATTACGTCAGGTTTTACACCAGAAAGCCAGCTCAGGATTGGCCGACGCTGTTCACGTGAGATGCTGACGCAGGAGCCGGCCAATAATGACTCGGCGTTCTGACGTAGCACCTGGAAGCACTGAATGTAAACAGCGTAAGAGAATGACACAGAAGAGAAGATATTGTTGAATAAAGTCATTATTTTTGTTTTGTTTTTGCATCCGTGGATACGCCACTTCCGGTATTTTGCCAGTTACTCGACATGGGTAAATTGCAATCGAGGATTTTTAAAAATGGAGTATTTATTTGAGGAATCGTGACAACCCCTACACTAATTAACTTTACACACTCATAGCGTAGCTTTTAGAGGTTTATGTATAATATCGTGCTATGCTATCCCCTGGCTCATCTGTTGACTGTATCTGTTTTGTGTCTTTTGAAGACTGTCTTCTATTTTTCCTATTATACGGTAGAATTCGTTATTCGTTTATTATCAGTGCTTTTCCGAATAAGGTATTCGGCTTCAGGCACACCCCTAATATTAAGTACACTAGTATAATACCCTTACTATTATCTTCTTCTATTTCTTAGTATGGTCGAATGCTATTCTAAATTCAGCTGTACAGTAACATTTAACAGAAGTGTTGTGTCATTCATATCTTTCCCCCCTTTCTTACTACCGGTTGTGCTGTGAAGACTCTCTATTAAGAATTAAGTCTGAATTTGACGTGGCATATCTAAAGAGACATGAGCAGAGACATGTCTGATATGAATAGCTGTAAACCTTTTACCTAAATTGAAAGTCAGTGATAAATGCTGTTTGTGTTTCTGTAGCCACCTGTTAAAGAGATCTGTCAGAAAACACCGAGTGATGACGTGCTAAAAATTCACAATGTAGCTTTTTAGCATCAGGGTGTTTCGTTTTAGGATAAACATGACAAACATATGGTTACTTATGTTTACTCTGACTAGGTGAAACTCTGCATATGAAACATATTTCTTGAGTGACTTAATGTGTCTCAATTAATCTGAATCGATTTTGTGGTAAAACAGGTGATGCACAATAATTTAAATATATCTTTATTTTACATATTATACATTTTTATGAAGACATAAATACAATAAAACAAATATGTATTCAAAACGCAGATCAAAAATTGACCTCAAAGGTCTACTTTGCAGCATGACATTTATACATCATGCAAATATGCTTAGAAATATGGCCCAAAATGTAGTTAATTAGGCCTACATAAATAAATTATTCTTACATAAACTGCAAGGAAACAAATACTGAAAAAGTAATCTGCAGTTATTCCAAGGCATCTCTTTTCCAGAATGGAATTCCATGTTTTTAAAGTCAAATTGCTTTATAAATACAATAAATATCTAGCTTCACTTAAGTTTGGTCTTGGTCTATTATCAGTGGTGTTGGAAACTTTCTAGCCATTCAATTAGTGAATCCAGCTCTCCGATAGCCTTCACGGCTCCTGCTGCCTGATCAAGCTGAGAGACAAAAAGAAAGTTATTTTTTCTTTCATTTTATGTGTCCGGAAAAATTCAGTAGAATTTAGTATAATGTATTTAAATATGTTAAAATATGTTAAACTTAGCTGAGACTATACATATTGTCAGATTAACAAAAATATTTAATAATTAAAGGGAGTAAATTTATGAATAATGGGTGTTAAAAGTCTGAGAAAATCTGTGAAGCTTTTTACAGGCCTAGTTATAATGTGTCCTGTTAGTGAATTATGTCTCTTACCTTGTCATACATGGTTTGAATACCTGTGAGTTTTAGTCTGGCATCTTCACTGCACTCACAGTGTGCATTGGCATGCTTTTGGATAGACAGAAAACATCACATGGTTAAGTTAATCCAAAAGCTTTCCAAGAATGTCTCTGTATTCTTATACTTACAACTACCCCACCAATATTCAGTACACTTGTTTTCATTTAAAATTGCTTATTTTTTTATTTATTAGTGCGCTTTCGTAAAAGTGCCACATAATATCGTAGCTTACAAATTTTTATTACTAAGCAATGTTTTAGTCAAAGACCTGGGAGGTCTTTGACTAAAGGAGGTCTTTGACCTTGACCTTTGTAAAAATATTTGCGAGTTACGACAGTATGCGGGACTTTTCCCATTTTTTTCCAGTCTTACAATTGCTACAGTTTGAAAAAAAAAACATCTTTTAACTTTGAGTAGTGTCTAGTATCTTGTACATACACACACTCGCAGATCCTTGGTGATACTGAGGAAGGAGTTGGCCAGGACGCTGGTGGTTCTGCGATGTAGGGATTGACTGCTGGTGTAGCCGATAAAGACCTTATCCATGTAAAAGTGTAGGAGCTGCCTGAGGAAGCAGCAGCTTTCTGTAGCCTAAAAATGGGGAAGATGCATGAATCAGCCTTAGTAATATTTGGCACATTTTAATTGATCAGTTGATTCTACAAAGGTTATGATGCTACAGACACTTCATAAAAACGTTTAAAAATGTTACCTGTAAACTGTTCATAACGTCTTTTCTAAGTAATCTGATTCCCTTGTGATCATCTCCTGAAATCTGTCAAAACAAAAGATGTTATGAGATTGCATTATTGTTGTAATCACTACTTAACCTCAAACCACAGATGCAGTAAAAAATGAGGCCACTTTAAAAATGGCTTTGTTTGATGTTGCTTGCATGTAAAGTTTTTGCTCTGTTTTTGCCAGGGAAATGATTCGTCAGCCTGACAAAGAGCTGAACACATTGCCAGGAGTTTCCACGTGTTAGCTAAGGAATTCCTTTAATTCATTGGTAACACTTTACAATAAGATTTCATTAGTTAACTACTTTAGTTAACATGAACTAAGAATTAACAATAATCCTACAGCATTTATTAGTCTTAGTTCGTGTTAATTTCAACATTTACTAATACATTATTAAAATCAAAAGTCTTATTTGTTAGCATTAGTTAATGCACTGTGAACTAACATGAAGGACTGTATTTTTATTAGCTAACATGAACAAAGATTAATAAATACTGCAACGAATGTACTGCTCATTGTTAATTCATGTTAGTTAATACATCAACTAATGTTAACAAACGAGACCTTATTGTAAAGTGTTACCCATTCATTTTTCCTTTGTCATGCTTAAGTCATTGGCATGTTAAACTCAAAACTGAAACAAAAAAAAGCATGTCTTGCCAAGAAGAATGAAATAGCTAAAATCAATAACCTGTTGGTTGACTTGTCAAACCTGTCAAGAAAGCCCATTGACATCACCAGTGACGTCACTGTTATGGTGGAAAATTGACTAAGTGCTATTTATATACGTTTAGCTTACATCAAACCGCTACCAGATATTTTAACAGAAGGAAACGATGAAGCTAACACATGACTAAGGCTAGACTGTAAGCATGCTTACCATGCCATGACGAATGTGCTGGAAGTGGTGCCTGAGTTCATGCGTATGAATGTTCACATTACAACTCCCCAAGTGAAGCCTCCGACCCTGGGCTTTGTTCCATAGACCACACAGCATGATGCATACAAACATGCTATATATGATAAACAAGTCCTTCATTATGCTTCTGACAGTTCAGCCTGGGAAATGAAGAAAAGACAGTCAAACACAACCATGTATGTGCTACATAAAATGATACTGTATGAGCTATATCAGTCTGTTCTAGGATAAAATATACATGCTATATGTTATGTTTTGTTACCTAGTGAGGTCCAAGGAGTGTTTTCTTCATGGAATGATGTGCACCTCTGCATGGTGATGGCAGGTGCTCTTATAGTGGGACATGAATGAGGGGAATTTTGGCAGATATTCCTTGATTATCTTCTACCTCCCATTACAGTAAGAGGAAGTGAATGTCTTTGCAAGATTTTAAATTCATCACTATGGGAATTGACATGAAAGGATGAAGGACTTCCGTTCAAACAATTACTGACGTACATAATGTTACAATACCTGTAGTAGCATGTTATACTTTGTAGTTGAGTAATTATATATCTTGTCAGTAATGGGGTTGGTAAGATTTTTTTAATGCTTTTGAAAGAAGTCTTCTAATGCTCACCAAGGCTGTATCAAAAATACAGTAATGTGATGACAAAGCTGAATTTTTAGCTAGTCTTAATTACTTAATTACTAATGAGGAAGAAAGACCACACACTATTTTTATCCCCTAATTTGGTTATCCTTCTTTTTTTTTTAGCAGATCTGTTAAGGCAGCTTACTGTACACTTGCCACAGTGACAGTCCCCCTGCGGCCCCTGGGTATTAGGGGCTCGGTCGAGTAATAACTGTTCAGTTCGTATAGTTTCCAAAACTTTGAACCTAGGATGTTTAGTTTACCAGCTCAAAATTGTCACTCTACCACCATCTCTACATCATTGCATATGTTAATTTCATCTGATAAAGCTTGGCAGAAACGTCAGAGTTTCCTTTTCAATCAAGTGTCATATTTTTTTTTTTTTTTTAACACCTTTCAGTGCAGCTTGTGTAAACCAAATTTTCTCTAGTGACCAAAAAATGAATTAGTATTCTTTTTTTCCTGAAAGGGAATTTATTCTAGATATTGTTGCAGTGGCGTGCACAGACCTCCGCTGGGGTAGGGGCAAAAGTGAGTTCCAAGTCCGTGTGGGGGTGGCATTCCGTTCCCCTCGGTTCAAATCGCGCTCAGATTCAAATTGTGCTCCGGGGGTCAATACGACCGAAAGGGCACTTAAGCGATTAAAGGGGCAGGGGCTCAAGCCCCCCACCGCACCCGACCCCACCCCACCCCACCCCGTGCACACCACCCCACCCCGTGCACACCACTGCATTGTTGTGTTATATAATAATGTTTCTTTACTGGTAATTTCATAATCATGTGACCAGCATTGCTCGACTTTTGAAAGTACACACCATTATCTAACAGAACGCTTTTCTTTAATCATTTCTGGTACTGTTGGATGGCACTGGCAGGAAATAAGTTCAGATGTTCCTTGCTCTGTTTCCTGATGCTGCAGGCAGTGTTTTATTTTTTTCTTCCTAACAAAGGTTGCTCTGAATTTTTGCTAATCAAACCTGTCTCTGAAATAGGTAACTGTCTGTCGTAAGAATTCTTTGCACAGGAAGGAGGAAACGAACACATGAAATACTTTAATTCATTGTTTAAAATATGAAGATGTTGAAACACTAAATTAATTTGCAATCATTGAGCAGGAAGAGAACCAAAACACTGTCATAATTTATTGTTACTGGATATAAAAAAGTTCCTGGTTGTATTGTTTTATATCAGTCATCACTAACATGTGGGGACCTGAAACATAATTTCAGTAGTTCACTTTGTGATTCTGAGTTTCACGTTTATCCATTTCTATCTACATTTCAATTCCATTTTTTAATATATATTTTCTCAATTATAGTGACATTGAGTGGAGCAGCATTTAGGAAGCAATATGTATAGGTTTATACTCATCCAAAGAAGTGCTGACTCTTTATAGGACACAGTGGTGGTCAGTGACAAAGTATTTTTACTTTTATTTTTAAGTATCTGTACTTTATTTTGGGAAACTTTTACTTTCACTTCACAACATTCCAAAGCATAATGTCTTACTTTTTACTCAACCATGTTTCATAAAAACACGTCATTCCATGAAATTTTGAACTGAAGAAATAGTCTTTTTAATGAACCTGCTTTTTAATGAACCTTGCGAAATCGCAAATCACACTGAACAATTTGTTCGTGAATTGGATCGATCCAATTGCACCTGTTTTCGAGTCAACAACTCACTGATTCAGTCTTTGATCTGGTCAGAGCGAGTCTCCAGTTAACAATTCACTGAAACTGGTGCAAAAAATAAGTTACTATTCAACAATATCTAGTGATAGGCGATCTCAAAACACTGCTTCATGAAGCTTCGAAGCTTTACGAATCTTTTGTTTCGAATCAGTGGTTCGGAGCATATATCAATGTGAACTATTGAAATTTCGAAACACTTTTGACGTAACAAAGCCTCGTTTACTGAAATCACATGATTTTGGCGCTCCGAACCACTGATTCAAAACAAAACATTCGTAAAGCTTCGAAGCTTCATGAAGCACTGAAATCGGCCATCGCTAGATATTGTTGAATAAAGTAATTTTTTTTTTTTTTTTTTGGTGCACAAAAAGTATTCTCGTCACTTTATAATATTAAGGTTGAACCACTGTACTCACATGAACTGTTTTAAATACGTCTTTAGTAGCTTTCTGTGGTTTGAAAAAGGAAATGATCTTGCTGGCAATGCAGGCCTCACTGAGCCATCGGATTTTATCAAAAATATCTTAATTTGTGTTCCGAAGATGAACGAAATTCTTACGGGTGTGGAACGACATGAGGGTGAGTAATAAATGAATGAATTGTCATTATTGGGTGAACTAACCCTTTAAGCCAGTCCTAGACTAAAATGCATGTTTGAGCTCTTTTAAAGGGATAGTTCACCCAAAAATGAAAATTCTGTCATCATTTACTCACCCTCAAGTTGTTCCAAACCTGTATAAATTTCTTTGTTCTGCTGTACACAAAGGAAGATATTTAAAAAAAAAAATGTTTGTAACCAAGCAGATCTCATTGACTACCATAGTAGGAAAAAAAATACTATGGTAGTCAATGGGGCCCGAGTTCTGCTTGGCTACAAACATTCTTCCAAATATCTTCCTTTGTGTACAGCAGAACAAAGAAATTTATAGAGGTTTGGAACAACTTGAGGGGGAGTAAATGATGACAGAATTTTCATTTTTGGGTGCCATCCCTTTAACTGAACGCAATTACACTGCACAATTACATTATATCTTAAAATATGTCAGTGGCATTGTTTTGTCACAAGATGCACACCAGTAATGTATTTTTTATGGGCACGTTTATAAAAGCTACTTAAATGCCCTAATTGAACTAAGGCCTAATTCTTGTGTAATCTAAGCCCTGTCTGTGAAACTAGGCCTTAAAGATTAATTTACTCAATATAATGTACTGTACTTGATAATAGTTTACCACAAGATGTCGCTATAGACACAATTTTCTTTTGTGCTGGGTACATTTGGCTTTGAAAACGTTTGTGTATGTGTAGTAAATTACACACTAAATCTGTCTTCTTGGTGGTGGGAGGATCCTATTGGAATTCTATATGGCGTGAGGATCCTGTTGAAATTGCTCCATTTATTATTGTTTTATTGTATTTTTATGTTATGCGAAGTGTGGAATATAGCAGGTGCGTTGTACATTTGCAGTGACAGAGTCTACTTTCAGATAGCGTATGTGCATATGACCAATATAAAACCATATAAATGGAATGGTTAAATTAGCCTCTTATTAATTTGTGAAAAGCCCTAAGTGAAATAAGTAAAAAAAACTTTTGGTGGCAATGTTATGTTTAAGTATGTTTGAATAGAATTTTTTTTTCTATACATATTTATTTATATAGAAATATTGACAAGATGAAAGCAGGACTACACACAGTACTTTAAAAACACAGGCACATTAAGGACATTTTCAACTACACAGTAGTTACATTATTCCCGTTTATCATTCTTTTCATCGAATCTCTAATCTACCCCTATAGATCAGTATACTTCTTGCAGTTTATTCATTGTAACTACACTAGTTGTCTGTAGCACAGTACGTCAGTTAATGTACCTTTATTTTTAGGGTTTAATTAATTCCACTCAGCCATTGTTGCTTCTTCTGTTCTGTATAATCACATAGAAACGTTTAATGCAGAATACTCATGCTCAGTTGTATTCAAGACAGGAAATTCAATAAATATGATGCATTGAAAGTTTTTAGGTTACACACTGAAACATTCCTGAACGTTAAAGATAAAAAATAAAAAAAAATAAAAATGCATTGCCATTTGTTCTTAATTCCTTGCTTGTTTTCTCTGGTACTGTTTGATTCAATCAGTACTGTCAAGTAGACAGGAAGGCCTGGTTGTGCACAGGCATACATAAATCTGTTCATCACTCATAACATCTTATATTACTATAGCATGGAGGCGTCTGAAGCACATTATGACATCAAAGGGCACAGGAGGACTCAAGTGATTGCCATCCAGACGCAGGTATCTCAGTTTGGGTGCTCCGTTTTCATCGTGCATGTTGTGAGAGTTAGTGGGGCAGATCTCAGTGCCGTTTATATCTGCAAAGACAAGTAAATGTGTTATTCTATGGAAAATATTCTGTGGCACAATACAAAAATCGAAATGAAGTACGTACTCTCAATGTTATTGTTATTGAGGTGAAGTTGCTCCAGCTCGGAGTTGAACAGGGGAACAGTGCTCAGCTTGTTATGGGCCAAATGCAAATCCAACAGTGAGCTCACATTGAACACCATCTTTGGAAGACCTTTGTCACTAAGCTGGTTGTAGTTAAGTCTCACAAAGGCTAGGTTTTTGAAATCCTTGAAGTAGTCCTGTGGAATCTCTTCAATGTTATTTCTGTCCAAGAACAGTTGGAAGAGGCTGTTGGGTATATTTGCAGGCATCTTCCGTAGGATGTTGTGGGCCAGATTGAGCTGAATCAAGTTCTTCAGATCTTTGAAGATGTTCTTTCCAATGCTGCTGTCGCTGATCCTGTTGTGATGCAGATCCAGAAGCGCAAGATGTTTCATCTTGCTGAACGCTCCAGAAGGGATCTTTGAGATCTGGTTGCGGCTGAGTCTAAGCTGCTCCAGACCGACCGGCAGGTCACCGGGCACCTCCTTTAGCTGGTTCCTCTGCATATAAAGATAAAGGAGGTTTGGCAGCTTCTCAAACACTTGTTTCTCCACCAAACGGATGCGGTTGTTTCCCAGATTTATCCACTTAAGCTCAGTGCAGTTGTTAAAGGAGTCTGCAGTTACTTGATCAATGTAGTTGTTCTGTAGGTACAGATAGTGGGTTCGGAATGGGATGATCGGGACCTTCCGGAGGTTGCGGTTTTCACAGTACAGGGCATTTGGGTAAGATGGTGGGCAAAAACACTCTCTGGGGCAGTCTGGGAATTCAGAGGGAGGGCCTAGGATCGGAGGGGGGAAATCTGTGGGTTCCTGGGGTTCGGGTGCAGATTTGGGGGCAGGAGAGGATGGTTTTTTGGGGGCAGGAGGTTTCTTGGTGGTAGATGGGCGGACAGGCTTTGGTCTTGGTCTTCGCTGGCCACAGACATCCGTGATCAGAAGAAGGACAAGAAGAGAGCAGTATGCAAGCCCAGCTTTCATTGTCCTGAACAGAGAAGCAGAAAAACATTGTCATTTTGCCTATTTAGTAATTTAAAAGACTAAAATATTGAAAATAAAATAAGATTAAGTTATTTTTTAATTTATGTTTTAATTTATGGCATATTGACTTCACTTAATTGCATACTTTGCCATCTTGGAAAATCAAGAGAACAATTTGAAACAAGATCTTTGAAACAAGAACTCCAAAAGAGACTTGTGTGAGGTTTCTGGGATCTTTTGGGTCTTTTTGGGTAAAGAACCATAAGAAGGATAGAAGAAACAACTGATATAGTAAAGATACATCTTTCGTGTGTTTTTTTTCCTGGGATATCTTGATCAGGGTCTGGTATGACACAGCTACAAACTGTAAAG
Organism: Mylopharyngodon piceus; assembly: GCA_039654765.1. Lineage (NCBI taxonomy): Eukaryota > Metazoa > Chordata > Actinopteri > Cypriniformes > Xenocyprididae > Mylopharyngodon > Mylopharyngodon piceus. The sequence goes on along the minus strand of CM077452.1, from coordinate 22,374,917 downwards.
TGTTTTTTTTTGTGTGTGTGTCTTTGTCAGAGCATGCAGTCATGAATGCTTCCAGTTTGGCTGGATTATTATGACTTCTACAGACTCTACAGGTTTTCTGCACAGGGCTGTGATAAAGGCTCTATTGTGCTATGCAAGACCTAGGAAAGAGTGAGTCTTAATGAGGGAAACAGGCTAAACACCCAGGGGAGCTTGGAGGAAACCAATGCTAAAGCAGTCGTAGTGTTGCTATGCTATCTGCACCACTTAAAGTTGAATTGCTGATTGGTGGAACACCAAAAATGTTACATCATTACTTGGAGGATTAAATAAAGCTTGATCAAACAGAGTAGCCAACCTGCTCTACTTAGCCAAAAGTTTTTTTTTTAAGATGTTAGTCTCTAGTTTATAATTCAGCTGGTGTTCACAGGCAGTACAACGTATAAAGATGAGCAATGTTATTTGATTTTTGTTTCACATAATATGAGACTAATTTTTTAATGGAAGATGACACAACAGTTTAAAAATTTAGAATAATTGGTAACACTTTATTTTAGGGTCTTTTAACTAGTTGCTTATTAGCATGCATATTAATAGAATATTGGCTATTTATTAGTACTTAAGCACAAATTAATGCCATATTCTGCATTACAATATTCTACATCCTTAATCCTACCCAATACCTAAACTTAACAACTACCTCACTAATTATTAATAAGCAGTAAATTAAGAGTTTATTAAGGGAAAAGTCATAGTTAATAGTTTATGTGTGTTCCCTATACTAAAGTGTTACAGAATAATTATTATTGTGTATTGTAATATTTGCATACAAGTTTAAATTTATAATAAATTTTATTGCATAGCTGTCCAATTGGATGCCAAAATTGAAAATTAAGTCAAGAGAACCAACATTTTATGCATATTTAATTTAATATAAATAATAAAATAAATTAATATTTAGCTTTAACATATTTAGCAAAATTATATTATAATATATCAATAAAGCACCTTCATCAGGCCAAACACTCTTATCAAGGATTCTTCATCTGCTTCTTAACTCCTATATAATAACAATGACTGCCACTAAAGCTTCAATAATTCGGTCTTTGCTGGACTTTAACTTTGCAGGACCTTTAACCCAGTCCCCTTTGAAGCATGTTTTAAAGCAAGAACTGCTCATTTTAGGCCACAGCTCTTTTGGGTTTATGTCTGAACTTTGACTACACAACATCAAAATATGTTAATTTAGCTTTTTTTGGCCTTTCTACTGTGGAGTCTCACGTCTTTTAGATCATTATCTTGCTGTGTTATCGAACTGCGCTTCAGCGTCCATTTTTAGAGAAGTTTCCAGATGTTCTCTTTAGGAATGCTCTGATACAAAGCAGAATGTTCAAGTTTTAGTTGCAGTTCAGCCAGTTGGATGTTTTTCAGGGTCCACATGACTTCATCAATGATTTGAAACCACTTTTAGAAATATTTTGGAAGGTTGGCTGATGGGAAGTGATCTCAAGTTGAAGATTGTTTTTACTATGCTTCAGTGGAAAAAAATAAAAAATAAACAGACTGATAAATTTCAACAACTTTGTTTTACTTTGAGGAATTTCAGAACCTTCAGGAATTTTTTTTGATAGTTCTTTTATACGGTGTGAAAAACTTCATGCTGGAAACTTAACGGTAAAAATTTGTGAAATTATATTGAGCAGTGTTAATATAATAGGGTTAATAAACATAGTGGATTAAAACATGTCTAAAATACTGTATGTAAACATTATAATATTTGCTTACACTGGGTTACTATTATCTAATATTATATTTGATTTGACTAGATGGGTCAAGCCCTAAAAACGTGTCTGGTTAACTCCATTGTTTAGCCTAGAGGAATCATTTCACTAGAGAAATTAATGTTTTATGAATCCTATGCAGAGAATCACACCCAGGCACAAAACAAGAAGCAATGCAGCGGGTCTGATGGATGATCGCAATCAGATGTTTGGCTCAAAGTGTCTGGCTGGGTGTCAGCTGCATGGTCATGGAGACCAGGCAGCAGGACTCAGGCCTTGGGAGAAAGAAAACCTGGGAAAACGTTGATTTGTTTAGTTCTCTTCTGCATGCCTGCTTTAGGTGGGGTGTAAAGACTGTCCTTCTGAGATTGTCCTTCTGTCTGCCTTGTGAGGGAAACTTAAATTTTAATCAGAAATGTTGGAAAGCCTAATGATACTTGTGACCATATAAGGAGATTTGGGTCATTACTAGGCATAACAAACTCATAATAACAAAAACATGTTATGAGTCAGTGCTGGCAGGACTCAAAATGGGAGGGATCTGATGTGTTTTACATTTGGTTAGGGGTCAAAAAAGACAAAAGAGGTCTCTTGGATCCCATTTCTGAATCAAGAGAATAATAGTTTTGCCTAGAAATGGATCAAACTAAAAGCATTACAGGTCTGCTACCTAAGCAGTTAATATGATTAATGAAAATGTAAGAGTAAATCAATGAAAAAGCTTCCTCTGACATATCAAGTGTAGGATGGCTCAGTTTGATGGATGTAACAGATGCTAATGGAATCACTATAGCCAGACTCTGCTATATACTGTTAGGTATTTTAATCATTTTGACTGGTTTCTGACATCTTAAATGTTCACAGTAACAAGACTTTGATATATCAGGGTGGAGGATAGACCTGGACAGGTCAAAAGACAGCTGAATCATGTATAATTTATTTATTATCTTCTGTTTTAGAACAATCTTCTTCTTTTATATTACAGTCAAGGAAACTTTTTAACATCTAAATATTAAAACTGATAACAGAAAACTTGCAAGGAAACATCTACCTGTTTTAGCATTGTACTCATAGGTGTTTATGCGAAAAATCTGGACATTGATTAAGCCCTAAGAATTACTGAAAGGTACTTAGTGAACAGCCAAAGTAATCATGCCATTGTTTTCATAAGCTTTGAGTAAATAAATGATAATTGATTAAAGAATATAGATTTTAGGACTAAATTAATGTCTAAATTTATTCATTATTCGTTATTTCATTTCTTGCCAGTATCCACAGATGTTCTGATCAGTACATGTTGCTTGTCTCCTTTGAGACTGATTTGCGGCTATTTTGAAGAAACAAAGTATTTCTTACCTGTTGCTGGTTCCTGCCCTCGTTTGATGAATCCTCTAGCTGTCACTTACTCTTACAGAGTTTTGCTCTCCCACCTTGCTTTCTCCTCCTCTCTCACTCTGTTTCTTTCCCCCTTTTTCCTCCGTACTTCCCCTGTTCTCCTCTGCTAAGCAGGCTGCTTATTGGGTCGTTCCCTCTTTTCCTTTTGAAGGTCAACAATTCTTTCTCCCTGCCCCTCCTTCAGGGAAAGTGCCTCAAATTAAATCGAAATGTCCATCCCTTAACACCAGGATCTGTTCTACCCTTCTGTACACACTGATACATGTGAATGGGTGTTTATTAAGGACTACAGGGCTGGTGGGACGGGATGGAAATCGATGCAGAAAGCGTGGGGTCAACATTCTTTCCAGCACCATCCTCTGCCTGGTCACGCGGAACCTTGGGATACTTCATCAAAATCATGTGCTTTTTATTTAGTTTAGAACCACAGAGTACTGGACAGCATCCTATTATTATTTTTTTTTTAAATTGAAACTTATTGTGTGAGCTCCCTTATTTGGTATTTTCTCTCACGCTTCCTTTTTCTCTCTTTCTTGTGCTTTCAGGCCCATGCAAAGCAATGGTGATGAGATGTGCAATACATAGTTCTAAATCCCATAGAAACCTATTTGTCTTCCTCACACACAGTTGCACATTCACACAATAATTTCAGACCAACCCTTATACTATAAACCCAAGAGGACTTCAACATCTGGAGTAACAACATCTGTGATAAATGGTGTTTCAAAATTGTTAGTCTGAAGAGCTTCAACATTTATGGCTCGTTTCCACTGAGCGGTACAGTTCAGTTCAGTATGAACAGTACACCCTGATTAGGCTTGCGTTTCCACCGCCAACAGTACCCTTACTTGATAGGCGTGGTGTAGCCGGAAAGTAGTGATCGACGTCATTCTCGCGCGAAGAAGAAAACGACACAGTAAACAACAATGGATACAGCAGATCTTGTTCTTGCTTCTCGGCTTGAGGCTGTCTGTCACAAGAAGAAGACAAGCTTTGCTTGCTGCATGCCAACATTCGGCGTTTCACAATGGGCTATATGCACGGTTACTTCCTGGTTGTCGTTAAGGCTGCTCGGGCATTTCCGGTGAACTGTTAGCTGTTCATTCTGTGCTCGCTGTTCATTTTGTGCTCGCTGTACATCGACACAAAACCATCAGTGGTTGACTTTTTAATGTTGTATTCATATTTTAATGCAGTTATCACATTTACCTAATTTGCCAATAAACCAGTTTTATTGATTGCAATAAAGATGAAGCTATTGGGACCATTTAAAAAATGCCATGTCTGAATTTAGACACCCCCCCCCCGTATAAAATAACTAGGTTTACATTTTGTCAATGTTAAGTATGGAGTACTCACAAAATCTTATGAAAAACAACGTTTCTTGTGAATGAATTACACAGAAAGCGAGCACCGTGCTTTCCCTTTGTAATCACAGCAGCTGTCAGTCAGTGCAGCGCAGGATCATGATTTCGGCACACTTGTAAAAACACACACTTTATTCAATTTATTCTAAAGTGCACAATGAATATTTAATTTTTGACGCTTTTTTTCACACGAAAGTGTGAAAACTGATGGTCGAATTGAATTTAGCGGAGGAGGAACACTGAGGTACTTTTTTATTTATTTATTTTCTATGCTGTCTTACGTTTGAGTAACTAAATTAATGCTATGCCTGACTATTTAAGTGACTATATTCTTATTATAAAATAAGTATTACACTACTGATGCTCAACACACCAGCAAATTAGGCTACATATCACCGGAAGTTTTCGAGCTATCTTATATTATTGCGGAAGTTCTAAAGAACGCTCTGTGCATAGGCCTATAGCCCATACCAAAGAATACACTAACAAGAAAAAACACTCAATAGAACGTTCCATTGCAACACCAGCGCCCAGCAGCAGCCCTGCGTTTCCGCCATTTTGGGTTGAAAGCGAGTCGGCAGCCCACTAGTTTCTATGGCAATATCAGCTGCTTTGTTAAAAAAAAAAAACGTACATTAAAGCTGAAATCCAATCTGAATGATGGACACAGAATAAAATACTATCACTAGTGATCATCAAATCCTTTTTACAGTTTATTTTACACACTTTGTGTTTAAGTCTTCCACTTTTTTCACAAAACCTTTGCTCTCTAGAAACCCAGTCAGTTTGGGTTAAAATTCTTTAAAAGGCTTATAAACAATGAATTATTACTAACATATGAAATTAAATTAAGGACATGCATCAGAAAAATTGGGAATGTTGGACAATAAATAGCCTATATGAATATAACAGCTTGTTCTTGCAGTGTTGTCTAATGTCCGTTAAAGCAAGAGTCTCCAAAAGTGTGAATTATGCGATAACGGACACAGCAATGCATCATGTATTATAAGATCATTATGTTTGTAGCGTGATCCATTAAAACGTACAATATTTCAATTCAGACCTAGATACTATTATTAGCCTACTATTACTCCACTAGGTCTGAAATATATTGTTCGCTGCAAACATGATGATCTTAAATTTATTAATTATTAATTTACTATTAAATGTATAAAGTTGCATAAAATGGAAATACTCAATAAAGTAGGCTAACTACGTTACCTCAGATGGTTGAATGGTTGGATTCCACAACTGGTAAAATAAAACATATATAAGACACAACATTTACTGTAGGAGCCATACAATTTACTGGTGACTTAATTTAAAAAAAAACTGTTCTATTGCGCTTCTGATTTGGCAGTGAAATTCGCCGATTTTGGGTGCGTAAGATGTGAAGGATTCTATGGTCCAGTTAGTATTTTCACCCCATAATGGCGGCCGCGCTACCGGAGCGCCATCTAGTGGCTGTTACCCAAAAAGTATCAAAGTGTCGCCTCTTAGGTTCTAAGCTCTTTGCCCATACCAAGTACGCAAAGTTCAGACGTCCATACAGCAGCACCTACCAGCAAGCGTCAATAGGTTGTTTGCACATGACGTCATTGCTGCACGCGAAATGCGGCTGGAGGGCAAGGAGTGATTTTTCTATATAGGAATCCTATCACAAACTCAAAATTCCTATGTTTTGCGTCGTTCATGGTTCCTTAAATCTATCAAACCGAGAAACCACAATGAGCTTTTATCGTTTACGTAACTTATATCGTTTTTTAACTTTAAAAGGTGTCACCTTTTATAGCCTTTTGCGTCTGCTGATACTGAAATGAATACCTGCTTACCTTTTTTGTTTTTGACTTGGCTAAATATTAACATTCTTCATGGTATCGTTTACAGGGAAGAGAAGCTATTTTATCCCATTGCATGATCATTTGGTGTTTTCACTTAAGTTTTGTAGAATTCCGTTTACAATGTTGATCTGGTTACCGTGAAAACAGTGTCCCGCGCTGCATATGGTAGAAAATGTCCAAATAAAAAAAAAAATGTGTTCAACAAGCTGAAATAAGTCTATAAATTTCTTTGTTGGAAGGGTGTAAATGTAACCGTAGTTTTAATGTTTTCTTTGTAAATATTCACTTTCCCATATGGCCGCGGAGGAGAATCGGAGGGTCACATTCAGCTGACAGACACACTGTATTTTTTTAATTAATTAATTAATTTATTTTTTTTAACAAATGACAACCAAAATCAAACCCATAGAAGCTTGTGAACAGTTTTGAAGTGGCTGCGTGCAAGTTATACTCATTCACAAGCCGAGTGAGAGTCATACTCGCAAATGTAATGTTAATTATTAAACCAAACAAAATACAACACTTTCAAAAACACTCAACTATGTGATTATTTTATTGAGTGATAGGGGGTGGGTTCAATCAGTGACATTATTAGATTTGCTATACGGCGTCTCCCCGTCACCTCCTCAACCTGCTTCCCTTAGTGTTTTTACACGTAGAAAAGGCGAAAATTGTATTACAACGTCCAGTTTTTTCCCTGATGATGTGAGCTCCTGTTGCAGTTCTCGATTCAGTATAAATGACCTACAATGGCGACATTTTTCACAATCACGACAGAAAATCAAAAATACTGCCCTTAACGTCACTAGCAGAAAGGCAGCGCGATATAAATAAACCAAACTAGAACTGAACACGGCGTGATAGCAGCTTCACATTCTCTATATCTACCTCCTCAATGGCAGTCAAGTCTTTCAATTCAGTAGAAAAATCGCTCCTCTTCATAACATAAGGTTCACGTCCAAAATATGTTGTGATTTTCTGTTTATACCTTTCTACAGCAGCACAGTACAGACTTTTCTCCATTTCTTCCATTCTAATTTTCACTGCTTGCCCTCCACAGTAATTTCGCGCGTCACCAGAACCACGTGATTGCAAACAACCTATAGCGGAGAAGCGGAGGAGAAAACCCGCGTAATTTAAAAACTACTTTATTGTGTCGTGAAATGTAGTTTTAAAAGTTTTTCAGGCGAGAATGTAATTGTTTAAAGCTCAAATCTGTGGTTTATTTATAAAGATAGCGCCTATTTGAAAATTTGATCTGACGTTGTCGGAGTTGTGAGATCCAGGTGATCACCGGGCGCTCAGTGCTAATGTACCCAGCCGAGAACAGCTGTACCTCGGCTAGTCCTTCTGACATTTGCCGCTGGCTCAGATGTCTCTGTAGTGGTTAAAAACGAGATATCATTCATCTTGTGTATAACGGGCAATCTTTGGTCTCATGAATTTATAATTTGTTCCCGGGCAAATCGTTTTGGCTGAGGGCAAAGTGAAGTTTCATAACTTTATATATTTATTTAACTTTACCGTTGTACTAGTGCGCTGACTTTGTATGTTTGACTGAATTGTTTGCTTGTCTTTATTTCTTATTGTATAGCTTCTCATACTTTATACTTTTATAATGGTTATTATTGATAATTAAATCTGACTTTTAACAAAAAGAGAGGGTTGTTTTGTCTTATTTCATTTTATTATAGGCTACATGTAGGCTACATATACAGTGAAGATAATCAGAGTACATATGCACATATTGCCTGAACCACACATTAATAGGTTTCATATTTTTTAAATGAAAACGAAAAGAGGCAGGGTTGTGTTTTATATTTTGTTTTGTTATATAGCCTACATGAAGTTAAGATAATCAATACACGCGTTGCCTGAACCACATTTGTGTGGCGCCTCTTGTTTTGTTTTGTCATTCCCCTTGCGCAAGTGACGATTCTCTGTCAACCAATCAACGTTCTGCAGAGTGTAGCTCCACCCTTTTGGTACCGGTACTATTGGTACTTTTGTGCTTGGTACCCCAACGGAAGGGTCCCAAAAAAGTGGTATGGTACGGTTCGGAATTAGGGTACCATTCACAACTTTTGACAATGGAAACGGCAAAAATTGCGTACCGTACTGTACTAAACCGAACCGTACCGCTCAGTGGAAACGAGCCATTAGTCAGTTTTGTCTGAGATCTCTGGCAATGTCCCAGATTTGCACATTTGTGCTAAACGAGAATCATGCAATTGTGGGCTGTAATTGTGGTCAACCTCATTCAGGGATTGATTGAATCTCTAAAACAGCCCAGGACTTATACACTATAAAACTCAAGTTCAGAATACTCAAAACAAATCACAATTGTGAGATATAAATGTCATGGCGGCTGTGTAGTATTACTCCAAAGCTGAGATGCTTGTAGCAGAATCATGATAAAGATAATTTAAATAAACATCAAGAAAACACCAGCAAAGCACATTCAGGAGGGAGGGGTTCTGGAGGAGGAGGAGGACGAGGAGCAGTCGAAGACTGATGAGACCCAGGATCTGGCAGAGGGAAACACCAGGGAGAAGATGATGGAGAAAGGAGCCAGGGAGGATGCGATGGAGGGAGGAACCAGAGGATGACCCAGAGCAGAGCCCGAACGAAGGCCCACGGTGGAACTGATGGAAGGAGGAGCCAGAATGGAACCAGGAGCCTGACTGACAGAGGTGAAGTTGTAAAAAACTGGGCTGAACCAGCGGTGACAAAGACAACTTGAGGTTGGGCTGAACCAGCAGAGACGAAGACAACTTGAGGTTGGGCTGAACCAGCAGAGATGAAGATGACTTGGAACTGTTCTGAACCAGTGGCGAGGAACACAACTTGGGACTGGCCGAACCAGCAGAGATGAAGATGACTTGGAACTGGACTGAACCAGCGGCAAGGAAGACTACCTACGACTGGACTAAACCAGCAGCGAAGAAGATGACTTGGGACTGGACTGAACCAGCAGGGAGGAAGATGGAGATCAAATGAGGATCAAAGGAGACTGGAGATCTTGGAACAGTTCATCAAAAAATGATTCCTTTGGCACCCAGCTTATTACACGCACCTCAGCGATGGGAGTGTGGGCGAGGTTCCAAACATCCCATCAAACTCCACTGATATTCCCTCTATGGACAGCGGATGCTCTTGCCAGCTCATTCACCTGGTCAGACTATGCGATGTGCTCGGGCTCCAGGATGAAATTGGCCTCTGGCAAACACTCTGTAACAAACAATGGACGAGAACTCGGGCAAATATAGTGACAGGGAAAACGAAACAGAACATGACAATAAAACTAAACAGAACACAATTAGATATTAAGTCACAGTTGTGTTTAAAAAATCACAATTGTAAGATATAGTCACATTATAACATATTAAGTCAATTATGATGAAAAAATAACAATTGTGAGATACAAAGTTGGAAAAGTGAGAAAAATGGCAATTGAGAAATAGTCACTGTGAGAAATAATGTCACAATTATGATGAAAAAAGTCACAATTGCTATAGATATAAAGACACTTTTTGTTTTTTACTCCAAGGTAAAAATAGACGTTCATAATTTCCACTATATATTGATATGTGTTAAATAGTGTTTTTCTTTGTCCACATTGTTGATAATCTGTGATGTGAAGAAGTGTTTCTGGTGCTGGTCCAGTTATGTTTTTGGCAAGAGCACTTTTGTATGCCGTGAGATCCTTTGTAATCTTGAAATTATGAATACTGTTTAGATCTCACTATTCAGGCGCAGGCTGGTCTCTATCAAACATCATTTCATCAGTGTTATAGTGGGTGTGATTTTGCGTGTGTGTTGTAATGGCTCTTGCTCGGTACTCTACATGACTCATTGTGACATTTACTCTGATACCTTGTGAGATCATTTAGGTCAAATATTCTGTATGGCAAATATTCTCTGCCAAGACTATGTTATTTAATACAGTATCATTGTCATCTGAGGCACATCTAAAGTCTGTTGTTAATTAAAAGTAAAAGGCTGGAAAGGGTGTAACTGGAGAATACCCTTTTGGCAAGGAAATGTCTTTCCTTCTTCTTACAACTTAAGAACTAACTTCTTATTGTTTGCATATCAAGCTTAATTACATGCTTTAAGATTTATTGTCAAGAGCTTAATGGTTTGGCGCAGAGTGAAAACAACCATTGTTAGGTTAGTCATATACAGATGATGCAGAGTTGAACTGACCCTGAGCATCTGAAGGCAGATTTACTTTATTGTTCTTCTAGTATTGCTAAGGTGTGATGGTTTCCTTTGGCATGTGCTTGACAGATGATTGTGTGCGTCTGATGTGTGCAGTATTGCCATCTGGGTTGTTTTTATTGTGTGTGCTTACACACATTCACAGACAGACACAAATGATTGACAGATGTGCAATCTCAGACGCACAGAATGTGTGAACATCACCATCATTGGAGTGCGTTCTATGCTCCCTATATTGACAGTAAATTTGCATAGAATTATTAATTCTACTACATCATGCTTAAGAAACCACCAAGCCTTACACCTTGTAATTCTGCCACCTAGACAAAAATAATGAGTTTTGGGTCACCACCCAGCTTTTTCCTCTGTGTTTGAATTAATGAAGCGCTAGACATGTAATGCAGTTGTGGCCACCATAAGCGTTTTGATTATGTCTTTGGTGGAGGTCTGGTTGATGTAATCAGACTGAGATTCATTAAGATCTTTGCTTAACAAGCTCTTTCTCCCACCCATAGAGTCTGACACCAGTAACCACCACAACTTGCCAAACCCTCAGGGTAGAGTTTGTGAATTCAGCAAAATATTTTTTTCTGGGAAGTAGTCTAAGTAACTGCTTCATTCATAGCAGAATGTATGAAAACACAGCAGGGTCAATGCATGTAGATCTGGCGTATATTATAAAGGGGAAACTGAATTATTATACAGTAATTATTGTGTCAAAGCAGGTTGTAATGAGAAGCAGCTTTTTTTAATAATAATGTAAGAGGGGCTGTAGACCACATGAGGAAGCTCCAGTCTCTCGAGAATGGGTCCGTCGAAATAATGCGGGCATACACGTAAACTGGAACTTTACTGACTTTTATTTGTCAGAGCTCAGGCATGAAATAAACTCATAGCTCATGTCACATGCATTTCCTCCTCGGCACACACACTGTGCATGCCCTCTGTCCCACATAACAACCACTGCACGTGTCATTGCGTAAGTTCCCCATACCTGTCCATTACGTCACATGCATAAACAAACCAGATTATCCAACTTATATAACAATTTAATACATAATACAAAATAATCAAAATAAATCGCTCTTTAATAATAATCTTTCTTTGTTTGTACTGTACCTCAGTAACTCTTTCTGTAGGTTATATCATTGTGTCAGTAGGTGACGCACCCAATAATTCATACAGGAACTAAATGTTGATGAGTGAGCCAATGAATCATGCACTCAATTGATTTGTTAATTTAGGAACAAAACACTCTTAATGAGTGAGTCATTGAATAATTCACTCAACCATTTCATTCAAAAACACTGATTCATTCAAGAACATCACTTCCATGTCTTGCTTGGAAACATTCAGTGTTTAAGTCTACTGTGGCTTTGTTTGGAACTATTTACTTTGCAGAGCAAAAACAGACAAAATAGCGTGTCTTAAATGTAAACTATTTACTTCTTGTTTATTGAACTGTTCAAATAGAAAAAAACACTTGTAATTGTGCCGCTGGTCTGAATATTATATCAATCAGTGAAACAAAATGAATATCTATGTGGGAAACAATGAGCAAACAAAACTAAAGAGGGAAAAGGGATATCTTGAGGAGTGGCTTTTTGTTTTGTTATCTGGTTGGTCCTAGGACTTTTCAGGGACTTATTCCCTTTGTATATTGAAGGGCACTTCAATATCTCTAAGTGTTACGAATGCATTGCCTACAACTCCTTAACAATCAAACAAACACATCCAAACATTTTGAATAGTTAATTTGAAACACTGGCCTCTGTTTGTTTGTTGGATTAATTGAATATTGACTTTGGACTAAATTTGTTGATGTTTTCTTTTCTTGATATTCTTTGAGCCAGATGAACTTTTGAATCAACTTAATGGATATTTGTGCTAAATGTTTTAGACCCGTTTGTCCGTAAAGAGTCTGCTGAAATTTCTTTTAATACATTGTGATTGACGTTTATACACAGTGGTTTCCTTCCTTCAGAGGTGATATCAATCTGTCTTTTGCCTCACTAATGACTTTACCACAACTCAGCTATATATTATTCAATTTCCCATGATTCTCTAAAGAAAACTGCCTCGCTATGTTTAGACTGGTTTATGTATTTTCTCAGCCTTCCAGCTATGTGAATATAGTATATGTATATTTATATAAACTATAAAATACGTATTTAGGTGAGATTTAAAAATATCAAAGGTATCAATATGATGTGTATGGCTTTGGTTTGATGTGAATAAACATTATCTGACTGTAGTCCTCCTGGTTCATCCATTTTTTCATCATTTTCAGGTTGTTTCTGTTGTCATGGCTCTGCTAAAATGGAATGTGAAGTCCAAACCAGGCTGCTCTGCAGTTGCAAAAAAAACCTAGTGGAGATCCCAGAGAGAGTTATGGCATCTTGAACACATGGTCCATTAACTCAGATCTGTTAGATATGGAATATGGAGGAGTCATTTATTTGAACTTATTGATCAAGCATCAGGTTTTTTGTGAAATGTTTATTGATCCAACACAAGTCAGACTTGTGACAGTTCTATTGTGCGAAATTAGAGTTCAGTTCGAGCATGAGCATGATGGTGTTATTTACTCGTCATTCCATTGGACTGGTTAGAATGAGCTCTCTTCAGTCTCTTGTCTACCATGTCTTAAGTCTTTTGTCTGTCCACACTGAAAGCAAAAATGCACTCTCTTGCACTCACAAAGCACTGCACAGTGAAAAACACTTAACTGCTACGCTTCTACAGATACAGTAGCTTGTCGAAGTTGAGTGATTTGTCATATATCAGTCTCCATATTTTAACAGGATTTTGGCAACCAAATATGGAACTGTTATCCACGTATCAGAACCATTGTAAGAGAAACAGAAGAAGCCAAGACATGTCATTCTTTATCATTAACATTTCTTTTAGTGGACACTTTTTGTTTAAGCTAAACTAATTTTGCTTATGAATACTCACTGAGGGACCTGCGATCATTCCTTATGTCAAACAATGGAATGTGTTTTGTGTCCAAAGATCAGAGGTGTTTGTCACAAAATCCTTTATCTTTGTCATAGACATTGTGTTATGCTCTTTGATTAATTCATAAAGAAAATGTAATAATTTTTGTAGCTTTTCAACCTTGGCAGATGCAGTATTTTTGACAGTATTGCAGTAGTACTGCAGTGTACTGAGAAGAACTTTGTGAATAACTTTTTTTTTTTTTCATTACAAAATTGCTAGGCCAGGTCATGCAGCAAAGTTGTGATGAGATAATAAGATATGAGAAATAATGCTGCTTGGTTTTACCATGTACAACATTTTTCAATATTTCACGAGTTCGCCTGCCCATTCAGTCTGAATGGTTAATGGTAAAACAAACTTGGCTTGCTGTCCTCGAATGAGGCTCGAACCCGAGGCTCGGCTTGAGCTCCGAGTTAAACCCCCCCTATAACAGTACTGCGTAGAGGGAGAATAAGAGAAATAGAGGAGGAGATGGGGAGGAGGAGGGGTTGTCGCTGGGATGACGCAGTGACTGCTGCTTATATACGCTCGTAATGATGATTGACAGGACTGAATGTTTAGGCTCCTCCCGAACCTACGTTTGGAACTACATTTCAGCATAATTCAAATCCAGTTAAAACAGACAAATCAACTAAATTACTGTGGAACACAGATGAATATAATTACAAAGTCAATATAATTTGACATGAAGGGGTTTTATTTTAATTGGAATCTTAGAACTTAATTTTTAAGTCAGGTGTTTGGAGGAAAATACATTGTAATCTTACAGAGAGGTGATGCAGCGATGGAATATTAACTTTCCAGACTATAGGTAACAAAAAGCCTTATACCATTCAAAAATTTGGGGTTGGTACGATTTTGTAATGCTTTTGAAAGAAGTCTCTTATGCTCATAAGGCTGCATTGATTTGATAAAAAACTGTAAAAACAATAATATTGTGAAATATTACAATTTCAAATAACAATTTTTATTAATATATTTTAAAAATGTTGTGATGGAAATGTGATGGAAAAGCCAACTTTTCAGCAGCCATTACTCCAGTCTTCAGTGTCACATGATTCTTCAGAAATCATTCTAATATGCTGATTTGATGCTCAAGAAACAATTCTATTATTATCAGTGTTGAATAGTTGTATAAAAGTGAATACAGACACTTTTGATCAATTTAATGCTAAATAAAAATATTGAAAAAAAAAAAACTTCCTGACCCCAAACTTTTGAATGTTTTCACATGTTCAACAGTTAGACTAGTTCTCATTATATCCTTAGTGAAGACTAGGACGAGGCACAAGACTTGCACTGTACATCAAATCAAAAATACGGTTGCCCATATACAGTACATCCAGAGTAAAATCATATTAAAACATTATAAGGCCCATTTACAACATGCTTATTCAAAACATTAGCACCTTGAATACTGAGCAATTTATTCTGCTGTCATGCTTTCTAATGCAGACTAAATATACATATTATGTTACAATATAATATATTATTGCATGCTATTTTAAAGGCATGAAAATGTAGAGCTGCTCAAGGCGATGACTGCTTTTATTAGATCATATATAAATGTTATGGAGGACACGTAGGCAGAACACCCAATCAGGAGGCAGCTTGTGATACTCCAATTTATTACCGTCCAGCCTCAGGATCTTCATACGTGAATATGATGTGGGTCCTACTGTCCTGCAGAAACTGCTCACGTTGAACTCTGGATGACAGAACAGGAAAGTTATAGCAGAACAGATAGGTTGTTGTAATTTAGTTGGCATGTAGTGTTTTTTTTAATGTTTATGTCACTGGTAAAAACATAAAAAATGGATTTGTTTGATATACATTTTTAAATTATATTATCTTATAGTTAACCAGTAAGGCAGTAGTAGTGTTATCATTAGTAGCATTATCATCACTACCAGAAATTATTTATTTATTTGTACTCATTCTTACATTTGTCCCACTTAACTTTCATAGTAAGCTACTTTATCTAGCAGGCTGAGATACATTTGGATGTTTCTGATCGAGGCGGCCAGTTGACAGATGGACAGTGCAGAACCTGGCTTGGACCTCGAATCATTGATTACTCAGTTTCCTAACTCAGCCCGTGCCTCTTTCTCTGGACCCCTTTTGTAAGCATCTAGATGGTCCTTGTTGGACAGTGCCTACTTTCTTGTTGTAAGTGCCTACTAATCGATAATGTTCAATAGATTGATGCAAAAAAATTATAACAAAAGGATTAATGGTGTTGAATCGATTTATGACGCATAATATCATGCTGAAGTTGTATTGGATGTACCCCGACCTACTCAGAGTATAAGAACTGCAGAGAGACAGTCGCTGAGTGTGACAATGTTGGTGCTGTTCGAGCTCGCCTGAAGAAGATATAAAAAATATAGCCTCCGTCATTTGCGGGTGCTCATTTAGAGAGCTGAAAAAATATTTTTCTCCATCCAAACCGATGGTCAGAGAGTCAAATTTATTTATGCTCCTCACTACACACTACCCTAAAACCTACCATTCAATTTCACTCACTTGTAAAGTTGAGACAGCTCAGGTCATTATAGCCCGAATCCAGGATTTTTTGCACCAATTTGGGAGGATTTCGGGCTAGTACTGGCTATCTTCAGGGAAGTGTTGGCTTTCTTGGTCCATTCGGATGCTTGAAAGAGGACTGAGTCATGGAACACTCAGTTCCCTACTTTATCTAGCAGGCTGAGACTGTTAAGGTGTTTGTTTGGAAAAAAAAAAAAAAAAAAGTACTGCGTTATGTCTTCCATTGTTTACCGTAGACAGAAATAGCAAGACAATGAGGTCAACATATTCAGCAAATAATGTGACGTGCCTTTTCAGAGAATTCGAAGCAGACATCAATCCTTTACTAGATCGCACACCGCAGTCAAACTACAGCCCTCGTAAACAGGAGCTGCTTCCCAATACCGTGTAAATAAGTTGCAGGTGCACTGGCCTTGGCACCTCTTCAATGATCTGTTTCATCCTGTTTTAGGTATTGATTGTGATGTTAGCATAATAGTTGTGTATCTAAGCTCAAGCTGCTAATGCTAAGCTTGTAGTTCAGGAGTTTAGGGAGAATCCATGAACTGAAAGACCATGAGGTATCTCTGGTGGCATTGAGACTATTTTCAGAACAGAGAATCAATATGTGTTTACAAAGCACTTAAGGTGTGTAACTATTTTTGTATCTGTTTTTCCACTCCTCTACCCAGCAATCCAGCAATTTTATTATCATATTTTCTGGAAATCTATGTGAAAAACAGGCACAGGGTGTCTCCATCCTCAGACTGGAGCCTTTTGAACGGGGCTTGTCAATACATTTTCTATTACATTCTTTCCAGTTGTTTTCTGAAGGTAGATCTGACAGGATGACAGGCTGTTTAACCTTTTCCTACATTCCACTTCATTTTGAATAGTGGCTTGTTAATCATTAGAATATTACACTTCAATTTGAGCTGGTAAACCACTATTAATATCACAATTAGTCAATACATTCTCGATTACATTCTTTCCATTTGTTTTCTAAAGGATAAATCTGACAGGTTGACAGGTTATTCAACCTTTTCCTAACCTCCAATTCTTTATAATATAACAATTGACTATTTTTTATATGAGTATAATGGTATGTTAATAATTGGGAATATTATACTTCACTTTGAGCTGGTAAACCACTACTAATGGCAAGAGATTTTGTTTGTATGGTTCAAAACAGTAAATTATGACCACTGCCAGAAGAAAAAGAATGTCTGCTGAAGTCTTTATAGTTCACCAGTGGCACAGCTCTTGTAACTGAGCTCAGTGTGCTGCTGAGGAGGAGGGGGAGAGAACAGAGCGTGCTTTTAGCACATGTGGATTCCTTTTGGAGTACTCACAGATGTTCTCAAACCTTCCTTCTTTCTTTTCTCCCTCCTTCTCTTTCAGCTAACCTACTTTTTCTAGTCACCTAGTGTCTCTCCAGGATGTGTCTGTCTGCAAACACGTTGTGACAAACACATTAGAGATTGAGAAAGGGGGAAAAGAAAACCAAGAGAGGAGGGAAAGTTTGTTATTTCTCTTCTAAAATCCTGTCACATTTTCCGTCGTTATCACATAGTCCGTCCGATTCTGAATGTTGATTCTCTCGTGCCAGGGATTATTTCATCGGGCCTGAGAACATAGCCTCATTCTGTAAGACGGTTGATCAGGACACAAACATTTGAGCAGTCAAGCAGACAGATTTGTTTTTGGAATAATTTCTGCACTTGGTTGATATTTAGGACTGTAGCAGAGAAGCTGCGTTGCTAAAATTTTCATAGCCCAATATTTTTATGTGTAGGCATCACAAGGTCCGGGACAGCGTTCTCAGCAGATTTGTGCACAATACAAAATTGAACTAACAGTAGAATGCAATTCAAAGTTTGACAAAGCTTTGTATGGAATCAATAGGTTGTATTGACCTTTTAAAATCTGTTTGAAATACTTATTTATATTCAATAAATGTATAGACAAACATAGAAGAACACTTACTTTCCAAGAATACCATTTACTGTTGAATTTCTTAGAATCCAGTAAGTTCCAAACTAGCTTTAATTATACTTCAAATTCCAAAATTCTGACGTTGCCAATTGAATTCAAATACACATTCCCAAATGAAACTGAAATTGTACAGTTTGCCACACTGAAGTGATTTTGTAGATCAAAACCAATCCATTGTTTCCTGAAGTCTGTCAGCGCTGCTTTATTTCCACTATAAACATCTTGTCTCTTGAAAATCTGCAGTAAGATTTAAGTGTCATGCTCTCTCTTCTGTTGGTGCAATTTATTGAATCTTTTTTTAATGTAACATCATCACCGAGACAATATTTTAAAAAATACAGTTCTTATGTCTTGTCACAATTACGCTGTCGATCAACGTGGCATGAAACACTCCTTTGGGCTGAGAAGTTTCCTCTGTTACATTGAAATTCAGCAGTGCTGATTTTTCTCAGTGCAGTGCTAAAGAATAAACCTCAGTGTTTTTGTTTGTGTAAAACAAGAGCCTTACATCAACTCACCTTGGATATGGTTAACCTCAAGGTAGAGGTATTGAAGGGTGGTGGGAACTGTTGGGATTTCTTTCAGCTGGTTATATGAAAGGTCCAGCTCTACCAGAGATGTGAAGTTAAAGGCGCCAGGGTCAAGCCCTTCATTTCTCAATTTGTTGTGTCCGAGCCGTAGGTAACGGAGTCCATTAAAACCATGAAGGCTGTTCTCGGTCAGGCCAGTCAGAGAGTTGTTGGAGAGGTAAAGCTGCTGGACAGATGGAGGCAGATGTTTGGGGAAAGTATCCAGGAGGTTGTGACTGAGATCCAAGAGGTTGAGGCCTCCAAGACCTGGAGAAGAATATGACAGATAATGCTGAGTGATTAACTTTAATACAATGTTTACTGATGATTTATGTAGGGATGCACAATATTTTAGTCTCATGTCAGTTATCAGATATTAGAGATTTTATTTATTATTTATTTTTTTATCAGTATGTTGTTATTGGATATTTAATAATGTATTATTAATTATTATTTATTATTGTCATTTCCTCTGTTTTTACATTTAGATTACATTTGCCATCATCAAAAACTCAATCTTTAAAACTAATAATCTATTAACTATTAAATATAATCTCAAAATGAATATCCTTTTTTATACTGTACATTTATGATGTTGTGATGCCTATATTTACTTGTAGCATTTAGAACAGTTGATTTTAGTGTTTAATTAAAATTTAATTAAAATTAAAATGACAGTGATTATTATTTGTCTAGCATGTTATATGTTTGGCAACGGTTCTTTTAACCCCAAAAGATGGAGTGTGTAGCTTTTCATTTCTTAAACAACCATGTATTAAGATGTATCATGGCCATATTCCAGGATGACAATGTCAAGATTCACCAGGCTCAAATTGTGAAAGAATTGTTGGGAGGGAGCATGAAGAATCATTTTCACACATGAATTGGCACTGACCTTAAACTCAGTGTAAGTTTTTGGGATGTGCTGGAGGAGACTTTACAGAGTGCTCACCTCTTGCATTGTTAATACAAGATCTTGACAAAAAAATGATGCACCTCTCGATGGAAATAAATGTTGTGATGTTATTTCCATCAAGAGGTGCATCAATTTTTGGTCAATATCTGGTATTGACAATGCAAGAGGTGAGCACTCTGTAAAGTCTCCTCCAGCACATCCCAAAGACTTTCAATGAAATTAAGGTCTGGACTCAGAGGTGCCAATTCATGTGTGAAAATGATTCTTCATGCTTCCTCCCAACCATTTTTTCACAATTTGAGCTGGAAGAATCTTGACACTGTCATCCTAGAATATGGCCATGATGTGTCTTCCAACATGGTTGTTTAAGAAATGAAAAGCTACACACTCCATCTTTAAGGGTTAAAAGAACCGTTGCCAAACATCTAACATGCTATAAACATAATAATCACTGTAATAATGATCCATTCGTAGATTTTTAAGTATTTGCCTATTAGAATCCAAACAGCGACTTTTTTTTTGGCCGGGCAGTGTATATCGGCCATTTATTGGTTATCGGAAACAACATTAAAATAAATATCATCTTATTGGTACCAACCAAACAGTGCATCTCTACATTTATCATTTGAAAGATGTGTTAAAAATATATATATAAAAAAACAATAATACCTTTTAAGTCGCTCTCTTCAATAATCTTCAGGCGGTTGCCTTGTAACAGAAGTACCGTTAAATTGCCCAGATTTTGGAAAGCACCTGCAGAAATCTTTTCGATGTGATTATATGCGAGTCGCAGTTGCTTGAGTCCGCTAGGCAGTCCGGCTGGCACCTTTTTCAGGTTATTATGGTTTATGAAAAGATTTACCAAGTGGGTCAGACTGGAGAACGACACATTATCGAGTTGCTCACTCAGTAGTTGATTGTGATCCAAGATCAACCAGCGCAAGTTGGTGGTGTTGGTGAACGCTCCGGTTCCAAGGAAAGTAATATCATTCCCTTGGAGGAACAGGTACTGTGTGCGGGACGGAAGGCCAGAGGGAAGCTGGTTAAGGCTCCTGTGGTCACAATAAAGGGCTGTTGGCCACTGGATCGGACAGTCACACTCCAAGGGACAACTTTGTGCATTCACAGCACGAAACCAGCCCGGATCCATTCGATCTTTCAAAGTCAACACACTCGGCTCTCCCAAAAAACGGTTGATCCAGAGTGGTACGCCTCCATAGTCAACGTCCAATGTCAAGGCCCAAGTCGGCCCACACACAGAGAGTAACAAAAAAATTGACTTGATATCCATTTGTTCGCCTGCCTGGATGAAACACAAACAGCCTATAATAATCCTTAACAGAGTTTATTATTCAAACTAACCAGGAAGCTTCTTTTCTTCTTGCAGCAATAAATAAAAGCTTTCACACATACAGTTTAGAGAAGGATAGCTCTAGAAAATATCTTTTAGTGTAAGTTACAGCAGAAATTCCCAACAGAGCTTTTGCAATTTTTACTTATCTAAAAATAATAATGTGTTGAATATAACTTAATGTCTGTATAATCTATTTCATTATCAGCTACAGTTAAACTACTTTCAAGAGCTTCAATGACCATGGAAGAGGCTAAACTGGTTAAAAATGCTACTTTCTTCCATTCGCTTTCGTCACATTGCAAACACATGCATCATCTACATATGTGAGAGGAATGTGCATACCTTTCGCCTCTCCTCCTCGGCCAATTTTAGTTAGGAAAGCCTCTGAAAAGGTAGTTTTGTCGAGACTATCCCTGTAGACGTTTACGCTGGACACTGAATGGCAACCTGAAGAGTTTTAACCAGCTTCACTCAGCGATGGCCTTTTCTTTCATACAGCTTATTCTCACTCCTTTTTTTCCAACCTGTCTCGGAAGCCTATGGTTGGAGTCTAACCACTGCACAACATTTGTTAGCAACATGTGTGCTGGCAGCATAGAAAGGGCAATCTTTACAGACAATGCTGTTGTGATTTAAGATCTTTTGGACTTAATGCATATCACATAATGTGTGGATAGAAATCCTGTTGTTGATTTATTGTGACCTATTTCTTCAAAGCTTGATTATGTATAATGTACAACTGATGTTGAATCATATGTTAATGCTTATGCAAACCATATACTGTTACATAAACGACCTCAGGCCGCTGACTGATGAACTGTAATATCACGTCATTGAGCCAGTGAGAAAGAGCAGTATGTTTGAAGGCAGTATATTTTCTCTTTGCAGACATGCTCTGCACAGCAGTCAGCTCTGGAACATCTAGAACACAGAGAGCAATGGTTACAGCCAGACAGCTGGAGGGGGCCTGGGGAGCCAAACAGACCCTGTTCGTCTATGAGAGAGCAGGAGAGAAGAAAAGAGGGGGAGAGAGTGTGGTTTAGTTAAGATAGTTTTAGTCCAACACTTCAAAGCCCTTCCATAGGGATGAGACAATGTTTTGGTCTATGAACATCTGAAAAGTCAGAGTGCCCCCTAGTACTCAGATCAACTATAACAATCACAAAAGCAAGGTTCTGCATGACTTCCTGTCCTATAGAAATATTGTTATGATTATATATAGTGGAAGATTTTTAGATAATACTATTATATTATAGCCTATGCTTATTATTTAAACTTAAGATTATCATTAATTTATACTTATTGCTTTAAATTAAATTAATCCTTCCGTCCCACACACATATTATTATTGTTCGGTTTGGTACACACACCAAAAAAAAAAAAAAAGAAAAAAAGAAAAAAAGTAAACATTTAACATTTTTTAATACATTTTTAAAAGCTCTCTTTTTATTGAAAGAGCAAAAACATTTAAAACATTAACATTAAAAGCACATAACAAATTTTACATTCTGTACATTCATTTACATTCTTCATATATATATATATATATATATATATATATATATATAAAATGTAAATATATTTTCTATAACTATTTTCTATAAATATAACTTTCACTTATGATTTATTGAATATAGTCACCAAAGATGTTGTACGGACAACAGTAATAGTTTAATTTGTTCTGAAATTTCACAAAATGTTCATTCGTTTTATATTTTAATTATATCATATTATAATTATTATTTTGTATGATTTTCAAATATCATTTTAATTGCAAACATTACCCCCCAGAATGTTAACATTTAATACATTTTTAAAAGCTCAATTTTTTTATTGAAAGAGCAAAAATAAATAAAATGCTTAAAGCTGCAGTCCGTAACTTTTGGCGCTCTAGTGGTTAATAAACAGAACTGCATGCGTCTTACGGAAGAACATTATTGTAGCCGGAGCTACTTCTCTCTGTTTATGTCTATGACGAGTCACGCAGGTACTGTGCTACTCCGCTGTGGTTCCACCAGACCGGTCTAAAATAGCCGAATATAAACACTTATTATAAGTGTACCATAATGATTCAGGATAAGACAAAAACACGGTTTGGAAAATGGATTCATGTTGTACATTCTCATTATATAATTTTTGTACATTTTGAACACAAAAAAAGTTACGGACAGCAGCTTTAATATAACTAATTTTACCTTTCGAAATTGTTAAATTATATTATGAAACATTTCACAATATAGTCACTGAAAATGTCATACGGAGAACAGTAATAGTTTAGTTTATTTTGCAGTTTCACAAAATGTTTCTAAGCAAACTTGGCTGATCTGTTACAAGACTAAAAAGTTTATGTATAAATTGTAATTTCTCAAGGAAAATGGTTGAATTATTAGCCATAATTCATATTTACATACTATTCGGTTTTATACTTTAAGTTTGTTTAGGACACCAAGATGAACATGGCGTGTCACTGACCCATATTCAGGATATGAAGTCCTTTGAACTCTCTTTAAAGGCTAGACAGGTAGTTTTTGAAAAAACACTGACTTAACTGTGTAAGTATTGCTCTGAGCCTGAACTGGAGTGTTTTTGAAGCGGGCGTTTATGTTATTCTGTTCTTTGAAACACTGTAGTCTGCCCGTGGCTGCCAAATTTCTTTTCCATTTAAACAGAAGGAAATGAAGAACCTTCCAGTGCTTTTTGGAAATGTACTTTGTAACCCAGCAGGCAGTGCAGCCTGACCACAAGAAGAAAAAAATTTTCTTCGCATCCATGATACAGCGAAATAGTTTTGTCAACACATTTCTTATAATAGAGGGGTACACTTTATTAGCATAACTGTAGTGTTGGGAAAGAAGCAAAAACTTATTTCTAAATGATGTAGGGTTAAATTCATCAATGTCTTGATCTCATTCAGTATATTTAGAGTATACATCCATAATTCCTTACACTCATGTTCTCCATCATCTCTGGGACTTTCTCACCGTTCTCCATGTTTTCTTCACAGGTTTAATTACAACGTCCAGTCAGCATAAATTCTGTACATACTTACATTCAGTCAAAACACTGCTTACATTTGTTCATGGCAGTTTGTGTTTGCATTTTCATGAGCATGCTCCAGTCGTGTGTGCTGTTTTTCTCTTGGCACATTATGACTGAGGTCTTTGTAACTGTTTTGTGGTTAGCAGACTGCTGTGGCAAAGTCATGCCAAGCCATGAGCACAGGACAGGCAAGCTGGAGGAAATGTTACAGAGCTGGTAAGACGATCAGTTCACAGGACAAGATATTTCTGTTGCTTTGCATTTCAGAGCTAATGCATTCAAGTGCAGATGCCTTACAAGTGATTTACAGGTTGAGTGTTGCCTGTGGTAAAGAAGCCTGTGTTTTTCATTTCTCTCAAGGTCTTGTTTCATGGATCTATACTTCATATGTTACTTTGAAAGCTTTGATAAAGCCTGTTGATTAATTCCAGTCTATATGTATGGTTATGATCAGTTATTTCCTATTGAGATCATCAGCCTGTGAATATGACTCATGTCTTGGCTGCAGAATCACATGCTTTTCCCTAAACTGATGCCTAGAGGGAGCTATATCTCAAACTACACATCATCACTACACAAAGGTCATCAGAATGATTTTTTTTTTCTTTAACTGTTAAAAAATAATAATAAAAGTAATAAATAATCAAATAAAATAAAAGAGTTCTGATAAAACAAAATCATTATAAGGGTTTGACCAATGCCAAAGTACACTTTAGGTTCACTAAAGTGTACTTTGGCTTGTAAATTTATTATCTGCTAAATTCTAGCTACTAGAATAATAGTAAATTCAGAGTAAAAATTATACGTCAGTATTTATTTATGTCAATATTTACGTGCTGTAATTTAAATCAAAATGAACAATTTTGGCCCAATAAAGTTTTTTTTTTTTCTTTCTTTTTTCCAAAGGTAGTGTACTTTGGTAACCACAAAGACTGTGGGATGTGACATGTGAAGAAAACAAAGACAAATCACAGTAAATAGTGTTTGTGAGCAGAGTATTTTATGGAGTGCCATTACTATCCAGCTGTTTTTGTTTGTTTGTTTGTTTGTTTTGTCAAATTATGCAGAAAATATTTTTAATCGCTTGTATTTAGGATACTTAAAATTCTAGCTATGAAATCAGCCTTGGCAAAAGAGAGAGCCATTTTATTTGTTAGATATTTTAAATGTAATTTCCAACACCTTCATTTCTGCTATAAAATGCTGTTTAACACAGTACATTATTTGAAATGTGGTGGAAGTGACAGAAAAAATATGATTAAAAACAAAAATGAGTCCACCAAAAAAGAAAATTCAGTCATCTCCTTCATGCGGGGGTGGGGGGAAATACTTTCAAATACTTCTATGTACTTCTATCTACTATGTTCTAACATCTTTATGTTCCACAGGAGAAAGTCAGTCTTACAGTTTTGGAACAAGGAATGGGTAAGTAAATGATGACATAATTTTCATTTTTAGGCTTAGGGCTGTAGACATTAGAATAAGACTAGAATAGAATAATCACTAATATTTTAGGTAACACTTTAGTTTGGGGACCAATTCTCACTATTAACTAGTTGCTTATTAGCTTGCATATTACTATAGCATATTGACTGTTCATTAGTACTTATAAAGTACATATTAATGCCTTCTGCATGACCATATTCTGCATCCCTTAATCCTATCCCATACCTAAACTTAAAGGATTAGTTCACTTTAAAATGAAAATTACCCCAAGCTTTCCTCATCCTCAAGCCATCCTAGGTATATATGACTTTCTTCTTTCTAATGAACACAATCGGAGTTATATTAATAAATATGACGAATCCAAGCATTATAATGGCAATGAACGGGACCAACGAGTATGAAGCTCAAGAAAGTCCGTCCATCTTAAACGTACTCCACATGGCTCCAGGGTTAATAAAGGCCTTCTGAAGCGAAGCGATGCGTTTGTGTAAGAAACATATCCATATTTAACAAGTTATAAAGTAAAATGTCTAGCTTTCGCCAGACTGCCTTTCGTATTCAACATAGAAAGAAAATGTAACACCTTTCGCAGTTCAAAACGCTTACGCTACGTCAGTTACACTTTTTTTTTAATATGAAAGGCGGTCTGGTGGAAGCTATATATATTACTTTATAACTTGTAAAAAAGGATATTTTTTCTTACACAAACACATTGCTTTGCTTCAGAAGGCCTTTATTAACCCCCCGAGCCGTGTGGAGTACGTTTATAATGGATGGTTGCACTTTCTTCAGCTTCATACTCGTTGGTCCCGTTCACTGCCATTATAAAGCTCATATGCGTCAGGATATTTATTAATATAACTCCGAATGTGTTCATCAGAAAGAAGAAAGTCTACTACAACTACTACCTTACTAACTATTAATAAGCAGTAAATTAGGAGTTTATTGAGGCAAAATCATAGTTAATAGTGAATATGTGTTCCCCAAACTAAAGTGTGACCATAGTTTCAGTCTTCATTTACACACAGAGGTCATCACTCAAGATAATGTAAGAAAACACGTCTCAGAGTGATTCAGGTCACCTCTGTAGTCTGACCTCTGTGTGCTGAAACACAAATCACATATCAGCCTAAAGTTCAAAGAGGCTAAGTCACGGCTGGAGAGAGATCAGCATGAGCAGCGACAGGGATGGCAGGAATGTAAAGTGTTTCCTGATGCTAAGTTGACTACCCTCTGGGATCAGACCCTGTGCATTCTGGACCTGAGGCTTTTTAGAGACAGTCAGGCTATGTGCAGCTAAAGTGTGAATAGAGTACTTATTAGAAAAATAATACGTAAGTGCGAACTGAATGTAATGTTTTCTGTCACTTGCATGTTAATTGCAATTAAATGAATATGTATTAGTTTAAATTCAGATTAAACGCAATTAGTGTTTTTTGAGGGATATTTTTGACACACTTTAGAATGACTTCAGTACACAGCAAAATCCCCAGAGTTAAATCAACTCTGCTCAGAGAACATATAGTCCCTCTCTACATAGAGTTAAAATAAAACTGAAGCAGAGTTAAATTTAATGAGATAATATGCTGTTTGTGGAGTTGTTTAATCTGATCTTGAGAGATTTAATGTCTTTTATCTTCAGTTGATTTCATCTAAGGCTGTGGCTAGAATACATTTGTAGTTATTGTGTTTCTCTTCAGTGATTCTTGTTAACAGCAGGTGTTCATCACTAATGCTCAATCATAACTTAATTAATCACTTAATTATCTCATTAACTTGAACTCTGCTTCAGTGTTACTTTAACACTATATAGAGAGGGACCATATGTAATCTGAGCAGAGTTGATTTAACTCTGGGGATTTTGCTGTGTACATTTTCTATACCCTTTAAAATATGGTAAAAGTCCACTGATTAATGAATTGAAAGCTAAAATATACTTTAATGTCATATTTATTCAAACTTGTATGTCATGTATACAAATATATTTAATGTAATCATGAATTTAGTAATAACCACTGGTTACACTTCATTTTAAGGTGCCCCTGTTACAGTATATTTATACAAATAAGTACTGAGTAATTTTAATTAACAACATGTATTTATTATATCATAAGGGTTAGGGTTTGGTTTAGTGTTAGTTGCTTGTAATTATGCATAATTTAATGTTTTTACTATAGTACATTTAGTACATGTAAGATGTGTTACAGGGACACAGTAAAATAAATTGTTACCTAATCATTAATATCAACATAAAAATAACATAAAAGTTACAACCACTTACTCCAGTAACTTTAAAACAGCATTTGGAAGGTTGAAATTGATTTTGAAAATGTTTTGACTTATTAGTACATCAAACCAAACTAGCTGTACGAGAACTAGCCAAAACATTAACAATTCCCACTATACCCTTCCACACCTATGGTTTTTCATGTTGTCCTTCCCTTCAAACATTAAATGAAAATGGAGGCTCCCTCAAGACCTGTGATGGTATATTCAGGCCTGGAGCTGTCAGAACATGAAGCTTTCTGGCTTTGTGTCCTGCATTGAGTCCAAAGCACACCACCTCTAGCATGCCACAGATCTACTTACCAAAAACCAGCTGGCTGCAACCAGCCATCAAAGACCACAAGAAGAGAGGCCTCTCAGGAGATGGAGGACCTGACATTCCTCAGGATGAGTGCCTGGAGATATGAAACACACAAGAGATTGAATGGCAGATGAATGTTTAATATTGGCCGCAATGTTAGCACTTATTGTCTGGTAAATGACTTGAATCAGTAAGTCTGCATCTGAGGAAAATGTGATGAATATGTGTCTTTTTTGAATCTGAAGCAAAAATGTATGTTGTGCCTCTTGGGCATCTCAGAGGTAGGAAAAGTCTGTAGAGTTGTATACAGCTCCCTCATGCACTGTTGATAGTTTGGTCAGTCTCACCGTGAGGGCCGCATTCTCCTTAATGAGAAAAGCTTGATGTATACAGAAGCAGATGTCCCTAACATGTTCCACAGCTGGGAGTGATCGAGACCAGCCACTCAACACTGGTGAAAAAAAATGGACTTGGGATGGAGAAAGGCAAGTCTTCTGTAATTGGACAGGGTTTGAGAGGGGGCTTCGGAGGGTGGAGGCAAAAAACCTTGTAGGGGAGAAGGGGTATTTGCAATCTTTGCCAAAGTCACTCCATATTGCTACAGGGACTCACAGTGAGACAAAGAGAAGGCAGTGCCTTTGTTGATCAGGTAGGTGGGATGCTGTTTGCTACTGCCAACATGTTGATGTAAGGTTTATTTATTTAGTTATTTATTTTCTTGTCTTGTTTTGAATCTCTGCATCAATAGAGACTTGTTGAAATGTTCCTCTTTGGATTTGGTACTCAGTGGAATAAGCTCACACTAGCTGAATACAGGTTGTGTTTTGCTGTTTGCTTCTGGAATATTTTCTTTGCAGGAATATGGTTAAATGTTTGTTGTTGTTCTTATGGTTTTCATTTTCCCCCTTCACTACTGACTACTTTCTTTTGTCACCAACAGATGTGTTGCTGAGTGTATACATAAATTATGAACATTAAATACCTGGGTATATTTTCATTTTGTAGTATACCAGTAGGCAATATTCTTCAGGTTTATCTTGCAGAAGGAACCATTTTTTTCTAATGTACAATAATTACTGTATCTTTATCTACATTTTCTTTTTTGACCTTATGACTTTTCTTGGCTGCAAAACAGTTTTAAAGAAGCCTAAACTGATTTTCTGCTTTTATAGGGGTTTTGGTCATCCAGCCTGATCTGGTTTTCTAGTTTTAGATGGATTTTCGGGACTTTTCAGCTAGACAATCTGGAAGGCAAGCTAGTCACCCTGCTGAAAAAAAAAAAAAAAAAAATGCTTAAATTAACCTAAGTTGGTCTTAGCTGGTTTAAACCGGTCTTGTCCGAAATGGTATTCAGCTGTTCATGGCCAAGCTGGTCTATTTGCTGGTTTAGCTGGTCAGACAATGCCCAAAACCTCCTTTAAAACTAGCCAGACTATATGCTGGAAGACCAGCTATAGCTTAGGCTGTTTTTTCAGCAGGGCACCCAGCTAAACCAGCCGACTATCAGCTTATCTGGGCTGGGAGGCCAGCTGGACCAGCTTAAACCAGCTAAGACCAGCAATCCATCTGAGGTTGGTTTTACAGCAAGGTTGCCAGTAATTAAGTATATAATCATTTGAATTAATCCTAAAAATATTAAAATGTTCTTTCTCTCTGCAGCTGTCGAGTCACTTGTTTCTGTGACAATGCGGCTAGTCGCTCTCTTACTATTGGGACTCCTGAAGTTCACATTGGCTCAGGACAGAGATCCCTTCCAGTGGCTTTCTTCTCTGCACAGCCATGGTTACGCCTCTCTGCAGGCCGACAACACCGGGGGAGAATGTCCCGAGGAGTGCGACTGTCCTCCAACCTTCCCAATCGCCATGTACTGTGACAACCGCAACATGAAACAAATGCCCTACATCCCATCCCGGATGAAGTATCTGTACCTACAACACAATCAGATCACCTCTGTCCCAGATAATGCTTTTGGAAATGCCACCAACCTTGTGTGGGTTATGTTACATGAGAACCACATTAACTCAGTGGGCAAGCAAGCGTTTGCTAAACTGGTGAACTTGCATCGCCTGTACCTGAACAGCAACAACCTAACCGAGGTGCCATCCAACTTACCTCGCTCACTACGTGACCTTCGTCTTAATCACAACAAAATTGGCAAGTTGCCCCCCAACGCTTTTGAGGGCATGGAGAATTTGACCATACTTTTGCTCCATAACAATGGCCTCGATGATATTGGTGGTGGCCTGAAAGGTCTGAAGTCGTTAACTCTGCTGGATGTGAGCAGTAACCAGCTTAAAAAGGTTCCAGATGGTCTTCCTGAGATGCTCCACCAGCTCTACCTAGAGTCCAACTCCATCGAACAAGTTCCAGCAAACTTCCTCAGCCAGTTCACCAACCTGCAGTATTTCCGTATTTCTCACAATGAGCTCACAAACAAAGGCATCCCCCAAAACACCTTTAACAACAGCGGTCTGGTGGAGCTGGATTTGTCCTTCAACAAGTTGGAGAGCATTCCGATTGTTAGTACCAGTCTGCAACATCTCTATCTTCAGGCCAATCAGATCAAAGGTGCAGCCCTTTTACATATATTTTTTTTAACGCTTGTAAACACTTTCATGAGATTTTTTGTTCATTTACTACATAGATGCAACTATTTCAGCCTTATTTGTTAGAATTACTGTAGTTTTATTTTTAAATGACGTATAATTAGATCATATTTCTTGACTAACCTTTTGTCAGGAGTGGCTTGTGTAGATAATCCAAAGACGATGCTTGAGATGTAATTTTTTAACAAACACTGGGAACTAAAACACTACAATCCATGTAACGTTAACACAAGACTCCCTTGACAGAACACAAGACCAAGAACTGAGGAAGACAGAAGGCTTAAATACACAGAGGATGATGATTAACAGAACAGGGAAGAGGTGAAGACTAAAGGTGATGATACACAGGGCAACTTTTTGAGCAATGTTGCCGGGCAATTTTGCCGAGCGATGTTGCTTAGGCACTTTCCCATTGAAAATGGGCAACAAATTTCAATCTAAAGTATCCAGAAATACAAATTTGTTGCCCATTCTCAATGGGAAAGTGCCTAAGCAACATCGTTCGGCAACATTGCCCAGCAATGTTGCTCAAAAAGTTGCCCCGTGTATCATCACCTTAAGGGGCCGTTTACACAACACCATTTTCAACTAAAAACTGAAGAATTTTTATGCGTTTTGGCCATTCATTTACACAACAACGGCATTTTGGGGGCCTGAAAATGCAAACTTTTGAAAACGAAATTCAAATTGCAAGTTTTTGAAAACGATACCGTTATCGTTTCTGTGTAAACTACAAAAACGCGAATTTGTGAAAACAGTGATGTCGTGCGCATGCGTATTATGTCTTCAGTCTGTAGGCCCGTAATGTTTCTTTACAAAGTGACATTGCCAACTACTGGCCTGGCATGCAGAATACTGCGTTTTTAATCGTTTTCGCAGATCCGTGTGAATGGGGATCCTTGTGACAATGTTGTCATCTATGCTTGAGAAACGCAAAGAAAATACTTTACCATGTTTAGTACATTGTTGTTGTGTAAACATACCCTAATTAGAAACCATGACAACAGATTAATGACTAGAACTTAGGCAAAACAGACAATGAAAACTATATGAAACGCATGAAAACTATGACTAAAACTAAACAAGACAGAGAAACAGAACATAACTGTGACATCTATATACTGCAAAAATAATTTTCTTAAGTTTTGTTATTGTTTTTCATTAAAAACATTCTAAACATCCTTAAACAAGACACCTTTGTGTGAGAACTGAAACTTTCTTGTGCAAATTTATCTTAGGCTATTTAAGGAAGTTAGATATTTTTAAGGCTAAACTTTCATATAATTCAGTGAAACAGTCTTAGCCATTTTCATCCGATGACTGTTCCCATGACAGAAATGTTGAAATTGTATATAAAACTTGAGTGTTTTCCATTCGTTTCAGAGTTTACATTGGGCAGTTTTTGCAGCGTGGTGGATGTTATGAACTTCTCCAAGCTGAGAGTCTTGAGGCTGGAAGGAAATGAGATCAGTCCTGGAGACATGCCCTCTGATGCTGCCCTGTGCCTTCGCCTGGCCTCTGATATCGCTGTGTAATGGCACTGACCAATCAGCAGGGGGCTCTTTTGTTTCCCCTCTAACATTATTATCTCAAAGTGGCATAACATTGCATTGATGTACATTTTTATAGTAGGGAAATTTATAGTGCCTTGGGATTTTGTATGAGAGGAATCTAATTTCCTGTGGACTTTAGAGAGTAATACAAATACAGAAATGGGGGGAAAAAGGAAATTGAGAGATTTAGATAGGAAACGGAGATCCTCTGTAAAGGTATGTGAAGCCACTCAAAAGCCACATAGCCATTCATGCTTTTACTTTATGATTGTGTGCTTGTCTGTTGGTTATGACACTATTGGCAGCACTAAAATCAACTCTATAGTTTGATATTTTGTTTGATGCACATTTGATTTACTTTAGGTTTGTGCAACATGGATTCATGTCTCTTCAGGAAAGGAGTTTGAACAATGCTGTGAGTATTTATTCTACATGTGAGACAGAAGAATAGATCTGAAAACAGAAACATCTTACTTGACTACATCCATCTAACTTGTTCTATGTGTTATATGATATGATATCATCACAAGAAAAGGAAAGAAAAACCCTTTAAATCAGTAATCTCTCCCATATTCACATCTGAAAGAGGGGAAAGAAAAAACTTTGAATTGTTGTTTTAAGAGCAAATATATTGCATGTGAAATAATAATAAAAAAATGACTAAGTTTCTAGTGTTTAAACATGCTTGTAGACCTTTCACGTGGCTCAATAAAACATATTATGTTGTTTTAAATGCTTTTATGTGAGTATAATATATATGCAAACAAATCATATTTCACTAGTTCTCTGTATCAACTTTCTTATCTTTATATCTAAACTGGCCTAATATGGTCTGTCCAAACCTGAAGTTAATATAAAACCATATTTCTGTTCAATAAATCACAGCACACAAAGTGCTAATTTACTTTGTCTGATACTAATGTCATAGACTATAACACACATAGTCTCATGTTACCCTTAAGTCACCATTTAAAGGGTTAGTTCACCCAAAAATGAAAATTCTGTCATTTATTACTCACCCTCATGTCGTTCTACACCCGTAAGACCTTCGTTCATCTTTGGAACACAAATTAAGATATTTTTGATGAAATCTGATGGCTCAGTGAGGCCTCTATGCCAGCAATGTCACTGAACCTCTCAAGATCCAGAAAGGTACTAAAGACATATTTAAAACAGTTCATGTGACTACAGTGGTTCTACCTTAATATTATAAAGCAATGAGAATACTTTTTGTGCGCCAAAAACCCCCCCAAAATAACGACTTTTCAACAATATCTAGTGACGGCCAATTTTTTTTTGTTGTTGTTGAAAAGTCATTATTTTGGTTTTTTTTGAGCACACAAAAAGTATTCTCATCTGGCAATAGAGGCCTCACTGAGCCATCGGATTTCATCAAAAATATCTTAATTTGTGTTCTGAAGATGAACGAAGGTCTTACAGGTGTAGAACGACATGAGTAAATAATGACATTATTTTCATTTTTGGGTGAACTAACCCTTTAAGTTCAACATTCTTTTGATAGATTTTTTTTTCTTATTCATTTCTAATGATCAATTTATTGCTATTAATCTTAATTATATATTGACACATCTTTGAAATGTTGATGGAGTATTCCTGCACACAGAACATTTAGGCCCGAATCAAGGAAGTAACCTTCAAAGAAAATGGACAGTTAGGAGAATGTGGCTTTTTGTGCTTTATTGCCATGAATCAGTCACATATTAATGTAATTCAATTTGCAAGTCATGTGTTAGTAGCCTGCAGGTCATTGGGAATTGTTACATTACACAGATTTGAGAACATTTTGGGCTTAATGACGTTGTTTTGTTTTGTTTGAGTCACCATGTGTTTTTGACAATAGGGCAATGACATCATATTGTGACGTTAGTAAGTGTGTAATAGGGAGTATGCTATCCTGCAACAGTTCAAATGTGTGACTGATGCTCTTCATTTGTAATATTTCTACTTTCATGATCCCAAAACTCTGTACAAAAACAACCTGAATGCAAAATTTTTAGAGTATAGCTTACTTTCTTTTTATCAAAGCCACTGCGTATTGGAAACCAAGATGCTGTCTAACTTTGACAACCAATGACTTGTTAGAGATAGTAATATCAAAAATTACAGCACATTTGTCAAATTAACTGATTTGTAATTATATATATATATATATATATATATATATATATATACAGTCAAACCAAAATTTATTCAGACACCTTCAACATTTCATACATTATCACAGTTTATACACTAGTTACCAAGCAATGCTTAATTTTGTTCAGTCTGTGATGTAAAAAGGTCGCATTAGCAATTAAAGAAAAAAACTTAAGCAAAACATGGTCGGGTCAAAGTGTCTGAATAATTTTTGGTCCCAAATTTTTATCAATTTTACTGGTAGTCCACTGTATGAAGAATTTTTGGGTATAATATATCACAGTTTACTTTATTTTGCTATCCTCACTTACATAAATGAAATATAGTGTCCTGTACCCACTACTAAAAAATATTAAAAATTTTATCTGGTGTCTGAATAATTTTTGGTTTGACTGTATATACACAGATCAGGCATAACATTATGACCACCTTCCTAATATTGTGTTGGTCCCCCTTTTGCTGCCAAAACAGCCCTGACCCGTCGAGGCATAGACTCGTGGTATCTGGCCACGAGTCCATGTGTGCTGTGGTATCTGGCACCAAGATGTTAGCAGCAGATCCTTTAAGTCCTGTAAGTTGCGAGGTGGGGCCTCTATGGATCGGACTTGTTTGTTCAGCACATCCCACAGATGCTCGATTGGATTGAGATCTGGGGAAATTGGAGGCCAAGTCAACACCTCAAACTCGTTGTTGTGCTCCTCAAACCATTCCTGAACCATTTTTGCTTTGTGGCAGGGTGCATTATCCTGCTGAAAGAGCCACCAGAGAATACCGTTTCCATGAAAGGGTGTACATGGTCTGCAACAATGCTTAGGTAGGTGGTACGTGTCAAAGTAACATCCACATGGATGGCAGGACCAAAGGTTTCCCTGCAGAACATTGCCCAAAGCATCTCACTGCCTCCGCCGGCTTCCCTTCTTCCCATAGTGCACCCTGGTGCCATGTGTTCCCCAGGTAAGCGACGCACCCGGCCATCCACGTGATGTAAAAGAAAACGTGATTCATCAGACCAGGCCACCTTCTTCCATTGCTCCGTGGTCCAGTTCTGATGCTCACGTGTCCACTGTTGGCGCTTTCGGCGGTGGACAGGGGTCAGCATAGGCACCCTGACTGGTCTGCGGCTATGCAGCCCCATACGCAACAAACTGCGATGCACTGTGTATTCTGACACCTTTCAATCAGAACCAGCATTAACTTCTTGAGCAATTTGAGCTACAGAAGCTCGTCTATTGGATCGGACCACATGGGCCAGCCTTCGCTCCCCACGTGCATCAATGAGCCTTGGTCGCCCATGACCCTGTCGCTGGTTCACCACTGTTCCTTCCTTGGACCACTTTTGATAGATACTGACCACTGCAGACCGGGAACACCCCACAAGAGCTGCAGTTTTGGAGATGCTCTGACCCAGTTGTCTAGCCATCACAATTTTTCTGCTTCTAACACATCAACTTTGAGGACAAAATGTTCACTTGCTGCCTAATATATCCCACCCACTAACAGGTGTCGTGATGAAGACAGTGTTATTCACTTCACCTGTCAGTGGTCAATAATGTTATGCCCGATTGGTGTATGTATATATATATATATATATATATATATATACACATATTATAGGTCGTTATTATTATAGGTGCTCATTTCGGTGACATTATTGTAACTCTTAGACTATGATAACATGTTTCCTCTGAAACAGGCACAGTCTTTGAGGGGGTTGTTTGTTTCTTTTACCTGTAATTACCTGATAAGCACTTTAATGACAGTCAAAACACTTCTGGGCAATAACATCAGGCTGCGGCAGAAGACAGCACATGGCCTATATCTCACAAATGGCTTGTGTGAATCGGCAAACCAAACTATAATCTGACGCTTAACACATTGACAGTGAGTTATAAGACTTAAATGCAGGTAGTGAGATGTTCAAACCTGTAGAAATGTTGAGGGTGTTGAGTTAATAAGTTGCCTGACTATTTCAGGGTTGTGCTCTCTTGTCAGGCTTGATACAAAGATCTTATGTTTGCTCTCCATCCCTTAGTGTCCAATCATTGAGGGTCTGTGGAATGTCAATAATGGTTTTGGAATCTGCACTTTAACATGCTTTGGGAGACAAAAAAACAGGGAAGTGGCTTCATTTAATTCTTGGAATCTTTTCTTGTGCCTTGGAAAATATTTTATGATACATTTCCTTATTATACATTTAAAGACTGGCACACTATGGAAACACAATAAAACTTTTACAGAGTTTGATTACTGTGTTTTTCTATGGAATTGATTGAAATACAGCCAGCCAAAAATTATTCAGACATTTTTGATATAATTTTACTAGTGGGTGTAGGACACTATAGTTCATTTATGTAAGTGAGGATAGCAAAATAAAATAAACTGTGACATATTATACCCCAAAATTCTTCATATAGTGGACTACCAGTAAAATTGATAAAAATTTGGAACCAAAAATTATTCAGACGCTTTGACCTGACCATGTTTTGCTTAAGTGTTATCTGACATAATTAAGATTATTTTTTTCTGACAGTTTAACTCTGAGATCTTGTCATATTTTATTACCATTTTTTTAAACTATAGTGAATAAACTGTATTAATGAATGACATATTCAAGGTGTCTGAATAAATTTTGGTTTGACTGTACATAATAACTATTGTTAGATTAGTTATTATTAAAAAGGGGGGGGGGGGGGGGGGGTAACACACACAGTTTCTGCCAATCTCATGTTAATCTTGTGTACCTATAGAGTAGTAGTGCATCCTTCATATCTCCAAAAAGTCTTTAGTTTTATCATATTTATAAAAGATACATACGCTGTACCGAGTATTTCCGAAAACAGCTGAGCGCCTGGAGGCGTGACGTGTGAATGGAGATAGAGTGACGAGCTATCACAAGCACGTGCAGCTTTTGTGTAGAGATCGTCTGCAAGCTATCAATGGTCAGCTAAACAAATATATTTAAACACACGCAATACACCATCGCATTATCCGTGGATAACTTTTGAATCACTATAATGAATATAGAGTATAGTGAATGATGAATAACGAATTTATGAATTCACTATGTTCGTGTTGTTTACATTATATGCACTTAGGCGCCTATTGCCAACAAAACAGACATTTGAAGCAGTTTTACTCACCACCTGCGGTTCTGACTCATGACCGGGATCATTATCGCTGTGACCGCTCCATCTTTAAGTTTCAAACGATCTGTAAATCCAGCGTGGAACTGGGCCTTGTTTATGAAACCATAAGAGCTGATCCCGTGGGCTCGAGCAGCCTCGGAAAAACACGAGATATTCTCCATTCATTTTAACCAATAAAAAAGTGATTGCAACTATCAGTTTCTATGGTTATTTTAATAACAAATGTCGAGAGTGCATCAATGTATTGCGTGAGCACAAAACTCTCAGCTCTACTTAACACTGGGTTCTTTGGGAAGCAAGGTTATCTTCAGTAGCGGTTTTTGGCCCGGTTCGCCCGTGCCAAATTTAGAAAAATCTTTTTCTTTGTTGAATCATGAACAGCTGACTTTCATGCTGTTATGACAAGAGGATGACTGTGAAGCCCCCTTTTTGAAGGAGTATTTATCAGGGGCCTTAGTTTACAGTGATTAGTAGTTTATTTTGACACTTACTTGATCCTTGGGAATTTCTCAAATGACTGAATCCTAGTCATGACTAATTTAGCCCAGTTCTTCCTAATATATATATATATATATATAAGCAAACAATATGTACTTACACACTGTATAATATTGTATATATACTATATATTTACATACTCAAGCATATTTATCTGTTCCAAACAACTTCCTATTAATAAATCAAGCTATAATGTAAAATATTGGTTTCAAGCTCAATATTTCCATCAGAATAAATGAAAATACAAACCGAGATTATAATCAGTGACTGTAATGTGTATGAACACAACAAATGTGATGTTTTGTCATGTTAAAAGGGGGTGGGGAGGGTTGTATGTGACCTATTTAAGACTACCGCATACAGTTTTTCCTCAAGTTCACTCAGTCAGGTGCATCCATCACTTCAGCTGTCGCTCTTGAGACTGTGCTGAAGAATGAGGAAATACGACTTGAACAACATTACAGGAGCACTTTTCAAAAACTCAGCTGCAGTCGAGCAGGTAACAAGCAGATGTGTTATTCATGTCGTTTTTTCTTTTTTTGGCATGTTTTGATTAATGATAACAAATGCAACTATTTTTGAGACTAAAATTGTAAAGCGAGACCAACAAAAAAAAATTTTATTGTGATGTGATTTAGTAATGAGTTTTTAGTATATTATTTTTGTTTGCAGGATAAAGATGGATCCAACAACCCAGGTCCTCATGTCGGGAAGCAAGATGAGAACACTGACAGGGGAAATTGGAGTAGCAAACGAGAGTACATGCTGTCTATGATCGGCTATGCAGTTGGTCTCGGAAATGTTTGGAGGTTTCCCTACTTGGCTTACAAACATGGGGGAGGTAAGATGACTTTTGAGATGATTTTTCACAATCAGTGCATGGCAAACAAAATTCTTTGAATGTCTTATTTGTACTGCATAATAGAGGGACAAAATGTAAAACTAGACAAGAAAAATGGCCATATATTTTTATATTTTCATCATAACTCACAGACTACTACAAATCTACCTGCCAAGGAGCATTTATTACACGAGCACAAAATCTCAAACATCATTTTAAAGAACATTTCTCACAAATTTCTCTCTGTTTTGAATACTGCATCTCCTTTACATTTCAGGGGCTTTCCTCATCCCCTACACTATCATGTTGGCTGTTGCTGGCCTTCCCTTGTTCTTCATGGAGAGCTCTTTTGGACAGTTCTGCAGCCAAGGCCCCATCAATGTGTGGAAAGCTGTGCCTATACTGCAAGGTAACATATGAGTACTTAAATTCAACCTTAAAGATCTTGGAGCTGCAAAGGTGGTTTCTTCAGGTTGACTTTTTACCATATTTTGAGGTCCATTAATGTGGTAAATGCCTCAGGGCTATTTTCTACATGTATTAAACCAACCTTGAGATATGCTAAGGACAAATACTTTGCCGACACAGTTAACATGTAGATTGCATACTTACATATGCCCTCAGGACCTTTACATTAACATTTAAGGACGTTTGTGGGCACTAAAAAAACCAATGTGCATATCAAATTCACGCTTATTTATGCAAATGTATTCAAATGTGTTATTTATACCTTAAACATATCTTTTTATGTGATCTTTTGTAGGTGTTGGCATCACAATGATGCTGGTTAGCACTTTTGTGGCAATCTACTATAATGTGATCATTGCATACAGTATCTACTACCTGTTTGCATCTTTTCAAAATCCTCTCCCCTGGAGTATCAAGAACTGCAGCTCAACAGGTTTGTTATGTATACGGCTTCTCTTCTGAAGAGACAGCCCATGTTGTTGTGTCAGACATACCATGAATTTTTGCTCAGATAGTGAAAGTATTTGGATTATTCCTGATGAACCGGCTTTTTAAGGGAAATTTGCTTTTCGCACTTAACCCTGTGGCAAATTTCTCAGATGGGAAGTTCCTAACAGCTCCGTGCTTAATGATAAGAGTTTATAACTATAGCTAGTTTAGATTTAACTGCTGTCTCACGTTTAACGTATTTATTTATCAAGATACTGTACAACAGAATAATAGTGCAGTAAATTGTTGTTTATACCTCATGTTGTATTTCAGCAGCCTACAACATTTCTGCTGTAGCACTGAATTTGAATCAAACCTGCCAGGATGAAATCTCAGCAGGCCAGAGCCTCAGCGAGAAATACTGGGAGTAAGTTGACATTTGTTTTTATACAATACCTGCTTGTCAGAGAGACAGTTTAAAACACAGACACAATTAATATCACAAAATATATCCTAAATTTGTGACTAAAATAATGTGTTGGGTTGTGTCCGGTTTTGGAGGTGCATGGTTGGAACAGAGTCAAAGACTTGCGGAGTGTAGTTTCCTGTTTGGTATTATTTCCTGTTGAAACAGGAAGTTTAGGTGGTTTATCTTGCCTTTTGATGTTTACAATGCAGTAGTTTTAAAATGGAAGCAATAAACACAAAAGAAAAAAATTAAAAAGTGTACAATTTTTGTTTTAAATGATTAATGATTAATCATATCAGTTACCATAGTCACTAAAAAGACTGGTGGGAACTAGAACAAAGGATACAGTATACAACAGTGAGGTGAAGACAAAGTAAGACAACAAGTGACAGAATATGTGTTACAGGTAACAACTATATGCAAAGTCCCTTTCAAGGAAAGTCTGTTCACTCGGCGCCGGCGGCCATATTTGCAATGCCTCCGGGCAGCTATTTCGGGCATCTGAAATCCGAAGTCCTATCTATTTGAATGGGGGAATCCTGAAATCTCAAAAACTGCTTGGCAAACTCCAAATTAAATTACATATTTCAAACCAGCAACAAAATCTGACATGAACCGTCCCATAAATGTTCTTTCTTATGCTAAAATAGCATTAAAAAAAGCTTATTTTTCAGGCTAGATGAGCCAGTGCGCATGTGCAGTCCTAAGCGCGAGTCTCAGGTTTCTATGGGAACCGGAGCTTCTAACAGCAGCTGCAGTGACGCAATAACTTTATCAATCAGCGATTGGCTCTTTTACTTAGAAGTCGGGAGGTATTCCACAATGCTGCGCATTGCAGTTTCTCCCATTCATAACTAATAGGAGCTAAAGATATACTTAAATATATTTGATTGTGCTAAAGTGGAACAATTGCAAGTATACTTTAGGTACACTTTAAATACCGTGCATTCAAATTATACAGTGATCATACTATCCTTACTAATAGTGATATTAAACACATTTTAGGCTTAATATTAAGAAATATGCATTGTGCAATAAAGAAGAACTCCAAATAAAGTTTCATTAGAATATTTATGTCAGTAAATATATTAATGGGTTTGTAGTTTAACTAGGGCAGACTCTGCATCCCGTTGGTTGAACCAGAAGCTGACACATATAGACCGCTATGGTTGATCTGTGTTTTAAACACACCATAAAGTCAATGCTATCACACTCACTAACAGTCGGTTTTTCTGTACTTTTGCTGAACAGCCGAACTCGCTAGAGGGAATCTGTTTTTGCAGATATTGGCACATTTGTCAGAAGGAAACCTTTAGAGTCTAGAAATTCATTGTAGCTAAATACACAAGTCTCACCATGTATTTCAAATCTGAGAATGATGAAATTGTTTTTAGATGATGCTATATAAATTTTTAACTTTTTGTGCAAACCAAAGAAAAGGTGAGGTATGAACTGAAACATTTAGTTCGTTTCTGCTAACAGGTGCTGTAAAGGCACAATTTTCAAACCCAACTTTTGCCTACAGCTCAAATGTAACAATAAGCAATTTGCAAATAAAATGATTTAATTTGTTAAATATTTAAATAATACTTAAATAATAATACTACTTCAGTAATTATTTTTGTTGAATCCTATGTTGACCTGTTATGATTAAATGTACAATTCAATGACAATTCTATAAAAATAAAATTGGCCTAGATAAAAGTTTACAGGAAATGTGTTTTGAGTTGCAAAAAAATAATCATGAAGTAAGTTTTATAATTATGACCTTTAACTTTTCAATAATTTGCCCACACTTTAAATATCAGGTAGGCTATTGTTTAATTCAATTGCGTTCTGTTTTAATCACTTAGGGAAACGTTGCCATATGGCAACGCTGTACCACAATGGAAAATGGTCAAAAAAGTAGTTTTTCTATAAAATTATGATTTTCATTTCTATTTAAATGCACATTTCTTTTAGAAATTGATAGATTTATACTTGGAACTCATGCAAACCAAAAATAAGTAGATCCCTATCATTTAATCCCTATCATTCCCTATCATTTGGCTAACTCATCCTCACTCTCATCACATGGAAGAGCTAACTCTGCACTCTTCCTATTGCCCTATCCGTAAAATATTGCTGTATTCATTTTCTGAAAAGAAGAAATAATTTTGTTATTTATACAAAAATACAACTATACTACAATAAACACTTCAAATAAATAAATAACTGCAATCATATTGTTGATGCTACTATCTATAAAAAATCCCAATGGGGAAATACATTACTGCAATTCCACTGTGGTACAGCGTTGCCATGGCAACATACCTATTTTTCCATATGGTACAGCGTTGCCACATGGAAACATTAATATTTTCTCAATT
The DNA here is from genome assembly GCA_039654765.1 of Mylopharyngodon piceus. NCBI lineage: Eukaryota > Metazoa > Chordata > Actinopteri > Cypriniformes > Xenocyprididae > Mylopharyngodon > Mylopharyngodon piceus. The sequence goes on along the minus strand of CM077452.1, from coordinate 22,332,359 downwards.
TACAGTTAAACTATGTTAGACAAAGTTGATTTGTGAATAAAAATATCTAATTTACTCATCAAAAATACTTCAAAAAATCCCCCTTGAGAAGAGATGTTTAGAAATGAGGTCAAAAGAGCATTTTCTGGAGCACTTCATCAGGTGTCTTCCATGTGAGGGTACAGCTACGGACACTGGGCATGCGCAAAATTAATATTGGGTCATTTAATTATTGTATTTGCATTATTGCATTATATACATTATTGGTTTAGGGTTGGGGTAGGTGTAGTCGTTAATAAAATCTGATAAGTAGCAAATTAATTTACTGTTATTTTATTGTGAAATTTTGCCTCACTTCCGGCCGTTGCTGTATCCCTTCTAGACACAACCAGTTTTGGAGGGACATCCAAATGTCATTTGAATTAAAAACAGCACATCATTGGCTACCTTAAGGCCTGCCCTTTTAATTCCCATAGTGCAATACATTGTATTTTTTTCTGAATAACAAGGAAATGAGTAGAAATTAATTGTTACCATATGGCAACGCCGTATGGCCCATTGCACTTTGAAATATGGACTGCAGCCCTTTGGGCTGTCCAAATATTATGAATTATTAAACGAATTATTAAACTGAACCTGACCAGTCCTCAAAAATTACACAAAAAGTTAAAATGTCAAATAAATTCAGAAATGTTAACTGCATAAAAAGTAAATAATTTTAATCACATTTAAATCTGCAGCGTAATGCGAGATCATTTCATTGTGTTTTACGTCAGGAGCAGTTGTGGTGCATTGAGAGTTAAAGCGCGCAGAGACAATCGGCAGAGAAATGTTACGTATGGTGTTATTTCTTCAACAGTTTAAAGTTTAATGCACTTTCGTGTTATATAGCTACAGGCCGTTTCACGTTTATTTTCAGTTTTGAGTAAAATGTAAAAATTGTCTTCACCTCAGCATGTTTTAATCTTTAGTCTTGAATGATGGAATCAATGGGTCCATGACACGAGGGCAAACTTTCAGATGTTACATGTTTGATACACCCTGTTATGACCTAAAAAATAACCATGAGCCAAACGACCTTGATCCCTGAGTACAAGACACAGTACATTCAGTGTTCATTCATGCACTGTATGCAACTGGTTTCTCTGCATTCTTTTGATTCTTTTTTGTTATGTTTATGTGTTTTTTTCTGTGTTTTTGGATTGAACATTTCATGACTGAAATATTTGTCCTCAGTGAGGTGGCTCTTCAGCGCACTAGCAGTATGGATGAGACAGGGCCGGTGGTATGGCACCTGGCCCTCTGCCTGCTGCTCTCCTGGATACTAGTAGGAGCAGCTCTCTTTAAAGGTATCAAGTCCTCTGGGAAGGTTAGTGCTTCACTTCAGGAACATTAAGTTATATCTGTACTATAAATTATTGAGATGGCCAGTGCATTTTGGATTCAATTTATCATAAATGGTTTGTTTCAGGTGGTGTATTTCACAGCTACTTTCCCTTACCTCGTCCTTTTAATCCTGCTAATTCGTGGTGCAACTCTGGAAGGAGCGAAAGACGGCATTGAGTTCTACATTGGTTCAAACTCCAACCTCACCAAACTGGCTGATGCTGAGGTCTCTCAACATCTAAACACAATAGTCTGACTGTACCAGAAAACATATACTGTAAATCAGACAGCTAATGTAGCCTGTCTTTATCGTAGGTTTGGAAGGATGCAGCTACTCAGATCTTCTTTTCTCTCTCCATTGCCTGGGGTGGTTTGATGGCTCTGTCCTCTTACAATAAGTTTTACAACAACTGCTACCAAGACTCCATTATTGTTTGTGTTACAAACTGTGGCACCAGTGTCTTTGCCGGCTTCGCCATCTTTTCTATCCTCGGACACATGGCGCATGTCTATCAGAGACCTGTGTCAGAAGTTGCAGATGCAGGTAAGATCTGAAGTGTAAATGTAGTGTTTTTATTTTTTTAGAAATCAAAAACAAGTAATCAAAAGTGTGTGTTTGCAGAACAATTTAATTGTTTTAATACAAAGCAAATAATAAAATGAGTAATTTGTCATGAAAGCCATATTTTAACCAAAAATAATATTAGCATGATTTACTCATGTTGTTTCAAACCCACTTTTCCTGTTGTTTCAGAGAAAAAAATAACAGTATACTCTTAACATATTTTTTTTTATTGGCATCTATGAATCCATTAAGAACCTTTAACATGCATAGAACATTTTCAATGCACAAAATGTTCTTTATAGTGGAAAAAGGTTCTTTAACTTATAAAATGTTATTCCCACCAAGAAAAAAAAGTAAGAATTTTGAGATATAAACTCGCAAAGACCGTTCGCAAAGACCCGCCCCCTTTAGTTACTGTTGCTACATCCGACAAGCCGTGCCGCTCTCATGCCACACATCATGTTCACTCAGTGAAAAAACATTGCGGAGCAATGAGGACACTGACAACGTGTCAACAAACAAGACAGAGCAGGTTACTTTTGATATTAAACAAAGTCTCAAATTTCAAATTTTGTCATTTTTAAAGAAATTTAAACAAATACCGTTTTGTGGCTCTTTAATGTGTCGTGACAGATCACTGTAGCGCCTCAGCTCAAGCGGCTCGTGAACCAATCATCTCTTCCTACTAGTTCATTTATAGCATCAAATAAACATGAATGGACATCATAAGGAATGTTGTTTCAATCGCGGAAAGGCGTCAGTACACACCATTTTTCAAGTCCACCTACATTAAAGGTGCAATATGTAAGAATTTTGCAGTAAAATATCCAAGAACCACTAGGCCAGTGTTATATATTTTGTTCACTTGAGTACTTACAATATCCCAAATGTTTGCAACTATTTGTAAATCATGAGAAAATTGCAATTTTAACCAAGGCTCCGGGACGTGTGAGGAGTCACCTGTCAATTGCGTCATACCCGCGTTAACCTCGGTTTCCGGTTTTATTTTGTAGAAACCATGGAAACACCAAAGACGCTTTAATATTTACATGTTTTAATAGGCAAGGGGAACAACTGTTTTGATATATTTATAGACAGTAAATATACAATTTTTATTCAGTGGTGGAAACAAGCATCTTTAGGTTCTTCTGTAGCATCGCTGTGCAAACCCCATTTTGGAACCTTAATTTTTAAGAGTGTACAGGTTTGGAATAAAAAAGATCATCTTTGGATGAACAATTAATTCATTTATCTTATTAAGTGATTATAGCAAGAAGCTAAGCTGCAATTTGTGTTTTAGGTTTTGGATTGGCCTTCATTGCGTACCCTGATGCTCTCTCTAAGCTGCCCATATCACCCCTGTGGTCAATCCTGTTCTTCGTTATGCTTATTACCCTTGGCTTGGACTCCCAGTTTGCAGGAATAGGTAAAGAAAAGATTTATATATCCATAAAAAAAAAAATCTGTAATCAAATATTTGATTTGAATTATGATCTGTCTACAGAGGTTATCACCACTTGCCTTCAGGATGCCTATCCCAAAGTTCTGAAGTCCAAACGGGGACTTATTACGATAGCAGTCTGCATTGTTCTCTTTCTGCTCGGCTTGCCATGTGTCACTGGGGTAGGCAAACCATTCCGAACAGCACTGATTAGGAATATAGGTTCACATTTTCACTGAGAGACTTTCATGGAGATTTACTGTAAGACCAACTCACCATTACAAAATGAACCCAATTGTACATTTAAAATGTTTTAAATTATGTTTTGAAAGGCAGGAATATACTGGGTGAATTTAATTGACACATTTTGTGCTGGATGGATTCTCCTGGTTGCTGGATTACTGGAGGTCTTAGGTTTATCCATCCTTTATGGTGAGTATTAGTAATATGTGATAATGATAAAGTTGCTATCTTCTATTATTGTTCTGTTCTTTTCTAAAATGCTGATGTACATTTTCAGGTGGTAATCGTTTCATCAAGGACATTGAGATGATGATTGGGACCAAGAGCTCCCTCTTCTGGTTATGGTGGAGAGCTTGCTGGTTTTTTATCACCCCAGTGGTTCTTTCTGTATGCACACAATTTTAAAACATATATACATGTATACAACAAACCTATATAAATTGTACCAAATGATGATGTTGTTTTTGAAATAATGTTTTTTTTTTTTAATGCAGATTATTCTTGTATGGTCCTTGTATACTTTTACGTCCCCCACATATGGCTCAGTTGCATACCCAGATTGGGGCATTTCCTTGGGCTGGTGTATGACTGCATTTTGCCTCATTTGGATCCCTATTCTTGCAATCTGGAAAGTGTACAAAGCTAGCGGAGGCCCCTGGCAGGTAAAGCAGAATGTTCACATTTTAATCTGTTGGCATTAAGATATATGCTAACATGCATATCAGTGGTGCATTGTATTCTTTAGTCACGCACTATTAATTATGAACTCTTGGATTTTGTCGTACAGCGTATCAAAGCAGCCTGTTCACCTACAGAGGACTGGGGTCCTTACTTGGAGTGCCACAGAGGAGAGCGTTATGGGACGAGAGGCGTGTCTGATGCAAATATATTTGTAATCTCAAATAATTTAACTACTAAGTTGTAAAAAATGTTTAACATAAGCATAACAGTTGTACATGTATACATATGTAGCACTAATCTCATAGTTTAATGAACAAGTTAACTTAATATTTTAATGTATCAAATTTTAATCCCTTTGTTTGACTGAATTGTGTTCTATTTGAATTTTTTGTGGACTTTATTTTTGATCTTTTATGAGAAGTTTGTATGTTTACATTTATCATTTTAGGTTCTCTTATTGGAAAATGTAATATTTATGTTTTTAATGTCCAAATTGAAATGTAATATTCATATTTAATGAATATCAATTAAATATATATATAATATATATATATGAACAAATCAATATGGGTATAATTACCAGACAATCAACTGAAAGATCTTGCATCTTATATTGCAAACATGTTTTTTAATCACAAAAAGGGGGTAAGAATACATTTATGGGGTACATATAATGCATATTGTTAACCAGTGGTGTAAAATATTTGAGTACATGTAATTAGTTACTGTACTGAAGTGGCTACTTTGTAGTTTTAGAGAGTATCAAAGATATAAGCATCTTTTTGCACAATTTTGAAAAAGTAGCCTGTATGTACTCTTTACTCCAGTCCGTTTGTGATAAGTAATGCAATTACTGACATTTTGCATGGCATCTAACTTTTTCTGCAGCAGTTTATTTCTGCTACAAAAGAAGTGATATCGCCATCTACAAGGCATTGAAGGTACTATATCTTGTGTGTTTTGCCCTTACTCACCCAAACTTGTCAACAAGGCTTCATTATGCGAAATCTAGTGTATTAGCAGGTGGTTGTGATTCACGTGTTTCATATTGTATATGAGATGAGGTCATGACATGACTGCAGCCGGTGATTAGGCCAAACCAGTACTTCCAGTGCAAGTGGGCTTTGACTATTTAATTTTACTTAAATTTATTTTATTTATCCTTTATATTGAAGAGAACTTTTTGAAGGATATTGGTTTACTTAAGCAGTTTTTGAGCACCTGAGCTTAACTGAGACGAGTGTTTGTACACGTTTAAGTCTGTTGTGGCAACCTTGATGTATTGTAATATTGAGGTGGTCAGTTTTATTTTGATTTTAGAAAATAAATGTGATTTCTCTCTTCACAAATCAACTGTTTCTTGTTTTTCACTGGCATGTTTCTTAGGTGTTGAGGACTACTGCATCTTTGAGCCTACGTTCAGTACGAGTAAAATACTTGAGTAATGTTGAAATCAGATACTCTTAGTACTTTTACTAAAGTCATATTGGAATTGGTGATTGGTAACTTGTAATGGAGTAATTTTCACTTTAAGTTATTTGTACTTTTACTCAATTATGGTTTTCAGGTACTCTTTACACCTCTGTTGTTAACATAAAATACTTGCATAATGTATAATTTACTAGATCAGAGTTTTTCAAATAACTGTGATACAGTGGTGTAGTCTAGTTTTTTGTAGTGAGTATACTGTGATTTTTCCCTCCCAGCCTCATACTTACCTGTCCCAGAGCAACACCCCATAAGCACCGCCACACTCACTAATGCATGTAGTATGCATCTGATCTAGGCTATATGTAATTGAGAGCATTCTGAAAGACTGCTTATGTGTGTTTTATCAACATGTCAATTTATTATAATCAACAAAAGACTTTATCAGCCAATGGCATTTACAGCTGAAGAGACTCTGGACTGATTTTCTACTGTTTAGTGTCAATCACCATCTAACTCAGCCACTTAAGATAGCCTGAGATGTTATATGAATATGGTCCCTGGAGCATATTTTATCAGCTGGCAAGTTTCAATGCACATTTAAGAGTGCAAGTTGCAACTATTATTACTCTCTAAAAAATGTTTGGTTAAAAACAACCCAAGTTGGGTTGAAAATGGACAAACCCAGCGGTTGGGTTAAATGTTTGCCCAACCTGCTGGGTAGTTTTATTTAACCCAACTATTGTGTAAAAATTGCTGTATTGCTTGCTTAAAATGAACCCAAAATATGTTGGAAATTAACATTTATTAATATTAAATATAATAGTTAAACAATAAACATTTATTAAATTGTTTATTAATAAATGTTCACCTTTTGATTATTATTGTTGCCTCTATAATTATGTGTCTGATTTTCAAATTCCAACCTATGGGTTCATTTTAAGCCAGCCATATAGTCATTTTTAAACAATAGTTGGGTTAAATAAAACTACCCAGCAGGTTGGGCAAACATTTAACCCAACTGCTGGGTTAAAACAACCCAATCGCTGGGTTTGTCCATTTTCAATCCAACTTTAACACAGCATTTTTTAGAGTGTGACAATAATGGAAAGATGAGGCTTATCAGTAAGTCACAATATCACCCTGTTTGGACTTTGTTTTCTGTTTTGCACCATTTCCTGCCAGTCTGTCATCATAGTTATGCATTTCAATTCACTAACTTGCAATTTGAGTCAATATCAGTTATTTTGGATATACTGTATATCAGGTACAGTACATGGCAAATTTTCTCAAGAAAAAAAATCTCAACTAATGCTGTAAAATATACATGGGAATCAGTTGGTTATTGAAGGTTATGAACTGATTTGTATACAAACTTAAATTACACTTAAGGAAATTTTTATAATAATAAAGTTATAATAGGCCTACTAACTTTAAATTTATTTCTACTCCAATTCGTTTTTTGAAATATAAACATTTAAATGGTGGCTGTCAACTTGACGGATTTATTCAAACATGCATAATATAGGCTATTGAAGAACATTAAAAATTATAGTTAATATGTAATATGGTGTATATATTTAGCTAAATGCTCCTCTCTAGAGTTAATTTTTCTAGCTGACTAACGAGTTTATGGTCACTGAATATGTTTGTTCTAACGTAAATGTGACGTTACGTGACAATGTTTACAAGCTGTTATTAACATCTTTCCGCGGTTGAAACACTGATTAAGCGATTATATGAGACATGATATGGATTTCGTTAAGTTGTAGTGTATCTTTTATCATACCTTGAGATGTTCATTCATGTTTATTTCGCGCTGTAACTGGTAACTTAAAGCGGAGGAGAGGATCAGTTCACGTGCGCGTCAGGCTGCCGCTTCTCTTGAACTGATCACATTAAAGAGCGCCAAAACGGTATTTATGTTTTTTTTTTTTTATTCCGAAGTAAAATGGGCAAAATATGAAACTTGAGACTTTGAGAAATATGAGACTTTGTTTCATGTCAAAAGCAACAAACCACAAATCATATTTTGTGATTTATTGGATGGTTACGTATCCTCGCGCTTTTTTAAGTGGGTATACGGAAATCCTTGAACATTCCTAGTGGGTATACGGCGTATACCTGCGTATCATGATATAATCTATACAGACATTCTCAGGAAACACAGTATATTGCCTAATGTTCTCATCCATATATATATATATATATATATATATATATATATTTTTTTTTTTTTTTTTTTTCAGGAAATGTTACCATATGTGAAATCTAGAACAATCATTTATTGTTGATGCTGCACTTAGACAATACAGGTTCTTCATTTTGCTTGTTCTTTCCAGGGTTTTTATATCTCTTAAGTCCGGAACACACCAAGCCGACGGTTGCCGGTCGGCCGACTAAGTTTTCTCAGTGTGTTCCGCACCGTCGGCTGAAGTTGGTCCTCGACGGCTTTTTTTCGGCGTCGGAGCTCGTCGGTCAGTTGGGCAATCTGATCATTCTGATTGGCTGTTCAGCTACTGCCACCTGCTGGTACGGAAAGGCATTTCTTCTTACGCAGGCGCAGAACGGATGTGCTACTTGGCCGTCAGGTGTTGAGCGTCAGTTTGGTGTGTCAGGGCAACTTTGGACCCGGACGCTGCCGACATGAGCCAACTCCGCAGTCTGCTTTTGTCGCCACTATTTCGTCAGCGTCAGCTTGGTGTGTTCCGGGCTTTAGGGGTTTATTATCCCAGACCATCATCCAGGTCCACTGGTGCCATGGCACCTCCAGGATTACATTTTATCAGCCACTGAATCTGTAAAGTTTTCAGAAAAACAGATTTACCTCTATGTGCAAGATTTAAGGAAAGAACCGAAGACCCACACTTACCTACCAACAGCAGGTTAACCTGTGACTACTGTACCTCTGAAAGCAGCATTTACTGACATTTATTAGCTAATGAAAATGTAGGCTATTAGAGTGATGGTAAAATAATGCTTTACATGCCCAGAAAGGTCTTGATGTTGTCATAGCCAACCCAAACACTCAGGCTGTTGTTTGCACAGGGAACCATCTGTGGAGAATCCCATGCCTGAGTCGCTCCGATTGTCAGGAAGCAACAGATATGAGGTAGCCTGACCTAAAGTACATTGCCATAAAATCATTTTCATTTATTTTGTCTAATATTCTGTTGCATAAAGTGTTTGGTCAGTACAGTTTAATCCATCAATTGCCAGGAGGGTCTTCAGATTGCTGAAAACCATACAATCAAGATAGAATAAACAGAGAGTACAAAAAAATGAGTTCAACATTGAGGCCTTCCTTGTTGGGTACATAAAATTACTTTTATTGTAACTGACAGTGCATTACAAATCACTGATAGAGTAACAATGATGAACTTATGCATGTTTGAAATTTGAATCTGGAACCCACGGAGCTGCACATGCAGCAGGAGAGTCACACCTGTGATGCAAATACAATCATTTAAATCTCTTTTAGAAACAACTTGTCAAAACACAACTGTGATTGAATGAGTTTAGGGAAAATCGGGGGCAATTATCCACCTTTTTTTGCAATGCGGAAGTAAGCTATTTTCCGTGAACGTGCGAGGCTTCCAGTTCATTAGCTGCTATATAGATAAATAACTAGAAGAACAACAGTCAACTGCAGTAAAAGTGCAGTAAATGGTAAAACTGTTTGCGCTACAAACCAACGCAAAATTAGGACAATGCATGATAGAAATGCTAGTTTGCTATATCAACAAGCATGTGGATAACACACTAGAGAAAAAGTGTGATTATATCCTTTTGTGAGAAATTTTCAAAATAATAATAATAATTCATTACATTTATATAGAGCTTTTCTTGGCAATCAAAGCACTTTACATGGAAAGGGGGCATCTCCTCAACAACCACCAATGTGCAGCATCTACCTGGATGATGCAACGGCAGCCATACTGTGCCAGAACGCCCACCACACACCAGCTTATTGGTGGAGAGGAGACAGAGTGATGAAGCCAATCAGTATATATGGGGATGATTAGGAGGACATGATGATGGACTGAGGCCAATTTGCAAATTTGGCCAGGATGCCGGGGTTACACCCCTACTCTTTTTCGGAGGACGTCCTGGGTAACCTAGATAAAAGCTATTATTTTCACTATGATCAGGGCCGATTATATCCTGTCAATCAATAGGGGGTGAAAAATGTGTCAGACTGCAACTCATACATGAAGAAAATGTCTCGTGTTGAATTTAGGGCTAAGTTAACGTGACAATAATGCATTAACAGTTAATTAGCGGCATTAGTTCACCCAAAAATGAAAATTATGTCATTTATTACTCATCCTCATGTCGTTCTACACCCGTAAGACCTTCGTTTATCTTCGGAACACAAATTAGGATATTTTTGATGAAATCCGATGGCTCATATTATAAAGTGATGAGAATACTTTTTGTGCACCAAAAAAACCCAAAATAACGACTTTTCAACAATATCTAGTGATGGCTGATTTCAAAACACTGCTTCGAAGCTTTACGAATCTTTTGTTTCGAATCAGTTGTTCAGAGCGCCAAAGTCACGTGATTTCAGCAGTTTGGCAGTTTGATACGCGATCCGAATCACTGATTCGAAACAAAAGATTCGTAAAGCTTCGAAGCAGTGTTTTGAAATCAGCCATCACTAGATATTGTTGAAAAGTCGTTATTTTGTTTTTTTTCCGCACAAATGTATTCTAGTTGCTTTATAATATTAAAGACATTATGTAGACATTATGACATTATTTTCATTTTTGGGTGAACTAACCCTTTAAAGCAGGCTCTATTTTACCTTATGAATCACCCATCGTTCAAGCCAGGGTTGCCAGGTCCATGTTTTTTCCTACACCAAACATTATGTGTAGTGTGCCTCACATCCAATAATTTCTGTTACTTCTGATAAGAAACAAAGCCTCAGCATTCAAATTCTGTCCATTTTATCACAAAATTCGAACAATAAATGACATTGTGATGCTCTTAGGTATGACGTGACAGATCGCTGTAGCAAAAACATCAGAAGGTATGTTGAAAGATACTGTACAACTTAAGGTTACGTTCAGACTGCAGGCCTTTTTTTTACTCATATGTGACTCAGATCTGTTTTTTCATAACAATGTGAACAGCATTGTTATTTTTCAGGCCACTTCCATATGTGGTTCTAAATCCGATACAGGTCAGATGTTTTGCAAAGCAAGCTCAGTCTGAACAGTCATATCAGAATTCATGTGACTTTTCAGTTTTCATTACTCTAGATCGATATTCGTCACAATTTGACTGGAGTCACTCCAAAAATGTTATATAGGCTACTGGTAGTTCTTTTGTCACTTGGTTAATATGGTAGACAACCATGACGGTAATCAGTAGAGGGACAGTGAGGTCTTGGTATCACGGTGACAGCTCTATACAAGCAAAACTTGAGGGAAAACTATTAAAAAAAACGAAACAAACTTTACTCTCTTTCTCATCATCGTCATCATCCTCCTTATCGCCTGCGTACGAATTTGTGGAGTGTAATAATAAATAGCAATTTAATAAAATAGTCTGGTGTTAATTTTAACCTCTAATATTAATGTACCAATCGAGAATGTATAGTTTACAGTATAAGTGTCAGGATTATGTTCAGTTTTGTCATTCTAAGTTGACCCAGTTCCTAGTGTGTTTCAGTTTGTTCCTTTGATTGATGTATTTCGTTCTGGTGTCCCATTAATTCTCTCATTAGTCCCTCTGTGTATTTATACTCCCTGTTTGGTTCTGTTCTTTGTCTGGCAATCTATGAAAAGTGGATGGTTTTGCCTGCTCTCCTTGTGTTTCTTTTACGTGGATATATTAAAAGACTGTTTTTATTATAATCTCCTTCTTCGTGAACTCTTTATAGCAGCCGCACCTGACAATTAGTTTGGTAGAGATTTTTTTTCCTTAGGAAAATCTAACTATCGGTATTGGCAGAGAATTGACAGTGTCGTATAGGCGGAGAAATTTAGTATCAGAGCATCTAGTATTAACCATTCAAAAAGATGGCAGGCACATTTGTACTTGAAGGACAATGTTAAAGATTATAATATATAATGTATAACTGATAATATTATAATTCACTAATGATTTTTTTTTTCACAGCACTTTCAATCACTTTTGAAGAATATATCCACATTATCTAAATAAAGTGTCATTATGAAATAAAGAAATGAAATATAATTGAAATAAAGTTCATTGTCATTCAAATAATCATGTGTTTCTCCGCTTTACTGGAGTTCCTTCATATCCATCAGATTTGAAGAGCTATGTGCTCATACGGGTTGAAGGATCTTAGGAAGAGATTCAACACTGTATTTGTTTTCACAACATTATAATCACTGTTTATATTCTGTCATTATGTCACTGTTTGCATAGTCATTGGATACAATTATAGTATTACTGTACATGCTTTTCTCCATCTTTATATTTTAATCTCAACCAAGCAGGAATGAATACATTTAGTATATTGTATCCCCACCGCCCCCAGTTACAAAAAGAGCGGACTGTTCCAGAGCACTAATTATTTAATATGGAAATACCTCTGGTGATGTTAGCATTCAATCTAGCAAGTTCTGTGATTGCATACATACCCTTTTCAAACCAGAATTGAAAGAAAAATCATACACTCACACAGTGCTGGATAGTAACTGATTACATGTAATCTGGATTACGTAATCAGATTTAAAAAATTAACTACTTGTAATTAGATTATACATTTTAAAATACCCATAATTAGACTACAGTTATGATTACATGATTACGTGTTATTCTCACAATGGCTGTAATTTATTCATAATTCATTGGTTCTCCCAACTACTTTTTTTTTTTTTTACCTTTTAAATTTTCCTTTGTAAAAAAACTTACTGCTTATATACGTTCAGAAGGTCTTACAGGTTTATGGAATTGCACACACAGACCGGTATAATAATAATAATAATAATTATATAGTAGGCTAATAAATAGTAATAAAGTCAAGTTTATTGTTCTCTGATATGATAATGGTCACATGACATGCTAAACAAATAAAATATTTCGTCTTTTTTAGCAAGTGATTTATTTGGATTGTTTTTATTTTTAAATTATTTTAATAATTTCATTTATAATTAAATAAAATATATTTTAAGTTTAAAATTTTTATGAATAACTTAATGGCTTATCATTAAACCCATGAACCCCAGTTCTCTTTGTATTTATCAATATGGTACTATTATCCTATTCAAACCAATGTGATAAATGAGTTAGGTAAAAAATAAAAAGAGTAAAAAAATAAAATTAATCAAGAAGTTTACACCACTTTCAATTTTTTCTTTAAGCAATTCTTTATAACATACTATACATTAAACAAATTTTCTTACTAATTTTAATGCCTTTTGATGAATCAATAAAAATAGAATAAAAACAGCTTTGGGGAGAACTTTTGAGGACAAATGTACAGCCTCATATACCAGAAGAAAAAAATACTACACTATACTACAGTAGTCTCCAAGAAAAAAAAACAAAAAACATTTTATTGGTTCATTCAAAGTCACCCCTTTATTTAGCTACTATTTTATTGCCATATTATATGCATAATATGCTTGCAAAATATAGTTTTTACTCTGAGGTAACGTGGAATAAAGAATTAAACTCGATATCAAAACTATACCATGTAACTGAACGAAGTAAACGTGAGAATACTGTACTGTAAGTCAAATGGGGTTGGAGCAGGAACCCTGTGAACTATAGATGCAGTAGCACGCGTGCCCTCTATGGCCAGTCACGCTGGCAGAGGTGTGGCGCCTTTTCACGCTTTCAGCACAGACGCTTCAAAACACGGGGCCATCTTGGGGGAAGACAGCCCGCTGTGAAGTTCACAGAATAGCCCCTACACGCTTTATAACCAACACATAACAGCTAAGAGTGCCTCTAGATATACCCAAGAGCAATGCGCGTATAAATCAATGGTTGTTTTTCAACTTCACAAGGCCCTTTTCTCGATGACAGACCGACTCTGACCGCGCTCCGCCAGAATCAACTGACGTTTCTCATGTCCCGCCTCCACGCAGGGAGACAACCAATGAGGATCCCGCAAAACTCCAGCGTAATGACGTTTCCGCTTCTGCGCGCATGCGCACTGTCATTTTGTCCAAAGCTCCTCACTGTTCACATCGAAGATGGCGGCAGGCTTTGACCTGCTATATAAGGATTTCTGTATTAAAAGAGTGGGAAAGAAACTTTTTACCGATACTTCAGGTTGTATTAGATTAGAAGTTTCCACATCTTGTCACAATAAGTTTGAGGTAAGCTCCCAGGCAGCCGGAAAATCACCCCGCTGACTCCGGGAAAAGAGGCAATTCAACTAGCTAATGTTGACATTCTGCGAGCTCTTGTACATATGAACATAATGAAAGCAGCTGCTCTTCAAGTGTGTTAGATGATTATTTCTCCCAAGAGCATTGTTACTAGTGGACTTGAGGTGACACGGGCACTTGTCAAATCCTTATTGACATTGTGACACGAGACTCCCCTTCACTCACGCTTGTTCCTTCGAAAAGCAACTGGAGGGAAAAGCGGATGAAAACCCAAACTTCCTGAACTGATGTGCCAGAGGCACAGATGGAAGACAGCTAAGGCGATCCAGTGTTTCTTAATGCTATGGTAACTACTTTGATCGGGACGTCCACAGTGCAAACTTTGAACGGAGGCAATGCAATGGATTCGCACACTGAAAGCGGCACTTCAGTGTCCAGTGGCCCATCATCATCATCGGACGAGGCTTCAACTTCTGTACCAGTTGTTAATAACGGGCCCGGGGTGGCGAAAGGACACGGAAACGTCACTGTCACCCCAAACCCAAATACAGTGATACAGTCTTCTTACGGGAATCCTCCAGCATCCGCAGCATCCAGTGCAGGACCCTCAGTGACAGTTGTCAGGCCATCTATGCAAACTGCTGGAACAGGTTTAACTATTAACGGGAGTAATAATAATACCACCGTTTCGGCGACTGTAGCCAATGTAGCGACCCCGGGAATAACTACTACTTCTACTACTACTACAACTTGTACTACTACAACGACACCTCTTTTAATGAACCAGACTCCTGCCTCTGTCTCCGCGAGCAAGTCCGAGTCCCCTAAAACTATCATACAGTCCGCCGGCGGCATGACTCTCGGTCCTGGAGTGGCTAAGGGGGCTGTTTTGCAGGGGGTTGCGAGAACAGCAACTCCGGCAACTGTTGCAGCAGCAGCAGCATCCAGCCCTGCCATCAGGGCCATTGCGCCACAGGTGTTAGCGCCCCGACTCCCTCAGAGCAACCCTGGCCAGAACATCCAGAACATTCAACTACCTCCAGGTACCGGAACTCACATTAGCTCTTAAATGTGTGTCTAATTATGTAAATCTGTGTAGTAGAGGAAGTTGAAGAGATTGTTTTAACACCCATCTGTGATCTCGTGCGAAGTTTGTGAGCGCGTGCTGTGATGCGCGCCCTAAACTGGAAACATAGTGCATACAACAACAGTAAAGCAACTGTATAAAGTGTAGTTCACCCTAGAAATTAAAATCGGCATTATTTATATATACTTCAGATCTTTATACATACTTCAGAACTTTCATTCTTGTGCACAATATAAAAGGAGATGTCAGGCATAATGACTGTTTCAGTAAACATTCACTGTAATTGTGTGGGGAAAAGAGAAGTATTTTGCTTAACATCTCCTTTTGTGTTCAGAAGAAAGTCGTACAGGTCTGGACCTACATGAGGATGAGTGTATGATTTTATTATTATTATTATTGGGTGAACTGTCTTTGAGTATAAATAGTTTAACCACACAAATTTTCTTTGGACACTGCAACGGTTGTAATATGATATCAGGCTCTGCAGCATCTTTAAAAAAAAAAAAAAAAACACAACATAAATTCAACATGTAAACCTGCAGTTTTAAAGGGATATTTTACCTAAAAATTTAAATTATCCTATCATTTACTCACCCTCAAGCCATCCTAGGTGTATATGACTATCTTCTCTCAGACAAACACAATAGGAGTTATATTAAAAACTATCCTGCCTCTTCCAAGCTTTATAATGGTAGTGAATGGCACTCATGATTTTGAAGCCCAAAAAAGTGCATCCAACTATCAGAAAGTACACTCCACATGGCTCCAGGGTTTTAAAAAAGGCCTTCTGAAGCGGAGCAATGCATTTTTGTAAGAAAAATATCCATATTTACTACTTTATAAACTATAATAACCAGCTTCCGACAAACATCCGTACATGTTGACCTCTGACGTGATGCATATATGCTATCGCTTCACTTCAGAAGGCCTTTATTAACCCCCTGGAACCGTGTGTAGTACTTTTATGATGGATGGATGCACTTTTTTGGGCTTAAAAATCGTGAGCACCATTCATTACCATTATAAAGCTTGGAAGAGCAAGGATATTTTTTTTAATATAACTCCAATTGTGTTCGTCTGAAAGAAGATAGTCATATACACCTAGGATGGCTTGAGGGTGAGTAAATCATAGGATAATTTTCATTTTTGGGTTAACTAGAGGAGAGCAGGGACGAAAGTACCATTTTTGACAAAAATGTAATTTTAAAATATACAGTTTTAGACAGCTATATATTTTTGCTGTGGTCAATAACTCACAAGTGTGATCTATCAATACCAAAAGTGGGTCAAAAGTAACAACAATACAAGCTAGATTTTTTGTGTTAGTCTTGTTTTTATTAAATATACCTGACTATGACCTTGTTAATATGTAACTGCAAACATATTTTGTCCTTTATCTTTGCAAAAAAATATTAAATTACATTTTCATTTTAAATTGAGAATTTCAGTTTCATCAGATGTTTCAAAAGTAACCCGACAGTACAAACTTGAATTGTTTCGAATATTTTTTTTTTTTTTTTTTTTTTTTTTTTTGGCAATGTCAATTTATTTTATAAAACATTTTTTCAACAGTATGACAATATGAAAATTAAATTAAATTAGCATAATATAAATTCTCAACATAATGTAACAGTAGTCTTGTTTCCAATCCAGCTGTTTTTATGCATAAATTCAAAATATGCATAAAAACATCTGAATGGAAACACTGCAAATTCATAGGTGGATGTGGAAAAGCTAAGGTATGGCTAAAAACTAAATGTGACTATGGTAAATGTAAACAGATTGAGTGAATAAATGGTGACATACAGAAATCAGCAACAGATATGTCCAGAAACGCCCTCTCATAAACATCTGGCTGAATGAGACCTCTGTCTGTCTTTCTGACCCTCACTCTTGACATATTCTGCTAGTATAATATGACATAAACATGTTTTAATAAATGTTGCAACGCAGAGAAAGCCACCACATTAGCAGTGGGACAAAAGAAACACTTGTTGTCTCTTCAGCGGGACAAAAGTAACAAGTGTTACTCCTGATATTTAAACCTGTTACCGATTTACTTTCATACTGAAAAATTCTGACAAGGCAAACTTCAGGATGTGTTACAGCACTAAATAACCTGTAGATCGATCATTATTGTGACACATGAAATGAGAAACACAACTTGTAATTCGAAAAAAAAAGTACCACTTCAGCAATTTGTTTACCGTACTCGAAAACTGCTTTCCGGACCTAACTGCGGGAAACAATGAAATGAAATCACATGATATCTGGCAGCTCCGTCAAGGGTTGCGTGCTGAATGTGTCATAACTTGGAATGCAAATGTAGTCAGGACTCTGAGAAAATCGCTTTGTTACTTTCGTCCCGGTTCTCCCCTATCCCTTTAAAGTTTGTGTTCTTTTAATTCAAGAGGTCACGCTGTGATGAAACAAACTTATATTGGTCACACGTCTTTACGTGATACGAATTCACAGGTCAGAGTTCACCAAACAAGCAAAAAGCAAAACTTCATTGTATGAGCTTGCGTTTCTTAAAGGGATAGTTCACCCAAAAATGAAAATTCTGTCGTCATTTACTTACCCTCAAGTTGTTCCAAATCTGTATAAATTTCTTTGTTCTGCTGAACACAAAGGAAGATATTTTGAAGAATGTTTGTAACCAGGCCGCTTTGGGGCACCATTGACTTCCATAGTAGGAAAAAAAAATACTATGGAAGTCAATGGTGCCCCAAAACTGTTCAGTTTCCCACATTCTTCAAAATATCTTCCTTTGTGTTCAACAGAACAAAGAAATTTATAGAGGTTTGGAACAACTTGAGGGTGAGTAACTGATGACAGAATTTTCATTTTTGGGTGAACTATCCCTTTAAGCATTTGTGTGTATATGAATGGAAGTCATCGGAACAAAAAGTGTAGTGTGACCGTCCCTTTTAACACTATTCTTTTACTTCCTCACAAGCGCTGGTATTTCCTTCAGGAAATGCAAATCTAGTTATTCTCTTTCTAATGATTTTCCTTTTGACTGTATACTCTGGTCATTCTGACAAGCCTGTTGTCTGGCTGGACAGAATACTTGACAGATTTTACTAAAAGAGGCCATCTGGATTCTCCGACCAACAGTTTCTGTTCAGAACACATCCGTTGGTTCACACGGTAACGGGAGACGGAGTGTGTAGGGTTCTCAGTGTGCTGTGCAAATATAGGCCACCAACTGTGCGCTTTATTCTTCATGCCTCTAAGCAGGGCACGGTTGCCAGACTTGACTCCAGTCCGATCAATAGGAAAAGCTCACTAATGAATAGCAATTTACATGGGAAGTGATGTCAGCCTTTCTATATGTGTCTGTTTGTTTTTCCAGGTATGGTGTTGGTGCGTAGTGACAGTGGTCAGTTGCTGATGATCCCTCAGCAGATGTTGGCACAGATGCAGGCCCAGTCTCAGGCCGCCCGCCCTGCTGCCCCCACCAGCACCACCCCTGGGCAGATCACCTCTGCACAGGTAATGCTATCTGCCCTCAACTGATTTAACATCAGCTGTACATATTTCTTAATGAATGGGGCTATGACTGCAGAATAATAAATAAATTTGTAGTTGTATAGATTTCTTGTGTTATAGTAAGTATGGATTAGGGATGCACCAATATGAAAATTTTGGCCAATACCAATAACCGATAATTCTTTATATTGGAAAGCCGATAACTGATATATTGGCCGAAAAATCTAAATCCAAATTTTTATATAATTTTTGAGAGCCTGATTACAAAAACAAAAGTCTCACCATTAAAAGCCATGTCCCAAGCACTTCAACATAAATCAAACATATATAGGACAGTAGCCAAGTTTGAACCACTGTAAGTTTTAAAATTAATTTTACACTCCTATGGCCAGCAAAAAAAAAAAATATCTATTGCTCTACAAATAAATAAAATAATTGCACAAGTGAACTTGAACTAAGTTACGTACTAGTCAGAATGTGTAACTCCTATTGTTGATGTGCTCTTCCCGTAACAACGCGCTGAAACACGGCAACTAAACCCAGAGAATTCACAATGTTTTATTACAATGGTGTTCTCATTATAATGTTATGTAATATGGCAGTCCCAATCATAGTTATTAATGTCGTGCATTGCTATTTGAGCTACATGCGGTACATGCATCCATCACCGGCATTGTTGGGTAAGTTACTTCAAAAAAGTAATTAATTACTAATTA
This sequence comes from Mylopharyngodon piceus, assembly GCA_039654765.1. NCBI lineage: Eukaryota > Metazoa > Chordata > Actinopteri > Cypriniformes > Xenocyprididae > Mylopharyngodon > Mylopharyngodon piceus. The sequence continues at coordinate 22,313,017 of CM077452.1, read as the reverse complement.
CTAATTACATCATCAATGTTGTATATAAATACTTTTCTAATTACTCTGTCTGAAAAGTAATTTAATTACTCAATAAGTAATTCATCTCATTACTAATTAGTAATTCTTAAAATCCCTATTAACCTTGACCAGATAGACAATAGAAAGGAAACTCTTTTAATAATTTAAATATGAGTTGAACATGGAATAGTTTAGCTTTTTAAAACATTTTATTTTTATTAAAACATACTATAATACTTAAATTTTTTTAGTAACAAATAGGGATGTCACGATAAATCTAGTAATCGGTACCAATACCACCAAAAGTGTACAATACTCAATACCAAAGTCGATACCACGGTAAAAATATTTAAACATACAAATAAAGCAATGCTATATATTTTCTTCCAGGTAGGTCTAATCGTAGTAAGTATAATACCACAGAAATTGAATAATCAAATATAAAATAACTCTGCATAGTCATGACTGTATAAATTAAATATAGATTTAATAAGATTAATCCTTATTAAAGCTTTTCTTTTGTTGTTTGATTATCATTTATAATACAGACAGCCAATAGTAGACAGTAGCATGTTTTAAAGGCTGCTGTCACTAAGACCTAATGGACTGAGACAATATGCTTAAACCGTGAAAATCTGACACTCACGAGAGGCGGCTATGTGTGTGCGCTTTGGTTTAGAGCACATTGACTAAAGACAGTCTCTCAGAGAGCGTGTGAGTAGTTTTTTCTCCCTAAGACATAGCTTACATTTTACCGTAATGTTCTTGCCTACCTGTGTCAAAAAAGTGAAGTAATTGGAATATTTCCATTCTGCAAAATAGCCACTCGCTGCTGCCGACATCTTCAGACAGCGACCATGCAGCCAACTGGTGCAAAGTTGTGAACTCACGCGCAACTGCACTACAGCTAACGATTTTAAAGAGGCAGCGTTCACTTTTACCTTTAGATGACCAATTTAGATTTTAAATTCAATATTGATTTATACAGAACTGTTGAACTAATTTACAGTATGTAACGCAAGTACATTATAAGTAACTGTAATTAAATTACCTAAAAATGAACAGTAATCCCTTACTTTACTTTTTCAGCGGATAAGTAATTTAATTACAGCAACACTGATCACTGGTAAGCACTTTACTAATGCGTTAATTCTTGACCAAACGCATCCTATATCTGATAAATTAGATATATATGCACAAAATAAACATATTAAAACTTACAATTGCACAAAACAAAAGGCAGCGAAAGCACAAGCGAACTGTGTTAGTCATGAAGGTGTAACTCTGTTGTGGATGCACTCTTCCTGTAACAACGCACTAAAACACGGGCGTACAAAGAATTTACAACATTCTTTTACAGGAGTGTTTTCATTATAATTTTATGTAGCCTATATGATAGACTTGCGCTGCACATGTTGCAGTTAACTGTATTTTCCTTTTCAAAGTGATTCCAATCATATTTCAAGCAATTCAAAACCATCATGGCGAAAAGTGCGCATCTGAAGTGTCTCAGCTGAAGGAAGTAATCCATTATTTATCGGCTTTAATATATTGGATAAATATTCTTATCGAGTCAATAACGATAACATTAAAAACGAGCATATATCGGCCGATGAAAGCAATTATTTTCTCTGTTGTCCATCAGCCGATTGTTTAAAAACTGCTGATTATTAGGGACAATTATATCCTGTCAATCAAAAGGGGGCAGAAAAACGTGTCAGACTGCAACTCGTACTGTTTGTGAATAAAATGTCTCTTGTGTAGAATTTAAGGCTGGTAACACCACAATAACTCATTAACAGTTAAGAAAATAGCAACGTTAAAGGGATAGTTCACCCAAAAATGAAAATTCTGTCATTATTTACTCACTCTCAAGTTGTTCCAAACCTGTATGAATTTCTTTCTTCTGCTGAACACAAAAGAAGATATTCTGAAGAATGTCGGTAACCAAACAGTTGATGGGCCCCAACTTAGTATTTACTTGTATGACTAATACCATAGTATTTTTTTCCATACTATGGAAGTCAATGGGGCCCATCAACTGTTTGGTTACCCATATTTTTCAAAATGTCTTCTTTGCTTTCTGCCGTGCATTCTGCCGTCTCAGTCGCCATGAATTTCTTTCTGAAACGCGTCACAAAAATGAATCTTAGCTCATTAAGAAACTTATACTTGCCACACAGACATGAGAAACATGTCTATAGAAATCTTTAAATGTCTACTTTTAAATTAACCAATTTAAATTGAAAACAAATATTCTCTGATTATGTAAACTGTATGAAACCAACGAGATGTACAATCTTTCCCGTCTGAGCTCATTATCTGTAATGTGGTCACACCCACGCGCAGCACAGGTTAGTCATACGGTAATCACCCATGTGAACCATGTGAAAATGTAAATGCCCCCATCACCTCGATAAACAAAGCATCAAGCTACGTCAGGTTACTCTACTTTTCATCGTTTTTGGAAGAAGACGCGCTATGAGGAATAAGCTTTGAGTTTACCTCAGAAGAAGAATGCGATGCGACGCGCGGCTTGATCCAGTGGAGGATATCATTTACTGACAAGTAAGTCATTCATTCCTTTACATTAGTTAATGTGTTTTTCCATAAACTTGTACATATTTCACTATTTGGGCTTGTTCCAAACTATATTGCCAGACAAAAACGTGAATTCAAGTGAGACCTCTTGAAATATGAAATATATAGGCAGATAGGCAACATTTCATTGCATGTAAGTGTTGTATGACGCAAGGATGTTTTTGTGCTCTATAATATAATATAAAAGCATAATATGATATAAAAGTAATGAGTGTTTATACTGTAACATGATGAATGTTACAGCTTAACAATATTTAGACCAGTGTTTACTGGGAAATACTGTTCAGGAATATCTGCTCAAACTTAGATGTTTATAGTGTGCAAAACAATAATAATTTAATTTCTAAACTGTAAAATGTCATTTTTGTACTGTATGATAATACAAACAGAGCATATGTGTGTCAAGACTACAAATATGACTATGACCTTTTTTTATTGTTGTATGACTGTTGTTATCTGTGGGAAATATTAGTAGGCTATTAGTGATTTCTAATTTAATAATATAGTTGCTCCTGATATTATTATTACAGTTGTTTGCTTTTTTTTTATTACAGTGATCAGATACCTGCACCACAGAGGGTCCTGCTAACTTTCAAAATTCCATCAGCCAGCCGTTCAATCACATTGGACTGATATTCTACATGATCATGGTAAAATAAGCTCCATCACTGACTACTGATGGTGGAGTGTTTTTTTTCTTCAGTGCATGGCAAAAGAAGCAGCAAACACATTGGAAATGCCAGGTATGGTTCACTTGTTTCTACAGTTGAACAGGAACTGTTTTCTGGAATGGCACAAAGGTGCGTAACTGTTCTGTGCGTAAGTGTCTGTGTTTAGGTCAGTGTGCTCAATAATGTGCCTTTGAACTTCATTATGTATGTTTTGATTATGTTGAAAATAAACTACAAAAAAAATCATTCTTCTCCCATTATCATTTTCCTCACATTCTTTTGTTTCCCTCAGTCCCATTCACATGGATAGGCCCATTAGGGGGAGTGTCTTTGTCTTCTCAGGTGTGAATCACATCAATATTCATGGCCATTGACACACTCTTGCATACAGCCTAGCACAAATAGTGTCTTACAAAATTTAAACTGATAAATTGTTTTATGTGAATTAGTGGTCAGGATGATTTTCACATTGTTTGTAGTAAAAACTTTAGGCTACAAGAGCCAGTACTCAAAAATCTTGTGAACACATGTTCATGTGTTTATGGCCTTATTTCAGTGACTTAAAAATGTTTTTTATTTCACTAACCATGCATAAAGTTGTATACAAACTTGTTGTATACATAATAGTTGTATAGAAACATTTCAATTTTTATTTAAAGGTGGACTCAGTATTATTTAAAATACAGTTTGGAAGTTAGTCAGTCCGATACCAACAACAAACGTGTAACCAATCAGCATTAGGGGGCGTATGACGGTTGAGGAGAGAGAACGAGCAAGAGGGAGATTTGAAAATAAGAAAAAAAAAACAACTGCAGAACGAGAGATGGGACACAATACAAAAGAGCTCAGAAGAATATCACTGGAATGAAGGTTTATGACTGGGCAAGCGCTTTAGGACCCGCGTTTATATTAGAAAAGCTTTCCAGCGCTGGAGAGAGCTAAGCGGGAAGGCCTGAAAACAGATGCAGAGGCTGCTTTGATTCCTTATCATGTAAGTAACACTGGGTTTTGTTTGTCTGGAGCTGCTGCTCTGTAGGCGATTAACAACAAACTCTTGTTTGTATTTACTCTTGTGTACTGTACGTTAATTTTTTGTGCTTCCTTGTCGTTCGTTCATCATCTGCGCTTTATTTTTCGTGAAGCATTTTGTTGCGCGTCAGCTGTGATAAACAGACATCCAGTCGCATTGCGTGTGTAACAGTGGCCAGATAATGAGAGTTTTGCAGTTAAACTACTGCACACTGACGCCCGCTAGAGAATGAGGTGTTTAGCGTCATTGGTAGTGCATTCGCCTCGCATACCAGCAGCGGTCGGGCCGGGGTTCGAGACCGATTTGGAGCAGTTTGGTTAGTATTGGAGTGTGAGTTTTGGAGGCGGAGCAATGAAGAGAGGGGTGGGTTTGTTTGGGTTGATTTCAAATATCAACAGTGTTCAACAAGGAATTTGAGAAATCGCATATAGCACCTTTTAAGTGTAATTATTATATCTGAAAATAAATAGCAGTTGAATATAATAGTTTGGGCTCGGTTGTTAATTTTAACTTCTAATATTATAGTACTGTACCAGATGAGAAGATTCTCTGTGTAGTTTACAGCATTAGATTGATTTTTTTTTTTTCCTTAACAAAATTAAAGTATCAGTATCGGCAGATATCATTCTGAATAATCAGCTATCAGTATTTGCAGAGACATTTAGTATCTTGCATTCCTAATAATATGGAATATGAGATGCATGATTTTAACAATAAGGATTTGTTTTTATGCTGGGATGAATAGTTATTTATCATATTTGTGATGGAACCAGGGACAATTTTGGCAAGGCGGGTAAAAATCAACTACTCAGCCAGTAGTTCTGATTTTTACATGCCTTGTCACAATTTATACTCACCCCACCACAAATATGATAAACAGCTGTTTTAAGCAACATAAATATGTATATATCTTTTGTTGAACATTGTGTTTACTTTACAAAAATATCAATAATATATACTATCGTTCAAAAGTTTGGGGTCAGTAACATAAAAAAAAAAAAAAAGAAATTAATACTTGTTTTATTCAGCAAGGATGCATACAGTTCTTTAAAAGTGACAGTAAAAACATTTATAATGTTACAAAATATTTCTATTTAAAAAAATGCTGTTGTTTTAAACTATATATTAAAGAATTTTTTCTTGAGCACCAAATCAGCATATTAGAATGATTTCTTAAGGATCATGTGACACTGAAGACTGGAGTAATGTTGCTGAAAATTCAGCTTTTCTATCACAGGAATAATTATTTTTTATTTTTTTTTTATCATAAAATATAGTCAAATAATACAGTTATTTTAAAAAGTAATAATATTTAACAGTATTATAGTTTTGGTCAAATAAATGCAGCCTTGGTGAGCATAAGGTAAACTTCTTTCATAACCATTATATATATATAATGTATATACATACAGGATCCAAACTTTTGAAACTCCGTTGCAAAAATGTATGTAAAATCATAAACATACTTTTGTAGGAAACTATTGCATATGATGTGAAATATTACTGATTTTTTTTTTACTCATTCTAACTGATGCTTCCAAGACTATAGTAAGTAGTTCTGTGTCTCATCTAGGCTAGATAATGTAACTTTGACATTACATCAGCATGATTTGACACCAGTGTTCATTAGTTCACATAAATACAATGTTTTAAGCCAAAAAATTAGTGACAACACAGCACAGGTCCAATAGGGTAAGTGACAGTTTTTCCAACTAGCCCAGAAATCTCTCACACTGGCCCTAGCCATCCATTTCTATTGTTGAGCCCTGAGATGATGAAGTTTGATATTAACTAGTTGGTATTTGCAGGACTCTTCTCATTGATGTCTGTCTGATTTCTGCATACCTGCAGGCACCTGGAACTCCTCTAATGGCCCGACAGGTGACCCCTACCACCATCATAAAGCAGGGCTCTCCTACACCCAGCAGCACGGCCACTACCACACTCCAGAGACCACCTGTACAGGTACCTACAAAAAGCACATCATAAAGAAACCCCTTAGAAATGACAGAATCATCCTGCGCTGTGAATTGTATTTCTGAGTTGGTTTCTATCTTCTCTCTTCATACTCATTCTCTCTCATGTGTCAGCAGGCCTCCTCTGTGGGTGCAGTGTTGTCAGTGCAGGCAGGAACTGCCCAGAGGACTGTGACTGCTGCCACGGGGACCACCGTCTCCTCGGCAACGGTGAGAGGCTGCGCTAACTTTACAGTCACACAAAGACGTGCTGGTTCACAACTGAAGAGACGGTGCTGAATATTTAGCTTCATGCTTAAAGGCTTCGTGAAGGGTCTGTAAACTGACCTGATCATATATGTTTTAAGAGCTAGTGAAAAATGAGTTGTTAAAGAGATTTCCAAGTGTAAACCTAAATGAAAATCTGTTTTCTCAGAGTGGGAATCCCCTGATATCTCCATTTGATGCTAGGCTCATGCTGTTAAATCTTAACCTGAACATTTGTATGCGTCCAAGGGACAGTTGCAAGATAACCTTAAGCTACTGCAGGAGGAATAAATCTGCTTTGTGCTAATGCAATCACTTTTCTTTTTTTAATAGGAGACAATGGAGAATGTAAAGAAATGTAGGAACTTCTTGTCCACGCTGATAAAGCTGGCCACTAGCGGTAAGCAGTCATCAGAGACTGTCGCCAACGTTAAAGAGCTGGTCAAGAACCTGCTGGTGAGTCTCAGAGGTTGAGTGTGTTTGCATATTTTTGACTCTGTGAAAAAAGTTGACATTTTGTGAGTCATAGTTAAAGATATATATATAATTTTTTTTTCAGTGATAGTACATAAAAGCTTAACTGAATGGATTCACGTTTAGTGACCATTAGTGAAAATTATTCTGTTTTATTCATTTGTTCAAAAGTTTGAGGACAATAAGATTTTTTAAAATGATTTATTTAAAACATGTTTCAATGTTAATTTGATCAAAAATGCGGTAAAAACATTAGTATTGTGAAATGTAATTACAATTGAAAATAACCTTATTTGATTTTGATATATTTTAAAATGTAATTTTTTCATGTGATGGCAAAACTTAATTTACTCCAGTCTTCAGTGTCACATGATCCTTCAGAAATCATAATAATATGGTGATTTGTTGCTCAAGAAACAATTGATTGATTATCAATCAATATATTTATCAATTATAATCAATATTGAAAACTCTTTTTATTATTATTATTATTATTATTTTTCAGGATTCTTTGAATAGAAAGTTTAAAAGAACAGCATTTATTTGAAATATTTTTTTTTTAGCAATGTAAACACCTTTACTGTCACTTTTGATCAATATAATGCATCCTTGCTGAATAAAAGCATTAATTTCTTAAAAAAAAACACTGACCTGATATAATTGTAAGAATTTAATTACATAAATTATTAACTGATTATGTTATATTCAATGTATGCTTTTTCCTGTGAGCTTAGCTTTGCATAGTAAAATAAAACCTATAGTTTTGCCAAATAATTTTGTCAGATAAATATCTTAAACAAGTTTAGTGTTTTATTCTTCCCTCATATTTAAAATATTTAAATAATAATATATAATATATAAATATGTTCCTCATATTTTGATGGTTTAATTGAATTTGTAGGGTTATTTAACCACAAATCCCCAAACCAATCCCCTTTTGGGACATCACGTTTGGCCACTGTATACAATTGAATAGAAAATTGTTCTTTGAAAATTATATTATCAGCATATTTTCAATTTTAATTGAAAAATGAATACAAATGTCTGAATATTTTAGTATATGGTTTGTCTTTCAATGACTTGGGCTATCTGATCTTCACAAGTTTGTGTAAAACCTGATGATCCTGACTTTTTGTACAAAGATGTTCACATACAGTACTGTATGTTCAAAAATTTGCTTAGTTATATAGAAATAGTAACAAATCTTATATATCTCTTCTTTACTTTACAATATAACCTTTCCTTGTTTAACATTTTAAAAAATCTAAAATGATTATTTTAAATTAACTTCATGTGGTCTCAGACTTTTGAACCCCACTGTATTGGTCCTAGGAATATGAACCTCTAAAGTCTAAAACGTATGAGTTGTTTTGCTGTGTCCCCTCAGGAAGGGGCGATTGAAGCAGAGGAGTTCACCAGCAGGCTCTACAAAGAGCTCAACTCGTCTCCTCAGCCTTATCTAGTGCCTTTCCTGAAGGTAAAGATCTTTTTCTTAAAATATTAAGATTCATGTAATTCAATTTCAGTGTATAGTTGTGGTACAGGTACAGGCAATTACCTTTTATTAAATAGACAGTTATCCTAAGTAGTTTAAAGTCCACTAACTGGATGGAAAATCATTTTGGAGCAAACTGGGATTAAGTTTATACGCAATGTTTATTGAGTAGGATCGTTATCTTAGTGAGGCCTGTTTTAAAATGCACATGTAAATAGCATGTTTATTTGGGAGGTGGTGTTAACACGTTGCAGCATTCACACTGCCTGCATAAGCTGCGTAGTGCTGCTTAGCTGAAGCATAGGAGGAAGTGGAGCTGCATTAAAATATTGCTTGTATGACAATTAATTGCAAGTCAAAACTTCATAATTGGGAGAGTCCTATTGCAGACGCAGAGAGTCCTATTGCCCACAATTAATCTCTCCTCTTCCATGTGTTTCCTCAGAGGAGTCTTCCAGCTCTGCGACAGCTCACTCCTGACTCCACGGCCTTCATCCAGCAGAGCCAGGCCCTCCAGGCACCCACTGTGGTGCTGACCAGCCCCAACACTGCTGGAGCCACCGGCACAGCCCCTCGCACACTCGTCCAGCCTGCCCTCAGCAACTCCAGCCAGACTGCCTCTCTGGTAAAGACAGATCTACATGCATAATTTACCTCATGTGTTTTTTATTGAGGCTCAAGGACACTATTGGGATTATTAATAATAAAAGCATATTGCAGGTAAAATGAGGTGTTTAGTCTTAATTTACACCAGGCTAAATAATTGGAGTTTTAATTGCTTTAGTACGTAGTTTAAATGATGTTGAATGGTAATGCTTGTATTTGCCTTGTGGCAAAGTATAAAATGACTCTGAGCTGTGTCATTAAATACAAAGATAAACATCATATGCATATCGTTATAACTAGCTGGTGTTTCTTAAACATTAGTGCAGAGTATTGGCCGTTGGCAACATAGAGTAAATTTTTGTGTCTGATACTACGGGCAATGGATGAGGGTTAAAATTGTGAACTGGTTCTTATTAGGAAACAGTTCCATTAAAAAAGGAAGTAAATAATTTTATGCCAAGGATTTGCATTTTTTGGGCTTCAAAATCTCGCCCCCCCATTCACTACCATTATAAAGCTTGGAAGAGCCAGGATATATTTAAATATATCTCCGATTGTGTTCATCTGAAAGAAGATAGTCATATACACCTAGGATGGCTTGAGGGTGAGTAAATGGGAAAATAGGATAATTTTCATTTTCGGGCGAACTATCCCTTTAAGTGCTGGTTCTTTTAATGGACCCTTCAAAATGATCAGTTTGGAATTTTTTTATGGTTTATTTGTACTTAAGAATCACGAGACTTAAATCAGTATAACTTCCTTGTTTGTATAACAGCGTTTAGGTAAATATACACATTCAGGACAGAGTTTTGTTGAAGTAAATATGCATTTATAAAAACATTAAAATATTTCATGAAAAGTAATATTTGTAAAATAGTTTAAATTCATTTTGAGCCCATTTCCTCATATTATTATTATTATTATTATATAAAATTAAAAAGCATAATCATTATAATAACTATTATTATTATTTATATATAAACAAATAATTATATACATATATACTATACATGATACATAATAATAAATAAATAATTATTTATATATTAAAAAGTATTAAAAAAAAAAAAAAAATATATATATATATATATATATATATATGATCAATAAATATGAGATGTATATATTATGCAGCATTGGCCCAACAGTTCAGCTAGCCCAAAACTGTCTGCAATCCATCTTTACAGTTGAGCCACTACAGTAAAATGTTCTCCATATGGTTGTAATTGTACAATTACATTCAATGTCGTTGTTCAGGTGTTGCAGCCTCCACAGCAGGGGGCAATAGTGAAGCCCCCTCAGGTTACCCTGACAACCACTCCTATGGTAACGCTCAGGGGTCAGCCCCACAGCCACATAGTGGTGGGTCAGCCTCAGGTGCAGCTCAAACAGATCCAGACAGGTGAGGGTGTCTGTCAGATCCATCACTGTCTGATTCGTTTTTTTATAATATAATGACAAAATGTAACATCTCTCTCTCTCTTTCAGTGGCAGTAAAGCAGGGTGTGGTGAGTAGCACTAAACTGGCTCCTGGCTCCGTGTCTGTAGCGATAGCTCAGAAGAATAAAGCTAAGGATGGTGCTGGAGGAACTTTCAGGTGTGTGTTGTTGTGTTAATTTAACTTTTGAATGATCTTGTGTGAGACCATTTCTGCCGCCATGAGAAATACAGTGTATGTTCCAGCAGCCTAATAGTGGTTTTTACAGGGTCATGGCCATCTTAAATGAGATTTCAAATCTCAGAGAGCATATTAGTTCTGTCCGAATGGCACTGCGAACAGCATATGCAACAGTTGTGCATCAATAACTTAACAGGAAGTAGAGAATAGAGTTTACCACAAGGCACTGTGCACAACATGAGTACTACACAAAGTGTGGCTAATCTTATTGTGATGAAAAGGAGTTCTGTTTTTCATTCATCTCAGGCAGTATTTTCTGCATGAAATATGACCGTCACAGTACCAGTATCATGAAACCAGGTCACATAACATTGTAATATTCATTTTTATATTGAACCACCAGTGTTGTTTTAATATTATGCACAATTATAGTATTTATTAATATTTTAAATGAGCTTTTATGTTTGTATTTTCTGTATTCATTTCAAGTTTTAGTAATTTTAAGACAACTTTTTCATTTAATTTTTCATCTAATATTTATATATTAACAATGCTGTACAGAACATTGCATTTTATATATATATATATATATATATGTGTGTGTGTGTGTGTGTGTGTATATGTATGTGTGTATATATATATATATATACATACATGCTCAAAAGTCATGCTCAAAAGTTTACATACCTCTTGCAGAATGTACAAAATGTTAATTATTTTAATAAAATAAGAGGGATCATACAAAATGCATGTTATTTTTTTATTTAATACTGTCCTGAATAAGATATTTTACATAGAAGATGTTTGCATATAGCCTACAAGACAGAAAAAAAAAAGCTGAATTTATAAAAATGACCCAGTTCAAAAGTTTACATACCCTTGATTCTTAATACTGTGTCGTTACCTGGATGATCTACGACTGTTTCTTTTTGGTTTGTTTGTTTTGTGATGGTTGTTCATGAGTCCCTTGTTTGTCCTGAGCAGTTAAACTGCCCAATGTTCTTCAGAAAAATCCTTCAGGTTCTTTGGATTTCCAGCATCTTTTGCATATTTAAACCTTTTACAGCAGTGACTGTATGATTTTTGAGATCCATCTTTTCACACTGAGGACAACTGAGGGACTCAAATGCAAGTATTACAAAAGGGTCAAACATTCACTGAGGGTCCAGAAGGAAACACAGTGCATTAAGAACCAGGGGGTGTAAACTTTTGAACAGGATGAAGATGTGTACATTTTTCTTATTTTGCGTACATTTCTTATTCTTATCATATTTTTTTCATTTAGTACTGCCCTTCAGAAGCTACAGAAGATACTTACATGTCTCCTTGAAGACAAATTAAGTACAATTTACCTTGATCTTCAAATTCAAAAATGCATCGAAATTCATCAAAAATTCTTTCTGGACCATCAGTGAATCAGAGTTAATCTTTGGCATCAGAGCAGTTATGTGGTGTCAGATTTTAGCAAAGACATGTTTATAACAGGCATTTTGAAGTCATAGTTTTGCAGCATTTGTACAATTGGAAAAACAAACTCAATCCTCAAACTTGATGTTAAGGGCTCTGTCTGACATATATGCTTGTATGTCTAAATCTGTACAGGGATGATGACGACATTAATGACGTGGCCTCAATGGCAGGTGTTAATCTTTCGGAGGAGAGTGCCCGTATCCTGGCCACCAACTCTGAGCTGGTTGGCGCAGTCACACGGTCTTGTAAAGATGAAGCTTTCCTCTCTGCCAGTATGCTACAGCACAAGATACTAGAGATAGGTGAGACTTCTAGTTATGTCAAAGCCTTGTATTAGATTTAGCTTACTGTTTTACCATAGCTGATAGTTGTTGCCCTGTACGTTGTCAGGCCAAAGGTTTGGAGTGACGGAGCTGGGTCCCGAGGTTGTGAACATCGTCTCTCACGCCACTCAACAGAGACTGCAAAACCTTCTAGAGAAGGTCTCACTGATCGCCCAGCAAAAGAACATGACTTACAAGGCAAGTCTGCAAACCTAGTTGTGCTAGTAGTTGAGATTGTACTTGCTTTAGCAATATTTTAGCTTGTATTTTAGTAACATATTTTTATATTTCTTTACCAAAAACACTTGGATAGGAACCTTGGATAGGTCTCTTTTATGTCAGGCTTGGAATCCAGAGGTCATTGTGGGTTTTGGTCTCAAAAGCGAGAGACTCTATCCTTTGGGTGCCAACTTTTGTTTTGAGCCTGTAAGGCTGTGTGTAATGTTAATGATGTGTGTGTGCAGGAGGACAGTCGGTACGAGCAGGTGGAGGATGTTCGCTCTCAGCTGAAGTTCTTTGAACAACTTGACCAGTTGGAGAAACAAAAGAAAGAGGAACAGGAGAGAGAAATTTTAATGAAGGCAGCTAAGGTTAGTAAAACACCTCCAGCCATACTCACACACACACACACACACACACACGCACACGCACACGCACACGCACACCTCTAATTCTACAACTGGCCAGAGGTTCATATCATTGATTTAAGTTCAGCACATGATTCAATGCATCACAATATCATATACAGATTACAATATGACATTTTGTGCAAAATGTGAGAAAGACCGTGTCAGGGAAGGAGAGATCTCCCTCGCTTCACTTTTGTCCAGTACCACATCTCATAGAAGTGGCTCTGAGTTTCAGAGTTGATTCTTATTTAGACGCTCTGCTTTTTATAAACTTAAATGTAGGAAATTATATGAATGAACACACAAATAATAAAAAAAACAAAACTGATACCTTAAGTATTAACGCAGTATCATTAGATAGAAGTAAAAGAACTGTTTTCATTACAAATTTAAATATCATACTCAGTGACAGTACTATAAATATCACCCACAATTGAAACACCACCATTAATCGAAATGGTAATGTGAACATCAGTATGTTAATGTAAAGGAATACAAGCTATCTGCAAAAACATCTTTACACATGTACACTACCGTTCAAAAGTTTGTGGTCAGTAAGATTTTTTTGAAAGAAACTAATTCTTACAAAAGATTTCTATTTCAAATAAATGCTTTAAAGTTTCTATTCATCAAAGAATCCTAAAAAAAAATGAATCTCAGTTCACAAAATATTACGCAGCACAACTGTTTTCAACATTGATAATAATAAGAAATGTTTCTTGAGCTCCAAATCAGCATATTAGAATGAATTCTGAAGGAAAGAGCACAGCTGCATAACTTTACCTTTGTCCACTGTAGTGGTTATATTTTTATATCTCTTCCACACAAATTGTAGGACCCCATAATTACACATTTTTATTCTGTACACAGGAACTGCATGCATTAGTGCATTAACAGTGAAAAATTTAGGAGATTAATCACAATTACATATTTGAATCGATTGACAGCCTTAATTTTTACATATTCATTTAATCCCAGCAGATGTCTCTGTGTGTTTTGACTGTTGATCCTCTAATTGTTATTTATGTTTTGCAGTCACGCTCGCGACAAGAGGACCCCGAGCAGCTGCGGCTGAAACAGAAGGCCAAAGAGGTAAGATGGCACACTTGAGATGTTTATCTTGTCAGAGGACCATTGTGTTTGATTATGGGTCAGAGCTGATATATGAGTGCATGTGGCTACAGATGCAGCAGCAGGAATTGGCTCAGATTCGACAGAGAGACGCCAACTTGACGGCGTTGGCGGCTATCGGACCCAGAAAGAAAAGAAAACTGGATTCTCCTTCATTTGGGACTGACGCAGAGGTACGAAATATCTCTCCCTCACAACGGCAGTCTGCTGCCCTCCACCTCTTCTCTTTCTGTCCCCCTCTGTGCCCTCTTTAAATCTTTTAGCACCTGTTGGGCAGGTTTGAGATGTCAGGTTGTGCTTCAAGGGTCTCACAAATGGCAGATGGTACAGTCTAAAGGCATAGTAACACAGCCATTTTCAGCTAATTTTTACACAATTTTAAAAATATATTCCTATATCATGCTATTTATTTTCATATTACATTATATTATATTATATTATATTATATTATCATTCACTTTTTTCAGAGAAAAAAATCACAATTTAAAAAAAAAATATTTTAAAATAGAATTCTGTATCATGTTATTTTTATTTTATATACGTTTATTAACATTTGTTTAATATTTATATTATGATATATTATCATTTACTTTTTCAGAGAAAAAAAAATACATTTGACTAGTTTTGGTGCAAGAAATATATTTTGTAATTTTTTGTAAAATTCATTCTCACCTAAACTTCTTTTGTTCCTCAGAACTTTCACTATTAGATTACTCTTATATTTTATTTATAGTATTATTTATATTATATTTTGATATATTCCAATTTTTTTTAGAGAAAAAAATACAATTTAAAAAATTTAATTGTGTATGTTATTTTTATTTTATATTTGTTTATATTATATTGCAATATATTATCATTCACAGAAATATGTTTTGAAGAATTGTCTCTATTTTAATTTACCAATATCAGTATAAAAAGGTATTGGTTCAAACAGTTTAGCACTGGTGTCAAAGTTTGTGTGTATGTTGACAGGGCTCAGGTTTGTGCGCAAGTGCATCCGGGGGCTTAAATGCAGGAGCGTCGAGGCAGTTCACTCGCCAGCGCATCACGCGTGTAAACCTCAGGGATCTGCTCTTCTGTCTAGAGAACGAGAGAAGCACCAGCCATTCACAACTGCTCTACCGAGCCCTTCTCAAATAGCAGATAGCCCATGCCCTTCGCTCATTTCAGTCTTTAGGGCTCACTCCCTCATTCTTTCTGTCTTTTTTACTATTATCATTCTCTTTGTCATTCCCTTTTCGTCTTTCTTTATCGCTTTCTCACTTTCTGTCACTGACTCACATACTCACACATACAGTGATGCATTTTCCTTTCCTTTCTCGAGCTGACTTGTGCTCTTCTCTGTTTCACTCTGTTTTCTTTTAAGTCTTTTATTTTGCCTTGTTTTTAGCTTCCTGCCCTTACGAATTTTACTCTTTAAATTGTGTTAAAAGAAAATTGCAATTATATATCATATGTTTTTCATAGAAGGTGGCTTTGTAATGTGCAAATTACCTATGTAAAAAAAGAATTCACAGTGGAACTACCCATTCATTTTATATTTGTGTTTTTATAAAGATGTTTTAAGAAATAAAAGTGGACAAAGTTTCTATAAAAAACTTGGTGGTGTGGTTTTATAATATAACATGAAATGCTGTAAGAATTCCTAATTGCTATATTCATTTAAAGCAAATAGGTTCATTTAGACTGTTCATTAATTATTAATATACTGATTCAAAGACACGACTCCTGATTCGTTTGCATCATCGCTCATACATGTTCTCTTGCTCGCCATTTTAGGTGTTGTAGTGAAAGTTTTATTTAGATATTACGTTTATCACTAGGTTTTATGTTTAATTAGATATATATCGTGGTCATCCTGCCTACCTCAAAGTTTTACTTCCCTCAGGCGAGTGATTTACGCGTTGCGAATTGGTTCAAACGAGTGATTCAAAGAACTGGTTCAAAAGAACCATTCGTTTGCAAATATACATCACATTGTTGTTTCCTTATTGCACACTAGATGGCACTGTAGACCTGCGTTCATTGTGACGGTGCTTCTGGGTTGATTTAGACAGTAGCATGCTGCTAGAAATAAATGATAGTTTGTTGCTGAAAATCAAATACAATTACAAATCAGTCGTTTCTGCTTTTAAAGGGACGTTTTCTGACTTATTTAATATGTCTCCAGCCAGTTACTGGTTGTTCAAACACTATTTTCGAGCTGTTTGGAGGAACTGCGTTTTGGACTCATATTATTTTCTGTTGATTTGAGCAGTAGGGATAGATTAAAGTGGTAGGCTTAGGTTTTAGGCCAGTTACAGTCACAGTCATCCCTCCTCGATATACATAGGTTTAAGAGTCTAACTCATGACAGTTGGCAAGGCAAGATGGCATCGTTTGAGTTAATGCTTCTAGGCTACAAGTAGCTCATTCTGTCGCCTAGCACCTTCCAAAAAGAAAGATCACATAACAAGACCTAAATGATAGCAAAAATGTTGGATATCTAAAGCTATGCACATTCAAGCAAAGGTCAAAAGTCTCCCTTGATGGCTCGCTTGCGTATCCCAAACCACTCTGTACTTTATCCTGTAGATTTAGCAACTCGTGACAGAATTGACTACGAGTAATGATGCCGGTCTATCCCGCACTGCAGAATCACTCTGCCATGTCCACCTCCCTCTTTTGCCCTTTGTGTGCGGGCGCAATCCAGTGTTTTCCATGGTAATTCCCTTCTTCGCTGCAAAGGGCCACTGTTCCTCTAGAGCTAAGCCCACATAAGCTCCCTCTCAAGAGAAAGAAAAAGAGATGGCAGAGGCTGACTGGTTGCCTAGCTACATCTCACAGAATGTTCTGTGTAAACACAGCGGCTGGCGGAGGAAAAATCACACAGACTTTGGGCTTGATTGGGTGGAGCAGTTGTAACCCGACTATTATCCCCGACGCTGTTAGGAAGCCTAAATCTTACTGTTACAAAGACCCCCTGCTGTGACTTTTCATCCGACATATGATCGTATGCGCTACAGACATCTCGATGCCATAAAAAATGTCAATTAATTGATACGCAAACCGAGGTAATATCAGGGTCCAGCCTTGTTTCTCGTGTGAATGTTGTAGTCATGTGGCTCTGTGATGTAAGATTGCTTGTGTCAGCAGCTTGCTTTAGAATCACTGTTAGAGCGATTATGTTCCATTTTCATTGTGCATGTGTTCATTTGAGCTACGTCAATTTCAATTTATGAGACCCACCTCAACAGCTGCTCTCTCTCTCGTTCATATTTGCTTTCACCTGTATTTGCTCAATTATAGAGGAAACGCTCCAATTATTTTAGTAAGGAGTGATGGCATATAGACGCTAATGCCATTCCTTTTGATACTGACCAAATACTTGTCAGCAACGTGGATAATAGTCTAAGTTATGGACCATAATAAAGTTGCTTTTTGGTCACTAGGGCATTGCCTGGTGGGTTGCAAGTTGGCTCCTTTTTGGCAAAAACAAAAGAGCCCACCACCAAGATGGCCTGTGTAAAGTGCATAAACTTAGCCATTAGTTATTTTGACCAACTACCAGTACACCAATGGGGTAACCAGTCTTACTTTTTCAAGTCAAATTATACTGATCTACCTTTCTAGGTAACTGACTATGAGCATTCTTGAAGAAAAACTTAGATGACTAACTTTTAAGACTGCTCTAAGCAGTTTATGTAACTGGCCACTGGTTTCACAGACAGGGCTTAGATTAAGCCATTAGTCCTTAGTTCAATTTGGACACATAAATAGCTTTTATAAATGTGCCTTAGAAAAAACAAAAAAAAAAAAAAAAACAAACAAACAAAAAAAAAAACATTACTAGGGTGCATCTTGAGACAAAACAATGACACTGACATATTTTAAGATATGGCTACAAGTTGTTTTCAGTTAAAACAGCTCAAACATGCATTTTAGTCTGGGACTAAGCTTAAGCCTTGTCTGTGAAACCAGGGGCAAGAAAGATAACTATAAAAATAACTATATTAGTGTACACAAACAAACGAATGATAACGTTGTTTATTATAAGCACACACTGCTTAAAATGCTCGAGTTATGGACCATGATAAAGTGCTTTTTGAGTACTAAAGGATTAGTTCATTTTAAAATGAAAATTACCCCAAGCTTTACTCACCCTCAATCCATCCTAGGTGTATATGACTTTCTTCTTTCTGATGAACACAATCGGAGTTATATTAATAAATATCCTGACACATCCAAGCTTTATAACGGCAGTGAACGGAACCGAGTATAAAGCTCAAGAAAGTGCATTCATTCATCATAAACATACTCCACACGGCTCCAGGGTTAATAAAGGCCTTCTGAAGCGAAGCGATGCGTTTGTGTAAGAAAAATATCCATATTTAACAAGTTATAAAGTAAAATATCTAGCTTCCACCAGACCACCTTCCGTATTCAACTTATGAACAAAGTGTAAAACTCTCACAGTTCAAAACGCTTACGCTACGTCCTACGCCTTCCGTATTCAACTTACGCAAAAAGCATAACTGACGCAATGTTGTGTTAATAAAGTGAACTAATCCTTTAAATCAGGCTATACATGTACGTTTTCTGAAGGTGCATGTGTGAAAGTTGCCGTCAAAGTGTTAGGAATGGTTTGCTGTTAGGTTGCTAGGGTGGTCAGTCACTATAGGGCATTGCCTTTTGGGTTGCAAGTTGGTTGATTGTTGGCAAAAGAAAGCCCACCCCAAAGATGGCCTGTATAAAGGCCAGTTCACACCAACAATGATAACTATTGAGATAACTAATGTATACACGAACTGACAATAAAGTTCTATTTATTATAAGCGCGCATTGTCATCTGCTTAAAATGCTTGAGCTCTTTAAAGTCAGGTGTTGGATGTCAATGTTTTTATCGTTCATCAGCTGAAATAAATTGTTCTAAAAGTGATTCCAACTATTGTTCCTCTGTGTCGTTATTGATATAGAGTGGCTGTGCTGTGGAGTGGACTTCCCTATTCTCATACTAAATCTTTAATTATAATTATCGTCGTTGGTGTGAATGGGCTTTAAGTCTGTGTGATTTTGTGTACTATATTGAAGCTTATGTATCTACCTGTTTGAGAACTTTGAGTTCAGTGTGAGGTTATGATGGCTGGTTAAATATGGTTTGGTTTTCAGAGAAAAAATTGGCATCTGACTGTAGTTTAGACTGTTTTTTTTTGTTTAGTTTTTTTCTTGTAAAAATCATTCTCACCTGAACGTCTTTTTTCCTATCCTCAGAACTGCCACTATAAGATTACTTTGATCTTATCTATAAACATCAGTATTAAAATAAGTAATTTCAAACAGTTCCGCATTAGTGTCAAAGGGCCTTAAATCTGTAGGATTTCTTGTCTCTACTTGTTTGTGTTCTGCGTAAAAAAAAACGTCGAGTTCAGTCTGAGGTCATGATGGATGGATAGTTAGTTTTGGGCCATAGGCGATACTCCGTTTAGGCAGGATTCATTTCTTTCATCTCAATCCTACTAAAATTCTGTGATTTTGTTTTTTCCAAGTTGACTAAAAACAGTTAATTAACTGCAGTGAATGTGCATTTGCCATAACGAAACCTTTGAAGTTGCTAGTACACTTTTCTCCCCACCTTATTTTTAGGGTTAATGTAAGAGCAGAAGACCATTTTTAACTTGAATGTGCAAATCGAGTCAGCTGCTTCCATTGCTGCCTAATACAGCAAACTGGTATTATCTATATTATTTTAATTTATTATCATTATCAAAACCACAATGGTTTGTACTGCAAATAGTTTTACCATTGTCTGCACTTTGTTATTCTTCTACCTTTGTGGAAGTCTTGCACATTCACAGGGAACAGCTTGCTTCTGCGTTGGAAAATAACGTGGGTAGTCTAATTAATACGTGGACATGATTTGAGGTGCATTTAGTAGTTTGGCGCCAATTTAAAACTCATACACATTAAGAAATAAATTGTGTTTTTTATGATGAGTTATCTGAATGATGTACATTCACATGAGATGAAGACGGCCATCATAATTTTCTCGTGTTTAATTACGTATGGTGCGGGTCACGCCTCTCATTTTGCCATGTTGAAATGACGTGACAAGCGGCGTTTCACTAAACTTTGCTAGTAGCTTAGTGTTGTTTGGTGATGTGAAAAGCAAAATTTAAAGAATAGAACACACTTATTATCGTGCTTTAACAGCGGAGACAACGGAAGAATCAGTATTAGTACGGACGAAGAAGCAGAAAAGGTCTGGAGGCAGAAAACAGAAGGACAAAACAACGAGCATTTACATATGGCATACAAAAAAGGTGGAATGACGGAGAAAGTCCTGA
This sequence comes from Mylopharyngodon piceus, assembly GCA_039654765.1. Classification (NCBI taxonomy): domain Eukaryota; kingdom Metazoa; phylum Chordata; class Actinopteri; order Cypriniformes; family Xenocyprididae; genus Mylopharyngodon; species Mylopharyngodon piceus. The sequence continues at coordinate 22,292,421 of CM077452.1, read as the reverse complement.
GTTATGGCGCCCAAATTACTTCTTTTTGCTGTACAGGTAAGAGAATTCATTATTGTGTAGACCGCTCTCTAAAACAGTAGTATCAGTGTATTTTACTTAAGATTTAGAGACGATCTTACGTCTACGTTACGTCGATAGATGACAGCAGCGTCTAACTAAATAACTATTGAGTTTATCGGTTTATTTTAGGCCTATTTTATTTATTTTTACCGAATGCGCATTTATCACAAAGTACTAGAGTCATTTTCACTACACAAAGTCATTTTCACTACAATTGGTAACTGAGACACAAACGAAAGCTCGAGTTCGTCGTGTGAAACGAGAGACATGAATGTAGCGCCGATTATCGACGACGTCGTATATTGGGAAATAATCAGAATCAAGTGTTATTCCATAGAGCCAGCCACATCATAATTATAATATAAACACAAATAACTTAAATCTAGTGTTACAGTGTGCTGTAATTTTAATAAAGCAAAAGCTCCAAACAAAGATAAAACAGGGTTTCTTAAATAGAGTGAATCTATCAAGAATATTTTGCTTTTCTGCATGAAAGCGTGTTGAGCGTACCACCTCAGCAGTCCTGCAGTCGGGCAATGACCCAAAGGAGAAATTACATTTACTGGGCCGGAGAATGTTTCCACCCCGGTGAGCCAGTGTGAGTCTACAACCACTACAGTTTCATCAGCAAGAATCCAGCACCTTGGGCCTCCCTCTGCAAGGATCTCGACAGATCAAAACTAGCATGCTGTTGCATCGTTGAAAGAGGCTTTGAGAAAGTTCACATTTATATGGTTCTTTAAATTCTGTCCTGATTTGTCAGCTCAGTGACCATCAGTGTGTGTTCTGATGTTCTCATCCTTAATACATATTTTTTTCAGAAGATATATTATTGATGAGACACTGAAACAGCTCATTCTTTTCAAATGCTGCAGTTCCTGCTAGACCCAAATACTTTTTCACAGCCAAACATTTAGCGCTATACTTGGAATAAATCGTGTTTAGCGTGCATTCAGCAAAATCCATACTTTCATAATGCAATTTTGACAAACTTTTAAAGTTTAGATTCGACTGTGTACAGCCTGTGAATACAACCAAACACCATCCATCAACCATTTACGCTAATGTCTCTATTAATTGACAGTTTGAGCCAGTAATTATACTTTGAATTGATATTTTGAAGACATAATACATCAAAACATGTTGATTTGTGATTATTCCTCCAGACAGAGGTCCAAAAAAATCATCATGAACAAGTTGAAAGCATTTAAATGTCTCGCTTGCCGTCTTTATTTTCCATCAAAACACTGACCTGCAGGAAAGGCTCTGTCATCAACAATGTGCAGGCAAAAAAAATAAAAAATAAATAAATACTGTGCCTCTCCACTGTTATTTTGGTCCTATTTAATGGATCCCACTGTTCTCAGATAAAAAAGGAACCATTAACAGAGAAGCAACGTACACAAACAAGCAAGCACACAGACAATCAATCGTTATCCACTCTCAAAGTTGCTGGTGAATTTATACTTCAAATGAAGAAAATTCTCTCAGGATGGTGCTTTCAGGACACACAGGCAACCGCAAATGAGCACCTGCTCAATGTTTCTGTCTGTAATGGATGGAAACTTGAAGATTTGACATTGAATATAAACAGCGGATCTGTACATTTGCTGATTTCTATCTGTCTAATGAGCTGCGTCCCAGCTGGAAGGATAAACAAGATATTTTCATTTGGATGATACCACATGTCTGAGCATGTCACGTGCCACTGCAGTCACAGCTCTACCTAATGGTAATTGTTTGTCTGCCCATGGAAATTGTCAGCTTTAGCTGCGTTGATAATGTCCAACAGCTGCTGTTCACTAGTGATCACTTAGTGCGGTCAAAAAACAAAAAACAAAAACAAAAAAAAAAGCAAAATATTCTAGACATGACTGGGGTCACGTACTGTAGCTTCAAAGTCACCATGACATCAAATTGGATTTTATTTTTTGACGGAATATTGTAGTATTTATTATAAATGATCTATCTGTGCACATCATTATTATTATTTTTTTTTAATACATGTGCCATCATAATCTTTAATCAAAATAACTTTCCCTCCCTCTCGCAGCAAAATCTCTTCTCTAATGACGTGTTTACTGGTGCGAGGGGGTGGGGAAACCTGTCACTCACATGACATCACAGCAATAGCAAACCACAACCATCCAATCAATTCCCAATGGACAAAATCAAGTTCCTCCCCACATTTTTTCTTGTTTTAGAAGCCAAAAAGACTATCGCAACTTCCGTTTCATGCCGACTTTAGGCATTATGAAGTTACAAGTAAGTTTCTTGTTTATTAGAATTAGGATTAAGAGTTTGAATCCATAATCTTTAGATGTCATCTATAGAAAAAACAATGAGTTTGTTGTATAGGGTTCAGCTTCATGACAGTTAAGATGCATGTAAAAACAATACATATGCTTTTACATAAATTAAACTATGAAGTGTAATGCAAATGTGACAGAGTAAATGCATAAGAATTGTCACATGTATAAGCACTACAGCATGTGAGGATGAATTTAACAACATTGTATTTATTGCTTGAACATTGCTTGAATTTCCTGAAATGTTAGCTAAGATGGGATTTTATAATTGCTTAATAATTGAAGTCCTAAAATAGTCTCTTACCCCATAATCCATGAAATTATAAGTAATTTCATTCAGACCATTAGGAAAATTGGTATGGGGCTTCAATATCCATCATTTACTTTCTCAACCATTCTACTTCTCAGTTGCCAGATTGTCCTCACCATGCTAATGTAAATAAGTGTGTTGATTTATCTGATATTATCACTTCAAATTTCCCAACCTAATTAAAACCTAAAGGACAGATATTAACCCTCTGTTACTACAAAGCACTGTTCATAATGTACTTTTTATGTGATGTTACGTGTGTTTGACCCCAGCAAGAACACACCTAATTTGTTTATAATCCATTCTCATATAGGTACTCATAAAACTCATACAAAAGTATAAAAAAGTATTACCCTGTACCAATTTTAGCTAAATAGTTTTTTTTTAAGCTAAATGGGACTTGAGGGTCTCTCAGACTCCAAACGGAAAATAAGGGCTATAGAAGATTTGTGAACGTGTTGTTCTAAAGTGATTATTCTTGTTTCCTTTTTTGTCCATTCCAAAACTATGAACCAGAAGACTCCATGTTCCTTTTGAAGCATGGCTATTACTTCAAAGTACTGTTCCTACCTCAAATAAGTGTTAATTATAGAATGTAATTAAACTGTAGAAGAAGAAAGGTCGTCACAAAAGGGATAAGATTTATAATTTTTTTGGGTATTGTCCCAATATAAAACACTTTGATATTTTCTTTTTAAAAAGATACTTTTTTTAAAAAAGTTTATCTCCTCAGTCTAAAGGTTTTAAAGTAAACAAGTAAACAAGTAAAAAAGTTTTCACATTTGCAACTCATTTTACTAATAAAATGTGATATATTTCTGAGAGAAAAAGGACATTCAGTGAGAAGAAAAGTAGGACAAGACTTGATTTTATCCATTGGCAATTGATTGGATTGTGAAAAATGCTCTCTATATGACAGGTCGTTGGAGGGGTGGGGCTTAGTGATGGACTTGGTGATGTCAGGTGAAAAGAAAAGTAATTTCAGCAATGGAGCAAGTTCATTTTTCAAGTAGCTGCCTATATGTTCTTATGCATTCTCTGTGTTGTAAGGCCGTTTTCAATAAGGTCATTCTTACAACCAGGTGTTTGTTATAACCTGCTCCAGATGCTTGTTCTAAATCAGGGATAGGTAACTTCGGTCCTGGAGGGCCTCTGTCCTGCAGAGTTCACTTTTAATCAAACACCTGAACCAGCTAATCAAGGTCAAGAAAGCTACAGATAGGTGAGTTTTTTTTTTTTTTCTTTTTTCTTTTCGTTTTTTTTTTTGGAGCTCAACTCTGCAGTACAGTGGCCCTCCAGGACTGAAGTTGCCCATCCCTGCTCTAAATTATACATATGAATATTGGATATGCACTGAGCAAACTGATTTCCCATCGCAGTTTCATGGACAGAAAATTATTGTATCAAACTCAATTGCAGAACATCCAAAAGTGCCTCACCGGGCCTACTTGAGTCAGCATATCTCCTAAATGCTTGTTATACTGCTTTAAGACCACTTTTAGATATCCACACAAGTACATTACATACACTAAAATATTGGCAATGAAAAGCACTGATTCAGGAGGGATGGTTTATCATAATGACTACTTTTAGGTTTTAAAATATCCTGATCATCCAGACCATTTAGACCAGGGGTCTCCAACCTTATTACATTTGAGAGCTAAAACTAATATATCATAACTCTCAAATTAACAAAAATCCTAACTGAAAGTGAAAGTGTTTTTGTGTACACATCACACTTTAATGTCAGAGAAAAGAACAGAAACAGAGAATTGTTCTTTATGGAAAACAGTACTTTGTATATTTTACTGTAGTTGTCTACACATAATTCTAGTTGTTTTTATAGGGCATCATAACTAGAGATAAAATGATTTGAAAATTTCATATCACGATTATAGTGACCAAGAGAAGCTAAGAGTTTTTTTGCTAGCGCTGCAACCCCCCCCCCCCCATTTGCTTGAACGCTGTCTTTACTCATCCTGATGCAAAGTTCTCTAGCTAATACTGCCTTCGACGTATAAGTGTGATGACGTGCTTGATTGAAACTTCGACTTTTCTCTCGAATTTTACAAGGAATTTCAAGAACAGTTATCTGAATTTTTATTATGTGTGTTTAATGAAGCTATAGAACGTGGTGAGTTACCTCCATCATTATGTCAGGGATTGATTAGTTTGAAAGGACACTACCCTAATTGACAATTGGAGACCTATTGCATTGCTTAATAATGATGTTAAGGTGTTTGCTATTATTTTTGCAGAAAGATTAAAAAAAAAAAAAAAAATGCTTAGAAAAAATTATAGATGATTGCCAATCAGGATTTATGAAGGGCAGACATACAAGTAATAATATTCATTTGGTCCTAGATTTAATTGATTCTAATGAGTATATTGATAGTAAAAGTTTTAAAAAATTTTTTGTTGATTTTTATAAAGCATTTGAAAAATGTATGTTTAAGACTGGATTTTTTTTTTTTTTTTTTTTTTTTTTTTTTAAAGGGCCATTTATACTTTATATTAATGGGTGTAATAGCTCAGTAAAACTTACAAATAGCACTACCCCCGGATTTCTTTTAGAACGAGGCATAAGGCCGGGATGCCCAATATCTCTTTTTTTTTGTTGTTGTTGTTGTTTTTACTTGTAAGTCAAACAATGACTCTAACAAGTATCATTTACCCGGATTTAGGATTTTATAAAGAGAAATAAAATGCTGTCAATTAGCAGATGATAAAACAATGTTTGTTAGAGATTCATTAGAAATTAAAAGTGTGATAGACTGTTTAAATAAGTTTTCATTGGTTTCAGGGTTAAAATTAAATTTAAACAAATGTGAGTTGTTCCCTCCGTGAAGTGAAGTTGTAGTGAAGTTCTTGATATTAATGGATATTAACCTTAACTAATTTGGTTGGTAATAGAGGTTTAAATGTGCTTGACTTCAGCACTTTGTGATGGAATTTTTTAATTAATCATAACTAGCATTTCTTTTTCCTTGCAGGAATAACATTTATATGCTTTTGAAACCTAAATGTTCTCAAACCTTGGGCCTAAGTCAGTGTGTGTCTGAATCATGTCCAAAAATAAGAAAAGTGGAAATGATACTTAGGGACAGCTAAACAACTTTCTAAATATAATAGCCCCATGATATTGAGTAACCACAAACTAATAAACACATGATTTGGGCAGATCTTGCTTTACCTAACATGAGGGTTTGACATATGAAGAACCGATCATATTGTAGAATGCTTCGCCATGCTCCTATCCTATATAAACTGTTGTATTCTTCTTGCTGGTGAGATTCTCTTTGATTGATACGAGGTCCTCCGGCCGTGAATAAAGCATATTCTAAGGCACAGTCTGGTTATTGCTGCGCAGCAAGTTAGGGAACGCTAAAGACCTTATTCCCAAGTGATAGTGTTCAAAAGGGTCAAGACGTTGACCGACTCGAAGCAGCAGTTGTCGACTAGGAGACACAGTGCTAGAGTATAAATATTATTGAGTGTCGCCAGTAGACGCTCGGGTGTCGATTAGGAGACGCCCCAGGTAAACAGGTAAACTTAAGTCAGGTGCGTAGGGGAAAATCTACCATACACTTCAAATACAATTTTAAAGAATAGATGGATTAAGCATTACTTTCAATACAAAAATAAAATTTTGTATTCAATTCCTAATCTAATCAAATCTTTAAAAAAATGGATGTGATTGCTTTTCTCAGTAAGATTCCAGTTAAAGTAATATTCACAGACAGGTGCTACTCTCGTGGGTGCTTATATAACTTTTCTCCAAACAAATGTATAATTTGTAATAACAGGCATATAACGTTTAAACATAAAACATTTTTTTGTTTCAAAAAAGGGGTTGATAATGGTTTTATATTTAAACGGTTATTTAATGAAAATGGGAACATGTATACCTATGTAGAATTTCTTCAAAGGTATAATATTCCAATAATCCCTAAAGGATATTGTATAGTGTTCGATGCTATACCATTCGGTTTAAAGGAAATGTGAATAAGGAGACTGAGTCTTAGACCTGATGTTGCAATTAAAGGAGTTATTATTACTGATAGGAGATGGAATGATTACTTTATTAGGAAGTTACTAACAGAATACAGCCCAGTATCTACTAAAACACTGGAAATCTAAATTTGAGTGCATTGAGTGGAAATATGCATTGCTGCCTAAAAAATATTGCATATAAGGTGAGAGAAGTACATTTTAAAATACTTCATCTGGTGTACCCTGTTAAAACACTTATTCTTAGGTTACCACCAAATGTGGCCTTTATTGTTAGTCTGTCTTTGATTATGGGGAAATACCATATACATAAACAGAAATGAGCCAAAGGAAAATCCAACTTTTTTTTTTTTTTTTTTTTCAGATAGATATGAAACATTATACTGAGTTACTACTTTGGTTGAAAAATATAAAGCAAATGCACTAGGTCTATGATGTATATTCTCTTTTTCTACTTCTTGTCTATTTGTTCTATATTTGTCTATATTAGTTCAGTCTGATTGGATGAAAAGTATGCCTTGGCGGGTTACTTCCAATCAGGCCATGAGCCACTGGTAGGTTGTAAGCGACGTGTTGGAGACCCCTGATTTAGACCATTTAGAGATGTTCGTCTACCTGTAATCATGCAAATGAGGTTCCCATTTAGATGACTCAGTGAAAGCTTCTAATACAAAACCTGCACCATACTAAAAACATGTCGTGAGCATGCCGCCCCCCGAGAAAAGCAATAAAATCCATCTGTTACAGATTCAGGTCAAGCTTAGGTCATAAGCTTTTATGTAGATAATTTTATATCTACAAAACAAGTCATAGCATTGTTTATCCCCTGAAATCCCTATTGTTTATTCCCTTTTTAAACTTAGTTTTGTCAGTTTTCCTACTGTACATCTTCACGTGACTAATATGATTCCCAGATTACACCATTTTGTTTTAAGACTTCACCCAAGTTTTCCCCCAATTCTTAAAACTCAGCAGACTTTTTGTAGGCCATTGTTTTCTACTGCATTTGACGTCAAATCGCTCACTTCCCTGCAAAAACCCAAAATATACTAAATGTAATTCATCAGACTCAGCAAAATGATATTATTGAAATAGAACAGTATGACATCTTCCAGCTGAAATGTATATGTAACAACAGAATCCAGATCCACAGAGATTGTATGTTTGGCCACAGCCAATTAGTTGTATCTCTTGAGACACGCCCACTGTGGGAAGAACCAACTTTACATCCCAGAGGGATTTCAGAGTTCTGCTAATGCTGCGTTTTGACTTCGGTATGGATTGTCATGTTGCTGAATCAGGATTTAAACATCACCCTAGTGACTAGTTCCATCTCAGTGTTATGCTAGCAAAACAGTTACCAGCTACCAAATGTAACTGGGTAGTAATCTGATAAATTGTCTTTAATAATAATTTAGTGTCTAAAAGTGACATGCTATCTTCACTGTTGATGAAATCAACAATCTACTTCACAGTAAATGTACTTAAAATGCTGAATGATGATTTAGTGAAACATGGACGGCCATTACAGCAGACATTGACAAATAAACTGCAAGGCGTCTTTGTATTCCATTTATTTACATAGCTTACATAGCGTTCTGTGGTTGACTTGCATCTCACAATAGAATAGCTGAGTCAGCAAAGCCGCAAAGTGATTTAGTTTTTTCAGGATGCTCTCAGCACTTACCTGTAAACATTCAATTAAGACACCCCATTCAGTATTGTACACAGGTACACTCTCCAAATCATTTTCAAATTGATTTGTTCTCGTTCATGGCCTTGGAAATCTAGGCCTTTATTGAGTAAATGAAAAATATGTTTAAGTGTATTTGAAAGGGCAAACTTTATTAATAACATACACAACTTTGGCCGCAAGCCACCTGTTAAGTTCGTATTCGGGAGAGAACAATCCATCAGTGCCTTACTATATTTTCCTGCCGCCGTGGCTTGGCTGCCTGAAAACTGACTGTACGAAGTAAATTAATCTTTTAGCTTCATTTAAACACATTTCTTTAAAAATAATAGGAGCCATTATTAAGGGATTTTTCATCTCAGAATGAAAATTCTATCAATTCTATCTAATGTCATTCCAAACCTGCAGGCCTTTACACAAAATAAGATATTTTTATTCTTTTCCATTTAATTACAAATGAATAGGGAATTGAATTCACAAAACTGGACTAGCTAATTTGTTCACAAATAAGTTCTCTAAAATTCTTGATTGTGATAGGTCAATCGCAGCATTCAGCAGTTAGATATTTCCACTGATCTCTCTCTATATTTATTTACTTTTATTATGGATCAGAGCACATTTCTTAATATTTTCTGTTCATGACAATGCTGAATATCGTTACTGTTATCTGAGTAACTGAAACCGGAGCTACTTTCGTGTGTCTCTGATCAGATTCACATTCTCATTTTATACAAATGCAACTAGCGCCATATTTCATCTGTTATCGAAAATGACCTATTTAAGTGTTTGTCTTGTTGCTAGGGCATTTGTATTTGTATATTGTAATGGCCTATTTTTTTTTTTTTTAATTATGTTTATATTATTTGATTTTACCTGTACATTGTCTTAAAGGGATAGTTCACCCAAAAATAAAAATTCTGTCATCATTTACTCACCCTCAAGTTGTTCCAAACCTGTATACATTTCTTATCCGTCATCCGCTTGGTGACAAACATTCTTCCAAATATCTTTGTGTACAGCATAACAAAGAAATGTATACATGTTTGGAACAACTTGAGGAGTAAATGACAGAATTTTAATTTTTGGGTGAACTATTCCTTTAACGTTTCTAAACTAAGTCATGTTAATCCTACTTTAGTTGATTAAATTGTACAAAACACGACTTAAACATACGTCTGTATATTACATTAGTACATTATTCTAAATTTCTTGTTCGACAAAAGCCATTGGTTTTCACCGTCTTCCTCCAAACATAGATGCCATCTTGTATGATCTCTCTCCCTTTTACTTTTAGCTCCCCCCTTTTCTCTATTACCACCACTTCTTGCATATAATGACACATGCTCTTACGGTTTTGCTCTTTCTTCATCCCTCTCTCTTCTCGTCTGTGGGTAATTAGCAGTGTTCTGCTTGATGAGATTAAAGCAAGGGATTAATCAGAGCACTAATTGATAGACACGGCCGCAGAGAGTTCCAATCCCCTACAGCTCTCACTCTCTCTGGTGTCTCTGCTCACTCTCTCTGTGTGCTGACTTACTGAAACCGCAGAGAGATACTCGTACACAATTTTGGTACATGAAGAACAGATAAAACAGAACATATTCACCATTAGTATGCAATGCGTAACCGAGAAGCAGAGAGAGAAAGGGAGGCTGCGAGCTGGAGTTGTACTGATTGAAACAAATAGAAGAGCACTGATAAACTGTCAGTATGTATCTGTCTTTAAAATGGGCAAGAGGTTAATAAATGAGATCAGAACCAAAAAAGATTGTGTAGAGGTTAGAGTCTAAACCATACAGTTTTTCCCTTCATTTTATTGCCACTTTCACTGTATTATAAATATAAGGGCAGTGAATTTAGTTCATTTTATTCCATAAAAAAGTTTAAAAATGTGTCATTCACTGACTTCAACTACCTATAGGTGTCGTATTCCTATAGGTAAACGTGAGTCACCTGGGAGTCAGCTGATGCGAGCTTGACTGATGTGACCTGCCAGAACTGACCTGCTTGATCGTGACAAAATGTGGCGCTCATGGCGTAAGATGCTTGAAAAAACGAGATGTGACGCAGCAGACAAAAGATGTCTGTCTGATGTGTATATAAACAATTCATAAATATTGTGGATAGAATACAAGACCCATCCTGAGTGGACGGCCCCTAAATGGATTGCAAGGTGATAGGTTCATGATATGAAAATAATATATTAACTTTTATCTTCATTTTTCTCAACAGATATTAATGTGCAATTAATTTAATCAATATATCATGCAGTTAGTTCAATTATAATGTTAAATTGTTTGATAGTCGTAGTAAAAATAAAGCATAAAACAAAATTTTTTGCAACAAAATCAGTTGATTAATTCAGTTGGAACTGTAAAATCTCTCAAGAGAATTCACTCTTACATTTTTAATCTCATTACTCAATTGTAATTTCCTAAATTTTTATGGTCTTTAGCTTTAATCCCCTCCCAGAGAATCGTCATTAGTGGTGGCCTTATGTTTTAATTATGCCATATGCCCTTTGAGTACACTGACCTTTCACTGGGTTATGGGAAAGAAATTCATGGCTCATTTAAATACATGTAAAAAGGCTGGGAAACTTTCTATCAGATAAGTGTTGTCATCACTGGACAGAGTGGTTCATTATTAATGCTTCTGAAGGCAAATGTGTAGGAGGACCAGTCGTCCAAAGTTATGTTAAGTCAATGTTAATTTAATGGTAATGCATGGAAATTCAGAAGTTCTAATGATTATCACGCTGCCATTTTAAAATGGCCTGATTTTGTGGCTTAATCAGAAATCCCATAGTCGATATATCAGCAAAATTCAATTGTCACTTAATGGTGTGAAGCAATGCTCACTCATGCCCAGAAAATATTATGACAAGCAGCTGAAAGAAACATGGAAGTATGAGGGAGAAGAAAAGAGACATGAACCTATTATGGACAGGACAGAGACTGAGAATTTTTCATGTTTTTTTTGTTTTTTTTTTAAACAAAACTGTGATTGTTTATTCTCTAAAGCACATCCAATATTTGAGATGAATGGAAAGAGAAATCAGTTACACTGAATGGTGGAGCAGGCATGATTGTAAGCTTCTCTGCAATGCAGGTTTCAACCATTATCCAGGGACAGAACGTACGAGACACACTTTCTTCCGCAAGATAAGACAAAAAATGAACGCTGCTGCATTTCTCATAGCCAAAGAAAAGAACGTAAAACCTAAGAAAAAAAATACAAAAGACAAACATATAAAAAGAGAATTTAAAAATCCTGCAGGATATAGACAAAAACACTCATACACACAAAAACCAAACAGGCCCAGACACTATCATTTAGCCCAACTCTGAGCTTGAAGAGCAGCAAATGTTTTAAAAAAAGTATTTTACAGCATTTTAAACATTTTTGAATCTTTTTTTTTTGTTTGTTTGCTTTTTTATTTTTTCAGATTATATTTATTCCGTATGGTGTATATTCTTTGCCAACTACTTTTCACATTCTGACCACAGAGGAACAAGTGCGAGAGATTTGAGACATTGTTTTGAAAGAAGTCATGCACATATAATATTTTAATCAACTTATAAAGTTAGAAAAGGGGAATGTTCAAGACAAAAAAGAAGGTTTCTTCTGATGCAGTCCTTTTAGAGTCGGGTTTCTTCAGCCATCACTTTTAGTCTCACTGTCTGGCAACTTGTCATGCCTAAATTACCTTTACAAATTGGAAACGCAACACAAAATCGTACAAGGCAGGCAAGAGTATGAGCTAAAAGGCATTCTCCAGTAATATTTTTTTCTTTTAAAATAAAGACCTTGATTTTTTACACAACCATTATACAACATAACATTATATGGTCGTGGTCGGTCAAGTTTAAAAAAACAAAAACCAAAAAAAAAAAAAAAAAAATGATTTTTCGAATTGGATCACTGTACTTCATACATTCCAATTTCTCATCAAGGGAAAATGAGATTTCTTAAGGGAAAATGAGTCCTGTGTTTATCAACAAAAGTTTTGACAAAACATTCTCTGTTTCCTTTGTTTGTTTTCCACATAGTAATCAAAGAGGTGTTGTGCACCTTTAATGCAGGGATGAAAGGAAAGCAAAAGGTAGTCGAGAGGGGCAGACAGGAACGGGGAAGTGTGTGCCCAACAGAAGAAACTTTTCAAAATGGCAACCGACCCTGAGATTGCAGGAGTCCAATACAAAACACACCACAAAAGGCACTTTATCAACAACAGTGCTTCTGTTCTACTGAAATTCAAGTTGAGAGAAAAAGTGTGTGGAACTCTCTTTAGTGATAAAGCGAAGGGAAAAAACGAGCGTGCACACTCGTTTTTTTTATTCCCGCACGCTGAGAGTTCGCCGCCCCCGTCGCAACTCGATTCCATCTTGAGCCTCTAGGCGGTCCGAGAGGAATGACAAAACAACACTGAAGAAACCACAATGCGAAATATTGTAAAAAGCCGTAAAATACTTGTGGATTGCAGCAAAGGTCCAGAGCAGGCTGCAGGGCAATATCCTCCCCTCTCAATGCCTCCGTAGCGTGCAGAGGAACTTTTGTTGAGAGATAATCAGCCCACGTCGGAGGCTTGGCGTACGGCTTCTCGATAAAACATCCGAGAAGCCAATTGTCCCTCCTGGCCCTCTCTGTTCCCCTCCGTCTTCCTCTAGTTCCCGACTTCAGTCCTCTCCCCCTCCTCCGTAGAGGTCCGCCAGCTTTTTGAAACGAGGACCCCAGTCATTGAGGTAGTCGTAGTCCTGTTCCCCAGAGCTGGAGGAGTCCAGGGAGCTAACGGAGCCCGCTGTAGAGCCGCTGCCCTCGTAGTCAAACACCAGCAGGGAGTCGTAGGGAGGAGCGGTGGGGTCATTATCTGCCGCGCGCAGACCCTAATATGACAGAGAGAGAGAACATGAGACAAGGCTGGTGGAACAGATGCGAACAAAACACTTTAAAAGCTACCGCTGTAAAGTGCTTAAAGAGGTCACATCAGGAGGAATCAAATTTCTCTCGATCGTTTGAGATGAAAGACCTTGATGCACTGTGAAAACACACTGTAACTTCCTTCTCTGTGAAAAATGACCATTTGTTGAAACAAAGCTGCAAAAATGAAGTCATTTTTCATTCTGTCCCACATCAGGCAATGATGTGTAGTTGTCAATGATGGATCAGAAACTTTGTTCGCCCAGTGCAGTGTTGTTCTCATTAACTAAAACTAAAACTATTCAAAATCGTTTTTGGTAATTGGTATAAAACTGAAATAAAATAAAATATAAATATTAGATTAAAAACTTATAAGAAAATGAGAAATGTTGTCTTGGCAACTAACTTAAGTACTAAAATTAGTAAAACTGCAATAAATTAACTGCAGAAAGCTACTAAAAACAGTTCATGTGACTACAGTGGTTCAACTTTAAAATTATAAAGCGATGAGAATACTTTTTGTGCGCCAAAAATAACAAAATATCGACTTTACTCCCCAATATCTAGTGATGGGTGATTTCAAAACACTGCTTCATGAAGCTTCAAAGCTTTACGAATCATTTGTTTCAAATCAGTGGTTCAGAGCGCCAAATCCCATGATTTCAGTAAACGAGGCTTTGTTACGTCCTAAGTGTTTTGAAACTTCAATAGTTCACGTGACTTTGGCAGTTTGATACGTGCTCTGAGCCACTGATTTGAAACAAATGATTCCTTAAGCTTCGAAGCTTCATGAAGCAGTGTTTTGAAATCGCCCATCACTAGATATTGTCGAATAAAGTCGCTTTATAATATTAAGGTTGAACCACTGTAGTCACATGAACTGTTTTAAATATGTTTTTAGTAGCTTTCTGGGCATTGAAAAAAGGTGTTATTGCTGGCGATGCAAGACTTACTGAGCCATCGGATTTTATCAAAAATATCTTAATTTGTGTTCCAAAGATGAACGAAGGTCTTACGGGTGTGGAACGACATGAGGGTGAGTAATTAATGACATAATTTTCATTTTTGGGTGAACTAACCCTTTATAGCAGCATAGGGTTGGGAAACCCAAGCTTAAGTTTATTTTTAACAAGATTGTTGATCATTTTAATCACACTTCATACACCACTTTTCAGCACAGAATTGATTACATTTTCTTGTCTGAAGTCCACTTACAATCTTTTTTTTGTTTCTCTCTTTGTTCAAAAGACGTTTCTTAAAGGCGCAGATGCAACAAACAAACCATTTGATTCTAAAGGTCAGACGGAAGATTCAAATTTGTGATGAAAAACAAATTCTAAATTATTTCTACCACTATAAACTAAGATTATATGCGGACCTCAGTGAAGAAAATTGTAATGACCCTTTTAAGTACAGATTTCCAATCTCTTTGTGAATTAAAAATGTATTTCCTATGCCCCTCTGCAGGCATTAGTCAAACCTAAGGCCTTACTAGATTATCTTCATGATAAGAAACAGAGGAAGCATACGTCAATGATGAACTCCCCGATGTCCCCTGGGTGTGGTACCGTTGGCCGAACAGGGTACTGAGATTCTAGGATAACGGGTCTTTCGTCCACTCTCCGCACACCTGCAGGCTTGCTCATTATGTGATCTAGAGACTCGGGCTGCTGCAGCTGACTCAGGTCATAGTCCTGCAACAGAAATAAAAATATACCAGTGCAAGTCTCAAACAAGGTCAGAAATGCTCTTGCAGCAGACAAAGAAGCAGCAAACTAGTGAAAATTTAAAAACAGCCTTGACTCGTCAATCGATAAAAGCATGGCGTGTGTGACACTTACCTGATCTTCCTCTCCTCCTCCCTCTTCATCATACTTCAGAATATTATCTCTGACGTCATCCTCAGGGTCGATCAATAAGGGTTTTGTCTGACGTTCTTTCTCCCTTCGTTTCACCCACACCACAAAGAACAGAACCATACCTAAAAAAAAAAAACACATACAGGGGCATCATGCACCTATTTTCTAATTTTGAGGGGGCATCAGTGGCAGTCTAGACTTATCTGATGCCCCAGGCAAGATAAGACATGACCAAAGAAAACAAAACAATTTCTGACTATGTATAACTAATATACGTGTAATATGTGTTAGTCCACTGTTACAGCATACCGTTCAGAAGTTTGGGGTCAGTAAGATTTTTCTAAGAAGACTCTTATGCTTACCAAAACAGTGTGTATAATATAATATAATATAATATAATACAAAGCTGAGAGGTTCATAAAGCTGAGAAAACGTTGACTGACAGTTAAATGAAAATGGATAATCAAATATTAAATGACAGGTTGAAAGGTTATTAATCACAATTTACTGATGTTGTGAAGATTTGGTTTTGCTGCATTCTCTGATTTAATCATCCATCCATTTATAAATCAAACCATCAATCTGTCCCCTGATCCATCCATCACTTACTGAGCAGTATAATGATACAGATGAGGATGGTGATGATAGCTCCAGTTCCCAGCCCGGCCACAGTCACCGCCCCGATCACAGTACAGTCTCCGTTTTCATCACAGGGACACACCTTCACCTTCAAGATGGAGGTGTTGGACAGAGGAGGGTTTCCGGAGTCAGAAACTAAAATGGGAACTCTGTACATGCCTGCCTCCAGGTACGGGATCCGCAGTTTCAACTGGGCATAATTCCCTAGATAGAAATATAAAGTTAAATCTAAAATTAAACATTTGGCTTTTATACGGTCACTGTATTAAGGCCAAAGTCAAATATTTGAATATTATCTTTTTTCTATCGACTATTAATGTTAGATGTATTAGCCTGAAGAGAAACAATTTCAATTCAATTTATTTGCAAAACACCTTTCACAATTTATTCAGCTTTATTAACACATTAACTAGAGATAAAATGACCTGTTGAAGTGTTAAAAGCCTTGAAATACTTTGAATTTGTAATCTGTAAAATCCATGTCTAACCATTCAGGCGTGAAATGGTCCAGTTACGGCGGGCAGAAGAGGGGTAAGAGGGCAACTCAAAGACATATGGGCCGGCATTGGGTTCTGAATCTAAATCCGAAGCTGTGATGTTGACTGGATAGCCATGTCGTGACCTCTCGCAAACCAGAGCCTCTTGAGGAACAAGGACAGGCACGTTGTCATTCACATCTATCAAATAAATCTGGAGAGTACCGGTTCCTGTGGCAGGAGGGGAACCTATGAGACAAAAAGAGGATAATGATAGTCAAGGGGTTATGGTTGTAAACTTTATGTATTTGTCCTGAAAACTCTCAGTTGTGTCAGATATAAGAAATGATAACTGCACATAAATATTTCACAAAGCTGTTTTCTCTTTAATAGAGCTGGGCTCTCTCAGAGGACAGATATGTGTAATAACTTTGCCTGAAGAAACAGACACATCTGCTCCCTACGGCTGTGCGTGAATCAAAGACAAAACATAGCATTCAGAGGCCAGATATATACATACTGGCTCTCACAACACAATCTGCCATCACAGACGAGGTGCATTTGTGGAAAACGCGGCTGTATCATTCCCAAAGCTCTGACTGAGTAACAGGCTACATATTATAAAGATTGATTCTGTCAAATTCTGTTATTAGAAGGTCCGATACGAGTCCAAAATACAACCCGTCAACCCTGGACATCTGTATCAGCTGCTAGACAAAGCGCCAGTCCCAAAAGACTTATTGATTTAGGCCAATATGCCTTTGTTCAGATAGGACGACTGACAAGGCCTGCCACTACAGGCACCTTTGAAAACTTCTGGGAAAATCACACCAAGACAGGCAGATAGATTAGTCGATTTCCTAATCATACCAACCTCCCCTGAAGTTTTCTGAGCTTGTGAAGCAATACTGGTAAGCAATTTTAGTTTCTTCTTTTCATAGAGTTTGACTAAAAACAAACATGCAAATAAACCATGATAGAAACTCAACATCTGGTCATATGATGCTTTTTAATTTTTTTCCTTTTCCTAAAGTGTGTAATTTATCTGTTTGTACATGTATAACATCTGCAAAGTTACAAAGCTTATAGTCTCCCACAAACGCCCCAATCGAAGTCCAGTTTTTATGTCCACAAACTTCTCCATCACAATGTGAAATATTAGCATAATGCCTACCCAAAGGCATGAAAGCCTTGGAAGCTGAAGTTTGCAATTATGGTAAGTGGTGTTATATTTCCGACATACAGTCAAACCAAAATTTATTCAGACACCTTGAACATTTCATTCATTAATACAGTTTATTAAAAAAAATGGTAATAAAATATGACAAGATCTCAGAGTTAAACTGTGTCAGAAAAAAAAATTATCTTAATTATGTCAGATAACACAAGCAAAACATGGTCAGGTCAAAGTGTCTGAATAATTTTTGGTTCCAAATTTTTTATCAGTTTTACTGGTAGTCCACTGTATGAAGAATTCTTGGATATAATATGTCACAGTTTACTTTATTTTGCTATCCTCACTTACATAAATGAACTATAGTGTCCTGCACCCACTGCTTCAGGTGATTGGCCAATCACAACGCACTGGATCAGCTGGTCAATCAGAGCGCACTGGGCTTTTTGGAAGAGAGACTGGTAATAGAGGTACTGCAATAATGTACAGTATGTGAAAAATATTGTTTTTTGAACATTAAAGCATGTTAACCTACTCACGAGTTCACACTTATATATAATCGAATAGATGTGTATGCGTTTTTGGCATTTTGGCTCAGAGCCCAGAATGTGGCCTGAACCCAGAGTACTCAGAAACAGTTGAGAATAAGGAATTAGGGTGGAGGAGGGATGGTGGAAAACTGTCCTGGGACAGAGGTGAGTAGGCTATTTATATATAAGCCTCCTTGTGCTGATTGGGTAGATTATCTGAACGTGCTCCTTCCGAACTTTAATAAAACATCATTTCTATTATACCCAATAAACAAAATAATGAACTTTTAAAATAGCATCATATGACCCTATGTGTAGCATTTGAAAATATGATACATTCTGGTGAATTGGTTTGTCCCAAACAACCCTTTTTTTCATATGTTGCATTCGAAAGTCTGATTAATTGTAGTGAATCAGTTCGGTCGCATTGGCAGATTCAGAAAATCCATTTCATTCTAGATTTCTCATACAGACTGTCCCCTCTAATATATATTGAAGCACTGGAAAGTCTGATTCATTCTAGTGAATTGGTTAATTCAGACTGTATTCTCTTATATGCAGCATTCAACAGACTGATTCATTTTAGTGAATAGGTTCGTTTGGGCGGTTCATGTGAATGAACAGGTTAAAAAATTCACAGATTTAAGTCAATGTACTATGTTTTTGTAAATTTGTGTGTTTTGATATTTGCAGCTTGAATCTTTAAAAGATTATGTTTTCAAGGTTAAAACTGTCACCCTAATTCTCCATTCATTCCCCCCCCACCCCCCCATTTTTTATGCCAACAAAAATCAATTGTTTCTGTTTCTGATTGAAAACAATAGCTTGACTGTACTTGAATTCAAATTACGATTAGCTTGTACTGTAGGTGTGAGAACCCCTCATCCTCAAAAACCATTAACAAAACTATATGAGGTAAAATAAATGACCTAGACTACATTAAATACAGGTTCACCTGCAACAAGGATAAACATGGTTTGATTTCCTAAAGTTTTCTGAGGGTGTGAAGCAACTCCTTGTGTTAAGCAATCTAATCTCTCCATTTGAGAAAGTCTGTGTAAAAATGGACAAGCAAATCAACTGTGATTGGACAGCAGCTTTGTTGGAACACCTTCTTGGTTGAATAGAGCATGAGAATGAAATCCAATCAGAATAGAAAAATGCCCCAGTGCTGATAGGTTATGAATCGATAGGCTGTGAACAGCTTTTTTGCTCTGTGGGACAAATGAAGTTCAAGCTAACCAACCTTTCTCCAAGCTGACCTACCCAATCGTTCAAATCCATTTTTTCATACACAGCACCTTTAATGCATCGACACACTCAAAGTTTTGATTTTGTTCAAACTTTCCAACTTTCTTACCGTTATCCACAGCCAAAAAGGTTGCTTCATATATATTCTTCTTCATATACGGTGACTCACGATCCAACACCGCCGTGGTGGTGATCCTTCCATTGGTCCTGTTGATTTTCAGCCAGTTGGCTGGATCCGACAGTTTGGAGTACCTGAAGGCCAAAAGCATTTGTTCATCAGATTACTCCGGATAAAAATCCATAAGCATCCGCAAGACGCTGTATAGAGCTCAACGTTCAATCATAATTTATGCTGTAACAGTATGGCTGAGGGTAATAATGTAGAACTTTGAGATCATCAATCCATTTAAATGCCGTTAAAATCATATTTAGCCTGTTATGAGGATATAGCATGTGGATTATTAAGATATGTCCCTCATTCAGTCGCAGCATGGGCTCTGTTCTGATCAATGGATCTGCACGGAGAGATGTGGAAACATTTACACTCAATCAAATCACAGATGTGACACACAATCTTTCTTCTATATATTATTGGGTAATGTATCAGGCTTCTGCACTATTAATCCAAAACACTGAAGTTAAAAACAGTTACAGCCTATTTATCTGCCAGACCAGATCTCAAAGTTGGTAAGAATGCGACTGCATTGACTGCTACAGGTGTTTGAATATTATCACAGAATATTATATCGCAAATTTTATATATAGCTATACTGCTAATAATCAAGCCCACTCTTTTTGTTGTTTGTTTGTCAGGGCCTTTTGTTTGCTAAGCACTTCCCTGTGACTTATTTGAGCCTATAACATTGATAGATTCAGAGAGCGAGAGCGCCACAGTGTGGACTGTATTGATTGGACTGTTCCTTGCACACAGTGATCTATGGAGCAAGTCTAGTGAAGGTCCCCCGAGTGTGTGAGTGAACGTGCATGGAGGCAAACTTTGGATCAATACTTCAAGCTGGCATCTTGCCCGCACACTTTTGAGTCATGGGAAAAAAAAAAAGAAATCAAGAGAGATCAAGCGTGAACGACTGATAGAGAGAGAGAGGGAGAAGGAGAGACACAATAGAAGCAGTAGTGTGGGGAATGGTTCGGCTCATTACTCAATGACCTTTCACCCTGTTGCTTGGCAACCCAGGCACAACCAAGGGACTAGAACAGGAGAGAGTCAATTAAAAGCATTTAGCTGCTCCCAGGGGTGCTAATGGTGCGAACGATACGTGCTACATCACTTGACATACAGCACGGTATGGAAATTGCATGTACTTCTGGTGTTTGCTTACAAAGTCCGGGCTGGCCTGCATCTGAGAGTGATGGATTTCTTTTAAGCCTGGTTTCTATAAAAATGGCTCTTAAACTCACCTGTCAAATAAAGTCCTCATGGATTTATGGGAATTTTAAAACTTAAAACATGATTCAGCAGAAAATTGAAAAGTGAACAGAGTGGGTAGAATATACTACACTTTATGTGGCAGACACCTTAGTTGATTTTCTATTCATGTGTGTCACTCAGCTAATGAGTGCTGTATTTAAATGATCAATAAACATCGCTGAGTCAATTGATCATTCAATAAGACTGAAACTCTGAAAGCGTATAAAAATGTGAAATGTCAGAACAAAAATTAGCTTTCAGGCAATGCAGAGTGTAACTGAACACATATATAGGTCAGTAAAATGACACTGATTTTTTTTTTTTGTCTTATTGTAAACTAGACATGTGCCGATATTCGGTAATGTGATATCACGATAATGAATATGCACGATATTGTTATCGTGGGCACTTCAAAATACCGTAAATAATAATTTATTACCAATTATTAAATTTTTTATAATGCATTTAAGAATACTTTCCCCATCAACCGTATAAAATGCACAACACCGCTGTATTCTGCGTCAAAGGGACACGCGCTCAGATCTAAACAAGCCCAATGTGCACGAGAAGCACATGGCGGAACGAGTGAAGGAGATGCGCTGAATGAAAGTGCACGTTCACTCTCTGACAGCAGAGGGCGCTGATGGAACAGCAGAATGCAGCGGTTACCCCGGAAACCCCGCAAACAAAGCAACTGGGTTAGTGAAGTTTTTAAAATGCTTCAAACAGCCATTCATTTTTTTGCAATCTCAATGTTGTTCATCACCACAGCACCAAATACTTAAAGACTTAATAGGCTACTTATTTTCAAACTTAAACATTTTTATATTTTAATCTGGACCACAACATGCCCTAATGATTAGAAATGTTCTGATTATTCGTTATTGTTCAGTAAAACTTTGAGACTGCTTCATTAGTTAACATGTTAATTCATTATTACCAAACTGACAATGAAAAATACTTATAAAGCATTAATTATTCTTAGTTAATGTTAATTTCTGTTAATTACTGTTTAATAACATTACTAAAATCAAAAGAACTTATTTAATGGACCTGAGATAAAACTAACAATGATCAGTTGTATTTCTTAACATTAACATGTAACAAATGTAGCTATTGCTCAATCTTAGTTAATGCATTAAATAATGAGACCTTATTGTAAAGTGTTACCTGTTGTTCTTTATAGCCTAATTCTTTTGCACTTTAATCTGTTTGAAAATTTTACTTTATTTTTTGTGTATTGTATTATTGTATTTAAACATTCAGAGTTCTTTTTGTTATTACAAAAAGAGTTCTTAAACCTGTTATACTATGACAACACTTTTTTTTGCAACTTATTTCAATATCGTGATAATACAGTATACCGTGATAAAAGCTTTAGCAATTAATCGCAACATAAAAATTTGATACCTGCCTATTTGATAAATGCCTATTGTAAACAATTTAGTATAAATACATTAAAATGCAATTTAAAACAGATGATGACTGGAATACACATCTTCTATAATATACATGTTCAATCTTTGAATAAAATGTAATTTTGATATTTTTGTGGGGCTAGCATTCCTAAGGTCTCTTTTGAATGGTGTTTGTACCACAGGTGGTACAGTGGAATGCTAACAGGTTAATAAAAACTGTAACTGCAATAAAGAAAAACTGCATAATAATAATAATAATAATAATAATAATAATAATTTAAAACGTTAGTATTTGAAAAAAAAGAGTCTGTGTGGTGTAACCAACATGTAGGATGCCATAAATTATATCAGAGAGGATTCCTGACATTGTGTAAAGGTCATTATTATTATTATTATTATTATTATTAAATATCATATGTTTGTATGGAAGCCCGTTTCCACCACTAAATAAAAAAAATAAAAAGAGTAATTGCGACTTTTTATCTCAGAATTCTGACTTTTTATCTCGCAATTGCAAGTTTACATCTCACAACTGCGTGATATAAAGTCAGAATTGCGACTTTTTTCCTCACAATTCTGACTTTTTTCTCGCAATTCTGACTTTTTTCCTCACAATTCTGACTTTTTTCTCGCAATTCTGACTTTTTTTCTCGCAATTGCGAGTGTTTATCTCAGAATTCTGACTTTTTTCTCGCAATTCTGCGAGGAAAAAAAGTCAGAATTCTTTATCTCAGAATTCTGTACTCAGTTTTTATCTCAGAATTCTGACTTTTTTTTACGCAAATCTGACTTTTTTTCTCGCAATTCTGACTTTTTTTCTCGCAATTCTGCGAGGGGAAAAAAAGTCAGAATTCTTTATCTCAGAATTCTGTACTCAGTTTTTATCTCAGAATTCTGACTTTTTTTCTCGCAATTCTGACTTTTTTTCTCGCAATTGCGAGTTTATATCTCAGAATTCTGACTTTTTTTTTCGCAATTAACTGACGGACAGTGTCTCTGTAACAATTCCGGACATCCAACATTTCTGGTGCATCCAACGATAGCCGTGCTGCCGTCCTGATGTCTGAAGCTGTTGGTGTATAAAATGTGCCACTTCAGCTTCGTCTGTTTTATTGCGCCTCCGCCACAGCTGATTCTTATTGTTATTACTATTATATTATTATTGTGTCAAATTCATTAGTGTATCCATTCTGTTAAAAACAACTTTTATTCACCAAATACTTCCACTGTAATTTGCAGAATTGCATGATTCTACCGTTGAATGCCCCTTTTTATGGAGCCACCAGACTTGAGTTGCAAAGTTACAAAGTTGATGAAACATGATAGGTATTGGTGTTTTAGTATTAAGCCCACTAGATGGCAGTAAAAGCTGTTTTTTCTCCTTGAAACGCTGTACTCATGTACAAGGTTACCGTGGAAACATGCTATATGCATATTCCTGCATAATGCATATGTCCGGAGACTAATCTTTATGTGTCTCCTCCAGTAAAATGAAAATTTCTTTATTGGTAAATCCGCGCTAAAAATAATCCTTTATGATGTCTTCCATTTTATGTAGAATAATAACGAAGCAGCAATCCTGATGGTCAGTCGCAATGAAAGGAAACGCAAGCAAAGTAAGAACTGTAAGAAATAAAGTTTCACACAATTGTGAGGGGAAAAAAGTCAGAATTGCGAGAAAAAAAGTCAGAATTCTGAGATAAAAACTCGCAATTCTGACTTTATATCTCGCAATTCTGACTTTATATCACGCAATTGCGAGTTTATATCTCAGAATTGTGACTTTATAACTAAAGATATAAACTCGCAATTGCGAGATAAAAAGTCAGAATTCTGAGATAAAAAGTCGCAATTACTCTATTTTTTTATTTAGTGGCGGAAACGGGCTTCCATATGTTTGACCGTTTTATGCCAGTATTTTTTTAAATTTTTTTTAGGCCAGTAAAATGGAGTACTTTAACATTCAAGAAAACTTCATGATATTCATTATTCAAAAAATTCCTGGTATTTGTAAAACAACTTAAGAAGTATAACTAAAATATTTGAAAGTAAAGCTTTTTTGAAAATAAAGAATAAGATGTATATGCTCAAGTGTGTTCAAAATGTATTAAATTTTACTTGATGGTTACACCACTTGACATTGAATCATTAAATCAGTTTAAACATTTTTCAAAAATGTGTGAAACCAACTTGAATATAAAGAGAGTGTTAATCACAACTTGGCACTTTTGAACTAAACTGAATTTTCATCTCAGACATACTTTGTCATTGACCCATGTGTGTGTTTGAGCAAGTAAGAACATAAATGATTGACATTTACGGTCGCTGACAAAGATTGACATCCTGAGTTTCAATCAGACAGACAAAAGCACTTCCTGTCATTCCTCTCTACCTGATAGTCTGCTGGATGAAGCGGTCTGGATCCAGTGCAGCGAAAGTAGCCAGGGTGGTGTCAGCAGGCACTCCCTCTTCAAAGCGGATGATTTTAGGATTGGACGGGAACACGGGGGCCTCATTGACATCCAGCACTGTGATAGTAACACTAGCAGAGGAGGATGGCGAGGAGGGGATCCCACTGGCAAGGTGAGCTTGGTTCGACACCACCACCATCAGCATGAAGGCTCCATTCCTCTCATAGTCGACTGGCTGCACACAAACACACAAACACAAAGATTCCTTAAACTTTCAAAGAAATTGGTTGTGCTCCGACAATGTGAAGGTGATTTTAAATCTTGTAGCTTTTTTATTAGAGGAAACATGATTCAGTGAATCCATTCATTGAAACGGCAAAAACCATTTCACCTAAAAGACATTAAACTCTTCACTGTCAGGCTGAATGGCTTAAAAAAAGACTCCAAAAGTGTTAGAAGAGGAACAGAAAGTGACTCGGTTTGAGTTGGAAAATGAAGTGAACCCTGGAGTAGAGGTTAGGAGGAGTTGACGAGCAGACGAGTGTGAGAGGATCAGCTGTTCCGTGGATAGAGATGTGGTGTGCCGAACCGCATGTGACCGTGACAGCTGTGTAACACTTCCAAAGAGGCTGAAATACATTTCTAAGTATGCCGAGGGCTTCTATCACTCTCTTGCACGCACACACTCACCACCATGCAAATGGTCAAAGAAAGTGTGCAAAACATATGCATACACAAAGTTACACATCACTGACTCTTAAATATTATAGCAATACAGGCTATAAAACTGCAGGGAAAGATAAAAATGCATGCATTATATATATATATATATATATATATATTCACCTGTGTTGGGGTGTAGTCTCCTGCTTCTTCCATTACCATGCAAAATATGTTTTTCCTGGTATATCACTCAGTATGGGTCAACACATTCAAAAATAATGTGTCAAGTGTTCATTGTAATGCTGACAAATAATTCATTTCAATGAATAATTGAGACACGGTAGTTTCAAACTGTTTCTAGCAGTTTAAGGGAGCGTTCACACTTGTAGTTAGGTTTGTTTGGTTCATTTGGTCCGGACCAAAAAAGAAAAAAAAAACATTTAGTCCTGGTCCGATGAGCGTTCAGATTGGCAATTTTATCACCGAACCAAAAGATACTGAACCTAAAGGCATAGGGATACATTCACAACCTGATTGTTCGGATTTTATGAAGTATTGCCTATTTTGAGACGGAACTTACCGAACATCCAAAACAATGCTGTGTGCTGAGGTAAATGCTCTTGTTGTGTGTGCGTAGCCTGCATGTGATGGTATTTTGACCAGCTGGGAACTCGTGAAGAGCTTATAAAATGTGTAAACGAGTCAAAACAGCGGCGGGAATCCATCCGTCACACATACAAATGATCTGCTGCATGGAGATGCGCGTCTGATGCCTGTGATGGGCAAACTCGCGACTATGACGAGAAAAAACCGATATGCGTGAGGATTCTGTCCTTTTTAGGGTCTCATCTTCCTGTTTTTGGTTCGTTTACATGTCTTTGGTCCGTGTTGCGTTCATATATCATTCGAAACGCACCAGAGTTCGTTTGGAAGCGGACCGAGACCCATCTTTTCAGCGGTCTCAGTCCGCTTGTTTGGTGCGCACCAGGGCTCGGATGGCAGCGTTCACACATGCTCAAATGAACCGCACTAACAGAGCAATCGCACCAGGGTTCGTTTTAATTTTTATGATTCCTTAAATTGAATAGGATTTAATCTATATTAAGTATGGAGATTTTAGTTGTAGTACATGATCTTGTCATGATTTTGATAAAAAGATCATCATATGGAATGGTAATTTGCATTAAGAACATTCTAGCAATCATCTCTTAGTGGAAATGTTGCTAGTTAAAAAAAAAAATAAAAATTTGCAGGTAAGGCTGCTTCATGTCTGAAGACTCAGTGATGGGATAGAGGACAGACAGTGGATGAGAACATTTCACATATGTGCCCTGGAACATAAAACCAGTCATAAGGGTCAATTTTTGGAAATTGAGATTTATACATCATCTGAAAGCTGTATTGATATATGGTTTGTTAGGATAGGACAATATTTGACCGAAATACAACTATTTGAATATCTGGAATCTGAGGGTGCAAGAAAATCAAAATATTGAGAAAATCGCCTTTAAAGTTGTCCAAATGAAGTCCTAAGCAACTCATATCCACTCACAAAAATATATTTTTGATATATTTTTACAGTAGGAAATTTACAAAATATCTTAATGGAACATGATCGTTACTTAATATCCTAATGATTTTTGGCATAAAAGAAAAATTGATAATTTTGACCCATACAATGTATTGCTGGCTGCTGCTACAAATATACCCGTGCGACTTGTGACTGGTTTTGTGGTCCAGGGTCACATATGAGCGACTTAAATGTTTGAATATGCAGAGTTTGAGAACAAATCCAAAGATCAGCAGTCTGAGAACCAAGAATAATGTTTGACTATGTAACCAACTAGACACACCCACCTTAACCACTATGACCCTGCCGTCGTTGGTGATCTCATCAGTGCGTATGGCGAAATGGCCCATTGGATCTCCTCCTGTAATCCTATAGACAGCATTCCAGTTGGGTGTATGAGGCTGGTCCTTGTCTCTGACAGTCAAATTGGCCACGACCACACCCACGGCGTTCTCTGGGGCCTCTCCAAGGAACTAAGATGAAGTGACGACACGCGTAAATAAAATGAGACACTAAATTTTTTTTTTTTTTTTTTTTTTTTTTAAAACAAATACATGTTTTTCAAATACATTATGTTGTCAGAATTGGGGCTAATGTATTACAGAGACAATTGACTTGGAGGAACCTGGAGTTCAGTGGCTTGCTCAAGGAACAATGGTGGTGGTTCATGCATGGGTTATTAGGAAAAAATTCAACAAGTGTTTTGTTCTTGGACTTGCCAGCTTTTGGGGATGGCTTCAGAGTATCACAGTATAGTTCAAGTTAGCATTACACACAGTGTAAGGGCTAAGTTTTATATCTTGTTTGTTAAACACGGCTCTCGAAAGAATATCACACACTAGCTATACCCACAGCCCAAGGTGCAAATGTGCGGCAGGCTGTAGCACACAAGCTCATTACAGCTCAGTAATCTGCAGTTTAAAGGGGTTATGAAGTGTGTCTGCCAGATGCTGTTTACTGTAATGGCATCACCATCCAGCAGAGACTACAGCCAAATACACACTGCAACATGCTCAGTAGAGACCAAGTGTAGCTTCCCAAGATACAAGGTACTCATAATTTGCACTGAGGTTACACTGAAGTCAAGCTCCTTGTAGAGTAGCCAGTTACTTGAAAAAGTAGGTAGCTACACTACAAGCTACTAACAAAATCTGTAAACAAACAAACAACTACTTAGCTATTAGAGTAATAGTAGAGTAGTTAGCTACTTGAAAAAAGTAGTTTTGCCACAACAAGCTACTAACAAAAGCTATTATACTAACAGACTTATTCGCTATTCTTAAACTAGTTAGCGACAAAATTAGCAACTAAAAGTTACACCTATGCTAACAAGGAATACTAGCTATTAAAGGTGTTGGCTAGTTGAAAAGTAGTTTGCTACGCTACAAGCTACTTACAAAAGATACTAATAAGGACTAATTAGCTATTTGTAAAGTAGTCAGCTACATGAAAGAGTAGTTTGACACTACAAGGTACTATAGCCTAAACTAATAAGTAGTAAGCTACTTGAAAAAGTACTCTACACTCCAAACCACTAACAAAAGCTGCCATACTAATATAGATTGTCACTATCTACTTAGTGACATAAGAATAACCAATTAATCTACATTAAAAGATTATATTAAAAGTTAGCTTCACTACAATCGACTAACAGTCAAACAAACCATTCTTAAAGTAGTTAGCTTCACCACAAGCTACTAAAAACACTACACAGAAGATGCTTTTTGAATTTTGGATCTACCAAAATAACAATAATTTTACACCAAATGCAACTACTAAACATCTCAATTTCTATAACAGTTAAAAACATGATAAACCACTTAAAGCTGCAGTCCATAAGTTTTGCCTTTTTGTCGCCATCTCTGTTTGAAATCTGCAATTGCAGTTATTTGCGTAATTATCATATTTACGTGGGTTGTTCATCGGCACGGCTCCTCAGTGCGGATGAATCTAATGTTTGCTGTCAGTCTTCACGTCGGTGTGAATACTGTACTTTGGAATCACAGATTCTACATCTTGGAAGTATGACCAAAATAAAAATTTTCACTGGAAAATGTCATCTGAACAAGTAAGTAACATGTCTGCCACTTTTGAAAAAAAGCATTACAATAAACTGAGAAAAAAAGCATTACAATAAATCGTGCTGCCAATGGTGATTAAATCTAACGATCGATTAGCTTGCATCACGTCAAAGCATGCAAATTATTATTATTGTTATACTCAAATTGTTAACATTAACATCATCAGCATTGTGTGGCTATGTGTATTTAGTGTGTATTAGCGTTACCTGTAGATTTCAATTTCTGTAGCCACTCTCTGCAGTCCGAAGTCTTTTGCTTTTGACTATGGGTGAATCTCCAGTTGTCACTGATGATTGTCATTTGGACATTTCTGGTTTACAATCCGCCATCAAAATGATAAGTTTAATTATTGCAGCTGCTGTGAGAAAAGGCTATAATTATCCCCTACCAGCAGCATCCTCACATGCGATATAGCCTACTAGCTGGGACTCCTTCTTTATGTAAACAGATGTGGCGTAATGACGCAAAGACGAACGACTGCTCAAATTTCCCGCGGAAACCCACCAGTACCACCCGAATTAGAAAACGTTATTACAAGCTTACCATTGTGAATTGGGCTAAGGTAAGGAGATAGTTTTGAACACTGGCTGGTTATGTACTTGCTCAAAAATTGATTTTGGATAATTTTAACCCAAAAAAGTTACAGACTGCAGCTTTAACTAGATAACTAGATGTAAATGTCACACAGGGACTTCTGAACAGGGATTCTTCAGGAACTTTTTTTGAACTGTTTAACTGAATTATTCAAATGAACCAATTGAACATGTTAGGAGAGAATATTTGATTATTTCCTGACTTCGCTCGATTATACATGTGACTCATTGGTAGCTCATTAAGTGTTCTGAAATTTCAGAAAAATAATGAAATTAATATCAGCGCTACATTAACTTAGCAACTCCCCATCATTGGCAAAGACGCTTACACATATACTTCAGATACTTGAAATAAAAAAATAAAAAAAAGATGGTGGTTTATTTTCATGGTTTATTAGTTTAAATCGTTGAAAGGAGAGAATGATAGAGAGACAGGCACAGAGCGAATAATATCTACTGGCTGTTGTGATGAAAACATCACAGGGCCGTCCCGTCTCTCCGGCTGCACGCTGTCTGGAATGCACAGCTGCATTTACTGATAAGCAGAAAAACACTCTGTTGAGATCAAACAAATATGCTGTGTCCCTTCCAGGACGGGGTGCAAGAGACCAGTAGAGGACAGGACAGTAGACGACATGATTGAGTGACTGATTGATTTGTGCAAAATCAGAGTCCGCTTTCTCGATAGGCTACTGCTTCCGGTTTGATGAAAAAAATCCTCTGGAGTCTAGTTCAATAAGAGTTTGAAATTGCATGAATGTGTGTGTACTGACAGGAAAAAAGAGGGAAGGAAAGTGATACTTGTTTATAATTTGTGGATTACTGTGGTGGAAATTTGAGAGGGAAGAAATTTAGAGGACAGGCAAAGAAAAAAGAGGAAATTCATTACCCCCCCATCCCCACTGGTGCTTTAGAACCAAGGACAACATTTCAGCAAAATTCTCTTCAAATATATGTAAAGAAATAATTCATTAAAAAGTATGACCATCTCATAGGCACCATATTAGATGTGGTAGTTTGATGTTGACAAAATGATCTGTGACAGAAATGAATTAATTAGAAGAATAATGGATTTACATCTTTCATCAATATTCAGTGCGTTTCAATTCAAGTCAGGCAAGTGAGTTGGAAGAGCTAAAGATATTCATTACCACTAACACTATTCATATTTAATGACAGGCTTGCCTTTAAAAAAAAAAAAAAAAAAAATCTCACTTCAGTCAAAAGTTTGCATTTGAATTTTTGTAAACAGATCTTTCTTGAAACCAATAAATAAATAAAAAACTTAAAATAAATCATATCAAACATAAAAGTTCTTTGGTTTGTTGGATCATTTTTTTATTTAAATAAATAAATATATTATAGAAGCCCTAAAACACATTTTGCTGAGTTGTACAGTATTTTAACAGAAATCCTAAATTAGTGTTGATTTCTTTAATGAAAATGACGTGCAATCAACAACCTTTTTTCCATGACTTAGACGAGATAACACCAAGGTCATTAAACGATAACTGTGACTATATTAACATGTATAGTTGACGAAAAAGACGAGACTAAAATGTAGTTCAAAAGATATTTTCTTTTAAAGATTTCTCTGTTTAAGGACTACAATAAACGGCTGGTAGGGACTACAACAAGCTTCTTCCCGGGACAGTGACATCACTAACCCTAAAATTTACATAAACCCTGCCCCCGGGAACACGCAACAAAGGGGGCGAGGCCATAGTGGGCTACTTTAGAGAAAGGAAGAGTTGTTGTAGAGTGTTGTTACCATGCCGTCATTTTACACTTTGCACAAAAAAAAAATTAACATGACGGCACATGCTAGTCAATGAGTTGAATCAACTCCACAGCAACTACATAAACTTATCCACTAACCATTCAGAAACATCCAGATGCATTCTATAAGTTGTCTCTCCATCAGTGTCCGACTATGGTTTGAACAATGCAAGGCTGAACACCGTTACTGACAATCGTTATTTTGGCTGTGTGAGATTCTCCAGCTTTGTTGTTGTTGAGGGGGCCGGGAGCAGCAGCTCATTTGCATTTAAAAGGACACACAAAAACAGCGTGTTTTTACTCACACCCAAATAGGGGCAAATTTGACAAGCTATAATAAATGATCTGGGGGGTATTTTGAGCTGAAACTTCACAGACACATTCTGGGGACACCAGAGACTTATATTACATATTGTAAAAGGGGCATTATAGGGCCCCTTTAAAAGGATAAATTTTCTGCGGAAGCGCCGCCGATAATCTGAAAACACTGAAAACACCAACAAACAAGTAAGCTGGAGTTCAGTGATCTCCATTTAAGATACTCTACTAAAATGGTGTCGTTCAGTCAGTCTGCGTTCCTTCACAATCCGCTTGTGCTGTTTGCTGCAACTAAATCTGCGATCAAAACTTCTCGGTGATGAAATCCAAACATGGATCTCAACTATTGTTTGCACTTGTAGTTGCTGAATAATTGCAGTTATGATACCTCTGTGTGAAAATACAAAGTCTTTTTGTCTTGGAACTATTGGAATTTATTGGAATTTCACAGCTTTAATTTTTGAGAGAAGTTTCTTGTTTTATATGATGAACAGCCTATAATATATCAGGAAACTAGTTGAGGAAAAATAAACCACACGTATGAGTTGACATTCTCTTGATTTGTGCTTATAAGTGGAAGTGCTATAATTCTGATGAAATGAAAGAATAAATTTCTCAAATTACAACAATTGTTGTGATTATAATTTTGAGCAAAATAACCATGATTATCAATTTAACCATTATGCAGCATGACAAAAATGTTACTAGGTTCTCATTGACTGAAACTAGACTAAAATGGCCATTTAGTCGACTAAAACATGACTAAAAAAAAAAAAAAAAAAAGACAAGGTTGACTAAATATAATAAATACTAAAAAGTACATTTGACACAGGACTAAGATTAAATTAAAAAATAGCTGACAAAATTAACACTACCCTAAATCAATGTATTTGTGATATGTTTGTTGAACGATTATACATATTCATAATAATGTCGAAAAAGATAAAAAAGAAATATTGATATACAAAACGCTTAGGATAAATGTAACTTATGTAAAAATTCTGCAATATTATATATATATATATCAGTATTAGCATCTGTGGTGAGAGATTTAGAGAGTGTATAAAAATAAAAATAGAGACTAGAGAGAAACAAAAACCTCTACACTGAGCCAAGATGAAAAACATGACTACAGAGACGTGATTTTATGGCATCCTAAGGAAAATAGATCCATACCATCACAGAACATAAACATTAATGCCTCACAAGAACTATAAAGCCTGTGGTATATTTATGCTGTTTACTGTGGCGATGAACTCTCAGGTCCACTGTCTTCATAGTCTTCTTCTAAACCATCATCATCATCATCATCATCATCATCATAATTGTCATTTCAGTCATCATGGTGCTTCAAAACAGAGAGTGATCAGTTGTATTTATCTTAAAATGCAGTACTATTGCGCTTTACTCTCAAGAACCACCGGCTCTTTCCATATTCATGCGGTTTTTACATGAATAAAACATACAGCTGTCTTCAAATTGGAAGCGATATATCTGCTAGGTTTACACCCCCTCAAGCAATTTCGCTTAATTAGCTTGCTTACGTTTCTGAGGGTCTACTACAGCAAGATGTATACTGCCTCATGCCTCTGTCAAATGCAAATAATCACAGAACATTTCTACCCTGCTCCGACTCAGTCTGTGTGGGTGAACGAGAGAGAGAGTGAGATAGGATGGATGAAAAACAAAACAAATTAGTTCTAGCACATAACTCATGAATTCTGCTCGAAAGATGGTGAGTATGTGCCTCGGAGTTCTGCTGTGTCTGTCGCAAACACGCAATTGGAAGAAGCACAAGCTGAACTCCACGGCCCAAACCCATAAAGCACAGACGAGAAGTTGACTCTGATGTTCATATTCTTAGCTTTAAAGCTTTAATGAAACGTTTGTCTGCGTTTAACTAGCAAAAGATTTCAATGAATTTCAGACACTTACAAGCAAATCAATTTGCTGTCTACGCTCCGCCATCAAGGTGTTTGATAGTTTTGCTCTTTCTCTTTCTTCCCAGTGTACTATTTCCAAAAAACAGATTCAGCAAGTCTCTCACAAACCGCTGACTGAATCAACAAACCTTCACAAGTGTCAGGTCGTGCGAGCCTGTCGTAAACCAGTTGTGGGTAATTTTCTCTTGGCTCAGTGATACGTGACGCAAATGTTTGTTATTGGGAGCGAGAGCATGTGCTGAGTGTGGGACTTAATTGCTGGTGTCATCTGGGTTAACTTGCTCTGTTAGGACCTGTCATACGCATCGAGCTAAGACAAGACAACCCAACTGCCGGAGTTGTTCTTCAGCTGCACTGTATAATTACGGACGCTGCAATGGACAAGGACGTGTACGCTATAGAGCTCAAGCCTCCTTGGAGGGGGGGAAAAAACTTTCGAAACTTGACAATTTCAGAAAGTATCAACAGTAATCAAGTGGGTGGATGAGCAATGAGTTCATTTGATTTTAGTCTTGCTTTCAATTTCTCTCTGTTTTCCCTTCACTGTTCATTCAGTCAGAGAAAGTGTCTAATGTACGGATGAGAGATTCTTCAGTGTGTATTACTTAGGGGAGGTGTCAAGGAAAGATGGATGGAGGTCTGTCCTGCGTCTCTCCCTCCCAACTCTCTATCTCAATATGGACCATAAGCGTTGCTAGACCTTATTTTAAATGTGTGATTAACTAAGCTGTCAGCACCCTTAAAAATCTGTGATTGTGTGATCTCTCTTCACGTTTCCTGAAAATAGCAGCTGTGACAGCTCTCTGAAGCTGTTCACTGTGAATCCTCATTAAACAACTTTCAAGTTTGTTATATTAAGTATTATCATATTCTCTCTAGAAGATAGTTGTCATTCAAACTAGTTTTGAACTTCTTGTACTTAAAGGGATAGTTCACCCAAAAATGAAAATTCTGCCATTGTTTACTCACCTTCAAGTTGTTCCAAACCTGTATGAATTTCTTTCTTCTGGTGAACACAAAAGAAGATATTTTGAAGAACATGGGTAGCAAAACAGTTAATGGGCCCCACTGACTTCCATAGTATGGAAAAAAAAAAAAAAAAAAAAAAATACTTTGGAAGTCATCGGGGTCCATCAACTATGTGGTTACCGACATTCTTCTAAATATCTTCTTTTGTGTTCAGCAGAAGAAAGAAATGAATACAGATTTGGAACAACTTGAGGAATAAAGGGATAGTTAAAGGGATAGTTCACCCAAAAATGAAAATTCTGTCATCATTACTCACCCTCATGTCATTCCAAACACATCTTTGGAACACAAAAGATCACAAAAGATATTATTAATATTCTCTCATACTTTTTATCCATCCATTGAAAGTTCAGGCATAAAGTACAAAAAGACAATGTAAAAGTAATCCCAACCCAGGCTCAGTGGAAATGTGTGTGTATGGCGACATTCTGCAAAATTATATTACATCACTTCTTGCATGTTTCGCAACACTTTCATAGTGAAATGTCCAGTGAGTGGTGCTAAAAGCGCATTCATTTTTATTCGAATCAGATGAACGTGAATCTGGGAATGTATTATTATGGTTTATTATGGCTGTTGTATGTAATGCAGCAGTTCAGAAATTAAATGTCCAGTGAAAGGTTAATGCTCTATTATGTATATACCACTAAACCCTACCCTAAACCTAACTGATAGTGTTATCAAAAACAAATGTGAGACAAATACACATTTGCTGAAGCAACCATGCCATTTCAGCTCGCTTCTACAAATCTTTAAGCTCTCTTATCTCAACTCATACCCGTACGCTCCGGATCACAAGTGTACCAGGTGAACTACCGAACAAGTTTACTACATTTAAAAAGCCATACATAGAGAGCTGGTTATGTGATAAAAATCGTCCCCTTGGAATTATAAGGTTCTATCTGACATTATTGACAAAATTGAGTTATTCACATATTCTTATTCTGTGACAACTTATTTATATTATATTATGTGATGTTTTTTTAATGTTGTGTACATTTTGGGACTTTTTATTTAGAAAACAAAAAGGTTCTATCTACAAAGTCGAATGGAATGCAAAAACTTTGAAGCCTAATATCTTAAAACTGCTCAGTATGCAGACAGAACCTTATAAATCCAAGGGGACGAAATGTCAGAATGTATTAGTTTACAATCATGTGCTACGGTAAAATCGTTTTGAGGTAATAATATAGTATTGCGCAAGGAACCACATGAAAATAAATGTTTATTAATCGATAATCTGCCTTTGTAATCCTAATTTGTGTGAAAAGGACTAAAAGTTGTTGGTGTTTTACTGCCACTAGCGGTCATTTCAGCTGGAAACTGCAGCAAATTGTAGGCATAGCTACATTTTTGGAATCTTTGCAAAAATTTAGGTAGAGGCACGTATTTCCAATGAGCCTATGTTCAGTAATCCATATGAATCTAGCGGTTTAATTCAAGTCTTCTGAAGAGACATGATCTCTTCATATGATGAACAAATGTAATTTTATTCACATATAAGCACTGATCAACACACATACATAGAGCACATACGGGAAAACAAAAGCTCAGTTGTACTTGCTTGATGCATGAAAACAAACCTCATTGGTTCTCACGCATAAAAAACACCAAAAATTTAGGAATAAAAGTAGGGCTGCACGATTTATGGCACAATACGAAAAATAACATTGAACTTAAACGCAATTATCGCTTAAACGCAATTCTTAGTGGCTCCAAATGCTAATCCATCTGAAAGCACTGTGAGTTTGAGTCGCTTATAATGTACATTTGAAAAAGCAGCACGCGTCAAACATCTTTCCAGACATGAGAAGCATTTTTTAACATCTTGTCCAACAAAAGACAACATTTAATAACATGTTTTTACTCCAGACTCACTTCATAACGACAGCTGAGCATCCTTCTGTGAGATGATGTGGCTTCTTACACAGAATAAGGCAGTCGTGTGTTTATAAGTCATGTTTAATCAATCAAAGTGTTTCAATGTTCTGTTTATTCAGCAACAGCAATATGACGCGTGTTATCTACTTCTGCGGCAGGGCATATTTGGAGTTTCTGCGCGAGAGCGCCTTCTGGCTTTCAAATGGAGAAGCATTTACTACTGATCACAGAGCTGTACAGCTCTGACAAGCTGCACATAAAATAATCACAGCCTTTGCCAAATCGCATGCGGTTTAATCGTGATAAATCGTGCAGTCCTAAATAAAAGCCTAAATTAAATCTGTTCATCATATATAGTGATCATATGTCTTCAAAAGACTTCATATGGACTACTTTTACTTTTGTCTTTATGAACGTTTTGAAGCTTGAAAGACTTTCAGTGCAGGGACAGAAATCTCTCAGGTTTCATTAATATTTTCATTCCTTTCATAAATGAAAGTCTTATGGTTTTGAAATGACATAAGGGTGAGTAAATGATGACAGAATTTTTATTTTTGGGTGAACTATACCTTTAACTAAAGAAACATTCCTCTGAGTCAAGCGAGGGGCGATGGGTTGTGACCCCAAGAAAACCTTGACCTTGACCGTGTGATTCCTTGAGGC
This sequence comes from Mylopharyngodon piceus, assembly GCA_039654765.1. Classification (NCBI taxonomy): domain Eukaryota; kingdom Metazoa; phylum Chordata; class Actinopteri; order Cypriniformes; family Xenocyprididae; genus Mylopharyngodon; species Mylopharyngodon piceus. Next base: position 22,255,411 of record CM077452.1, on the reverse strand, counting down.
TGCCACTGTGGGCATAGGCAATATGCAGTTTCTAACCCTGTCAGCTCATCACATCTCAAACCCACCAACAACAGCAGCCAAACACTCGACATGTGCAGAGAGACCTGTCCACGAGCATCTAGTCCACAAAAACAACATTTGAGAATAAAATGACACCAATTAAAATGAACAGCAAGATCGTCTGATGCCAGATGATAGATGTCATACTGATTCACTAAGTATCGTTTGGCCTTCAAATAAATATTACAGGTAGAAAAAATGTGCAAAATAATTCAGAATGCTTCAGCATCAGACGCTGTGGCAGAGGCCTGGGGATATTACTTAATGAGAGAGAGAACACAAGGGCACCAGAGATGAGCACTGTGAGAGAGCGATAAAAGAGGGATGGCAGATAGCAGGAAATAAATGGAAACGGAGAGAGAGATAGACACCGAAAGCCAGAGAGAAGGATTGAGGGAAGGAGATAAATGGAAGGAGAGAGAGATGAAGGCTGACAGAAACAAACACTGGTAAATGTGGGAAGAAAAGTGTAGAGATACAGAGATAAAGAAAACAGGAGATGGAGGATGTAGGGAAGGAGAAAAAGAGGGAAAAAATGAGTGGATGAGAGGGGATTGAAGCCAGATGCCTGAAGAGGAACTACAGACACCTAAGGGGCAGAGTTGGCATGAGGACAGGAGAGAAAAAGAGAGAGAGAGAGCACCTGATCTCACATCCCTCTCATTCCCTACACCCTCCATTTCACTCCATCTCTTCCCTCATCACCTCCCAGAATTCATTGCTCTTAGTCAATCTCTCTTTGTTTCACAGCTCCAGTAGGTTTCTCCAGCTGTCAGACAGTATTGTGTGAATTAAATGAGTATCAAGACACTTTTAGAATTCAGAAATCGGGGTAATGAGGAGTGGATGCGTCCAAACAGGCAGACTATAGCTCTGTTCCAAAACCTAATCTTACAAGGCAGCATTCTAACCATCATGGCACCTCATAAGTGACTGATTTGGAATGCTCTACATAAGCAGCAACTATCAGTGCCATACCAAAAAAAAAACAAAACAAAACAAAACAAAAAAACCTGGCTCTCAATTGCAAATGTTTTCTATAGAATTTGATGTTAGCAGAATGACACTCTAATATGCATAAAAATTGTGATAGTCAAAATACTACAGGCAAAAACATTGTTTTTATTAATATCTATCTATATAATATTAATATCTATATAATATCTCTGTTTTTACAGAGGAGTTTATTCATATATAATTTGTCTATTTTTATACAACATTTTATTCCTAAAACATGGTGAAAATGGTTTTTTTTTTTTTTTTGCTTTATGCATAAAAAGAGATATCCCCTCTGTAAAAACCCTTGACTCTAATATGTCAACAAAATTAAACAAGAATTTTGAACCTGGCTTTATTCAATGATCAGATTTCTGTTCTGGAAATGTATGCAAATTAGTGCATATTTAATTAGACAATGTATCTGCATATTTAACCATAACATTTCAGAAAACTTAAAATGCAAAAAATGTTTGCAATTATTAATGTAATCAACTGGTGTATGGTGATATCTATATGTATTAGTTAAACCTATAATGCCCCTTTTACAATATGTAATATAAGTCTCTGGTGTCCCCAGAATGTGTCTGTGAAGTTTCAGCTCAAAATACCCCACAGATCATTTATTATAGTTTGTCAAATTTGCCCCTATTTGGGTGTGAACAAAAACACGCCGTTTTTGTGTGTGTCCCTTTAAATGCAAATGAGCTGCTGCTCCCGGCCCCCTTTCCAGAAGAGGGCTGAGCTTTCACAGCTCGTGCTTCAGATACTCAACAACAACAAAGCTGGAGAATCTCACACAGCCAAAATGTCGATTGTCAGTAACGGTGTTCAGCCTTACATTGTTCAAACCAGAGTCGGACATTGATGGAGAGACTCAGGAAGATGTTACAACTTTTAGAATGCAACTGGGCATTTCTGAATGGTTAGTGGATAAATTTGTGTAGTTGCTGTGGAGTTGATTCATCTTATCGACTAGCATATGACCCTTGTTTGTGAAGCAGTAAAATGACGGCATAGTAACAACACTCTACTACAACAACTCTTCTTCTCTAAAGCAGCCCAACATGGCCTCACTCCCTTTGTTGTGTGTTCCCGGGGGCAGGGTCTCTGTAAATTTTGGGGTTTGTGATGTCACTGCCCCGGGAAGAAGCTCATTGTAGTCCCTACCAGCCTGTAGCAGTCCTTAAACAGAGAATTCTTTAAAAGAAAATATCTCCATTTGCATTGAACTTTGAGTGTCGTAACTTTGCAGATGTTGTTTATGCTCAAACAGCAACATTACTCACTAACTAAAGTTTAAAAAGTGAAATCATAATCAAGGACCCCTTTAAAGTTTTTTACCCTATTCACCTGTATTTTTTAAGTGTTTTTAATAGACACTTTTCAGTAATGAACATTTATTTATAATCATAATTTTTAATTCCATACTTCTGGAAGAGTCTTTGTGTATGTAGTACATACAGTTGCAAGAAAAAGTATGTGAACCACTTGCAGAATCTGTGAAAATGTTAATAATTTTAACAAAATAAGGGAGATAATACAAAATGCATGTTATTTTTTATTTAGTACTGTCCTGAGTAAGATATTTTACATAAAAGATGTTTACATATAATCCACAAGACAAAAAAAAAAAAATAGCTGAATTTATTAAAATAACCCCATTCGTAAGTATGTGAACCACTGATTCTTAATACTGTGTGTGGTTACCTGGATGATCTACGACTGTTTTTTTGTTTTGTGATGGTTGTTCATGAGTCCCTTGTTTGTCCTGAGCAGTTAAACTGAGCTCTGTTCTTCAGAAAAAATCTCCAGGTCCTGCAGATTCTTCAGTTTTCCAGCATTTTTTACATATTTGAACCCTTTACAGCAGTGACTGAATGATTTTAAGATCCGTCTTTTCACACTGAGGACAACTGAGGGACTCAAACACAACTATTAAAAAAAAAAGGTTCAAACATTCACTGATGCTTCAGAAAAAAACATGATGCATTAATAGATGGGGGGTGAAAACATTTTGAATTTGAAGATCAAGGTAAATTGTATTTAATTTGTCTTCCGGGAAACATGCAAGTATCTTCTGTTGCTTCCGAAGGGCAGTACTAAATGAAAAAAAAAATGATATTCAAGCGAAATAAGAAAAATTTGGACCTCTTCATCCTGTTCAAAAGTTTTCACCCCCCGACTCTTAATGCATCGTGTTTCCTTCTGAAGCATCAGTGAATGTTTGAACCTTTTTTAATAGTTTTGTCTGAGTCCCTCAGTTGTCCTCCATGTGAAAAGATGAATCTCAAAATCATTCAGTCACTGTTGTAAAGGGTTCAAATATGCAAAAGATGGTGGAAAACTGAAGAATTTTTGGGACCTGGAGATTTTTTCTGAAGAACAGAGCTCAGTTTAACTGCTCAGAATAAACAAGGGACTCATGAACAACCATCACAAAACAAAAAAAAAAAAACAGTCGTAGATCATCCAGGTAACCACACACAGTATTAAGAATCAATGGTTCACAAACTTTTGAACTGGGTCATTTTAATAAATTCAGCTATTTTTTTTGTCTTATGGATTATATGTAAACATCTTTTATGTAAAATATCTTACTCAGGACAGTACTAAATAAAAAATAACATGCATTTTGTATGATCCCTCTTATTTTGTTAAAATTTTGCACATTTTCACAGATTCTGCAAGTGGTTCACATACTTTTTCTTGCAACTGTATATGATGTGCTATATAGGCAGCTCACTAGGTTTTGGAACACATTATATGGTATGTAAATGCTCTCTGTTAAGTTGTAGGATACTCACCATTTTAGCATCCAGCTCTGGAGGGTTGTCGTTGATATCAGTAATGCTAATGAGGGCCGTGGCGGTGTTGGACAGGCCGAAGTTCAGGCTGCCCTCCATATCGGTGGCCTGCACTATGACGGTGTACTGAGACACTTTCTGAAACAACACAGAAAATGTCCATTTCAATCAACTGAAGAGACACACACCACATGTAAATGAGGACTTCAGATCCAAAGATTTTATGTATTTTTAGAGTTAAAACAATAAAGTAAAAAAATCTAGTTTATGATGTTTATTCATGAACAAGTTTTTTTCTTTCCTTTTTACTGAGGACAGTAAAAAAATATTATATTATTAATAAGGGAATAAATAAAGGATACATCTTGATAATTAAATTTACAGTTAAAAGGCATTTATCACATGGCTCTCTATAATATGCGATTCTGATTGGTCATTCGGAGCATTTATTCACTGTTGTCAATGGCAATGCTGTATCGTGATTCATACAAATGCAACTGCCGCCATCTTGCTTTCATTTATTGATTGCATTGGAAAAAACTTCAGTTCAGTATTAATATTTCTGTAATATTGTTGCACCCTGTCAGGGTTTATTTTGTTACTGATTGCACATTATCTCTTACATAACATTTAATAAACAAAAGGCAAGTTACAGCAGTGTATATTCTCCAAATATTCCCGCATCTGCATAATATATCGCAACTGCACGGGGATGTTCAGAGAAATGAAAACAATTATGCTAATATGTTATCTAGAATTATTCACAATATTTTGTGCCCACAGTAACAATATTGTGCATATTAATTGCCGCGATAAACAGTATTATCAAATGCCGACACATGTCTACTTCAATGGCATGTTTTTTTTTTTTCCCCCTAGGCTACATTTTTCTCCTCATGGCATGGCAGGCCAAATCAAAGGTCATCACGGACCAACTTTGGCCCACGGACCCTGGTTTGGGCATCTCTGGTCTAGAAGTTTGGCATCTAAGCCTGAACAAAGCCATCTTACAAAGACTTTGAGACTGTGTATATTTGGGGAATGGCAGCCCTTTGTGTTTATCTGGGGATACGTCTGTCTGTCAGGCTTTTCTGTTAATTAGGACAAGAGGCTACTGTGAGCTTTGTTCTGCTTTGATACTTTGTCACTCACTATTTATGGAAAGACACACACCCACACGCATATACACAAAGATAATCAGTGCGCAAAAACAACTCTTCATCAACGGACATGAACCACCCTATTTGTAACTACGGATGAAAAGCAGGGGTTGCGAGGGCAACAGATGGATAGAAACATGTGCGCACACACATCGAAGTGTTTGTTGTTGCATGGCCAACATTCCTTTGGGCACAGATCTGAAACTGTGGCCCTGTCCATGCTCGGGTGAATCTGACTCCAGTTAGTCCACACTGAGAGGAGACAGAGAGTTGAGCCTGAGCCAAAGCCTCGCCTCGCCTCTGCCTCTTTCAGCTCCAGCCGTATTAATCCGGTTGGCCGAAAGCCGTCTGTTGCTGCAGACAGGAAGTAGGGGGAGTCAAGGACAAGTCAGTGTTCCACTGAGACAGGTCTGGGTGTCTTGGAGGGAGGTGGATGACTGCTGCTGTAAAGCAATGAATACCCTCACAAGACCTTGCTGAAGATCTTGATGGCTTCCTTTTGTTTTAGGAGATGACTGACCATGGGACATGAATTTGATCACAACTAAACATTGAGGGGAAATGCCTTCTCTGACTTTATGGCATAGTACTGCCTACATAGGCAGCATAATTACACTGTACCCGAATAAGTTGGGAAATCTCAAAAAATTGAGGTAATCAGTTGCCTCAAAATTTTTAAGTTAAGAAATTCAAAGTTTAAGTAAGCAGAACTGGCAGATTTTTTTATTTTGTACTACTTTTTAATGAGGATTACATTTTAATTGTTCTTCACTTGACATGTTTGAGTACACTTATACATTTAACTTAAAATTATCATGTAACCGCACTGTAAACATTATTGTAAAATTAGCTAGTTATAACAACAAATTCAGAAAATGCTAACTTGCTAATTTGCTAACATGTTAACAATAGCACGGTATAGCACTTGCTGAATGAGCAAACAGAAACTTATCTAAATTAGCATAACAAAACATTAATCACTAACCATTAATCTTGCACAAAAAAAAAAACTTAATTTTAGCATTTACTCTCCCTTTTGAGTGCCATGGGCAAAGCATGCTGGGAAATAGAAATCCCAGCCCAGTTCAGTTAAACTTAAGTTTGTCTAACTTAAAAAGAAATAAGTTAATAAAACTCAAAACAATGAAACAGTTCAGTTTACTTAAAATATATCAGTTCTATGAACTTGAAAGAAAAAGAAAGTGCTAAATACTCATAAAAGTTAATGTGACTGAACTAATTTGTTTAATTTATATCATCCTGTAGCCCAAGACTGGTTGCACACTGAAGCTAAGCAGGGCTGAGCCTGGTTAGTACCTGGATGGGAGACCTTCTGGGAAAACTAGGTTGCTGCTGGAAGAGGTGTTAATGAGGCCAGCAGGGGGTGCTCACCCTGTGGTCTGTGTGTGTGGGTCTATTCTGGCGCAATATGGCTGCCGTCGCATCATCCAGGTGGATGCTGCACATTGGTGGTGGTTGAGGAGATTCCCCCTTCCATATGAAAGTGCTTTGAGTACCCAGAAAAGTGCTATATAAATGTAAGGAATTATTATTATTATTTAAGTTTGTCCTACTCAAACAAATTCATTATTTTGAGTGTTAGGGTTTACAGTGACACCCCAGATAGCATGTAGTAATCGGCCCGTTTGTGGCCCGTAGATCGCTCTGGCACATGTATATTTGCTACGGCTGTAAAGCACATATCCCACAATCCTCTGCATGTGATGTGGCTGTTGGTGGAAGCTTCAAAAAAAAAAAAAGCAATTTAAAGGGTTAGTTCACCCCAAAATGAAATTTCTGTCATTAATTACTCACCCTGATGTCGTTCCACACCCGTAAGACCTTTGTTCAACATAATTACCGTCATTCAAGGTCATGAAAAGTAGTAAAGACATTGTTAAAATAGTCAAAGTGACAGTAGTTTAATGTTATGAAGCGATGAAAATACTTTTTGTGCGTAAAAACAAAACAAAAATAACGACTTTTCAATAAATTTGTCTCTCCTGTCATTCTCCTACACTGTTTACGTTCAGCGCTTCCAGGTTCTATGTCAAAATGCCAGCTGACCTGAACAACATGAGGGTGAGTACTTAATGACAGAACTTTCATTTTTGGGTGAACTAACCCTTTAATTCATAAAAATTCATGTTCTGATACCATTTCTACTAGGAAATATTCAATGTAGTCAATAAATATTCATTTGGTTATCTCTAATGCTCAACTGAATTTGTTCTAGCTCATTTGACATGACCTTATGATGCCTGGAAGCCTGTCTGAAACCAGTTTCCATAGTGGGAAACTTCAAATAAAAATGTTATAATTACCGACTGATTGGACAGGTTTAGACTGAGTCTTTCAATCAATCGTTCTGTCTATCCATTCATATTTCTCTCTCCCTCAGGTGGCTGTATTTAAGTGGCAGGTCAGAGACTCCTCAGAGCAGCGCTCCCAGTTTTAAAGCACTTAAAGAACTGCAGAGTACCGCGGACACACACTGAGAGTCATTAAAACCTGCGTCTTCTCCTTAATATTGCCCAGTTCGGCTCTATTAATGAGAACTCAATAGCGGCTGACCTTTATTAACACCATAATGAAATATCAATACTGTCTCCTCTGGTTATGCTCTGCAGAGAACAAGAGAAACAAATCAGTGTGTAATTAATCTCGCACACATTTCATACAGCGCCGGCTGTGGGGATGGGAACGTGACACCAAGAGACGAGCTTAAACACATTTCCAGTCCTGAAGAGAATGTAAAGCGATTACACCACAGGACTGGCAGAATCTTGGCGATGTGAGAGCAGATCCACCGAGAGACGAGTTTCACCCATACAGACTCTTGAGTCAACTGTTATGAGGAGCATTTCACAGCCCAACGGGCCCTGACCTCACTTCTCTCCGACACCTCACTCGCTCCATTGGGAGAGAAGGAAAGAGGAGAGGTGATAAGGGGAAGGTGAGGAGGAAAGCGACGTTGGAGGAGATGATAGTGGAGAGAGTGCAACCAGAAGTTATGATTCTTCTCATCTCACTCATACAGGAAGCTTTGGATCATCTGGGAATGACTCGGACACACACACACACACGCACTTCACACCGATCGATTCCCTAATCAGGCGCGGCAGAGTGGACACGTTCTAACCCAGACCTGACACAACTAGGCAAGCGCGCACACACACGCACACAGACCACATGGCCTCTGGCAGAGACAAGAGACAGGTAATGAAAAGCAACAGCCTGGACAATCTGGCTCGAACAGATTCACAGAGCTGCAGAGACAGACATGCAGGGCTTTTAACACACACACACACACACACACACGGACAAAAGATACAGCACTGTCACTGCAGAACCTTTAAGCGCTTTGATTTTATGAGATTCAAATTCCTGACCAAACACTGTTATATATCATGACATCTGACAAATGAAAAGAACGTTTATGCTACATTAAGTTGAATAGCATCATTTAAAGGCATAGTTCATATATAACTTCAAATTCCATCATCATTTACTCACCCTCATGTCTTTTGAAATTGTATGACTTTCTTTCTAACGTGGAACACAAAAGGATATGTTTATAACAGATTGTCCAAGCTGCTCTTTTCTAGTGGTCGACCTATATAGATTTTTAAGTGTCAAAATAAAAGTCCTTCTTGGCCAAACAGAAAAATGTATTGGCTAATGCCAATAATTAAAAATGCCAAATAATGGCAGATATATTGGTCTCTTTTCCAAGCAATTTATTTAAATTTCAGTCTCTTCCTCACACAAAGCTATCATTTGACTTGGAGACTTGGAATTACCAAAACTGTTGTGATTATATATCAATATGACCATAATAATAATAATAATAATAATAATAATTAAATAAAAAAATTAAAATAAGAAACATTACAATTGTAATAGTGAACTATTTAAAAATAATAATAATAATAATAATAATAATAATAATAATAATAATTGTATTTTATAGTACAACAGTAAAATTACAATCGCAATAAATATGGCTGTCGTACACTGTTCATTTTCAAACATTAAACTTTTATTTTGGCGAATGCTTTTTGTCCTTTTGGAGCTTGACAGTTCCACCTTCATTGTATAGAAAAGAGGAGCATGAACATTCTTCCAAACTTTTCCTTTTGTGATCTACAGAGGAAAATAAGCCATAAGGGTTTGGAATGGCATGAGGGTGAATGAATGACTCATTTTTAACTTCTATCTGCAGAATTATATCTTTCCTAAACCCTTTAAAACACAACCAATTCCATTTAATTCCTGTATGATATTATATATTCATACTATTAAAGAGAAAAGAGAAGAAATAAAATGACAGAAAGGGGAAAGGCTGGTTGTAAAGTGCATAAAATGGACGTATTTGCCATGAGGGGCATAAGACACGATGACAGTTGCAGTAAAAGGCATGCAGTGCAAAAAGATGGGGAGAGGAGCTTCTTGTTAGCTGCTGTAATCAGACAGGTGATGGCGAGCAGGTTAAGAGGTGTGTAGAGGTGATGGGGTCTCGGTGTGAGAGGGTAATTGGTATTCAGACCTGATCAGATGTGTGTGACATTAAAGTGAATGTGAACTCCCACCATTGCAAGCAACTGCACTAGGCTTCTTCAACCCACTAATTACTGCATAAATATTCCAATTAGACTACAGGTACTGATGGAGGAGGATTGCGCTCCTGATGAGAAAATGTGTACGTGAAGGAGACAGATGGAAATGCAGAGAGGTAAATGTTAGGATGGATATGTGTGTGTGTGTGTAGATAGCTGCCCATCTCCCATGTGCCACCTGTTGTGTACACCATTGAAATAGGGGATCGTATTCATGTATGACCACCTTTCTAAACACTAAGTGGACATACAAACAGCAATGCCTCTTTAATGCATCTTTTCTGAATAAAAGTATTAAATTCATAAAAAAATAGAGATCTTTCTGGTGCAAAACTTTTGAATGGTAGTGTACAGTGTACACTGTAAAATCCAACAGTTGTTCTAACTAACACTTTTTAGTTAACTTTACTTAATGTCTTATCTTAATTGTAAAATCCAGAAATCTGTATTATTCACATACAAATACTATGCCTTGTTTATCCAGGTTAAGATTAATTGATTGGTTTGAGTGCCTTCTTCTTTTTTTTCTTTTTTTTCAAGAAAAAAGGGCGGGGCAATTCTTAAAATATTTCCTCCAATTCTGCAGTTATCTTTCTCTAGTTGCATTCAATAATTTCCCAAATTCATCTCAAAAGTTGAATTGTCAATACAACTGAAACATTTGAGAGAACATCACATATGATGACTTCATAAATTGATGTTGATTTTCCTAAAATGTTTTTGTTTGAACTCACCATTATGGTGATCGGTGTTACCTCTGGTTGGGCACTTGGAACTTCATTTATATGATTGTAATTCTCTTCCTATTGTTGTAACAATGCAACAAGAAATCACAGTTATTTGGTTTCAAAGGAAGGGGAAGTAATACATAGGTTGCTTTTAAAACTAAATAGGTTGCTTTCTGACTAAATCATTAACTAGTCTTTTATCTTTTAAATTTTTATTGTTATCACATATCAAACACCTTGTGAAACTTTTAATTGAGTTGATATAATCCATCTATATTTGTGAAATATTTTGCAATTGACCATGCTTGAGTCACACACAGACTTCAACATTCAACATGCAAAACACAGCAATGGTTACAACGATGGCTATACAAAGTCAAGAGCAAATCTAAAGTAAATTATCAAGTACTCTCTACAGTTCTTTTTTAGTTACTAGAACTCTAGTGTAAGTGAACTATACTAAGCATTTGCCAGTACAACATACTATTCCTATTTCACTTTACTTCAATCGGTTTCCATGCTTTTTTTTTTTTTTTAAAGTAAGTGTAACTAATTAGATTTTACAGCGTAGCCTATGTATAATTCGCACAAATACTAAATGCTGTCATCATTTACTCAGGCCCTTTTGGTATTACTCAACCCCATGCATGTTGTTCTAAGCCTGTAGTAATATTTTTTTGTGTGTGTGTGTGAATTTTGTACATTCTGTCCAACAACATCATCGTTTGTGTTTCAGGGAAGAAAAAGTTTGGAACGACATGAGGGTGAATAAATATTGACAGAATTTTCATTTTTGGGTGAACTATTCCTTTCAGTGTTGTCCAACAACGTCTTCACTGAAAGAGAATGTGATGTTGAAAATCTTCCAAATGTTCCATTTGCGATGTGGCTTTGTAAACACATAAGTCTGTCCTAGTTCTAATTGGAGAGCACAGGTGGAAGAGAGTGCAATCACTGCATTAGATTAATGAGGGTCGCTCTCTGGTCCTGAGAGGAGGACAGATTACCTGCCTGCAGTAGGCACCACGACCCACATTCATGCTCCTGTAGAGACCTTCTCAGCCAGCCTGTCTTAGTTATTGGATTAGCAAGAGTTACTGCTCCAGGTATAGACTTATGATAACTTGTCAGAGAGAAAATAGCAAAACTTGAGATGACAGCAAACGTCATCTAACCTGGCATGAAGGGTAGAGAACTTTATGCGCCAAGTGAAACAAGATGCCAAAGGAATGATGATGACGGCTGTAATGGAACTGTATTGCCAAAAACCCCTTAAGCATGGGAAAATCATAGCAATGACTGCAAAGTAGCTTATTTTAATAAAACACCACCAACAGTGATTTGATACAAGCCACTAATGTTCAATGGGTAATTTAATAATAACACAACAACTGTTTTAATTGTTTCAATTGCTATTATTATTATTATTATTATTATTAAAAGAATTAATTATAAATTAGTAATAGACAAATAGTTCCCGAGCTCAAGTGTGATTGAATAATAATAATAATTTAAAACATCATATTATTATTGTTGCTGTTATTATTACTATTATACAATAAATGTATTTATATAACAAATAGTTCTGGCAATAAAGTGTAATTAATAATAGCCACACTTATGATGATGATGATGATGATGATACTACTACTACTACTCCTACTACTACTAATAATTCCTATTATTTTTGCTGTTATTATTATAAAATAAAAGTATTTATATAACAAATAGTTCTGGCAGTAAAGTGTAATTAATAATAGCCTTTCTTATGATGATGATGATACTACTACAACTACTTCTACTAATAATAATAATTCCTATTATTTTTGCTGTTATTATTATAAAATGAAAGTATTTATATAACAAAGTTCTGTCACTAAAGTGTTACTGATAATAGCTACACTTGAATAATAATAAATCATGATCATCATAATCAGGGCTGGGCGGTATGATGATATATGTCGTTACCATGGTATAAAATTTATATTTTTGTTATATTGTATTTGTCCTATTGTTTGTAATTTGCTTCTAATAACATAAATGAGATGAGATAAAATAACAAAATAACAATATTGTGATATATATCGTTATCGTGAAATAAAATTTCTCATATCATGAAATAAGAATTTGGTCATATCGCCCACCCCTAATCATCATCATCAATTATACTTGACAAACAGCACTATTTGTTGTATAATTAATAATTCTGAGAAAGTGGTCTCTAGTTACTACAACTAGAAATGTTTGAATATTTTAATATGATGCTAATGAGAATGGGACTAGAATCTGTGACGAGAAAGGAAGGGATCACGTAGGATGGAGAGATAAAGGGGAAGTTGAAAGACTTCCCCGCAGGTCCGCTTAAGCATTCTGGGATAAATTGAATGGACCTCTGAATGACCCTGCTCATTAGTGGAGCAGAGGGAGGTTAAGGAGGAGCACACAACTGTGTGTGTGCTTGTGTTTGTTAGAGAGAGAGTGTGTATGTGTGTGTGTGTGTTCAAGAAAGAAGGATCGCTAGAGCGATAGAGAGGGGGATTAATGAAGAGGTTAAAGTGGGGAACACGTCTGGTGGGAAGGGTCAGGCTCTGAGACTCAGATGAGTTATGGGAAAGCTGTTCCCATGACCCACAGAGTTCATTTGTGTGGGTATGTGAGTGTATGCATGTATTGAAAATGAAGTCAACTGCATTCTAAAGAAGACTCCAGTGATTAGCTGAATTAATTTTAGGTGGGGCTGGAAATAATAAGTATAACAAGACTCGAGAGCATGTACATAACTCTGTTGTACAACAGAGGACAAGCTAGAAAATCCCAGAAATGAAACAGGCTGAATACCAGTCTGCATACCGAGTGTGAAAAATACACACAATCCGGGGAATCAAGCAAATATATTTAATCCAGTATGAAATAATGCCAGGTGCCAAGATACATTTTGTGGATCATAAAAGTTTTTTGTCATAGCATTGTCTTGAATCATGTCATTCCAAACTTGTATGATTTTGAGGAACTGATGAAAAAGATAATATTAAAGTCAATGGGGTCCAGAACAATATTTGACCAGTGGTTCTCAACATTTTTGACTCAAAGGCCCCCGTTGTCCAACACAATATTCAAAGGACACTAAGATATTTCTGGTATTTCGGCTGTAATTATGACAAAGCTGACTGTTTTAAAACATTTTTTATTGACATGTTGAATTATATAATGTGTTCCTCAATAGACGGCTACACGTCAACCACTTTGACAGAAAGCTCTTAGATTTCATTAAAAAGATCTTAATTTGTGTTCTGAAGATGAACAAAGATCTTATGGGTGTGGAACGACATGAGGGTGAGTAACTAATGACAGAATTTTCATTTTTGGGCTTGACAGTACCATCCTTGACAATTATACGCCTCAATATGAATAAAAAAGTATGATATACTTACCATCTTCTGCACCACCATTAAAGAGACCTGAATGATGTCATTTCTGGTAAACGATGTCACATTATATGGGTGGAGTCTAAATTATTATAGGTGGAGAATGTTTGGCATGACGGGGTTGAGTTCAGGCTGAGGGACATAACTTTATAGCCTTTTTTTATTATAAAATATCTTGCTTCTTTTTTTAGAAAAATGTTTTTCACAAGAAAGTAACACAAATAAATACTTACAATACTGTCAAAAATTATAGACACTGTGCAATTTTAGTTAAATATTTGTTTTAAGTACAAATTCAGTGAAGTGCCTCAGGGACATGACAAAATGCTTAGAGCAAGATAGAAGTAAGACATTTTTTTTTATGATAAAAATTATTTAAATGCAGTAATTATTTTATTCATTATAATGAATATACCAAAGTATTGTGAAAAGCTTTTGGTGAACCACCACTTTAAAAAGTCTGGGAGACTGAAATATTACCGAATCCCAGGAATTAGCCAGCTAAATTTCTGAGAACGTTTCTTGTTAGCTGGGTTAGAACCCACTGTCACTATATGGTCAAACATCACTTTATTCAAAATATCTTTTTTTTTTTTTTTTTTTTTTTTGAGTAAATTATCCCTTTAATGTGGCCCTTCCTACTCTGCAACATTTACGCAACAGTAAAACCACTTAATTTTTCATAACGCATGGGTTTGTGTGTGATATTAGCCCAAAAACCATGCAAAAAGTCTTTTTGCAGTCATTTCGAAGTACCTTTTTTGAAATATGCTAATATACAGTGATTTGAAATGCACTGATCCGTACCCAGCATACATAGCACAGTATGTGAACTGAAATATCAGCCACGATACTGTATTTGCAGCATTTTCAGCATCCTAGTCATTGAAGCTGTAGCTGTTGTCCTGCTCTGATGGGGTGTTCTGGGAGGGCAGATAGCTGCTCTTCAACGTGAAAAGGTCACAGACAGCTCAAAGGACAGGCTGATCATTAAGTTGATTCTAAAAGCACTGTTTGCTATAGTGCAAGAGTGGTTCTTCAAAATGTTGTTCACAGGAGACTAGGGACCATCCACACCAAATATGCTCAGACACATCATAGCTGAGAACTAATTATGTCAGAACGCTAGGGGAGACAAAAAAGGGAGGCCAGGACAAACATTCTTGGAATGGCAAGGTGTATGTAAGCACGCACACTCGTACACTCAAATCCATTAAGGTGAGAATGCCAAAGCCATTACACACTAATCGACGGTTCTTTGAAAGACAAATAAAACGGTAGCAGGTTCTTAGAAGAATCTTGCTTTTACATGTACGTCAAAACCAAAGACGAGACAAACCTCTCTGTCGATGCCTGCAGCGATGGTGCTGATCTCTCCTGTGGCTCCGTTAATAGTAAACATGTTAGGAATGGGGATGTGTGGCGTCTGGCTCAGGATGCGATAGTGCACCAGCCCGTTCGCCGTGGTGCTGTCGTCGGCGTCAAAGGCCGTTACCTGCATTACAGAAGTGCCTGCAGAGGAAGAGAGGTAAACAAGCGTGAATCAAAACACTAACGCATGCATAATCGCTCAGTTTCTGTCACAAAGCAGCTGTGCTTGTTTGTCCGAGTCGCTATGAACAAACACGCTCAAGCGGTGGCTATTTGATCAATGATTCAAAATTTGTGTGCTTCTCCCGCTGTCAGAGCAATGTCCAAACGTCACATCTGATCCTGCGGCCGTTCTCACCTAAGCTGTCTCATCTTCATCATCCCTGATTCTGCTCTCCATACAAAATCTGCTCAGTAATGAGGGTCCGTCTGCCTCTCTCACCTCCATTACATTCGTTATCACTCAGCCCTGCAATAGCTGTGCGGGCAGTGTTAAATTTAAAACCAAATTGCTGATAAAAATGTTCCTTAAAAATGTTGTTATTATTTGAAGTTTCTAAAGGATTTTTTAAGGGTTTGTATTTTTGTCAACAACAATAATGAAGACAAGACAATCAAGACTGTTATGGACTATGGATTATGGACAACTAAACAAATTTACCTGTCAGCAAAAATTTGATTAAAAAATTTTAGCTTAAAAAAAATGGTAATAAAATATGACAAGATCTCAGAGTTAAACTGTGTCAGAAAAAAATTCATCTTAATTATGTCAGATAACACTTAAGCAAAATAATTTTTGGTCCCAAATTTTTTATCAGTTTTACTGGTAGTCCACTGTATGTAGAATTTTTGGGTATAATATGTCACAGTTTACTTTATTTTGCTATCCTCACTTGCATAAATGAACTATAGTGTCCTGCACCCACTAGTAAAAATAAATCAAAAATATCTGAATAATTTTTGGTTTGACTGTATATATATATATATATATATATATATATACACACGCATATATAAAATATAAGTTGTACTATGTGTATATATATATATATATATATATTTACTATGTGAACTTGAAATACGTTATGTGAAAATATATATTTCATGTTGTGAATGTTGTTTACAACACAACACTACACGTTTTTTGTTCATATTTGTATCTACATTTTTTTTTCAAAAAATATAATTAAAAAATTATGAGCTCATTCAAATTACTAGTAATAATACTAATAATATATTTATATTTACTATATATAGTACTGCATAGTACAACTTATATTTTATATATGTATTACTTGTCAGTCTTGTCTTTGTTTAATGTGTCTCTGTTTGTGTTGTGTGTCAGCACATGGCTTTGTCTTTGTTTGTGTTTGCCATGTGCTTCTTTGTTCCCACCTCGTTTGCTGTTACCACGCCCCCTTGTTTAGTCGTTGTCCAGTCCTCGTTTGTATAAGTATGCTCACCTGTCCCTTATGTTCCCTGCTCCCTTTCTTGTTGAGTCCTCTTTCCCTCTTGTCTTTGCCAATTTGTTAAACCTTGTGCCTCTGTGTACTAGTCTTTTGTTACTAAAGTCTGTAGGAGTTACTTATATCCTTTTGTCATTCTAGTTGTGTCTTGATCTGCCTTGTTTCTAACCATCTGTATTGTCTAGTCCTGGTTGCCGTGTCTCTGGTCTCCCCTAGTCCTGTCCAGCAGGCTGAGCTTCCCTGGCCGCCCTCTCGGTCTACCAAGCAGCAAAACCTGTGCAGTGCCTGTGAGTCTACGAGTGACTATCTTCTCGTACTGTGTGTTCCTGCCTGGGCTACGCTGTTTCTCTCCAGTCTTGCACTGCCATACCATCTCTGCTCTCCAACCTCCTGTCATCCTGGGTTGGACTCAGCGGCCGCTCTCTCAGCCTGCCTGTCATCATGCCTCATTCCCTTCCTACTGTTTGGACTGTGTTCACCTCCTCACCTCAATATCTTGTCTTACGTCTTGACTTATCAATAAACTTGTAACACTCATCCTGCGTTTGAGTCCTCCCTCATAGATCCTTGACAATTTAAATATTAAATACTCAATAGTACAAAAGTACAATTATAATTTAAAAATGATTTTATATTTTTATTATAAAGTATACTTTTAATTAGTTAATTATATGATTGTGTGTGTGTGTGTGTATATATATATATATATATATATATATATATATACACACACACACACTAGGTGAACTTGAAATAAGTTATGTGAAAATATGCATTTCATGTTGTAAATATGTTGTTGTTTACATATAACACTACACATAATATCATGATGTTCCCTTTCGAAAGAAACGCATATGGGAACGCCTCCGCGTGAACCGGTGTCTGAAAACAATATCAACTCACGACAATCCTATTGGACTGTTCTGTTTGAAACGATATCAAACCGATATTAAGGTAAGACAATTTATGTCTGACAAACGTTTCAGGAAGTGTGTACATCCGTGTCCCATAGTGTTGACATCTGATCACACACATAACTTATAACGTTGTCTTTTATGAGATCAAAAGAGCATGTACAGGCAGTTCTCAAGGGAACTGTCTGTTTGTTATTGGAGTGTGTTTTACTTGTAAAATGCTCCACTCTCTTCTGGTCTTTTCCTCGAGAGGAGAAGGACCGGCAGCTGCACCTAATGGTTCGGGTCTTACTCTTGCTGAGGCAGAGTAGAGACTAGATCATGGGGTTCTCAGCTGAAGCTTGTTGAAGAGTTGAAGGGGTGAAATTCCCCGCGACCTTCGACGGCTGACGGGAGAGAGCTGTGTGATTATGATGATGTGTTGTCTATGATATCATTAGATTCAGCAGCAGTTGCTCTTCTTGTTCTAAGACAAACAAGAGAGCAGGAGATGGCTGATGAGGATGAAGATTGGTGAGCCTCCTGAATCCTCAAAAGCCACCTTGCCCCCGCGCATGTACAGCTTTATGAGATTATGGAACGCACCTCTGGCAGACTGCAATATTTATATTTATATTTATAATCAGTTTCCTGTATAGGATGCGGACTAAGGGTCCTGAAGTTCCATTAGGTGGGCTGTATATTATTAGGGAAGTACTTTGTTTGTCCCCTTTTTTGGATGTGTTGGCTTCAGATAATGAAGCCACCGTTCATATGTATTCAGATGTTGGCTTTAACTAAGCCGCACTGTTAGCCACCTTTTGGGTAATTAGCTTTCTCCTCTGGTAAATGCTAGAGATTTGAGATTAGCTTTCACTAACTTCAGATAGATCTATGTTTAGTGCCGGCCTTACAGGCCGCCTGACATTGTGTGCTTGGGTTGAGCTTTGCTCCTCTGAGCTTTACTTAGAAATTTTGTATTCTCAGAGTTTGCCTCCTCTCAGTTAAGAGTTGTTGGTAGAGGCTGTTGTTTCTTAGCCCCAGGCAGATCTATGCTTATGTGTTGGCCTTATAGGCCCACAGCTATAGCTGGCCTAGGCTAGAACTAGGGTTTAGGCGGTCTGCTAGTAGCATTTAACACCCTTTTTATACTACCCCTGTTATGTGAGTATAGTTTTCCTAGTTCTGGCCTCCTCCTATTAGAGTTGTCAGGCCAAGGCCCATTGTCCCTTCGGTGTAGGTGCAAATTAGATAGCAGCTAAGGTAGCAGACTATTGCTAAGTCTCCCTGGTGCCGTTGTCTCAGGCGGTGTAGGCCCTTTTCACTATGTGAATAGAAACTTTGTTGCTGTGGCCCCGCTCCCCCAGAACTATCTAGTGGTACTTTGACTTCAGTTTTTCCCTTGAACTATGTTCAAGCTTGAGTGATATGGTTGTAGCTTTTTATGAAAGCTCCTGTTCCCTAGGGTTCAGTACAGATTGTATCTGTTTTT
Source organism: Mylopharyngodon piceus (assembly GCA_039654765.1). Lineage (NCBI taxonomy): Eukaryota > Metazoa > Chordata > Actinopteri > Cypriniformes > Xenocyprididae > Mylopharyngodon > Mylopharyngodon piceus. Next base: position 22,236,394 of record CM077452.1, on the reverse strand, counting down.
GGTGAGAATTTCTGATGTGAAGTACCCACCCTGTATTTTTCAGGGTTGGATTAATAGTACTCCCTTGCTGTTCAAGGTTATTGTACTTTAATATGTTAGTTCTGGTTCCTGGCCTACACCTGGCTCAGTAACTCTAATACTGCCACAGGCTAGCACCTGTGTGTTCTGGAGTAGTAGGCCTGACTTTGGCCTCCTTTAGAGTATGGTGATGTAGTTTGTACTCCCCTTGCTGTAAGGGTAAAAAGTGTTTTTACTGAGTATATTGCCTGTTAGAATGTATAAGCTCAGGTTGAGTTTAATAAAGCTAACCTCACTACATAGTTTGGTTTTCATATATGGCTCCCTTAGAGCTTGAACACTGCCACAAGCTGACACTCGTGTTGTATGAAGTAGAAGGCTCCGTTTGGGCCTCCTTCAGAGCACAATAGCTTGTTGTATTACAAGGCTTGTTGGTAGATGTTTCAGTTAGAGTTTGCTCACTTGGAAACTAGCACTGCCATAGGTTGACGCCTGTGTCATTCTGAAGTCGCAGGTCCTGTTTGGACCTCCCTCAGAGCATGATGGTGTAAGTTTGTACTCCTCTTGCTTAAAGAGTAAAAAGTGTTTTTACTGAGTACACTGCTTGTTGGAATGTGTGGATAGAATTAGCTCAGGTTGAGTGAAACTAGTTAACCTCACTGGATAGTTGGGTTCTAAGATTTGGCTCCCTTAGAGTTTAGACTGCCACTGGCTGACGCCCATGTCATTCTGAGGTCACAGGTCCTGTTTGGACCTCCTTCAGGGCATGACGGCGTAAGTTTGTACTTCTCTTGCTTAAAGAGTAAAAAGTGTTTTTACTGAGTACATTGCCTGTTGGAATGTGTGCTCAGGTTGAGCTAAACTAGTCAACCTCACTGGAGAGTTTGGTTCTCAGATTTGGCTCCCCTAGAGCATAGACACTACCACTAGCTGACACCCCGTGTCATTCTGAAGTCGCAGGTCCTGTTTGGACCTCCTCTAGAGCACGATGGTGTAAGTTGTACTCCTCTTGCTTAAAGAGTAAAAAGTGTTTTTTTACTGAGTATACTGCTTGTTGGGATGTGTTGAGGTAGACTGTAATATGTGGGCACTCTACAGTCTTATCTGCTAGTTAAACTCGGTTCATTCTGAGCGAGTTCCATGTTTGTGGGATCTTGCTTATCAGCAAGCAAGCTTTCTAGGTGTGTGGCCTTCACAGGCCGCCCTTTAAGCTTTTCCCCCCACATCTGGGTGTTCTTTAAGCAGATTGAGCATGTAGTTTCACGTTGGCCTTTCGCAAGGCTGCTGTGAGGTATTTCTACACAATGTAGAAATTGCGTCCATGATTCTGTGCCTACAGTACGGTTTATCTGTTAGGTTGAGCTCTGTACTCCCCTCGTTTGAGGGTTCTCCTGCATAGTACTTGGCTCCCTAAGCTGGTTAGTGGTTGAAGGCCTCTCTGAGGCCTCCCTATTGAGGATCAGCCCCCAGGCTAGTAAATGTACTCCCCTTGTTGGGTTCCTTTAGAGTGCACAGCCTCCTCAGTGCAAATAATCACGTGCTGAGTAGATCCTAGGATTGAGCAGAGTGTTACTCCCCTCATTGGTAAGGGTAAAAAGCGCTAGGCTCAGTCCTGCTCTCCGGGATGCCCGTCTCTACGCTCTGGTCTGAGTTGGTTACTGCCTCTTTGCAGTCACTCTTACTGGATATCTTCTCTGAAGAATGTGATTTTAGACTCTGTGATCAGACAGGTTGTTGGCCAAGACTAGGTTTCTGTAAGAGTAGACCAGGTCGGCCTCCCTGGTGGCAATCAGGGTCGAGTACGTTCTCCTGACAAGTGACTGGCTAGGGTTCCCTCGGGCCCCCTGGCCACATTCCCTTAAAGGTACCCTCTTTTCTTCGGAAAGAAGTTTGGTTCCAGAAGCCTTTGAGCGGCCTTGGTAGGCCTTCTGCGGAAGGCCTCTTTGAGGCTTATAGCTTGGGCTGTTGGCCATAGGGAATGCTGTCACTGACAGCCTATGTATGACCCGTAGAGGGAGCGGTTCTGGCATTTTCATGCATCGGGGCTGCCTGCTGAACAGTCCCTTCAGACGATAAGGTACTGACTGGTTCTCTAGGCGCTCCTTATATACTTCCGGGTCACGCTATGATGACGTCATAGGCTGTTGCCGGCCAATAGGATTGTCATGAGTTGATATTGTTTTCAGACACCAGTTCACGCTGAGGCGTTCCCCATATGCTTTTCAACGCAGTGTCTCGTTCCCTGTTCTCAGGGAACCATGGTTACATACGTAACCTGAGATGTTTTTTGTTCATATTTGTGTCTAAATTTTTTTAAAAATGTTCATAAATTTTGTTTTGAAACACATTTTCATTACTTTGGGCATCATCATCAAAAGCCTCTTCTCTTGCGTCTATTTGTTCTAAGTCTATGTTTAAAAACAGCAATCAACAGTGTGAAATGTGTTTGCGCGAGTGTGAGGCGTCAGGTGCCAGATGATGCGGGTGGGGGTCCGTATGGCCTTTAGTCTCAAAACATGTTTATCGATTTCTGAGAGCTTGTCTCACACCATCTCAAATGTGAGTGAGCAATTAGGGGCCTCCAAATACAGAAACAGAGGATAAACCTCCTTGCGACGTGGGCAAAATGTCACCCTGTCATTCTGTGTTAATGTCATTCTGTAGTTCCTGTGTTCCAGTCACTTCTGTCATTTAATATTAATGGCCACGGCGACCCAGAAAGCCGGTCTGAGGGGGGCGGCCGCACGTTTAGCCACGCGCAAGACCTCATGCGTTCGCTGGTTTTTCCGGCCCAGCTGTAATTGTGTGGAGATAGTGCCATCATTTTGTGACAACACACCTACGAGGGGATAATTGTGGCTGAGAGTTCTATTTCAAAGTTCATTAAGTTTCAGAGCAGAATCTGTCACTATGCCCCATGAGAAAGAGGAAAAGGAAGAAATGAGCGAAGGGAGAAGAAAAACAATTAAGCCCTCTTCTGATAGGGCTACATCAATTTTTGAACAACCAGAGAGCAAGTGAGCACATGCGGAGGGATGAAGAAGACAAAAGAGTTGCATGTCAACTCTGTCGCCTTCAATTTTCAATGAGTGCCATTCTGTAACGGGATTAAATGCTCTTTATGTGTAAAAGTGAGAGAGATGACCATGCAGGAAACAGTTAACCCCTGGGCCTTTTCAATTGCTTTTTAATTTGAAAACTAATTCAATGCTGTAATTGCTTTTCGACTTAAACCACTGAAGCTCAAAATTCCTCCTTTCATTAGACGCATGCTGGTCGGGAGCCTCTCTCTTTCACAGGTATATAAGAAATTGGGGAGTCATTAGTTTTAACAAGTTTAACATAACCAGCCTGAGAATGGAAACCGACCCTCGCAGCGCCGGCTGGGTTAAAAGCAACTTATCTTTTCCAATCTTTTCCCATTTCAAGGCTGTCTGATGCGAAAATAAGTATTCTTTTCGAACCCGAACACACAAAATCCATCTCGCCTCCACTCTTTCGCAATTTTCAATTGCTTATGATACGGCTACATCACAATGTGCTTACATTGAAAATACGACATAAAAACTCTCTATACATGGCTGTCCATCCGAGACAAGCTGCTAGCCAGACTAAACCAGTCCTCCAAGCTGTTATCACTCCGTTTTCCACTGCAGATTACACTCAGCACTGTCTCACACCACCCTCACGGTGAGGCTTTCAAAGCAAATCTGTTTTGTCAGGGCCGTAGCCATATGGAGTCCTTTGAGGACTATGAAGAGGCAAATGACTTTTCCTGCAAAAAAGAGCCAGAGGCAGACGCCTACTTTAAGTCCATTAAACTGATTGAAACATTCCTCTCTCCTCTCAGCGCTCGCTTTTCCTCTCTCTTCTCCTCTCTCATGCGCGGACGTCAGGGCCTAATTAACCCCCATGGCCAGCTGTCTGAGGCTGAGCGTCGAGTAGCGTCGTATCGTCCACTGTTAGCAAATGTCCTTATCGGTTGTGTGCTGGAAGTGTGAAAACAAAATTTTCTAGTCGTGCCGCTCTTTTTTTTTTTTGCTGTGGCTTGTTTTTCTCTGAAACAGACAGCAAAAATATCCCCTTGTCACTGGTTATTTAGGCGAGAGAACAGAAAGGAAAGTAAACAAGGATTCATGTGACTAAAATATGAGGCAGGATCAATGTTGATTTTTGAGGCCAGTAAAATGCAAAACAACAGAGAATAGTTTGAAGATGGGAGGAAAAAAGAGAAAAGAAATCATTTCAATGGATAATTGGCTAGCAGTTTTCTAAACGCTATCATTGCGTGGTGCAGCTGACTTTTTGGCATGCACATTTTCTACAGGGTATTGAGGGAAAAAAAGTGAAAATTATGCTTAATTATTGTGAAAAGTACAAGAAAACTTTCTATTTCTTTGAGAATGTGAGAACTGCGAAGCAGCCTTAATAGATTGTTACTAAAATGGGATAAATCCCCAAAAACTATTCATAAGGACTACTTTATTTATTTTGCTAGATAGTCTGGATTGTGAATATTCTGTTCCTCCTTATAGAATACTAAACTTTTATACACTGCAAACATCCATTCCACAATATCATACCACATCACTTTATCTAAACAAAAATGTATATTTCTCTCTAAATATACTGATCACATACTGTAATCAAGCCCATGTTGTGTAGTGGTGTTGTAATATTATATCACAATTTCCATATAATGTGTCACAACACATTTTACAATCATAATCAAAAGTATTTTTTAGAGCAAATAGTTAAATGGAGACAAAATGTAAGACAGAACTAATGCCTAAGAAGAATCTTGTAAGATTACCTCCAAAGAAAATTGGAAAACATGCACTGATGTTTGTCTTGTAATAAATAGCGGTTGCACAACTACTGATTTCTGCTAGTCGGTTACTTGTCTAAACAATACCAGAGTTACTCGAGTACTTGTGGTTTATGTTACTGTTTAAAAAAAGACTAAAAAAAATAATAGTTTGTGTCAACAAGTGTTATTTATTGTCAGCCCAATGTTTGCAACAATTACGTCTCTTATATGTCTTGTAAAAACATTAATAGGCTTCATTTTGTATATATATATTGGAAAATAGCACTTTTTTAAAATTGACAACATTATAACCTTCACATCCGCGTCTTTGGCGTCAAACAATATGTGCATACATATATTATTAAATATATTTTAACAGTTAGCTTAGGGGTATACAATATTAGCCTTCACAGGTCTTCAGGGTTGCCAGGTTTGCATAACAAAATCAACCCAATTGCTATTAAAAATCACAGCCAAAAAAAAAATTCAAAAAATCGTTTGAATCGAGTTCCGGGGGTGGGACAACAATGTAAAAGTAGCTCAATTCCGTGGGACAAATGCAGACTTGGCAACACTGCAGGTCTTCAACAGTAAAAATAACAGATCTGTACTCACATCACTTAGATCTTCACTCAACCGGTTCAAAATAGTTAATAATACAATAAGAAAAAATCATGTAGTCACATACTCTCTTTGGTTGCGGTCATGGCTCGTTTTTTTGTGTTAAGATAGACAAGCACATTGTATGGTTATTGCGCGCTCGAGTATTTGATGGCTTCCGACAGCGCCGACAAATGGCTGAGGTAGTCGACTAATTGACTAGTCTATGCTAGCGTTATTAATAAGTAAATAAATAAAGACAAACATTGGTGCATGTCATTCAATTTTCTTTGGAATGAATCTTTCAAAATAAGACCGGAAACATGAATTAAAGGATTAGTTCACTTCTGAATGAAAATTTCCTGATAATTTACTCTCCCCCGTGTCATCCAAGATGTTTATGTCTTTCTTTCTTCAGTCGAAAAGAAAGTAAGGTTTTTGACGAAAACATTCCAGGATTTTTCTCCATATAGTGGACTTCAGTGTGGTTCACTGGGTGGAAGGTTCAAATTGTCCACTATATGGAGAAAAATCCTGGAATGTTTTCCTCAAAAACCTTAATTTCTTTTCAACTGAAGAAAGAAAGACATGAACATCTTGGATGACATGGGGGTGAGTAAATTATCAGGAAATTTTAATTCTGAAGTGAACTAATCCTTTAAGAAAGCTGACAGGATCAACTTTAAAATTTAAAATAGTTTTATGTAAAATGACCTCCAGAATCAGTAAGAGAACAACAATTTAATTTCCACATCTACACACATTTTTTCAATGAAAATAAAAGCTGAATTGACTTGACATGAAGAACAAAATAATATTAACTTACTTTTTATTAGACTTTTTGTTTGCAGTCATGCCAATGCATCAGCACTAATGGGAAAAAAAGGTTGGATTCACACTAAACAGTTTAATTTGATCCAGGTCTGAATCACAGATGAATTGGATTAAACTTAAATTGGATCAGTCTTCTAAATGCGCGGTAATTGGGCGATTACTGTTTAGGCAGCAACGAACACAATTCAATTACTCTATGTGTCTACACCTCCAAATAGGTATTTCGTTGGCACTGAAATCAGTAATGTATCATTTAAAGTTGGATCCCTCTGTTGAATTGATCTGATAAGTTCACATACATCTGTGGCTGGTGATAAGGACACTTCCCTGCATGCTCCTCTTTGAACGTGGCCTGTAGTGCAGGGGCTGATGGAAAATCCGCTGTAATACTTCAGAGACACTCTGATATGAGCATCTGTTTGGTCTAAGCTTCCCTTGGTGAGTTAAACTGATAAACATGTTCCTTTAACGTTCACGTTTAAAATATACAAAACATCTGCTGTGATTAAATCCTTGTGATCGCAGAAGATCAACGGGCAATATTGGCATTGCCATTTTCAAGGCAATGAGATTAACTGCGGTCTCACGAGAGCCGAGAGAGGAGGTTAGCTTGAATTCGCGAGGACTTCATGTATTTAATTCACATAAAACATGGAGGATGTCAGCATGGACAGCAGAGGGATAATGGAACAGCCTGTAACGCGTCCGTTTTCCATGGATAATTTGCAGTGCTTGTTTGGCGTGGAGCAGACCCACGCTCTACTGAAGGGAAACAGAAAATATTGTGCTGCTCCTTTTTCTCTTTGTTTATGAATTCCCATGAGAATCAAGTTTTCTTTGAGGAGAGCTCAACAAAATAAAGACTAAAGTTTTGTCCTCAGAGGCAAGCTTTCTGGGCCGTAACATTACAAAAGTTGGACACAATCTGCTCTCGCTGCTCAGCCAGTCGACTCTGAAGCCTAACAAACCAAAAAGGTGGAGAATAAAGGAAGAATCTGAACCTGTGTTTGTTAGACACAACAGGAACTCTGGTTCAAAGAGCACAGAGAAGCGTTCACAGAAAGGGGTGATTCAGATGGGGTATTCAATTAATCATCAAGGGAAAGCATAAGATTCCCTTGATCGTCTTGAATTATTACAATGATAGTGATAATTATTTGACGCATACCGCATAATCTCATAAAAAATGATCATCTTAAAAATATCAATCAGTGCATATATCTTGTTTATTGTCTGCTGTGCACACAAATCCATAATCAATCAATTTGATCATGTCATACGTTAGGGCGAAAGAACAGTAAGGAATGGTTCCAGTTATATTTCCACTTGAGATTGGTTCGGCACGGCACAAACCGTTCTCGGCCCGGAATTTTGTGAAATATAACTATGCTGGTAGAATTGCAGTTATTTGCGGAATTATCATCTTTACGTGGGTTGTGCATCGGCATGGCTACTCAGTGCGGATGAATCTAATGTTTTGAGGAGAATGTGTGGCTGTCAGTCACCGCACCGATACTGTACTTCAGAATCACAAATTGTAGTCTTGGAAGTATGAGCAACATAATTTTCACTGGAGAATGTCATCTGAACAAATCTGCCACTTTTGTTTTGACCAACTGAGGAAAAAACAGCATTACAACAAATTGTGCTGCCAGTGGTGATTAAATCTAATGATCACTTAGCTCATATCACATCAAACCATGTAAAAATTATTGTTATACTTTGTTCTCAAATTGTTAATGTTAACAACATCAGCATTGCGTGACTACGTGTATTTAGTGTGTATTAGCGTTACCTGTAGATTTCAATTTCTGTACAGTCTAATCTCTAATTGTCCATTTGTCATACCATACAATTTGCCATCAAAATGATGTTTCATTATTCCAGCTGCTGTAAGAAAAGGCTATAAATGATCCGTCACCTGCAGCATCCTTACATGATATAGCCTACTAGCTGGGACTCCTTCTTTATGTAAACAGACATGACGTAATGACGCAAAGATGAACGGCGACATGCTCGAATTTCCTGTGGAAACCCACCAGTACCACCCGAATTAGAAAACATTATTACAAGCTTACCGTTGTGAATCGGGCTAAGGTAAGGAGGTTTTAAACACTGGCTGATTATGTACTTTCTCAAAAATTGATTTTGGATAATTTTTAACCAAAAACAGTTACGGACAGCAGCTTTAATACAACATTATATATATATATATATATATATATATATGATGTGTGCATGTGTGTGATCTCAATATATTATTACCAAATAATATAATGCATAATAAGCCTCTGTATGAAGTGATGCCATAAGCTAGTCATGATGATTTCAACCATTTTCATTTCCAGCATTGTAACATCAATATTGTTGCTGATAATTTACTATAATCATGACATCATCCTTGTTAATTCATGATTACCTTATGCTTTTCCTTGATGGGATATGAAATGTAATTATAAATTAAACACATCATCACAACTTTGTCATCATCATGAGTATAATCATCACCGTGACCTTTATTGTGGATACCTACCAGGCTTGGACCCTTCAGCGACTGATCCGTTGTAGACCTGGTTCTTAAACTCGGGTCTGTTGTCATTCATGTCAATGACATAAATGTACAAATCAATAGGAGGCTCCATTTGGTTTCCGTTAATATCCACTGCATGGGCTCTGAGCTGTGGATGAGACAACAATAAAAGCACATTAATTAACAATTCATAATTCGCCAATAACTTCAGCTCTGCAGAGGCTTCTGTGAAAAGCACAGCACAGATATTAAATCAGATTTAAGAAACTCAGAGGCATTAAAGATCTCAGCGTACTTGGCGGAGGCACTGAATGGAAATTACATTCATATTTCATACATGTTAGATATGGGATCCGTTGGGACAGTGTTGCCTTGTTCCTATCTGAAAACCATGAGTTATAATTCAGAGAGGACTTCCAGAGGAAGAGAGTGTGAGATGGAGTTTAGCTTTACCAAAAAAAAAAAAAAAAAAAAAAAAAAAGCCTATTTTGGTTAGATATCTGAAAAAGCGTGCAAGGCTAGATAAAGCTTTATTTAATTCAGATAAACAACCCCTTAAAAAAGTATTTTTTTAGTGATAGAACATTCCTAGGGGAAACAGGATAAGGGAGGGGGAAACGAAAAACAAAAGAGCAAGAGATAGTGCAAGAAAGAGACCGAGAGTGAAAAAGGAGAGGGATAGAGGAAAGGTTTAAGGCTGGATTAACTCCAAATTCTCTTCTTAGAATTTATTCACTACAGAATTACATGTGCACGCACTAAATAAAACTATTATCCTAAAATCCCTCACTGGAATTACATCCCAAATAAGAGGGTTGCATTGCTCCATACACTACACAGGAACATCGAGATTCTATATGCATTTCTGCAGTAATACGACACCTGTCGCCAAAAGCTCTCATTTAATATTGCCCGAGTCGACAGGTTTTTGTTGTGCACGGCAAAACTAACTGTCAAGCAAACAAATAAATAAAGACACACAACAGGAAAATCTGTTTCCTCAGCTGCTGTGCTTAGCATTCTGCATGGGTTGGCTATGTGTGTGTGTGTGAGCATAGATATGTGTGAGATTGTCTGTTGTTAGTGGCTGAGACACTGCATCTTTGATCTGTCGACCCATGAGAGCGTGCGGACTGCAAATGTGTGGCTTAATGGCATTATTAACATGCTAGCTGACAGAACTGAAACACTAGACAGAGCGACAGAGAGAGATGGGCAGAGAAACAGAGAATCCACCTCTAGTTCTTTATCCCTTTGTTTATTTTCTTCTCTTGCTACTGTGTCAAAGCCATCAGCTCTTATATTCTGCAACACACTCTAGTGGTGGGAGACTTGTGGGCAGTGAAGGAAAACTATTGGAAACTCACAAAATGAGGGAAAACTAGAGATAGAAGGTCAGTGTACTGCCTGCAGCACATTCACCATGGTCATTTTTAGTATAGGCAGTGTTTCCTAAGCTTTTTTACTCTTATGTACCCCACATCACCCCTTCATCATTATCATTAACATTATCGAAGTGGTCACTATTCCAAAGACTCACTTTTGAACAAAACACAATCAATACTGTTAGTAAACTTTCCTTGTTTTACTGAGACACCTGAGCTTGTTTGATGTTTACAGGTTTTAACAGTTCTGGGCCAATCATAGAGAAACTTTAAGAAAGACTTATATGTGAACGTAAACAATGCAGGTTTAACAAACAAAAGTCAGAATACAAGTTCATCAAAAATACAGTGGTTTATGTCAACATGAAAAACTGTATTTGCAACCTAATTTACTTCCATAATGTTTAAAAAGACTGAATTGTTGGAGATGTGACTCTGTACATTCATGCCACTTCTCCACTATACTGTCAAATAAAGTGGGAGAGGAAATTATTATATTACCATTTAAAAGTTTTGGGTCAGTAAGATTTTTTTTAAAGAAATTAATACTTTTATTCAGAAAGGATGCATTAATTGATCAAAAGTGACAGTAAATACATTTAGAATGTTACAACTTTCCATTTATCAGAATCCTCCCAAAATGTATCACGCTTTCCACAAAAATATTAAACACAGCTTATTAAGCACAACTGTTTTCAAAATTAATAATAAAAAGAAATGTTTCTTGAGCACCAAATCAGCATATTAGAATGATTTCTGAAAGATCATGTGACACTGAAGACCGGAGTAATGACTTTGCCATCAAATTAGAAAATTACATTTTAAAAAATATAAAAATAGCAGTTATTTTATATGATAATATAAATATAAGAGACTTATGCTAAAAATATATATTTTAAATGTTACTGACCCCAAACTTTTGAATACTAATGTATTATGAAAACAAACTTTTTTATTCCATTTTTTTTTATATTTTCAGTGACATTCATTGATGAATAGTACACAATAAGAGCACATTATGAAATTATTTTTTAAGTATTATAAAAGCAAATCTAGACAGTTTTAATTTTAGGTTGACTTAAAGATCAGCTTTAAACATCCAGTTACTGGTTTGGTTCCTGTGACGAGGGAGTCATCACTATTGTTAACACAATTGTTGTTAATCATGAGCTATCACCATTGTTAACCTCAGGTTGCTCCGGGGGGATTGTCCTTTTAATAAGTTCATGACTGCATTCAATTGCAGCACCAGAGACACCAATTCTGGCCCTTGTGATTCACCGATAAATAAGCATTGTATTCTACTCAAGAAGGCTCTAATTGAATCAGCCTACTCACGTGAACAGCCATGAGTATACATCTGGGCTGTCTGCACTAGAACATCTAGAGTAAATTGTGAGCAGATATCAGATATGAAGAGTCATATGGATACTCATACTAACTGAGGGGCTGCATAAGCTAACCGCCGCACAAGACCCAAGGGGCCACTTAACCTTAACAGTGCTCATACGCCTATCGTCCTGACTCACTGACTGCAGGCAGTGTCTAACAGAAAGTAAACATGCATTTACATTCATTCACACAGAGAATCATACACATTAGCTCTGTTTCAAAACCTAGTGAGTTGTCTTGCTGCCAATATTTTTTTAAATTAAAGAAATACAAACCGTACATACACAAATCAATAAATAATAAAAATAAGAAATGTGTTAATGTGTATTTTTTATAATCATAATTAACCTATTTTATATATATATATATATATATATATATATATACACACAACACACACACACACACAAGTAATAAAATATAGCTGCAATTATTCGGGCCAAGCACAAAGAGCACAATAAGCCATGCCATTATAGCTCGGAGCGTCAGACCAGCTGCAACAACAAGTAACGATATTTTAATATAATTTTAGGCAAATTGGCTGAAAAAACATAAATACAGTCATTAGAAATATGACTTAAATGTTTATCACTGTCGACCAATAGGTGGCGCTGTTGATGTGGTATGGTCAGAATGACTCATGCAAAGTTTGGTGTCAATATGAGATACAGTTTCAAGAGTCGGTTTTGCATCATGCCTCAAATTCGTTGCAGCGGTATACGAAAACGGTTTGACAAATCGACTTGAAATCCATAACTTTTTGTCAGCATGGTCTGAAGATGATACGATTCGATTTTGGTGAAAATCGGAACAACGGTCTAGGAGGAGTTCGAAAAACAAAATGAAAAGAAAAACAAAATGGCGGACAGGAAGTTTGGCCGACTATGGCAAATTTGGTATCTATGTTCTCGGCATGACCCAAGGAATCTATTGAGCCAGTTTCATTACAATATGTTAATATAGTCAAATGTTATTAGCATTTTTGTAAATTTCATTATAACTTTCCTAAACTTTTTGAGTACTGTCAGGGCATGGTGCCGACCCATACCGATTTTCGTAATGATACACTAATGTGTTCATAAAATACAGCATTTTTGTACAAATTTCGAAATGGCCAACGGCCAAAATGGGCGATATGGGAATCGGCATGATGCCCCGAATCTTAACGAGACCAGATTTATGATTTTTGGACAAACCGTTCAGAAGTTATAAGCAAAAATAGACATTTTTTGTATCTCCGGACCAGTAGGTGGCGCTACGCCAAAACGCTACTTGTTGCCTCAGGTCATATTTGAGATGACATGCACCAAGTTTGGTCTGAATATGATAAAGTGTTGCGGAGATACAGCCTTATGTCTATTTTCGCAAACACTAGGTAAAATTTGTTTGAGAAAACGGTTTGAGAAATCGACTTGAATAGAATTCCATAACTTTTTGTCATCATGGTCTGAAGATGATCTGGTTCAATTTTCATGAAAATCGGAACAACAGCCTAGGAGAAGTCCGAAAAAGTAGGTTTTTCAGAAAATTCAAAATGGCGGAAACATTTTCAATTTTCATAATTTGCTTCTAGCCCTTACGGTTCAAAAATTATTAGCATAAATGTGAGTGCAAATTTGGACAGGTGGTGGCGCTAGAGGAATTAAGTTAGAGATTCCAAATTTGGTATGGTGACAGTTCAGACTGTCCTCTATCTGTGTGCCAAATTTCATCCTGCAAGCGGTTCTACAGGGGTGCCACAGACTTCCAGAGCGGAAACGGAAGAATAATAAGAACGCCAACGATTACAATAGGTGCCTACACACCTTCGGTGCTTGGCCCCTAATTAATATGCTCACCAAGGCTGCATATCTGATCAAACTACAGTAAAAACCATGATATTGTGAAATATTATTACAATTTAAAATATCTGCAATTTTCTGCAGCCATTACTCCAGTCTTCAGAATGATCCTTCTGAAATCATTCAAATTAATACTCATTAATATTTTTATACAGCAAAGATGCATTAAATTGATCAAAAGTTATAGTAAAGACATTTAATAAGTCAGCACCCGCGGTGGTTAAGTTTGCGGCTGTGTGTGTGCGAGAGCATACATTTTCTAAACATAGTACGCTGTCTATGGAGGCATGATACTGTAGGCCCTCCCAAAAGGTAGGTAACTTAATTATGCTGTCTCTTAAGATACTTCTTAAGATCATGTGACACTGAAGACTGGAGTAATGATGCTGACAATTCAGCTTTGCATCACAGAAATAAATTATATTTTAAAGTATAAAATATAATTTTAAATTGTAATAATATTTCACAATATTATTGTTTTTTCTGTATTTATTATGAAACAAATGCAGCCTTAATGAGCATAAGAGACTTTGTTCAAAAACATTAAAAATAGTAATGTTTCCAAACTTTTGACTGGTAGTGTGTGTGTGTATATATATATATATATATATATATATATATATATATAATATTAGTTTGTTGTAATGCATTCTGGCATTGCCTTCTCCATAGAGGATTTATGCAGTGTCACCTTTGATTTTGGCCCGAAAGAGGTATCTTAAGAGACAGCATAATTAAGTTACCTACCTTTTGGGAGGGCCTACAGTATCATGCCTCCATAGACAGCGTACTATGTTTAGAAAATGTATGCTCTCGCACACACACAGCCGCAAACTTAACCACCGCGGGTGCTGACTTATTCAGATATGCAGACACACTCTTATACACACACCTCGTGAGACAAGCCTAGCCGTAATTTAGACTGATAGGTAGACGCATGGTGCCACATCATCTACTGCTCAATGGACCGGAGAGTTAAGAGAAAAGAGAAGGAGTGAGAGAGAAAGGGAGGCATAAGTCAAAAGTAGGAGCCGCAAACAGAGAAGACCTTGTTTTATAGCCTATCTAAATATATACTAAGGGCCTATTGACACATCCTGCAAAACAGCCGAGATAAAGAGGCAGTTATAATTGTAAGGAACAACCGTGAGAATCAAAAGCAATGTGTTGTTTTGGGAGCGTGTGAGTGAATGACAGTCAAGGGAAGATGTGGCGGAGGGAAGGCTGGCTGGCAGCCCGCCTATGACAGAGGTGGGGTGACAGGCAGAAACATAAGGGGGCAGGGTCGCTGTTTGATTTGATTCCCCAGTTGGGTTAAAGCATCGGGAGTTGCATACTCATCACTTGTGACAATTCAACACTATTTCATTGCCTTTCACTCTCTCTCTCTCATCTGCACGTTGCTTCTGAACCTTCGTCTAATTGACAGTTTGACTAACTGAAAAAAAACCCTGACGTGTCAAAGCAATTCTTTTCTTTGTCTCTAGCTTTTCTTCTTCACATTATTCATAAGAAAAAGAGCCACATAAACAGAAAAGCGGAACAAAAACAAAACAAAAAAGCACCCTTAACAAGTGATGTCAGCCAGCAGGTCCGAAACGATTTGTTTTTAATGCATTGAAAGCAGTTTGAATAGACTTAATTGCACAATGAAGTATGAATTTTAAGATTTCTGCAAACTTTGCCTAACAAGCAGTAAGTCAGTAGTTTTGTCTTCGATATCTAAAAAGGCTGACAAGGCAACTGCACTTGTTTTGATGGCTACAGCTTTCTAGAACCAATCAGGTTTGCAATCAAGTCAGATCTCTGAGTTGTAGGTCTGATTAAAAAAGTTAGCTAGATAAAAAGTTTATAAAAATATTAATATTCATTCAGAACTGGAGTTTATATATATATACACAATGACAGCAAAAAGTATTTGGCCACTTAAGCCATTATGTATTTGCATTACATGACAAAATATAAAAAAGTGCCAGTTATTTTAATGATCTCTACTCTTTAATGAACACACTTTTCTATCAAAACATTTCACAAAATGATGTTCATTAGGTTTCAAAATATGAAGTAAGAAATATATTGCTCAAAATGAAGACAAAAAGTATACTTTCTGGTTGTATAAATCTATGGAACACCAATTTTGCAAGACAACTGTGTGAAATTTGTGAACTGACTTCATACATCCAATACTATATTCCTGCAATACCAGAGGCTACAGTTTCAGGACCGCAGTTCTAGGTTTTGGGTAACACATTATTTTGATGGTCCCCTTTAGAGATTCTAACCAAAATATATAAGTATAACTATAAGTGCACCTACATGTCAACTAACTCTCATTAGAGTATTAGATGAGTATTAGTAGAAAAGAATGTCTGCTTAATATCTGCTAACACTTTATTTATTTACATTCTACTGACTTTAAGTAACTTTGCAAGTACATGTATTGTACAAAACCCCTTATTATACTAACCCTACCCCTAACAGTCCACTAATACTCATCTAATGCTCTAACAAGAGTTAGTTGACATGTAGGTGCAACGTTACTTAGTCAACAGAATGTCTAAAGGGAACCATCAAAATAAAGTGTAAATGTTTTTTTCATGACCGCGCCACCTAGCCAATTCTACTCCAACAGGAGAGATCTGAATTAAACCTAAAACAAACAGATGCAAAGACTATAGACCCACAGAAATGATTATATCTATTATATCATATATTTTAAGAGGGTTACCAATGATGGTGTTTAGGGTTAGGGATTGGTTAGGACAATTTATCAATTAAATATAAAAATAATTAAACAAAATTCTAGATCTAAAGCTAAATCATCCCTGAAAATTAATAATACAAATACAGAATTGAATAGTAAATGCTCTAAAATTTTAAACTGCTAGTACATATACACACACATAAAAAAGAAAAAAAAGAAAAAAAAAAAAAAAAGAAAAAGGTCGCAGAAATGTGGTCCTGAAACTGTACCCCCCTGTATTGCAAGAATACCATTCTCCATATATCCACAAAAAATGACCTTGAGACCATTTAGTTTAAATTATTGAAAAGGTTTCTCAGAAAAGTTGGTTGGTTCTGGAAAAGGTTTAGTATAATTTGTTTGCAGAGGTTACTTGGTTTAATATTTTGTATGTAATTCAGTCAATTCATTGTGTGTGTGTGTGTGTGTGTGTGTGTGTGTGTGTGTGTGTGTGTGTGTATGCATGTGCACATGTACAGTACTGTGCAAAAGTCTTAGGCCACCATTAGATGTTGTTTTAGCAATGGTATAATGACCATATATAATTATTTCTCAGTCTTTATTAGAATATAACCAGAAAATACAGGAAATTTGTATGCCGTATTAAAAAAACAGAAAAAAAAAGTCAGAAAAAAAAAAAAAAAAAAAAAACGACTTCTATAGGCTAAAGTGGCAAGTATTTGGTTACCTCCCCTTACACTACAGCAATAGCAGGAACCTGATTCTCTTAAACCTAAATGGAATTGAAAAGGACTGGAAGTTTCTCAGATTTTCTTCTTTGATAAACTGGAAGAAGTCCAGGTGGTCACACTAAATACTGATTTTTACTTAAAAAAGCCATTTTGTTCTGAATTCTTTTTACATTCTGTGTACATATTTCCTGTATTTTCTGTTTGTATCATAATAAAGACCAAAAAATAAATATGGATGGTCATTAAAACATTGCTAAAACAACAGGTGGCCTAAGACTTAAGCACAGTACTGTATGTGTGGTTCAGGTAAAAACACAGAAAAACAGCTTACAAATCACACAGAACAATGTTTTTTGAAAATGTAATGCAGAACGTTTTCTGTGTTGGGTAGGTTTAGGGGATAGATTATAAATTTGTATTTGTACATATATACACAAAACCATCAACAAGTATCCAAATATTGTACACTCAGAGGAAAAATGTTCAACTAAGTCTAAAAAAAGATTTTTGTCTTGAGTTTGCTATTTTGTTCTATAATGCAAAGGATTCATATACTTAAGTGTCTTAAGTGTCCAAATCCTGTACAAACACTTTTTGGCAACACTGCATATATTAAAACAAGAGAGTTCAGTTCTAGTTTTATTCCAACTGGCAAAAGGCCATCAACTCTTGCAAACTGGAGCATGTTTCTTAAATGAGTTTGAGGCCAGTTGCACTTTAAATAGGATCTGAATAGGGCAAAAAATGATCTTCTCAAGCCAACTCTGGAAAGAGAAGCACTTACATGGTAGGAGGCTCTCTCCTCTCTGTCCAAAGGTTTAGTGACAGACATTTTTCCTGTCACAGGATCAATAATGTAGACATCACTGGGAGGCTGGTCTGCTCCGGCTCCTGTTATACTGTACCGAATCTCAATCTCTTTGTCCTGGTCCGATCGAATCTGCAATAAAACAGCACAATGAGTAGAGTTCTATAGATAATCAAACACAAGAAGTTTGATGTGTTTAAATGGTCAATTTACTGCTCAT
The DNA here is from genome assembly GCA_039654765.1 of Mylopharyngodon piceus. Classification (NCBI taxonomy): domain Eukaryota; kingdom Metazoa; phylum Chordata; class Actinopteri; order Cypriniformes; family Xenocyprididae; genus Mylopharyngodon; species Mylopharyngodon piceus. The sequence continues at coordinate 22,218,521 of CM077452.1, read as the reverse complement.
ATAGAGCAGTGGTTCTCTGCTGTTTTTTTATTTTTATTTTTTCTTTCAGTACCAAGATTTTACACTGGATACCAACATGATTTATTGTACAAACCCCCAACAAAATACAGTTGTACGGTCATTGACAACAGCAAATTAATAGTAAGTTCTTTATCAGCCATTTTAATTTTAATTTTTCTATCCTAACTATATGCATGATTGTAAGGTTAGTTGTATTTTATTATTTGCAGACCAGAACAGACCAAATACCTTGAGAATACCTCATCCACACACTTCCATGACAAATGTTAGATAATTTCCATATTCATGCAATCAATGTCTAAATGATTTCTGAAAACATTCTGTTACATATCCACTGATGATTACATTCTTAAAGTTTGCAGAAATACAGATGCTGCTCATATTTTCTGTTATAACACTATTGCACTGCACAACTGATCTAATCTTTAGGCTTTGGTACCATCAGGAAATTAAAAAAATATAAGATGGATAATGTGGCAGTGACGTGTGGCGACAAAAGCTTGTTTATTAATCAAAGTCAAGCCACTGTTGCTTCCAAAACAGTAAGTGGTATTCAGCATCAGGGTTTGATGCTTGACAGTTGGATGCCAAGTGAATTGGGCCATTGATCACAATGATAATGCTTTAGCAGATACTTTCTTTTAGCTGCGTGACAATTGCCTGCCATACAAACTTGACTCAATAGGCCTGAGAATAATGAAAACAGACAGAATGATAAAGGACTAAAGCAACATAGACTCATTTATTATAGTGTGTATATTTTTTCTGTTAAAATATTTTCTATCTCAGCTTTATAAGCTGAGACAACAATTAAAATCACTAAAAGTCTGGTTTCCCTGTGGAGCTGGATGCAACACAGAAATCCAGAGAAATGTGGGCAGGGCCATCCTGTAGTCTGACCAATGGGAGAGCAGGGGGAGGGGCCAGAAAACCTAAAAACATTTTATGATGATTAAAAACAACTATGACATTAGTGTCACAGAAATTACAAATCAGTGAAAAAAGTCATATTGTATATACTTCCATTTACTGATGGATTGACATAATGAGTGGAAAAGTGACATTTCTGGCCTACTTTTAATTGAAGCTGGATCATTAATGCATATGAAATCCTCGCCTTCGTATTTTTCTTCCAAACTCTGTTTGATGTAAAGAACAGATGCATACACAATTCTCTCTCATTCTTCCCCCATCCATCTCTTTTCTGTCTCCCGTCTTTCTATCTGGCATCATTAACCATGGCATGGCTCAATGCGATAGACGTTTTCCTCTTCTGTTTTCTCTCTCTCTTGCATTGAAGCAAGAAACATGTTGCAGAACCGTGGGACATTAAACATCTGGATATCAATCTGCTTGATGCTTTTGGTTTGACAGAGGATGTTTCTCACAATGGTTCTTTTCATCAAAAGTGCGATTATAACAGATTTTGTTGAAGAATGTTTAGCCTGTTTATGCAACAAAAAGCTTGTCCTATAAAAACACCAGAACACAGTTTATGGCCTCCTTAATCTTTTCATTCTAAGTGGATCAGACACACTTACTTGAAAAAAAAAAAAAATCAGACTACAGAAATCAAGAATAATTGCAGTATAATCAACTGTATAAGCAGATAACATGTTTGAGGACCATAATATTGGTGAATTGTGTGAAAAATTAAGGCTAAGTAAAGTAACGCATTACAGGTAATGTACATTATGTAATCAGATTACTTTTTTGATGTAACAAGTAATGCATTACAAGTAATGTACATTACATAATCACATTACTTTTTTGATGTAACTGCAAATTATATGCTAATAACACAAATACATTTGTTTACAGCCAAAAAAGTTACTGCAGAGTATTTTCAAGAACAACAGTCACAGTAATAGTGTGAATTGTAACTGAAACATAGCTAGTGATGCATGATGTCCAATTTAGTGGACAGATGATTAATCAGAATTTCTTCCCAATCTAAAATCAATACTTGGAATATTTAACAATAATTTGACTCCTTAGATGTTACTTGATGCTACTTTTTTTTTTTTTTTTAACTTGCAAGAGTCTGATAGAAGGAATGGATTGATATTCCGAAGAAATTTGGCATTTCTCACTGGTTGTCGGCCATCTTGGTTTGGAGAAAAAGAAATTTCCACATACAACGGATTGCCACTTGGTGGCAATGTATAGGATGATGCACTAGTGTCCACTGTAGAGGTTGATGTGCAACTATGCCATCAAATCCCATGCATATACAAGAAAATGCTTTTTGAATAGCTGTCCACTGTACTGACCTCTATGCGTGAAAGGGTTAACTGTGTGAATGAATCCGATTGACAGTGATAACCATGGCAATGGCAGGAACAAAATGATACTGTATGTCAAATGACCTGTGCATTAAGTCTTGAAGTGTAAATGCAAAACAAAAGACCTGCCATAGAAATGATATATAATTTTTAGTGCTGTCAAAATTAGCGTGCAATTAATTTTTTCAGTTTAACATGTTCAAAAATATTTAACACAATTAACGCAGCATCCATTTTTTTCCATCATAATTTGGCTAGCGTTACATTATACAGTCTTAAATAAGTTAAATAATGTCTTAAATGAATTTAAAGAGTTGTGAGAAAATGAAATGTGCGTCAGATCTGCATCATATTCGGCAGCAGCAGGTCTTAAAGTGACAGCAGCCTAATAAACCAGTTGCTGTGATGTCTGTCATTAATGTTAATTAAAGAACAAAAGGTAAAAGAGAAAATTGAAGCTTTAATAAGGACTAATCTATATTTAATTTATAATTTATGACTGTAAAGTGTTTGATAACTTTATTCACTTCCTGTATATTTCCTACCTGTTAGACAGGTAGGTAAATATGACTATTATAATGGGTTTATGTGAAGATTGTTTTAAGTTCACTTAAATTAAATGTTGTTATTTTTTTAAAGCCTAATAAATGTTGAAATTGATAGCTTTCAGTTATACTGTAATGTTGAATGTCTAATGTTTTTTTTAAAAAAAAATCAATTTCATAGAGAAATCAGTACCAGTATTAGTAGTGATACTGGCCTTCATTCATAAAAAGATGCCATTAAACACATATTTAAAATATACTGTCTTTAAGTTGTTTCTACATTAATCTGGAGAGTAACTGTGAAATTATTACAATATAAACATATTTAAAACCCCATGTTTTTATTCGCAATTAATTACAGAAAAAAATGTGTGATTAATTAGTACTTTTTTTAATCGATTGACAGCACTAATAATTTTGTTAACTAAATGCACTTACTAAAACTGCAATATATATATATATATATATATATATATATATATATATATATATATATATATTTGCACAGCAAATGACAGTTAGAAATATGTACTGCTAACATAACAATAGATACGCATTTCTGCATTGCAATGTGCTTTTTTGTTTACACCTCTGGCTTCACTATTTAATACCCACCCTTACAAATTTTACTGCACTGACTTTTCCGTAAACAGGAATACGACTGAAAAAAATGAGAGCAGAGTGGAGATATCTTTCAGGAGATGCATTTATGCGCCCACTTATGCATCTCTACTTTCAAGCGAGGTAACACTTCATGAAATATCACCAGATTCGAAATTATGACCATGTTTCTGTGTGTCACTGGGCTTTGCGATGCGCAAGACATTTGATGTGAGGGGATTTTGTGCTGAAGCAATCAAATGTAAACCCTGACGCGTTTGAGTCACGGGATATAAAACCCACACCCCGCCTACCCATTTCGTGAGCCGTGGGTCTGGAAACCATGCGTGAAAGTGAAATGACTGGTGAGCGTGCTAGAGTCCTTTTTTTGCATAACGTATTCCGCAGACTGAGCGTGATGGCTTTCTCTTCATTTCACTCAGACACTGAACTCCCACACATGACCTTTCGGTGCAATATCTGAACCTCGCGCTCTCCCACTCTCTCTGCTTTGGTAAAGTTCTCTTTCTATTTAAACGGCTGCTAAAAACATCGAAGAGATATGCAGCTCAGGACATTGAGACTCGGTATATTGATTTGGTAATAAAACGTATTCCTGGTAGCTTTCAGTACAGCTTGAGCCTGCATTCAATATCAAGGTTTTTTGAAAAGACAAAAAGCCAGGAATCAAAGTTCAGGAGTTTTTTTTATTTTACTACTTTCCTGTATGAACTGGCAATCAATCTGAAATCACAGAAACAGTTCTTTGTATTCTGCTAAGAACATGTCGGCTACATATCAATTTAGAGCCTGAAAGGGATTGGAAATTTCTTGCGGTAGGAAAAATAAGATACCGCAGCATCCTCCTTGCAAACATTTGAAAAATGAATGGCTTTCTGGGAGGCTGACAGGTAAGAGATTGGTATGTGGGCTACATAGCATGGATCAAAGAGAGTTTTTCTGTTCAATAATTCAGCAGCCGCGGTGCACCATGAACACACACCTAAAATATCCACCTTTCCTGATTCAGATGAATCGACATTCGCCGCTCAAGCCATCCCAATGACACATACGCTTAAATATCCCAGAGGGAAGGAGGAGGTAAGGTCCCTTGTACATTTAAAAGTCTCTTTAAAATTCCTCCCATGGGCAGCCTGGAAGGATTTGTCACGTTTGCAACCCCAGCCCTCCAAACTCCCTGTTTAATGAATGTTCTTTATAATACTAAATTGAATAAATGATGATCGTGCCCTCGTTAAGTCCCCTGGGCTTGATTGAGTCATCTGAATTCAGTGCTAATGACAAAAAGCAATTTTTGAAATCTTCCTCCCACTCGTTAGTTGTAGAATTACAGCGAGTGCGGGGTGAATAGGGGGAAGATGGCTAGCACGTGAGGAACGTGCTCTTTCCACAGATACCATGTTGGAGATAAATGCTGCGTTTCTAGGGCAGGTTCATAGTGACTTCTGCCTTCTTCTGATGAGCTTTCCGGTCCTGGGAGAGGTTGTATCAGAGCCCCTTTCAAAAGAGCAAATGGAGTCAGGCGAGGGATTAGCACCAGTGCCGCGGAGTAACTCATTACAAGTAGTGACACTATTAACTACATTTCTTTTCTTTTTTTTTTTTTTTTTTTGCAGTAGTTTGATAGTAGTTTTCAAAATAGTGAAGTTTTTCCAGTAACAAGCTACTTTTTGCAACAAGAAAAATGTTACATTCAAGTCAAGTGATGCTTTCACTGTCATTGTACAGGAACAACAACATTGTTTTTTTTTTTAGCACTCCACACAGTTGCTGCATTAAAGGCACAGTATGTAAGTTTTGCCATTAGAGATTGCTTTTTTCAAAACAATAACAAAGGTGTAGCTTAATGATGCTGTGAATGATCGTGGAATCATGGGAGTTGTCATCACCTACACAGATGGTAGAATTGATGGAAAGCAATCCGACGGGCCAAAATCACATTTATATGTGAGCTAATGTATTAAAGTTTTATTAACGTTATTGTGGTATGAAGCAGGGCGGGGCCGAGAGTCTGGGACATTTTTTTTGTTGCTGTTTTTATTATGCGTATTTGCCGCGGTCGGCTGCTGCCGCTCCTTTCGTTTGTTGTTTATTTTACAATTAAAGTTACGTTTAACTTCCACCTCCTTCTTCCCTGAACTTTGTTACAGTTATGTTTGATAACTTAAATCCACATTATTTTATTGTATTCTAATAAAACAGCCACAAGTGCTGAACTACTACTCATACAGGTCACTTGATCTAACGAATTGCACAAATGCACAAATGTTTAATATTGTAGTAGATGTAAGGATGAAACTATCATATGTCATTAGGCTTGAGAGTATTTACATTAGTCAATAAATACGTGGATCCACATCTTGTATTAGATTGTTCTGATGGACGAGGGGTAGAATTTTTGTTCAGCGTGCCAGAGGTTCTGGGTTCTAATCCACCCTCGTAACATTTTTTTTTTTTTTTTCTCATTAAAACCAAAGATGTTCATCAGTGATTGTATATCAACAGCAGGGACACGTTTATGTGCATTTTGTTTTGTGATTTCACCGGAACGAATAGAGCCTCCACAACAGCGATAGATTGAAGCGCTCGTCCATGTGAAGACTGACAAGAGAACACTGTTGCGCCACTGAAAACAGCGGCAACGAGCACTCAACATGATTTCAAAAACAACATCCCAGCGCCAGATCGCCTATTATTTAACACAAATTGATAATCAACTAGAGATGTTTATTTTGTATTAGATACATCTGTGCCACAAGATGTTTCAAAAAGTGGTGGGGACAATATCGACCCTGGCAAAAAGTGGTGGGGACATGTCCCACCCGTCCCACCCGCAAATTACGCCTATGCATTTGAGTGTGTTGAAAGTTATGTTAAAGTTACTCTGTGCATTCGCTCGGTGGCTGCTACGTATAAGACACTTGTTGCACACTGCAGTAAGTTAGATTGATATTAGAATATCATATTAATAAAAGATGGATGACTTAACTTATTTTAAATTAATTTTAAAATATATTGTATGGTGGAGAAAATATTGTATTACTGTTACTACAAATAAAGCTTTTTCTGATTATGCTATGTTAGCCACTTGACAAAATAGTGTTGTCTCTGAGGCATTGTACAAATATGTTATTCACGGTAAATTAAGAAAACGAGATTCAAGACTAACCATGTTGAACTTTATAACAATGATTCGTTTTCTGTTGATAAAGGTATCCAAACAGTTGCTCACTTGCCTAATAAAACGCATAATATATTAAAGCGTCTTTGGTGTTTCCATGCTTTCTACGGAAGTCAAGGGTAACGTGGATATGACATCACTGCCAGGTGACACTGGTTTAAACTGGTTAAAATAGCTGATTTCTCTAAATTTAAACATTGTTGGAAACATTTGGGATCAAGGACACAAGTACACAACAAAATATATAACATTGTTTTAGTGGTTTTTGAAATATTTAATCAATCTTACATATTGTGCCTTTAAACAAACAAAAAAGTTAGAGAAATAAAAGTATAAATGTAGTTCTTTATTATAACAAATTATATTATTATATTATATTATTATATTAATACACTGTAAACCTGAATAAGTTGGCAAAACTCAAAAAAAATTGAGGCAATCAGTTGCCTCAATTTTAAAGTTAAGAAATTCTTAATTCTTAAGTAAGCACAACTGGCAGATTTTTATTTTGTACTACTCATACATTTTAATTGTTCTAAACTTGAAATGTTTGAGTACACATACATTTAACTTAAAATTTTCATGTAACCCCAATGTAAACATTCTTATTAGTGTAAAATTAGCTAGCTATAACTAGCTAATTCAAAAAATGCTAACCTGCTAATTTGCTCTCAAACCAAGCCGCATGTACCGCTTGTCACCATGATGGTAACTCTCAAAAAACCCACATTAACAGAAACAAAAAACATTATATAACACATAATTTTAGCATTTACTCTCCCTTTCGAGTGCCATGGGCAAAGCATGCTGGGAAATACAAATCCCAGCCCAGTTTCAGTTAAACTTAAGTTTGTCTAAATTAAAAGAAATAAGTTCATAAAACTCAAAACAATGAAACAGTTCAGTTTACTTAAAATATATCAGTTCTGTGAACTTGAAAGAAAAAGAAAGTGCTAAATATAATTTGACTGAACTAATTTGTTTAATTTAAGTTCGTCCTACTCAAACCAATTAATTATTTTGAGCGTTAGGGTTTACACTGTATAGCAGCATTTACAACAGTTAAATGATGCTGTTCTTCACTACTTTTGAACTCATATAAAATATGTATATTATATTTTTTCTAGTTGTACTCAGTGAAATTATATATATATATATTGTAGAGCACAAAAACATGCCAGCCTAGAAAACATCACACAGAACAGAGAAAAATCATCAAAAACTTAAAATCAGAAAAAGTCAGAGAAAAGTCAAGGGAACTTTCACATTGAGCAGTAGTTTTACAAGTTAGTCTGTTCTAAAATATTTCATATAGACTAGACTAGAGCAGAAATTGGTCTCTGTAAGTGCAAGTGCTATAAAATGATTTTTTAAAAACCCTCCTTCAGTATTCACAAATGACTAGAAAAAGTCATGGTCAAACTTTGCAGGAACCCTGTCAATTATTCAAAAAACCTCAATGTGCCCACATGTGCATGTGCTTAAATTATAACATTGAAAAGTTTAATATTTAAGTGAAGCTGAAGTTACTTTTTGTTAGTAGCCTTTAGTTTACTTTTTCAAAAGAATAGCATGCTGTAGTTTAACTACCTTAAATAAGCTTAGTGCAACAACTGATCAGCAAAATGTTAACTGTAACAAATAGAAAACGCATTAATGCAAAGCAACAAACCGAGACATTCAAGGTATATTTTAATCAGTTTATGCTCCCAGGGAGTCGAACCCGTTACTGCAGAGTTGCTAGTGGCATATCAGTTGAGAGGAACCTCATGACGTGCAGGGAATGTTCAAAATACAGCGTAATGCTCTTTTTACATCAGAGACTGAATCCTTCATTAGCTTTTCTCTGCATTGCCGTTTTTCATTTTGGGATTCAGCATAATGAAACAGACAACGTTTGAATAACAAATGTACTATTAATTTCAAGTTATTTGAAGTTATTCACATGTGTAACCGGCAAAGTATGAAAACTCAAATTAAGAGAGAGTGAAAATAAAAAACAACAAATAACCAAATCAAATCAGCTAAAAAGAAAAAAAAAAGAAAAGAAAAAAACCCTCTTGGAGTTCATTGAAATGCGCGACTGAAGCCCAAAAAGTAAGTTTCTTTTCTATAAGCCTCTCTGGACTCAACTAAAGTGTCTTGATGGCCCTCTTTTATTTCTTGCCCATCAGTAATGGCTTTTTTTTCTTGATTTTATAGTATTGCACTCTCATTTTACGACTTCTTATTGGCACTGTCTGCTCTTCCTATGAGAACCTGAGGCGTTCAAGCAGGCTATGAGAGTCAAGAGCTTTGTGAGGTGGTTGATGAGCTGGTCAACGGGTGCAGTCTGATGAGTGTTCAGTCAGGCACTGTTCTCCAACCTACAGGCCACCTCGAGCTTCCTACAGGCTGCTTCGATAACTAAAGCACTGTGGTCCGGTAGTCTCATTGCAGTCAAGCCGGTCGAATTTGTCTTTTAGTGTCCTTTAGTGCTGCTATTTTCTGCCACACACCTGATATTAGGGTTTCATTTGTGGCGGCACTTGTGTAACCTTTGCTGAGAGCTTGCAACTCTAGTTAAAGTTCTTACAAAGTGGTTAACTACAAAGTGTTCTGCTATTCAACTGTGCGTAAATGCATTTGTGGGCGTACGTGTGTCTTTACGAAGGCTCTCTGATTACATATTGTGCTAGAACCATCACACTCAATAATACAAGCCCTTGCCCGACTATATGGAGACCAGGGCTGCTGTTTAGTTTCATTGTCTTCCTTCCAATATTCCTTAGACAGATGAATACTATTCACCAAGATGAATCATCTTCCTGCCAGCATGCTAAAGGATGAGCAAGGCACCAAAAAAGAAACCGTGAGAAGCCACAGTACAGGACTTATTGAGAAAAGAAAAAGTGGCTGAAAAATGTTTAGTGTAACGGTTGAAACTTATTGCTTTGGCAGACCATTCAAGACGCTTTAGGAAATAGTCGTGCACATTTAGAAGATTAGTCATATGCTTTAAGGCCAAGGTTTAAAGTAATAAACAATAAAACCTCTCTACATCCATAAATATGTGACCAAAACCTGGTGGCTTGAAACAAATTACCCTACAAGTACATCGCTTCTAAAAGTGTCTATCAAACGGTTCCTCCCTTTGTAAATTTGACAGCAGTCTACTTCTGTCAGTTTTATACCTCTCAGAATCATAACATAGTTTCTTATGTTTAACATCAAGGTGATAACCCAACAAGCTGTCTCACTGTTCTCAAGGCGTTCTGTCACATTTTGATTCTGGATGGTGTATCTCCTCAAAGCCCTGTCAGGCGTGATGGAGATTCTGTGTCGATGACGGACAAATTCAAATGCGGAGATGAGCCATTCAAGCTGAGAGCGGACTAGAGAAGAAGAAAACAAATGTTTTTTTATGTTATCTGGTAACATTAGTAACTACAATACATTTGGAATTCATCACTTATACATTAAAATATAAAGGTAGATTTTATTTTTATCTTTTATTCATGGGTAAGTTCACAGGGAACATATTTTTGAATTTTCTGCACTGATTTTGAAGGAAACTGAAAATCTGCAGATAAACATGGTAAAATGTCTTAAATGGTGCTGCGTGTTCTACGCTGTCAGAAAAGGTACACTTTTATACCTTATCTCTTCCTAAAGGCAGCATATTAGTACCTTAAGAACTAAAATGTATACTTTAGATATTATGTACTCGTATTAATATAAATATGTACTTGCATATGTGTACCATAAGTACTAATTAGTACTAAAATACCAGGTAACACTCTATTTTACAGTGTCCTTGTTACATACTATAGTAAAGAGTAAATTATGCATAATTACATGCAACTAACCCTAAACCAAACTAAACCAAACACTAACCCTAATTATATACTAGTATATTATTGTAACAAGAGTACCTTAAAATAGAGTGTAACCAAATACCTTTTATGTGCAAATATTTATTAGTACTAAAATGTACCCTTTAGGTGCTAATATTTATTATTTATTATATATTATGTACTAATATGAACCTTTTAGCTACCTTAAGGTGCTAATATGTATATGTATTTGCATATTAGTACCTGAAGTACTAAAATGCACACTTTAGGTACTAATATGTGTACTAATACTAATATATGTATTACACAGTAAAAAATTATTTTCAGGATTTGTTATCACAACATTTTTTTCTTTTGTCAAATCAACTTAGATAATTAATGTGGTTCAGATAACATAATATTTTGAGTTTCAGTTGATTAAACCAATCGCCTGTATTAACACAAATTTTTAATTTCAATGAACTCAAAATTAAGGCAACCAGGTAACTTTTTTAAGTTAAACCAACTTTTTTTTACAGTGTACTTGTTCTTGCATATTTGCATCCTAAGTTGTAATTAGTATTAAAATGTCCCTTTTGATATTAGTTACAAATATGTAGTTACAAATATGTACAACCTACCGAATTAGTACTAAAATGTACACTTTAGGTACTAATATGGGCCCTTAAGGTACTATTATGTATCTGCATATTACTACCTTATGTAGCAATTAGTATTAAAATGATAGGTATATCCTAATATGTTATGTATCCTTAAGCTACCTTAATGTACTAACATTAACATTTAGTACTAACATACTAAAGTGTCCATATTAGTAGCACAAGTGCTAAAATGTAGACTTTAGGTACTAATATGAATATGTACTCATTAAGTACTTATTAATACTAAAATGTACACTTTAGGTAACAATATGTACCCCTAATAAACTATTGTGTAAAGTAAGTACTTGCATATATGTACCTTAAGTACTACCTGGTACAGATACCCTAAAGGTACTAATATGAACCTTTCAGGTGTAGAAAAGGTACATCAGAGTTTTTTTTTTGAGTGTACTGTAGTGAACAGCAGACGTGACGGCACCAGAGCTTCACAACAGACATCCTTTTGTCCCACTTTGATTAATACAAAAGAGTGTGATAGGACCCTCAACGACAACTAAATGACTATTGTCATCAGGACTGCCAAAGGTGGAGGACAGGAAAAATGACATCAACGGCCCATTGATCATAGGCTAATCTCATCATGAGTTGCCTTTGTTCACCTCAGCCCTCCATGCCTGAGTCCAAGGTGTGAATGACCATGGACTCCTAGGGCTGCCAAACCGGTTCTGGCTAGAAGCACAGCAAGAACAAAGAAATGCTCCAAAAGAAAGACAATTTCTATACATGTTGGCTTGAAACCACAAAAATGGACAGGAATACTTTAAGGAACATGTCCTATACGTCTTTTTACTGTGCACACACAGTGGAAACCGCACCTGGAATAAAAGCCAATGCAATCGCACCAACTGAGACAGAAATGTGATCCTTCAACCAATTCATATTAAGTCTGGACTCTATGAGTTCAGAACACTGCCACAAGGACTTTGAGATAGGTTTGAAAAAGAAATAAAACATTTCCAAGGTCCTAAAGACATTGTTTTATTTAACTGTGTATTTTGGGACAATACAACAAGTTTCACAGGATGAAAGTTGGGCGTGTTAAGGGACGGACACCTGGAATGCTGTGACCCAGAGCCGTTGAAAAACAGAGTTGCGACACTCCCATAGACTTCCATAGGAACTTTGGAATGCGGAAGTAAAGCGTGTCGTGGAGCAGCCGATAGTTCCAAACACTGATAGTTCCAGCACTGAACCCCATTCATTTTCAGTGATTCCGAAGTTCGCTGGCTGGTAAGTTGATGAAATTACTGCATTTTTGACATTAGAATGCATTACCTGACCTCTCATGAATCTAGTAAATAGTTGTATTTTATGTAACCAGCTTTAGTTAATGTTTATTGGAAGATAATAACGTTAGTTAGACTCTAATTGCAGCTAGCTTAAGTGACCTACACTTCACTGACTTTAGCTACCATAACCTGACGTCAGTTAGGCTACATTTACCTTTACATTTACAAGTTTGTTGTCAAACAACGTTCGGTTATTAGATTTGTTGTTAATGTTAGCAACACTTAGTTGCCAGTTCATCAAAGTACCAGAGAATAACACAGTCTGGAGGTTGCATACACTTAGTGGCCACTATATTAGGAACACCTTTACAATCTAATGTAATTCAATACAACAGCTCTGCCAGGAATTCTACTTTAATGAAGTTTATAATAAGCCAGAAATGTGTAAATTCAATACTGAGGTCATAGTTAAAGGTGATGTTGCACTACATTGTGTTCAGATGGGTTTCTTATTTACATACATAAGGTGGCCAGAATATTAAACACATTCTTGGATGAGCAAAATAATCACCCAGCTTCTTCCATAATGTTATTGTTTGGAAGAATAAAAATTTGAATAACAACAGTGATTTGTATACAGATATATATTTTTTTCTCATTTAATTTCAAAATCTGTATTGGAGAACAGAGCCAAAATAACAGAAATCATGACAAATGTCCAAATAGTTATGGACCTAACTGTAGGTGTGTGCTCTCACCAGTGTTGTAGTACTCGAGACTCGGACTCAGTCTTGGACTGAGTCTCAAGACCATATTGTAACGGTCTTGGTCTTGTCATGGACTCGTGTGCATATTGACTCGGAATTGACTCGTACTCGAACATATTAGGACTCGGACTCATTCCCGAGACCACTCGAGTCCCATTCAAAATATTTCATGACTATTACTGTATGTTAATGTTCGGGGGCAAAGAGCAATGATAATACTGTGGTCAATAAAACAAAATGCATTTGAATTATAATTAACATGACAATGTGTACAATAGTAACGAATCGCTCAAAAGTCAGAAAATTCCTATTATTTTTACATATCCGTCAGTGTGAGGCGTTGCCATAACGCGTTGCTATGGGTTGCGTGCGTGTGCGACTGACTGATTTTCCACAGTCTGTTCAAAAATTCTCTCGAGCCATATATGGTTCTTTCACTGAGTGCCTATGGCTCGACGGAAGAAATAAATAAACCAATTTTTTAAACTTTTTTTCCCCATCAATAATCAAAGCTAGCGTGTCGACTTAATTAAAAAAATCTATTTATTATATATTTTAAAATATTACATAATTCACCAATGCCGGTTTGTCATGTATAACACCCCAACCAATCGTGATCTGGCACAATAAGTTCAAATTTCATTGGGCAACGTTGAGTGGAAATTATATGGACAGACGAGCGATTTCTGTGGTTTGTCTCATTTTATAAATCAAATTGCATCGCTGAAAAAATGGATGTTAACTGACCACAAAGCGAAAAGTCGCATTAATGGTAAGTAGTGTTCAATTCATTTAATGTTGATACACCGTTTACTATTTGATGAAACTATCATAGTTAATGAAGCCCAAGTGCCACCTACAGGACTATTATGTGAAGTGTAGGCTGGCAAAATGGTGACGTGAAAGGACTTTATTATATTACCATTTTTGATAATTATTAGCTTATGTGGCATTATGAAATAAGTATCTTATGCTCATCAAGCCTGCATTTATCTAATCAAAAACAGCAACATATATTTTAAAAATATTATTACAATTTAAAATAATGGTTTTCTACTTGAATATACTTTAAAATATAATTTATTTCTGATGCAAAGCTGAATTTTCAGCATCATTACTCCAGTCTTCAGTGTCACATGATCCTTCAGCAATCATTCAAATATGCTGATTAATTTTCAAAGTTGGAAAGTGGAAACGGTTGTGCTGCTTAATATTTTTTATAACATGCTGTGATCCTTTTTTCAGTCGATTGATTTAAAATCTTTAATTTAAAAATGTTAAAAATAACAGCATTTATTCAAAATAGAAATCTTTTCTAACAAATTACCTTTACATCACCTACTATGTGGCCTTTTTACCCTTAACTGATCATATTTTTTAAACCAATATCACTCTAAGTAAATAAAATACAGTTTACATGCCATGGTATATTTGATGAGTATGGTGCCAATTTTATTGTTTCCACCAAACATTTACATATTCTTTTAGGTCTTTAGATCTCTTTAGGTCTTGTCTAAGACCCAACCTTATGTGAACTTGAACTTGTCTTGGACTCCAACCTCTTTGGTCTCGGTCTCGACTCGGACTCGACCCTCTCTGGTCTCGGTCTCGACTCGGACTCGAATGAGCTGGTCTCGACTACAACACTGGCTCTCACTTCTGTAATGTCAACCTCGTGAAAATGTTTGGGAAACGTGTATTTAATCTGTCCTTCAATGTATTAACCGTAACACTGTTTCCTCTTTCTTTACAACTCCCAGTTCTCTCCAGCAACAACAGGCTAGACTCGACTCCAGACCCGGTCTCCTCTGGGGCCTCTGACACAGGCCCTGTTTCCACCTGGTATTAAGATGAGTTTTGGTCGATCGGATCACAAGTGGACGACGGAGACACATACACGTTTACACCTGGTGTTTTAATCCATCTCTTTTGTCCTCTTTCAACCACTTCTGTCCTGATTTCTTCGAGGGGGTGGGTAAATGTATGGGTTTTTACAGATCTTTCAATCTAATGGACAAAATAAGCTTGAGCAGTTTACATATGAACGCACCCAGAGATGACAGGAAAACATATTGAGAGCATCAGTGTTCGCTTCTGCTCTGATAGCCGCGAGACCAGCCGAACGCTGTGTGTGTTAGAAATCAGTAATGGTGAGAGAACATTGTGCTTGGTACGTTTTTCATCCTCAAACCAAACTTAGGTCTTCAGCCAACAAAGTTTAAATCCTGTCTGGCTCGAGCGCTTCCCATAATGTTTACACATTAGGTCAGTAGATGGAGAGTAGATGGTCTTTAGTGGCTTCAAACACATTCGACCACATGAGCATTTACATTACGAAAGCAGTCCGGTCGAATGCATTTTCGACTACTTATGGAAGTGGTCGAAAGTGGACAAACTCAAACCGTTTTAGACCCTGTTTACACCTGTATTTAATGTCGTCCACTTGTGATCCGATCAGCCAAAACGCATCTTAATACCAGGTGGAAACAGGCCCACAGTCTGCTTCTGGCAGTGGAATGCTCTCACTCAAAAATTCAAGTAACTATAGCATTACTTATAGTGTGGAGTTTGAATGCTTTTGTTATCAAAGTATGGATAAGCATTTGACTGATTCTTGATTCACCACCAGGTCTCCAGATCATCCTACAGCTGCGGTGGAAGAATGTAATGGCTATTGTGAACACTTACATTCCTTTTCTGGCCTGCTTTCTGCCATCTTTCTCTCCCTGTAGGAAGTCGAATGAGTTTCTTTGAAGACAGAACATTCAAGGAAAACTTACCTACCCTCTCCCTGGATATAATATATAATTAAATGTTTTGTTGCATGCGATTGTTTGCCTTGTATATTTTTCACTGTTGACCAAACTTCTTTCTTGACTTAAACTGAGCAGCTTCATTCATTGATGTTTCACTTGTTGTGCATGTTTATGTGAATGTATCTTAACATAACACAACATTAGGATGTTAGTAATTATGACCATAGAAGCACAATATATATTATATATATATATATTATTACATACATATATACACATACGTATGTATGTATTTGTGTGTGTTCTGATGAATGGTTTAGCCTATGTTTAGGGAAGGTCAGGATGAAGGGGTACATTAGCCATACTGAAATTAATCCAGTTAACAGAAATGCTAATGTTATGGATCGTATTTAGGAACATTGTTAATTCACTCAGTAAACATCTCTCCAGTTACCTATACATTTTAACATACCACACTGTTTACGATAATGCCGTCTCTCTATCACTCTCCAGATACAATACACTACTGTAAGTGTAGTCAACGTAGTAATCAATTTTATTCAATATTTAATCAATATTATGCGTTAATATTTACCGAAAAAATTGCTGCAAATGCAGTAGTTGCTGTAAATGTATTTTACGTTATGGCAGCAGTCCCTCTTCCCTCCAAAATTAAACACAAAAACTGATAAATGCTGTGTTTCCGCCACTCCCCAGGAAAAAAAGACTATTATATGTATGTAATGTAAGTGTCAACGTAATAGTCAATGTATATTATGCGTCAATATTTACCGATAATTGCTGCAAATATAGCTACAGCTGTCTGTCCCGCTTAAAACCATTCAAACTGGTTGACAGCGCGGATTTGTTTGGAACTATTGAGAGCTACACAAACCACGTGACAGTGTGGCAGCGACATCAAAGAGTGTCGCAACTCTCATATTTAACGGCTCTGCTGTGACCCAATCACATCACCACATCAGGAAAGGTGGAGATTTGTAATCCCTAATTCTGACCTGACGAGGGAAGAACAACAGCACGACCAAGGTGATACTCTTGCGAGTAAACCTTTCACCACACGGACCTTCAAGCAGCCCAACTGCTTCTGCAGAGGACTTTGGCTCCTGACCTACATAACTCAAGTACCTCCAACCTACAGAAGATCCTACAGACCGACCACCATCTGACCTACAGTTCTCTGGATTACACAAAGACCTCCAGCACTGCACTGCAACTGTTGGAAAGCAATCCAGTCTCCCACTGCACACGGAAGGATACCAGTGGACAACGTTTCCCATTCCTGGACTGATCACCCGACCAAGTGAAACGTAAATATAAGCTAACCAAACTTTTCCCAAAGGCCTTGGCATTAGGTTGTTGCTAAATGAGATTGCTATTTGTGTAGAGATTGTTTATCTAGGGTCAGCGTACACAGATAGATACATTAGACACGTTATCTGTATTCATAGTAAATGCTTATTTCATACCAGCATCCAGAAAGACCACAATTGACTCCCTCATAGACTGTTAATTACCCATTCATTTGCTTTGTCCAATCCGTTGCTCATCTACTTGGCATTCAATTTTGTTAACATCCATTTGTGTTGTAGTTTGTAGTTTCTGTTTGATTTTTCATTCAATTTTCTTAGTAGTTTAGTCATTTTCCTTCGTAGTATTTAGCAGGTGTGATATTTTACTCTTGTATATCTTTTTGTTAATAAATTCATTTTATTGCAAACTGTGTAATTCTTGTGTTGATAATCTACAAGCTCTCCCGAATCTCACTAAATCCTTCAGATTGGTCAGATGATAAACTTCCTCCAATTTATAAAATTCTAATTCAGTCAACAATCTTTCATGATTGTTCTTTATTGTCAAGGTGAGATTCCTTGCTGGTCCCCCGAAATATTGGAAGGAATCATCTGACTCAATATTAATATTAATACAAAATATTAATATTTAAGACCATAAATAACTACATTTGTGGTGCCCTCGTGTGAGGCTAATCCAAAATCCCTACAGTACTGTCCCTGTTGTATCCTCAAAGAATTTTTGTATTTTTTTTCTGACAGTGTACACTATTACAGAGCTGAAATCATAATTAATTAGCCAAATTACTTAATAAAGAAACATGCAAGGGGCGGGCAATGCACAAAGGTTTGTGAATTTATTGAACTTACTGCTATTATATGGCAATCTTCAGAGTTCTGTGCACACGGATTCAGCCTGCTTACGGGCTACATGAAGACAAAATGGAATATGTATGAAAAAAGAAGTCATGAATGGCGTCTTTAAGATTGAGTTCCGGATGCTCAGGTTTAATATTTCTCAAGTGAAAGCTGGAGTCAGTCAAATACTCTTACTCTTAAATCCCATTAGAAACAGACGAAACTGTCTGTTCCACACAGGCTACTTTATCATGGATCCTAGCCTGAATTGGAAAGGAATATAGAGCAGGATTTTGAAATATGGATTTTGTTCTTCCCTACTTTTTTTTTTTTTTTTGTCTCCCTGCCTCTTGCTTTCTCTATCTGGGTATGGACAGCATGAAGAGGAGTTCCATCTATATAAATGAGGTGGCAATGGAACATGAGGGGGTGATTCAGCCAGACTGATATTCGAAATTTAAACCGGCTCTATTCCAATGTACTGAAACACGTATTATTTGACTCTTGAAAGCTCTGCCTCATTTGACTGTAATTCCTCAGGTCCTGTAGTGAGATTAATGGCCCAGCCTTAATTCCAACAGCGCTGGCTGTACCTATAAAAGCGAGTTTTGTAATCGTAACCTCATGTGACTTCGAGCTATCAGATAATACAAAGTGTAATTTAAAGAGAAGTGTCCAAGTTCAATGTGCTGTAGGTATGGGGAAAAATTCCCTGACACTGATTAAGTGTAAAATGAAGGTATGTACAGCATGTGTAAGGACAGAAATTGAAAAGCTATGCTGATTATGCACACTAAGGAAGCTGCTCAGACTGAATACAGGACGTAATCATAGAGCCAACCGATATCAGGAGTTTATCACGAGGAGAATAAAGAGAAAGACTGAAAGATGAGCCACATCGCCAGGGCTGCAGTCATGCGGATCTTTTGTCAACGTGATCGATTTCTCTGTCTCCCCTGAAAGTTGTTTTTATTTTGAGACATAGAGAGAGAAAGAAAGGGAAAGGGAGCGACAGTGCAGAAGAGAAAATAACCATCTGAGTGAAAAGACGAGAGGAACGGAGAAGGATGAAGAGAGACAGCCATCTGCACAGATACAGCCCAAATCAAATTGCATGAATTCACCACTGCATTCTCAGAGGAAGACGGACAGGAGATGAAGAGTGGAGTGCGCCAATAACTGCATGATGTAGACAAATAAAAAAATAATATCGTCAGAAGCCGTCAGAAGCACAGACTGAGAAAAAAAAATTAAATAGTGGGAGCCTGTTGCTGTTATATGTTCTTCTATTTCAACGACAGTAAATAAAAGAATAAAATAACATATAATCTAAACATGTTAGAAATGTTTTGCCATATCATCTGCATACCAAACATAAAGCAGTATTTGGACACTTAAAGGGTTAGTTCACCCAAAAATGAAAATTCTGTCATTAATTACTCACCCTCATGTCGTTCCAAACCTGTAAGACCTTCATTCATCTTCGGAACACAAATTAAGATATCTTTGATAAAATCTGATGGCTCAGTGAGGCCTCCATTGACAGCAAGATAATTAACACATTCAGATGCCCAGAAAGCTACTAAAGACATATTTAAAACAGTTCCTGTGACTACAGTGGTTCAACCTTAATGTTATGAAGTGACGAGAATACTTTTTGTGCGCCAAAAGCAACAAAATAACGACTTTATTCAACAATATCTAGTCATCTAGTCATGGGCGATTTCAAAACACTGCTTCATGAAGTTTCGAAGCTTTACGAATCTTTTGTTTCGAATCAGTGGTTCAGAGCGCCTCCCAGTGGTGAACCATTGAAATTTCAAAACACTTAAATCACGTGACTTTGGTAGTTTGATACATGCTCCGAACCACTGATTCGAAAAAAAAGATTCGTAAAGCTTCGAAGCTTCATGAAGCAGTGTTTTGAAATTGCCCATCACTAGATATCGTTGAATAAAGTTGTTATTTTGTTGTTTTTGGCACACAAAATTCTCGTCACTTCATAACATTAAGGTTGAACCACTGTAGTCACATGAACTGTTTTAAATATGTCTTTAGTAGCTTTCTGGGCATCTGAAAGTGTTAATTATCTTGCTGTAAATGGAGGCCTCACTGAGCCATCGGATTTTATGAAAAATATCTTAATTTGTGTTCCGAAGATGAACGAAGGTCTTACGGGTGTGGAACGACATGAGGGTGAGTAATTTATGACAGAATTTTCATTTTTGGGTGAACTAACCCTTTAAGGCACTCTTAGAAATGTGTGAATGCCTTTCCGCTCACTAACAAAATGTCAAACAGGGACCTTTTGTTTTTTTTTGTTTTTTTTTAAAAAAACACCCCTATATATATATACTATATACATGCATGTATATACACCGATTATCTCCATACATCTCCATATTTAAATGAATGGTCTGCTTGGGACCAGTTGGTTAAAAATAACTGGGATATACTGTGTATGTCCAAATACTTTCTGGGGACACTCCTTGTGCCTTAAAGGCTTATTAATGCTGAGAACTCAATAAGACAGTCATCAAGTCATGCGTCAAAGCGTTTGAATAGAACTCTACAGACTGAAACGGCATGAACCGTATTCACACACTCCGCAATAGCGAGCTAAGCTCTTTTGGAATGGTGTTGAAATGAGATAATTAGGAAGAAAATTAATATTAATGGGTACTAAGAATTGAATCACAAATGCAATTACAGCATTAGCTTTGCAATTAAAATAGTTAGCCGCTGAATAGCTGGATACTCATGGAATTATGGGAGTTTTTCCACATATCAACAATGACATTAATTTCCCAAAGTCAGCACAATGGGCGAACAGTACAAATAGAGCCTTTATGTATTCCCTAGTAGAGTCCCACTGTATTCTCCAGGCATAAGACTCTCTTTTTCTCTCCCTCTATAAAAGCGCAAGGACCCCAGAGACAGTGGCACAGGCTAATGACTGCTTTCAGTCCAATCACGCTGTGTCTATAGAAAAGCACAATGGACAAATCCCTGGGTACAAGCTAAGAGGTGGGGCAGCGGCGTGAAAGGGGGGGCTGGGTAATTAGAAAGACAACCTATACACGTCTGCAGGAGAAGGAGAGATGCCGTTGTGCTGCTTCTGCACTTTTTCTACTGTGCTAGTCGCAGCCATCCACCTCGCCCATCTTTTCACTCTCGCTCTCCACTCCATGCTCTTATAAACACACACACACATAGCATGAAGAATGGATGCAGGGAGAAATGTCAGGCGCACTGGTGAGGCAGGAAGGGATAGAGAATAAAGAAGGAGCCAGAGATGCAGATGAGAGAGGGACTTAATAAGGGGGATGGAGCGAATCATGGCTATCATAATGATGTCACTGGTTAATGGGGTGTTAGTTTAGCGTTATAAGCCTCCAAATGGCTTCTAGAATCTCTTGGGTGAAATTTATAGCTTTTCGAGCCACAAAATAAGTGTTTTCGCTACAAACCCTCTGATAAGGGCTAAGGATATGTTCGGAGTGACATACTACTGTTTACACTCCAAAGTGTATACACTACCATTTAAAAGTTTGGGGTCAGTAAGATTATGATGCATTAAATTGATCAAAAGTGACATTTATAATGCTAAAAAAGATTTCTATTTCAAATAAATGCTGTTCCTTTGAACTTTCTATTCATCAAACAGTCGGTTCCCACAAAATTATTAAGCACCACAACTGTTTTCAACATCTTGAGCAGCAAATCAGCATATTAGAATGATTTCTGAAGGATCATGTGACACAGAAGACTGGAGCATCGCAGAGCTAGTGCAAGATGAGCATTTGTGGTTAAAAAGTGTATACATTTTCATGTTTTTTAGAAAATGTCCGATTGTTTTGCTAGATAAGACACTTATTCCTCCGCTGGGATCGTTTAGAGCCCTTTGAAGCTGCATTGAAACTGCAGTTTGGACCTTCAAACCATTGGTAACCGTTGAAGTTCACTATATGGAGAAAAATCCTGGAATGTTTTCCTCACAAACCTTAATTTCTTTTTGACTGAAGAAAGACATGAACATCTTTGATTACATGGGGGTGAGTAAATTATCAGGAAATTTTAATTCTGAAGTGAACTAATCCTTTAACGATAGTTATCATGAGCATTGTAATGTTTGAAGCGGATGTCATAACAAATGTCAGTAGACCGGGAAGATTTTAAAACAAGCGGTTCATTCATAAATCCGTAAGATCTAACGAATTTTTCAACCAATTTTGTACAAAAATACCATAATTAATGGAATTCCGATCAAATAATGAGTGAGCAGCTATTTCGTCCGGTTCATCCATCACACTGGAAAAGGTCAAGTCTAGTACAATGCATTATGGGATACAGCACTCCATGCAGTGTGATCTGTGGTACACTGCTCATTTTGGTGAATGATTTTGGGCCATCTAGGTACTGAATGTGTGCATGCAGAAAATTAGCATACTGCACACAGCATACATACGGCATAATGCAGCAGATACAGTATGAATGTATATAGCCCTTCAAACAAACAGGCGTCCGATTATAAATATGCTTCTGTTAAAGACATTAAAGTGTTCACGCATGTAAAGAACAGGCCGTGTTAGAAACCTCTAACATGTATAAACATATTGCATACAAAAATGAGGATTGCGTGGGTAGCGGAGACATGAGGGAGGTCAGCGACAAGCATTCGGCAGTGCAACTTTCTCACAGGCTAAATGAACACAATACCTTCTTATTGTAATACAAACGATCAGTTCACAACATCCTCATTACAATATTATTTTTTTTAAAAACTTTCAAAGCTAACATCACGTACACCCACATACATGCAAGCAGGCTGCTGCAATAAGCCATTTAGCGCAGGTTCTTGAAGCCGAAATCGTGTGGGCCCACATTCAAGTAAGTTCGGTACTCAGCAAGTGAACTTTCTAACACTTGAGCTAAGTTTCACATTACAAGTAGGCTACTATACGTCTTGCCTATTTAACGGCACAGTTATTCAAGGCCAGCGTGAGAAATAACGATCATTCAGACTCTCTACTCAAGTGAATATGTTACCCTCTGACCCATGCTTTTACTGCCTCTGATTAAGTTAGGCGGTAATAGAAGAGCCCCACCAGGACACTTACACTAGCTGTAATGCTATAGGCTATGTATGACTGCCAGTTTTATTCAAGGAGCATTCCATGAGATCTAATTACGCTTCTACCACACTGGATTTTTTGCTTGAGGTAGAGATGTGTAATCACATAGCAAGCAGCTTAGATTAGAGTTTGATGTCTCCTTTGTGTGGGTGATCGCCCTCAGATATCTTGACTCCAGTCAAAACAGAATATCTAAACTTCTGTCTTTCATTGGTATGCCCAAAGAGTTCGACGCAAAACTATTTAGATTGTCTATATGACAAAACTGCATAAACATGTTGGCCAAGTCTCTGTTCTCTCTGCTTAAAGGAACAGTACCCTCCAAAATGAAAATTCTACATTTATTTACTCTTACATTGTTCCAAACCTGGATGAGACTGGAGATTTCGAAAAGGAAGCAAAAGCACCATAAACATTATTATAAAAGTGGTTCATATGACTTCTGAAAGCAACATTTGAATCCTTTGTCACTGATAATCTTCACCTTGAGTGAGCCGTTAACCACTGGAACCAAATCACCGAATCAGTTCTGTTCGGTTTTCAGGATCAGTTCGGTTTTTAAAAAAGATTCAGTTTCAGTTCATTGTAACTGCATGGAAATTTCTCTTCAAAATTTCTCGTTCAGTGTTCTCTGATAGAAAGGTTACATAAGGTTAAATAAATGATGACAGAATTTTCATTTCTGGAAGAAATATTCTTTTTACGAGTCTACGATCTTCCAAACATAAACTATTCCCACTTCTCTGTCTTTAGTCCTAACAACATCATTATTTATTCTTAAGGTACTAAAAACAAGCAGGTTAGCATAATGTTGCAAACATCTCCAGGCTTTATGTTGCAAAACATCCCTTTTTGTTTCTTTTCTTGGATCCCAGGTCCAGGTACCATCGAGTACCATTGTCAGGTGGAAGCAGCCATTAGCGGCATTAGCGCACATACCCCTTTGCAGTTCGTTCTGTAAATCATCCATGCGACGACAAAGCCCCGACGCTGCTCACCAAATAATAGGACACAGACAATGTGAATACTGGAGCTGGCCAGGTGCACTGAGCTTCCCTATCTCCCCTTGGAGCTAATGGACCGATATGGGAGAATGGAAATTGATTCGAGCTAGTCAGTAAATTAAGAATTCATCGCTTTCATTTTGTGTGCGTGTACTGTGGGGATGTATTGTTTATTGGAATTCGAATTTCGTAGGTAATTGGGGATGTAGAAAATGTAAACAAGAATAAATGCTGCTTTGCGTTTATTAATGCCAATGAAACACACTGTGCTGTGCCTATCAAGACAATAGGCAGAGAAATGGCAATTGTGTTACAGAGGTAATTAGACTATAGCAGACGTTTTCAACCTTGAAGCTGTGGGAGAATTTATATACATTTTTTTATTATTATTTTTAATATATAATACCTTCCTGTGAGCTTTTTGTTTTTCTATGCATTTTTTGATAAACAAAATAGTAAAATGTGTTGCATAATTATGCCTAATAGATCTGAAAGTGTACTGATTAATTCTGTAAGAAACAAGCACAAATTCTGAGAGCTAAAAAAAAAATGGGTCAGGCTAGGCTGTGCTGAGTGAAATGTGCTCAGATGTGAATTTCAAGGATTGGGTTTCAACATTTTAAAACAACATGCAAATGTATGGGTGTAATTCAAAGTCTTGTGTGTTACATCATGTCCTTGGTACTACAAGACTTCTACATTATAGAAACTGTTCAGAAATCCATAAAAGATAAGTTTTTTGACATTGAATATAAGCATCAAAATTTAGAATTCTCTATGTAAATAACTGAAAAGAGAGCTGAAAAGAAGCCATATATAGTTTTTCAATAATTATGGAATAATTTGGTACAGAATAATCTGCCAAGTATTGGCTGCAGCAGGTAATCTTTCATTGCCTGAAAATAGTCAAGAAAAGTAAAGCCTTATAGAACATGTCAGCACCACACACCCACAGACCCAGGTCTCTAAAGCCAAACATTTAAGGCTAGAGGTGAGAAGGGTTATCAAAACTCCTCAAATGGATTCCACGCTTTTTCCCAGGTTTTCTAATCTTTCCATATGGGTGGTTTAAAGGGATGTCCATGTGTCTGCGTGTGCATCGGTGGAAAGAGATTGTAGTAATCCATGGGTGTAATCTGAGGTACAAGTGGCCGTGAGGGAGTTTATGAGGACAGTCCACAGAATGCTAAGGCCAGACTGGAGTCTGAATGACAGATAACACAAACTTAAGCTTGTAGAACCCCAGAGGAGCCCAGGCATGGATAACACACCTCAAAGTACCGCAGACGTGGGTGCTTTTTTTGTGCTAGTTTCTATAAAAACTCTACATGAGAACACATCCTCTTCAACATTTGGAGTACCTGCGGCCATACCATCCTATAATCTTCCAATATAGTCTTCTTACAGTGTTCTCTTAAATACTCAATTCTGATTGGTCAATAATGGCATTAAATATTGCAATATAATGACTCAAAAAACTCTATATTCCACCACTCTCACTTTCTCTTTTCATACCAACATAATTAGTATAGCTAACTGGCACCATACTGCAAATCAAAACAGTTAGCTACCGACTACAGTTAACAAAATAGCTTTGTAGATATTTAATTTTACACAATTGTGCATTAAAACTTTTCATATATTACTATTTTTTGAATTTCAAGGATTTGGTTTCAACATTTTAAAACAACATCTAATGTATGGGTGTAATTCAAAGTCTTGAGTGTTACATCATGTCCTTGGTACTACAAGACTTCTACATTATGGAAACTGTTCAGAAATGCATAAAAGATATTCAACATGGAATATAAGCATCAAAATTCAGAATTCTCTATGTAAAGTACTGAAAAGAGAGCTGAAAAGAAGCCATATATAGTCTTTTCATAATTATTTTGGTACAAAATAATCTTACTTTTTTCATACTAACATCTATCTATCTATCTATCTATCTATCTAGGTTTATAACCTTCAAACTTTTTAAAACTTTTTTTCCATGTTTTTCCAACAAATTCAAATAGTTTGTCTTAAACTTTGATATTCTAAGCTAGAAATTACAGCTACTTTATATGAATTTATTTTTATTTTTCATTCAAATTCATTTCAAATTTAGAAACTGAATTGGTGCCGCCAAACTCAGGGTCGTACACAGCCACATGTAACCTTGCAGTGAACCCTATAGATATGATACAAAAGATCCCGCAAATCTCATTTCTCATCTCATGCTGGAGAAACTTAAGGAGAGGCTTTGTAGAAGCATTAGATGGATGAGAGATATTGATACCCTGTGCCAATCTACCTCCGAGCCCTTTCCTCATCAACCCTTGACTCAGAGAGGGAGCACAAGTCCTCTTCTTACCTTAGAAGGGCTCTCAGCAGCAGACGCAGAAGAGCTGTCTGAAAGAAGCCTCTTGAAAATGTTCACCTGTGATACTGCTTTTTAACCTCTTAGGTTTCTCTGTGGTTCAAGAGATGTGGCGAGGAAAGCTCTGTGTTTCAGAAGAGCAAAGCCTGAGTAAAAGCTTCTGTGAGGAGACTTGAGAGAGGCTTGTTCTTTTATGTCTCAAAGGGACACAGTGAAACTTGAGTTGTGGCACTGTCTGTTCTGAAAGACACAGCTTGCCAAGATCTTGAGTCTTTTCATTCATGGCTGAGTATCATATCTGTTTTACTAATAACTGAACAGCATCTGTCAAAATATTCCATATGATCGTAACAAAAGCTATGGAGATATCAAAGCAGGCGGAAGATGTTAGGGTCTTGTGTGTTTAATCAAAATAAACCCGACTAATCTTCCATGCTGTTTATAACAAGTAAGCTTTGAGCTGTAACTGTTACTGACCCTGACAAGAACTTGAGGGAAGGGTCCTCTGGAGTTTTCAGGCACGTTGATTGGTGGAATGACCCAGTCTCGCTTCTGTCGCCGCAACCCATTGGACGAGCCTCGCTGGTGTTGTCGTGGAAACGTAATGAGCCTGGGATTTTGATAGTGGTTGTGGGAGGATCCGCCATAAATACCATCCCCAGCAATCTGTGGAGAACAGATACGTACATTCCATATGAAGCAGATCTTCAAATTCACACACATAGAAGGTACATTAAAAAGAAACTTCAAAGAAGCTGATGCTATGAATAAGATCATGAAGATTCAACGGTTTTCTTGCACAGCAAAGAGATGGAGACAAGGAGACAAAAGAAGATATTCTGAAGAAAATGTTTGAATTGTTTTTGTCAGTACTATGAACTATGACAATCTGTGAGGTTCAAAACAACACTGAAACTCATTGATTTTTATTGTATGAACAGACCAAAAAAAAAAAAAAAAAAATCAAAATATCTTTGGTGAATAAAGTCCTACAGATTTGGAATGACATGACGGTGAGTAAATAATGACAGAATTTTTATTTTCTCAATTTCTCAGATGATTCTTATTAGAATAATAATAATAAAAATAATTTAAAAAAAAAAAATGCAAGAACTGATCTACAATCAAATGTCAGAAACTTCAACATGAACTCAATTGATCAATTTTTCAATACAATCTTTAATATCTCCAACAAAATTACTGATGGATATTTTAATGAAGCTTCATTATTATTATTATTATTATTATTATTATTATTTCAGATCTTTATTTGTATATATGTGATATACCTGATTATATATCAGATATAATCTGATATACAATGTGTTTGGGTCAGCATTATTTTAAAGGGGTCATATAATGCAACTTTTACAAGATGTAAAATAAGTCTCTGATGTCCCTAGAGTGTGTATGTGAAGTTTTAGCTCAAAATACCCCACAGATCACTTTTTATACCATGTTAAATTTGTCACTTTTTGAGGGTGAGGGTTAGAGTGCTCTGTTTGTTTGTGTGTCCCTTTAAATGCAAATGAGCTGCTGCTCTCAAGTAGAGGGTGGAGTTTCAAGAGCTCATGTTAGCAGCGCCAATTACCTCACGCAGACTCACTGAAAATGTCAGAAACTGTTCAGCCTTTTATGTTCAAACCGGAGTCGGACAATGATGGAGAGACTCAAGAAGAAGTGACAACATGTAGAATGCAACAGGACGTATCTGAACGGTTAGTGGATAAATTTATGTAGCTGATGTGGAGTTGACTATCTTAAAGTCATTGATTAGCATATTCTGTCATGATAATCAGCAAATCGCTCATGTGGGAACTGTTGTAAGATGCCAGAGCCAGAGAATATATGCTGCATAAAGATAGAACAGGTATAGTTTAGTTTAATTATGGTTATAACTTATGTTGTCATCTTGCTTTTATGACATGCTATTGCATTTGTGTTACATACTGTATTGCAATAACATGGCCTCACCCCTTTGTTGCATGTTCTCGAGGGCAGGGTTTATGTAGATTTTAGGGTTAGTGATGTCACCAACCCGGGAAGAAGCTCGTTGTAGTCCCTACCAGCTGTTTGTTGTAGTCCTTAAATAGAAAATATCTCCCTTTGCATTGAACTTTGAGCATCCTAACTTTGCAGGTGTTGTTTATGCTCAAACAGCAACATTACACACTAACTAAAGTAAAAAAAAAAGTGAAATAATAATCAACCACCCCTTTAATATATATTATTAGTATTATTTTGAATTGGTTTTCATTTTAATTTTAGTTTAATTTTAGTTTTATTGTTTTATGTTCTTGTCATTTTTGTTTTTTAATATTTCTCTTTAGCTTTTGCAAAGCTTTAGTTTTAGTAATTTTTGTACTCCAATATAAACTTAAACATTAAACATTTCTAATATTTATATTTTGTTTTATTTTATCTTTATTTCAATTAACGAAAACAATTTTTAATAGTTTTAACTTACAATAACAACGCTGGTTTGGGTGGGTTTATTAATCTGCTTAAATATAAATATTTGAATACTTAGTATTCAAAATTAAACCTTCTTGTCAACTAAAAGTCAAATTTTAGTCCAAGTAAAACTGACTAGTGAAATGGCATGGCAAAATATCAGCACTGTTTGAAAGGAAGGGGAAACACACTGAGAAAATGTTAAATCACAACTGAGAACTCTTTTAAGTCTCCAGAGTTGTAAAGACTGTACAACAGAAGGTTTGAAAAGACAAACACACCTTTAATAGGAGTACATACCTGTCCAATTACTACTAATCACTTATTATTTGTGAGGTAATGGTACGAAACAGTCGTGGAACGGTATGTGCACACCTGAGCCCCGAGTCAGGATCGTAAACATAGCTGTGGGGTTTCTGCTAAAACGACCAATCAAAATGACAAATCGCGTCAAGGCCTCTGTAAACCAGCCCTTATAACACAGCAACACCACAGTGACGCATACCATGACATTTCCTCATGGGTGCCCAATGAAAAAGATTGATGAAATACCACATCAATAATTTAGACAAGAAAAACTAGAGCTGCCGCTGACCCTTACTTGATTCATCCAAAGGCCAAGGAAAGGGCTGAAGCAACCAATCAAACAGCCACCGTTTTTCACAGCAGCTGACTGTGTGTGGGGAAGGGGACTGTCCTGCGGTTCATTTAATGTCTTTAGCGCTCATCTCTGAATTGTCAGCTTTTCGTGCGATCCTGTGTTGCTGTTTCTTCCCCTGACACCTCGACGTCTGTGGCACTGCATTTTCGAGCAGAGGCACTTTCGCAAAATCCCAGTCTTCTCTCTCTCTCTCTCTCTCTCTTTCTCGGTCTGTCTCGCGTCCCCCGGCAGGGGCTGCCAACTCAAGCATGCGTAGGCAGGTCAGCCTATCAATGTCTCACAAACACGGTTTGTCGGCAGAAGAGCTCGAACAGATGTGAGGCAAATCTGAGCAAACATATTGTATTTTTTCCCTCTTTTGTTTTAATTTTTCACAGCTTGATGGCTCTGGCTGCAGGGGCTCGGAAAATAGAGGGATTGTGTCGTGGCAGGGAGGGAGCCATGAACGAGTGAGGAGGGCAGCTGTGAGGCGCTGATAAAATCACTTCCGCCTCAGCTCTGCTCATCCACGAAGCTCACAGGTACCTGCTGCAGCACGAGAAAGAAGCTGCAACGAGACCTTTCGGGAGGCGGCAGGTGGAATTACTGTGCATAAGAGGGTGAAATAGAGAAAGAAGAGGTTGGAGAATGAAAAAAAAAAGATCGAGGGGAAATCAAGTTGAGCAGTGAAGGCTAAATAATCTTCCCAGACAAAAGGCAAATCATAAAAAGGCATTCAAAACTCCTGCATCCTCATCGCCAGTTCAGCATTCAGCACGTGCCGACGCCTAGGGATGCAATGGGTGATGCTGAAAACGTGGATAGAATCATGGAATTCGGTTATAATACAGTATATAATAAGAATAATAACAACAATATTTGTAAAACTTCAAAGAATATCACACAATTTTTCTTCTGTATTTCATTTTATACAACAGTTCTTTCTGGTTCTCGAATCTGATTGGTTGAGAGGCGTGCGATATTCTCCCAGTATCAGCACTGGTACCGTTTCACTGTTTATATCACTCCGCTTGTGGCGAATGTCATAGCGGTTGAACAAATCCACCATATTTTTTATAAATACTACTGATATTACGTAACGAAATGTAGTTTAAAGAGTTTTTTTTAGGCGAGAATGTAGTTATTTAGACCTCAAATATGTGACTCATATATAAACATAGCGCCTATTTTACTTTTTGTTTTGACGCTTTCGCAGATGCAAGCTCCAGGCCGTCAGCGGCCGTTCAGTGTTCATGTACCAGCAGAGAACAGCTTCATCTTGGCCAGTCATTTGGGTATTTGCCGCTGGGTCTTATGTAGATAGTGGTTAAAAAATATAATTTATTTGGGGTATATTAAACGGGCTATCTTTGGTTTTATAAATCTATTACTTGTTCCAGAGCAAAACGATTTGGGTTAAGGGGAAAATTAAATTTCATAACTTTATATTTAGGTTATATTTAAACTTAAATCCGGAACTGGAGCGCTATTGAAACGGAATTGTTTGCTTGTGTTTATGTCTTTTATAATGGCTATTGTTGTTCATTTAAATATTGTTTAATAAATATTATTTTATATAAATAATATGCCTTATTTAGTATTGAGAAAGGGTCCGTCAATAGTATCAGTGAAAGTTACATTATTACACCATTAGAGGGCGGCAAAGACTCTCTTTATGAGTGAGTCAGAACAAGAAAGTTGTTTTAGTGGTGTCAGAACTTTTAAAATGACAAAGGCAAAGATGTCACGTTCCTCTGCGGACATTCAAACTGATGATTACCATCATAATCCGAATCACAGCCGTGCTGATATACTTTCTTTGCCAAAAAAATAAAAGGAATTGTTACATTTTCATTTAATTGCATTTTAAAAGATTTGTTATGCCTTCATTTGATTACCACTGTTTTTGATTTAAAAATGTTTTTATTAAATTATAAATCCAGATAAAAATAATACAAACAACAAAGAACTCCTGAAAACATAAAACATTTCGGGCCCTATCATATACCCAGCGCAATGCCAGGTGCGACGTAAGTGTTTTTTTGCTAGTTTCAACCTGACGCAGTTATCATTTTCATGTCCAGCGCCCACATTGTTTAAATAGCAAATGCACTCGCGGCCATCTGTTTGCCCAGATGTGTTCAGGCGCATTGTTGGCGTGTTACTATTTTGAAGCAACTGAAAATGACTGCGCCATTGACCAACAAAAACCTGGTCTAAAGTCAATGGCGCAGTATTTTTTATATTTTTTTTTTGTTATTTAAAGGGCGCATTAGTAATATGCGCCTATAGGCGGGTGCACAACGCGCGTACACTCTGCTTGTTAAACACACAGGGACACGCAGCAGCACACAAACATGCCAAATATTAAAAATAAAAGGATTACAATGTAAAAGATTACTATTGTGTACATAAAGATAAAAATGCCTACATGTCATAATGGATAGTCATTGCATGTATCAGAATTACCTATTTGCAGTAATGACAAATGAAATTGGCTAATTATTTGACTAATCGTGGCAATACACACATGTATTTAAACTGACTTGTCAGTTTGTGGGTGTCTATATTCCACCATGTAAATAGCAATCCACCATAGTGCAAGCGCACTTGGCTTTTAAAGGGAATAGGAGATGACACTCTCATTGGTTTATTGCACGTTACGCCCAAAACACACCCATTACTCATTAAGAGACTAGGTACAACCCTTTTGGACCATGCGCCTGGCACACCACCCATTTTTTCCGTCGTTAAACTAGCAAAAGTGGATTCGGACACGCCCAAGTGCACCTGCGTCATGCGCTTAGATAGTTAAAATAGGGCCCTTCATCATAATTGTAAAATTTTTAATAAATAATTAAATTGTTAAAGTTTTATGAATTCAATTGATAGACATGACACAAACTCTGAATCAACATGCACCAATGCTAAATTTTCTTTATATTGTAGTCATTATGTTGACTTCTAATTAATTACTTCAATGAACTCATTGTTTCTGGCTTAAATTTAAAACATTGTTAGCTAACTGCGAGATTTGTACAGGTACATTGCTGAAATACATTACTTGGACACACCTTTGATAACAGATCGAAATGTAGACACAGGAATTTTCTGTAAAGCTGCTTTGAAAAGATATGTATTGTGAAAAGCGCTATACAAATAAATGTGAATTGAATTGAATTAAACATGCTTTAAAATTTAATTAAACCATTAAAACAGAATGCGAATATCATAGGGCCCTAGACGGCACATGTCCGGTCAGCAACGTGACCTTCGGGAGGACGCATTCAGAGACACGGCGACCAGCCGAATGTGTTCGAACATAGACAAAAGCCTTATCTCCCGCCTCACAGATCTGTTCATTAACGCAGGGTATTCATCTTCTCGATCTGTCTCTCACTCTATCTCTATCGTTTTTTTTTGCCTGCTGACAAACAGGACATTGGGAGTTGTGATAAAGACCTTGATTTATCAATCAGCTCTCACTGGCACCACAGAAGCATTCCTCCGAATGTGTAGCCAACAGCACGGGAAGATCCAGGCTGGTTTGATGCACCATAGCATGGCGGCGCCAATGAAAGGCACAGACTTACAACAGCATGCCTAATGAAAAGGCTTATTCCTCTGGTAGGGCAACAAGCACTGCACCCATTACAACAGACAGTGAGGAAAGAATAAACTAGAACAAGCATGTTGTGTTGTGGGACGGCGCACGGCAGATGTAGGGAATGTGCTGCTACGTATACGTGCATGCATGTGTGTGTGTGTGGGCACATTTGGGAGTCAGCGTGTGTGAAATGGCTGCCTGGATTGCCCTGAGCTCCCGTAGCTCCAGAAGAACCAGCCCTGCCAGCTGGCTCCCCATCCCTCCCTGCTGAGAAGAAACCCCGTTTGGGCATCAGTCAGCCTGCAGCTCTGCAGCAGACATCTGGAGGTTATTGTTCTATAGGGCCGCATTGCACTGCTTGCAACCCTGTCTGGAGTTTTCCATTACACGCCAGTATGCCACACGCCACTCATTTGCTACTTTCGTAATCATTCTTCGCACAAGACCTCACCGTCGAGAGAAACCGGAAATGTACCTGGAAGTTCCATTATTAAAAAGATGAGAACAAACAGTGGGATTATAATTACTACTGCAAAAGCGCTCCACTAATCGTGTCAAATGAGTCAGCGTTATTTTAAAATTATTTCTGTTATATTATAATTTTTAGTAATATTTTGAATGTTTTTATTTTTACATTTTCAGTTTTAATTTTAATTTATATTTAGTAATTTTATGTGATTTTGTTAATTTTATTTTTTAAATATTTCTATTTAGCTTTAATTTATTTTATTTCAGTTTTATTTTTAGTAATTTATGTACTTTAACTTATTTGATTTCAGTTAGTTGCCAAGGCAACATTTCTAATTTTCATGTAGCCCAAGTTTTTCCAGTTCCAAGTCCCCCTGTGGTGAAAATTAAGTTTTTACTGTTGTTTATGTGTCTATGTGGTGTTTTTAATATGCTTTAAGACAAACCATGTACAAATTCATAAGTCAACACCATTGCTGAGTATTTTCTGTTTAAAACTGCAGTGATCTAAAGACGGTTTCAAAAAACGCGGTTTGAAATCGCTGGTGTTTCTGACATCACAAACTACCTTGTAACCAATCACGTCAACGTGCTGGCGGGCTTTAGCATATCATTAACCATGACCGCTCTGAAAAAGGGGAGTCTCAAGAGAATATATCCCAATATATTTTAAATCTACCCGGAAAAATCAGGTAGATTTAGCAATATAGCGGGTGTACGATGTAAATTACTATGTTATAATGAATATGCTTTTCTCCAATGACGTTCTAAGGTGTTCAAAGCGTTTCTACGGATATTGATTTTTAGAAGACAGCTGTCTGACTCGTGAACGGGAACATGGTTTGTGTAACATTTGCAACACATTATTAGCTGTTTGATAATGTAGTCAAGCAGAAGGCTAATCATATTAATTACCGCCATGTGTCTAAAGTTATAAAAAACGATACCATTGTGCAGCGTTTACCTCAGTAAGTTGAACAAGTGGATCTCTGAGCTCGTGCGAGTGAGTGGAGGCAGGGCTAATTAGCATATTCATAGAACCACGTATATTAAATGAAGCAAGGGTATAGAGTTACATTCAGACTATTTTAAGGCATGAATATATATTTTTTTTCACAGGAAAAAATGTTTAAATATGTCACTTTGGTGATCAAAGATGAGTTTTAAGAAATACATTTTTTGACTACAGGGGGACTTTAAAATAGTTGTTTAGCTATTTTCATCTTACCACACACACTGTTAAAACTACAGTGTTCAAACCAGAATTCGATTCTTGAACAAATGAGTCTTATGAATTGGTTATTTTCAGTGAATCAAAAACATACATCAAGACCAGTGTAGTCTGATTCACAAATAAAGTTTTATGGGATGAGTCTTTTCATTGAATCAAAAACATACAACCTGATGATTAAACTCCAATTCCTGAACTAATTAATCAGTTGTTTTTAGTGAACACAAAATCCAGTGCGACCAGTGTAGACTTATTCCCAAACAAATGAATCTTAGGAGCCTGTTCAGTGAATTAAAAGCATACAAAACAATCAACTCCAATTTCTGAACACGAGTCTTATGGGTAGTTTTTTTTTTTTTTTTTTGTGAATCAGAAACATACATTGTGACCACAGAACTCCAATTCCTAAACATATTAAATTTTCAGTAAACAATAAACAATAAATATTGTAGATGTGTGAAGTCTTATGAAGCGTTTTTTTTGTTTGTTTTTGTTTTTTTTTAATTAAAGCAACATTATCTCATGACCAATTCTTAATTTGTACGAATTTGCACGACCGCACTCGTACAAATTCATACAATTTGTCTTAACCCCAGTGATGGGTAGGTTTAGGTGCGGGGTTAGGGGTAGGTCATTCATACGAATTCATACGAATTTGGTGACTAAAATACGTATGATTTAGCAAAAAACTTACAAATTCGAACGAGTGAGGTCATACGAATTCATACGAATTAGCCACCTCGTAAAATACATACAAATTGCCATGAGATCTGGTTGAATTAAAAAAAACATACAATATGATCAGTGAACTCCAATTCCTGAACTAATCAGTCTTATGAGCCAGTTCTTTGTAGTGAATCAAAAACACAAATTGTGGCCTGTGAACTCCAATTCTTGAATAACTTTGAGTCAGTTCTTTTCTAGTGAATACAAAATACAGCCTGACCACTACAGTGCGAAAAAAAAAAAAAAAGAAAAAAAAAAGGAATCTCATGAGCCTGTTTTTTCAGTGAAACAAAAACATACAGTGCAATCAGTGTGATGACTCTTTTTAGCCAATGGGTTTAGTGAATCAAAAATACAGTAGTCAACATTTGAAGTGGATCAAAAAAAGTTCATCAAAGTTGTCCTAAGAACTAAGCTGTCCTAAAAAGAAGGTTTTAGGACAACTTTGAAAGGTTTTGATCCACTTCAAATGTTGACTACTGCCAGATTCCTGCACAAATTACTCTTTTGT
The DNA here is from genome assembly GCA_039654765.1 of Mylopharyngodon piceus. Taxonomy (NCBI): domain Eukaryota; kingdom Metazoa; phylum Chordata; class Actinopteri; order Cypriniformes; family Xenocyprididae; genus Mylopharyngodon; species Mylopharyngodon piceus. The sequence goes on along the minus strand of CM077452.1, from coordinate 22,182,312 downwards.
TTTTGATTCGCTTATATGAAATGACTCGTACACTGCCTTTAGTGTAGTAGCAAAAATAAAGCAAATTATCCATACAAGTTTATTTTTGTGAATCAAACACATACAGTTAAACTTACTGTGTTATGTTGTACTTAAAGCTTTTAAGACTTAAAATCAATTTAGTTTCTGACTGGTTGTTCATATAAATTTATATAGTTTAGAGGAAAACTACTGTCTGCTGAACATAATTCCTAGCACACATGAATTCCAAACTCCAGCTTCGGGCAGATGAGGCTCATATCTAGCTAAATGCCAGCCAAAGAACAGTGCTGGGTATTTTTAGACCTGAACCATCCAAAAGCATAGAAACTTTACTCAATAAAACATGTTGTGGGACAAAGCTACGGCACTGTTGTGCTGAACTCTAAAGCACTCGCTGGAACTTGTCAGCTCAGAAGGAGATACAACAGAATAGACTAGAATGAAAGCTGCATATGGATCAAACCAATAAAAGCCATGCCATCTGGGCAAATGACATGCAAGTTGATAATCAACTACATGCAACCTACTGACATTTACGCTCAGCAGAGGCACAAAGAATCGCACTGAGGGCTATCTTTGTTGATACACACTTGATGAAAGCTAGCTTCCATATCAGTGTCTTTCAAATCACCTCTGATCGTTCAAAGTAACAAAAGATTTGCTTACTAAGTAATTGAGACATCTTAATTACTTTTAATGCAAACGAGTCATGGCGGTGTGTGTGTGTGTGTGTGTGTGTGTGTGTGCATTTATATGTAATGTGTGTTCTTTTAAGATGGTGCTGATCTTAAGCACTCATTTCTATGCTAATTTCTCTAAGCTCTACCTCTAAATATATCCATTTCAAGTCAAGAGGCCAAAATAAATTAAATAAATGCATGGAAAAGTAAAAACTAAATGTATACTGTCTTATGGGAGATCAAACTTTCTGTCAGCACAAATAATGTAAAGTAACATGCCCATAACCCCTTACTGAAAAGGTAATATGATTGTATGAGATGGTAATTTCATGGTACTTTTATTATATGCCATAATTATCATAATCAAATACCATGGTAATTACATAGCACTGCCAGCTAATCTATAAAAAAGCATTATCATGGTATGATATAAAATTATAAATATCTAAAATTATTGTTATTGGAAATAATGAATTACATTAATAAACATGATAATTATTTTAAATTTTTAATATATTTAATTAATTACAACAACAACAATTATTATTATTATTATTATTAAGATATAAATAAAATTACATATAAATAATAAAATATACATACTGTATATACAACAACAACAACAATACTACTACTACTACAACTAATAATAATAATGATAATAACAACAATAATAATAATTGTAATTTTATTATTATTATGGTATTATTATTATTAGTATGGTATTTGTAAGCAATAACAACCCCTGCAACCCCTTCAGCCGTGACTTATTCACGATACAGCACTAGCCTCGAGTACCTTATTGCTTTTATAAAGCGGTTACCACACAATAAAAATATTAAAGCCAAAAATATGTATCAGTGCAACTTCATGAAGTAAACTTTCACTAAAAGACTTCCTTCTGCCAGAAAAAATAGTCCCTGACTGTGAACAGCAACAGAAGTTACATTATTATGCCATTAGATGGCGGCAAAGACCGTCTTTATGAGTGTGTCAGTCTGTAGCGAAGACTTTTACATTGAAAAGACTGAATTGTTGTGAACACGGAACAAGACACAACTGACAAATGCTTTGACTAGCGCTGTCAGTCATGGGAAAACCCCTTAACTGTTAAAAGGACAAGATAATACATCGGACATTTAAACAGATTTTTTTATTATGAACATGGGACTGACCTGAAGGAAAATGCTAAATCTGAATGCAGGTAATAAACTCGCTCACTCGATCTTTTTCTCACAATACTCTTCTACATAATACAGTAAGCTTCAATGAACAATATCAAGTGAGAACAGTTTATGTTACTAAGAGTGGTTGCTAAGGGTGTTGTGTAGTGATACACAGAACCGTTGGGTGAAGCAGTCATAGCCGTGTTTTATCGTGAATAAAACACAGCTACTGACCAATCAAAATCAAGGACAGGAACTAACCGTTTTATAAATATTTATAATTAACTATTATATAATAACTATTATTTTTTTTTTAGAAATAATTTATTATATTATTAATTATTTAGAGTAATATTCAAAAATAAGTAAAAAAAAAAAAAAATGATATTTTCTATTCTGCTTGGTCTAAAAAACAAACTGTAGTGAACTGGGCACAAGCTAATTTGGCTAGCACCCTCTTACATGCCTTTCAGCAAATCAGTTAAAGAGTACTGGGCAAACCTTATGATACCTAATTAATATTCATTAGCCAAACTGATAAGCTTTGTAATAATGTCCCTTTACTTTGTCAGATTGTTACTATGCCCTGCTTTTTGGCACTTTAGTGAGTGATTCAAGGAGAATTAGTTTGTGGAAATCACATCTGTCATGACTTAGAGACAACACATAAGAAATTCTGACACGTAAATAGATGCAAACATGTCTTAAATTCTGAGAGCTAAATGACTTAATAATTTTTTTCATTAATTATTTATAGTCTTCAACTAGGTCAGAGAGTTGCAAAGAGTCACATCTCCCAGAACACCCATGTATCTTCTTGCTCTGTGTGTGTGTGTGTGTGTGTGTGTGTGCGTGTGTGTGTGTGTGCGCACATGTGCGTTTGTCCTTCAGTAACCTGCCGTAACCGGCAAGGAGACATTTCTCTAAATGGTCGTGCAGAAGGAGAGGACATGTGCGGGGTTAGGGACACGGGGATAGGGCTCGCCAGACCAGACTCCTGGATCCCTAGAGGACCTGCATTCCCGCCTCTCTGCTTGGCATTTCTAGGTCACTTTGGATGCAGAAACAGTCCGATGCCAGTGGGAAAGACATCTATATAAAGCCGGTACACCTCATCTGCTCTACACCAGAGCACAGGACATGAGCATGACAGCCACATGTATTAAAAGTTTAATGATACTTGCCAAGCAGGACACATAGTGGCAGTAGTGTGTGTGTGCGTATTGGATGAAAACGACTTGGATGAATTATTACTCCTTTCATCTTTTGTATAAAAATTACATTTGAGCATTCACTTTCATAATCAGATCATGACTTTTGGTATGTTGCCAAGGGCTTGTGCAAACCCTGTAAAAGCACTCCACACGTGACAACGGAGTCTGTGCATACATGCATGAGAGGGAGAAACGAAATGTAATCAATTTAAAAACTGTAACTAGTTTTCAAATTCTGATGATTGCTTAAACGTAATAACATCTTGCTCTGTTATTGAATCTCGTTCTTGCTCTTGCTATAAAGGCAAATTATTACACTGAGACGGCATATCACCTCCTCCGAACCCCCCTAAAACCATGAACTCAATCAATGTACATTATTTCATGCACTCCATTACTGAGCTGCTAGACTCACACATGGCTTTTCACAACCGAAGAAAAAAACAACAACAAAAAAACAAACAAACACACAAACTAAAATTAAGAATTTTTTTTGAAAGAAGTCTCTTATGCTAACCGTGCATTTCTTAGATAAAAAAAAATACAGTAAAAACAGAAATATATTTTAAAATGTAATTTATAAATGTGATGGCAAAGCTGAATTTTTATCAGCCATTCCTCTAGTCTTCAGTGCGTATTGATCAATTTAATGCAGCCTTGTTGAATAAAGTATTCATTAAAAAAAAAAAAAAAAAAATACTTATCTCAAACTTTTGATTGGTAGTATATATAAATAATATTGTATACAAGTAAAAATTAAGTATAAAGTTTTTTTTTTAAAGAAATTAATACAAAAATTCTATTTTAAATAAATGCTGTTCTTTTGAATTTTCTATTCATTAAAGAATTCTGAAATTAATCACATTTCTACAACAATATTAAAAAAAATAAATAAATAAATAAATAAAATGCAGCTTTGACATAACAGGAATACATTACATTTTAATATATATTCAACTAAAAAAAATAAATTGTAATAATATTTTACAATATTAATGTTTTTAGAGTATTTAAAAAAAATGCAGCCTTGGTGAGCATATTAAAAAATCTTCCCAACTCCAAACTTTTGAATGTTAGTGTACCTTATAAATAATACAATTTATAATATAAATAATAAATATATATAAATATAAAATATAAAGATAGCATTTATAATGTATAAAGTTCGACAAAAGTCTGTTAAGTGGTTCGGGCAAAACTAATTGCAGAAAACAGACAACTGACACAGACAATTGATATTCAGAAATAATATTTGATATAAATAATTTGTCCTTGCCTGGTTAATAGGAGGAGATAGTGGGTGTCCGGCAGGGGCCAGTTTAACAGTGGTTTCCCAGATATACTTGCTCGCGCTGTCTCTGGCTGTCACCATGAACTGAATCGGTTCGGTTAGATTCGTCACATCTTGCTTTGCGTAAAGAGAGCCATCCGGCCGAATGCTGAACTTTGGGTCACTGCTCTCAAAAGAAACCTCCTCTATTTGCTGACAGGTTTCGAACTCCACTGCAGGGAAAGAGAGAAAGAGAGGGTAGAGGGTAAGAGAAACATAAAATAACAATAAAACTATCATTGCTGACAGACGCAAAAACTGTTCAAAGTGATCTTATTTTCAGCCAACATGTTTCATTGCTCTTGCCCACACATTTGTCATTGTCTATCTCTCCTACTATGCTAGGCTGCTTATTAAATGAAACATCATGGCTATATACAATAAAAACATACTGTACAGTTAAGGTGAGCAGGGCATTATTGATTCAATACTTCATTCAGCCACATATAATAGCAATAAATAAATAAAATGAATTATATATGTAATAAATGATGGGTTATAGCTAAATCTAATAATATAAGCAATGTACGGGGTGATATATAATAGGAACACAGGTCTAATGCATATACAAAAAAAAAAAATTATATAGAAAAAAAAAAAAATTGAGCTTCTCTTAGTAACAGACTCCTCTGACAGCTGAAGTGTTAAAATTCAGTTTCTCTTAAAATGTAAAAAGGTAGCAAACAGAATGAGTGAGTCATATGCTTTCTCTCGCTTTGGTTGTTTGGAAATGGTTCCGGTCAACAACAGCAGATGGTCCGTTCAGTTACACCTGAGGGAAAGTTCCACAGCTTCAGCTCTACTTAAAGTGAGCGAGCGCGAGAGAGAGAGAGAGAGAGAGAGAGAGAGAGAGAGAGAGAGAGAGAGAGAGAGAGAGCCATGTGCCACATCTAGATTAATCACAGTTTAAATATTAGAGCTCTCTTTCACATACACCAGAAATTCAGTCCTACAACTTTAGTAGACCATCTATACTCTAAGTATATGGGAGACCAGGGCTACTTTTTACAATTTGTACTCCAGTGAATATTTCTCAGGTTAAGGTCTTTTTTTTTTTGAAAGGCAATTTCTGTAAAGAACACTGATCTATATAAATGACTGGATTACTCATTGCGTACTAAACTGCTAGCAGGCGGTGAAGCCACTGGAAGTGTTCGAGCGACCATCTTACTATTCCCTACACGCAGTGGGGAACTGTTAGGGCCCTCTAAACTATTAAATAAAAATAATATTTACAAACTTTTAAATAATAGTTTAAAAAGCAAAAACTTAGCTAGTTCTAATGTTATTTTAGGAATTTATAATTTGACAATAAACATCTAAATCTTTTTGAAGAAATTAACCCTTCAAATCTGCCTATTCAGTTTAAATTGTGTTGTGTTGACGTCCGTTTTCTCCATATCAGGATGTTTCCGCATAGCGCTTTCAGCTCTGTGATTGGTGGTCTAGCTGTGAAATTACAGGGAGCCAAGCCATAGCAAGTCATTGAAAGACGGATTTCAATTGACAGGAAAATTGACCAATCATATCGTCCCTTTTAATGGGTGGGGCTTGTTATCAGTAGGTTTATGACGCGTTCCACCCACTGTGGGGAACTCGATCGGGGAAAAAAACAAACAAACAAAAAAAAAAAACAGCTAGTGCTATTCGCTATGGAAACTGCAAGCAATATTAATGATGAGGATATTGTTGAGATATTAAGTAAATATTAAGCATGCACATATTAAGCATGAACATATATCTGGGATTATTAGCAGAAATTTATTCGAATATACATTAAATATTACAATACATAAAATTCCCTATTACTAAATTGCACTATATTATATTAAAAAGGTTTACCATGCATCATCTTGCTTAGAGTGACAGTATAAATGCTTGGAAATAAAGCGTCATGTCTATAAATCCATACGCAGTCAGTGTCATTTCTCTGAATAAGTTGTGAAGTGTGTATATTATTTCCTGATGTCTTTTTGTTGACCAACATCCACTTCAGACTCTTGGAGATACATGTTAACGCTGTTGAATCAGTTACAGTTACTGTACCAAAATCCTTGTCTTTGTGTGGACATTTTTTTGGTCGCCATGAGCTGAAATCATACAGAATGATGTTAGTTGAAAATGTAAAAATGCAGAAAGTTTTGTGTGATGGGTGGGTTTAGGGGTAGGGTTATAGAAGATACAGTTTGTACAGTATAAAAATCATTATGTCAATGGAAAGTCCCCATAAAACATGAAAACACAACATTGCTTGGTCTGTTGAAGGCATGGTCTTGTTGAAGTGAGAGGGCTGTTTGAAGTTAAAACCCTTGTCAGGTGGCTTTTAGTCATCCCAGTCTCAACAGCTGAGGCTGAAAGAAGTTTCAGTGCTCTTAGGAGACTGAAAACATGGCTCAGAACAACAATGGCACAAGTGAGACTCAACAGTATTGCTGTGTGCCATGCCCACCAGAACAAACTGGACAATACCGATGTAAAACAAATATGCCAACAGTTAATTTCTGTTAATGACAGACGCAGACATGTTTGGCTTCTTCAAATAGTAAGGAGCATACGGTGGCACAGTAGTGCACAACACAAAAAAGCAAACATAAGTTCACAACACAACGAAATAAAGCCACAATACAACGAAATCGAGCCACAACACAACGGAAATGCTCCCAACAACTAGGGGGCTCTCAGAGCCTGGTAAAGTTAGATTTCCTTGCCACTGTTCTATAGAGTCGACAGTCTTACAAAGATATCAATACCATGATTAGTTTTAAGTATGTAAACATTGTATATCGACATGAAATATTAATTCAAAATCACCTACGTGTACAATAGCTTCATATTTATACCTGTGAATGATTTGACGCGCTACCATGGCGCATGATGAAGGGAACGTCTGCCAATTCCACCAAGTGGTTAAAACAAATAATTTGTATTCATTACAATGACTTTGTTTTAACATTTAAAAACAGACATATTCAAATTCCAAAGCTTGTTAGTTGTTGTTGGTAAGACTGACTTACTACAGGTGACATTTTGTCAATCCCTCGCTTCATGTACTTACAATAAACAATTATTTTCAGGAAAAAAATAACTGTAATTCACCAAATTTTTTATTTATTTATTTTTGTTCCAAAGGTTGTATTCGTGACCAGACTGACTTACTACTACAGGTGAAATTGTGCCAATACCTCCTTTTATGACCAGTACACAATTTGTTTTTATAATTTTTTTATTTATTTATTTATTTATTTATTTTTTACTGTAATTCACTTAAAGGGTTTTTTTTTCCCGTTCCAAAGCTTGTAGTAGTTTCCTATTGGTAAGACTAGACTTACTACAGGTGAAATGATACCTCCTTGTATGTATTGTCAAAATGTCACCTGTAGTAAGTCAGTCTTACCAATAGAAACCTACTACACGCTTTGGAATTTGAACATGTCTGTTTTTAAATGTTAAAAGTAATTTTAATGAATACAAATTATACGTTTTGACCACTTGGTGGAATTGGCAGACGTTCCCTTCATCATGTGCCGTGGTAGCGCGTCAAATCATGCACAGGTATAAAAATGAAGGTATTGTGCACGTAGGTGATTTTGAATTAATATTTCATGTCAATATACAGTGGTTACATACTATTAAAACTAATCATGGTATTGATATCACTGCTGACTCTATAGAACATTGGCAAAGAAAACTAACTTTACCGAGCTCTGAGAGCCCCCTAGTGGTCGGGAGCATTTCCGCTATGTTGTGGCTCGATTTCGTTCTGTTGTGGCCTGTTTCCGTTGTGTTGTGAACTTATGTTTGCTTTTTAAATTTTGTTGTGTTGTGCACTACTGGGCCACCGTAGGAACAAGACAGTAGACACAAATGACATTGACTATTGCGCTGCACTATGAACGGTCTCTGTTAAACGGCCTCCTTGTTTTTATTTGTTACCTGTAACATTACAGAATTCATTAATTAACATATTAAGGTCAGTATAGACTAAAAACCTTAATACTTTATCATATTCATTTCCTGAATTCTCAGCTTCTGTGGATGTCCCCAATTTCAAAATCAAACATATGCCCTTGTATTCGCTACGGTAATGAAGATGGACGTAACTTTTAATAAGCAAGGGAAAGTCCTGACTTTAAACAAATAACTAGAGATGCACCGATACTGAATTTCTCTGCCAATACTGAAAGCCGATTATTCAGAATGATATCGGCCGATACCGATACCGATGGTTTTGTTTTTCTTATGGAAAAAAAAAATCTCTCCCAAATAATGTTGATATGCACTATACAGGGAACCCTCTCATTTGGTACACTACAATATTAGAGGTTACAATTAACAGCAGAGATATTATATTCAGCTGCTGTTTATTTTCAGATATAATAATTACACTCAAATAAAACTGAAATGTATAAAACTTCGTATCACATAAGGTAGTTTTCATAAGCACTTGTCTTCATGGCAAATTTGCACAAACATATAATTAACAGTAAATAAGCTCCTCTCTAGTGTTTTTTTTTTATATGTAGATAGCTAAGGAACTGTGAACATTGGCAAACATTCCTGAGGTAAAAGTGACATGATGTGACATTGTTCACAAGCTGTTTTATTGACGTCTTTCCGCGGTTGAAACACAAATAAAGTGATTACAAGAGACATGATACATTCTGGTAAGTTGTACAATATATTTCAACATACCTTTGATGTTCATTCATGTTTTTCGAGATATAACTTGTATTGAAGAGAAAGAAAAGACTCGCGCTCCGAGCTGCCGCCTGAACTGAGGCATTACAGCGATCTGACATGTCACATTTAAGAGCGTCAAAACGCCATTTATTGTTTGAATTTCATGATAAAATGGACAGAATTTGAAAACTGAAACTTTAGTTCTTATCAGAAGTAATAAAGCACAAATCTTTTTGCGATTATTGGATGGGAGGCGCTACAAATAATATTTGATGTAGGAAAAAAAACTCAGACCTGGCAACCCTGGCTTGAACTACGGGTGATTCATAGGGTCAAAAAGAGCCTGCTTTAACGTCACTATTTTTAAACTGTTAATGCGTTAAAATTCAACACAAGAGTGATTTTCTTCACACACAGTATGTATGAGTTGCAGTCTGAACACGTCTTTCCGCACCCTTTTGATTGACAGGATATAATCGGCCCTGACCATCGGCAGTTTTTAAACAATTGGCCGATGGCCGATAGTGATAATAATAGCTTTTATCGGCCGATACCGATTGTTAGATCGGTGAATCTCTACAAATAACCATTTAAATGTTTTGTAAGAATGTACAGGGAGACTTCAGATATAAAAACGCTGACTCGTTAGGGAATGTTTTCTCATTAAAATCAGATGATTTCCTATTAATTCAATAGAATGTGAGGGGATACTAGGGAATACCAATATAGATCAGTGGTAAAGACACATATATTAAAGATTCTTGTTTATAAAAAGCTATCAAGCATTTCCACTGTTAATGCTCAGGGAAAAAAAAGGATACAGTTCAGTGAACACACATTGACAATAATGGAGCATATTGTCACACTATATGGGTGAGTTGTCACAATGCAACCACATTTACATTTATGCACTTGGCAGATGCTTTTATCTATAAGTGACTTACATTGCATTTATGGTATTTTATTAAGTGGGAATCGAACCTATGACCTTGGCGTTAGTGCAATGCACTACTGTTTGAGCTATAAGAATAAAGTAGACTATTCTATGCATTTCAGCAATACTTAAACAGTAAAACAATTATAAAAAACATAAAACAAAAACTGTAAAATAAACTATGCACAAAAAGAAAGAATAAATAAATAAAGCAGTTGTTTTATCCAACTAATATTGCAATTCAAAATCATTTAAAGTAACATTCAAAACACGTGTGACCCAACAGCTATAGCATGAACATTACACTAAAATTTGATTTAAGGACAGAATTCTCAAAAACAGTTCAGTTTAAGAGCTAGGTGTTTGAAACCAACATATAAAACCACTAGAGAAAGTGCACAATTTTACAGCCACAGAGATATAGCCCTTGTGACAACTAGCCCCAGTATCCCCTATGCATTAAAGACACTTCAGTTGCATATTGTTCAGAACCATAGTCTTCACAGACTACCAGAGGGTCAAAGCATTCCAAATAGATTTGAGTGCCGCTTCTCTCATCTCTTTCATCCCTCAGGATCGAAAAGAAAGAAAGATGGAACTAAAATCACTTCCTACTGATTTTATCTCTCTTCCACAATCCTGCTGATAACAAGACAAATTGATTTCATAAATCACTGCGGGACCAAGTCACTTGTTAGGAGTGCTGGGCGAAAATGTTTAAAGAAGAAGAAAAAAAAATCCGCCATGAAATATCTTGCACGACAAGCTTTTTATCAAGCCATCTATCCAATTTACCACATGGTTTCCTGCCAGAAGATGCACCAAAACAACAGGCTAATAAAGCGTAGAATCCATTTCACCAATTGCACCATGGCTCGCTCGATGCTCCAAAGTTTTGTCTGGTGAATAATTGCAAATGGGAGGGGAAGAGGCCCATATGCAGTTTTCAGAATGAGCACTAAACCATTGACACATGAAAAGCACGCTGCCTACTTTAACAAGCGCTGCTCAAAACAGAAAAACAAAGTGAATCATACTTGGAGAATCATAACATTTTACTCTGTTAGTTCTCCTGAAGATGTCTAGAAAATTTAAATCAAGAATCAGAGTGATTTTGCTATTTGGCAAATGTCACAAATGGTCTGAATATACTAATTGCATCCTGTTGTTGATGGAAAAATTGTTAATTTATTTTTTTCCCTTCCTTACTAAGCATCAACAAAAACATCTGCTAGCAGGGACAGATTAAAAAAACACTCATAAAAAAAAAAAAAGAGAAGATGGATGTTTCTGTGAAGCAACAACGGCAGTAAATGTTTTTGTAAATTAGGCTAATTTGCTTTAATGGAATGAGCTAATTATTGTCATTGAAGGCTTTTTATCACTTCAAAACTGACATACAGAGTAAACCTGTGGATCAGGGGACAGAGGCTAAACTTTGGGTGTTTGCATAAGAAAAACACTGGATTTAAAGGAGTTGGCCAACATGATATTGTTGTGTTATGGGATGGGATGTTGGCATGGGAACACAAGAATGGTCAGCCTCAGAATGCCTAACCAAATCACAAGAATGCCTAACCAAAATCCTCTTAATCTCTCTGTATTGGTCTCTCTCTTGTTTTCATATTGACAAACAGGTTTGTACAGAAATCCACCCACTAGCCTCAGCCTCATTCCATTTACTGATCCTCTCATGCATATTGACCGACCGGCTAACATAATACAGATATGATAACTAGATCACACATATGTTTATGCTGTTTTTTTTTTTCAATGTGTATGTTGACAGCATTCAGATACAGATCACATTTTGGCTACATTCACACTGCGAGCCTTAATGCTCAATTCTGATCTGATCTGTTTTTTTTTTGTTTTGTTTTTTTTTTGTATAGCTGTTCACATTTTTGTTTTAAATGTGGCAAATATCAGATTTCCAGTGTGAACAGATCAGGATTCTGAACTGACCTGTATGCATAAAAGAACGATACAAATGGGGTTGCCAGGTTTTTTTTTTTTTTTTCTTTTTTGTTTTTACCACAAAATCCACTCAATTGCTTCTCAAAACTAGTCCAAAACTATCCCAATCACGTTCCGTGGGGTATCCTGGTAAAAATTGCGTTCCGGGGGTTAAATATCGCGTTAGTGTGGACGTTTCAACCCACAGAGTTGCAAAACAACCTGCAGCAACAGTGAAAAAGTAACCCAATTCTGCGGGAAAATCGCGGACTTGGCAACACACACAGTGTGCTGTCATACGGTTCATTTATAGTGTAATCTGCCACGAAAGCCAGTGAAATTATGCGCAGGCAATATGAAAAATAAAGACAATGATGTGACAAAAGAGAGCAGAATTTGGAAACTTTTATGATACGAACCCTCATGTTTTGCTTGTATATAGAGCTGTCTCTGTAATACTTATGAGTTCTGACACATCACTGTCCTTCCCTGACTACCTTTTGCAACTGTCTTGATAACGTTTGGTATGTAAAATCTTTGAAGTGACTCTCATGAGTGCAGAATCGTGACGAATGTTGATCTCGAGTGACGTAAAAATCTCATAAATTCAGATACGACTGTTCACTGTTCACTGCGGTCGCATTACAAAACATCTAACCTGTTTCAGATTTAGTACCACATATGGAAGTGGCACATATCGGAATTGAAAAGATCAGATTCCATGTGGTTTGTACTGTCATGGGGAAAACAGATATGTTCACATGTGGGCAAAAAAAAAAAAAAAAAAAAATTCAGATTTGGGCCACATTTACCTGCAGTGTGAACGTAGCCTTTAATGGCAAGTATAAACAGGACCTAGTAGTAAGTAAACTATCCAACAAATAAATTCCACTTTGTTGTAGTACCAGTCTGTGAAATGATCTGTACCTACTTCCTTTTGGATAAACTAGAAAAAAAAAAAAAAAAAATTGTCTCTGCCAACAAAAACAGCTCCAAATATAGCTGAATCAAACACTGCACAACTCCGAGCAACATACAATAGTGACACACAACAGTATGTTTTGTCCCTGAACAAATCAGCGTTTTTGAACAAATCCGTTGAATTGGTGATTGAATGAAAAACTCATTTATGAAGACTTGTTTAACTGAATTAGCTATTTTGACTGTATTGTTAAATGAATGATTCAATCACTCATTGAATCATTCATTCAACCTGTAACTTGTTTTGTTTAGTAATTGTTTTGATACTGAAAGAATCAATGTTTTGAACAAATCGGTTGAATGAATAGGCTTGTTCAACTTCATGCAGCGCTGCGCAGACCGATCAGTGTCTGACTTAAAGCAGTGCATGTCGGTTAGAAATTTTGTCTGACTTGAGACAGCGCCGACGCCATGTGCCTGTGATGTATGGCACCGAAGTTCCACGATTGGCCGGATTCACCGCATGACGACGATCACGTGTGTTTTGTATTTATTCTCACATCTTCAGTTCCACTAATGCTCTAATCTTTATTTTTTTTATAACAGTTAAAGCTCTTTTCGTGTAGTTGCGATGTTATAGGCCTACTGTGTCATGTTTATCAAAATAAAACTGATAAAAAGCGTAGACCCCACTACATTGATATATAAATAGTAGACTATAGGCTTATGTTGAACTTTATTCTTGTACAAACAGATGCTGTAAGCAGTACATAAAGTATGGAATGAAAATGTCTCTGTTACATCTGTGTATTTGACAAATGTTGCATTTATTTCACTTTGTGATAAAGTATGCAAATGCAGCGCGAGCGTCACTGTGGGAAGCAGAAAGTGTGCGACTTCACGTCTCCGTTTTCAGCTCCTCCCCGACTTCAAGCGGCAACTCTCGCCGATCGTTGCATCCAGCCACAGCCGATGTCACTTGCTGCCATCTACTGGCTTAACAGTGTAACCAGCAGGAAGAGTCACTGAAAAAACACCTCCATTAACACACAAGCTGACAGGTTGTTGATATTTGCCTTCTGTTATACCGGGCAAGTTTGATCCAATAAAACAGACCTTTTCTGTCCATGTAGGAGGTTCTTGGAATAGCAATTCAAAACAATCTGAAATGTGGCCATGTGAAGTACAAAAATCCAGTATTATATACAATTACAATTTCTAATTCAAGTCATAAGCTTTAACCACAGCACACATAAATAAAAACAACAGCAGCAAAAATCAATTATCGATTGACGTTTCAGACTGCACACGGCAGCTTTATTGAAACTGCAATTCAGATTTTGGAATGTCAAGGTCTAATATGTAAGAAAAGATGTGGGAGAGATATTGACCAAGAAAGTAAGAAAAAGAATAAGAAAAAGAAGGACAAGAACTAGATGATCGTGTCTGTGTGACTGTGTGAATGTATATGGGGGAATATAAGAACCACAGTGTACTAGCAACACAGTAGGACTATGTTAGTAATGTGCCAAGTTAGTAATATGCTTTAAAGGTGAATTGTGTAATTTCTGCAGCGATGGATGGATGGAGGGAGGGAGGGAGGGATGGATGGAATGAGGTATGTGCAGAGAAAAGGAGGACAGACAGACAGATAGAAGAATGATATGACAGTCAGATAGATAGATAGAAGGAGAGAGTTAGAAAAGGAGGAGCCAGGAGCAACTGTATGATCCTGGGGATTGAGTGGCTGTGAGGTGTGTCCCGTCCATGTGCAGCCCCGAAGAGCTCATCTGCAGTACAGGTTAAAGCAGTTCAGGAGAGCCGCAGCATTTGATGTTCTCCACAGGCTCCCCTGAAGGTCATTCAGCCCTGCGCTCACAAACAGACCAACATCACAAACTCAGGAGCTTTACAACATGCACTTTGCCTTATTGGGTGGTGTGTGGACACAGAGAGGTGCACAAGGGTCACCTGGAGCTCAAGATAAAGCCTTCTCACAACATTATATATCAACTGTAAGTAGAAAAACAACTCCTGCAATATGGAGAGGATTATGAGGGAGATTTGTGGTTTTGACTTGATGTCTGTCTGTCTGTCTGTCTGTCTGTCTATCCATCCGAGCCACAGACCAGAGTCAATGATTTTGTCTGAGCTATGAATAAAATAATAATAATAATAATAAATAGAATAAAATTCACATTTTCTTTGTCTTATCTTTTTAGTGTAGAATGAGTAAAGCTGTTAGGATGATAGAAATATTCAGCGACCGACAGTAATAGCCTATCTAGTGATGCAAACTACTAAACTTTTTATGAAATTTTGCCGTTTTGAATTGAAAATATGCGATCATGTTACATGTAATTCATAACTGAATGTGACAAGACAAGAAATGTTTGCGTTTTTGACATATTAGACATGAATAAGAGTAAATGTGTGCACATTTTAAAATAAAATATTATTTGCAAGTACTTTAATTACTTCATAAATCAAGCGTAGCGTTAGTTCTGGCAGGTCACGTTAGTCAAGCTCGCATCAGCTGACCCACGTTTACCTATAGGAATACGATGCCTATCACAGCATCCCTATATAAGGTCAATTCAGTACTATCAGCAGCTTTATTATGTTGCTCAGGAGCTAATTACCCTTCTCCATCCCCAGCTCCACCTCTCGTCCAGTCAGGACTTGGCCTCTGATATACCTCTTCGAATCAGACTCATTTTCTGGAATTATGTTGTTAAAAACATTAATGATATCTCAATACCTTTATGTTGGTTCTGTTCTGTTTACCCTAAGGGGGGTTATCGGTGCTAGGCTGCATGGATAGGCAGGGAGTTTTTGCCCAGAACAGAACCATCCCACTAGAGCTGCACGATTCTGGATAAAATGAGAATCACGATTTTTTGGTTTCAAATAGAGATCACGATTCTCCCACGATTCTGAATATACAACCAAACAAAATAACATGTAATTTACTAGAGGTTCTGACAAAATATAAATTGCTGACTCTAACTGCTGGAAAATGTTTGAATGAATTATTTAAAAAATGGTTTTGAATGAATTCAATGACTCAGTAATAAATACTTGATTCATTGCTGGATGAATCAGTGTTTTTGAACGAATCTTTTGAATGAACGATTCAATGACAAATACATTTTTTAACAGTCAGTTGTCGCCACCTAGTGGAATTAGATGTAATTGATACAACCGTTATTTGACGTGCCAAGTTCGTTTCAAAAGGTAGTTTGCTCTATTTTGATCGCTATCGTAGACATCGGTGTTTAAATATTAACTTAAAACTTATATCTCAGTACTTCTGTGATAATGTGAATATTTGTAACACAGAAATAACTAAAGTGTGATTCAAAACGGCTCTCTCTGGCTCTGACAGCATGAACACAGATTTGAACGTTCCAGTATGATTTTGTTCATAGACATGGGAGAATCGTTGTCATTAATAAAGTAGGATCACGTGGGTGCTTGAATCGAGATCGCGATCTTTTCACGATTAATCGTGCAGCTCTACATCCCACCAATCCAAACTGTATGCTAACTGTCAATCATCTTTGATGATAGTGGCCCTAGAACTACAATTAGACCTAGAACTACTTTTACCATTCTTATTTATTCCCTTAAATACCTTTTAATTCCTTTATTATTTTATAATAAATAATAAGACCTTCAAATGTCCTGTTCCAACTTCCTGTTTCAATTAGAAATATGCAAACACAATACAGATTGACTGTCAATAACACCACATGTCATTGGTCACTATTGGGGTCCATTTTGTTTTTGTTTTTTTGGAAAAAAAAAAATACTTCTTGGAGATTTACATCTCGAGAGCATATGAATTTTGAATGACATGAAGGTGAGTAAACAATGGTAATTTTTTTTATTTTTAGGTGAACTATCCCTTTAAAATGTTCCGTCTAAAATGTTGGCTACGGGAAAAAAAGGGTATTGTGTTAATGTCTTTGCAGGAATAAAAGATAGTCCTTCCCATTACCCCATGGCTGATCAGGTCCACCTGCCACACCACTGCAGGTAGTACTGGGAAAAAGGGGCATGACATTCACAACGACATCCACACACTCACAACTGCACAAATACACAGTGCAGATGTGTGTGTGCGCACACACACATCCACGTGGCAAGGTCTTCAGGTCTGGTACCGGAGGGCTGCATTGTTCCGCTTGACTGACGGAGGAATAATGTACGGCGGCACAGAACTCTCTGTACGACCAGCAGACCCGCGCAACACAAAGACAGGGGGACAGTGAGGGCACCAAACTGTTACCCTCGCACACACGCACGAACCCAGACACACACGCACGCGGGTCCCCCCTGACCCAAACATTCTGTCACTTTTGACAATGGCGGTTATGCTTGATGAAGCGAAGTGGGTTATAACACTCCAAGACAGTGCCGCTCTTCACCAACTTACACATAACGGTGAAAATGTACTGCAAGCATGTGAGTTATATGACATTCACAGATGTGACTCATATTACGTGTTTAGGACATGTTGAGTAAACATTTTAATACATAGTTTTTACGACGTTACCTTTGTGACATGTATTGATAGTTAGTGTCAGGAAAACAAGCTACGGCAGATCGTTTTAGCACTACTATTTAAAATTTCGGTGTAAGTAAGATTCTTTTTTTTACTTTTATTCAACAAGGATGCATTAAATTGATCAAAAGTGACAGTAAAGACATTTATAATGCTACAAAAGTGTGTTATAACATTTTTCAACACTCTTCGACACCTCGTAACGGTGAAATTGTACTGCATGTGAGTAATATGACATTCGCGAATGTGACTGTCATAGTGTGTGCTCAGGACATGTTGAGTAAACATTTTAATACGTCTTTTCGCAACTTCCTCTTCGGAATGACAAAATCTAACAAGTTGTAACACGTATTGATAGATCTGGAGTTTGAAGGGTAGTTTGTGTCAGGAAAACAAGCTATGGCAGAGAGATTGGACATGCTTCAAATCCTCCTCACGAAACCACACGACTGGATTGCTAATTAGTGTGAATGAACCAAAACACTTCTGTTTTTTCTTCCGCACACAGCACTTTTTGTGTGATGCTGCTAGGTGCCTGAGATACAAATACGGTGTAAAAAAAACATCTACCTACCCTTTGTTATTTAATGTGCCTGTCTGAAAGAGCTCTCGAGAGCCATCTTTTACTCCTTAGCCTTGATCAGCGAGGTCCAGCAATGCCAAGGAGAACTTAATCAGCAGGTCTTGACACTTTGTCCACAAATCAGAGGACAAAAACATTTAAGTGAGTTCACAACTATGAACTGAACCACTTGTTCTGAGCACTGCAGGCCAGTGGCCTGGAGTATGACAACTAATGCATGACTACAGTTGCTTCCCTTCTTCTGGCACAAACTGTACCATTCGTTCTCCTCTGGGCAGTTTTGCACAGAGAACAGCCATCCTCAGCTTCTCTTCTGCCATGTGGCAGTATATTTTGAGAATACAGTTTTTAATTAGCCTAGTTTCTGGAGGTTTTAAATGTGCAGTGTTATTTTGAAGCAGCATAAACCTCGAAAGCACACGTGCAATTGCTTCAATAAGGGTCATGGCACCACTTGATAACTGTGAAAAAAAAATATTAATGCATTATTACATTAAGCTAATTATTATTACAAACTCAATCAAATGCTAACAGCATATATTCATTAAAATGATCCCGCTGTGTAAAAACAAGCCAATCCTGCACAACTTGAGTTACATTTGATCTACTAACATGTGTTTATGAGCAATATGGTGTTTGATTGCTATATAACAATGTATAGCATATGGTATTTGGTGGTCTTCTGAAACTACACATACACTGTTTTTTATGTTTTAAAAAGAAGTCTCAATTGCTCACCAAGGCTGCATTTATTTGACCAAAAATACAGTAAAATCACAAATCAGTGATATTGCGAATTATTACAATTTAAAATAGCTGTTTTCCATTTTAATATCTTTTAAAATGTAATTAATTCTTGTGATGGCAAAGCTCAGCAGCCATTACTCCAGTCTTCAGTGTCAAATAATCCTTCAGTAATCCTTCTCAATTGCCGATTTATTTATTTATTTATTTATTTGGAAGCTCAGGATTGTTTGATGAATATAAAGATCAAAAGAACAGCGTTTATTTGAATTATAAATCTTTGTAAGCATGCAAATGTCTTTACTGTTCCTTTTCACATCCTTGTTGAATAAAGTATTAATTAGTTTGAACGGTAGTGAATATAAAGAATACTATTTTTAAAATATAATATATTTCCTACATATGGTAACACTTCTTTAGGTTCTATATGTTAATACTAATGCAATAGCTAACATGTTATTTAATACAAATATAAATACACTAATTAACAAATGAAAAATAATATATTTATAAATAAACCTAGATTAATAAATGCTGTAAAAGCATTGGTCATTGTTTTTTTCATGATACTAACGCATTGGCTAATGAATTTAACCCTTTTATTGTTTATTTTAACATTATTTACTAAACCTAGTGACATTATACGCTCACCATGTTTATTCTTTTTTAAACATTTTTAAATAACATTGAACACACGACAAACCACAATAAAACAGTAAAAAGCCTATTCTGTGGCAATTTTTGGGAGAAATTGGCCCTCAGAGGTAGAGAGTCCTTAAGGAGACGGCTGTGTTTTCAGGCATCAAGTGTTGATCTGCTCCTAGAGACACTGGAGATCTCTTTTCCTTCTCTTATCTCAGAATTGGAAGCTCATACTATAGAAGGATGTAGTTTAGGCCCCAGGAAAATAGAGCGGACACGAGATAAAGAAGTTGTGCGGAAGTTCGAGAAATGGAAACAATTAAAAGAGTGGGAAACGAACATCAGTCGGAGGTGTCAAAGTGATTAATACACCTCATCCGCATGAAAGAAAGGCGTGTGTTTCTTACGAAAACATTAGTCACAGTGACATCCTATTGGGTGCGTTCTTTTGAATTGGTTCTTTTTAATAAACTGGCTGAACCCATTTCACAGACTGGACTGAATTAAACCCAAGTTATCAGCTGAAACTGAATCAGTTGAACCGATTGAAATGCTTGGACAGATTATGGTGTTAATCGCTCACTCAATTGATCAAGTCCAACTCCAAATTAACCAAAAACCTTTGAATAGGCCGATCCCAAATCACTTGAGCCATTAATTTAAAATTCGAGAAAAAAGACTTTTGCTCATTTTCTAGGTTTATTCATGCTCCATTTGCCTTTAAACTGCATATATATATATATATATATATATATATATATATAGGTTATAGGTTATTTTATAGATTTTAGGTTATATAGGTTATTTTCACATTTGCATATTATTTGTTTGCATGTAGGTACTACAAGTGCAAAATACTATGTGGGCAAATTAAGAAAAGCAACATACCTGTTATAAACCTATTTTTATTCTAAATGTTGGATAAAAACCGTGCACAGACACAATGTAATTAGTGTGGCAGTAACAAATGGAGCAGGGAAACAATTTACACTAATTACAACAAATTATCTCATTTACACAACATAAATGAAAACATGATAAACAGCACTATTTAACTAAATAACTATTAAGTACATCTAGGAATACTTTTGAGGGATGACTCAAATAGCTACATTTTAAAAAAAAAAAACGAACGATTGATACAAACTGTTTGAATGAATCACCTTTAATTATAGTCATGACCTGACTCAGGGGGTTTCAAACGGATTTCTAAGGGGGCCGCGAGCGTGCACTAAAAATGTAAATAAATAAATAGTAATAAAATTGACCAAAGCTAACTTAATTGCTTTTTCATTCTAAATACTAGTTGGAAATCATGACATTCATTCTATTGACTATAGTGATGCACTGAAATGAAAATTCTGGGCTGAAAACTAAAATTATAGATGCACTTGGTTGAAAACCAAAACTGAAAATGACTTTTTAATAATTATTTATTTCTTATTTTAAATGAATCTGAATTTAAAAAATACAAGCCAATAAACTAAAATAAGCAGCGGCTATTTGCACTAAGCGCAAATAGCAACAGATGCTATTTACACTACACACTAAAAAAAAAAAAAAGAAAAAAAAAAATGATGCTGTTCACTTTTTTTAAACAATTTATTTTGATTTAACACCATTGTATCAGGTAGTGATCTGGGTGAAAATGGTATCACTTCTAGACTGCCAACACCAAATGTCACATGTATAAAGAAAAGTTATATTTAGTTTATGTAAAACACAGGACTAAACAGGAAGCATTATTTGAATGTCAATTTAAATGAAAACCATTTATTTAAGTTAAACTAAAACCATTCATTCAAATTAAATGAACACCATTGATTCTAGTTAGTTGTACGTGGATGATTCTATAATTTGGTTTTACTTGTTTCGGTCACGTGGAACCACTGTCCATGATTGAATCATGTTCAGCCAAAGAGCTATTTTTTTGAGTGTAAGTGTAAATAGCAATATATTCTATTAAGTGACAATAGCAGCATTTTCTTAGAGATATGCTATTTACACTAGGTGAAAATAGCGACAGATTCTATTTACACCATGTAAAAGTATCAGTTCTTTGCAATAAGTGTAAATTTTCACTTTTTAGAACATTATTTTCATTTTTAATGAAAATAAATGCCTTTCTGATGTGATATGTGATGGGAAAATGCAGAAGAGGGAGCTCAGCAAAAGGCAGATTCGAACCCATGCTGATCGTGTTAAAAGCCAGGTCTGTGAGCCTTATGTCGTGGTCACACTAGACTTTGAACGTGCGAAATTTCATTGGATGCTGCGACGGTCGAGATATGACATCACGGTCTACAGTGTCTTTTTTTTTTTTTATTAACAGGAATTCAACATATAACACATAGTAATACATTCAAAATGTAAAAATATACAACCTACTCAACTTTACTGCAAATATAACATTCTTCTAATTCAGCCAAGAGATCATGCCGATCTTCTACTGGTCGCACGTCTTCACGTGATGTGAATTTGCAGGTCAGAGTTCACCAAACTTGAACTTTGGAACACTTAAAATTCGAGAAATTGAACTTTCCAGTCTGTCGCATTCGCATGCGTATGAATGGAAGTCAATGGAACGAAAAGTGGAGTGGCCCAACCAGACATTGGTGGGCGGAGCTAGTGTAAATAGCATTTGCCAACAAGAGACGCTATTTGCACTTAGTGTAAATAGACACTCCGTTAAAGGCAAGTGTGGTTATTTTATTCAAAGTCTCTATTTACACTAAGTGCGAATAGCGTAGAGATTCCTTGCAATCATAATATATCTCTGGCATCAAAAATTTGGAAAAAAAACCCCCAAAAAACAAAAAAAAACTTACACACATCTTTAAAACGCATTATAAAAGTTGTGGTCTTCCACACACTAAGATGCTGTTCCTTAGAACAATTACTCTAAACTAGAATACCTAGATAGTGTCCTTATCACTATCTTATTTGTGTGATGTGTTTTTGTTGGTGTCTCTCCAGGCCTTTGTCCTGACTTGTTTTAAGGAGGTACAGACACCAGCCTTGAGGCTTTCTTGGGTGCTTATTTAAGTGTGGCGCAAGGACACCACAGAAGCCTGAAGCTACTGTAGTGTTGATCACCTCTCCAGAGGTACAAGATTACAGGTAAACAAGCAGAAGCAGAAACTGCCCTGTTCAGCCAGCCAGTTCACTTCAACATGCTGTTTGCATTCATACAAGCTGCAGAGTGTCACAGAGTTTGATATATATGTACATAGACAAGGCACTCATCCCTATTCATAGAACATAAGTACAAGCGTGATTATTCAGAAGACAAAAGCCAGTGAAAATGGAGGGCTGGGATGTTTGCGTTCTCTAATTCACAGTTCCCTTGTTGTGCTGAATAGTCTTAGGCACTCAGAATATTTCCCCAGAAGGCACATTTGATAAATAATAAAATACACAGCACGCTTCTGTCAGGAAGGACTGACTGAAGTTTTGGGATGTTAGTAAGCTTTTAATTTGCGTTTCCCACTGCCTCGCTTTATCTCTCTTTAACACTTTATTTTTTCAGCATTTCTCTCTACTTTCTTGCCTTTTTTTCTTGAAGGCACGTAATCCCAACTCCCTAAATGGAACAGCAGTTTTAATTTGATGCTATAATTTCTACCAGAGGTTTCTGGATGTTGTGTATAGCCATCCTTTTTTTTTTTTTTAAAGTATTTATTTATTTTTATTTTTTGCACATTCATACAAATACATACAGATTTGAGAGAAGCATAAAAATCTTCAAAACCACCAAAAAAAAAAAAAAAGTTGAAAAATAAAAAGTTGAAAAATATGTATCTGCTGACTGGAGATTCGGTTTCAGAGTATAAAACACAAAAACACTCTGACAGCCTTCATCAAATAAACTGACTTTGTAACTTATGGATGCGCAAAACTACATATTTTCAAAGCTAGCCGGTTCATAGGCTGTCTGAACGATCGGTCGACTTATCTGTCTGTATAATTGGGCCGGTTTCAGGTTCGCTGACCATGTTTCTTTGGGGGATTTTACATTATACACATGCTTAAATTTCAAAATGAGCATAATACACACATTTTTTAGCTATTTTGAACTTCAAGCACTTTCTTAAAAACGCAACACTCTGGGATGCTGTGGGTGCTCAAAACAACATTGTGAGATGCGATGCAATGGCCAAAGACGTCCACTTTAGTGGTGGTGCTTTAAAGGGGAAGAATTCAAAAATGCTATACTTCAACAGGGTTTTACCATGCAAACTTTCTAACAGCTAAACCAAAGCACTTTTTTTTTTTTTTTTTTACATTAAAGCAGCACTTCTAAAAATATCAAAGTAAACAAATGTAAGAAAGAATCTAGATACACCAATAAACCTCATTAATAGGGTAGTGGTCTAACAACCATCGTGACCCATTTGATATACAAACATTTTATATAGTTATCTTTCTTTTTATAATTTCTCAGATTCTTGCTGTCACAAAAAATCTGTCAGACTGACTAATGCTGTCAATTGTTCATGCAATATTTCTTTTTACTCATAACTGTAAGATTTCTTATGTCCAGATGATTAAATCTCCCATCTGTCCCCGCTGTCACAGATTTACCAGCTCTGAACAGAAAACTGCCATTCAATACACATCTATAATTTTGTGGCAATTAAAAAGACTCCTTTCCAGAGCTGACAGGCAAAATTGGGTGCATGTTCAAAGAAAGTCAAAATACTAAGGGAAGATTTCACTAAGAATGAATTGCACCAGCTCACAGTGTCATTTATTTGCATAAACTGTCTGTGTAGTTTTAGCATCTGATTCTTTAAAGTGGAGTTTCCCAAACTGGGGTTCATGCGGGAACAGCTAATAATTAATTAAATAATAAAAATGCTGATCCGCCAATTCCTTCGTAAAAGTGACAAAAATCATTTTACGAAACAAAATTCAAAATGGCCGACGCCTAAAATGGTCGACATGGCTAAATTGGGTAGGATAGTAGGGAAGTATGCAATTTCAGATGCATTCAGATTCATTCCCACGCTATTCAAAATGGTTTGACTAATCAACTTGAATTCCATATTTTGTTTTTTGTTTTTTGTTGTTGTTGTTGTTGTTGTTGTTGTTGGCATGGTCTGGTCATGTTTGATTTTCATGAAAATCAGAGCCAAGGTCTTGGAGAAAATTCTAATTGGCAAGAAAGTTTTTATGATGGAAAATTACATCAAATCAGAGGAAAAGAGGAAAACTGTTTTTAGCCCTTACAGTTCAAAAGTTATTAGGATAAATATGAGTGCAACTTTGGACAGTTGGTGGCGCTAGAGGGACTGAGTGATTCAATTTCATTAATTGGATTGTGGGTGGTTAGTGAATAAGAGGAAATAGAGGAAGTGGACATTTCAATTAAAGTAAAGATGTATAATTTCCTGAGAATGAATAAGGGAATGATGAATGACAAAACTAGTTTTCATTATCTGAAAGCGTTATTTTCCAAGGAAATAGTTTTATAAGAGTCTTAAGTTAAATATGATTTTGACTGGAATTATTTTTGTTGTTGTTTATTTTTGTTTTGTTGTTTATTTATCAATCCATTCAGCAGTACATATCCACCTCCTTCAGACAAGCTACTACAATCTGATCCAATAATTCATCAAAGAGAAAATACTAGTGTGAAATGGTTTAATTATGTTGTCTTTTATTTTCGAAATATTCTGTCTAGCACCTTAAAAGAGAATGAGAAAATCAATACCTCCCTCACCAGACCTACAACAGTCTAACGGTCAATGACGCACCTTTCAGAAATGAATCCATATTTGTCTCCTGGAGGTACCGTTTGAAGCGGCTGTGGCCTGTTCCAGAAATATCTGTTTATCTGAACATTACATTCATCTGCATGGTTCTGTTTCAACGGCTTCTTGCTGCTTTTGAACTCCACTTGTCTTTGACAAAAAGATTTTTTTTTTTTTTTTTTTTTTTTTTTTACAGCTAAAGCTAAAAATGACCAAAAAAAAAAAAGACTAATGAAAGACATTTCAAGGACATCTCATTTTCATCTCCTGAATGAGCTATAAACTGATATTAAAAGCACAATAAACAAACAAAAATGAGCACATTTAATTAAAATGAAATAATTTATTCAAAAATGATGTTTCCTGACCTATTTTTTGAAAAGACTTCCGAAAGATGGTTTCGCCTGATCAAGACGACAGGTGACAACACAGCATGCAAAGATATAGTTTCCACCTGCGCTCTGCCTGCTAAAGCATGCTGAGTGCTGGAGACTGTAAGCTCAAAGAACGATATAAGACAGGAGTTTTGACCTTTCTGCGTCTAATTTACACATTCACATACACACATGCAAATACACACTCCCAAGGTTGCTCCCTCTGCAGGTTACTGTCAAAGCAATCTCTTCTTTTGCCATTTAGTGGCAGGTGGCCGTACTCTGGTCCACAGGGACACTCATTGTTTTCTCAAAGAGCAACGGTACAATAGGTGTGACAGGCCTCCACTGCCTGACTATCTCAGGCTTCTCCCCGTGCAACGACTGCTAAGAGTTTTTTTTTTCTTATCAGATTCTGATCTCACCACGGAACAAAACCCCTTAAAGGTCAAATGCTCGCGTCTTTGCGCCGCAGTATGTTTGCTTTCTTCTCTTTGTGATTTCCTTTTTTTTCATCCATTGATCATAAAGTTGACCTTCCAAAGGACATGCTCACTACAGGCCTTCCGGATCTCCAGTGACTTTTGAAACAGCCTTAGTCTTCTTGATTTTATTTATTTTTATTTTTTACCTCATTCTGCCACAAATGAGCCAAAGGTGTGCAAGCAATGCGCCAGTGTGCTTTGTTATTAGCGGGTCAGCTACTTTCAATCAACATACAGATTTGACACTCAAGAAACATTCCTTATTGTTATCAATTTTGGAAACAGTTGTGCTGCTTAATTTTTGTGTAGAAACCATGATACATTTTTTAATGATTCTTTGATGAATAGAAAGTTTAAAAGAACAGCATTTATTTGAAAGAGAATACAGTCATGGTGTACATGGGTCAATGATGTGATGGGTCATTTTTTTGTCCAAAAGCCTTAATAATAATAAAAAACAAAGATATGACATCCAAAGTATGTAAGGTAGTACAACTAGATCTCTTTTATTCAATTCAAAAGGTTTTAATTATATTTGCTACATATAAAGGTATTTTAAAGGTTTTGAAGTGTCAAAAGGTCATTCGGCTTAACCGTCCAAAGGCCAATACAGCCATTTCATTTGTGATTAAAATATCTTAAAATGTAATAAATGTATATATTTTTTTATTCTGGTATTATTTTATAACATCATATATCAACACAGTGCAAAATGGTATTAAAATTATGTGTAGAAGTCGTTGCTTTGTTATGAGAAAGAATGTCCGGAAAAATGAATTTCATTGATGTCATTTGGAGTAACCAATATAAAGGGACCATTTTAAATCAAGTCATACAGTCAATATCATGTGACAGGATGTGACATCATTCAGACACCTGCAAAGGACCACATGGTCATGAAGCAAAGTAACTAACTCTCTTTTAACTATTTGAAAAATTCATGTTTTCACTTTTCATATGCTCATACGCATGTCCTGAAACATCAGGTCATTCAGTACAACCGCTGTAAAACATGGAAAGTTTTGTAAAATTTTAAAAACTTGTACTAAATATAAAATGTTTGATATCAGCCTGTTAGCATTGTTTGAAAATATCATCATTTGGTATAACCAAATGTGTCATTCAGTAAAACCAAAATTTTGGTTAAACCAAATGACTTTTTTGTTGACAAATTTTGTCCATCTTGTTAAAAAAATGACAAAAGCAGTGCTAACTGATTATAACAACCACATAATCTCATTGTTAACACTTAACAAAACTTAATTACTTCTCAATTATTATTATTTTTACACTTTTAAAAACCTTATTTGTCAATGACCCACATACTACAATGAAAGGCAATCCAGAAAGGTAGCATGAACTGAATCCATACCAATCAACTGGTAAACTGTTAGTCTTCTAAAGTGACACAATCACTTTGTATGATGAACAGATCAAAATGTAAGCCTTCAAATCATATCTCAACTCGCACATAGACAACAAACTTTCCGTGTCATATGACCAAACATCATGTTGATGGCAAGCTAACAAGTAATTAAATCATAAAAATGTAAATCTAAAATTAATAATTTTAAAATAAAAACACTCAATATAAAACACTCACTAAAAAAGATTTTATATGTTCACCTGACATTAACCAATATCAGAGAACTGTGAAGATGCGACTGTGTTGTTAAAATAGTGAAATATTATCTCCAATCTCCAAGTAAATATTTTAGGTCAAAGCGGTTTGTGAAAGTTTGTGAATCCCTGCTTTACAGAAAAGATCCAAAACAACACATATGACAAAATGTGGAGAACGAAATTCTAATGGCAAAAAATATATACAACTCACTTTATTAGGTACATCTGTTCAACTGCTCATTAGATTTTCACGCAAAACCATCTCTTGGGTTTACAGAGAATAGTCAGAAAAAGAGAAAACATCCAGTGAGTGGCAGTTCTGCGGGCAAAAATTGCCTTCTTGATGGCAGAGGTCAGAGGAGAATGGCCAGACTGGTTTGATCTGATAGAAAGGCAACAGTAACTTAAATAAGCACTCGTTCCAACCGAGGTATGCAGTACACCATCTCCAAACGCACAACATGTCAAACTTTGAAGCAGATGGGCAACAGCAGCAGAAGACCACACTGGGTGCCACTCCTGCCAGCTAAAAACAGGCTACAATTCGCACAGGCTCACCAAAATTGGACAATAGAAGATTGGAAAAACAATGCCTGGTCTGATAACTCTCGATTTCTGTTGCGAGTTTGGCATAAACAACATGAAATCATGGATCCACTTTGGGCCCCTTATACCAGGGCTCTTCAACTGGCGGCCTGTGGGCCAAATCCGGCCCGCCAATCATCTACATCTGGCCCGAGGGCACCCCAACCTCCCTCCTCCTTTTTTCCTGGCGGCACGGCTAAATTTGGTTAGATACGTGGCTGCAGTGGCGCCTGCAGCTGTACGGCTCGGCTATATACGAACTGTACTGTTCGTACCATGCACGCTCCTCCGACTGACCTGAGAAACGTTTTCCGTGCTAATATTTCAGTAGTTATTATGTGTGTACCGTATTTCTGTCGACCGAACCAGCGATACCAATCATTCATGAATTAATCGTTCTTTTGTCTCGATTATTTCTTTTCCGTGAATTGGCCAAACGCGCTTACATAACGATCTGAAGTGATTTGAATTTGTTTAGACCACTCTGTCACTGAATCATCGTTGTTTCTCGGTCAGTAACAACAAATACAGAACAAATAGTGCTGTTTTATGTGTTTTGCTAGTTTACTTTGAACTACGCAGCACAGCCCAGTGGATAACGAAACGAAAGCTTAAAGGAGCCGTGTTTATTCCCGGTCACCATTATTAAATATCGTTGTGACATCCAGTGCGTTTCAATTCAACACACACCTCTCGGTTACAAACCACAAATCACTCGATGATTAAACTAGTTTTAAATCAGATGAAACAGCCTCAACATTCCCAACAAGTCTGATGAGGAAAACAGGAGAAACGTGCCATGAATGAAGATAGAAGACTTTTAAATCCCAAAATCACCACCCTTACAAACATTTACCATGAATAAACTGTAATTTACCATGGTTTGTGGAAATGTGGAATATTGAATTCTATGTTATAGCCATTTATATTGCAATATATTGCAATATAAATGGCTATATTGCAAAAAAAACCCTCAAATCTTCTCAAACTGGTTTCTTGTACATGACAATGAGTTCACTACACTGAAATGGCCTCCACATTCACCAGATCTCAATCCAACAGAGCACCTTTGGGATGTGCTGGAACAGGAGATTCGCATTATGTATGTGCAGCCGACAAATCGGCAGCAACTGTGTGATGCTATCATGTCAATATGGACCAAAATCTCTGAGGAATGTTTCCAGCACTTTGTTGAATCTATGCCATGAAAAATTAAGGCTGTTCTGAAGGCAAAAGGGGGTCCAACCTGGTACTAGCAAGGTGCAATGAAGTGGCTTGTGTGTGTATAAAATGTGTAAAAACACTTTCTGAAAGTGTAGACAAAATGTCTTCCAATAAATAGTTGTACAAAATAGCTCACAAAATAGTTTCGAAAAAAATAATGCATGAAAAATAAGGATGTCAGTGACTTAAAGGGATGGTCCATGACATTTTTCAAAATATCTTCTTTTGTGTTTTGCAGAAGAAAGAACGCAACAGAGGTTTGAAAGAACACAGGGTTGAGTAAATGATGACATAATTCTTTTTTTGCTTGAACTCTTCTTTTAAGAAAGTCAACTTACTGCAATACAAAGCAAGTGTGATATTTTTAGGCATATTCGGCACAATTTGAATAATTCCATACCACATATTGTCTGCTGTATTTCCATTTTCATAGAGCAAGCATCTACATATTTTCATTTTAGCTTGAAAGTCCTCCAAAATGATCAGGGCAAGGGAGTCTCACATACGCACCCACGCACTCTCACACAAACTGGCTTATTGTGTGTGGTCCAAAACCACATTCACATATTCCTCAACAAGGCTTCTCACCTCTCACACTATCTCATCAGCTCTGGAGCCTTTTGGCAAGTCCTCTGAGCTCCCTGTTAATAAATAAACATTTGCAGCACAGAAAAAAAAAAAAAAAAGTTTAAGGAGGACGTGTATGACCTCTCTGTCAGTCTCATCGTAACTTTTCTGTGTGTTCAGCCGTTGCAGAGCTGGAAAATCCATTAGACACGATTGCTGTGCTAGTAACGCTGCCGAGAGAGCTAAGCAAAATCCGTTTTCTGGGAGACTGAAAAATGCTAAGGTTGTCAAGCTTGAAAAGAACGACATAATACCTGACACACTTAATGGCTTACACAACCACAGTCGACCCCTTCCTATTTCCTGCTAATTCTTTCTCCGATACAGCATTACATTGGAAAGCCAATGATTTAAGTGCATAATTTTGATGTGAACTTTATTAGCCTCCATTTCACCATGTGAGCTTATTAAAAATTAAGACTTATTTACAATTCCAGCCTAGCTCTCACATAGAGGGCCAACTCTTTCAACATTATAACATTTTCACTTATAGTATATAGCAGCTCTTATTGAAATGAATCAATTTTCAGTCATCTTCAAGCTTTCATATCAGTCCATAAATAGCTTGCTAACATTCAACTCATTTTAACCACAGCCTGGAAGCAGGACACATTAATATGTGCAATAAATATATCCCTGGCCATCCAATGAGCTAGACAGCCTTTCATTTGCCTATTAAATCAGTGCAGTTACTGAGTCTTGCATATAAAGAGACTGGATTGAAATGAAGGAAAAGGTAAAGTGCTGTACTATAGATCTGATCAAATCATACTTTTCTATTGATTATAATTATTACGTTTAAAAGAGTTTACATATTGCTTGAAATATTTATAAATACATGGTGACTGTACTAAAAAAAAAAGGCCAAAATGTATTCTTGAATTTAATTACTGCTGGTTCTATACATCAGTAAATCAACACAGCGCCTAAAAATTGTGTTTACATTAATGGTGTGAAATGAACTATAAAAATACATATAAATAAATGATAATTACTAAAGGTGCAACTTCAACTTCACACAGCTGTGAACTGTGAAAGTGAGAGTTTGATTTGAGGCCTGCAGGTTACCACATGTTCACAAGTGACGCTTCCAAGACCCCCAACCGTCAAGAAAATAATAATATTATTTTTTTAAAATATTTAACACAGAACTGTAATTGTTATTGGCTACATGCATACTGTAAGGCATGAACCAAACACTTTATTATGCATTACATAGTTTTATTAAATTTTACGAAGAGATTGACAAACTGTGCAATACAAAAATGCAACAATACTGTATTGTGGATAGTGACAATATGTGTTGTGTATAGTTCACCCAAAATGAAAATTACTGTGTGAGAAAAAATTCAAGTTTACAGCGTTTTATTGTCAGTACTACATTAAACTACTATATGTAATGTATAATAATGCAATGGGGGGATATTTGTGAGTCCTGATAATGCCAAATGTCTTATGTTACCAGTAAAAAGTGGCCTACATTATTTTAAATATACTGTATCTAGTCAGTGACAGAGTACAAACATATTAATTTAAAATAAATCTGTGTTTCAGCGTTAGAATCATGAATATTTTTATTCTGGTATCAACACTGGTTTACCAGCAGCAAGTACAAGCCTATTCATTTCCACCCCCAATGTAATACCAAATTTAGCATTTTACATTTTTTGTTATCCTTTTACCATCTGTCTTGGAGTATAGCAATAATATCGTATCGTGAGTTCAGTATTGTGATATGTATCGAATCGTGACATGAGGGTATTGTTACAACCCTACAAACTATACATCTCTAATTTTGACTTTTTACTTGGTATTACATGGTTTGTTGACCTCAGCAAATTCTACATCAACAAAACTGCAAGCTACACAGCCTTTTTGGGTTTGCCACCCAAAGTTTTTTACTGTCCCCATCTGGCTGCCCCATATAAAAATTCTTGGACGCTCCGCTGGAGCTCACTGACTGTGTGCAGTTCGGGACTCCTGCTTACACTCCCATTATCATAAAATAAGCTGTTTGCAATGAACAATAAATTTCTTATTTACTCTGCGTCATGTTGATTATAATGGCACTATTCTGGTTTTGTCGCATTGCTCACTTCATTGTATATTGGATGATACGACATCTACATTGCAAGCGAGTGGTGAGACATCTAGCAAATCTGAAATTATTCTGAATTACGATGCTTTTCATTTGAGCTTTTTCGTTCAAGCACACAATAGAAATGCCTGTAATTGGTTATAATGCTCAACCACTGTAAGGACAACAACAGTCCAAAATGAAATGCTGACACTTTTCACGATTTGTAATCTCCATTATTTATTCAATAAAATGTCTAGAAACCAACTTCCCTTTAAGATGGGCTCAAAATAAGGAAATAATATTTCTCATCTGCCTCCAACTTAGGTGGGTGGAAAAGAAAAAGAAAATGTGACGCACACACTTAGACGTGATCCTGGCTGACAGCTGCATGTTCCTTTTATCCCTTTTTCATGTCTTGCAGGTGCCGTGCAGAGAGGGGGATAGAGAAGATTGAACGATCATGGGTCACAGATATTTCAAATGCCTTTTGCGTAGTGGCCTTGGAGATAACACCACAAAATGGAAGATCCTCAGAGCCGAAATGTTAAGCAGGAGTTAGCGCAATATTAAGCAGCAGACATAGTGTACGTGATGAATGTTTTCTTACTAACACAGTGGTCAAAGCAAGGCACAAACAAGAAAATACCACATAAAAGATGCTTCTTCTCTGGATATGACCATTTAAACTGATATATTTTAACTATGCTTACAATTCTGAAGAGTATGTATGTAGATATTTAGCAGACAGAGTGAATTACAGTAGCCTTAAAGGGATAGTTCACCCAAAAATCAAAATTCTGTCATCATTTACTCACCCTCAAGTTGTTCTAAACCTGTATACATTTCTTTGTTCTGCTGAACACAAAGGAAGATATTTGGAAGAATGTTTGTAACTAAGCAGATCTCGGCCCCCATTTACTACCATAGTAGGGGGAAAAAATGCTATGGTAGTCAATGGGGGACAAAATCTGCTTAGAACTTTCATTTTTGGGTGAACTATCCCTTTAAGCTTTATTACAAAGATAATACTATAGAGTAAATAGGGTTAAGTGTCTTGACTCAACGTGATCTCATGAGTATTCGTGTATTTTTATGTAAAGAGTGGTTCTAACACAACATACATTTACCTATGTTTTCATACTGAAACGTACAATATTGACATACTGACATAACTAAAATGTAAATTATTTACATATTGACAGCTTTTAGACGTACAAATGTGTACAAATCCTTATTTATCAATATTAAAATTATGGCATTAAAATTTTTTGATTCTGTTTTATTGAATTGTCATATCAATGACATTGTTTTCAGTCGCATTTAGTAAACGAAGCTCATCTACTTTATATAAAATATATATAACTCTTATCCTGCATGTTCTTCTGACACTACTTATGTACATACAGATATTACTGGTGCCCATAGCACAAATTATAGCTGCTGTGTTACTAAAACTGGACAATATTTTTCATGTTACAAGTGCTGCATTTAGTGAATTGTTGGAAGAGCTCCATTATTTGTTGAGCACCGCTTTTGTAATGCAAGAAGTGTTATAGAGGAGATATTGATTAGACATCACTTGCATACTGACCAGTCAGTTGCTGAAGAACTTGCATCTGCTGTGTGTATCAACAATCCAGTTTGTAATGCAATTGGTAAAGGTAGCCCACTTGGCACATCATTTAAATGCCAGTCTTATACAGACAGAATTTTAAAGTACATTTTGGATGACAAACACAAAAGAACAATGCAGTATGTCCCAATCTTGAAGTTTTTACAGCTGCTTTTGAGTGGATTTTGGGCAAATCAAATCTGTTGTATAAGCCTGTGCATTGAAGCGGCGTGCAATCTATGTGCTTAATTTGGCATTGCCAAGAGAACTGAAATACTACTATGAATTTGTTCAGAAAGTCCTTATGCAGATGGATTCTGAAAGGCTCTCTAAAATTTTAGGACTGAAAAACAAAAGTGTAATGCTGTAATTTTGCAGCAGGCAAGGATGTTCAGGCTCATACTAAAATTTTAGTTGTTGTCACGGCCTATACCTTGCACTTTATTTTCCTTTCAAGAACTGTACATTTATTGTTCAAACATTTTTGAAATGACCTTACAAATTGCAATTTGTTGCTTGAAATGTGATCACTTTTTTTTTTTTTTTTTAGGAGTTGTGCAGTTTTAGCACTGTTGTTTTAATGTTTCAAAAACAAATGTACTGTGGCCTATATCCACCTATGAATTTTTATTTATTTATTTATTTTTTAATAAATGTGCAATGTTATGAAAAAAGTCAGGCATTTCTGTTTTTGTTTTTTGTTTTTTTATTAATGGGCAATGCTATTATAAATGTCATTCTAATAAACTGTGGCTGGTTACTTATGTGGCCAGTTGTACAATGGACAAATTGAAGCATGTTTTACCTACAAAGAAACTGACTGTTGTTGAGCATGTTCACTACATTTGATGGCAAAGTTTAAACAAATACACAAAAAATAATTTTTTTGTGTATTTGAAGTAAGGGATAATGTACATGAATTACTAACTTCATTATACTCAAATCAACTAAGTTTAATTGAGCTAAGGTAACTAAATAAAATTGACTAAGTTCAACTAAATTTTTAAATTTAGATAAAATCAATTGATTGCAATCACTTACCTTCAATGAATATTTTTTTTTTCAGTGCGCCTCCTTTCAGTCTGTAAATTCCTATGTGAATTAGCCTCATTGTCAATTGCACCAGGTAGTTATGT
The DNA here is from genome assembly GCA_039654765.1 of Mylopharyngodon piceus. Taxonomy (NCBI): domain Eukaryota; kingdom Metazoa; phylum Chordata; class Actinopteri; order Cypriniformes; family Xenocyprididae; genus Mylopharyngodon; species Mylopharyngodon piceus. The sequence goes on along the minus strand of CM077452.1, from coordinate 22,147,369 downwards.
GAACAATCGCCTCCTTTTAAAAGAGATGTTTGTGTACATTTTCTATTGATCACGACAGCAGTAATTCATCAAATGACTGAGAAGAGCATTATAACTGCTTACATTCAGACTTGCAGTGTAGACGAAAACACTTTCTGCATTTTAAAGAGCCGATTTAGGTGTCTAGATCGCAGCGGAGTAATGTCACAGAGCCCTGAGTAAAGTACACCAGATTGCATTAGTCTGCTATACCCTCCACAGAATCGACCTGTAAGGAGGAGGATCAGACAATGCAACTCAATGCAATTAAAATGCAATCAGCATTAGGGTTGGAAATCATAAGAAATTTTCCGGTTCCAGTTCCAGCCTAACAATTCCGGTTCCAATTCTTATTCCATTTCATGTGGAGTGTCCTCATATATTGAGATTGCAGACACTGAAAACATCAAGCATGCTTGCATGTGTAGTAGACGAAACTGAGCCAATCATTCACACAGACACATGCAGACTTTGTATTTAAATAGCAGTCTTTTTGCACTTTAATATTCACAGACACTAGTCCACATTGCCATTTGATTAACTGTACAGCCGTACTTTTGATTTATAAAAAAAAGCCAAATTCTGTGACATTCTGAATTACACAGTCAGTTACATTTTTATGACTGGATTCCACAATACTTGCTTGTGTTTTCCATGTTGTGGAAATCATACGACTATTAAAGGATACACTCCCAGCGCTTCACCCAAATGTGGCACCAGAACCGTTTTCAGAACCGAAACCTATGATTTCACACAGTACCTTTTTTTTTTTTTTTTTTTCAGAGAACAAAACCAGCATATACTTTAGTCCATTACCTGATTTGCATAATTCCTCAAGTGAATCTGGCGGTAAAACAACACACACAGTGAACAAATCCCCCCTAACAGCTTGTGAAACGGAGTGTATATGATTTCCTGTGAGCTTGCCTACTCACATATAGAGCTGAGTAGGGAGGTTTACTCACACAGGAGACTGAAACAGTGTCAAAAATTTTCAGAGACAGAGAGAGTGGTCGATATCTTGTCTTCTTAATGTTACTGGAATGCACCTCATCGTCGACAAGTGAGACCGCTGGCAAAGAGGCTGTCAAAACCTCTGCAAAACCCATCGTCAAAACAGACCCAGAACAGCTCAGAACGTAGAGAAACCAATCCCACGGAATGTCAGCGCACGACTACCATTTGTCAGGACTCCCAACCTTTTCCCATACCTATCCCGAACCTTGCTTTACTCTCAGAAGGGAAAAAAAAAAAAAAAATACTCGCAACTTTTATCACTGTCAACAAGCAAATGCCTAGTAAGTTGTATATGCACCACATGTCTTTCTGGTGCTATGAGAGGTATCCAACCGAGCTTTAGCTATAACAGTCTGTCTGCCTCACCTCCTCTGGGCTGTTTTTCTCCTCATGAGGAAACAGCTCTGAGATAACGTGGAGATGGTTGACTATCTGTTGCCTTAGATTAAGGAGGAGGAAGGCAAAATAAAGCCACAGCGAAGTCAGAACGTCTTTCTCAAAACTGACAGGAGGATCGTTTACACAAGCATGAAAGAAGGAGCGAGCGCACACGTGTGTACAAACACCTGTCACTTGGTTCAAGATATGGTCGGACAGCAGGGGAGGGAGGGTACCTGAGACACCCCGCATGGGATTGTACGTCATAAGTGGGTTTACTTCTGTCACTAGCCATAAAACCTCCTCCTGTGAGACTTCATAAGCACGGCTAGTGTGCAAGCTAAGAACGTATTCCCTTTAGCGAGATGTCAGCAGACTAGAAAGACTTCAGACACAGTCGAAGTGACACGCTCACATGATGGTGAGGTTACCAAAACGCAAATAGTTAAAAAGGCGCTAAAAGCCGAGATGTTGCTTATCTGTGGCAGACAGCAGTTAGTCGTCTCTTTTGTTGTGAGGGCCCATCGGCAGAGCTCCATCACAAGGCCAAAGCCCCTTCGACTGTGCCGTGTGGTGGACTACAGAAGTCTCCTGTCTGGATTTTTCCTTTTCCTGTTTTTTAGTGTAACAAAATTGTTACAGTTTCATTTTCTTACAAGTTTCTGGGTTACAGGTAAATGGGACGCAGTATGTACACAAAGCTTGATGCTTTGGTTTTTCTTGGAAAATTTAACAGGCCAAATTTGTCTTAAACTGAATAAGCTGATATTCTGAATATCAGGACGGATGTTGTATGATATATTCAAACCAATAGCACACTTATGAGTGATATTACTTTTATATACTGTAAATGTTCAACAAACTTACATTTTAGACAGTTTTGACAGTTACGTTTTCTATTTTTGCTCCACCCACAAGAATATTTTTTAAACTAGTGGCTTTTTTCCCTGAATGAACAAGTGTTTTTAATTAATTGTTTGCGTAAACGATTCAATTCACAAACACAGTGGCTGTACATAGTGTAGTGCATACTACCCTACTATACAGTAGGAGAAAAACAGTATGTGAAAAGAGGAGTATGTCCGAATTTACAGTATTCATAAAACAGTAGGCGGAAAATATCGGATGACTTACTACTTCCGTCAGATGGACACTTTACTATTCTATGAAGGTATTCATATATACTACACACATTCTACATAAAACATACTTTTTTAATGGTCGCAAAGTAATTATTTATTTTTAAAAAGTGAATTATGTGATTTCGGGTACAGTCAGTGTTTGGTTCCTCAATGAATCAGGGTTTCGAACAAATCATCTGAGTAAATGATTCAATGACTCACCCTAAAGATGGTCACTTGTTTGGTTCCTGAATGAATCAGGGTTTTGAACAAATCATCAGTAAATGATTCAATGATTCACAATGTTGCCACCTACTTGTGCAATGATGTAACCTGCAGAAAGATTCCCTGAAATATCCCCAACATAATTAACATAAAATATATTACATGAAATACAGATTTATACAAATTACTGAATGTCTCATCAAGTTTACCCATTTTTAAACATTTAATACAATGTTTAAAAAATAATAACATGTTAATACAACAAAGCACATTTTATGTAGTTTTTGTCTATTACTGGTGGATGTTGTTTTTGTATTATTTAGTCACCTTCTTTTCAGACCATTAGTCAAAAGATTCTATGTACAGTAAACACAGCAGGTGTCATGAAGGTTGCAGGCGCGTAGGAGCAGCTTTAATTGAACTGAGTTGAGTACTTGCAAAAAAAAAATAAATAAAAAAATAAAACCCCAGCTCACTCACAGATCATCATTCTAAATAATTTCAAGATAATTTCGATTTGGAGAAGTATAATTTGCAATTAGTCTGTCTGTCTATCTGAACCAGTTGCACACATTAAAGCCATTTGGACCGTATACAAGCGTGATAGGCCAATCACAGTGACATGGAGGCACTGTCCACTCATGTGACTTTTCACCTACACTTCACACCCTTTTTAAGGATCTCAGTGAGAACTCAATGAGCTAAAAAAAACACTACCATTCTCTTAAAACTTTATCCACTGGTATTGCTGTTGCTAAATTAGAAAATTAAGTGTCAAAGTATTTGTTTTATTCAATTTTTTTAAAGGAGGCACTGTCAGACAGCTTTTATGACAAAAGGTCCCTGCCCTTAAATGCAGTCGTCATTGGCACCCAACAGTGGTTATGCAAAGATGCGGCCAAATCAGAGTAATGAGCTGCAGCATGTGTGGGACTGCAGATCAGACGTTCTGTAAATTATGGGTAGAGAAAAAGCAAGCGAGAAAGAGAGAGAGAGAGAGAGAGAGAGAGAGAGAGAGAGAGAGAGAGAGAGAGAGAGAGAAGTTGAAAAAAAAAAAAAAACTGTTGCTTTGATAATGGCTGAAGCTAAGGGAACTAAAATTTTATCATCAAAAAGGCTTGGAGGCTAAAATAAGAAAAAAAAATGCAACAGAGAGCTAGAGAGAGAGAGTTTTGATAAATGAAATAGGAGGAAATAGTACACAGATAAGAAGTACAGCAGGGGGAAAGGAAATGCGTGAAGTGACTTAAGCAACCACAACATTCTCCACCTCTCTATTCAGCAGAGTTCCTGTCTCATTAAAAATGAATAGTTCCATGATCAGAACTCGCAGCACTGGAGTAGAGGTGAAAAACGCACTAGTGCGGGCAACCTCACCGCCTGCACTGCAAATCCTTCACACTGTGTCCTTCATTAATTCAAGGCGGCTGTTGATACAGTTGGCCTATATGGAATATGGAATATGTTATAGATTAACGGATATAAACTATAGCATCCAACTGAGACCCCTCAAAAAAACTCATCCAAACAAATTTGATAATAACCCTAAAATAAGCATTACATGACCCTGACAAACACAAACTCTGATCCAGTAGAGTTCATTCAATAAGAAAGATTAGCAACCACATAAACATCATCTCCTGGAGGTGCAGGAGATGCACGTCCTGTGTTATTGACTTTACTCCTGCAATCGAAAGATGGTCCAAACTATATAATCCCCATATGAACAGGATTTCATTCTGTATTACAACAAGAAGCAGTGGATTTATGAAAATAATCTAGTGTATTATGGTCATTGTTGTCACGGCTAACTCTGCGTTATGTGAAGGCTCGCGGATGTGTGCACGCCACTTATGCAGAGGACGAGCATGGCCACGGATGTAAACAGTGCAATCAAACAGATCTGCAAGTATTTGTTCAAAAGCTTTGAGTGAATGTGTGTGGGATCAGGCTGAGCTTTTGCGGAGTGCGAAGCAAATCTGTTGCCTTGTGGTACAAAATCACTTTCCTGAACTTTCACTTTCGATGTACCTATCTGAATAGTCGAGTGCTTAGCTACCAGTATGAAAAAAACTAAAATAAAACAAACACAAACACTTTTTAATGCTAAACTTCTGCATAATTACATGCAACTCACCCTAAACCACACCCTAATCCCAACACCAACCCTATATTAAGTACAATGCAGTTAATTGTTTACAATGTAGTAAGTATACACACACAATAAACAATAAATAACATTAAAAATTTAAAAGATAAAAGACTAGTTAATGATTTAGTTAGAAGTTATGTCATCTTTTATAAGCAACCTATTTATTACTTCCCTTCCATTGAAACCAAATAACTGTGATTTCTTGTTGCATCGCTGCATCAATAGGAAGAGAATTGCAATATTATAAATGAAGTTCAAGTGCCCAACCAAAGGGAACACTGATCACCATAATGGTCATTCAAACAAAAACATTTTAGGAAAATCAACATCAATTAATGAAGTCAGCTTATGTGATGTTCTCTCAAATTTTTCAGTTGTATTGACAATTAAACATTCAAGATGACATTTGAGTTCAAGTGCCCAACCAAAGGGAACACTGATCACCATAATGGTGAGTTCAAACAAAAACATTTTAGGAAAATCAACATCAATTTATGAAGTCAGCTTATGTGATGTTCTCTCAAATTTCTCAGTTGTATTGGCAATTCAACTTTCAAGATGACTTTGGGAAATTATTGAATGCAACTAGAGAAAGATAAAATCTTTTAAGAATTCCCCCACCCTTTTTTTCTTGAAAAAAAGGCACTCAATCCAATCAATTAATCTTAACCTGTATTTTCTGAGTATATATATCACTTTTGCTCTTCTAAATTATTTTATTTTTTTTTGCATTTTTTAACCTTTATTACCATAGTAGCATTTTATTGTGCATTTTATTTTACCATTGATGAAGTCTAGCATCAAGCTGATTGGTCCATATTCAGTGCTGTTTATTTCCTGCAAGTTTGTGTTGTGGCACTCCTCACGTTACTGCCTCCTTAGAATCAATTAATGTTGCATTCTTCATTTGTTTGGAATAAAAGCAATTGCTAAAATAAATAGAAAATTTTCCTATTGAACATACGTGACAGGAAATGCATGTACAGTTGAAACATATGAGCATTGTATGTAGAAGGATACAGTTAAGCTAAGAAAATATGCCTAAGTTGAAAGCTCTGTCTAGATGTATTATACAATCAATGAGTGGGTATAGCAATATGCATGACCATATTTTCCCATTAAATTTAAATGGTGGCCCCCAAAGCGCTTTGAATGACAGCTTCCATATGGGAGATGCCATTATGAATTACAGTGATTATCTGCAGCTGGTAAAAGCAGAGCGAGGGAAAAAATAATAATAATAATAACAGTGATAAAAAAAAGCCTCCAAAACTGAAGGCATATCTCACATTGATGAAAAGGAATAGGCGCACAGCACACTCACAATTCTTTCAGGCCATCGAAAATGTTCCACTAATGCGTACAAATGTCAACGTTCTTTTTGTCTCACGCTCACTCTATCTTCAGCATAACCTTTTAAAAAATGTAACAATATGACCTTAAGAAAGAAAGAACGGAGGGAATGGCTACACTATAGGTTATGATGATGCCATCTCTGTTTGCTTTCAGGTCACCAGGGAAGGAATGAGATACAACCTATGTAATCTACTGACAAATACTATTTCTCTGCAACATCTCAGTCAACTCAGAGGTCAGAGTTATTAATGTGAGAACCACGGCGGGCTCGCATACACGTGTCAGCCGTTTCGCGCGGGGTGACAGGGAAGGGAAACAGAGAGGATGAGGGTGACATGAAAGAATGAGATAAAAAAGTATGAAAAGACAGAAATAGCTGCAAAATTAACAATGAGGATGGATGAGTGAAACAGAATGAGAAATGGACCAGAGATGTAAAGAAAGCAGTGACATGAAGGTTGACTATTGAATAGTGAAGAGAAAAAAGAAGTGCATGGGAAAAAAAAAAATTGAAAGCCAGGTAGACAAAAAGAAACCGTACTTTGTGAGTCAAGGGAACGGGTTGACCTTAAAACTCTCTCAACTCGAACAACGAACTAACGCAATGTTACATCAGCCCTAAAGGTCACCACACATTGCAATATTTTAATAAAAGAAGAACATATGGTCAGACTTCGAGAACCATTCAACTGAATATTACTAGAAAACACTTTCCTCAAAGTCAGACAACAGCTACAGGACTAATTTATTATAATGAACAATTAATGAATTCTGTCAGGAACTCATTAGCTAACAACTTGCAGGGAGTTGTGTGAACCGAAAAGTGCAGAATAATTTATTTTTCATTTCTGAAACATAAGGATGTAGCCAAATGTTCAAGATCAGGGAGTTTGACAAACCTGCATTTGAAAAAAAATAAATAAAAATTAGATAGATAGATAGATAGATAGATAGACAGACAGACAGATTAAATAACTTGTAAAATTGTACTCTTATGCTCACAATGGCTGCATTTGTTTGATAAAAAATAAAGTAAAAACAGTAATATTGTAAAATATTATTACATTTTAAAATAACTGTTCTCTATTTGAATATATTTCAAAATGTAATTTATTCCCGTGATGCAAAGCTGAATTTTCAGCATCATTACTCCAGTCTTCAGTATCACATGATCCTTCAAAAATCATTCTAATATGCTGATTTGGTGCTCAAGAAACATTTCTTATTGTTTTCTTATTATTATCAATGTTGAAAATAGTTGCTGCTTCATATTAATACACACACACACACACACACACACACATTATTTTAAATTGTACTACTAAACAGTATTAGGGGCCGTTCACACAGAACACATTTTTCCATTCCAATGCACTACTTTTCCATTGTTTTCTATGTAAACACGGACTAGACGGACGTGTATGACCGTTGCGCTTGCTTCTTGTGTCTTTTTTAGCATCTCTCACATGACACGGCATTCTAAAAATGTGGCGCTCAAGTTAAAATCAGATCAGTTTTCTTTTAAAAAACGCGTCTCGAGACCTTGTTTTTCCCCCATTCCACTGCCTGCATCACGTGTTTTTCAAAGCAAAAATGCATTCTGTGTGAACGAGCCCTTACTGTGTTTACTGTATTTAGAATCAAATAAACAAAGCATGTTAGCATAGAGACTTCTTTCAAAAAAAAAAAAAACCTACTGACCCCAAACTGCCATCTACCAGCAGGCATCCATCCATGCTAATTAACCAAACCTTAACCCCTTGGGTGCTACACCATTCTGAGACAAAATCCACAGTGGGAGGACAATTTGTCAAAAAAATGGTGCTCACACAGTGAACTTCTCCAACCCTCCACCAATTTGTTTACACATCTGGAACACCTAAACATGCACAGAATGTGACCCCAATATGCTCCACAGCCTTAGTCAGAAGAGCGCACACAGTCTGGAACACACACAGACACACACACACACACACACACACACACAGACATACAGACATCCCCGTGAGTGTGGTGTCTCTACGGAGCAGTTAAGTCATTAGCGCACTGCTGCACACCACTAAGCACATAAGCATATGTTCTCTTACATCCTGCGCTCTCTATCTTTCCCCATCGCTCACACCTACAGACATCCTCTCTTTTTCGTTCTCCTCCTACTCTGCAGTGTTGGAGACCATCCAAATGCTAAAGCTGTTAATTAGCACACGATGCAAATCATCCCATTCACATCTTAAGGCAGCCTGGAGAGAGTGACGAATGAAAGTATCTGTCTTATTTAGACCTTTCACATGACTGGAGAGTTGACTTTACAGTCCCTCTGTAGGGTGTGCCATCACAGGGCTTAAAAGAGCGGGAAAACAACAGCACAGTATGTGTAACAGGCTGTACGTTTGAGATGAGTGGGTGTCACGCATCTTTGCATTGTGTGCACGTGTGTGTGTATCCGAGCGCTGAGCTGTGCCGCCCATATATGTCACGGCCCGAAGCTCTCTAGCGTTTCTGATTAATTGTATTCTGTTTCCATAATAAGTGTTTCTAAAGAAATCAAGCTCATTTTGGGATCTCTTTACACACCCCACCCTTCAGTCAGACTCTTAGCACCATTAATTTAGCCATTAGTAGCATTAATCCTATCTACCTCCATGCCAAATGTCAGCTCATTATGCGCTGTTTAAGAAAATGATTAGAGCTGACATTTTAGAGGGGCTTGTTGTGCGTAATGATAACTATGTTTCCCGTGGTCCTTCATGTTAAGGCTTTAATTGACCTCAGCACCTCTAATGTAAAATCAATGAAAATTATGAAAAATATTTTAATTGTGTTATAAAAAGTGTTATGAGAGTTTTCATAAAGTTTTCATGATTTTAAGTAGCTCAGAAGACCTGCTGTTTATTTTCTGGGTCATTCCACAATTTAAAGGGTTAGTTCACCCAAAAATGAAAATTATCTTATGATTTACTCACCCTCAAGCCATCCTAGGTGTATATGACTATCTTCTTTCAGACGAACACAATCGGAGATATATTTAAAAATATCCTTGCTCCTCCAAGGTTTATAATGGTTGTGAATGGGGGGCCACATTTTGAAAAAATGCATCCATCCATAATAAAAGTAATCCATACGGCCCCAGTGGGTTAATAAAGGCCTTCTGAAGTGAAACGATGGGTTTTTGTAAGAAAAATATCCATATTTAAAACTTTATAAACTATAATAACTACCTTCCGACAGACGGCCATACGCCTCGATTTGCGGCGGACAGTGGCGGTTCTACATTGAATTACACCCTGGGCGAGACCCCCTTCGAGCGCACAAATCCGAATTGCACAAATCCTTCATTAGAACATTTGAAAAACACACTTGAGAGAATCCAGTTATTTAACTATTTATACTTAATTATTATATTATACACTTGTTGTGTCTCCCAAAATGCCTGATAAACATGCTTTAAGTCCTGATGTCCTCTACAGTGGACATGTATGAAATCAATGCCCTGTTCTGTAACAGAAAGTCATTTTTTGATTTGAAACCCCATAACATTTTGACATAACATCTGAGATGTTGGTTTATGAAATACAATTTGAAAAGTAGTCCGATTTAAATTATAATTACACAGATTTGAAAATTCCATTGGCTAACTACAGGGCCTAACATTAACCCAACTGATGGGAATAAATAATAACTGAACTTGTAACAGTTTTGTTGCAAAGCACAATATTATGGTGAAATTAGATCTCGTGTTTGTTGAGTTAAAACCGAATTATTGTTGTATAAGCATAGCAAGCATTATAGCAAAAAGGCTAACAAACTTAAGAGTTATACCCACCAATTAACATTAGCCCTTCATTCATGACATGGATACTGTAATAATCATACAGAGAGAACATAGTTGCATACCTTTATCTTTTGCTCGTTTCTCCTTTAAATTGGGCACCTGACGGCTTTGACCTTTTCCTGTCCATCTCTGTGTTTATTTGGCACTCGACAATCAACAGATTTCCCATCCCCCCAACACTGTCACTCACGACCAGAAGTCAAGACAAAACCATTTCACCTTGGTGACCACATAATCGTTTTGTATTACCTATTTTTATTAGCCATTTCACAAAATTCAGAAAAACAAAAATGTGCAGGAACTATAGGCCTGTATTTATAATATTATGAATGAAATGTGCGTTATTTGGAAGAAAGTTGAGGTGTGACTGACTTTAGCCCACTAATTCCATTAGAGTATTGCTCTATACAGTGGATCCCCCGTTCCCGAGGATTTTTTATTTTATTTATTTATTTTTTTAACTTCACGTGCCGCCCCCCATGTGTCATGAAAAAATGCCGCCCCGGGCGGCTGCCCAGTTCGCCCGTGCCAAAAACCGCTACTGGCGGCGGAAGAGTAACCCCTGTCCCGATGCAATGACACAATGACGAACACTGAACCGCAGAGGGTAAAGCAAAACAAAACACCGGTCACGAATTAGAAGTCTAAAATGAGAAATTTAAAGAGAAATGTCAGAGGATTTTGATATAAGAGAAGAGGAGCTTGAGTTTGTTGCACAGCCCTATTTGTTTGAACCGCGAGAGGCGTCTAAGCTTACAATATTCCTACATCCTGCGTCATACATCGCGTCAGACGGTTACTCATTTGGCGCAAGTCGACTTGCGCAGTATGCATACGGTTGTCCGCCAGAAGCTAGTTATTTGAATTTATAAAGTTTTAAATATGGATATTTTTCTTACAAAAACGCATTGCTTCGCTTCAAAAGGCCTTTATTAACCCACTGGAGCCGTATGGATTACTTTTATTATGGATGGATGGATGCATTTTATTTTTGCTTCAAAATGTGGCCCCCCATTCACAACCATTATAAAGCTTGGGAGGGCTGGGATATTTTTAAACATCTCTCCGACTGTGTTCGTCTGAAAGAAGATAGTCATATACACCTAGGATGGCTTGAATGTGAGTAAATCATAAGATAATTTTCATTTTTGGGTGAACTAACCTTTTAAGTTTACTTTTTTTTTTTTTTTTCAAAACAGAACTTTATCAATACAACATTAAATGTAACACACACATTATATATATATATATATATATATATATATAAGAATTGTGTACATTGCAGTTTTTGCCATCTAAAAGTGAATGACAGCATTTGCCACAGCGATTGTGAAATGATGTGGATTTGCTTAGGCTTGAGAGAATGAAACAGAGCCATTCATCATTCCTTCTTGAGGTAAAGACACCTGTCGCACAGTTATCTTAAGAGAGAAGAAGAGAGCTGGAGGGAAAGAAACAGATCTCCATCCTCCGTATCATCTATCTACTGACTTGCTGATGCAAAGCAATTTTTGGTCTGCGTTTGCTCTTGTGTTTATGTGCATAACCTACGGGTAGATGTCTCTTGCACGGAGCTGATCTCTTTGTCTCTGTCTCCCACTCAGACGCAATATCATTATTTAGCTGTTTGGCAAGAAAGTCCTTATCATCAGTGCTGCAAACATCCCGCATGAGAGATGGACTGCTTCAATCGACAATTACCCCATAAAAGGTGCATCATAGTGATCTCAAGGTAAGAACGAAGTATCTCTGATCCCGTAATGACTAGGGGTGTAACGGTACACAGAAGTCACGGTTCGGTACGTACCTCGGTTTTGGGGTCACGGTTCGGTATGATTTCGGTACAATAGGAAAAATGGTCAAACTTTAGTTTAGAGTCCAATTCTCACTATTAACTATGATTTTTGCCTCAATAAACCCCTAATTACTGCTTATTAGTTAGTAAGGTTGTTAAGTTTAGGTATTGGTATTAAGGGATGGAGAACAAGGTCATGCAGAATAAGGCATTAATATCTGCTTTATAAGCACTAAAAAAACAGCCAATATCCTAGTAATATGCATGTTAATAAGCAAGTAGTTAATAGTGAGAATTGAACCCTAAATTAAAGTGTTACCAGTCAAAGAAACAAATCCACAATGCTAGGTTTCTTTTATTTTCTTTTGAACAGACAGTAGTGCAAATCACAATTTGTTCCACCTAGCAGAATTTAGTCCCCTAGCTGGTACAGTACAGCCTCCTAATAGTGTACTAAGCAGTAAACAGAATGCACTCTTGCATAGGTCATATTTTTTTGCAGGGCTGATAAAAACAAAAGGTATTTAGTCAGCTACAAAACTGAAAAGCATCTCATGTTATAAAAGTACAAAATCAATAGAATAATGAAAAATAAAACTTGTGCATTATGAGCGTTGCAATTTGCTAAACTTAAACTATATTTAAACATTCAAAGCTTAAGCCCAACCCTCCTATACATAATTGTCTGTGTTCCGCTTGAGTGTGCAACACTTTCAAAGTATTCTCCATTGTCCATTTGACGCGTGCGCACTATGTAGTGAACCTTGTTTTCAAACGCATAAGTCATTCGCATATGCGCTGTTCTTCTTCTGCTTTTTCATGTTGGGGCGGTTAGCAATCAGCGTTGTATTACCGAGTGCGCCCCCTTCTGGATTGGAGTGTGGATCGCCCGTGACTGACTGTATTTATTGTCTGATTGCATGCACCGAACCGTGACGTACGTACCGTCTGGTTCGGGATGAATACATGTACCGTTACACCCCTACTAATGACCCTTCAAACAACCTACAAACTTTAGATAGGAGCAGAAAAGAACAGAACAATACCAAACCTGAGGTTATGAGCCCTTGCTCAAGGGTAAAGGCATCAGCTACGACTAACATAGTAAATGATAAAGTATCAGAAACAAGCAGAGACAATGGATCCTCCCACAGGCCTGTGATCAGAAGGTCAACAGACACTTTATTAATAACCCATCCAACCTTTTATTATTCCGAATAAATTTAGCCACGCTAAAAAGCGCAGTTTTTTACGCTCATTAGGCTGATCTTTTGGGCCTTTTTGAAGTACATTCATATGCCCACACACTGTGGTCAATTATACACTCAAGGCTGGACGTCCTGCTCTATTTGTGTTCATTTAACACACACGGCAGACATATTGTAAAGCTCATTTCCACTGAATCAGCACCCTGAGGATTCATTATCTATTCTTTAACATCCTCGACATTAGGAAGATTAAGCCGAGCTCACCGCAGCCTGCAAAGGCCACCGGTACAGCACGGCCTTCATACCCATAATGCATTTAGGTGAATGGCGATTACAGTGTTTACTCAGTTCAGAGTTGGAGTAATATTCTAAGGGGAAAACCACTGCATGCCAGCCTGTTATCTGAAAATGAAAGATAATAAGTGTGAATTCAAACCGTGCGCACACACAAACACCCACGCGCTTAAGCAGCCAGAACAAAACAGGCATGATCGGTTCGCTCTTCTGAACTTTTGCCCCTCTTTAAAGCATTAGCCTTGAGTAAAGTGTTGTGTTCTCCATAATGAAGAGGCGAGACTTAATCTTAGATCAACCGCCCTTTAGAAGGACGGAGAGATGCGACTCTATAGTCCACATGTGAGATCTTCCCCCACCGCCCACATTCACTCCATTTTCTAGGCCCTTTGTCTAGAAAAGACCAGAGAATGGCTATTGATTTCTGATAAACAAGTTTCCACGTTGGGAGATCAGGACCTCTCGATTTCTTCAAGGTCGAGGAGAATGGACAATAACATGTGGCCTGGTCTCCTTTTCTTCGCCTCTGCCCCTGAAGGCCAGCAGGGTCATAAGCATCCAGGCTGGATAATACAAGAGGCAGGGCTCTTTGTATCTAAAATGAGAATCTTTGATGAGCTTGAAGAGCAACTTCAAAAGGACTGAAGGAGAAGAGAGGAAAGTTGAGGAGTACCGACCACATGTTTATCAGGTTGTAGATACACGAGGGAGGAGGGAAAGGCTTCTAAAGTAAATGAAACCAGATGGTGAAACGTGCGCGTGTGTGGATGCTTGCCCTTTGAAATGAGATACAGTGGTCAAATATCATTTTAGCATATCACTTTGATGTTGCTAATTGAGAGAGGGAAATTTCGTGTAACCTTAAAAAGCATGAGTCGGGAAATGAGCTGGCAAATGAGGATCTCACAGGAGACTATAAACAGTTGCGGTGTAATTGTACGCCTCATCTATCAAAGTTCTCACAGAAATGGCCAATACACAGATAAAATGGAGCATGGCCAGTCTGGATGCTAGGAATTTGCAAAAGGACATATTTTCAAAATCAATTAGTCGATAGTAGGTTGCCTAAAAAAACTAGTTCACTAAAATAGCAGTATATAATTAAGCTAGTTTTGGATTTACCTGCTTTTTGTATGACTTGTTCTTACAGTCAAAAACATCTAGGCTAAGAAAACGTCTTGGGAAAAAAAAAAAAAAAAAAAAAAACACTTTTAAAAGTCTAACAATGCCATCTTACATAAAAAAAAAATCAGTACAGCTGCAAAATAAAATAAAATAAAATAAAATAAAATAAAATAAAATAAAATAGAGAAGCACCAATGTTAAAATTTGGGACAAAACCAATAATTTTTTTGAATACTTATTAAATACTATATATATATATATATATATATATATATATATATATATATATATATATATACACATACATACACACATATATATATATATATATATATATATATATATATATATACACACACACACACTTTATAATGCTATGGCTGATAACATATATCAAAATTATATACTATTCTTTGTTTGAAAATAAAATGAAAAAATAATAAAAAAATAAATAAATGCTTTTTAAAAAGTAATGTTTCCTAAATGCTACAAGTGAAATAAAGCATCACAATAATGTATAGTACAGTACATGTATAGTATACAGTGTGAAAAATAGATATTTATTTTGAGATTTGCTAAAGATTACAATATAATTAAACTTTTAGTGTTTTTAAAGAGTAACTTTAAAGGATTAGTTCACTTTCAAATTAAAATTTCCTGATAATTTTCTCACCCCCATCCAAGATGTTTATGTCTTTCTTTCTTCAGTCAAAAAGAAATTAAGGTTTTTGATGAAAACATTCCAGGATTATTCTCCTTATAGTGGACTTCAACGGACCCCAAACGGTTGAAGGTCAAAATTACAGTTTCAGTGCAGCTTCAAAGGACTTTAAACGATACCGGACAAGGAATAAGGGTCTTATCTACTGAAACGATTGGTCATTTTCTAAAAAAAATAAATAAATAAAAATGTATATGCTTTATAAACACAAATGCTCACCTTGCAAGTGCTTCTGCCAGACCGCCTTCCGTATTCTTCAAATAGCTTACGCTGTATGTCCTACACCTTCCCTATTAAACTTAAAGAACTAACGCGGCGTCAGTTCCGTTTTTCCGTAATTTGAATACAGAAGGCGTTCTGGCGAAGCTAGATATTTGGCTTCATAACTTCTTTAAATATGGATATTGTTTTATACAAACGCATCGCTTTGCTTTAGAAGGACTTTATTAAACCCCCGGAGCCGTGTGGAGTACACGCTTATAATGGATGGATGTGGATGGAAGCTTTTTTTTCAGCTCATACTCGTGGGTCCCGTTCAATGCCATTATAAAGCTCAGATGCGTCAGGATATTTATTAATATTTCTTCGATTATGTTCATCAGAAAGAAGAAAGTCATATACACTTAGGATGGCTTGAGGGTGAGTAAAGCTTGGGTGAACTAATCCTTTAAGTGTGTGTTAGATGACGACAATACTTTTTAATGTAAAAATAGGAAATAAACAATTAAAGGAACAATTAAATTAAAATCCATCCATCCATCCATCCATCCATCCCAATATATTTGGTATCCCTACAAAAAAAACTAGTTGTCGGTCGACCATTGTGACTAATCCCTACTATCTATTCTGCATGCATCATGATTTCGGGTTATCACTCTGTTAATATTTCATGTAAAACATGTTATGTTTATTTTAAATTAATGAGGTATGCTGGAGGCAATTCATCCACGCCTTGCAACATCAATTGTTTCAATAGAATAATCATTACCATATGGACAGACAAATAGAATTAAGACAGTAACATATTATATGTTACATAAATTATGTTGAACAGCCATAACATGATTCATTTATGGAGAGATCAACCTCCCCGAAGAGAGGACAGGTTGATGGAGTGTCCTAGCTGACCGACAGAACAACTTTGCTGCAGCGGGCCCCCTTTCCATGTGCCCGCCCTTTGGCGGGTCACGCTCTCCAGTGGCTCCTTACCCTGGCACGACGTGACCCCTGCGTGCCCAACTACACCAATGCCAAGAGCCAGGGAGAGCATTCAGACATGAGTAATGATGCCATCGTAACCAAAGGAACAGCCGGAGAGGACAGCACATGCTCGCCTGCATAATGGAAACTGGAATGCTTGCAACTGGATTCCCTTCCTAACAGAATCTGCCAAATCAGGTTGGACTGCAGAAATTTCCCATTCAGCATCTATGTTCCAAAGCTAAATCTGGAGAGGAGAGTAACTGGAAGAAAAGAAACATGAGAGGTTAAGCCATAGGTTATAAGAGCGACGGAAAACGCGCCAAACGTTGCGTCTGGTGCACCAGAAAAGTAGACTGCGTCATCATCTAGCTGAATGAAGATGAGATGTTCTCAGTTTAAATCAATTACATCAACATATTGTGGCCAATACCAGTGCATCTGTCCGCCAATATATTAAATACCCACTCATGCACTGTATCTGTGTGCGCAGTCTATGAACGTATGAGCGCGCTTGCCAACTGAAATGATGAAGGGAGAGCGGTGACAGTGATGCAGATGGAACGGTGTGATGGGAGCGTTTGCGTGACTGAGGAGGAGAGTGTCTGAATGTGGGGAGGGGGAGACGTGAGATTTCGATCTGTGCGCACGCAACATCAGCATCAGCATCTGTGAGACAGCCGCTGTCGTCTACTGAGCTAAAAGAACCAGAAGAAAAAGGCAGCCTCCAGTGGACCAAATTCTTGGGCTTTGTTTAGATATGCATCCAAATCAAATCCATTTCGATTTTTGTAGTCTAAACAGCAAAAAACCACAATGTTAACAGCCAAAATCTGATGTTTACAAACCCTGATTCAAACTACATCCTTATGATACCATGATGGACATGAGCAGAGGCATGATTTTCTGCTTTCCATCGTCTCTTTCCACGCTGACAGCTCCTCTCAGTAGCTGTATGTGAAAGTCTCTTGGAATTGTGCTGATGCTTACATTGTTACTATAGCAACCAATGTAGATACACTGGATACTGACTATGCTGTCTGAACAAACCTGCAAGATGACATTGAAGACAGTCAATTGTAAGGGTAGGATTTGAAAACCAAACTGAATACGTGTCCAGCGTGAACAAAGCTGTTGATTTCTTAAAGAGTTAGTTCACCCAAAAATGGGTCTGTCATCATTTACTCGCCTTCATTTCATGTCAAACTTGTATGGCTTTCTTTCTTCAATGAAACAAAGAAAAAGATGTTTTGAGAAAGTGTTTTTGTGTTTGTTTTTTGTTTTTTTGGTCTAAACAAAAGAAGTAAATGAGAACTAAACATTACCAAGATTACTCAAAATATCGTGTTTTCCGCAGAAAAAAATGATAGAGTAAATGATAGCAGAATTTTCATTTTTGGGTGAAATAGCCCTTTAAGTAACAATGCTCACAAAGTAAAAGTCATTAATAATAGTGTTGTCAAAGTATGCGTTTGTGTAAAAAAAGATCCATATTTAACAAGCTATGAAGTAAAATATTGTATTCAATGTATGAAGAAAGTGTAAAACTCTTCAAAACGCTTACGCTACGTCCTACACCTTCCCTATTCAACTTACGGAAAAAGTGTAACTGACGCGACGCCAGTTTACACTTTCTTCGTAACTTGAATATGGAAGGCGGTCTGGCGGAAGCTAGATATTGTACTTCATAACTTGTGAAATAATCCTTTAAACACCTCTGATTGGTCATTATGTTCACACGCTCAACAGATATGTCTATGATTGGCAGGCATCTATCAACAGATCCCTAATATATCTGCTGATAGACAGATTCACTGATAGATGCCTGCTTTCAAACGCCCCTGTGTGTATGTGTAAGTGTTCGGTGAAGAGCATCAAAGATGTCTATTTACAACATCTTTTTTAAAGCGTTGATCATTGTAGCCAATCACAGATATATCTGTTGAGCACGTGAACACAATGACCAATCAGAGGTGTTTAAGAATCCGCTCAACAGTGTTCAAAATGCTAGGGGGAAATGCTGGTATTGTCACATTTTTAAAATTTCAGTACTGAAGTCGGTACTTTTGACAACACTAATTAACAAACATACTAGTCATTCAAGTAAAATTCAAGTAAATGTATACGTCAAGTCAACTATTTTTTAAAAGTAGTCAAACTACATATTCCTAAAAAAGCAGAAAAAACAAAAAAGCTATTAATATTTTTTAAATACTTTTTAAAAATTAATTTTATTAATCACCATATTATATAAGCAATTTAATAAATCAGAATAGTATTGTTTTTTCTAGATATATAAATGAATACAAACAATGAAAAAAGTATACAGTTAAAATAAATTAAAAATAATTAACACTTAATGTACTTAATAAATAAAACACATAACTAATAAATAATTCTATAATTCATTTAAATAATTAATATAATTAAATAATTAAAGTGTAAAATACTGACTTAAATGAGATCAGACAGCAAAAACTTTCTAAGAGGCTGTTTTAACATGCCTGAGTCACACAAAAGGAGACAAAAACAGTTGTTTTGTCAAATTTTATTGGAAAAGCTACACAAAGAAAACAGTTGAGCTAGTATTGCTATTTAAAAAAAAAAAAGTATTTAAGTTAGAAGTGGTAGCTTTTTCTAGAAAGAAAAAAGTAAAACTGTCCATGACAGCTTGATGTTAAATGTTGTTGTAGTCTGTATTGTATGTTTACACAATGTAAGAAGGTCGGCACCGAAATGTAGAACAGAACTCAATACATTAATCCACAATATAAAGCTTTAGTTCTCTTTTGACTGACAGACAATTTGTTTAGGTGGAGAGCTTCCCTTGTTAAACAAAAGCAGCAAAGCAGAAGTTTGAACCTGAAGTATGACTTGCTTCAGAAAACCTGACAGGAAAGTAAAGTGAAGAGTTTCAAGCGTGTATGTGACATGCCTGCCGTCTGAGGCGTGAGAATAGCGCTTGCATTCTCAATGCTTTGAGTCAGTGAAATGTAATTCAGTTTATGAAAAGCTTTCTCTTTCACACTCCCCATCCTTTTTATTTTAAGTCTTAACAGGAATGTGTGATACCACCTAAGCATCTAATAAACGGGGCTTGTTGCTATTCCTGCTATCTAGAGAGAAAGGAGAAAAAGGGACAGACTGGCGGTAATGAAAATGGTTTCCCTTTTGTTCTTTGACTGTGAACAGGAGCAGAAAGGTTGTAATTTAACTGCTGGGAGTGCCATGAAGACATTGGATGTAATAATGGCTTTTGCTATCTAATTTGTGTAGGGATTTGCCTGGACACAGTTGATCTCCATAGGCCTTAATGCTACACCGCCTCTGAACGAGAGAGAGAGAGTGAACGAGAGGTGTGAGCCTGTGTTAAAACAGCAGATGGAGTGAAAGTATTTGATGTAGAGTCTAAATGGACTCTTTAACCTTTCTATTTCAGGACAAAACATACACAATACAAACGGTTACAACCGGAGAACATGTAGACAAGCTTTCAGCAAAATTCTGAGTTAAGGTCAATAAAAGTTCACGATCAAAACAAAATCACAGTAGCAAATTAGAATTTCAGCCTTTAGGTGATATACGCATCATCAGATGAGTTCTATATTAATGTTGCTTGCAGTTCCGAGGTTGCTTGGCAACCGCAAACAGCCTGCAGTCAGGCTAATGAACTATATCACTTGCCAGAAGATTTGTTTATTGTAATTATTATTCATAAGAAACAATTCTAATACTGTAATTTTTCTTATTAAAGTAATGCATTTAATTAATTATTGAACATTGCTGTTTTTTTATAGTTGCTGTCACCACTTCATGCTGCCCAAATGCCCATATGGTTAAACTAGCTGTAGTCGTGTCTAAAAACACCTGTCTTTAAACCACTTTCTAATGGTGTCATGAATTGAGAAATCAAGTTATCCTTGATCTTTTAACATGTAAGGCATCAGTGTACTATACTGTACAAACATACACTATATTGCCAAAAGTATTGGGACACCCCTCCAAATCATTGAATTCAGGTGTTCCAATCACTTCCATGGCCACAGGTGTGTAAAATCAAGCACCTAGGCATGCAGACTGCTTCTACAAACATTTGTGAAAGAATGGGTCGCTCTCAGGAGCTCAGTGAATTCAAGCGTGGTACCGTGATAGGTTGCCACCTGTGAAATAAGTCAATTAGTGAAATTTCCTCACAACTAAATATTCCACGGTCAACTGTTAGTGGTATCATAACAAAGTGGAAGCAATTGGGAACAACAGCAACTCAGCCACGAAGTGGTAGGCCACGTAAAATCACAGAGCATGCTGAGGCGCACAGTGCGCAGAACTCGCCAACTTACTCTCTAGAGTCAATAGCTACAGACCTCCAAACTTCGTGTGGCCTTCAGATTAGCTCAAGAACAGTGCATAGAGAGCTTCATGGAATGGGTTTCCATGGCCAAGCAGCTGCATCCAAGCCTTACATCACCAAGTGCAATGCAAAGCGTCGGATGCAGTGGTGTAAAGCACGCCGCCACTGGACTCTAGAGCAGTGGAAATGTGTTCTCTGGAGTGACGAATCACGCTTCTCTGTCTGGCAATCCGATGGACGAGTCTGGGTTTGGCGGTTGCCAGGAGAACGGTACTTGCCTGACTGCATTGTGCCAAGTGTAAAGTTTGGTGGAGGGGGGATTATGGTGTGGGGTTGTTTTTCAGGGGTTGGGCTTGGCCCCTTAGTTCCAGTGAAAGGAACTCTTAATGATTCAGCATGCCAAGACATTTTGGACAATTTCATTCTCCCAACTTTGTGGGAAGAGTTTGGGGATGGCCCCTTCCTGCTCCAACATGACTGTGCACCAGTGCACAAAGCAAGGTCCATAAAGACATGGATGAGCGAGTTTGGTGTGGAGGAACTTGACTGGCCTGCACAGAGTCCTGACCTCAACCCGATAGAACACCGTTGGGATGAATTAGAGCGGAGACTGCGAGCCAGGCCTTCTCGCCAAAATCACTGCCTGATCTCACAAATGCACTTCTAGAAGAATGGTCAAAAATTCCCATAAACACACTCCTAAACCTTGTGAAAAGCCTTCCCACAAGAGTTGAAGCTGTAATACTAAAAATGTAGTACAAAGATGTTACCCATTCATAGCAGTAGGGGTTTATGTTGAAGCCTTGGGGTGCTTTCACACTTGTTAGGTTTGGTTTGATTAAAACAAACTTTGGTGCGATTGCTCTGTTAGTGCGGTTCATTTCAACAAGTGTGAACGCTGCCATCCAAACCCTGATGCGCACCAAACAAGTGGACCGAGACCCCTGAAAAGATGGGTCTCTGCCCACTTTCAAATGAATTCTGTTGTGGTTCGACTGAAATATGAACTCAATATGGACCAAAGACATGTAAACGAACCAAAAACAGTATGTCACAATATGTGACCCTAAAAAGGACAGAATGCTTAAAAGGTTAGTTCACCCAAAAATATTCTGTCATTAATTACTCACCCTCATGTCGTTCCACACCCGTAAGACCTTCGTTCATCTTCGGAACACAAATAAGATATTTTTGATCAAATCCGTTGGCTCAGAGAGGCCTCCACTGCAAGCAAGACAACACTTTCAAATGCTCAGAAAGCTACTAAAGACATATTTAAATCAGTTCATGTGACTACAGTGGTTCAACCTTAATGTTATGAAGTGACGAGAATACTTTTTGATACACGCTCTGAACCACTGATTCGAAACAAATGATTCGTTAAGCTTCGAAGCTTCATGAAGCAGTGTTTTGAAATCGCCCATCACTAGATATTGTTGAATAAAGTAGTTATTTGTTATTTTGGCATACAAAAAGTATTCTCGTTGCTTCATAACATTAAGCTTGGACCACCATAGTCACATGAACTGTTTTAAATACGTCTTTATTAGCTTTCTGGGCACTGAAAGTGTTAATTGTCTTCCTGGCAATGCAGGCCTCTCTAAGCCATCAGATTGTATGAAAAATACTTTAATTTGTGTTCTGAAGATGAACAAAGGTCTTGCGGGTGTGGAATGACATGACGGTGAGTAAATAATGTCAGAATTTTCATTTTTGGGTGAACTAACCCTTTAAGCATACCTGTTTTTTCTCATCATAATCATGATATTGCCCAACACAGTTTAGTTTAGGCATCAGAACTGTGTCTCCTCGCAGCAGATCTTCATTTGTGTGTGTGATGGAGGGACTCCTGCCAATGTTTTGACTCCTTTACACATTTTATAAGCTCTTCATGAGCTGTCAGCTCCATCATATACTGTCATATGTATGCACATAAAGTGAGCGCATTTAGCCCAGCACACACCATTGTTTTGGATGTACGACAAGTTCCGTCACAATATATATATATAGCAGGTTTTTTTTTTTTTTGTATCTTTAGATTCAGTGTTAAAAATGACAGTGTGAACGCTAAGCGAACCAGGACTAAATGTATCGATTTCTTTTTTGGTCCGGACCAAAAGAACCAAGAGAACTGAACTATGGGTGCTTTCACACCTGCCTCATTTAGTTTGGTTGAATCGCACTAGAGTTCGTTGTCCCCCTTGGTGCGATTCATTTGGGCAGGTGTGAATGCAGCAGTTGCACTCGGGTGTGCACCAAAAGCGGACCAAACAAGCATACTGAAACCTCCTTGAAGAGGTGGTCTCGGAATGCTTTCAAATGAACTCTGGAGCAGTTCGCTTGAGATGTGAAAGCAATCTGACCCAACGGACCAACGAACCAAACAATATCATAATTTATAACGGGAAATGTGTTATATAAAAACCAGTATTGTCTGATTCTGTAAGTGAGCACATTAGTTAACGTAGTTGAAAACCAAAGAGTGCCTCTTCATCTTAAATGTTGTGTAATTGTGCTTCTCCGTGCGAGAATGCTGTCCCAACGAAGCCTTGATTCCGGTTCTACCTGCATTATAACATTCATATATGGTCTCGACACAGTTAGCCTACTAGATAGCACTGGGAAATACAGAGAGAGCGCGTTTGAATTTGCCGCAGCATTAATATGAATGTAGTATATAATTTAACAGCCGGAATGATGGCTACATTCGTATAGTGTTTGCGTGTGTCAAATAAAGCTCATGGAGCTAACTTGTCAATCATTCTGATGGATGATGCTGAGAAAACTCTGACCAATAAGAGGACAGATGTACTCGCCTATGACTTGCATAAACACATTTTTTTTAAATGTTGACGTGAGAAAGCGAACCGAACCAAGAAGAAAATGCAACATTGTAACAAATTTAGTCCCTGTTTCGGAAAAAAAAACAAATGATCCATAGATGTAAAAATGCAATAAGTGTGAAGACACCCTTTGGGTGGTTTCCAGTTCAAACAATGCGTTTTCACACCTATCTCTTTAAAGGAGACATGCCCCTTCTAATGGAGCATTTGAATCAGAGGGCTAAAATCAGGGCTATTATTGGTAACAAAACTAAAAACAAAACATTTTCTTTACTTTAAATAAAATAATTATCAACTGAAATAAAAAAAAACCAACATAAAACAACTTTTATTCAGCTAGTTGCCAAGGCAACACTTCTCATTTTCGTTTAGTTTAAAGGTGCAGTATGTAATATTGATAGCTAGTGGTTGAAATGGGTACTCCAGTCCAAATTTAAAATATTGGAGTCCTCCTCAGACTTGACGCTCACGCTGGTTGCCAGATTGAGGACAAGCAACAGGAATGAGCGCAACTGACAGATAAAGGCGACAAGCCTTACACTGTAAGTTGATGAGCTGATTTGTTAGCTGGCTTCCGTGGCTGCAATACGCTGTGTTTTCCACCAAATGACAACCTGGGGTGTCAAAATACTATTGGGTAAATTGGCAGTGGGCAGGATCACACAGACCAAAACAAAAACAGACATTCCGACATGGAACACACATTTCGAAGTAAAATAACTGGCTGTAGCATTGTTTTTCAGAGAAACAAGTATGTGAACTTATTTTACCTTTCTGGACCTCAAAAGGTGCAATGTCATTGCTGCCTATGTGTGGATAAGATACCCTCGGATTTCATCAAAAATATCTTAATTTGTGTTCCGAAGACAAAGGAAGGTCTTAAGGGTTTGGGACGACATGAGGGTGATACTTAATGACAGAAATTAAATTTTTGGGTGAACTAACCCTTTAAGCTGAAGTACTAAAAAACTAAACTAAATAAACTAAACTGAAAACTAAAACTTAAAAAAACAGACGTATTTAAAAAATAATAATAATAATAATAATGTCAAACACACAACAAAATTACTAAAACTTAAAATGAAAACAGAAAATTTAAAATTAAAATCTATTTAAAAATGTGAACAATAACTATAAGAGAATATTAATAATAAAATAACACTGAACCAGAGTAGAACATTGCTTTTTATTTTTATTTTGCATCTTGTGGCTTATTGCATTATTTCATATCAAATTATACAAATGTGTCAAACCATGGAAATGTATGCATGAAACTAAGTGTAACGACAGGAAAATGTGTTTCACAATCTCCTGAGATCGAATTCACAAACATAACACTGGATGTTTGACCAAATTCAAAATTAGCAAAGAAAATAGGGCAGCTTTCAACTCCAGGGAAGCTGAAATAATTCTGGTGTGTGTGTGTGGGTCAAGTTTGCCTAAGTTCTGAGGACCAAATGCGCCCTGAAGGATAGTAAAACCTGAAATTACCTTCACTGAGGGTTCGGCCAACAATCCTGATGAGGAAAATGGCTTAATTAACTTTTTTGTAAATTCCGTAGAAGTTGGGTTTAAGGTTTAAGTGGTAAAGTTAGAGGACAGAAGTCACAGTGATAGAAAAATGTATTCGTGTGTGATCAAATTTGGCTTATTAATTGTTTTGAATGTCAGTCCACATGGCCGAGAGCCGTCAAGCCCAAAGCTGTCAGCCTGGACCACCGCATGAACAGGTGTTAGCTCTAAGGTAAAAACCAAAAGCTGTTCATCCATCAGTCTCGTTAAATAGTGTCTTTTCCTTCCCTGTCCACCTCACTGCAGGACCTAAGAACTACACATTTATTTTAGCTCCTGAATCTGCACCCTGCTGAACTAACTTTTAGCTGTAATGCAGTTTACAACTGTTTTTCTAGTCTGGATGTGGAGCTCAGGCTTACAGCAGAGCAGATGTGCAGCTCTAGCGCAGCTGCGACTCTGTGAAATGTATTTACTAGTGTGCTTCAGTGACAAGTGTCATTGTCTTTTTATCATAAGAACAACATAGTAAAGAGGAAGTGGAAGGTCTTCCATTTGTATGAAAGCTAAATTAAAGTACAGTGTTGAATCACAAACTATAAATCTGTGTTCCTAAGTGACAGTTCACTGGTGGTAACCCTCTATCACACCATCTGCCATGCCTCCTGTGCTTATATATATGAGATTATTTCCTTAAGGAGCTTATGATGCCAAAAGGACTGATGCTTTTAATTGGAACTCAAAAGCAGTGCAAACAAACACATGCAGATGGGTACAAACACTCACTCTCTCTCTCTCTCTCTCTCTCTCTCTCACACACACACACACACACACTGGTGCTCTCGGAAAGCAGCAAGTTCTGTGATCCAGAGGCTGGCAACAGCTGTTGGCAAATAATGTGAGGTAATGTGTGACTCTTTAAAATCGTTAAAAAGGCAGTTCCCTAAATACTCAGAGTGTCAAACAATTAACTAAAATAGACTCTGTTATACTATACTGAGAAGCTATACAAAGAATTTTATACTTGCTGGCCCCGATTTACTAAAATCCCAAATAAAGGGTGTTAATTTGCTTGTAAAATGTATCAAACATATTGTGAGTTACATAATTTTAATTACTTATTTGAAAATAAAATAAAATAAAATTAACTCAGATCCCAAATAAAGGGTGTTAATTTGCTTGTGAAATGTATCAAACATATTGTGTGTTGCATAATTTTATGTAATTACTTATTTGAAAATAAATTAATTAATTTTAAATTCATGTAAAAAATATTTTATATATATATATATATATATATATATATATATAAAATACAGGCCGCACTATGTATTCTCAATTCTGCCAAAATGACAGCAGAGTGCACAACACCAATCACATTAATACCTGCTGTATTAATTTATAATAATTTGTTCACACTGTCACTGTTTCTGAAATTACTTTTAGGATTAATAAATCCTGTGCTATAAATCCGATGCCATTTAATCCACTTGCACTGACACTGGTCTTTATTTTTCATGTTTGAATCCACATCACAAATTACATATTCATTAAACCCACAAAAAAGACAACCTACTTCACGTGTTTGAAAGACACGATCATCAATAAACTACATGAAAAAAATTTAAACCATTTTTTTGCAATCAAAACCCCTCAAATAAACCCTTTAACATCATTTAGTATACATATTATGCATTTTTCCTCCCCACAATCTTGGCGAATTCAGGTTTTACCATCCTTGTGGGTTCATTTGGTCCCCACAGTGTTGGCAAAACCTGACCCACACACACTTACACACACTAAAACCTACCCTAATTGCAGAGGCAACACCTGTCATATCATTGCCAATCTACAACCAGCATCTCTATCCCACAATGCTAACATGATGGTAAAAGTCTGGACAGTGCTCCCACCAGAGGCAGCCAAATTGGACGTTTCACCTCACTGCATGACTACTAGAGAGCCACTCCAATGGTGGACCTATTAGCAGGACAGATATAGCTCTCCTGGGAAGATGGGGAGAGAGAGAGAGAGAGAGAGAGAGAGAGAGAGAGAGAGAGAGAGAGAGAAACGGAAGGAAAGAGTGAAAACCCAATGGAGGGGTGGGATTTTACCCAGCATACTAAGTATGAACTGTATATTTCTAGTTATCTGTCTTCATTTCTGTCAACTGGTTTTGGATCACACCCACATTAACCTCAGCTATTAAGTTCCTCTTATTCGCTCCTTAGCGCTGTATTAAAATCTAATACTCAAGACTAATGCATTTCCTACCATGGCATTTTTTTTAACATTATGACAGGCTAACAGGAGGGCCCATTTGAGACAGATATGCAGAATAAGAGGCTACGCCAAGTCCCCTGGGTGGCGGCATTCATTACTGTATTGTATTAAAAATACAACCGCGCTGAATAAGATATTGATCAAGCTGCGTGGACTGTGAAGCTGCCTGCAGAATTGCAATAATGGTGTAGAAATCATTCACTGCAATTCATTGCAGCCAAAATAATGTTTTGATATATTACATGCCAACAGTTAGACTCAAAAAATCATTTCCTTATTTGTTTTTTTCTAAATTACAGATTACACACTTTTTAATCTTCCCCTTTTTTCCATTTTTTGAAAAATCAAGGAAGACATCTGTGTTTCATTTGTCTGTGTGTGTAAACTAAAAAGCAGCATTGTGTTGTCTGTCACTGAATTTGATGTTCTAGCCGATGTGCTCTGTGATTTGGCTGTTGCACAGCTGAAGCTCCTCTTTCGCTGTTTTTTTTCCCCGCCGTGCACCTGATGGGTTTGAACAATTTGCTCTGCTGGCAGAAAAAAGCATAATCAATCGGGAGATTACAGATAAAAGGCTTTAAAACCAGCCGACCAAGGCACTTTCTACTATAACAATTACACCTAGGCCTACCTCAGGTAGCGGCAATTAAACTGCGAGAGAGTGAGGGGGTGGAAAGAATGAGAGAGAAACAAAGAAGAGAAATGGACAGAAAAAATTTGCAGTGGAGGTGATTCAGGTGAAACATCGCAAAGTCAAGGCAAGCCACTCGGCGGCCATATTGCTAATGCTTCTTATGCAGCTATCGTTCAAAAGGTTGGGGTCAGAAAGATTTTTTTTTTTAACCCTCTGGGGTTGACGAATGTGCAAGCGTGTTCTGGAGCATTTGTTTACTGATAAGAGAGAAAAGAACTTAGAATACTCCATCATTATTGGTCATACAGATAAGAGCAAGACATCATTCGAAACTGTAAAGGGATAAAAAGGGAATTTTTTATTTGTGTACACTAAACCCCACCCCTCAGACCGCAGAGGGTTAAAAAAATTATTTCATTCAGCAAGGATGCTTTAAATTGATCCAAATACTTTTGACAATAAAGACTTTTACATTTTTCTCTATATACAGGCCTAGCAACCCAAAAATAAACAAAAGCATATGCCCATTTTAGCAACATAATCAGTGGGTTTATAACTGACCCAAACAAACCCAAAATATAAGAGTAATGGTAATGAAAAGGACGAACTGAAACTTGTTTGAAAAAAAAAAGAAGATATAAAAGAAAAAAAAAAATGAGTGAAGAGGTACGCATAAGCTGACAGTTGTAAACCATTCTGTCATCAAAACCACAGAGTGCAGCCAGTCCCACACAAAGGCCAAGGACACAGAGTTCTCCTTCATTCACTCTTTCATCTTCATTCCTCCATCTCTCTTACACTCGCCTCCTTTGCTGCTTTCATTCCTTTAGTTTAAGCCATCACCTGGTATTCATAGCAAAAAATTGGAGGGGCAGTGAGGAGAGAGACAGAGAGAATGAGAGCAACATTCAGCAAAAACACCTATATAAAGTATTGACTTGTTGAGTGTTTGTGTGTATGCAGAGCCAGCATGTCCTATAGGTGATACAGGAGGTCGGCTACAGCCTTGAAATGATGGAGGAGGACTTGTAAGACAGTCTAGAATAAATTACGCCGGATGTGAAAACTCTTGTCAAGTAAACCACACCGAAAGAGAGCTTATGTCGATCAGATGTAAACTACAACTATAAAGAGTATACAGTGATTTATTATTATGATGATATATTAAAAACTGGAAATCTATATTTTAATTATGATATTATATTTTTAATGTTGTGTTTCCATGTACAGTATATAGGCTATTTAATCCACACCACCATTCAAAAGTCTGGGGTCAGTAAGATTTTTTGATGATTTTGAAAGAAGACTTTTATTTGATTTACAGTATCTCACAAAAGTGAGTACACCCCTCACATTTCAGCAACCATTTTAGTATATCTTCTCAAGGGACAATACTATAGAAATGAAACTTGGATATATTTTAGAGTAGTCAATGTGCTGATTGTATAGCAGTATAGATTTACTGTCCTCTGAAAATAACTTAACATACAGCCATTATTGTCAAAATAGCTGGCAACAGCACCCTAAGTGATAACAGCTCTACGTCTTTTAACCATACAAAGCCACATGTCCTATTCATCATGTTCATGTTTTTGTCTGCTTGACAGGACCATACAAATTTGCGTATCTTGTATTAGAGCAGTTAAAATTTGGTGCTTTGAGTACAATTCTCTCATACTGACCACTGGATGTTCAACATGGCACCTCATGGCAAAGACCTCTCTGAGGATTTGAGAATTAGAATTGTTGTTCTCCACAAAGATGGCCTAGGCTATAAGAAGATCAGTAACACCCTGAAACTGAGTTACAGTACGGTGGCCAGGGTCATACAGAGGTTTTCCAAGACGGGTTCCACTCGGAACAGGCTCCGCAAGGGTCGATCAAAGAAGTAGAGTCCTCATGCTGTGCATCAGGTGCAGAAGCTGGCTTCAAAAAACAGATGAGTGTTGCCAGCATTGCTTTAGAGGTTGCAGAAGCGAAAGGTCAGCTTGTCAGTGCTCAGACCAGACGCCGCACACTGCAGCAAGTCAGTTTGCATGGCTGTCGTCCCTGAAAGAAGCCTCTTTTGAAGTTGGCTCACAAGAAAGCCCGCAAACAGTTTGCTGAAGACAACCTGTCCAAGAGCATGAATTACTGGAAGCATGTCCTGTGGTCTGATGAGACTAAGATAAACTTGTTTGGCTCAGTTGGTGTCCAGCATGTGTGGCGACGCCCTGGTGAGGAGTACCAAGAAAATTGTGTCTTGCCTACAGTCAAGCATGGTGGTGGTAGCATCATAGTCTGAGGCTGCATGAGTACTGCTGGTACGGGGGAACTGCACTTCATTGAGGGAAACATGGATTCCAACATGTACTGTGACATTCTGAAGCAGAACACGATGCCATCCCTTCAGAAACTGGGCCGAACGGCAGTTTTCCAACATGATAACGACCCCAAACACACCGCCAAGATGACAACTGCCTTGTTGAGGAAGCTGAAGGTGAAGGTGATGGAGTGGCCAAGTATGTCTCCACACCTAAACCTTATTGGAGCACCTGTGGGGCATCCTCAAGCAGAAGGTGGAGAAGTGCCATGTGTCTAACATCCAGCAGCTCCGTGATGTCATTATGGAGGAGTGGAAGAGGATCCCAACAACAACCTGTGCAGCTCTGGTGAATTCCATGCCCATGAGGATTAAGGCAGTGCTAGATAACAGTGGTGCTCACACAAAATATTGACACTTTGGACACAGTTTTGACATGTTCACTTAAGGTGTACTCACTTTTGGTGCCAGTTATTTAGACAATAATGGCTGTGTGTTGAGTTATTTTTAGAGGACAGTAAATCTGTACTACTATACAAGCAGCACATTGACTACTCTAAAGTATATCCAATTTTCATTTCTATAGTATTGTCGCTTGAGAAGATATACTAAAATGGTTGCTGAAATGTGAGGGGTGTACTCACTTTTGTGACATACTGTAAAATACAGTAAAAATGACTGTTTTCTATTTTATTATATTTTAAATAAACTTTAAATGGCACATTACTTCATTATTCAGAAATCATTTTAATAAGCTAAACTCTAATATATAAATTTGGAGCTCAAGAATCATTTCTTTTTATTATCAATGTTGAAAGTCATGATACATTTTTTTAGGATTATTTGATAAACGGAAAGTTTAAAAGAATAGTATTTATTTGAAATAGAATTTCTTGTATCTTTTGTTACATTAAAAATATCTTTACTGTCACTTTCGATCAATTTAACATGTCCTTGCTGAATAAAAGTATTAATTTCTTAAAAAAAAAAAACTCTTACTGACCCCAAACTATTAAATAGTAATATATGCCCTATTTAACATATTTATTTTTAATTTATATTATTTTCTCCTCTACTTTGCATTTACTGTTTTCATTTGTCCAAACCCATTTTAATTTTCTGATCAAATTATTGTTTATTAACTTCCTGACAAACATGGAATTTTCTGATATTTATGAGAAAACGCATCCCCGCCAAACAGAATTTTCCGGCTTTCCGTGTTTTCACTGTTTATATGGTAGGGGACGCTATTACACATCTTCTTAAAGACTACTGAATCTCCTGATCAAAATACATGCGAAGAAGATACACAAACAAGGGATATCATATGTAATCATATGCATATATAAAATAACGTGATCACCAACATCATATAAACCAAACAGCATATAAACCAAAACTGCCTAATTTACTGAATGAAATGTCAACCCAGGACAAGCTACAGGACTGTGCAAGCATTAGGGGTGTTGATGGACTCGATCTACTCCATCCATATTGTTTTGATTATCGTTCTGAATCCGAACCAGATGCAGTCTTTGACAAAAATGTGATTTTCTCAGCTTTTTGCTCAAAATGTTGTTTTTTTATGAAACTTACCCACATTCAAATGTTGATAAAAAAGAATGCATGAAGCTAGAATAAAATGTTTCATTTTCATGACCTAAATTTGGGCATTTCAAATGTAAGGCCGGGCCTGTGTGCATATATAGTACATATCTCTGTATATACAGCCATGTATATGGACATCTACAGTACATAGTATATACCCACTTATACCTGTAGTTTTGCATATGTGTATGTTTGTGAAGCATGTGTGTCGGCACCTTAGGTCTAGCCACTTTTGAGTCACACTCATGGCTCTCGACAGGGGGGGAGAGCGTGTGCGTGTTTGTGCGAACGCATTCATGTAAAGCAGCCGGAGGAATAATGTCTGCTGTCTAAACAGTGACCATCACCATTACTGTTGTCAGGATGATGTCGTCAACATCTTTCTACATCGCTTCAACCATATGGCCCTTTCTCTTGTTTACACTAACACCACACAAACACAGTAAAAAAAAACATTAAATACTAAAATAAAGAAGTTCTCTGGTCCGCAGAGAGTTTTCACATCCTTTTAAAGCTATTCAAAGTGCTTGCATGAGCCATATTATTATCCATTATAGTGCATTTGCAAAAATCTTGAAGGGCAACGCACTATATGTACCAGCTTACCATCTGACAAAAGATCACTGGCAAAGAAAGTAAAATGTGCTGGCCTGGAAATACAGACCCTGCTGGCCTGCACATATCCTATTCTCGTGCAAAGTGCAGAGTAAACAGAAAAACCGAACCCAGTGCCACGTCTTGTTTCCACAAAGCATTGTGGGCGAGTGTGCTTTGAGTGCAAAACATACACAGCTCGAGTTTAGGACAGGACTGCCCTTTAAGCGCAGACTCTGCAAGGCTTTTTTCCCTCCTTTGTGATCTCTCTCCTTCTTTTAATCTCTGAACGAATGCAGAAATGGTCAGCGCAGGTGTTATTTTCCAGTGGCCCTAGCAGCTCTGCAGGTGGACTATATGCTTGTCACGCAGTCCATTATATCCCGCACATGCGCAATGCTTCCAGTGTTCCATTATGGAGGCAATTTTAGGCTCTATAACAGCATAAATTCACTAGCAAAAACATACAATTTAAAAACTGCCCCCCATGGAGTCAAATGTACATGAAAAAGAGGTCTGTCTATAGAGCGACTCCCAGGGCAAGCGCCTCATCTTTGACAAACAGCCAGACCGAACGCGTGTGAACCGTACAATAGAACCGCGAGGGGTGATTGACCGAAGTGAGTCGAGAATGATTGAATGAGCATGCTGGGAAAATGTGCCAGCTCTGAAACTCTGAACAGAACCGAGGGAGCAGAGGTGAGTCTTCAGTAATCACTAACAAAGATTGGGTTCTCCGTGTCAGCCAGCAGACCTGAAAGTATGCAAAGTAAATTTCAGGAAAAAAAAAAAAAAAAAGATGTACATCTGCTGCCGCAGCGATGCTTCGGTCGGATGGAGTCACACGGGTTTGTGGTCCAACATTGAAAAACAATAATCACATTTGAGATCTGGCATATTCAGAGTCATGCAGAGCTGTATCCGGGAACATATTTCTCAAGTACTCACCATGGCCAGATGACAGCAGGGTATCTACAAGTGAGAGAAAACAGAGAGATGGTTAGAAGAAGAAAACAACTTTTATACACAAAATAGATATTAGCAAGTACACTCAATCAACAGGATTCAGCACAACAAACCTTGCCAATATGTAAACATAAGGTTTAACATAATGCTTTAAGACACTAGAGACAGTTTAGATTTACAATAATTGTGCTAATGTGGCTGGCCAATTGAGTCATTTAAGTCATTGATTTAGCCAATTAATTCAAAAACAGATTCATTCAAGTCAAGTAATTTTAAAGGAGCGAGTCATTGAATCCTTTGTTCAACCATTTTGTTCAAACACATTGATTAATTTAGGAATGAATCAAATGACTGGCTAGTCTTTTGAATCATTAATTTAATTAATTCGTTCAAACATAGTGATTAACTGAAATGACTGTAAATATGAGTCACTGAATAATTCATAAAACCAATTTGTTGAAACACAGTGATTCATTTAGGAATGAATCAAATGACTGTCTTTATTAGACTTTTGAATCATTCATTCAAACAATTCAAGATTTATACAAATTGCTGTAAATATAAGTGAGTTGTTGAATCATTCACTCAAACAATTTGTTCAAAAACACAGATTCATTCAAGTGACTAAGTATGAGTTATTAAATGGTATGAATCACAGAATCATTCATTCAACTGGAATGAAACACCACTATGTGTTGCTTGGAGTCGCAAAAGTTGATCCTGCTTTGGCTTTGTTTGGAACTATTTCTGTTAGAGAAGCAAAACTACATACACAAAGTATCTGGCAACATTTTTAGTTTTATTAAACCAGTAATATTAACTTCTTGCCAAATCACAGCCAATATTATTTAACAACAGCACTCTTGCTTGTGTGATAATGCTTAAAAATATAATACTAACAACTGAGAATAACCCTGCGCTTGAATGCTCATATCGCTCTTCCAAGGTTTTCCCCTTTAATTTTTCTTGTATATATTCAGAGTTCCACTTCACTCTCTATGCAAAATAGGAAAGTGGGGAATTGAATTTTCAATGAGCCAGCTCAACTGACTGCATCTTCTTTGGGTTGAAATACAGTTTTGTCTCAAAGTTCATGCATTCCTTTACCTGCGAGTACGCAATCCATGTTTCAAAACTTCTGCATGTGGACAATCACACACATAAACAGACAAAATCCAGAGTGCTGTAGGTCTTCCAAACAATGTTCCTTTATTATACATGAATAACAATTTCTCATTTATTCAGTATCTCATCCCCCACTGCTGCGAATTCAGGCAGTTCCTCTCTCCTCCCCAAGGCTTCATGCAGACTCATTGGCACACAATCTGGGCATTTTGGCATGGATGCAGACTCTAACGCTGTGTCTGAACTCTCGCCCATGCCTAAACCTTGTAGCGCTCACCAGGAGATGACTAACAATCACTGTTACGATTTCAGACTCCCAGCACGTATGGGGCAGACTTAGCCAACTGTAAAACATCAAGGAACTTGCTTCTACCCTGAAAGAAACCTTAAAAATAAATACTTCCTTCATTTGAATAATGAACTAAGAATCTCTCCTCTGCTGATGATTCATTCGAGATGCCGACACACGTTTAGGTTCAATTAAGCAGCATCTGCCTGAAGAAAATAATTGTATAAAACATTTTCAGCATTCCAAGGACCCACTCAGCCTTTCCTGTCTATACACTGTCTGTTCCCTTGAGTCACGAGCCCCCGTTGTGTGTTTAAATCACTCTAGCTGGATGAATATACGTGCGCTCTTTCATACATCTTCGAAATGGAAAGGTCATCGCAATTTATTTCTCTCTCTGAACATACAGATTACTCCGTTTCTTGTTCAATAGTGTTTTCGGTCAATGCCTGCATACAGCGTAAAAAACCCAAACTAAAGCCATTGACAATGTTTCCTATGAACCGTGCAGAACAAGTTCTGCTTTACATCTCAGCATTCGGGTTTTGTAGCAATGTGACAGAGCCGTGAGGTCTCCAAAGATCCTCTGCAACACATTACTGAGCACATTCTTGTAACAATACAAAGCCAATATAATTAAAATTGTGCTAATGAACAAGCAAATGTACCAAAAAAAAGAAAGAAAGAAAAAACAAAAGAAAGTTTCATATTAAGTGCAGAAGTAATGCTCAATTCTGCTGGGTCTTGTTAAAACAAGCAGAGGGAGACAGAATGAGAAAGAAGACGATGCAAAGAAATATATCTACCAACAAAACACTCCCACAACAAAAACATGAATAATTCATTGCACAAATGGCAACAAACAATATTCTGTTCCACATGGATTTCTGTATTAATTGGAGTGAGTGTAGTGAGAAGTAGAAATTTCCATGTTTCCTCCATGTCTTTCTCCCTACTGGAGAGAAAGCCGGAAAGTTAGCTTCATACAAATTAATTAGTTGTCTGATTATGAAAAACAACAATGGACTTTATTGTTTTTGTTTGTTTTGATTAATTATTACTAATGGGTTGCGTGCAGAATAACAATGAGGTAAAACGTTCTTGATTGCTTTAATAAGCCGAAGTGCACTGCTGAGGGTTTAGGTTGTCAAAAGCAGTGACAGTGAAAATAAACATCATTCTGGGGATTGTTTGCATTATTTGAGCTTCTCTAGAAATGGAACATACATTGTTTTAATGTTTATTGTCACTATATTGATAGGAGATTTGAACCTGACCCTCCCACATCAACACATGTGTTTGGATCCTTTTTTCCAATTTGGATAATGTATTCAGCCACAAAAATATCAACTGGATACAAGCCAAATCAGAGTGGAAAAAAATCCACCTTGTTTGCTTTAGTAAATTGCTGTTGTCTATTACTGATTATTTATGTGCAACAGGATTAAGCCAATAATATACTTTACGCAAATATGCCAAAGTAAACGCAACTGAACATACCACTGGACATACTAAACGTGTGGAAATAAGCCTCAGTACTCAAGGGGGCAGTAGAGTTTCCTTCAAATGTCTTTGCAACCACACTAAATTGTTAGATCGGACCCTAACCATAACCTTAAACAGTATTATTATACAGTTAGCCAGCTATATAAACATGGAAAATTTAAATAATTTGCAAAGCAAGACTTTTTTCAAACTGTTGCTCTGACAGTAGTTGACCTGAAAGAACTGGCCATAGAAGAAAACATTTTGTTAATGCCTGAAATAGTGACCATTGTGGCAACCCTTAAGGTGTGATTACATTCTATTTTCAATAGTAATATGTAATGCGTAATATGTAATATGTAATATAGTAATATGTAATATGTAATAGTAATATGAAGCACAGCTCACACAGAAGTCACTTTCAAACCAAGCATGTGACAAAATTGGCTATGTGAAATCTGCCTGGGGAAATCTTTCGCCCTCACAAAAATCCAGATTGTGTGAATTTCTATTGAAATCACTGGATTATGGCAACAAAAATTCAATGAACAACAGTAAATGTGACTACACCCTAAGAACGCACTATTTGCATTATAAATTGCCATCTGACACATTTTGGAAAGCCACAACAATTGCATGAAAACATAGCATTTGCATTTACGTACCTGCATAGAGTTTATTTCTGGCCTTAAAGGGATAGTTCACCCAAAAATGAAAATTCTGTCATTAATTACTCACTCTCATGTTGTTCCAAACCCATAAGACTTTCGTTCATCTTTGGAACCCAAATGAAGATCTTTTTGATGAAATCTGAGCAATTTCTGTCCCTCCATAGACAGCTACTGTACGCAACTACCACTTTGACCCTTCAAAAAGTTCATAAAGAGATCGTAAACCTAATCCATATGAATTGAGTGGTTTAGTACAAATTTTATGAAGATACTCGATCACTTTATATGATGAACAGGTATAATTTAGGCTTTTATTCACATATAAGCATTGATCAGAGAAGCTCAAACGTGCTGAGATGAGAACAAACCTCACTGGTTCTCACACGAGTCAAGCAAACATGCTTGAGCTTCCGTTTAGCACAACTGATGTGTGAGTTGATGAATATTTATATGTGAATAAAAGCCTAAATTCACAGTTGATGGTCCTCATAGACTTCTATAGTATTTTTTTCCATTCTATGGAAGTCAGTTGGGTCCATCAACTGTTTGGTTACCCACATTCTTCGAAATATTTTATGTTCAAATGAAGAAAGAAACTCATACAGGTTTGGAACACCTCAAAGGGTGAGTAAATGATGACAGAAGTTTCAGTTTTTGCTGGTGAAGTCTAAGAAAAGTCATGCTGGTCTTTTCCACAGGGTAGGCTTTATGTTATCTATGTTGTAAACCCGGCAGAGTTTGATCTTGAGGATCTAGCTTTAGTCAGGATAAAGTGAAGATGGAAGTGCAAACCATCTTCTGAACTGAAGTCCAAAGTGACCAAAGAATATCACTTTCAATCTAATAACCAGGTTCAGTATGTCTGGAGCCTCCATGCATAATCTCATATCTCTAAACCTTTGCAGTTGTGGGCACAGCCTCTCGCTGTCATGTGACACACCATAAAAGAGGTAATATCCTGTAGGTGTGACATGGTTAAATCCGGCCACGTGCAACCGTAGAGCAGATCAGGAGGATTTCACACATTCAGCGAGGTAATCGAAAAGAGTCTCCACAAACATACACACACACATGGCAGAGGTAACAGAACAACAGAGGGATGCACGTACAGCACAAACAGATTGTGAGGGTAATTCAATTTCCTGCTGCAGCGCTGAGGCTCAAATGGTCTCCATCAGTGGTTCAATCAGCGGCTGGTTCTGTAATTTCCCCAGCTGGACTCTCACCTCGTCTCACGCATTGAAGGGATGCACCCGGGCCAGCGCTGATACTCCAGCAAAATACTAAAGTACAGAACTAGCACTTTAGACGATACAGTAGAATGCTGTGATATCACACAGCACATGGTCTGTTAAACCTGTTGTTGCTAAACAAAGGAAGATACACCCTTTACAACACAGCTAAAGGAATAGTGTTGAAAATTACCTTTGCAAAAGTGTAATACTAAAGTGCTGAAGATTTGTAGCAGGGAATGGATACACTACACAAGCATTATTTTTTTACCACATTTTCAAGGAGAGACATACTGGTCAAGATCTTGTATTGACAATGCAAGAGTCAAGCACTCTGTAAAGTCTCCTCCAGCACATCCCAAAGACTTTCAATAAATTTAAGGTCTGGACTCAGAGATGCCAATTGATGTGTGAAAATGATTCTTCATGCTCCCTCCCAACCATTCTTTCACAATTTGAGCTGGATGAATCTTGGCATTGTCATCCTAGAATATGGCCATGATGTGTCTTCCTACATGGTTGTTTAAGAAATGAAAAGCTACACACTCCATCTTTAAGGGTTAAAAGAACTGTTGCCAAACATCTAACATGCTATAAACATAATAATCACTGTAATAATGATCCAATCATAGACTCTTAAGCATTTGCCTATTTAAATCCAAACAACGACTTTTTTTTTTCTTTCTTTTTTTTGGCCTGGCATAATATACATACATATTTTATGATATCTGGCAATTCGTCACCTTGGAATTATAAGGTTCTATCTGACATTTTTCTCAAAACTGATTTATGCAAATTCTTATTCTGTGATAACTTATTTACTAGGGGTGTAACGATACCCTCATGTCACGATTCCATACATATCATGATACTGAACTCACGATATGATATTATTGCGATACTCCAAGACATTTGGTAAAAGGATAACAAAAAAATGTACTGTTGATTAAAATGCTAAATTTGGTATTACATTGGTGTGGAAATGAATAGGCTTGCTAACCCAATGCACAGGACAATGTTGATACCAGAATAAAAATATTCATGATTTTAATGCTGAAACACAGATTTATTTTAGATGTTTGCATTCTGTCACTGACTAGATATATTAAAATAATGTAGGCCACTTTTTACTGGTAACACAAGACATTTGGCATTATCAGGACCCACAAATAGTCCCCCATTGCATTATTATACATTATATTCAACATTATATATAGTAGTTTAATGTAGTACTTAGAGTTGTCAAAAGTATCGACTTCGGTACCAATCGGTAATGAAATTTTAAAAATGTGAAGCTTTGAGAGCTGTTGAGCGGATTTGTAAACACCTCTGATTGGCCATTGTGTTCACATGCTCATCGAATATGTCTGTGATTGGCTACAATGGTCAACGCGCGGGAGCATTTGAAAGCACAAGGAAGTGTTTGAATTTAAAAGCGTTTTGAAAGCAGGAGCGGGAGCGTTTGAAAGCAGGCATCTATCAGCAGACTGGTCCGCGATAGACGTCTGCTTTCAAACGGTCCCCTGTGTATCTGTGTAAGCACTCGGTGAAGACCGCCATTGATGACTATTTACGACGTTTTTGAAGTGCTGATCATTGAATCCAATCACAGACATATCCGATGAGCCATGAACACAAAGGCCAATCAGAGGTGTTTACGAAACAGCGCTCAAAGCTTCACATTTTTTTAAAAATTCAGTACCGACGTGGTACCGAAGTTGGTACTTTTGACAACTCTAGTAGTACTGACTGTAAACTTGAATTTTTTTCTCACACAGTAATTTTCATTTTAGATGAACTATGCACAACACATATTGTCACTATCCACGATATTGTTGCATTTTGTATTGCGATATATTGTTACACAATATATTGTTACACCCCAATTACTTACATTATGTCATGTTCTTACATTTTGGGACTTTTTTTTTTTAAAAACAAAAAGGGTCTATCCACAAAGGAGTATGGAATGCAAAAACTTTGAAGCTCAATATCTCAAAACTGCTCAGAATTCAGATAGAACCTTATGATTCCAAGGTGGCGAATTACGTTTAATACAACAAAACACAAGTTAAAAACACAAATTCCAGATCACTAAAGTATTCTAGAAGACAGCCAGACTTCTCTAGTGTAAAGTCTAGGGGGAAGAAGAGGTATAGGGAGTTTTTGTTGTTGTTGTTTGTTGTTGTTTTTAGGGTGGGGAGTCGTGTCTCTCAGTGTTTACATGAACCCTACATCAGTGTCTGGAAAATGTAAAATAGGTAGCTGAAGTATTCCATTTATAAAAGGATTAAATTGCTACATCACAGTGCAAAAGCACAGTTTTAGCTACATGAACAGAGGATTTAACAAGGACTGCAAATTTACAAAATTACAAAGAGGTGAGGAGTCATTCCAGCAAGCAGAACTGAAAATGAAAAATGATTACAATGCCACATGTACGATGCCACAGGGGTAAAAAGTTTCTAACAGTACAGAAGTTTTATTCTATATTTTAAAACTACAGTAAGACAGTTCCAACTTTGCAACTTGGAATCATGGGGTTGTGCGTTTCACCGCTCACTGCTCTGTATAGCTCATTAAAAACTGCTGTAGTCCATCATTTCACCAAATGCTTTCACATTCAAAACTAATTTGCGCTGAAATACTACATCACATACTGTAATAACCTGTTTTAATCGGTAAACTGCATAGAGACTATACTATTAAAAGCCTTATGGTCAAATTTGACATTGTGATTCTCAGCACAAAGGCCTAACTAGACACAACTGGTGCTGATCCAGACTTTTGGATTCAATAACTTCTGCAAAATTAAGAGAACATAGACGTCTGACCATATGGCTCGCTGATTTTTGGACGAAAGTAAGCATAAATTCTTGCAAAGCTCAGATGCTCATAATATGCCTGCTTTGTCAGGAGCAAATTAATGCAATGCTGGTAAGATATTATTCTTTTTTGGGTAAGAAACTGCTGATGAACAATATTTATGAGTAAATCAACTGAACCTCATGTTATTAAGTTTCATCTATGAATGCAATATTACGCTCCCTTAGTGCAGTTTTCAGGATCTAAGAAAAACATGAGATAAGAGATACATTTTCTTGCATCAGTGTTGACTGGTGGACAGTATAAGTGCTTTCCTCATCTCTCTCAGGAGAAAATATTTTTATGTTTTGATGTCCATACTGCACATCAACACATTTTGGCAACACCGCACAAAATATTTTCCCTCATTTTTATATGTGCCTGCATGTTTGTTTTTATCAGAGTGTTCTATATATGCGTATCATCAACTAATTAGAAATGAAGGGTAGTCAGCCACAGTTTGTGGCTCCCCCCACGCTAATGTCACGAACAGAGGGGGAGGGGGAGTCTAAAAATCACTGTTGGTGCCAAACCAGCACTGACTGAGGCAGATTTTATTTTTTTAAATGCAGTGCCCTTTGTGCTGTTCAAGAATAGAGAGATGAAAAGAGAAAAATGCATCTGTGTTTGAAAGGTATTTTGGTAGATATGTCAGAAAAGAATGAGCTCAAAGAAAAGGAGGTAAACAGTGTGTTTACAAACACTGCAACATAAATTCTCTTGACTACCAACAGAGAGAGATCTCCAAGGGCTAGTAGGGGGCCAACAGCTTCATCAGCAGATTTTGTTATACATAATCATTTAATTGTTTTTCACTCGTTGCCTGCTGTTCTGACAAACATTAAAAAACTGGATGAGAGTCACTAGTTCTGCAGTCATATATCTTACTGCCACACTGTTATTTTAAGTCACCTATCAAGTAAAGTGGATGGTTTTGTATTTATCCACTGCACCACACCACTTATGCTGCTTTTAAATATAAAATAACCAAGGTTGGTAATTAACACTTAAAAAAGTCTAGTTCCCCATTTTTAAAAAAAATAAATAAATAAAAAATAATAATTATTAGCATTATTATTTATAACTTTCTAACTATTTTAATTATTTTATTAAACAACAACAAATTACAATGTGTAGATATTCTATTTTAAATATATATATATATATTAATAATAATAACAAACAAATAATATTCCTTAACTTTCTAATTATTATTATTTGATTAAACAACAACAACAAATAACAATAATGTATAGATATTTTATATAAAATATATATTCTAATATATCGTAACAACAATACATATATATATATATATATATATATATATATAATATATAACAAATATATATATAATATTTGTTGTTTTTAAATACAGCTATTATTAATAATAATAATAATAATAATAATATATTTCCAGGTTTACTGTCATTGTAAGCAAGCTTTACATTTTGAATAAATGCATATACATAATTCAACATCATCATCATAAAAGTATCATATTTGCCCATCAATATTAATTATAAGACATTATATATGCAGGTTTAAAAAACGGTTAGTTCCTGTCCTTGATTCTGATTGGTCAATAGCTGTGTTTTATTCACGATAAAACACGGCTATGACCGCTTCACCCAACGGTTCTGTGTATC
The DNA here is from genome assembly GCA_039654765.1 of Mylopharyngodon piceus. NCBI lineage: Eukaryota > Metazoa > Chordata > Actinopteri > Cypriniformes > Xenocyprididae > Mylopharyngodon > Mylopharyngodon piceus. Next base: position 22,104,518 of record CM077452.1, on the reverse strand, counting down.
ACTACACAACACCCTTAGCAACCACTCTTAGCAATGTAAACTGTATGTTCTCAATTGATATTGTTCATTGAAGCTTACTGTAATATGTAGAAGAGTATTGTGAGAAAAAGATTGAGTGAGCGAGTTTATTACCTGCATTCAGATTTAGCATTTTCCTTCAGGTCAGTCCTATGTGCATAATAAAAAATCTGTTTAAATGTCCGATGTATTACCCTGTCCTTTTAACAGTTAAGGGGTTTTCCCGTGACTGACAGCGCTAGTCAAAGCATTTGTCAGTTGCGTCTTGTTCCGTGTTCACAACAATTCAGTCTTTTCAATGTAAAAGTCTTCGATACTTTGATGTTTTGTTCTACAACGTACACTGCACATGCTCAGACCCCAAACTGTCTTATCTAGTTACTTACGTTTTCAAAAATGAACATAACTGCTACAAAATTTGTGTTTTCGCTATGAGTGTGTGTAATTTACGTTGTAGAACAAAACGTCAAAGTATAGTCAAGTTATGTTAACCACAGACTTTATTTTACTCATAAATTGAAAAACCCCATTATAAAACCCCATAGTAACATCTCGAAGGAAACAGCGGCGAATTAGACTTCCGGGTTCTGACCTGATACCTTCACCACTCCATTACATCTCACCCTTTTTTTGTCCTGTGCCTTGTGAATTCAAGTGACAGCTATGCGCTTACCACTTATAGCTTGAACTGGCATTTTACACAGCCAGCCAAGCAAAACAAAACTCTTAAAATATAATGATCATCTCCCAAATCATGAATGTGTGAACTTCTAAAATTAGGAAGGAAATATCTCCCGGTTAAATTGGTTGCTACGGTTGATCGTCATCACATCATTATCTTCATCACAGTGATGAGTTAGTGCTCAAAGTAAAACAAGGACACGGTGTCTCTGCGGTGGGTATGTTTAGTGCCCACAGTCAGTAAACGATTGCACATACATGTATATTCAGTCTTATTTCTGCGTCTCTGTCACTTTCTCTCTTCCTGCCCCGTCTTTTCTCTCTTCCTTCATCATGCAGTCGGAGCCTGTGGGCACAGTGTGGGAGATATGCAGTAAGCTCTCCTCTCCTCTCTCTAATCTCATTTCCCACTGCCTGGATTAAACAAATGTCTGTCATTACCGCTCACTGGTGGAGGGGAGGAGGGTTTAGGGTCCACAGGAGCGGCAGAGAAAAAGGGAGGGCGGGAGTGACAGAACGACAGAGAGAGAGAGAGACAGGGAAACGGAAAATAAAATAACTGGAAGAAAAAAGCGAGAGCAGGTACTAAAGAGACCATCAAATGAGGGACCCAGGGAGATAGCGAGAAATTGAGACAAAATAAGAGCAAGTGATGGAGCGGGAGAGTGAGAGGGAGATATTTTCAGAGCAGTCTTCTCTTACCTTCAACAAACTGCTCACTCTAACTGCCCACAGATGGGCTGCAGCCATAACAGGACTAAACACCACTAAATAGAGCTGCACGATATTGAAAAAAATGGACACTGTGATATACTTTTTCTGCCATATATATTGCAATATGAAGAAATACAGTAATGTTCCACAGATGACTTGAATAACTATATTTTAAAATAATTAATCGTTCTAGAATGAGTGGGGTGATTTTATTAGGGAGTGTGAAGTAAAAATAATTTTAAAAGGTTATTATTATTATTATTATTATTAATTCTGAGTGCGAACCATCCTTTTTATGGCTGAACAATTTTTTTTTTTTTTTTTGGGGGGGGGGGGGGGGGGGGGGTTTTTTAAAGTTGGGAATTACTTTTTACAAGAACTAACTATTTAGTCAAAAATAATAATTGTGATTTTTATTGCGATTATTAATATATCAAACAAAATAAGAAATGTATTGTAAAATTGTAACTATAATATTGTAAATTGTACTATAAAACAAGAAATCAAGTATTTAAATATAGCTGCAAGCAGCGACGACGGGCCCAAGCCTTAAGGAAACCTGTGCATGGCAGGCAACATACAATCTTAATTTAATTTAAATCAAACAATGATTTTACATGATATGAGACACTTCCTCTTTCCCTTTTTTGAAATTACTTTAATCCCTCGCCATGGCAACACTGTTCGAGATGTTCTATAATCGTTCACAATTTAGCATCTTCAATCCAAAGCATCTCTTATGGGGCAGTCAGTGAGTCTGACTGGTAACCCAAAGGTTGCTGGTTTGATTCCAGGAAATGGCTGAGGTGCCCTTGAGCAAGGCACCTAACCCCCATTCGCTCCCCGGGCGCCACAGCATAAAGGCTGCCCACTGCTCCGGGTGTGTATCACGGTTTGCAGTGTGTGTGTGTGTGTGTGTGTGTGTGTGTGTGTGTGTGTTCACTACTCACTACTCTGCTCCTAATGTGCACTAACTTGGATGGGTTAAATGCAGAGGACAAATTCCGAGTATGGGTTACCATACTTGGCCTTCATGTGTCACTTTCACTTTCACTTTTCACTCTTGAATCTCCAATGAGGAGCACTTAAAAACTCAGAGCCTGATTATTCAAAAAATCCACGTTCAAACCAAAATATCCCCCTCCTCCTCGTCCATTTCTAAGGCTTTGCCCATATCTACTGGCTGACAACTTTGACGTTTGTCGAATTTCATGCAATTTGAAGCATGCTAAGAGCCTCAAAAACACCCAAGAATATTATAAAAGTTTGACGTGTTCCCATGGCAACAGCATTTAAGATATCAAGAATCCTTTCACAGGTCTACCATCTGCCATGTCTTGACATTATTCTGACGAAGTTTAAAGTGAATTGGATAAAAATAAGAGGAGCGATTTCAAAGCATTTTGAAAGTGACACACTTCCTGTTGCCAGTTGGTGGCGCTATGACTTTGACTCACAATAGTCACATCCATGTGATGGGCCTCCTACAATGAACACACAGCTGAAGTTTCATCAAAATAAGTCAATGTTTGCAGAAGTTATAACACATTTCCTTTTTACCTTTTTCCACCATAAATACGTTTTTGAGATGTCAAAAATCCGTCCGCAATTTAGCATTCTTAATGTCTTGACTTCATGTTGAAAAAGTTTGGTGTGAATTGTATGATGGCCTTTGGAGCAGTAGTTAAAAATTGAGAGCTTGGTTCAAAAAATCATTTTATTTTGCCGGGTTTCCGGCAAACGGATGTAAACACTGCCAAAGCTTGGCACTTAAGTGGGCAAATCACGGCCTGATGAAGCACTGTATCATGGGCTGCACGCGTGTGAAAAGCAGTGTCATTCTGGAGCTGGTTGCACATTTATTTATTTAATTAAATCGCAGTCTGCTCGATTTTGAAATCACATTAAGCCACATCACACCATATCAATTTTATTTCGATAAATCGTGCAGCCCTAGCACTGATTGGAAAAAGAGACCGAGACGAAGAAGAAAAGAAGAGGTGACAGCAAGACAGAGAGAGACACGACAGTCTCCCCGTCGCTAAGAAAAATTGCCAGCATGTGGTAACACTGCATCAGAAGACCCAGTGGCAAGCCTTCCACCATCATCAACCAATCCAATGTCTTTTTCATTGAAAAGAAAGCAACTCTCCCACTATCAGCACATAAAGAGCGGTTATACACTCAAGATACACCTAAAGCCCAAAGGGGGTCCGTTCCACTGTGTCTATAGTTAGTCCCGCTTGGGGTTCATTTCAACATTACCGTCCCCTTTTCACCTCCGGTCTGTTTACAGCCTGCTGGCAAGAGACGTTGTCAATCCTGATAGAGTTTATATTCCATATTTCAAAACAGACATTTAGATCCACAAAGGGCCCATTGAGGCTGAAATGGTGTGAATCTATTTCACCACAGGGAGGGGGCGGGTGGCATAACGTGGTCGCGTTCGTCCTCCCCGCCTCTGTCTGGGTTATTACACCGCACCTGACTGGCTGGAGGTCCCGGTTGATGGACCTTTAAGTATTTAGGACTACGAGAGCAGAAATAATTTCCCTCCGAGGGAACGCTCGCTCCAGGTCAGTGAAAGGTAGTCTGACCGCGTATGACTCACAAGTGGTTTTCTTTTCTGCAGCATTCCAAACATAATGGCCTGTGAAACCAGAAGGAGACACAGAAGCGGAATCATTCGACTTTATTTCGCTATTCAGAACTCGTCGGGAGGTCTAATCAGCAGTAATCTCGTCAACGAAATTACTGACAAAAATGCTTGTTGACAAATGTTTTTTTGTCGGTAATAACAAAGAATTATAGCATGCTATTGACAAATATGGTGAGAAAAACAACACTGAAAGATATTAAAGGAAAAAAAACAGAAATGTTGTCATCATTTACTCGCCCCCATGCCATTCTAACTCAGTAACATTTTCTTGCTTCTCTGAAACACAAAACATCTTACGCAGAATGTCCTTAGGCAGATTTATATAATTAAAGTGGATAGGGATTTAAAATTCCAAGCACCAAAAACAAAACAAAACAAAAAAAAACCACAAAAAAGCACCATAAAATTATCATTATATTATATTATATTATATTATATTATATTATTTGCTTTCATATTTTTAAATGCATCGTTAAACAAATCTGTCACACACATTACTATTCAAAATTTTAGGGTCGGTAAGATATTTTTAAAAGAATTCTCTTTGCTTACCACGGCTGCATTTATTTGTTAAAAAATAGAGTAAAAACTTGTGCATGCAAGTATATCTTTTCATTAAACCTTATTCTAATTATACCATACATAAAAAAAAAAGTTCAACTGTAGTGTTATGATACATTTTTGTCTTTTTTGGAGCTTGCGATTTAAAATCCCCAAGTGTCAATGAATGAAAAAGCTGCCTTAGGACATTCCTTATTTGTGTTTCACAGAAGAAAGAAAATAATACTGGGTTAGAATGGCATAGGATGAGTAAATGATGGCAATGCTTTCATTTCAGGAATGAACCATGCCTTTGACGATGCACAAACAATGTTTTTAAAGATAAAATATAGAAACCACTGATCCAAATAATCCAATCATAGCATGTTGTGTATTGATTCACTTGATCTAAAAGATCTGAACACCAGTGAACTCATCCGTTCTGATTAGTTTACTCAAACACATCCTATATACAGTATGAGATTAAATTGCCTATATTCACAACATAAACATGAAATTACAATTTATATGCAATACTACATCTACAGTAGCAACAATAAATGCATGGATGAACTCACACATTCTTGACTACCATATAACTTAGTTCATCTCACACTGTGAATACATTGTTGCAGTAACAACGCACTACATATAGTATAATGCAATATCCAGATTCCAGAACGCAAGAGAAGAATTATGTTTGATTATGCTTTTATACAATAGAACAAGACCTTAATATTGAGCAACTTAAATTTTAGGCACAGTATTGTCAGGGTTATGTTTAAGGCTGTTTAGCTTCATTGTATTTTGGTTTCGTTTTTCCCTGTTCCTGTTTTGCCTGAGTTACCTGTCATTGTTAGTTCCCAAAGTGACCATTGGTCTTCACTATTTTTTTTCATGAGAGCCAACACTTTTATAGGACAAAGTCAGAATAGGAGAGCCACTTTTATAGCCAATTATCATTATTAACATCAGTACATGAAAAAATACTATAGTAATTTATATAGTAAATACTATAGTGTTTTTGTTTTAACCTCGTACTATAGTTAAAAAACTGTAGTATACTGTATATCTTATAGTATTTACAACAAATTAATTTTTTAATAATGAATGTTAATGAATGCTACAGCATACTGAAGTATTATTAACTATAGTGAACTGATAAGCTGTTGCATAAAATACTGTAGTATACTTTAGTTTTTACTACGGTAAACTGTAGTGTATTGTAGTATAATACTACCCTATAGTTGTAGAAAACAGTATTGGGTAATTTGTTTACTATGGGTTGTTATATTACCACAGCAACTATAGAATTACCACAACAAATTAATTCAAGTACTTTACTATAGTATGGTTCAAAAACACTTTTAGTATTTACTTTAAATTACTACAGTACTTTAGTCATGTTCATAAATAGCATATCTGCTAAATCAGTCTGTCATCCCTGAACATACAATATGCAATGCAATAAATACAAAAGGCAGAAAAAAAATCATTATCATTTACCAGTCAAATTTGTAAGTCTGAGACAAGATGATTTCCCTTAATGACAAAAGCAGGATTACCTTAATTTGTGATGAGCAGAAGCATGCATTTCCTTGACTTCATGTTATGTATTTGTAGCATTGTTTGCAATGGACCCTTTTCACATACTGTGATGACACGTTTTAACGGTCTTCAATATATTAAATCCTGCAAAGTTTTTTATATTTTCATTTTTTTTAAATGTATGTACATTTATAACGCTATACTTAGTATTATATTACATTTGCATCAAATTACAAAAAACTAGTTAACACTGCTTTGAGGGTGTTTCTAATACTGCAGCTATGGGAGTGATGGTAAAAATGACATCTTTCTCTGTTCTGACTGCCGTATATCAATCGCTCTCTATTTTTTCCTATTTATGAAAGTTGTGAAAACACTATTGTGGAGTTTTTCTTTTGCTATTTGAGCAAATGGAAACACAAAAAAATATATTTAATGTATTTCTCTCATTCACTGCTATAGAATTTTACCCACCTATGATGACTTCTGCTCCTGAGAAACCCGGAAATGTGAAAAGGGTTCTATCTTTGTGAGGCATGCAAGATGTTCATTGGTGAGGCGATTTCTCTGTTTTCCTCTTTATAGTGTTCATGGTTGAGATTTTTTCGGATTTTCTAGACTATTTTCAGTCGTAAAAAGTGAGCAGGATATGTTAAAATGTAGCGCATGGATTCGGCAGACATGTATTCATGATACTAAGCGGGCAGCCGGTCTCTCCGGATGGTGTGTGGAGCCCTCCCTAGCTCTACAGCGCCCCGGCGTCTCCAATGTAAATCTGTGGTGAAAAATGGAACTGCAGCTCGCTCTCATAGAGAGCCATTGGGGCAGATTTCTGGCTGCCCCGCTCATTTTCACATTAGGTCATATATCCACACTGTATTATTTACTGCCATGCGAGCCACAAATTAAAGCGGTAGCGGCGAGCCGCAGGAGGCTCGCGAAGGTCGCACACAATGAGTAACACTGCCATAGTCGTTAAGGAGTTAAACACCACCTGTTCCTTGTTCTGCTGGAGTTGATTCCCCCTTGTATATCCTCATGCCTCATTTCCACCGACGCTGTACGGTACAGTACAGTTCAGTACGCAATTTTTGCCGTTTCCATTGGCAGTAGTTGTGAATGGTACCCTAATTACTGTACAATCCTTTTTTTGCACCCTTCCGTTGGGGTACCTAGCACTTTAACAGTCCGGTACTAAAGAGTGGAGCTAGACTCACTGCAGCAACGTTGATTGGTTGACAGAAGAATCGTCACTTGCACATGCTACAAGGGGAATGACAACACAAGAGGAGACATTTTTTTAATAAAGTTGAAACACAATCAACCGTTTCTTTCTTGTGACAAACAGCCACATGCTGAGAAACAAGATCTGCTGTATGTCCTCCATTGTTTACTGTGTCGCTTTCTTCTTCGAGCAAGAATGACATCGATCGCTACTTTCCGGCATACACCACGCCTAACAAGTAAGGGTACTGTTGGCGG